>OY821772.1:32554924-37397424 GCA_963682175.1 Triglochin maritima
TTTAATTACGTATAAATATAATTAGCATAGTAAATAATGACATAGTAGAAAAAAACAGTGGAGGTAATGAAACCATGCATAACGAATAAATTAATAAAAAATGATAGATAAATATACAACGTATATGCAATTAATGCTAACATTAACAAAATAATATTTGCATTTTATGTTGCATGAAATGATGGTAAGCATAGTAAAAACGAAAAACTAGAACAAAATTTAAATATATATATTATCTAAAACATGATATGCTTTTGTAGTAACCTCCATCGTTACCACATAATAATTTCTACCATTTAAATATTTCCTTTAGTTCATTATAAACAACAATAATTTAAAGAAGTTTTAGCTCCTACTTGGATGCTAAGGATGAACGAAAAGGAAGTTAAAAACAAAAAGAAAAGAAACCATACGTTATATTAATTTGACAAACATGTCTTAAATCATTAATTTGACAAGCATATGTTTTAAACCATTTATTTCTAAATTGATGTGATCCAAACGTCCATCTCAATGGGAAGAAAGATGTGTTTTCATACAACCACAAAAAATGGATCTCTGCAGCAGTTTGCCTTTAACGGTAAAAGCTAGTCAGGATCATGCTTACAAAAACTGTGAAGTATGTGCACGTATGCAAGTCTACGGATGAACCGAGGAAACCCCAAGGAGAATAGCTAACTGCTAGAATACGCTCTCAACAGTACAACAAATATCAGAGAGAAACAAAACTCAGAAAATGTAACTCGCATCGAAACCAACCTTACTTACCAAAAGTTTCAACCGAAAGTAGTAGAACAATCGTGCTGATATAGTGTTGTGAAACAAAGCAAACCAAAGATAAAAGATCGAGGGAGAGAGAGTGGTATGTATTTCTTCTCATGTCTTGTACTCAAATATGTACAATAGCCCCCTATATATAGGGTGAGGATGTAGTAGGGGTTACAACAAAATAAATGGAATTACACCATATTAATAAGAGTAAAAACCTACTTAAAGTTTAGGGGTTAGAAAGGTGAATCGTCCACAAGACTTTTGGAATTCTTAACAGAAACAAAGTTTTCAGCTTTTTTTGAAATAAGATATTATTTAAGAAATGAGATTGTCTTAAGAGGCTTCACACATACCAAAAGTTGAACATCAACTTCCACTCTCTGACTTTTTCTCCTATCACAAAGTTTGTAAAATTAATACTTATGTGAACATCATTGCTAATCATATTTAAACTTTGATTGATTATTAATTCAGGAAATTCGTCATTAGGGTGGCTAATTGTTGTCATTCTTCATCCTGGTATTGAAATGTGCTAGACTAGAAATTTTATCCTAACAAAGTGAACTGCATCTAGGAGTGAACTTAGAACCTATGCAAAAGTAGAAATTGTGTCCCGACAAAATTAATCACATCTTGGAATTGAGTTAGAATGAAATATATAAAACTTAATTCCAGAAAAATAGTTCTTTACCGTTTTTCTTTTGAAATCCTTGGAGAGTAAACACTCTTGACTAATCCAAACTCAAGTCAAAATATATTTCCTCACATCTCTCGTGAATGTTTGACTCATATTACCTTTTACTTTTTGGTATTGCCACTTTCTCAAAAAATTCTGACAAATGCTTAAGGGTATTTTGGTTAACAACTTGAGGAGAGAAAAGCAAGGAAAAGAAAAGAAAATTAAGTTTTTCTCTCGTTTGGATAACGACTTAATGAGAGAAAAAAAAAGAATTGGAGAGAAATGTTATAATACAAAATTACAATTCAACTTTCTCTCCAATTTTGGAGAGAAATGGGGAGAAATGACTCCAATTTTGGAGAGAAATGGGGAGAAATGGAGAAAAAGTGAAAAAATAATAATTTATTGACCAATATATCCTTACTAAAAAACCCTACACTCGTAAATCCTAATTTGCTACCTATAAATATTCATTCCTCGTTCCATCTTCCGTCACCCAATCGTTCTACCTTATTTTCTTCACCTCATAAACATTCCCTCGTACTCATCTTCTCATTTCTCACTCTCATTTGAAAAAATCTACACCGATTGAGGTGAGTTTTATTAACAGTATGATAGGATAATTATTGGAAAATTTCTATCATGTTAAAATCAGTTGTAGTATTTTTTTATAATCTTTCAATTGAAAATGTTGAGTTGCAATAGAATTTGTTATTTTTTAATTTGATTTTTTTAATTTATTACGAATTTTTAGAATTAGAATTTGTTATATTACTACTTATGGGTTAAGATCTATATCCAAGTTAAAAATAAATATTTTTTTAACTTTAATTTTTATGTCGTAATAGAGTTTGTTGTTCTTCGAGTTTAATAACTTTTTATTTGATTACGGTTTTTAAAATTTTTAATCTACCGTACTCCTATTTTTTGGTTAAGATATTTTATCCCAATAGATTTTTTTTACATTGATAATATGTAATTTTTTCATGGAGAATATGTACTTTTTGTGTTGAAATAGAATTTGTTATTTTGGGATTTGATTTTTTTAATTTGATTATGGAATTTGAGAATTTAAATTTTCTATACTACTATTTTCCTATTTCTCGGTTAACATATATATATATATATATATATATATATATATATATATATATATGTATATATATATTAGTTAAAAATAGTAATTTAATTTTAACCCTTATGAATTGGTGCTTCAATTGATCAACAAAATGCTTATAAACTGTACTCCACTTCGACAAATTTATATATAATTTTTTAAAATTTCTGTTTAGTATTTGCAAATTTATATATATTTCTATTATTTTTTTTGTGGAACCGTAATGCGATCTTGATTGCATTTACCATTTTTAAAAAATTCGTAGATGGACAACGATGATAATACATTAGCTGAATGGAGTATACGGAGACAGAGGTTAATAGTTCAAATACAATGTTTGATCATTCATTTATTAATCATGCGTCAACGATTTTATTGTGGTAGCTATGTGGATCGATCCATTAGCCCAATATATATTGAAAGGCAAAGCAAGGAAAAGGAAGAAAAATTCTGAGGTATTTGAAGCTGAAAATGAAGGTATAAATAATGCAATCAATGAACTAACAACTGTTGTTCGAGAGAGAAACGCCGTTTTTGATAAAGGACGACCCCGTGTTTACACTGAGGAAGTGGTTTTTGTTGAACTTGTCAACATAATTGTTGAACGAGAAGTGCATCTCATTGCTTATAACTTCCTTATGAGAGATCCAACTGGAGTTCGTGTTTTTTTTGGTTGTCCCCGAGAAGATAGAAGAGATTATTTGGATATGATGATGCGTGACTTTTAATTTATTTTAGATACTATTCATGTTAGAACGGTGAGAGGATGTTGTCTTTCAAGTGTTTTTATAGAATTCTTAAATAATTTTTTTGTTACAACAAACGTCATTGTTTTGGAAGAACAAAAAACGTTCATTTGAAGTATTTCCGAATAATTTGTATCTTTACTTTTTTAATTTTACATGAGATTTTTTTATATATTTTGCATACTACCTTGTTTGTAACGTTACTAAGTTTCTATAGCTTCAAAATTTCAGGTTTGGTGATATATTTTATTTGTAATAATTTATAATTCTGAACAATATTAAAAAATGTAGAACGATGTATGTTATTGTATAATACAAATAAAAGAGTATTTTGTATTTTAGAATGTTTCTTTTCTTTTCTCTCGTAAGATGTTAACCAAACGAGAGAAACTTATTTGTCATAATGGGTATCCAAACAAGAGAAAAGAAAAGAAAAGAAACACATTTCTTTTTCTTTCTTTTCTCTCTATTTCTCTCTTAAATTGTTATCCAAACAGACCATAAAAGAAATTTTTAATTTCAAATTGCAATTTCGAGAGAAAAAAGAGAGTAGACGAGAGAAGTGAGATTTGAGTTTTTTTGTTTTCATATTTGATATTAGGAATATTTTAATTTTAAAAATGTGTTTTGTAAATGTTCTAACAAAAAAATTAACTAGTGAAGATGAAATGTGTAACGAAATGTATGTACACGCAAATAAATATGTCCTTAATTTTCAACTCTTAAACTCAATTCGAAAAATCGAGATCTTTAAAATCACATTATCCGTTCATCAAGGAATGGATGGAGCCATGGAGGGAATGAGTAACTTAGTGTTAATCTTTAACAATTTTGAAATCACAAACAAATATCTTACAAATGTCAAATACCAAAAATAAAATAAATTTTCGATGACGTTGGTCTCGATTATTTTATGGGAACTACTAAACGTCGCCCCAAAACTACTTAAATCGCCCCTTGAAATTACCAAATTGCCCTTAACAATATATTTAATACCCATATCGTCCCGTGTCTATAAATAAGGCATATGGTCTTGTATATTCATAATTTATCAGTAAAAACACCACGAAAATGTCTGACGAGGGTGATGCATCGGGTGAGGTAAGCCTGGCGCGGGGCAAATTTTGGGCCGAGCGTCTGCATTAGACGCCTCCCCCATGGTGAGGGCGTCTGCGTAGGACGCCCTCCCCATGGACTAGGCGTCTAACGCAGACGCCTCCCCCATGGGATAGGCGTCTTATGTAGACGTCCTCCCCATGGGTAAGGCGTCTGTAGTAGACGCCCTTCCCTTCGGTCAGGCGTCCTACGCAGACGCCTTACCGTCGGGGAAGGCGTTTAACACAGACGCCCCATCCATGGGGCAGGCGTGTAACACAGACGCCTATTTTTTTTTTTTTTTTGATTTTGATTTTGTTTTTTTAATTTCGACATTATTTTTGAAATTTTTTAATTTCGAATTTATTTTTTTATTTTTTTTAATTTTGATTTTATTTTTGTAGGTTCCAGATTTCGGTGGTGATGGAGTGGATTACAGTGAGTTATTTCAAACTACACAAATCTTTGCAACAATCGATGAAGCATGTAAATGGGCCAAACAAGTAGCTATCGGAGCTGGGTTTTTTTTGGTCGTGTCATCGTACAAAACAAGATCAGATAGTCGGATGGATTGTTATTTGAGATGCGACCGGCGAAATCAAATGGAGTCTCGGGATATGGATACTGCACTTCGAAGAAACACCAAAAGAAAGGGTTGCGGTTGCCGTTTCTTAATAAAAGTGGTGGAGCGACGAGATCGTGATGGATGGGTTTTGGTTTTTAATAGTGCTCACGGACATCACAACCACAGACTGACAGTTTATCCAGAGGGTCATCGTCAAATTAGTGGTCTAAGTTCTGGGGCGAAGAAGATTGTTCGTGATATGACAGAGGCGCAAGCAAAACCACGGAACATCTTGAAGGCAGTAAAAGAAAAATTCCCGAAGGACAATCCAAATCAAAGGCATATTTATAATTTCAGAGATTACATGAGGAGGACAAAATCTGAAGATCGGAATCCCGTCCAGCAGTTTCTCTACCAAGCAGTGCAGTGTGAGTACTTACATTGGATTATGGCGGATCCAGAAACTGATGTCGTCACTCACGCTTTTTTGGCACATCCGACGTCAGTCCAGTTGTTGCGGACATATCCTTTCGTTATCTGCATGGATTCGACTTACAAGACGAACAAGTATAAGATGCCTTTGTTCGAAATGATTGGGGTCACACCAGCAAACATGAATTTCCTTATTGGATATGCGATTTTGATGGATGAATCTTACTCCAGTTATTTGTGGGTGATGGAGAAGTTGAGAGATCTGTTATTGGGGACTGTCAGCCCGACTGCAATAATAACAGACCGGGAGTTAGGCCTTATGCGACCAGTGAGAGAGGTTTTTCCAGACTCTGCTCATTTACTCTGCACATGGCACATCAACAAAGACGTATTGAATTACGCGTACCACGTATTCGGCAAGAATAAGGAGATGGCAGAGACTTTGAGGCGTGGAAGATGGAGGAAGATCATGCTTTCTACTTCAGAAGCCGAGTATGATAGAGCTGTGTATGCTCTGAAAGATTTGTATAGATCGTGGCCGGCTATCACGGAGTATCTGGACACCACGTGGTTGGTGCATAAAGAAAAGTTTGTGCTGAATTGGACGAACAAAGTCCTTCATTTTGGGAACACCACGAATTGTAGGGTCGAAAGTGCTCATTCGGCTCTAAAAGAGTGGATTTCTACAGCGACTGCAGCTCTGGACACTCTTTTCGAGCGCGTCAACGCGGCTACTGAAATGCAGCTGACGAATATTCGAAACTTTCTTGAAGACTCGAGACGGCGAAATTTGACTAATTTCGGACATTCTCTATATCGTCACATAAATGGTAGAGTTTCGCATCACTGTTTGCAGTTGCTGAGTCAGGAGGTGAAGAGAATGCAACAGTTAGATGATGAAGTTGAATATCGTTGCGAGTGCGCTTTTCTGACTTCTCATGGGATACCTTGCGCATGTACCATCCGTGGATGTCTTGAATCAGAAAACGGAATTTACTTAGAGCAGATTCATTCGTTCTGGAGGACACTTGTCATTGGGGAAGGAGCCGGGAACGCAGAGTTTGTGTCTCAGGCAGCTCAAGACGCCGAACATTTTCGCAGTCTGGTTGATGAGATTGCAGGAAGTGACCCTACCGTAATTCGATCTGCCTCTCGGGTTTTATTCGAGCAGCTACACCCCGAACATTCGAATTTGAAAGAGCCTGCAGTAAAAACAAAGCTACGAGGTCGACCAAGGGGAAAGTCGACACGACGGGACCCTAGTGCGTTTGAGTATGCAGAGCGAGGTAGTGGTCGATCTTCAGGTAGTGGGAGTAGAGGTCGTGGTCGTTCTTCCGGTAGTGGAAGCAAAGGTCGTGGTCGATCTTCTGGTTCTTCGTCAGTGAGAGGAGGATCAGGTATACCATCCTTACATTTATTATTATTATTATTTTGTTATTTATTTCAGTAAATATGTATCTTTTGTTATTATATCTAACTGTATTTTTTGTTCATATTGTAGTGACTGGGCGGGCTGACGTAGACGACTTCCCATATGGAGATAGAATTCCAGGAATCATTATGCCATTCCTACACCAGTGGAATGATGTACGTGCTGATGGAAACTGTGGATTTCGATGTGTCGCCGATGTTTTCCACGGTGGTGAAGACAATTGGCAACTCGCCCGTCGTTCGATTTCAAATGAGATAGCTGCGAACCCATCTTTTTATGAGCACGTATACTACGACGGTGTGGCGGAGGCTCGTCACCGGATTAATTGGGGCGGGGGACCTTGTGGCGAGAATCACTATATGGAGACGTGGACGGACTTGTTTCCCATTGCAAATTTTTACAAGTGTGCAGTTATGTTCTTCTCTCTCGGAAATGATGGTTCGTTGTACCCATGTCTTACAGTTCTACCTTGGGAGAGTCCGCCTACCGTGACGAGACCGTGCAGAGAGTTGATTATTGCTCATTTAGGGAGTTACGCTCATTACATTCGTTTGGAATTGAATGAGGGATTCCCCGTACCTCCTATAGCGACTCTGTGGTATCAAATACGAGATGAGAGTGTTATTGGATGGGAGCTGGAGTACCAACATAGGATAGCATATTGGCAACAATTATGTAATATGTTTTGATATGTTTGTATAATTATGTAATATGTTTTGATATGTTTGTACATTATATAGTGTTGCTTTATTATGTAATATGTTTTGATATGTTTGCTTTATTTGCATTATATATAATAGTACGAAAGGTTATCAAACACAAATACAAATAATAAGGGTACAACAGATAAGCAAAACACAAATACAAACAATAAGCGTACGACATGTTAGCAAACACAAACACAAATAATAAATAATAAGCGTACAACAGATAAGCAAACACAAATACTAAGCGTACAACAGATAAACAAATATAAATGCAAATACTAAGAGTACGGTACAACAGATCAGCCTACTCATCATCCGAATCATGGTCGGAGATGCCTAACTGAGTATGCCATGACTGTATGATCTGATCCACATCTCCGCATGCAGCTCTGGCATCGTCTGGCAGCTCATCCCTCATCTGCAAGATTGGGTCTACAGCCCGTATCATCTTACCCATCCACTGCACATAACATTAACATTAGCGTACATTAACAAATTATACGGTACAAATAAATTTAGATAAAATGAAAAAATTACCAGATCGCCACACGTCCTATCTGGTGGTCGATCTGCTCTCCGGGAGGCACCACGGACGATGATAGGATGTGAGTAACTACCGAACCAATCAAGATAACGTGCATCACACTCGGAGGGGTCGCGACTACGTCTGAAGTCGCCAAGGAACAATCGGCATGATCTCGGAAATGTCCGCCAAGTCGATTCCGCTGTAGAAGCGGGGAACCTGACGTCGTACGTCGCTGCTGTCGCAGACCGCACCGCATGCTCTGGTGTCGGAATGTCAACCGGGATCACCTGAACATATCCTAACTGACGCAAGACCCGATCGGGCATATAAGGCTCTATGATATCCCGATAACGAATAAGACCCATCAATAAAGTCCTCGGGACATCCGCTGCTGGGTCAGGACCATAGGGTAACCACTCCACCTAAAGTTTAACACATTAATAATAATACATCTTAAAATTAAATAAATGGTGTAAAGTTTGATACCTCTGATGCAGTCATCTGATCTAGCCGTGCGCGGATGGAACGCAATCGTCCATCGCTCTTGTCCTCGCTCCGGACAACCCACATACCCGAACGTGGATGACCCTCGTCGATAATCTTCCGCTCACGATGCGGGCGGAATGCAGGAAAGTACTCGTATATCCACGCCTGCAGCAGCGTAAGACAACCTGCAATCCCAGAACAATCCGCACGGCTAGCTATCCCAAGCTGCCGGTACAGGTATGCCAACGTCGCTGACCCCCACGAGTACTCACGAACGGTCTCCGGGTCCCTAGCCTCCAGTAGATCGCGTGGTCTGATACGACAACCACTCTTGTCGACAAACAAGACGGCTCCGAGCATCAAGAATAGGTACGCCGTCAACTGTGTATCATCGGCCCGCGGAGGTCGTGCCCGTCTGCATAGGTCCTCAAGGGAGTCGATGCCGACACCACCACCACTCCATAAAGCTGTATCTCTCGCCAGACCATCAGGTGTGACACCAAGCAACTCTGCCACATAACACCTCAGCTCAGACGTCGACCCCTGAGCACTAACCAGACGACCATCCACAGGAAGTCGCAGGATCTGGAAAACATCGTGAAGCATGATCGTCATCTCTCCGAAAGGCATGTGGAAAGTGTTGGTGTCAGGCTGCCACCGCTCCACAAACGCCGAAATCAAAGGCATGTCGAGATAAGGGAACATGCTGTACGGTAAGTGCCCCAAATGCGTGGCACTAATCTCCTCTCTGATATCAGCACTCAGTGTAGACCGCCAACCCTGTAGTGCTGTACAGGCTCTGTGCCGATTCTGGCACTTCAGAACCTTCCGATCCTCTCCGTCCCAGATCCGTCTAGCAATGTGACCCCAGAAACTAGGAATGACGCTCCCATCTAAAGGACCACCAGGCGTCATACTGCTCACGATCCAAGAATCGTCCTGGACCCTCTTCTTCTTCTGAGCGCGGGGATCAACAGTGCACGAGCTCGAATCCCCGGCCGTAAACCTCCCACCCCTACCCTTCCGCACCATCCATCCGGCGGAAGTAGAAGTACCCGCTCGACCACGTCCTCCGCTATAATCCCCCTGCCTCTCCACCTCCGGCCGCACATCATACGGGCCATCATCGTCGCTCTCGTCGTCGAAACTATCCACATGCTCATCATCGAAGGAATCATCCTCCTCCTCACGACGACGTAATGCCTCCCTCTCCCTCCTGACCGAAGCAGATATCCCCCGTCTACGTGGATGACGCGGTGCTGAATCATCCTCTAAAGAACGGAAGGCGTGTAATGGTATCGACTTGCCTCTCCCTCCACTGTGACCCGATGACTATTTATTGAAATTTTAAATACAAATTTGTTAAATTTGTTAAACTAAATTATCATATTTATCAAAATTGTTAAACTAAATCAAAATTTGTTAAACTTAATTATCAAAATTGTTAAACTAAATCGAAATTTGTTAAACTAAATTAAAACAATTGTTAAACTAAATCAAAATTTGTTAAAACTAAATATCACAAATGTTAAACTTAAAAAGAATTTGTTAAATTAATTTTTTTGATTTATCACTATTTATTAAAGTAATTATGTTACCTCATACGGGTACACCGGGGGAACTGCTGGCTGCTTCCCTGGCCTCCGAGACATTCGTAATCTTGTGTAGTAGGTATAGGAAGAGAAAGTTTTGAAAAAAGAGTGAAATTGTGAGATATATAAGCAAAAATAGGAGGAAGGGCAATTTGGTAATTTCAAGGGGCGATTTAAGTAATTTTGGGGCGATGTTTAGCAGTTCAGTATTTTATTTGTTCAAAAGTAAAGGGGGTTGAATCTGAAACCACTACCACCATTTTTTGGTTTTGTTAGAGAAGAAAGGGCAAGAGGAGGTCTTGTTGAAGTAGGAGGCCGCGAAGCGAGTTGGAGATGGCGATGGTGAGTCTCTACCGTCGGATCCTCCCATGCCCTCCGGCGATCGAGTTCTACTCGTCCGAGGGCAAGGTATAAATCCAATAACCACTTTCTTTTCTTTTTGGTTGGTTATAATTGTTGGGTGAAGTTGTTTTGGTCTTTTTTTTCCCGAACTATATTTGAAGTTGTCGGATTTCGTGTTCAAAGTAGTATTTGGATTTAGGTTTGTAGTTAATTGAGCATTTGAGTGAATTTGGCCGTGGATGTAGCACAAACAACACAAGAGCTTAAGAATCTGCTTGTTTACTGTTAAAGAACATGTTTGGGACAGAAGATCTTCTGTCCAGCACCAGCATTGACAAATGGAAAACGGATATATATATATATATAAATATATTATTTTAGGGATCATTATATATATATATATATAGGTGTAATTCAAACTTCAAAGTGTTTTTAGCAGTGGTTGTTTCCGTATTTTTTTGGGTGCCTTTGTCACCTTTCATCGGAGACTATTGAGTTCTTGGAGATGGATGGATAGTTTCCTCTTTCCAAAAGAAGTAATCATTTTTAAACTGTCAATCACTATTACAATTGATGAACCTTCAAAAGTGAATGGAAATTGCAGTTTTTAATTTCTCCTGATTGATGATCACAGCAACTCTTCACTGAGGCCCTTCAAGGAGGAACAATGGAAGGCTTTTTTAAGTTGATATCATATTTTCAGACGCAATCTGAGCCTGCATTTTGTGGGCTTGCCACCCTTTCTGTGGTGCTAAATGCCCTTGCTATTGATCCTGGGAGGAAATGGAAAGGTATCATCTATGTTTTCGTTGGTCGGCTCATGAATCCAAGAAGCATTATGATGGTTGATTTTTATATTTTAGTACAATCATTTTTAATATAGATGTAAATTCATCATTCACATTCTTAGAATTAAATGTATGATGCACATTTCTTGTTCCACTTTTTCCCCACTTCAGGCCCATGGAGATGGTTTGATGAATCCATGTTAGATTGTTGTGAACCGTTGGAGAAAATCAAAGCTCAAGGTATCACATTTGGAAAGGTTGTATGCTTGGCTCATTGTGCAGGAGCAAAAGTTCAAGCCTTCCGTCCAAATCAAAGTTCACTTGAAGACTTCCGAAAGCATGTGATTAGCTGTACTTCTTCCGAGGATTGTCATCTGATCACTTCTTACACAAGAAATGCTTTTAAACAGGTTTTCCTCTCTTGATTTGTAACATTTGCATTAGTTTCTCACAATTTTACTTCCGAGAATCACTTTCTTCTTGACATCAATTTTTTGTGGTTCTTCCTGTTTTCATGTGGTCTTGTTTTTCATACATTTTAATAAACAAATACTCTGATTATAGGTAATAAATGATGAATTTCTGTCCATTAATCTTGGCAAGACCTCTTGATTGATGTTATATATCAAAATTGTACCAAGTTCTTCTTGTCTATTCGTATTTTATGTGTGGTTATATTAGCATCAACTATTTTTTGTCCTTGACAATGTCGTTCCTCCAGCCCTGTAGTTGGATCATTTGCCCAATTCCGTTCCATTAATCTGGGTAGGTAGTTTGTAGTTGGGTCATTTGCCCAACCCACAACATTGCAATTTTGGTCCACTAGCAAAATTTCCCTCGACTCATTAAAAATCGTGCCATCTTAACAGTAGTACTAGTCAGTATTGATAAAAAACAGTATTAAGTGGTCACTGTATTACCAATCATGATTAGCCACAATAGTCACATATTATAAATTCTGAATTCTTCAGTTTCACATTAGTATAAATTATGGCAATTTTGTCTAATACTTCCATACAACACTTCTTCTTTCAACAGCCAGTAGGGTGTTGTTTTCACGCAACACCATTGCTTGTTGCTATCTATTTTCCCATCTGCTTATCCCATCCATGTTTACAATGGTACTAAAAATGGCAATGCTTTTGACGATCAAGTTGTGTGAATGATCAAACTAACACATTTCTCTGCTCCATGGAAAATCATGGAAGCAACATGAGTAGATGAAGTGGTGTTTAAATGCATGACAAGGTGATATGCTAAATTGAGGGTCATATTGAATAAAAGACGAAGTGGCTTCGTCTAATACACTAGTTTCTTTAACTTAATTTCTTTTGGTGCTGTTTTTCTTCATAAACATATTTTCTATGTTTAGGTTTTAGAATTTTGTCTCAAATATTTTAGTTCTGTTTCAAGCATAAACCTAGAGAAGTCACGTTTAGTATTGAATTCCTTTTAGGGTTGAATTACCGGAAAGTTTCATTTATTATACTTTATTTATGCAGACAGGAACTGGTCATTTTTCTCCTGTTGGTGGATATCATGCTGGCAGAGATATGGTGCTCATTCTGGATGTTGCCCGCTTCAAATATCCACCTCATTGGGTTCCACTTCCTCTACTTTGGGAAGCTATGATGGCAATTGACGAAACAACGGGGTACTCTAGGGGGTATGTTGGATATTTGATGTGTAAGAATGTAAAAACTGTACAACTATATATGTTCATGTCTTTCTTGAAATTTGTTGTTAAGGTAGAGAGGTGATAACTTATTATAACTATTGACAACTCAAAGGAGAACTAGATGAACAGGCTTATTTTAGTTAATTATGTATAATATATTTGAGTTTTTCACCATTTTGAGAAATGATATAGGCAATCTTATAGAAGCTTAAGGTCCCATTTTGGCATTGTTACTAACTTACTACCTCATGTAGTTTAGCATTATCAAGATAAGGATGATGAAAAATGCATTATCAAGAGAAGGTGCATCTGGCCATTAGCATGCTAAGTTGCCAACTGAGGTGGTGCTGCCTATTGTCTCATTTCGACATGCCTTTATTTCCTATTGCATCCCCCCAATGCCTCGACAAACTACGAAATGAGTTTAAATGTTTTATTTTGTATATGATTTTGTACCTCCTTAGATTTGTTCTTCTATCGCTTCTTTTGGAATCTTTCGCAAATATTTATTGCATGAGTTTGAGTGTTTTCTACCTCACCTCTTAATTGTTACTTTTTTCGTTTTATACTTATTCTTCTGAAATGATAATGATATATATATTTAGTTTTATTTATTTTTGATCTTATTTGCTTTGATTGGAGAGTATTTTTGAACTTAATACCTTGGTAGAATCAGGTTTCATCCTTGCCTTCTCCCTTGCTAGGTGTTTTGAAAGTCTTATTGCTTGGTATTACTAATTGCATTGATAACTTCAGTGTTTTTGAAAATTTAAGTATTGAATGACATATGAAACTTTTCTTCAGGTTCATGCTTGTCTCAAGGCTTCCGAAAGCACCATCGTTGTTGTACACCCTGGTAAGCCGTACACCCTGGTAAGCCTTACTCAGATTGGTCAAACAGAACGTGCTTTAGTGTTTGAATAAGTTCTCATAAATTTGTTATAGTACTTATGTGGTGTTACTTTTAAAGTTCAATAAAAGTTTCTCAAGGTGCAATTTGGTTCTGTCAAGTTAGGAGAGAAGCTTGTCTTTGATTAATGTTCATCTTAAATTTCACTAAGAAGGATTTGGTTGCTTGCAAGTTTCTAGTTGATGATTTTGCAGCAAGTAAATAGTGTCATCTCTTGAGGTAGTGAGTGAAACCACAAAGTTCTTAAAAAACTCTAAGAAAGGAGATATACTGAAGTATAGGCAGCAACCTGAGAGAGAGAAAGAGGAGATGGCCTTCATGGAGGGAGAGGCGGCGACCTCCAACGGTGCCAGCCCGAGGACTATCCCCCCAAAACCACCCGACGAAGAGAGAGGAAACCCGACATGGTGGGGTGCGACGCTGGTCAGAGTTATTTTGAACAACTCTGGCAGGTCAAGCACCATACTCAAGTATGTAGCGCCGGCGGAGGTTGTCGGAGTTAAGGTGGTTGTGTTCGAAGGACGTGGACGAAGCGCTCAAAGCTTGGGATTGCGTGCTAATGGGCTACTTCATCAATTTTGAACTGCACCTACCAACACTGGAGAAATACCTCGCCAAACTATGGAAACTCACTGGCGAGCTCCAAGTTTTCCGACGACCAAGAGAATTTCTTATCTTCAGGTTCACCTCGGGCGACGACAGAAGAGGGGCGGTCGCGGTTTGTGCAAGGGTCACCCTTGATCCTCAGGCCGTGGTCGTCAGAGATCAAGATGGACAAGGCCAACATGTCCTCGATACCAATTTGGGTCCAACTGCCGGACTTAAACTTAAAGTTTTGGTCGACCCACATGTTGGAAATCATTACCAGTGTGCTCGGCAAGCCACTATTCCTAGATGAGCATACGATGGCAGGCCGTCGACTGGCTTTTGCAAGAATTTGCGTTGAAGTGGATTCAACGTTCACCTACCCAAACTTGGTTACAACGCAAGGAGAAGATGGGGAGATAGAGGAGATCAAGGTTGAATACGAGTTGAAGCCTTTGTACTGCAAGGATTGTACGTCCTTTGGCCACCGAGAAAGGATGTGCGGTGGCTGGTCGCGTCTAAATGTTTGTGTCCCCAGTGGCAACACCACGGAGTGGGTTCAAGTAACTCGTTGGAAAAAGCCTATGCAGAAGAATGCAACTGGTGACGTAACACAGGTTGGAGTAATAGTATGGGGGAGTGCACGGAGAACGGGACAACGACTAACAATGTAACAAAGGAAATGGTTACGGTTGAGCCAGTAGATGAAATGGAAGGTGATGAGGGACCATTGGATGGGAATACGATGGATGGAGTGAAAGAAACATCGTTACGTGTTGGAATTCTTGAGGATGCAGCGTTGAACAGTGGGGACATGAGTTATCCGTTGGATAAAAAGACAAACGATGGAGAACCATTGGATCAGGGTTGTACGAAGGACCATTGGACTTGGATAAAACGTGGGGACAGGAACTCAAACTAGGACTGTGGGATGGAGGAGAGAGGTTGGGTGTCACATGCGAGGCGAGTGCGATGGACGACACGTGGGCGAATAGGAAGAGCATACTGTTACAAGGAGAGAAAGGATTTGTCTCGCTGCTACGAGATCTGCTACACAGATTTCATACCAATCAGAGCACACCCAGGTAGGGTAGGTGAGAACGTACTTCCTAGAGACCCGACTTTACAGCATCAAGTGGGACATGCGTCAACTCGGGCAGAGGATGTTGGTGATCCAGTGGGAGAACATGCTTATGCGGGGAAACTTGAAGTTGGGCGGGAAAACTTTTTTTCGTGCTTGGAGGGCTACTCGGATTTTGAAGACCCGGTTAGAGGCGAGAGAATGGAATGGGTTGGGCCAAAATCGGATAAATCTAATGAAGCCTCAAAGGAAGCGATTGGAAGGGACGTTGAGGTGGAACGAAGACTGCACTCACCCCCACCTCCGGTTGACTAACACTAATCTCTCCCCAAGTCGTGGCGTTTCAAAGCGCAAGGGAAGTGGCATTTCAACAACAAAAGAAAGTACAGAAGGAGGACCCGATCCTCGAGTGGTTCTAAACGAAGGTTTATCTTGGAATGTGCGGGGTGCGAATATCTCGGGATGCACCCACATGATTCGCAGTAAAATAAACCGAGTAAAGGTGGATGTAGTTTGTATATTGGAACACAAAGTGAAGAGGATTAAATTACAAAACTTTGTGCGGTCAATATGAACGGTGCTTGGTGCACAAATGATGATTCCACCGGAACCGGCTGGATCTTTTCTCATGTGGCGGGCCCATGTCATTGTCTTATCTAAAATGAGTGAATCAGATCAACATTCATCTTAGAGGGCATGTGCACTCTTCGGGTATGGAAGTGGCCTTGTTGGTCATATATGCTGCGAATGACTTTATTAATAGGCGGGCCATGTGGGAGAACATTTTGCATGAAAGAACGCACGTAACTTAGCCATGGTTAATCGTGGGAGACTTCAACTGCATACGCAGAGAGGCCGAGAAAATGGGTGGTAGAGGATACAACTTGGAGGCCATGTAAGACTTTTATGGGTGTATTCATGAAGCGACATTGCTGGAAGTAGCTACGATGGGAGAAGAATTTATGTGGTCCAACTCGTCGGGGGGACACAAGGATAGAAACCCGCATAGATCGTGCACTTTGCTCGAATCGATGACTAGAACAATTTCCTGAAACCGCGTGCCATGTGGGGGATAATGAGCTAAGTGACCACCATCTCTTGGTGATTACTCTAGAAGGTGCTCAACCAAGTTGAAGGAGGATGTTTCGCTTCGTAAATGCGTGGTCTATTCGTGGGCCTCGTCTAGCGCACATGGCGACAATATGTCGAGGGCACTCCCATGTTCAAGCTAGTAACCAAATTAGACATGGTTCAAAGGGAACTTATGAAGTGGACCCAGGATACGTTTGGGAATATTGACAAGGGGATTCAAAAGAACCAGGTGACCAAATGCAGACACGTGCCGCACTGAAGGCTGACTCGTTGTCTATGGAGCTAGCATCCCAAGAGATCGAGCTTAAAACCAAACTCTCCGAAGCAGTAGCATTCGAGGAGTCGGTCGTACGTCAAAAATCGCGAATCAGATGTCTGAGTGAGGGAGACTCGAACTCTAGATTCTTTTATGCCGTACTGAGAGTGAGAGCAACAAAAATTGTGAGGCGAGTGGAAGATGGAGGGGAGGTCTTTGAGGAGGACGATGCCATACGCAAGGCGTTTAGGTGCCGGTTTACTAACCTTTTTTCTCAAAGTGTGCGTGTGCGACCGTTAAGTTCAGCTATTACACTACCATCCCTTAGCCAGGCAGACGGAGAAATGCTATTACACAATCTTACCATGACTGAGCTGGAGGAGGGGGTGCAGGCGAGCAACCCGACAGCTGCCGGGCCGATGGTTTCAATGCCAAATTCTTTAAAGTTGCATGGTCAACTGTGAAGATGGACGTCTTCAAAACACTCTATTCAGCCATAAAGGAAGCCCGACTCTTGAAGCTCATGAATCACACGTCCATCACCCTAATTCCGAAGAAAACGACACCAAATATTGTGGAAGACTTCAGGCCCATCTCTTTTTGTAACATGATATACAAGTTTCTATCGAAGGTGTTGGCACGCAGGCTTAAGGCAGTCCTATTGAAGTTGGTAGGAGAACACGAGAGTGTCTTCATCCGAGGGAGACGCATTGGCGATAATATCCTGCTAGCACATGAACTCTGTCGTAATATGCACCTAGAGAAGGGGCGATGGAAAATGTGCTTAAATCTGGACTTGCGGAAGACCTATGACTCCGTCTCATGGGATGCTCTACAGTCAGTTATGGTCAGGTTTGGCTTCCCGACGAAGTGGTGCAAGTTGATCAAAATGTGTGTAAAGGCGTCCTTCGTGGTAACAGTAAATGGGTAGCACTCTACTATGTTTCACGCACAGAATGGGCTTGGGCAGGGCGACCCTATTGCACCATACATGTTTGTCTTGTGTATGGAGATTCTGAGTGTGCTATTTCACCGTGACGTGCAGCTTGGAAACCTCACCCATTCAATGTGGTCAGGAGAAAATATCACACTTTCTCTTTGCTGATGAATCCCATGGCCTTTGCTGCGTCAACGGTGGAGATTGGAGAATGCACGGATAATATATCAAATCATGACTAAATTTGAGGAGATGTCGGGTCTGAAATTAAATACAGAGAAGAGTCAAATATTCATAGGTGGCAATCCGAGCCAACGAGATCAGATTTGCCAGACTTTGCGGATGCAGCAGTCGGCCTTTCCAGTGACCTACCTTGGACTACCGTTATTCTCTTCTCGCCTAAGTAGGCGGCATTGTGTAGGCATCATCAACTGGGTCTGGGCTCGATTAGTGTGTATTGGACGTCTGCTTTTATGCTCCCTTGAAGCATACTCCATGACATGGAGAAGATAATGATGCACTGTGTATGGGGATCGGACAAAAAACTAGCACTTGTATCATGGAAAGACATTTGTCTCCCTAAGAGCGAAGGGGACTAGGAATCCGGCGCCTCCACGAATGGAATGATGCAGCTATGTTTCGCCTCTTTTGGCTTGTAGCATCGAAGGACCCCTCTCTTTGGGTAAGCAATGTCTGTAGTAAATATCTACGGAGCAAATCTATCTGGATGTTGCGCCCCCCGTCAGTGTGTTCTTGGGTATGGCGGGGCATCTTATGCCTCCGACTACTTGCCATGCGTAAATTCCACTTTGAGTGGGAGATGGTCACTCTATCTGATTCTTCCAAGACCCGTGGCTAGGCCGCCCCCTTATCTGCGAGGATTATGGAGAGGCTCCACTATGATCTGAGTGTGCTAATTGCCACAAGGGTATCTTTCTAACTTCGTCATGGGCAGTACCGAAAGACGGCGAGGACATGCTTTGCTGGGAGGGGTCAGCAGGGAAACCATTTAAGACCAAGGTGGCATGGGAATGGCTAAGAAATAGGCGACTAAGGACTGTTTGGGGCCCGGATGTGTGGCACAAGTTAGCGATCCCTAAGCATGCAGTTCACTTATGGAAAACCATCCTTGGGAAGCTACCGACCCAAGGCTGGCTTAGACAAAGGAAAGTAGCGGAGATCGTCTCACCATGTGCCCTCTGCCACAACGGTTATGAGGACATTCAACACTCGTACTGGGGTTGTGACTTCACGAGAGTTTGGGAGAAAATACTCACCGTGATGGGGATCAAACAACATTGGAAGCAAAATATTGAGGAAGAGCTCACGCGCATTGGGAGGGCCTATCACCATCAAAGTCGTCTGGAGATAGCAATGACAAGACTTGTCTACGAGGCCACGACATATGCGATATGGGAAGAGCGGAATTTCAGAATTATGGAAGGAGTACACCGGTCGGGGGATGTAATAGTTAGCCTTATTAAATACGTGGTTTGCCTAAAGGGAGGAACGTGTTGCGACCGAAGGGATGATCAATTGCACTTAAATAGCTTATTAGCGAAATGGCTTTAGATTTGTTAGCAGTTTGTATCGTGTGTAGTTACAAATTGTATACGTTGTAATGTATCCGAGTTGGGTGGTCAACCTAACTCCGAACTCTGTAAATTTTGTTCTAAATTTATAGAATCCCGGGGGCTCGTCCTCCCTTTTGCTTTGCAAAAAGTGAGGAGATATACTGAAGTGTATTATAGTAGGCAATTAAATTTACCATATAAAGTAAAAAAGACTTAACATGGCAAAACAGTTTTGCACAAAAAGTGCTCCAGCTTGGTTCGGGTCATGGTCCAGGAAGGGAGTTCTGTACGGAAAAGTAAGAATATCCTCACATAAATTTGGTTATTTGATGCTTATTTATGTTGTTGTTGGGTAAGATTCACCTTGGTATTTTGTGTTGTACAGCCTCATCTCAGTACTGATGTCTCTTAAATCCAACACTAGCACGTTGGTTTAGGCTTATCATGTGGTCCAAGATGGAGTTCTAGGTTGAGCTCATTATGTTTCCTAGTAGCTGGCTAGACAGCTAGTGTATGAAAACCTCATTTGGTGGATGCTGTAGTTGCATATCTCCACTGCTGGATGCTTCATTTGTTAGTCACATATCTTGACCTATCTTCATTTGATGCACATGCATATTCGTTTGATTGAGTTTGAATTTTTTATCAATCCCTATAGCTGTAGACTTTTTTTTGTAATCTTGAATCAGCAGTATCTGCCTAGTTATGTAGAACATCTGTCTGTTTTGTAGGTTGGGCCCCCTCTAAAGTTTGTATCTGGATCCTCCCTGTATTCTAGAAATAGACCTTCCCTTCTAAAACATGTCTTTATAATCATATTGATGTTTTTACAATTGTGGCTTGGTCATTTGCCCCAGTGCGGACAGAGAAGGTTTTGGATGCTATCCGTGGAGCTTTATCACCAGGGTGACAACATGCACCTCCAATTTTATCTATAAATTATCTCTATCAGAACTCTTTTTATACACGATTTTTCCCCCTCACTTGTGTGCCTTTTCAGTCAGAATCTATCTTATGTAAATGCATAATTATTCCCTTCTGGTCAGATGTATTTCATTTTCACTCCTGGTATGGGAGAGTAACAACGCGTCTTGCAAATCGCAGAGCTGCAGAAATGAGAACTGGATCAATACGGCGAAGTGTTTAATTGATGACGTCCCTGTCCTATTAAAGTCGGAGGGTCTAAGCACTGTGCGTGAAGTCCTTTCCACTATTTTTGCCTCTTTGCCTGCAGATGCTGGAGATTTCGTTAAGTGGATTGCTGAAGTTAGGAGAAGAGAGGATAGTGGGTGTAATTTAAGCAAAGAGGAGAAAGACAGGCTTTCTTCCAAGGTATGGTTTGTTTACACGTGAACAACTTTTATCTCATCAACCGCTCATCTTGTTTTTATTTTTTCTTTGAATTCAGAGTGAGGTCCTGCGACAAGTGCAAGAAACAGAACTTTGCAAACATGTATCCGAGTTATTATCTTCTGGAAGTCCTTGCTGCTTTGGTCATGAAATCAATGATAATGGTTCTTTGCCTAAAATTGCAGCAAGTTTATGCTGTGAGGGAGCAGGATTACTATCAGGAGCTGCATCACATAAAGGATTTTGTTGCAGATCAACCTCTATTAAGCATTTGAAGTCTAATGAAGACACACCAACTACAGTTGTCTCAAGTAGGGTGGTTTTGAATGGCAATGAGCAAGAGGTTGATATCTTGGTCCCAGCATCTCCTAGGAGAGTTGACGGCAATTGTTGTCCCAATACTAGTGTTTCAAGACATCCAGAAAGCAATGATGTTTTAACTATTCTAGTTTTGGCTCTGCCGTCTAGTACATGGGAAGGCATTAGAAAGGAGGAGCTACTTAGAGAAGTCACTGATCTAGTCTTGACCAAGAATCTTCCCGACATCCTTCAAGAGGAGGTACACTTGTGAAAATGCCTTCAACATTTTCTTAATTTCCTGTCAATACCTTTCAGGATTCAGTTGTTTGTATTTTCTAATAAATTTGAATCTTCAATATAATATGGTTCACGTAGTCACATAACACTGTAAACACACAACAACTTTCTCATGACATCTTATATTGCATACGTAGGGTTTCTGCTTTATGATAAGGCTCAGATAAAAAGTGAAACAAAAGCATATTTATTTGTTGTTAAATGATTCATCTGGTAAGTACCTATTTTGTAGGGCAATGCAATCAATTTATGATCATGGTCAGAAACATTTGGGAAAGATTAATGTTAGATTGTTTATATTTTCTTCAACTATCATGGTTGACTGTACACTCAGTTATAAAGTTATTAGAAGTCTTTATACTATTTCACATCAGTAATTCAGTATTAGGATCATCTTCGTATAAATATTACGAAGGATTCGTATGTAGCATCTATCATCTATCAATGTTAGTTTATTTACTAGAAACTTGCAAGGTAAGTAATTTGCATTTTTTATCTGAATCTTGGCAGGTCTTACACTTGAGGCGTCAACTTCATTTTCTAGAGAAATGTAACGAGGACAAGGTAGATGATGATCTTTATGCACTTTGTTTCCCTTGCTAACTCCATTTTTCTAGGATCTAATATAATTGACTATTCTTCCCCAAAATTGGGTATTTTATCACCATTCAATGTATCTGACTTCCATGTAAATTTTACCAAATAATCAAGAATTATTGGTAAAAGAGTCGAAGTTGGTGGTGTAAGGTCGATGGTTTAGGATATGTTTGGATGTGACTTTTCTTGTAGAGTTTTTTTTCCAAGAAGTTACATTGTAGACATCAGAATTTGTCTTTCAACTTTTCTACGATCGGGATAAATGCACATGTGAAATTACAAAATATCCAAAAAATGGTTAACTATGCACATGCGACGAGGACAATACAAGTATTTTATATCACATTGTGTGAGAAACTGTAGACAAACATCCTTCCTCAGCTTCTCAAACTCAATCCAAATTTGACATGAGAAAACGTGAAAATGTTAGAAGTTTGTCTCCCCTTAAAAGTTGTTGGGATGTGTATGTAAACTTCTGGGAGACAAATCATTATGCAATTTTGAGAAGCTACATCCAAATATTACCTTAATCCTCGTCACTTTCTTTTCACCGTTGAAATAAAAGGAAATAGAAAAATCAACAAATTATTGTTGATTTTATTTTTGGCTGTTTATATACATTTTGCAATTGCTTGTAACCCTTTTATTTAATAAAATGGAAGCAGTTTCCTTGTTATTGGTTTATTGTGCTTGCTGTTCAGAACATATTGAACATCTTTACAAAAGATGTTTTTTTCACTTGTCGAAGATCCACCAGCCAATGTGAATAAAAGAGTACTTATGCAGATGAAATCAGGCAGATCTTCAGCTTAAAAGTCTGATGATAGGCTTCCTAATGAGTTGTGGTAATTTTCATGGACCATTACAATACTACCGATGTTTGAATTTGATGGGAGTACTAGTGGTATATTTGGTGTTTAAAATTTGCTTGGTTAGGACTTGGGACAGTGCCTATTGAACTCCAAGTCCAAATTCCACAAAAGCATCCCTTTCTAGTTGATTTGTGCTCAAATCCATGAGCTTTGTAGAGGGTTAAATGTGACTTCACTTTGTTCTGCTCACTTTCCAACAAAGTACTACAGAATTGTTGCAAAGAGTGGATCCCAACCAGCGTAAGGGCTACT
The DNA here is from genome assembly GCA_963682175.1 of Triglochin maritima. Classification (NCBI taxonomy): domain Eukaryota; kingdom Viridiplantae; phylum Streptophyta; class Magnoliopsida; order Alismatales; family Juncaginaceae; genus Triglochin; species Triglochin maritima. Next base: position 32,577,984 of record OY821772.1, read on the forward strand.
TGGTGAGGTAGAGATCTGAGTTCGACATCTACTTCTCTAACTAGGTGATTTAATTTCGACACAATGATCTAGGGCTGAGCATTGGTCCGGTCCGGACCGGAATTTTTTTTAGGTCCGGACCGAAAACCGGACCGGACCGGAAAAAATTAGGATAGGCGGACCGAAGACCGGACCGGACCGGATGGTTCGTGTGTCGGGCCAGCTCAAGATGGCAACGGATCTCCGGCCCTAGAGGGGTGACGGTGCCGGCCTGAGAGTGGTCTTCTGGAGCAGCTCAAGAGCGGTACAGACGATACCGACCTGAGAGTGATCCAACGTGTTAGCCGAGGATGTTTCCGTCTGTGGTGCCTGGGGCACGTGTGTTGTGGCCGAGGATGTTCTGGCTGTGGTGCCTGGGGCACGTGTGAGGGTTGGGCTAGAGGACCCACGAGACCCGTTACTGTTTGGTGTCTACTATGGTAGGGAGAGAGTTCCCGGGGGCCCAGTGGGACGATGGATGGTTATTGCATTTCATATCATACATGTTTTAGCTGTCTAGTTCATTTATTGTGATGGAGGTTTGGCATACGGGGTTTCCTCTCGGGAAACTCAGGCATATTCATGTTTTATGTCAGGTCATATGCAACATTAGGAGGTGGTGACTGAGGAGGAGCGCTTTCGGGGCCCGATCCTGCTTCTCTTGTTTTGAGGTCCAAGTGATTACATGTATATTTTCATTAGCTTTGTTGTAATCACACTTTTGTAAAAACTCTCAGATATATATATTGTATATATGTTGGTGCACCAGTTTTCCACTTTCTTCGGTAATATCCTCGTGTTGTGTTTTATTAAAAATTTAAATTTCTTCCGCTTTCAAGGATGTTACAAATTGGTATCAGAGCGGTCTGTTCCGACGCACTTGTCCAAAGAAGCCACCTTAGATGTCTTTTAGATAGTTGCATTTTAGAGCATGCATCCATAATCATCTGATTTTCAGTTTTGTTGTCTCGTGTGTAGATGCCTCCGAGACGCAAGAGACTTCCCCCACGTGGCCCGAGTACCAGTGAGGAGTCTGGAGCCACAAATTGGGCTGAGGAGCGTCGGATGCTCTACGACACTGTGCAGAGGCTGGGCGTTCTTTTAGATCGTCAGTGTGGCAGAGAGGAGACGGCAGCGGTGGGAGCGGCGCACGACCATTTTATGCGCCAACACCCGCCTGCATTTGATGGCAGAGGAGATTCTGAGGCTGTCGAGGACTGGATTAAGATCCAGGAGATCTTCCAGGCGATTGGGAGTCCATCGGAGAGGATGGTGGGTTTGGCCACATATGTGTAGGGCGGAGAGGCGTCCAACTGGTGGAGGACCACGGCTGCAGTGGTGTTTCCGGGCAGGATTGATATCAATTGGGATGAGTTCCTCAGGGAATTCAATGAGCAGTACTTCCCAGAGCATGTCAGGGACGAGAAGATAGAGGAGTTCATGAGCCTCGAGCAGGATGAGATGACACTGGCGGATTACATCCGGAAGTTCAACGCTTTGGAGCGTTATTGTCCAGAGATATGTGTAACCCCGATTCAGAGGGCGAGGAAGTTTATTCGGGGACTTCGGAAGGAACTCTGTACTCGCGTGACTTACAGCATGCGTCAGACCTTAGCAGATGTTGTGAAGTTCGCGACTCTCATAGACCAGGACTATCAGGAAAATTATGCAGAGTCCAGGAGGCCTCAGGGGAAGAGCAGTGGACGTCCGGAAGTTCCACTGGCAGGAAATCCGGGCAAGAGGCCCCAGATAGAGGGGAGCAGTGCACGCCAGCCTGAGTCGTGCAGGAAGTGTGGCAGAGTCCACCCAGGTCGAGAGTGTGGGAGCCGTCCTGGAGTTTGTTTCAGTTGTGGTCAGCCAGGCCATTATGCCAGAGATTGCAGGAGCGGACCAAGCGAGTCCAGTTCTCGAGCGAGACCCCCAGTGGTGGGTAGAGACAGAGGTCGTCGTCCTGTTGCACCACCTCAGCAGGGACAGAGGATCGGGCGTGTATTCAACGTTCAGGCAGAGGAGGCGAAGGACGTCAACACTGTGGTGGAAGGTACGCTCTTTATTGCTGGTTTGGTAGCCAGAGTGTTATTTGACTGTGGGGCCACGCATTCGTTCACTTCTGAGAGATTTGCGAGTGTGTTGGGTCGTACCCATGTGATGTTGACTACCACGTTGGAAGTCAGCACACCCTTGGGTCTGGTGGGCATTGTGGGGAGCTTCCTCCCCGGCGCCACGATTGTTTCGGAAGATCAGGAGTTTCCGGCTGACCTAATCTTGTTGCCGATGGAGGACTTCGATGTTATACTGGGGATGGATTGGCTGTCCCAGTATGATGTTCGGGTTTTGTGCCGGGAGAAGAAGATTCTGATCCCGAGGAAGGGGCTACCTGATTTGTTGATCAGGGGAAAGAAAGACAGTGGCGGTCGGGTCGTAGTGTCAGCAGTGAGGGCACGAAAGCTGCTTGAGCAGGGCTGCAGAGCTTTCGTGGCTACCTTGGTCGTTCCAGATCCAGAGATGAGGTCGTTGGAAGACATAGAGATTGTCCAGGAGTTTGGTGATGTATTTTCAGACGTTTATGATCTGCCGCCTTACTGGGAGCTGGAGTTCGGTATTGATTTAGTGGCGGGGACCACTCCACAGTCGAAGGCTCCTTATAGGATGGCACCGGCTGAGTTGGTTGAGCTGAAGAAGCAGCTGCAGGATTTGTTAGATACTGGGTTTATCTGCCCCAGTGTCTCTCCTTGGGGAGCTCCGGTTCTCTTTGTGAAGAAGAAAGATGGCTCATTGCGGATGTGCATCGATTACAGGATGCTGAACAAGGTTACTGTGAGGAATCAATATCCTTTACCCAGGATTGAGGACCTGTTTGACCAGTTGCAGTTAGCGAAGATATTTCCGAAGATTGATCTGCGATCTGTGTATCATCAGTTGAGGATCAGAGAGGCAGACATTCAGAACCACATTTAGGACGAGATACGGTCACTATGAGTTTCTAGTGATGTCGTTCGGATTGACGAACACTCCTACAACTTTCATGGATCTGATGAACATGACGTTTAGTCAATACCTCGACCGATTTGTGGTAGTCTTCGTAGACGACATCTTGGTATATTCACCGGACATAGAGCAGCACAGGGAGCACTTGCGGATCGTACTTGTCATTCTGAGAGATCATCAGTTGTCTGCTAAGTTTTCGAAGTGCGAGTTCTGGTTAGACAGTGTCTCTTTTCTTGGTCACATTGTATCTGGGGCTGGGATATCAGTGGATCCAGCGAAGGTGGAGGCAGTGACTCAGTGGAGAGCCCCGACGAGTGTGACGGAGATCAGGAGCTTTGTTGGATTGGCGGGTTATTATCGTCGATTCATTAAGGACTTCTCGAGGCTTGCTTTACCTTTGACGGCACTAACGCAGAAGGGAGTGAAGTTTGTTTGGTCCCAGAAATGCGAGGACAGTTTTCAGAAACTGAAGAGGCGGTTGATGACTGCTCCAGTTTTGACTCTTCCCAGTGGCAATGGAGGTTTTGTGATTTATAGTGACATTTCTGGTGTGGGGTTGGGTTGTGTACTGATGCAGCACGGTCAGGTAGTTGCTTATACTTCGAGGCAGTTGAAAGTGCACGAGAGGAACTACCCCACTCACGATTTGGAGTTGGCAGCAGTAGTTCATGCGTTGAAGACCTGACGTCATTATTTGTACGGGGAGAAGTTCGAGGTTTTCACGGACCATCAGAGTCTGAAGTATCTGTTTTCGCAGAAGGAGCTGAATATGAGGCAGCGCAGGTGGCTTGAGTTGATCAAGGACTATGATTTCACTATCTCCTACCATCCGGGGAAGGCGAATGCAGTCGCGGATGCCTTGAGCAGAAAGGTGGAAATTTCAGCCGCTGGTTTGTGTATTCAGGAGTGGAAACTGCTCGAGACATTGTCAGAATGGAAGCCATTCACCACGGACTCTGAGGGCGCGGTGATAGCTGGACTGAGAGTGGAGCCTCAAATGGTCACAAGTATTATTCAGGCTCAGAGGGCTGATGAGGAGTTAGCTGGGTTGTTGCAGTTGGTTGTCAGAGAAGGATCATATTTCAGCATAGGAGTTAACGGAGGTCTGAGATTCAGAGGCCGAGTCTGGGTACCAAATGGGGGAGATCTGAGGAAGGAAATCTTGGAGGAGGCACACAGGTCCCGTTATTCCATCCACCCGGGTAGCACGAAGATGTATAAGGATCTTCAGAGAAATTTCTGGTGGAAGGGGATGAGGACTGAGATAGCAGAGTTTGTGGGCAGATGTCTGGTTTGTCAGCAGGTGAAGATTGAGCACCAGAGACCCGCGGGACCGATGCAGAAGATAGATTTGCCAGAGTGGAAGTGAGAGCATGTGACGATGGATTTCGTCACCGGGTTGCCGAGGACGAGGAGATCTCATGACGCGATTTGGGTGATAGTTGATCGACTGACCAAGTCATCGCATTTTCTGGCAATCCGGACCACATTACCTTTGGAGGACCTGGCAAGACTGTACATTGATGAGATAGTCTGATTGCATGGGGTGCCAGTGAGTATTATATCTGATCGAGACACCAGGTTTACTTCCAGATTTTGGGGAAGTCTGCAGCAGGCTCTGGGGACACGGTTGAAGTTTAGTACAACATTCCACCCACAGACAGATGGGCAGTCTGAGAGGACGATCCAGACTTTGGAGGATATGCTGAGAGCATGTGCTCTGGATTGGGCAGTGCACTGGGATGAGCATCTACCGCTGATAGAGTTCGCCTACAACAACAGTTACCATTCGAGTATCGGAATGACACCGTACGAGGCATTGTACGGGAGACCTTGTAGATCGCCAGTGTGCTGGAGTGATGTTGGCGAGAGACAGCTGATCAGGCCTGAGATTGTGCAGATGTATGCCGAGAAAGTTGATGTGATCAGGCAGAGATTGACGACAGCTCAGAGTAGGCAGAAGAGCTACGCTGATAAGCGTAGGCGTGCATTGATGTTCGAGGTAGGCGATCAAGTTTTCCTGAAGATTTCACCATCTCGAGGAGTGATGAGATTCGGGAAGAAATGGAAGCTCAGTCCGAGGTACGTCGGACCGTTTGAGATTCTCGAGCGGATCAGAGAGGTTGCCTACAGGACCGCTTTGCTGCCACAGTTTTCGGGTCTTCACAACGTCTTCGACGTTTCTATGTTGAGGAAGTACGTAGCGGATTCTTCTCACGTGATTCAGTTAGAGGTTCTAGAGATCCGGCAGGATTTGTCTCTCGAGGAGAGACATGTGGAGATCGTGGATCGGATGGACCACTAGCTCAGGAGGAGGACCATTCCGATGGTGAAGGTCAAGTGACAACACCATAGTGAGCGAGAGGCTACTTGGGAAGTTGAGGAAGAGGTCTGGAAGGAGTTCCCGGAATTGTTTGGTGAGTTTCGGTCCTAATTTCGTGGACGAAATTCTTTTAAGGAGGGTGGATTGTAATATCCTAAATCCTTACTTTGGACTAATCATGTTTTGGCCTTGATTAGGTGCTTAATTGGTGGTTTCAGATGGAGGGCTGGGATTGAGTTGGAAGAGATGTGATGGATGGTGGAGATTAGAGGAGAAGAGTATATGTGGTGAGTGTTACTCTTTCTCTCTCTCTCTCGCGTTTTCTCTCTCTCTCTTCCGATCGAATCCTCTCCCTCTCTCTGATCAGATCTCCGGTGTGCAGAGGAGCTCGAACCGTGGGTTTCAGAAGGCGAGGCGAGGATCAGACGTTCTCCGGAGAGGGTAGAATCGTTGCTCGGTTGGAGTTCGTCGGAGAAGGTGTTTGGTGAGGAGAAGCTCGCCGTTGGGTCTTCGAAGGCTTCTTCAAGTCTTCAAGGTATGTCAAGCTTTACTTTGATGCTCACATATGCTTGGGTGAGTGTTGGGGTGGTCGATGGTAGGCCGGAGGGCTCGTCGGACCCGTGCAGCAGCGTTCTGCACTGTGGAGGGTCGACCGGTGGCGTGGTTCGGTCAATCGGTCGTAGCGTATTTTTGGTGAAATCCCTTGTACCGGTCGAACGATACCTTGGTGGTGGTCGACCGGTAGTACATTTCGAGCGAGGGATGGAGACTCTGTGTGTTTTCGGTCGAACGAGACCCCTTTGCCGGTCGACGAAAGAACTGTAGTAAGTCGGTTGGGGGCGTTGACCATCTAAACGGTCGACCGCTCGTTGACTTTGTCCGACCGGAACTTAAGTTAACTTATTGACCGGTCGACCAGAAGTGTTGTTTCGGTCGACCGTTGCACTATGTTCAGATTGGATTTGGTACTGGCCGTTTTCGGTCGACCGGTGTTTGTGTGTGGTTCGACCGTTGGTGCGTTTTACTGTGGAGTGAGTTTTCACTGGTCGAGTTCGGTCGAACGGGACCCCTTTTCCGTTCGATCGGTTGACAGTTTTGTTGGTTGGGTAAGTCCTGTGGAGAAGATTCGGTCGACCGGTTGGGAGGTTTTGTTCGACCGTTTGGTACGGGTTTTGTGTGTTTTTGTGTTGTGGAGCCAGTTCGAGATGACAACAGATCTCCGGCCCTAGAGGGTGACCGGTGCCGGCCTAAGAGTGGTTCATGAGTGTTGTCGGGCCAGCCCAAGAAGGCAACGGATTTCCGGCCCTTGAGGGTGACCGGTGCCGGCCTGAGTATGGTTCGTGTGTGGGGCCAGCTCAAGATGGCAGCGGTACAGACGATACCGACCTGAGAGTGATCCAGCGTGTTAGCCGAGGTTGTTTCCGGCTCTGGTGCCTAGGCACGTGTGAGGGTTGGGCTAAAGGACCCGCGAGACCCGTCATTGTTTGGTGTCTACTGTGGTAGGGAGAAAGTTCCCGGGGGCCCAGTGGGACGATGGATGGTTATTGCATTTCATATCATACATGTTTTAGCTGTCTAGTTCATTTATTGTGATGGAAGTTTGGCATACGGGGTTTCCTCTCGGGAAACTCAGGCATATTCATGTTTTATGTCAGGTCATAGGCAGCATTAGGAGGTGGTGACTGAGGAGGAGCGCTTTCGGGGCCCGATCCTGCTTCTCTTGTTTTGAGGTCCGAGTGATTACATGTATATTTTCATTAGCTTTGTTGTAATCACACTTTTGTAAAAACTCTCAGATATATATATTGTATATATGTTGGTGCACCAGTTGTCCACTTTCTTCGGTAATATCCTTGATTGACATCATTTCATGCTCATATTTGTATCTTATATCCATTATATTACACCTAAGCAATGCCACGTGACGAGTTTTATGTTTAGTTTTCAGGAATAAAGAGGTTTGAAGAGAAGAGTCATGAAAGGATCCAAAAGCAGGAAAAAAGACTTAATTGTGAGACCTGGGGACTAAGATGCAAGGGAGAAGGACCTGATCGTAAGACCGAAGGACCTAAGAGCAAAACCGAATACTCCACACCATCATGGGGAGTATTTTACCAATTCGAGTCGGGTCGGAGCTCCAACAAGTCAAGTAACAGCATCAAAGACCAACAATACCAGAAAGAAAAGCCCACAACAAATTCCAACACGATCCGAAGATTTTGGACCGCTAATTGGCGGTCCATATTGCTCAGGATCCGTCGAAATTTCTCCTGGACTTGTATTAATGTTCGTTTAGGCTATTTTTGGTATTGGTTTAGTCCCACATCGGGGGATTGTCCCCGATTAGCTTTTTCCATGCTTATAAATAGAACTCTTCACCTTCCATTGTAATTACTCATTGCTTGGTGGCATTCTCTCTACTAAGGAGTGAGCCTTGAAGCAAAAACTCAAGGTGGAGAAGAATGCTACCTTCAATGTGAGTCATTTGTTAATAAAATAATTCTTCTAGTTTCTTTTAATCTTGTCTTTTAATTTGTGCATGTTTGTTTAGTCCTTCCTTTCCTTTTATGTTTCTTTAATGCTTCTTGCCTTCTTAGTTAACTTTCATTTCAGTATTATGCTTTCTTTTGCTAATATAGTTAGTGTAATGAGTAGTGGGTAGTTCCATCCTCATTTGGGGGGTGGAGAAATATGTGATATAATTATGTAGTGTATTAAGTGTGTGTTATCTTTATCCCTTGAGCTTTATATGATTTCCATAACCATCTAATGAGTTTTCACTCTTATCTTTGATATGCTAATGCTCTTGAATGAAGCTTAGCTTATGCTTTGATTAGTGGACCTATTTTATGGGGAATGATAAGGTTAGGATATTGATGAAATTAATATTGGAAACACAATTTGTAGTGTATGTACTCTTGTTGCCTTTACCTTAGCTAATGTCTTGTATGTTTTAATGATGTAGTGAAATCTTAATTCATGTAGAGGCATAGTAGGGTATAGTCTTTATACTTGAGTTCATGTAGCTTCATTCCAATTATTGTCTTGTATGTCTTAATGATGTAGTCTTATCTTAATTCATGTGGAGGCAAAGTTGGATGTAGTTTTATGATTTCATGCACTACATGTTGTGAGGAGCTTAATGGACACACACACTTCTTTATGTTCACATTATTTCTCTACCCCCTTTGGGGTTTAGTTTTTCTTGCTTCTTTTCCATTTCCATTTGCATCTTAGTGTAGTTTAGTGTAACAAACCATTCTCTTCCATTTCTTTACCTCTCGCCTTCGCACAAACCAAGTATCGACACACCTCCCAGTGGACGACCCGTATTTGCCACCGCTTCAACGCGGCCGTGCACTTGCGGTTAAATATAAAACGAGATCAATCAATCCTCGTGTTGTGTTTTATTGAAAATTTAAATTTCTTCCGTTTTCGAGGATGTTACCATTATTGTGCTCAAGTTGTTTGCTGCTTCTCGTACACGTTTTTCTATTCATTAATCTTTCATAACCACCATTACATCACTCCACCCAAAGTTTGCTTTGGTCTTGATCTTCAAATAAGAATCATAAGACTCCACCCAAGGTCATTTTTCTCGTTCAAATTGTTTATCTCCACTTACTGTCTAACCAAAGTCAATGCTCACCACAAGGATCGAAGCAAATGAGAAGTCTGGGAAACTTAACCCCAAAAGGAAAGATGTCAAAGTAATCCTTCTTGGGCCAAATAATCCGGTCAAAACGCACTAGTGTTTGACACCAATGAGAATCCCAACCAAATTAACAAACACTATTATTTGTTTCTTCACTCTCAAGAACACACGATTCATGACGCTGATAAATCCATAAAAAAACTCTTATTTCAACGTCTGTACTTGATCACTTCTCCAAAACGCCCAAAAGAATGGGATCGCTAGTATTAGGAAATGATTCTAATTAAATTAACTAATTGGTGTTAGTTCAATTGGAAAATTTATTGTCTTTGAATCTTGGCAATCTCATTCGTATGATTTAGATTTAAATGTGATGGATAGTAGAGTTGATAAGATAAACTAAAATAATTTAAATAAAATAGTATCAATGCTTGTGTAAGGACCAACCAATCTCATCCACGAATGCCATCGGAAAGATCCTTAAGTATGCTTTTGAAAAAGAAAAGAAATTGATCCTTTAGTTTTATTTTCCAACCTTCATACATCTACAAGTCGGTTAATATATTACTTAGCAAGAACGAGATTGAGTTTGCTATAGTCCTGGATCTGTTAGTAGGTATGATTTTAAACTATATTTGCTTAGTTATATATTGTACTTAAGGTGCATCACTTTATGTTTTTCATTCTTACAAAGTACACCGTCATATAGTAAACAAACTGCTAATTAAATTAGTAGGGTGTATAAGATATTCTACCACGCTTACTGCGAAAACAAAAATTAATTGTAATAGTGCTATAATTCAGCAATCTTCATTTGTTGTAATTCATTTTTCTTTAAATTGCAAAGTACCCAAATAATCTCAAAACCCAAAATAACTTGTTACAATGTAGAACAAATCTTAGAAAACTAGGGGTGTAACTGGGGCGGATATTATCCGTTTACCCGTCCCATTGAATAAGCTTGTATGTGTACGCTTTTTGTACCTATTTAAAAAGTTATACTTCTTTACTCATACTTAGGGGTGCACATGGGTCGGGTTTGGGCTTCAACCCGACCCAACCCGAAATTTTCGGGTTGGGAAAAAACCCAACCCAACCCGAACCCGAACCGGTTTAGGTTCAACCCAACCCGACCCGAAATTTTCGGGTTGGGTCGGGTTGAACCGGAATTCGGAAATTTTCTCCCAAACTTGGTCGGGTTCGGTCGACCGGTGCTTAAACGGTCGACCGGTGGCTTGAACACCCGAAATTTTCGGGTTGGAAACGGTCGACCGAGTGATGTTCGGTCGACCGGTTTATTTGGGGAAAAAAATAAAAAAAATAAAAATAAAAATAAAAATCGGGTTCGGGTTGGGTTGGGTCAACCCGACCCCCTCAACCCGAACCCGACCCAAAAATTCGGGTTATTGATTTTCCCAACCCGACCCGACCCGAACCCTTCCCAAACCCGACCCGACCAGTCGGGTTCGGGTTGGGTTTCGGGTTGAAGCCAACCCATGTGCACCCCTACTCATACTTGCTTTATCCGTTTAATAAATAAGGTGGGTACGAGTATACCTTTACTCATACTCGTTTACCCATTTACCCGTTTAATTATTTAATTAATATATAATCATAAATAAAATAATAAAAGTGAGATTTTTGTTACAATCGGTCTGAACCGGTCTGAACCGGTCTAGAATTGTTTTTTTTTAAATTTAAAAAATTAGCTAAACCCGGACCGGTCGGATTTGGTTGGTCTGGTCCAAAAACCCAGACGGGACCGGTGAGTGCTCTCCCTTAGTTTCGAGGCTTGTTTATGAGAAAATTGGTGATTTCTCATAGTTTTGGGTTAATTCCTAATCTCGAAAACATTAAATTTAACATCTTTTGGGGCTTAAATACTTCTCATCGGATGATTATATTTATTTCAAGTTGCGTTTTGTTCGCAAAAAATATACCTACAATACCCATCCCGTACCCGTTTATTAAACAAGTATAGGGTGGGTACATGTACAATAATATTTAAACGAGTATATACATGTAACCGTTTAGTTAAACGAGTATGGATACGGGTATGACCCATGTTTACACCCTTATGGAAACTGAAGTACAGAGAACACATTCTAAAAATTTAAGCAATTTTCTTGTGGAGAGTGAAATAAGACCGTAACAAAAGATGGAGGTTATAAACAAATTATTGAAATATAGGTATCTAACTCAAAATCAATTAGTGATGAGTAAAATGACCCTGAAACTTATAATCCAGAAGAATACTCACAAATCATCAAATGTGATATTATTCTCTAACACAACCAAGGTATATATGCAGCAATTGCAAATCTCAATATATATGCACCCCTACAATTGGACTTCATGGAAGACGAAAGCTAGACTGTATGCGGATGATATGGAATTAGAAATAAAAGGACAAACAAGTTTGGGATTTATTATATTTTGTTATACGTTTAGCGGATTTGGGTTTAAGGGTCATCCGCATCTGATTTTTCCTGGGTAAATTATCTTTGTTGTTCCTAATATTAACAAACAATTTTCTTTAGTTAATTAAATATTTTGTAGTTTATTGCCAATAAAACCCAATACCAGCTGATATATTACCAAACAAATAATATTATACCAAATTGCAATGTCGGTGACTTATACATACATACATACATGCACATTGGTAGAAGACATTGATTGATGTGGATGGAAGTTTGTGTGAGAATTAAGAGTGAAAGCATGTGTCAACGTCTCTCATTCCCACGTACATGTGTTTGGTTTGTTTTTGTTGGCATCGTAGTGTTGTTGGCGACCGATCACGTAGGCGTTGCCGCCGTTCTCGCCCTTTTAGACGCCATGTTTGCATGCATGCATGCATGCATGAAAACCAATTGTTAATTTACGTCCATATATATATATTTTTATCCTTACCACATATGAACATATAAGTAAGTTGATTAATTGAAGTTGGTGGTCGGTCGCTTCGATCGATGCAAGAAGTGTTAGCTAGATCGGGGTGTCCTTAATTTGACTAAGGTTATCAAATTAATTAACCCCGATGTTGATTAATTAGTGAATCAACCCATGCGTGTTTCGAGGAATTAATTAATCCCATGTTGCATGGTTCGTCCTAGTGTTGCGCCACTGGAGTTGGGATGGTGGACTTTGGTGGCATCTTGTTGCTGTTGTTGCTGTGTTTTGGTGTCTTCCCATGTTGTTTGTGTTTGAAAACCTTGGGGTTTGGATTTTTTTTATTTGTGTTAGAAGACAAATAAGAATGACAACATGACGAAGACTTATATCATGATCATCATCGAGTCCCTTGGAAATAAAATACACTTCAACAAAAGTGTGACATTTTGATATTTGTCCAAATGACCACAGTCCTCTTCAATATATAATGATACCATCGATCATTTTCCTTCCCCAACCTTAAACTTGAAGGAACACACATAATATATAATGAAAATATGATAATTAATTATGTCATGAGAAATTTATTGCTAGAAGAGGCGTATCAATGACATGCCAGTGACACTTCGTATTAAGTCACTTTTAGTTCAATTTTTTTAGTGAACTAAATCACGTGTATTCTTATCCCTTCAACTAGAGTAAATATTAAAAAATTACATCATTCCAAGTTAATTTTAACGTTACTCTAACATGTTCATATCGAAACGGTTAACATTTACGGAAGCGGTTAATCCAAAATATTTGTCACATCGATGTTCCTCGCATAATATATATCCGATCAAAACTTTCCATAAAAGAACAACTTATCGAAAGTAACCGTAAAAATGGCCACAACCATGCCGATGTGATGTTCTCACAACCACAATATTAAGCCCTTATTCCATTGTATACAAGTCACCGTGTAATAGAAATATGATAACTTGAACATTTACATACACGTCATTGAAATAAAGATAAGTATGAGGAAAATATAATATTCAATTTACAAATAGTTTTTTTATTCTAATTTAATATCCAAATATTAAATTGAAGAAATATTTTAAGACCAATTTAAGTTGATCGTATTGAATAATTTTGACAAATATATTGTCACTATTTGAGAATTTCAAGGATAAAAAAAATCAAATATGATAAAAACCACACCGTGCAATATACCAGTTTTAATCTAGTTGTGTTATAGTCCATAAAAAAGGTATTAACGTACTATAAATTTAAGACCGGCAAAGATCCTTTTGTACATTATATCAAAATATCAAACTTGATTGGTCCTAATTTTCCTTCATTAAGGGTTCAAGACATCCCTTTCCATTACGACTTTGCCCATGCTTCTTTTTTGTTGTCAACAGTTTAATAATTTAAGGAAAATATAAAATAAAATAAATTCTGCTTAATATTAGATCTTGCTGAGTTTTCCATAGTTTAATAGGATACCTATACGAATTTCAATGCATCTAATAAAGTTTTGCAGTAGCTTTTCTAATCATTAAGTTCGTTAAAATTAGGTTGCAATTGAAGGGACCGTTTCTATTAAAATTAGGCTAATTTGTCATTGCTAGTTGAAACAAAGTTGTCGGCTGATTTTTGAAATAAGATATTGTTTAAGAAATGAGATTGTCTTAAGAGACTTCACACATATCAAAAGTTGAACATCAACTTCCACATGACTTTTTCTCCGATCACAAAGTTTGTAAAATTAATATTTATGTGAACATCATTGCTAAACATATTTAAATTTTGATTGATTATTAATTCGGGAAATTCGTCATTAGGGTGGTTATGTAATTGTTGGCATTCTTCATCCTGGTATTGAAATGTGCAAGACTAGAAATTTTTATCCTAACAAAGTGAATTGCATGTGGGAGTCGACTTAGAACATATTACAAAACTAGAAATTGTGTCCCGACAAAATTAATCACATCTTGGAATTGAGTTAGAACGAAATAGATAAAACTTAATTCCAGAAAATAGTTTTGCAGTTTTTCTTTTCAAATCCTTAGAACTCTTGACTAATGCAAACTGAAGTCAAAATATATTTCCTCACCTCTCTCGTGAATGTGTGACTCATATTACCTTTTATTTTTAGGTATTTTCACCTTCTAAAAAAATTACAAATGCTAGAAGGAATTATTATTATTATTTCAAATCGTAATTTCTTTTGTATAAAATCTAAAAAGATTTTGTGATGTGAACAAGACAGGCAATTAAAAGAAGACATAAAACATAAACTTAATGAGCCCATGGGTTGAAAGAATCTTGTTTAGCAAAGACTACCATATAAGTCGTTCGTTTTTTAAAATATAATAACTACAAAGTAATAATAAATATATATGCTGCTGTCGAAGGAAAAGAAAACGGGAACTTCGGGTTTCAATAGACCTTTGACAATAGAAACAAACCCACGTTTTCTTCTGGAGAGCTCTTTTTTTGAGGGTCAAGGAATAATGACTTAATTTAAATCCCCTTTTAATTTAAATCTCTCTTCACTTTGTCAGGATCACCATTATTGCCACCACAATTACCACCCTCTCCTTCCCTAATTTTCTCCTAAACGAGATAGGATGTGTTAAACTTAAAAATTCTTTTGAACAATTAGTTAAAAGAGGGTAAAAAAACATCAAAAACAGTGTCACAAAATTTCAAAAACCAAAAGAAGAAAATTATAAAGGAAAATCATAACATGTTTTTTTTTGTGTCAACGAGGGTGGAGGGGAAGTTTTTCAACAATGTTTGCATTTAAGTAGTCATATATCTTATCTTCAGGAATTTATTTGCAATTACACTATTTAATTTAATTATATAAACCACAAAGTCTGCTCTTCAAATGTTCTCTGTTCGTCCTGCAACACTCCACTTCCTCACACCCCCACTAAATTCTTCCCCAACCCTGCAGATCTCACCCAAAACATGGTAATTTCCCATGAATCACCCACTTTTCTCAACTGGGTCGTGATCAAAATCTCTTCTTTCTGCCCCACCAGTCTCGGATCGTCTCCTCTGTTCCTCTTCTGGGGGGGTTTCCCTTCAAAAGTTGAGGGTTTTTCTTCTGATTTTGGAAATTTGGCGTGGGATGAAAAGGAAACTACATTTTGGTGGTGATGTGCTTCCTTGTATTCTTAAGGATTTCTGAAAAATTATTTTTAAAAAATTGGGTTTTTAATTATGATATTTGGTTGGGAATGTTAATAGAATTTCGGGTTTGGAGTCCTACATTTTTTTTTCAATTTTCTATTCAACTTTGTGTTCATAATCTAATTCTGAATTTTCTTGTTTTAATTTTTTTTCCTGTGCCAAAAGTTTACTAGAATTTTGGGTTTTGTCCCCCCCCCCCCCCCCCCCCCCCCCCCCCCCCCATATTTTACCCCTTGAGTTCTCAGAATTTTTCTTCAATTTTTGTTTGTGTTCTAATTCTGAAATATTGTCTGCAGTTAAATATGATCAAGGATAATTTTTCTTCCATTCTCAGTTTTCCCCCTTTTTATTTTTGTCCCTAATTTCTTTTATCTTTACAACTTATTTGTATTTCACAGACACCTTGACTACAATCTTCATATATTTGAGGCATATATTCTGTGACAACCAAATCTTCAGTATTCTAAGTGATAGAAAAAAAAAATGAAGGAATCGGAAACCTGCTTGGACTCGCAGTTATGGCACGCTTGCGCTGGAGGTATGGTTCAGATGCCTCCCGTAAACTCCGAGGTCTACTACCTTCCTCAGGGTCACGCTGAACATGCGCAAAATGAAGTGAACTTCGAGGGTTGTCCGAAAATTCCTGCCCAAATCCTATGCAGAATTCTGGACATCAAATTTATGGCGGATCCGGTCATAGACGAAGTCTTTGCCAAAATTCACCTTGTCCCTATCAACTCGAGGGAGTCGGAAGGGCATGTTCGACACCATGAAATGCTTGATGACAATTCTTTGGATGTCTCTGATAAGCCCCTCTCATTCGCGAAGACATTGACCCAATCGGATGCCAACAATGGTGGGGGATTCTCTGTGCCTCGCTATTGCGCTGAGACCATCTTCCCTCCGTTGGATTACTCTCATAATCCGCCAGTGCAGACGGTTGTTGTGAAGGATGTCCATGGTGTGGTATGGAAGTTTAGACACATATATCGAGGGACGCCTCGTAGGCATCTTCTTACCACCGGGTGGAACAACTTTGTGAGCCAGAAGAATATTGTGGCGGGAGACTCCGTTGTTTTCTTAAAAGAGGGTACTGGAGCTCTTCGAATCGGCATTAGACGGGCTAACAAAGGCATAGGGGATATCCCAGGGTTCCCGGCAATGTGGAATTCATCCTCGGGAAAGTGTATGCCTCAGTATGATGAGTTTTCTAGCTTATTAGGATTGGGAGGAAGGAGAAGTTGGGGAGTGACGGATACATCGGTAATTGAGACAGCTGTTCTTGCCGCTACTGGAAAGCCTTTCGAGATCGTTTACTACCCAAGACTGGGGACGCCGGAGTTTTGCGTGAGAGCTTCTTTGGTAAGAGAAGCGATGAAAAACCAATGGTGTGCAGGTATGCGCTTTAAGATGGCTTTTGAAACTGAGGACTCATCGAGAATCAGTTGGTTCATGGGTACCATATCATCCGTTCAGACCATGGATCCGATCCGGTGGCCTAATTCACTATGGAGGCTTCTTGAGGTAATAATTATTATTCTAGTTTTTTCCATCATGTTCCGATCATTTATGTTTCGTGGATTAGTTCGATCATCCACATTGCATAAACTAAAATGTTTTGTTATGTTAGTTTGCAACTTTCAAATGCCATATAAAGAGCTGCGAGCCTGCGACTGCAAGCGAACACACACCTTAGACACGCATACACTTCTGGATTTGTTTGTATTTTGACTTTGAAAAAAAAGACGATAGGAGGGATGCGCTGTGCACGTGTTCCCCACCTATTTTTGTTCATCCAATTGCAAGAAGCCTCAATCTGCTCAAATATGTCTTTTATTTGTGTAGTTGTAACACGTGTGTTCTATTCTTCTTTATGTGAACACATTTGGATATATAATAAATCATTTTAGGAATTTTTGTTTTTAGTAGTTAAACAACAATATATTATGACCACAGAATTTTCATGTGTTAGTTAATTTATTTAGCATACTAATTTCCATGTATTTCATGCATAAAAATTCCATGGAGACAAATTCCTGGTTTCCATTCATTATTTCCTCTTGATTTATGATTACAAATTAGAAATGGTACATTAGTGCTAAATGTACTCCTTTTACAGGTGACATGGGATGAACCAGATTTACTTCAGAATGTGAAGCGAGTTAGCCCATGGCTAGTCGAGTTAGCACCGAGCTTTTCGACCACTCTCCTGCCATCCTTTATGCCAATGAAAAAGAAGTTGCGTGTATCGCAACCTTCCGACTTCATCCTCAATAATCAAGTTCCATATCCGTTGTTTTCCCATCCCCTTGCGCTCAGCAGTGGCTCCTTGCGCTACCCCACCGAAAGTGCTCCTGCAAACATACAGGGAGCCAGGCATGCTCAATTTGGTCAATCTTTGTCGAGGCATCTTAGAGAACCCGAGTCGAGTCTATTTCCAGTTGATTTTAACCATCATGATCACACGAACTTATCTTCAAGAGTTAATCACTTTCATGATAATATCTCGTGTTTGTTACCTGCTAATGATCCTTCTCGCAACTTAAAGAAACAAAGCGACACAAAGGCACCCCATTTCTTGCTCTTTGGGCAGCCTATTCTGACCGAGGAGCAAATATCATGGACTTGCTCAGAGGATGCTCCTTCGCTGGTTACTGGAAATAGTCCGTCACATGGAAATGGTGAAAATGCTTCAAGCTTGTCAGATGGTTCTGGGTCTGTGATTTGTCGGCCCAATTCTGATGAAGATTCTTCGACCAACCGGTTTCCATGGCTCAAAGGTTGTCATGTGTCTGAAGCCAGCCCGGAATGTGGGCATTGTAGCTGCCAGGACAACAATGAATTACAATTTTTTCCGAGTTTGGAGATGAGCCGTTCAGGTGAGAAAAAATACGAGTGTTTTTGTTCCTTACACTACTTTTAATTCCAGAAAGTGTAGTTTCCTTTTAGTCTTGTGGACGAGTAAATCGCAATTGCATTCTGTTTTCTGATTCCTCATGTATCAGTCACTTCGACGAATTGTTTTCTGATTGTTCTTTTTTGATGCAGTAACTTCATTTAAACCACACATAGGCTGACGATCGAGATGGCGACTGCTGCGACTGAATACCTAAATAGATCTGCTTTGGCAAATGTAAATACCGAGACAATTTTTCGTTTATGTTTTCTGTCCGTAAGTTCTTGGATGGTTTTCTGATACTCCATTTTTTTGCATCTGACGAAGTATTTAGATATGTTTATTACTCTATTCTGGTCCTTGACTCTGAACTTTGTATTTGCTTTCCATTTCGAAGCAAGTTTACAAAATTGCGATTTTCCTGATATTTTGTTGGTATCACATGCAGAAACTTATCACAACAATTTGGAAAAGAACCCAACTATTTCTTTCATTGAATGTATCTTCTAAATAGATTTACGTATGCATCTTAATTACAAGGTTACTTCAATTGTGCTAAGTTTAATCAACACAATAGTTATTAAGTTTCATGGAAGAAGTGGATCTCTGCTAGTTCGTTATTATTGAATTTCTATTTGGTTATGTTATCAAATTGCAACATTTGTAATTAATGTATTCGTATGGTACTTTAAATGATAAACGTGTCGTTTCAGAAAGTAATAATTAAATTTGCATATGATAGTTAAGCATTTACTCATATTGGGTTTCAAATCGTCTGCAAACACAAAAACTTGTGTTAATGTAGACACGATAGTATTTTGATTATGACATTAACATTCTTTCGTTTAAAATTAAGGAATTTGTTTGACAACTTGCCTCTATAACTGGTACTTAATAGTTTAACAAAGCATTTACATCTGCTCACGGGAGATAATTTTAGACAACTCATTTACAAGCTATCTATTTTCAAATTCCAATTTGAAGTATGATTTAGTTGAGCTGTCCTATCATGAGTTAGTTCATAACAGACTCATGTTAATAAAACTGAAAGATAACTGTCATTCTTGGTATACATGAAGCTCATGGAAAATATCTTCAATGGAGGATGAAAAATGACATTTCTTTGGAACAATGCCTTTACACAAAAATACTATCCTTTTACATACTCAAAACGGTTACCATATTTACAGTTCTGCAACGAATCAGTTTCTTTAGATTTGACAGAAAATAAGCATCTGCCAGTTGTTGTCAGGGTCTTATCAATACCGATTTGGAGACGTCGAGGTGGTTCAGGCGGCATGTTCCTAGCAGGAACTCTGGGAGCTCCTCTGGATTGTTGCCCTGCAACAAAATTGTTCCTTTTTACAACTTTCATATGAAAAAAACATGCTTCAAGAAATACAGAAGCTCAATTTGATACGACCAAAACATGTCCATAAATGTGATGGATTACTAACCTGTATCAAGAATGCCATTTCTATCACTAAGTTGTTAAAGTACCCAAGAACAAGGTTAACAACCCCCCTTGCAACAGTCGACGAGCCAACATCGACACCAAGCTGTAAAATCAACGTACTTGCAATTATTATTATTTAAAATCTACAGTAAAAGCTCCATGAAACCATGTAAATATAACCCAAGTGTGAGAACTTATCAATTTTGAAAGAATATATTGTCTTACCTCCAAATAATTTCTACCGCGGAAGTAATTTATCTCTAGAGCTTGACCAACCAAACATGCTTTTTTACCTACACTTTGCTTGACAATCCAAGACCCCTATAGGAACACCACAAAAAACATTAGAGTTAGACGAGTGAAAACGTCATGAGATTCTGAACTAAATTGGCTTGACAAATGTAAACTACCTTTGATATGTAGGGAATAAGTTTGAACCTAGAATTCCGGTAGGCATCATCTCCATTTACGAAACTTTCAAGTAGAGGAACCTTTTCAAGTGGTTTATCCATCATATAATATAGAGCTAAACTATACGTAGTTGTACCCGGGACCTGAACACGAAAAATTTCAGATTGAGAGCATGTCATACCATTTTATCGTCAAGACGAAATGAGGTGGTCAATAACCTGTATGTTTATGATGAAAAAAAATTCATTTCCCCCTTGCACGGCGTATTTCTGTAACATCCAGAAAAAAATATTGACTGTAAGAACAAAAACAGAATAATGTGTTGCAACTGAAAGGGTTCATGCATACTTGAACGATGCTACTAGGGCGACCAGCAAGATCATCTTCCCGCTTATCGGATTTTAGCCAATCCGCAGCTACCATTTCCATCAAGGTCCCTGAAGCTTTGACCTGTTTGACAAGTAATCATTCAATCATCAAAAAGATTACAAATATTGTAGATAAATTATAGGATATCAAAATATGTAGGTAGAATATAGCATTTTATTTTATTTTAAGCTATGGTTTGCAAATAAAAATTGAAAATAATACATTTGAGCGTCCACATGAATCATCAATTTTTTGTTTCTATATAATGAAAACAACTCAACCATTGCAGTTATGTGTTTCTAATATTCTCAATTATTCTGATGGAAATATCATTAGACAACCTATGTCACTTGAGAAAATTTTCATTCTACAAGAAAATTGTTGGCTTGAGACTTTTGTAATCCACATTAATTGCATTTAAGAATATACATCTTAAGTCTAGCAAAGTGGTCTGCTTGAGTCAAAATATCACAAGAACACCGAAATTGTTGTAGTATAAACCATAACTAATCTATTTCGTGATACCATAACTAACCCATAACAAACCCAGAAGCTACAAATCTAATCTATTTCGTGATACCATAACTAACCCATAACAAACCCAGAAGCTACAAATCGTGATACACCTATTTCTATGGCAAAACACAGATGACTATACTTTGACGAGTTAGTGCAAGCAAAAACACTAATATACAAGGGTCAAGTCAGTATCTTTTACCTTATGGTGGTCCTGTAGGTATGTCTCTCCTCTGATCAAAAATGTTGATGGATCCGTAGTAGTCCAGCTGCAGGGCAAGTTACATGATACATCCTTAGGAAGAGTAGCACCGTAGATGCACCGTGATCGTTCTTCACTTGCTGATTCTGGTAGACCAATGTAACCCTTTTTTTGAGCTGCAAAAACACAACAGCAACAATCACTTGTCTGCCATGCACAGGTTGTATTGCAGGGTGAAATCGTGTCCCAGACAATAAAAGTTTAATAAAAGGTAAATAATATATACTAATTGTTCCATAAAAGTGAGATGAAATACAGCTTGCAGGCTCGGAAATTGGAAGTTTAGAACACAAAATATCAGATGAAATATATTATCTTCGTACGTAAAATATATAAGGAATTTGAAGAAATATTAACCTGCAAGACCTTGTATCCTTTTCACTATATCTGCAGCAGTAGTTATCTTTTGATGGTGCTGGTCCTGTATATTGTTTTTAAAAAAAAAAGTAGACCAGTTAAAATTTCCATTAAATCGCTAAACATCATATAAACGAAAAAGAGGAAGAAGCACGAGGATTTCCTATTTACAGAATCTGCATCTGTCAAATGTCAAACTAAATTAAATGTAGCCAACAAGTAAGCAGTTTAATTCAAAGCTATGTATAGGGAACCTAGGACGTGCTTCGGTGCTTTGTTCAAAACTTTCTTGAATCAACTTTGGATGAAGTCCAGGAAAAATTATGTCCATCACAAACATCCCAAGTAAATTTTTCCTAGTTGGAGGATAATAACTCTTCAACAATGGATCATAAAGCTAAGAAAAACACGTGGCTAGTGTGTCAAAACTACTGCAACATACGAGCACTGGGGTTGGGTCCTTCAGTCTCCATCTCATTCATCGTGTTGCAACCTGTATTACTATCCAAAAATCCTGGTTTGCATTCTGATCTAAAAAGGGAACTACTTATGCTAAATTAAAGTACGAGAAATTATGTTCCGCAATTACCTGTGAATCCATGTACGGGTTGGAAGACCACATGGCATCTGAATCACAAAATTCTGACGGATCAGGAACATCGAAAAACTCATCGGATGCATTGTTCAGCTGAAGCAATGATCCACCAGAACTTGCTAGTTTCTGAGGCTCTTCTGTTGAATCTACAATTCTACTATTCTCACCCCTATTTGAAACTTCTTCCTTTGTCTCCTCTACTATGGTTATCGGCACTCCAACTTCCCTCGTCATATCACATGAAAAATGGAAGGTTGGATGGCTTCCAAGTTCAGCTTTGAACAGTTCTCTCAAAGCTGCAAATATATATCACATGTTACAAGAACTTCACAATCTGAATGGTCTATAACCAAAGTAGATTACCGATTCCCATCGAGTTACCTGCAACTCTCCCCAACATTTGGATCGTAACATATTTTGCAGATGAAGTGAACAGATAAGATTTCCAAAGTCTCCAGTCAATCGCAAGCATGTGTTTGACCACCGATTGTTGTCCTTGGTTTACTGGAGAAATTACGTATCCTCCGCCTACATGCATACAGGAAGCATCACATTAATAGTTAGCCACCTGATAAGGTTTATGCGTAACAGATTTACTCATTTATGTTCAAAGCATACATTACTTTTAAGGCAGGCTCTGACATAGCCTCTCTTGGGTCGACATTTTTCATGGAACACGGAGTGGTATAATATCACTGCAGTAAAATAAAGGAAAGTTATGTCAAATCTGAACATTTTATAAGCACTACAAAGATATATTTTATTCACAAGATTTACCATATGTTCCGTCATCCTCTCTCCTCCAATAACGCTGCAATAGAAGGTCTCTTCGTCTCATTCCCCTGTAAAAATTGTTCACGCTAATGAATCACAAAGAGCTACAAATCACAAAGATAAAAACGATACAGGGGGGAGGGTAAGATCGCAATCTGACCAAGGAAGCCAATCATCTTTCAGTTGCTTATGAATTATATCAGTGTGACCATCTATGTGGTCAACTACGTCTCCACGTTCAAAACAGAAATCCCACCTGAAAAACAACCGCACAAGCTCAATGAGAGATAAAATGCTTACAATCTGGTCACATCACCTTCTTTCTAATTAAACTTTTTATGCATTTTGAAATAATAGTGCCTGCTGAAGTTTCAAACCACCACGAAATCTGAATGCATTTTTTAACCAAGCATATGTTTATGTCTAAAATATGATAATACGTATGCGATTGAGTTTCTTGACGCTGAAGAAGTTTTTTTTCAATTTTTATTACTGAAAGAAGAAAAAAAGAGCAAACATGAGAATTACTCGGATCTTGATGGACCAAGAGACATGACAGTTTGAAAGATTGCTTCTGAAGATGCGTCGACCACACCAACCGCCATTACAGCCGGATGATCATCCCATCGCTGAAAACAGATGATATTCATGGCAATCAGAGACAAGAGGTGGGCATAAAAATACAATTTCATCGTCACCATGCTACGGAATCACCTTTCTGAAATCACCTTCTTTTGTTTCTTTAAATAGGCGTAAGCCTGAAAGATTACCAGCATTTGTGCTCAAATACTAATTCTCAAGTGATAATAGAAGAAACTAAGGGGTGTGTACCATTTTTACAGCCGAATATTGTCCATGGAGAAGGAGAGATGACATCAGATGTTGTCGGATCAGAATTCATGGATGAAAAAACTGTCCAATCTGTGACAGTAAATGCAATGAGGGCAGTCCAACAACAGTTGCAAAAATGGAAGATACAAATAGTGAAAATTATAATAAAGAAAAAGAACAATGCAAACATTTAAGTCGTAAGCTTTAGAAAGAATTGCAACCCAAACATGGAATTTACCTATTGAATGCATGCGGATTCTGCTCCTGCCACATCCCAGCATCCTATATCATTGGAACTGGTCATTGTGTATGCACAAAGAAAAGGCAAGGTGCAAAATGTAGAATACCAAACACCTCAAAAACATATTGATATTTGTCATATTTGATCATTTGATAAAAAAAGGAGAAGACTCGGCCCTTGAGGAGGATCATAGGAGTCATCTGCAGTAGTTAGGCTACAACCACACATGTTTTGCAATTTTTTTGATATAGTTTTAGCTATAAAGAAAATTGAGCTGTTTTTCATCAATTTGACTTCAGGAGGGAGATAGAAAGAAAAAAGGTGCTTATCCAGAAAGATGTTAGTTATGGTTCATCAAGTTGTCCTAAATCAGTTAATCACCAAGATGGGTTTATATAGCACAACCCCTTCATTTTAACAAATAGCTTATTGAGTAGTCTCAAGTATGTATCAAGTGGTATGAGAGCCAATTTTCAAAACCCCAACTCTTGAAAACAACAACCTGAAAGCTTAACCCTAGTAGGTAAACTGAAGGTCGTAGAGGACGTTAAATCGGAAGCACAGTAGATTGTTGTGGTGATGTGTTCATATTAATAGTTCTACAAGGCTACAACAATGACATGGTTAATTTGAATGGTTGATATAGCCTAGACTCTCTCAATACATCAGCTAGTTTTCAGGGATACGCTTTTTTAAGGATTGTTCAATCTTGGAATTTGATAACCAAGTCAAGATATACCTCAGAGACTGCCATTTTCGCTTGGAGGACGGCATCATCTTCTGTTGACAATTTGGGTTTTCCTGTGCCACAAGAAGTCAAGAACATATCAGTTTACTTTCTTAAGCTCTGTGTTGCAGTGGACTTCAAGCAGATTGATTGTGATGGGTCTTAAGTTACGAATTCAGACCTTCACTTCCATCAAACAGTGAATCCATTTAGCTGCCTCTTCGGAGCTTCTTGCGCCCAACTGCAATAAGCATTTCATGAATTGGGGGGGGGGGGGGGGGGGGGGGGGGGGGAATTAAAACCATATATCAAGGAATGTCCTCGATAAGAAATTTTGCATTACCTTGAGTTGATCACTCTGATTGGATGAATTGTAAAGTGTGAAGACAAAGAACACCTGAAAATTGAAATTACCCTGAAGTGAAATGTTCGCGGGAAAAGGAGTGAAAATTTTAGAAGTGCCAACTCTAAGAAACCAAGTTAGATGAGCCATACATTGTTATGGATGCTCTCTCGACCATTGTCCATAACACGAATGCATGAATCAAGTACAACAGTTTTTTTGGTCTCCTGAAATAGGGGTGAAAGAATTTCAGATGGCTTCAACGTACCATTCTTCAGATACCCAACACAAATACTTGTTTGCACAGATTTCATATTTATAAATTAAAATACGATGAGAAGAAATTAAAAAAGAATCTTCATAAACGATGGTTACATTGGTAAAATACATGGTTCCATACTACAAAAATCAATACAATTATTCATGCCTCTGCAAAAAACAACTTGCATGGAAAATTACAGGAATTCCACAGAAGAAGGCTGCATCCAAGACCAAAGAGTTACAATGCCAATTCAATTGGGAATCAAGTAATCATTTTCCAATTTGGACGGCAATATGTGTGAACCAATATCAGATCATCAAATCTATGCACCAAATTTTTTCTCCTCCATGCCTTCATTATTCCAAGATTGTATGAACTACCTCGAACAAGCCCAACAGAACACAAAGAGGTCAAAAAACAAAAACAAGCACCAGAAGCCACAATTAATTCCACCAACACTATCACAAACAACAAACTTCAAACAACCCAATACGATTCCCATCCATTAAAAACATTGAAAATCCAAAAAACCCTGAAAACACAATAAACCTAACCAGACCAATCAGAGAACAATTTCAATAGAAAATCAATTACACAACAAACAAAACACAACCACCACCAGATCCAATCCTCCAACCAACCAACTACAATTCAAATAACCGAACCGAAACGGGATTTGGAGAAAAGCACCACCTGATTTCCGTTAACTGGAGCCGTCCGGTAACAGTTGAGGGCGTTACGTTCGAGGACGAAGTACCTCTTCCTGGAATATTGCAGCCCAAACCTATTGGACCTTACAAGATAGAGCCAACCCTCCATCCTTCCTTCGTTCTGGGAGGTACCCATTTGAGAACGCCCTATTCCACGCCTACCCAAAACCTCAATTTCCAAAAATTCGAAAATTTCGATTCCGACTTCTCCTGCTCTCTCTGCTGGGACAGAGCAGAGAGAGAGAGAGAGAGAGAGAGAAGAAGAGGAATTTGGGTTGGAGTAGAGGAAGAGAGGGGGGTGGTCGTTGGGATTTATGGGATGGTTTGGTGGGAGAGGTGAGGAGGGTGTGTTTGACCCAAAGTGTTGGTTTCGGTTTCGCCAGGATTTCCTATAACCTCTCCTTACCTCACATTCACTATTCACTAATCACCCTTCCTTCCTTCCTTTGGTTTCTTCTCTCTCCTCTCTTCTTCTTCTTCTGTATTATTATTTTATTACTATTGCAATCCTTGCATGCCCGTCCTTGTAAATTAGGAGATTATTGTGTGCATGTGTAATGACTCCACCGGATAATAATGTGACTTAATATGTTTTTCGTGTTTGATTATGGGAGGATTTGTTGTTTATAAGGTGAGCATAAAGTTTTGCTTGTGTTTGATACCCACGTGTACAAGATAGTTATTTTTAAAAGATTGATAAATGCTTAACATAGTGTGTTGTGTTTAAAACGAACAACAAAACTTGGGGAAATGAGTTTGTTTGGGTTTAGGAGGTGGAAGTCTTTTTCAAAATAACCTTAATGTCACGCATGACACTGAAATGACATTTTCAAGAAGCAGTTGCGGTGACTGTGTTGTTTCAATGTTTGCATGTATGTCCTTGTGAATTATGAGATTATAATGTGTATGGATGTTATCTCAACCACATTTTGGTGCCTTTAATGAGTTCTTCGTGTAAGGGCGAGGGAAGTTTTTTTATAGAAAATAACCCTAAGACTAATGTATGGCACCCTAATGACATTTTCAAAAAGTAGTTACGGTGGTGTTGGAATGTTTGCATGTTGTCCTTGTAAATAATGAGAAAACGTGCTTCTATGTTATCTCAATCACATTTGGGTATGTCTCAAAAAGTTCATGGTGTTTTGTTATGGGTCAGTTTGGGTGCAGGAGCGGTCAGATTTTTCCCCACACAAATGACCCTAAGAGCGGATGATTCATGTAGAGTTTATTCCAACCTGGCAGCCTGGGTGTAATTGAGGTGGGCATTATCAAATTACATGCATCATTTAATAAGCGAGTATGGGTACGATTTTTGTATCTATTTAAAAAATTATACTTGTTTACCCATTCTTGTTTTACCCGTTTAATAAATGGGACAATTACATGTATACATCTACCCAAACTCGTTTACTCATTTACCAGTTTAATTATTTAATTAGTATATAAATTAATATATAATAAATAGTTATAATAATAAAAATAAAATTCAACGTTTAAAAGAGTTTATTAAACGGATACGGGTACGAGTTTATTAAATGAGTATGAGACGGGTACGAGTACAACAACATTTAAATGAGTATATACCTGTACTCGTTTAGTTAGGTGAGTATGGATACGAGTATGATCATACCTGTCTCGTTTACACCCATACCTAGTTGTGCAGTGGATCCACACTCTCTTCTTATATATATATATATATATATATTATCCTAATAGTCCATCAATTTTTTTGTTTGTTTACTAATAAATAGCTAACTTAAAGCTTGTAACTCTCTCCTGTATAAGTCCCACACTCAAAGGAGACATAGCAATAGACAACCTCTTGGGACATATTTTGCTTCAATTCTCATCTAAGATTACGAACGAGTGACATTTGAAGTATGGTGGACATAAATCTATTAGAGCACCCACAACAATGACCTAGGTCATTCACTTTCTCTCTCTTCTCTCTCACTACCACGTCATCATGACCCAATCTCATATTTTTCTCTCACTATTTACCCCTTAACCATTACCTAGGTCATTCCACTCTCTTTCTTCCACATCGTTAATTTTCTTCTCAACTTTTATTCTATTCCAAAATCATTTATATTTACCAAAAACATTAACAATCTATTTATTTCCAAATTGCATATACTTTATTTATTTAACACACTTATCTACAGTTATTTAACATACTTAATTTCCTTATTTCAGAGAAGTTGGTATATTTCAGTATAATTTTTGTACTTTTATTATAACGTTATCAAAATATAATCAACCCTAACCCCTAATTATTATTAAAATATAAACTCATAATTATTAAAACAAATAACAAAACCAAAACAAAAACCTACATCATTCATGTTAATGTGCATCAAACATAGATCCATACATTTCAATCCAATTCCGTACAAAGATAAACCATTACAAGCAACCAGACAAACTCTAGATCTAGCATGAGACAAGTACCTAGTGTGGTCATTATCTTATCTAATACAAGTTTAAGCATGCTACAAGTATAAATCTACATTAAGCACATGGAAATGACACAAATAAGAAGAACCCATCACCACACAACACATAGTCTACATCACCTCCACCCCAAATGGAGTGGATCTACTATGTACTCATAACAACAAGCATGGAAAGCAAGAAATCTACACTAAACATGGCAAGAATAACAAACTACGAAATCAACCAACAAAATGTAAAAGTACTTGGATAGAAAGAAAGCTAAAGAAGAGAGGAATTCAAATCTAACAATAGATTAATCAAAGAGTGAGATTACAACATTCATTCACCAACATTCCTTTGCTGCCAAATTGGGTAAACTAAACCTATTCTAATGGAGGAAAGTGGAGAAGAAGAGGAAATGTAGGAGAAACATTACTATTTATAGAAGAAAGAGAGGTGTAGATGAATTTGAAAGCAATATGACGGCTGTAATCTATTTCCCTATGGTCTGGTGCACCCAATTAAGCAAGTCCGAGCCACGAGAGAAATTGGGGCGGGTTTGGACCAAATTGATCCGCCAGTGGCGGACTAAATTCCGCCACTGGCAGATTGTTTGTGTCTGATCCATTCCATTTTTGTTCAGCAACTTAAGTTATCAATTTCACACGTGGGGTGCACTCCAAGTCCGTTGGTTGAAGCCCATTTGGCCTTATTTCTCAAATACTTTTCTAGATCATGTATCAAGAGATTTTTGCGTCAGAAATATTTTCCTTTCGTTCAGGTCCCTCCGCGTTTCATCTGGATCCTTCCCGAATTGCAGATGGATTCTTGAGCATGACAAACAGGTCCAAGATGCTTCAATACAGTTATTTCTTTTTGCATTTCAGTCGTTTTCTCTTCCTTTCTCTTCTTTATTACCTAAAACATGAAACACATCAAACAAACACTCGAGTAGTACAGAATTGAGGTAAAATAAAAGATATATAGCATGAATGCAATGTATGATATGCTACTAATCAGTGTCACTCCTGAAGAGAGCAGACAATTGTATATGAAATGGTACTGAAACATTACGGTACGTTGGATTGTTGACCACAGTTCAGTTCCAAAGCCGAACTTGTACATACCCCGATCAGGCAAAGATCGAGCACAACAATCGAGTATCTATTGAACTACGATCGAACCTATCGAGTCTCGTCAGAAATACAGAAAAACAGTTCCACTTCCAACTTAGACCACAAAACTCAGATCACCAATAAATGGAGGTAATCAATTACATTTTTTATAGAAACAATAACCTAACCTTAAAAAATTATATCAAAAAACTAAAAAAACATAAACAAAACGTACCCTAAAACTGACCTTCGTCGTTGGCTTTAATGGAGGAATTGTTTGAGAGGTACAACGTTGGGTTCGATTTTGCTTGAGCTGAGTTCGATTGAGGGGTCGAGTGCGAGAGAGAAGGGATGCATAAGCATATTGCAACTGTCGAGAGGAAGAGAAAAAGAATATTTACAGGGTAGGGGTATTTTGGGGAGAAAGTGAAACATAAGCATATTTCTCAGAGAATGTCAATATAAGAGGGTTGTTTTTCAATTTTGGACCGTTTTGAACATAGAAAGTCAATTTTTTCTTTAAAAATACCTTTTAATACAAAATCTAACCAACGATCCTAAAAAAACCAGCCGTTGTTGGTGTTCTTGTAACATCCCGAAACAGTGGAAATTTTGAAAATTCATAATCACAACAATAAAGGATAATAATCAAAGACGGGACTGTTACTTCTCATAAAACAAATAGCGGTGCACCAAATTACATCAGAGTTGTCAAAATGATACATGATTACAACAGAACAACAAAAGAAGATAAATGTAATCATTTTGACCTCAGTGGTCCGAGTAGAGGATCCGACTCCAAAATGTGCGTGCCCGCCGATCACCACCCAACTGGACCTACTGTGGTCCTGAAAAATATATAACAACAATGCATGAGTTTCCAGAAGGAAACCTCGTATGCCAACTCACCTATATGCGTGCATTACACAATGAACCTATCATACTAGTAGCATGTCATGGCATCAACAGAAAGGAAAACAGTTCCCCCGAAGGGTAAAACAGGACATCAGTCCGACAGTCAACATCGGGTCTCTCAAGGAGACCTACTGCAGGCACATGCAGTCTTACAGCACGCGACATCGCCCCCCCCCCCCCCCCCCCCCCACACAACTACACTACTCAAGGGTTCGGTAGGGAGCCTCTGTCACGCCTGCGGGCCGATAGAATACAGATCTGCAAATCTCTGTGGTCGGAGCCACGGGGACCAACGGGGCCGTCGCCCGGAAGGTATAACAACATCATCTCGATAGGTGCCTAGTCGAGGAATCAACATAGCCGGAACAACCTCGGCCCAACAATCATCATCGCCGACACAACCTCGGCGGCATCACCGGCACAACATCGGTGGTCCATCACAAACGTCCGGCACAACATCGGACGGGTCCAGACCGAAGTCTGCCAGGTCATCAGGCTCCACGAGCCGCAAACACCAACCGCGCCGCTATAAAAGCAGGGTAGCGACCTCCGTAGCCCGAAGGCCGGTAGTCACCTCACCCAACGCCAGTTGCGTGCGCGCACAAACATCAAACATTGGGATCCGCGATCCCTCAGGCCTGCTATACTACAATGAGTCCAATCAAACCAACATCTTGGTCACAGTCCATACATGGAGGTGACACGTCCCGAACACCCACACTTTTCCACACGGCTGTCCCTGGGCAGGCACGCGGAACGCGCCCACCGTCACCTCCCGGCTCACGCACAAGGCGAGGACACGGGTTTTCGTGGACAAAGTTGGCATTCAAAAAGGGAACCAGGAATTCTGTCCTGGGCCCAAACGGTCGACCGGAAGAGGTGATTCGGTCGACCGGTTCCAGAAAGGAATCGATTGACCGTACGCCTAACACGGTCTACCGCTACGCTCAAAACACAATCCCCAACGGTCGAACAAAGGTCTAAAACCGGTCGACCGAACGAGGTCAAAATCCGGAGTCTGGTCAACATCAAATTCAAATCTATCGGTCGACCGACTCAGGGGTCTCGGTCGACCGAAAACAGACAGGGTCAACCTAATATTCTACGTCATATAATCGGTCGAACGCAAACATACAACGGTCGAACAAGCATGCATAGAAAATCAGTCCACTTAAGTTACGGTCGAACGACCCAAGGAACTGGTCGACCGAAAACAGACAGAGAGTCCCAACTCACCAGCAATACGCACTACCTGTCGACCGCCAGAAGGCATCGTTCGACCGGTGAAGGTTAAAGTCGGGTAAAAACACTACATTCGGTCGACCGCCCGAAGGGACCGGTTGACCGTTGGTCGCCTTCAACCTCGCGCCAGCCGAGGTTTTACGAAGAAACACGCTCCCGGCCAACCAACGCCTCCCCCACACTTGGGTGAACAACCAAAACCACACTAACAAGTCGGCATACCTCAAACAAAGACGACGAACCGCCGGAGCCCGCTCACGCACGTCGTCACCTCCGGCCTCCTCGCGCGTCTACCTCCGCACGCCTACGCCACCGGCGTCGTCTCCTCCTCCGCTGCTCGCCGCACAAGAGAAAAGAAAGAGAGAATGAGTGAATGGAGAGATCCAAATGAGAGAGAGAGAGAGAGAGAGAGAGAGAAAAAACACTTATAAACCCAACACAACCCCTCCTCGCTACAGTGCACGCCACCCTCACCATCACCCTACACTCCACGACCACTGTTCACGCTCCATCCCATGCATTTCACTGTGCTCCTCCTCTTCGCCATGCAAACCCCCTTCTAATCCATGATTAACCCTAATCAAGGGTTAGGGTTCTAACAATCCACCCATCATAAAAGGATTTCGTCCCGAAATTAAAGCAAACTACTCACCGAAAAGCTCTGGATACTGCCTTCTGACTTCCTCCTCGATCTCCCAAGTGGCCTCGCGCTCACTGTGATGCTGCCACCTTACCTTCACCATCGGAATGGTCCTCCTCCTGAGTTGATGATCCATGCGATCGACTGGTCTCTCCTCGAGCGACAAGTCCTGCTGAATCTCTGGTACTGCTATCTCAATAACGTGAGCTGGATCTGCAACGTACTTCCTCAACATCGAAACATGGAAGACGTTGTGAAGACCCGAAAACTGCGGCGGCAATGCAATCCGGTAAGCAACCTCTCCAACTCGGTCGAGGATCTCGAACGGTCCAACATACCTCGGACTGAGCTTCCCCTTCTTCCCAAACCTCATCACACCTCTGGCTGGGGAAATCTTCAGAAACACATGGTCGCCCACCTCGAAACTCAACGCACGTCTGCGTCGATCAGCATAACTCTTCTGCCTGCTCTGTGCTGTGGCCAGTCTCCTCCTGATCACATCCACCTTCTCTGCATACATCTGTACGATCTCTGGCCCCACTAACTGCCTCTCGCCCACATCACTCCAGCATACCGGTGATCTGCAAGGTCTCCCAATACTCGAGTGGTAGCTGTTGTTGTAGGCGAACTCTATCAGTGGCAAGTGCTCATCCCAGTGCCCTGCCCAATCCAGTGTGCATGCTCTCAGCATATCCTCCAAGGTCTGAATCGTCCTCTCGGACTGACCATCTGTCTGCGGATGAAACGCTGTACTGAACCTCAGACGCGTCCCCAAAGCCTGCTATAGACTCTCCCAAAATCTGGAAGTGAAATGAGGATCTCGATCGGAGATGATGCTCACTGGCACTCCATGCAACCTGACTATCTCCTCCACGTACAACTTAGCTAGACCCTCCAAAGGCAACGTGGTCCTGATCGCTAAGAAGTGCGCCGACTTGGTCAGTCGATCGACTATCACCCAAATCGCGTCGTGGAATCTCCTCGTCTTCGGCAATCCTGTGACAAAATCCATCGTCACGTGCTCCCACTTCCACTCAGGAAGCTCAATACACTGCATCGGTCCTGCTGGCCTCTGATGCTCAATCTTCACCTGCTGACAGACCAAGCATCTCTCCACAAACTCTGCGATGTCCCTCTTCATGCCCTTCCACCAGAAGTTCCACTGCAGGTCCTTATACATCTTCGTGCTCCCCGGGTGAATGATGTATCTAGCTCTGTGTGCCTCCTCCATAATGTCATCTCTCAGCCCATCGACCTTCGGCACCCAGATCCGACTCCTGAACCTCAAACCACCATCGACCCCTACACTGAAGTCTGATCCATCCCTGGAAGCTAACTGTAGTAGACCAGCTACCTCATCGTCCCCCTGCTGAGCCTGAACCACCCGTGAGACAGTCTGCGGCTCCACCCGAAGCCCAGCAATCACTGCTCTCTCATAACCCTCTGTGAACGGTCTCCACTCTAACAATGCCTTGAGTAGCCTCCACTCCTGGATGCACAGACTCGCAACTGAAACCTCCACCTTCCTGCTCAATGCATCTGCAACCGAATTCGCCTTCCCCGGATGATAGGAAATGGTGAAGCCGTAGTCCTTGATGAACTCAAGCGATCTGCGCTGCCTCATATTCAGCTCCTTCTGCGAGAACAAATAATTCAGGCTCTGATGTCTGTGAAGACCTCAAACTGCTCACCATACAGATAGTGCTGCCAGGTCTTCAATGCGTGAACTACCGCTGCTAACTCTAGATCATGAGTAGGGTAGTTCTTCTCGTGCACCTTCAACTGCCTCGAAGCGTATGCGACAACCTTCCCGTGCTGCATCAGAACACAACCCAAGCATATCCCTGATGCATCGCTGTATATCACGTAGCCTCCACTACCACTCGGTAGAGTCAGAATAGGTGCTGTCGTCAATCGCCTCTTTAGCTCATGAAAGCTGTCCTCGCACTTCTGGGACCAAACAAAGTTGACGCCCTTCTGCGTCAACGCTGTAAGTGGCGATGCAAGTCTGGAGAAATCCTGGATGAACCGTCTGTAATACCCTGCCAGTCCCACAAAACTCCTGATCTCCGTCACACTCGTCGGGGCTCTCCACTGAGTCACTGCCTCGACCTTCGCCGGATCTACTGAAATCCCATCTGCTGACACAATATGCCCCAGAAAAGCCACCTGATCCAACCAAAACTCGCACTTCGTGTACTTCGCATAAAGTTGCTGATCTCTCAAGATGCCAAGCACAATCCTTAGGTGCTCTCGATGCTGCTCCCTGTCAGGCGAGTACACCAAGATGTCATCCACAAACACCACGATGAAACTGTCGAGGTACGGCTGGAATGTCCTATTCATCAAGTCCATGAATGCTGCAGGTGCATTCCTCAGTCCAAATGGCATCACCAAGAACTCGTAGTGCCCGTACCGCGTCCTGAAGGCTGTCTTCTGAACATCTGCCTCCCTGATCCGTAACTGGTGATAACCCGAACGCAGATCGATCTTCGAGAACACTCTCGCCGTCTGCAACTGATCAAACAAGTCATCAATCCTGGGCAAAGGGTACCGGTTCCGAACGGTAATCTTATTCAGCATCCTGTAGTCGATGCACATCCACAACGATCCATCCTTCTTCATCACGAAGAGCACATGCGCTCCCCATGGAGAAACACTCGGTCGAATGAAACCGGACTCCATCAACTCCTGCAACTGCTTCTTCAGCTCTGTCAACTCAGCAGGTGTCATACGATACGGTGCCTTCGACTGAGGTGTCGTACCCGCAACCAACTCGATGCTGAACTCGATCTCTCGGTGTGGCGGTAATGCTGGAATCTCTGCTGGAAACACATATGGAAACTCCTGCACTACCTCTATATCCTCCATCCTCCTCGTCTCAGGATCATGAACTACCAGCGTGGCAACGAACGCTCTGCATCCCTGCTGTATCAGTGATGAGAATTAAATTTATACCGCAAGTGCACGGTGTCAATGAAGACGTGGCAAATACGGGTCGAACACAAGGAGGGAGAGATTTTGTTATTAGTGTGATTTCGATTGAGGGGAAGAAAGAAGAAGAAATAAGTTGTGTTTTTGGTATTTTTGATTTAATTATCTAAAGTACGAAACAAAAGCAATTAGAATTAAAACAAGAAATAAGAAGAGAAATCCGTTGGGTGGAGGTTTAGATTTAGGTGTAGATTGGAGAATGGAGAAACTTGAAATAAATCATGTTAGTTATGAAGCATTACAAGATAAATGATTTAACATAAACTCAAGTAATCAAAATATACTAATCACGAACTTAAAACAATAACATGCATTCATCTTCTCTACCCCTAATTCCATCACCTCCACCCTTTGGAAAGAGTTAGAAACTCATAGATGGAGGGAGGGAGAAGTGGTCCTAGAGAAACTAAGAAAAGAAAATTAAAAACATAAAATAAAAGAAACAGAATTTTATTGCTAAATTATGGAACAAAAGGAAGAACTCCTCACAACATCGTTCTCGGGGCTATTTATAGCCGATACAAGGGACCTAAGCATGAAATAAGAAGGTACACGCGTCAACACGCAACCGGTAAAATTTTTAGAGCATTGATCTAATTTGGTGCGGCGGATTCGCCGCAATTTGCTCTTGAGGTGCGGCGGAATCGCCACCTTTTTGGCTCCGAATCGACCCGGATTTTTCCTGTGTGTTTATGGTATGATTTCAATGTCATTTGCGCGTCTGGATTGATTCTTGCATATCTTTGGAGATCCGAATTAATTTCTTCATATATTTGGAGATCCACATTGATTTTTCTTTATATTTTCTCCATAATAATAAAAGCTACTCGTGATTTGCAATTAGGTCCTTGACTTTTTGCAATTAAGTCCCCGGCTACTTTTGTGCTTAAGTCCTTGTTCTTTTCGTAATTAGGTCTTGAATGCTTTTATGCTTGGATACATTTCCATTTGAAACCCGATAAACTTGAACTTGGTCTTTATGATAGAAACGATTACAATTCTTGCATGCTCATTATAGAAACCCGATACAATTCTTGGTCTTTATGATATTCTTGGTCTTTATGATATTCTTGGTCTTTATGATATTCTTGGTCTTTATGATAGAAACCCGATACAATTCTTGCATGCTCATTATACAATTCTAACTCATTAAAAATATGACTTGGTCTTTGTTCCTCCAACATTCACACCACTAACCCTTCTAAACATGTTATTACTTAAATTATTTTGCACGCCTCCTCTGGTGGTGAAGTATCATTTGGATCAACCATGGCATGGATCATTCTTTTAGCTTTGGGCCTTGAGTATCTTAAAGTATTTTTTTTCCGTGATTCAACACATTTGCTTTTCTTTTTTGACACTTATACCCTTTTTGCATTCGTGTAGCGAGTTTGGTCGATAATCCCGAGCTGGAATATTTTTATTTTATTTTTATAATCAAAATACCGGGTTTCAAGATACCGGGTTTCAAGATACCCCTACGGACCAGTGACTCGAAGGCTTGGGCTTTTGTAATCATTTTGCAAAATGTGTTTTCCTCACTTTATTTTTATTTTATTTTACTTTTATTTTCCTCAAGGCTTAATTGCTATTAGAAGTCCACACTTCCCGGTATATTTTCCTCAACCTCTGCTTTTTATCAACCACTTCAAAGATTTGATTCATCCAATTTAAGTGCATACATGTCTTACAAGGGTCATGGGTTATTTCTTTGGAACCTAGATTTATGTCATAATTTCTACAAGCAGAACTATATAATAAGAAACAAAAACTTAATGCAATTTGTACACGGGTTTTGGCAGTTCAATCTTAAGCTATGTCATAGAATATTGAATTTTTTTTTTAATTTTTTTTTTTAATTTAAGAAATAAAGCAGAACAGAAAATCAAATAGATAGATATGTACATATATAAACACCCCCCACACCTAAATCATGCATTGTCCTCAATGTATGCATAGATAAAATAAATGCACTTATTACCTGAGTCGGCTTGCGGTAGAGGGGTTGAGTTTGCTCAAAGTCAACCATAATCAGAACTGGATTGAATGACACCATGTTGGTGCATGTATCCAGTTGAATTGTTCCCCATGTTGACTTGAGGAAAAGACTCCACTCTTCTCACTTGAATTGGTTCGCTTATTTGCTCGAGTGATGGTGGTTGAGTAAATGGATCACTCCCTTTTTTCTTACTTCCTTTTTGCTTATGTGATGATTTATTTGATTCAGAATTCTGATAAATACGTGCTCTCATCACAACATCACTTGGGTTGCATATTATTTCTGGCTCATTATCAATATGGAAGATATTAAATTCTGCTTTTAAGTTCCCGAAAGATAATTGCATGAGCCCATTTCGACAGTTTATTAATGCTTCCGAAGTGGCTAAAAAGGGTCTACCTAGAATTACAGGGATTTGTCGATTAGGATTTACAACAGGTTCAGTATCAAGTACGACAAAATCCACTGGATAAATGAAGTCACCAACCTTAATCAAAACGTCCTCTACTATACCTCTCGGTTTCTTAACAGAACAATCAGCGAATTGGAGGGTTGTCCTAGAGGGTTTCAGTGGACCAAGGTTGAGTTGCTCGTAGACAGAAAATGGGAGCAAGTTAACGCTTGCACCAAGGTCTAGAAGGGCTTTATTGATAAACGTATCTCCTATTGAACATGAAATTGTGGGACACCCCGGGTCCTTATATTTTATAGGAGATGTGTTGGAAAGAATTGAGCATATGTTTGCAGTTAAGAATGCCTTCTTTGGTACATTCGTTTTTCTCTTCTTAGTGCACAAATCTTTTAAGAATTTAGCATAAGCAGGTATTTGTTGAATCATGTCTAAGAGTGGAATGTTTACCTTAACTTGCTTAAATACTTCCAAGATTTTCTCTATTTGTGCACTAGAGTTCTTTTTGAGTCTATTGGGAAATGGGGCTTTAGGCACATAGACTCGCTCAGGTTCAGGTTGAGCTACAGGTTCAGGTTGGGTGGGTGGATTGGGCTTTTCAATTTGGACGTCGGGTTCAATGGTCAAGTCATATGTGGGTGCTTGATGGCTAGATTGATTAGTCATTCTAGGGTTTACCACATTATTGTCAATTTGTCTTCCGGACCGTAATGATACTACAGCATTGATTTGTTGGAACGGTCCTTCCTCAT
This sequence comes from Triglochin maritima, assembly GCA_963682175.1. Taxonomy (NCBI): domain Eukaryota; kingdom Viridiplantae; phylum Streptophyta; class Magnoliopsida; order Alismatales; family Juncaginaceae; genus Triglochin; species Triglochin maritima. Next base: position 32,616,304 of record OY821772.1, read on the forward strand.
TAACCATTTGAACCGGTCTAGGGTTGTTATTTCCTGAAGGTGGTTGATAAGATTGATATTGATTATTAGTTCTGGGGTTTACCTCAGGTTGACTTGGAAATTGGCCCTTTTCTCTTTCACCTATTATCTGTGCTAATTGGCTGACCTGTGTCTCTAGCCTTTGGAATGATTGGTTGGTTGTTTGTATAAAAGTTGTCATTAAATTTTCTAATTTTGTCAACCTAACCTCATGATTTCCATTATTACCCCCAGATGATGTATTATTTTGGTTATATGGGGTTGGTTGTTGTCTAGGAGGTTGTCCTTGTTGGGTCCACGAAAAATTGGGATGATTACGCCAACCTGGGTTATAGGTTGATGCGTAAGGATCATTTCTAGAATTGTTAAATGTGGCATTAACATGTTCCAGGTTCACACAGTCCTCCATTAAATGACCAGTCTGACCACATCTAGAGCAAGGGGTAGGAGATGCTTGTCGGGTTTGGTTTTGCAGCTCTAAACTTTCCATTCTACGCATAAGGGTGGCTAGTTTTGCCTCAGCCGCTATGTTGGAGTCTATAGCTAAGACACCTGGTCGGGGTTGACTCGCTATTCTAGATCCAATACTCGGGTTGATGGGTGTTCTAGCATTGTCCCATTGCATACTATTTTCAGCTAAATCCTCAAGAAAAGTCCAAGCATCATTTTCATTTTTGGACATGAAGTTCCCTTGGCTCACAGATTCTAGCATAACCCTAGATGTGGGTGTCAATCCCTCATAAATAATTTGGCATAATTGCCACTTCGGAATTCCGTGATGAGGGCATTGGGTCAAGACACTCTTAAATCTCTCAAGATAGGAATAGAACGGCTCGCTCTCAGACTGAACGAATGCAACAATTTCATTCCTAATCTTCATAGTCTTATGGTTGGGGAAATATTTTTTTAGGAAAACTTGAACAAATTCGGCCCAACTTCTAATAGATCTTTCGTTCAGACGCACTGCCTCTTCAGGGATATGCTGGTATTGCATAAGAGAGCAGATTTCCTCAAATTCTCTAAGGAAGAGATATGGATCTTCCCTAGAGGTGAACTTAGGCAGCATACTCATGTATTGTGCCTTAAGTTCGAAGTCGCGACCCGGTATGGTGGGCATGACGATGCACGATGGCTGAGCAGCCATCGTTGGGTAGCACCGATCCCTCAAAGTTATAGGTTGCGCAACAGGCGGGTCCACTACATTCTCACCCATTAGATCCGGGTGAGGTGGTGCAACAGGTGGAATGGGGTTAAGTTCCAGACTGGAATCTAGAGGTGACTGGAAGCTAGACTATATAGCCAAATTAGTCCTAAACTAGAGCCAAATCTAGAGGTGACTGGAAGCTAGACTATATAGCTAGACTGGAATCTAATGAAGTCCAAATTAGGTGAAATTTTGTGTGTGACTTCTCTAAGGAACTTAGTGTGTATGTGATAAGTTTTTAGCTCTTGTATGCTCAATTTACACATGTTCCTAAGACTCAAAATAAAATCAAGATTACAAGTCTTCATATAGCTTTATTACAAATCTTGACTTGATTTCCTTCCTTCCATGAGTCTTGATCACCTGTAGAGGTTAGCACATGCAATATATATGCAATGCAATGTGTGTGCTACTCTACATTACTTATGATTAAGATTAGGTTGATTAAATCATCAAAACAAGGATTAAGGCCAAAAAGCCAACAATATTTTTATTGAGGCCTCGACTTGACTATTTTGTAGTTAATGTACCTTTTTCGCTTGGTTTTAATTTGCATTGATTGTTGTGTCCCGGGTGCGGATTAAGGGCATTACATTAAGATATTAAATTCTCAAGAGCATCAAATGGGTAATTAGCTAGATTCTAGCCTTGATTTAGAGATTGATTGGTTAGCTTCGATCTCTCTAACCTTGTTTAGAGTTTGGTGAACACTTGGAGGAATTTCGAGGCAATCCGAAGTGCAACAAATCTTCCTATTGATAAAAAGGATTCGATAATCCCCAAGGTATGATCCAATCTATGTATTTCAATATTAAATAGTTTATTATGTATATTGAAATACAATTAGAAATTTTGTACATAAAATTATTGAAAAATATGAAAATCGATCCTAAATGCTTGTTAAATTTTTAAAAATATACACAAGTATAGGACACGAAATCCTACACAGATAGCTCCCAGAGGGTGAGCAATTAGATCCCCATCTGCGTCACAGTGCAAGCTGGTTTGGTCCATGTTGACGATTTGACTTGGAAGAAGCTCTTATGGTAACTCCAAGTAAGAATGATAATGAATCATATGCTATGACTCATATCGATGAGAAATAACCAAAGATTCATGAAGAGGCTTTGGAAGGTCCAAATACAAATGAATGGTTAAAAGACACAGAGGAGGAGTTAGACTCTATCAGAGTTAACCATGTGTGGGACTTGGTTGAACTACCACCTGATCGAAAAGCTATTGGAGCCACATAGGTCCTCAAAATAATGAGAAAGGTGGATGGATCTATAAATAGATTCAAGGCTCGATTAGTAGCTATGGGCTACACACACAAGGAAGGTGTCAATTTCGAGGACATTTTTGCCAGTGATCAGGTTATCCTCAATCCACCTTCTACTAGTCATAGTGACTTGGATGGACTTAGAACTTTACGAAATGGATGTGTAGATGAAACAAAATAAAACATGATAAAATCTTTGTTTATATTTGATCACTAATATGTTTAATTCTTTGTGGTACTTTGTGTATATAAGATGGAAAGGTACTATAAAAGAAAAATAGTTGTTTTGCAGTCTTTAAACGAACTCTGGGAAGTCCTAGAGGTCATTATGATTTGGATGAGCTTCCTTATGATTCAGTTCTACAACCAAGCATAATGGATTAGCCAGTTAATCTTAGAGATCAAGTTTGTTGAGCTTGTGATTTGAAAGGTCTTTGCCAAAAATTGTGCTCCCACCACTACTGCAGAAAAGGGAATACACGTCGGATGTACGGGGGTATATTCATCGGATATAAGCATTCCCAGAACCGACGTATATGTGTACGTCGTCTATACATAAACGTCGGTCTCCTAAAATCCGACGTCTATATCTAAGGAATAGACGTCGGCTGTTAATATGACCGACGTCTATACCTAACAACTAGACGTCGAATTTAAAACAGCCGGCGTCTATACCTTTTTCAGAGGAATGGATGTCGGCTAATACAAACATCTGACGTCTATTCCTAAACCTGGAAAAAATAGCAATCAGGCCTACACCAAAAACACTGCATAGCAAACACATTCATCCTGCACCAAATTCGTTCACAAATACATACACAAATATATCCACATATACATACAAGCATACATGCACAAACACATACATATAAGCAACACAATCATTCAACACACTTGGCATTAATTCATACATAAACACTTGACTCATTCTAAAAGTGAGGTGATTATATTAAGGCATAAATTGTATGTTTGTAATACAAGAGAACTTGTTAACTAAATTACAAAAAAAATGTTAGTGACACGAGAACCTCTTAGTTCATCAACATGTTTCTGATAAAATAACGAGTTCATCGGTCGCAAGTATAATCGAGCTCTTGTTGCGAGAATGGATCACTACTTTTTTGGAAGACCTATCAAAATACAAGTAAAAATATTAATATCTAAATATTGAAACTATAACTATACAACTGAATAAAGATCTATATTACCTCGGATAATGATAAGTTTTGATTTGGAAATTCGAGAATTCCTCCATGTATCTCATCACGTAATAACCACATTCCGAATTTTCAGTTTGCTTCCGATACTACGAACATAGAAATTCGTTAAATATATGTTCTTAAGTTAATTAACAAAAATTAGAGAAAGAACATACTCTCATTTCATGTCATGTTACTCCTGTTTTTGTGGTTGTTCTCCTGACACCTAACGTTTTGTAAATCTTCATTGTCCTGAGTAGCACAAGTTATTGAAAACCTTCATTCAATAATACTAATAAAAATCCACGAATTACAAATACGATGACTAAAACGAACTTACAGATTTAGAAGTTTCTTTATGGAGTCCATTGGTTTATTCGACCTTGGTTTATTAGTGCACTAATAAAAACTCATGTGTCCGCCCCAGGATGTTCACCATAGTTTTGTTTGGGACTAGGTTGTGCACCATAGCTTGGTCTTAACTTTTATATTAATGCAAAATACTTTTTTTAAAAGACATTGTACCTTTTCTATTTATATTTATTATCACTAGAGACTTGGAAAGTAATGCATCCTTATTTTTGTGCATTTAATAAGGGGATACTATTCGTCCCCGGAAAACTACTTAAATCGCCCCAAGAATTACATTTTTGCCCTTAACAAATCAATTAATACACATTTCGTCCAGTGTCTTTAAACAAGGTTTTTGACTCAGTTTTACTCACATTCCTAGTACCAACACCACGAAAATGTCTGGCGAAGCACCTATATCCGACGAGTTAACGGGGGTGGATTTTTTTCCGACTCAGGCGTCTGGCTAAGACGCATCCACATAGGTGGAGGCGTGTTAGCCAGACGCCTCCACCTTGGTGGAGGCGTTTTGGGCAAACGCCTTTTTTTTAATTTTTTTAATTTTTTGTTAAATTAATTTTTTTCAGGTTCCGTTGCAAGATTTCGGTGCTGATGGAGTAAATTAATTGATAGTAAAGAAATATTTACAACAATCGAGAAAGCTTGTAAATAGGCGAAACAAGTTGCAATAGGAGCCAGATTTTTTTTAGTTGTATCATCATACAAACCAAAAGCAGATAACTGGATGGATTGTTACCTGAGATGTGATCGCAGACATGAAATGAGTTCTCGTGATACGAGTATTGCACTGCAAAAGAACACAAAAAGAAAAGGTTGCGGTTGTCGTTTTTTGGTAAAAGTGGTCGAGCGACGGGATCGTGATGGATGGGTTGTTGTTTCTAGTAGCACCTAGGGCAGCACAACCGCGCACTTGCAGTTTATTCAGAGGGTCACTGACAGGTCATCGAACTTAGTGCTGGGGCCAAGCAAATTGTTCGTGATATGACAGATGCACAAGCAAGACCACGTAACATTTTGTTGGCGGTAAAAGAGAAATTCCCGGAGGATAATCCCAATGAAAGACACATTTATAACTTTAAATAGTACAGGAGGAGGACGAAATCTGAAGAAAGGAATCCCGCCCAGCAGTTTCTCAGTCAGGCAGTGCAGCATAACTATTTTCATTGGATTGTGGCAGACGAAGAAACTAATGTCCTCACTCACGTATTTTTGGCACATCCGACTTCAGATCAGTTGTTGCGTACATACTCATTCGTAATCTGCATGGATTCGACGTATAAGACGAACAAGTACAAGATATCTTTGTTTGAGATGATTGGGGTTACTCCAACAAACATGAATTTCCTCGTCGGATATGCGATTTTGAAGGATGAGACCGAGTCCCCCCCAAGACCCTCGAGGCTGACACCCAGCAACTCTGATACAAATAACTTCAACTCAGACGTCGGCACCTGTGCACTTACCATAGGACCCTCAACAGGAATGTGCAGAATCTGAAAGACGTCATGCAACATGATCGTCATCTCTCCGAACGGCATGTGGAAAGTGTTGGTGTCAGACTGCCACCGCTCCACGAAAGCCGAAATCAACGGCATGTCAATGCAGGAAAACATGTTGTACGGCAAGTGACCCAATCCACTGTCACTAATGGTCGCCGTCATATCATCAGTCGTCACTGAATGACAAACCTGCAATGTCGTACAGGCTCTGTGCCGATTATGGCACTTCAAACCCTTCCGATCCTTGTCATCCCAGATGCGTCTGGCGATGTGGCCTCCAAAACTCGGAATGACGTTGTTATCTAGAGGACCACCGGGCATCATATCCGTCACGATCCAAGACTCGTCCTCACCCCTCTTCTTCTTCTGAGCTCGGGCGTCTACAGTGCACGAACTCGAATCACCGGTCACCTCGACCCTTCCTAATGACCCACTCAGCCGAAGGACTACAATGTTGCCCCCGTCCTCGACCGTACTGATGTATCGCCTCCTCGTGTGGCTCCAAACCATACCAGCCCCCATCGTCACTCTTGTCGCGACTCCTCAACTCATATGAATCATCCTCGTCGTCGAAAGAATCTTTAGATGTCTGACGACGACGTAAAAGATCTCTCTCTCCTAACTGAATCAGAAATACCTCGTCTACGTGGATGACGAGGATCTGACTCATCTGCTATACTACGTACCGCGCGTAAGAGAATTGATTTCCCTTTTCCTCCACGGTAACCCGATGACTATTAATTTAATTTTAAAAATAAAATTTTATTAATGAATTTACTAAAATAATTAAACTAATTATTAACTTAATAATTAATTTATTTAGCAATTACCACAATTTATAATCAATAATCCTTTACTAAAATCGTACACAACAAACCCTAAACTTAATAATCAATTTATTTAGCCATTATCATAAATTTTAATCAGTAATTCCTTACTAAAATAATTAAAATAATTATTAACTTAATAGTCGATTTATTTAGTAATTATCACAAATTATAATCAATAAAGGATTTACTAAACTAATTTAATTCGTTATTAACATAATATTCAATTTATTTAAATTTATCACAATTTATAATCAATTTAAATAATTTAAAAAAATAAATTGGGGCGTCTACCGGAGACGCCCCAACGTTCGGGGAGGCGTCTGCCGGAGCCGCCTACCCCATGTGGGAGGTGGCTCACGCAGACGCCTACCCCATGGGGGAGGTGGCTCCCGTAAACGCCTCGCCATACGTTCTGGCGTCTCCCGGACGCCTGCACCCAAAAAAAAGTTTAAAAAAATAAATTAAAATAAACAATGCAATTTATCAAATTTGAGTAATCTGGGGCGTACGCTGTTTCTTTTTCTGGCCTTCGAGACATTTTATCTGGTGAATATAAGAGTAATATGAAGAGATAGTAGTGTTAGGAGAGTGAAATGAAGAATTATATAAGTAGAAAAGATAAAGTGGTAATCTGTACGGACGATTTAAGTAGTTTTACGATGATGAATAACCGTTCAGTTTAATAATGATATATTTACGGTCTTTCGTATACAGTTAATTCTCCAATCCACAACCACGAGTACCTTGTAGTCTAAAGCATAGAATTTTTAGTTGGGTTGCGAGGAATTATGATTGGAATGGATAATTGTTTCTCTACTTTAAAAGCAAATCGCTTCATATGTTGTACTCCACTTTTTTGTTTACGTCGTTGGTGGAGGGACATGGGTCGTTCTTCAAAAAAATTCTGTGGAATTTCAAGAAGTTTCTGATTCTATCGTATAGTCAATATGGAATATTTTGTTTATGTGTTTTCTTTAATTTTATTATTTTAATTTATAAGTGGTAGTGTTAAATTTTAATAATCAAGGTATGTTTGCATAACTATTTTCCACCCTAGGTTTGTTAGGATGGTGGAAATTGAACCAACGTCCCACCCCTATTGAGTATTGAGCGGATAGCTCTAGAATCATACACACACTGAGTGTTCTTCGCTTTATTGGTAATCTAAGTTTAAAGAAATTACTAAACTTTGTTTCCAAATTGACCTCGAGGATGAGAGAAATGGAGAAATATATATTTGCTTTGCATACGAGCTTTGATAGGATTAGTATGCTTGTATGCGGGTAATTGTTATATAATGATGATCTTGACGAGATAAAAAGGACCAATTTGCGGTTGATTATTTCAATTTTCAATGTGTTAACTCAATTTCTCCATTCTCCTATAAGGTTAGCAACGTTATTCACCTACACATGAGTATTCCACCTAACACATACTAAATCGATCGATTGGTATACATAAAAAAGGGGGAAAAATACATAAAAACAAAAACCTTTTAACGTAAAACAAAAAAACTTTGAATTGTCAACTTCACTCGAGTCATTAAATAGGTAAGATGGGGGAAAAATAAAAAAGATAAAAATAAAATAACAATAACGTGATATTCAAATTGGCCAAAAAAAAAATTCAAACTTGATTACAATCCCAACAAAATATTAAAAACAAACAACAAAAAACTACTAACTAATTCAAATATTCTTTGGGAACTACTAAACGTCACCCCAAAACTACTTAAATCGCCACTTGAAATTACCAAATTGCCCTTAACAATATATTTAATACCCATATCGTCTCGTATCTTTAAACAAGGTTTTTGACTCAGTTTTACTAACATTCATAGTACCAACACCACGAAAATGTCTGGCGAAACACCTAGATCAGGCGAAGTAACGGAGACGGATTTTTTTTTTCCGACTCGGGCGTCTGGCTAAGACGCCTGCACCATCGTGGAGGCGTCTGGCTAAGATATTTTTTAAGATCCAACATTTTTTAAGATCCAAAATCCTCCGGCGGTAAAACATCATGACTTACAAATACCACCTCGACAGATCGTTCGGGGGTCTCGTGGAAATTTTTTTGATTTTGAAATTGTTGGATCTGAAAATTTTTGAATTTTCGGTGTACCGAAGAGGTATCGGTCATCCGAATATAGTAATTATTAACTTATTAATTAATTTAACAATTATCTAAATTTATAATCAATTATCTTTTTAAAAAAATAATAAAAAATTACAGCCCGTAATTTTCCCCGATCCTTGTTATAGTGTACTCGAATCTGGAAAAATATATAACATCTTTTTAATAAAAAATAATAAAAAATAATAAAAAATTACGGGCGTCCGACGGAGCCGCCCCCACGTAGGAGGGGGCGTCTGGCTAAGACGCTTCTCCCATGGGCAGAGCGTCTGGGTAAAACGTCTCCCCGATGGGTAAGGCGTCTTAGCCAGACGCCCCCTCATACGTGGGGCGGCTCCGTCGGACGCCCGTAATTTTTTATTATTTTTTATTATTTTTTATTAAAAAGATGTTATATATTTTACCAGATTCGAGTACACTAGGGCGTCCGTTGGTTCATTACTGACCTCCAAAACATTATTTTTTATGATTATAAGAGGAATATGAAGAGAGATGTGTGATAGGAGGGTAAAATGTCGCGTTATAGCAGTAGAAATGAGAGAAATGCAAAATGGTAATTTCAAGGGACGATTTAAGTAATTTTGGGATGATGTTTAGCAATTCAGTATTCTTTCCCTCCAAATTACAAACCAACCACCAACGGCTCCAACCAACAACCAAAAGAAAACCCTACCTATCCGCCGATTCTCCGACCGCCGTGGTTAGACCTTCATGACCCTCGCGAGCCTCCGGTACCGCCTCATGTAATTTATCGCAGACAATTCGATGTCCTCATGCTCATCGCCCGTCTCGAACCTAACGAACCTCGACCGCCTCATTGCCTCCACAACCTCCAGCACCACCTCCCCGGCCGCCTTCTCAACCCCTTCCTCCGCCTCCTCATTCTCCCCCACCTCCAACACCACATTCCCCCCTCGACCGCCCGTCACACCTGCCACCTCCCTCTTCCAACACTTGGCCATCTCCGGCACGTCATAGTGCACCGGCCGGCAATCCTTCTCGGCCGCCGGAGGATACGCCCCGTTGGTCATCTCCCTCGCCTCGACCATCACATCGTCGAACGTCTCGTGGTAAGCCGAGATTCGGTCCAACAGCTCCGGGTCGTGGGCCCCGTATTTGAACGGGAGGGTGACTTCAACCAGTTTTTGGGCCGACACGGCGGCCACGACCGCCGCACGCATCTTAGATGGAAAAGGTGCGGACCGGAGGCCTCTCGCGTAAAGCCTCATCATCCTCCGCTTGTCGGTGTCGGTGCGGGTGAGCGCGAGGGTGGCGGACTTGATTGGTTGGGAGGAGGAGGAGTTGAAGGGGATGTGGCCTTGTGAGACGAAGAAGGCGTGGGGGATGGAGGGTAGTTTGGTAATTTGGGTTGGACGGATCGGGGGTTTGGGGGCTCTCGGGGGCTTGGGAGTGGAGGGGAGGAAGGAGGGGCGTGGGAGGAGTGGTGGTGGAGAGGGGAAAGGGAGGTTCAGCTTGTGGTTCGGGTTCTTGCATCTTGGTGGGCATGGATGCTTTGGGGGAGTGGTTGTGGTGGTCGGAGTGGCCATCTTCCGCTTCGTTCGCCACCTGAGAGGCGGTAGTGGTGGTGGTCGTGGTGATGACATGGTGGTGAGGTTTGCTTTAGGTTCTTGCTTAATTCAAGCTGTTAACAAGAGGAGGGAGTGCAAGAATTAATGGGTCTAGTATTCTACTTTAATTGGTTATATGATAGAGTGAATTTCATCATGGTGTTTTTTTTTTTGTATTTTAGAATTTGTACACTTCTGATCATAATTACTTCAAAAAAAAAAATCAAAAGTTATCCCAATTAGTTAGGCTAAATTAAAATTTTGGGATACAACTCAAACCCACGTCAAGTCTTCGCTATTCGAGTACAAAAAATCTACCTACTCGGCTAGCCTAATTTGTACATGCTTTTGGAATTCGGATGACCAAGAAATAATGATAAAGATACCTGTAATTACTTAGATGTGTACCTTAAGTGATTCGCATCCTTCCTTAGAGGTATACAAGTAATTATATTTGGTCTGTATTGGATTTCTTTAAATCTCAACCATTCAAATACCTGAGGCCATCTACTAATGTTTAAACTTTTTAAGTGTTTAGCAAGGCAACAAGCATCTTAAATTCATTTGTTCACTCCCATAATTTCGATGAAAATGGAACTGGTCAAGCTTCACAGAGTTCGAATTTCATTCTTGGAAGGAGAAGACATTATCATGAGATTTGTCATTCTCCTCGTGTCCACGCATTAATCATTCATGGCAGAGCTTCGAATTGAGGTGAAGGTGGATCGCAGAACTTCTAGATTGCCAAAAAATAAGCAAAAGCATACCTCCCTCGAGCAAAAATTCATCAAGCTTCAGAAGAAACAACATATCCTTACATCCAAAATTAATAAAGAATAAGGTACCTTTTTAAAACTATAATGTAATATAGATCCCAACATCACAAAAATAACCAAAGTTAATGACCACAACAGAAGCACTGCTGCATGACCCCAAACTAAGATAATGATACAAGGGTTGGGTTTAGGATACACATGTATGAATACTCTCAAAGGATAACAAACAGTTCAAAAAAGCTCATTCCAATCTACACAAGAATAGAACTACGTAGGGTTTTCGCTTCGAAAATATCACTCGTGTATAACTTCTCATGGCTTACCCACTTCTTTTTCCAAGCTCAACTTACCTATACCCACCACCATATGGTTGTTGTGATCCATAGCCACCCATATTCATCATTGGGTTGTAGCCACCTCCTGGCATGCCTGGCCCTTGTGGCATACCGGGTCCAGGGCGAATAGCACCCATTCCCATGGACTGGTTCATACCTCCGGCATACCCACCCCCCATTCCCATGTTTGGATTCATTCCTCCACCATATCCGCCCATACCACCACCACCCATGCCCATTCCAGGGTTCATCATGGGATTCGGAGGAGGTCCAACGCCACTTGCACCTGAACGCCCAATGCCAGAACCAGACCCCATGGCCTTGCCCATTGTGATGGTGGATATAGGAGTTACATTTTGATCTTTCACTTTCATTTTCTCTTTTCGATTAATTGACTCAAAATCAACACCAATGTCTGCCAGCGGGTTGGTCTTAGCTGCATTAAGCATGCAAGACATTCAAATCAGACGAGCTAAAAGAAAACAAAGAAATTGTACGAAATGCAATTGGTTGGTATGGTTAATGCTTGTTAGCAAATCAAGTGATAAGTAGAGTTGAAGTTTTCCACTTACCGCCAGAAATATTGAGATTTACTAGACCACGGCTTAATGTATCAGCCCAGACAGTGGACTTTGTTTCAAATTTGTCTTTTGGCTGCACAGCTTTCGGAGGGAGTCCTGAGGTGGTTGATGTAGCCACCTGTGAAGCCGACGGAGTCATCATCAGGGATTGCCCAAGGAGATTAGGTGCAGATGCTGCTGATGGTAAACCCGGTCGAGCAAACTGGTTTTGAGGAATCATTTGTGATTGTTGTCCTGGTAGGGCCATTTGTGATGGTTGTCCTGGTTGGGTCACTTGTGTTGATAGACCTGGTTGGGCCATTTGTGTTTGTATACCTGGTTGTACCATTTGTGGCGGTAGTCCTGGTTGGGCTGAAGGATACAAGGTAGAAACCTGAGATGACATTCCAGGTTGGCCAAATGGGTTTGGGGAAGCTGATTGTGGAGCCTGTGGTAATGATTGAGCAAGCAGTTCAGGAGGAGCTGTCTGGGACCTCACAGGTGGCACACCTGAAGTAAATTGCGAAGGAAAGGATTCTGCAGTCATATTGGACGTGACAAACATGCTCTCCAGATCATTACTAACTGATGGCGTTGTTGTCGTCGCTGGAGCTACAGGAAGCTGTTGAAAGCTTGAAGAAGCATCAAGACCGTATAATGAATCCCCAAAATCAAAGCCTGAGCTAGTTTCAACCTTTGGACCCACAGTTGGCTGTATTCCGGAACTATTAGCTGAGGCTAAATCGGGTTGAGAGGAAACAAAAGAAGGTGCAGACTGAGGCTGAGCTGAAAAGCCATTTTGAGGAATAGCTTTGAAAGGGGCATCTCCAAATGGGTTATTACTGGGCTGCATTAGTAATCAAGAAGAATATATCAGTGAGTAGCAAGTTAGATGGCCTCACTTGAGAATCAAATATGAAAGACTAAGAAGCTAATATAATTACCAACATATCATGTGTAGTTTGTATTCCTACAAACACTGCTATTTATTGAACATGGAAAAGTACAAGAGATTACTCCTAAAGATCAATTACATAATTTTTCCCCATTTGAAACAAAACATCCTAGAAAGAAAATTTACATACTGATAAACTTACAATTTCACAAAGTTCTTTCAACTAAAAACCCCACATGAAAGACCATTGTGTCAACGTTACTGGATCAAATTGTTAAACAAAAAATACCTGCTCAAGAGTGGAGGATGCAGAAGGCATAGCCACAAAGCTGCCACCGAAACCTGATGTAGAAGACACATCAATCTCTGAGGTCATCGTATCAGAAGTTACGGGCACCAGAGCTAAAGAGTTTAAAGAATCCTCAGCTGAAAAGGAACCAAACAAATCCATTTCCACGCTCTTTGCAGCAGCTGACAAAAAAAACATTGGTCGGATGATATGTTATAATTGCAACACAACAGCTTTCTTTACTAACAAGAGAAACAAAATGATAGCTTTCTAGTGGTCACAAGCATTGCCAACAATGTTGTTCCATAAGCTTGAGTTTACTCGGATTTCTAAATGAATCTTATTTCGGACAGGCATTTAATCGATACTTGAGGAGTTGGGGACCACAAGGTTCATTGCCGTAGGTAAGGAAGTACAACTTAAAAAGGTCAAGACAGTATAACTACAAAGCTTTAAATTTGAGCTCAAGAAATATGTTGGGAGCAGAATGCTTCTATGCTTTGATGAGAAACTAATCTACCACCTTGAACATATGCAAACCAGTAGAAGTAAAAAATTAAAAAGTCTCCACTCTCAAGGATTTTAACAAAGTTCTTGATTCATATAACATGATCCTCCATTTGTGCCCCCATCTCATGCTATACATCATGCAAATATCATCACTCTGAGATTCTCTGCAATAATTTTATTAAGTACCATCCGTAATACCAAAACAATGTTTTCACTTCTCCAACGATGTATACTGAAGACTATAACATATTTATTTACGTGATTCAGTCAATCAACAAGCTAAAGAGGTAAGTTCTAATGACTGATATATCTTGGATGTCATAATTTTTGAGTCAAGCCCGAACAGGAGGTGGCATCGCAGATATTGGGAAATGCAGAGAAAGTGCATTAATGGCCGTATCAAAAATAGACTACTTCAGGAATAAGAAGGCAGTACATATATAGAAACCTAAAGATGACATGGTTGCTACAGTATTTACAAAAAATACGTCACGGCATCAACCTCTTCTGCCAAAAATATTTAACGCCAATGTCTTTTTCCACTTCCCAACTCTTCAGATATCCAAGTCTAAATGAATTAATGAACAAACATGCAAACTCTAATTTCTTAATCCAATTGTTTTTATGTATTTAACCTAGTTATTTTATATTGAAATGTATCAAGATCTAGGACATGAATATGAATATTTTATTTCTTTACTGATAATTTCCATATATTATGCTTAATAATGACGAGAGACATTGCTTTAGTTATAATCCATGAATTTCAAAAATTTACTGTTGTCACAAATTTGTTTTCCAAAAATATCATTATTTTTACTGTTGACCACTGAAAATAATGACTTTAAGCTCCAAATAAACAAAATTGAGCATCTTGTAACAGACCAATACATCTACGCAATTTTCTTCAATTGGTTTTTTTTCTAAATTTCTGGAAATAGCATCACTATCTGTCCAAAACAGTTGAACACATTAACTATTTTTACCATATTGCCATTGTGTATTTCAGTTTTATATCTGTGTATATGTACCATGTAGGTATAAAATATGTTGTCGTTTATGAATATATTAGCGTTGTGGGCCAATAATAACATGTAAGTTTATAAAAGGGACTCAGGGATAAAAGGAACACTCTGCATGCCAAGCTACAGAGTTCAACAAAAAGAAGAAGAATATTGCTACGTACCTGGGGCTGGAGCAAAGCCACGTGGATCAAACTCATCAAAGCCATCAGCTTCAGTTCCATTTGCAGGCATTGGCATGCTGGTGGTAGTAGGACGTGAAGTTGTTTCAACAGGAGGGGTTACTTTAGGTGGAGGTGCAGCAACTTTTAGTGTAGATTCATTAGCGGTAACTGAAGCTTTTCCATCCCTTAAAAATAAAGCCAGAATTATATCGGCATTTGTGGTGTCAGAAGAAAGAAAAGTTTGGCCAAAATGTATACCTTTCCTCGAGAATGTGACCTTCAGCTCTCTTAACTGCTTCTTCATAGCTTGGAGGTGCAGCAGCACTCTGTTCAGGAGGCTTAGATCCAGATTGCCTGGTGCCAAACATATATAACAGATATTATAACTTCTGGCACTATGTAAAGCTAAACAAAATATATTAGTGTAAAATGCAAGGGAATGTGAGAAATGGAAGATGGATTTTTCACCTCTCATCGTGAGAAGCATCATCAGTTCTCCCCCCACCACTCCTGTGAGAAAATATAGTTAAATATATACATTAAACATGTCCAACGTACAGGAGCAATAAACATTTTTTGTATGTAAAATTCAATAGGGTTAGTCTTCTACAGGGAAGAGAGATGAAATCTCCTTTGGATGCCAGAGATGATAAAACCACTACCGTTGCTGGATTAGACAACCTTTTACAGATTAGGCAAAAAAATTCATTAAAATAAATTCATTATGTTAGTCAGATAAAGTACGCTTTCATTGTTTTTCCCAGTGTTCTTAAAACCGGACTTGGTTTTAGGAACATTTTTTATTGATGATGTTATTCATTATTAATTTAATAGATTTCCACTACCAGGCTTTCTTTTATTTATCAAATAAAACATAGAACACTAATTCAACTCCAACTCAAGAACAAAGTATGACGCAGACAAAATGTCCAAAGAAGTGGTAATGCAATAGGATGGAAATTTTATTTTCAATTTTTAATTATATAATATGGCAAAAGGTTACAATGAAAAATCAGGTAAGCAAATATAAGTAACAATTGAATGAAAAACTTAAATTTATCAAATATTTTCCACAATAACTTTTTTATTCTTCTTTTTGTCTGTATAACTGCCTGTATCCGAACTACCTTCTAAAAAAAATAGAAAATGCATACCTAGAAGAATATCGATCATCATCATCAAAGGAACGTCCCCTGTACCTATCAACACTTCTGCTTCTTGATCCAAATTGAAAATCTTCATCTCTAGTTCGACCTTGCCGGTCATCATCTCTGTAACCATCTCTTCCATTGCGATCAGGATCCCGACCATATCTGTCCCCATCATTACTGTAGGAATCCCTTCCTCTTCCATATCTGTCTTCATCTCTATCCCGTGGATATCCATTTTGATCATCATCCCTGTATCGATTTTCACAACGATCATCGTCATATCGATCACCGAAGCCTCCACCAGAACCTGATCTGCGCATCCCACCAGTGGAAAAAGAACTTTGGTACCTG
Source organism: Triglochin maritima (assembly GCA_963682175.1). Lineage (NCBI taxonomy): Eukaryota > Viridiplantae > Streptophyta > Magnoliopsida > Alismatales > Juncaginaceae > Triglochin > Triglochin maritima. The sequence continues at coordinate 32,632,462 of OY821772.1, forward strand.
TGGTGCAAGAGAGTAAGATTGGTTGGTACACATTCAACTAGTTCTAGGCTACATTATTCAAGCAATTCATACTAACTTGTCTTTGTTAGCGAAAGCCTTCTGCCTAACTTCCTGTATTCTTTCCTTATCATTTGCCAAAGTCACCAGACTCTGGGATTTTCTTCGAACATTGTTTCCCTGATCTTTGCCACGTGAATCGATGTATTGAAAATCAGACAAGGTCTGCAGCAAAGCAAAGAATTATTAATTGAGATTGTCAACATTATAGAGGCACAAAATTTGAAGTTAAATGATTAAATAACACTGAAATTATTAAATATTATTGATTACCGATATCTGGTATGCATGCTCCCTAATTTCATCTATAACACGTTCGGAACCATGTGCGACAAGATATTCAAGAACAGTCAGTCCCTGTAACAGATATACGTAAGGGGCCAATTTTATAATAATAATAATAAACATGAATACGACATAAAGATGATTATAGCAACAAGATTGGTGAATCTTCTGGTTCTGAATATGCTATTTTCCATTCGAAATTCTTAAACTTCCATATAAATACAACGTAAGTCACTCTAAAAAAATAACATAGTTTTGAAAGCTCAGATAGATGCATATCAAATTTGGAAGGAAAATTCTTATAAATACATGCACACATGCCTATATGTCTGTGAAATTGGAGAACTGAAAGTACCTTGTACACATGGCGCCAGTTTTTTCCGGTGTCATTGATCCTTTTCCAAATAACTGACATAATTATCTGATACTCATGGCTGCAAAGTCCATGTCATAATTATTTTCATTCCAATCCTTTCAAGTTAAGCAAACATCTAGAAATATCAAGTACACATCATCTTACTAGTTTTTTGTGGCCTGTGCAATTTCTGCCAAATATGATCCATGAGGACCCCACGGTTCATTACTGGTTGCATCAAGAATCTGGGTGATAATGGAATCAGAGATAAATTAAATGCCAGGCACTTCCGCATTATATTGGAGTAAAAGAACATAGGAAAAAGGTCAGTAGATAGATAAGGCATCACCGACAAAAGGCATATGTGTAAGTTACCTTTTGTTCTATCCTAGGAACCTTCAAAACTGTCTTGTTCACCTCTCTCTTACTGTAGAAGAAAAGAGCAAATTAGCCATATGGTGTAAAGGGAAAGGTTGCCACAAAAACAAGCGTATTGAGCTTTGTTGCATTTATTTCACGTTTAAAATGAATTCTTTTCTGCAACTTATCACGTTTATATCTTATCGACTAGTCGACTTTTAGCTGCCATAGAAAATCTGAATTCTGAACATGAAAACTTGCTTGCTCAAGGAATTTTTTAAAATAAAAAAAAATAGCTTGTTGACAAACAATCTTTCTCAACTCAGTGTAACTTCGAATAGAGAAAATAACTTTGTGGTGAAGACGTGAAGTCTTGGTAGCACAATTGCAGCAGAAGATCATTAGGGAAAAAACCATAAAATACAATAAATTAGATCAATCAACAAGTGATTGCCAAAGAAAATCAACTCCTTGTGGAAAACCAGTGCTCCTGATAAATTACAATTATTAGCATAACTAATTCACCACAAAAATACATCACCAATAATATATGTTTTTTACAAAAACAAAACAAAGAATTTCTGCAGCAGGCCTTACAGATCTCTAACAGTTTGACCAAAAGCTTTCTTCATGGCCTCAACTGAACAATCTCACTCTTGGGTAGAACTTCCTTGGAAAGCTAGGGTGTCGTGAATTTTTTTGACTTCAATAAGACCTGAGGAAGCAAAAGAAAGAGTTCTGAATGCCAAGTCTTAGCAATTATCATGAAAGCATCTAAAAGCAAAACAAAAACATGAAAATGCCCGCAGCGACACTGCAACAGATAAATTGTCTAACCAGACAGACTTTTAAAAAGGAGCAATAAATAGATATCATATTAACATGGAAAGGCTTTCACATTTGAGTAAATTTTGCTACTTTATTTTGAGAACAATATGTCTCTCCCCTTATTTTTATCTGAGAACACATTTAAGCATGGCAAGACACGAAAGTCAAACCCTAACTTCGAAGACGCTTGATCAAAAATTGCGGTGTGAGAATATTATGCTAATTTAATCCAATCTATCAACTATAACTCAACTACGCACGCAAATTTCAATCTCACACCACCATTTCGGCTCAAACTCGACTTCGAACCGATAAAAAAATCTTTAAAAAAAAACAAACTTTCAGCAAAATCCAGATCCAGTCCATCAAAGATTCAACCTCCACAAAACCCACCGAAACCGACAAGATCTCCACAAAATTCCTTCCTTTACTACCAAACCAACACAATTAAACCCAAAACCAGACCAAATCCACCTCAAACCATCCCAAAACCTAAACAAAATCCAACTTTCAAGGTCAAAACCAAACCTTTGCCAGATCCCCACATCCAGAAACCCTCAAGACTCCAAATCCCACACCAAAACCGAAGTATCCACCAAATCGGACGGTACAAGTCGGATTGGAGGCGTACCTGCGCGGATCTCGCGGATTCGAGGAGGAAGAAGACGGATCGATGGGGGAATCGATCGAGATCGGGTCGGGTCGGCTCGACTCGACTCTCTCTTCTTCTCCACCTCTTTGTTTTGTTCTCTTTTGCTTTTGTTTTTATGTGAAAGAAAGAAAAGAGAGAAAATAAATTAGTAGTTAATGGAAGTGGAATAATAGATGATGCCAAATGGGAGTGGAGGTGGTGTTGGTCTTTTCAAACTCCCTTTCTATTTATTTTTAACCAAAATTCACTCTAATCTAATCTAACTAGATATTAGGAAGGAGGGAGGTAGAGAGATAGGGTTGTTTGATATATTTTTTTTCCTTTTATTTTTTATTATTTTTATCGGAGGATTTGACTGATCAAGATTCAGACGATAGGTCAAGGTGAGAGGTAAGTTTAGATGGTGATGTGTTTTCTTGTTTGGATGTGGTTCAAACGGTTTGAACGAAGTTCGTCATTTAAAAACATCTTCTTTCAGAGGAAGTGTGTTGACATTTTGACGATTGGCTTCAAAGTAAAGTTTAAAAAGTAAGTGAACTTATACTGTTTTGAAGTTGTGTGTGGTTCCTTATGTTTTTATTTTGGGTGGAAACATCATTTGTATAACTTTGTAATAAAATACGAGGTTACAAAATTTTCATTGAATTAATCATATGTAAATGTTTTGATTTCAAAATTATTTTCATACCATTAGGATTCAATCTAATTCCTTAAGATTAATCCATCCAAACCAATGTTCACGTAGGCGACCGCCCGTCGCGGTGGTCGCTTGGGCGACCACCAGCTTTCGCCCAGCAAAGCTGGCTGAAATGGGTGATCGCCTCGCCTAGCAAAGCTGGCTGAAAAGAGTGCCTCCAACGGCTATCAACTTTTGATTTTTTTTCAAAAATTACAAGTTTGTCACTACCCCAAATCCTATATAAACTCCTCCAAACCTCTTCATTTTTCACACATCTCTCATTCTCTTCTTCTTCATAATTCTATTCTAATCATCAAGTTTCCTAATCATCAAGTTTTCGCGATTAAGTCTCCGGTCTGGTGCTTAGTTTTGAAGTTGGAAAGTGAAGTCTCTAATCCGGTTCTTCATTATTCAACCGCCAAAATCAAATGCACTCTTTCTAACTTCTCTTTAGAATTAAATTAATTAGTATTTCATTTTCATATTAGTCTAAATTTTTATATTAGTCTAGTTTTAAGATATGGTCTACGTACCCGGCACTAGTCTCCCCATGCATCACGAGAGTTACGATGACCTAAGACCTACCCGTACAAATGACCACAGTTGGAATACTGCACATTACATTAGTGCTAATGATAAAAACTGCATTGTCTGTGAGTTATGTGGTAAGGAAACTATAGGTCGTATAACCCGTCACAAACAACATTTTGCTACTAATTTCTCTTATCTACTATTGTATGAGTTACCTTTGTAATTGTACTACTAAGCAATAAATTGTATACCTAAGTGTTTAGGTTGGTAGAGGGAGTGTCTAGTGAGGCCTTGGTCAATGAACTATTTTGTTCATAAATTTATTTTGTAACCGAGTACACTTCGCAGACATTTTTTATTATCATTAGCTCTTTACCTACTAACAAAAGGTCAAAAATTCACTACCTCATCTGTTTCATAGTTTATAATGGACGTGGACACAATTCTTAACTTCCTTACAAATCCACCGATTAAGTTAGGAATCTGGACTTTGGTAGTGTTGGGTCCGATTTTAATCTAACAATGTTAAAAAGCATCACAACAACATGCCACCCAATTGAACACCAAATAATCAACAGCAACAACAACAATGCTTCCATAGGCAGATTCAGGATAATTTGGTGGGTGAGGCCAACGATCCATGATTTCAAGTATGGTAACTAGCGTACCAATCGACAACCAAAAAATAATATACAAGTCAAAAAATATTAATATTTCATAAAAAGTTTATAGTAAACTGTTGTAAATAATTCAAATTACAACCTAATAGTACTTTAACATTATTATAAATGTTCTCGACGAGATTTCATATTTTAGAACCGGTTTATAATAACATCTATGTTAATATTTGAAAATATTTTTTTCTCTAGATAGGTAACCAAACAATCATTCAAAATTGATTTTCCCGGAACAACATATTTTTCTTTCATGTTTTGAATTTCTATGTCAAATTAATCATAAATGAAGTTACTCCATGTAATTTTTTTAAAACTTTATTTTTTTAATGGTAAGACACGTGCCCCACCAGGCACCAAGGTGGATCCACCCCTAGGTAAGGGTCGTGAGGCACACATAATAAGTTTCACGTCGATTGGGATTTTTTTTACGCACACAATCTTAAGGACGTTACTTAAAATAAATAAATAATAAATAATTCAAAACATACTCCCCATTTTTAACATATTTCTAAACTTGAATTTATTAAAAACTCAAACATCTAAATATTTTTCTTACAATCATTCTGGAATGATTAAAAAACATGAGACATTAGTTAAACGAATATGAGTTTGGCACTGAAAACCAAAAGATGATAATCTAGTATTCATATTTATACGCAAATGTGAACAACAATATCCATAAAATTGTTATTCTAAAACTCTAAAAGATTTAAATATAAAAATTTGTTAGAAGAAAATATTATTAAGTTGGTTATTCTAAGAATCTTGGATATCATATTTTCTTGTATTTCTGAATGTTATTCAAATTTTGGCCGAAGATTATAAACGAAGAAACATTTTATGTTAAACAATAATATTTGAATAATATAATATCATATTAAATCTGTGATCCATTTGATTCAAGGGCAAATGGGATTGTAAAATGTTTAAGTTTGACGGATACGGGCATATCACATGGGACTACAAAAAGTTACATTACCATCATTTATTATTTTATGTATAAATTATTTGATGAATAAAATAATGGGATTGTGCGTAATTTTTATGTAGAACAATAATAGTTTACCAATATAATATAATATTAAACTTGTGGTTGCCTTTGTTTTGATGAATACACTAATGGATTACATAAAGGAAAATATTTTATGAACGCAGCGCGTCACAGACGTGCTCTACGTGGACATCCATGACAGCCCTTACGTGGCCAAAGCAGGAATTTTTTTTTGTTTTTTCTTCCTGATGTCCACTCAAATCACATTAAATGCGTTTCAACTCAGCACGTTCTCTCTCTCCACCCAAATACAAATATGATGACACTCTTTCTTTCTTCTTCATTCTTTCTCTCCAGAATAAATCACCATTTCGAGCAAGATATTATGTCGAAGAAGCGTCTGATGCCGACTCCCAGGATTCTTCACAACGTAAGCAGCGTGAATGGGACGGTGCGAAGACTTCCCGATGTTCTTGTCAGCGTTAGTATCGTGAATGTGACGATCCGGTGGTGAAGACTTCGCACCACAACATCTTTGCTGCACTGTTGGAGTGCCCGTGACAGAAAAAGAATGAAGAAGAAAGAAAGAGTGTCATCGACCGTCCCATTCACGATGCTTACGTTGTGAAGAACCCTGGAGTCGGTATCAGACGCTTCTTCGAAATAATATCTTTCTCGAAATGGTGATTTATTCCGGAGAGATGTACAACGCTCCGTGGTGAAGACTTACATCTGTTCGGTTTATGTTGTACATCTCTCCGTAATAAATCACCATTTCGAGTAAGATATTACGTCGAAGAAGCGTCTGATGCCGACTCCCAAGGTTCTTCACAACGTAAGCAGCGTGAATGGGACGGTCATGTTTAAGTCTTACATCTTCTTTCCGATTTACTGGGAAAATATATATTATTTTTGTAATTTGTGTGTGTTTGTGTTTGTATTGTTTGTTTGTGTGTGATTTACTGGGAGAAGATATATTATTTTTGTAATTTTTGTGTGTTTGTGTTTGTGTTTGTGCTTCTATTGTTTGTTTGTCTTTGTGCTCTCATTGTATCTTATTGTGTAATAGTTACCATCAATAATATGTACCATCAATATCTCATTGTGCTCTCATTGTATCTACATAAACAGGACAAACTTTCTACATAAACTCGACAAACTTTCTACATAAACAGGACAAAACAGGACACGCTTTCTACATAAACAGGACAAACTTTCTACATAAACAGGACAAAACAGGACAAACTTTCTACATAAACAAGACAAACTTTCTACATAAACATGACAAACTTTCTACATAAACAGGACAAACTTTCTACATAAACAAGACAAAACATGACAAACTTTCTACATAAACATGACAAACTTTCTACATAAACAGGACAAATTGTCTTCCTAAACCGGACATGAACTACACTTATTCCGGACAGCAAATACACTTATTCCGGACAAACTTTCTGTTCCGTTTCTGGACACACTTTCTTCTTATTCTGGACAACTACACTTATTCCGGACTGCAAATACACTTATTCCGGACAGCAAATACACTTATTCCGGACAACAAATCCACTTATTCCGGACAAACTTTATGTTCTGTTTCTGGACACACTTTATTCTTAAACCGGACAACAAATACACTTATTTCGGACAACAAATATACTTATTCCGGACTGCAAATACACTTATTCCGTACAGCAAAATACACTTATTCCGGACAGACACATAACGTAAACATGACAAACACATAATGTAAACTACACACACATAAAGTAAGCTAGACAAATTAAGTTGATCCAACGTAAAACTTAAAAACAAATATTTTATTATGATAAGTGTGGGCTCTGCACGAATAATGAGCCTGCACGATGTCCTAGGGTCTGCACATTGTCTTATCTGTGTATTGGGAAATGAATCGTTCAACTTAAAGAACCGGCGTTTTTTAAAAAGACCAAAACGCGCGAAGAGAAATTTTGCTGACTGGACGCTGACTCAAAGAAAATATCTGAGTTGTACAGATCCACGTAAGGCGCGTCCGTGACGTGCGCGTCCATCTATCACGGCCCTTACATAAAAAGAGTAAAAGGAGTGACCATATTTTCTCTTCTTTTTGAAAGGGTATAGAATAGATGTTAGCCCCCAACGCCCATCCGGACCCAACGTGGGTCCGCCCTTGCATGGCATCCAATTGCCAACCAGGTTAGGAATGGAATCTTGGTTGAAATCCGTAGTAGTCAACCAAAAGCAAGCATTTTATAGTAAAAACAAAATTAAATATATTGTAGATTTGTAGCCCGTAATTTTTTTATATAATAATAAAAATAAAAAAAATTCGAAATTTAGGAAAAAAAAAAAAAAAATTCCAAAAGTACTCCGATCGCGGGTGTAACCCGCGATCCGTGGAGGCACGGATCGCGGGTGTGACCCGCGATCCGTGCTCCACGGATCGCGGGTCACACCTGCGATCCGTGGAGCACGGATCGCGGGTCACACCCGCGATCCGTGTTCCCGCCAAAAATTTTTTTTTTTTTTTTTGATTTTCGGTTTTTTTTTGTTTTTTTTTTGTTTTTATTTTTTATTATAATTATTTGTAATCTTTTTTTAAATCTTTTTTTTTCAAAATAAGTTTTCTAATTTATATTATTTTTCTAAATTTTTCAAAATTATTTTTAATTTTTCCAATAATCTACCTCCAAATCACGTCGATAACCCGGCGTATTGAAATGTTAGGGTATTTTATACAATATAAAAACAAAATTTCTTAGTCAGAATAATAAATTATTTACAACTGAATATTAAACAAACCATAAAACTAATTAAAACAAAAAATTGGTAACGTTGTCAAAAATTCGTAGGGTGTACACACATTACAAACATTTTGGAGGTCGATACAGCAAAAAATTAAAAACACAATTAAAAAATTTAAAAAATTAATAACAATTACAAAACATATTTTGAAAGCAAATATGATAAAAAACATAGTTAAAACGATTTTAAAAAAATCAAAACATCAAAACACTACGACTAAAATCCGGGACTTTTTTTATTTTCTTTTATTGTTTTTGTTTTTTTCGGTTTTCTGTTTGTTTTTATGTTTTGTTTTTTTACAAATCATTTTAACTATGTTTTATATATATATATATTTGAAAATAAGTTTTGTAATTGTTATTAATTTTTAAAAAATTTTAATTGTGTTTTTAATTTTTTGCTGTATCGACCTCCAAAATGTTTGTAATGTGTGTACACCCTACGAATTTTTGACAACGTTACCAATTTTTTGTTTTAATTAGTTTTATGGTTTGTTTAATATTCAGTTGTAAATGATTTATTATTTTAACTAAGAATTTTTTGTTTTTATATTGTATAAAATACCCTAACAATTCAATACACACCGAGTTATCGACGTGATTTGGAGGTCGTTTCTTGAAAAAATTAAAAACAAAATTAAAATTTTTTAATAAATAATATAAATTAGAAAACATATTTTGAAAAAAAAAAGATTTCAAAAAAGATTACAAATAATTAAAAAAAAAACAGAAGAAAAAAAACTAAAACAGAAAACCGAAAAAAACAAAAACAATAAAAGAAAATAAAAAAAGTCCCGGATTTTAGTCGTAGTGTTTTGATGTTTTGATTTTTTTAAAATCGTTTTAACTATGTTTTTTATCATATTTGCTTTCAAAATATGTTTTGTAATTGTTATTAATTTTTTAAATTTTTTAATTGTGTTTTTAATTTTTTGCTGTATCGACATCCAAAATGTTTGTAATGTGTGTACACCCTACGAATTTTTGACAACGTTACCAATTTTTTGTTTTAATTAGTTTTATGGTTTGTTTAATTTTCAGTTGTAAATAATTTATTATTCTGACTAAGAAATTTTGTTTTTATATTGTATAAAATACCCTAACATTTCAATACGCCGGGTTATCGACGTGATTTGGAGGTAGATTATTGGAAAAATTAAAAATAATTTTGAAAAATTTAGAAAAATAATATAAATTAGAAAACTTATTTTGAAAAAAAAAGATTTAAAAAAAGATTACAAATAATTATAATAAAAAATAAAAACAAAAAAAAAACAAAAAAAAAACGAAAATCAAAAAAAAAAAAATTTTTTGGCGGGAACACGGATCGCGGGTGTGACCCGCGATCCGTGCTCCACGGATCGCAGGTGTGACCCGCGATCCGTGGAGCACGGATCGCGGGTCACACCCGCGATCCGTGCCTCCACGGATCGCGGGTTACACCCGCGATCGGAGTACTTTTGGAAAAAAAAAATTTTTTTTCCTAAATTTCGAATTTTTTTTATTTTTATTATTATATAAAAAAATTACGGTTTGTAGCGTAGTGTAGTGTTTGGTTCTTAAGAGGAAAAAAACATGATTCAACTTGTTTCTAGAATTTGGATTCTTATTCTCAAAACGTTGGAACAGAAGAAAAACTTGTCTCTCCCACTAATTTTTCCACTTTTGTAAGAAAAGTTAATTTTACTATTCACAAATCTTATTTCAAATAGAATAATATTGTAAATAAAGATTACCGTCACCGGTCGTGTTAGGAGTCCTTTAGAGACTCTCAAATTTCGACTTTTTCGAGCTTTGGCCCGGCCAAACGCTCTATCCCCGCAAGGAAAGACCGAAAACACCAACACAACCGTACAACTCCATCGGTTTCCCGTAGAGTAAACAAGCACAAACGAAAACGCACACAATAACAACGTTGGCGGAATTGAACTCTTTTATTCCCATAAACAATAGAATTACAATCCCTAAAGGGGTGGAGGAAGGAAGGAAACAAATACAAGGACCAATAGAAACTCTATCCTAATGGTGACGCCATTTCCACAGGTTGGAGGTGCACCCCTATATATACATGTTGTGAGCCTCCCACTACATGTACTTTGTGGGGATCCATGACCCCCACTATCACCTCTAACTCTCCTTTGGTTGTGGAGGAGTGGGGCAAAACCGAATGCCCACTCTCCCCACTAAGGCCACTCTCTCTAGTGCCTTCTATAAATCATGCATGGGGCTATAACCGAATAAAACGGTTAAGGACTTGGTCACCCTTGACCAGAACGTGGGAAACATGTTGGTTGATTCGGTTTTTCCCCCAAAACCGAATGCACATGATGGAGAAGCATGCATTAGTGGGGCTTGACCCGGTCAGCCCACTCATGCCACCTCCGTTCGGTTATGGACCCGTTCCATAACCAAATCCTATTTTTAAGGACAAGCATAACCGATCCCTACTATTAAGGACAAGTATAACCGATCCCTATTTTTAAGGAGAACAATTTTGGCCAACCCAAATTTTCCCCGATTCGGTTACGGACCCGTTCCATAACCGAATCCTATTTTCAAGGAGAGCTTGCCTAACCGTTCCCACACGATCAGCAACCTCTCTTGACTCGTTCTCAGTCCTTGCTGACCCCTACGCAAGTGTCTTGGCTTCCCAAACATCCACTCCTCGACTCCTAGGCATTGCCTGCCCACGCACGCCTCCAAGGCGCGCCTATGTGCTGCACGGGCAATGTCTAGCGCGTGCCCTCATAGCCACAGCCCCACCTCGCGCTTTTCAAGCGCATTTGGCTGCCCGCGTGTGAGGATGCACTTCCCAAGTGCCACTCTCGCGCCATGTTTGCTGATGCTCCTTGACCTTCGCTTGTATGTCCCCGAACTCCAAGCCTTGGTGCTTTTCTACGCGCCCCGCGCTCCAAGCCACCAATCGTGCTATAGACTTTAGAACATCCGTGTCTTCGCCTCGCTCGCCTATGCATGCGCCCCGCGCGCACGCATGTGGCCCGAGCATAGCTTCCTCGCGCCCGCGCTACCACGCACGTCCTCGGATTAGGCTTTCCACTCCATGCTCGTAGTCTCGGCTGCTAGCCTCCTCGCACGCATTTTTGCAGCTGCCTACCACTTGATCCCTTTCACGCCTTGCCTCGCGTGTACGCATGCCCGCGCATCTCGAATCTCCTTGGCGCTTGCCCTGCAAACCCAGGGGAGTACTTGAGCTACCCCCGTTGCTTGCCTCACGCGCTCGCGTTTGGCTCGCTTTGTGTGCTTCTTGGTTCCTTGTGATGCTCCAAGCTCACGAACCCAGCCCGGTATGGCGCACCCTCGGGCATCCCCGAGTTCAACCCGGTGACAATTACCATCATGGTAAAAATGTATATTCTCAAATAATCTGGAAAAACTTTCTTTTGAGCTTTTCAAGAATTTAGGTATGATTTTAGGGTATTTGGATGTTGGTCACGAGAGAGGAAGATAATATTATTGCAAAATCTTGACCTAAACTAATGGACATCCAAACACTCCCTGAGTGTATAAATTTTACCTACAACATATAATGAAAATATAATTTCAATATGCAGTTAAGGTTACAAATCACCATTATATTACTGAACTGCTATTTGTCGCAGTAAAACTACTTAAAATGCCCGTACAGATTACCTTTCTACCATTTCTACTTATATAACTATTCATTTCACTCTTCTAACACGACTTTCTCTTCATATTACTCTTCTATTCACCAGATACAATGTCTCGAAGGCCAGGAAAAGAACCAACGGATGCCCCGGATTACTCAAATCTGGTAATTTCCCTTGTTTAGATTAATTAATTTTTTAAATAAAAAAATTGGGTGGGGCGTCCGCGGGAGACGCCCGACCCAACAATGGGGCGGCCACCGGAACCGCCTTCCTCGCCGGATTCAGGTGCTTCGCCAGACATTTTCGTGGTGTTGGTACTAGGAATGTGAATAAAACTGAGTCAAACACATTGTTTAAAGACACGGGATGAAATGAGTATTAATTGATTTGTTAAAGGCAAAAATGTAATTTTTGGGTCGACTTAAGTAGTTTTCCGTCAACGAATAGTAGCCTCCTTATATTATAATGAAAATACAGTAATTATCTAGTGAGCCCGGGGCTTAATCTATCTATTTTAAGCCGCTACAATATTCACCACTCATTTGCAATGGTAAGGTAGAGGCTAAGGATATGACGGTTATGCTAATTAAAAGATCTAATGGTGGATATTAATGATAGATTAACCGTAATTAGATCTAACAGTGAGATTGAAATGAGACTTAAATTAGTATGATGAACCTCATGCTCAAATATATTAAAAGGTCATTGACTGAGGGTTTATTTATTTGAGCGTCATTGACTTTTTGTGGCCTTAAAACGAATACCAAATGTCACATTTACCTTTATTATATTTGTCATAATTACAAATCATGTCATTCTCCTTCCCAACCTCCATAATTCTCCAATCTCTCTCTCTCCCAACATATTTCTCCCTTAAATACTATAACCTCACTCCAATCATCTTACCAACACTTGTCATGACCATTTTCCCGGCCAACACCGACGATCCGTCCTACATAGGTCATTTTCATCAAACGAGTTGGGTCGTTTTCACTAAAAAGTTGGGTTGTTCTAGTCAACAAGCTTATTTTTTTTCCACCAAACGAGTTGTGACGCACCAGTTCGGGGCAGGGAAGGGACTGTCCAGGGTAGCGACGAGACTATGCAATCAATATCAAATAGGAAAGTTAAAATAAGAAAAGTCTGGTCTGCCAGCACATGACACTTGTTTTATTCATAATATTCACATCCAAAAATGGAATTTGATAATACCAGATCCGTTGGAAAGAAAATTCAAAGGAGTACACATTCGTATCTCTTACGACTTGCTAAATTTTGATGGTACGATGGTGAAAAATGTGTTTCAAGACAGACCGTATTTGAAAATTGAACAATCGACAGATCTTCAATACTTTGTGCATAACTCACTCCTCCGATATCCAAATAAGACGATTCAAGACTCGTTACAAAGAAGATTTTGAGAAGCAAAACTTTGATATTTTACATACTTCCATATTAATAACCAAATGAGCTTATAAAAGGCATGAAAGACTTCTGATTTGAGATAACAGAAAACGAGTCGAGTCATTTTCACCAAACAAGCTGGATCGTTTTTCCACATAAACAAATCTGGGACGAAACAGTATCGCACGGGACACACCAATGAGCTGGGTCGTTTTCACTAAATGAGCTGGGTCGTTTCTCCACAAAACAAAGATGTGACAAACCATTCCCGCGCGTGACACGTCAATAATTTGATCATAACTCTCTTCTCCAAATTTGAAATAAAGTGATTCAAGACTTGTTACAAAGATAATTTTGAGACGTAAAGCTTTTGTATTTAACATATTTCCAAATTCGGAACCTAATAGGCTTATAAATGGCATGGAAGACGCACCATCCCATTCGGGATGCTTCACTTGTTTTACTCATAACATCCATAACAAAATATAGAATTTGATGATTCTAGATCCGTTGGAAAGATAAATTGAAGGAGTACATTTTAGTATCTTACGACTTGCCAAATTCAGATGTTACAAGAGTGAAAAATATGTGTGAAGACAGACCGTATTTGGAAACTCGACAATCGACAGATCATCACTAATTTGTGCATAACTCTCTCCTCCGATATTCAAATAAGATGATTCAGGATGTGTTACAAAGAAAATTTTGAGACGCAAAAACTTATCTAATATATTTCCAAATTGGGAATCAAATGGGCTCATAAATGTGTGTAAGATGCACTAGTCCCACTCGGGACGCAATCGTTCCGTTGGGGACGCATCAGTCCTGCTCGACTTGTTTTACTCATAACATCAACATACAAATATAACATTTTATGATTCTAGATCCGTTTGAAAGATAATTGAAAGGATCATATATTAAGTTCTCTTACGACTTGCCAAATTCTAATGATACGGGGGTGAAAAATGTGTGTGAAGATAGATCGTATTTGGAAACTTGACAATCGACATATTATTAATAATTTGCGCATAACTCTCTTATCTAATATCGAAATAAAGCGATTCAAGACTCGTTAAAAAACCAATTTTGAGACGCAAAACTTTTATATTTAAAATATTTCCACATTCGGAACCTAATGGACTCATAAATGGCGTGGAAGACGCATCAGCCCCACTCGAGACACACTCGTCCCGCGCGGAACGCAACATGCCAGCTTGAGACACACTCGTCTCGTGCGTGATGCATCACTTGTTTTACTCATAACATCGACATCCAAATATAGAATTTGATGATTCTAGATCCGTTGGAAATATATTTGAAAGGAGAACATATTAGTATCTTATGACTTGCCAAATTCTAATGATACAAGGGTGAAAAAGTGTGTTAAGACAGACTGTATTTGGAAAATAGAAAATCGGCAAATCATCAATAATTTATGCATAACTCTCTCCTCAAATATCCAAATAAAGATATTCAAGATGTGTTACAAAGAAACTTTAAACACACAAAACTTTTGTATTTAACATATTTCCAAGTTCGGAACCTAATTTGCTCAAATTAGTCCCAAGCAGTCAAGAGTTGTCTTGAGCAGTCCCGAGCCAAGTCCTGAGCTATCCCGAGCAAGTCCCAAGTAGTGCCCAACCTGTCCTAAGCCGAGTCCCAAGCCAGTCCCGAGAACTCCCAAACCAGTCTCGAATGAGCTGAGTCGTTTTCACCAAACAAGCTGGGTCGTTTTATACATAACATCCACATACAAATACGGAATTTGATGATTACAGATCCGTTGGAAAGAAAATTGAAAGGAGCACATATTCGTTTTTTATGACTTGCCAAATTAAGATGATACAAGGGTGAAAAATGTGTCTCAAGACAGTCCATATTTGGAAACTGGACAATCTACAAATCATTAATCATTTGTGCATTACTCTCTCCTCCGACATCTAAATAAGGCGATTCAAGATTCGTTACAAAGAGGATTTTGAGAGGAAAAACTTTCATATTAAACATATTTCCAAATTAAGAATCTATTGAGTTCATAAAGGACGCGGAAGACTGCTAATTTGAGGGAACAAAAAACGAGGTGTCGTTTTTTCCACCAAACGAGGTGAGTTTTTTCCCCCACCAAACAAGCTGTGTCATTTTTCCACCTTAAACAAGTTGGGATGCACCAATCCTACACGACGGGCACCAGTCCCGCGCGGGACGCATCAACGTGCTAGATCATTTTAACCAAACGAGTTGCCTGTGTTTCGCAAAATGAGCTGCTTTGTTTTCATCAAACGAGTTGGGTCAAAGGGTCGAAACGAGTGGGAACGGTGGTCCGAGGGGTGGGATCGTCAATTTGTGATTTGGTGTAGGAATGTGGAAGATTTGGTGGGTCTGTTTGGGATGTGAGATTGTGGTGATGAGGGTATTTTAGGGATAAAATTAAAAATATATTAAAATATATTAAATTTTTAGTCTTCAAAAGAACATGTATAGTGATTGACCATATGTAACATTTGGCTTCCCTACTTTGACCCTTTAACATATTCTTCCTAATATTTATAGCGAATCAGCTGTCCTTGGGGGGGGGGATATAGTTTGTAACTTTGTCTCCGTCCTTTTCATTGTGTTTTTTGGTTTTCAAAACATTTACCATTATTTTTTGAAATTTTGTTATTTGGTCAATCACTCTCTCTACATTAAACCTTAACTTTATAACAAATTAAGACTAAGATTCACATTAGATTTGGTTGAAATTTGATATCATATGTGATATGATATTGATAGTAATACCAATATAATAAGAATTTAAATCAATTTGTCCCGAACGAGCTGGGTTGATGAGAATTTAATTTATACTGCAAGTGCACGGCGTCAATGAAGACGTGGCAAGTACGGGTCGAACACAATGAGGGAGAGATATTGTTATTTTTGTGATTTTCGATTAAGGAAAGAAAGAAAGAGAAATAAGGTTGGTTTGAGATTTTTGGATTTTTTTAATTTCTAAAGCAAGAACAACAAAAACAAATTAAAAATAAAGTAAAGATGGATGAGAGTCCAGCGGGTGGAGGTTTAGACGTCGGGTTTTGTTTAGAGAAATCTGAAACTTATAATAAATCACATTAGTTATAAAGCATTACATGATAAATGATTCAACATAAACTCAAGTAATCAAAATATACCAACACGAAATTAAAATAATAACATCATTATTCTTCTCATCACCCTAAATCCATCACCCCCACCATTTGGAGAGAGTTAGAAACTCGTGGATGGAGGGAAGGAGAATGGGTTCTAGAGAAACTACAAAAGAAAACTAAAAACACAAAATAAACCAACAGAATTTTATTACTAAAGCATGGAATAAAAACTAAGGCTTTACAACATCGTTTTCGGGGCTATTTATAGCCGATACAAGGGACCCAAGTATAAAATAGGAAAGTACACGCGTCATGACACGACTGGACAAAATCCGGGGCCATGGATCGAAAGGGGTGCGGCGTTTTCGCCGCAAGTTGCAGGTAATGTGCGGCGGAAACGCCGCAATTTGCATTCAGATCCCTGTATTCTGTAAATAAGACTAAACACATACCTTAGTAGCATTTATTGATATAAAATTAATCTAAATGAAAGACATATGATGCAATGCATCAAATACCCCCACACCTAGATTTTGCTAGTCCCTAGCAAAACAAAATATAAGAAAAAATGAAAACAGGGAAATCCTAACTCACTTTCGTAGGAATCACGGTTGCACTTAACATGTGCAACAAGCTTTTAAACCCCTAAGTTTCCTTATAGGACGAGTTTTGTCTCGTGAGGGTTTTCAGTTGACACACCCACAAAGTCCTAATTCAACATTTCATTAATAACTCTCAATATCTTCACATTAACCTTATACATCTCACTTAGAATTCTTGCATGCTCATTATATAAATCTAACTCATAAAAATTCTGACTTGGTCTTTGTTCCTCCAATATTCACACCACTAACCCTTCTACACATGTTATCACTTAAATTATTTTGCACGCCTCTTCTGGTGGTGAAGTATAATTCAGATCAACCATGACATGGATCATTCTTTTAACTTTGGGCCTTGAGTATCTTAAAGTAATTTTTTTCCGTGATTCAACACATTTGCTTTTTTTGACACTTTTACCTTTTTTGCATTCGTGTAGCGAGTTTGGTCGATAATCCCGAGCTGGCAGACTCAAGTTACCGGGTTTTAAGATACCCCTACGGACCAGTGACTCGAAGGCTTGAGCTTTTGTAATCATCTTGCAAGATGTGCTTTCCTCACTTTTATTCTCCTTTTATTTTCCTCAAGGCTTAATTGCTATTAGAAGTCCACACTTCCCGGTATATTTTCCTCAACTTCTGCTTTTTATCAACCACTTCAAAAATTTGATTCATCCAATTTACGCGCATACATGTCTTAATGGGTTATTTCTTTGGAACTTAGATTTATGTCATAGTTTCTACAAGCAGAACTATATAATAAGGAACAAAAACTCAATGCGATTTGTACACGGGTTTTGGCAGTTCAATCTTAAGCTATGTCATGAACCATTGATTTTTTTTTAAACCAACAGAATATATAGATAGATAGATAAACACACCCCACACCTAAATCATGCATTGTCCTCAATGTATGCAAAGATAAAGCAAATGCACTTATTACCTGAGTCAACTGCGGTAGAGGGATTGAATTTGCTCAGAGTCAACCATAGTCAGAACTGGATTGAATGTCACCATGTTGGTGCATGTATCCAATTGAATTGTTCCCCATGTTGCCTTGAGGGTCCTGAGGTAAAGATTCCACACCCCTCACATATGTTGGTTCTCTTATTTGCTCGAGTGATGGTGGTTGGGTAGATGAATTACTCCCCTTTTTCTCACTTTCTTTTTGATTTTGTAATGATTTATTTGATTCAGAAATCTTATAGATACGCGATCTCATCACAACATCACTTTGATTGCATACTATTTCTGGTTCACTATCAACATGAAAGATATTAAATTCAGAAATAATTATGCACATTGCTTATCGGAAATAATTATGCACATTGGAAGAATAGAATGAGAATCTACATCCAATCAATTTCCTTAAAATGTGGATATTCCTTGGTAGTAAATATGTTACACCCACTAGTGAACAATTAGCAACATTAACTGATGATATAATTGCTAATGCCGAGATGAATGCAAAACTCATGAACATATTTGCTTGTGGAGTAGATACTCAAGAATATGGTAGGATTAGCGGATGTGGTGCCGTTTATGAGATATGGAAATTACTTGAATCTCATCATGAAGGATTATCTAGAATGAAAGAAACTAGGGTTGATATATTTGTGCGTAAATATGAATTATTCTCTATGCAACCCGGTGAAAGTATAAGTGAGATGAACACTCGCTTCACCGAGATTACTAACAATTTGAAGAATCTTGGTAAGAAGGTAAATGAAGGTGACAAGGTGAGAAAAATTCTTCGATCTCTCTCAAACGATTAGGAAAAAAGACGACCGCCATTGAGGAAGCTCAAGATCTCAACACATTGTCGATGGAGGATCTCATCGGAAGCCTTATGGCTTATGAGATTCAAATGAATGGGAGAAAAGAGATGGAGAGCTCGAAAAGGAAAGAAAAAGTCATTGCTCTTAAGGCTAACCTTGAATCCGAAAAATCAGATGACGATGAGAGTGATGAAGAGCTTGCAATGATGGTTAAGATATTCAAGAAGCGATGGATAAAAGACAAATTTCAAAGAAAGAGAAGGGATGATGGAGAAAGCTCAAAAGGTCCTATTTGTTATGGATGTGATAAAATTGGACATATAAAGAAAGATTGTCCCTTGATCCAATCCAAGGAAAGGAAAGAGAAAAAGAGAAGAGAGAATGAAGAAAAAGAAAGGAGATTCAAAAGAAGAGAGAAGAAGTATAAGGAGAAGAAAAAGGCCCTCAAGACAACTTGGGATGGATCTGAAGGAAATGTGTTCTAAAAGTTTTACTTTAAATGCCAATTATTATGAATTGAATGAGAAATCATTTTGTTCCTTGTTTATATTATTCGTCTTTTAGAAGTGTTAAGGAAGAGATTTTTGGTCCTTAACCGTAAAGCTCTAAAAGATATTGGTTTACATAAAACAAAAGATATTCACAATCATGGTAATTAACATGGGACATTAATTACCGAGTTAAGATTGTCGTGTTGGTCATAGATCATTGTAGCTCTACAAGTGAGTGACAACACGGGTACACAAAAAAGCAAAATATTACTTTTGTATACTTAATAGACCTAATAAGTAAAACATTATGGAATTGTGTTTTCTGTGTCATTAATGTTTTACTGTGTCTTTGGTCATTTGATATGAGACTTATATCCGATCACTTAAGAATTGCTTAATTAGACTAGTGTCTTGAGCTATCGATGAGAGTAGTGCAAAGACATTGGTTGGTTAAGTATGACTTTTGTTGGAGAAGATAGTTAGTCAAAAGATTATCATTGTCTCTCTTAATTGAGTGATGATATTAATGGGCCCCTTGACAAAGCAAAGTTATAATGTGCACAATGTGATTTGAGTTAAGTCGCATATTTATAACTAGCTTAAAGAGATCAAGAAATGAATACTAATACAAAGATGACACAATACTACTTTGTGTGTATTCTTAATATCATGAGGCAAGGGACGGATACAAGTGGTGCACTCCATCACTAAATGGATCGGATTTTGGTTCGAGTGGAATTAAGACATCTAACTAATTGGGAGCTATAATGTGAAGCTAGATACCGCTTATAGCTTGTGATATTAAGCTCTTAATATCACTGTCAACTTAGTCTAGATCCTTCCATAGGTCACACCGCAAAAACCGGGAAACAAGAAGCTTGATTTTTGGTTCATATGATGTGTCAGGTTTCTTATAGAAAATATGACACATGTGGTGAATAAGTAAAATCAATTATGTTGTATATAACATAATTAGAATCATGATAAATTCATATGAGATGCATATATTATGGGATGTAATAATTTATTATTGCATAGGATAATATATTGCATAAGTTGTGAATTTGCAAAAAAACCCAAAAGTTCAAATTTTGTTGGAAATAAATCCAAAATTTGAAAAGGCAAAATCGGGTAAAAGTTCGGTAATCCGTTTATGGTTCGGTCGACCGAGGGTTATGTGGATCGGTCCACCGAACGTGGAATGAATGGTCAGAGTTAATTGACCGAACTTGACTAAAGTGCCTGGAGTTCTGGTACGGTATACCGAACCAGAAACGGTCGACCGAACAATGTCCAATTCCGATATTTTCGGTTAACCGAAAGGCATTCGGTTAAAGACAAGAATTCGTCCGATCGGTTAAGGAGAATTTTTCTACTTAAGAATCGGTCATCCGTCTAATACTCGGTTAAACAATCGTGATATATTCGGTTAACCGAGTGGGACTCGGTAAACCGAACCGCGATCGATTTTCTGCCTTTGATAATTAAGAGATTAATTTGATCAATGGTTGGATTAGCTCCAAACTTTGTCAAACGTTTTGTGGATGCATGTAATGCATTATGGAATTAGTTTGTGAGAGAAAATATCAAGAAAACATGGCTTAAGAATAGCCATGATTGAGATTAAGATTGGAGCCTATAAATAGGTTTTTATTCTCCTTAATTATGTTAGATGTTTTTCTAATTATTTTCTCTCCTAATTCACCACAAAAAATCCACGAAAATTCTCTTAGTTTTCTAAGTCTTTGGAAGGAGAAATCTCAGAGATTAAGGAAGGGGTTTGAGCTAGATTCTAAGCTAGTTTGGAGATTGATTGACTAGCTTATTTCTCTCCAACTTTGTTTAGGGTTTCGGTGAACACTCGGAGGCATCCAGCGCAACGAGAAACGACGATCGTCTTCCTCAACGTCTCTGGAACATCAAGAAGTTTTAGAGAACTTCTAGGCATGAATTTCGGAGTCCCTTGAGTTTGTTTTAATAAGTTTTTGATACTAGTTATTAAAACAAACCGATGCATTCATGAAATAAATCGTAGAAAATTGTAATTGATCCTTATTATGCATAAAATTTCGAAAAATAGATATGCACAATTAAACATGAAATCATACAGTGGTATCAGAGCATAGGGTTCAATTTTCTTATGATTTAAGGCTGTAAACGAATTTAGTTTACCATATAGGATTTAAACAATTCGGTTTACCGGTATTTCGGTCTATGAATGTTTTGTTGATATAATTCTCTATAATAATTCGTTTTAAATGTTTTAAGTGTTTTAAAACATGCCATGTAATTATTAGAATTAAGATTTAGACATTAGTATAACTTACAATAATTTCGTTTTATAAAGAAATGATTATTTGTAAGAGAATCAACAAAACCGAAAAACTGCAGTTCATCTTTCCATTGGAAATTGGATGGACAACGGTTCAAAATTATTTTTGAACTATGGAGCGATGAAAAACGTTTTTAATGGATTTCAAAATGTTTTTCAAATAATTTTTTAGGATTCTAGATGATTGATAAACTAGATTGCATAGTTTATAGCGATATTGCGTGCATGGATGCTCGATTTGTCTTGGCAAGAATTGTGAGTTTATATGTTCCAAATCAGCAACTGTGAATGTGAATGTATGCAATTATTATACAGGGGCTTATTTATATGTAAAAGCCAAAATTCTCTCTTTCTGTCTTTTAGATAATTGCATTAGCATATGAGAGGTTTTTACATAGGACTTGCACTAGTCGGTTTTTTATCGAATGTGATGAGCATGTTTATTTTCTGTAAAATCTACATCTTCGGTGCAAGAGGAAGTCGCCGCTGTAGCGCATCGATCGAGGATCAAAGATCAGGGATCGAGGATCAAGGATCGAAGGGAACATATAAACACACACGATGTGGATTGTGTGAATGGTTTAATTTCTGTTTTATAATCTTGCTATGCATGTGATGAATGTGTTGAATGTTAGGATGTGTATGAATAATAATATGCATGATAACCTAAAATTCTGAATCACATGTTAATATATGAAATTGTCCAACAAAAATTAAGAGTAATTTTCCTTCTTATTTCATCCAGTAGCAGCCATTGATCGAGGGATATTCTGCTCGCCCTTAGCGGGAGATAGCTCCCTCCATCTTTGGGAATAGTGGGAGATATAATGGTTGTCTATTGTTGTGCCACAATTAAATATATGAGGTGTGTTTCACCCTAGTGAACCCCAAGTATGTTTAGTTGTGAATACAATGGATAAACGTATCTCGTATCAAATGAAAATAAGTTTTCTTAACATTACCTAGAGTACTCGCTCGGTTTTGGGAAAAAAGTTTTCTTACGAGGATATGTCATATTCCCTCATAATTAAAACGACAAGAATCACAAGAGTTTGAAGATGCTAATATTGCTAAAATTCAAAAATGGTTGTGATTAGAAAGAGTTTTTCTTACATTGATATTGTGATGTATTTGATAGCTCTTAGCTAGTCTATATTACAATTGATAGGATCTTGGATTACTACATTTACGGGCAAAATTCTATTTGCAGTATTTACCTTTTATATTCGATATATATATATATATATGTATGTTCGATATATTTATATTCGATATATATATATAAAATTGGCATTAAAACCTGTATGATTTATTTTGTAGAAAAATGTCGAACATCCAACCTATCGTACGATCCATGATAGAAAAACATCCTTTAGCAAATGATGACTCAAACTTCATTAGTTGGCAACTCAAACTCAACATCGTGTTAAAGTTTGAGAAACTATCTCACATTTTGGAAGGTCCAATCCCAAAATGGAATGAGAGATTAACCGATGAAGAGAAAGAGGCTAAGGCCAAGTGGGAAGACCAAGAGAACCAAGTTCACGGTCTTATGCTAGCATCCATGGGTGACTCGCTTCAAGCGAAATACTTGGATTCAAAACCCAAGAAGACCATGGAGGCTTTGTCTAAGATGTTCATGGATAGTGCCCGAAAGGAGCGCTATAAAACCACCATCGCACTCACAATGTGCCATATGGCGGATGGAACATCGGTATCCATGCATTTTCTCACGATGTAAGGGTACCTTGAGAAGTTGGCAAAGCTCTCTTCACCAATGCCCGAGGACATTGCTGAAGATATGATTCTTGACTCTTTAGCCCCGTCCTTTAAGGACTTTGTGATGAACTACCACGTGCGTGAAAAAGGGATGAGTCTTGAGGAGCTGCACAACGCTCTCAAAACTGCTGAAGTTGACATGGGCAAGGGTAGGGACAAGCATGTCCTTGCCGTCCATGGGAGGAGCCAAAAGATTGGTAAAGGAAAGGGCAAATTTACCAAAAGTGGTTCAATCAAGAGCAATGGAGTTGGAGGTGCTCGTGCGAGTGCCTCGAAAGGGAAATCTCAGAAATCTCCAACTCCCCACACGGAGTGCTTTCACTGCAGTGAAAAAGGACACATCCGGCCAAATTACCCCAAGTATAAGGAAGACCTTGACAACGGAGTGATTGAACGTCGGCGCCCCAAAAAGGCCAAAGGTATATTTGTTATTGAAATAAATTTAGCCACCTCTGTCCAGGATTGGGTAATTGATACCGGATCTTGTGCTCACATAATTTTTAATGTACAGCTACTCGTGGATAGGAAGGAACTCATGAGGAACGAGGTAGAATTGAAGGTCGGAAATGGTGTGAGCGTTTCTGTGGTTGCACAAGGTTATGTGGTGCTTCAATTATGTAGTGGTTTAAATTTATGTCTAAAGAATGTTTATTATGTGCCTTCGATTATCAAGAACATTATTTCTGTATCATGCTTAGATATGGATAATTTCAATATAAATATTTTAAATTCTTGCTTGTCTATATCGAAGAATGGTGTTTTCTATGCAAATGCATTCATAAGGAATGGTCTCTATTTGCTTGAATTGAATAATAAGAAAATCTTTAATATCAATAACAAAAGACTTAAGACCACTCACAAGAACGATACTCTCTTGTGGCACTATCGTCTTGGTCACATAAATGAAAAGCGCATCAAGAAATTGCAAGAAGCTAACCTTCTTGGTCTACTTGATTTTAAATCATTGGAGACGTGGCAACCATGCATAATGGGAAAAATGACCAAAAAGCCTTTCAAGAAGAAAGGTCCAAGGGCGAGTGGCTTGTTGGATTTGATACATTCTGATGTATGTGGTCCAATGAGTACTAGTGCACGAGATAGTTTCAGGTAGTTTATTACGTTCACGGATGATTATAGTCGTTATGGCTATGTTTATCTAATGAGAAACAAAAGTGAGTCCTTTGACAAGTTCAAAGAATTCAAGAATGAAGTAGAGAACCAACTCGACAAGAAAATCAAGTCTCTATGAACGGATCGTGGAGGTGAGTACTTAAGTGCCGAATTTGACTCATACCTAAAGGAGTTTGGTATTGTACCTCAACTCACACTTCCCGGTACACCTCAGTGGAATGGGGTATCCGAAAGGAGGAATAAGACATTGCTCGACATGGTTCGGTCAATGATGAGTCATGCGGAATTACCTCTTTACTTTTGGAGTTATGCACTACAAACTGCGGCTTACACACTAAATAATGTTCCATCCAAATCCGTGGAGAAAACTCCTTATGAGATGTTGAGTGGTAAAACACCCAAGCTCAATTTTCTCAAGATTTGGGGTTGTGAGGCTTATGTCAAGAAATTGATGTCGACCAAACTTCAAGCAAAAGCGGATAAGTGCTTCTTTATAAGTTATCCTCGTGAGACAAGAAGATACTACTTTTGCCATATCACCTCCAATCGAGTGATTGTAGAGAGGGATGCCACATTTCAAGAAAAGGAATTTCTGGAAAGGGTAACAAGTAGTGGGACTAGGGATGTGCTTGAGGAAACTCAAGATACTCTACAAGATCATGACATGAATGATGACATTCGAGATCATGAAGGCCTAACCGAGATTCCTTTGGTTAGTGGGAGCGTGAGTGAGAGACTCTCGCAAGAAATTGTGAGAGAATCTCAATCATCCCCACCTAGTGTACGTTCAAGAGTTGAACGTGAACCCACTCCTCAACAAATTATGGAAGAAGTTCGAGAGACACGAGAAGAACCAAAAGAACTAAGAAGGTCAACAAGGGAAAGGAAGAAACTCGACTTGTATCTGGGACTTCATGAAATCATGGTACTAGATACCAATGATCCCTTGACCTTCCAAGAAGCAATGGAAAATGAAGACTCCAAACTATGGCTTAAGGCCATGGATTCCGAAATAGAATCCATGTATGATAACCAAGTATGGAGCTTGGTTGACCTTCCTCAAGGGAAAAAGGTCATTCAAAATAAATGGGGTTTCAAGAGGAAGATGGACATGGATGGGAACTTGACAACCTACAAAGTGAGGTTTGTAGCAAAGGGTTTCACTCAAGTTCAATGAATTGACTATGATGAAATTTTTTCACCAGTTGTCATGTTCAAGTCTATTCGGATAATGCTCGTTATTGCTGCATTTCATGATTATGAAATATGGCAAATGGATGTCAAAACGGCGTTCCTTAATGGGAACTTGGAAGAGGATGTGTATATGGTACAACCTCGAGGTTTTGAAGATCCAAAGAATAGCGAGAAAGTATGCAAGCTTCAAAGATCCATTTATGGATTGAAGCAAGCATCAAGGAGTTGGAACAAACGCTTTGACGAGGAAGTGAAGAAGCTTCACTTCATTCAAAGTAAGGAAGAACCTTGTATATACAAGAAGGTTAGTGGGAGCCATGTAGTATTCCTAATCTTATATGTCGATGACATATTGCTTATGGGCAATCATATTCCTTTGATTGCGCAAACGAGAAGTTCATTGAAATCTGCATTTTCAATGAAAGATATGGGTGAGGCTCAATACATCTTGGGAATCAAGATATATCGAGATAGATCCCGTAGACTCATTGGCCTAAGTCAACGTGCATACATTGACAAGGTCTTGGAAAGGTTCAAGATGAACAACTCCAAAAAAGGCAGTGTGCCAATGAGTATGAGTGTGCAACTCAAGAAGTCTCAACGTGCGCAATCACATAAAGACTTAGAGTACATGAAGGATGTCCCTTATGCTTCGGCAATTGGGTCGATCATGTACGCGATGACTTGCACAAGACCCGATGTCTCGTATGCTCTAAGCGTGACAAGTCGTCACCAATCCAACGCATGACCTGAGCATTGGACTGCGGTCAAGAATATCCTGAAGTACCTTAACCGGACTAAGGATAAGATTCTTGTTTATGGAGGACAAAGGGAGTTGATAGCCGAAGGGTACTCGGATGCGAGTTTCATGAGTGATCCAGACGATAGAAGGTCGCAATCAGGATACGTCTTTCTTCTGAATGGTGGAGCTGTGAGTTGGCGTAGCTGGAAGCAAACCACTACGGCCGATTCAACCACTGCTTCAGAAGTAATGGTTGTCGCTGAAGCGAGCAAGGAAGGAGTGTGGATCAAGAAGTTCCTTGAAGAGCTTGGAGTAGTTCCCACGAGCGAGGCACGCACTGAGCTATTTTTCGATAATAGTGCATCTATCTCGCAAATCAAGGATCCTAGATCACACCACAAAGTGAAGTACATGGATCGTAAGTACTTCGTGACGCGTGACATCATCGACGAAGGCAAAATAAATCTTTTATGGGTGCACACCAACAGCAACACAGCTGATCCATTCACAAAACCCTTGTCCCAAGCCAAGGGCGAAATGCATTTCGAGTCCATGGGATTGAGGAACCATGTAGATTGGCTTGATGATTGATATGTAATGGGGTTTACCCTTGTTATTATTGTTTTATACATTGAGTATGTATGTGAAAGAAAACTTTAATAACAAGTGGGAGATTGAAGGAAATGTGTTCTAAAAGTTTTACTTTAAATGCCAATTATTATGAATTGAATGAGAAATCATTTTGTTCCTTGTTTATGTTATTCGTCTTTTAGAAGTGTTAAGGAAGAGGCTCTTGGTCCTTAACCGTAGAGCTCTAAAAGATATTAGTTTACATAAAACAAAAGATATTCACAATCATGGTAATTAACATGGGACATTAATTACCGAGTTAAGATTGTCGTGTTGGTCATAGATCATTGTAACTCTACAAGTGAGTGACAACACGGGTAAACAAAAAAGCAAAATATTACTTTTGTATACTTAATAGACCTAATAAGTAAAACATTATAGAATTGTGTTTCCTGTGTGATTAATGTTTTACTGTGTCTTTGGTCCTTTGATATGAGACTTTTATCCGATCACTTAAGAATTGCTTAATTAGACTAGTGTCTTGAGCTATCGATGAGAGTAGTGCAAAGACATTGGTTGGTTAAGTATGACTTTTGTTGGAGAAGATAGTTAGTCAAAAGATTATCATTGTCTCTCTTAATTGAGTGATGATATTAGTGGGCCCCTTGACAAAGCAAAGTTATAATGTGCACAATGTGATTTGAGTTAAGTCGCATATTTATAACTAGCTTAAAGAGATCAAGAAATTAATACTAATACAAAGATGACACAATACTACTTTGTGTGTATTCTTAATATTACGAGGCAAGGGACGGATACAAGTGGTGCACTCCATCACTAAATGGATCGGGTTTTGGTTCGAGTGGAATTAAGACATCTAACTAATTGGGAGTTATAATGTGTAGCTAGATACCGCTTATAGCTTGTGATATTAAGCTCTTAATATCACTGTCAACTTAGTCTAGATCCTCCCATAGGTCACACCGCAAAAACTGGGAAACAAGAAGCTTGATTTTTGGTTCATATGATGTGTCAGGTTTCTTATAGAAAATATGACACATGTGGTGAACAAGTAAAATCAATTATGTTGTATATAACATAATTAGAATCATGATAAATTCATATGAGATGCATATATAATGGGATGCAATAATTTATTATTGCATAGGATAATATTTTGCATAAGTTGTGAATTTGCTAGAAACCCCAAAAGTTCAAATTTTGTTGGAAATAAATCCAAAATTTGAAAAGGCAAAATCGGGTAAAAGTTCGGTAATCCGTTTATGGTTCGGTCGACCGAGGGTTATGTGGATCGGTCAACCGAACGTGGAATGAATGGTCAGAGTGAATTGACCGAACTTGACTAAAGTGCCTGGAGTTCTGGTACGGTATACCGAACCAGAAACGATCGACCGAACAATGTCCAGTTCCGATATTTTCGGTTAACCGAAAGGCATTCGGTTAAAGACAAGAATTCGTACGATCGGTTAAGGAGAATTTTTCTCCTTAAGAATCGGTCATCCGTCTAATACTCGGTTAAACAATCGTGATATATTCGGTTAATCGAGTGTGACTCGGTAAACCGAACCGCGATCGATTTTCTACCTTTGATAATTAAGAGATTAATTTGATCAATGGTTGGATTAGCTCCAAACTTTGTCAAACGTTTTGTGGATGCATGTAATGCATTATAGAATTAGTTTGTGAGAGAAAATGTCAAGAAAACATGGCTTAAGAATAGCCATGATTGAGATTAAGATTGGAGCCTATAAATAGGTCCTTATTCTCCTTAATTATGTTAGATGTTTTTCTAATTATTTTCTCTCCTAATTCACCACAAAAAAGCCACGAAAATTCCCTTAGTTTTCTAAATCTTTGGAAGGAGAAATCTCAGAGATTAGGGATGGGGTTTGAGCTAGATTCTAAGCTAGTTTGGAGATTGATTGGCTAGCTCCTTTCTCTCCAACCTTGTTTAGGGTTTCGGTGAACACTCGGAGGCATCCGGCGCAACGAGAAACGACGATCGTCTTCCTCAACGTCTCTGGAACATCAAGAAGTTTTAGAGAACTTCTAGGCATGAATTTTGGAGTCCCTTGGGTTTGTTTTAATAATTTTTTGAAACTAGTTATTAAAACAAACCGATGCATGCATGAAATAAATCGTAGAAAATTGTAATTGATCCTTATTATGCATAAAATTTCGAAAAATAAATATGAACAATTAATCATGAAATCCTACAGGATCATCCGAGTCATCCTCCGGTTCTTCAAGTGAGTCGGAAAATGAAGAAGCTCATCTATGTCTCTACACTCAAGGAGAAATCGATGGAGAATTAGATGGTGCATCTTCGTCAAGCGAGCAAGACGAACCCAACACTTGCAATGTCGCCAAAGATGGAGAAAATGTGGTAATCTCAACTCATGAATCAAACTCATATGATGAATTACTAGATGCTTTTCATGAATTGCTTGAAAAATGTGACATACTAAGGTACAAAAGTAAATTATCTAGGAAATCTAATCATGATCTAGCTTGTATAAATGAATCATTGTCAAATGAAGTTGATAAGCTTGTGTTAGAAAATAAAAACTTAAAAGAACTCAATGTTGAATCTCATGCTAAAGAAATACATGTTCTTAGAGAATGCAATAAGCAATTAAGAATTTATCTTGAGAAATTCACCAAAAGGAAGAAGATGCTAGACATGTTACTTGGTAGTCAAATTCAATCTTTAGAAAAACATGGCTTAGGATACATGAATAAAAAGAAAAACTCTAAGAGTTATTTTGTGCATGCTTCAAATGGTGTAGTGAAAAAGAATTTCTCTTCAAATGTTTGGGTACCTAGAACCAAACAAGTTTGGGTACCTAGAGCTAACCCCAAAGGACCCAAACAAATATGGGTACCAAAGTTATCTTCTTCTTCTTTGAATGTAGGTGAAAAAGAAGGGGAAGTGGATCGTAGATAGCGGATGTTCGAGGCACATGACGGGAGACCACTCTATGTTCAAAACATTGAAATCAAAGAAAGGTGGAACCGTCACATTTGGGGATAATTCTAAAGGTCACATTATTGGCATGGGCGATGTTGGTAATGATTCTACTACTCAAATTCAAAATGTGTTTCTTGTTGATGGTTTAAAACATAATTTACTTAGTGTTAGTCAATTAACCGATAAAGAATTCTTAGTTGTCTTTTATCAACATATTGTATACATCATTTTTAAAGCTACTTTGAAAACCACATTTAAAGGTTATAGATATGGGAATGTTTATGTTGTGCATGTCGATGGCATTGACTCATTTTCTAAGGAAACATGCTTAGTTGCTTCAAATGATGAATCTTGGTTATGGCATAAAAGGTTAGGCCACATTAGTATGAGCCAACTTCATAAACTTGCTAAATTTGACTTGGTAAGAGGATTGCCCAAATTGGATTTCAAGAAAAATAAACTTTGCAATGCTTGTGAATTTGGAAAACAATTTAAAAGTTCTTTCAAGTCCATTAACATGGTTTCTACTTCAAAACCTTTGGAACTCTTGCATATGGATCTCTTTGGTCCATCTAGAACCTTAAGTCTAGGTGGCAAGAGATATACATTTGTCATCATTGACGATTTTAATCGATGTACTTGGGTTTTGTTTCTTGCAAATAAGAATGAAGCTTTCAAGCAATTTGAAAAATTTACAAAACGAATTCAAAGAGAAAAAAAGGTCTTTGATTTTGAAAATTCGTAGTGATCATGGTGGTGAATTTGAAAATGAAGGTTTTGAGGAATTTTGTGATTCTAATGGTATTGAACATACTTTTCTTTCCCAAGAACTCCTCGATAAAATGGGGTAGTTGAAAGGAAGAATAGAACTCTTCAAGAAATATCAAGAACAATGCTTTGTGAAAATGGCTTACCAAAGTATTTTTGGTGTGAAGCGGTTAACACGGCTTGTTACATTCTTAACCGTGTTTTGATTCGACCAAATCTAAACAAAACTCCCTTTGAACTTTGGTTTGGAAAACCCCCAAAAATTTCATATTTCAAAGCTTTTGGTTCTAAATGTTTTGTTCTCAATACCAAAGATAATTTAGACAAATTTGATGCCAAATCCGATGAAACAATATTTTTAGGATATTCAAGTAGGAGTAAAGCATATCGAGTTTATAACAAGAGAACTAGTTGTGTAGAAGAATCCATGCATGTTCACTTTCAAGAAAAACCATATAAGGATACTTCTAACCTTGATGATGACCTTATTGACCATATTCGTGATATAACAACTCAAGAACAACCAAATGAAACATCTCAAGAAAAACAAGAGTTTCCAAAAGATTGGCAATATAAGAAGGATCATCCTAAGGATCTAGTAATTGGTGATGTATCAAAAGGAATTGTTACTAGGTCTAATGCTCTTGTTATATGTGACTCATATGCATTTATATCTCAACTTGAACCTAAGAAAATAGAAGATGCATGTGATGATGAATTTTGGTTAATAGCTATGCATGAAGAGTTAAACCAATTCATTCGTAATGATGTTTGGGAGCTTTATCCGAGACGCAAAGATCAAACGGTAATTGGCACCAAGTGGGTTTTTCGAAACAAACTTGATGAATCCGGGCAAGTGGTTAGAAACAAAGCTCGATTGGTCGCTCAAGGTTACAACCAAGAGGAAGGCATCGACTTTGATGAAACCTATGCTCCGGTAGCTCGATTAGAAGCAATTAGAATGTTATTAGCATATGCATCATACATGGATTTTAAACTCTTTCAAATGGATGTTAAAAGTGCATTTTTGAATGGTTTTATTATGGAAGAAGTTTATGTTAAACAACCACCCGGTTTTGTGAATGAAACTTACCCGGATCATGTTTTCAAGCTTAAGAATGTTCTTTATGGGCTTAAGCAAGCTCCTAGAGCTTGGTATGATAGGTTGAAGACTTTTTTGCTTGAAAACGGATTCACCATGGGAAAAGTTGACACCACATTATTTACTAAGACCGAAGATAAGGATTTATTAATCGTACAAATATACGTTGATGATATTATATTCGGTTCTACTAATGATTGTCTATGCCAAGAGTTTTCTAAGTCTATGCAAGGTGAATTTGAAATGAGCTTGATGGGTGAACTCAACTTCTTTCTTGGACTCCAAATCAAGCAAACCTCGGAGGGAAACTTCATCAACCAAACCAAATACACAAAAGAATTACTCAAACGATTTGGATATGAAGATAGCAAACCTCACAATACTCCCATCAGCACAAGCTTGAAATTGGATAAGGATGAAGAAAGCAAAGAAGTTGACATTAAAAAATATCGAGGTATGATTGGTTCACTTCTTTATTTAACCGCTAGTAGACCCGATATTATGTTTAGTATTTGTCTTTGTTCTCGTTTTCAATCTTGTCCTAAAGAATCTCATATGCATGCATTGAAAAGAATTTTTCGATATTTGAAAAGTACTTGTGATTTTGGATTTTTTTATCCAAGACTCGATCTTTTGATCTCATTGCCTATAGTGATGCTGATTATGCCGGATGAAAATCCGATCGGAAAAGTACTAGTGGGACATGTCAATTCTTGGGAAAATCTTTAGTTTCTTGGTTTAGTAAGAAACAAAATAGTGTTGCACTCTCAACAACCGAAGCCGAGTATGTGGCCGCCGGATGTTGTTGTGCACAAATCCTTTGGATGAGGAAAACCCTCAAGGATTTGAAACTTGAGTTTCAAACTATACCTATTTTTTGTGATAATACTAGTGCTATAAACTTATCTAAAAATCCAATTCTTTATTCAAGAACCAAGCATATAGATGTTCGTCATCACTTTCTTAGAGATCATGCTCTTAAAGGTGATATTGAATTACAATTTATTTCAACACATAGATCAATTAGCGGATATATTTACTAAACCATTAAATGTTGATCAATTTGATAAAATTAGACAATAACGAGGGATGTGTAGTGCTAAAGAAATATCATAATTCATCTCATTTGCTCACAATTTATTGCATTGTTTGATTTGTTGGTCTGTCCGCACACAACGGATGACCGAACATGGTTCGGTGAACCGGATTGTGTCTGGACAGGAATTCGGACTTGGTCTGGATTCATTGTTTCGGTACACCATGTTGTACACGGTCGACCATTAGTTTTGCTGTGTTAAAATTAGAATTCCTCACTGTCATCAGTTATCTGAATCTGGTTCGGACGACCGCGGCATTTGGGTGATTTTTTTTTTTGAATTCTTCGTTGACCCATTTTTAAACAAATCTTGTATTTGAATTCTTGGGTATCCGATTTTAATCGGATGACCGTTGGGGAAAGTTTGTACTTCATTATTTCCCCCTCAACGGACGACCGGACACGCTTCGGTCATCCGTGACCCATTTCCAGTAAAGTTCTTTACTTCCTGTTGTCTTCGGGACGGTATACCGAAGCCCTTTCGGTCGACCGAAGCGTGGCATTTTCTAGCCGTTGGAACTGGTCCAACGGTCTTCCGAGACAATTATGGATGACCATTGGACACGGTTTTTCATGTTTGCAAACACCTTTTTTTCTCCCATCTACTATATATTTGGCTCCCCTCTTCCATTTCTATCATCCCCAAAGCCAAAAATCTTCCAAAGCACTTTTGCTTCCTCCCTTTTCTCACTTCAAATCTTTCATCACTTCCTCCATTCCTCTTCATGGGTCCAAGAAAAATTTGCTCTTCCAAGAAGGTGGTAGAACCACCGACGAAACCAACAACTAGGAGAGGAACGAAACCCGTTCCACCGGCAAAGAAGATAAGGCTTAACCCCGACATACCTTCTTCTTCTACTAATCCGGCGAGCGAACCCATCGACGAGTATCTTCGGCCCTTCAAAAATGGCATCTTCTACAATCTTAAGGTGGAGGAGCACTACTACATTAATGGTGCAAATCCAATTCCGGAGCGGAAGATCATCCTCAAAGATTTCGAGTTGATTGGTCTATCCACCTATTTCATGGTTGATAATCTTGGCATCTTCTTTCATGACAAACTTCCGGTCCCTTTCTCCGTGGAACCTTGTCGTCAATTTTATGCAAATCTCCGGGAGACTACCACTCTTGATGGTACTCAAGCGGCGCTAACAACCCAAGTCGATTCCATCTCCTTCACTCTCACTGCCTCTCTCCTCTCGGAGATCACCGGACTT
Source organism: Triglochin maritima (assembly GCA_963682175.1). NCBI lineage: Eukaryota > Viridiplantae > Streptophyta > Magnoliopsida > Alismatales > Juncaginaceae > Triglochin > Triglochin maritima. Next base: position 32,666,630 of record OY821772.1, read on the forward strand.
CCTAGCGCCGGGGAGGACATCTACAACCTTTCTTGGGAAAATGTTTGTGGCTCTATGAGTCAATTTTTGGAGGTGACTCAACCGGAAGTTCCTCAAGATGGCAAACTTGTCATTCCTCATCTTCCGGTTGTTGGCCGTATTCTTTGTCGCTTCATTTCCACCAACATTTTTGTGCGCAAAGGGCACCACGACGAGCTTGGACACCAAATGATGAAGTGCCTTTTCAACCTCTCTACCGGTACACGCACAAATTAGCCTTTATTTATCATCAATCATATGATCTACATTTCCCGGAAGAAGCGCAACTTTCTGTAGGATCGTGTGGGTTATGGGTCCACTAATCACTTTTCAATCTAATCACCTACTTGTTTAAGCAATCGATATGCGCAGCGGAAATTAAAAACAAAACAAGCAAGTGTAGGAAAATGCAAACCACAAAGAAGACACGTCGGTTTTTATAGAGGTTCGGCCGCACCTACGTCCTCTCTTGCAAGCCCCTCTCGAATCTCCGTTCGAGCCCCTCTTGCGTCTTCACTATCCACTCCCCGTTCCGGGCCGGGAGAGAACGCATTTACACCACAAGCAACGCGAACAACCCTCGCTTGCTTGAATTCTTCCTCTCACAATCCGAGAGGGACACTTCGGGCTTTCACCGAAGTCCTTGCTTCTTTTGACAACACTTGTAACTGAGTGGGATTCACTCTCTAATTGAGCACACTTTGAGTAGGATGAGTAATTGATCAAGTGTGTGAAGTTTAGGCTTATAGAGTGTAGAATTGGGAGCTTTGAGGATTGAGGTTTCTCTCTAATGAGTTGGGACAATTGGAGTTGGAGAGTTGTGTTCACAACAAGTCTTGATCCTCTATTTATAAGCTCCTAAGGTATTCTAGCCGTTGGGGATAGATTTGATTGGGTTTTGTGCAAGATACACAAAGCAGAAAATCGGGCTGCAAATCTGTCCAGAACCGGTCGACCGAAACTACTAAACCGGTCGACCGTTCACTTGATTTCAAGGAGAACGGTCGAACAAAAGAATATTCGGTCGGACAAACGAGCTAGAACTTAACTCTACTTAAGTGAATCGGTCGAACCAAAGTAAGGGGCGGTCGACCGTTCAGGGGATTCAGTTGAGACAAAGGTCAATCGGTCGAACGAGAAATGTGTCGACCGATAGCAGGGAATTTGGTTTCTGAAAAATATGTTCAACCGGTCGACCGAAACAAGGTCTTCGTTCGACCGGTTACCGAATGTATTTTGGGGTTAAGTTTTGTTTTATACGAATACGACCGTTATAGGAATACGACAAGAAAAACGATCATATTAAAATCCGGGATCGGTCGACCGAAAAGGTAGAACCGGTCGACCGGTAGAGTTCGGTAAAATCACTGTGGAGAGTCTGTTATAAACCGGTCGAACTGAGAACTGGTTCGGTCGACCGGTTCACACAGGAAATCTGGGTTTAAGTTTATAAGTGATTTCCGACTAAGGTTTGGGTGATCTAATGAAGTCCAAATAAGGTTAAATATTGTGTGTGACTTCTCTAAGGAACCTAGTGTGTATGTGATTGGTTTTTAACTCTTGTATGCTCAATTTACACATGTTCCTAAGACTCAAAATAAAATCAAGATTACAAGTCTTCATATAGCTTTATTACAAATCTTGACTTGATTTCCTTCCTTCCATGAGTCTTGATCACCTGTAGAGATTAGCACATCCAATATATATATGCAATGCATGGTGTGTGCTACTCTAATTAAGATTCGGTTGATTAAATCATCAAAACATAAGATTAAGGCCAAAAAGCCAACAATCTCCCCTTTTTTGATGATGGCAACCGATATCTTAATACTTGAAAATTTTATATGTAAACTATGCATATAAATGCTCCCCCTATGGATGTGCATAGTTTTTGTTCAACTTTTATCAATTTTTTCAAGTTACACCCTTAATTATCTCTCTCCCTTTGACATCCATCAAAAATAATAATTATTTAAGACTTTAAGCATAGAATTTGGATGTCTTGTAATGAAGTTGCTCCCCCTAAATTTTGCACTTCATTACTCTAATAAAAGATATAACATTTAAGCTCCCCTATCAATAAGGCTAAATTGAAACAATGAGTATGATGAAATTTAAGTTCAATTAAGTTTCTTCTTAAGCCTTATTCTAACATCCATTTAAAATTGACATTTAAAATCAATGGATGTGATAAATGATTTGCAATGAATAGGGTTAATGATTTGCAATGAATTAAACTATATGATATGTCAATTAAGCATATAAAACTAGATTAGAGATAATTTAACATGAATTGTATAGATAGGAATTTTATACCAATGTTGAATTCGAATTTAGCTCCAATCTCATTTGGTGATGCAACCGGATTTGAATTTGACTCTTGAGCTCATCCGGTCACCACCAATCTCCTCCTCAAGCTCCTACAAGAGTAGATTTAGGTACCCAAACAACTTTGGGTCCTTGAATGTTAGCTTTGGGAATCCAAACCATTTTGGTTTTGGGAGCCCACACACTTGAAGAACTAAGGTTAATGAACATATGCTTACCATTTAGAGTAGTGTGAGATACATAATTTTTCAATTTAAAATTGTAACCTAAACCATGTTTTTGCAAAGATTGTCTTTGACTACCTAATAGCATGTTAAGCATATGAGTTCCATTAGTGAATCTTTCTAAATCTTTTCTTAATTGCAAGTTAGAAGCTTGAAGATTTAGTTGATCACAATCTATAGGTGTTGCTCTTAATTTTTCAAGATTTGATGCATTCTTTTCAAATTTAGCAATCACCTCATTCTTCTCATTTATGCATGTATCAATTTGGCTTTGGAGATCTTTGATTAACTTTCTAGCATTCTTGTTTTTATCACATATGATCTCATATTGTTTAACTAAATCATGGAATGCATTTTGAAGTTCATCATAAGAATAAGTTTCTTCTTTAGACCATGAACTATCACTAGCATATGATTTAGATGAGCAAGAATGTGATCTACTAGAGTAAGAGTTAGAGGATACCTCACTTTGATCTTCAATAGCCATGAAGCATGAGTGAGCCACTTCTCTTCTACTTTGCAAGGAAGAAGACGATGATGATGGTGATGAAGAATCATCCCATGTAGCCTTGTGTGCTTCCTCCTTCCTTTCTCTTCTCTTGCTCTTCTCCTTTTCTTTTCTCCTCTCCCTTCTCTCCTTTTTCTTCTCCCCTTCTCTTCTCTCATTTTCACTCTCCTCCCTCTCTTTTTCTTTTTCTCTTTTCTCACTTCTTCTACCTCTTCTTTCATTCTTTTCTCCCTTATCCCTCTTGAGGTATTTGAAGAAGTCTTGGGCAAGGACCTCAATGTCCTCTTCTTCCACCCTCCTTGGCTCATCAAAATTTGCATGTAATGCCACCACGGAGTTTTTCTTTGAAGCTTCCTTCTCTCTTCGATGACTCAATTGGAGCTCATAGGCCATGAGATTTCCAATGAGTTCCTCCATCTTCAATTTTGAAAGATCGTGCGATTCTTCGATTGCCACGACCTTGTCTTCCCAATCGTTGCTCAATGACCGGAGGAATTTTCGAGTCATCTCTCCTTCATTTATCCTTCTTCCAAGAATCAAAAGAGAGTTAGTGATATCGGTGAAGCGAGTGTTCATGTCGCTTATGTTCTCACCGATTTGCATAGAAAATATTTCATATTTATGCATGAGGAGACTTATCCTAGTTTCTTTGGTTTTGCTATCACCCTCATGATGCATTTGTAACCTATGCCATATTTCATTTGCACTTTCACATCCCCTAATTCTATTGTATTCTCCCTCATTAAGGCCACAATAAAGAATATTCATAATTTTTGAATTCATTTCAATTTCATTCATTTGAGCCCTAGATAGAGAATCTAAATCATCTTCATTTGGGGGTATGTATGGATTTTGAATAAACTTCCAATACTTAAGGTCATTTGATATTAAAAAGATTTTCATTCTATTTTTCCAATAATCATAATTTGACCCATTAAGCAAAGGAGGCCTTGTGGTGCATAAACCCTCTAAGTGATTAGATGTGCTAGCCATGCTAAAAATACGATGAAGTATAGAATTTAGCTAACAAGGCTCTGATACCAAATGTAGGATCGTGTGGGTTATGGGTCCACTAATCACTTTTCAATCTAATCACCTACTTGTTTACGCAATCGATATGCGCAGCGGAAATTAAAAACAAAACAAGCAAGTGTAGGAAAATGCAAACCACAAAGAAGACACGTCGGTTTTTATAGAGGTTCGGCCGCGCCTACGTCCTCTCTTGCAAGCCCCTCTCGAATCTCCGTTCGAGCCCCTCTTGCGTCTTCACTATCCACTCCCCGTTCCGGGCCGGGAGAGAACGCCTTTACACCACAAGCAACGCGAACAACCCTCGCTTGCTTGAATTCTTCCTCTCACAATCCGAGAGGGACACTTCGGGCTTTCACCGAAGTCCTTGCTTCTTTTGACAACACTTGTAACTGAGTGGGATTCACTCTCTAATTGAGCACACTTTGAGTAGGATGAGTAATTGATCAAGTGTGTGAAGTTTAGGCTTATAGAGTATAGAATTGGGAGCTTTGAGGATTGAGGTTTCTCTCTAATGAGTTGGGACAATTGGAGTTGGAGAGTTGTGTTCACAACAAGTCTTGATCCTCTATTTATAAGCTCCTAAGGTATTCTAGCCGTTGGGGATAGATTTGATTGGGTTTTGTGCAAGATACACAAAGCAGAAAATCGGGCTGCAAATCTGTCCAGAACCGGTCGACCGAAACTACTAAACCGGTCGACCGTTCACTTGATTTCAAGGAGAACGGTCGAACAAAAGAATATTCGGTCGGACAAACGAGCTAGAACTTAACTCTACTTAAGTGAATCGGTCGAACCAAAGTAAGGGGCGGTCGACCGTTCAGGGGATTCAGTTGAGACAAAGGTCAATCGGTCGAACGAGAAATGTGTCGACCGATAGCAGGGAATTTGGTTTCTGAAAAATATGTTCAACCGGTCGACCGAAACAAGGTCTTCGTTCGACCGGTTACCGAATGTATTTTGGGGTTAAGTTTTGTTTTATACGAATACGACCGTTATAGGAATACGACAAGAAAAACGATCATATTAAAATCCGGGATCGGTCGACCGAAAAGGTAGAACCGGTCGACCGGTAGAGTTCGGTAAAATCACTGTGGAGAGTCTGTTATAAACCGGTAGAACTGAGAACTGGTTCGGTCGACCGGTTCACACAGGAAATCTGGGTTTAAGTTTATAAGTGATTTCCGACTAAGGTTTGGGTGATCTAATGAAGTCCAAATAAGGTTAAATATTGTGTGTGACTTCTCTAAGGAACCTAGTGTGTATGTGATTGGTTTTTAACTCTTGTATGCTCAATTTACACATGTTCCTAAGACTCAAAATAAAATCAAGATTACAAGTCTTCATATAGCTTTATTACAAATCTTGACTTGATTTCCTTCCTTCCATGAGTCTTGATCACCTGTAGAGATTAGCACATCCAATATATATATGCAATGCATGGTGTGTGCTACTCTAATTAAGATTCGGTTGATTAAATCATCAAAACATAAGATTAAGGCCAAAAAGCCAACAATCTCCCCTTTTTTGATGATGGCAACCGATATCTTAATACTTGAAAATTTTATATGTAAACTATGCATATAAATGCTCCCCCTATGGATGTGCATAGTTTTTGTTCAACTTTTATCAATTTTTTCAAGTTACACCCTTAATTATCTCTCTCCCTTTGACATCCATCAAAAATAATAATTATTTAAGACTTTAAGCATAGAATTTGGATGTCTTGTAATGAAGTTGCTCCCCCTAAATTTTGCACTTCATTACTCTAATAAAAGATATAACATTTAAGCTCCCCTATCAATAAGGCTAAATTGAAACAATGAGTATGATGAAATTTAAGTTCAATTAAGTTTCTTCTTAAGCCTTATTCTAACATCCATTTAAAATTGACATTTAAAATCAATGGATGTGATAAATGATTTGCAATGAATAGGGTTAATGATTTGCAATGAATTAAACTATATGATATGTCAATTAAGCATATAAAACTAGATTAGAGCTAATTTAACATGAATTGTATAGATAGGAATTTTATACCAATGTTGAATTCGAATTTAGCTCCAATCTCATTTGGTGATGCAACCGGATTTGAATTTGACTCTTGAGCTCATCCGGTCACCACCAATCTCCTCCTCAAGCTCCTACAAGAGTAGATTTAGGTACCCAAACAACTTTGGGTCCTTGAATGTTAGCTTTGGGAATCCAAACCATTTTGGTTTTGGGAGCCCACACACTTGAAGAACTAAGGTTAATGAACATATGCTTACCATTTAGAGTAGTGTGAGATACATAATTTTTCAATTTAAAATTGTAACCTAAACCATGTTTTTGCAAAGATTGTCTTTGACTACCTAATAGCATGTTAAGCATATGAGTTCCATTAGTGAATCTTTCTAAATCTTTTCTTAATTGCAAGTTAGAAGCTTGAAGATTTAGTTGATCACAATCTATAGGTGTTGCTCTTAATTTTTCAAGATTTGATGCATTCTTTTCAAATTTAGCAATCACCTCATTCTTCTCATTTATGCATGTATCAATTTGGCTTTGGAGATCTTTGATTAACTTTCTAGCATTCTTGTTTTTATCACATATGATCTCATATTGTTTAACTAAATCATGGAATGCATTTTGAAGTTCATCATAAGAATAAGTTTCTTCTTTAGACCATGAACTATCACTAGCATATGATTTAGATGAGCAAGAATGTGATCTACTAGAGTAAGAGTTAGAGGATACCTCACTTTGATCTTCAATAGCCATGAAGCATGAGTGAGCCACTTCTCTTCTACTTTGCAAGGAAGAAGACGATGATGATGGTGATGAAGAATCATCCCATGTAGCCTTGTGTGCTTCCTCCTTCCTTTCTCTTCTCTTGCTCTTCTCCTTTTCTTTTCTCCTCTCCCTTCTCTCCTTTTTCTTCTCCCCTTCTCTTCTCTCATTTTCACTCTCCTCCCTCTCTTTTTCTTTTTCTCTTTTCTCACTTCTTCTACCTCTTCTTTCATTCTTTTCTCCCTTATCCCTCTTGAGGTATTTGAAGAAGTCTTGGGCAAGGACCTCAATGTCCTCTTCTTCCACCCTCCTTGGCTCATCAAAATTTGCATGTAATGCCACCACGGAGTTTTTCTTTGAAGCTTCCTTCTCTCTTCGATGACTCAATTGGAGCTCATAGGCCATGAGATTTCCAATGAGTTCCTCCATCTTCAATTTTGAAAGATCGTGCGATTCTTCGATTGCCACGACCTTGTCTTCCCAATCGTTGCTCAATGACCGGAGGAATTTTCGAGTCATCTCTCCTTCATTTATCCTTCTTCCAAGAATCAAAAGAGAGTTAGTGATATCGGTGAAGCGAGTGTTCATGTCGCTTATGTTCTCACCGATTTGCATAGAAAATATTTCATATTTATGCATGAGGAGACTTATCCTAGTTTCTTTGGTTTTGCTATCACCCTCATGATGCATTTGTAACCTATGCCATATTTCATTTGCACTTTCACATCCCCTAATTCTATTGTATTCTCCCTCATTAAGGCCACAATAAAGAATATTCATAATTTTTGAATTCATTTCAATTTCATTCATTTGAGCCCTAGATAGAGAATCTAAATCATCTTCATTTGGGGGTATGTATGGATTTTGAATAAACTTCCAATACTTAAGGTCATTTGATATTAAAAAGATTTTCATTCTATTTTTCCAATAATCATAATTTGACCCATTAAGCAAAGGAGGCCTTGTGGTGCATAAACCCTCTAAGTGATTAGATGTGCTAGCCATGCTAAAAATACGATGAAGTATAGAATTTAGCTAACAAGGCTCTGATACCAAATGTAGGATCGTGTGGGTTATGGGTCCACTAATCACTTTTCAATCTAATCACCTACTTGTTTACGCAATCGATATGCGCAGCGGAAATTAAAAACAAAACAAGCAAGTGTAGGAAAATGCAAACCACAAAGAAGACACGTCGGTTTTTATAGAGGTTCGGCCGCGCCTACGTCCTCTCTTGCAAGCCCCTCTCGAATCTCCGTTCGAGCCCCTCTTGCGTCTTCACTATCCACTCCCCGTTCCGGGCCGGGAGAGAACGCCTTTACACCACAAGCAACGCGAACAACCCTCGCTTGCTTGAATTCTTCCTCTCACAATCCGAGAGGGACACTTCGGGCTTTCACCGAAGTCCTTGCTTCTTTTGACAACACTTGTAACTGAGTGGGATTCACTCTCTAATTGAGCACACTTTGAGTAGGATGAGTAATTGATCAAGTGTGTGAAGTTTAGGCTTATAGAGTATAGAATTGGGAGCTTTGAGGATTGAGGTTTCTCTCTAATGAGTTGGGACAATTGGAGTTGGAGAGTTGTGTTCACAACAAGTCTTGATCCTCTATTTATAAGCTCCTAAGGTATTCTAGCCGTTGGGGATAGATTTGATTGGGTTTTGTGCAAGATACACAAAGCAGAAAATCGGGCTGCAAATCTGTCCAGAACCGGTCGACCGAAACTACTAAACCGGTCGACCGTTCACTTGATTTCAAGGAGAACGGTCGAACAAAAGAATATTCGGTCGGACAAACGAGCTAGAACTTAACTCTACTTAAGTGAATCGGTCGAACCAAAGTAAGGGGCGGTCGACCGTTCAGGGGATTCAGTTGAGACAAAGGTCAATCGGTCGAACGAGAAATGTGTCGACCGATAGCAGGGAATTTGGTTTCTGAAAAATATGTTCAACCGGTCGACCGAAACAAGGTCTTCGTTCGACCGGTTACCGAATGTATTTTGGGGTTAAGTTTTGTTTTATACGAATACGACCGTTATAGGAATACGACAAGAAAAACGATCATATTAAAATCCGGGATCGGTCGACCGAAAAGGTAGAACCGGTCGACCGGTAGAGTTCGGTAAAATCACTGTGGAGAGTCTGTTATAAACCGGTCGAACTGAGAACTGGTTCGGTCGACCGGTTCACACAGGAAATCTGGGTTTAAGTTTATAAGTGATTTCCGACTAAGGTTTGGGTGATCTAATGAAGTCCAAATAAGGTTAAATATTGTGTGTGACTTCTCTAAGGAACCTAGTGTGTATGTGATTGGTTTTTAACTCTTGTATGCTCAATTTACACATGTTCCTAAGACTCAAAATAAAATCAAGATTACAAGTCTTCATATAGCTTTATTACAAATCTTGACTTGATTTCCTTCCTTCCATGAGTCTTGATCACCTGTAGAGATTAGCACATCCAATATATATATGCAATGCATGGTGTGTGCTACTCTAATTAAGATTCGGTTGATTAAATCATCAAAACATAAGATTAAGGCCAAAAAGCCAACAATCTCCCCTTTTTTGATGATGGCAACCGATATCTTAATACTTGAAAATTTTATATGTAAACTATGCATATAAATGCTCCCCCTATGGATGTGCATAGTTTTTGTTCAACTTTTATCAATTTTTTCAAGTTACACCCTTAATTATCTCTCTCCCTTTGACATCCATCAAAAATAATAATTATTTAAGACTTTAAGCATAGAATTTGGATGTCTTGTAATGAAGTTGCTCCCCCTAAATTTTGCACTTCATTACTCTAATAAAAGATATAACATTTAAGCTCCCCTATCAATAAGGCTAAATTGAAACAATGAGTATGATGAAATTTAAGTTCAATTAAGTTTCTTCTTAAGCCTTATTCTAACATCCATTTAAAATTGACATTTAAAATCAATGGATGTGATAAATGATTTGCAATGAATAGGGTTAATGATTTGCAATGAATTAAACTATATGATATGTCAATTAAGCATATAAAACTAGATTAGAGCTAATTTAACATGAATTGTATAGATAGGAATTTTATACCAATGTTGAATTCGAATTTAGCTCCAATCTCATTTGGTGATGCAACCGGATTTGAATTTGACTCTTGAGCTCATCCGGTCACCACCAATCTCCTCCTCAAGCTCCTACAAGAGTAGATTTAGGTACCCAAACAACTTTGGGTCCTTGAATGTTAGCTTTGGGAATCCAAACCATTTTGGTTTTGGGAGCCCACACACTTGAAGAACTAAGGTTAATGAACATATGCTTACCATTTAGAGTAGTGTGAGATACATAATTTTTCAATTTAAAATTGTAACCTAAACCATGTTTTTGCAAAGATTGTCTTTGACTACCTAATAGCATGTTAAGCATATGAGTTCCATTAGTGAATCTTTCTAAATCTTTTCTTAATTGCAAGTTAGAAGCTTGAAGATTTAGTTGATCACAATCTATAGGTGTTGCTCTTAATTTTTCAAGATTTGATGCATTCTTTTCAAATTTAGCAATCACCTCATTCTTCTCATTTATGCATGTATCAATTTGGCTTTGGAGATCTTTGATTAACTTTCTAGCATTCTTGTTTTTATCACATATGATCTCATATTGTTTAACTAAATCATGGAATGCATTTTGAAGTTCATCATAAGAATAAGTTTCTTCTTTAGACCATGAACTATCACTAGCATATGATTTAGATGAGCAAGAATGTGATCTACTAGAGTAAGAGTTAGAGGATACCTCACTTTGATCTTCAATAGCCATGAAGCATGAGTGAGCCACTTCTCTTCTACTTTGCAAGGAAGAAGACGATGATGGTGGTGATGAAGAATCATCCCATGTAGCCTTGTGTGCTTCCTCCTTCCTTTCTCTTCTCTTGCTCTTCTCCTTTTCTTTTCTCCTCTCCCTTCTCTCCTTTTTCTTCTCCCCTTCTCTTCTCTCATTTTCACTCTCCTCCCTCTCTTTTTCTTTTTCTCTTTTCTCACTTCTTCTACCTCTTCTTTCATTCTTTTCTCCCTTATCCCTCTTGAGGTATTTGAAGAAGTCTTGGGCAAGGACCTCAATGTCCTCTTCTTCCACCCTCCTTGGCTCATCAAAATTTGCATGTAATGCCACCACGGAGTTTTTCTTTGAAGCTTCCTTCTCTCTTCGATGACTCAATTGGAGCTCATAGGCCATGAGATTTCCAATGAGTTCCTCCATCTTCAATTTTGAAAGATCGTGCGATTCTTCGATTGCCACGACCTTGTCTTCCCAATCGTTGCTCAATGACCGGAGGAATTTTCGAGTCATCTCTCCTTCATTTATCCTTCTTCCAAGAATCAAAAGAGAGTTAGTGATATCGGTGAAGCGAGTGTTCATGTCGCTTATGTTCTCACCGATTTGCATAGAAAATATTTCATATTTATGCATGAGGAGACTTATCCTAGTTTCTTTGGTTTTGCTATCACCCTCATGATGCATTTGTAACCTATGCCATATTTCATTTGCACTTTCACATCCCCTAATTCTATTGTATTCTCCCTCATTAAGGCCACAATAAAGAATATTCATAATTTTTGAATTCATTTCAATTTCATTCATTTGAGCCCTAGATAGAGAATCTAAATCATCTTCATTTGGGGGTATGTATGGATTTTGAATAAACTTCCAATACTTAAGGTCATTTGATATTAAAAAGATTTTCATTCTATTTTTCCAATAATCATAATTTGACCCATTAAGCAAAGGAGGCCTTGTGGTGCATAAACCCTCTAAGTGATTAGATGTGCTAGCCATGCTAAAAATACGATGAAGTATAGAATTTAGCTAACAAGGCTCTGATACCAAATGTAGGATCGTGTGGGTTATGGGTCCACTAATCACTTTTCAATCTAATCACCTACTTGTTTAAGCAATCGATATGCGCAGCGGAAATTAAAAACAAAACAAGCAAGTGTAGGAAAATGCAAACCACAAAGAAGACACGTCGGTTTTTATAGAGGTTCGGCCGCGCCTACGTCCTCTCTTGCAAGCCCCTCTCGAATCTCCGTTCGAGCCCCTCTTGCGTCTTCACTATCCACTCCCCGTTCCGGGCCGGGAGAGAACGCCTTTACACCACAAGCAACGCGAACAACCCTCGCTTGCTTGAATTCTTCCTCTCACAATCCGAGAGGGACACTTCGGGCTTTCACCGAAGTCCTTGCTTCTTTTGACAACACTTGTAACTGAGTGGGATTCACTCTCTAATTGAGCACACTTTGAGTAGGATGAGTAATTGATCAAGTGTGTGAAGTTTAGGCTTATAGAGTATAGAATTGGGAGCTTTGAGGATTGAGGTTTCTCTCTAATGAGTTGGGACAATTGGAGTTGGAGAGTTGTGTTCACAACAAGTCTTGATCCTCTATTTATAAGCTCCTAAGGTATTCTAGCCGTTGGGGATAGATTTGATTGGGTTTTGTGCAAGATACACAAAGCAGAAAATCGGGCTGCAAATCTGTCCAGAACCGGTCGACCGAAACTACTAAACCGGTCGACCGTTCACTTGATTTCAAGGAGAACGGTCAAACAAAAGAATATTCGGTCGGACAAACGAGCTAGAACTTAACTCTACTTAAGTGAATCGGTCGAACCAAAGTAAGGGGCGGTCGACCGTTCAGGGGATTCAGTTGAGACAAAGGTCAATCGGTCGAACGAGAAATGTGTCGACCGATAGCAGGGAATTTGGTTTCTGAAAAATATGTTCAACCGGTCGACCGAAACAAGGTCTTCGTTCGACCGGTTACCGAATGTATTTTGGGGTTAAGTTTTGTTTTATACGAATACGACCGTTATAGGAATACGACAAGAAAAATGGTCATATTAAAATCCGGGATCGGTCGACCGAAAAGGTAGAACCGGTCGACCGGTAGAGTTCGGTAAAATCACTGTGGAGAGTCTGTTATAAACCGGTCGAACTGAGAACTGGTTCGGTCGACCGGTTCACACAGGAAATTTGGGTTTAAGTTTATAAGTGATTTCCGACTAAGGTTTGGGTGATCTAATGAAGTCCAAATAAGGTTAAATATTGTGTGTGACTTCTCTAAGGAACCTAGTGTGTATGTGATTGGTTTTTAACTCTTGTATGCTCAATTTACACATGTTCCTAAGACTCAAAATAAAATCAAGATTACAAGTCTTCATATAGCTTTATTACAAATCTTGACTTGATTTCCTTCCTTCCATGAGTCTTGATCACCTGTAGAGGTTAGCACATGCAATATATATGTAATGCATGGTGTGTGCTACTCTAATTAAGATTCGGTTGATTAAATCATCAAAACATAAGATTAAGGCCAAAAAACCAACACTTTCTCCCTTTTCCCATGTTGATCTCGCTGGTCATCGATCACTTCAACATCCAATTCGACCGTGATCTCTTCAAATCATCCAAGACGGTCATCGACAAATACACCCTCAAACGGATGCGCTCGGGGAAGCAAGCACATGTCGAAGAAGAAGTGGAAGACGATTCCTCTGAAAATGAGGATGATGATGTCTCTACCGATGCTCCACGTTGGTCTCCTCCTCCATACGATGCCGAAGTGAATCCTAATTGGGATCCTAGCTTGTCTCGTGGTCCACGGAGATATGTTCGTCCCGAATGGTCATCCGGCACTGATGTTCAATGGAACCAACCGGCATGGGCCTATCGTCATGAGAAGCTCTTGGACCGGAATTGCAAAGAGATTCATGAAGTTCGGAGTTTAGTAAATCGTAACTATCAAGGTATTCAGACCTCACAATCGACTTCCAATCCTTCCAATTGTCGACGTCGAACTCGCTGAACGAGATCAACAATCAAATTCGTGTGGTTGGAGACTCTCGTCAAGCCTTTCTCAACTCGCAAAATGAGATGATGGAGCTTCTTCGAAACATGAACAAGCCGGACAACTAGACTATCTTTGTTGCTTGTTCTTGTTGTTTGTTGTGTTTGTTTGCTTTGCTTTGCTTTTGCTTTTGGCTATATGCCTTATCTTCCCTATTAAGTAATGCAATTTAATTTTCATATTGTATGTCTTTTTTTGTCCCCAACTTTCATTATTATGTTCTTTTTGATGGATGTCCAAAGAGGGAGAACAAATGGATACAAATTGCCTAATTCAAATATATGAAACTCATGCATTGAGTAAGGGGGAGTTAACATATCTTTTGCATATTGATAGAGGGAGCACTTACACAATTTGACATTAGTTTGTCATCATCAAAAAGGGGGAGATTGTTGGCTTTTTGTCCCTTTAATCTTAATTTTGATGATTAACAAACTAATAACATGCATAACTTCAATTACAAACATCGCACACATCATATTGTCAAATTGCATAGATATTGTGTATTCCTAACAATGTAGGTGATCAAACCAACGGACTAATCAACTTCAAGATCAAGGCTCAAGACTTGTAATCAAAGCTCAAGGACTTAATATGTAATTTTCCATTTATTTGAGTTATAGGATCAAATGTACACTTCATGCACAAAAGGATAAACCCGTTTGCTCGATCGACCGTATCCTTATCGGTTTACCGAACCAGGTTCCCCACGGATAACCGAGTGTCTCTCGGTGAACCGTTCCCTATAGAGTCAGTAACCACTTATCTCCTGGAACCCTTGTTTCGGTATACCGAAACGTAGTCGGTCAACCGTCTCCTTAGAGTCAGTAAAATCTTGATCTCCTGGAATCATTGTTTTGGTGTACCGAACCGTATACAGTCGACCGTGTCCCTATTCTCAGTAGCTTCGAAAAATTCCCTGGACATCTCTATTCGGCTTTCCGAAGAGAGATCGGTCATCCGAACTTCTATGTGTCTTTAGGCCTAAACCGACTTCATCTTATTGGCCCACGTGGCACAACTAACTCCACCAGACTTATATTTTGTCGTTTAGCCACATCCTTTGAAACTTCACACCGGTCTACCGATGGAGCTTCGGATGACCGAAGTGTTGTTATATCATAACGACTATTTTTCCACGTAATATTTCGACCGTTATCGATAAACCAATTTCCCATACAATGTCAGCCGAAAACCCGCACATGTATCGGTAAACCGAACATACAACGGTCTACCGAACATGATCACCGAGTCGCACCAAATCTTTACTGTCCACTCTTGAACGGTGCACCGAAGTGATCTCGGTCAACCAAAATTAATTATCCGATATTAGGAAAATGTTACTGGAAGTTGGTGAACGGTTAGCCGACCTATATTCGGTTAACTGAGTTCTTGTTTTTGACCATTTCTTCGGACTACCGTGTTTCCAACGGTCGACGGAACCTGTCTCGATTTGCCCGAGCTTAAGTCACATCTTTGTTCTCCTTTGGTCCAATCCTCACCAACTTACCATAACGGCTCTATTTGTTTTGAAGGCTATATAAGCTTCACTTAAGAGACACATTCACCACCTTACTTGCAAAATATCAATCCTATTCTTGTTCTTTCAATCTTCAAGCCTTCAAAGCTCCACCAACTCTCATACTTCCACTAAATTCACTCCAATCTTAAATCATATCCTTGAGTGCATTCAAGTTAGAGTTCAACAACCACATTCAATTTCCATTGTGTTGTAAAGCTTCGAGGAAGCACCCTCTCGGGTTGTGAGAGGACATCCGAGCAAGGCGAGGGTGTTCGCAAGGCTCCGATTGTAACATGGTTTATTTTCGACCCGGAACGAAGATAATAGTGAATTCTCGAGTAGGGATCGAAGGATCGATCGGAACTTGAAGAGAGGACTAGATCACGGTGGTGTGATCGAACCTCTACAAATCTCCAGAGTCATCTTGTGGTTTGCATTCTTTCCCTTACTGTTTTAATTTTGCAATAGTTTAAGAAAATTAGGAGATAATCTATTCACCCCCCTCTAGATTAGTGATCGATTAACTTACACAAAAATCCATATCAAACCGACTCTCTTAGGTGACCGATTACACATAGGAATTTCCCTTGGAACAGAGTTTCTGCTCCATTCGGTCGACCGGTAGACTATCTGGTTCGACGGAATTTAACACTCTTGTTCCTTCCCAAAACGGTCCTTCCCAAAACGGTCGACAGTTAGCCTTTGTATCCTAGTCCGATCAATCTTTTACTTCATCGGATATGTCTTTCCACGTGTCGTGGTTAGTGTACAAAAATGTCGACCGAAATTTGAGTTTGGTCCGACCGTTTGACAGATCGTATTGTCTTTAATATAACTGTTGTATTCTTCGACGGTCGTATACACATACTTCACCTAACCCCTAATTTGTTGTTGGCCACCGGTCGAACGATACCACGATGGCGGTCAATCGGATGTAAATGAACTTGTGCTTGAAAAGACTCTGATATTTCCGATCGTACTGGAATCTCTTATGTGTCCGACTATTACCTCATTTTTTTATTTTTACCCTGGCCAAAACCTTCATAACGGTTGATCGCCCATACCCTTGGTTTGACTGTTCACTTAAGTTCTTGCCTTAGTGTTCGACCGTCTTGTACTTCAGTTTGAACATTTTCTTATTTATAAGAAAATGATCAACCGCTTTGCCCGTACCGGTCGACCGTTGGTGTCTAGATTTGAGTTCTTACCATTTCTGTTTTGTGTATTGATTGAATTAGTTAAAATAACCGCAAGTGCATGGCCGCGTTGAAGTGGTGACAAATACGGGTCGATCAACAGGGAGGTGTGTCGACTTTGGTTAGTTCGAAGGCGAGTGGAAAACAAGATTGGAGAAAAGGTAATTACACTACACGAGTAAGTAACAAACAAGATGAAAGTGCGAGAAGAAATGAAACTAAGTGACTAATAGAAGAAGCTAGAAATCAGGAAAGGAAGACCCCTAAGGGGTGGAGTGTGTGTACACGTGAAATAAGTAGTGATGAATGCATTCATTAAGCACAAGTGTAGGTAGTGTTTGCTATGCATAAGAAGTAACTCATGACAAGACCTATCATCCAAATCACTAACCTAGGTGATTAATATAAGCATGACAAGTTTGTTATTAAGAACCTAAACAAGCATGAAATGTACCTAAATATTATGGCAGAAACCATCAAGTTAAGTATTCTCTTTAATCCAAACAAGCATACTAACATTTCTCACATACAACAATATTTAGCATTCATTCCATCTACATAACATGTATAAACAACAACTCCACCCCCAAAGGGGGATGAAACTACTCACACATTACTAGACTAACATTCATACTAAGGAACGAAAACATGCTAATTAATTCTAAGAAGACTAAAACAAACAAAGTTAACTAAGCATGCAAGAATTGAAAATAGACAATATGAAGAAACTAACAAAATGTTTTTTATTACTCACTCCAATTACAAGTAGCATCTCTCCACCAGAGTTTTGCTCCAAGACTTTACTCCTAGTAGAGAGGATGACCACCAAGAGAGGAGATGTGTACAAAGGAGGAGAAAGAGTTCTATTTATAGCCATAGAAAAGGTAATCCAGGATAATTCCCCGGTATGGGACTAAGAGCTTACCAAAAATGGAGTGAATAAAACCTAATACATGACTCGCCAAAGTCTTAGCGAATCCAGAGCTGACCTGACCACCAATTGGAGGTCTATCGACTCCGGATCGAGTCTGCATTTTGGGTGTAGTTGTCTGACTTGCTTTCTTCATGTGTGATGCATCCAAGTCGGTTGTTGGAGCTCAGGTCCGACTCGAATTGCCAAAATACTCCTCATGATGGTGTGAAGTTTCTTGATTTGATAATTGGTCTTTTGGGCTTACATCTGGGTCCTTCTCTCTTGCATCTCAGTCCCCAAGTCTTGCAACTCAGTCTTTTTCCTTGCTTTTGAGTCCTTTTTGTGCATCTTCTCCTCAAACCTGCTTATTCCTGAAACTTACACATTAAACTCGTTGCGTAGAATTGTTTAGGTGAAAGATAACGGATATAAGACACAATATATGCATCATATGATGTCAATCATGTATCTTACACAAATCATTCCCAATGACTAGATTTGTAGGATTTCGTGCTCTATACTTTTGTATAATTTTAAAATTTTAACAAGCATTTAGGATCGATTTTCATCTTTTCAATAATTTTCAAGTACAAAACATAGATTATACATTTTAATATATGTATCGTACATAAATATTAAACTGAACTGCTATTCATTGTCGTAAAACTACTTAAATCGCCCATACAGATTATCATTTTGCCCTTCTACCCTTTCTACTTATATAACTCTTCATTTCAGTCTCCTAACACCACTCTCTCTTCATATTACTCTTATATTCACCAGAAAAAATGTTTCGGATGCCAGGAAAAGAACTAGCGGACGCCCCAGATTACTCAAATCTGGTAAATTGTCTTCTAGTTGTTGTTTTTTTAATTTTTTGGGTCGGGTGTCTCCCACGGATGCCCGAACGAAAGGGGAGTGTCTCCCGCAGACGCCTCCCTAAACGATGGGCGACTCTGGTAGACGCCCCATTTTTTTAATTGTTTAAATTGATTATAAATTGTGATAATTTCAAAATAAATTGAATATTATGTTAATAATTAATTAAATTAGTTCAGTAAATCCTTTATTCATTATAAATTGTGATAATTACTAAATAAATTGGCTATTAAGTTAAGAATTAGTTTAATTATTTTAGTAAGGAATTATTGATTATAATTTGTGATAATTGCTAAATAAATTGATTATTAAGTTAATAATTAGTTGTGTACGATTTTAGTAAAGGGTTATTGATTATAAATTGTGGTAATTGCTAATTAAATTGATTATTAAGTTAATAATTAGTTGTGTACGATTTTAGTAAAGGATTATTGATTATAAATTGTGGTAATTGCTAAATAAATTGATTATTAAGTTAATAATAAGTTTAATTATTTTAGTAAATTCATTAACAAAATTTTATTTTCAAAATTGAATTAATATTCATCGGGTTACTGTGGAGGAAAAGGGAAATCAATTCCCTTACGCACAATACATAGTATAGTAGATGAGTCAGGTCGTCGTCATCCACGTAGACGGGGTATTTCTGCTTTAGTTAGGAGAGAGAGATCTTTTACGTCGTCATCAGACACCTGAGGATTCTTTCGACGACGAGGATGATTCAGATGAGTTGAGGAGTCACGACGAGAGTGGAGATGGGGGCCGGTATGACTTGGAGCCACAAGAGGAGGCGATACAGCAGTACGGTCGAGAACGGGTGTGACATTGTAGTCCTTCGGCTGAGTGGGTCATTAGGAAGGGTCGAGGTGTCCTGTTTGTGACCAATGATTCGTGTTCGTGCACTGCAGACGCCCGAGCTCAGAAGAAGAAGATGGGTGAGGACGAGTCTTGGATCATGACGGATATGATGCCTGGTGGTGCTCTAGATGGCAGCGTCATTCTGAGTTTCGGAGGCCACATCGCCTGACGTATCTGGGATGACGAGGATCAGAAGGTTTTGAAGTGCCATAATCGGCACAGAGCCTGTACGACATTGCAGACTTGGCGCTCAGTGATGACTGATGATATGACGACAACCGTTAGTGACAGTGGATTGGGTCACTTGTCGTACAACATCTTTTCCTACATTGACATGTCGTTGATTTCCACTTGCCACTTTCCACTTGCCGTTCGAAGAGATGACATTCATGTTGCATGACGTCTTTCAGATTCTGCACATTCCTGTTTCGTATGGTCAGTGCGCAAGCGTCGACATCTGAGCTGAAGTTATTTGTATCAGAATTGTTGGGTGTCAGCCTCGAGGGTCTTGGGCGGGATAGCTCATTTTGGAGTGGCGGTGGTGTTAGTATCGAGGTTGTGGACGATTGTTGCAGACAGAGGCGACCACCACGGACTGAGGATACGCAGATGACTGTCAACCTCTTCTTACTGCTAGGTTGTGTCTTGTTTGTCGACAATAGTGGCTCCAGAGTCAGACCACGCGACATATTGGAGGAGAGGGAGACAGATACCATTGGTCAGTACTCATGGGGGTCGACGACGTTGGCATATCTGTATCGTCAGCTGGGTATATCGAGTCGTGCTGATTGTTCTGGGATTACGGGTTGTCTTACACTGCTGTAGGCTTGGATCTATGAGTATTTTCCTGCTTTCCGCCTGCATCGGGAATGGAAGATTATTAAGCGTGGTCACCATCGTTCGCATATGTAGGCTGTCCGGGCCGAGGATAAGAGCGAGGCTCGACTTATTTCTATTCGTAGACGGCTAGATCAGATGACTGAATCGCAGGTATATAATGTATATATCATTCACGTTTATTTAAATTTCAATAGTAAACGTATAAACGTTTAGGTGGAGTGGTTGCCGTATGGTCCTGAGCCTGTTGTAGTTGTGCCGAGGACTACATTTATGGACGTTATTCGTTATAAGGATATCACAGAGGCTTATTTACCTGATAACGTGTTCCGTTAGTTAGGTTACGTTCAAGTGATCCTGGTTGACATCCCGACGCCCGAGCATGCAGTACGGTCTGCGATTGCGACGACGTACGACGTCAGGCATAACGTTTCGTTCGCGGAATCGGTTTGGAGGACATTTCCGAGAGTAGGACGACTTCACTTGGACGATCTGAGTCGTTGCCGCGACACCTCCACTTGTGATGCAGATTATTTGCAGTGGTTCGGTAGGTGCTCACATCCACTTATCGTACGTGGTATCATTCCGAGACCGAAGAGACCACTGGATAGGACATGTGTCGATGCGGTAAGTTTATCTAATTTTATTTGTAATTGTAATGTATATTTTGTTTTTATTGTTAATGTACGCTAATTTTTATGTTACATACGGTGGATGAGTAGGGCGATACGGTATACGCAGCCGTTCTTGCGACAGAGAGACAAGATGCCGACTGAGGATACGAGACTTGCATGTACAGATTGGGATCACCTCATCGAGGATTGGAACAGCCAGTTAGGTATTTCAGACCATGATTCGGATGTTGAGCTCTAGTTGACTTGCTCTTACTATCGTTTTATTATATGTTGCATTGTTACCACATTTGTTGGTATTTGCTTATGCTTATCTGTGTACTCTTATTATTTATTTCTTACGAACATATCTTCTACTTATTTCTTTGACTATTGTATTTTTAATACTTATTTCTCACGAACATATCTTCTACTTATTTCTTTAGATATCATATTTTTAATACTTAAAATCTGGTAAAAGAACAACACGATATATGTACAAATACACGATGTATTATACATTACAAATGCATTACAAATTACAATCAAAATGTACTACGTAACCGGTTCCAATACGTCATCCTACTTTCGTACTGATTCTCCCATCCAACAACACTCTCATCTCGCATTTTATACCACAAGGTCGCTATAGGAGGTACTGGGAAATCATCAGCTAATTCCAAATGAATAAAATGTTTGTAACTCCCTAAATGAGCAATGACCAACTCTCTAATAGGCCTCGTCATGGCAGACGGACTCTCCCAAGGTAGCACAGTAAGACACGGGAACAACGAACCATATGTTCCCTTTGAGAAATACATGACCGCACACTTGTAAAAATTAACAATCGAAAACAAGTCGGCCCAAACCTCCATATAATGATCCTCGTCACAAGCTCCCCATTGCCGAAATAGATACTCTTATTAGAAATCGCACGACGGGCGTACGACCAGTTGTCTTGACCACCATGGAAGACATAGGCAACACATCGAAATCCACAGTTGCCATCAGCACGTACGTCATTCCACCTCTCCAGAAATGGTAAAATGATTCTTGACAGTCTATCAACATATGGGAAGTTATCAACGTCAGTCCATCCGGACACTGTAAGATGGAGAAATAGAAATTCATTAAAACAACAAAATTAGGAGATAATCTATTCAACCCTATCTAGATTAGTGATATATATTAAATAACAACAAAGATATCGTCATACCAGATCTTGTGCACGTGTTCACGGACGATCGAGACGAATTGGAAGACCGACCACAACCCCTGCTCCCACTACTGGCAGACCGACCACGACCTCGCTCAGCATACTCGAAGGCACTCGGGTCCTGACGTGTCGACTTTCCCCTAGGTCGACCTCGTACCTTAGTATTTTCTACGAGTTCTCCATAGTTCGACTGATCGGGGTGTAATTGTTCGTATAAAATACGAGATGCACTACGAATTACTGCAGGGCCGCTCTCCGAAATCTCATCAACGAGCTTCCGAAAATGCTCGACGTCTTGTGCTGACTGATCCACAAACTCTGACATCTGGACTCCTTCTCCAATGACAAGTGTTTTCCGGAATGGATGAATCTGCTCTAAATAAATTCCATCACCTGACGCAAAACACTCGTACATGGTACAGGCACAAGGAATCCCATGTGATGTCAGAAAAGCATACCCGCAACGATATTCAACTTCATTACTTAAGTCTTGCATTCTCTTCAACTCCTGAGTCAATAATGACAAGCAGCGATGCGAAACTCGGCCATTTATATGCTAAAACAAAGGACCTATGTAGTTTGCCAAATTTCGACGTCTCGAATCTTCAAGAAAGTTCCAAATATTCGTCAGCTGCATTTCAATAGCCGAGTTCACGCGGTCGAAAAGAGTGTCGAGAGCGGCAGTCGATGTAGTGATCAACTCTTTCAGAGCCGAATGTGTATTTTCCACCCTGCAGTTCGTAGTGTTGCCGAAATGAAGAACTTTATTCGTCCAATTCAACACAAACTTTTCTTTATCCACCAACCACGTGTCTTCCACATACTCCGTGAGCACTGGCCAGGACTTGAAAGAATCTTTCAGATTACGGACTGATCTATCATAATCCGTCTGGGAATCAGAAACCATAACTCTCCTCCACTTTCCACGCCTAAAACTCTCTGCAAGCTGTTTGCTCTTGCAAAATACGTGGTATGCATAGTTGTACTTATCTTTGTTGACATGTCAGGTGCAAAGTAAATGAGCAGACTCAGGAAAAACCTCTGCCACTGGTCGCATCAGACCCATCTCCCAGTCCGTTATTATTGCAGTCGGGCTAACAATATTCAATAACAGATCTCGCAACCTCTCTAACACCCACCGGTAACTAGACTCGGTCTCATCCTTCAAATCGCATATTCGACAAGGAAATTCATGTTTGTTGGAGTAACCTCAACCATCTCAAACAAAGGCATCTTGTACTTGTTCGTCTTATACGTCGAATCCATGCAGATTACGAAAGGGTATGTACACAACAACTGAACTGAAGTCGGATATGCAAAAAATGTGTGAGTGAGGACATTAGTTTCTTTATCTGCCACAATCCAATGCAAATAGTTATACTGCACTGCCTGACTGAGAAACTGCTGAGCGGGATTCCTGTCTTCAGAATTCGTCCTCCTCATGTACTCTCTGAAGTTATAAATGTGTCTTTGATTGGGATTATCCTCCAAGAATTTCTCTTTTACTGCCAACAAAATGTTATGCGGTCTTGTTTGTGCCTCTGTCATATCACGAACAATCTGTTTGGCCCCAGCCCTAAGTCCGCTGACCTGTCGGTGACCCATCCATCACGATCCCGTCGCTCGACTACTTTTACCAAAAAATGACAACCGCAACCTTTTCTTTTTGTGTTCTTCCGCAAAGCAATACTCGTATCACGAGAACTCATTTCATGTCTACGATCACATCTCAGGTAACAATCCTTCCGGTTATTTGATTTTGGTTTGTATGATGAATTAACAATATTTGAATCTATTTGATTTACATCATGCAGTCTTTTATATTCTTCAAAATATTTGTTTAACAAATACTTACAATTATCTAATGTTTTTGGAAATTTTCATAATTCATTTTTTTAAATCCAAGAAAAATTGTAAACCACTAATTTTAAATCTAGGATTCATAATTCTAAACAAAAACAAAATAGAGGAGGTTTCCAATATTTATTAAACTTAGTCTCCGTTCCATTTAAAATTTCAACAAAACTACAAATTGACCTATATTTCGCAAATACTCTAGTAATTGGAAGTAATTCATAGATAAATATGTTAGAGGTGGGGTAATATTGTATACTTAATCAAGTAGTGAAGATGAAAAAATATTTTAAAAAATATAACATAATTTTACAATTATCCCATCTATGAGGGTTAAAATATTTTAACATTTCATATGTAGAATTTCATTTATGGGAGACATCTAATTTAAACTCCTAGGTTTAACATGATTATATACACACAATTCCTGATATCTAGATGTACTACTGCAACTTACGTATGCAATTGCATTCTTAACATTTTCTAAGTAAATTTTAATTATTTGAAGTTCATCTTGTACTACCAAGTTCAAAGTATGACAAACACATCTTATATGAAAGAGTAAACCATCTATAGGTGGATGAAAATAATTTATTAGACATCTACAGATCCATTGCACTTACATATTTTTATGGACCGTTGGAACTTATTAGGAACAAATCAAAATATTTACGACATAGACATTACTTCATGTAACCTATTGCTTTCATGTATTTTCTGTTATGTTATATATGTGATTGATGATTCACCTTTCTAATAATGCATTATAACTTATTGTAGATGCTCTTTTGAGTATTGTAACATCTCTTGTATTTACATACTTATTTGCATATCAATTAGTATAGACTATGAGTATTTGTAATCTACACTCACATCTATGAGTAGATATATGAGATTGTGTCATACAATGATGATAGAAGATAATGAAAGAGTAATCTTCCTCTCCCATGTACCTTTGCCATTTTTCTTGCTTTATTTTGATTGTGTGATTCCAATGATCCCTGCTATTTTTATAACATGTTATCAACACGATTTGCCTCTAGTATAATCAACTTAAGCAGGAGATCTTGAAGATTGCTCAAGCACGACAAGTATCGACGTAATTCTCAATTCATGCATCGACTTGGTGGCGAGTAAAATAGAGGTATACATAGATTCGATTCTTGCTAGACGTCTTCTTAGTAATATTTATGGAATGCACATGATAATATAACAGTAGTTGCGTAAAAATTGCATAGAGATTTCTTGACACATGTTCCTTCTTATTTAATTTTGTTTTTCTTGCTGCTAGATGTTACAAATGTCAATCTTTGGAGACTAATACGATGTGAAATATCATGGAGGCTGGGTAGGTAAAAATATCACCTGAAAAAATGCCTTGAACGTTTGATGCACCCAAACTTATACGAAACTGTGTTATCAAAAGATAATTTGTTTAGATTGTGCAACACTTGTGGATTCCACCACATATGGTCATTTGAAGTATGTTTAATGCCTTTATTATATTGTCATGGAAGAAATTCCTTTTCACACTTGTGTTTTCCCATCTTACATGTTGGATCCCATTATCCATTGGATTTCATAATCTAAATAGTTTTTGCATGAAAATGTTAAGATCATACAAATATTATTTTGTTATTTGTGTGATACCGATACACTCATATACATTTTAATAAGGAATCATTATTTATTTGACTTAATTACTTAATTGATGCATATGATTTACTAAACATATTGAGTTTTCAATGTCCGTCATTTTTTATGCATACTTATAAATGCAAATTCATGTCTATTGATCCTAATTTATTGTAATAATTAAGATTCAAATGATTCACACTTTTGCTTTATTACGAAGTTTCAATTGACCTTCATTGATTTATATTATTGACAAAAAAAGATAATTATCGAAATATATATGTATTCGATCATTATCAAAATATATATGTATTCGATCATTTTACTTACATCTTGATTGTATGGAATGCACGTGAATTTTAAATTGAAATATATATGTTTCAATTGACCTTCATTGATTTATATTATTGACAAAAAAATATAATTATCAAAATATATATGTATTCTACTCACATGATGCATAGAATATATCATGTCAATTTGGTAAAAAAAAAGATATATTACATACCATCATCATCGCTATTTGTTGCTTTTAGAATTGTTGATATGCACTTATGTTTATTATATGTTTATTATATGGTTCAAGCACATTATAATATCTTCATATTTGAGATGTTTTAGTATGCAAAAGTATACCAGGTCTAGTTATCTTCTTTCAAACGTGATTTTTGTTCAAAAAGTAATACATTTATATGTGTTAAAAGTGGTCATAAGTTGCATATGCAATATAAAAATGAACATGTTTTTGTTCATTCACGTGCATGTACCAATCATGTTTAATGCTTGCACAATATGACTTATAATTATATACTCGATAAGAGATAAGAACTATTTAACCTGGACTTCGGATGTTGAATCCAACATATTGCCCATGAAAATACCAATGACAAGAGAAAGAAGCGTCAAGTCGAGATAAAACGGAGGTCATGATTTTCTTTCGGTAGCATTTTTGTTAAAATGATTTTAAAAGTATTATGATTTAATCTCACATCACATTGTGGTTTGGCAAAATATCGAATTATTGATAAAGAAAAAAATCACGATACTCACTCAATAATTTTGCTTCATTTCCTGAAGTGAATGTATGAATGAGTACATTATTATAAGTCTGGTAAAAAACGATATTAGAATCATGGTTGAGACAATGATCGTGATCGTGAAAATGGATGAAAAAAGCAACAAAATAATTATTGTCGTTGTGGTAATTATTGTCATGAAATAATTATTGTCGTTTTTTTTATTTCGACACTATTATTATATTCTATATATTGATCCGTTTACCTACATTAAGAAATATAAACGGATAAACAAATCAATATTCATTCCCTACAGGGGCTGCCGCCCCCTGCCACCCCGCACAAATTCAGACTCGATAAATCTTTCACCGTGTGAGTAAACATAACAAGACGCCTCCCATTATATGGCAAGTAGTAATCATAACAATCCGGAAAGCGTCTTATCCCACAGGAATTACTACTTGGATATAAGAATTTAAGTTGATTCATACAATTTTGATAAAAATTCGACGTAAATTACATAAGATGTATATCTTAGCTGACTTGGTCACCAACTAGATGAGAGTAAGATGTGAGTTCTGTTTCCACTCCCATAATCACAACAAGCTAGGATTGGCGCATTTTTAAATTTAAGTTAATGCATTGATTAATAGCTTATCTATTTTCCCGGAGGACGGGACCCCGATCGACCCGTCACTATTTCTTTTTTACCTAGATAAAAACGACATCAATGATGCCGTTTTCATTTGAAGTAAAAACGGTATCAGTGATGTCATTTTTAGTTAATGAAAACGACATTACATGTGTCGTTTTCAATGTGCATATTTTGTTAATTAAGTTTTCAACATGCATATTCTTCCATCTTTTATTATTAGGTTATTATTTTGAAAAAAAATTATATATATATTTATATATATATAAGGTCAAGCTCTAGTGAGCTCAGGACTCATCAAATTTAGTTTAAACCCCCTACAATCTCACCATTGGATCTTATTTACAGTTAATCTCCTCATTCATTAGCATAACCGTTTTTTTCTTAATCTACCTTACATTTTGAAATGAGTGGTGAATATTGTGGGGACTTAATTTAGTTTGATTAAGCCCTGAGCTAACTTGAGAATATATATATATATCAGCTTTATTGCAAAGATAAATAATACATAAGCTAGCATGGCCTCAAAGAAACCATTTCGGTAATAAATAATGGAAGACAACCTCCTTTATTTCCTCACGATTTTAATAAAAATCTCATACCTAGCGTGACTAGTTCGACCTTGGCGATGAAGCACCTATGTAGTGGACTGACTACAATCATTGGCAACCGCTCCATCGAGCCCAGTCAACGAACTGCATTCCTCCATAGATGTTGTTGCTGAATCGTACTCCGACTGTGAACACCAAAGCAATAGGAGGGTAGCGTTTTGCCAAAGGTGAAGCTTCGACGACTTGTTCCAATCCATTAATGATCTGATATCTTGCATTGGAGGAAACACCAAGAAAGACACCTGAGAATAAATAAATGAACTGACTATAAGATGCTAGCTCCATGACAAATCCAAATGAGAGTAAGTGGGGACACGAAGTTCTTTAACTATTAACACATTGGTTCTCTAATGAGATTTTGGTAGTTCACATATATTATAACACATATTTCTGAAATCCACCACTGTAGACTTCATTCAATCCGATCCATATGAAAATCACTTCAGTGCTTGGATTGCAGGTTCATTTGTTACCACATTATCCAACAGGATATATTTGGCCTGCTTGGTTTTCCATCATGGATGGAGTTCTCATGGGATATCCACTTGAGGCCAACGAGGGACCTATTTTGCACGTGACATTTGCTTGTGCAGATCTAGGGTTGTAGCATAAGAGACCACAAAGGCAAGGGTTTCAAATCGACAAGTCTAACACCAAGAGGTCCGACAAGTGATGACTTTCAGACTTGTTGTGTCAACAAATACCCAGAAAAATATGTGAAACTTGATATGGATGATCAAACTCGCAACTATATATCAAGATTGCATAGTATTCATCATAAACAAATCATAGCACAAAATGAGGGTTAAAATCATTTAGGTTTTTGTGGTTTAAATTGAAACGCAAGTTTCTTCCTGTATCAAACCAATCTATAATTGTTTGAATCATTCAAGAACTCATTTTAGAAATTTATATTTCCTCCTGAATGTAATACATATTAGCTTTAACATCCTCATTGGTCTCAACCTCAAAAATACTTGACCTTAAATTTCTTCCACCAAACAAAGTTGCCTGGACAAAGCGGTTGCTAGAGTCTGGGCTGTCTGAACTTGGAGGGACTGGTCGATACAGTTACGGTCTGAAGGTTGGAGTGGTGGAAATGGGGTAGGTATACATCTTTTTAATTATATATTGGTGGAAGAATTAGTAAACAGCCATATTCCAACCACATAATTTTTTTGCTAATAGGGCTGAAACCATAATTGGCTTGGGGCAAGTTGCCAACCAGCGACAACCCGAATCAGTCGGCTTCACTTGAAATCACTTTGGTAGCATATGTAGAAGCATGCCATCATTGTCAATTGCCATGGCATACTTCAACAATATTAGTATGTTACAATTGTTTTTTTTCTTCTTTCTAACAACTCCTCCTTCCTATTCCCTTTGGCGTCACATGGTTTTCTTTTTTCTCTTCTTCTCTATTGTTATTTCTATTTTGTTGGAAAACAAACACGATATTCTAGTTCTTCACAACCCTGTAAATGAATGGGGTATGATTTTAGCATACTTGTGATATGTCATTACCTGAAATTATTTCTTACAACCACCTAGTCTCAAGTCCTTGGATTTAATATGTAAACCATTCCAACCTTGACAAAGCAAGGAAAGACAAAATGGTGATTATGTGTTATGATGTCTACTTTGTCTTTAAGATTCCACATAAACATATCTGACAACCTAAAACAAATTGTGAACATAATAGTAGACAATATCTCTATAACCGCATAAACTCTATATGAAAATAAAGAGAGAACGATGCACCGAGGTGCACTATGCAATTGCAAAATATCAACTATACGATACAAAAGCATACCCCAAAGAGCAGCACTTCTAAAGAGTGGAGGAACCGGTATGTCCTTTTCATGCTTCTTCACTCTCCTGCCAATAAATAATTTCTCAAGGTGAGAACAGACAAAATTCTTTCTTTTGCTATCTTCTCAGATCTCAAAGACAAACATTAGAATGTCAAAAAAGGCATCACAAAAGATAAGCATTGCATTGTTAACTGGGACATATATCTGTGTTTATGTCACATCTGGGGAATTCAAAATGTTCAACCAGAAGATTGGAATTTTTCTGGGACTTGGCATTTGGGTTCTATTCCATCTCACATCCATACCCTTAAATCTTTCAAATTCTTCACTTTGTTAACTCACATTTCCTAGCAATAGAACTACTGTTTTTCATATTCGAGTTTCATTTTAGTCAGCATAAATATTTCCAGACCTCGAAATATACATGTTGTACCTGTTTAGGATGCCGATACTCGCCGGAGACTTTCAGATACAAATCTGATACTTCATGTGGGGTATCCTAGTTAAGCGATTAGAATTTTATATTAGGATACTTGTGGATACTTGATACCTTTTAAATACTTTCAGTACTTTTGAGCAGTGTTCTGAAAACCGGACCAGACCGGCCGGTTCAACCGGTTGAACCGTGAACCGGAGGCCTGTCCAGTCCGGTTCACCTCCCAAAACCGTTTTTGCCCAGAACCGGGTTGAACCGGTGGTTGAACCGCCGGTTCAGGAAAAAAACCTTGTTTTTTTTGTTTTTTGAATATTTTTTTGCTTAATAAATAATTAAATATGACTATTATATTTATAATATATATTTATGACGTCATGCTGACGTCACCGGTTCAACCGGTTCGATTCCGGTCTGACCCCGGTCGAACCTCTGAACCTTTGAACTTTTGACGTTGCCGGTTCGACGTCCGGTTCGGTTCTGAAAACCTTGCTTTTGAGAGACCAAGGATACTTCTTTATAGCATTTGAAAATGTAATATAAGAAAGCATACAATAGTATCATTTATATAAAAAATGCACTCGCAAAGGCATATGGGTTGAGTTGTATAATCAAAATTTATTGTTCAGCAATTTATTTTTTTCATTTTAATTTGTAAATGATTATATGTATTTGATATTTATTACTTTAATTTTAGGATAAAACTTACATAATATTTATATAAAATAAAATTTAATATGAATGTGCCTTCGCCATATCGTATCCTTTTTTTGTGGAAAATGATGTATTCTCTATCTGTGTAGTGTCATATAGATCTCCACAGCCAGAATTCATGCTTCAAAACTTATAGATCAGATGAAACAGCTGAAGTTAACTCTCACTGTCTCATGTATGCTTCCCCAATAGCTCTCTTTATAGCCCTTATATTCTTCGGTAGAACATAGGTTTTGAGGCTGAGAAAATATCATGTTTATATTCCCAAGCACCTATTGGATGCACCCACAATTCTTCACAACCCTAATGGTATTGTGTAATATTCAAAAATTAGGAGTAAGAGAGAAAAAATCAGAGTTCTAAAGAAGAAAACATGTTTTCATTCCATAAGTTTAGATTGGCACAAGGTAGAAGGGAGAACAAAAGAAAATTTTCCACCACATTACCAAAAAATATTAACAATCCATACTTTTATTTTATTTTTAGATGTTTCGTGAAGAAGAGACAAGCATTTGGTTATCTCGAACTCTGGAGACATCACTCCAAAGTAAAAAGTTGATATCCAAATGAGAGAAACTTTATCCTTTTCTCTTTAAACTTCGCAATTCTCATTACTGGAAAAAAGAAACTATGCATTTTCCATCTTTTTTATCATAAAAAATATAGCTTTGCACATCCATTCTCCTTATTCCATTTTGGCATATTTTAGGAAGAAGTAACCCCATTTCTCACCAACTGTTTCATAAAGTTGAACTAAATTTTAAACTAGCAACTTCGTGTCATCACTCATCATTCTCTCTTTCTTTATTTTGCCCCAGGTGAGAGAAATTCTCTTCATTTCTCTAAAAGACCATGAGAAAATCAATTCATCCATTATTTTTCTTATAGTATCGTCTACAAGAAAAAATTAAGCTTTTCAAAGAACCTGAAATTACTCTGCAACTCTACAAGCAAGCCAAAATGACCATCTTTTTTTATGAACTTTATTACACAGATAATTACAGAATTATTGTCCTACTCTAGACTTGCATATAATATTATTACGACCAAATAGTGAGTCTTGGTGTTCAAATCCACGTACAAAGACTAAAAGTCTGGCTTTTGGAAGAAAAGAATTAAACATGAATGTGCAACAACAACAAACTGATTGGACTATAGATCAAGATCACACTACACTATTAACACAAAGCCTAGAACATTGCTTTTCTGAAAAATGAGGCCTAGGAAAAAGAATACCTTTTTGCCGTCATTATCATATTTGCAATACCTTGTCCCACAATACCACATCCAAATCCAACAGCTCCATACAAAATTCCCTGGAAGAAAACAAACTTAATATAATTTTTGAGAAGAAGAAGAAAATGATAAAAGACAAATGCAGACTCCAAACAAATGGAAGTTGATGGTAGGAAAAAAAATCATAAGAAAGTAAAACTCCAATCATTAAAACAGGCAGTTAAGAAAATAAAAAAACTATAAAAATCAAACCTTATAGAAAAATGTAGCAATACGTTGTTGAACTGAAAATCTGCATCCTGGCCTTTCGGCTTCAAACACACTGCTCGTAAGAGGAGATAATTTAGCTAGTGGATGTAGTCATTTGAAGTATAATTTTGGAGCGATTTTCGAAGGAGAATTAATACTTAGAAAGAGTTGAACATTATCTTTGTAGACAAAGCACAATCATCAGACCTCTTTATACTTTTATTCCAGGTGCAGAAGCATTCATTAACAATGAAAACTGATTTAATACATACAGGGTTTTTTTGGGATCCTTGCATATAGGAAATAGTTGGGTAAAAAATGGGCAAACTGGTCAAGGTTCAGAGGCAACCAGACAGGTGCTCAAAGAATCAACATGATTGAAAATACTGGTCGGTTCAGGTTGGGTAGGGGTTCGGGTCGGGTTGGATTGGAAAAGCTGAAAACCGATTTTCTCGGGTCAGGTTCGGGATGAAGGGTGGGTTGACCCAACCCAACCCAAAGACTTTTTTTTAATAAATTAATTCCCAAATAATCTGAGCCGTCCCTAAACCTAAAGGCCTCCTAACCCTAAATCCCCGCCGCATATCCCAATCCCAGACCCCTCTCGCGAAACCCTAGCCGCATCCCAAATCATTGAACATGATGCCCAATTGTATTACACGTTTATATTATGTGCACGTGTATTACATGTGCATATCATTGAACAGGATGCCCGATTGTATTATTTTATGCAACAACCTACTGTTTTCATCTTAAAGGACAAACCACTTATCCATTTACCTACAAATGGAGGATTTTAGCTCTCTTACGGAAAGGAAAAGACAATCTAGCGTGCAAACCTGCTGGGAAGAGATCCACAAGTACGTCCAATGCGTGCAAGTAGCCCATTTGAAGTGGATTCTTGGCCAATGCGAGCATATGGTGCTAACATACCAACTAATGCAATGGTAACAACGCCTCCTACCAAAAGATCTGCAGCATACAACTCAAATTCCGACCAGAAATCCTTGCCTCTTTTCTGGATTTCGGCAAAGGTGGCACAACAAGAATCTATAACTACCTGCAAGCGGCTAGAAACACTTAATACTAGAAATTGTCTTCTCAGTTCTCACCAAATAAGATGTACATATGTTATTGATATCAAAGCCACCGTATGCTAGAGAAGTATAATCAGACCTCTGTTCCCACTTTAAACAGGAAATGTTGATCGACAAGCATCCTATTGCGGAACATGGACCAAGATCGAACAGCAGGACCCAATGGCCAAGCTGCACCCTATGTTAGGCAAACAAAATTGAAAGTGAGTACAACAGAATATGGTATTATGAAGATAATTGAAATAATTAGAAGAAAAAATATTAGAGAGACAAAGGTTATCACCTGCAAGTTCAGATAATTTTCAAGAAATACTTTGCGGATGCCTACAGATTTTGCAGCCTCTAACATGTCAGAAGGAAGAGTAACACCCCGAGCTTTTGCTTCTCTCATCACCTCCTCAAACTTCAAGACTGGCCCGAACTCTGCAGCTTCTTCATCATCTCCTCCGTCATGATTGCCATCACCACCTCCACCCCCTCCAGGAGGAAAATTTCCACCAACGCCACCAGTTCCATCAGAAGAAGATCCAGAACTGTTACTGCCATTGATTTCGGGCAAACTGTGACACTTGGGGGTAGAGCTCTCATTTTTCTTTGATGAATTGAGAACAGTAGAGTCGACAAGTTTATCCCTGGCAGAAACTTCTTCAGAAGAAGCATCCAGTTTGCTCTTGATAACCGTATTGCCTTTCCACCTCTTTGACAAAGCATCCTCCTTATGTTCAAGTCTTACGAGAACTGTAGAAATCGTATCTTTCTGATGAAGAAAGTGACTTTTCTGAAATCGAAGTCCTTTAATCACTACATTTTTTCCTTGCCAAAATGGTACTCCTGTTCTGTTGAGGCCACAGAGGCAATCTGATGCTGGAGTTTGACAACAATCAGAAAGTGAAGATGACATATTAGAATTATTAACTATTCAGTATGGAATAAACATCAAGTTATTCAAATATACAGTTTTTATTAGCAACAATACATACACACATACAAATTTTATCATGGCAGTAGGTTCATGTAAAAAGAATTCAAAGGAAGTCATTACAACAATGGTACCGGTCAATGATCATTATGCAGGGCTAAGGGTTCACACTAAATTATTGCTTGGATTGAGAGTAATAGGATGGGAATTTTTTAATTATCAAAAAACGAGTTTGCAATACAATTTTTTTATCCCCTAAGTTTTTAACTTCCTATTACCCACAAATCAAGCGATACATTATTCCTGAGCCAGTCGATGACACAAGTAGAGTAGAAATCATCATTTTCTTTCTTACAAACATACCTCTATCAATGTAAAGAAAATAATTGCACTTACACATTAACCACTCTGCCAACATAAATCTTCTTCTCTACATAATTCATCTTCTCTACATAATTCATCTTCTTGTGAGTAATACTTCCTACCTCTTCCATAATAATACACAAAAGAATTTCATAACCCATGGATTTAAAATTCAATTTGCTTGATCTAGAATCAAAGCATCCGAACAAAAACAATGTTTTAATGTGAGGCCGCAAACTCGGTATGCGGCCACACAATGTGGTTTCTATGTGACCCCCGCACAGTCGCACCTAGAAGGGTGCAAGCGTTGGGCAACTAGCCGTTGGGCCCAGTGAATCTATGTGGTCGCACAGTGTCGTTGGAGCTGCAAAAACAAGGGGGAAATTGCATTTCCCCCCTGAAACACCCTACAAATCCTCACAACTCTCTCATTCTTTCACAATTCCATTCCCTCTCAAGCTCTCCCATTGTCCATTTTCCAAGTTCTCAAGCTTTGAAGTCCAGAGTTTTGATGGGAAGAAAGGCGGATTTGGTGATCGTGAGGTGGATTTTGAAAGCAAAATTTCGCCGAATCTCGATTCTGAAACTGCCTCCTCATTTCCTCAACCATTCAAGTGCACTCTTTTCAACTTTCTTTTAGTACAATATTGTATTACTTTTCACTCACACACACTAGATATAATGACATATAGTGGACCTAGTGGTAATGGATTTCCCCTTAATCATGAAGAGTATAACCACCTTCGTCCAACAAAGTCCAACGACCCTGGTTGGAAAACCGCCCATTACGTTTCACTTGAACATAAATCCAAACTTGTATGTGAACTATGTGGGTTTATAAGTACCGGTGGTATAAATAGACATAAACAACATATTTCTCACCCAGAAAGTAGTAATGCAAAACCATGTGCATATGCATCCACTGATTACGTATAGAAATTGAACATAATTTGAGATCTGGATCTAGAGCTTATCTCACCGAAAAAGCAATTGTAGATGATTTATAGACTTAGATGACGTGGAGAAGTTCGGGGGCACCGAGTCTGGTTCGGGTTTCGGTCGTGGTGGTAGTTCATCTCCCGCCCCACGTCCTGTGGTTCGTCCTCGAAAGAGGCAAAGGAACTAATCAAAATTCGGACCAATGGACAATTTCTGTGATGGGCGTCCCGAGGACGTCATCGACCGAAATGAAGGAGGTCCCACCCAAACCACCATACACAGCCATTTCAGAAAAGACGAGAGGAAAGAAGTAACCCAACTTTGGGTGAATCTTTTTTTATAGAGCATGTTTGTCTTTCAATAATTGCTCATACAAAGAATTTAAAGACGCAATAAATCGAACTTCCAAAATTGGGCCCGGTTTGAAACCAATGACTCCACACGAAGTTTCGAAAACGTGTCTGAAACGGGAGATTATAGAAACAAAAACACCTCTAGACTCATATAGGAAAGATTGGAAAATATATGGGTGTACCATTATGACGGACGGGTGGACTGATTGTAGTGGTAGAAGCATCATAAAAAAATTAGCTTTTACATGTGTACGGCCGCATATGCAACCACACAATTGCATATGCGACTCCTGAACATTGAACAAAACCATTGAACAACACCAGTTCAAAATATAATTACACACTTTCTAGCTAACAAACGTCAACCTATCAAACCCATCTAATCAAACAAAGCTCATATTTTTACTGATCCATAATGCCGCTTTTTCTCTAAATAGTCCATGTTCCAGCGGGTCCAAGTGCTTACGCCTTTTGTACTACACGAAAAGATTATAAATTTTCTTTTCTTTTTTACCAATTTATAAATTCGTTTTTTTAAAATCAAGAAACAATCCATCTCTAACATAACCAGTTCATAATAATAATAATAATAAACGCATTTCCAAATAAAAAACGACAACCCAACAAACCCATTTGATAAGAAAAGTAAAACCCATCCACATTGCAAGACTTTATCTTCACCTAAACGCCCGATCCTCGAATCGAACATTCCCACTAAAAGCCCCTAAAGCCATAGACGAGCAATGAAATGGGGTTCCAAATCTAGAGAGGAGGATGAGGAAGAAGAGCGGACCTTGAGAAAGAGAAGCGGCGGCCATTGCTGGATCCAATCGCGGAAGTGCCGACAAACCCTAATCCTGTTCAAGTGTTTTATGGCAACTCAAGTGTTCGGACTTCGGAGTTTGAAATGGATTCTAAAAAGGCAAAAGCTGTTGGACACACGTTTGTTTTTCGAAAATTTATTAAATTAAAATTATCCTAGAAAATATTACAAGGTAAGTCTATTTATTTGAAAATCATTAATTCTTTGGTGATGTTAAAAATATTATTTCTCTCAAATATTATCATAATTACAAAGCATACCAATCTTCTTCACAACATTCATATTTCTTTCAACTCTCCTACTTACATATTCCTCTCATCAATACTAGAACATCACTTCAACCATCCTACTTACATACTTCGTGAGGACTTACTGGCAAGCTTTGATGATCCGTATTTAAAAACTAGACAATCGATAAATCATCAATAATTTGTACATAACTCTCTCTTCTGATATACAAATAAGGTCATTCAAGACTTGTTACCAAAAAAAGTTAAGAAGCAAAACTTTGATATTTTACATATTTTCAAATTACGAACTTAATAAACTCGTAAAGGACGTGGAAGACTACTGATTTAAGAGAACAGAAAACGAATTTGGTTATTTTTTCCACCAAACAAGTTCGGTCGTTTTTTTCCTTAAACGAGTTGCGATGCACAAGTCTCGTGTGGGACGTACCAATGAGTTGGTATGTTTCACCAAACGAGCTAACTTATTTTCAACAAACGAGCTGACTTGTTTTCACCAAATGAGCTAGGTCGTTGTTGTAGGATTTCGTGTCATATACTTATGTTTTTTTAAAATCAAACATTTATGATCGATTTTCATAATTTTCAACATTTTTTGTACAAAATTCGTAATTGTATTTCAATATATATAATAAACTATTTAATATTAAAATACATAGGTTAGATCATATCTAGGGGATTATTAAATCCCTTTTACCAATAGGAAGATAGGTTGCACGTCGGACGGTCTCGGAATTCCTCCAAGTGTTCACCAAACTTTAAACAAGATTAGAGAGATCGGAGCTAGTCAATCGATCTCTAGTTCAAGGCTACAATCTAGCTTATTACCACTTCAATGCTCCAAAGAGATTAACCTCTCAAACACTCAACTAACAAGAGAATTTTCGGATGGATTTGACGGAGAAATATGGAGTGGAGAAATTTTTGCATCCATGTAAACAAGGAGTAGAGGAAGGACTTATTATAGGGCTTCATCCATCCCACATCATATGTAACTCACTTACATATGATCCATTGTTAATAACTCGTCTAAACCAATCATATTTCGACACGTAATCATCTCATAACCTCCTCTCACCAAATTGGAATAAATCCAATCCAAGATCAAAAAAATCTCTTATTAATTTAGGAAAACCCGTACGCAAATGGTCAACTGTTCGACTGATTGGTTACAAATCGTCAATTTCGGTCGAACAACACGTCTAACCGATCGATCGATTCACCACAACCAAAAGTCCCTGGTTTCAGTCGAACCATACGTCCAAACAGTCGAGCCAAACGGTTGATCATTTCTCAATCAGGAAAAATCTCTGATTTCGGTCGAACCACGTTTTCCAATCGGTCAACTGTTTCTCAATTGGGAAAAGTCCCTGATTTCGGTCAAACTTATTGCCAAACGGTAGACTGGTTGGACCGATTTTTTCCTTTATCAAATTTTGGATCAATATCCAGCAAAATCTGATCTTAGGGGTTTTATAAAATTTATATTTTATAATGTTACGAACCACATTATAATATACAACATATTATCATATATAATGTCAAACATTATACCCTATAATATATGTACAACTCATATAAATTTATTGATTATTCTAATCATGTCGTAATCACGACATATTGATTTTAATATTTTACCACATGTATTTCAATACATCATATAAAATGTAAAATCAATTCCTTGTTTCCCAGTTCTGTGGTGTGACCTATAGAAGGATCTAAGTTGTGTAAGTAATGATATAAAACACTTTATATTACAAACTATAAGCGGCATCTAGCTACACGTTATAGTTACCCAAATAACAAAGATGTTTTGCTCACTCGAACTAAACACGATCCATTTAGTGATATGTAATATCACTTGTTCTATCTCTTGCCTCGTGATATTAAGAATATTATACAAAGTAGAAATGTGTTATATTTGTATTACATATTCATTTCTTGATCTCTCAAGCTAATTATAAATATGTAACTATACATAAGTTACATTGTGCACGTTATAATTTCGCTTTATCAAGGGACCCAATAACATCATCACTCAAGTCAAGAGGGGCAATGATAATCTTTTGACATGTCGCATTTTCCATCACAAGTTATGTATAACCAACTAATACATTTATCATTATACGCAATGATAGCTTTTTATAATAATCAAATCATACACTCCTTTTGTGAAAAGATATATGTCTCATATCTTAGGATTCAAAGACACAATGAAACATTAATGATACAAACACAATTCTATAATGTTTCATTTCTTAGGTCAATCCAATATAAGAAAGAAATATTTTTTTATTTCATATACTCATGTTGTTAAATATTTGTAGAGCTACAATATCTATTTTAACCAACATAACAAACTTAACTCGGTAATCAAAAGATCCTATTGAGATGACTACATGAACTTTATTATGTATTTTCTACTATTGGTGTGCATATTTTGTGGCTATGTAAGGTCAGTAGTTGTCCATGGAAATTATAGGAATGTTCTTGGGGTATTCACAGTCCAACTATTGATGTTGGCATATTCGTTAACTCTACAAGGCCAGTAGTTGACATGATAACTATGAGAATATTTGAAGTATTCTCAACTATTGATGAGAGTATTTTCAACGAAATTAACAAAACTTTTGTTATAATGCAATTTCGGCTATTATGGTGGTATGTCAGCTGTGTAGGGATGAGTAAATTCAAACATCATAAATAGGTAATTTCGTTCTATTCTAAAATAGCAATGACACGACAATAACAACTACATGAATATTAATGTGTATTCCTAAAAGGTTAGTAGTGGGCTCTATAGTGTTAGTAGGTGACATTGGTGACTACAAAAATATTAGTGAGTATTTTCAACTATTTATGTGATTTTTTTGTGGCTCTGGTAATTACAAGAACATTCTCAGGGTATTTCCAACTATAGGGCGACCATTTCTTGTGACTTCCAATGCCTTGATCAATTGTCGCAATGGTCGGATGCGTTTGACTTATGGTAGTCAATGCGCTGATTTCAACATCTTCACCATCGGCAAGAAGCCAGGTGCCTTCAATGACCCTGTTGGGGTCAACCTTATCCAGGGCTTGGATGAGATTGAAGTTGAGGGCTCCTTCAAGTACTTCACAGAATTGTCTGATGGAGATCCTGAAGGTGGTGAAGATGTTTCACCTGGGTTGGCACAAGAAGGTGCCTTATCTTCTGATCACGTGGCATTAGAGCCACATCCTTTTGAGCACGTGGCCTTAGAGCCACATCCTTTTGATGACGTGACCGTTGAGCCACATCCTTTTGATCATGTGGCTCTTGAGCCACAAGATACCATTTTTATGGCATCTGGGTCACATGCTCTTCATTCTATATCTGCTAAGGACCCCATGTGGGTTAAGAATCAACCACCTGATACCCTACATTTCAAACAACCAGACAGAGGTTCACCTCTCGTTCATGCATCCTATCTTGCTCACTCTCAAGAGACATCAAACAACCACAACGTTTATAAGGTATTAGGTGGTCTAGCAATTCTACTTTGTATGTTGCGAGCCCATGCATGTGCATTTTTGGCTC
This sequence comes from Triglochin maritima, assembly GCA_963682175.1. Lineage (NCBI taxonomy): Eukaryota > Viridiplantae > Streptophyta > Magnoliopsida > Alismatales > Juncaginaceae > Triglochin > Triglochin maritima. Next base: position 32,706,943 of record OY821772.1, read on the forward strand.
GAGAGATGGCGGGTTCCCATTTGATGTCCCTTGACATATGAAGATGTGAGCCCATTTTTGTACATAGTTTTTAAAAAAACACCTTCAGTGAGCATCGATTGTTGTGGGTTCCAACCCTTGAGTATTTGGGCCTCATTTCTTTCACGTATTTGTATCCCTTCTTTAGCATCTCACAGGTTTTGAGGAAATTCGGGTTTGTGTCCATCAACATGACCTTGAACTTCCCTTTGTACTTCATGTTGGTGAGATCTCTCCTTTTTCATGCATACATCCATGTAGTATCTTGCTCGCATTCATTGAGGACAATGCATGAAGTAGGTGCGTGTGGGGGGTGTTTTTATGTGTGTACATAGTCGAGTCTTTTCCTTTGATTTTTGTTTTCTTTTGTGTGCATTGTGTTGGCTTTTTGGCCTTAATCTAGGTTTTGATGATTTAATTAACCTAATCTTAATTATGATGATGTAGAGTAGCACACATATTGCATTGCACATATATAGTATTGTGCTAACCTCTACAGGTGATCAAGACTCGTGGAAGGAAGGAAATCAAGTCAAGATTTGTAATAAAGCTAAATGAAGACTTGTAATCTTGATTTTATTTTGAGTCTTAGGAACATGTGTAAATTGAGCATACAAGAGTTAAAAACATATCACATACACACTAGGTTCCTTAGAGAAGTCACACACAAAATTTCACCTTATTTGGACTTCATTAGATCACCCAAACCTTAGTCGGAAATCACTTATAAACTTAAACCCAGATTTCCTGTGTGAACCGGTCGACCGAACCAGTTCTCAGTTCGACCGGTTTATAACAGACTCTCCACAGTGATTTTACCGAACTCTACCGGTCGACCGGTTCTACCTTTTTGGTCGACCGATCCCGGATTTTAATATGGCCGTTTTTCTTGTCGTATTCCTATAACGGTCGTATTCGTATAAAACAAAACTTAACCCCAAAATACTTTCGGTAACCGGTCGAACGACGACCTTGATTCGGTCGACCGGTTGAACACATTTTCAGAAACCAAATTCCCTGCTATCGGTCGACACATTTCTCGTTCGACCGATTGACCTTTGTCTCAACCGAATTCCCTTATCGGTCGACCGCCCCATACTTTGGTTCGACCGATTCACTTAAGTAGAGTTAAGTTCTAGCTCGTTTGTCCGACCGAATATTCTTTTGTTCGACCGTTCTCTTTGAAATCATGTTAACGGTCGACCGGTGTACTAGTTTCGGTCGACCGGTTCTGGACAGATTTGCAGCCCGATTTTCTGCTTTGTGTATCTTGCACAAAACCCAATCAAATCTATCCCCAACGGCTAGAATACCTTAGGAGCTTTTAAATAGAGGTTCAAGACTTGTTGTTAACACAACTCTCCAACTCCAATTGTCCCAACACATTAGAGAGAAACTTCAATCCTCAAAGCTCCCAATTCTACACTCCATAAGCCTAAACTTCACACATTTGATCATATACTCATCCTACTCAAAGTGTGCTCAATTAGAGAGTGAATCCCACTCAAGGTTACATTTGTTGTAAAAGAGAGCAAGGGTCTTGGTGAAAGCCCAAGACAAGAAGCAAGGATTTCGGTGAAAGCCCGAAGTGATTCTCTCGGTTTGTGAGAGGTGGTGCCAAGCTCGGCGAGGGTTGTTCGCGAGCTTGAAGACTTGTAAAAGGCGTTGCTCCCGGCCCGGAACGGGGAGGCATAGTGAAGACGCAAGAGGAGCTCGAACGGGGATTCGAGAGGGGCTTGCAAGAGAGGACGTAGGCGCGGCCGAACCTCTGTAAATCCGACGCGTCTTTGTGTGGTTTGCATTGTCTTTCTTTCTCTACTTGTTTGTTTATTCCGCTGCGCATTTGATTGCTTAATCAAGTAGAGAATTGTGGATTAGCTTAAAAAGTGATTAGTGGACCCATAACCCACACGATCCTACTTGGTCAACTGGTATCAGAGCGAGGTCACGAGTTCGAGTCTTACCCCTGTACGGATGCAAAATTCTGGGGGGGGGGGGATTGTTGGGGTATGGGCCCCAGCAATTTCTTGGGCTCATGGGCTTAACATCCCAGCTCGTTGGCACAAACGTGCAGCCCCTCATGTCCACCCGACGCTTAGTTTGGGGCTCTGCGCTACTGGGGGAAGAATAGTTTAGTTGACCCCCTCACTAACAGCAATTGCTTTTAGTGGAGTGGTAAAGTCAACTGGGCGAAGGTCCTGGTCATTTGGTATCAGAGCCTTGTTAGCTAAATTTCATTACTTTACCGTAATTTTAGCATGGCTTCAACATCTAATCACTTAGAGGGTTTATGCACCACAAGGCCTCCTTTGCTTAATGGGTCAAATTATGATTATTGGAAAAATAGAATGAAAATCTTTTTAATATCAAATGACCTTAAGTATTGGAAGTTTATTCAAAATCCATACATACCCCCAAATGAAGATGATTTAGATTCTCTATCTAGGGCTCAAATGAAAGAAATTGAAATGAATTCAAAAATTATGAATATTCTTTATTGTGGCCTTAATGAGGGAGAATACAATAGAATTAGGGGATGTGAAAGTGCAAATGAAATATGGCATAGGTTACAAATGCATCATGAGGGTGATAGCAAAACCAAAGAAACTATGATAAGTCTCCTCATGCATAAATATGAAATATTTTCTATGCAAATCGGTGAGAACATAAGCGACATGAACACTCGCTTCACCGATATTACTAACTCTCTTTTGATTCTTGGAAGAAGGATAAATGAAGGAGAGATGACTCGGAAATTCCTCCGATCATTGAGCAACGATTGGGAAGACAAGGTCGTCGCAATTGAAGAATCGCACGATCTTTCCAAATTGAAGATGGAGGAACTCATTGGAAATCTCATGGCCTATGAGCTTCAATTGAGTCATCGCAAAGAAAAAGAAGCTTCCAAGAAAACTCCTTCTATGGCCTTACATGCAGATTTTGAGGAGCAAAAGAGAGAAGATGAAGAAGAAGAAATCGTGGTCCTTGCCCAAGATTTTTTCAAATACCTCAAGAATAAAGAAGACAAAATTGAAAGAAGAGGTATTAGGATTGAGAGAAAAGAAGGGGAGAAAAAGAGGGAGAAAAGAAAAGAGAAGGGAAGGAGCAAGAGAAGAGAAAGGAGGGAAGAAGCTCACAAAGCTACATGGAATGATTCCTCATCACAATCAACATCATCTTCCACCTTGCATAGTAAAGGAGAATTTGCTTACTCATGTCACATGGCAATTGAAGATGAATTGAGTGAGGTAGCCTCTAACTCTTCTATTTCTAATTCTTGCTCATCTAGAGATCTTAGTGATAGCTCAAACTCAAGTGCATCTAATGAAACATTTACTAAAGATGAGCTTCAAAAAGCATTTCATGAGTTAGTTAAACAATATGAGATCATTTGTGAAAAGAACAAAAATGCTAGAAAAACTATAAATGATCTAAAATGCCAAATTGAATTAATCATGAATGAAAAGAATGAGGTGATTGCTAGACTTGAATCAAATGAATCATCACTTGCTAGTCTAAGTAAAACACCCATTATTGATGAACATGTAGATCTTAAAGCCTCAAATATGCAATTAAGAAAAGATCTTGAAATGTTCACTAAAGGGACAAAAATGCTTGATATGCTTTTGAGTAGTCAAAGACAATCATTAGCTAAACATGGTTTAGGATACAATGTGCATTTGAAAAACCATGTATCTCATACTACTTTAAATGGCAAGCATTTATTTGTTAAATCTAGTTCCTCAAGTGTGTGGGCACCCAAAACCAAAATGGTTTGGATCCCAAAAGCTAATGCTCAAGGACCCAAAGTTGTTTGGGTACCTAAATCTACACTTGTAGGAGCTTGAGGAAGAGATTGGTGGTGACCGGGTGAGCCAAAACGTCAAATTCGAATCCGGTTGCATCACCAAGTCAAGATTGGAGCTAATCAAATTCAAGTTTGGTATAAAATTTCTATCTTTGAATTTTTTGAAAAATTAGCTCTAATCTAGTTAATATGCTTAATTGTCATATCCTTAGATGTTCAATTCATTGAAAATCATTTATCCCTATTCATTGCAAATCATTTATCACATCCATTGATTCTAAATGTCAAATTTTAAATGGATGTTATAATAAGGCTTAAGTTGAAACTTAAATGAACTTAACTTGAATCATACTCATTGTTTCCATTTAGCCTTATTGATAGGGGGAGCTTAATTGTTATATCTTTTAATTAGAGTAATGAAGTGCAAAATTTAGGGGGAGCAACTTCATTACAAGACATCCAAATTCTATGCTTAAAGTCTTAAATAATTATTATTTTTGATGGATGTCAAAGGGGGAGAGATAATTAAGGGGGTAACTTGGAATTTGGCATAAAATTAAACAAAAACTATGCACATCCATAGGGGGAGCATTAATATGCATAGTTTACATATACAAATTCCATGTATTTAGATAGAATTAAGATATAGGTTGTCATCATCAAAAATGGGGAGATTGTTGGCTTTTTGGCCTTAATCTAGGTTTTGATGATTTAATTAACCTAATCTTAATTATGATGATGTAGAGTAGCACACATATTGCATTGCACATATATAGTATTGTGCTAACCTCTACAGGTGATCAAGACTCGTGGAAGGAAGGAAATCAAGTCAAGATTTGTAATAAAGCTAAATGAAGACTTGTAATCTTGATTTTATTTTGAGTCTTAGGAACATGTGTAAATTGAGCATACAAGAGTTAAAAACATATCACATACACACTAGGTTCCTTAGAGAAGTCACACACAAAATTTCACCTTATTTGGACTTCATTAGATCACCCAAACCTTAGTCGGAAATCACTTATAAACTTAAACCCAGATTTCCTGTGTGAACCGGTCGACCGAACCAGTTCTCAGTTCGACCGGTTTATAACAGACTCTCCACAGTGATTTTACCGAACTCTACCGGTCGACCGGTTCTACCTTTTTGGTCGACCGATCCCGGATTTTAATATGGCCGTTTTTCTTGTCGTATTCCTATAACGGTCGTATTCGTATAAAACAAAACTTAACCCCAAAATACTTTCGGTAACCGGTCGAACGACGACCTTGATTCGGTCGACCGGTTGAACACATTTTCAGAAACCAAATTCCCTGCTATCGGTCGACACATTTCTCGTTCGACCGATTGACCTTTGTCTCAACCGAATTCCCTTATCGGTCGATCGCCCCATACTTTGGTTCGACCGATTCACTTAAGTAGAGTTAAGTTCTAGCTCGTTTGTCCGACCGAATATTCTTTTGTTCGACCGTTCTCTTTGAAATCATGTTAACGGTCGACCGGTGTACTAGTTTCGGTCGACCGGTTCTGGACAGATTTGCAGCCCGATTTTCTGCTTTGTGTATCTTGCACAAAACCCAATCAAATCTATCCCCAACGGCTAGAATACCTTAGGAGCTTTTAAATAGAGGTTCAAGACTTGTTGTTAACACAACTCTCCAACTCCAATTGTCCCAACACATTAGAGAGAAACTTCAATCCTCAAAGCTCCCAATTCTACACTCCATAAGCCTAAACTTCACACATTTGATCATATACTCATCCTACTCAAAGTGTGCTCAATTAGAGAGTGAATCCCACTCAAGGTTACATTTGTTGTAAAAGAGAGCAAGGGTCTTGGTGAAAGCCCAAGACAAGAAGCAAGGATTTCGGTGAAAGCCCGAAGTGATTCTCTCGGTTTGTGAGAGGTGGTGCCAAGCTCGGCGAGGGTTGTTCGCGAGCTTGAAGACTTGTAAAAGGCGTTGCTCCCGGCCCGGAACGGGGAGGCATAGTGAAGACGCAAGAGGAGCTCGAACGGGGATTCGAGAGGGGCTTGCAAGAGAGGACGTAGGCGCGGCCGAACCTCTGTAAATCCGACGCGTCTTTGTGTGGTTTGCATTGTCTTTCTTTCTCTACTTGTTTGTTTATTCCGCTGCGCATTTGATTGCTTAATCAAGTAGAGAATTGTGGATTAGCTTAAAAAGTGATTAGTGGACCCATAACCCACACGATCCTACCTATCACATTGTTAGGGTCATGTTAGTGTGTTGCATTTAATATCGATATATCTGTCATGATCCTTGGGTGACTTGTCTTCTTTTGCTTGCCTAGTGCTTCAAAATTTTCATATTTCTTTCAAAATCTTCATGTGTTTGCGAAAAAAAATGTTTTGTGGGTTTTGTGTGTGTTTATCATGTGCAAAACCGTTGAGAGGCAAAGTAAAAAGAAAGCTCCCAAAATTGTCTTGAACTTGATGCATTAGGATATCTAGTATAGTGGCTTTAGGATTTATCTAGTCGTTAGGATGCACCCCAGTTTTCCTTCGGGGGTGGGTAATCATAGGGTTTCAGTGTTGAAATAATTAGAGAAGTCCATCCCGAACCTAATGAGTCAATAATTCATGTTTGTTAAATTAAAGAAGTTTGTTGTAGTCAATGACCATTGATGAGATTTAAATTTATACCGCAAGTGCACGGTGTCTATGAAGACGTGGCAAGTCAAACCAATCAAACCAAGTTGGCCAGTTAGTGTATAGCTAGTGGGGGCGCTTCCGACAGAGTCGGTGCCAATTAGACAACCACGTCGCTTGGAAGACTTTCGTCAACACAAAAACACTTTCTAGACACCAAATTGAATTCAATTAGCTTCAGGTCATAGCAAGTCAAACCAATCTCCTCCTTAATTGAGTCCGAGTCCTTAGGGGTCAATGTCTAATTGATTTTAATTTTAGGCTTGGGTGACACTTGAGGATTGTGATTTGTGGGCCACGGAAGGGTGATGAAATCCCCACCGTATCTTTTCCTATGGAGTTGCCCTTAAGATAGTTTAACTTAGATCTAACAAAGATAGTCAAACAATGGTCTTTTTAATGGGGGCAATTGCAAGGTTGTATGCAAATTAAATTATATGCTTAAATGCAGTCGTTAAAAACCGCGATACGTACCTTGTCTCCAGCACTCTTCAACAAAAATAATTTGCAATAATTTAGCAAGAATAATGCAAACAAAACATTATATGATGCATGCACTAAGGTCTTTCTAATTTTGCCAATTTTTAGGTCAGAGTTGAGTTATTGCTAATTATGGAATTTTTGACCCTAACACGTGCAATTCTACGAAAGGAAACTTTTCGAAAATTCAGATTATACGAGAAAGGCAAGAAAAGTTACCTCCGCAATGCTCAGACAGGTTCGCCGCCTGCTCTCGGAATTTCCAGTAGCTCAATGCGACCAATCCACGATGTAGACGACCCCAGAGAAAAATGACGCCCAGAAGCCTTACTGGTGCGGCGAATTCGCCGCAAGTTGTTCTTCAGGTGCGGCGATTTCGCCGCTCGTTTAGCTCCAAATGTGCCCGGATTTCTCCGCGCACTCTGTTGTCCCCTGAAACACAAATCCAAATACTTAGATTGCGCACAAGATAAACAAGATAAAATCGAAAACACAAAAATAACAAAAATCTGCGTCGCCTCCCCGGCAACGGCGCCAAAAACTTGATGAGATTTAAATTTATACCGCAAGTGCACGGTGTCTATGAAGACGTGGCAAGTACGGGTCGAACACAAGGAGGGAGAGATTTCGTTGTTAATGTTATTTTCGATTAAGAGGAAGAAGTAGAGAAGAATCAATTAGGGTTTTTGGGTTTTTTGGTTTAATTAACTAAACTACGAAACAAAAGCAATTAAAATTAAAACAAGAACAAAGAAGAGAATTCCGTCGGGTGGAGGTCTAGACTTAGGTTTAGATTGGAGAATGGAGAAACTTGAAATAAATCATGTTAGTTATGAAGCATTACAAGATAAATGATTTAACATAAACTCAAGTAATCAAAATATACTAATCACGAACTTAAAACAATAACATGCATTCATCTTCTCTACCCCTAATTCCATCACCTCCACCCTTTGGAAAGAGTTAGAAACTCATGGAGGGAGGAAGAAGAAAGGATCCTAGAGACATTAAAAGAAAATAAAACAAAATAAAACAGAAATTTATTACTAATGATCCAAGACCAAATGTTCAAAGATGTGTTACATTCGTCCTACAGGGCTATTTATAGCCGATACAGGGGATACCAATACATAAAAGGATAGTACACGCGTCGACCCGACACTGGACAAAAATTGGGCACACAGATCAATGACTGGGCGGCGGAAACGCCGCATATTGAAGGTGTTGTGCGGCGAAAACGCCGCACAATCAGGTCTGCTCGGGTCCGGATTTTGGTCATGTGTTTATGGTATGATTTGATTTTTATTTACGCGTCTGGATGATTCTTTCCATTGTCTTGAACTCCGGATTATTCCTTCCATTGTTGGGGATTTATTTTTGACTTTTCTTTTGACTTTTCCAACAAAATAACTTGATCCTTTTCTTTTGCAATCAGGTCCTTGGCATTTTGCAATTAAGCCCTTGACCTTTTTGTGATTAGCTCCTTGAATGCTTTTATGCTTGGATTCATTTCCATTCGGAACCCGATAAACTTGAATTCGGTCTTTATGATAGAAATGAATCTTTTGCACACGTTTATGCTCGGAATGTGGGTAAATTGCATTCAGGTCCCTGTATTCTGTAAATAAGACTAAACACATACCTTAGTAGCATTTATTGATGTAAAAGTAATCTAAATGAAAGACATATGATGCAATGTATGCAATGCATCAAATACCCCCACACCTAGATTTTGCTAGTCCCTAGCAAAGCAGAGTATAAGAAAATGAAAGCAGGGAAATCCTAACTCACTTTCGTAGGAATCACGGTTGCACTTAGCATGTGCAACAAGCCGTTAAACCTCCAAGTTTCCTAGGAGGAGGAGTGTTGTCTCCTGAGGGTTTTCAGCGGATATACCCACAAAATCCTGAATCAACATTTCATTAATAGCTCTCAATATCCCTACCTCAACTTTATACATCTCACTAAGAATTTTTGCATGCTCATTATATAAATCTAACTCATTAAAAATATGACTTGGTCTTTGTTCCTCCAACATTCACACCACTAACCCTTCTACACATGTTTATCACTTGAATTATTTTGCACGCCTCCTCTGGTGGTGAAGTATCATTTGGATCAACCATGGCATAGATCATTCTTTTAGCTTTGGGCCTTGAGCATCTTAAAGTATTTTTTTTCCCGTGATTCAACACATTTGCCTTTTTTTTCTTTTTGACACTTATACCCTTTTTGCATTCGTGTAGCGAGTTTGGTCGATAATCCCGAGCTGGAAGACTCAAGTTACCGGGTTTTAAGATACCCCTACGGACCAGTGACTCAAAGGCTTGGGCTTTTGTAATCATTTTGCAAAATGTGATTTCCTCACTTTATTCCTTTATTTTTACTTTTATTTTCCTCAAGGCTTACTTGCTATTAGAAGTCCACACTTCCCGGTATATTTTCCTCAACCTCTGCTTTTTATCAACCACTTCAAAGATTTGATTCATCCAATTTAAGTGCATACATGTCTTACAAGGGCCATGGGTTATTTCTTTGGAACTTAGATTTATGTCATAATTTCTACAAGCATAACTATATAATAAGGAACAAAAACTTAATGCAATTTGTACACGGGTTTTGGCAGTTCAATCTTAAGCTATGTCATAGAATATTGAATTTATTTATTTATTTTTTATTTTTTTATTTTTTTATTTTTTATTTTTTTTATTTAAAATAAAGCAGAGCAGAAAATCAAATAGATAGATATGTACATATATAAACCCCCCACACCTAAATCATGCATTGTCCTCAATGTATGCGAGCAAGATACTACATGGATTTATGCATGAAAAAGGAAAGATCTCACCAACGTGAAGTACAAAGGAAAGTTCATGGCTCTGTTGATGGACAAAAACCCGAATTCCCTCAAAAACCTGTGAGATGCTAAAGAAGGGATAAAAACAATTTTTTTTTTTACTTATTGTTATACAAATATAACTATGTACAAACATAAGTTCCCATCTTCATTTGTCAAAAGACCTCAAAAGGGAACATGACACCACGTGGGGCCAGAATATTCATGCGTGGGCCCCCTTCACAAAGAGCACAAGAAGAAATGAGAGGTTCATGAATTGGACGCAAAGGCGTCTCATACAAAGGATCAAACTGAAAGAGCTTGAACCTCTCGAGAGTTTGGGAAATAGGGGGCAACGGAAGAAGAGTTTCTCCCGTTACGGTGCTGAAGTTATGATCGTCAATCCAAACTCTCCAACCAACTGGCTGGTGCGTCGGAGCGAGGTCAGGAGCCTCGTTAGGCAAGTCCGACTCAACAGGTAAACATAAAATGGGTCTCATACCCAAGGTATCCTCCAAGGAACTCCTAATACCCTCATGAGCACTGTAGTCGTTTGATGTTCCATCATTTCCAAGATGATCAGGAACGATAGTGAGAGGCAAACTCTCATCAGGTTGTTTGAAATTGAGGGTGCTAGGGAGCTCTTGCTCCACCGGAAGTGAGTCCTTAAGAGGCACAACATGAAGATCATGTGGCTCAAGGGCCACAGGGCACGAAGATAAGGCACAATCCTGGGCCGACTCATGATGAAACTGGTCAATGTGTATCGAATCCTCCACTAAGTGATCGTGAATTGAAACCCCAAGTCCTTCAGACTGACTAGGAGTTTGGCTTTGACAGATTGTGCTTTGAATTTGTGGATGTGGTGGTGGTTCGATATCAAAAGGTGGATCCTCATGTTGACACGAAAAGTTACTCTCCTTACGTTCACCTAATTGTTGTATCATTTGACTCAAATGCGATGTTATATTTTGTACGGATTGTTGAGTGGATTCCATGTACGTAAGGAAAGTTTGTTCCAAGGAATTAGGTACGTGGTCAACTATGAGGTCCAAGTTTGAGCTTGTGAAATTATGGGATTGGGTGTTGATGGGCTGAGAATAATGATTTGACGTGGGGAGTTGGTAGAATTCTGGGTATTCGGGAGGAGGATACTGAGGTGAAAATGAAGTATAAGAATTTGGATATGAATTGTTTCTCCACGAATCCATCACTCTCGGGTTGTACGCGGATGCGTAATAGTCATTTTGAGCGTCTTGGGAAAAAGTATGCTCATACTCAGGCTCTGGGGGAACATAAGGGCATTCCCTGATAACATGACCACTCAACCCACAACAGTCGCACGGTACGGCTACTGGAGCCACCGGTGCACTCTTGTTGTCTGTCCTACGCATGAAGGAGGCAAAAGTTTGTTGTAATGTCTCAGTTTGTTGACCAGCATATGATCCAACATAACTAGATTGTGGTCTAGCAGTCGGTGCCTCTCTCATGTTACCCCAATATAAAGATTGCTCAGTCATACAATTAGGATTGTCCCAACCATATGGGGTGTTAGTCTGAGCCACCCCAGGTTGCAAGGTTTTAGAATACCAGGAAGCATTGTCCTGATCCCAACAATGATATGGATGGTTGCTCATGTAACCATCCATCAAAACACTCTTGAGTCAAGTACTCTTATCCTTATGAGGCTAAGCAAGCACAAGTTCTCGACTCGACCCTAAAATGCTAATAGATAATGTAAAGGGGAGGAGACTAGAACGTATAAGTAGGTGAGAAGAAGATGACTCAGAGGAGAAGGGAAACTTAACTCTAAAGATAGATAAGAGGGTCGGTCAGAGGTTTCCTAAGAAAGCACGGTTCAAACAATCCTAGACCTAGTGTCGCTTAGATCTAGACGACTCCTAACTGGTTAAGTCGAATTGATTTGCTTGATTCACCTCCCTCACCAATCAAACCAAGTTGGCCAGTTAGTGTATAGCTAGTGGGGGCGCTTCCGACAGAGTCGGTGCCAATTAGACAACCACGTCGCTTGGAAGACTTTCGTCAACACAAAAACACTTTCTAGACACCAAATTGAATTCAATTAGCTTCAGGTCATAGCAAGTCAAACCAATCTCCTCCTTAATTGAGTCCGAGTCCTTAGGGGTCAATGTCTAATTGATTTTAATTTTAGGCTTGGGTGACACTTGAGGATTGTGATTTGTGGGCCACGGAAGGGTGATGAAATCCCCACCGTATCTTTTCCTATGGAGTTGCCCTTAAGATAGTTTAACTTAGATCTAACAAAGATAGTCAAACAATGGTCTTTTTAATGGGGGCAATTGCAAGGTTGTATGCAAATTAAATTATATGCTTAAATGCAGTCGTTAAAAACCGCGATACGTACCTTGTCTCCAGCACTCTTCAACAAAAATAATTTGCAATAATTTAGCAAGAATAATGCAAACAAAACATTATATGATGCATGCACTAAGGTCTTTCTAATTTTGCCAATTTTTAGGTCAGAGTTGAGTTATTGCTAATTATGGAATTTTTGACCCTAACACGTGCAATTCTACGAAAGGAAACTTTTCGAAAATTCAGATTATACGAGAAAGGCAAGAAAAGTTACCTCCGCAATGCTCAGACAGGTTCGCCGCCTGCTCTCGGAATTTCCAGTAGCTCAATGCGACCAATCCACGATGTAGACGACCCCAGAGAAAAATGACGCCCAGAAGCCTTACTGGTGCGGCGAATTCGCCGCAAGTTGTTCTTCAGGTGCGGCGATTTCGCCGCTCGTTTAGCTCCAAATGTGCCCGGATTTCTCCGCGCACTCTGTTGTCCCCTGAAACACAAATCCAAATACTTAGATTGCGCACAAGATAAACAAGATAAAATCGAAAACACAAAAATAACAAAAATCTGCGTCGCCTCCCCGGCAACGGCGCCAAAAACTTGATGAGATTTAAATTTATACCGCAAGTGCACGGTGTCTATGAAGACGTGGCAAGTACGGGTCGAACACAAGGAGGGAGAGATTTCGTTGTTAATGTTATTTTCGATTAAGAGGAAGAAGTAGAGAAGAATCAATTAGGGTTTTTGGGTTTTTTGGTTTAATTAACTAAACTACGAAACAAAAGCAATTAAAATTAAAACAAGAACAAAGAAGAGAATTCCGTCGGGTGGAGGTCTAGACTTAGGTTTAGATTGGAGAATGGAGAAACTTGAAATAAATCATGTTAGTTATGAAGCATTACAAGATAAATGATTTAACATAAACTCAAGTAATCAAAATATACTAATCACGAACTTAAAACAATAACATGCATTCATCTTCTCTACCCCTAATTCCATCACCTCCACCCTTTGGAAAGAGTTAGAAACTCATGGAGGGAGGAAGAAGAAAGGATCCTAGAGACATTAAAAGAAAATAAAACAAAATAAAACAGAAATTTATTACTAATGATCCAAGACCAAATGTTCAAAGATGTGTTACATTCGTCCTACAGGGCTATTTATAGCCGATACAGGGGATACCAATACATAAAAGGATAGTACACGCGTCGACCCGACACTGGACAAAAATTGGGCACACAGATCAATGACTGGGCGGCGGAAACGCCGCATATTGAAGGTGTTGTGCGGCGAAAACGCCGCACAATCAGGTCTGCTCGGGTCCGGATTTTGGTCATGTGTTTATGGTATGATTTGATTTTTATTTACGCGTCTGGATGATTCTTTCCATTGTCTTGAACTCCGGATTATTCCTTCCATTGTTGGGGATTTATTTTTGACTTTTCTTTTGACTTTTCCAACAAAATAACTTGATCCTTTTCTTTTGCAATCAGGTCCTTGGCATTTTGCAATTAAGCCCTTGACCTTTTTGTGATTAGCTCCTTGAATGCTTTTATGCTTGGATTCATTTCCATTCGGAACCCGATAAACTTGAATTCGGTCTTTATGATAGAAATGAATCTTTTGCACACGTTTATGCTCGGAATGTGGGTAAATTGCATTCAGGTCCCTGTATTCTGTAAATAAGACTAAACACATACCTTAGTAGCATTTATTGATGTAAAAGTAATCTAAATGAAAGACATATGATGCAATGTATGCAATGCATCAACCATTTAAATCTTATTGTGAGACATTAAGTGTAGGGGTTTTGGTTCATGTGTAGATAAGAAATAAGTGAGTAGGTGTTCTCTCTTCTCGCACGGCTCCTATCACTCGGGAAAGTAGGTCTGAGGGGACTTTGTGCCTGGTGCTTTCGAGTCATCTGACTTAGGATGCGCCGACCAAAATCCCGTTACACGAGTGGTAGAGATTGCCTTATGTGGAGATTTGGGGAAAAGTGTACGTGATAGTGTAAGTCCTCATGAGCAATGATACACGAAACCTGACCCTGGGAGAATGAAACTCCAACTAATAAAATGAAAAAAAATATAAGAAAAAAACAAAAAGAAAAAAATGGTAATGCAAATAAGAACCTTAATGGACTTTACACTTTGTATCACTTGAGGATGTTGAGGTTATCAATGTCTTTCACTTAATTCCTTATTTAACTTGCACGAATGGTTCATTAGGTTAGGTGGGTGGACTGATTACCCATATAGAGTCGGCCCGTAGGATTACCGCGTCCAATGATCAATAAAAATGAGTCCATCGAGTCAAGTGTCTAGATTGAATAATGTATCTTGTTCGGATTTTGTGGGTATATCCGCTAAAAACCCTCAGGAGACAACACTCCTCCTCCTTGGCGACAAGGAGGTTTAACGGCTTGTTGCACGTGCTAAGTGCAACCGTGATTCCTACGAAAGTGAGTTAAGATTTCTTATTTTTCATTTGCTTTTTCCTTTCTTTGTTTTGCTCGGGACTAGCAAAAGTTAGGTGTGGGGGTATTTGATTGACATCATTTCATGCTTATATTTGTATCTTATATCCATTATCTTTCACCTAAACAATGCTACGTAACGAGCTTTATGTTTTAATTTCAGAAATAAAGAGGTTTGAAGAGAAGAGGCATGAAATGACCTAAAAGAAGTAAAAAAGACTGAGTTGAGAGACTCAAGGACTAAGATGCAAGATCGAATGACCTGAATGCAAGATAGAAGGACCAATGAGCAAACAAGAATACTCCACACCATCATGGGGAGTATTTTGGCAATTCTATTCGGGTCGGAGCTCCAGCAAGCGAGGTAGATGCATCAAAGACCAACAAATCGATCCAGAAAAGCCCACAACAAATTCCAGCCGGATCCAGAACTTATGGACCGCCAATTGGCGGTCTGGATCGCTCCGGATCCGTTAAGACTTCGCGGGCACATGTATTAGTATGTGTTTAGGCTATTTTTGGTATTTGTTTAGTCTCATACCGGGGGATTGTCCCGGATTACCTTTTTCTATGACTATAAATAGAACTCTCCCTCCTCTCTTGTACCTCATCTCTATCTTGGTGGTTATCCTCTCTACTAGGAGTTCAAGCCTTGAAGCAAAAACCCTGGTGGAGAGAGACTACTTGTAATTGAGTGAGTAATAATAGATGTTTTCCTTTAGTTATGTTGTTTCTTTATTAGTTTAATTTCCTTTCATATGCTTGCATGCTTCTTTAGTTTTATGTCATTTTAGATTTTTTAATATTCCTTGCTTGCTTAGTTTAATTTCATTTCAGTAGAATGTTTCATTTTAATGTAGGTTGTAGTGTAATGATTAGTGAGTAGTTTCATCCCCATTTGGGGGTGGAGAAATATGTGATATGATCATGTGGTGTATTAGGTGTGTGTTATCTTAATCCTTTGAGCCTTATATGATTTCCATTATCATCTAATGAGATTTCACTCTTATCTTTGATATGTTAATGCTCTTGAATGAAGTTTAGCTTATGCTTAGATTAGTGAACATATTTTATGAGGAATGATAAGGTGAGGATATTGATGAAATTAATATTGGAAACACAATTTGTAGTGCATGTACTCTTGTTGCCTTTACCTTGGTTAATGTCTTGTATGTTTTAATGATCACTACTACAGAAAAGGGAATATACGTCGGATATAAGGGGTTATACACGTCGGATATGAGCACACCCCAATCCGACGTCTAGGTGTGCGTCGTCTATACATAGACGTCGGTCATAGTATAGCCGACGTCTATACCTAACGGATATACGTCGGCTTTAATTAGACTCCGACGTGTATTCTTTAATGTATACACGTCGGTTAACAAACATACGACGCCTATACTTTAGGTATACACGTCGGTTAACTAACATACGACGCCTATACTTTAGGTATACACGTCGGTTAACTAACATACGACGCCTATACTTCTGGGATAGACGTCGGGTAAATAATATACGACGCCTATACGTCAGGGATAGACGTCGGATTACATAGAAAGCCGACGTCTATTCCTTTCTTCAGAAGAATAGACGTCGGATTATAGATACAGCCGACGTCTATTCCCAAACCTGGACAAAAAAAATAAATAGGATCCAACGAAATTGTTTTTAGTCATCGTCGTCGTGTACATACAACTGCACCAAATTCGTTCACCTATAAATTTCATCCACATACATCCATATACATCCCACATACATCCATACAATTGACATTCACAAGCATACATCCACAAGCATACATCCACAAGCATACATGCACAAACACAAACACAAAAATACAACCACACAATTGACATTCAACACACTTGCAATTAATTCATTCTAAAATTAAGGCGATTATATTAAGGCATAAAGTGTAGGTTTGTAATACAAGTGCACTTGTTAACTAAATTACAAAAAATACAATTGGCAGTAGAACCTCTTAGTTCGTCAGCATGTTTCTGATGAAATAGCGAGCCCATCGGTCGCGAGTTTCATCGAGCTCTTGTTGCGAGAATGGATCACTACTTTTTGGGAAAACCTATCAAAAAATTACAAGCGTGTTGAATATTAATAACTAAATATTGAAACTACAATTGAATATACAATTGAATAACGATCTACATTACCTCGGTTAGACATACGTCTTGAGTTGCCACATCGAGGATTTCCTCCATGTATCTCATCACGTAGTAACCGCATTCCGTATTTCCAACCTGCTTCCGGTACTACAAACATAGGAATTCGCTAAATATTTGTTCATAACTTAATTAACAAAAATGGGATAGAACGTACTCTCATTCCATGTCATGTTATTCCTGATTTTGTGGTTGTTCTCCTACCACCTAAAGCTCTGTAAACCTTAATTGCCCTGAGTAGCACAACTTAAAATATCAATCAATAATACTAATAAAAATCCACGAATTACTTTATTCACGACTAAACGAACTTACATATTTAGAAGTTTCTTTATTGAGTCCCTTGGTTTATTCGACCCCAAAGGATCAAACCAATATGCCGAATTAGTCGTTGGGCATACAACGACAAGCATCCAATGAGCCCTGTGTTATATATATAATTAGAAGTTTATTACAAAATAAAATTTCACTTTGAATTACAAAGTTTACCTCTCATGATAAGGGAGCAGATAATATTTCTTGTCTTCTTCTTTAAAGAATGTCCCTAGTTGACCCGATTTATCGTCATTCCCGTATATATATGTAGATGGACTGATAAATCCAAATACTTGATCCTCGGGAAAGATTGACCTTCTGGCGTCGTAAAGATGTCTACAAGTATAAAAATTATAATTTATTACAGTTTTGATAAAATTATTCAATACTTTTCATTGTATACAAAAGAACACTTACTTCACTTGCACGTCGATAATCATGATACACAACGAATCCATCGCCATGAACTGCATGATATCCTCTTTGGTGACGTACAAAGCCGGAGGCAACCCTTTATCCCCCTCCAACTCCAAGGTACTTAACGATTGTGCCTCCCTACCTACCATACATTGATACAACATTTTGCACATACTTGGAAGCGAATTAATGTTGATCGGAGATTGGTTGTTTGACCCTTTGCTCCGGGGGCTTGACACCTTACAAAGATGTATAGAACCGTTAAAATACAATTGTTAACAAATTTGAAGTTTAAAGTCTTTCAAAGTTAAACTATACCTCATGTTTGTCGTTTAGCTCTACTAAATAACTAGGCCAACGCACGAACCCACCGATAGCATCGCCGAGAGTAACAATCTCTTCTTCCGGAAATGGCACAAAAACACCAGGATCTAAGCAACTCTCAACTGCAACCTTCAATTCTCCCTCTCCTACCTCTGTGAAGTGGTGTCTGGAGATGTTATAAACTTTCCCGTGTCCCACCAATCTTCGATCATTGTCTTGTATGTTTTAATGATATGATGTTATCTTATTTCATGAGGAGGTAAAGTTGAATTTAGTTTTATGATTTCATGCACTACATGTTGTGAGGAGCATAATTGAACACACACACACATCTTTATATTCACATTATTTCTCTACCCCCTATGAGGTTTAGTTTTATTGCTTCTCTTCCATTCCTTTTTGCATTGTAGTTTAGTTTGATCATCAATCATTTCTCTCCTTTTTTTTCCACTCGCCTTCGAACAAACCAAAAGTCGACACACCTCCCTGTGGATCGACCCGTATTTGTCACCGCTTCAACGCGACCGTGCACTTGCGGTTATATAAAACGTTCAATCAATGTGCCATCAGGTTTAAGTGATAATATATTCTAAACTAGACAAATAAATGTTCTCAACGAGTATTTACTGAGCAAAATTGTACACGATTGCTATACCAAATTCAAAAAAGTTAATCAAACCAATAATTTAATGAGAAATTACAATTTCCTAATTGCACTTTTGACTTGATGGTTAGGTATTTTCAAGTAAGTAATTTGGTAAATGAGCAATGGTTATGTTATTACATATTCAATTGGATAGTTGAATAACTAAAAATGAGACTAAGTTACAAAATCTAAATGGCATAAGTTTTATCTGGATGGTCGGGTATTTTTGTGTAACCCATTGGGATGTGGATAAAATTACGTTACTTAACATTTAGAGGCCATGTATTTTTTCCAACAAGTCTCTAAATAAACTAAAAAACTAATGAAATTACTTAGGCGCTCTAACTAAATACTCATATAAGTCCATAGAAATCCGTACGTTTGTTTTACAAAACTGCCATATAGCTGAGTTTAATCTTAAGGATTCGAAAGAGAATCCAAAGTGATGTTAAAAGTGGTTACATGAATCAAAATATGTTAGATGGTATTGTGATTGCACATGTTAAAACCAAATATAGGGATATCGTACATGTTAAAACTAAATCTAATATAAATAGAATTTCATCCAACCGTATGTTCTCATCCATCACTTTACTTGTTCAAGTAGTCTGTAGATTGTAGATTGCAGACCCGTGTTGGTATCATATTACCAAAACAATTGGAAAACAACACTTCGGAAATATCCACGTACGAGAAATCACGTGGGTTTTCATGTGCGCAACCCGGATCTAACTACAAGTCTACAACCCATCGTCCCTAAACCCAAAGTCCATTTTCTAATTCTAATTTTAACTACAATCCATCCCTAAACCCTACTTCTTCCCAACACCTCTCCGATCCACCCCAAACCCTAACAATGGCTTCCTCCCTCGTCTCCAAACCCCTCCATCCCACTCACCTCCCACTCC
Organism: Triglochin maritima; assembly: GCA_963682175.1. NCBI lineage: Eukaryota > Viridiplantae > Streptophyta > Magnoliopsida > Alismatales > Juncaginaceae > Triglochin > Triglochin maritima. The sequence goes on from OY821772.1 coordinate 32,726,357, forward strand.
GCCTCCTCTCCACCACCATCCCAGACCCCACAACCCCCTCCCCACCCGCCGACCGCCCTCTTCGCCGCCCTCGCCCGCCCCCACCTTCGACCGCCGCCACCATCGCCCACATGATGACCCGCCGGCCCTGGACTACCCGCCTCCAAAACTCCATACGCGACCTCTCTCCCTCATTCGACTCCCCCACCGTCCTCTCCGTCCTCGCCCTCGCCCCCTGCCCCACCCACGCCCTCCACTTCTTCCGCTTCGTCGAGAAGACCGGCTTCCGCCACGACAACGACACCTACGTCGGCATCGTCAGGATCCTCGCTCAGGCCGAGATGCTTAACCATGCTAGGTGTTTGATCTTGGATGATATGCCCAAGCGCGGGGTGAGGCCGTCCGAGGATCTGGTTTTGCCCTTGCTTGATGCTTATGGACGCGCTAAGATTCCGCAGGTAGGGGTCTCTCGATTTTCGGTGGCATCCGGAATGCTGACATTGTGTGGTTGATTGGCTTAGTTTTGATCATTTGTTAACAAAAATGAATGCAATGTTAGTAAGACTTGGATACACTTAACGTCCGAATTCGGATCTGAATCCCAACTGATTTTACCATTTTTGAGTTTGAGTTCAGTTGAAGTTACCGAATTTGAATCTGAATATGAACAATCTTGGATTTCAGTATGAATTCCCTGGTGTTCACATTCAGATATTCCTGACGTCTGAATTGTGGAATGCTGACATTATGTCGTTGATTCACCTAGTTACGTTGATTTATGAAAAAATAGAGCAAAGTTAGTAAGCCACGAATAAACGTAATGTCCGAATTTGGATCTGAATCCCAACTAAGCTTACAATGTCTTGAATTAGAATCCAAATAAAGTTATTGAGTTTGGATCCAAATTCTCACGATTTCAATCTTCAATTTGAAATAATATTCGAGAACATGTATTGATGTTTTTATACATCAATGAAGGTTAGTCTAACAACTGCTCTAATGAAAAAACATCAATTCCCGTACATGTGAACCTTAAGTAAACCAGTTCAAAAAATGGAAGCAAATTGGCCCTCCACAATAAGATTCCTAGGATTGGCCCTTTTTAGAGTTTCTGGCTCAACAATTGCAATGAAGGAGATTGGGATTGATAACCAATATTTGAATTTGTTTCTTTTTAATATCATCGGCTTTGTGATTTTATATAATATCAATAGAATGTCTTAAGACTTGTGTATCTTAATTTGGTCATATATGCATATTAGATAAATACTTATGAAAAACAATTGCTTTCTTGTTAAATTAACATCTCTATTTCAGCTACTTTGTCTTTTGATGATTTTTGAAAGGCAAGAAGTTTCTTGTCAACTAACAAAATTCCAAATTTCAAATTAGATGTTGTGATAATTGTTTACAATTTGCATCCCAGGAAGTCGTTAAGCTCTTCCGCAAGATGCCCACTCTTGGAGTCCAACACACAATCGAATCCTATAACGTCTTCTTCAAGGCGATCCTGCGGAACGGCCGTGGGATGATGGCAAAGCGTGTTTTCAATTCGATGATCAGGGAAGGTATTGTTCCCACTGTTTACACTTACAATGTTTTGATTTGGGGGTTCTGCTTGTCGGAAATGATGCAAACAGCACAGCGATTCTTTGAGGAGATGAAGGAGAAGGGGGTTTTGCCGGATACCGTTACGTTTAACACACTTATTAGTGGGTGGGTCAGGGGGAAGAAGATGGAGGAGGCAGAAAGGTTGTTTCAGGAAATGAGTGGTGTTGGATTGGAGCCTAATGCTGTTACTTATACTACTATGATTAAAGGATATGTGGGGGTTGACAATGTGGACAATGGGTTGAAGTTGTTTCACGAGATGCAAGAGAAGAATGTTGGTCCAAGCGAGAAGACATATAGTATTTTGCTTCCTGGGTTGTGCGATGATGCCCAGAAGGCGGTTGAAGCAAGGAAGATTTTGGCTGTTATGGCGGAGAGGCATTTACGTCCGAAGGATGTAACAGTGTTTTTGAGGTTGATTTCTTGTCTGTCCAGTGCTGGGAATTTGGATGATGCTGTGGAGGTTCTACGCTCGATTGAAAAGTTTAGGCTTGTGGCAGATTCTTCACATTATGGTGTGTTGCTTGAGGGTTTTAGCAAGGCCGGGAAGTTTGAGAAGGCAGTCGAGATGCTCGATGAGATGCTTGAGAGGGGAACTTTGTCAGCTTCCAGTAGTGAGTTAGTGTTGGGGGCCTCTGCTTATAATCCAGTCATTGAGTACTTGTCAAGCAATGGCCAGACTAAAAAGGCAGAGGTATTCTTTAGGCAGCTAATGAAGAAGGGTGTTGACGATTCTGTCACATTCAATCATTTGATCCGTGGGCATGCAAAAGAAGGGGAACCAGAGGCTGCTGTTGAGCTCTTTGCCATCATGAACCGCCGAGCAATTCCTTCAGATGCAGATTCATATGTTGCTCTTATTGAAAGCTTCTTGAAGAAAGCAGATCCTGCTGAAGCAAAAACTTCCCTTGATGGCATGATAGAGCACGGACACCTGCCGAGCTCCTCATTGTTCCGATCTGTGATGGTCAGTTTGTTTGACGATGGTCGAGTGCAAACCGCAAGTCGGGTGATGAAGAGTATGATAGAGAAAGGAGTGAAAGAGAACATGGACATGGTTAACAAGATTTTGAAGGCACTTTTCATGAGGGGCCATGTTGAGGAAGCACTTGGGCGCATTAACCTGATGTTGTTGAATGAGTGTGTTCCTGAATTCGATAATTTTTTTACTGTTCTATGTGAGAAGGACAAGACAATTGCAGCTCTCAAGCTGGCAGACTTTGTGTTGGAAAGGGATTGTGATGTTAGTTTTGAAAGCTATGATAATGTTTTAGGTGCTCTTTACAAGGCTGGAAAGACACTGAATGCATATTCATTACTGTTCAAGATAAAGAAAAAAGGAGGTGTGGTCAATAAGAAAGCTTCTGCTGCCCTTATAAAGAGTCTGATTGATGAAGGGAATACCAAACAAGCTGATATTCTTTCACGGTTGATTTTTGCTGGTTCTCGGGAAAAAAAGAACAAAATCAGAAGCTGCAATTGAAGTTTGAAGAACTTTTTTGCTCTTTATTGGCTGTTTGTTCTAACTTCTAGACGCGGGTTTGAATTTCTTGAACAATTCTCAGAGCTATTGGAATATGATTGTCAAACAACAATGGGGATTAATATCACTTTGCTGTTGTTACTGTTAGTTTTGTGAGTCTGCAAAATCGATCCAGTTTGTTGGGACTGAGTAGGTGGATACAAAGGGGTAACTTTGAACATTTGAAAAGCTCTCAAAAGGCAGGTTTTGCCTTATCAACCAATTCAGATTTTAGAGGCGTTTCATGCCGTTGGCAGTTGATTTTGAGAGAAACAAGATCATTATATTATTCCCTGACCAACTAGTTTATTGTTCGGAAAGTGAAGTCCTGATCATTGGAGACAAACTAGTAATGTTTTTATTGTAATAATAAGGTTTAAAGCAGTTTTTAGACCTGCTACTTTATGATTTTGAAAGTTGATCGGGGGTTTACAGTTTACACTATCCTGCAGCAGAGCAGGATAGTTAAACTCTACTCTGCTATCCCAATTTTAACCCCAAAGCATTATGAATTATGTGATGGAAAGATATCATAGATGTATGTTTGTATGTCTTGCAATGTCTAAAGATGGAGCAGTTTTGAGGACTGTTACAAGATGTATTTGGAAGTAGATTTTGGCTTAAACTTTTTTTTATGCATTGATTTGTTAGAATTAATCTTTTACAGCGCAATTAAGAGGTATCTAATATGTAATAATTCAAGCATTAAATCCTTTTGAGTTAAAAGATTGTGTTGCGATATCTGTGGTTTTAAAAGATTGTGTTGCAATATCTGTGGTTTTAAATTGAGTCCTAATTGATGGAAGTACCATCAATCGTTGGGTTGAAATAAGATTATTGGTTTGTTGATGGCTTTTGACTAGGATGTGTATTCACATTGTTGATGTTGATGGCTTTTGACTAGGATGTGTATTCACACACTTCACTTGCCCCATTCATGGTTGTCGTTGCTATTAGCAAATTCTGTTAGTGTGTTGCTCCCGAATTCGATTGTTAAAATCTTTAAAGGTCATTAGAGTTCATATATTGGTATTTATTTACTGTTTTTTTTTTCATCGACTTGTTTAATGAGATATTCGTTTTGATTAATGATTTTTTTCCACAATGAACTTGCAGGGATATGGTTTTCCTTTCAAATTTACACACAATAAGACAAAGAGGCTAATGGGGCTGTATGAGTGCTTATAAAATCTTGATTATGATATTTTATTTTTAGTCACTTTCGATTAGTTTTTTCTATGAAAATTTAGGGGTAAGATATACCATATATTAGGAAATGTGGTAAAAAATTCAGATCAAATGAATAATTTGTAGATTTTAATCCGAACATTTTGAAATTCAGTAAATTTCAATCGTTCAAATATTGACATTTTAGATTAACGGTAAAATTAACTTGGAACGACCTGAAATTTAACGTCTAGTAGCTCAACACTTGTGATTAAGTTTGATTTAAAAAATTCGACTCTAAAGTGATTTAATTCTAAGTGACAACCAAATTGACGGTAAAGACCCATGCAACCACATTTTTTCGTAAAACAAATGTATATTTATTTGGTTCATGTTTCAATGCTTTTGTGCTGTGTGGGCATGGTTTAAGTAAGATTGACGTGACCCTGGACTTCACAGTTTGTGAACGAAATGTGTTGTCCTAACTTGGAGAGCAATGCTTGTTTTTGCTTTGGCCACGTTCCTTTAATATTGTGGAGTGTTGGAATGTTGTTCTTGATATGAACCAATTTTGGTTAATCACTTCAATTCATCCAAAACGTTGTTGTGGAAGGCAACAAGAAAGGAGTTGATAGGCTGGTACTTGGTAGTGACTGTAATCTTACTTCTCAAGATAGCTAAAGATGATCTGATTTCGTAGCTCAACTTCTCCAGATAGCTAAAGATCAACAGATCGTTTACTCCTTGTGTCCTGATAGCAGAAGGCCATGAGTAGATATGTCCTGATCCTGGTATAGCATTCAGTACATATCTTAATTCTTAGTTTTTCCTAACCTCATACTTTAGGAAATCACTTTCTTTTGGAGAGGAGACTCGTTTATTCCCCCCGAGTCTTGAATCCCATCAGTTTCATTCATCGTTTAACTATCCATTCCGGAAATCTAAAAAAAGTAAATAAAAAGGTTTGATAGTAGCAGATGATTAACAAATACCTTGCCTTAACACTTCTCAGCTCATCTGCTGTAAGACACCATTAGGATTGGTACAGAAGTCTGCTATGAATTTAGAGAAATCATATTTCCATGATTCACAACATTCTGTTAGAATTCAGAAGTGAATTGAATTAAGAAGTGAATTTCTGGATCAATTCAGATCTTCTAAGAAATTTAGATGACATGCAGTTTGCTACACAGATCTCCATCTCAATTCAACTTGAATGGTTCCATTTCTTGAATTGATCAAATTGTACTCGGCGTGTATCTGCCCGTTGTTCAGTACATCTATAAGATTGATCTCCACATGCCCAAGTGACTCCTGCGAGAGCGAATTTAAACAGCGAATTAAAACTCCAAAACAGATGTTCAAAATGACATTTTCTTTGAAAGTCTGTTTTTAGTTATTCTAGTTAGGTCCCAAGAAGCAACCCGCTTCGATGAGACGCAATTCTTTCTCATGGCCACTGTAAGGCTAAAAGCCAAACGACAGCAGGTAACTTTGGTTTGCATTTGAAATGACATTAAAGAGGTGTAAAATGAGCCGACCATTGCGTAAAAAAAGAAGGCTCTTCGCTTCTTGCTCATCACTTCGATTCGGACCTTCTCGTCTAGGGGAGGGCTTTCAAGAGTGAACTCGAACTCCTCATCCCACCTAGGATCCCTATTCTTCTTCATTCTCGGAAGAACAAAAACAAAATCAAACCGTTAAAAGAACATATTTACTAATTCCACCAAAAGAGCACATAGTTAACTGAATTATCGATACAAGATCAAAGTCAAGAGTGATAGAATTGCAGTAGTTAGTAGCATAAAATGGGATTATATACCTTTGTCTTCTTCAGTTCACCTCGAAAAAGCAATATAGCATAAGGATTTCCTTCAACATTTTCTGCTTTTTCGATGGTAATTGAAAGCAGTCCTCTGCTATATGACCGAGTTCGAGATCTCCCAGCCAAGGAAGTGATGTCTCTGGTAGGATCATTTGATGATCCGCTGAAAGTTTCATCTTCTTCTTTGAAAGGGTCGAATCTCAACTCGACGACAATCTTCCCTTTACTCCGCCTATTCTGAGGGTCGTGGGGATTCAAATTCTTTAGGAGGTTGAGAGTGAAGCGCGATGTTTCGTTAGGAGTCAGCTGGTTAAGTTGAACTACTTGCACTCCCAACTTGTCATGCGCTTTGACCTAAATGAGGGAAAATGAACTCTTAATTACCTCATCCTCACTCTCCCACCAAAATTTGAAACTCATCATTTTTGGTATGTTAAACTTTCTTGAGTTCATAAAAACCATCACATGATTACCCTCAAACTCAATGGAAGTTCAAAGTACTTATGTGATGGTCTTTACAATTGTGATATAAAATGAGGTCCAAACGCCAACTGAGGCTAGCTCAGTTGGTGGGTTTGTAATCTTGGATGAGCTAAGATCATGGATCAATCCTCAACAGAGATTGAGCCAATGTTTTGGATTTGACTAAACAATACGTGATGCTTTCAAAAAATGAGGTCAAAATATGATTAATGGCTTGTTGGATGGAAAAATTGGAGCAAAGAAGAGAAATAGAAATAAAAGGTGTTCGATCTCTCTTCTTTCCTTTCTTCCAATCGGATAGAAAAGAAAGAAAATAAGTTTCTCTTGTTTGGATAAGAACATTGTGAGAAAATAAAATGGTCATGCTAAACTGACTAAAATACCATTTAATTGCATTTAATAATACTTTTATTATTCCAATGGAGATATAAGAAAATGAGTTGGTCGAACCGCTTCCCAGTCGTAGTCATTGAGATGAAGAACTTGAGTTTGAGGATCTTTCACTGTAAGGTTGAAATTTTCATTCCATTCAGGATTGAGACTTTTCAGTAGCACTGAGGTCTTCCTTGCACGACCTTTCCCATCCAAACTGAGCTTCACATAAGGGTCAGCTTTCCCGAGAAAATCTGCCCTGTGAAGGTCAAGCGCTCGCACATTCTTCACATGTAAAATGCCAACCGGCTTTCTCGCAGCTCCACTGTCATGGATATACAGAAAGTTAATAATATATCAATCATTTGAAAACATTGTTATCAAAATTACAATTAGTAGAATCTATGATTCCCAGGTAGCTCAATTTTTAAGCTTCTAAAATATTAGATTCTTGCTTTGATATCCTTCTTGAATTTGGAATCAAATTGTTCTCAATCAAAGTAGGAGTTATCAATGCTTGGAAACCGATTCAGCTTTTGACCAAATTTTATTAATCTTTTCATCCAAACGTTGTTCCAGACGGACCCTAAGAGTATATATCATTATGACAAACCAACTGACAAGAATATATTTCTGTTAAAGGAGAAAATAAAGAAAACGGCAAGTCCACACTTCAAAGAGGACACAACGGTGGGTTAAAATGGACAAACTCATATCTTAAAAAGGTAAATCCACACCTTAAAATGTACAAACCCAAAGGATAAAATAGGCAGACTCGTATCTTAAATTTTGTAAACCCAAATTTTAAAATGGACAAATCAGTAGGTTAAAATGGACAAATGTACATATTAAAAAGGACAAATCCACACCTTAAAATGGACATACCAGTAGGTTAAAATGGACATGCTCGTATCTTAGAAAGGGTAAACCAACTAGACTGATCAGTAGGTTAAAATGGAGAAACCCATATGTTACGAGTCCTTATAAAATGGGCAGAGTCCTATCTTTGAAAGGGCAACCCCGCACCTTAACATGTTCACACGATCCAGAAGTTTTCCAGATTTGGCTATGGATGGTCTCACGTTTCAAAAGGACCGGTATGAGTTATTTTCATTTTAAATTAGGAAACCCAAAGAAGTAACAACAAAGCGAAAGACATCTAAAGTTTTGAAAAACATCCATAATTTTATTACGAAACGAATCTGAAAAGGAAGTACATGTCTACAAACAGAAAATTTCCCACAGGTCCAACGTTTCAGATGAAGATCCAAAAGGGCAAGGATAATTCGACATGAAGTCCTCTAGCAATCGGCGTCGTGCTCCCCGAGGTCCTTCAATTCTAAGAAAGGTTCTTCAAGTGCTACAACAGTTGTCTTGTATGTGTCTGGTTTTCCAGTTCGCATGACTCTCTTGCGGTCACCCAAGCAGTCCATCATTCTCCACCGGCAGAACATTATGGCCTCTTCTACAACCTCTAACTCCTTACATCGTTTGCGATATTCATTTTCTTTAGACTCTAGACATACCGTGGAATTACTATGGATTGACTCTGAACTCGCCTTCGTTCCTTGGTAACATTTGTGTTATGGACTTATGTTTACTAACTGGATGTTGCCTCCTTTAAATACCCTATTACGAAGATGTGCGTTTTTTCGCATTCAGTTTCCTTTGGGACATGTCTTTTCATGTATTAATGGCATGTACACCTTTTCCATGCTCAACAAGCATTCTCCGGGGATAACATATATTTTTTCAAATTTCAAACGCTTGCCAGTTCAGCCCTTATTCTACCCACTTATTTGCTGAGTTGGTGCTAACATGTTGTTTGTCCATTTTAACCTACTGGTCTATCCATTGTAAGGTGCAGGGTTGCCCTTTCTAAGATACGAGTCTGCCCATTTTAGAAGGACTCGTAACATGCAAGGACTTGTAATATATGGGTTTGTCCATTTTTACCTATTGGTCTGTCCATTTTAAAGTGTGGGGTTGCCATTTCTAAGATACAAGCTTGTCCATTTTAACCTATTGGTTTGTCCATTGTAAGGTGTGGAATTGCCATTTTAAAGTTGTGAGTTTGCCCTTTTAAGTTACGAGTTTGCCCATTCTATCCTTTGGGTTTGTCCATTTTAAGGTGGGGGTTTGCCCTTTTTAAGAGATGAGTGTGTCCATTTTAACCCACAGTTGTGTCCTTTTTAAGAGATGAGTGTGTCCATTTTAACCCCGAAGGAGGAGACGTCTACAACAGACGCCTTCACGATGCGGGAGGCGTCTCTCGCAGACGCCTCCACATTTTTTATTTTTTTAATTATTAAATCTGATAATTACTTTAATAAATTTTGATAAATCTGATAATTTAATTTAACAAATTGTTATTAAGTTTAACAATTGTGATATTTAAGTTTAACAAATTTTGATTTAGTTTAACAATTGTGATAATTTAGTTTCACAAATTGTGATTTAGTTTAACAATTGTGATAATTTAGTTTAACAAATTTTGATTTAGTTTAACAATTCTGATAAATATGATAATTTAGTTTAACAAATTTAACAAATTTGTATTTAAAATTTCAATTAGTAGTCATCGGGTCACAGTGGAGGGAAAGACAAGTCGATACCATTACACGCCTTCCGTTCTTTAGATGATGATTCAGCACCGCGTCATCCACGTACACGGGGGATATCTGCTTCGGTTAGGAGGGAGAAAGAGGCATTACGTCATCGTGAGGAGGATGATGATTCCTTCGATGATGAGCATGTTGACAGTTCCGACGACGAGAGCGACGATGATGGCCCGTATGAGTTAGAGCGCCCGGAGGTGGAGAGGCAGGCGGAGTATAGCAGAGGACGTGGTCGAGCGGGTACTTCTACTTCCGTTGGATGGATGGTGCGGAAGGGTAGGGGTGGGAGGTTTACGACCGGGGATTCGAGCTCGTGCACTGTAGATCCCCGCGTTCAGAAGAAGAAGTGAGTCTAGGACGATTCTTGGATCGTGAGGAGTATGACGCCCGATGGTCCTTTAGATGGGAGTGTCATTCCTAGTTTCTGGGGTCACATCGCTAGACGGATCTGGGACGGAGCGGATCGGAAGGTTCTGAAGTGCCATAATCGGCACAGAGCCTGTACAGCACTACAGGGTTGGCGGTCTACACTGAGTGCTGATATCAGAGGGGAGATTAGTGCGACGCATTTGGTGCACTTACCGTACAACATGTTCCCTTATCTCGACATGCCTTTGATTTCTGCGTTTGTGGAGCGGTGGCAGCCTGACACCAACACTTTTCACATGCCTTTCGGAGAGATGACGATCATGCTTCACGATGTTTTCCAGATCCTGCGCATTCCTGTGGAGGGTCGTATGGTTAGTGCTCAGGGGTCGACGTCTGAGCTGAGGTGTTATGTGGCAGAGTTGCTGGGTGTCACACTTGATGGTCTGGCGAGAGATACAGCTTTATGGAGTGGTGGTGGTGTCGCCATCGACGCCCTTGAGGACCTATGCAGACGGGCACGACCTCCGCGGGCCAATGATACACAGTTAACCACATACCTGTTCTTGATGCTCGGAGCCGTCTTGCTTGTCGACAGGAGTGGTTGCCGGATCAGACCACGCGATCTATTGGAGGCTAGGGACCGTGACACCATTCACCAGTATTCGTGGGGCTCAGCGACGTTGGCAAACCTGTACTGTCAGCTTGGGATAGCTAGCTGTGCAGATTGTTCTGGGATTGCAGGTTGTCTTATGCTGCTGCAGGCGTGGATATACGAGTACTTTCCCGCATTCCGCCCGCATCGTGAGCAGAAGATGATCGAGGAGGGCCATCCACGTTCGGGTATGTGGGCCGTCTGGAGCGAGGACAAGAGCGAGAGACGATTGCGTTCAATCCGCGTACGGCTAGATCGGATGACTGCATCAGAGGTATAAAACTTTACACCATTTAGATTTATTTATTTAATTTTGATTTGTATTATTATTAATGTGTTAAAGTTTAGGTGGAGTGGTTACCCTATGATCCTGACCCAGCAGCGGAGGTCCCGAAGACTTTATTGACGGGCCTTATTCGTTATCGGGATATCATAGAGCCTTATATGCCCGATCGTGTCTTGTGTCAGTTAGGATATGTTCAGGTGATCACGGTTGACATCCCGACCCAGAGCATGCGGTGCGGTCTGCGACTGTAGCGACGTACGACGTCAGGTTCCCCGCTTCGACACCAGAATCGACTTGGCGGACATTTCCGAGATCATGCCGACTGTTCCTTGGCAACTTCAGACGTAGTCGCGATCCCTCCGAGTGTGATGCACGTTATCTTGATTGGTTCGGTAGTTACTCACATCCTGTCATCGTCTGTGGTGCCTCCCGGAGAGCAGTTCGACCACCAAATAGGACGTGTGGCGATATGGTAATTTTTTCATTTTATTTATATTTATTTATACTGTATATTTTGTTAATGTACGCTAATGTTAATGTTATATGCAGTGGATGGGTAAGATGATACAGGCTGTGCAGCCATTCCTGCAGAGGAGGGACGAGCTGCCGGACGAGGACATGAGAGATGCATGCGAAGATTTGGATGACTTTATACAGTCGTGGCATACTCAGTTAGGTATCTCCGACCATGATTCGAATGATGAGTAGGCTGATCTGTTGTACCGTACTCTTAGTATTTGCATTTCTATTTGCTTATCTGTCGTACGCTTATTATTTGTATTTGTGTTTGCTAACCTGTCGTACTCTTATATATAATGCAAATATAATAACAAATTTCGATAATAAAGCAACATTATATAATGTACAAACATATCAAAACATATTACATAATTGTTGCCAATATGGTAGGAGATGCCGTCGGTCGGAGACTCCATTTGATTTCGCCGGTCGCATCTCAAATAACAATTCATCCGACTATCTGATCTTGTTTTGTATGACGACACAACCAAAAAAATCCCAACTCCGATAACTACTTGTTTGACCCATTTACTTGATTCATCGATTATTGCAAAGATTTGTGCAGTTTGAAATAGCTCACTGTAATCCACTCCATCACCACCGAAATCTTCCAACGGAACCTACAAAAATAAAATCAAAATTAAAAAAATCAAAAAATCCAGGCCTCTGGATAAGCCGCCTGCCCCGTGGGTGGGGCGTCTGTGTTAAACGCCCTCCCCAAGGGTGAAGCGTCTGAGTAGGACGCCTTGCCCAAAGGGAGGGCGTCTACGCAAGACGCCTCTCCCATGGGGTAGGCGTCTGCGTTAGACGCCTCCGCCAAGGTGAGGGACGCCCTCACCTTAGGGGAGGCGTCTAATGCAGACGCCCCGCCCAAATTGTGCCCTGTGCCTGGCTTACCTCACCGGATGCATCACCCTCGCCAGACATTTTCGTGGTGTTTTTACTGATAAATTATGAATAGACAATACCGTAGGGCTAATTTATAGACACAGGACGATATGGGTATTAAATATATTGTTAAGGGCAATTTGGTAATTTCAAGAGGCGGTTTAAGTAGTTTTGGGGCGACGTTTAGTAGTTCCCTTTTTTATTTACTATATAAGAGCAGTCATTCTTTGAATGAGATCCAATAGACCTTCAATTTCTTGAATTTGGTTCAACTTAGTAACATTTTTAAAATTGAAAAGAAGAAGAAGAAGATGGCAACATTGTTCTTACAAGAAGCATGTGGAAAGTGGATTCTGGAAGACAAATGGAAAGCAATGGAAAATATAATCCACCGGAATTAAAATTCTGTTGACCAAATTCTATTGTTTGTGTCTATAACTGGAATCTGATGGAATTCAAATTACGTTGTTTGTGCATGTTAGTTAAGTTTGGGACCGATTCTATCCTGCGGAGGGACGGAACCTATCCCTCGGAGGAACAAGACTGTCCCGCAACAACTTGTCTGGCCACCTTCGGCGATGTCTTTTCTAGTCACCTCCAGCGACACCTTTTCTGGCCACATTTGACTACCCCTTCTCTGGCAACACCCCCTCTAACTACCTTCGACGACCTCTTTTCTTGCCACCTCCGGCAACATTTTTTGCGGCCACCTTTGGCGACACCCCCTCTGGTCACTTACTTCTTGTGCACAAACACCGGAAAGGGTCTTACCGGAAAAGGGGTGGCCGAAGGGGATGTCGTTGGAAAAGTGATCGTCGGAGGTGGTCGGAAAAGGGATCGTCGTAGGTAGCCAGAAAAGGGATCGTAGGAGGTGGTCGAAGAGGGTGAGAGACATTATTGGAAAGTAAAAATGAGCTTGAGTTCCAAGACTGAGATTTTCCTTCACTTTCTCAATGGGGTGTTGAGGAAATAAAGAGGTAAAAATCATTTATACTTGAGAATCTAAGGAATTTTTTTTCTTTTTCTTTACATGGCACAAATACTAGGAAAAGTAGGAGTCAAAATAAATTTACTTTATTTTCCCTTAGAATCCTTATGCCCAACCTCCCAGCACCCTTGTAGTTAAGTTTTAATTGTTATTTTCTCCTTGCTTCCTTTTAAATTTCTCTAAGTTGATAAATAAATATGATACCATGTTCAATTTGGTTTCTATAAAATTATTGTACCAATTAGTTTGCTTCAGGTTTGAAAACCCCCAATACCCTAACCAAACCGACTTGTTCTCATCCCTTTTTATTTATCGTATAAGACTATAAGAGCAGTCATTCTTTGAATAGGATATCCAATAGACCTTCAATTTCTTGAATTTGGTTCAACTTAGTAATGTTCTTAAAATTGAAAGAAAAAGATTGTAGCATTGTGCTTACAATGAAGGGTTAAAAGTGCACAATGAAATAATACAAATATGTTGTGAAACATCATGGATGCTTCACCTTCACATTCTCATTACTCTTGTAACATACACCCTTTCATTTGCCTCCTATAGCCTATAAATAGGAGATCATTGTAAGACCATTGTAATACTTTGTAGATGGATGACATACTACAAATATTCTTCTCCAAATCTTTTATCTTCTTTGTTCCATGTATATTTATTTTATAACACGTTATCAGCACGATAGTTTCTTGTATGATCGACCGGAGCATGAGCTGATTATAATCATGGTAATTTCTCAACAAAAAATGTTATTATTTTGAGATTTTATATATTTCAGTGTTTTCTCATGCATGCTTTTGTTTATGCAAGTAATTGATGATTTCTGAATAGTATTGACAATTAGTCATGACACGCATCAATATTTTATTTGGAATATTTCTTGCTCACAATATTATTCATGTTATATGTAAATCTACGATTGTACTTTAGCATTTTCTATTCTTGATTCCCTTAATGAAAAAGAGAGAGTTAATTAGGACTTTATAATTCATGTATTTTTAAAGGTTTCTTCACGTGTCTCAATAAATCAAGAAATCCATTTTCAGTTTGCTCGTTGTAGATCCACGAGTTTATGAGTACATGTACATCTTATTTGCACCTTAATTCGAATAATATTCAAGGTAGCTATTTTAAATCATTGTTTTACGTAGCTTTAGTTCTTCACTTAGTGTGTATCAATATATGTCGTCAAAGATCAATTTTATCGGTGTATGGTTTCAAATCTCAGTTTTCTTTAGTTTTGATGCCTCTAGTGCATAATATATTGGTATTACAATATTATAATATAATCTCAGAGTTCTTAAGTTTACAAATGAGAAAACTTTCTAATTCTTCTTTGATGTTGTATTTCTCCAATCTAACTCTGATTTGAGTGTTTAAAACTCCATTTTATGGTTACAAGGTGGTCATTGAATTATATACTTATTTTGTTTATAAGTTTTTTTTTAAATTGTAATACCTGCGGGCTGGTTAAATATTATGTTCCCAAAAAGAAATATTATTAATTGCAATTGGCATTAAACGGATTTCATTATGATATTAATCAAAATATGGAAGGATGAATTTTTTTGGAGCTTTTGAAACTTGATTTGAAATATGAGTGTGAATCATATTTGGGTTTAAGGTTCTTATAAATCTAAAATATTTATAATGTGCTGAAAAAGGGGGAAATGAGTTCTAACTCATGTGGCTTTTTATAAATTCACTTGCTTGATATTTACAATGTATATGAGTTTAAAAAGGGGGTAATAAGTTGCATGTACCAATTATACTTAATGATTGTATGTTATGACTTTTAACTTTATACTTGACATCTTGGATAAGAATGACGTCTTATCATGGATTATGGATGTTGAACCCAACCCATTGTCTTTTAAAATATCAATGACTAGAGAAAAAAAAGGGCATCAAATCAAGATAAAGAGGAGGTTGTAATTTTCTTTTACTATCCTATTTGTTAAAATGATATAAAAGTATTATGATTTAATCTCATGTCTATTTTTGTGGTTGAACAAAACATCAAGTTATTGATCAAAATTCCATGATTTCTCGATCCAATGAAGCATGAAAATAAATAGTTACATATTTAGTAGTGCTTCTAAAATTGAATGATATATATCTCATGCAACTTTGTATTGATTCACTTGCTTAGTATAAGTTATATGAATTCTTAGTATCATGTTGATTAAAAGGGTATTTGTAAAGTGGTTCAAACATGTGATTATTACTTGTTAATTTTCATACATCACATGCTCATTCACAACTATTACAAGAATTCATCTCGTGAGTACATAATATTCATTTTGATAGATGTATATATAATAAAATGTACTATATTATAGTGGAATTCAAATTACCAAGTTACAAGTGATCATTGTTATTGAAAATGATATGGATTGGCCCAGAAGGCGAATATATCTTGTGATCATTGTTATTGAAAATGATATGTATTGGCCCAGAAGGCGAATTTATCTTGTGATCATTGTTATTGAAATGATATGCATTTGTCCAGAAGACGAATATCTTAATATTCATAAAATGCTACTATACAAAGATTTAGAGATTATTCATTTAAAGATGGTTATGAAATTCTGTGTATGGGTTGTAAGGATTCATATGGTCATCTAAACAACGTGCAAATATCTAATTGAGTAAAAATGCACGTCGATCTCTAAATCAATCCCTATGACCAGAAGTTCATAGATATTTAGAGAATAGTAGTAAAAGAAGAAGAAGAAAATTATTGATCACTTTACAAATTAATGACCCAATACTCTTTTGGGTTATGCATCACCGATTATTGAAGGTCATGAGAGTTGTTGGAAAATCACGATACCTTTCTTGTTTTTTTGTGTGCCGGAAGTACACACTACAAAGTATCGTGAAAAAAAAGAGCATAAGCAGTGGACTAAATTTTGTGCAAATAAGAAGTATGAAATAAAGATGACATCAACGAGACGAAACATGCCCAGAAGTGCCTAAATAAAATCATATCTTATATTAATTATGGATGTCATCATTAGTATTATTTTTGTGAAGCTTTAGATAATTTTGTTGACTACTATCACGACCAAAATGATGTCGAATTTGTCGACTGATTTGCACAATAAAATGAGAGTCACTCTATTTTTAAAATATCTCTCAATATTGATCATTATGGGATCTTAGAATTTATACATCATACATTAATGTGCATATATACTTGCTAATATTATTCATTAATTTTTATGGTTGATATACATCATGTTATGAATCTTCCCCTACTTTACTTGTACAATAATGAATAAAATGTTTCCCTCCTGCGATTTAAAGCTCCTGAAGGGCTAAGTTTTGTTGTCCAATCCAATAATCATATAT
This sequence comes from Triglochin maritima, assembly GCA_963682175.1. Classification (NCBI taxonomy): domain Eukaryota; kingdom Viridiplantae; phylum Streptophyta; class Magnoliopsida; order Alismatales; family Juncaginaceae; genus Triglochin; species Triglochin maritima. The sequence goes on from OY821772.1 coordinate 32,743,002, forward strand.
ATATGATATACATTTTCAAACATTAGGGGGAGATTAATGTGCATATATAACCTGCTCATATAACCTCTTCAATCAAAGTCATCATGAAGAATGATGCGAAGTTGATCTTAGTCTTCCATATATTTCATCCAATAACAAAAATTAGTGTTATTTATTATATTTACAACATGCTTGATGTCATAGAACCTCCATCAGAGTTTTTGAAAACTCATGAAATATTTAATGAACAATTTTTGGAATAAATAACCAAAGAAAACCCAATTATTTTTCGACTTGAAGTTCGAACATTCTCTGGAAGAGAATTTGTACAATAATTCAATTGTAGAAAGTGAATATTGTAGAAAAAAATATATTCTACTTAATACTCACATTGAAATGACACTAAGAAAGGACATGTATTGTATATAAACAAAGATCCAATTATAATAGGACCTGAAGTTCCTTATCAAAATGTCATGAACATTTTCTTATAACTTGAAACCTAATAAGGTTCACAGTTAATGTTTTATCTAAGCATAATGTTCATCTGAAAACATTTAGATGACGTTCAAGGATCTACCAATTTCTAGTCATGCAATAAAAATTTACATTAGCAATGTTTCTTATATGTCCGACCCACATCAATTACTATCACAAAATTTTGGTGTCATTACGTGGAGTCATTACAACTTTATGTAAGTTGGTGAATCAGTTGTGGATTTCTTACACTCGTACTGCTATGACATCAATATAATTATGGGACATCTTTAAATTGTCCATAAATAATATCTTCTGAGGTAACATATTTATATTTTACAAAAGTTACCACAATTTATGTTACTCCCAGCATATTATTTGAGAAAAATTGCCCAAACATATTTTACAATCTTATTATCTAAGTGAAATATAGTAAATATTCATTAAATCCGTTAAACTATCATGTATTTGTTTATTGAATCCCCACGCAATTTTGTGTTTAATGACTTCGTAAAATATATTTGTAAGTTTGGTAAACTACGAATAAGGGGAAGTGTATTTGTATTTATCGTCCCTGAAGGACGGATATCCCTGAATGATAAAGCCCGAAAGGCTTGTAGTTGCACTCTTTTTCCCTTTTTCCAATTTTTGTCCTAAAAAGTTTTATTGGTTAAAGGTTTTTAGTGAGGCAACTTGTGCAATTTTGTTAGCGTATGTTATACACTCTTTTCCTTAGCTACTTTTTCCCCACAAGATTTTGTAGCAAGGTTTTTAACGAGGCATAAACATAACACATATTATATAAGGGAGTGTTATAAATGTATATTGAATTGAGGGGGAGAATTATACGATGCACTCTTTTTTCCTTCACCAAGTTTTGTCCCACAGTGTTTACTTGGCAAGGTTTTTAACGAGGCAAACCAATCAAGCGACAACTGATCATATCCAATCAAGCAAGAATTTGACGGATTTATTTACAAAGTTCTTGGCCACCAAAGTCTTTAAGAAGCTTGTCTTTAAATTTGGTGTTCGTTTTTTGAAGAATGTATGATGAAGTGAGGGGGGGCATCATACGCGCTGCACTCGTTTTCCTTCGTCAAGTTTTTATCCCATCGGGTTTTCTTGATAAGGTTTTTAACGAGGCAACATCCCTAGAGTATAAAGGTGAAGATCCAAGGGGGAGTGCTGTGAAACATCATGGATGTTTCACCTTCACATTCTACTCCCATAACTACATCAACCTCTCACATTCTCATTACTCTTGTAACATACACCCTTTCATTTGCCTCCTATAGCCTATAAATAGGAGATCATTGTAAGAACATTGTAATACTTTGTAAATGGATGACATACTACAAATATTCTTCCCCAAATCTTTTATCTTCTTTGTTCCATGTATATTTATTTTATAACAAAATAGATATTTTGGTATAACAACAATCAACAAACACACAAAATATTGAAGTATAGCAATAAGGAGGCCACTTTGACAAACACAAATCACATGCAGTATGTATTGTTCAAGCAAAAGCTCCTTAAGTTTTTTTTCTGCTTGATTTTCTTAAGTAGTTGTGGTCTTGTTTAGATTAGGATAAAAAGGACGGTGGAAAAAATCCATTAAAACTAGTGACGAAACTAAAACAATTCGGAAGGCTACCAAGATGTTTAAATCAATTTTACTTGCAGGCTACTAAAATGTTTGTTAGCAGATTCCAAACAAAGCTTTCATTTTCAGACGAATATCTTGCAGTTTATAATCAAAGTCAGGATTAGCATGGAAACGGAAATAAAACAAATATACCAGAAGAAAAGTCTCATTAAATTACAACTCTTCCGGCAACTTCATGTATATACAGAAGTAAGTCCGACCCTAACCATGCAGGTGGTACAGCAGCATGAAACATCACCGCAGCAAGATTTATGAATATTAAATCAAAATTTCAAAACAACAAATTTATCAAGTCAATGGTAGTTCCTGCACTCTCTTTATCAGCACTCAGGTAATTGATGATTTTAAAGGTGCAACTCATGTGTAATTTTGTTAATTATTACTACTACCTACAGAGCATGATACGTAACAAAACTATTTCACATGAATATTCCTTGCTGTTGAGGGACGCAATCGTCTGTTAAATCTTCCTCTGCTGCAATAGAAATGATTAAGGAGATGCGTCGACTACATGTGATACTGACGGGAACTTTCAGGCTACCGGGTGGTGTAGAATGAATGCTCAGATGGCACGGATACAATTGCTTCGGGTATCTGTAGAGAAACAGGAACAGACGGAAACGAATGACCACCTGGATAGTGATGCATTCTGCTGCCAGCATCCCTTAATGGAATAGACTGAGTCGTGGCTGGTGTTTGCAGGTTAGCATGCACTACTGAATGCGGGACATTGTGGGATTGGGCAGTGTGATTTGAGGTGTTAATGAACGTGCAAGTCCTAAATGATTGGAGGTGGGGAGCAGGACAGCGAAGAATACCGTTAGCTTGGTGATTTCCGTTGTGTGGAGGCATTGGACGAATGGGAGGTCTGTCAGGGTCAGATGAGAAAAGTTCTGAAGCACGACGGACCACTTGAACAGCAGGCACTGAAGCTGGTATAGACGTGAAAACAGTCTTCTGTGTGGCAAGGGTGTTAGCTGCAAGAGTAGGGAGAAGGCTGGGACTGGTTGACATCACAGGGTTTACTCTCATGAGTGAAGATGAAAATGCTCCTTGGGAAGCCTGCAGTCGTGTAACTAGTGAAGGTTGTCCCAGTACCAAATGTCCTAAGAAAAGAAAATTCAACAATGCATCATTAGAAGCATTAAAGCAATACAGGAGAAAACCAATACTTAAAAGGTATTGTTCACTTGTGCAACAACTTCTTCCAATGTTTTTTTTATCAGTGACTTCCAATATCAAAGAAAGGCATGCAAATATGATTTGATATAGTTTAAAAGCACAGGCTGAATAAATACCTTAAATTAGAAAATTCACTGTCAAAGAAACCATTCTAAATCTGACTTCGGAAGGAAGCCATAACATAATGATTATGAAGAGTAGTAGAAAAGTAAAATTCTGATAAAAAAGAGTAATGAAGCATGTATACGGAAATGGGATATGAATATGATACAACAAGAATATGTAGGAATTTCTTTTTTCAAAAAAGTGGGGTACGATACCACATGATGGTATTGGTTACTCAAGTATCAAATATTTTCCACCAAGAAAACATGGGACAAGTATAAATATGAATATATGATAAACCTAAATCACTGTTATCATATGCTTGTTACATTTTCCCGATTTGCTATCTGATGTTAAATAGAGATTACCCAAGTATATCCTCAAGTATATAAGAAGTTCCAACTAAGACTAAACTACTAATGAAGATAAACCAAGTGAAGTATCAAATAAATAAATAAATAAATACAAGAACGAATCGGATACAAATGTCATACACATACAACATGGGTCTAGAAACATCAGTGCTTCTTATAAGAGAAGCTTGTTACAAAAGTCATACATATACATCATGGGTCTAAAACAGATAAGGGAAGTCTTTTTTGTGACCAAAGAAACTACTAAAATAAATGGATTCTCGGGCTAAACGGGAAACCAATGTTATGGAACTAGCAAAAAAAATTCCCCATTTGACCAAGTTTATGTTGTATGTGCCTATTACTAGAGTCTATTAGGAAATTTAAATTTAATTATATGCTAAGAAGCACGGAGACGGACACGGGACACGGGGATACGGCATTTTTCTAAAAAGTAGAACACAGACATGGCATTAAATTTATAATTAAAAATTATAATATATATAAATAAAAAATAATATACTTGTAAAAAATAATTACTCATGAATGTTAAATGTTCATAATAAAATAATATACGTTGCTTCAGGTTGTCTCCTCATTGTCCATGACAAAAGTAGTCATAAGGTCTATTCTTAAAGGGCAACAAACTGATTACTACCTAATAAAATAATATACTTCAAGAGTTGTATTGAAACTTCCTTAACCCAATGGTTTATCTTCTTCTCCTCTATATAAACATTCCAATACCGAAAAGGAGGGGGAAAAGTCAAAAGTCAAAATCGAGACCAAGGAGTGTCCTAGCCGTGTCCGAGGAGTGTCCACCACTGCGAAATGTCTAAACTGCCCCGGACACACCACCTGGCGTGTCCGACACGTGTCCAAGGTGTGTCCGAGGAGTGTCGGTGTCCGCCATGGCCACGACTCGAACACGACGACCATTCAGAAGTGTCCGTGCTTCCTAGATTATATGTTATGATTTATGAACAAGATAATATTAAAGTTTAAGATATATCATTATTAGTAAGTTCTACATTTTTTTGTATAATTATGTTACATATTGTTATCAATATTTAAGAAATAATCATATAATTTGTGTTTTTATTTTTCAAAAATAGTTGTAGTGTTTGTGTTATTAACAATTTTATAATCAAGAGAAGATTTCCTAAACATTCAGGATTACGGAGGGAAACACAAGGATTTTTTTTTCCAGAACCACAAACACTAGGAACATATATGGTCAAAGTAAAATTATTTTTTTCCTTTCCTAGTGCACAAACCTCCTTCGAAGTCAAATATATGTAATACATTGCATATAGCATTAATAAATGTATAATATTATATTGCAAATATAGTACTTTATGTTTTCCATTTTTGTGAAAATAAGACATGCTAGTTACTAGTTGCTTCCATCCTTAAGATCTACAATGTGTTGTATTTTTTCAAAACAAAACAATAATGTGAAAACATAATAAGTTAATAACTACTAGTAACCTAACCCTTTTTAGGAAAACATAATATGTTAGCTATTTGTCTATTTCCACTGTGTCAAAGATAAAGTTATTTTTTGACATTCGGAGCATCATAGACTATATCAAATGGTTATTTAAACGATCTGCATTTCTTTTATTGTGGAATCGCAGATGGTCAGTTGCATTTGCATCGTTTGGGTCAATTGGAAACAACCTCACTGTTTTACAGTGGTAGGGTTGCGTACATCCGACTCCCCCTTACCTCGCTTAGGCGGGAGCCTCTTCTAAGGCATTGGGGTTATGTTGATGTTGATGTATAATATGTTAGCTATTGTGTTTTTATATGATATAAGACATTTTAGTTTAAGTTTTTACATGGTTTGAAAACCGGGGCTGAACCGGCCGGTCCGGTCAAAGCTCAAAAACCGTCTAGGGCGGTCAGGCCAGTGAACCATCGGTCAAACCGGTGACCCGGTCGGGGATCCATTTGAATCCATCCAACCCGATCTAGATTAAAAAATAAAAGAACCCAATCCTAACGCAACCCACACCCGACACCCTCCCGTCCCCAAAAATAAAACAACAATCTTAAAACTGCTGTGAGAGGCTTCTACTGTGCTCAATTCAAGCACACAGCTACTGGCCAGATACATGACGCATGGCTCTTATGATCTAGGGTTATCAGATAATTAAAGTTGGACCGGCTTAAGGATGACGTATGGGTACTAACTTTTGTATTTAGAGATTTGTACCTTGTGAACGGTCTGCTTTCTCCACAACAGGCCTGTCATGAATAAATTTAGACCTGAATAGCTCAGCAAGAGACAGATTCATGGAAACCATTTTATGTGTGATGTCAAGTTTGTTTCTTTCCTCAAGAAAGTCTGCCTCAGCATCTTGAAGTAGTACACTGTACTTCATTGCAAGCTTCTCAATATCACTTTCAAATTCATGTCTAAGCTGTGATTTCTGTTAAAAGATAAAAACTGTTTAATTGCAGGGATTACAACATTCTATCACTAAAATGAGAAAAAAGTACCTTGTCCTCGAACCGTTGAGTAATAAACATTGCTTCTGTTGACAATCTTGTCAATTCATTTTTAAGAGGGTCACAATGAAGCCCTTGAAGAGGTAAACGGGTCGTGACAGGAGATGGTCGAGTTAAATTACTGACTGGTTCCTGTGAGGTGCTACAGCATCCAAGATTATTTACTCTTTCTACCTGCACAGCAGTTTGAAAATCCTCTTGACTCTCTGAGGTTTGTAAGCAATGCTGGTTTGGTGCCCCAACAGGTTCTGAAACAAACTCCATGTTTTTCTCACAAATCACTTCAGTTTCATCTTCTGGACATCGTGCTCCACTGGGGAATGCTTGTTCATTTTCCAGAACTGCAGGTGCATCTATCTGACCAAGCCCAGAACCAGGCAAAAGTGTGGAAGGAGAGATTTCTAACCGAACAGGAAGTGAGACTTCTGGTTGTAAATGAACGGGAACTGTAACCATTTTGGGAGAGTGTGCAATTCGCTCCGAAGTATCCTGGATTTGGTAATCCACCATGTTAAAAATGACAGGCTGCTCAATATCAACAGAGCATATAACGTGAGAAATATAGAGATATACAACTGCATGTCAACCAATACCTGTCTACATTCAGTACAAGATAGCTGAGGCCTACTTGTGTCGGTTGAATGGGAAGAACGAGATGGCTGTTCCAGGCATCTACATACATCTTGAATATTGCCATCATTAACATCTTGTACATCAGATGCTGCCTGACCATCCAAGTGACTTTCTTTAATCTGCCTTCCTTCTGGTGATCGAATAACCGAAGCGTTTGATCCCATGCAAATGGAGGTTTTAGTTGAAAAGTACCTTTCTCTCAGCAATTGCAATTTTGAATACACAAGTTCAGCTTCCCTCTCACTGCACTCAAACCTCAAGCATTTCTTAGCAACTGCCAGAGATTCTGTATGGTCGACCTTGTAATTCGAAAATGATGCAGCCATCCAACACTGGAAAGCGTAAAGAGATATTTCAGTGATGAATTCACAGGAAAATAAACTATGCACGTTGAAACTCTCATTCTCCAAAAAGATAATACTTAAAACCTATACCTAAAACCTAAGTTTTTTTGCCTAAGGTCGGTGATTGCGCTTGCTAAGAGTCATGTCCAGAATTTTTAAGTCTTACCATTTGCAAATCTATCTATAACTTATCACAGGGCCATTTTTATAATTAAAACAAAGGATGTTATTAGACAAAGGGGAGTACTAGAAAAGACCACTGTAACCTACAAGTTGAAAGCCAATGGAAACCGGCAGACAGAGAGTACAGAAAAGCAAAATTAAAAGGAAAAGACAAACCAGCAGTAGAGAACTTAAAAGCCTCATAAAAGTCAAACTCCACCTTTAAAGGTATAGCATAGTCTTTGAGCCTTTGAGGTCTGCAAATTTTATCAGGTTTTGCAGGTCGATTTCAGATAAGAACTGTTTCTTGCTTTTCAGATTCTCCATGACAACACAAATGGTACCAGTCACTTGATCTTCTTTGTTGAAATCAGAATCTATTTTTCATCCCACTATAGCGAAAACTCATCAAAAGTGCCCTTGAAACCTAATGACTTTAACCAAATATTCTTTACCTAAATTATTTGCAAAATGAGAGAATAGTGGCACAACCATCAACCAGTTCCCAACAAAAATAGGCCATGCTCCTCATTTCTTTTATGAAAAAAACACATTTGTCATGTCATACCAATAATGGGATTCTTTGTGGAAGAGCAAGCAAAGCACTAGACCTTGTAAAGCTTGTTGGTTCCAAATAAACAATATACCCATGATGAGGATTAGGACCAATAAGGATGCTATATAGAAATTTAACTTAGAAAGAACGTGTTGGGAAAGACGAAATCAAGGAGTCATGATTAAGGTTGAATTGTGTTTGAGTTATGTTAAACTTATTAGTCGTGGTGTAATTGGGTTACGTGGATATCCATTTAATGGTCCAACCAATATATACCCCTTCTACTCCTTGTTTACCCTGATGAAAAAGATTTTTACCCTAATCTCACATGGTACTAGAGTTTAGGTTCTAACCCTAACCGCCACCCACACTCCCACTCTAGCCACCACCATTGTACTGTTCATCGTTACTGTTCACCACTGTCCAACCTTCCCAGCACCGATCGCCCATTCCTTAGGTCGTCGGTCCACAACCACCACCCTTTCCAAAGCGGTTCTTTTCGTGCATGGGCACTTGGTGAAATTTTCAGCCTTCATCGGTGATGCTCATGTTCAAATGCTGAACTTTAATATCTACGTCGAGGTTGATGAAATTTTGTGTTGTGTTAACCCCTCTGGTATGATATCTTGAGGATCATTGTTGTTTCATAGTTTTTGTTGTTATCATGTCGTTAGCAGATTTTTTAGTGAAGAATCTGCGAAGTACCTCGTAGAAATTTAATGAGAGGAATTACTTATTCTGGGCTCAGAGTTTTGAGCATTTTCCTTTTACGCATAAAAAGTTACATTATCTGACAAATGATTCTTCAAATATGAAGGATGTGATTTATACATATTGGGTGGCTGAAGATGTCATCGTTCGATCGTGGTTAATTAATAGTATGGAGCATGATATTGCCCAGAGTGTACAATAGTTTCATAGTTTTTGTTGTTATCATGTCGTGGTTATAGCTTATTCAGACTTCGATCATGCCGGTGATAAAGGAGATCGGAAATCCACATCACATTTTTGCACATATGTAGGTGGCAATCTAGTTACTTTGCACAACAAGAAACAGAATGTGGTCTCTTGGTAAAGTGCTGAAGCAGAATATAAATCAATGGCACAAACCGGTTGTGAGATGGTTGGGTACAATCTTTTCTATCTACCTTAGGACTCTCTGTCAAGGTTCCCATGCAAATGCCTTGCGATAATCAGGCAACTATCTTTATTGCGAATAACCCGACATTTCATGAGTGCACTAAGCATGTTGAAATTGTTTGTCATGTTCGTGATATGATTCAAAAGGGTGTGATTTCTACACCATATACCCAGTCATCTGAACTAGTAGATATTTTCACTAAGGGTCTCGTTAATGTTTTTAGTAGTTTAGGTAACAAACTGGGCATATTAGATACATATGCGACAGCTTGAAAGGGAGTGTAAGTTATTAGTCGTGGTGTAATTGCGTTTGTTGTTATTGGGTTATGTGGATGTCCATTTAATGGAGAGTCGAACCTATATATACCCCTTGTATTCCTTGTTTACCATTATGAGAAACACTTTTACCCTAATCTCACAGATTGCATCGGATCCGAGGAAGTGGTCCTTCTGGTCCAGAGTTTTGGGATAATTGGTTTTCAGTGGAGGTGCGGTCTTGTGACATACAACTCCGGCTGCTCTTTCCTTTTGGTTGTCCTACTTGCATGTCGAGGAACCGCCAAATTTCCCAGTCCAGTCCCCTGTCAGAGCCTGCTATTTGGTCAAGCACCCTATAGTGGCTCATTGGCTGGTGGCTGAGTTTTGCCGGAAAGGATGCCTTGGAGATTCCCCGTATGAGATGTGCTTGGGTTGATAGCTTACATGTGACCTGATTTTTTGCATATAGTAGTTTTGCTTTGTTTGGGGCTTGGTGGCACCGGTTGTGGTGCCTCCATCTTTTCTCTTGTACGGTTTGATTTTTTATTAATATAGTTACCTTTACCGATTAAAAAAAAGTTGGATTGTGTCCAGATTCAAAAGGAGATTTATTAGACAGTTCATGACAGAAAGAAAGTAATTTCCTTATCATTGATGGTATACATCGGGAGAGATGCCAGGAGAATTTGAGGTTAATCACACAAATATATCCAATAACCATGCTCTTTCTTAACAAAAAAGGGATTTGGGAATGGATCATAAAGAAACTTATTACTCACCCAAAATGTCATCCAGAATCTCAATGTTTTATTCCACCAGATATCTTTTTTGGACTTTCGCTTCCATAACTTTTAAAAGGCCAATTCAAATCCAAAAAAATGTAAAAATAAGGTCAATTAGAAGAATCTAAAATACATCCCCTTATAATACATTTCCAAATAGGAAATGAATCATCAAAAGGCATGGTATTATGGTAACCTGCCAAAATCATTCCCTATGACTGCAAGAATGAAGCTCCCAATCCTCCTAATGCCCACTTCCCTCTACCCACACCTTGATAGCTATGGACAACAACATTGTTTATCCCCCAGTCTTGTTTTACCATTCTTTTAGGGGCTTTTAGTGATTGCTTTATCTTCTTTAAGTGTTCCCGTGGTTGTCTTTTCAATGTGGTAGTAGGCCTTCAACATGGAGTGTAGCTATATTTTCACTGGTCAATCTTGGTCTTGGACAAGTACAGTATGTTGGTTATCGGTGGAGTGATTGTCTATGTGTCCTTTCATGATTAGGGGTGCACACGGGTCGGGTTGAACCCGAACCCGACTGGTCGGGTCGGGTTGGAAAGAGATTCGGGTTGGGTTGGGTTGGAAAAATCTGAAAACCGAATTTTCGGGTCGGGTTCGGGTTGAGGGGTCGGGTTGACCCAACCCAACCCGAACCCGAAGATTTTTTTATTATATTTCCCCCCAATAAATCCTGACCGTCCATCAAGGAAAATCTACACCTAACCCTAACAAAAGAAACACATTTCCACCGTTCCACCTCTCCTCTCCTCTCCTCTCCTCTCCTCTCCCTCACGCGGCGCCTCCTCCTAGGCCCCCACTGTTCCCACCTCCCACGCTCTCTCGATCCCGCGTCGGCGCGTCCCTCTCCCTTTCTTCTTCCTCCTCTCCCTCACGCTCTCTCGATCGGCGCCGGGTTGAAGGTTCACCGGATCGTCACCGTCAGACGCCGTCGTTAGTCGTCGATCTCCAAATCGACCCGCCGATTTGCGCCGCCCGTTAAGTCTTCGTCGATCCCGCTTCACCAACACGGCGTCGTCTTCGAATTCGGTGCAGGTAATACCCATTTCGTCCATTTTGGGTTAGGGAAATGATTTTTAGCGGGATGTCTGGGTTCGGGCAAAACTCAACCTTTTTTCCGGTTCTCCTCACCTCCTTGAGCACCTTGTTTCGATCCATGATCTTAACATGATCAACCACTATTTGCAATTGAATATTATGCAGAAGGTAAAGATTGTACCTAACAAGCTTTAAACAAGTAACATAATGGCATGACAGCCACGACATCTAATCTCCTGCGTACTTTCATTTAATTATTTAGAGAACTTGAGAATTTTATTTCTCTATGATTTTTCCCCACAGTTGGTTCTTCTGCTAGCCAATTTGGTTAGCGAATAGATAGTCACCTAATTAAGACATCACGATTGACAAGTGAAGCAGTGTTAACCCAAATTTGTAGCAGCACATGTAATGTGTAATGATATCACATTGGTTGGCATTGGGTATGAAAATCATTGAAACAGAACTGTATTAGTAGAAGTAGAAGGTGATATCACATTCGTCTTAGTAATCCGTGGGCTGAACTTAGGTTGTTCATATTTGCTTTTCCACTTAACAATCTATAACATTGTTCATATTTGCTTTTCCACTTAACAGGAACATAATGTCATTGAATCAAAACCTGATCACTTTTTAGGGATGATTTTTGGTAGATTTGTTGTTAAGATTTGTTAAGAATCACTGAATCACATGTTCACATGCATCTCTTGATCTGTAATCTACTTTGACTAATGTCTTTATTAGATAGTTCTGAAATGCTACAAGAATTGCGACAAATATTGCATTGTATCTTAAGACATTATTTGCTATATCTTATTTTTGGTAGATGTCATCTGATCAACCAAAAGATCATGTAGAAGGGCTTGATATTACTGATGAAGTGGTCGAACCAAGTAGTAAGAAACGTAAATCCGAAGTTTGGAGTCACTTCAAGAGGGTCAAAGGAAAAGGAGGGGTTGAACGAGCTGTCTGTAACTACTGTCAAAACACCAATTATTCTTGTAATACAGCTCATGGAACAAGTACAATGTGGAAACATCTTAGGCTCATGTGTCGTAAAAGTCCTCTTAAGTCAGAGGGTCAAGTGGAAGATCAAAGTCAAAAAACATTGTCATTTTCTGTGTCTGAATCTAAGTTTGGGAGTTGTAGTACTTTGTCAGCGTGGAAATTCAATCAAGAGGAGGCTAGAGATGCGTTTACTAAAATGATTGTGGTCGACGAATTGCCTTTTAATTTTGGAGATGGAGAGGGTTTTAATAATTTCATGTTCGATGTTGTGCTCACATACTAAATCTAATAGTGAGAGATGGGCTAGCAGAGGTCGACGATTCCGTTAAAAGAATTCGTACAGCTATTAAGTACACTAAAAGTTCAACCGCAAGAGGACAACACTTTAAAGCATGTGTGGAACAGGAAAGTATAACATCGAAGAAAGGCTTGAGTTTGGATGTTTGTTCTAGGTGGAATTCGACGTACGAAATGTTGGATAGTGCGTTGAAGTATCAAAAGGCCTTTGAGAGAATGGAAGAGCAAGTTCCATTATTTGTTAGTGATGTTGGTGCAGAGATTCCAACCAAAACGGATTGGGCTAAAGCTCGTACTTTGGTTAGAATTTTGAGACGTTTCTATGAGTCAACGAAACGTCTTTCGGGATCTACTTATGTTACATCCAGCCTTTATTTCAAAGAAGTTTGCTTGGTGGATAGTATGTTGAAAGAGTGGTCTAAGAACAGTGATGCACATTTATCTGCAATGGCATTAAAAATGAAAATGAAGTTTGATAAATATTGGGGGGAAAGTGAATCTGTGAATGAGTTGTTGTTAATTGCAGTTGTCCTAGATCCTCGATACAAAATTAAGTTTGTGAGGTTTTGTTATGGCAAATTATATGATACCAAGGAGGAGATCGACACAGCAACTGAAAAGGTGTTGAACAAATTGAAGATTCTTTTCGAGGAATACAAATTGTCAGAGGTTGCTTGTAGTAGTGGGAATGAAAATGTGAATGAAATGCAGATTGTTGTGCACACAAATATGGGTGTTGATGAGGACATTGATGATGACCACTTCAGGTTCGATTTCCAAAAGAGATTGAAAGAGGATGACCAAAATGCCAAATCAGAAATGGAGAAGTACTTGGATGAGAATTGTGAAGATGACAACTCAAGTTTTGAGTTGTTAGATTGGTGGAAGGTGGCATCTAGCAAATACCCAACTCTTGCAACAATAGCGAGAGATGTGTTTGTCATTCCGGTTTCTACAGTTGCTTCTGAATCGACTTTTACCACAGGTGGTCGGATTCTTAGCGATTATCGCAGTTCACTTACTCCAAAGCTTGTTGAGTGTCTAATTTGTACACAAGATTGGATGTGAGGGAACCTTGACATTGAGTGGCCTACAAGTTTGGAAGAGCTTCAAGAAGTTGAGAGTCTAGGTACGAGCCATTTATATTTGCAATCAGTTAAATTTCTTTATGTATCCGATCTCATATGTGTTTGATTTTGATTGTTTCAGCTATTTCGGAAGATAAAGACATCGTGGAGAGGCTTGCTCAAGTTATTTGATGTTATGTTTACTGTTATGTAGGAAATTACGAATGTTGGATGTTATGTCGGAATTAGGATTGTTTCATGGCATTGTGTTTTAAGTTACTTGCTAGATTTTAAAGTTATTTTGAACTTATTGCTTCTTGGCTTGACAGTTGACACCTTGAACTATTGCTAGCTGATTTTGAACTTGTATTCATTTAACTTTTAAGGTGTGTTTGAAGTTATGTAGTTGTTTCACTTGCTTGATTGATTTTAATTTAGGATTGAAATCAATTTATATAAGTTAGGATTGAATGGTTGAGGTTTTTGGAATACCCTTATCATTTTTATTGCCTACATTTCAGGAATCATTTAGCACTTAGTGTGCAAATATTTCATGCCAAATTTTCGGGTTCAACCCGACCCAACCCAACCCAACCCGAAAATTTTGGGTCGGGTTGGGTTCAACCCGAACCGGTTCGGGTTCGGGTTCGGGTTGGGTTTTCCCCTAACCTGAAAATTTCAGGTTGGGTCGGGTTTCAGCCCCAACCCGACCCAACCCGAACCGTGTGCACCCTTATTCATGATCTCCACTGCTACCTATTTGAAAACAGTAGTGAGGGGTTGGCAAAATTGTGAAGATAATGGACCAGATAATTGATGGTGGAGGATGAATACATAGGGAGAAGGGGGCCACTCAACCTAGCACTTGTGCCCTAGATCCTAATCTGGTTAGAGAAAGTCATGACCAACGTTCAGGTGGGCGGTCGCCTAGGCGACCTCCCTTTCGGGTGGTCGCATATGCGACCAAGCGATCGCCTAGTCGCACATGTGATTGCCCAACACCCAGCAACGCACAATGCCTTTCTTCCCTCTTTTCGCCGGAGCAACGACGCTGGAGGTGGAGGTGGTGCTAGAGAGGGTAGCCGCCACCTTTTGTTTTGGGGTTAGAGTTAGGGTTTGAGGAGATAGGTTATATATAGGGGTTATGTTTGGTGAGATGAAATCTTGACCATCCTTTTTTCTTTTTTTTTAAATGCCCATTCATCTCTTCCAATCATATAAATACCTAGTGAGTTAGTGATTCAAGTGTTTTTTAAGGCCAAACATATAAGGGTTTTTCTATATTTTTTTGTATTTTTCCTGTATTTTTCTACTTCTTCCATATTTTTTAATTAAAACAAAAATAATATATATATAAAATGTCGCCCACAACTGGGCAACCGCCTGAACATTGGTCGTGACTATGAGGTGTCGCAGAAGTTGACCAACAAGAAAGTGTTTATCATGTAAACTAGTGTTTAAATTGTATCGCCATATTACATCCCGTCTTATTGGTTATCCTGTGATGTCAGAAAGTGTTAGGTTTGTCCCCAGTCAGAACATAAAACAGAATTAAAAATCCAGAGTCCAGAATTAAGTTAACAAGAATATGGTCAAACTAATTGTATAATGTCAATGGTGATTCAAATGATAATAATACTGACCAGAGACATTTTGAAAGCCTGTACAAGAGATTTTGGTTCGTGAATGACTTGATGATTCTTCACTATGTATTCAAGAAAACCACTAGCCTCCAGCTTGACATTATTCTGCAACAATATACGCCAGAAGTAAATGAATTCCCAAGTCTTTAAAAAGATCACCGTTTCACTATAACATGTTCAAAATCAAGAACAATGAGACAGGAGAAGCAAAACCGGTGGAAGTATTTACATAGTAAATATGTCTTAATGACATTTGAATGGCATGTCTATATATGTGCATACATACAGAAACAGCACAATGAGCCCTGGGTTCAATATAATCTTCCTCGTGTTTCTCACGATTTGACAGTTGAATCAATATCCAATATCCTTTATGTGAGTTACATCTTAACATCAAAAACCAAAGGATTTAATGATTTGTGTAACGTACACCGTCACAATGAAGGCATTCAAAGGCAAGATACAAATTCCAATTAAATGACAAGATTGTAACACATTCCATGTATATTTCATAATTGATTGTAACATATGGCATGCCTTTATGTAAATATACCCTCTCAGGAGATTCACCAAGGTTCATTCATTTAATTTCTAAACCAAGTCCCAGTCTTCTGGAATAGATACGAGGTTGCATATGAGTCATACAAAATGTTCCTATTTATTAATAGAGTTGGAAAGAAGGAACTCCTGGAAACAGTAAGGCAATAAAAAACAAAACAAATATGAGAATGATGATAGATGACCATGTAAAAAAGAAAATGGTATCGGAGTATCAAACATAGCAAGTAGACATACAGGTAACCGCAAAGCATCACAAAGTTCCGCTAGCTCTGGCCTTAATAAGATACGAAGATTCTTTTGTGAATTGCATATGCCTTGGCCTCCAATTTCAACTTTAGGCGTTCCACATTCTTTTGAACTATGGTCCAATTTTTCATTGGCTGTAGGGCACAGACATTAATATTAGCTTTACTTTTAACTCCACAAAACTACTGAAAAATTTGAGAATACTACCAGAGAAGGTGGATAATAGAATAAGCTTAAACCCAAACCCTTGTATAATGACTTTCTATCTAACAGGATTAGCTAACAAAGTAATATATAAAGCAGGAGCGTGTCAGTTTCTCATCTAGATTTTCGAGTGCATCTAAGTAGAAGCATGGGTTAATCTAGCTGGAAACAAGTTAAACCATGATTTGCAAACCCTTAATTTAAGGTATAAACAAAAGAAGTCAGATATATATAACCTACCAACACGAACTTTCTTTTTCTTATCACACACAGGTGGCGAACAAGATACTGAATCTTCAGTGCCAACAGAAGTATTTTTTCTCTTCTTTCTTGCATCATCATTTACATCTCTCACGTGAGGTCGTTGGGTGAAGTTCTGGACCTTTCGACGACCTCTATGCGAAACTCCAGTTAAATATCTCCATGGGGGGTCTCTTTTGTCCAAGAGCTTAGACCAAAAGACCCGAGAGGGTATTTCATAGGAATTTTGGATACTCTTTTCCCCAACTAAAAAATTGTTTCTGGAATATCCTGACCCATGATATGCAGCAACAGAAATAATTGAATGAACATTGGTATCTGTCATTATACAAGTGCCAGAAAGTTCATTTGAGATTTCTGCTGCTGTATCATCCAAAATTGATTTCTGAGATGAAGTGCCAAGACAAGTTGAGGCATCACTTTTATGGAAATCATCAAGCTCATCAAATAGAAGCGAGGCACCCCATTTAAGCAATGAATGGCAGATGCTTCGATTCATATTTGTTATACTGCGTGAAGGGAACACATCTCGCTTTGCCAAAGATAATATCTTTTCTTCCACTGTATGCAAAGAATATAAACGAAAAATTTTAAGCCTTTCAGACTTTGACTCGATGCTTATTTTTTGAAGAGCATTTAAGTCGTTCAACGGATTCCAGTCACTTCCAAATATAATAACAGCATCAACTGACGCAAGTTTGATGCCTGGAACACAAGCACGGTTTTCAATTAAAAATACAAATCTGCCTTCTTCGATATCATTGAACATCCGTAAAGAAGCTTGTTTCTTTTTCACAGAAAGTCCACTTTCTACCCGCTCATAGGACTCAAGACCGAACCGTTGACGAAGAAAATCATCCAGTATGTCCCCCATAGAAATCTTTATAACCCCAACAATGACCTGGCAGATTGGTAACATTTTCATAAGAATAGTTATACAGCTCAACAGGGAGTAGGAAAATGAAGATTACGAGGCACAACTATTACCTATCCATATAAGCTGCAACTTAGGTAAACATGCATATTAAACCTTGGTCAATATTAAACATGTATAGGTAAAATTGGTAGCCGAAACTTAGTGTCAAACCTCAATTTTGTGTGCTTAAAGCCTTAAAGGATACAGGTCTTCTGTCCAAAATGACCCTGAAGAAAATGTTAGATTTCCCATGTTGAAACCCACATATCTCATAATGGCACTCATAAATATGTTTCTATCTCATCATTCAGGCCTTAATTTCACTTGAAGCAGCAAAACATTCTCAGTGTGAACATGGATACAAGCTATTTCATCTTTAAACAAAAAGTAAGTTCCAATTTCCAAGAAGTTCCTACAAAGTTATAAACAGACGTCAAAAATAACCACAGAAACTAATGACAATATGAACCAAATTATTAAGTATTAACAGATCATGTATTTTGATCTTTTCTCCTCTGGGAGGGTGAAGAGCGGGGTTAAACCACAAGTTACACACAAGGAGCAGAATCACATAACAAACTCCACACAAGGATAGTAAAAAAGAATCTTTGCACAAAGTCTGGTGGAAAATGAGAAATGAGTAAATGGTAGATCAACCAAAAAAAGCAGCCCATGTGGAAAACTAAAATAGGAAAGAAATTGTAACCCTAGGCTGAGAAGGACCTTATAGAGGCTCAAAGTCCACTGGGGTACGTATTCTTCTCGAGTGAAGTAGATCGTACAAATCGCTGGATAGCTTGTTGATGCACAGAGAATTTAGTTTTTTAAAATAACAATAAAGTTAAATCTTCTACATGATAAAGGAGAAGCCAACCAATATGGAAACACAAAAGGAAATACATGAAATTTTAAAAGACCGCAAATACAACTTGATAATGTGCTAACATAACTGATAACATATTTTGTAATATTTAGTCAAGTATTCTAAAATATAGAAACATTCTCACGTGCAAGAGGTAAAAGCAAGTAAAAACTCAAGTTCATCAGTTAGATAAAATAAATGAACGATGAAGTAACACTAAACAACATATACACAAACCAAGAAGCAAGTGGAATTGGCAGGTTCGGCTAAAATGAAGATGACTGTAACTTAAAGAAGCAATCTGATCTTATGGAAAATGGTTCATCTTAGACACATAATTTGGATAAACATAGTCAATGAAGAATCAATCTTTGAAAATTTTCATCATTGTCACTAAGTATTTACAAATACTGAGGTAGACAGTTATTGGCCTAAATCCAAACAAACCTTCTTAATCTGTTTTGAACTCCCAAACCAACCCAAAGTCTTAGCTGCTAAACCTTTGGTTCAAATTGGACCGCCCATATCGCCCCCCATGTTATACTAGATGCTTGTATCAAACTGAAAGTAGAAGACCAGAGATCATAATGAACAGTGTCACAAAAGATGGATTGGAACAAAACAATCAGGTTTATTTTAAGTCTTTCTTTAGAAGTCACACTAAGGTCTAACTGCTAGGAATTAAAGTGGATGCCTATTAGCTGATGTTGCGCTTCTAAAAGACAAATAGATAATTGTGAAACATCCATCACTTACAGAGAAAATTACCAATATAAACCCTAATGTGGTTTTCAAAACTAAATCTTGACGTATAATCTGAATTCAAATGCATTAATGATTTTCTGGACATCCATTGAGTGGTTCAGTTTGTTCCACTATCAAAGGAAACTTCATGTTACATGTATCTCTAGCAAATGAGCCCTTCCAAAAAGGTTACATATCACAACGGCTCTGTAATGTGCACTGCCATAAATTAAAATGATGTGGGCAGAGGTTCCATCTGCTCCTCTTCTACGTATTCTTGTTTTCTTTTTCAGTAATAGTATATTAATGTTGTACCGATAACGGTACACATAAATCTAAATTTGTGTCCAATTTCGTACACTTTTGAACGCATTCTAACATAGATAGGTTAAAGCGTTGATTGTGTGTGTAATAAATAGAATTGTAAAGACTACCTGAAAAAGAATTACAGCTCTTTGTCCTCTATTTTTCATATCATAAAGAATTTTATCAAGAAGCATCAGCTTCGCACTTGCACCAACTCCAATATCCAAGAACTCATTTGGAGGGTGATCCTTTATTAGTGAGGCTTGAAGGGAATCATCAACCAAGTATGGATGGTCACAGCACTGCAGAATGACACCATAACTAGAAATTATTCTCTACTTGAAAAGTAGGTGTAAAAAAAGTATAACTACATCAATGTGGAACATGAAATTTATTGAACATTATGAAGTTACAGGAAACCACCTTTCTAGTGGACGTGAGAATATCACAAGAACCTCCAACATGATCAGCCTTAGGACCTACAGAAAGAATCCCATAGCTTGAACAAAGCTTCGCACAGTATTCTTCAAGTTGTATAGTAGATAGCTTGACAGGAACCCAAAACTCCAAAAACTTAGAGTAGACTGGTATATTAGTGCAGTATCTTTGAAAATTTCTCTGTAATGCATCAAGGCTGCTAGAGCTATCCTGCAAAGGCTTAGAATATTTGTGCTCCTCTTCGGAATCAAGGAAAGAGAGCAGATTAGAGTGCTCCATCTTGATATCCTGGAAAACAATATCAAACGTGTGTGAATTTTTTAATAATTAGTGAATCAAGAAAAATGTATCACAGAATACCTTCACTTGACCATTGAATAGAAAGATATTGAGATCAGCAGAAAGAACTTTAAACTGTTCCAAATGCTTAGACATTCTAGGAAGCTGGCAATCATCAACTATAATTGCCTCCCACCCTAGGGATTTTAACATTTCAGAATCCTGCTGAGTTGCAAACGTGCATTGTTAAAGACAACAAGTGGCGATAACATCACTGTCTAAAGAATTCAACATCTAATAAAATACAAAGGACTAGTTGTACGATGACATTTATAAGTTATAACTTCATTGGTAGTAACTAGTAAGCAAGGAAGAGAATAAAATGTTGAAATTTTAAAATCTCAACTCGGCCCTAAGCCATAAACAAACTCTTACAAAGGTGTAAGTGTACAGAGAAATCTTACATAGGAAACATGCATGGAAACAGTAACTATAATTATTTAAATCTATAACAGCTCAACTAATTGCCACTTCTAAGATAGAATACACTTCGCTGCCAACTCAAATACAAGCCCAACATAGAATAGCATATTAAACTCTAACATCCGAAACACTGTTCACGTGGGCGGTCACCTAGGCTTCCACCCTATCGGGTGGTCGCATATGCAACCACCCGCACACCGCGCACAGGCTACTAGCTGTTGCAACAGTTTCTTTTTTTTTATAACTCCCCCCCCCCCCCCCCCCCCCCCCCCCCCTACTCCTCACAAAACTCTCATTCTCTAAATCTCAATCTCTCATTCCCAAATTCTTCCAAGTTCCAACTCAACCACTCCGGTGTTCAAGAACTCCGGCATTCCAAAATTTCAATGTTCAAGAATTCCAACGTTTGAGGTTCTTCTTTTCAATTGGATAAATCAAGTGCACATTTTCTAACTCTTTCTTGTAGCTTTTTTTTTAAATTTAGAATCTTAGATAATGTTTATGCAACTGGAACAAATTTGTCAATGACTCACGAAGATTATGATCACTTAAGACCCAGTAGAAGTAATGATTGGTTGGAAATATACCAACTACTTATATTTAAATGAAAAAAAATCATTGGTTTGTGAATTATGTGGTAGAGTCACTAAGGGTAGCATTGCCCGCCACAAACAACATATCACCCACACAACAGGCAGTAACGCCCAACCTTGTGATAAAGCCCAAAAACTTTAAGAGTCGAAATAATCACTTACCTCAACTATTAGTAGAATTCAAATTAATCAAAATGCATGTTTAGATGATTTTGTTGATTTAGGAAATGATATATCCACGGGCGGGTCAGGTACTGGTTCCCAAGGTTTTAAAACTGCATATGCGGTCCTGTGCGAAATTGTGCCCAGGACCGCATATGCGGTTGTGGGGTCGCATAAGCGACCGCACAATGGTAAAATTTATTTTTTTATTTTTTTTGAAAAAAAATCGAAAAATAATATTAAAAAATCGAAAAACCATTAAAAATTGAAAACAAAATCATAAATATCTTCTCATTGCTTATCTAACTTTTTATCTTCTCATCTACCCTTTATCTTCTCCTCTACTCCACGTCTTCCCCTCTCTCTCTTTTTCTTTTTTTTGGGTGAGAAACTCCTCCTTCCTCCCCCTCTCCTCCCTTCCCCTCCCCAGCCATTGTGCGGCCGCATATGCGGTCGCACAGTGGCCGCATATGCGATCCCAGGCCAAATATCGATTTGTGTGACCGCATAAACGCTTATGCGGTCGCACATTAAAACACTGCTGGTTCCGGTTCCGATTGACCTGACATCCCAACCCCCTTTGACTTCTCGAAATAGAAGAAGGCAAAGTACTTGGGGACCAACGGATCGATTTGTAATTGATCTCAAGATATTGACCGAACCCAACAAACCACAATTGAACGACATTTTAAGAAAGAGGATCACACAACAATTAATTAAAAATATGCTTTTTTTATAGATATGGAATTCATTTTAATGTTGTTAATACAGCTGAATTTAAGGAAATCATTGCCGTTACCTCCACATACGGTCCTGACCCAAAACTCATCACTTATCACGAAGTTAGTGTTGCATGCCTCAAAAAGAAATTGACTATACTAAGGGTTTTCTAGATTCATATAGGCAAGATTGGAAATTATATGGATGTATAATAATGACGGATGCATGGACTGATAGGTCCGGTAGGAGTAAGTCAATTTTTGAGTGAATTGTCCAACATGAACAATGTTTTTACGATCAGTTGATGCTACACTTGGGTACCAGGACCGGAAGTCTAAACGGGTCGAGTATGCGTCGGCCACTCAGTATTTTTTAAAGTATTTTCGTAATTTTTAGTCGTATTTTAGTTGTTATTTGTAGAGGTATTTTAAAATAAAAAATACTTGGGTCGGCACGCTCTAGGCCCGGTTTGTTTGACTGAGGTGAGGTCACGACCCGACACCCTGGTCTAGTTAATGCTTCGGGACACTCACACATAGCTGACTACTTGTTCAAGTTAATTGACAAAGTTGTTGAAGTAGGGGAGGAGAACGTGGTTCAAGTTGTCACTGACAACGCCGCCGCGTACAGAGTTGTTAGGAAAATGTTGATGCGAAAGAGGCAACATCTTTTCTAGACTTCTTGTGTCGCACACTGCATCAACCTCATCCTAGAGGACATTGACAAGTTATTTTCGAAGACCATTGTCTTAAGCCGATGGATCATGAGGCATTTTGACGATCATGCCTTATTACTCTCGCGGATGAGGAAAACCATCGAGAGCAACTTGTTAAGGCCGACGGTCACCCGATTTGATACAACTTTCTTGACATTGTAGAGACTATTTTAAGAAGGATAAGTTGAAGCTCAGATCCTTCGTTGTCTCTGCTGACTACAACGACCCGAATGTTACGTGAATGAAGAAACAAGAGGTTGAAGGAAACCTCCACCCAAGTCGCTGAAGCCATTCTTCAACGACGCTTCTGGGCCAACGTTGTCAAAGCACTCAAAGCCTCACAACCAATGGTCAATGTTCTGAGTTTGGTAGACGACGACGAGAAACCAACAATGGGTTATTTCTATGACGCAATGGAGAAGGCCAAGGAAACCATCATCTGAAACTTTGGGGGTAACCCAAGGCAATATCAAAAGATAGTCGACAGCATCAACAAGAGATGGGGTGAAGGAAGAATGACGAGCTCTCCCCTACACTCAGCTCTTAATTCCGGTAGATGAATAAGCCACAATCAAGAACGAATACATGTCGAGCTTCTTAAACGTCATTTACCGCCTTATTCAGACCAGTGAAGGTCAAGACAAGTATTCAACCTTGCTGGATCGTTGCACCGCTCAACTAGGAATGTTTGGGAGGGACATTGCAAATAGACAATGCACCGAAAGAAGACTGATTATTTGGTGGTGTGCGTACAGGACGGACATGAAGGACAAGACATTGCAGAGATTGCCAATGAAGGTTATGGCCTAACGTGCTCAGCTTCCGTTTGCGAGCGTAACTGGAGTGTGTTCGAGTAAATGCACACGAAGAGAAGAAATTGATTGGCGACGAAGAAGTTGAATGATTTGGCAAACATTCAAAACAAGAATGGAACGTGGAGTTTCTTAGATCCTATTAGTTGTTGACTACGACCTCTTGGACGATCATCCTTGGTTGGCAGAAACTGAGGATCCAATCTTTGTTGGGGAGAATCTAACGTGGGCTATGGTGAAGGAAGTTGCCTTAGGACCTTTATCTTCACAAAGACGGGCTCCTCAATCCACGGCTTCAAGAGACTCAAACATTTCCAACTACACCTTTCTTAAGTGAAGGATTAAATGAAAACATCAACATAACTTGTTACACTTATGGAGATCCAGGTGCATCGAGTTCTGAAGCTCCCCAGGATGTCGATGAAAACTTCATTCCAATCGATGATGAAGAAATCGACAAATAGAACGTCTACATTGACGATCTGAATGACTCCGAGGAAGACGACAACCAATACTCATGTATCGCCTAGGCGATTGGGCAGTCGCCCAGTTGTGGGCAACAGTTTTTTATATTATTTAATTAAAAAAATGTTTTAATTTTAAAAATAGGGGAAAATTAGAAAAAATACAAAAAATATTAAAAAAATTCTTACATGTTTGTATTTAACAAAAACACTTAAATCACATAGTTGTAGGCTTAAAAAAGACACTTAAATGACCGACTCAATGATCTAGGTGTCTTTTTGAAACTCAAACATGTAGAGTTTTTTCTATACTTTATTTGTATTTTTCCTATTTTTTAATTAAAAATAAATAATAATAATAATTTAAAAAAATGGTCACCCACAACTGGGATACCGCCCAATCACCTAGGCGTTACCGGAACCTTGATCCGAAATGCTAATGTAGAAAGAAATACATGATTTAGGAGTCCAAAGAACATACCTCAATAATAGCATCAGGATGTGACATGAGTACTTTGAACATTATGCATCCACATTCTTCATAAAACTCAAGAGCCTGGATCAGTTTACGAGTCTCACTTGTTCCGTCATAAACAACTACATCTACAGAAGGACTCAACCTTAAAAACTCAGATTCCCATGATTGGATAGAATCAGGAGCTGCAATGATCAGGATTGGCTTCAATATATCGGAGATCAAGGATGATATAAAGAGAACAACTTTGACGATATTTTCCTGCAAAAGGATATGCATCAACATCAGACAAATCCTATTACTTTCCCACCGTTACCACAAAAGTTAAAAAGCATGTGTTTTTGTCATAAGGGTGTTGCAAGAGATTTTTCAGATGGCATGTACTTTCTGTTACCTTTAACAGAATGTTATCAAATAATTAAAGTACAATCTACCTAAATAGATGATCTTTCCTTCAACAAGAATATGAAAGAAAAGGTTTTTTGAATAAAGTTTAGCAGGTCCTGTAATTTATGTAAATCTCAAACACGGTAGTACATGATGCTTGAAAAGCTGAACTTACGATTTGACTCTACTACAAGGCTAAATTGGTGGCTTATGAAGCATAAACTGGTCCCTCCATTCTTGCTGGCTTCATTAGGTGATCATAAAACAATGTGAAGTGATAATTTCATGACAGACTCTCAACCACATTAAAAATTCAATGTGCTCTATAGAGTAATTATCTCATTTCTATTATATGAATATGTTCCAAGGCATGCTTGTCTCCAATGGAGTCAAAGTTTGACTAAATTAAACTTACATTGAATTGTCTGCACTTCCTAGGGTGACGTTAGCGTTGACGTATATGTTCCAAAGAATATTTATTTGTTAAAATGTGGATTATGAAGAATAAACTTGCAAGCACATCAAAAGATCTCTCTCAAGCTAAATGGTAAATTCTACGGAAAGGTTGTTAGACCCACAACAATGCTAGGAGCAGAATGTTGGACTACAAAAAGAAAACATGTACAAAAGATGAGTGTTGGAGAAACAAGGATGTTGTGGTGGATGCGGACATACATGGATGGATGGGATTAAAAATGAGGACATTCAGGTGAGAGTATCCCCAATTGAGAGGAATCTTGTACAGCACCGACTGAGATGCTTTTGACATGTACGAAGAAGATTTATGTTGGCAACGGTGAGGTGTAAGGAAGGGACAAAAAAAGGTAGAGGGAGACCAAAATTAACTTGGGAAAAAACGATTAAGAGAGACTTATAAGATAGAAGCATCCCCAAGGATTTGGCTTTGAACAGGATGCATGGAAAAATGTGATTCTCGTGCCCGAATCGTGATTCTCGATGAGTTTCATTTCCAGCCTATCCTAAAAATAAAAAAACCTTAACTTGTACCCCTCACACCCGCCGAACTGCCTAGCCCGATTCCCACAGCCTCCGAAGACCCCTCAGGCGCATCTTAAATGTCTGGCAACCTCTCCGATGGCCCTCCATTCTCGTTTTTGAACTTCTTGTAGACACTAGACAAGCAAAAATGATCTTTTGTTTGAATTTAGTCATTTACTACATTTTCCATTAATTATAGATTTATTTCCTCTAGTATGATGTCATATAAGTTCGGATATGAATTGTTGAGAATAGGGAAACTTTTTGCCAACCCAGGTGGCCGCCTAGGCGGACTAGGTGCCTAGGTGCTCTTAACCTGCCTGGCAGCCGTCTTTCAATCTTTGGTTTTGTGTAGAGTTTTTTTTGGATTTTGTGAGTACATTTTGTTTGAAAGATGTTATAGCTAGGGTCAAAGAACGCACTCGTGGCCGGCGGTGGCGCAGAGGAAACCGTCCTTCAGATAATGCGGCACAAATTCGTTCTTGCAACTCCTGGAACAAGAATTAAAAAAATAGTGTACAAAAAATAGAAAATTGTTGGACTATGGGTGCAAGAGCAAAGAATCAAACAAATTCATAAACAATATAGATTAAAAACAACATTATTTTTTTTTTGGATGTGGAATACCGATCTTTCCATGTTAATGCAAACGGGAAGAGCATGTACATCAATTTGCATCCTTCAAATTGAATGTTATGCCTAATTTTCTTCATGATGATCTAGTGAAAAATTATTGTGATATTTCGGTTTGAGGATAAGGCAAGCAAATTTGTGTGCTCGTCTTGTCTTATTGTTTAAGTGCTCTTTTTTTTGTTCAAATGCATTGTTTCTACCCTCGTTTGTTAGCTACCGAAGGGGGAGAACATCTCTAATAGTCAGAATAGTTTCTTACTAGTTTTTCCTTGAGAAACACCTTGTTTAAAGTGTTTGTTCATAAAAATCTAAATGTAAATGTAGTATGGATTAAATTAGTTGCTGGGGGGCTACCATTAGTTATGGGGGTTTCATTGATGAAAGAACACCAGATGAACAAAATCTAATTTTAACCAAGTTGAGTTGACAAATTATTGGAAAAAAAAGACTAGTACACTACTACTCTTTTTTTTGCTGATAGTGAAATAAATAACTCGTGCCAAGGAAATTTCAAAACTATAGAACATTAAAAGCACCAGAGTTAAGACATTTGTTTGATAATGGCTTGGATAATGAAAATGTCATTGAGCAATGGTGGGAAAAAGGGCTTCATGCTGAAATGATGGAGGTTGAATCAGCAGTTCAGCACAAGACCTTGTGGATTCACTGCTGAATGCTGAAAATAAAGTTCCGATTGGATTTGTTCTCTTGGATGTGGTATTACCAGACTCCTCCATCCCAAGGTAACATTTCTTGTTCTACTTCTAATCCTTAAAATACTTGTCTACATATTTTCTTACTATTTCTGGAAAACTTTTGAGCTTTTCACTTTTCTTGTAGACATGTTATAATTCCCAGTTCGCTTTCCCTTTTTGCATACAATCTTTTCTAAATTTTGACTTGATTTTTGCATATATATTTTTAGGCTTTGCTTGATGTCGGCACTTTTAAATTGTGGTTGGTTTTCACCTTTTCGCAGAAGGAACAATTATTTATTCTGTATTGATTTCTTCATTTTTTAATGTTCTTCATGATAAGGCCAAGTTTTAAGTTATTAAATATAGAAATATTTTCATTTTTTATGCTCTTCATTTTTCTTAAATATTAATATCAAAATATTTACCTAAATTTATGGATTTTCGCATTTGGACAATTGAACATCCCCAGATATTGATGTCCATATTATTATTTTAGTTTCTTTCTAGAAATACATTAGAAGTAAGATAGTTCCTTGGTTGTTTGGATTTTGTATTCATGCTTTTAGAATTACTTTATGTATATGCTATTTTTTAAAATGAAATTAATACCATGTTTAGCAACTAAAGGATTATATTTTAGTACAGATATGTACTTTCACTTCCTACTTTTATTCATTATGTGTATATCCAACTTTTTGACATATCTTGTTTGTATGTTCCTTAAGAACAGAAATATGCCCTTGACATCAGTTGGCAAACCATATTCATATAGATATCTAAGTTCAAATACATATAAGAAAATTGAACAATCCTCTCCGAATTTGTTCCATTTGCATCAATGTTCGTTGTGCTTTCTTATTGTTTGATGAGTACTCTCTAAAGTCTAAACTCAATGAAACCTCAACATAAATGTACAAGAATGGCATGAACCATCTAAAAGCACATTTCTTGCGAAACAAATACAAGAAAAGAATATCTCCCAAAACCCATACTTCTTTTGTACAGTTTTCCTTTATTAATATAGATAATTTTACAAATAAAAAAAGAATATCTCCCAAAACACAGAATATACAGCAAGAAACTCCACATCTTACTCAATTGCAGTAACAAAACTAGGGCTGAGCAACCGGTCCAACCTGGACCGAACCCGGATCGGCTCCAGACCCCGGACCGAAGATCGGACCGGTTGGGTCCAAGGACCGAAGATCGGACCGGTTGGGTCCAGTCCGGACCGAAACCCGGACCGGACCGGTTGTTGCTCAGCCCTAAACAAAACTCTTAATAGTGAAAGATGACAGTGGCAGTAACAAAGTTTGATTTGTGTGATTTGAACTTGGAGTAAGTGACCACATCTCCATTTGGTATTCAGGTGTTTAACTAGCTTTAGCATATTTGCCAATATAGTAGCTCACGGTAGAGCAACAAAGAGTCTATCAAAACATAGAAAAGTAATTAAAGTATACACATTATGATTCCTATAGTCAGAAGAAGCAGATAAACTGTACACAAGAAGTACCGGATCAACATTTAGCATGTCTTCTACAATTTCATAGTCTTACAAAAATGAAATTTTCAAATAATTTTTCTGAACTCACAAGTCATATGTATTCCATTTAAGAAAAAACACCAAAATTAAGAACTTTGAGACCTTGGAAACGTATGTAATTCTCTAATATTCCGTGTTTTAGCACTAACTATATTGATAGCCCTCAAGGAAAACTACTCTAGGAATTTGACGTGTCCAGCTGATGGATTGAAACACTTGGGAAGCAATTGGATGGACCTTTGACTCCAGCAAAGTTAGAAAACAGAAATTTAATGAAATACTTGACTCTACAATTCCTCATCAGGATGCATGCGATCTCCTAAGGATATGCATATCATGTTCCAAAACCTACTCCAATGTTTATCTAACTGTTACTATACCACAATCATTACATGAGCAAATTATGGGTGGCCGAAGCCATTCTTACAGTTGATGGTCTTATATTTAGTGAACTTCAGAACTACCAGGTGCCCGGGCCTCTTTTCTTCGTATGATAGCAGGCAGAAGCTATTTACATGTTTATATTTGTGTAATTGAATTTGCCAGTTAAGGCATGCAAGTTGATTATTTAAGGGGGGGTTTTATATAATAATAGATGATAGATTTAAGACTGTAAAGATTCCTCAGGTATGTGATTCAAATCAGTCTAGTGTTTCTAAATAAGTTTGTCTGAAAAATATAATGAATGAATGAACTTGAACAGACTAATAAAAAGTAAAAAACAACAATTTGAATGGCTCAAGGCTCACTGCTCACTAAACCCATCAATAATTGAATCTAAAAATAAGAAACCTACTAGAGTATCAAAAAGAAAAAGAAAAAAAAACATCTCACTTCCGCAGACTCGCATTAAAAATTATAAGCAATTAAGCAAAATAGTACCGGATCATGTGATAGAACAAAACTTTCAGCCTTGTGCCAGTATTCACGGAGCTTGTTGACAATGCACAGCAAAGATGTATCAGATGCAAATGGTGATCCACCAGGCAACTTCAACAGCCCGTGTAGAGGATTTTTCTTTATAGAAAGTACCTAAGTTTGTTAATTAGCATGTATCAGCTACTAACTGTATGAAAGAGACTACAACTACAGACAAGTTAAGTTATAACACAAAAACTTTCATTAAACCGTCAGCATAGTAAAAATGCATGAACTAAAAATGTGATACCACCAAAGGCATATAGTCAATCACAAACAATACCTAACAAGTATGACTATAGGAGTTACACTAACAGATGTGGGTACACACACACACACAACCCATGGGCCACGGGTACACACACGCACAAATATACATATAAATGGCTCTACAAAGACAAAAGACGATAAACCTGGTATTTGTCAAGCTTAAGTGCCAATTATCATGACGGCGTGAACAAAAGACGGGTTCACAAGTTTGAGGATCGAATTTTCTGTTATAAGCACACACACACACGAGCCCAAATCCAACTCAAAAATGGTCGTGCCAAATCAACACAGGATCATGGAAGGGAACATACATCAAATCACCAAAATGTAATTAGTGAATGTTAATGGAATCAAAAATGTAATTTTATTGTAGAACACCATTTTCGTATAAAAAGCAAAATTAATCATTGGAATGACAAGAAAAGGGAGGCATATATAGTAATGCAGTAAAATAATAACATATTTTCCTGTAATTAATAAGAATAACGGAGTTAAAATTCTAAAGCCAAAGTGATGAGCCACAACATGCTCAAGCATGTTCAACCTTTATCTATACAATCCGCAAAGAAGATATCTAACATCTTATATCTGAATTTATTTGGTGTATTTACTTGACAGCAAATTAAAATAAAATGACTGATTACTTATACTATCTTCTGAATTCTGGAATAAGCCAATTGTGCGTGACGACTCCTGTGTGTTGTAAACTACTAAAAACTCTCTAGAGATAATACATGGCTCACATGACAGTTCACCTCCGTACCAATTGCCTAAAATAATGACGCATGGACAAGATGGAGACTATATCTCAATGTTCAGGTAGGCAGTCGCCTAGGTGATCACATATGTGTGCGGTCATCCGCACACGACACACAAATGTTTGCGGTATGCGACCTCGCCGTTGTAACCGGAACAAATTTGTCAATGACTCACGAAGATTATGATCACTTAAGACCCAGTAGAAGTAATGATCTCAGTTGGAAATCTACCAACTATTTATATGAAAAAAATTCATTAGTTTGTGAATTATGTGGTAGAGTCACTAAGTGTGGTATTGCCTGTCACAAACAACATATCACCCACACACCGGGCAGTAACACCCAACCTTGTAATAAAGCCCCAGAAACTTTAAGAGCCGAAATAACCACTTACCTCAACTATTAGTAGATTTCAAATTAATCAAAATGCATGTTTAGATAATTTTGTTGATTTAGGATATGATAAAGTAACACATGGGTCGGTTATCGGTTCTGGTTCCGACATGACCCCAACATCCCAACCCCTCTTTGGCTCCTTAAAAAGGAAAAGACAGTAATTGGGGACCAATTGATCGATTTTGCGGACGATTTTAAGATGTCGTTGAATGAACCCAACAAATCACAATTGAACGACATTTTAAGAAAGACTATAACAATTAATCAAAAATGGGCTAAATTTTTTATAGATGTGGAATTTCTTTCCACGCAGTTAGTACACCTGAATTTAAGGAAGTCATCGTCATTACCTCTACACACGATCCTGGCCTAAAACCCATCACTTATCACAAAGTTAGTGATACATGCCTAAGAACATAAAATGAAATTATAGGGGTTTTCAGGATGCGAAGTTAGTGATACATGCCTAAGAACCCATATACTAAGGGTTTTCTAGAATCATATAGGCAAGATTGGAAATTATATGGATGCACAACAATGATTGATGCATAGACCGAAAGGTCTGATAGGAGTTTGATCATTTTTGTAGTGAATTGTCCAACTGGAACCATGTTTTTACGATCAGTTGATGCTTCTAGACACTCACACACAACTGACTTGTTCAAATTATTGGACAAAGTTGTTGAAGTGGGGATGAGTACGTGGTTCAAGTTGTCACTAACGCCGCCGTGTACGTAGCTGCTGGGAAGATGTTGATGCGAAAAACGGAGCATCTTTTCTGGACTCTTTGCTACAAACTGCATCGATCTCATCTTGGAGGACATCATCTAGTTATTTTTGAAGATCATTTGTCTTAAGCCGACCGTTCGTGAGGCATTTTAACAATCATGTTTTATTACTCTCGCGGTAGTGAAAAGTCATCGGGGGCAACGTGTTAAGGTCGGAGGTCACCCGACTTGCTACAGCTTTCTTGACATCGCTGAGGCTATATTTCAAGAAGGACCAGCTCAGAGCCTTCGTTGTATCTGTCGACTAAAACGACCCAAATGCTACGTGGATGAAGAACAAGAGGTTGAAGGAAACCTCCACCCAAGTAACCAAAGTCATTCTTCAGCAACGCTTCTAAGCCAATGTTGTAAAAGCACTGAAAGCTTCACAACCTATGGTCAACGTTCTAAGGTTGGTGGACAGCAACGAGAAATCAACAATGGGTTATCTCTTCGACCTTGCTGGATCGTTACACGTCTCAACTTGGATATGTTCGGGAGGGACATTGGAAATGAGACAACGCACCAAAAGAAGACTGATTGATTGGTGGCATGCGTACGGGGCAGACATGAAGGACGAGACATTGCAGAGATTGGCAATGAAGGTTCTGGCCTAACGTGTTCGGCTTCCGGTTGCGAGCGTAACTGGAGTGTGTTCAAGCAAATGCACAATAAGAGAAGAAACATATTGGAGACGAAGAAATTGAATGATTTGGTCTTTGTGAACTACAACCAAAAGTTACGACAAAGATTCGAAACAAGAATGGAACGTCCCAGTTTCTTAGATCCTATCAATGTGGACTACGAGTCTACGACCTTGGAGGATCATCCTTGATTAGTAGAAACTAAGGATTTGGTCTTCGTTGGGAAGGATCTGACGTGGGATGAGGTGGAGGATGTTGACTTAGGACCTTCATCTTCACGAAGACATGCTCGTCGATCCACGGCTTTAAGAGACTCGATGTCTTCAAATACACCTTTCTTAAGTGAAGGATTAGATGAAGAAATTAACATAATTTGTTATACTTATAGAGATTCAGGTGCATCGAATCATGAAGCACCTCGGGATGTCGATGAAAACTTTATTCCAACCGATGATGAGAAAACTAAAGATGAGGACGTCTGCATTGATGTTCCAAACGACTCCGACGATGACACTGAAGTTCCTAACTGGACTTTAGACCAATGTGTCCAATTCAATAAATAGGGCACTTGTATTGTATTTTTTGTGTTTTCTGAATTGTATTATTAATTCTACAATTAATAAAATAAAATGACTAAGTGTTTGGGCAGGTAGATGGGGTACCTAGTGAGACTATGGTCGGTGATCTAGGAGTCTTTCTGAAGCCCAAACAAGGTTTTCTTCTATAATTTATTTGTATTTGTCGTGTATTTTTCCTATTTTTCAATTTTTTTAATTAAGAAAAAAATCATTAAATAATAATAATGTCGCCTAGACGCCCACAACTGGGCCACCTGAACCTGGGATCGCCTATGTGATCCCTGAACCTTGCTATATCTTGCATGGAACAGAGATATTCATGAAGAACTGGAAAAACACTATAAAGCAAAGAACAACCTTCTCAATTGTGGATGGGTCACATGCACTTTTGGCTTCTTCATGTCGCCTTTCATAATACTCTGCAAGCTTTTTGGCTTCTGGTGTTTTCATGAAATTGCTATCTTCAAACTCCCATGTTGCAAGCTCATAACCTAAGCTTGTCCACTTCACAAACCACTCGTAATAGCACGTCGAGAAACCTATACTGGAATCTGATTCCAACCTAGAAATACAGTCGTCTTCCAAGCTTGAGGGCATTACTAGTCTCTTTTGTATGAATCGTTGAGGCACACACCACTCCCTCTTCCACAAGACTACCTAAATTTAAGCAGAAGGAAGCACACAAATGGTGAGGATGATCTGCTAAGAAATCATTGAGCAGCATCGGTATCGGGTTACACTAAAATAACCTTCTTCTCATCAAAAAGCTTGTTGAACTCAGCAACCAAATTAGGAGCTTCAGAGAGCAACTGGTCCTCAGAAATCAAACGGTTATGGACATGAGCAAGTCCTGTGAATTTTGCAAGATACTGCTTCTTGAATTTAGTTCCTAATCCATCAGTAAAGAAATTAGAATCAGCAGAATTTCAACTAATAACCAGACTAAAAATACCCAATGATGAAGCACAGCAGCCATGTTCATTTTACAAATACAAGCTTACCATCTCTACTAGAGAAGGGAACGGTCGCATAACAAAGTGATTCAATTCCTTCAGATACAGAGTGAACTCCAGATACTCTCTTTTTTCTAACACAGCATGTACAGTGCCACGTACCAGGTGGTGCCTTCTCCAAAGGAGGGTCAACGCAGAACATATGATACCTTCTTTTGCAGTTCTTTCCATCACATTGTCTAACAAAATGAGATCTTTTGAGAAACAAAGATTAAAAATGAAAAACAACAAAAAATATGATAAAGGAAACAGGTTATGAACATAGATAGATAGACTAGTTATTATTACCTATATAGTATGAAACAAATTAAAGAATCCTTCTATATATAATGTGAGTTTTATTACTCTAAGTCCTGGAATAAGAAGTTCCTTAAATCAACTGAGATCAAAGATTAGTACGCTAATCATCAAGAGGCTGTGAAGAAAGTCAAATGAATTATATTGATACTTTATTAAAACCTGCTCGACTGCCATGGCCTTGCATTTAGCATTAAGGATCAGTTTTCCACACCATATATTCATATTATCGCCACACTACCCATCTCATACAAAATAAACATTGTCATATCACCATCAAAAGGAACCAGAAAGTGAGTGAAATGGTGATATGTTTGATCCCAATACCATGTATAGACAAATACATGGTTAAACAATACGACAACAAAGCATTTAATCCCAAACTAATTGGGATAGGCTTTGTAAACTGATAAACAATATACAGCCCTGAAAATTTAATATTGCAAATAGATATGCTGGACCAATTACATCAGCTACTTCTTTCATCATTTTATGCACAAATTTAAGAAACAGAGAAGTGGGGTTACCCACAGAAGAGTTCCCGGACGCTTGCAGATGATACACACTTCATAGGCTAAGCTTGGTAGACAGCATTGCTCCGGTTTATCCAACTCAGTGGTCCCCACCCCATTAATACGCACTCTTTCTGTGTTTTCATTTTTACCTCTATCCTAATACAAATTATGAACGAAGTAACTAAGTTGCTCAGAAGCTAGAGAGCATATCTAGTGTGCTTTATACAGCTGCAGCAGAATAAAGTATACCTCTTCCCCATCTAAAGTCTCACAGTCTGCATAGGAGGTATCTGCCACAATGATGGCAGTTTCTCTGCAATAACATCGGGTGTTAGTCTACAAAAAACAGATATTTAGACAAACCAACAGTTTAAGGCTTAAAGTCTGTAAATAACCTGAAAAAACCGGCCCAAGTTCTTCAAAGATTTATAGTGCGAACAAATTGAATAAATAACAAGAACTCAACACCTGACATACCGATTCAAGTATGCTTCAGGTATACAAAAAATATACCTTTTAGAGCTAGATTGCTTCTCCTCCCCTCGGGTGTCGCAACCAACACCACCATCCTCGACACATAAACCTTCCGTATCTAACTTTACTGTTTCCTTATCTAAAGCAATATTCACTATAGATGGTGAATCCACAATAGAAGTGACAGTTTCTCTGCAAAAATGATGATGGTAGTTTACATTCAAATAAATATTATTATTACCGTTACAAAATAAAGAAAATTCAAATATACCTCAGACGGTAAAAAGATTAAAAAAATGGTAAACAGAATTGAGGTGTGCATGCTTCAAACAGTATACCTTTTGGTGCTAGATTGATCCCCCTCCTTGTCTTCAGACTGGCTATCAGGATTATCTTCCTGAAACATGCCAACCTCAAATTATTGGACAACGTGAGGGAGCAATGCAATTTTTTAAGAGAATAGTGGAACCAATATGAGTGTTGTTTCAACCGTGAACCGGAGGCCTGTCCGGTCCGGTTTGCCCCCCAAAACCGTATTTTGCCAAGAACTAAGCTGAACTGGGTTGAACCACCGGTTCAGGAAAAAAAACCAATTATGTTTTTTTATCAGTACCCGATTATGTATTCAGTTATTCGATTACTACATATCCAAAAAAAAACCAAATTTATACCCCAACCCTAGAAATGTTGATATTGTAGATGTTTTGAATATTTTTTTCTTAATAAATATGACTATTGTATCTATAATATATATTTACGACGTTATGCTGACGTCACCGGTTCAACCGGTTCGATTCGGTTCAACCCCGGTCAAACCTCTGAACCTTTGACGTTGCCGGTTCGACGTCTGGTTCGGTTCTGAAAACCTTGGTTTTAACATGACATAAGATTAAACACATGGAAGTCAAAGCTGGTGAAGGTATTCACCTCATCTTCCAAGCGAAATTCTGAATCATTTTTTCATGATAATAAATCTTTGAATATAAAATATTTTGCTCAAAAATATGAATTTCCAACTGCAGACCATAAGGCACATTCAATATAATTGACATTACTACTCAATTTAAACCATAAAATAACCATTATTTTGAGAGAAAAAATAAAGAACTGAACACCTCATCTATGCCATGAAAATTATCAGAATATAAATTCTAAAAAAACTAACATTACAACTAAAAGGTCCAAAGAAAAATCACTAAGGTAAAGTAATAATCTGGTTAATTTCATCTTTTTAATGGATTTATGAACAAAATGATCTAAAATGTAAAAACAATTATATAGTGATCAAAAAGATGTAGAAAGATCTTAACACCTAAATACAAAATTGTGAAAACATCAAAATCTAAAACATGAGTTTAAAAATTATTATTAGTTACGATGTGGATGATATACCATTACTGACTTGGTGATTAATAGCAAATAGGGATATAAGATGCACATGTTGTGTTCATAAACAACATTAGAGAATAAAAACAAAATCAGGCATGGATGCAGTTTATTTGTTCAAAGAGAAACTTGTTTCCTCATTTCTTCAATAGAAATTTTTAGTAGAAAGTAAGAAGGGCACTTAAATATAGTATAGTAATGTACATAAGAAATCAGTAGCACAAGTAACAGATTCGATCTTACTGGGCACAAACCTCAATTCTCGAGGAGCTTGTTGAATTCTGTCTGGTGTTAAGGGTGCAGATTTCCTGGGCTTGTAAACAGTAATGAGCTCTGACAAAATTAATAATAAAGCAGATGTTCAAGTTTAGTGCTGAAGCATGATAATCTAATAACTTAAGGAAAACATATAAGAAAATTAGAAGGAAAAAACATAAAAAAAACAGTCTGGGATTTTCCAAGTTGACCGGACTGGAACCAGATTCGGGGAAATCCTAGGACCGAAGATTGGACTTCACCCAACCAGTTGGTCCAGGTTCCCCGGTTGGGCCAGTTTGTGAACCACCTAAAATACAGAATCAGCATGTTAACAGAAGAATAGTAGTAGGAATTGAAGAAATACCGTTTTTCATGATGGATACCACATGATTCAACAGGCATGCTCCTCTTGCTAGAGCAGAATGAAGTAGCCTCAGAAAACACTTCCGCAGATGAAGTTACATTTCTATTTGTACTATTGGAATTATCCCTTTCTAAACTACATCCGGCACCATCAGATATGTTATCCTCATCTTTATCTTTTCGAGTAATATCTGCGAAGAGACCATAAGTGAGAAAGCAAACATTATATGCACAAGGAGGTTTCAACCACTAACCAGAATGATCTGAGGTTGAAAAATGAATACCAGAACAACAGTAATACATAAATTATGGTTACCCCTAAACAAAAACTAACATCTTGAATATTGACCCCACGGCCCACGCTTGAGATTTTTGGATCATGAATTGAAGTGGAGAAAAAATGTACAAAGAGAGCTTTAAACTAGAAAAGTCAATCGGAAGAAAACTTCGAGATACTATCACTAGTAGAACAAACATTTTTCACTTCATCACAATAGTGAATTACACTTTTTTGCACCTTTGATTCTGAAGTAGGTCAAATCATTCTAGAAAACAAAATGAGGGATCAAGTCTATAGATGTCATAATTGATATGTAGGATTTGCATCAGCAAATAGATTTTGATACCTTTTGTTATCGGACAAATAGAATACTATATCATTATGTGTATATTCTTTGATTTTGTGCTCTGTGGAACAAAACACAATCGGCTAAGGTGGTATGCAGAAACTGGCAACCATGTATGATAGTTAGAACTTAGAAGTAATAACTACATCTTTTTGTTTATCATTAATAGAAGCAATAATAACCACATCATAAATCAATTTCAGAGTATGCTGATAATTTTAAACTCCACGGAGTTTATTAAAGAAAGGTCTCGTAGCCCAGACCAGCCTATCCCATATACGTGAGCAATGTTGCATTAAGTACAAAAATGAAATTGTGTTAGGGCAGGGAGAAAACTAAATGAAATGCTGAAGCAACAGTGTGCTAGAGGAACAGTGCATTCTTGTTTTGTGGAAAAGGACATGCTGCACTTTTTCCCATTTTCAGTTTTTTATACTGCATGTTAGAGCCAGAGCAACTATTTGTCGCAGAAAAATGTGCAGAAAATAAGTGATGGAAGGATGCTTTCATACCGGCAACTTTAGTCTTCTTATTTTCAGGCGTAGATGCTGCCTGATCACTTTTTGACACTGAATGCTTCCTGCTATTCTTGTTAGTTATATCTTTCTCATTATCTGACCTTGCTCCCTTTTCACCTAACGGTGCTCCTCCAGCTGATTTTTTCTTTTTGTTTGTTTTGTTGCTTCCCCTGGAGAATTGCAATTTGGAATGTGAACAGACAAGATTCCCGATTCTCTCTGAGCCTCTTCTAGGACTTGTTGTGCTTTTCGCCACTTGCTTTGAAGTCACCTTGACAGGCAAAACTGGTGAGAGCAGTTTTTCTAGCCTCAGGGACCTCCTTCTGATAGAATTTTCTGCATGTTTTTTGTTATCTGGTTGAGAACCACCAAGTTTCGGGTATTTATCCTCGACCACTTCGCCACTAGTTCCCTTGCTTTTGGCTAATACCATGACCATTTGTATTGCTTTTGTCTTCCACTTCGTGAATTTTTCCAGATCGAGTAGCACTCACCATCTTTAACACTCTGAAACCAAATAAATAGACTTTTTCAGTTGAAAAGAGTTTTTACAAAGAAATGAATTGTACAAGAACGGAGTAGCTCGGTAACAGCAGAACCACCAGCAGCAAAAGGGCCAAGCCCAAAAGGCACACCACGTCAACATTCCATCACACCATTACCACAAGAATACCAAGATAAACCTGTTAAACACACCAGACAATATCAGCCTGCATGCTGTTCAGGCACCCAAAACCTGAGGAACTGGACCATCCGCAGCCGTTACACCCGAAGCTAAGATTACTCTAACTCAAAATAGAACAGCAGCCAACCCAAAGCTAAGATTTCATAAACTAAACCTTTTGACAGTTTAAAGAATTCTCTACCAGTATTTGATGTCCCCTACAATCCAATATCCAACATGCTCTACATCCGATCAGATCCAAACGACAAAACACATTCTCCAGTTCCATTACACATTTTCCATAAGCAGCTAATCAGGTATATCAACCCCCATTGGGATCAATTCCCCACATGATCAACATCAGATATTTCAATTTGAACACTCACATATCAACTACAAGCCATAAGATTAAGTCGTCGCTAATTACAGTAAGAAGTCTGCAAATCAAGCAACCATGCAAACACTTGGATCCTAAAAGGGAAGGATTTGGGGATTTGGGGGGAAACTCAACTGGAGAGGTGAAGACGCGTTGTGGAGCCGCGGAGGTAGAGGATGGCGTCGGAGAAGGTGGTGGAGAGCGTTGGAGCAGGTTGTGGAAGACTAGAGCAAGGGTGCCATGGTGGAGGGGGAGGGAGAGGGTTAGGGTTAGGGTTTTTGGGTTGAGAGTAGGGGGAGGAAGATAGCCAGGGATTTTAACTGCCCTTCTTGGACTTTTGGTCAGTTTCATTGGTTGTTAAAATCTCTTTAAAAGTGGGATAGGAGTACCGTAAACGAGTTCGACTCGATATCGATTCGAGTTCGACTTGAAAAACGTTATATTCTAGTTTAACTTGAAAATGAAGAATCATAATTAAAAACAAAAAACAATTCCAACTTGGTTCGGTAAACGAGTTGTTCGAACTCGAAAAAAATTAATCAATGCTCGATATTTCCTTCGAATTTTTTATTGCTCTATTTATAATTATTTTTTGTATTTGGTAATAACACAAGATAATACATATAGTTCGAAATTTTGCTCGACTCGACTCGTTTACACCCCTAGTCAGGAGTGTGATTGGTTTGGAAAAAGATTGACATGAAAAATTGGTTGCTTGTTCCGACAGTTGTGCATGGGGCGGGTTCTACTTCCAAACCTGCCTCGTCCCATCCTGTTTAGGGAGGTAGCGGTCAAATTGGCAAGTAGCGATAATGTCTCAACCCGCCTTGTCAATCTATCTGCCCCAAAACGTTTTTAGTAACATTAATATATTATTAAATATATATAGTCCAATCACAAATTCTCGATTCACAATCCTAAACGGAGACCTTTAACTTTTGATAGATTGGTAATTGAATAATCTTGTCATTTTTTAATGAATTTCTAGATTGTTATAGTCTTTAAGTTTTAATGAAAATTTGTTTTCTACTCAAAAAAATTCCTCGAACCCAAAAATATTTTGGTTTAAAGTACAATATATCCTAATATAGTGAGCGAACTCCTTTTTCTATTCTACCAACAAGCTAATTTTAAGTTTCATCATTTTTCTTGTTGAATCTGAATTCTAGTAAAATCTGATTTTTGAAATTCAATCTGTCTTACCCGCCCCGTACCTACCCAACCCTCTCTTAAATGGGGTGGGTAGCGATCAAAAAAATTCAACACGCCCCGTCCCTCCACGTACCCATAAAGGTTTGGTGGGAAGGGTAGCAGTGGAGCAGAAACTCACTTCGCCCCATTTTACAGCCCTACTTGTTTTGATACGTTGAAGAGAAGAAGTGGAATCATGCTAAAAAATATAGATTGTGTTTGGTTGTGTCACTTCAATCTGGAATTTCACTAAGACGTGAAAGTTTTGAAGTGCTAAGTTTGTAATTAACATGTTTGGTTGATATTGTACTGGAATTTGTTGGTTGATATTGTACTGGAATTTGTAAATTTTTCGTGGCATTTTGAAATTCCATCTCTATGCATAATTTGTCAAAACCAAAATCCTAAGAGGTAGAATTTAGAAATTTCACATTTCCACGCAACTTTTCTTAACTTAAGTCATTCAAATTAAATACATAATATTAATGTTAGGATTTTTTTGAAATAATCACCAAATAAAAAAATTGGAATAATATACATCTTGAAAACTTATTTGGCAAACTATACATCTCATGTGATGTCGTTTTCATTAACTAAAATGTATCATAGGTGTCTTTACCCATAATGAAAACGACATCACCAATGTCGCTTTTAAGAGTGGCAACAATGGCATCTCGGATGTTGTTTTTGCTTATGGAAAAAATGGGGCTGGCCAGCCACCATCTTCATTTTCCCACACCCAAATTACTCATCACTCCCCTTTACTCCTCTTGGGCGACAAGCACTGTTCAGGTTGATTTCAGTTTGTTTTTTGGTTTTTTTGATTTCGATATGAAATGTAATGCATGTATAGTTAATGTATGATTGTTATTTTTATGTATCAAATGTAAATTTTGTACACCTGAAGCAATGAGCTCCGGTATCGGATTTGTTATGGGTTTTTTGATGGAATTGTTACATTCGTAGATGGCATTCTAGAATATGAAGGTGGTTACAGACGAATGATGAATGTTAATAGTGAAATGCGATATGATGATCTTTGTGAAATAGTTTGTCGAGTTTGTGGTTTCTGAGAAGAAGAGTTTGATATGAAACCTAAAAGTGACCCCCGTATGAAAAGTATGCATATGCTGATGTTTTTGATGATCAGAGCACGACTACAATGTTATCTTTATTTAACATTGTAAATACGGTTGTATTGTTTGTTCAGAAACAACTCAAGCATTATACTATTGTGCATCAAAATCAGTTGACTGAGCATTATCAAGCAATGACACAGATATATAGCCAATATGAAGCATGTCCATCGTTGGCAGTTCCTCGGTCTTTTTTTGAACCACATGAGCACACACCAATGAATATTAGTAATTATGAAACAGACGTAGTTCAGTTACATTCTCAAGGAAGACGGGTTAAAGATGCAGACAATGATGAACCATATAATGATGAGGCAGATGGTCAGATGGATGATGAGGAGATAGACATTGTTGATGTAGATTCAACACCACTTCCGAAGTGGTAGAACATGTTTCGTCATATGACAGACGCAATGAATCGAGAACCTGATAACAACATACATGAAGTTGTCGTCATTAATGAATTACTGTCATTTCCAGTACTTCCAGATTTGAGGCACTTACCAGACGTAGAGCCTGACGAGAAGTAGATTGAAGATTTACTTATTGGAAATGTCGATGGGCGAATTGCTGCATACAATGAATACGATAACTTAGAAAATAGACGGAATTATTGGTTGCATAGAATTTTCTCCACAAAAAAAATATTTGTTGCATGAGTTGAAAGAATGACATTTGCGAAAAAGTGCTCAATTCAAAGTATCAACGTCTGGGTCAAGAAGATTTACAGCTTATTGTTTGAATAAAGAGTGTGGATGGATTATACATGCCTCTTACAGTCAGTTCAAAGAATGTTTTCAAGTGAAGATGTATAAGTTTGAACACAACTGTAGTAACGAGGACCTTTTGCATGACCACATGCAATGTGATGTCGGTTTAATTTCTAACATGATTCTTGTCACAATTCGAACAAGCATAACTGTCACTCCTATAGAAATTCAAACTCTAGTGAAGACTTGTTACTTTATAAACATCAAGTATGATAAAACTTGATACGCCCGGAAGAAAACATTAGAAAAAGTATACAGAGTTGATGATGCATCTTATCGTAATTTAAGACGCTTTATGTATAATATTTGCACCACCAACCCAGCACAGTAGCCGAGATTCAGACGAAGAGAATAAATCAAAACATTAAGCAGTTTCAGAGAATTTTTTGTCCAGTATTGTAGACTTGTGTTGAGCATTGATGAGACTCATTTGTTTGACAAGTTTGAGGATACTCTTTTGGTTACTATGGGTACCGACGCGAACTCTGATTTGTTTCCTTTGGCGTTTGCGGTTGTTGAAAAAGAATCAGGAAGCTCATGAAAAGTGGTTCTTAAGTATTTTGTCCTCTAGAGTATGCACGTGAGATGGATTATATATTATTAGTGACTATTTTTTAGGTTTTACAAAAATTGTGAATACATTTCCCCCTAGAGCGAGGTCACGTTCACAGGTTTTGTTTGAGACACGTGAGTGCAAATATGGCAAGCCATGCTCGGTGTAGGAATGTGGAATTGCAAAATAATTTTTGGCATGTTGGTGTTGCTCTTCATAAAAAAACATTTGAAGAGCATATGAATGATATCGAGGTTAATCACCCCAATTTTGCAGCAACCACTGCAACGACAAGAGTAAATGTCTTTGTTTCCATTGTTATTGCCTACAATCCCGGATCCTAGCTGATTTTGCTGCAACATCTCCTCATTTGTTACATCTTGCACCACGACACGATAATTTTGTTGCAACCACTGCAACAGCATATATCCCCATTTCACTGTAGTCGTCACCTCCTCTTCGCTAGTACCCAACAAATTCATGCAAATCTCAGATCAATCATGATCTAAAGTCGCACAAACTGCCAGACCATCAATATAGAGACCAGTAAGAATAGCTACGTCTTGTAGAGTGATCGTCATCTCCTCGTGTCTAAAATGGAAGGCGTGAATCTCAGGTATCCACCACAGCATGAATCAGATTCCAATCCAGTTACAGTCGTTGCAAACGAGACACTGTAGCAAATCGTGCAATCTCTAACAAATCTTATACCCTACCATCTTCCACATTTCACGTGTTGAACTGAATGACGTGCTC
This sequence comes from Triglochin maritima, assembly GCA_963682175.1. Taxonomy (NCBI): domain Eukaryota; kingdom Viridiplantae; phylum Streptophyta; class Magnoliopsida; order Alismatales; family Juncaginaceae; genus Triglochin; species Triglochin maritima. The sequence continues at coordinate 32,786,964 of OY821772.1, forward strand.
GATACAGTTAATATTTGTCCGTTGCTCCTGAAAAAGATAATTAATTACTTAATTAAGTCTATCTCCTCACCAATATAAACCAATACACCAAATTTTTAATTTGATAATCAAAACACTTACATTTTCGAGAATCGAAGATGATTTATGATCTTTTGGTAGTACTAGGACTGAAGAGTCCACATGACCATGAGAATCGTGTGAAGTAGACATTTTTGCTAACCGTTGAAAGAGAATCAACCAAAAAACATGAGTTACTCTTGGGTTTAAATAAAACAATCCAAACCAATTTCATACCCCAAAAAAATTCTATATTTCTTACTTATATACTTTGTATAATAAAATGTCAAACTACATGTCAAGTTGATGTTGTTGCAAACTAAATATTGAATTGTAAGTAATTTATCTCTACACAACGAGCATATAACTGAGTCAAATTGTAAAAATTAAACCCAATAATACAAACATAAAACATATGAAAAAATCATAACATCATATATATAGATCAGTTTAATACATTATTCTCAATCAACCCAATTTCAAACATTATATAATTATTTAGAGTTCAATACATTATTCTCAATCAACCCAATTCAATAAAAAACAATCTAAACAAAAAATACATTATTCACAATCAACCCAATTACAAACCAAACAATCTAAACATAAAAAATACATTATTCACAATCAACCTAATTTCAAACATTAAATAATTATTTAGAGTTCAATACATTATTCTCAATCAACCCAATTTCAAACCAAAGTAATTTAAAGCAATCAACTAAACACTAATCAATCCACCCAAATCCAAACCAAATCAATCCAATCCACGCAAATACAAACTAATCAAGCAAAACCTTAACAAAAAATAAGCTAAATATACCTTAAAACGAATGAAACACGTGTAACTAACACCGGGAGCTCGAAAATTGCTGGAGAGAAGGAGTAGAGGAGAAAAACGGTTATGGGAAGAAGTGGGGAAAGAAAGGGGTCAGGATGTCGTTTTTGCCTCTTCTTGAAAACGACGTTGGTGATGTCGTTTTCATTATGGGGTGAAAACGACACCTGTAGTGCTATTTTTAGTTAATGAAACGGTATTACAAGTACTATTTTTAAGATGCATAGTTTACAAAATAAGTTTTTCATGTACATATTCTTTTTTTGTGATTATTTCAAAAAAAAATCCTTAACATTATGTGTAGCACCATAGTATGTGATATTTATGATTTGGACTCTTTTTCAATTGGGAAACTAATAAAATATTATATATATATATTTGTTGTCGTTTTAACGTAATGGTTGTACAAAAATAATAAATCAAACCACGTCATTTATAAATCTTGAGATTTGTAAATTGCGTCAATCATAAATTCCACGATACTTGTAAATATCATATTTAAATGCAACCTTATTTAAGTTATTGGCTGCATTTGGAAGTCTTAGTTTTAACGTTTACCGATTGCTTAAAGATTTTTCTGCAAATCATTCGTTTATTGAAATAGGACCACCCAGAATTGAATAGATGTTGGAATGAAATTAATGCATTCATGTTATATCTTTTATTTTACCTCATATTTGTGTTACTCATGTATTTCTTTCTTACATTTCAGGATTTACATAATAAAGAAGAGAAAGTAAGTAAAATGACCTAAATGCAAGAAAAAATGACTAAATCGGAAGCCTTCTGGACCTGTTTGTAATGCTCAAAGACTGGATTGCAAGACATGAAGATCCTAGGTGAAAACCCAAAGGGACATGATCGTAAAGAAAATATGTTGATCGTAAAAGTTCATAATCTCATGAACATGATGAGTAATTCAACAATTAAAATCAAACAGACGCAAATCAACAGTTCCAGGTGCACCCCACGTGCTCAATTGGTTAATTAAAGCTGCTGGTGAAATTTGAGGCTGATCGGACCCAAATAATCCGCCATTGGGGATCCAAATCCTCTAGTGGCGGATTCGTTTGGGCGGTTGACCCCCGAATTTCTCCAGTGAGTCAGTATTAGGTTTGGCGTACACTGGACCATCTAGATCTGATTTGTAGTCGTCCGATTGTGCCTGGATTAATCCAAAACTCTAATCTTCTATAAATACATTTGTAATCATTCTTCCCTTCTTCCTCTTCACTCTCCCATTAAAGTAGGTTTTATTTCTTGTTTTAGTAGTGTAGTTAAAGGAGGTGAAAAGGAAACCTTGTAATATTTTATCCATTAATCAAGTTTTGATATGATGCATGTTTCTTTACATTCTTGTCTTTAATTTGATGTCATTTATGTTTCCTTGTTTTGAGTAGATTTATATTTTCTTTACATGTTGATGAGTTGTTTTTACTTTATTGTTTTTCTTATAGTTCATATGATTAGTGAGTAGTTCATCCTCATTAGGGGTGGAGAATGATATGGAGTGTGGATGTAGATAGATTAATGTGTGTTTAATCTTAATCTTGGAGCTTCAAATATTTTCCATAGTCATTTTGATGGTTATTTTTTTCTCATTCTTGCCTTTGATGTGTTAATGATCATAATGGATGTTTAGCAAATACTTTGGTTAGTGGGCCCACTTAGTGGAATGATAAGGTAAGGATAATGTTGAAGTGGATAAAGAGATAATATTGACATGTGAGCATATGATTATCTTTAGCCTTATCTTAAGTAGTGTTTTGTAGGTTTTAATGATGATGATAAATCTTTATCCACATGGAAACACACTTTAGATAGTGGTCATTTTAGATGTCCATGTTAATTCATGTCATGAGAGCGCAATTGTACACACACGCGTCACACATTTATACTGTTGCATGCATTCTTCACCTCCTATGGGATAAGTCACATTTATTTTACAAATTGTAATTAACGTAATTTAGTGTAGATACACTCACTTACTTTTCATCTTCTTTTACCACTTTAGTATGGTCGACGACGACCCGCACTCGCTGCTCGTGGACACAATCTCTACTTGTAATTGCTTCAACACGGTCGTGCACTTGCTTTTTTATGTAAGATGCTTAAAAAATGCAGTTGTATAGAGCTACAAAGAAGACGATTGAGTGCATAAAAGGTGATCACGTAGACCGATACGCTCGACTTTGGGAATACTGCAACATGTTGAGAACGAGCAATCCCGAGACTACTACTGTATTGAAGGTGAACAACCTAGCTGGAAGCAGAGATTTTGTTCTTCAAAGGATTTTTATTTGTTTTTAAACTGTGAAAATGGATTGTTAGAAGGTTGTAAAACTTTAATAGGTCTAGATGATTGTCATTTGAAAGACCCATTTGGTGGTATTTTGGTAAGTGGCGGTAAAGATCCGCACAACTAAATGTTTACAATTGTTGTTGCAATCATAGAAACTAAAAGTAAAGATGTTTTGATTTGGTTCTTATATACTTTGATAAAAAGCTTTAGTGGTGAACAAAGAGATTGGACCTTTATCTTGAATCGACAAAAAGTATTACCAAATTATTCCTTGCTATTCAGAGCTAGCATATTATTCCTTCGTTACTTGATTAGTTTTCGTGAGAAGTGGTTAAGTGTTATTTTATTTGGAGTCAGAGATTTCAGTTAGGGGGTTAAGTTTGGTTTCGAGTTTGAGATTTGAGTTGAGGGATTAGGGTTTGCCATGCAAGGCGAAAGAGATTGGGGAAAACACAAAAAAAGAAGAACAAGGTTTATTTGGAAAAAAGTTGGAATTTTAGTTTGTTTCTCACGTAGGCCAATGGATGGGGGATATGCTTCAAAGGTAATTCAGACATTTCAAGTCGAACATTAGTCATCTGACCTCACATGGCTGCTAATTTTAACAGTCAAAGTAACAACAAGGGGGTCTTTGTTGCTGGGTGAATAGTTAGGGGGATACTTCTTATCATTCAAACTTCAGGGATCAAAGTGTTAAGAGCATTTATAATGGGGAAGCAAAGTGTAATTAACTCAAGGGTTAATTACAGTTTGTCCCCTCTGAACTATGTTTTAATATCACTTTGCACTTCTGAACTTTCAAAGTTGACAGTTACCCATTGAATTTTCGTTTTGTAACACTTTGTCCTCCTGAACTTTAAGAATTCATTATTTAAACCCATATTCACATTTTTTGCAAATTTTTCTTGTATCCCAAGTACACCCCTAAACCTATATTTATGTGAAACTTTAGATCGAAACAGATGTAAGATTTAGTTGGAATTTGGGTCGGAAGTGAAGAAAAAACAAAGGAAATGAAAATATTTTCCTTTTGACATATCTAAATAGGGTTGTTTGTGTATGTGTTGGAAACCCTCCTCACTTTCCCTCGTATAAAAGCTATGTTTTCCTTCTTTTTCTCACTGTTTCACTTCGGAAAGCAAAGGAAACATATCTTAACTCCACCCTCGCGACTCGTTTGAGATTTAGGGTTAGAGTTCCGATGACGATGGGGTCTGATGTTGCTCGCGGTGAGTCGAGTTGATTTTGGTAGGGTTCCGATGGTGCTTGGGTCAGGTTTTGCGTGCGACTACTAATCGGGTCGCTTTTGGTTGGGGTTACGACAACGTTGGGGTTAAGGTGTCACGCGCGGGAATGATTATGATGATTAACGATTTTTGCTCCGATGACAACCATCATCTGTTACCTTTAGATCTTTTTTTGGAAGATTTGTGGGTGTTTGGTGCCTTTAGAAGAATTTGGGTTTTTTCATGGGAATACTTCTGAAAAAAATTAGTAAATGTTGTGATGGAAATTTGGTAAATGTTGTGTTCTAATGAGATTTTTAATGTTTGTGGTGTTCCCTGTTTTGCTAAAAAAACATGTAATCTTTTTGTGATGTGTTGTGTGTTTTGCCAAAAAAAATCATGTAATCTTTTATGATGTGTTGTGTGATAAGTGATGACTTGATCTTTTGTTCCTTCTAATAAGAATTACAAATTGTTGCACCTTTTGAAATAGTGGAGAGATCTTCATCTATAGTTAGTGGAGTCACACACACGTTTGACAACTCTCCTTCTCAGTGCTGTTTTTGCATTAAAAATTTATGATTTCAAGTTGTATTTAGATGTTATAGATGATTGGGGTTATTTTCTCTTATGTATTGTTAACGCACTTACCTCTGCCTTTGTTAGAATACTAGAAGAAGATGAGCAAATGAGAAAAAGAAACATGACTAAGTTGCTAGTTATATCGCACACCATGTGTTAGTCTTGCGAATGCACAACTGCTAAAACCAGTACTAGCTAAAAGGATTTAAAGTAGTGAGAGTCTGACATATATTCGTAGATTAATGTTAGATCCTACACTACCAAATGAGGTTTACAATTGTAGGAAAATTTATCGGACGACTCAACATGTTTTCCAGAAATTCTGCCATTTACTAAAAAAAGAGCATGGTTAATGACACTAAAAGTGTAACAGTGCAAGAACAATTAACAATATTTCTTGTTACAGTGGAACATGACCAGCAATATGGTGTTACTAGAGAAATATTCCATTGTTCTACTTAGAGCTTCAACCTATTTTAATAAAATGCTTAATGCAATTTATTTGGTAGACGTTGGCTATCCAAACCGGCCAGAAGTTATTTGTTCATATTAGGATGCCTTGGTATCATCTTATTGAATATGATAATGATCGATTGTCATCTAATGTTGTTGAAAATTTTAACTACTGGCATTCACAATTAAGAAATGTCATGGAACACTCTTTCAGTGTTGTTATACATCGATTTGGTTATATTAAAGGGATGTATGCTTACTTAAGTGAAGATTGTTATGACTTGTTTTTTGCTACATAATTTTATTCGTAAAGAAGACACAACTTATTTGCTTGAAGATTTCGATGACGAGCTCAGTGAAATTGATGGAGGAGCTCAAATCCTCAAATGGAAGAAGATATTGGGGAAGAAGAAGAACTCGAGTTGGATTGTTTGAACAACAAAAAGAACAAACAGATCGGATGCCGGAAAATATGGTAAATTCTGTGTCGTTTAGTTGAATATTAATATTAATGTATCTTAACATTATTTTTTGTAAAACTATTGTTTTTAAATCTTCAGCTTTCTATTTATAAATTAAACTACAACTGTAAACTTTCTCTTATCTTCTAATGATAGATACAAACAATTGAAATTTGTTTTCTACCGTATTGCAGAGACAGACACAAACAATAGAATTCGGTCAAAGTGAAATTACTATCCACTGAATTATGTTTTCTCGTGCTTTCCGTTTGACTGCTAAGTTCACTTTCTGTTTCTTTTCACACCACTAACACCCCTTTAGGTTAGGTAGGGTAGGAAGCATGTAATCTTTACATTTCAAGCAATAAAGAAGGTGAGTTTCTCATTTTGGTTATTGGATCTCTATTTGGTAAGTGTAGTTTTGTGTTTTGTTGTTGTTTTGTGTTCTCTTCCCCTTTTCTGTTAGTGTAACTTTATTGGTTCTTTAGTTTCTTACTTTCTTTGCTTATATTTCATGTTTAGGAAATAGATTCACCCTTTGGGGTGGAGGTTGATGTATGTGACTATTGTGTGTTGATGAATTTGCACTTTTATTTGTCACTTTAATGTGTGTAATGGTAGATATATATTTGTTTTATATTTAAACTTGGTGTAGATGAGTTAATGACCACACTAGGTACTTATCCTGTGTCTAGATTTAAGTGATATGTTACATGTTGTGAGTTTGTATGCTTATGAATGAGTTTGACATGAATATATATATATATATATATATATATATATATATATATATATATATATATATGGATCCACATTTCATGCTTTTCCTTGTAGTTGTATGTATCCTACACTTAAATTCCATAGTAACTTCTATTTGTATGGAACATACTCTACGTTTCTTCTTGAATGTTTGTTGCATGACAGACACACAACTCACTACTCCCCTCCACTTCTTGGGCTTATATTGATGTTAGTTAGTTGTCTTCTTTTAGTGTAATGTTAATTATCTCCCCCCTATCATTTTTGCTGATTAAATTATGGATGAAATTGTAATCCGAACAAACACGATCTTTGTGGACGATACGTACTTGTCGCATCTTCATCGACGTTGTGCACTTACGGTAATTAAAACTATTAATAAAACAACAATGACCAACTAACATGCCTCCCAGAAAAACCGGCCCCATCCACCAATGTTTGCCTACAAATAATGTTTCTGTAAAGTCTAGAAATTTTGTAATGATTTTGATCCCGCATTTCTTGTTTCTTCTCTTGAACAAGAATGAATTGTTGCTCCATGAACTTCATCACTAAATAATCTAGCTTCTGCAATTTTTTATCCAAGTTTCTTCATTCTTCATCAACCAACCCAACCATTGAAAAAAACTACAATCGTTACAATCCTAAAAACAAAAAAACTACAAGGATCACCACCCAGTAATTTCATCAAACACTTTCAAGGCATCATCAAACACTTTCAAGGCACAGTGATTGTATGTGAGATTTAAAACTGCAAGTCCACGACCACATTGAAGTGGTGACAAGTACGGGTGGTGTCCACGAGGAGCGAGTGCAGGTCGTCATCGACCATACTCGAGCGAGGGAAGAAAATGACGATTGAGTGTATCGAAACTAATTAACCAATGAAACACAAATCAACAAAAGAAATCTAATATGACTAGTCTTGTAGGAGGTGGAGAATGCATGCAAAAGTGTAGATGTGTGATATATGTGTGTGTACAATTAAGCGTTAATGACATGCATAACATGTAAATCTTATAATGATCACAATCATAAGTGTGTTTCTACATGGATTAAGATTTAACATCATCATTAAAATATAAAACATTACTCAAGATAATGTGAAATATAACCACAAACTCTCATGTCAATCTTATCTTTTTATCCACTCAAATCTTATAATCACTTCATCATTCGCCATTAAAGGGACCCACTAACCAGAACATGTGCTAAGCATCTATTATAACCATTAACACATAAAAGGTAAGAGTGAAAAAATCCACCAAAATCCACTAGTGCAGAAAAGGAAATATACGTCGGATATACAGTGACCAATACCTGACGTCTATCTATGTGTCGCCTATACCTAGACATTGGTCACCGACACAACTGACGTCTATCCCTAAAGAATAAGCATCGGTTGTCACGCACAACAGACGTCTATTCCTAAAGAATAAGAGTCAGTTGTCACTCACAACCGACGTCTATATCCTTCAAATTAAGGAATAAGTGTCGCATTAACCTAATAACTGACGTCTATACCCTTAACATATTAAAAAAAACTAAATGGAACAATCATACAATCCTGCATAAGAAACACATTCATCCACAATCATACACATTCATCCACAATCATGCATTCACAAAGAAGTTTGATCATATTAAAGTAAAAATTGTATCCAATAACATGTTGGTAATACAAAGAAACAAGTTCAATAAAATTGCATGTTTAATTACAAAGAATGTGGTTCATGATATACAACACATGTTTAGTTCATTAACATGTTGGTAACAAAATAACGAGCTCATCGATCGCGAGTATCATCAAGCTCCTGTTGCGAGTAGGGATCACTATTCTTTTGGAAGACCTATATGAAAATACAAGTAAACAATTTTAATATGTAAATAATGAAACTATAATTATACAACTGAAAATGATTTATATTACCTCAAATAAGCTACGTTTTTAGGTGCAATTTCGATGATTTCCTGCATGTATCTCATAATGTAATACCCATATTCGGTATTTCCAGTGTACTTGCGGTACTACGTACACAGATATAAATTCGCTAAATATACGTTCAAGTACTTAAAAAAATTAACAAAAATGGGAGAAACGTATCCCATTGCATGCCAGAATATGCCCGTATTTTTGGTAATCCTTTTTCCACCAACCATTTTGTAAACCTTCATTGTCCTGAGTATCACAAGTTATTCAACATTAAGTCGATAATACTAATAAAAATACACAGATTACAAATATGATGATTAAAACAAACTTACATATTTACAAGTTTCTTTAAGGATTGCCTTGGTGTAGTCGACCCCAAAGGATCGAACCAATATGTAGAATTAGCTTCGGGACATATAACGACAAACATCCAATGATCTCTGATTGTATATATAATTAGAATTTTTTTACAAAATCAAATTGTAATTACTTTCAATTAACAAAGTTACCTCTCATAATGGCCAGATAATATTTTTTGTCATGTTCTTTCATAATATTCGCAAGCTCACCCGAATTATCGTCATCCTCGTGCATAAAAGTAGATGGACACAGTAATCCAAATACTTTGTCATCGAGAAAGACCGACCTTCAGGCATCATAAAGATGTCTCAAGAGTAAATATTACGTTATGTTATAATTACGATAAAATTATTCAATACATTTCATCTTCTACACAAGAAAACACTTACTTCACTTGCACGTCGATAATTGTCATGCACAATTGATCCATCGCCAAGAACTGCATAACATCCTCTTTGGCGACGTATGAATTTGAAGGCAAACCTTTAACCCCTCCTCCAAATACATGGTAGTTAAGGCTTGTGATTCCCGTAACTACCATTAATTGATACAACATTTTGCACATATTTGGTAGCAAATTAATGTTGATCGGAGGTTGGTTGTTTGATCATTTGCCCCCGGGGCTTGAAACTTTACCGATATATATATAAGGAGACCGAACGGCAGTTGCGGTCGACCGAATGTGGGCAGGCAGTTAGGGTTCAGGTTTTGTGTTTTTCCGGTCTAAGTTTGGGTGATCTATTGAAGTCCAAATAATGTGAAATTTCGTGTGTGACTTCTATAGGGAACCTATTGTGTGATTAAGTTGATTTTAGCTCAGGTATGCTCAATTACACTTTGTTCCTAAGACTCAAAAGAAATCAAGATTACATGTCTTCGATTTAGCTTTAATTACATGTCTTGACTTCATTTCATTCTTTCTTGAGTCTTGATCACCTGTAGAGGTTAGCACAATACAATATATATGCAATGCATAGTGTGTGCTACTCTAATTAAGATTCGGTTGATTAAATAATCAAAACATAAGATTAAGGCCAAAAAGCCAACACTATAGACGTCGCATATATGGGTCACCGACATGTATTTGGCGATGACTATTTAGCACTAGTGATGACTATGGAATTTTTGTGAATCTCCAATATTAAAATTAAAACACACACAAATCTAAGTATCCACACTTCACATCTCATTAACAAAAAAAGAAGAAGTAAAAGGAACACATGAACTAAGTAAAGATAACTAAATCTAATTAAGATAAGAATGTAAATAACACAAACCAAAACATGATTAACTAAAGATGCTTACAAGGTTGTGGTCTCCTCTACTACTCTACTAAGCAAGAGTTAAACCTACCATAAGGAGGAGAAAGAGGAAGAAGAGAAATGGAAGGGTTGCAAGTGTACTTATAGAATATTAGAAGGTCAGAATTAATTTGGACGCAATCGGACGACTGCAAATCAAATATGGAAGCTCCGGAGTGCTCACACCTGAATTACCGACCCACTCCAGAAATTCGAGCCTTTGTCTCCTAACCGGATCTGCCACAGGCGGATTTTGATCCACTATTGGCAGATGATTCGGGTCCAATCTAACCTATATTTCAAAAGCACCTTACATTCACCAATTAAGCATGCGACATGTACCCTGATCCATTGCTTCGAGTCTATTTGGTCTGATTTGTAGAATTTCTCCACAGACTCTCGAGATGATGGACATATTGTAACCAATATATTTTCTTTATAATCAGGTCCATCCGGGTTTGCAATCAAGTCATTGGCCATTGCAAACATGTCCAAAAAGCTTCCAAATAAGTCATTTCTTCTTGCATTTGGAAAACCTCGATGCATCCAAAAAAATCACCAAAGTAAAATTAGATAACATGAGATGTGAGTATATAGGTAGAGATGTCAATGTACACATATGTTCCACAATATTCCTAACGGAGAACCATCATGTGTACGAGGCACATGAGGTAAAAGGAATGTTAATTTGACTTCTAAATATGCATCGTTTGTATTAGGGGAGAGCAAAACCCGGGTTGACCCGGTCAACCGGACCGGACCGGACCGGTCGGTCCGCGTTCGGTCCGGAAAATTTCGAAAAAATCCGGTCCGGTCCGGGTTTCGGTCCGGTAAATTTTAAAATTTTCGGTCCGGTCCGGACCGGTCCAATTTTTTTTAATGTAAAAAATTCGGTTTTTGACCGGACCGGACCGATTCGGTCCGGTCCGGTCCGGTCTTCGGTCCGCGGACATCCGGTCCGGTCCGGTCCGGTCCGGACCGGATGCACATCCCTAGTTTGTATATATCTCCACCAGTAACTCATAATCCAAATAAATGGGAATACATGGTAGATGAGTTCACAATTAATGCAAGGTTAATGTCAATTAGTGTATTGGTGACAAACGCCAAAACATGTTCATGCAAACACATGCATGCAGGGAGTGTCCAATCGAAATTCAACATAGGAACATGTGAAATGTGATATAGTATGAAAATATGTAAACACAAAATCATAATACCGAGTGAATACTATGATCATGTAGGACAAAATGACCTATAATGAATGCTAAAAGTTGTCAAGTTGACTCACAACATCTGCATGATTCTTTTGTAAATATATTGGGAATATAAAGTTCCAAGAGATTATGATGTCAATTTCAACTTTGTAAAGACCATTTTAACAAAATATTTTCCCAACCACATACAAAATTTATAATAATATTTGTTACATTGATCCTACGTTAAGGTGGGCGGTCGCCTAGGCGACCATCCGCACACCGCACGCAAGGGGTGTGCAGTTTGTGCATCGCCTAGGCGACTATGTGATGTTAGCTCTTGACGGCTGAGCAACAACGCGATCATTCATCTTCCCTCCTTTCGTCGAAGCAACAACATCACGAGTCATCTTCTCCTCCTGTCGGCTGGGTTAGGGTTTGCGGGAGAGATTAGAGAGGGTGGAAGTTGAGAGAGGATAGATTAGAGAGGGTGGCGGCTGGATTAGGGTTTGAGAGAGAGAGAGAGAGAGTTATATATAGAGTGGTTATTTTGGTGTAAAGAAATCTTGGCCATTAGTTTTTTTTACACCCCTCCTCTACCCTCTTCCATTCATAGTGACATACTTAGTGAGTTAGTGATTTAAGTGTATTTTTAAACCCAAACAAGTAAGATTTATTTTCTATATTTTTATGTTTTTCCTATTTTTAAATTAAAATAAAACTATAAAAATAGGGCTGCCTACACCTGGGCAACCGCCCAATCACCTGGGCATTGCTTGAACCCGACATTGATCGATTTCCAAGATACCAACCAGTTTGTGTTGATAACATGTTGACAAAATGAACGACGATCTTGGAAATAAACTTAAGCAAACCACAATCACAATATGAACAGAGTATGTATAGAGAAAATAAACCAAAGATTTGTTATTTTCAATTGATACAATAGTACAATACCACACAATCTTCTCCTATAAAAATTCTCAATATTAAAAGTCACATATATTTAGTAACGTTCATATTTATAACAACCTCTATTTTTTTCCATAAAAAAGTCGTTAATCCCTTCATTCTTTTTCCCACTTCCCTCCAACGATCCCTTTTTATTCCACCAACCAACATCTGCGTTGGGAATGAGCTCGTCCACCAAACCCGAATCCGACGCCAACATCGACCACAAACCCGACCTCACCAGGAAAATGGATTCCGAAGGTAAGAACGAAACCAAAAACCCTAGCGACCACGTCCCGACCCTAGAATCTAGGGTTTCGATTCCTTCCTCCTCTCCAAACCTTCCATCTTCCTTCCACTCACTCCATGCCGTTTCTGTTCTCCTCTCGAATTAGGGCAAAGAGGGACCCCGACCGCGTCCAGCTTGTTGGCCACTCTTATGAGAAAGAGGGAGAAGTTGCAGGAGGAACTCCGCCGGATCGAGAAGCAGGTGGGGGTGGTTGCTTTTTCCCGAATTTTTTTTGGATTTTTTTCTTGGTAAATTTAGGGATCCTGTGGTTTCTTGGTGTTCGATTTGGTACTTTTTTGCGAATATAATGAATGTCTGATTGCATGATAATGATTGGTAAGTGTGGTTAAGAGGTTATGCATTATAAATCTGCTCAGTTAGGCCTTGGTCAGTCCGGTAGTTAAGCTCTAGTTTCTTAATGGTTCTCTTAACTATGTTTTGTTTCATTTTTTATTTCTTAACTCTAGAATGCGTCGTTTCATCTTTAGGCCCTGTTACGGTCCTCAACTTTTAAAATTAATTAATTTTTACTCCATGAACTCCCATGAATGCTTTAGTGAATCACGACGGCACCCTCTTATTCAATAGTAAATGAAATTTATGGTGCGGAATTATTATGCATTTCGAGATTAAAAGGGTATAAAAGTGGAGTGAAGAAGAAATTTGTCAGACAAAACAGGTGGTTCACAATAATTTGGATTTGCACCGTAAAGGTTCTCAATCAATCTGTCATAGCATGAGTTTTTGATTGACTTATGTGGTACGAGCGTATGGAGTTGCAATTGTTCAAATTCTACGTGGTTACCCAATTTTTCACTAGTCTCCATGAGATAACAATTCAGTTTTTTACATCTATGTTGGGACTTGGCAAGGATTTTGTTAAACTATTTCATGTGGACACTTGCATCAGTTTTTTTTTTTGTTTTTGTTTGCCAATTAGTAGTCAGGTTACTATGTTAAATTGAAATTTTTGAGGGACTTTTTTGTCTTTTCCATTGAAGCCAATTTGTTTCTGACTAGCAATTACTGTGTTTTCTCTCTCCCTTGGTAAACATTCTACAACCTTATATAAAGGTCTATGACTTGGAAACTAGTTACTTGCAAGACTCAAATCAATGCGGGAATGTATTGAAAGGTTTTGAGGGGTTTCTATCATCATCAAAGACCACAGCAAAGTAAGTCAATTTTCTTTCTTTTCTGCTTATGCCAGGTTTCTGTTCGCACATTTATTTTATTCAAACTGCTTTACCCATGATTTGATGTTTATGAAATATGAATACAATAATGCTATCATGTCATCCGTTGAGTTTTTTTTTCCGGATTTAAATTAGTTGTCAAATAATGTTTTAAGGTAATGCTATTATGTTATGTGTTGAGTTGTTTCAAGAGTTAAATGAGCTGTCAAATAATGCTGTAAAATCCATCACGTTTTGTAGACCTAAACCTTCTTGGGTCTTCTCATCTACAACTGACACTGAGGAGGAAGGAGGTCTTCCATTAGGAACTGATTTGAACCTTATGCTGTACACATAAATTTTTGGTCCTTCAGCTTTTCACTTTCACAACCTAGGGCTTTCACAATTTTCACATATTAGAACGAAAATTATATAGGGATTGGTTAGTTTCTATTATGAGCTCCGTTACTACTTGCTCCAATCCTCAACAACATTTTGATCAACGATAAATATCTATCCATTTGAGAAAATTATTCACAAGAGAGGTGGAATTATATAGATAACAATGGCATTCAAAGATACTAATTTATTTTGGTCTTCGTGTATAAGTCTCAACTATTATCTTTGTAGCCTTTGTTTCTGTTTGACTTTTGATACTAAGTAAAGCATAACTTAATTAAAGATATGTATGATAGAGTAATAACTACCGTGACAACACATGATAACGAAATTAGTGTGTTCCATTAGAATTTTGATTAGGATTGCATCAATTGTCAAAACCCTTATCTTTTTTTCTTTACTGATGGATATTTATGATAAGTATTATGCTTTCTGCGAAGAATGTGATGTTAATTTACAAGAGTATGATAAGTATTGATAGGTAAGTGGAACGGTGAAGAGATATTTTAGATCAAAGGAGTTAAAATTAAGTAGGACTAGAACTTAGTACATGAAATGCAACTAAAGTGCTGTCACTACATGCCACTACCTAAGAGGGAGATGTGAGTGTGGACAAACAAGTAGTGTAATATCTTTAGTTATTTAGGTTTGGTACTTCAGAAGGATGAGAAATTGATAAAGATGGTAGTCGTAGGATGAGAGCAAAGTGGATGAAATGACTAAATGTTTTGACTTGCGTGATAACAAGATCCTATAAAAGCTAAAAGGTAAGTTCTGTAGGACATATATAACACCTGCTATGATGTATGAAATATAATTATGAACCACAAAAAAAATCATGTACAAAAGATGAGTGCTGTTGTGATGTATGTGTGGTCGAAGTAGGATGCATCAGATTAGAAATGAGGATATCTGAGAGAAAGTTGGAGTTGTCCTTATGAAAGAGAAATTTATCCAACGCCACTTGATATTGTTTAAATAGATTCAGTGGAGGCTCCAATGAGAACGGGTGCTTTGGGGCATCGAGAATGCATAAGAGAGGTAATGATAGACCGAGAAAAAATTAACCTAGGGGGAAGCATAAGCGATTTGAGAGCTTTAAATATTTCCAAATACTTGGCTCTGGATAGGAACCCATGTTGGGAGGTGATTGGCATGTCAGAACCATGATTTTGATTACTTTTATTTACTCCTAATAGTTTGGGACTAAAGATATTGCTGTCATTGTGCCGAGGAAAGCTTATTTCTTGATTAGTTTACTTTCATGTGGATTGAATGTGAAGCTCTCAAATAATGTTTAGGTTTGTATAGTCTGCAAACCAACATGAAATCAATGTACATATGTGGCACTACCTTTTGAATCTTAGTCACTGTCGAGCTGTCGTTAAGCTCTCAAAATACCACAACTTATATCCTAAACTAGCAAGGATAAGTAGGGGTCGAGTCCACAAGGAAGAAGTTTAGAAGTAAATCTTAATACGCGGAAACTAAATCGAAAGAAGAACGTAATTGATGTTTTTGAATTTTAACTATACTAACACAAAACAGAAAAAAACCTATTTAGATGAAATTCTATATAAAACGAGTTCTAGGGTTCGGAATCCACAAGTAATTTGTGTTGATGATTTACTCACTACCAATGACCATGCAATTACCTTAGTAAATTAGGAAGATGTGTTTGGACTAAATAGTGAGGGCGCAAGCAACTTACACTATCCTCAATGTATCATACGGGCACAAGCAACTTATACGAGACAAATAACCTAGACGGTTAATTCATGCACTCACATCTATTAAATTAATAACAAGCAATACACAAGTTATAAATCCCTACACTTGACAAATCTCACATCAACGATTTTGACTTGTTAAATGAATTCATCTATTATGTCTAATTGTATGCAGCGGGCAACCGTCAACAAACAACCACAAAGTCAAGTTCATGATTCTTAACATGCAATAAATCAAACAGATAAAAAAGTTGCTAGAATAATTGCAATTAAGATTGAGGTAGCAAATTACATCAACACATCATACATGCTTCATCTTCACCCTAGAAAATTGCTTAGCTACTCATTGTACGAAACAAATAACAACAAAATACTGAAATTTGATGCATATATGAGAAACTAAGATTTAAAAGAGTAGAAATGTGCTTAGGAATTGGAAGAGGTGACGGAGAAGCACGAACAGCAGCTCCTTCCCGTTCCAACGATCCCAACAACAATTTCTCCCCTTCCGGACAACCCCAAGAACACTCCAACTTGCTCCTTTTGATGATGGTTAGGTTGGGGAAGAATTTGGGAGACTAGGGTTAGCTTTTTCTACCTCCTTTGATGGGTTTTCTCTTGGGGTTTTATAAAGGGACGAATTTTTTAGATTATTCTCCCTCTTTGTTTCAATATGGAAGGTTCAAATAATCTTGGAAGATTTTGTGGTGTCATGGAAATCTTAATTGATAATTTTTCCTTTCTTTTCCTTCAATCAAAATCTTTCTTGTCTTTTTGGTAAGGATTTGAAATCATCTACAAAAAAGATAAAAGAATAATATTTAGGGTAGAAGATATTCAAAATATTTCCTAATTCATGATTATTTCCATAAATATGCTTATGATTATAGTAATAATTATGCACTAAATGTGATATTATCACACCCCCCAACTTGAACTTTTGCTCGTCCTCGAGTAATAACAAAGAAACAAACGAAAAAAATAAACGAAAACCATCGAAAATAAAAATAAATCGTAACTCACTTTCGCAGGAATCGCGATTGCACTTAGCATGTGCAACAAGCCGTTAAACCTCACTCGTCACCCGAGGAGGAGGAGTTTTGTCTCCTGAGGGTTTTCAGCAGATATACCCACAAAATCAGAATACTTGATGCAGTGACACCTAAATAGACAATCCTTAGGTCCCACCCTCGACGATCACTAGGTGCGGAAAGTTCTAGGGCCGGGTCATACTCTTACTGATAAAATTTACCTTATAAGACCGCCAGTGGTAATAGATGATAGCACGCGAATCAAAGATCGCCTCACAATACACCTAAACCCCTCTTCGATATATCCTACTCCACTACAAACCCGAGGTAAAGGTAAACAAGGTGGTGGTGGTTCCGGCGATATGGTGTCACGAGGTACGAGACTTGTTTTTCACTTGACTTGACCTTTTTTTTTTCTTTTTTTTTGACTTGACCATACATTGCTTGACTTCTGACTTGGGATCACATTTTCTCCATCCTTTTTTCTTTTTCTTTTTCTTCTTCTTTTGGCACTTTGCCACTTAACCATACGTAAGGGACAAACACTTCCTTATTGACATTTAATCACAGTCTCGATAACTACGACATTATTTGTCTTGCTTTCGTGTTTAATGTGGAACCTCCCACCACCTTTTGGATGGACTCCCCTTCATATATACTCCATGATCACGAACCCATCTATCTACCCTATTAGGCGTTATTGTGAGACGATCTCCTATCTCGGAGAAATTTAGTGCTTCCCATTGGCACATGCACCCATCCACCAGTTCTCGCCTTAAAGATTCCTTGTCTCAGTTTAAGTATTGACTTATTTCCCATTTGGGACACTGATAACCCTGTTAACTCCACTCTTCCCGAGGGAAATCCGGGGTGCACCCTCACAGAGCTCAAGTGGTACTAAAGACGACTATTAGATATATCTAATGCATCAGTATTCAACTTGTGTGTCTTACTTTTTACTTGCCTCAATAACGCGTCTTACACACGACTAATTACAATGCAAGACCCACAAAATGGAAAAAAACTTTTTTTTTTGGAAAGAAAAAGAAAACGGCAAGCAAAACTAAGAAGTCATACATGTTATATGTGATGGGAAGTATTACATAATCATGGACCTACGAACATGCGAAAAAAAAAAAACTAAATTCTTAAAGTAACAAAAACAAAAACAAAACAAAACAGAAACAAAAAAAAATGCTTCTTTCCCCCCACATCTAAATGATGCATTGTCCCTAAGGCAATATTTATGTGCAACACAAAGAAAAGATGTAAGTTGGAGGGATACAACCTGACAATTAAGTGCTTGTTGTGATGCTCAATGTGACTGTTTTTTTTTATATATCGGGTTGCCTCCCTCGAGCGCCTCTATTTAATGTCTATGGCCAGACATTGCTCAATCTTATTTTGCATCCTGCAAAAACAGAATCGTGTTAGTTCCAACCTTCTCACCACCAAGATATGTCTTCACCCTTTGACCATTAACTTTGAATGTCCTTGTTCCATCGGTCAACTCAACTACACCATACGGGAACACCTTCACCACTTGATATGGTCCCGTCCATCTTGATTTCAACTTCCCTGGGAAAAGCCTTAGCCGAGAATTATAGAGTAGCACTTGACTGCCTTCTTTAAAATCCTTAGGTTTGATTTTTGAATCATGCAGCATTTTCATCCTCTCTTTATAGATCCTAGAACTCTCATAAGCTTGGTGTCTCATCTCCTCCAATTCATTCACCTGCAAAATTCTGTTTCTACCAGCATTTTGAAGATCAAAGTTAAGTAACTTAAGAGCCCAATAAGCCTTGTGTTCAAGTTCCACAGGTAAATGACAAGATTTCCCAAAAACTAACTTATAAGGAGACATACCCAAAGGTGTTTTGTATGCTGTCCTATAAGCCCACAATGCGTCATCTAACCTTAAAGACCAATCTTTCCTAGATGTGCTAACAGTTCTTTCCAATATTTGTTTTAATTCTCTATTTGATAGTTCGACCAAGCCGCTTGTTTGAGGGTGATAAGGTGTAGTAGTCTTGTGGTTTACACCGTACTTGGATAGAAGTTTATCAAAAATACGATTACGGAAGTGTGAACCACCATCACTAATGATTGCCCTAGGTGTACCATAACGAGTAAATATGAACTTTTTCAAAAACTTGGTAACAACTTGAGCATCATTTTTAGGACATGCTATTGCTTCTACCCACCTACTCACATAGTCCACAACCACAAGGATGTATTCGTTATTAAATGATTTCGGAAATGGTCCCATAAAGTCAATACCCCAAACATCAAATAATTCACATTCAACCATATTATTTAGTGGCATCTCATCTCTCTTAGTCACATTTCCAAACCTTTGACAAGAATCACAGTTTTTTATATAATTGAAAGCATCTTTGAATAAGGAGGGCCAAAAAAACCTGATTGCAGCACTTTTGTAGCTGTTCGGCTTGATCCATGGTGTCCTCCTGCTTCCTTATTATGACAAAAGTGCAAAATACTTTCAACTTCTTCCTCAGGCACGCATCTCCTAATTAAGCCATCTGCACATCTCTTAAAGAGATACGGTTCATCCCAAACATAGTGTTTAACATCAAAG
This sequence comes from Triglochin maritima, assembly GCA_963682175.1. NCBI lineage: Eukaryota > Viridiplantae > Streptophyta > Magnoliopsida > Alismatales > Juncaginaceae > Triglochin > Triglochin maritima. The sequence continues at coordinate 32,806,606 of OY821772.1, forward strand.
AAAAACTTCTTCCTTTGCTGCGAAGAAATGTTAGGGGGCAAAACTTTGGCAACTAAAAATTAACAATGTCAGCATACCATGGAAATTTAGAATCAATCATGAGCAGATATTCGTCCGGAAATTCCTCAGACACGGGTTTTGACTCAAATCTTACCACATAATCATGGTCAAGTCTTGAAAGATGGTCAGCTACCAAATTTTCAGATCCCTTCTTGTCTTTGATCTCAATGTCAAATTCTTGTAACAACAATACCCAACGAAGTAACCTTGGTTTTGTATCTTGTTTTGTCATTAAATATTTTAACGCACCATGATCTGTGTAGACAACTACTTTTGACATAAGCAAATAGGATCTGAATTTTTCTAATGCAAATATTACAGCCATCATTTCTTTTTCAGTAGTGGTGTAATTGAGTTGTGCATCATTGAAAATTTTACTTGCATAATGAATTGTGTGGAATTTTTTATCAATCATTTGACCTAAAATTGCACCCATAGTTTCATCACTAGCATCACACATAATCACAAAAGGAAGTTCCCAATTTGGTTTTGAAACAATTGGTGCGTTAATCAATTTATTTTTCAAGCAATCAAAGGATTTGACACATACATCATCAAAAATAAAAGGAACATCCTTTGCAAGCAAATTAGTCATGGGCCTAGCAATTTTTGAGAAATCTTTTATAAATCTTCGATAAAAACCTGCATGTCCCAAAAAAGCTCTTACATCTTTTAAATTCAACGGATAAGGTAATTTTTCGATTAATTCAACCTTAGCCTTGTCAACTTCTATGCCATGACATGAAACTTTATGTCCCAAAACGATCCCCTCATGCACCATAATATGACATTTTTCCCAGTTAAGTACAAAATTGTTTTGTTCGCATCTTAAAAGTACATCATTCAAGTTTTTCAAACATTTATCAAATGTGGACCCAAAAATAGAAAAATCATCCATGAAAACCTCCATGCAGTTATCAATAAAATCAGAGAAAAGAGATAACATGCAGCGTTGAAAAGTAGCAGGTGCATTACAAAGTCCAAAAGGCATGCGTCTAAAAGCAAAAGTTCCATAGGGACAAGTGAATGTTGTTTTTTCTTGATCCTCAGGGGCAATTGGTATTTGATGGTACCCACTATAGCCATCTAGAAAGCAATAATAATCGTATCCTGCAAGCTTTTCTAGCATTTGATCAATGAAAGGCAAGGGGAAATGATCTTTTCTTGTTGCATCATTTAATTTTCTGAGGTCTACAACCACCCTCCAGCCAGTCACAGTTCTACTGGGAATCAATTCATTTTTTGCATTTTTTATTACTGTAGTACCTCCCTTTTTAGGAACACAATGCAAAGGACTAACCCACTTCGAATCAGAAATAGGAAAGATTATACCTGCATCCAGCCATTTGATAATTTCCTTACGCACTACCTCTTGCATATGTGGATTTAGTCTTCGTTGAGGTTGCGCAATTTCCTTCTTACCATCTTCCAACAAAATTTTGTGCATACAAAGTGTGGGGTTTACTCCTTTAATATCATCAATAGTCCACCCAATCGCCTTTTGTGTTATCTTAAAACCCGTAAAAGCTTGTCTTCCTCACTATCCTGCAAAAGTGATGAAATAATCACAGGCATGGTGTTACCCTCACCCAGAAAAACATATTTCAAGTGAGGGGGTAATGGTTTTAGTTCAGGGTTGACAAAATATTCAGCCTTGGTTGCATGAGCAGAATTTGACTCAAATAATGGTAAATTTTTTGAATTAAATGCCCAAGATTTCTTTTCCATAGACTTTAGCATGCTTACTACAAGGATTTCTTCTTCAGACAAGTCTTGTTGATCAATTTCAGATGAATTTGTTATGCATTTATCAATTAAAGAGAGATGATTTGCAAGATCTAAATATGATGCAGTTTTAGATTCAATGCAATCCACCCTAAACACTTCATCACCAGCATTAATAGGCAGTTTCATTGTTTGGAAAACATTAAAGACAATATTTTCATCATTAAGTCTGAATGTTAATTCCCCTATCTCAACATCAATTAACGCCCTACTAGTGCGTAAGAAGGGTCTTCCTAAAATGATAGGTACATCCTCATCTTCTTCCATATCCAGGACCACAAAACCAACCGGAAAAATAAATTTACCCACCTTAACCAAAACATCCTCAACAATACCTCTAGGGAATTTAACAGAACGATCAGCAAGTACTAAGGTAATAGTAGTGGGTGTGGGTTCCTGTAAACCAAGTCTACGAAACAGAGATAAAGGCATTAAATTCACACTAGACCCAAGATCACACAATGCCTTTTTAAATTCACAACCACCAATTTCACAAGGTACAGAAAAGCTTCCAGCATCCCTCAACTTAGGCGGTAGCTTACGTTGAACGATTGCAGAACACTCTTCTAATTTTTTCTTGTTGGTGATTATGTCCTTCAAAAATTTAGCATATGTAGGCATTTGGGTTATGGCTTCTAAAAGAGGTATGTTAATATGCAATTTCTTAAACACCTCTAGAAATTTAGCAAACTTACCATCATCCTTAAAGTTCACTTGCCTACCCGGAAAAGGAAGTTTTGAAATATTAGAAAAATTAGTAGGTTGAGAAAGAGTACTTCCCTTTTGAGTGGATATCTCATTGTTGACCTCTTGTTGCTTTTCTCTTTCCTTGTTTTTGACCTCGTCCTCAGATTTATATGGTTCAAATCCTCCTTGCTCGGTTTCAATAAGGTGTTCAACTCCTTTCTTTGTCGTTCCTTTCCTTGCATAAGTGCGCAATGCGATTGCCTTGGTCTCCTCTCTTGGGTTGTTAACTGTATTGCTCGGCAAACCTCCTTGTGGTCTGGATTGTTGAGTCTGAATTTGGATTAATTGGCTCATCATCGTCACCAAAGACTCTTGGGTTTGGATCAATTTATCAAGCTTCTCATCAGATAATGATTCCCTCTTGTGTGGCGGTTGATATGGAACTTGATTTTGAGTTGGGTAGGGTGCTCTTGGTTGCTGGAATTGGTTGTTTTGATTTCCACCCCACAAGAAATTTGGGTGATGCTTCCAATCTTTGTTGTACGTGTTTGAGAAAGCACCTTGAGGAACATTCTTATACCCTTGAGCATAAGCTACTTCTTGTTGTGACCTGTCTTGACAATCTGAATTTCTAGGACAAACTTCTGCAACATGACTTCCATCACAGCAAACATAGCAAACTTGTTTGTGAGGGTTAGCATTAGAAATCATAGTTTGTTGCATAACATCTTTAAGAGAGCAGATTTCATGCAAGAGTTTGTTGTTAGTAGAACACATGGTATTTTTCAATTCATGGATATCATTAACTTCAAACACTTCTTTTGAGTGCCTACTTGATGATGCTCTATTCCTATAGGATGCAACTTTATGCAAGGAATTTTCAGCAAGATTATCGAACAATTCCCATAGTTCCTCTTCATCTTTTTTCATAAATTGACCCCCACATGCAAAGTCAACAATATTAACATCCTTTCCAGTTAAACCATTGTAAAAAAATTGAATTAAGTGCCATTTAGGAAACTGATGATGTGGGCACTTCCTTAGCAAATCCTTCAACCTTTCCCAAGCCTCATGAAAAGTCTCACTATCATGTTGGGTGAAACTCATGATTGATTTCCTATATTCATTTGTTTTACCAATTGGAAAAAAATTCTTTAAAAACAAATTTTGCAATTCATCCCAAGAATAAATCTCAACATTATCAAGAGTTTTAAACCAATTTTTTGCTTTATCCTTTAATGAGAATGGAAATAGTTTCATGCGGATAGCATCAATAGGAGTTTCATGAGTTCTTTGTGTGGAACAAATTTCAAGAAATTCGTCAATATGATGATGAGGTTCTTCATTTGGTAAACCATAAAATAGAGGAAGTATTTGTATGACACTATGCTTAATCTCATAACGTGGTGCATTGATAGGAGCATTTCTCATACAATTAACTGGAGTATAAGCGGTAGGGATGAAATACTCACTAATTGGCGGCCTCCGCTGAGGTTGCCCATTGGTTGCTATCTCCTCCTCCCGAATATCACTGTCTGAACCATATTGGTATTCTTGATCAGCCATCACTTCAGTTCGTCCTTCCCACTCAAGTCGCACTAGGTTTGGATGTTGTGATCTTCTACCTTGCATGCAACGCCAATTGTCCACCAATTCCTGAAAACACACTAAATAGCAGAATTTTTAGTTCTATTCAGATTTTTTTTTTTAATTTTGCGAATTAAAATTTTCTTGCTTTTTCTTCCCCGGCAACGGCGCCAATTTTGTCGAGCTGTTGTTAAGCTCTCAAAATACCACAACTTATATCCTAAACTAGCAAGGATAAGTAGGGGTCGAGTCCACAAGGAAGAAGTTTAGAAGTAAATCTTAATACACGGAAACTAAATCGAAAGAAGAACGTAATTGATGTTTTTGAATTTTAACTATACTAACACAAAACAGAAAAAAACCTATTTAGATGAAATTCTATATAAAACGAGTTATAGGGTTCGGAATCCACAAGTAATTTGTGTTGATGATTTACTCACTACCAATGACCATGCAATTACCTTAGTAAATTAGGAAGATGTGTTTGGACTAAATAGTGAGGGCGCAAGCAACTTACACTATCCTCAATGTATCATACGGGCACAAGCAACTTATACGAGACAAATAACCTAGACGGTTAATTCATGCACTCACATCTATTAAATTAATAACAAGCAATACACAAGTTATAAATCCCTACACTTGACAAATCTCACATCAACGATTTTGACTTGTTAAATGAATTCATCTATTATGTCTAATTGTATGCAGCGGGCAACCGTCAACAAACAACCACAAAGTCAAGTTCATGATTCTTAACATGCAATAAATCAAACAGATGAAAAAGTTGCTAGAATAATTGCAATTAAGATTGAGGTAGCAAATTACATCAACACATCATACATGCTTCATCTTCACCCTAGAAAATTGCTTAGCTACTCATTGTACGAAACAAATAACAACAAAATACTGAAATTTGATGCATATATGAGAAACTAAGATTTAAAAGAGTAGAAATGTGCTTAGGAATTGGAAGAGGTGACGGAGAAGCACGAACAGCAGCTCCTTCCCGTTCCAACGATCCCAACAACAATTTCTCCCCTTCCGGACAACCCCAAGAACACTCCAACTTGCTCCTTTTGATGATGGTTAGGTTGGGGAAGAATTTGGGAGACTAGGGTTAGCTTTTTCTACCTCCTTTGATGGGTTTTCTCTTGGGGTTTTATAAAGGGACGAATTTTTTAGATTATTCTCCCTCTTTGTTTCAATATGGAAGGTTCAAATAATCTTGGAAGATTTTGTGGTGTCATGGAAATCTTAATTGATAATTTTTCCTTTCTTTTCCTTCAATCAAAATCTTTCTTGTCTTTTTGGTAAGGATTTGAAATCATCTACAAAAAAGATAAAAGAATAATATTTAGGGTAGAAGATATTCAAAATATTTCCTAATTCATGATTATTACCATAAATATGCTTATGATTATAGTAATAATTATGCACTAAATGTGATATTATCAGTCACCCATTAGTGGGTATGACAATGAAACTTGATTTTGTGAACATAACTTTTTTCTATATTGTCAAAGACTCCGTGGCAGACTGGCAGTATGTTCTGCATCTTCAACAACTATTTTCCTCCATTTGGTAATGGGGAAAAAAGTTGAGACTTTGCTACTTCTAGTGGGGATGAAGCCATTTGTTTATTACCACTATCCTTCAGTTCACTTTCTCAGTTTAGACTGCATCATGATGTTATTTTTAAATCTTGGTTCAGCTTGAAGCGCTCCCGGAAATTTCAGCCAGAAGACAGACTTTTTTCATTGTCATCTGTCACTTCACCTGCTGTATGTGGTCTTATTTCTTTAAATTTTTTTCCTTCGAAAAGAAGCAAAAAAGGATCAGAATGTAAACTAAGCAATCCACATTAACAGGCTGAGGATTCAATATAGTCACCAGACATTATACAGGTCCAGCCGTCCAGTTGATGTAACACTTGTTTGAAAATTTCTGAATGCCTTTTGGTTTTTAAAGTTGTATTGTTTCTGTAGGAAATGTAAGAGTACAGTTGCAATTGCAAATAATTACCCTTCTATTTTTTGCTTTTCTCCGGGAACCTTGCATTATTTTGATCTTCTTTACCGATTTAAATGTTTTTCAACTCTTTTCGAGATCATGTACAAAATAGTAGATGAATTTTGCAAAAAAGTACTATTTTGAACTGTTCATAGTCATGTCAATACACTTGGCTTGATTAAGACACTGGAAATTTCCACTTCCATAATTGCAACATCTTACAGTTATTGCTTTTATTTTCAGGTTGAAGAACATGTAGCTGGACGTGATGGTCAGCGTTCTTTTGTTGAAACAAGGAAATGATCAAATTATAATGTCTTTAACTGATGGTGTATTCCTCTTGTAGATGGAAGGGGAGACTATGGTCCAGTAAGGGGGAAAGGTGGTACTTCTGCGAATGGCCAGTAAGTACATTTAGTCTGACTGTGTAGTAATCGATTCTTATACAGTAACAGTATACACTGTTCTTGTTTCGACATTTTATTTTGTTCATTGAGTTACACTTTCATTTTAGCAACTGAGCAACATGTTCCTTTAGATAGATGAAATATATTGTCTCTTGGTTTTCTTTAATTGTTCAAAAATAGTAAGATGGTTTTCTTTAGGTATATACTTAAGGAACTAACTGCTTCATGGAAAGAAAAATATGCCCGTTCGTGTTCTTTAGCCAATGCCTTACGCTGAGTGGTGGTTAGTCCTCTACGCTTCTACCTTTACCCATCCAATACTCGTATGTTGTCAGATACCGAAAAGCTTGCTATGTCCGATAAATTTATTGTCAAAATTGGATCCTTTGAAAGTCCATCTTATATGTTTTTGGCGTGTACCCTGCATAATTTTTTATTCACATGTATACTTGTTGCTCTTCTCGACTCATTACAAGAAATAAACACATGTTATCTTCTTCCAGAGGGAAACCTAAAAAGGGTGGACGTCTAACAGTAAGGGAAGGCAAAAGAAGTCGACCGTCCAATGATATGGAGATTGATGACGATGATGATCCAGAGCAAAGTCTGAGATGATCCTTTTAAAGATCTTTTCATCATCTGAATAGCTGTAACATATGCTCGTCCAAATCTTACCGAGCCATTGTAATGTTCAATTAGTTGTTTAGAGTCATCAGCTATTCAGGCTTTAGCTATGTCAGTATTTAATTTTATATTACAGAAAATGGAAGTTATGCTTACAATTTGTGTCATTTTGGAATAAATCTGAAATATTTACTTGGTTTGAGTTTGCTCAATGTTTAATCACTTTAATGTTCATCGGTTACCAACATACAGTTTTTATTCCTTTTAGTTACGGTAAACTAGTGTTTATAGCACGTGAAATTCTTATAAAGTTTAAACATAAATTTTGTAAAAAGTCGCGTGGCTACAAATTAAATTAATTTAAGTTAACGAAATAAACTAATTTGCAAATTGCTTCTACAGACTACAACGTATATGGTACGTATAAGTTTATGTGTATTTTGGGTCCTTCAATATTTAAAGGATAATGTTCCACGGACGCTCAAATCCAACGTACCGATGCCAAACTGACTTCCTACGTGGGAAAACGCTCATGTTTAAATTGTTGGATAAAAAGTAATAGAAGAAGAAATGTCGATGTGCAACAATGAAGAACACCTAGATGTCAATGTCCAAGCATAAATTTATAAGAAAATGACGAGGATCCTTGTGTTCATAGCTACGAAATGAAGGTTCAAATTCCACGATTTCGCTTGATGTTTTAGTTTAAAATGGTACACGTTACATTAGGTTTGTCTATTAGAAATTCCTTTACATACTAAATTAATTAGGAAAAAAATTCAAATTCAAAATTTCTTTTTAAATAGACATCATTTGAAAATATTTTTCACACTAGACATGTTACCATCATGTATTGACATGTGGCGGCGACATGTTTGTTTTTGTGTACAGAACTCAACGTCTCAAACGTCGAGTTCTGTAGATTTTTTTTGTAAAACTCGGCGTTGGCAACACTGAGTTATACAGAACACGTCACCTTTTTTCAATTTGAACTCGGTATCGTCGGTGCCGAGTTCACTTCGATAGAACTCGGTCACACTAGTGCTGAGTTCAATTTTGTTTTTATTCACTCTAATATCAAAGGAGAGATCGTGGTTGGGGCGGTTGGGGGAGCCATGTTTTTAAGGGAACTCGACATCCAGGATGCCGAGTTCAAAAAAACTTGGCATCCCCAACGTCGAGTTTACTTAGAAAAAAGTGAACTCAACATTACAAACGTCAAGTTCTGTTGGGCTATAAAAATAGCCTGACGCCCCCCCTACGTCGAGTTCTGGCGAATTTGAGGTTAGGGTTTCAATTTTCCTTTGTTTTCCACCATTTCCCCCATATTTTATGTATTAGGATGATATACATTGTTGTTTTAGGTATGTAGATAGTGTTTTTGTTGGTTTAAGAATATGTTTAGGTGTAAATCTGATTCCGATTTTGGGTTTATAGGTCAAACTAATTTTTTCTTGTTTCTTAGTAGATTATTGATTTCATTTTTGTTGATTGTAGGTGTATAGTAGTAATCTTAAATATAGTGGAATTTAAGTTTGATTATTATGATTGAAATAGATTTGTTGTTGTTATTTGAGTTTGAATGTGTGTGAGTTTTAATGAATGTAATATTAAAAAAAGGGTTATTTGAGTTTGAATGTATGTTGGTTTGAATGTATGTGAGAATTTAAGTTTTATTATTGTAATCAGTGTTCACGTAGGCGACCGCCCGTCGGTGTGGTCGCCTGGGCGACCACCGCCTTTCGCCCAGCAAAGCTGGGCGAAATAGGCTCTCGCCTAGGCGAGAGCCGTTGGAGGCACTCCAACGGCTCTCGCCTAGGCGATCTCCACTTTTTTGTTTTTTTTTGTTTTTTTTTTCAAAATTTACAAGTTTGCCACTACCCCCAAATCCTATATAAACTCATCCAAACCTCTTCATTTTTCACAAATCTCTCATTCTCTTCTTCTTCATAATTCTATTCTAATCATCAAGTTTCATAATCATCAAGTTTTCACGATTAAGTCTCCGGTATGGTGCTTAGTTTTGATGTTGGAAAGTGAAGTCTCTGATCCGGTTCTTCATTCTTCAACCGCCAAAATCAAGCGCACTCTTTCTACCTTCTCTTTAGAATTAAATTAATTAGTATTTTATTTTCATATTAGTCTAAATTTTTATATTTGTCTAGTTTTAAGATGTGACCTACGTACCCGGTACCAGTCTCCCTATGCATCACGAGAGTTACGATGACCTAAGACCTACCCGTACAAATGACCCTGGTTGGAATACTGCCCATTACATTAGTGCTAATGATAAAAACTGCATTGTCTGTGAGTTATGTGGTAAGGAAACTAGAGGTGGTATAGCCCGTCACAAACAACATCTTACACACACCCGGTAGCAATGCTAGACCTTGTGATAAAGTTCCTGACTTTGTTAAACAAGACATAAATGCATACATGATTAGAAACAGTAGGACATTACAAAACGAAAATGTATGTCTTGATGATTATGTAGACCGAGAAAACATAGAATTTGATCTGAAAACCGGGTCGGGTTCCGGTTCTGCTCGGACCCCAACCTCCCGTTCTCGCCACGTTCCTGGTCGAAAGAGACAAAAACAATGTTTGTGGGCACCATTTTGTGGACGTGGGAAGGACGTGGTTTCCGGGCCCCAACAAACAACCATCGAAAGAACCTTTAGAAAAGAAGATAGGAAAACAATTAATAGAAAATGGTCTAGGCTTTTCTATAGATGTGGTATATCATTCAACACTGTAAGGACGCCTGAGTGGAAGGAAGCAATATCTGCTACTTGTACTTACGAACCCGGACTTAAACGCATGACGTATCATGAAGTTAGTGACTTGTGCCTTAAACAGGAAATTGACTACACTAGAGGTATACTAGAGTCGTACATACAAAATTGGGAAACATACGGGTGCACGTTGATGACAGATGGCTGGACTGATAGGTCCGGTAGGAATATAATCAATTTTCTAGTAAATTGTCTGACACGTACCATGTTCATGAGGTCTGTAGATTCTTCCGGTCACTCTCACACCGCAGACTACATGTACAAGCTGATGGACAAGGTAGTTGGCGAGATTGGAGAAGAACACGTTGTTCAGGTGGTCACCGACAACACCACTGCGTACGTACTTGCCGGTAGGATGTTGTAGCAAGAAGAAGAAGATTGTTTTGGACTCCCTGTGCAGCGCATTGCATCGATCTCATCAGGAGGATATTGGCAAGTTGTTTTTGAAGACTATTGCTTTACCTCGTAAGATCGTCAAACATTTCAACAGCTCTGCCATGTTGTTGAAGAGGACGCGAATTGCCATTCAAGGGAATATGCTATGCCCTGCTGTCACGAGATTTGCCTTCGCCTTTCTGACTTTGCAAAGGTTGTTCCTGAAGAAAGTCAAACTCCGAACCTTTGTTGTTTCCCCGGAGTACAACGATCCTAATGCAAGTTGAATAAAGAACAAGAAAAAGAAGGAGATCTCTACTGAAGTTGCCGAGACCATTCTACAAAGTGGCTTCTAGACCAACGTCGTGAAGGCACTGAATGCCTCACAACCTATGGTCCAGGTTCTTAGACTTGTTGACGGCGATGAGAAACCGCCGATGGGATATCTGTGTGACGCAATGGAGAAAGCCAAAGAACAAATCATGAGGAACTTTGACGGAAACCCGAGGTTGTACAAGCAAGTCATCGACACCAGGTGGGGTCCAGGGAAGATGATGTCCTCACCGCTACACTCAGCTGGTTTCTTACTCAACCCTGGTACCTTCTTCTCCGTCCCACCTCAGGATCGAAATGTAGCTTTCAATGAGCATATGCCTGGATTCATGGATGTCGTAGAGCGACTCGTCCCCACTCCTGCAGAACAAGACAAGATTTGCGGTCTACTTGATCGTTACAAGATCTCCCTCAGAATATTCTCAAGGGATATGGTCGTCAGACAAAGTACGGAAAGAAGACCTATAGATTGGTGGCAATCTTATGGCGCAGACATGGGAGAGACCGCATTAGAGAGGTTGGCCCTGAGGGTGTTGGGATTGACATGCTCGACATCAGGTTGTAAGCGGAATTGGAATGTCTTCGAGCAGTTGCACTCAACGAGAAGGAACAGGTTGCCTGTGAAGAAGATGAATGACTTGGTGTATGTGAACTACAACCAAAAGTTAAGGCAAAGGTTTTAGCAAAGGATGGAGAAGCCCAGATTTTATGACCCCATCAGTGTGGACTATGATCTCTTCGACGAGCATCCATGGTTGGTAGAAACTGAAGATCCGGTCTTCGCTGGAGAGGAGCTTACTTGGGCCGATGCCGAGGAAGCAGCTTTAGGACATTCTTCTTCACGGAGACGTTTTGCTCGATCTATGTCCACTACATCTGACGCGCGGTGTTCCACTGCATCTGACGTGCCATTATTAGGTGGTGGCATGGATGATGTCATCGTTCACATTAGTTCTAAAGATCCAGGTGCATCGAGTTCTCAACTACCGATGGACATCGACGAGCAATATGTCCAATCCGACGATGAAGAAACTGAAGAAGATGATGGCTACGTCGACAATCTGAACGAGAACCACTCCGACGACTCTGATGGTGGTGGAGGATATGATATGGTTCCCAGTTGGACATTAGATTAATGTGTCCAATGGAATTAGTTAGTTAACTTGTAATTCTAATTTCTATCTTATCTGCTATTGTATGAACTCTGAGTTACCTTTGTAATCGTACTACTAAGCAATAAATTGTATACCAAAGTGTTTGGGTAGGTAGAGGGGGTGCCTAGTGATGAGTGGATTCTTATCAAGTGTTCAATTGTATACCAAACCACAGAATCACATACCAAGATTCTTATCAAGTGTTCAATTGAAACTGCAAGGAAATATTGAGACAAATCAAGTTTTTATGAAAGGGGTAACACTCATTCATTTATGAAATTTGAAGAGCTAATGAAGACTATTGTAGAAGAACGTAAAGCGGTGTACGAGTGGATTCAACATCAGGGTTCTTTGGAAAGATGAACTTGTTGTCATGATGAGGGTCGACGTTTCAGATGTATGACAACAAACATGTTATAAAACTTCAACAATGTCTTATGAGGGACACGCGGTATGCCAATTACAATCATGATTTTGATGACATCTCAATTTGAACAATTTTTTTGTCAAAAGAAGGGACGTCGTTGAATCGTGGAATAAAAGTTATGTACCGACAGTCCACACCGTGTTGACGGCAAACATCAATCTGGCAAGATCTCATACGGTAACTCGATACCACCAGTTGATGTACCGGGTTGAAGTCAATGACCAGAAAAAATACATTGTGAAATTTGAAGGAGTTATTACTTGCACTTGTGGATACATAATTGTAATGCACGCCCCCTGTTTACATGTACTAGCAGTTTGTAGCAGCATACATGCATATGTTAGCACTTCACATTTGGTCTCCCCATATTATGAGGTTGAAATGTACAAACATGCGTACATACCGATATTTATCCCAATTCATGATGTAAGGTATTGGCAAGATAGTGGAAACATTACAATGAAGCCTCTCGAAACCAAAAGACCTCCCGGTCGGTCAAAATCAACGTGAATCATAAACGAGATGGACGAGCACTCTGGAAGAAGGGTAATGTGTGAGAGATGCGGCAGTTTAAGGCATAATAGAAAATGATGCAAAGAACTTATATAGTGAAATTATTTTAATAATATTTATATTACTATTATGTGTGACTTTGGATAAGAATTGATGTGGTGTAAGACTTGAATTAATATATGTATTTTGTTATGACTTATGTTTTTAATGACTCCAATGTGAGGTGTAGATTTGTTATGAATGTAATTACTATTATGTGGATTCTAACATTTTATTTGCTATACTTAAAAGTTTTCTAATATTTAACATGTTATGTACATATGGAGTTTGGTGGATCCAGTACCGATTCAGTTAGAGATAGCTACGCTTCACAGGGTCCGGTGGACAGATTAGTGTTGGTTTTTGCAGATCGACCATAATTCCGACTTGTTCAAGGATTTCATAAGCATTTTACTACTTTCAAGCAACATTTGTATGTACGTATTAATATTCTAACATTTATCTTATTTTATGCAGAAAGATGTCGACAGCGTAAAATGCGTTGAGCATGGATCCAAACTCAACGCTTGGTAGATCAATGATGAGAGGATGTTGTTTCTACTAGATCTTGCAGGCTTCGACATAGTCACTCGGTTAGGCCGAGTACAATTAGACCATACCTTGTTAGGGACGATGGTGGAGCGTTGGAGACCAGAGACTCATTCCTTTCACCTACGACATGGTGAGATCACTTGTAGCTTGCGTGACATTTCCTTGATTACTGGCTTGCGAGTAGACGATTTTCCAGTATGTGAGTCCTAAGATTACTATTGGTCAGATGTCTGCATGGATTTATTGGGTCAGTGTTCGGATGACTTGGGTGGTAAGGGTTCAATAACTTTGGGTTGGTTGCAAAGGCAGTTTCAGGTCGTGCCTTTTGATGCTGATGAGGTCACGGTTACACGACACACTAGAGCGTTCATTCTGTTCCAGCTGGGTTGCAATATTTGGCTGATAAGAGCAGCACAATGGTTCACTTGAAGTACCTTCCTTTGATAAGAGATTTGACTGTCACGTCGGAGTATAGTTGGGGTAATACGACTAGCCCCACTTATATCACAGTTTGGATGAAGCTTCATTGATCACGACAAGACATCTGTGCGGTTTTCTTACGTTTCTGCAGTTGTGGTGCTGGGAACATTTTCACATTGGGAGACATTTGAAGAACAAACCGTTACTGTACCCAGATGACGACAATGCACCATTAAGTGCCTGTTGGAGATGACCAAGATCATTCAAGAGTAGTGCCAAGACGACGACACTTGATTTTTATCGGAATGAGCTTGATGTGCAGGAGGTCAACCAGGTCACATGGGATCCGTATGAGCATCTGGATCTTAGTCAGTTACCACCACTATGTACAGAAGGTTTCAAGATTTGGACGAGTTGTACATGACTTATACATTTTGGAGCAGACGTTAATTGGTTGGTGGAAAATCACAGATTCATTCAACATTAGTCTCATAGAAGAGATCATTTACAGTTTGAGCGACCACTCCTAGGTGTCACTCCTCAAGAGAGCACACAATTGTATATTGAATGATACTGAAACATCACGGTATGTTGGATCGTTCACCACACTTTGGCTCCGAAGCATAACTTGTACAAACCCCGAATGGGTAGAGAACGGAAGATGGTAAGATCTACACTTCACATTAGTTACTTACATTGTTTTTAAATTGTGTTTAGTGTTTGTTTAACGGTTAAATCGTTTGTAGGTACACAAAGTTTATGAGTTCCACGAAGACCTCCATAAAATCCATGAGGCGATCAGAGATCATAAGACATACTCTTCAATGGTTGGAAAGTTGAAGGAAAAAATGAAGACTTGGCTCATGTGTTTTGGTGCTGAAGAACTGATGCTACTGTTGATTCAATATCACATCGTTGAAGAAGATAATTATTCCACACACACAAGATGACGGTGATGGTCTGACTCAGGATACGGAACAGATAGAAAATGTTGCACGAGGAGGGGGACGTGGCCGAGGGAGAGGACGTGCTCAGACACGTCCTAAAAAGAAGAATATATTGAGGAGTCACTTAGGATAGATATTCTGTTATATTAAACTTATTTGGTTGTTATTATATTAGTGTAAGTTTGGTTTATGTCAAAATGTTGAACTTGTTTTTTGGAAATTATTTTCATTTTACTGTAGTTGTTTGTGTTTTCTGGTTAAAATTGTTGTGTTTTTTCAATTTTTTGTAGTTGGAATTATGTGTTTGTAGTTGGAATGATTGTGTTTGTTGTTTGAATATTTGTAGTTGGAATGATTATGATGATTGTTGTTGAAATATTTTCAAATGAGGTCTATTTTTCCACCTAAAAAAAAACCCACCGCCGCCAAATGGTACACGGAGTTTTTTAGTGTGTTCAGAAATAGGCAATATCTGAGTGTGGATTTTTTTCCACGTAAAAAAAACCGATTTTTTAGTGTGGAGGCGGGTTTGAACCAAACCAAACGTTTTATGTTCTTTCTTCGGTTTAATTTCAAAAATCCTGGTCGACCCAAAGTCCCAAACCCGCCCGAACCACGAGCAGTGGAATCAATATCCTCTACTTGATCAATGTCTGGGGTCATGATCTTCTCGACACGATCAGCTGCGCAATTCGATTCCCTTCTAATCTCAAAATCCACATCAGTGTAGTTGAATAGAGTCACCACGATAGGGCCGTTGGGTGCCGCATCTATCGTCTCCTCATGCACGGCAATTACTTGGTTCCATGCCACGGGACGACAATGGTGCTTCATGGTTACAGAAAGAATATCAGAGTTTACAAATCAGTAAAAAAAGATAAAACACAACTTTTTTTTTGGGTCACAAAGAATTAGAATACCAATTAGATAGATAGCTCAATGTTGTCCTTCCAGGTAGCTCAATGACGAGATCGGATGGAATTATGGCTTTGCCTCTTGCAGGAACTTTTATATGTGCAGGACCGAAACAAGATGCATATCAAGAATTCCATTGTTGCGAAATCTAACTTTAAATTCTCTTACGAGTGGTGACTCTCACCTTGTCCTTGAGAGTGTGCATAATCAGCAGAAAAAGAAGAGGCACGAGAAGGCAAAATAGCATTTTCAGAGTCTCCTGAATTTGGGAATGATATCTTCTATCCTCACGATTATCAAGTGGGTAATTCGATCCCCCGTTTTGACCTTGAAATCGACATCTGAGTAGTTGACTAGAAGCACCTGAATGGGGTCGATAACACCCACCATCCACACCCATTGAGTCAAACAATAAATCTGTCAGTCAGTACAAAATTTAAAAATAGGTGAGTTTGTATAACTAAGATTCAGAATACAAAATACCAATCTGAGCATAACTGTACTGGGGTATAGCAATGCTGATGAGATCGGTTGGAACCAGCGCTTTTTACCCCTAGCATAGCAGGGACCTTTGTATCAATTGTACTGAAACAAGAGTGAAATAAAAATTCAATTTTTACAAAAAGAGTTTTAATCTTTCTCCTATTTAAGCTCTCTCACCTTGAGAGGTTGTAACCTGCGGAATGAGGAGAGTCGTGAGAAGGCGAAATGACATTGCTAGAATGTTTTTTGATTTTGAAAAATGGCTCTAATAAGAGAAAAGAACATGGAAATGATTGTGATCCACATCATGTACTACAGTTTAGGTTTTGTCATTCCAGACTTTGAAGACAAACACAAGAACAACAACATGCTAGGAATTCTAAAACATGAATTCTAGAACGTAAATCACAAGAACAAAATCAAACACCTGTAGAGTCAAAAACTTGATAACTAAAATCCAAATCTTCCACTTCATCGGGATTCGGCATCAAGATGCTCTTGATAATCATTCGGGCGATCCAGTCCCTCATTTTAACCTCAAAATCGACATCGGAGAGGTTGAACAAAACCACACCAATCGGACCTCCATAATCTGCATCAACCACTCCAGCACCCAGATGGATGTGACTAATCCTCAATGTCGATCGACTCTAGCTCTACCCTAACATGTAACATTAACAATCAACACCAAGACAGGTAGAGTACTATTTTGTAAGGCTCAAAATATAAGATACCAATTTGGCATACATGTCTTTAGGTATTGCAATGCTGATATCTGTTGGAACCAACCCTTTAGCTCTAGCGGGAACCTTCAGATCGATCGTGCTGAAAAAAGAAGAAGAAGAAAAGAACCACATTTTAGCTTTTACAAAATGACATTCTAAACGGCTCAGGTTCAATCCGATCTATTTACTAAATAGTTATGCTAACCCAACCTGTAATATCCTAACCCTTGCTTATTGTGCTAATGGTGATTAGGGGTGGATTAGTGAGGATTGAGATGGACGACTGAGATCGTTTCGGGGAAGAGTATATAAAAGGTTTGGTTTTCTCTCTCTCCCCATTCTCTCTCTCTTGCGTCTCTCACTCTCACACTCGCCTCTCTTCCCCTCAGTGTTCCTTGGTGTTGGTGGAGGCAGGGGAGCTTCGGTTGGAGACCTGGAGTCGCCGGAGTTGTCGAGGAAAGCGGGATAAAGGAAGTTCGCCGGAGTTTGAGTTTGATCGTGGATCGCTCGCCGTCGTTTCTTCGAAGGCTTCTTCAAGCCTTAAGGTATGTCAAACTTGCTTTCAAGCTCACCTATTATTTAGTGTGGGAGTGGGAGCGGTCGACGGTAGGCCGATTGGCTCGTCGGACCTGCACAACAATTTCTGAACTGTAAACGGTCGACCGGTGTATGGGCTCGGTCGACCAGTTATAGTGTATTTTGGGCGAAATCCCTCGCACCGGTCGAACGATACCTTCGTGGTGGTCGACCGGTGGTACAATTCTATCGAGAGATTGAGGCTCTGGGTATTTTCGGTCGAACGGGACCCCTTTTGTCGGTCGACCGAAAGTACTGTTGGTAGAGGGTGTTGGAGTGCTCGAGTGAGTCGAGGAGGTGTTGATCGTCGTTTGGACGCGAGGTTCGTCGACGGATCGTGATTTGGGGAGGCGCGCTCGTGGAGGCGTCGTCGTGGTTCTTCTAAGGTCTCTTCAGACTTTCCGGTATGTCAAACTCACTCACTTAATTATCGTGAGTAGTTGGAAGTCGACGGTAAGCCTTTCGGCTCGTCGCGAGTAAATGTGCAGCAAATTTCACTGCCTGATCGGTCGACCGGTTGGTGCAAACGGTCGACCGTTCGTGAAGAAATTCGGGTTCTGCCTCAAATCGGTCGAACGATGCCTTGGGGCGGTCGACCGATCATGCATAGGAGGCAAACCTGGTGAGTTTCGGTCGATCGGGTCCCCTTTGCCGGTTGACCGTGTGCACTGTCTTAAGTCGGTTGGGGGCGTAGACCATATAAACGGTCGACCGCTCGTTGATTTCCGTTCGACCATGACTTAAGTGAGAATAGTGGTCGGTTCGACCGAATGAGGGTTCGGTCGACCGGACTTGTGCGCTGAGCGTGGGGAACGCTCTGGAGGAATTCGGTCGACCGAGATGTGCTCGGCGTTCGACCGAATTCATGGTGCGAGTGAGGGATTATTCCCTGGACGGATTCGGTCGACCGAGAGTGCTTGGGGGTTCGACCGAATTCATTGTGGTGTTGAGGGATTTTTCCCTGGTGACTTTCGGTCGACCGGGACCCCTTTGTCGGTCGACCGATTAGTCGTTCTATTCGTTGAACCGAGAGTTGACCATCTAAACGGTCGACCGTCCCTTGACTTGGGTTCGACCGAACGAGTGTGGTTTTGGGAATCGGTCGACCGATGGAGTGCCGGTCGAGGTGGATTGCCCTGTATTTGCTTGATTCGGTCGACCATTTGTGTCCTGTTTTGCACTATGGAGGTGCTGTTGTCGTGGTTGTCCGTGTGGGGCGAGTCGTAGTGTCGATGTTCTTCCGGCAAGTGTGCTAGTGTGCACGAGTGTTGCGGTTGTTGGTTTAGATTAGACCTGGAGCCCCGTAACTGTGTGAGAGCTGTGGTTGGTTGAAAATAGACCTGGAGCCCAGCTAGTCTGTACGGAGTTGGTTGAAAATAGACCTGGAGCTCCGTAGTGCGTTCGGGTTGGTTGAAATTAGACCTGGAGCCTGAACAGGGACCGCGTGTAGGGGTTGGTTGAAAATAGACCTGGAGCCCTTAGACGTTTGGGTTGGTTGAAAATAGACCTGGAGCCCTTGGTCGTGTCGTGGTAGCTGCGGTTGGTTGAAATTAGACCTGGAGCCCAGCTTGGCGACGAGTGTGTGTCGCGGCGGTTGGTTGAGAGTAGACCTGGAGCCCCGTGACTGTGGTGGGTGCGGCGGTTGGTTGAGATTAGACCTGGAGCCCCGTACCAGTAGTGTGTCCTGTGGTTGGGTATGAGAGAGCCCTGGAGCTGGGCGTGTTGAGATGCTTTTCTTGGGTTGTAGAATTGCATGCTAGGATGCTTTTATTTCATGCATTTAGAGTTTGACATACGGGGTTTCCTTCTGGAAACTCAGGCATTGTTGCATGTTTACTTTCAGGCCGTGATCGGCGTTAGGGTGTGGTGACCGAGGAGAGGAGCGCTGCTACCGGATCCAGCTTTCTCTCGGTTGAGGTCGTGTGATTACTATTTCCTTCGTTTATGTTTTTGATGTTGATGAGAATTAAATTTATACCGCAAGTGCACGGCGTCTATGAAGACGTGGCAAGTACGGGTCGAACACAAGGAGGGAGAGATTTCGTTATTTTTGTTATTTTCGATTAGGGGAAGAAGGGAAGAAGAAATAAATTGGGTTTTTGGGATTTTTGGTTTAATTATCTAAAGTACGAAATAAGAACAATTAAAATTAAAACAAGAACAAAGAGGAAAATCCGTGGGGTGGAGGTTTAGATTTAGGTTTAGAGTAGAGAATTACTGAAACTTATTGTAAATCATGTTAGTTATGAAGCATTACAAGATAAATGACTTAACATAAACTCAAGTAATCAAAATACACTAATCATGAACTTAAAATAATAACATGCATTCATCATTCTCTAACCCTAATTCCATCACCTCCACCATTTGGAGAGAGTTAGAAACTCATGGAGGGAGGAAGAAGAAGGGGTCCTAGAGGAAGTAGAAAAGAAAAACAAAACAAAACAAAAATCAGAATTTTATTACTAAGGTAAAAATAAGAACAACAACCAAGGACCCTATTTACATCGTTCTCGGGTCTATTTATAGTTGCTACAAGGGACTTAGGTATAGAATTGGATAGTACACGTGTCCATACACGACTGGACGAAATTGGGACACACAGATCGACCAATGGGCGGCGGAATCGCCGCACATCATGTGTATTGTGCGGCGGATTCGCCTCACACGTTGGTCGGATTTAATCAGGATTTTTGTCACGCGTTTATGGTATGATTTAATCCTCCTTTGCGCGTCTGGATTGATTCTTTCCATTGTCTTGAGCTCCGGATTAATTCCTTCCATTGTTGGAGATTTATATTTGATTTTTCTTTTGACTTTCTCCACACAATAACTTGGTCCTTTTATTTTGCAATCAGGTCCTTGGCATTTTGCAATTAAGCCCTTGACCTTTTTGTAATTAGCTCCTTGAATGCTTTTATGCTTGGATGCATTTCCATTTGAAACCCGATAAACTTGAACTTGGTCTTTATGATAGAAATGAATCTTTTGCATGCGTTTATGCTCGGAATGTGGGTAATTTGCATCCAGGTCCCTGTATTCTGTAAATACGACTAAACACATACCTTAGTAACATTTATTGATATAAAAGTAATCTAAATGAAAGACATATGATGCAATGTATGCAATGCATCAAATACCCCCACACCTAGATTTTGCTAGTCCCTAGCAAAGCAGAATATAAGAAAAATGAAAGCAGGGAAATCCTAACTCACTTTCGTAGGAATCACGGTTGCACTTAGCATGTGCAACAAGCCTTTAAACCTCCTTGTTGCCAAGGAGGAGGAGTGTTGTCTCCTGAGGGTTTTCAGCGGATATACCCACAAAATCCTAAATCAACGTTTCATTAATAGTTCTCAATATCCCTACCTCAACCTTATACATCTCACTAAGAATTTTTGCATGCTCATTATATGAATCTAACTCATTAAAAATATGACTTGGTCTTTGTTCCTCCAACATTCACACCACTAACCCTTCTACACATGTTTATCACTTGAATTATTTTGCACGCCTCCTCTGGTGGTGAAGTATCATTCGGATCAACCATGGCATGGATCATTCTTTTAGCTTTGGGCCTTGAGTATTATTATTATTATTTTATTTTATTTTTTTT
Organism: Triglochin maritima; assembly: GCA_963682175.1. NCBI lineage: Eukaryota > Viridiplantae > Streptophyta > Magnoliopsida > Alismatales > Juncaginaceae > Triglochin > Triglochin maritima. The sequence goes on from OY821772.1 coordinate 32,827,639, forward strand.
TCTTCCGTGATTCAACACATTTGCTTTTTGACACTTTTACCCTTTTGCATTCGTGTAGCGAGTTTGGTCGATAATCCCGAGCTGGTAGACTCAAGTTACCGGGTTTCAAGATACCCCTACGGACCAGTGACTCAAAGGCTTGGGATTTTGTAATCATTTTGCAAAATGTGCTTTCCTCACTTTATTTTTATTATTATTTTTTTTTACTTTTATTTTCCTCAAGGCTTAATTGCTATTAGAAGTCCACACTTCCCGGTATATTTTCCTCAACCTCTGCTTTTTATCAACCACTTCAAAGATTTGATTCATCCAATTTAAGTGCATACATGTTTTACAAGGGTCATGAGTTATTTCTTTGGAACTTAGATTTATGTCATAATTTCTACAAGCAGAACTATATAATAAGGAACAAAAACTCAATGCAATTTGTACACGGGTTTTGGCAGTTCAATCTTAAGCTATGTCATGGAATATTGAATTTTTTTTATTTTTTATTTTTAAAAACTAAAGCAGAACAGAAAATCAAATAGATAGATATGTACATATATAAACACCCCCCCACACCTAAATCATGCATTGTCCTCAATGTATGCATAGATAAAATAAATGCACTTATTACCTGAGTTGGCTTGCGGTAGAGGGGTTGAGTTTGCTCAAAGTCAACCATAATCAGAACTGGATTGAATGACACCATGTTGGTGCATGTATCCAGTTGAATTGTTCCCCATGTTGACTTGAGGAAAAGATTCCACTCTTCTCACTTGAATTGGTTCGCTTGTTTGCTCGAGTGATGGTGGTTGGGTAAATGAATTACTCCCTTTTTTCTTACTTCCTTTTTGCTTATGTGATGATTTATTTGATTCAGAATTCTGATAAATACGTGCTCTCATCACAACATCACTTGGGTTGCATATCAGTTCTGGCTCATTATCAATATGGAAGATATTAACTTCTGCTTTTAAGTTCCCGAAAGATAATTGCATGAGCCCATTTCGACAGTTTATTAATGCTTCCGAAGTGGCTAAAAAGGGTCTACCTAAAATTACAGGGATTTGTCGATTAGGATTTACAACAGGTTCAGTATCAAGTACGACAAAATCCACTGGGTAAATGAAGTCACCAACCTTAATCAAAACGTCCTCTACTATACCTCTCGGTTTCTTAACAGAACAATCAGCGAATTGGAGGGTTGTCCTAGAGGGTTTCAGTGGACCAAGGTTGAGTTGCTCGTAGACAGAAAATGGGAGCAAGTTAACGCTTGCACCAAGGTCTAGAAGTGCTTTATTGATAAACGTATCTCCTATTGAACATGAAATTGTGGGACACCCCGGGTCCTTATATTTTATAGGAGATGTGTTGGAAAGAATTGAGCATATGTTTGCAGTTAAGAATGCCTTCTTTGGTACATTCGTTTTTCTCTTCTTAGTGCACAAATCTTTTAAGAATTTAGCATAAGCAGGTATTTGTTGAATCATGTCTAAGAGTGGAATGTTTACCTTAACTTGCTTAAATACTTCCAAGATTTTCTCTATTTGTGCACTAGAGTTCTTTTTGAGTCTATTGGGAAATGGGGCTTTAGGCACATAGACTCGCTCAGGTTCAGGTTGAGCCACAGGTTCAGGTTGGGTGGGTGGATTGGGCTTTTCAATTTGGACGTCGGGTTCAATGGTCAAGTCATATGTGGGTGCTTTATGGCTAGATTGATTAGTCATTCTAGGGTTTACCACATTATTGTCAATTTGTCTTCCGGACCGTAATGATACTACAGCATTGATTTGTTGGAACGGTCCTTCCTCATTAACCATTTGAACCGGTCTAGGGTTGTTAGTTCCTGAAGGTGGTTGATAAGATTGATATTGATTATTAGTTCTTGGGTTCACCTCAGGTTGACTTGGTAATTGGCCCTTTTCTCTTTCACCTATTATCTGTGCTAATTGGCTGACCTGTGTCTCTAGCCTTTGGAATGATTGGTTGGTTGTTTGTATAAAAGTTGTCATCAAAGTTTCTAATTTTGTCAACCTAACCTCATGATTTCCATTGTTATTACCCCCAGATGATGTATTATTTTGGTTATATGGGGTTTGTTGTTGTCTAGGAGGTTGTCCTTGTTGGGTCCACGAAAAATTGGGATGATTACGCCAACCTGGGTTATAGGTTGATGCGTAAGGATCATTTCTAGAATTGTTAAATGTGGCATTAACATGTTCCAGGTCCACACAGTCCTCCATTAAATGACCAGTCTGACCACATCTAGAGCAGGGGATAGACAAGGGTTGATTCATTCGGGATTGATTTTGTAGCTCTAGACTTTCCATTCTACGCATTAGGGTAGCTAGTTTTGCCTCAGCCGCTATGTTGGAGTCTACAGCTAAGACACCTGGTCGGGGTTGACTCGCTATTCTAGATCCAATACTCGGGTTGATGGGTGTTCTAGCATTGTCCCATTGCATACTATTTTCAGCTAAATCCTCAAGAAAAGTCCAGGCATCATTTTCATTTTTGGACATGAAGTTCCCTTGGCTCACAGATTCTAGCATAACCCTAGATGTGGGTGTCAATCCCTCATAAATAATTTGGCATAATTGCCACTTCGGAATTCCGTGATGAGGGCATTGGGTCAAGACACTCTTAAATCTCTCAAGATAGGAATAGAACGGCTCGCTCTCAGACTGAACGAATGCAACAATTTCATTCCTAATCTTCATAGTCTTATGGTTGGGGAAATATTTTTTTAGGAAAACTTGAACAAATTCGGCCCAACTTCTAATAGATCTTTCGGCTAGACTATATAGCCATTTCTTAGCGTCGTCCTTCAGTGCTAGAGGCACGAATTTCAGACGCACTGCCTCTTCAGGGATATGCTGGTATTGCATAAGAGAGCAGATTTCTTCAAATTCTCTAAGGAAGAGATATGGGTCTTCCCTAGAGGTGAACTTAGGCAGCATACTCATGTATTGTGCCTTAAGTTCGAAGTCGCGACCCGGTATGGTGGGCATGACGATGCACGATGGCTGAGCAGCCATCGTTGGGTAGCACCGATCCCTCAAAGTTATAGGTTGCGCAACAGGCGGGTCCACTACGTTCTCACCCATTAAATCCGGGTGAGGTGGTGCAACAGATGGGTTGGGGTTAAGCTCTAGACTGGAATCCAGATGAACTCGTGAGAGTCGATTGCTTAAATCCCGCACCCAAATCTGAGTGCACCGGTTTGAATTAATTTTTGAATTTGAATTCGAAATTTAAATTTCAAATTCAATTCCAAGAATCAATTACTCTCTTCTTTTTTTTTTTTTTTAAATAAAACAAACAATAGAAAGGTAAGGATGAGAAGGGAAAGAAGACTCAGACGAGAAGGGAAACTTAACTCTAAAAGATAAAAATTAGGGTTGGTCAGAAATTTCCTGAACAAGCACGGTCAAAACAATCCTAGACCTAGTGTCACTTAGATCTAGACGACTCCTAACTGGTTGAGTCGAATTGATTTGCTTGATTCACCTCCCTCACCAATCAAACCAAGTTGGCCAGTTAGTGTATAGCTAGTGGGGGCGCTTCCGACAGAGTCGGTGCCAATTAGACAACCACGTCGCTTGGAAGACTTTCGTCGACACAAAAACACTTTCTAGACACCAAATTGAATTCAATTAGCTTCAGGTCATAGCAAGTCAAACCAATCTCCTCCTTAATTGAGTCCGAGTCCTTAGGGGCCAATGTCTAATTGATTTTAAATTTTAGGCTTAGGCGACACTTCAGGATTGTGGTTTGTGGGCTACGGGAGGGTGATGAAATCCCCACCGTATCTTTTCCTACGGAGTTGCCCTTAAGATAGTTTAACTTAAATCTAGCAAAGATAGTCAAACAATGGTCCTTTTAATGGGGGCAATTGCAAGGTTGTATGCAACTAAATTATATGCTCTAATGCAATCGATAAAAACCTCGATACGTACCTTGCCTCCAGCAATCTTCAACAAGTATTAATTTGCAAGAATTTAGCAAGAATTTAGCAAGAATAATGCAAGCAAAACATTATATGATGCATGCACTAAGGTCTTTCTAATTTTTGCCAATTTTTAGGTCAGAGTTGAATTATTGCCAATTATGGAATTGTAACCCTAGCACGTGCAATTCTACGAAAGGAAACTTTTCAATTATTCAGATTTTACGAGAAAGGCAAGAAAAGTTACCTCCGCAATGCTCAGTCGGGTTCGCCGCCCGCTCTCGGAGATTCCAGTAGCTCAATGCGACCACCCAGAGATGCCGACGACGCCCTCAAAATTTGAAGACCGGAGGACCAACCTGTGCGGCGATTTCGCCGCAAATGCTTCTCATGCGGCGGCGGATTCGCCGCTCCTTAAGCTCAGAATGCTCCCGAATTTCGCCGCGCGCTCTGTTGTCTCCTGCTACACAAATTCAAATACTTAGATCGTGCACAAGATAAACAGGAAAAATCGAAAACACAAAAACAACAAAAATCTGCGTCGCCTCCCCGGCAACGGCGCCAAAAACTTGATGAGAATTAAATTTATACCGCAAGTGCACGGCGTCTATGAAGACGTGGCAAGTACGGGTCGAACACAAGGAGGGAGAGATTTCGTTATTTTTGTTATTTTCGATTAGGGGAAGAAGGGAAGAAGAAATAAATTGGGTTTTTGGGATTTTTGGTTTAATTATCTAAAGTACGAAATAAGAACAATTAAAATTAAAACAAGAACAAAGAGGAAAATCCGTGGGGTGGAGGTTTAGATTTAGGTTTAGAGTAGAGAATTACTGAAACTTATTGTAAATCATGTTAGTTATGAAGCATTACAAGATAAATGACTTAACATAAACTCAAGTAATCAAAATACACTAATCATGAACTTAAAATAATAACATGCATTCATCATTCTCTAACCCTAATTCCATCACCTCCACCATTTGGAGAGAGTTAGAAACTCATGGAGGGAGGAAGAAGAAGGGGTCCTAGAGGAAGTAGAAAAGAAAAACAAAACAAAACAAAAATCAGAATTTTATTACTAAGGTAAAAATAAGAACAACAACCAAGGACCCTATTTACATCGTTCTCGGGTCTATTTATAGTTGCTACAAGGGACTTAGGTATAGAATTGGATAGTACACGTGTCCATACACGACTGGACGAAATTGGGACACACAGATCGACCAATGGGCGGCGGAATCGCCGCACATCATGTGTATTGTGCGGCGGATTCGCCTCACACGTTGGTCGGATTTAATCAGGATTTTTGTCACGCGTTTATGGTATGATTTAATCCTCCTTTGCGCGTCTGGATTGATTCTTTCCATTGTCTTGAGCTCCGGATTAATTCCTTCCATTGTTGGAGATTTATATTTGATTTTTCTTTTGACTTTCTCCACACAATAACTTGGTCCTTTTATTTTGCAATCAGGTCCTTGGCATTTTGCAATTAAGCCCTTGACCTTTTTGTAATTAGCTCCTTGAATGCTTTTATGCTTGGATGCATTTCCATTTGAAACCCGATAAACTTGAACTTGGTCTTTATGATAGAAATGAATCTTTTGCATGCGTTTATGCTCGGAATGTGGGTAATTTGCATCCAGGTCCCTGTATTCTGTAAATACGACTAAACACATACCTTAGTAACATTTATTGATATAAAAGTAATCTAAATGAAAGACATATGATGCAATGTATGCAATGCATCAGATGTAATCACAACTTTTGTAAACTCTGATGTTCGGATATATATATATATATATATATATATATATATATATATATATGTTGGTGCACCTGTGTTCCTTTATTTGCGTAATATCCTCTGTTGATTGAGTGTTTATAAATTTTAAATTTTCCGCTGCATTGAGGATGTTACAACTTGGTATCAGAGCGGTCGGTTCCAGTGTCCTTATCCAAAGAAACCACTCTTAGAGTTTTAGAGTCTGCATTAGTTCATGCATTCGTGGTTTTGATGTGTGTTGTTCTTTGTGTGTAGATGCCTCCGAGACGCGTGAGACCTCCCCCACGGGACCGTGACACCAGTGGGGATACTGGGAGTACGGACTGGGCTGAGGAGCGGCGGATGCTCTATGACACGGTGGGGCGACTGGGAGCGATGTTGGATCGCCAGTTAGGCAGAGGAGAGCCAGCAGCGGCAGGAGCGATGCTCGACAGCTTTATGAGACAGCACCCGCCTACCTTTGATGGTAGAGGAGAGTCTGAGGCTGCTGAGGACTGGGTCCTAAGGATTCAGGAGATCCTTCGGGCGATTGAGTGCCCGCCTGAGATGCAGACAGGATTGACAACATATGTGTTGGGCGGAGACGCGTCCAACTGGTGGAGGACCACATCTACAGTGGTGTTTGAGGGCAGGACTGAGATCAGTTGGGAGGAATTCCTGTGGGAGTTCAACGAGCAGTATTTCCCAGAGCATGTCAGAGATGGGAGGCGAGAGGAGTTTATGACTCTCGAGCAGGGAGAGGCGACCCTGGCTTAGTATACCCGGAGGTTCAATGCGCTGAAGCGTTACTGTCCGGAGATTTGCGTGACGCCGCTGCAGAGGGCAAGGAAGTTCATACGGGGGCTGAGGAAGCACCTCCGTACTCAGGTGACCTACAGTATGCCGCAGACACTGGCCGATGCGGTGCGATTTGCGACGATTATTGATCAGGATTACCAGCAGAATTATGCTGAGGCCAGGAGAGCACCAGGGAAGGTCAGTGGACGTCCGGGTGCTCCGCTAGCAGGGAACCCGGGCAAGAGGCCCCGGATCGGAGGAGGTGGATCACGCCAGCCTGAGGCATGCAGAGGTTGTGGCCGAGTTCACTCCGGAGAGTGTTGGGGCCGTGCAGTGTGCCACGCGTGTGGAAAGTCAGGTCATTTTGTGCGGGATTGTCCGAGTGGGCCAGGCGGGTCCAGCAGGTAGTCAGAGCAGCCAGCAGGAGGCAGAGGCGGAGGTCGTCGACCTTTTGCGTCGTCACATCAGCAAGGTCAGAGGACTGGACGGGTCTTTACCATCCAGGCGGATGAGACGAGAGATGCCAGCATGGTGGTGGAAGGTACGCCTTTTGTTGCTGGGTTGAGTGCGAGAGTGTTGTTTGATTGTGGGGCCACACACTCGTTCATCTCGGAGCGATTTGCGAGCGTCTTGGGCCGTACCCCTGCGATGTTGACTGCCACGTTGGAGGTCAGCACACCCTTGGGTCTGGTGGGCATTGTGGGGAGCTTCCTCCCCAGCGCCACGATTGTTTCGGGAGATCAGGAGTTTCCGGCTGACCTGATCTTGTTGCCAATGGAGGACTTCGACGTCATACTGGGGATGGATTGGCTGTCCCAGTACGATGTGCGAGTTTTGTGCCGGGAGAAGAAGATCCTAATCCCGAGGAAGGGTCTACCTGATGTGCTGATCAGGGGGACGAAAGATAGAGGAGGCAGAGTGATCGTATCAGCAGTGAGGGCACAGAAGTTGTTGCAGCAGGGTTGCAGAGCTTTCGTGGCCACTTTGGTAGTTCCAGATCCAGAGGCGAGGAGATTAGAGGACATTGAGATTGTTTGGCAGTTCCCAGATGTATTTGCAGATGATGTCACTGGGTTGCCGCCTCACAGAGAGATTGAGTTTGGGATCGATTTGGTAGCTGGGACTACGCCGCAGTCAAAGGCGCCGTATCGGATGGCACCTGCTGAGCTGGCAGAGCTGAAGAAGCAGTTGCAGGACCTGATGGATTTGGGATTTATCTGCCCCAGTGTCTCACCTTGGGGAGCGCCAGTACTCTTCGTGAAGAAGGACGGATCACTGCGGATGTGTATTGATTACAGGATGCTGAACAAGGTTACCGTGAGGAATCGGTATCCCTTGCCCAATATCGAGGACCTGTTTGACCAGTTGCAGTCAGCACAGGTGTTCTCGAAGATTGATCTGCGATCCGGTTATCATCAGCTGAGGATAAGAGAGGCAGATGTGCAGAAGACAGCATTCAGGATGAGGTACGGGCATTACGAGTTTCTGGTGATGCCGTTTTGGTTGACGAACGCGCCTGCAGCGTTTATGGATTTGATGAACATGACGTTTTATCAGTACCTCGACCGGTTTGTGATCGTCTTCGTGGACGATATTTTGGTTTACTCGCCAGATGTGGAGCAACATCGAGAGCACTTGAGAGTTGTACTTGGCATTTTGCGGGATCATCAGTTGTATGCCAAGCTATCGAAGTGCGAGTTCTGGCTGAACAGTGTCGCCTTCTTGGGACACATCATGTCAGGTGACGGGATTTCCGTAGATCCAGCGAAGGTCAAGGCCGTTACACAGTGGAGAGCCCCGACGAGTGTGGCAGAGGTCAAGAGTTTCGTGGGTCTAGCGGGTTATTATCGCCGCTTTATTCAGGATTTCTCGAGGTTGGCTTCGCCGTTGACGGCTCTGACGCGGAAGGGCGTCGAGTTCGTGTGGTCCCAGAAGTGCGAGGACAGTTTTCAGGAACTGAAGAGTCGGCTGACGACTGCTCCAGTTCTGACACTTCCCAGTGGCAGTGGTGGGTTCGTGATTTACAGTGACGCGTCTGGAGTTGGACTGGGATGTGTACTTATGCAGCGCGGGCAGGTGGTTGCATACGCGTCGAGGCAGCTGAAGGTGTACGAGAGGAACTACCCCACTCATGATTTGGAGTTGGCGGCAGTGGTGCACGCTTTGAAGACCTGGAGGCATTACTTGTATGGCGAGCGATTCGAGGTGTTCACAGACCATCCGAGCCTGAAGTATCTGTTTTCGCAGAAGGAGATGAATATGAGGCAGCGCAGATGGCTCGAGCTGATTAAGGATTATGATTTCACCATCTCGTACCATCCGGGGAAGGCGAATTCGGTTGCTGATGCTTTGAGTAGGAAGGTGGAGGTCACCGCAGCAGGTCTTTGTATCGAGGAGTGGAAGCTGCTGGAGGCGTTGACCGAGTGGAGACCGTTCACCGATGAGTCGCGAGGTGCAGTGATCGCCGGGCTGAGAGTGGAGCCTCAGTTGGTCTCGAGTATTGTTCAGGCTCAGAGTACTGATGATGAGTTAGCTGGGTTGCTGCAGTTAGCTGCCAGAGATCGATCGGACTTCAGTATTGGAGTTGATGGTGGGCTGAGGTTCAGAGGCCGTGTCTGGGTGCCGAAGGGAGGAGATCTGAGGCAGGACATTCTGGAGGAGGCGCATAGATCCCGTTAATCGATCCACCCGGGCAACACGAAGATGTTTAGATATCTTCAGAGGAATTTCTGGTGGAAGAGGATGAAGACGGAGATCACAGAGTTTGTTGGCAGATGTCTGATTTGTCAGCAGGTGAAGATTGAGCACCAGAGACCTGCAGGGCCGATGCAGAGGATCGAGCTTCCTGAGTGGAAGTGGGAGCACGTGATGATGGATTTTGTCACCAGGCTGCCGAAGACGAGAGGATTCCATGATGCGATTTGGGTTATAGTCGATCGACTGACCAAGTCGGCGCATTTCTTAGCTATCCGGACCACGTTACCTCTGGAGGGTCTCGCTAAGTTGTATATTGAGGAGATTGTCAGGCTTCATGGAGTGCCCGTGAGTATTATTTCAGATCGAGGTCCGAGGTTCACTTCCAGATTCAGGGGGAGTTTGCAGCAGGCCTTAGGGACTCGGTTGAAGTTCAGTACGACATTCCATCCGCAGACAGACGGTCAGTCTGAGAGGACCATCCAGACGCTAGAGGATATGTTGCGAGCATGTACTCTGGATTGGGTAGGTCATTGGGATGAGCATCTGCCATTGATCGAGTTCGCCTACAACAACAGCTACCATTCGAGCACTGGGATGGCACCGTACGAGGCCCTGTACGGGAGACCGTGTAGATCACCGGTATGCTGGAGTGATGTAGGCGAGAGACAGCTAGTTGGTCCTGAGATTGTGCTGATGTATGCTGAGAAGGTTGATGTGATCAGACAGAGACTAGCGACTGCGCAGAGCAGGCAGAAGAGCTACGCGGATAGGCGTAAGCGAGAGCTGAGATTTGAGGCAGGTGACCATGTCTTCCTGAGGATTTCACCATCTCGAGGAGTGATGAGGTTCGGGAAGAAGGGGAAGCTCAGTCCGAGGTATGTCGGACCGTTTGAGATTCTCGAGCGGATTGGAGAGGTTGCCTAAAGGGTTGCGTTGCCGCCGCAGTTTTCGAGTCTTCACAACGTCTTCCACGTTTCGATGTTGAGGAAGTACGTAGCATATCCTTCTCATGTGATTCAGTTGGAGGTTCCAGAGATCCGTCAGGATTTGTCTCTTGAGGAGAGACCGGTGGAGATTGTGGATCAGATGGAGCATCAGTTGAGGAGGAGGATCATTCCGATGGTGAAGGTCAGGTGGCAGCACCACAGTGAGCGAGAGGCCACATGGGAGATTGAGGAGGAGGTCCGGAAGGAGTTCCCGGAGTTGTTTGGTGAGCTTCAGTTTTAATTTCGAGGACGAAATTCTTTTAGGAGGGTGGATTGTAGGATCCTAATCCTAATTGGGTTTTTGGATGTGTTTAGGTGGTGATTAGGGGGAGATGAAGATGGACGGCTAGGATGGAAGATGGTTGGATGAGGGGTTGAGATGGAGTGGAGATGAGATGAGTGGTGGAGATGGATGTATTGGATTGGATGGTGAGGATTGATTTGGGAGGAGATATTTATTGGTTTCCCTCTCTCTCTCTCAGTTGCTCTCTCTCTCTCCTCCTGCAGTGGTCCTCCGACGTGGTGGTGGTGGTGTTCTCCGGCGAAGTGAAGATTGGCTCCGGTTTGGTGGTGGGAGGTGAGTTCTTCGTTTTGCCACCGCCCTTTTGCTTCGTTTCTCTGTCGCAACCTCACTCCTTGTGTTTGCTGTGGTCGTGGTGGTAGAGGTTGGTAGAGGGTGTTGTAGTGCTCGAGTGAGTCGAGGAGGTGTTGATCGTCGTTTGGACGCGAGGTTCGTCGACAGATCGTGATTTGGGGAGGCACGCTCGTGGAGGCATCGTCGTGGTTCTTCTAAGGTCTCTTAAGACCTTCCAGTATGTCAAGCTCACTCACTTAATTATCGTGAGTAGTTGGAAGTCGACGGTAGGCCTTTCGGCTCGTCGCGAGTAAATGTGCAGCAGATTTCACTGCTTTATCGGTCGACCGTTCGTGAAGAAATTCGGGTTCTACCTCAATTCGGTCGAACGATGCCCTTGGGGCGGTCGACCGATCATGCATAGGAGGCAAACCTGGTGAGTTTCGGTCGACCGAGTCCCCTTTGCCGGTCGACCGTGTGCACTGTCTTAAGTCGGTTGGGGGCGTAGACCATCTAAACGGTCGACCGCTCGTTGATTTCCGTCCGACCGTGACTTAAGTGAGAATAGTGGTCGGTTCGACCGAATGAGGGTTCGGTCGACCGGACTTGTGCGCTGAGCGTGGGGAACGCTCTGGAGGAATTCGGTCGACCGGACTTGTGCGCTGAGCGTGGGGAACGCTCTGGAGGAATTCGGTCGACCGAGATGTGCTCGGCGTTCGACCGTATTCATGGTGCGAGTGAGGGATTATTCCCTGGACGGATTCGGTCGACCGAGAGTTCTCGGGGGTTCGACCGAATTCATTGTGGTGTTGAGGGATTTTTCCCTGGTGACTTTCGGTCGACCGGGACCCCTTTGTCAGTCGACCGATTAGTCGTTTTGTTCGTTGAACCGGGAGTTGACCATCTAAACGGTCAACCGTCCCTTGACTTGGGTTTGACCGAACGAGTGTGGTTTTGGGAATCGGTCGACCGATGGAGTGTCGGTCGAGGTGGATTGCCCTGTATTTGCTTGATTCGGCCGACCGGGACTTTTGGTTCGGTCGACCGTTTGTGTCCTATTTTGCACTATGGAGGTGCTGTTGTCGTGGTTGTCCGTGTGGGGCGAGTCGTAGTGCCGATGTTCTTCCGGCAAGTGTGCTAGGGTGCACGAGTGTAGCGGTGGTTGGTTGAGATTAGACCTGGAGCCCCGTAACTGTGTGAGAGCTGTGGTTGGTTGAAAATAGACCTGAAGCCCAGCTAGTCTGTACGGAGTTGGTTGGAAATAGACCTGGAGCTCCATAGTGCGTTCGGGTTGGTTGAAATTAGACCTGGAGCCTGAACAGGGACCGCATGTAGGGGTTGGTTGAAAATAGACCTGGAGCCCTTAGACGTTTGGGTTGGTTGAAAATAGACCTGGAGCCCTTGGTCGTGTCGTGGTAGCTGCGGTTGGTTGAAATTAGACCTGGAGCCCAGCTTGGCGACGAGTGTGTGTCGCGGCGGTTGGTTGAGAGTAGACCTGGAGCCCCGTGACTGTGATGGGTGCGGCGGTTGGTTGAGATTAGACCTGGAGCCCCGTACCAGTAGTGTGTCATGTGGTTGGGTATGAGAGAGCCCTGGAGTTGGGCGTGTTGAGATGCTTTTCTTGGGTTGTAGAATTGCATGCTAGGATGCTTTTATTTCATGCATTTAGAGTTTGGCATAGGAGGTTTCCTTCTGAAAACTCAGGCATTGTTGCATGTTTACTTTCAGGCCGTGATCGGCATTAGGGGGTGGTGACCGAGGAGAGGAGCGCTGCTACCGGATCCAGCTTTCTCTCGGTTGAGGTCGTGTGATTACTGTTTCCTTCGTTTATGCTTTTGATGTAATCACAACTTTTGTAAACTCTAATGTTCGTATATATATGTGTATATATATATATATATGTTGGTGCACCTGTGTTCCTTTATTTGCGTAATATCCTCTGTTGATTAACTGTTTATAAATTTTAAATTTTCCGCTGCATTGAGGATGTTACAGATAAGAAGGCCTGCATGAATCCTGCCCACTGTATTTGGTCGACCGGAACTCTTCCGGTTAACCGGATCAACAAGCACTTCATTACAGGAAAACTGCACGTGATCGGTCGACCGGATCCAGAGCGGTCGACCGTTTAGATGGTCAACGCTCTTAACCGACCTTGCACAGTTCGGTCGACCGAGACACACACTCGGTCGGCCGAAGGTCTGTCTAACCTATCTACTAGGTTCGGTTGACCGAGACAACACCGGTCGACCGGCTAATGTAACCCTTAAATTCCCGCTAAAATTTGGCATAAACGGTCGACCGTCACACAGACATCATTCGACCGTTTTCGGGCAATAAGTTAATATTTATAAATATCGGTCGACCGACCCATTACCGGTCGACCGAACAATACATCTTCCCACTGGACATGCATCATATAGGCATCGTTCGGTCGACCGAACCCGCAATCGGTCGACCGAACAGAGCGTCTTCAACCTCCGTCCAGTTGGGTTTTCACCGGAGAAACGACACCAATGCCGCCTCCTACACTCCCACACCTCTTGGGGAGTTATTATGAAGACTTGGCATACCTTGTTGGAGCTCTTGGATGCCTCCCAAGCTTTGGCAACCTCAACCCAACTTCTTCTTCTTCTCCTCTTCTTCTTCTCCTTCTCCTCCTCTTCTTCTCCTTCTCTCCGACCTTAAGTCCAATGATTGTGTCTCACACTCTCTGGAATTTGATAAGGAAGAAGAAAACGTTTTATTTAACCTTACACCTCTACTTATAGGAGAAATCAAGTTTTATCTTTAACTCCACCTCCAAAGCTTCCAACCATAACAAGCAACCTCATCTTCCCAATCTTATCTCCTTACATCTACTGTAACAAGCTTAATTAAGGTTAATTAGGTTTAGTTTAGTTTAGTTAAGGTGTTTAGAATAAGGTTATTACATTCTACCATCCTTAAAGGAATTTCGTCTGCGAAATTCGGAACAACTGACTTACCGGAATAACTCTGGATACTGCTTCCTGACATCCTCCTCGATCTCCCAGGTAGCCTCTCTGACACTGTGATGCTGCCACCTGACCTTCACCATCGGAATCGCTCTCCTCCTGAGTTGATGTACCATCTGATCCACAATCTCAACTGGTCCTCATCTAATGACAAATCCTGCTGGATCTCTGGCACTGCTATCTCTATCACATGAGCTGGATCGGCCACGTACTTCCTCAACATAGAAACATGGAAGACGTTGTGAAGTCCCGCGAACTGTGGCGGTAGTGCAATCCTATATGCCACCTCCCCAAGCCGATCCAATATCTCAAAAGGTCTGACATACCTCGGACTCAGCTTCCCCTTCTTCCCGAATCTCATCACCCCTCTGGAAGGTGAGATCTTCAGGAAGACATGATCTCCTGCCTCAAAAGTCAGCTCACGCCTCCGCGTATCAGCATAACTCTTCTGCCTGCTCTATGCTGTAGCTAGTCGTCTCCGAATCACGTCGACCTTCTCTGAATATAATTGTATAATGTCAGGTCCAACTAGCTGTCTCTCGCCCACATCACTCCAGCATACCGACGATCTACACGGCCTCCCGTATAATGCCTCATATGGTGCCATCCCAATACTCGAGTGGTAGCTGTTATTGTAGGCGAACTCTATCAACGGCAAGTGCTCATCCCAATGCCCGGCCCAGTCGAGTGTGCACGCTCTCAGCATGTCCTCCAATGTCTGTATCGTCCGCTCTGACTGGCCATCTGTCTGTGGGTGGAAAGTTGTGCTAAACTTCAGACGTGTCCCCAGTGCTCTGTGTAGACTCTCCCAAAATCGCGAAGTGAATCTGGGATCTCTATCTGAAATGATACTGACTGGTACACCATGAAGTCTGACAATCTCCTCAATATATAACTTAGCTAGACCATCCAGAGCAAGAGTGATCTTAATAGCTAAGAAATGCGCCGACTTGGTCAGTCGATCGACTATAACCCAAATCGCATCGTGGAATCTCCGTGTCTTCGGTAGCCCCGTAACGTAATCCATAGTCACGTGCTCCCACTTCCACTCAGGCAACTCAATCCTCTGCATCTGCCCTGCTGGTCTCTGGTGCTCGATCGTCACCTGCTGACAGACCAAATACCTCGACACAAAGTCTGCAACGTCCTTCTTCATCCCTCGCCACCAGAAGTTCCGCTGCAGATCTTTGTACATCTTGGTGCTCCCTGGATGAATGGAATATCTCGATCTGTGTGCCTCCTCCGTGATATCATGTCTCAGGTCCTCTGTCCTCGGCACCCAGATACGATCTCTGAATCTCAGACCTCCATCAACTCCGACTCTGAAGTCTGACCCATCTCTAGCAGCTAACTGTAACAAACCACTCAACTCCTCATCTGTAGTCTGAGCATGAATCACTGTCGATACTGTCTGAGGCTCTACTCTCAATCCTGCAATAACTGCACCCTCAGGGCTATCAGCAAATGGTCTCCACTCTGCCAAAGACTCTAGCAGTCGCCACTCCTGAATGCATAGGCCTGCTACTGATACCTCCACCTTCCGGCTCAAAGCGTCTGCAACTGTGTTCGCCTTCCCCGGATGGTAAAAGATAGTGAAATCGTAGTCCTTAATGAACTCAAGCCATCTGCGCTGCCTCATGTTCAGCTCCTTTTGCGAGAACAGGTACTTCAGACTCTGATGATCTGTAAACACCTCAAACTGCTCGCCATAAAGGTAGTGTCTCCAGGTCTTCAGTGCGTGAACCATTGCTGCTAACTCCAAATCGTGTGTCAGGTAATTCCTCTCATGGACCTTCAACTGTCTGGATGCATACGCGATCACCCTCCCGTGCTGCATAAGTACACATCCTAAGCCAGCACCTGAAGCGTCGCTATAAATCACGAATCCACCCGTGCCACTCGGTAATGACAAAACTGGTGCTGTGGCAACAGTCTCTTCAGCTCCTGAAAGTTGTCCTCACACTTCTACGACCATACAAAAGTGACTCCCTTCTACGTCAGAGCCGTCAGTGGTGCTGCCAATCTCGAGAAGTCTTTGATGAAGCGACGGTAATGACCCACCAGTCCAACAAAGCTCCTAATCTCCGTCACGCTCGTAGGGGTCCTCCACTCTGTCACTGCCTCTACCTTTGCCAGATCCACTGATATCCCCTCTACCGATACAATGTGTCCGAGGAACGCCACTCTGTCCAACCAAAACTCGCACTTTGAGAACTTAGCATATAACTGCTGAGCCCTCAAAATGCTGAGTACAATCCTCAGATGCTCTCTATGCTGCTCCACATCTGGTGAATAGATCAGAATGTCACCCACAAAGACAATCAAAAATCTATCAATATACGGTCTGAATGTCCGGTTCATCAGATCCATGAATGCTACCGGAGCATTCGTCAATCCAAATGGCATCACCAAGAACTCGTAGTGTCCATATCTCGTCCGGAAAGCTGTCTTCTGGATGTCCTCATCTCGGATCCTCAACTAGTGATATCCTGAACGCAGGTCAATCTTCGAGAAAACCTCTGTTGACTGCAGCTGGTCGAAAAGGTCCTCGATCCTAGGTAAGGGATACCTATTCTTCACCGTCACCTGGTTCAGCATCCTGTAGTCTATGCACATCCTCAAGGATCCGTCCTTCTTCTTCACGAACAAAACTGGTGCACCCCAAGGCGAGACACTCGGTCTGATAAATCCAGAGTCCATCAACTCCTGCAACTGCTTCTTCAACTCTGTCAACTCAGCAGGTGCCATCCGGTATGGAGCCTTCGACTGCGGTGTAGTGCCAGTTGCCAACTCGATACCGAACTCCAACTCTCGGTGCGGTGGTAAACCTGGAATCTCCGCTGGAAAAACATCTGCGAACTCCTGCACCACCTCAATGTCCTCCAACCTCTGAGACTCTGCCTCCACAACCACAAGCGTCGCTAAAAATGTCGTACAACCCTGCTGTAACAGCCTCTGAGCCCTCACAACAGATACAATAATGCGACCTCCTCTGTTTCTGACCCCTTGGATCAGAACATCAGGCAAACCCTTCCTCGGGATCAAAATCTTCTTCTCACGGCACAAGACTCGGACATCATATTGGGACAGCCAATCCATCCCAAGTATGACATCAAAATCCTCCATCGGTAGCAAGACCAGGTCTGCCGGAAACTCCTGATCTCCCGAAACAACCGTGGCGCCGGGGACAAATCTCCCCACAGTGCCCACCATACCCAGGGGTGTGTTGACCTCCAAAGTGGCAGTCAACATCGCAAGGGTACAGGCCAACACTCCCGCAAATCGCTCTGAGATGAACGAGTGTGTCGCGCCACAATCAAAGAGCACCCTAGCTACTGAACCAGCGACAAGAAGCGTACCTTCCACAACAGCGCCTCCATCCCGAGCCTCCTCTGCCTGGATGGTGAAAACTCTGCCAGTGCGCTGCCCCTGCTGTGGCCTAACAGGTGGTCTACCTCCGCCTCCACCTCTGCCTGGTGCTGGTAATCCTGGTGGTCTGCTCGGCCCCGCCCCTCGGCTCTGACAACTCCTAATAAAGTGACCCAGCTGGCCACAACCATGACAAGCTCCGGTGGTGAAACACTGCCCAGAGTGAAACCTGCCACAACTACCACAAGGCTCAGGTCGTGGTGCTGCAGCTCCTGCTCCCTCGAATCGGGGCCTCTTGCCCGGATTTCCCCCAGTCTGACCTCCTGGCCTCCCAGAGAACCTACCCGATGGCCTCCTCTCATCCTGATAGTTCTCTCTGTAGTCACGATCAAGAACAGTGGCACTCTTCACTGCCTCGGCTAACGTGCTCGACATACACGTCAGCACCTTCGTCCGCAACTGCTTCCGGAGCCCCCAGACAAACTTCCCAGCCCGCTGCTCCTGCGTGATATACATCTTGGGACAGTAACGCTCAAGGGCGTTGAACTTCCCGATGTAGCCTGCCAAAGTCATGTCTCCCTGCTGAAGACCAAGAAACTCCTCCCTCTTCGCATCCTTCACATGCTGCGGAAAGTACTGCTCGTTGAACTCGCCAACGAACTCCTCCCAGGCTATATCATCTCTATCCGCAAACACCACTGCAGATGTGGACCTCCACCAGTTGGACGCAGCACCGCCCAAAACATATGTAGCCAGGCCCACCTTCGCCTCTGGAGGACAACCAATAGCACTGAAGATCTTCTGCATCGTGAAGATCCACTCCTCCGCAGCCTCTACATCATACTGCCCCAGAAAGGTAGGCGGATGCTGATGCATAAACCGATCATGTATAGCACCAGTCCCCGTCTGCCCAGTCTGTGCTGCCTGCTGCTGTAGCATCTCAGTCAGACGTCCGACCGTATCAGACAACGTCTGACGCTCATCCTCCCATGCCTCATCCCTCGCAGTCTCACTCTCACCGTGAGTATGAGCAACGCTCTTCCCCCGTCTAGGAGGCATCTACCAAAGGAAACAAGACAATTATCAATATAAAACATGCATGCATGATCCTCTAAGACCTAAATCCTAACTCAAAGGTGGTTTCTTTGGACAAGTACGCCGGAATCAACGCTCTGATACCAAATTGTAACGTCCCGAAAACAGCGGAAAATTTAAACAATAATAAAGACCGTCAACGGTCAACACCGGGCACGTCACGGAAAAAAACAAACCAACATATATAATATATATAAGATATAGATTCACGTGGAAGTCAAAATATACATAAGAGTCAACTATGATTACAACAAAATGTATACAACATGTAATCACTACCTCAACAAAAAGATATACAAGGAAGACAGGATCAGATCCCGGGGGCACCCTCCTCGGTCACCACCTCGACTCTAATGCTGCTCGCTACCTGAAATGCAAACAATTGAAACATGCCTGAGTTCCCTGCGGAAACCCCGTATGCCAAACCTCCTAAAATACAAAATGGAATTAAAGACAATGCAATGCAATGCACATGATCATCCACCTCGGGCCCACAATAATGCCCTCTCCGCCTCCGCGGTACTGAACCACTCCTGCCACCACAAGGGTCAAGTCAGTCCACCGCTGCCTCACAAGGGTCAGTCGGCACCACTGCTCCCCAAAAGTGCAGAAAGGAACCCTGGCACTACGCCGCCACCCCAGGAGCGAGTCAGCCAGCCGAATGCACAACTCGGGCCAGACGACAGCCGCTGCTCCCCCAAGAGCCGTTAGACGCGTACCCTTCCGGAACATCCTCGGCCTACCAACAAACCCCATCAAACAACCCAAGGTTTACGACACTCATCTCTCACACCCCGCTCGATATGAGAGGCCAACAATAATACGCCTTCGTCGAAGGTGAAATCCGTAGCTCCCAAGGCTGGTAATCTACCGTCGCCTCTGAGCCGGTAGTCGACCTATACTCAACGGATCGCGTGCGGATAAATCCACCAACCTGCGGCAGATCGGTCGACCGCTACCAGCACACCGGTCGACCGGTCTCCCAAACATACTCGGTACTGTACAAACAAGTGTATCGGTCGAACCACGCCAACCGAATTACCGACCAATCGGTCGAACAAAAGTCATCTAGCGGTCGACCGTTTGGAAGGTCTACGCTATATATTTTATATACATATATATCCTGTCGGTCGAACCAGGGTCCGTTCAACCAATAAGAAGGCCTGCATGAATCCTCCCCACTGTATTTGGTCGACCGGAACTCTTCCGGTTAACTGATTGACATCATTTCATGCTCATATTTGTATCTTATATCCATTATCTTTCACCTAAACAATGCTATGTCACGAGTTTTATGTTTAGTTTTCAGGAATAAATAGGTTTGAAGAGATGAAGCATAAAAGGACCCAAAAGCTGGGAAAAAGGACTGAATTGTGAGATCTAGGGACCAAGATGCAAGGGAGAAGGACCTGATTGCAAGACAGAGGGACCTAAGAGTAAAACAGAATACTTCACACCATATGGGGAGTATTTTAGCAATTGGATTCGGGTCGGAGCTCCAACAAACGAAGTAGATGCATCAAAGACCACCAAAAGCACACAAAAAAGCCCAGAATAAAACTCAATTGGATCCGGACATTTTGGACCGCCAATTGGCGGTCTGGATTAGTCCAGATCCGCCAAGATTTCTCCTGGACTTGTATTAATGTTCGTTTAGGCTATTTGTGGTATCTTTTTAGTCCCACATCGGGGGATTGTCCCGGATTAGCTTTTTCCATGACTATAAATAGAACTCTTCACCTCCTATTGTAATCACTCCATATTTTAAGTGGCTATTCTTCCTACTAGAAGTGAGGCCTTGAAGCACACACTAAAGTAGGAGGATGCTACTTTTAATGTGAGTCATTTTATCAATAAAGTTTTGTGTTTCTTTCATTGTTTGTTTTATGCTCCTTTTATTGTTTGTGCATGTTTTAGTTTAATCGTCTTTTAATTCTAGCTTAGTTTGAATATGCTTTCTTTCCATAGTTTAATAATTAGTGTAATGTTTAGTGAGTAGTTCCATCCCCTTTGGGGGGTGGAGTAGATGTACATACATGCATTAGAGAATGGGATGAATGCTTTAATTTCAATGTGTTGATTAAACATGAATGTATGCTTGCTTGTTTAGGATAGAATTTATAACTTGATGAGTTTTGCCAAAATGATTAGACACCTCTCATGCTTGTTTAGGTTCTGAAATAAACAACTTGCATATGTAAATGTTAATCAACCAAGTTGGTGAATAGATTGATAGGTTTTGCCATAACATTTAGACACTTCCTATGCTTGATAAACACCACCTTCATGTGCTTAAAGAATGTATTCTACACCCACCTCTTTGCTTGTGTGCACTCACTCCACCCCTTAGGGGTTTTCCCTTCCTGAAATTCCAGCATTCTTGTTTTGTTCTTAGCTTAGTTTTTATTTGATCGTTTATTTCTTTGTTTCGCATTTCATACTTCTTAGCATAGTTTAGTGTAGGTTAGCATCATCAATCTTTCTCTTCCCTATTTTGCCACTTGATTTTTGATAAACAAGAGGCTACTCACCTCCCTGAGGACGACCCGTACTTGCCACCGCTTCATCGCGGCCGTGCACTTGCGGTTTTAAATAAAACGTTCAACAAGTTTTTGGCGCCGTTGCCGGGGAGGTGCCAGTCCAGACTCTTGTTTGGACGATTCGAGTGGATTTAATTTGTGTGTTGTAGTTTTTCTTTGTTTCAGGAGACTGGGAATAGGAAGTGGAGGCTACTGGAGAAATTTCCAGACGACCTGAGCACTTCAGACCGCCAATCAGCGGTCTGAGACCGCTAATCAGCGGTCTGGTGAGCTCTGTTCATCTTTTAATTTCTTGCTGTTGTTGCTCTAAATGATCTAGTTATCTGGGACTCAATTTGGCATGTTTTGACTTATAGTTCGTTCCCAGATCAATAATCAAACCTCCTTTAAGCAACTTGGACCCTAAAACTCAAAGCAAAAGATTAGGCATTCTTTTTGTTTAGGCTATGCATCATGTATGTGACTTAGGCACTTAGATTGTCTTTTATCTTAGCTTTATTTTCTGTTGCTGAGAGCTGGCGTGAGGTACGCACCTTCTACTCTCATTCATGCATTTCGTATGAACATGCATTAGTTAGTAGGAAGTGCATTGCAACAAGTGTGAGTTGAGCGTTGTTTGGAGTGTTGATTGCTAGATTTAGGACTCCAAAACGCTACTAAGGAGGGGCTGTCCCGTAAAAGATAAGGTGGGGGATTTCATCACCCTTTCCTTCGCCCCAAAAACCACACTAATCAAGAGCCTAATTTTAAAATCAAGTAGACATTGGCCCTAAGGATCTTGGACGCATTAGGAGAGTGATCCGGTCCCGACCGTCATGACCTGATCGGCGTTGCCCACTTTGTCGATAGTAGGAGAGACGAGATCCCCGGATCTTGGCTCACTTGCTGGGCTTTGTGGTCCTCGTTGTAGGGAGGTGAGGCGTGTTGAGGCCGTGTGACCTCGCAGTTAGGCGTCGTCTAACTGTAAGGACCTATAGCGACCTTAGGATTGTTTGAGCCTTGTTTGCTCGTGTGTTTCTACCTGTACCCATCCGCCGTAGCTTAAGGACTTCTTCCCTTCTCTCCTGAGTCATTCTTTCTCTCCTGTGTTCCCTCGTCTTCTCTTCTACGTACATTCTTCATTTGAAAAAAAAAGAAAAAAAAGGAAAGTTTTGTTTTGTGTGTGTGTGCACCTTTGTGCATGCTTTCGTGGACACGAGACGAGAGTGGTCGTTTGACGAGGAGCGTTGTCAATCCGGCTTCGGTCATCGATTTCTCGACACCTCCCTCCTCTCGTGTCGCACGCAGTCCGGGTTCAATGGCTGCTAATTTCCGTGAGGAGGAGCAGTTGCTGGACCAACCTGTTCGACCAGTGCTTCCAGTTGTCGTTCCCATACCTCTACGTGATCGATGCTACCCGAGCCGTACAGCTCTACCCTCATGCATCGTATTACCAGAGGCTAATGGGAACCATTTTGAGGTTAAGCCTCAATTCATTTCCATGCTCCCTCATTTCACTGGGAAAGGTGACCCCTATATCTTTCTCAGAGAATTTGAGGAGGTCTGTGCTATGTTCAAGCTGCAATAACTTAGCACAGACTCCATCCATCTTAGGCTTGTCCCCTTTGCGCTGAAGGATGATGCCAAGAAGTGGTTGTACAGCAACCAGGCAAATTCCTTTAGGACTTGGGATGAGTTTCAATCTGCATTCCTCAAGAAGTACTTTCCTAATCATCGGACTCAAAAATTGAGGAACGAAATCAATTCGTTCTATCAACATGAGACCGAACCATTTCATGCATATCTTGAGAGGTTCAAAGAGCTACTATCCTCGTGCCCTCACCATGGCATTGAGTTGTGGCGTCTTTGTCAGATTGTGTATGAGGGTCTTCACATCCCGTCCAGAATGCTCCTTGAGTCCATGTGTCAAGGAGAGTTCTTGGGAAAGGATGAAAGGGAGGCATGGGCCTTCCTAGAAGACCTCGCTGAGAAAACCATGCAGTGGGAGAGTGTGAGGGAACCACCTGCATCATCTAGTATAGGAGCGAGGATCGCGAATGCAAACTCGACTAGATCGGGTACCGCATTTGCTATCGATACCACTACGGCCACCGAGGCACGCATGGCGGCCTTAATGCGCCGTATGGACTCGATTGAGCTCCAAAACCAACAAAGTGCACCTCACATGTCTACATCTGGTCCAGTTCCCTGTCATTCATGTGGTAGGATAGGTCATGTAGAAAGCGAGTGTGAGTCCATTCCTCCTGAGATGGAGCGTGTCAACGCCGTCTATGATAGAGCCAGGAATGACCCATACTCATCATCTTATAATCCTGGATGGAGGAACCACCCTAATTTTTCATGGAACCAAACTAATGCCCCGGGTGGTCCTCCAAACTCCTCGAGACCACCTTACCAATCACACCAACCTCCCATGCATGCGTATTCCTATCAGCCACCCCAAACGCAAACCACCAATCAATCGGGTTTCCCAAATTCCAATAATATGGAAACCCGATTCAATTCGCTTGAGACCTTGACTCGTGGACTTGAAAACTCAATGAAAAATTTTATGTCAACCACGAGTCAAGTTCTCACTTCAAATCAGCAGACCATCAAATCTCTAGAGCTTCAGATGGGCCAATTGGCTCAGTCTGTACATGAAAGAGAGAGAGATGGTATTTTCCTAGCCAGCCTGAGGCTAACCCCCGCATGTACCACCAACAACAAATGCAAAATGAGAATGTGGTACCTCGGGGGAGGCAAGTGAACCATGTGGAGGAACCTGTTCACCATGTCAATTCCATTGTGACCTTAAGGAATGGAAAACAGGTTGACAATCACATTTCCTTGCCACAACAACCACCATCTATGCAGCCCCCCAGTGGGAATGGTGGTGAAGAAGAAGCTGAGGGTGAGGGTAATACACCAAAGCTTTCTTCTCAGGCACAGCAGAAAACCTACCTGCCAAAAGCTCCCTATCCAAGTAGGTTAAACAAAAAGCAGAGTGACAACATGGACAAGATAGTAGAGGTGTTTAAGCAAGTAAAGGTTAACATCCCCTTGTTGGATGTCATCCAACAAATACCTCAATATGCCAAAGTGTTGAAGGATCTCTGCACAACCAAGAGGAAGACCAATGTTCCTAAGAAAGCATTCTTGGCTGCAAATATCAGCTCACTTTTGTCCAATCCCACCTACACAAAATACAAGGACCCTGGGTGTCCTACTATTCAGTGTACGATAGGGGACACTAGACTGAGCAATGTTTTGCTTGATTTAGGATCAGCGGCCAACCTCCTCCCATTCTCTGTTTATCAACAGTTGAACTTGGGAGAATTGAAACCAACTAAGATCACCCTCCAATTGGCGGATAGATCCATTCGTATTCCCATGGGGATTATCGAGGATGTGCTTATCAAAGTTGGAGATTTTATATTTCCAGTCGATTTTGTTGTCCTCGATACCAATCCTGTTGCGAACACCCAGTCTCAAATACCTTTGATTTTGGGTAGACCATTTCTGGCAACCTCCAATGCCTTGATTAATTGTAGAAATGGTCTCATGAAGCTCTCATTCGGTAACATGAGTGCCGAGTTTCATGTGTTCAACTCTGGTAGGCAACAGGAACCCATGGATGAACCTTTAAATCTCAATCTCATCCGCCAATTGGAGAAAGCACCACAAAATCAACGAACACCTCTAACACCAATGCAACCCGTTGAGAATGTTTGTAGGCTCAACGAAGACTCATTGCCCGTCTTTGCAATGCAACAGAGTGAGCTGGCCTCGAACATGAATGTCCAAAGGGAGTGTTCGTTGCATGATTCAGTTGAGAGTACTAGTGAGAGTGAGACACCTCATCATATGCCTATACCAGAAGGTGTCTCTACCTCATGTCCCATGGCCATTGAGCCATTTGAGCTTCATATTGACTCCAACAAGGACCCACCTATGACCGAGCTTATGCTTGATGATCTAAATGATGGTGGGAGGTCCTTGTTGGATGACTTGGGGAGAAACCCCATTCTTAGTGATGCAAGTCTGTTGCATCCATCAAATGAGCCTGAGGAACTCATTCCGATGCACCCGCCTATTGGTTGGAGGGTTTTCTTCGATGAGCAATTAAACCCTAGTGAGGCAACACAACTTCATTCTTTGTTGCCCACACCCAACCAATATCATGAGGGTTTCGAGCCTTTCAGCTTTGACCTTTCACCCCTCATGACACCTCAGAGTACCAGTGGAGTTTGCCCATCTCGGCAAGTCTCTGATCCTCCTGACTTGATGTTCTCATTTGATGTTCCTTGACCAAATGATTATGAGAATATCTTGGTTGATGTATATATCTTTAAAAAAAAAGAAAAAGTGTGTAATAAAAGATTCCTTCAGTGAGCATCGATTGTTGTGGGCCCCAACCCTTGTGTACTTGGGCCCAATCTCTTCACGTATTTATCTCCCTTCTTCAGCTTCTCACAGGTTTTGAGGGAATTTGGGTTTGTGTCCATCAACATGACCCTGAACGTCCCTTTGTACTTCATGTTGGTGAGATCTTTCCTTTTTCATGCATGTATCCATGTAGTATCTTGTTCACATTCATTGAGGACAATGCATGAAGTAGGTGTGGGGGGTGTTTTACGTGTGTACATAGTCGAGTCTTTTCTTTTGATTTTTTGTTTTCTTTTGTGTGCATTGTTAGGGTCATGTTAGTGTGCCGCATTTAACATTGATATATCTGCTTGCCATGATCCTTGGGTGACTTGTCTTCTTTTGCTTGCCTAGTGCTTTAAAATTTTCACATTTCTTTCAAAATCTTCATGTGTTTGCGAAAGAAAATGTTTTTGTAGGTTTTGCGTGTGTTTAGCATGTGCAAAACCGTTGAGAGGCAAAGTAAAAAGAAAGCTCCCAAAATTGTCTTGAACTTGATGCATTAGGATTTTTGGTTTACTGGCTTTAGGTCTTATCGAGTCGTTAGGATGCACCTCGGTTTTCCCTCGGGGGGCGTGTAATCATAGGATTTCAGTACTCAAAAATTTAAAGAAGTCCACCATGAACCTAGTGAGTCAAATAATTCGTGTCTGTTAGTATAAGGAAGTTTGTCGTAGTCAAGGGCCCTTAATCTCTTTTTGTGAAACTTAAGTGTAGGGGTTTTGGTTCCCATGTAGATAAATAAGTGGTGTTCTCTCTTCTCGCACGGCTCCTATCACTCGGGAAAGTAGGTCTGAGGGGACTTTGTGCCTGGTGCTTTCGAGTCATCTGACTTGGGATGCACCGACCGAACTCCCGTTACACGGGTGGTAGGGATCGCCCTATGTGGAGATTTGGGGGAAGGTGTACGTGATAGTGTAAGTCCTCATAGGCAATGATGCACGAAACCTGACCCTGGGAGAATCAAACACCAACCAATAAATGCTCCAAAGAAAAAGAAAAAAAAAGAAAAAAAAAGAAAAAAAGAAAAAAAAGAGTCAAATAAGAACCAAAATGGACTTTAC
Organism: Triglochin maritima; assembly: GCA_963682175.1. Classification (NCBI taxonomy): domain Eukaryota; kingdom Viridiplantae; phylum Streptophyta; class Magnoliopsida; order Alismatales; family Juncaginaceae; genus Triglochin; species Triglochin maritima. The sequence goes on from OY821772.1 coordinate 32,853,861, forward strand.
ACGTTGTATCACATTCAGAAGTTAAGGTTGCCCATGTCTTTCACTTAATTCCTTAGTTAACTCTCACGAATAACTCATTAGTCTAGGTGTGTGGACCGATTACATTTATAGAGTCGACCCGTAGTATTACCGCGTCCCATGATCGACAAAATAAGTCCAACGAGTCGTGTATCTAGATTGATTAATGCATCTTGTTCGGATTTTGTGGGTATATCCACTGAAAACCCTCAGGAGACAACACTCCTCCTCCTTGGCGACAAGGAGGTTTAACGGCTTGTTGCACGTGCTAAGTGCAACCGTGATTCCTACGAAAGTGAGTTAGGATTTCTTGTTTTTCGCATGCTTTTCTCTTTCTTTGTTTTGCTCGGGACTAGCAAAAGTTAGGTGTGGGGGTATTTGATTGACATCATTTCATGCTCATATTTGTATCTTATATCCATTATCTTTCACCTAAACAATGCTATGTCACGAGTTTTATGTTTAGTTTTCAGGAATAAATAGGTTTGAAGAGATGAAGCATAAAAGGACCCAAAAGCTGGGAAAAAGGACTGAATTGTGAGATCTAGGGACCAAGATGCAAGGGAGAAGGACCTGATTGCAAGACAGAGGGACCTAAGAGTAAAACAGAATACTTCACACCATTATGGGGAGTATTTTAGCAATTGGATTCGGGTCGGAGCTCCAACAAACGAAGTAGATGCATCAAAGACCACCAAAAGCACACAGAAAAGCCCAGAATAAAACTCAACTGGATCCGGACATTTTGGACCGCCAATTGGCGGTCTGGATTAGTCCAGAGCCGCCAAGATTTCTCCTGGACTTGTATTAATGTTCGTTTAGGCTATTTGTGGTATCTGTTTAGTCCCACATCGGGGGATTGTCCCGGATTAGCTTTTTCCATGGCTATAAATAGAACTCTTCACCTCCTATTGTAATCACTCCATATTTTAAGTGGCTATTCTTCCTACTAGAAGTGAGGCCTTGAAGCACACACTAAAGTAGGAGGATGCTACTTTTAATGTGAGTCATTTTATCAATAAAGTTTTGTGTTTCTTTCATTGTTTGTTTTATGCTCCTTTTATTGTTTGTGCATGTTTTAGTTTAATCGTCTTTTAATTCTAGCTTAGTTTGAATATGCTTTCTTTCCATAGTTTAATAATTAGTGTAATGTTTAGTGAGTAGTTCCATCCCCTTTGGGGGGTGTAGTAGATGTACATACATGCATTAGAGAATGGGATGAATGCTTTAATTTCAATGTGTTGATTAAACATGAATGTATGCTTGCTTGTTTAGGATAGAATTTATAACTTGATGAGTTTTGCCAAAATGATTAGACACCTCTCATGCTTGTTTAGGTTCTGAAATAAACAACTTGCATATGTAAATGTTAATCAACCAAGTTGGTGAATAGATTGATAGGTTTTGCCATAACATTTAGACACTTCCTATGCTTGATAAACACCACATTCATGTGCTTAAAGAATGTATTCTACACCCACCTCTTTGCTTGTGTGCACTCACTCCACCCCTTAGGGGTTTTCCCTTCCTGAAATTCCAGCATTCTTGTTTTGTTCTTAGCTTAGTTTTTATTTGATCGTTTATTTCTTTGTTTCGCATTTCATACTTCTTAGCATAGTTTAGTGTAGGTTAGCATCATCAATCTTTCTCTTCCCTATTTTGCCACTTGATTTCTGATAAACAAGAGGCTACTCACCTCCCTGAGGACGACCCGTACTTGCCACCGCTTCATCGCGGCCGTGCACTTGCGGTTTTAAATAAAACGTTCAACATTAACCGGATCAACAAGCACTTCATTACAGGAAAACTGCACGCGGTCGGTCGACCGGATCCAGAGCGGTCGACCGTTTAGATGGTCAACGCTCTTAACCGACCTTGCGTAGTTCGGTCGATCGAGACACACACTCGGTTGGCCGAAGGTCTGTCTAACCTATCTACTGGGTTCGGTTGACCGAGACAACACCGGTCGATCGGCTAATGTAACCCTTAAATTCCCGCTAAAATTTGGCATAAACGGTCGACCGTCACACAATCATTCGACCGTTTTCGGGCAGTAAGTTAATATTTATAAATATCGGTCGACCGACCCACTACCGGTCGACCGAACAATACATCTTCCCACTGGACATGCATCATATAGGCGTCGTTCGGTCGACCGAACCCGCAATCGGTCGACCGAACAGAGCGTCTTCAACCTCCGTCCAGTTGGGTTTTCACCGGAGAAACGGTACCAACGCCGCCCCTACACTCCCACACCTCTTGGGGAGTTATTATGAAGACTTGGCATACCTTTTTGGAGCTCGTGAATGCCTCCCAAGCTTTGACAACTTCAACCCAACTTCTTCTCCTTCTCCTCTTCTTCTTCTCCTTCTCCTCCTCTTCTTCTCCTTCTCTCCGACCTTCAGTCCAATGATTGTGTCTCACACTCTCTGGAATTTGATAAGGAAGAAGAAAACGTTTTATTTAACCTTACACCTCTACTTATTGGAGAAATCAAGTTTTATCTTTAACTCCACCTCCAAAGCTTCCAACCATAACAAGCCACCTCATCTTCCCAATCTTATCTCCTTACATCTACTGTAACAAGCTTAATTAAGGTTAATTAGGTTTAGTTTAGTTTAATTAAGGTGTTTAGAATAAGGTTATTACACATAGAATCTTAGCTCCTTTTGGCAAATTGGCTAGCTATCAAGTCTGATTATGTAGTAGAAACTCATTTCATCGTCAATGGTTTCCACACACTGTATAAACTCCCTAGATTTCATTGCTTCCTAATGGGGAACGGATCACCATCTAAACGTTAAGCGACAAAGTCCTCATTGAATCTCTTAGAAACAATCTCTCCTCTAGATACTCTAACTAAAGTTGGTTCAATACTTAGGTGTGTGGCATTAGTGTCAGAAGGACATGCTTCAGATTCTACAAGAGAGTCTGAAATTATATATTTATAGATCCAGAAACACTCAAGTCATCATCTCTAATAATTTTTGTTATCAAAAAATTGTACATCTCTTAATTCTATCACTGCTTTAGTAAATAGATCTAAGAACATGTATGGACAACTAGGTTTACACAAGTTTGGGTTCTAGGTCCCACCTTAGGTCCCTTATGGGCTTATAATTCTCCTAACAATAGAACCGCAACTCTTAAGGTATCATGTCTACAAGATGCTTATGCCATTTCTCATACGGTGACTCAGTTAACTTCGAGTGTGGCAACCCATTTTGGATGTGATTAGCACTTAAAACTACCTCTCGCCAACAGGAGAAAGTCATTTAATTAACTGTAAGTAACATTAAATATTTTAGATATTATTTTGTTCTTATGCTCTCCAATACCATTTCATTGGAGTAAATAAGTAGTAGTTTGAAAAATATTCTTTTCCTATATCACCATCGCTCTAGACTTAAAAAAAATTCATTTTTTTTCAAGTGCTCCATCTTTCCAATTTCAACAAATAAAAATGTCAATATCTTAAAATATCGTCTATGAATGCAACCACCTATTGTGCAAAATCATTGTTTATGCTATTGGTTGACATCACATCATGCATACATTTGTGTCTTATATCCTCTATGTTGAACCTAAGCAATGATATGTAACGAGTTTTATGTTTAAGTTTCAGAAATAAACATGTTTGAGAAGAAGAGACACAAAATGGACCAAACGTAAGAAAAAAAGACTGATTGGTGAGACTTATGGACCGATCTGCAAGATGGAAGGACTTGGATGCAAGCCAAGCGGACCAATTAGCAAATTGAGAAACTACACACCATCATGAACAATATTTTGGCAATTAGATTCAGGCCCAGACTTGTATGACCGGATATCGTGCACCCCACATGCCTAATTACAACACTAAAGATGATTGCAAAATTTGGACGGGATTTGAAGCAATTCAGACGTCAATTGGCCGTCCAACCCTACCAGGATCCGATCTAATTTGTCCCAATTATTTTCTATGTCGTTTATAGCTATTTTTAGTAGGTGTCATAAGTCCCACATCGTGAGATTGTCTCCGATTATCTTTTTTCATGCATATAAATAGAACTCTTCCTCCTCTTTTGTATTTACCGATTTCTTGGTGACATTCTCTCTACTTAGAGTAAGTCTTGAAGCAAAACTCAAGTGGAGAAGAATGCTACTTGTAATGTGAGTCATGTAAATAAAATAAATTTTTTTAGTTGGTTTTAATGTTGTCTTCTCTTTTAATTCTTGCATGCTTAACTTAATTTTGTTTTGTCTTAGTAGAAGTAATTAGAATGTTTCATTTTCTTAAAGTAGTTTGTAGTTTAACGAGTAGTGAGTAATTTCATCCCATTTTGGGGATGGAGTTGATGTTTATACATGTCATGAAAAATGTGATGAATACTATATTTTACTTTATGTGATGAATGTGAGTATGCTTGTTTGAATAAAAGAGAATACTTAACTTGATAGTTTCTTCCATAATCATTAGATACATCTCATGCTTGTTTAGGTTCTTAATAACAAACTTGTTTATGCTCATGTAATCAACTAGGTTAGTGATTTGGATGATAGGTCTTGCCACAACCATTAGGTAATTCCTATACATAAAAATACAACGTACACTTGTGTCATATTGAATGCATTCCTCACCACTTTATTTCATATGTACACACACTCCACCCCTTGGGGGCTTTCCTTCCTGATTCTCATCTTTCTTATTAGTTAGTTTCTTAGTTTAGCTTTAGTTAGTCTTGCGCTTTCGTCTTTTTTGTTTGTTGCTTGCTAGTTTAGTGTAGTTTAATCAACTTCTTCTCCCTTTCATTATCCACTTGATTTACGAAGAACTGGAGTCGACACACCTCCCTATGGATCGACTCGTACTTGTCTCGTCTTCACCGACGACCGTGCACTTGTTGTCAAACTTAATTTCACATCAGCTATCAATATGTAGATTCGACCAATACATACCATAAACCATGAAAGCACAATCAAAATAATAAGAACTAACATATAGTCTTTTTCTACTACTTATAGTTGATATGGACATGCCAGCTTTAATAAGTAAACTTTCAGATATATAAAATCCTTTGTAAGTGAAGGTACTATGATATGATTTTGAATTGTATTTCACATGAGCACCAAATGTGCAGTTTCAGTGCTGGTCAATTTTGCCTCGTTGCTATTGTAATTTTCTAAAGTGTCTTTCAATGTTGTGACCTCAGTGAGTAAGTTCTTGTGATTAATGACATGACAACTACCATCACTATTTAACCACCAATTAGAGGAGGAAATGACCCTAAATTTTGATGAAGGCTTAAGACTCAGATCCAATAAATAACATATTAACCTCCTTTTGTTTTTGTATCTATGACACTCTGTAGAAAAGTGATCCCATATTCGACAGCTACGACACTTCTTCTTCTCCCTCCTTTGAAGTAAGTCTTTTTGCGTCTAATCGTGAATATAATTCACCTATAAGTGATTTAGACAATTTCAGAAGATGCTACCGTTGAATCTGCAGTTGTATGATTAATGAACGAGGAGGGATGTACTGCTCTTAATTGTTGACACAAATTTACCCTTTTTAATAAACTTGATAATTAAACTCCGAACCGTGGATCTTGATATATGACACTTATTATTTATGTATGTGTTAAATGAAAAAAATTGAGTCATTTGATTATAAGATAAAGAGACCGGATTTTCAGACGAATGTGATGCATTCATTTTTATATCTTTTGACCTTATATTCAATGACTCAATTTTTTTCATTTTTGACATACATAGATAATGCAAGTCATAGATCAAGATCCACGATTCAGATTTTTTATTCAGAGTTTAAATATTAAGTTATTAGTACGGGTAAATTTGTGTCAACAAATTTTTAGGGCAATGGATCCCTCCTCTTAATAAATACCGTTGAGTTTGTTTTGACCCTGTCATTTTACAAGCTTCCTTGGGATGATATTTTTGAATTCTTCTTGTACGTAAGATGGTGTCAAATTTCTATAACTAAAACATACCCACACAAGAGTGCCTCAGTTTTCCCCTTTTGAGTACATACATATATATTTGAAACATTTGTACAATATTATCATTTTCAAAACTTAAGTATGTCTATCTCATATTTTTCATAAGATAGTATTAAAATGGGTAAATGTTATTATTGTTGAATTTGAATTACAAACATGATATATATATATATATATATATATATATATATATATATATATATATATATATATATATATATATATATATATATATATATATATATATATATATATATATATATATAAGATCTAATGTAGCCGTTTGGAGAAGATTACAATGATATGTTTCCTAATTTGATGATTTGGTTGCTTTCGGAGAAGATTGTGTTTACTTGGCGATGGTGAGCTTGAGCCAATCCATGATTTGTCTTGATTTGATCTTGTTCTTTCAACACTCCCCCTCAAGTTGGCTCCGGAAGAGGTTGAAGGATCCCAACTTGTGATGGATATTCTGGAATTGAGCTTTGGTCTAGTCATTTGGTGAAGATATCCACAAGTTGATCTTTGCTTTGGACATAGAGAACTTTGATTTCCTTTGCTTGGTTTTTCTCTCTTATGAAGTGACAATCAACTTCGATGTGTTTGGTTCGTTCGTGAAAAAAGGGGTTGAAGGCGATATGTCGTGCTGCGATTATCAAAAAACATTTGCATTGGTTCTAGGCATGCAATGTTCATTTGCTTGAGGACGTATTTGAGCCAAATGAGCTCATTGGTAGTAGATGTCATTGCTCTATATTCTGCTTCAGTGTTGGATCTTGCAACGACATTATGCTTCTTACTTTGCTAAGTGACTATGTTTCCACCAACGTGTAAAAACTGGTAGTAGATTTGTGATCGAGGCTTCCAGCCCAATATGCATCAGAGTAGCCAATTATTAAATTTGAGCTATTTCTTTTCATCGGAATCCCTTGATATGGTGTTTTCTTTAACTATCTAAGGATTCTATCTATAATATGAAGGTGTTGAGTGTGAGGAGCATGCATGAATTAGCTTATTGTGCTAACAACATAAGTTATATCCAGTCCGGTGACAGAAAGATATATGTGTTTCCTACTAATCTTTGGAATTGTCCTATGTCTTTTAAGGATTTGCCATTAGTGAGACTTATCTTTCAGTTTGTCTCAATGGGAGTATTGGTAGGTTTAAATCCCAATTTACCTGTTTCTTGAAGTAGGCCAAGGACACACTGCTCGAATATATGAAAATGATCACGTCGGTTTTTTGGCCCATATCACGTCGGTTGTACTGTTCCAATATACCGACGTCATAAAAGGGAGACGTAAAAGGGAGGAAAATATCACGTCGGTTATTGAACCGACATGATACACTTGCATATCATGTCGGTTCGTCGAAAACCGACGTGATACACTACGTATATCACGCCGGTTCTGGGCTAACCGACGTGATATACCCCATATTTATCACGTAAATGCGGGGTATATCACGTCAGTTTGTCCATAACCAACGTGATATATGTCTGTTCCGGAGAGAAAAATTGTTATAAATCTACTGATATGTCCCTGCACTAAACACATTCACAATCGCATCACATTCACACAATCACAATCGCATCACATTCACAATCACATACTCAATGTAATATAAGTGTCGACACTCAAGTCATTAAATCACAATCACAATTCATTTTAACATTCAAATTAACATTCAATGTCTTCTATGTATATTCGAGCAAACTAACATGTTAACATTCATTGTATCAAGCAAACTAACAAGCATTCAATGTATCGAGCAAACTAACAAGTTATCAATAAATATATCGAGGAAAATAACAAGTTAACAAATATCGAGTAAACTAACATTAATGTCATCAACTTAGAAGCATACGTGCAATGAAAAATGAAGCTCAACTCTCACGTGTGTAGTCGAGCTCTTCAAGTGAAAATGGTTCAAGAGTTGATCCAAAGGTCTACAAATTAAACAAAGAATTCCATAAACATTCACCTTTATCAAAATAAGATATATTACTTTTATGTAGTGTAAAAACTATATATTACCTCTCATAAAAACTCCCCCCACCAAACCGAACTCCACAATTTGTTCCATATACCTCATGACATAGTACCCGCACTCCGTATTTCCGGTTTGTTTATGGTACTAAATTAAGAAAAATGTATATTACTAAACAACAAAATTAATAGAAAATATAGTGCTCATTGTTTCCTAAATAATTTAATTACCCTACCTTCATAAGATACCACATTGTTTTCTTTTTCTTGGCTTCTATTTCATCCCAATTGTTTATATATATATCAATAGCTCTACAGAAATTGAGAAATATCGAAATTTGTTATAAAATCTAACAACTACAACGTATTTTCATGTTTTAAAATAATAATTTAATAGAACTTACAATTGCACTAAGTCATTCAAATCATTCCTCGATTTCTCGAAAGCTAAATAATCAAACCAATATCTAGTATTTGTATCGGGATGAATAAAAGCTAACATCCAATGATCACTAGACAACATTCATTTAAAAAAACATAAGTAATTCATTTTATTACTACATGTATTATATCAAATAAGTAAAAACATACCTCTCCCAATACAGTGCAAGATAATACATCTTGTGCCCCTCAGCCATCACATTCGCAATTGTTTGCGATCGGGTGTCATCACTTTTTCATCTGGGATGGTTGAGCAATGTTGGATACAAATATCCAAACTCTTTCCATTAGGCATTTGGTAAAGAGACCTATATATCACAATCAATAAACATGATTTAAATGACAAACTTAAAACATAAAACAAATATCGAGAAAAATAACATATATAAAAATGAGTTACTTTATATGAACTTCAATGATTGATATACATAATTTTTCCATCTTCAGAAATTGCATGACATCACCAAAGATGACATACAATTTCGGTTCTAAGTCGTCTTCCAACGTGTACCCTACAATTTCTTTATCCAAAGAACTCATCACAGCATCGTCCTCGGGTTTATATTTTACGATATTTTATAACATTAAACAGTTCTTAGGCAACACATTTTCATCAAACCCCGTAGAATTTTTGGATCTGTTGGATGGTGGAGGTTGAACCTTTAACATTAAAATATACATTGTTAAAACATTTAACTAAAACAATATGTATGACGATTAAAAAATCGTATATTAATACTAAACATTCTAATATGTGTCCGTCAGCGTCCCCAACAGTATAAACTTCAGATTCCGTTATTGGCAAAAATGCATCACATTCGACCGGAACATCTAAAGCCACTGCTACATTATTTGATCCGATTTATGCCCCTTTATGCGTCTAACACATATACCTTTCCATAAGCTACAAGTTGCAAATCGGGATCACTTAAAAAAAGTCCACATTCGCGACCATCCTATAAATATATTTAAGTTAGAATTAACCACTAACAATATATACAAACGTAATTAAATTTTTACCTCGATTGGTTCATTTTTCCCAATTGTTGGTATTGATGTTTCTTCAGTTACTGTTGGTACTGGACGAGTTGGCTCGACGAATACATCTTCAGGATTAACACTTGACGTGCTCTGGGACGTTGGCATGTTAAAAGGCAGGTTGTTCATCGCATAGAGATTTCCCACCATATTCTCTGAATCTCCCATCCTTTGACTTAATTCATGATTTTCTCGAGTAAGCCCCCGATCTGAAGAGGTAGATGATGACCCAAAGTACTGACGAATTCCAATTTGACTACCCACACCTCGAACTCGTCTCAGATGCTCTTCTTTACCCAAATCCGTGGATAATATGTCATTTCTTCCATCCGAGACAAATTCTCCTGATGAAGATTGTAGTGAAAGCTCGTCCTATAAGAAAATTATGTTACGAATATTATACAGATTAATATAGAAATATTACATTTATATTTAATACTTACAATCTTGTATGCAACATTTGCAGACTCGTCGATCATGTAACTTTCGTCAGGTCTAATATGTGCTATTTTCCACTTTTCTTGCCTAGGTGGTGGCGACGGTGGAGGCAAATTACTTGCTTGCTCTTCGCTTAGACCAGCCTGCAAAGCATCTTCTTTTTGCTTTGCTATTTTTTCGACCATTATTTGCCCCTCCAGTTTACGATAGCCTCCCCGGGACAATCGATGAATAAACTTATTTTTGGATTGTCGGTCTTTATTAACCTCTCGTAGAGCCTATAACGATAAAATAAAAGTTAGTTATGTGAAAATATATTTTGAAAATCTAACTCAATTGGTAAGAAACTATTAAAACCGTACCAAAAATTCAGGAGATTATCTTGATTTGAGGAAATACGCCCCAGATGTCGACTTTCGTTCTTGCAAGAGTACCCAAATAACTTCTCCAGTAACTGAAACTGCACCATCAAAGTAGCTCCACGTCTTTGAGATGTAATTAAATCCTCATCGTCACTTTCAACTTCAACGTCGATGTCAGTGTTCGGGACATCAGTGTCCGGCTTTCGCCAATCGACCTTCTTCTTCATACCCATCTACCTGAAATAAATAAATAAACAAAGTTTAGATTAACTTATAAAGTATGAAATAATACACAAATAACATAAGATATTAACATGCATGCAACTTTACTTTCTTTTCTTGCTCATAGGATCCTCAATCCATGTTCCTTCATGATGAAAGTTCAGGTACTTCTGCAAATGTGGAAATTTCTCCAATCTCATCAACATCTTCTTGACAAATGATTTGTCACTTTCCTTCTAAAACTACTGACCATTCATTTGCACATGGGTATGTTACATAAAAAATCTGTTTTGCTTGAGATGCCAAATTGAAAGGATCTTCTTTAAAACCTTCTTTTTTAAGGTTCACCAAAGTAAACCCCAACTCATCGAGTTGAAGAGTTATTGTCCACCCACTTGCATTTAAATACCGTAACATTAAATTTAGTAAAGTTCAGCTCTCATATTTTCAATCTGACCATAATAAGACATATTAACATATATGGGATTTCTATCTTTCGAACTAGAGATGTGCAACGATTCAGCTACCAAAGTGACCCCACTATTCTGCATTGTGCTTTTTTTGTCCTCCAATTTGGTATAAAAAGAAAACTCATTGATATCATAACCATTATAAGATGTCACTAGAGGATTTGGTTTGTATGCCAACCATTTCAAATTTTCAGAAACATTACGACTGTATACAATTTCCCTGAACCAATCAACGAAAGCCTTATTATGAACATTACTTGTTGATCAGTCTATGAAGGACGTTTTTCCCTCATAATGTTCACGTGCTATCAGAATAAGGTTCCAGTTCATCAAAATTGCACAACACATAAAATATGCTTTCAAGAGATCCTCACTTTTTGGTCTTATCATCTTTGGACCACACATACCTTTCCCTTCAATTCTATCTTCATGTCAGTTCTTAGGAAAATCCCACACTCTTAGTATGAGTTAAGTACTCATTACAAAACTCAATTACCTCTAGAACTATGTAACCTTCAACGATACTCGCATATGGCATTCAGTGATTATTACAATAATCTTTCAACTCACCCATGTAACGCCCGAAAGGGTACATCCACCTCAAAAAAACCGGACCGAGTAGCTTGACTTCTCTAACCAAATGAACAACCAAATGAACCATAATGTCAAAAAAGACGACGGAAAGTACATCTCCATCTGACATATCATAATAACCACTTCATTTTGTAACTTATCCAAATACTTTGCCACAAATCTTGTTGAAAACAAACAAAATTTAATAATAGCATGTTTAACGTGTTTCAGCAATATCGATCTAATGACAACTGATAACAACTGCTGCATCAACACATGACAATCATGAGACTTCAAACCAATTAGTTTCAAATCTTTCATTGAAACAAGACTGCTAATGTTTGACGAATACCCTTGCGGTAGTTTGACACCATGTAGACACTGACACAAAGCTAATTTCTCCTTCTTTAGTCTTACCCAGTATGTTCAGAAGAGTTCCTCTGAATACCAAGTTCAAGTAGATCAAGTCTGACATTATATCTTTCTTTAGTCTTACCTGGTATGTTCAAAAGAGTTCCTAACAAACTGTCACAATTTTTTTTCCGACATGCATCACATCAATACAATGTCTGACTTCTAAGGTCGCCCAATAAGAAAGGTTAAAAAATGGATTTTTTCTTCTAACTACTCTTATCATTTCCGCGTTTATAATGCTTGCCAAATTCGCATTGGATGTTCTTCACCAGCTCAACAACCTGCCTTATACTGATTTCTGCAGGGGGATTGTCCATTTATAGTATGCAATTAGTCTCATACCGGGGGATTGTCCCCGGTTACCTTTTTTCATGGATATAAATATAACTTTTCCTCATCATTTGTAATTACGACATGCTTAGTGGTCATTCTCTCCATTTAGAGTAAGCCTTGGAGCAAAACTCAAGTGAAGAAGAATGCTACTTGTAATGTGAGTCATGTAAATAAAATATTTTAATTTCTTAGTTTGTTTTAATGTTGTCTTTCTTTAATTCTTGCATGCTTAGCATAATCACATTTCATTAATCTTAGTAGACTTAGTTAACATGTTTTCTTCTCGTAATAAAATAGTTAGCTTAATGATTAGTGAATAATTTCATCCCCTTTTGGGGGTGGAAATGATGCACATGTATGTTGTAAAATTTTGATGTTTGATGAATTTTTGATTGTGTAGACTTGCATGTTTATATATTCATCGGGGGTGTTTTAATCATCTAAATGTTGGGGGAGTTTTGATGGATTTTTCTATAAGATTTAGACACTTCTCATGCTTAGTTTCCTCATGTTTATTGACTGAAATTTCCTGTTGAATATGCTACATGTTAGTTATATGTTTGCATTTGTGTTTGCTTGCTTGATTGATTGAAGAAACTTTACTTTGATAAGTTTTGCCAAAAGATTTAGACACCTCTCATGCTTAACTTTGTTCTTCACATGAGTTCATGATTTTTGATGAGTCTTGCCATATCGTTAGACATTTCTCATGCTGAGCCTAGTTTTATGATAATCAAGTAGTGATTGTCGATACGTTGTGTGAAAGGATTGATAGGTTTTGCCAAATCTTTAGACACTTCCATGCATGAAGACACACACATGACCCACACATATACATGCACCATTCATCACTTATTTCACTTCATATGTGCACACACTCCACCCCTTAGGAGTTTCTCTTCCTGAATTCAAATCTCTTTGTTAGGACTTTAGTTAGTTTTAGTCAATCTTTATTTGCTTTATTTTGCATTTGTTAACTACTAATTTAGTGTAGTCTAGTTTAGCGTAATCAAATCTCTTCTCCCCTATTTTGCCACTTGATTTCTGACAAACATAGACTACTCACCTCCATGTGGATCGACCCGTACTTGCCCCGTCTTCACCGACGACTGTGCACTTGCGGTCTAAACTTTAATCGAATCTAACCACCCACTAGTGTAGAAAATGGAATATACGTCGGATATACGGCTTCTATACGTCGTCTATTCATGTTCCATAACCCGACGTCTATTTATGAGTCGCCTATACCTAGACGTCGGTTACGAATGAACAATGTCTATTCTTGGGGTATACATGTCGGTTATACCTTACAACCGACGTCTATTCTAAGAGAATACACGTCGATTTTCTCTTAAAGCCAACGCCCATTGTAGGAGAATAAACGTCGATTATTCCTTAAAGTCGATGTCCATTCTAAGAGAATACGCGTCGGTTATCCCTTACAACCGACGTCTATATCCTTCGAAAAAGACCTCGCGTCACATTAACCTAATAACCGACATCTATAACCCATATTACACATCGGGTTAATCTAATAATCGATGTCTATACTCTTACCAAATTAAAAAAAATAAATGCTAAATGCAATCAACATTGTCATCCTGCACAACAAACACATTCAGCGCAACAAACACATTCATCCACAATCATGTACAAATTCAACTAATTTCATTGACCCACATTTATATTTCACAAATTCATAAACACAATCATCCACAAATAAGTTTGATCATATTAAAGTAAAAATTGTAGTCAAATAATGTTAGTTCAATAACATGTTGGTAATACAAAGAATGTGGTTCAATAAAATTGTATGTTTAATTACAAAGAATGCGGTCCAGGATATTAGAACATGTTAGTTCATTAACATGTTGGTAACAAAGTAGCGAGCCCATCGTTCGCGAGTATCATTGAGCTCCTGTTGCGAATAGGGATCGTTATTCTTTTGGAAGAACTATGAAAATACGAGTACACAATATAAATATGTAAATAATGAAACTATAATTAGACCACTAAAAATGATCTATATTAACTCAAATAGCTCTATGTTTTCAAGTGCTTTCTAATGAATGATGAGTGAAAGAGATTACGTACCTTACGCCAGCAATCTACGACAGAAATCGTAAAATAAAAAAAAATACAATGAATACATGCATGGAAAGTCCTATATAATGAACGACTTAGCAAATATTGTCTAATCTTTTGTTATAGGTTATTAAACGTCAAGTTGCTTAAGGGTTGATGAGTTACTATAAACTAAACATAAATAAACATTTAACTAAACAAAATAAGTTTTTTTCAGCATAAATAAACGTAGATAAACATTTAACTAAACTAAATCATAAACTAAATTGAATTGTTTATCAAGTTTTCAATTGTTTATGTCCTAAATTGAAAATTTTCATGTTAAACTAAAACATAAGGGCACCCTCAACAGGGTGCCCTTGTAAATGCCGACCCAAGGTTGGCATTTACATCAACCCCCTCAATGGGGGTTGATCAACCGCCAGGTCGTGGAACCAGGCGGTCCATCGCCAGGTTCCATGACCTGGCGTCGGTGGGTGGAGGCCACTTGGCCTCCACCATTGGTTTGTTTTTTTAATTTTTTAATTTTTTATTGATTTAATTAGTTTTACTTTTAGTTGTGTATTTAGTTAGAAATAAATTGTGTTAATTCTTTGGTTGAGTATTATATTTTGTAGATGTAGTTATAAAAAATAATTATTACACACAATGCAGTTAAACTAAAATTATCATAAGTAGATCAAAAAATGCATTTGTAAATTCAAAACCGGTACAGAATTACTAATAAATCTCAATTCCAAAAATTACATTGTTATAAAGACCCCCGACCGACCCGTCGAAGTGGGTAGAAGAAGTATGAGTGAATTCACACATAGGAAAATACATACTGACATACTAGCAACGGGAATGAAATATTAAGTGTAATACTCTATTACATTACAATACGAAAATCTATCCCAATTTATGAACTCATTCTTCGTTGAGCTCGTTAGCTAATTTTTTCTGCATTTATTTATAATAAGTTAAGATAAATACAATATGTGATATAATTAATTGGAAATGTGAGAATTAAAAATGAAGGAAAAATAATTGATGTTGGAGTGAGAGAGTGTTGATGTGACTAGGTTGACATTTATGTGTAGGTTGTGGTTGAGAAATGAATATTAGAAAGAAAGAGAAGAAAAAATATCGTGTTGATGTGACGAAGAGAGAGTACTGATTTGACTAGGTTGACATTTAGATAAATGTAATAGATAAAGATGGCCTAACTAAAGTTAACATCCAGCAGAATAATTCAAATGTGCATAACTTATCATGTTGCTGGGGGCACTAGAGTCCAAGACATGACAAGAATCTGCAGGAATGGAAATCAACTTCACTTCAGATTTCAAAACTTAATCATGAATGGAAATCAAACGTGCATAATTCTATTGGACTACCATTACAGTGAAGAAAGAATGGAATGACTCGTTAACCTGTCTAAATCATAACCATGTCAGCATGTTATGTACACCAATTTTTTAAAATTTTGACTTTCTTGCTACATTTAATTATGGAATTCCAGGTTTGAACATATCATCAAAATTGACTTAATCTCTAAATACAAGAGACATAACAAAACAAAAAAAACTAAATAAACATTGAATATGGTATAATTATATTGTGACATCCACTGATCTCTTATGGTTGTTAAATGCAATCCCGAGCGTGCTTTAAAACAAGCAAACATGTTTTGCAACAAACATTGACATTAAAACAAAATTATTCATCGCAGAGTAGCGAAAAGAGTTAACATAAAAGCATGCATAAACAAGATGAAACCAGAAAAGAAGATATTCATCAACACAGAAGCCAAACTTCCATAAAAAACGGAAAAGATTAACTCAAACTAAACTGTGATGTGTCCATCCACATTGTCCAAATCACAAATATAAATAGAAATGTAAGAAGAAAAGAAGAAAAGGAACGAGAGCGGACCTTAGGAGGGGCAAAAGTTGAAGAGTATTTAGATGGATGGATGGATGGATGGATAGATGAGGATATTTATTTATACTAGATAATTTATACAACTTCATCCACACTAACTTCAATCCAAAATACAAAAAAGTAATAAAACCCAATCACTGGCATGAGCATGTACCCGAGATCTTGATGGCGGTTATCGTAGGTTGTGGTTGTCGAGGTCGCGGAGGTGGTTGTGGTGGCGGAGTAGGTCGGGGGTCTTGGAGGAGGGTGATCAAGGTTGTGGAGGTGGTTGCGGTGGCGGAGGAGGTCGCAAAGGTGACTAGGGTTTGGTCGGAGACTGGTCACAGAGGGGGCTAGGGTTTGGTCGGGGTGGAGGTTTTGTCGGGATAAAAGATAAAATGAAACGGTTCGTCTGTCATATAAGATCCATAGACGTCGGCTATAGAGCACATGTGACGTCTATACACGTGGGGAATAGGTGTCGCCCATTACATGTCGGTTTAAATGCTTATTAAAAAAAATCGATGTCTAGATGTTCAAATAGACGTCAGCTATCAGTAAACGAGACGTATATACCAATAGACGTAACATTTATGTGCGACTGACATGTATTGGGCGACGACTATTCACTATTCTGCACTGGTGACCACGCCAATTTTGTTCTTTTGGATGAGTACCAAAGCAAAAAAAATTTAATTTCTCTCACCCTCTCCTTTTGAGGTCTTTGAGATTGGACGACCGAACCTACCAATTTCGTTGTTTTACACATCTCTAACACTCTAACTCCTTATTGTGCTATTTTTTAAAGAGAAACTCTCACCACTTTAAAACTATCATTTCCAACTGTCAAATCCTAAACTTCACCATTGTGTTATCCATTCCAAATCATATCCAAGTCCTTAAGATTGATTATTTAATATTAGATGAAAAATCAATTGACCAATTGCTCCGGTTCGAAGTGAGTGTTATCTAATTATAACCGAGTTTCTTGCTTTGATACCCATCAGAAAGTTTAAAATTGACGTGATATCCATTCTTTTGGTTAAAAATTACTCTCTTGCACCTCAGTTAATGTATGATCAACATTCGTTAGGCTCCCGTGACGGAAACCATTACAAGAACCCAAAGGATGTGGATCCCACACTGACGGATGTGCGTGAGAATAATTTTCAATGCAGGAATGAGTGTCATGCCAATATAACTAGAAGTATGAATATCATGCTAATTTGATGTTTTTAACGAATACTCAAGCAAAAAAAATCCATTTCATTTTACGGTAAACCAAATAATCAATAGCCAAACGTTACTTATTAAAATGTATTATATAATATACCATATGACAACATGCACGTTGAGTGTTGAAAGAAAAGAACGTACTACTTGAAAGTTACAAGAGTCACGCCACACTAACAACTAGATCACGCAATGTTAATTTAAAACAGGATAATATAAGTTATAACTGTTTATTGAGAATAAGATAGTATAAGTTACAACATTATTACGATAACTAAGTACTATAGTACGTACACTTAACAATGTTTCCACTTTAAAGCGACATTAGCCATGCCTCACTAATAACCAGATTACGTGAGCTTACTTTAGTGATCAGTACATACAAGTGTAACTTGGGATTCAATTTTAATTTGAAATGTCATAATAATTTCCGAAGATGTTGCCATTGAATCTGGAATTGTACGATTATTAAATGCTGATTTGGTGTTTGGATACATATGCTATAATTTTCACGAGCATCCTTGAGATGGAACATTTCTAAATACTTTCGTACATTTGTACGTATGACAAGTTCTCTAAATCTAATCTTAAATCCGTCATGTATGTCAGGCGGCAGCATAATTGAAACAAAGTGCACTATAAGTGAATCAAAGGATATAAAAATTCAAGAGATAATGGTGGGAGTTGAAATGGTTCCAAAACAAGAGCCACAACGGCATGAATCAGTAAACTCCTTTTCTCAAAGTTTGATATTGACATCTCAATGTGGGAATAAAAGTATGAGATGTCACACCTTAAAAAAAAAATCGAAAAAACACTTTTTAGGATTGCATGCATCTTGCTTGTACTTTAAAGTCTTTAATGATCTCGTTCATAGCAGTGGCAGCTCTCAAGTCCCTTATATTTATTTATCAAGGTGGTCTAACAAAGCATACCAAAAAACAAAACAAAAAACCCTCAAAGGTACGTAAGTACGACATAGGAAGACAATTATGATACGACTTAAATTCGACTTGAAACAATAGAAAGATATCGTTAATTGATTTTAGGATTTTAAGGAGTATATTCAAAAGACTTTTAACTCTGCAAGGGTCAAGCGACCATATATTCTTTTGCGGATTTCTTTACCTTTGACAAAGAGGATATTTTCATGTCTTGAACCCATGGCCTACTGGTTATAGAATAGCGATTTAACGTTTAGAAGTCCAAAGTTTAGGTTGAAAATGAATAAAAAAAACTTGAATATTACTAAGGCTAATAATTCAAAGTTGATTAAGATTTTCATATTCAAGACCATGTTTGATTGAGAAAAACTCTAGTCCTTTCCATAGTAAGAACATTTGAACTTCTATGAAAGCTTACTCCCAAAAAATATTCTATGAAAGTTGTTATTGCTCCCTGTTTACTTGCTAGGATTTCATCTCTCTCTTATTTGGTTAGGTAAAGCAAATGTCACAACTACAGACGGTTTGTGATTCATAGTTGAAATAAGTGTTCAATAAATATGACGTCACAACAATCTTGAAAGTATAGGCTTTTGACTGAAATTATAGGAAATTTTATAATTTTATGATAATGTTCTTCATTTTTTTGTTCACAACACTCCCGTCGGACGTTGTATATCTAATAATCAACAAATTTACAAGACATATAAGTTGATATTGTGGTTTAACTTTGTCTTTCTATTGGAAAGTAGCTTCTATTCGTACTTCTTTCTCGCTCTAATACTATGTGAGATCTGCTACAACCAAAAAAATGATAATAAAATCAACACAAATGTGTGGATATCGATACAAAAGACACATAAAGTTGGGCCTCCTTTGTTTGACCACTAACCTAACTCCATATGCGAAAAAGAAGAAAAAAACTCTTCCAAATTAAAAGAATCTGAACAAACCACACGAGGAGATAGGGAAGTTTTAGTGTGAAACAAAGAAACTTCCTCCACCACTATGACCACTATCCAAAAGGAACCCAACATCAAACGTCCGAATAATCAAGTTGTCGATCGTGTCTTCTTGTAGCCGCATTTATTAGGCATTACAAACCACATGTGTTAGCTGACCTTTTGACCAATAAAAGGAATAAACTGTTTTTTTTCTTCCAATGCGACCATTTGTGGTAGATTTGACCTCTTGCTGAGATGTCATAATCTCCAACTACGAAATCGATCCAACTTTTTCTTGATTAATCATAGTCACAGTGCAATGATTAATCTGAATTTGAAGAGAGTAATTCAAGTTGGCAATTCGGAATGTCAAGAAGTTACATAATGCAAATTTTTTTTTGTATTGTAGAAACTCGATTTTGAAAGAAAGATATAACTTGTTTGATTAACTTGACCATCAACATTTTTAGACTGCAATATATTGTAATATTAAACATCTTCAGGTAATCCACCGGATATATAGCTTTAGATTAAACATCGAGTTAGAAAATTTTCTTGAAAACCCCGAACCGACGTTTAATTGGCACACCGCCCAACCACTCCCCACATAGATATGTTTAAAATTAAATAATGTAATAATTTTATTATATTAATAGAATATCTTCCACATTAATATGACTTATAAAACAGAATCCAAATCTAATCACCGTTGCTTATGGTACTTAAAACTTCCACAGTTTAGTGTGTTTATTACCTCTTCACGTGAATTGAAAACGTTTTCTATATATTCTATTCACTAGTACAAGCCCGTGCTACATTCCTTTAGACCAAGAAACGTGACAACATAATAATAATAATAATACATAATAAAGTGGGCCAATCATATGTCGACAAAGTGACAGCTAGACGAGCTTTCTTCCGGGAAGCACCAAATCTTTGTACTTGTCGGAGAGCTATAAATAGTAAGACATGTCTTTGGATGGAAGCTCCACTGTACTTTCTCTCCTGTAAAAGGGTTAAGAGAAAATATTTCATCAAATCAAATCATATATTTGGAGAGGATGGTGAGATCTCCTTGTTGTGAGAAGATGGGGCTTAAGAAAGGGCCATGGACTATTGAAGAAGATCAAATATTGGTGTCTCATATCCAAAGATATGGGCATGATAACTGGAGAGCACTCCCAAAACAAGCTGGTGAGTTTATATATTATCATCACCATCTTTGAAAATTTTGAAAAAGTTTAGCATTAGCTTTTAGTTGAATTAATGGTGTTTTAGGTGGGATTAATGTGAATTTAACAATGTTTTTTTTGTATTTTTTTATATTTAAATTTAGGGCTTCTGAGGTGTGGCAAAAGTTGCAGATTGAGATGGACAAATTACCTCCGACCAGATATCAAGAGAGGGAACTTCACCGCCGAAGAGGAAGAGACGATCATCAAACTACACGAGATGCTCGGCAATAGGTATTTTACTATGATATATAATCAATAGTTTCATTTTTTGTCTAGGAGAAGCTGTAATGGGATGCATGCATGCATGTATGACAACCGTAGCAAACATTTCTATTTAATAATTAGCAAACATCATATGATACATTCCTCTTTTCATACATAATCATTTCACACTTGTTAATCGTAAATATAATCTGTATGGAGTATATATGAAGAATAGTTTCTCATTACACAATTTAAAGAGTTTATATCAACCGATTTGAGTTGACACTTTAATACCTACAAATTAAAGAGAGAGCTCTATAGGTTGTCATAATACACAATAGAAAGCTCAATCGATATTATCTCCTCAAATTAAATCAGGAGTTCGGTTGTTTACATTCAATTGTTGATCGATATCTTTCTGTTAATTCTTTCGCTAGATGGTCCGCCATCGCAGTCAGATTGCCTGGGAGAACAGACAATGAAATAAAAAATGTGTGGCATACACACCTGAAGAAGCGATTGGATCCCAATAAAACTTCTTGTGAATCCAAGCCCAAAACACGAAAGAATAACAAACCGATGACCTCTAACAATTCAGATACTACATCCAACACAACACCTTCTCCTCAATCAAGCCACGATTTCTCTTCCAGCAATCCGGACAACGTTAGTGGAGGACCAACTAAAGAAGAAGACCTCGTAGACTTCTCATTTGTACAAACTTTTGACATAGACGAGAACTTCTGGTTGGAGGCTTTGTCGATGGACAATTCCGACTCCTCCAAGGATTATAGTGAGCTTGGGTTCATGAATGCCGATCCAATGGAAGAGGAATCATTCCCCAAAGTCTTTGAAAACGACGATGGAATGAATTACTTTTTGAATTTGATCGACGACATCGGGGGATTACCGGAGCTCTAATTGTTCTCGTTGTTTAATTGGTTTTTGTGTACGAAAGACATGTGAAAATATATGCTATATCTTACGGGTGATTTGAGGAATATACAGTGTTCTAATTGTGTTTCCATGCGCAAGACGCATAAAAGTGAAAGAAAAATAATTGTAAGTGTGTGAAGCTTT
The DNA here is from genome assembly GCA_963682175.1 of Triglochin maritima. Taxonomy (NCBI): domain Eukaryota; kingdom Viridiplantae; phylum Streptophyta; class Magnoliopsida; order Alismatales; family Juncaginaceae; genus Triglochin; species Triglochin maritima. Next base: position 32,875,790 of record OY821772.1, read on the forward strand.
GAAGATGAATTGCAATGAAATTGCAATATCTGAATAAAGATTTTTGCCCAGTTTTGTTTTGGCATTTCGTTTTCTACAATGTCAAATGTTTTTATATAGTGAGATGGATGTTTAAGTAGAAATAAAAACTAAGGGGTGTCAAGCATGATGACGAAATAGCTAATGTTATCTTATCTTTCCCAGAAAATAGTATGATTTGTGGAGGAGAAAGTGAAGATACAAAAGTAGGTGGAAAGCTGACGAAGAGTGTTACATCATTTAATCATGTGTATTCACAAGAACACTATTAACCATTAACCATTAACCATCATTTGATAACCAATAACCATTAACAGTTTAACACGTGTTAAAGACATCATTTGATCATGAGTTTCACAAGTTCTCAAAAGAAAGTATATATGGGGTGCCAAAGAAGATTCTCAAAACAATTTAATGGCTTGTATATATAGATGTATTTATCTGATTAATTCCTCGGGTTAGTTCCCATTGACACAAACATTTTCACTGGTTAATAATGCTCCGATAGACCGACACAACCAATCCAAACATGCAACTGTGTTCATCTCTCAGTCGTGCATGTCTCTGTCAAAGCACCGACACTCTCAGTCGATTTATCTCTGTGTCGCTCTAATTTTTGTGGCTTTTGAACATAAAATCTAACTTTTACAAGATAAGGAGCGTATCTCAGGTTTGTTCTCGATTTTTCCAATGACTAGTTAGAGCACGTGTAACAATAACTACCACGTCATCGGTCATCCACATTCTTTCTCTTCATTCTTTCTCATGTCATCCTACTTTTTTCATAAACATTATTAATTTTATTCTCAACTATTATTATATTCTAAAATCATTAATATTTAACAAAAACATTAATGATTACCAAATAGTAAATACCATTAATATTAAGAAATCAAATATTACATTATTTTTACCAAACGTACGATTACACCAAAATATTTATTTTTTTAGCAAACGTACGATTCAATATAATTTTCGTACTTTAATTATAAAACACGACATAATTCATATATTACATGACATAAAACACACTTAACGGGTCAGACGAGGGTCTCGTTCAAACTCAGTTGTTAAATTAGTGAAATTTTTTAGATCTTGAAAATCTAACGTTATCAAAATATAATAAACCATAACCCTAATTATTTTATCAAAATATAAAGTACAACTACTGAAATCATAATATTTATCAAAATATAAACACTTAATTATTAAAACAAATACCAAAACAAAAAAACACACCAGCCAACCAGGTCGTGCCAAGTGGCACGACCCGGTCGACGACCAGGTCGGTCGGCCGACCCAGTCGTGGCATGACCGGGTCGTGCTGGTCGACGACCACGGATGACTCGATCATCCGCGGTTGTCCGGGGTCATCGACGAGGGGTGACCCTGTTAAGGATGCTCTTAAGTGAGGTCAAAACTCAGATTTAATCTGCACCCTTGTAACAATTAGTTGTTTGTGGATGTAGTGTTTGACCCGCATTAATAATTAAAAAATTAACCCGACCAATTGTCAAAAAATAAATAATCTAACTTTTGCCGGATCTAGAAAACAATTTATGATACCTAAACGTTAGGTCCAATAAGAGTGCCGACTATGGGTGGACGAACAATGCCTTGGGTTCTGAAATTTTGCCTAACTCGGCATGCCCCCCTTTCGATTTGATTACTTTGGATTATGATCTCTTAGATTTTTATCACCTTGGATTTTGATCCTTTATGAATTTTGACCACGAATGTTTTTTTGACTCATTGTATGTTGACCTTGCTCATCATTTTTTCCAAACCTTGTTGTTGTTCAATAACTTCTGTGTTGTCACAATTTCCTTAATACGAATTTGTATCAATTCACAAGGTGTTATACCCTCCATGATTCATCAAATGTTGAAGTTCGACGACGGATGACATAGTGACTGTTAGGGAGAAAGGTATTCTAGCTAGGTCGATACACTTAGTTAGGGGAGGAGAAATTCAGGGGGTGTTTGGTTGGCTGGGATGAAATGGAATGGAATGAGAATCTCATACCAGGCTGGAATGGATTCTCATTCTATGGTAGGTAGATAAGGTTCTAATTCCTAGGTATGGGCTGGAATGGATTCTAATTCTGGGCTCAAAATAAACAAACCAAACACCAGAATGGAATGAAATTCATTCCATTCCATTCCAGGTACCCCCAACCAAACACCCCCTCAGCAAATCGCTTTCCGAGACGAATCCACGGCTTCGTACCGTAGCTTCTGATGTGCGTACATTAATTTCTAACTGAATTAATGCGTCCATGAAGAATTAGTGCATTCATCTGATATGTTTTCCAATGCAATCCACGAGGGGGATCATTGCGATATCCTGAGCCAATCAACCGGAAACAATCATGGATTGATGCCAATAATACGACAAACGAAGTAGAGCCCTATGAGTTGTTTTGGGAGTGCGAATACACTCGAGCAATCCAGAATGGAAACGACTGTTGGGTACTGTACTTGCCAGTATCACCCTGACCCAGCAAAAGCCGAAACTTCGAAACAACTACTAGGCCTGAATGTTGCTAATTTCGACATTCTTACCAATGCCAGCAAACAAATCCTTGAGTTGAGTAAATTTTCATCCCCTGACTCCAAGTAGAGCCTCAAACCGGTAAGATATTTTATTTCACCCCAAGACAGTAGTTGTTGGTCTAACTTCACAAGTGTTGAAGGGGCAACGGTCATTTCGAAAAAATAATCAGAAAAATCACCTCAATAACAATATATTTTGAAAAAATGCATACATTAATTTCTAGATAATAATATGTTTAAGATTATGTTCCAATTTGTTAGGTTAAGAATTAGCAGTAAGTTAAACAATATGTTTGAGTGATAAATTAGATTATATATTTATATGTGTATATAATAATAATAATATTATTATTTGATTTTGCGTTTGAGTTTTTGCTGGATCCTAACCTGACCTGCTAAAGAAGTGGGTTAGCGAGTTTTATTTTCTAAATTAGTCGGAAATCACGTCCCTAATCTGGATCCACTAGGTCGGATTTTGTGGGTTGACTGGTTTGATCCGCCCCTTTACATTCCTAGTTAAGATTTTCAATTTCAATATCAACTTGGGAATATCCCCAAAATACTTGAATATTGTTGCCTGAATCATCTTTTTCACCCTCCCGAATAGTTCAAAGTACCAGTCAAATACCCATGCCTTCGTACGAATGTCAGGTTTTGATTGAAGAAATTATAATACTACAAGTGCACGACATCAGTGAAGACGCGGCAAGTACGGGTCGTGTCCACGAGGAGCGCGTGCGAGTCAAAATCCACCATACTCGAGTGGTAAAAGAAGAGATAAATGAGGTCGGAATTACACTACGATCCATACGAAATAAGAAAACAAGCGATTCAAATAAACCCCTTAAGGGTAGAGAAAGAATATAGAAATAAAAATGTGTACGTGTGTGTTCATTGGTGCTCATCACAACATGTAATACATGGAATCCATAAAATCAAATCCAACTTTTTCTCCACATCAAATAAGATAAAACATTATCATTAAAATATACAAGACAATAATTGAAATAAGGCTAATATGAGCTCGTGCATAATGACCAAACCCCACTATGTCTCCACATGAAATAAGATTTAACACAATCATTAAAACATACAAGACATTAATTAGGATGAGACTAACATGAGCACACACATACACATGTCATGTTTTCTCCTTATCCACTCCATCATTATCCTCGCATCATCATTCCTCATAAAATATGTCCACTAATCTAAGCATATGTTAAGCATCACTCAAGAGAATTAGCACATCAAGTATAAGAGTGAAAATCTCATTAGATGGTAATGAAACTCATGTGAGGTTCAAATGTTAAGATTAACACACACTTAATACATCACATAATCACATCACCTTTTTCTCCACTCCTAATGGGAATGAACTACTCACTACTCATCTCTAAACTTAAGAAACATAAAAACAACACAACCCATAAAGAAGTAAAGCAAACTAGAGTTAGCCAAAACAAGTGAACAAAATTTGCATCAAATGAAATATAACATCAACTTGAATAACATAAAGCTTACTTGATTAAGAAAATGAAGAATACAAAGTTGCTCATTTCCTCCTCTACTACACTAAAACCTACTTTAAGAAATAAAACTTACTCTACTAAATAAGAAAAGAAGCTAACCTAAGAAGGAGAGGAAGGAAGAAGAAGAAATGAGACATTTCATGTCTATTTATAGAAGAAATAAGAATTTGGATGGATATGGAAGCAATCTGACAACCGTAATAATTTTTTCTATAGTCTGGTGCACTCATATAATCAAGACGAAGCCACGATTGAAATGAGAGGATTTTGACCAACTTGATCCGCTAATGGCATATCAAAATCCACCATTGGTGGATCAGTTTGGTCTGATCCGCCCTAAAATTGCTCAGTATCTTAAGTGATGTATTTGGCATATGGGGGTGCACTCCTGGTCCTCTGGTTTGAGCCTGTTTGGTCTTAATTGTTCAAATACTCTTGAAGATCATGGTATTGAGTGATCTTTGCTCCTGAAATGTTTTCCCTGCTTTCAAGTCCATCTGCATTTCAATTGGTCCTTCTTGATTTGCAGATGGGTCATTGTACATGACAAACATGCACATTTTTCTTCATTTGAGTCATTTCTTATTACATTTCAGTCATTTCCTCTTTCTTTCTTTTCTTTATTACTTAATCCTGAAATACCACAAACAAACACTCGAATAGTACAAAATTAAGGTAAAACAAATAGCATAAATGAAATATACGATGTGCTACTAATCAAGTTCTATGGAAGCTTGGCACACACAAAAAAAGAGGGTCGGGAAAAATATGATGCTGAAAAAATACTAGTTTAACTAAAAGTAATCATACGATAACACTCTGCCTCAGTGATTCTTCCCCATATACAAAAGCTTGTGAGGCTCGAGATCGAAGTTAAGAGCTATGGAACCATGCTCGTGTACGACCTTTCAACAAGCCTACTTATCAAGGAAATTTAAGACTTGCATTTTTCTATACTCGCATTCGTAAAAAAAACCTAGCATTTTTATGGTTTTCATTGGACTGTCAATCTATTTCAATTTTTTCTTTCACATCTAGTAGTATCATATGACATTATATTTTATTTCTCATCCATTTCGGGCATACATACATCATTTTTGTATTCTCATCAGTTTCGAGCATACATACATCACACCAAACTCGGCCTCTACCGACCCCTCACCACCACCCACACACACCACACACTCTACCGCGTCCATGCAAAAACCTCGGCTTACTCCCACCTCCAATACATCACTCACGCCACTGTTAGAGCACTCGTAAAATCTTTTACAAACCGATCGAGTCCACCACAAAATTACCCCCAAGTCTAACCACCAAAATTGACCAAAAAGTTCACTACCAAACTCATGTTTACACTACCCTAAGAAACCAAAGACAAACCAACCCTCGATCACTTAAGACCAATCAAAATCTCATTCAACCAAAATCCACACTATCAACCGAGATCCCATTCTACCACAAGGATCACAAAAACTCACCTCCGGATCCACTCCTCCATTTAGAGGGAGGGAGCTTACCAATGAGAGTTAGCCTCCAATGTCCTTATGCTTCTATGTGATTCTGGCTAAGGTGTGGCGGAGGGTGGAACTTGGTATCCCGACGAGGTTTTGTTTAAATGTAGGAAAAATAAAATATTTTGACATTCAAATTATCGAATTTGAAAATGTAGGAAAATATAATAGATTGACATAGAATTTACAGAAAACATGAAAGAATGTACTTTGATAGGGAAACCAATGAAGCACACCACAACCATCATTATTCTTAAATTTCGACCCTAAGCTTCTGCAGCAAAACTGTAAAAGGTCCCCAATCAATTAAACATGTAAATATGCTTTGTTCAAAACCTTAGTTATTTCAATCAAACAAGTAACTATAATCCAGCATGCCTTGCACGTATGTTATGTGGGATAAACATAAGTTCAATAACAATAGCTTACAATTATATACCATCTAAATGTGCCAAAGAGGTGGTATGGATCTGATTTATCAAAAATAAACAAAAAAATGTTGATTTACAAACATTAATTCGACATTGAAGTGGATGTAACATAAATTGTGTGACATTCTAATTTGTCTGAAACGAAACAAAAAATTGTCATTATTTACATACATTGAAGTGGATCTCATATAGTAAACATATAAGAGGCAAAATAAAACAGAATAACAAACCACATTAATTACACGAAATATGTGCACTAATCAAATATCCAAAACCAAACCATAAAACCAAAACTAATGACAATTAATTGTGACTTTTGTAACCCCAAACTAAACCCCTCAAATTGTTGGGTTAGATGAATCGCAGCGGAAAAATAACATAAAAATGTTTAAAAATTCATCAACCACCCAAGATCCGCACATGATAGTAATGAGAAAAAACTAACGTACAACGATTTATACCTTTGATGCGCGTCTTTCTTTTGCTTATATAGGAGGTGTGGAGAATCCCAAGTGTGATTCATCTACTTGGGACACACGAACCACGAACTAAACTCCACCAACACGTTAGCTAGAACGAGAGGAGTGAAAGAAGAACTTTCTTCCTTGGTGGAGAGAGAGAGGGGACGGCTAAAAGGAGGTGACGACTAGGGTTATGAGGAAAAATCTTGGTTTGCATCCTTTTCTCCTATTATTTATAAGTCTCTCCAAAGATAACCATAATCTCATTAGGTAAGTTAGCTTAATGTGCCCCTTTAGCCATCCATGTGTTTAGTCCATTGGATCAATGTGTGTAACCCTTTGTAGGACCCGATTGTATTAGTAACGCGCACAACAGTTGACACGTAGATCGTAATTGGTTTCTAGCTAAACGTTACGACCCCTAATATATCGGATTAAATTCCTTTCAATTATTTACTCATTGCCACCTTGATTAATGAACACATCCTTCATTCTCCCACTTTTCCTTAACAAGTGTGCAATAATAAATTCCCTTGTCTCTTATTGTCTTGATCTAAACATCAGGTAAGATAGTATGTCATCTCATTCCGTTGAGACAATTTCTTGAAACCCGAGTTCAAACTGCTGAAACAAATGATTAACTTTTAATCCATTTGAGCACGACCATACATTTCACTTTTCAAGGGGCCCAAAGACAACCATCCTATTAAATAGGAGGACAATTTAATCTTGCACATCCACAATTCTCTATATGCTTCATGTCAATTCTGACCTCCTTCTTTATAGCCTCTTCTTATGACGTGATGTTTGACGGAGTCAAGAATATACCAATTCTCATATAAGTAAAGTGATGCACTCATGTTTGAGGAATTTACATAAATAGTCAATGAGAAATCTTATGACATTCCAAATCTCTCAAAGATTCTCATAGTGGGTTAGTCCAATATATGTTCTCCAACATATATCCATGCAATTGATTAGACATCGAATGTCTCTATAACCCATGAAACGGCGATATCAATCAACTTACAAAATAATCTTTATAAGTCATTGTCGTCCAATCCAATGACCTAGACCAGGGATAATAATAAAATATATATTCAAGTTCACATTATAGGGTGTCATTTATCAAATCACGTATTTGACAAACCTATTTGAATTTATAATTTATTTTGGACAGTTATTTAATTATAAATCATAATTAAATAAATACTGAAATTTCATTTCATTTGACAAACGTAAACAATACCAATATTCATGAACTACTTCATAATACTAGATATTACATAATCAAAGTCATTTTGCAATGTGCTTTATTCCTATGGCCCTAGTATGACTCTCATGCTTGACATGCGGTAATGGTTTAGTTAACGGATCAGCCACATTTTCGTCCGTATGAACCTTGCAAATATTCACATCTTTCCTTTCAGTAATATCTCGTATTACATGAAACTTCCTGAGAATATGTTTGGATTTCTGGTGAGATCTAGGTTCCTTCGTTTGAGCAATGACATCATTATTATCACAATAAAGATCTACTCCTCTATCAATGCTAGGAACTACACCCAGCTCAGTAATGAACTTCTTAATCCAAACCCCTTCCTTTGCAGCTTCTGAAGCTGTAAGGTATTCTGCTTCAGTTGTAGAATCAGCGACAATGCTCTGCTTTGAACTTTTCCAGCTTACTTCTCCTCCATTCAGACGAAAAATGTATCCAGTCTGAGACCAAAAATCATCTCTGTCAGTTTGGAAGCTCGTATCAACATAACTTTTATTAATAAGCTCACTTTCTCCTCCAAACACAAGGAAACTATCTTTAGTCCTTCGCAAATACTTAAGGATGTTCTTAGCTGCAGTCCAGTGTGTCTCACCTGGATTTGATTGGAATATGCTACACATGTTCAGAGCATATGCAACATCTGGGTGAGTACATATCATAACATACATGTAGATCTGATTGCCGAGGCATAATGGATCATACTCATATGCTTACGCTCATCAAGCCCAGATAGACACTAAGTTTTGCTTAGCGATGTGACATTAGACATGGGTAGAAATCATCTCTTAGAGTCTTTCATGTTGAATCTTTCAAGTACCTTATCTATATAAGTTCATTGACTTAATCCAATCATCCTTTTAGATCTATCTCTATAGATCCTGATGCCCAAGATGTACTCTGCCTCTCCCAGGTCTTTCATTGAGTAACACTTTCCAAGCCAGATCTTTGTAGATTCAAGCATTGGAATGTCGTTTCCTATAAGCAGTATGTCATCTACATACAAGACCAAGAAAACAACACAACTCCCACTGACCTTCTTGCAGACACAAGATTCTTCTTCATTTATGAGGAAACCAAACCTTTTGACGACCTCATTGAAACGAAGATTCCAACTCCGTGATGCTTGCTTAGTTCATAAATGGACTTCTAAAGCTTACGTACTTTTCCAGCATTCATGGAGTCCACAAAACCCTCAGGTTGTGTCATATACACATCCTCTTCCAAAACCCTGTTAAGGAAGGCGGTTTTGACATCATTTGCCAAATCTCATAATCATAATAAGTGACAATTGCTAAGAATATCTGAATGGATCTAAGCATGGCTACTGGAGAAAAGGTTTCATCATAGTCTATACCATGAACCTGTCTGTAATCTTTTGCTACCAGCCTAGCTTTAAAAATGCTCACGTTTCCATCCTTGTCTGTTTCCAATTTGAAAATTTCTTTATATCGTATGGGTGTTACCCCATCTAGCAAATCAACCAAGTTCCAAACTTGATTTTCAGACATCGATTTCATTTCAGATTTCATGGCTCCAAGCCATTTTTCAGAATCTGGACCCGTCATAGCTTCATTATAGCTGTTAGGCTTCTGACTTTCCAAAAGTAGGATCTCACAACTCTCAGTCAAAAGGAAATTAACATACCTCTTGGGCCGAGATCGTGGTCTATCCGATCTACGTAGGACTAGAACAACAAGAGAAGTGTTCACAACGGTTTGTGAATCTTTGAGTGAATTTGATTTGAGTGGGGTAGTAGTAGAGTTGTGTGGTGAATGGACGACTTCAGAGACATTATCTGTTACCCTTGTTAGGGGTTCAGAGTCATGTACCACTATATTTGGCACAGGTATTCCTACCTCGATTGAGGTGTCATACACAGATGTCGATGCCTCTGACGTTGGTTGAACCACATCCATTTGTTTCTCTTCTTGAATTTCTTCAATAACTACATTACTCCCACTTGTTAGTTTGGAAAGAAATTCTCTTTCCAAAAAGACACCATCATGAGCAACAAACACTTTGTTCTCTGATTGGTTATAGAAGTAATAGCCCTTAGTTTCTTTTGGATAACCCACAAAGAAACATTTGTCTGACTTAGGTGTAAGCTTATCAGAGAGTAAACGTTTTACATAAGCTTCACATCCCCAGACTTTCAGAAAAGGAAAATTTGGAACTTTTCCAGTCCATATCTCATATGGAGTCTTTCCACAGCTTTTGACAGAGTTTTATTTAGTGTAAAAGCAGTTGTTTCAAGAGCATATCCCCAGAAAGATATTGGAAGACTGACAAAACTCATCATAGATCGAACCATGTCTAACAATGTTCGATTTCTCCTTTTGGACACACCATTCCATTGTGGTGTTCCTGGTGGAGTTAATTGTGAAATGGTTCCACAACTCTTAAGATGATCATTCACTACTGCAGAAAATGGAATATATGTCGGATGTACGAGGGTATACACATCAGATATAAGCATTTCCAGATCCCACGTCTATGTGTACGTAGTCTATACATAGACGTCAGACGTGCTAAATCCGACGTCTATTTCTAAAGAATAGACGCCGACTGTATGTATTAGCCGACGTCTATTCCTTAGGTATAGATGTCGGTGAAATAACGGACGACGTCTATTCTTTAGGAATAGACGCCGTCTGATACATACAACCGATGTCTATACCTTTCTTCGGAGGAATAGACGTCCGCTAATACAAATGTCCAACGTCTATTCCTAAACCTGGACAAAAAAAGCATCCTGCGCACTTATATTTAGTCATCGTATTTGTAATTCGTGTACATACAACCTGCACCAAATTCGTTCACAAATATATACACACTTTCATCAACATGTACATACAAGCATACATGCACAAACACAAACATACACCATACACATACAAACACACACAAACATACACAATCATTCAACACACTTGGAATTGATTCATACATAAACAATTGACATTCATTCTAAAATTGAGGCGATTATATTAAGACATAAATTGTATGTTTGTAATACAAGTGAACTTGTTAACTAAATTACAAAAAAATGCTAGTGATAGGAGAGCCTCTTAGTTCATCAACATGTTTCTGATAAAATAGCGAGTCCATCGGTCACGAGTTTCATCGAGCTCCTGTTGCGAGAAGAGATCACTACTTTTTGGGAAGACCTATCAAAATACAAGTAAAAATTTTAATATCTAAATATTGAAACTACAACTATACAAGTGAATAACGATCTATATTACCTCGGATAGGCATACATCTTGAGTTGCCAGTTCGAGGATTTCCTCCATGTATCTCATCACGTAGTAACAACATTCCGTATTTCCAACCTGCTTTCGGTACTACAAACATAGAAAATTGCTAAATATATGTTCGTAACTTAATTAACAAAAATGGGAGAGAACGTACTCTCACTCCATGCCATGTTATTCCTGCTTTTCTGGTTGTTCTCCTGCCACCTAAAGCTCTGTAAACCTTAATTGCCTTGAGTAGCACAAGTTAAACCTTCATTCAATAATACTAATAAAAATTCACGAATTACATACGACGACTAAAACGAACTTCATATCGTTGTCATTCATTTTTAATGTTTTTTGGCAACCACTAAGAACATATTCACTCCGTTCTCATACTCATCACTCAATCTGTTTGAAAGAATCCACTCTCGATCCATTTCAATCTAAACATTAACAAAAATGATAGTTATTATTGGAGGAAATAAATAAAATTTCAATTTAAAAGAATGTGTTCGTAGATGAGAAGATTCGGAGACATTAAGATGAGAAAAGAATGACTCAGAGGAGAGGAGATGAAGTCCTTAATCTAGCGTGAGAATAAGGAAGGTTAGAAACCTAACTAAGAAATCAAGGTCAAAACAAGCCTAAAGTCCACTATAGGTCCTTAGTACTAGACGACGGGTAACTTCGAGGTCCCACCGAGGACCACTAGTCTGTAGGAAATCAAGAACCCGGAGGTCCCTAATATCTCAGGGAGACTAGATGGGCAACGACGTTCAGACCGAAACAGTCTTAAACATCGAGGACCACTAATCTGTAGGAAATCAAGAACCCGGAGGTTCCTAAAATCTCAGGGAGACTAGATGGGCAACAACGTTCAGGCCATAACGGTCTTAAACAGTTTCCTCTCCTTAATGCGTCCGGAAATCCTAGGGGCCAACTTCTAATTGATTTTATTAAGCCTCTTTTATTAAGCGGTTTTTGGGCCAAGGATAGGGTGATGAAATCCCCCACCTCATCTCCTATAGGTGACTGCCCTCTAAGTATTTTTCATACCTTAATATAACAAACAACACACCTCACTCTTGTTCCAATGCAAGTCTTACTAACTAATGCGTGCTTTTTAATGAATGATGAGTGAAAGAAATTACGTACCTTACGCCAGCAATGTACGACAGAAATCGTAAAATAAATAATAAGTACGATGAATGCAAATCCTATATGATGAATGACTTAGCAATATTGTCTAATCTTTTGCTTTAGGTTATTAAAGATCAAGTTGCTTAAGGGGCCAATGAGTTATTAGAAACTAAACATAAATAAACATTTAACTAAACAAAATAAATTGTTTTAAGCATAAATAAATAAACATTTAACTAAGCTAAACATTAATAAACATAAATAAATGTATGAACTCACTAAACTAATTAAACATAAGTTTTTTACATGATCTAAGTTATAGTCATTTTAATATAAAATCTAAGTTATTATTTTCAAATATCATGTTATTAATAACAATTGAGATTATTATTATTTTGAAATTTTGACAGAACCTCCCCTAAAATTTGCTATGTAAAAATCTTCAAATTCTGGAATTAACAATTTTTTATTATAACAGTGCACGTTATCTACATTTCAACTCAACTGAAAAATCCAAAGATGGATCAAGAGCGAACATCAAAATAGGGGGAACGATGTGCGCTTACCTGTCGGTTGGCGTTGGATCCGAACGAGAGGAGAAGTTTACCAAGACAGACAAGACACATAACTCCATCTAAAATCCGAAACTAAACCAACCAAAACTAAACGAAACTCTTACGGTTGCTAAGGATGTGGAGGAGGACGGAGGAGAGGGCCGGAGAACGGGAGGAGAGGTTGGGACGTCGCTGCGGTGCCGGAGATTGCCGCAGATCGGTCGGAGATAGGTCGCGCAGGAGGGTTCGGTCGCGGAACGACTAGGATTTGGTTTGGTTTTTGTCTGGAATGAATGACAGAAAACACAACTGTTCGATTTCTTTAAGACCTATAAACGTCGGATGTTATAGACATCCGACGTCTATACCCCGACGTCTATATGCATGGGGGTGTAGACGTCGGTCGTCGATAACATCCGACGTCTATAGGTCGACGTCTATAGGGTATAAACGTCGGATGCAATGAGTATTCCATCGTCTGGCGTCTATAGGGTATAGACGTCAGATGCAAAGGGTATTCCAACAACCGACGTCTATAGGTCAATGTCTATAAGGTATAGACGTCAGATGCAATGGGTATTCCAACAACCGACGTCTATAGTACCCCATAGACGTCTGTCTTGGTAATGACCGACGTCTATGCTATCTTCGCCCAACTAGACGTCGGCTGTTATAAAAGCCGACGTCTATCGGGCGACGGACGAGTAAAGACTATTCTGCACTAGTGATTGAATTCTTGACTCAAATACTCGCCACCACGATCTGATCGTAATGACTTGATTTTTTTGCCAAGTTTGTTTTCTACTTCATTTTGAAACTGTTTGAACTTTTCAAATGATTCAAATTTACGTCTCATTAAGTATACATAACCGTATCTACTTAAATTATCAGTAAATGTGATGAAGTAATTGAAACTTCCTCTAGCCATGGAACTCATTGGACCACGCATTTGTATGTATGAGTCCTAATAGCTCACTTGCTCTCTCACCTTTTCCAGTAAAGGGTGCCTGTCATTTTTCCCATCAAACAAGATTCACATGTATTGTATGATTCTAAATCAAACAATGTTAGAAGTTGTATTCGATTCGTTTGATTTTTGCCTTTTGGTGTTTATGTTAAAATTGTGACGATCTAATTCAAGTAAATAGAGGTCATTAATTAATTTAGCGCTGACATAAAACATGTCATCTTTATAGATAGAACAACATTGATTCTTTATTATAAATGAATAACCTTCAATATTCAATACAAAAGATGAAACAATGTTTCTACCAATAGCCGGAACAAAATAACAATTATTAAGTTCTAGAACTAAGCGTGAAGGAAAACATAAATCATAAGATCGTACAGCTAGTGCAACAACTCTTGCTCCATTTCCAACTCGTAGGTCAACTTCCCATTTTGCCAAGTTCCTAATTCTTCTTAGTTCATGCACCTTGGAAACAATGTGAGATCCACATCCGGTATCAAATATCCATGAACAACAATTTGCTAAATTAACATCAATAACAAGAGTACCTGAAAAAGAAGCTAATGCGTCATTCTTCTTGTCCTCCTTGTTTTTTGACCTGTGAACAATTCTCAAATTCTTACCCAATCAAGGAAATTATTTCCGTTCAGCTTGTCATTCTCAAGGATAGAACGGAGATTGAAAGTGGTATTAGTATTTCCGGCCATTAATCTACATTTGAAAGAAAAGAATTGCAAGTTTAATACGTTTGTCATAAATATCTCAAAACATTTAAACAATTTAAATGGTTAAGCTAAACCACACTACTCAATTTATAATTTGTCCCTTATTGAACTAGTGATTCCAATACCCTATTTCACATAATATTAAGCGGACTTTGGCCCTTCCTCGAGACTAGGTGATCAAGGTAAGTAAACTCTTTTACTAGTTATAACTTTTATAACTCTTGTCTGGTAGGTAACATCTTATGTTAAAATTCTCACTCCTTTGCCTCAAAATCCAAAACTTTTTTGATGATTTTGTTGAGCTCAACCAAATTAAACATGTAAACCCTTTCTTTGAAAATACCTGTACTATCCCAAGAGAAAAGGTGACGCCTTGCTTTGGCATAACCCGTTACCAATTTTCGAGGGCTTCGCATGCGTCAATTTGGAAAGGCATGTAAACTCAATTTTCTTTTAGTGATTTATGTTTATTATGTTTGTTTATAATGTGAACTCATAACATAAACATCCAACATACATAAACATAAACAAAGCATGCAAAATAAATCGTGATCCTAGTATGACCCCTACTCCTAAAAGACTAATCTTCGTAGGAACACTGATTGGCATCATTTCATGCATATCTTTGTGTCTTATATCCATTATCTTTCACCCCAAACAATTCTACGTAACGAGCTTTATGTTTGAATTTCAGAAATAAATAGGTTTGAAGAGAAGAGGCATGAAAGGACCTAAAAGCAGGAAAAAAGACTGAGTTGAGAGATTCAAGGACTAAGATGCAAGATCAAAGGACCTGAATGCAAGATAGAAGGACCAATGAGCAAACAATAATACTTCACACCATCATGGGGAGTATTTTCGCAATTCTATTCGGGTCGGAGCTCCAACAAGCGAAGTAGATGCATCAAAGACCAACAAATACATCCAGAAAAGCCCACAAGAAAAACCAGAGCGATCTGAACATTGTAGACCGCTAATTAGCGGTCCAAGACTGCTAATTAGCGGTCTGTTTGGCTCTGAATCCGCTAAGCTTTGGTGGGCATGTGTATTAGAGTGTGTTTATTCTATTTCTGGTATTTGTTTAGTCCCATACCGAGGGATTGTCCCGGATTACCTTTTTCTATGTCTATAAATAAATTATTCACCTTCTATTGTAAACAAGCCATTGCTTGGTGACATTCTCTCTACTAAGGAGTAAGCCTTGAAGCAAAACTCAAGGTGGAGAAGAATGCTACATTCAATGTGAGTCATTGTTAATAAAATAATTATTCTTAGTTTCTTTTAATCTTGTCTTTTAATTCTTGCATGTTTCTTTAGTTTATGTTCCTTTCAATTAACTTCTTTAATATTCCTTTCTTGCTTAGTCTAATTTTATTTCAGTAGAATGTTTCATTTTAATGTAAGTTGTAGTGTAATGATTAGTGAGTAGTTCCATCCCCATTTGGGGGTGGAGAAATATGTGATATGATCATGTAGTGTATTAGGTGTGTGTTATCTTAATCCCTTGAGCCTTATATGATTTCCATAACCATCTAATGGGATTTCACTCTTATCTTTGATATGCTAATGCTCTTGAATGAAGCTTATCTTATGCTTAGATTAGTGAACCTATTTTATGGGGAATGATAAGGTGAGGATATGGATGAAATTAATATTGGAAACACAATTTGTAGTGTATGTACTCTTGTTGCCTTTACCTTGGTTAATGCCTTGTATGTTTTAATGATATTGGGTTATCTTATTTCATGTGGAGGCATAGTAGGGTCTAGTCTTTATACATGAATTCATTTAGCTTCATTCCAATTATTGTCTTGTATGTTTTAACGATATAGTCTTATCTTATTTCATGTGGAGACAAAGTTGGATTTAGTTTTATGATTTTATGCTCTACATGTTGTGTGGAGCATAATTGAACACACACACACACACACACATCTTTATATTCACATTATTTCTCTACCCCCCTATGGGGCTTAGTTTTATCGCTTATCTTCCATTTCCTTTTGCATTTTAGTGTAGTTTAGTGTAATCAATCTTTCTCTCCTTTCTTTACCACTCGCCTTCGAACAAACCAAAAGTCGACACACCTCCCTGTGGATCGACCCATATTTGTCACCGCTTCAACGCGACCGTGCACTTGCGGTTTAATTAAAACGAATCAAACAAACACCGTCTTGAACGCCTTGGATCTCCATCCTTGATTTTTCCATTCAAGTTCACAAGACTAAAAAAATCCTAATTACTATTACAATAATACACCACGATACACAGATCGTATAAAATAAATAAAATAATAAAATTAGGATTTACAAAATAATGTGCAACGATACTCAAATCGTATAATGGGCCATACTAGTCATCTCACAAAACCATACATTCATAACATCACATATTATAAACATACACAATGCATTCACAACAATATCACATATCACACATATTGTTACTCATCCATGCATAATATCACATATCATCCATGCATAATATCATACATTTACAACTAAGTGAATGCAAAATATTTTTAATCAAATTAATAAATCTTATTTAAACTAATCAAATCAGCCATTTAAATTAGTCAATCAACCTTTTATGTGTTTTAATTAAATAAATCAAAACATGCATATTGCCATAAATCAAAGTAATCAAGGTTGCATCATATATGGTAAATCTAATTTATCAAGCACATATGTTTAAATTATCATAAACATGCACATTACCATAAATCAAAGTAATCAAGGTTGCATTATATATAGTAAATCTAATTTATCAAGCACATATGTTTAAATTACATAAACATGCATATTACCATAAAATTTATTGAGCTCCAAGCCCAATCCGAAAATTGGAAATAAAATCATAACTCCCACTCAAAAGCATACATGATCTAATCACATATTAACCCTAAAATCATGCATGTACTTAAAATAACAATTGTTCATATCAAACATGAATATTTAAACAACTTTTGTTCAAATAAAATGACATAAACAATATGAAATTATGTAATAATATCGTTTTATTAATATGTTAATCCATATTATCACATCATAAATCAAAATTAGGGTATAGCCGATTGGAGCGAATGATCATGAAAAATTTAACCAAAAACAATCTAGAAATACATCATATTGTTCTAGATCAATGATTAAAACATAAACCTTATACTCATGCAAATTTAATCCAATTAAATCTATCACGTGTTCATGTAATATGCATCTCTACCCAAAACAAATTCGGTGATACATATATATAAAACGCCTGACCATTATAATCATATGCACGAGGCTCTGGTACCAGTGCTTGGTTATGATGCATCGCAGCGGAAAAATAACATAGAAAAGATTTCAAAATTCATCAACCACCCAAGATCCGTGCACATGATAATAATGAGGAAAAAACTAACGTACAACATTTTATACCTTTGATGTGTGCATTTCTTTTTCTCATGAAGGAGGTGCGAAGAATCTCAATTGTGATTCCTCTACTCGGGACACACGAACGACAGACTAAACTCCACCAACATGTTAGCTAGAACAGAGGAGGGGAAGAACAACTATCTTTCTTGGTAGAGAGAGGGGACGACTAAAAGGAGGTGATGGCTAGGGTTAGGAGGGAAAAACTTGGTTTGCATCATTTTCTTCTCTTATTTATAAGTCTCTCCAAAGTTAACATTAATCTCATAAGGTAAGTTAGCTTAATGCCCCCTTTAGCCATCCATGTGTTTAGTCCATTGGATCAATGTGTGTAACCCTTTGTAGAACCCAATTGTATTAGTAACGCGCACAATGATTGACACATAAATCGTAATTGGTTTCTAGCTAAACGTTACGACCCCTAATATAATCAGATTAAATCCCTTTCAACTATTTATTCATTGCCACCTTGATTAATGAACACATCCTTCACAATTTTTCCTAAATAATCTCATTTCGATTTTGTCATGAAATTTTGGTGCTCAACAACCATCCACGAAGTGCCACAACCTAAGGTCGAGGGAAAGTAAAACCTTAGAGGATGCGTGAACACCTTTGCTGTCCTCCACCACCAGGCCACACCAATAGCAACTCCTAGCCTCTAGCTTCCTCCTCCAATAAGCATTCTGTCGTGAGTCTTTGAGATGAAGGAAAGAGGAGCTCATATGTAGTTGAGAAGAGCTCATTAAATTAGCGGTGACATGGACTATAAGTTTAGGACTGATTTTGTTGGTAATTTTCTCGTACGGCTTGCCTTACTTCGGAAGTAAGTTCAGAGCATGATGAGGTATCTCATGCAATGATCGATGGCAAATTCGTTCGAAAACAAGCAATGGGTGACCTCTTCTAGAGGAGCTATGAGAAGCTCACCTTGTGAGCTTCCGCAACCAAAGGGAAAATGGAGCTTCTGGAGGAGGGTTGAGAATTGATTCTTTTGAGTTATGGAGGATGTTTGGATGCAACCGATTCATTGTAGCAGTTTCTAGGTGGTGTAGAAATGTGGTTCGAAAGGGCCCTTAGGGTGAGTGTGGATGTAGCCTCCAAATGTCAACTTCTAATAGGGAATCTAGCTTGAGTTTCTCTCACAACTGCTTGCGAGAGTTTCTCACTCACGCTCCCACTAACCAAAGGAACCTCGGTTGAGCCTTCATGATCTTGAATGTCACCATTCATATCATGATATTGTATAATATTTTGAGTTTCCTCAAGACAAATTCTAGTCCCATTATTTTTGATTCTTTCTAGAAATTCTTTTTCTAGGAATACAACATCCCTCTCTGCAATCCCTCGATTGGAGGTTATATGACAAAAGTAGTATCATCTTGTCTCACGAGGATAACCTATAAAGAAACACTTATCCGCTTTTGGTTGAAGTTTGGTCGACATCAATCTCTTGACGTAGGCCTCACAACCCCAAATCTTGAGAAAATTGAGCTTAGGTGTTTTACCACT
This sequence comes from Triglochin maritima, assembly GCA_963682175.1. Classification (NCBI taxonomy): domain Eukaryota; kingdom Viridiplantae; phylum Streptophyta; class Magnoliopsida; order Alismatales; family Juncaginaceae; genus Triglochin; species Triglochin maritima. Next base: position 32,895,133 of record OY821772.1, read on the forward strand.
CCATAGCTCATAAGGCGTTTTCTCTACGGATTTGGATGAAACCTTTTTAGTGTGTAAGCCACAACTTCTAGTGAATAACTTCAAAAGTAAAGTGCAAATTCAGCTTGAGTCATCATTGATCGAACCATGTCGAACAATGTCATATTCCTCCTTTCGGATACCCCATTCCACTGAGGTGTACCGGGATGGGTGAGTTGTGGCACAATACCACACTCCTTAAGAAATGAATCAAATTCGGTACTTAAGTACTCACCTCCACGATCCGTTCGTAGAGACTTGATTTTCTTGTTGAGTTGGTTTTCTACTTCATTCTTGAATTCTTTGAACTTGTCAAATGATTCACTTTTGTTTGTCATTAGATAAATATAGCCATAACGACTATAGCCATCCGTGAACGTAATGAAGTACCTAAAACTATCCCTTGCACCCGTACTCATAGGACCACATACATCGAAATGTATCAAATCCAACAAGTTATTCGCTCTCGGACCTTTCTTCTTGAAAGGCCTCTTGGTCATTTTGCCCATTAGGCAAGGTTCGCACGTCTCCAATGATTTAAAATCAAATTGACCAAGAAGGTTAGCTTCTTGTAATTTCTTGATGCGTTTTTCATTTATGTGACTAAGGCGATAGTGTCATAAGAGTGTATCATTCACGTGAGTAGTTTTAAGCCTTTTGTTATTGATGTTTAGGATTTGTATATTATTCAATTCAAGCAAACAGAGACCATTCCTCAAGAATGCATTTGCATAGAAAATTTCATTCTTCGATAAAGACAAGCAAGAATTTGAAATATTAATATTAAAATTATCCATATCCAAACATGATATAGAAATAATATTCTTGCTCATCGAAAACACATAATAAACATTCTTTAAACATAAATTTAAACCACTAAACAATTGAAGCTCCACGGAACCTTGTGCAATCGTAGCAACGCTCGCACCATTTCTGACCTTCAGAAACATCTCGTTTTTTCACGAGTTCCTTCTTATCCTTTAGTAGCTGCACATTAGAAATTATGTGAGCACAATATCTGATATCAATTACCCAATCATGGACAGAGGTGGCTAAATTTATCTCAGTAACAAATATACCTTTGGCCTTTTTGGGTGGTTATGCTCAATCATTCCATTGTCAATGTCTTCCTTGTACTTGGGGCAATTTGGCCGAATGTGTCCCTTTTCACCGCAGTGAAAGCACTCCGTATTGGGAGTTAGAGATTTCGAAGAATTCCACCTCGAGGCACTCCCATGAGTACCTCCTTCTCCATTGCTCTTGATTGGCAACTTTTTGGTGAATTTGACTTTACCGTTGATGATGTTCTTGCTCATCTCATGGACGGCTAGGACATGCTTGTCCCGACCCTTGCCCATGTCAACTTCAACCGTTTTGAGAGCGTTGTGAAGATCCTCAAGACTCACCCATTTCTTACGCATATGATAGTGCAAAATGAAGTCCTTGTAGGACGGGGTTAGAAAGCCAAGAATCAAATCTTCCGCAATGTCATCGGGCATCGGAAAGAGAGCTTCGACAACTTCTCAAGGTATCCTTGCATCGTGAGAAAATGCATGGACACCGATGTTCCCTCCGCCATGTGACACCTTGTGAGTGCGATGATGGTCTTATAACGCTCTTTTCTAGCACCATCCATGAACAATTTTGTTAAAACTTCCATGGTCTTCTTAGGTTTTGAATCCAAGTATTTTTCTTGAAGAGAGTCACCCATGGAGGCCAACATTAGACCGTGAACCTGGTTCTCTTGGTCTTCCCACTTGGCTTTTGCCTCTTTCTCGCTATCGATTGCCTTCTAATTTAATTTTTGGATTTCACTATCCAAAATATGAGATAGTCGCTCAAACTTGAACACGATATTGTGCTTGAGTTGCCAGCTTATGGAGTTTGAGTCATCATTTGCCAAATGATGTTTTTCAATCATATATCGCACAATAGGTTGAATATTCAACATTTCTACAAAATAAATTATATGGAATTTAATGTCAATTTTATGTTTAAAAATCAATACCGCAAATAAATATATGTCCATAAATACAGCAATTCAAGATCCTATCAATTATAATATAAATTAACTAATGGCTATCAGATATATTATAAAATCAAGGTAAGAAAACATTTTGTAATCATAACCGTTTCAAAATATCGTAACATTTTTATTTTCAAACTCTTATGACTCTTGTCGTTTTAATTAAGAGGGAATTTGACCAATCCTCGTAAGAAAAAAGTCTCTTTCTCAAAATTGAGTTAGGGCTCCGGGTCTTGTTAAGGAAACTTATTTTATTTGATACGAGATACGTTTATCCATTGTATTTACAAATAAATGCACTTCGTGTTCACTAAGGGTGAATCACACCTTGTACATCTACTTATGACACAACAATAGACAATCTTATATCTCCCACTATTCCCAAAGATGAAGGGAGATATCTCCCGCTAAGGGCGAGCAGAATATCCCTCGATCGATGGCTGCTAGTGGATGAAATAAGAAAGAAAATTACTTTTAATTTTTGGTTGGACAATTTAAGCATTTACATGTGATTTTAGAATTTAGGTAATCATGCATATTTATCATTTATACACATCCTAACATTCATTCATACAATCACATACATGTCAAGCACACAAACATAAATATATTCATTGACACACACATTGGTGTGAGTATATGTTCCTGCGCCCTTTACTTTTGCTCCTTCTCCGCGACTTCTTCTTGCACCATAGATGTTGATATTGCAAAAATATAAACATGCATCTCACAATTTCGAAAATTGTCTAGTGCAAGTCCTATGTAAAAACTCTCTCATATGCATGCATATACATAGAAATAGAAATTGGCTTTTACATACACATAAGCCCTTGTGATTGAATAATAATAACATACTCATTCATTCATTCATTCATTCACACATGGCTTCATCGTAACATACAAACTCACATATCCATGCATTAGAGAACTCGAGCAACGCATATACATATACTACAAATTACTCGATTTAGTTTATCATGCATCTCTAAATCAAACAATTCTAAAACCATTTGAAATCCTTTAAAAATGATTTTATGCATCCATAACTCAAAATACAAAACATTTGAACCGTTGTTTATCTAATTTCCAAAATAATTTTTTTAAGAAAAGATAAACATATGCCTTTTTCGTTTTGTTGATTCATTATAAAATAATCATTTAATTAAAAACAATTTTTTATATATTAGACAGAAGTCTAAATTTTAATTCTAACATTCACATGATGTGTTTCAAAACATTTAAAACTATCAAAAGAATCAATTAGAATTAAATCAACAAAACTATTGGAAAACTCGAAAAAGACAGAGAACATTAATTGTTTCGATTGTAGATGGTAAACTAAAATAATTATATAGTCTAATCATTGAAAATATGAACTAAATGCTCTAATACCACTATAGGATTTCGTGTCCCTATGTATATGTATATTTTAAATTTTTTAATACAAACATACATGATCGATTTCATATTTTCATTGATTTTATGTACAGTATATGTTTATTCTAATATCATGCATTCCTACATATATTAAAATAAACAAAATAGAGAGAGTATCATACCCAAAGGTTCTCTAAAACCTTTTAGAAGATCTGGAGTTCCGTTGCATGTCGAATCGCCAACCGATTCGCCTCCAAGTGTTCACCAAACTCTAAACAAGATTAGAGATAAGGAGTTAGCAAATCAATCTCTAATTAAACTTAGAATCTAGCTAATAACCCCTCTAAAAGCTCCTGAGATTTTAATCTCCAAAACTTAAAACTATTAAGGGATTTTCGTGGTGATTAAGGGATGCATTAGAGAGAGAATTATTGTATGTCATGTAAACAAGTAGGCTGAGGGCTCCTTTTATAGCCTCCCAAAACATTCATATCAAGAATTATTCTCTACTCATGATCTCTTGCATTTTCTCTCCTAAAATTAATCCGAACTTACCACATAAGTCTCTAAAAAAAGGTTTGATCAAATTTGGAATTAATCCAACCCATGATGTAATTATTCTCTTAATAATTCAGGTGAAAATTGTGATGTTCGGTTAATCGAGAATTCTTCTGAGTTGACCGAACCATTCGGTTTTAACACACGTTCGGATAATCGAGACGGTTGACCGAATATACATGAAAAAAATTCCTGGAAAAATTCGGACGATTCACGTCTTGCTCCGGTCGACCGTTGACTCACCAAAATTTCTCCTGGCGAATCTCATCGGACAACCGTGTCATTTTCGGTCTACCGAAAATATCCCAAGACAGCTCCTGGATATTTTTCTTCGGTTGACCGTTTACGCCCGGTTGACCGATCCAATTGTCCAGCACTTCAGACAATTTTGGTCAACCAATTGTGTTATCCGTTCCCCGTTCGGTTGACCGTTCTGAAGGCAAATCGGTCGACCGAACCCTAAACGGTTTACCGTTTTGTCCCCGATTTTGCTTTTGTCAAATTTTGGATTTATATCCAACAGAATTTGATCTTTTGGGATTTTTAGCAAATTCATATCTTATGTAATATTAAATTATTACACCCCATAATATATACAACTCATATGAATTTATCCATGATTCTAATTATGTCAATTCTCATGACATATTGATTTTATTGATTCACCACATGTGTCCCTTTTCACATGAAACCCGACACATCTTATGAACTCAAAATCAAGCTTCTTGTTTCCCAGTTTTGTGGTGTGACCTTTAGGAGGATCTAAGCTAAATTGATAGCGATATTAAACACTTAATATCTCAAATTATAAGCAGTATCTAAATACACATTATAGTTACCCAATTAGCATAGATGTATTTGTTCCACTCGAACTAAACACGATATATTTAGTGATGTAAGTGCACCACTTGTGTCCGTCCATTGCCTCATGATATTAAGAATATATACAAAGTAGAAATGTGTCACATTTGTATTATATTCATTTCTTGATCTATTTAAGCAAATTATAACTATGTAACTTAACTCAAGTTACATTGTGCACATTATAATTTTGCTTTATCAAGGGGTCCACTAATATCATCACTCAATTAAGAGGGGCAATGATAATCGTTTGACTAGCTATCTTTTCCAGCACAAGTCATGTTCAACCAACTATTGCATTTATCACTATACTCATTGATAGTTTTTGACAATAATCAAATCAAACACTTCTTGAGTGAAAAGATATAAGTCTCATATCTTAGGATCCAAGACACAGTAAAACATTAATGACACAAAACATAATTCCATAATGTTTTACTTGTTAAGTCTATTCAATATATAAAAGTAACAATTTTCCTCTTTCATATACTCGTGTTGTCAATTATTTGTAGAGCTACAACAATCGATGACCAACACAACAATTTTATCTCGGTAATTAATGTTCAATGTCAATTACCATGATTGTTAATAACTTTTGATTTATGTAAACCATTATCTTTTAGAGCCTTACGGTTAAGGACCAAGTGCCTCTTCCTTAACACTTCCAAAAGACGAATACGATAATCAAGGAAACAAAATGTTTACACATCCAATTCATAACAATTGACATATCAAAGTAAAACTTTTAGAACACATTCCTTTCATCATTTACCATACTTTTTAACCCATGCTTTGACCCACAAAAGGATAAATTTTGCATCCCACAAAACCTTGGCTTGCAAGCCAAGTAAACCTAACCAAACAATACACAATCCTTAGTTAAAACTCTAGGTTAAACCCTATACAAAACCCTATAAATACCTCTCCTCCCCAACCCTACAAGTGTCTTGAAACCCTGCAAAAACCCCAGCCCAAGCCAATAACCCTAGAGAAGTAGTAGTCATTCCAAATCATAAATAGATTAGGTCCAAAATGAGGGAGGTATCCACTGTCGCTAAACCAAACTCTACCCGAACCACATCCAAATACATGTCCAACATCACTATCCTCCAATGCAAATTCACCCTATACAGACTCTCCAAATTTCATGCCTATCCACCTTGTCATTCAAAAGCTACATGTCTGGCAAAACACTACCTACCTAATCACTATAGACCACCAAAATGACCTTCAAACCACCCTCAAACTCCAGCAAAAAAAGCCTGAAACACATGCACCATTAGATTCTAAATCAAAATAACTTTCATAGGACTATAAAAACCCCAAACAAATTCTCGACGAAGCCCACAACAACCACTTAAAAATGATTGTCGTCCAATAGTATCAGGATTTAGATGTCTGTCGCTCTGCAAGCCCTTTGTAGACCATCAAAATCTGTCTCTTCATTGCTATTTCAACACCAAGGCACTCCAAACAAGCACATATTAACATCCATTTACATTTAAAGCAGGAAATGATGAAGCACCCTCTAACCGACGCCAACATTCCAAACTTGCTTTAGGTCCTCTCGTGTTTTACTTTACATCACCAAAGTTGTGACTATGTTTGAAGTTTTGTTTGTACTTAAAATGCTTTAAAAAAACTTCGTGCTAACTTGGATCTAATCATGTTACTTAAAAGCAATCATAATCAAGGGAGATGGATATGTACCGCCAGGTTGTTAGATTATTCTATGATAACCAAGGAGGAGAGGGTACCAAGATATCAAGTCAGGTGACAATTTATATGAAGTCTAGGAGAAAATCTAAGGGATTCAAAAATTCAGTATGATGTATACATTACTATGTAAATCCAAGGGGGACAAAATCTAGATTGAAATACATTTTACATGTAAAATCCAAAATCCAGGGGGCCTAGGTGATACGATACAACCTGTTTAGATAGAAAAATTAGAAGATGAAGAAGAAATCAAAGATTGGGCCAGTGAGACGCAAGAACCAAGAGACAAGAACAAACTATTTCATTTCATACATCTTTATTACAAACACACACACATATATATATGGTTAATTACAGTTACCACCCCTAAGTTATGCCCCAGTATCATTTTGACCCTCTCAACTTTAAATTGTCACTGTTACACTCCATGTACTATGTCTGTTGAGCAAACCCCCCTTCTCGTTATTGCCGCCGATGGTTTTAACAGCCACGTGTTCTCATGTTTTGTTGATGCCATTGAATTTTCAAAATTATCCTTACCCTCTCCACAGGACAAGAAAAATGTGATTAACACAAAACCTTACCCTCTCCAACAACCTTTAAACCTCACAACCCTAACCGAGAATCTTAACATAGGCAATTGCCACCTCCACCTTCTTTACCTAACATGTCAACCTTCACGATGCCTCCATCTAATGAACTTGAAACCCCATTTAGTCGCTCCTCCACCTCCAACATCAACCCCTCTCCTCCGTCAAGTCACCTCGTTTGCAATTGTGGATTGTGGGTTGTGGTTCGCGAAGCGACAAGCAATAGAAACCATAGTTGTTGTTTTTACTGTACCCCTAGCGGGATTGATAAATCTTACCATTTCTTCAAGTGGAAAGACCCTAAGTTCCCGAATCACTGCAAGGAGTTGATTCCCGACCAAATGGCTAAGCTAGAAGAGCTTCAATTGGAGCTTCACCAAACTCGAGCTTGCGCCAAGAATGGAAATGGACCAAGTGTGGCACTTTCTGAAGCCCCAAACCAAGTAACATCAAGAGTTTCATTGTCAAGACATGACATATTTCCTCGTCGAATTTGTTGTTTGCCACGGTGTGAAGTATGTGTAGGTGGTTCATCAGCCTTTGTTGTGATGGATAGTTTGGTTGATGTGGTAGTGGCTGAATTGGGATGTAGGTGGTTCGTTGATCATCTGTTGGGATGCATATTTTTAGATTAAGGTTGTGTTTGCAGTTGGATTCTATGTGTTTGGAATCAAATTTATTAATGTTTCTTGTACTTTTTTCTTCCGTTGCTTATGTTAAATGGAAATGTAGTTGATTGACATGAGATTGTGGCCTTGTGGGTGTGGATATGTGTATGATCTTTTCACTTTAGTTACAATTGACTTGGTAAGGTAAGCTGCCGACAGTTGGGGGTCATGATCTCATGGGTTTGATGGTGGGTGGTCGGTGGAGGAAGGGGGAAGGTAAAGGGATTAAGGGAAGGTTACATAATATTAAGGAAAATTACATTATATTTTGGAAGAAAATTGACTGAATCTTTTGAAAGGGTAAATATGTCATTTCATTGATTCCGTGAGCACAGTTATAGAGAGGGGGGGGGGGGGGGAAGTTAAAAGTTGAGGGAGAGTGTAATCGTGACAATCTGAAGTTGAGGGGGTTAAAATGATATTGTGGCATAATTCAAGGGTGATAACTGTAATTAACCGATATACTTATAACCAACACATTACCACTACTAATCCATCTACTAACTATGGTTAAATTAAAACGACCCCATGAATCTTAGTTAAAATAATATAAGAATAACTAACTAGGGGTGAGCAAAATCGGACATCCAAATTTTCGGATACCTGAAATCCAGATATTCGGTTTCCAGATCACCAAAATATCATTTCGGAACCGATCCAGATTAAACTGGATATCCGGATATCTGGTTATTGTTCCCACAAATACCTGCATAAATTTTCACACATTCTCTAAGCTTTTTCCAATCCAAATTCCAGTCCAAAATAATAATAATAAATACTATATCAATAATTACGCAGGGATAAAGAAATCATAATCACCAAAACATTCACAAAACTGATTCTCCACCATAAACATGAAAAGATCAAATGATTCGTAACAAATAAAAATCACAAAGTCAATTTGGAATTCAGAAGTCCAATACAAAGTCAATGTTCTTATAGTGTCTTATAGTAATGCCGGAGTTGGAGAGTAAGGGTACGATGAACTTGAGAGGTTAGGGTTCGGTTAGATGAAGAGGAATTCGTGGGAATCCGGTTATTCAGATTTGACAAGAATTCATAATTCGGATTCGGATATCCGAATTCTCCAAAGGTTTGATCCGAATCCGATCCGAAAAGGAGGGTAGAAAATCGGATCGGATAGCCGATCCGGATTATTAGGGTCGAATATCCGAATATTCGGATGTAATAAATCGGAGACCTGATCGGAAAACCGGATATCCGAATTTTCGGATTTTTTTTCTCACCCCCGTGACTAACTTAATCTATCCATCCCCAACCAACCAAGCCACGTGTCCATGTTAAATAAGGCATGTATCACCAAGCCCCCTCGTCTTTACTTGGCTCACCGCCGTCGTTATGATTACATATTGATCGTTTGATCCAAACTTAAAGTTCATCTTTATTTCGACTTGATTTAGTTGCAAAATCAACTCGTTTGTCATTTGCCGCCATACTTTAATCGGATCCCTTCACAACCCACTTATAGTTTCAAGCCCTATAAATACTTATAAATAAATACTTATCGGATCCGCCCTCAAGTTCTATCGGATTCTCTCGCCTTCCCCAAACCAACCCCCATCAAAGAATCCCAATCCCAATCCTTCCCAACTGAAATTAGGGTTTCGATCTCTTCCCGAATCCGATCCGTTCTTTCTCTCCGGAACCAGGGATTCCGACATGGCCACTTCGTCGGGTAAGATCTGAAACGGAATCCGAGTTTCCGTACAAAATTTGGAGGTTTTTGACGAAAGATGTGATTTTTGTGCTTTTGTTTGGGTTTGCAGTTGCGTTCAAGTCGAGGGAGGATCACCGGAAGCAGCTCGAGTTGGAGGAGGCCCGGAAGGCGGGGCTCGCGCCGGCCGAGGTCGACGAGGATGGGAAGGAGATAAATCCGCATATCCCCCAGTATATGTCCTCTGCGCCTTGGTATCTTAATGCCGAGAGACCGGTGAGATTTTTTTGGGGGGAGGGTTTTGTGATTTTTAGGGGGGTTTTAGGTGAAGTTGTGTGCTGATTTGAACGCTCTGGTTCGGTTTAGAGTTTGAAACATCAAAGGAAATGGAAATCGGATCCGAATTACACTAAGGCTTGGTATGATAGAGGTGCGAAAATCTTCAAGGCGTCCAACTATAGGAAGGGCGCTTGTATCAAGTAAGTGAATTTTGGTTATTACATTTTATTTTGTGGTTTAGGTTCGTTAATATACGGTAAGTCTACAATGAATCCTGAGCTCAAACTAATGTAAAAGGATGCCCTCTTGTTTCTCATGGACCGCTTGTCCTATGATAAATCTGACCAATCGATTTGAATATTTGATACATCATATGAATTGTATGTACAAATAAAAAATCTGTTGATTTCATGATTCATGTATAGAAATACGTAATTTGATGAAAATTACTAAACGATGAATTGAATTCACGTTCGCAACACGTGATACAATATTACGGCAATATACATCATATCCAAGTTGTTGAATCACAATATGGTCTAGAATTTTTATTTACCCTTTAACAAAGGATGCACCAAAAACAAAATGAGCCCTGGCTTCACCTTAGCCTTGCCGAAATAATATGTACTACATACCTACACATAGGGTTCTCAGCATGATTGGCTTATTACACTGCAATACTAATTGCCGGGAGGTGCTTAGTCCAATAATCTTCAAAAGAAGTTGTATTTTCACCATCTGTTCAGGGCTGCTATCCATTTGTTTATTTTGAATCATTCTTAAACCTGATGTCCTTGTATAGACGCTAAAATTTCTGTAATAATATGGCTCGATTTTTCTGTTGGTGACTGCTTTGTGTACCTGCCAGTAGCTGCAGTACCTTTTGATGATAAAAGATGCTTTTCTTGAGAGTGGATTTCTTAGCATATCTCTTCTTGGCACACGTGTGCAGTGAATCACATTGACACTGTAGTTCATGTTTATATTGATCTTCTTCCAAATTATTTTGGGGGTAGGGGTGGTTTAGCTCATTCTTTTCTCTTTCTGACTTTAGTTGTGTTGCTGCAGTTTTGACAATATCTAATGAGTTATAATTGTTTCTGTCTGTAGTTGTGGAGCTATGACACATACTGCAAAAGCGTGTATGGAGAGGCCACGCAAATTGGGAGCTAAATGGACAAATAAGCATATAGCTCCTGATGAAAAGATTGAGACTTTTGAACTGGATTATGATGGTAAACGTGATCGTTGGAACGGTTATGATGCATCAACTTATGCTCGTGTGATTGAAAGATATGAAGCCAGAGATGAAGCAAGAAGAGCTTATCTAAAAGAACAACAGCTAAAAAAGTTGGAGGAAAAGGATAATGGTCAGACTGGTGAAGTTAATGATGTTGATGAGGAAGACGATAATGACGATGATCTGAAAGTAGATGAAGCTAAAGTTGATGAGAGTAAGCAGATGGACTTTGCAAAGGTGGAAAAACGTGTTCGCACCACGGGAGGTGGGAGTACAGGAACTGTAAGGTATGGAAGCTGATTTTGCTTTTCTATTGGGGTTATCATTAAGAGCTGATACTGAAATTCCTTATTGCCTGTGCATACACTTATTTCTGTCAACTTTTGCCAGTTGGTTATATACTCACATATGTTATGCGTGTAAATTTATCTAGAAATTTGAGAATTCGAGAAGACACTGCAAAGTACTTGTTGAACTTAGATGTCAACTCTGCTCATTATGATCCAAAAACGCGTTCAATGCGAGAAGATCCACTTCCAGATAGCGATCCAAATGAGAAGTTTTATTTGGTAAGTAATGGCATAGGTGTTCATTTCATTAAGCTTTGACCTTCTGATTTTTTGCTGGCTAACAATATCTTCTTTTCCTTCTATTCAGGGTGATAACCACTATAGAGTTAGTGGGCAAGCTCTTGATTTCAAGGAACTTAACGTACATGCGTGGGAAGCTTTTGACAAAGGTCAAGACTTTCACATGCAAGCTGCTCCTTCTCAAGCTGAGCTTCTTTACAAAAATTATAAAGTCATTAAAGAGAAACTGAAGACCCGGACAAAGGATACTATAATGGAGAAGTATGGGAACGCAGCTGCTGAAGAACAACTTCCAAGGGAACTCCTCCTTGGGCAAAGTGAGAAAGAAATTGAATATGATCGTGCTGGTAGGATTGTGAAAGGGCAGGTATGATACTTACTCACTTCGCGTTTCTTTATCATATAGCATCTAAAGCATTATGTCCTGTGATCGTTTAACGATAAACCAATATCATATGGTTTGGCTTCGTCTACTGATTAAACAATGTAGGTTTATCAAGTTGACTTTTTAACCTTATGATAATCAAGTTCTGTTTATTCAGTCTTGCATTCCATTTTGCACATTCACCATATTTTTAGTGTAATTTTAGAAAAAATTGGGACCAATTGTCTTGTTCATTTGGCACTTTGTTGTACATCTGCTCGAATTACGGTAGGTTACTATGTGCCCGTTTGGGTTCATGCGTTTCTGCGGTTGTGGTTGCGGTTTGGTTTTTCTTTGCAAAATGGTTCAAAACGCAACTGCATGCACCCAAACAACATTTTAGAGGTTTGGTTTGAGTTTTGGGTCCGCGGTTTGAGGTGGATTTATTTGAAAGGAAATTGATACCCATTTTTTTGCAAAACACATATACCCAATTATTTTCTTTCATTTTTGCCCATTGATCTATAAATGCAATTCTATTTTTATATCCTTGATTATTTATCTTACTTTAATCATTAGTAGATAGGATTACCCATAATTTCTTGTCTTTCACCCAATCACATCAATTTCTTGTAATTTTCCTTCTTAGTCACGATTTACTAATTTCTTATATTTATTTTTCCCGCAAAACATTTATTCTTGTATTTTATTCAAACCTAGTTGCTTTCTAGTATTCTATATTTCTACCTTACCACATTAATTTATTGTTTGCTCAATTCTTTAAGTAAACTCAACCACATTAATATATTTTATTTTACTCACTAACTAGTTGTCCATTTTTTCATTATATTAATTTCATGTTTCCCCAAATCTATGGTTAAGTCTGGTATTTTTGTCCAATCTTAAGTAATCATTGAAAAGGGTATGTTGGTAAAAACATTACCAAAACACAACCACAACTCCAATCACCCAAACATTCTTGTGTTTTGGGGAAAGAAAAATTTCAAACGCACCCTCACAAGAAAAAAAGAAGCAAAACTCTTCCAAAAACCAACACTTTACAAACTGCAACCTGAAACATCAAGGATCCAAACTGACCCTATGTCTTTTTGGTTTCTTTCGAAAAATTATTGCTCTCTTTTTGGTACCTTCTTATGAAAATATTTCAACATTTATTAATTGGCCACGGGTCATATTATTGTTATTGTTATTATTATTACTACTATCTTGCATTGTTATAGAGCTGTTTATTTTGGCTGTACCATCCGAAGAAGGATTTGATTTCATGGTTTTATTATAATGTTATTGGATTTCAAGAGTCGTTTGTAATGGATTTTGCATTTTATATATCAAACTTGAGCCTTTCCTGGATGTGTTTCCCTAGTTTCATTTATTGAAAAAAGTTGACTTTTTTCATAAAAGGATAACACTGCATTTATTACAATAGTGGCAGTTCTCTTGATAACTGCAGATGCTCTTCTTTGCTTTTGCTTGTTGCATTCTTGTTGCATCACATGGATATATTTCTTTTCTTGAAATTAGTGTTTTCCATATAGTACTATAAGGTTGTTGATTGTTTCATTATTTATGCTTGATTTTTTAGGAGTTTTAATATGGCAATCTATTTTATCTTATAATTGTACAATTCCATTTTGAAGTTTTTAAATCGACCTTTACTCCTTTGATAAACATTGTTAAAATTGGTAATATGAAATCATCCAGGAAACAATGCTTCCACGGAGCAAGTATGAAGAAGATGTTTACGTAAACAACCACACTAGTGTTTGGGGTTCATGGTGGAAGGATCACCAATGGGGTTATAAATGCTGCAAGCAGACGACTAGAAATAGCTATTGCACAGGTGCCGCTGGAATAGAGGCTGCTGAAGCAGCTGCAGATTTGATGAAGGCTAATATGGATCGTAAAGAGGCTGCTGAAGGTTGGTGTATATGCCTCATTTCATTTTTGAATACTTCCAGCTCATATAGCTTCCCTATTGTGGCTTATGTTTGGATCCAAAGAGCTATATGTATCATTATCACTATCAATAGTAGACAGTTGCAATTTGTAAATCATGGTGGCATGGTCTTTCTATTACTTCAACATCTTCATGATTTTACATGTTGTACTTCCCACAGAGATTGATCTTAGAAAATCAATCCATTTTGTGAAACTTAGGGAATGAGGCTTGGATAATCTTGTTGATACTGGCTGAGTTTGACTTTTATTTTCACAACCAACAAATTTGAAGGCATCGACCTGGAGATTTAGGTTGCGTGGTTCATTTAAGATTAAGCCCCATCCGTATAGGGATGCATTTTATGTATTATTTTGGTTGTGACAATTAAGAAATGTTGTGACCACGGAGAAGAAAATATATCTTGACATTTATACTAGTAAAAAAGTTACTCTTTAGCTATAAATTCTGAGCCTCATTGCCGTGCAGCAGTTGACTTATGGTATGCATGTCTGACAGATAAACCTGTGGAGAATGAGGAGAAGCAGCTTGCGACCTGGGGCACAGATGTTCCAGAAGATTTGGTGCTTGACCAGACAAGGCTAGTGGAATCACTTAAGAAGGTTGGTGATTTTGCAGTTGAATGAATATCAATCTAGGTACCTCTTGTTGGAATTAAGTTTTGGAAGACTAATGAAATTTATTTTTGATTAAACAGGAGGATGAAAGGAAGAGAGAGGAGAGGGATGAAAGGAAGAGAAAGTACAACGTCAAATGGAATGATGAAGTATGTCATTTTTTGCTGCGTTTGTTGTTAACTTTCTGTTGTGCACGAGTTCTGAAGTCTTAACTTTTGGCACAGGTCACTGCTGAAGATATGGAAGCCTATCGGATGAAGAGGGTTCATCATGATGATCCCATGAAAGATTTTCTCCATTAAGCACTTCATGTCGATGATCTAGATGTTAGTTATATCTTCGGAAACTGTGGATTCAACTGTTACTTCCAAGTCATGTATTACAATCTGTTGGTTGGGGAAGGATTTATGTATATAGCAAAGCCCTCTTATATCCTAAACTTAAGTGTTGGATGAATGTCATAAGAATCATAATTTGTTTTTGTCTCGGCACGTTCTGAAGCTCCACTTTGGTCATGTACAAGTAGAAATGAAAACGAATAATAAAATTTTGTCCCTACATTGTGACAAGTCGTCTGCTCACTACAAATGACTATCGTGGGTATCGCTGTCGCTCACTCGCATGGAGATCTTGTATCTGCCCGTTTTAAAAAAAATCGGAGTGGTAAGTAACAATTAATGTAGGCTTTTCAAATGTCAATTATATGGTCGAATTTGAGCACTGTGACTTCTAATCTTGGTATTGGGCTCCGGTCTTGAAATTCAACATGTTCGTATTTGTTTCATCCCAAAATATGAGATTCACATGATCATATTCTGATACAGAACCAATTTGAAGATTGGTACACTCGAGTCGTATTGTATTCACCTGATAATGAATAGCACAATATTTATATGTATTTATGTATGCGATACTCATATGGAATTTAAATAGTATTATTTAGGGTAATATTTTAGTTCCATAGAATTTTATAGGAATTTTTTCCCGTTATATATTCCATGTTTTACATGCATCAACCATAAAAACATATATGCTTTTATTTGCCTTAAATCTTTTTATCATTTTAAAACAGCGGGACAAAACTTAACATATATTTAAAATAAGAGATTTGAAGTCAAAATTATGATGAATTTTTGAAGTGATGACGTGTTGTTAGAATATCAATCATTGTCGTCATGGACGTAGATTTATCGATATCTGCTTCGAATTCGTTAAATATTTGTGTAGGTTTGCTCTTTAGCACGTATGTAAAAATCTGCTTTGCATTCATACCGGATATAACTACATTTCCCCCGGATGTGTTTCATTAGATCATACTAAAAAGAACTCAAACCTCAAGTTGATTGAATATTTTACATAATAAATTACAAGTTAATATAACTTTTAGGGTTTTTTTGTTATTTTACCACTCGAAAACAATCGATTTCGCAAAATGCCATCAACTTATAGTTATTGTCTTATGTCACTCAAAAATATTTTTAACGGAACGACAAATTAGCATCAATCCAAAAACATAATGACGTTCTAGATGTTAAAAATATTTTTGAGTGACATATAAGACAATAGTTGTAAGTTGATATTTTGGGAAATCGACTGATTTCGAGTGTCAGAATAGCAAAAAATCCTAACTTTTATTATCTAGATTAGACATGATAAATACAAATCATGTTATTTATAATTTTCGGAGTAGCAAAGGCCATCAATTATATGTTCCACAACACATAAAAATATTGCATCCAAACATACCCTAACTTAAATATGAATTTAGATAAAGAGCAACTTCGTTAGTTTACATGTGTTGGGTCCATCAACTTTTAACATATTGGACCAAATTAGGAAAAACTCATTGTTTGAGAAGACGAATTTTTACTTTTATGGTATACAGATTCAAAATGAAGCAAACCATAGTGGATGAGGGAAAACCATAATTCATCAATGTTTTTTCATTTTTACGATTTGGTTCTTATATGTTAACGGGCAGCTAAGCTTGTTAATTATGGTTGAAACTCGTGAGCTAGTTTGATCTCTGTTATATAAAAGTTGACTCTAAGTCAAACACAACTTTAAAATCTTTAATTAAATGATTTGGCTCATTTGCTTGTTTAAGTTACATATTGAACTAAAATATATATGAATATATTTACATTGAAGATACCAGCTAATGTAGGTTATTCACAATATAATAATAGTAATTTTTATATCATATCATTTATATTATTACATAACAAGTTATTCAAGTTTTAATTAAGATTGACAAGCTAAATAATCAAAACAACTTGATAGACAAACAAACTGACCCGAACATACTTGGACCGAAAGCCGAGTTCAAATATGGATTTGGGCTTCTTTATTAAATGAGAGAAGGCTGAGCTCGACTTGTTTAGTGGATGAACTTCGTTTTTACATGCAGAACTTGGTTCGTTGGGGTTGCTTATACGGTTTTTGCAGTTTTTCTTTTTGCTATGTTTTTCTTTCTGTAGTAATTTCAGCGCCAAAATCTCGAAGCAAATTCTTTGATCTCATTTAAATTTAGAACCCTTTACTTGTTAGGGATAATAACTATTGCCATTCTCGTTCTCTCTAATGTGGTCTAATAAATTTAGAGTCATCTTAAAAATATCAGAGTAGTAATTATGCTTAAAATAAAATTTTAATTCCAACATACATTTTTATGAATAATTGAAGCCTGTGACCATGTTCTTTTTTATAAAGATTTTAAATTTTGTTTGTACAAATAAAACTGATATTTGTACCAAGAAAATTAAGCTTTTAGTTTGAACGATAACTTGATTTTAAAAAAGTACTGGTGAAAGAAACCTTGGTTTCGAATCTCGATTGATGATGTTTGAGAAGTGCAGCAAAAAGTAGAAAAAAAGAAAAGGCAAAAACACGACCACGGTGGGACTCGAACCCACAATCTCCCGCTCCGGAGGCGAGCGCCTTATCCATTAGGCCACGCGGCCATCTACGTCTAACTGCTTTATAATATGTTTAGTATAAAATAGTTATGTTTTTTTTGAAAATATATTCTATTTATCTGGTTAAATAAAAATATGTAACGTATAGTATCACTATTGATTCCTGATCCATAACTAGGTACACACACTTATGATAATAACTACCATTGTGGTTTATGGAGTGAAAACAACATCAAGATGTCCACGTTACAACATCCAAGAACAAAGCCATATCACATTAACATAAGAATATTGAGAAAATAAACGACGAAAATTACGTATGTTTACTTCATTACTATACTTTCCACCAAAAGATGAAACCAATTCACACAACCAACCATCTAATTTTAAAAAAAAAAACGGATTGAGGTGAAAAGAAAAAAAAGGGAGCAAAGCTATAGACAAGTTAGTTAGTTCACATTCACATTGACTTGAGGGGATGGTAGATGGGGAATGTGGGTTTGGTCTTGAACCGGTAGAGAACCTTCTTCTTCTTGAAGGTCTTGTTCTCAACCGTGAGGACGATCTTCCCCGGCTCGTTTATGTAAAAGGAGTTCCTCACACTCTCCTCCATCTTCTTCTCCTTTTGTATGAGAACCTTGTAGAGGCACTCGTCATTCGGGATGAATTCCTCTTTGTAGTTTGCTTCCCATCCCACCACCGTCGTGTCCCAAACCACCGTCATCCCGGGCTGCTAACAACCACAGAATATCAGGAATTTTGTATTTTGGAGGTATAGTTTTACTTTTTTTATTGAAAATATAAACTAATCTAGATTTGCTAATTAATGCTACGTACGTAGTGTCTACTCTATTAGGTGGAGCAACATTTCTTTTTGTTATTTCAAGTTCAAGTGTGAAGTTTGAAAGAAAAACATGAGCTACTTGGTTCATTCTATCGCCTTTGTGTGATCAAAGAGTTAGTGAGTAATGTATTTTAATTACCAATCTTTTTGCAAATAAGCATATTTAATGATTGTCAATCACCTTCATAGTTAAGTTAGTGAATATATAACGCATCACAACTAATGAATAGTTAAATTGCTATTGCATCGATGCAGTATATTTTTGACCTAGGATTAGTAGCCACATGATAGATACTGTAACACTACATAATGACTGAATTGTCGAAGTCCCATAAAAAATCGATTCGTTGTACAACTACTTGTTCTTAAACGCCCTGAGCTTCTAGCTCTCACATGTTATGAACATTGCAATGTCAAGAAACACCACATAAATTTGTATGTCGAAGTATTTAATTTGTCTACCTCATCCACCGGAATAACTATTGCTTCCGTTCCACCAGGTCTAACTCTCACTGTTTTCACTTCTTCATCGGTGAACTCATTGTCATCGTCTCCTCTTTTGAATCCACCATACTTTACGGGCAACTCCTCTGGTGCAATGAACCTACATAATTATATCACATCTTATCTTCATATCATCAAGGAAGAAGAGAACAAAGTTTTTATTACATGAATACATCACTAAGCATTGCAAGCGCATGTAACGTAAACATGTAGTGAGGTATGACTCTTTTGAACTAATATGATTCATATCAGTGAAGTCACATACGAATGCCCTAAATCACAATATCTTTGTAACATTACGATCGACAGAAGCAACTAAAAAGTTACCCAAATTTGTAACATCATAATGCATACCAAATTCCGCAGTTTCAATTTTTAGTTGAAGTTGCAAAAGTTGTAATTAATTTGAAATATGATTGAATTTACTTTTTTTTGTAACAATGCTGAAAAGTGGGGCAATAATAGTGGACAATGATACTCTATCTGACCTAAAATGTGGAATATCGCATTGAAGTACGTATTCATCGTATATTATTCTTACTTGAGAAGGGTCTCTGTGACTTTGTTGGGGCGTGCGAAAATGAATTTGCTCTTTGTTCTTGGTGTGAGGAAGCGAGAAAACATCACATGTTGAGCATAGCAACGAAACGGTACGTTCACGAATATCTGAATTAATAAAAAAAATTATGTTCAACAAGTTCCTGAATCAGCAAGTGTCAGTTAAGAACATTAGCTTGGAGTTAGAGATCCACTGTATGTGCATTTGCTATTGTTATTTTCAACCATAAATTCTATACATAAGAATAATCTGCAGTTCACGATTTCGTTAAAGTTACAAGAGTTGTAATTTTATCAAAATAACCTTGACAGAGATATTGTTTTAGTAATTGATCATTTTCTCGCAAATTAATGGTTGATTTCTAACCATGCAACCTCAACACAATTGATTGAATAGTATTCTTAACATGGAATTACAGGAGTGGATTTTGTTAAACTGGTAGCTACACTTGTGAATTTGGGTAAAAATTGGTGTTCCTAATTCCGATAGAAAATCACTTTAACATTATCCTAATTAAGGGTTACCCTACGTAAATTATCCTTAAAATAGTCCAGTTGAATATATGGTCCAATTTGCTTGTAGCATCTATTTTATTGCATTTAACATGAAAAAATTGTGGTTTTTAATTAAAAAAAGAAGCAAAAAGTGGCGATTTATAGATTGTTGAATCATGCACAATAACGATGACGATGATGATAATGGTAATGAAGGGCTTACATTTCTCGTGACGAACTCGGGATAATTATCCTGCATTGTGTTGAGAACCTTGCGGGTGGCTGCCTGCAATCTCTTCGTTCCTGACCCAGGGGCGTCCTTGAGATCGATGATCTGAAGAATCGATCCCACACCTCCTTGTTGGTTGAAGCTCAGCTTCTGGATTGATTTTTCCATCACCCAAATCCTCCACTTAAGCAATTTCTCCCCTACAAGCTCACTCCCATTTCCCATCAATTCGTGGTACAACTCCTTGTTCTTAAAGGCCCCGTACATGTTGTAGCAAACCGGACGCCCATTCCTGATAGAATGGGCAAGTTAAGATTCTTATACATTTTTTTTTTTTGCTTCAAATTTTATCCCGACTCACAATTTATTAAGGTTTAACTCTTAAAAATAACACGTTTCAAGTCTTTAAATATTTTATAACATTATTAATTTGTATGAATAATATGATCAAATAATATATTTGACCACATTCTTGGACGTGCAATGTTAGAATAAACTCCTTTATTAGCCTTCTCCTCTTTTCCCTTCTCTCGGGAATACAATGTGTTAAGCATCTTGTTGTATTATAAAAATAAAATACCAATTACCATCGATAGTGTTATGAATCCATTATTATCATCTTGTAGATTTTTTGGACAATATCCAATTTGAATTATTAAATAGTAATATGAATTCCACGATATATATTTTAGTTCTATTTGTGTAGCACAAAAGGGGTGACATGAAGTAGAATATTACCTATCAATCCCATCCATGTACACAACAGAATCGAGCTCTGGCATTCCCAAATCCTCTTCCAAAATTTTGTCCGCCCCGACCTCCTGCCTCCACCGAAGTGTCTTCTTTATCATATGTAGAGCATCGAGAACCCTAAAATCCCTCGCTCGGAGGAACTTTAGAAGGATCACATCCGTACCAGGATCACCTTTGCTAGGGAGAAGAGGCACTCCCCACAACTCGACAACCCTTGAATCGTCCACACTCAGGTCGAAAGAGCACGCGGTGCCGGTCGAGTTCAACCGGCAAATCCTTCGCCTTTGGGATCTTGACCCGATCTGGTTATCAAGGATAGCATCCTCTAGCTTCTCCCGAAGATCGGCTAGTGCGGTTGCCTCGGACGGGGTCAGTTGGGAGGGAGAGGAGGTCTCAATATTGAACGCCAAAGCGAATTCATCGGAGCTCCACGAGGCCATGGATCCCGGCAACCGGAATGTTGCCGGAGACCGACCAAGTTCTGCCTCTTTCCTCCTCTTCCTGTGGTTGTGGGGTTGGGGTTGTGTTTGTTTTGTCTTATGGAGTTGAGAAGTTGTGGTGGGAAATTAGATGTGGGATGAGGTTGGATCCTAACCGTTGGTTTGGGTCTAATGGAGGGAAGAAATGGGACAGTTAACGTGCGGACGTTGTGGGGGGCCCACTTTGAAACTTTCAAACTACTAAAAACTACCGGGTGACGTGGCATTTTTTGTTTTCTTGGGTGGTGGTGGAACAAAAAATAGGAAATCATCCTTTGGTTCTTAACGAAAGAGATTACATGTGGTAGAAAACTAGAGGAGAACGCAAACAAAAATAATGGGATTGTATGTTTGTAATTGTGTTGTTTTGTATGACACTACGAGTTGTTAATATTTGTAGATCTTTAAAATAAATAAAAACATACAATTCTAAAGTGTGAATAACACAGACATCATTTTCCAAAAAGAACTTAATAAACATATTACATAACTCAGTAAAGAAACTCACCAAAAGCACACTAAGTTATAAATATAAATTCTTCATGAATAGGGAATCAAATATGTAAATATGAAAAAGTATCTAAACACGATATAATTTTTATGATGAACTTTAGGCAAAACCAAAAAAACAAAAACAAAAAACACTATCATGACTTTTAAGAATATATTTATGACAAAGTAAAGGAGTAAAACCTTTGAATGAACCTGATAGATAAAAGTGATAATTTGTAGATACTCAATTTTTTTATAAGACATTGATTAAAAAAAGGAAAAGGAACACGCAAAAATAAAAAGGGCAGTCTTCAGCAACAAAAACAAAAAAAAACAACTAAAAGAACTATGTAAGTTTTTTATGTGAATTGTTATTCATCATCGGAAAACTATTTAAATCGTCCATACGAATTACCATATTGTCATTCTCTCATTTCTACTTACATAACTCTTCATTTCACTCTCCTACCATCACTCTCTCTTCATCTTCCTCTCATAATCAAATTGATTATTAAGTTAATAATTAGTTAAATTGATTGAGTAATTACTTAAATTGATTATAATTATTAGTTAAATTAATTATATTTAGTTATAATCGTTAATTAAATTGATTAAAATTAGTTAAATTGATTAATTATTATAATTAGTTTCATTGATTGATCAATTTGTAAATCAAGTAATTTAAATCCATTAACGAAATTTTATTTCTCAAATTGAATTAATAGTCATTCGGTTATCGTGGAGGAAAAGGAAAATCAGTTCCCTTACACGTTGTATATAGTTTAGATGACGAGTCAGGTCTTCGTCATCCACGTAAACGGGGTATATCTGCTTTGCTTAGGAGGGAGATGAATATTTTACGTCGTCGTCAGACACGTGAGGATTTTTTCGACAACCAAGAGGATTCAGATGAGGTGGAGAGTCACGACGAGAGTGACGATAGGGGTTGGTATGGGTTGGAGCCGCAGGAGGAGGCGAGACAATAGTATGGTGGAGGACGGGGGCAACATGGTAGTTCTTCTTCTGCTGAGTGGGTCATTCGGAATGGTAGAGGTGGACGGTTTGTGACCGGTGATTCGAGTTCGTGCATTGTAGACGCCCGAGCTCAGAAGAAGAAGAAGGTTGAGGACGATTCTTGGATCGTGACTGATGTGATGCCCGACGGTTCTTTATATGGCAGCGTCATTCCGAGTTTCGGAGGCCACATCGCCAGACGCATTTGGGAGGGCGAGGATCGGAAGGTTCTGAAGTGCCATAATCGGCACAGATCCTGTACTACATTGCAGGCTTGGCGTTCAATTATGAGTGATGATATGACGGCGGCCATTACTGATAGTGGATTGGGTCACTTACCTTACATCATGTTCTCCTGCTTCGACATGTCGTTTATTTCTGCATTTGTGGAGCGGTGACAGCCTGACACAAACCCTTTCCACTTGCCTTTCGGAGAGATGATGATCATGTTGCATAACGTCTTCCAGATTCTGCACATTCCTGTTGAGGGTCGTATGGTCAGTGTTCAGGCATCAATGCCCGAGCTGAAGATTTATGTATCAGAGTTGCTCAGGGTCATCGTCGATGGTCTTGGCAGGGATAACTCATTTTGGAGTGGCGGTGGTGGTGGCATCGACTCTGTTGACGACTGTTGCAGACTGGGACGACTACCACGGACTGAGGATACGCAGATGACTGCTTACCTCTTCTTACTGCTAGGTTGCATCTTGTTTGTCGACAAGAGCGGTTGTAGAGTCAGACCACACGACATATTGGAGGCTAGGGACCCAAATACCATTGGTCAGTACTCATGTGGGAACAAGTCGCACCAAACCTCCATATAGTGATCCTCGCCACAAGGTCCCCCGCCCCAATCAATTCGCTGACGAGCCTGTACGAAACCATCGCAATAGACGTGCTCATAAATAGGATGCACCACTGTCTCATTAGAAATCACACAACGGGAGTACAACCAATTGTCTTGACCAGCATGGAAAACATCGACAACACATCGAAATCCACAGTTTCCATCATCAACACGTACGTCATTCCACTTCTCCAGAAATGGTAAAACGATTCCTGGCAGTCTATCAATATAAGGGAAGTTATCGACGTCAATCCGTTCGGACACTACAAGATAGAAAAATAGCAAAGTTATATATATTATAATAACAACAAACATATTGTCATACCAAATCCAACACCCGTGTTTACGGATGATCGAGACGAATTGTAAGACCGACCATGACCCCTGCTCCCACTGCTGGAAGATCGACCACGACATCGCTTAGCATACTCAAGGGCACTCCCTTTGGTCGACCTCGTACCTTAGTATTTTGTGCGAGTTCTTGATAGTTCGATTGATCGGGGTGTAACTATTCGTATAAAATACGAGAGACACTACAAATTACTGTATGATTGCCCCCCAAAATCTCATCAACGAGGTTCCAAAAATGTTCGACGTCTTATGCTGACTGATCCACAACCTATGACATCTGGACTCCTTCTCCAATGACAAGTGTTTTCCAGAATGTATGAATATGCTCTAAATAAATTGCTTCACCTGACTCAATACAACCATGCATGGTACATGCACAAGGAATCTCATGTGATGTCAGAAAAGCACACCCGCAACGATATACAACTTGATTGCTTAAGTCCTGCAGTATCTTCATCTCCTGACTCAAAAATAAAAAACAGTGATACAAAACTCGACCATTTATATGCTGATACAAAGCACTTATGTAGTTAGTCAAATTTCAACGTCTCGGCTCTTCAAGAAAGTTCTGAATATTCGTCAGCTGCATTTCAATAGCCACGTTCACGCGGTCGAAAAGAGTGTCTAGAGCTGCAGTCGATGTAGTGATCCACTCTTTCAGAGCCAAATGAGTGTTTTCAACCCTACAATTCGTAGTGTTGCCAAAATGAAGGACTTTGTTTGTCCAATTCAACACAAATTTTTTCTTTATGCACTAGCATGTGTCTTCCTGATACTCTGTGATAACTGGGCAAGAGTGAAAAGTATATTTCAGATTACGAGTTGCTCTATCATACTCGGTTTGTAAAGCAGAAAGCATGACTTTCCTCCACTTTCCACACTTCAAATTCTCTGCAAGCTTCTTGTTCTTGCCAAATACGTGGTATGCATAGTTGTACACGTCTTTGTTGATATGGCAGGTGCAAAGTAAATGAGCAGTCGGGCTGACAGTATCCAATAACAGATCTCGTAACATCTCCAATACCCATCGATAACTAGACTCGATCTCATCCTTCATAATAACATAGCCAATGAGGAAGTTCATGTTTTTGGAGTCACCCCAACCATCTCAAACAAAGACATCTTGTACTTGTTTATTTTGTATGTCGAATCCATGCAGATTACGAAAAGGTACGAGCGCAACAACTGAACTGACGTTCGATGTGCCAAAAATATGTGAGTGATGTCATTAGTTTCTTCATTCACCATAATCCAATGTAAGTACTGATACTGCACTGCCTAATTCAGAGACTGGTGAGCGAGATTCCTGTCGTCAGATTTCGTCCTCCTCATGTACTCTCTGAAGTTATAATGTGTCTCCGATTGGGATTATCCTCCGGGAATTTCTCATTTACATCCAACAAGATGTTACGTGGTCTTGCTTGTGTCTCAGTCATATCACAAACAATTTTATTGGCCCCAGGACTAAGACCGTTGATCTGTTGGTGACCATTTGGTTGTGCTGCCCATGAGTACTATTAGAAACTATGAACAATCCATCACGATCATATCGCTCGACCACCTTTATCAAAAAACAACAACCACAACCCTTTCTTTTCGTGTTCTTCCGTAGTGTAATATCCATATAAAGAGACTTATTTCATTTCTGCGATCGCATCTCAGATAACAATCTATCTGATTATCTACTTTTGATTTGTAGGACGATATTACCAAAAAAGATCGGTTCCGATGACAACTTGTTTCGCCCATTTACTCACGTCCTCGATTGTTGGAAATACTTGTGTACTAACAAAAATCTTACTGTAATCTACTCCATCACCACCAAAATATTGCAATGGAACCTGAAATAATTTAATAACACGACATAAATAAATTTAAAAACAAAAAAGTGTCGTTTGGCTAGGACGCCCCCACCTTGGGGACGACGGCTTAGAGAGACGATTGACCCATGGGCGGGGCGTCCCATCCAGATGATCCCTTCTTGGGGGCAGCGGCTTAGCCAGACGTCCGAGACGGGGGAAAAAATTTCCCGGCTTACCTCACCAAATCCAGGCACTTCGCCAGACATTTTTGTGGTGTTGATACTGGGAAAGTGAGGAAAACTCAGGTAGAAACCTTATTTTAAGAGACAAGACGAAATATGTATTAAATGAATTGTGAAGGGCAAAATGGTAATTGTTGGGTCTATTTAAGTAGTTTTCAGGCGACGAATAGTAATTCCTTTTTTTATAAATAAAAATATTAAGAATTAACATATCTATACGAAACTTATAATGAGGGGGGGGGGGGGGGGGGGGGGGGGGTCGGTGGTACACTCTCTAAAATAGAACAAGACCGAAATAGGTTTGGGGTGGATATTTTAATTAATAGTTTTTTTAGTAAAACTAGACGTAGGTACCATGTACGCGGCCTAGTCATGCCGCACCTACCGATCTGTCCTAACAAGACTCAAGGATCTGTCCTGGATCTGGGGGGTGTCGGGTCGGATTTTTTCTTCGTTGAGTGGTTGGGTTTTGATTTTTTAGTTTTTTTAATTGCAAATAAGTATACAATCACAATTGAATTAACAAAAACACAAACACAATTTATTTCTTCCCAAAGTAACCAATTTATTATTAACAATTGTTGACTGAAATCGAGAAACAATATGTTGGTTACATATAAAAAATACCTGGAGGCTAGCTAAACCTAAGTAGTAATGAAAAAAGGCTAAGGGGTATTAGGGAAAAAATACTCCTTTAATAGAATAGTTTAGCTAATTCGTCTTCAATCTTCATCATCGTTGTTGTCGTGAAGATTCATGTTTTGCATTCTATCCGCAACGTCGATCCAATCCTTTAGGCATACGCTCATCTCGATTGACTTGTTGGACAAGATTTACCTCTTATTAGACAATACATGTTTACTTCCTAGGTTTAATTTCATTATATGCACAAAATTCTTGATATCTAGATGTACTACTACAACCTACATAAGCAACTGCATTGCTATAGTTTCTAAGTAAGATTTAATTATGCTAAGTTAATCTTGTATTACCAAGTTCAAAGTATGACAAACACATCTAATATGAAAGAGTAAACCATCTACAGGTGAATGACAATAATTTATAAACATTTGTATTGCTGACCTGTTATTAGTAGCATTATTTAACGTAATTGCACAAATTTTATTTTCAAGATTATTAGCTATCATTACATCTTTAATATGATCAAATATAACCTTGGTAGTGTGTGGATGCAAAATGGGTAAAAAAGAAATGATTTTTTTAATTAAACATCATGAATCATCTAGATATTGAGCAGTTACGCAATAGTAAGGATAGTTCTTTGGATCCGTTCAAACATCACTAGTTAATGCTACCTTATTGTTCATTGATGAAAAATAACTAATCATGCGTTCTATTTCTTTACTAAATTTATCAAATATTAATGCAATATTTTTAAGTATTTTCTAGAAAATGGTTTAAATTGCGGGTTTTAGTAAAGAATTGATTCTCTAAGGCCTTTAGATTTACATATGCTAAATGATAATTCATCTCTAATTATGAAATCAACAATTATCTCTTTACCTTTAATTGGACAATATCTTCTAAAGCTTAAAATTCCACTAGTTGTGTCTAAAACCGATTGACGTAAATCCACTACCGATGCTACAATATTCTTAACTTTACATACAAGTAAATGTCTATCTAGATGACCAGTTCCTTCACTTGACTTGGCCGAATATACATTACCACAATGTTTACAAATAGCAATTGGTTTACCCTCAGTAGTTCGTCTTCATCAAAATTATTCCATACTGAAGATGTTTTTTCCTAGTAGTTGTACCCGTAAGTCGAGGTGGATTAACAGGATGGAAGATGAGTTATCATTATCTTCAAAATCAGACGTCAAAACCATGGAAATTACTAAATATGTAAACAAAAGATGATTTTTTATACATGAGAATGTCATGATAATGTTTGATGAACTAAAATTAATTAATATAAAAGATTAGAAAAGTCTGGGAAATGAAGAACGGAGGAGTTGCGAAATAAATGGTCAGTGGTATAGTTGTAGTTTTAAGCTTCGCGCTTTAGCTCAAATTCTACCCGTTTACACCAAAATCAGAATAATTAGAAAACGAGTAGAGAAGATTGAAGTGATTTAAAAGAAGAGTAAGAATTTGTGCGAAAAAATGAGAAAGGTTGGGGGTTTATATGGGAGGGGTATGTTAGTAATTTTTATTATAAGAAACACCAATATCTCTAACAACCGTTGAAATAGTGTCGTGCGTGCCAACGACCGTGCCTCTAATTAAAACTATAACTTAAAATAGTTTTTTTGTGAAGAATTAATAAAATTATTCGTAAGGTCAATCTGTGGTTACCTCATGACTAATGTACATACACTTTTGTGTTAAAGGTTGAAAAGTGTGTTACAGGTTTAATAAAAACTTATGAAAAAAAGGTTCAAACTAGAATAGACAAGACTGGAGTAGACATGCATGAGGCATTCCAAAAGGTAAGGATTTATATGGTTAAAAACATAAGAAAACATTACAAAATCAATAAAAAATGAAAACAAAGAAAAAATTTAAATATTGGGTTTGGAATGGAACATACTTTATGATCGAATCACTCTCTCATTTGGGAAATTGCACGGACCGAGGAAAAACCTGACCCAAGCTCAAGCTGGTTTTTCCCACCCTTAGTGGTAGTAGTGGATCTTAAAATAAATACATTCACAAAAATAAAAAATACAATAATAACATTTGGAAGGGTGTTGCCAAAAAGAAATTGTGGTAGGAGAAGTCTCCCTTGAAAGGGGGTGAGAAGTAAACATAGGTATTTTACTAAAATGCAACATGTGTTTGTTTTGTTGATGGACAAACTTCACGAAATAACATGAATCAATGCGATATCACATATCTAACAGATATAGACCTTGGAATTTTATAGTGTCGAGATAAGTGGCATGTTAGTTTTGTGCATTGAAAACCCGTGTGGAACGTTCGACAATAAAGTATGGATTTTCTGGTATGACAAAAAACAACTGACCAATTCTAATTTGGTCGACCAATTGTCACGAAAGACTCGACATAGATTCTCAAGTTCAATCAATCAATTGGCAAACCGTTGACCATTTCTGGGTGACGACAAAACCTACAAAGGGTTATTTTCGGCATTCATTCTCCACAATTTGTGTGTCATAAACCCTATTATATATACCCATTACGGGTTTGGGGGTGTGGAAAATACTACCCAAAGGTGTGAGACTCGATTCCTGGAGCCACCACCAAGTATGGTCTCATTTCCTCCTACCACATACATAGATATACAAAGAGTAGATTCCTATCTCATGGAACATCTACTTAGAGCCATATAATCATTAGCTCAAGGACTCATCAAGTTAAGGAAGTTATTGGAGGCATTAAAAGAGGAACTATGAGAGGTTAAAAAGGTTAGTGGAGGTGAGAGATTTTTCCCTATACTTAGTATTTGTGATCTCTATATTGCTTGAAGATTGGAGATTCGAGAGGAACATGTTTTGATATCTATCAGTGCTCCTTCAAGGTTTATCCTTTTTCAAGCTCTCTAATTTTGTTGGATTGCTAGCCTATACTCTCATCTATGTATCATCTTGTGTGAAGTTTAGATTAGACATGTTGTTAAACTTAGGGTTTGTTGATTTGAGGTTTACTGTACTCAGAGGTGTAACTATCAAGAGTCATGATTTAGTTTCAAGATATTATTTCCATGTTATGGTTTGTCGTATGTATCGTCGTTTACACCATACTGAAACTTAATAGTCTTTGCCCATAACTTTCCCAAATTGGTTTTTACGTATATTTTAGTGTTTGAGTTGATTGATTGTGGTTTGCCTTCAAATAGTTGCTTCATTTTGTACATGCATGTTAGGTGTTTGTGAATTCGCATAGTCTAACTTCTATTCAGTTTTTCCACACTCATCGGTATTGTTTGCACATTATGACTCAGACACACTATGTACCGTTCCAATTTCTCTAACATTTTGAAAGACAACTTGCTTTTTTAGATGATGGACCAAGTTCCAAATGGAGACGACGGGCATAGTGTAACGTCCCCGAAAACAGTGGAAAATTTGAACAATATAAAAGACCGTCAAAGGTCAACACCGGGCACGTCACGAGACAACAAGAAGAAATATATATATATATATATATATATATATATATATATATATATATATATATATATATATATATATAAGATATAGATCCACGTGTAAGTCAAAATACATCTGAGTCAACTGTGATTACAACCGAAATAAATACAACTGGGTAATCACTACCTCAACAAAAAGGAATAAGAGAAGACATGATCAGATCCCGGGGCACCCTCCGCGGTCACCACCTCGACTCTAATGTTGCTCGCTACTGAAATGCAAACAATTGAAACATGCCTGAGTTCCCTGCAGGAACCCCGTATGCCAAACCTCCTAAAATACAAAATGGAATTAAAGACAATGCAATGCACATGATCATCCACCTCGGGTCCACAATAATACCACTCTCCGCCTCCGCGGTACTGAACAACTCCTGCCACCACGAGGGTCAAGTCAGTCCACCGCTGCCTCACAAGGGTCAGTCGGCACCACTGCTCCCCAAGAGCCGCAGAAAGGAACCCTGGCACTACGTCGCCACCCAAGGAGCGAGTCAGCCCACCGAATGCACAACTCGGGCCAGACGACAACCGCTGCTCCCCCAAGAGCCGCCAGACGCGTACCCTGCCGGAACATCCTCGACCTACCGACAAACCCCAGCAAACAGCCCAAGGTTTACGGCAATCATCTCTCATACCCCGCTCGATATGAGAGGCCCAACAATAATACACCCTCGTCGAAGGTGAAATCCGTCGCTCTCAAGGCCGGTAATCAACCGTCACCTCGGAGCCGGTAGTCGACCTATACTCGACAGCTCGTGTATGGATAAATCCACCAACCTGCGACAGATCGGTCGACCGCTACAAGCACACCGGTCGACCGGTCTTCCGCACAGTACTCGGTACTGTACAAACAAGTGTGTCGGTCGAACCACGCCAACCGAATTACCGACCAATCGGTCGAACAAAAGTCATCTAGCGGTCGACCGTTTGGATGGTCTACGCTATACAATATTTATATACCCGACCGGTCGAACCAAGGGGTCGTTCAACCGATAACAGGAAAACTCATCATTTTTCCTAAATCATATTCGGTCGACCGGAACTGTGATACAGTTTGACCGAACACAGGCACTCTACTGCTTAATTAAAATACTCAGTCGGTCGACCGGAAGTTTAAAGAGCGGTCGACCGTTTTTATGGTCAAAGCTCCCAACCGACTTAGCATCGAATAGATCGGTCGAACCAGGTTAAGGATGTTCGACCGTTTAATAAGTCAAAATCCCCAACCGACCCATTCTCATTGTTTCAGTCGACCAGCTAAGTGGACCCGTTCGACCGATAACAGCATCTAACCATTTTTCCCGCACAAATCTGGCATAACGGTCGACCGTCCTTAGACATCGTTCGACTGTTTGCGGGTGCAAAATAATATAATAATAGAATCGGTCGACTGCCCACAGGCACCGGTCGACTGATTCCCGTCTTCAACCTCTGAATAGGTTGGAATCCGACGGGAAATTCGACACCAATGTCGATCCCCAACACCCACAAGGCTTATGTGAGTTATAATGAAGACTTGACATACCTTTTTGACGTTCGTGGAAGTCTCCCAAGCTTTGGCAAGCTTAACCCAACACTTCTCCTTCACTTCTTCTCCTTCTCCTTCTTTCCTTCTTCTTCTCTTCCAAAATCGTCTCTCTCACTCCCTGATAAACTTAGGATGAAGAAAACATTTTGGTTAAAACGTTACCCTCCTATTTATAGCCAAAACCTAGAAATCTAAATCTTATCCAAACCTCCACCTCACTCTTTACTGTTCATGACTTAATTAAGGGTTAATTAGGTTTAGTTTAGTTTAATTAAGGTGTTTAGATTAAGGTTATTACAATCTACCCTCCTTTAAGAAATTTCGTCCGCGAAATTCGAAACAACTGACTTACCGGAACAACTCTGGATACTGCCTCCTGACGTCCTCCTCGATCTCCCAGGTAGCCTCTCTGATACTGTGATGCTGCCACCTGACCTTCACCATCGGAATCGCTCTCCTCCTGAGCTGATGTACCATCTGATCCACAATCTCAACTGGTCTCTCATCTAATGACAAATCCTGCTGGATCTCTGGTACTGCTATCTCTATCACATGAGCTGGATCGGCCACGTACTTCCTCAGCATAGAAACATGGAAGACGTTGTGAAGTCCTGCGAATTGTGGCGGTAAAGCAATCCTATATGCCACCTCCCCGACTCGATCCAATATCTCAAAAGGTCTGACATACCTCGGACTCAGCTTCCCCTTCTTCCGAATCTCATTACCCCTCTGGAAGGTGAGATCTGCAGGAAGACATGATCTCCTACCTCAAAAGTCAGCTCACGCCTCCGCGTATCAGCATAACTCTTCTGCCTGCTCTGTGCCGTAGCTAGTCGTCTCCTAATCACGTCGACCTTCTCTGAATATAACTGTATAATGTTTGGTCCAACTAACTGTCTCTCGCCCACATCACTCCAGCATACCAAAGGTGGTTTCTTTGGACAAGTACGCCAGAATCAACGCTCTGATACCAAATTGTAACGTCCCCAAAAACAACGAAAAATTTGAACAATATAAAAGACCGTCAACGGTCAACACCGGGCACATCACGAGGCAACAAGAAGAAATATATATATATATAAGATATAGATCCACATGGAAGTCAAAATACATCTGAGTCAACTGTGATTACAACCGAAATAAATACAACTGGGTAATCACTACCTCAACAAAAAGGAATAAGAGAAGACAAGATCAGATCCCGGGGGCACCCTCCGCGGTCACCACCTCGACTCTAATGCTTCTCGCTACTGAAATGCAAACAATTGAAACATGTCTGAGTTCCCTGCAGGAACCCCGTATGCCAAACCTCCTAAAATACAAAATGGAATTAAAGACAATGCAATGCACATGATCATCCACCTCGGGTCCACAATAATACCCCTCTCCGCCTCCGCGGTACTGAACCACTCCTGCCACCACGAGGGCCAAGTCAGTCCACCGCTACCTCACAAGGGTCAATCGACACCACTGCTCCCCAAGAGCCGCAGAAAGGAACCCTGGCACTACGCCGCCACCCCAGCAGCGAGTCAGCCCGCCGAATGCACAACTCGGGCCAGACGACAGCCGCTGCTCCCCCAAGATCCGCCAGACGCGCACCCTGCCGGAACATCCTCCGCCTACCGACAA
Source organism: Triglochin maritima (assembly GCA_963682175.1). Lineage (NCBI taxonomy): Eukaryota > Viridiplantae > Streptophyta > Magnoliopsida > Alismatales > Juncaginaceae > Triglochin > Triglochin maritima. Next base: position 32,928,518 of record OY821772.1, read on the forward strand.
ACCCCAGCAAACAGCCCAAGGTTTACGGCAATCATCTCTCACACCCCGCTCGATATGAGAGGCCCAACAATAATACGCCCTCGTCGAAGGTGAAATCTGTCGCTCTCAAGGCCGGTAATCGACCGTCGCCTCGGAGCCGATAGTCGACCTATACTCGACAACTCGCGTATGGATAAATCCACCAACCTGCGACAGATCGGTCGACCGCTACAAGCACACCGGTCGACCGGTCTTCCGCACAGTACTCGGTACTGTACAAACAAGTGTATCAGTCGAACCACGCCAACCGAATTATCGACCAATCGGTCGAACAAAAGTCATCTAGCGGTCGACCGTTTGGATGGTCTACGCTATACAATATTTATATACCCGACCGGTCGAACCAATGGGTCGTTCAACCGATAACAGGAAAACTCATCATTTTTCCTAAATCATATTCGGTCGACCGGAACTGTGATACAGTTTGACCGAACACAGGCACTCTACTGCTTAATTAAAATACTCAGTCGGTCGATCGGAAGTTTAAAGAGTGGTCGACCATTTTTATGGTCAAAGCTCCCAACCAACTTAGCATCGAATAGATCGGTCGAACCATGTTAAGGATGTTCGACCGTTTAATAAGTCAAAATCCCCAACCGACCCATTCTCATTGTTTCAGTCGACCAGCTAAGTGGACCCGTTCGACCGATAACAGCATCTAACCATTTTTCCCGCACAAATCTGGCATAACGGTCGACCGTCCTTAGACATCGTTCGACTGTTTGCGGGTGCAAAATAATATAATAATAGAATCGGTCGACTGCCCACAGGCACCGGTCGACCGATTCCCGTCTTCAACCTCTGAATAGGTTGGAATCCGACGGGAAATTCGACACCAACGTCGATCCCCAACACCCACAATGCTTATGTGAGTTATAATGAAGACTTGGCATACCTTTTTGACGTTCGTGGAAGTCTCCCAACTTTGGCAAGCTTAACCCAACACTTCTCCTTCACTTCTTCTCCTTCTCCTTCTTTCCTTCTTCTTCTCTTCCAAAATCGCCTCTCTCACTCCCTGATAAACTTAGGATGAAGAAAACGTTTTGGTTAACCTTACCATCCTATTTATAGCCAAAACCTAGAAATCTAAATCTTATCCAAACCTCCACCTCACTCTTTACTGTTCACAGCTTAATTAATGGTTAATTAGGTTAGTTTAGTTTAATTAAGGTGTTTAGATTAAGGTTATTACACATAAAGACTTGAAATTTCATGGAATGGGAATTCGTCATGCAATATATCTTGGTACGTATATAATCTTCTAAATGCAACATCGGCTTTGGGAATAGGATCCTCTATATATAGTAGTGTGCAATTTTAATCAGAGGCTGACGAGAAGTAATTAAAGATCCATAGTGCCATTAAAAACCTTTCCTCCATTCCTATTGGTTATGCGTCATCCCGTCACGTGGCCTATGCTATCAAAATAATATAATAGCCATGACTTAGGCTTTGTGTAATTCCTTTGGATCTTAGCGCTGCAATAGATTCTAAACGTAGGTACGTCCCATTGGTCTCCCATATATATATATATATACATATATATATATATATATATATATATATATTGCATACGTACACAATCGGTGTGTTATAACTTATTACTCTACCTACCATATAATGTACCACCCTATCAGTAAAAATATGTGGATTAAGCTCCAGTACCCAATGAGATGTCTTAAAGTGGGTGGTGCCTACTCGGCTACTCCAATGTGTACTATAAGATCGGAACTTGAAACTAAAAAGAACCGAGAAAAACTAAAAAACTAGGGGTGATGTTTTGTGGCTTTCCAAGTTCTAAGTTTGCTTTGTCATGATTGGTTCCCCTTAAGTTTGTTTAGTCGTAGCTGTCGTTGCCCAACGGGGCACCCTCAACGGTGTGCCCATGTATTTACCAGCAACCAGTCAATGGGGTTGCTGTTTTGGCGTGGGATCGCAGTCGTTGGGTGGAGGCCACTTCACCTCCACCCTATTGGTTTTATTTTTTAAAATTAATTTTAGTTTTAATTTTATATTTAGTTGTAAATAATTTATTATACTGTATAGAGAAAATTGATTTTTTAATTAGATAAAACAAATTAAATTTTCACCACTCTCTTCTCCACATCATTTGGAGGTTGATTTTGTATAAAATTTAAAAATAAATTAAAAAATAGATAAAAATCATATTTTAAAAAATTATATTAAAAAATAGATTGAAAATGATTTTAAAAACAAAATAAACTTTTGTAATTACTTTAATAATGTTAATTACTTTGTAATGTTAATTAAATTTGACAAATTTATTTAGAAATTACATTTTCGTAATTAATTTTGTTAAAAAGAAGGGAAAATAAATAAGAGAAGTGAGAGAGTATTGATGTGACTAGGTTAATATTTATGGGTAAGTTGTAATTAAGATTTGAATAATAGAAAAAGATAAAAAATATCATATTGATGTGACAAAAAAGAAAATATTGGTTTGACTAGGTTGACATTTTAATAAATATCATGGTTGAAGATGATCTCATAGAAAAAAAAACATCTCCATTACCTTCTTCCAGAAAGCTTGTGACAACACATACTCCACGTGTACAAAAAAATAAAATTACAGTTTTATTTTTTTTGAAAGGCTTATATTGAGTTTCATGCAATTTCGCAAAAATTAGTTCAACTTTTGTACAATTTCTAGGCCCTCTTTTCAACTCTCTGTTCATCGATAAAAGGAAATTATAATGGATACTTGTACAATACAATAACAGTTTTAAGTTCAAACTAGGAAAATGCTAGAGGGACTCTATTTTGGGCTTCAAACTCTCAACCTCTCATTACGTGGGGAGTGAGCTTTCCATCCACTCAGAACCTTCCATGTTGCATGATCTGGGCAATTTACCACCAGTCCCCAGATTTTGCCAAATTACCTCCAAACAAATTCCTCATGTGCACCATATTAAATGGTTGTAATCATTATCCATTGTGTAAAGAACATCCCTCACATGCAAACCACATTTTCTCTTCCCACACACAAATCTTGACGAACCTAGACAAATCTTGACGATTGACTTCATCTTAACAAATCTGGACGACTGGACTGCTCCCGTTCGTCTGGACGAACCTGGACAAATCTGGACAAATATATTCCCTTCTTATTCAGATATATTGCCTTCCACTGTGTTTATGTTTGTTTTACACACCAAACATGTCTGGATTGAGCATAATTTTGAGCTCATTTATCACTTTTCTACTTAACTCAAAATGGTATTCAGACCAATAAGTTAGCTAGATATATCATTATATATGTGGTAGGAAAATTGCATTTTTGTTTGGATATAAATTAACATGATTATGAAATTGGCGACATATCGATGTCTACCATTTAGATTTTCATGTGTTTATGTTTACTGGACATGTCAGCAAATGTTTGAATAAGATATATCGTAATCAAATATCTGGATATCTAGTTGTTCAGATGTACATGTTGGTCCACCAGTCTAGACATTACAAGTAGACACAAGTACTATATATCCAGACAACAAGCTCTGTGTTCAGAAATATCCAGACACATGTCCTACATATCTAGTCAACATGTATCCATAACAGGTTATGTTCAAACATTAGACACAACACATTATGTCCATAAATATCTAGATATCATTAACAGAGGTTCATAGATATATAAAATGTTATCACACAAAAACAGTAAACATATCAAATTTTATAAAACTAAACAAAAAATTTAAACAAATCTGGATATCTACATACCCCTACACATCCGGACAAATATCCAGATTTCAACGTATCAGATATTCAATATGTACTTATTTCTGCTCTCACTCAACTTCTAACCAACAAAAAACCAATGCAATATTATCCCGGACATTTCTCACAAAATCAATAACCACAGAAAAATACTACTAAATAATCACAAACAAATATGTCCACAAGCCAAAGGACGAGGATGAGGTTGTATGATGATGAAAGTTGGAGGACGTTGAAGGAGGAGGTTGGAGGAGGAGGATGGCGAGGAGGTGTGATAAGATTCCTGTGAGGAATCCGATCAAAATAAGAAGTCGCCGGTTGAAGATGAGGAAACAGTACTTTGGACTTCATCTGGACAAATCTGGACGGTTGGATTGCTCCCTTCCGTGTAGACAAATCTGGATGGTTGGACTGCTCTCGCTCGCGTGGACAAATCTGGATGCTATACTTCGTCTGAACAAATCTGGACGGTCGGAGGATGTTAGATGAGGAGGAGGCCGGAGAATGCCGCAAGAGGAGGAGGTCGGAGGAAGATAATGGTGGGAGGAGGAAGGAGGAGGATGAGGAGGGAAGAGGGAGGGAGGAGTGTGAAGGAAGTTAGTTTGAAATTTGAATTAGAATTGAAATTGGAATTTGAATGGGGGAAGAAAATGATTTATTTCAGTGAAATATTTGTAATTTAGACCTTAATATTATAATTATTTCAATTAAAATGAAAAATTTACATAACCAATCACCTCCAGTAATGGAAATGATTAGGAGTCCAATTTGGAGCACATATATTACTACTCTTCAAATTAACATCTCCTTTCAGCTTTCTTCAACGACGGGTTACGAGGATATGTCCTCGTAATCATGGGATAGAATAGCTATATAATCACAACCTTAAGTGCTCAAATATTTTTATTTTGGCATATGCCTGTGAAAGCATATATAATACTTAGTCCGCTCAAACTATCATGGCGTTGATATATCCGTACCCTAATGCATGTCCGGTTTCTCCACACTAAAGTTTGCATACAAGCACAAAAACTCCCACATTACAAGGATAGTTGTAGCATGAGTTGTCGCTCAATTATTTTAGTGACCTTTCTTCTACAAAATTGAGATAAATTCCTGAAATTAATTATTTTAAAGGGATTTTCCTTGGGTACACTTTAGACATGGGTAGTTCGTATTTGCCTGGGTACAATTCCAAAATGGTAAATTACCTTACTGCACTTTAGGTTTTGTAGGTCCTTTTGTTGTCATTTTCATTTGATTGTTCAAGTGAATGCATTCATTAGTTAAAGATAATTCTATGCTAATTAATGACATGATCAATCGTTTAGTTAAAAGTAAGAAGTAACCGTACCTTAGAAATCTATCTAACTCTTACTACTTAACTACTTTAGCTGCAAAACTGTAATTTGCAATTCCTCACTCCTAAGCCATAGTGATTCCCTGCGATTGGAGTTGTTGAAACATAAAGGTACCATGGGGATACCATAGTCAAAGAAGCTCTCGGTAAAAACAACCCAACAAGTTATGTTTGGATATGAGAGAAATGAAGAGATGAAAAAAGAGAAATAGAGAGAAGGTTAGTTTTCCCTTGATCGGATGTAATTTTTAGGGAAGAAAATAAAAGAAAGGAAAAGAAAATGGGAAACAATTGAAGAGAAAGTTTGGGGAAAATTTTCTTACCAATAGTACCGTTGCACATTTCATATTCTATTGCGTTTATTGTTAAATATGTTTGCTTTTATGTTTTGTTATTCTTAAAATATGGTACCTTTTATGTTTTGTTATTCTTAAAATATATATGATTTTAATTACTACCTTGTTAAACGTCCGTAAATTACTTAAATCATCAATTCCAATTACCGTTTTGTCATTATCTCATTTTTACTTATATCTCTTTATTTCACTCTCCTATCATCACTCTCTCCTCATCTTCGTAAAAAACAATATCTCAGAGGTTAGGAAATGAGTTAATGGACGTCCAGTTGCACTCGAATACAGTAAAATTTCTAATTTACTTTTAGTAAATAAAAATTGAGAGGCGTCCACATGAGACACCCCCTAAGAGCACCCTTAACGGGTGCTCTTTGCCCGGGCGCCCGGTAGGGCGCCCGGGCAGCCCTCCCTTAACGGGAGGGCGCGCCCAGGGCGGGGCGCCCGGGCGGGGGGCCACGTGCCCCCCCCATTCGTCCAGTTTTTTTTTTGTTTTTGTTTTTGTTTTAAAAATAAAGATTATTTTTATAATTACGATAATGTATTAATTAGGTAAATGGAATTTAATTAATTAGGTATTACAAAATAATTGAAAAAATAGTTTGATTAATTAACAATTTTATGATTTACTTAGATATAAAAAAATTAAAAAATCATAAATAAATTAAGAAATACAAATACAATACATATACACTTCGGAAACAAAATACAATACAAGTACAGAATACGAAATACTGTAGGTCCTCGATGTTTGAGAAGTCCAAGCCTCGATCAAATCGCCTCGTCTTTAGTGAATCACGCGCGTACTGTAAGTCCTCGATGTTTGAGAAGTTCAAGTCTCGATTCAATCGTCTCGTCTTTAGTGAATCACGCGCGTACTGTAGGTCTTCGATGCTTGAGAAGTCCAAGTCTCGATGCAATCGTCTCGTCTTTAGTGAATCACGCGCGTACTGTAGGTCCTCGATGCTTGAGAAGTCCAAGCCTCGATCCAATCGTCTCGTCTTTAGTGAATCACGCGCGTACTGTAGGTCCTCGATGCTTGAGAAGTCTAAGACTCGATCCAATCGTCTCGTCTTTTGTGAGTCACGCGCATACTGTAGGTTACTTCTCAGAACTATAAATGTACCCCTCCTGGTTGGTTCTCTCTCATTCATCTACGAACAATGTCTTCACCCGATAACTCTTCCAGTTGGAAGTCTTCATCATCTTCAACATCCAATGACGAAGTTTACGACCAAGTGTTGAACTCCTTAACGGAGTATGTCTCCCAAGTGGTGGACCAACGTCCTAAGAGGCGTAGAATGCGAACTTCGAACCCAGATAGAGATAGGGAGCTTGGTAACAACCGTTTGATTGCCGATTATTTTTCTAACGACCCTGTTGCGTGGAGGGGCCAATATCAAGGGCGTAGTGGCAATGCCACTCTTGTTCTCGAGGCAGTGGCGTCGGCTGACTTGTGGATATGGCACTCGTTTTTTGGCACACCAGGTTCATGCAACGACTTAAATGTCCTGCAACGATCTCCGGTTTTTGACGACGTAATTGAAGGACGAGCTCCACCTGTGAATTTTGAGGTAAATGGTTCTCGATATAATATGGGATATTATCTTACTGATGGTATTTATCCAAAATGGACAGCATTCATTCCGTCCATCGTTCATCCACAAACACCGAATGATAGGTTATTTGCTGAACGACAAGAAGCAGCACGCAAAGATGTAGAACGTGCATTTGGAGTCTTGCAAGCGCGATTCGCGATAGTGAAGAAGCCATCTCTTGCATGGAGTAAGATTGTACTTAACAAAATAATGACAGCTTGCATTGTAATGCATAATATGATAGTGGAGGATGAACGTGATTCCTTCGGTAATTTTGGAGATTGGAACGAATTTGTACAGGATCAACCTGGAAATTCCGTGAACGAAGCGGCTCGGTATTCCACTGACCGTGTATTGGATATTACCAGGTACTTGAGAAGGAGAGATCAAGTGCGTGATCGCACCACACATTTGAACATTCAAGCCGATTTGGTCGACAATATATGGCAACGCTTTGGAGGAAATGCGTCTTGATGTATTTGAAGTTTAGTATTTATGTTTAGTATTTAAGCATGTATTTTTAGTTTTAGTTTCTAAATTTCCTGTTAATGTACTATGTAATGTGGTTTTCTAATTTTTAATAATATTTTCGTATTTATTAATTAAATGTTAATTAAAAACGAATGATTGTTGATATTAAATAATTACAATAATGATTATTAATATATTTTGTTGATTGTTGAAAGAGTTTTGGAGAGAAGAATAAAAATAATGACGTGACAACAAATACTGTAGCGTGACTGGGTGGATTGGGTAATGGTTAAGGATTTTGTAGGGGGGTTGGTTTGTGCTGACGTGGCAAAGAGAGAAAGCAGAGCGCCCGGGAACTACCTGGGCGCCGTTAATGATGCTCTAAGGGGAGACGTCCTAGTTAGACGTCCGTCTCGATTTTTTTTGGCTTACTCCACCGAATCCAGACGTTTCGTCAGACATTTTCGTTGTGTTGATACGGGTAGAGTGAGAAATACTGAGACAAAAGTCTTAGTTGAAGAGACATGACGAAATGTGTATTAAATGGATGGTAAATGACAAAATGATAATTATGACGAACGATATAAGTAAAAAATAGACGAAGAATAACAATTCCCTTTAATTATTCATCACATGCTAGCATTACAATCTTTCAATTGAGTTTGTTTGGTATTTTTTATAATTTGTTTTGTTACGTTGTTTGACGTACGTAGACATCAAAATATTTGCTTCTCCAAGTGATTTCTACATTTAACTTCTTTACATTATGTAGCAAGTTATATTATATTTATTAGAGATATTGACATAAATATTGGAAATTATTATGAAATACTAGTTTATAACACGTTGCGTAGTAGGATGCATTGAAAAATGTATATATGTATTATGTATACCTTAATTGGTCATTTCACGGTCACTACTTTATTTCTCTCTCCCTTTGTATCCTTATCCAAACAAGATAAAGTCATTTTCTCTTCTACCATCCAACCCAGAGAAAACCAATTCACTTTCTTTTCTCTCCTAATCATTTATCTCCCCGTTTGTATCCAAATGCACCATTAGTTATTTGTACGATGGATCATAAGAAACTCTATTGGTCAAAAGACGCACTATGGGTCATTAGGCGGGTTAAACATTATGAAGCCGTTTGTTTGATTAATATGCGTTATGACAAATTTATTTATCCAAATGTCACCAATATATACAAGCTTAGACAAGTAAAAAATTGGCATTTTGAAAATACAAGTTTGCATGAGAAGAGTACATAACTGGGAATTTAGTCATATATAACAAGTGGATTGAACTATAGATAATGTCTCAAACAATAAAGTAATATATAAAAATAAAGTAAAATACTACAATGTATGTTATTGAAGTATACATGGATATCAACTTTTTACAAGATTAAGTAGTTATAACTAAACCAATTATAAAAAACCCTCAGTGACAAATAAAAGCATAATTCTGGGCATGTGACAACCGTTTAATCATAGGTTTTTTGTAACATCTCGAAAATAATGGAAAATTTAAACAAAATATCACAAGTAATAAGACCAGAAAGGGCATGAACATTACTCATAAAATATTTAAACGGTGCACCATTACACAAGAGTTTCAAAAAAGTATAATTACACCAGAGTACGTGAAAGTATAAATACAAGTAATCATACGACCTAAGAAAGTAAGACTAGAGGATCCGATCCTAGAGTGTGCTCGTCCTGAGTCACCACCCACCTAGTACCTACTGCAGTCCTGAAATGTAAATGAAATAACAATGCATGAGTTTCTATAAGGAAACCCTGTATACCAAATCTAAATACATGCATATGAAAGCACAGTGCAATGAACCTATTATACTAGTAATCATGGCATACAAAAGTGCAACAGAAACCCTTCCCCATCCAGGGTTCCCCGAGGGAACCTATCACATGCACACATGGTCTTACGGAGAGTATACAACACACCCTCACTCGCAACTATACTAATCATGAGGGTTCGGTAAGGATCAAGCGTACTTCTGTGTCATAGATACAAATATGATCTCGTGGTGCTCACGTAAGCTGTAATATGGGCGGCTCACTCAAGCTATAACACCCCTGATCTCCCGTTGCTCACACAAGCTGTAATATGGGTGACTCACACAAGTTGTAACACCCCCGCCGAAATGGAATCCGACGGTCATCCCACTTCGTGGAGCCGGGTACCATGATGCAAAACATTGGGACAAGCCATTCCGCAGGTCTACTACAAAGGATGGGTCAATGCAACGCAAGAAGTCATACACGACCTAAAAACACCACAGGGCGCGTGTGTTGGCTTTTTTGGCCTTAATCTTTGTTTTGATAATTTAATTAACCTAATCTTAATTATGATCATGTAGAGTAGCACACATATTTCATTGCATATATATTGCTTTGTGCTAACCTCTACAAGTGATCAAGACTCAAGGAAGAAAGGAAAATCAAATCAAGACATGTAATCAAGCTCTTTTGAAGACATGTATTTTGTATTTTCTTTGAGTCTTAAGAACATGTGTAAATTGAGCATACTTGAGCTAAAATCAACTTAACACATTAGGTTCCTTATAGAAGTCACACACGAAATTTCACATAATTTGGACTTCAATAGATCACCCAAACTTAGACTGGAAAACACTAAACCTGAACCCTAACAGTCTGCCCACATTCGGTCGACCGCAACAGGCCGTTCGGTCGACCGAGTGATCAAGTCTCCTGTTTGTGTTTTCACTGCCTGATTTCGGTCGACTGTATATACACTTTCGGTCGACCGTGTAAACTTATTTTTTCGACCGTTTGTTTTGTCATATATACCCAACGGTCGTATTCGTATTAAACCAAATATACCCCAAATACACTTCATGTATCGATCGACCGGTGAAAATCGGTCGATTGCTAGACCTCGTTTCGGTCGACCAAATAGATCATAGTTTGTCAACCCCAGAGTGCCTGGTTCAAATCGGTTGACCGAACCCTTTTCGGAGTTCGACCGATCACTTAAGTGTACCTGAGTCGTAGCGTTGGGAGGTCGACTGTTACCTAACCGGTCGACCGAACTGAGTTCAAAACTGCCAAACGGTCGACCGTTCAACCCGATCCGGTCGACCAAATTAACTCAGAATTGGGTCCTGTGAGTTTCTATTTTGTGTATCCTACACCAACTCACCCAATCAACCCCAACGGATCTATTCTCTCGAATGCCTATATAAAGAGTTGTAAAACACATTTCTATATAACTCTCTTACTACTACTTGTCCTATACATTAGAGAGAAACTCCCAAGCTCACTTTTCCCCAATCCAACACTCCAAGCTTACATTTCCACACCTTAGCATCAATTCCACATCCTAAGCTAAGTGTGCTCAAGTTAGAGAGTCTGTTCCACTCAAGTTCTCATTGTTGTAAAATAAGCAAGGACTTCGGTGAAAGCCCGAAGTGTTCCTCTCGGATTGCGAGAGAAGAAAGTCAAGCAAGCGAGGGTGTTCGCGGTGCTTGTTTTGTAAAAGGCGTTCTCTCCCGGCCCGAAACGGGAAGTAGATAGTGAAGTCGTGAGCGGAGCTCGAAGTGTCAAGCGGAGCTTGCAGGAGAGGACGTAGGCGGTGGCCGAACCTCTGTAAAAACCCCGTGTCCATCGTTGTTTGCATTATCTTCCTTTTACTTTCTTGTTTAGTTTAAATTTCGTTGCATATATCTTTGATTGTTAAACGAGTAGGTAATTAGGATTAATTGTGATTAGTATTATGGACCCATAACCCACACGATCCAACAACGTGTACCAAGTATCCATACATTTCCACCTGGTGGTCCCAGGGTAGGCGCAGTCATCGCACCCATCGTCACCTCCTGATACACACACGAAGCAAGGACACGGATTTCCGTGGACAATGTGGTGCTACTAAGAAAACATGGAGAATAAAACTGGGCACCAACGGTCGACCGAAACAGGCAAAGTGGTCGACTGTTTCCCCTTGAATCAGAAAGGGGAACGAACTATAATCCGACTGGTCGAATGAACAAAAGCATAAACAGTTGACCAAAAGATCACGGGCGGTCGACTGTTTAGATGGTCTTGGCCAAAGTCACACTAATCATTCGGTGCAACGGTCGAACAACAGAGGGGGCTCGTTCAACCAAAAATAACAGGGCATTCTACGTTCGAACCAAATATATGTCAGTCGAACACTAACATGGTATACTTAAGTTACTGGTCGAACAAGATTCTTGGGCGGTCGAACATTTAGATAGTTTATGCCCTGAGTAAAGTCAAAATTACAAGGCAATAGTCAAACACACAAAAGACACCTTCGGCCGAAAATAACAGGGTTTCCCCATGACTAACAAATCACTACAACCGGTCGACCTCCAAAAGACATCGTTCGATCAATGCTGGAAATATCGTGCATTTACAATATGACCGATCAACCGCTAAAGGCACTTACTCGATCGTTCCATGACAAACACTTGCCTATCCCTTGTCACTGGCGACCCCACCGACCTCTGATGACCACCACAACCCTTCGCATGCCTTGTGTGAGAAAAACTAAAGATTTGGTATACCTTTTGTGATTAATCTCTACGCCATTTTGCCTCGAAGTCGCACACGATCACCTGTCAAGTCGTGCTTAACCTCCACCACCTTGCCGCTGATCGTCGGAGTTCAACTAGGCCAAGCCGTCGGAAAATCAAGGGAGAGGAGAGAGAGTTTTGGTGACGGAGATGAAGAGGTTGAGAGAAAGGAAGAGAGAGAGTGCAAGTTCTCCCTTAAAAAACCCCAACCCAACAACCCAAGCATGCCCTCCTTTGCTTGTACCCCAACCACCATCATGCCCACCTTACCTCCCATGCTTCTCCAAAGTCAAAACCCCAATTAACCTAATTCTCCACCACTAATCCAGCTTAATCCCCTGAGTAGGGTTAGGATATAACAATTTTTGTAGTTGTGTAGTTAAGAGTGTAATCGATCTCTAAACGAGCGATCCGAGTCTGCTCAAGATCTGCTCCTGAAGGGTTTCGAGCGGAAAATTCTGCTCGTGCTTGGTTCGACCTGCTCGTGAGCGGCTCACGAGCGGTTCGTTAACCTAAACCTTTTTTTGGTATTGAATTCCTAATAATATTGTCATAACAAGTAAATTATAAGATTACTTAAGACAAATATAATAATAGTTACTAACACAATTTTAAAATTAACACCTAAAATAAAACACAATCTTATAAATTATACGAGAACATCAACATCTTATAAATAAGATTATACACTTGGATCAAACAAAATCAACACAATATTAAAATCAAACCCAATCTCCTAAATTATAGGACAACTCACAACATCAACATCTTATAAATAAGATCATCCACCTGACCCAAACCTTAATTTATTTGAACTTTTGGTGTAGAAAAGAATGAGAAAAAGAAAAGAAATAATAATAATGGAAAAACGAAAAGTTTAGGACTAATAAGGTTTTGATTCTTATGAGTATTTTGGTTTGGTTTGTTAAATGGATTGTTGGGTTTGGTAAATTAGTTTATAAAATAAGTTTAACACTTTACCGATTGGATAATTGGATAGAATATTCAGGTTAATCAAATAATTGAATATAGTAATCAAGTTTCGAGCGATAATTGAGCGAGCATCGAGCGAGCAGGGTCTGCTCGTGCTCGGCTCGTTACTAACCGATCCGAGCAATTACGAGCAAAATTATAGCAAAATTGAGCAGAACTTTACAGCCGTACGTGTAGTATCATATTAATTCTGTAAAAACTAGAAAAGAATCTGCAATGGAGAAATTATAGAAAGGTGGCGAAGAAATCAACTTGCACTTCTCGGTATATTTTACATGAAAACATGGTGAAACTTCGGGATCGAATTTATTATTATGAAAACTGATTTTCACAATGGATAGAAGCAAGTTTAATAGTATTTGATGCGAACGATTGAAAAATATTATCTAAAGGGTATTAAAAAGAAGAAGTAACTTTATGTGTCACAATCGAAATGCCTATTCATTGACAGCTTCATAAGGTCACAAAAAGTTCACGAATCACTTCAATAAATTTTATTTTATTTTTAAAAATCTCGTTGAACTTTCTCAACCCAACTCATGCTGCCTAGCTGGCCAGCTTGGTTACAAATACAAAGCCCAAGCTGTTGGGATGAACTCACAACAATTCATCACTTGATAAATCTTGGATATTATAACCAAGTGGACAAGTTTTCATTACTTGTAGATGAATCTTGGTACATGGCATCTGTAGGTGCATATACTTATATATAAGTAGGACTTTTATATACATGTTTAAATTACAATGTTAATCTCGGGTTGAATAAGGAGCTAGTATTTTAAAACTATATTAAGGAATATAAGTGTAGTGAAATAGAAAATTAAATGAAAAGTTTGTTGGGCAGAGAACACACCAGATATATCCCTCTGACTGGGAGTCCAAATATATCTCACTGACTATGAAATCAAACAATTGTCGCAGATAAATGCAAGCCAAGTAGAACAAATAAATCAGAGTGGAAAACACATATAAGACGCACAAGCATGCAACCACAAACAAATCATGGAGCAGAAGATTTAATGTGTGAATCCTTCTCCGTGTAAGAAGGGAAAAACCGCAAGGAATCAAGTACAATAGGTTTCTTCTTAGATTTTGGCCAAAAATCTAAGGTATGACAACTACAAGAGGAGCTTGATAACGAGTGTTAAATTTAACCGTAAGTGTACGAATCGTGTTACTACGGGTCGAACACATGGAAATGTTGCAAATTTCAATTGATTTTATTTTTCGATGAAACATGAGTAATAATGATGATCGATTCAATGGTGGTTGATGTAGGGATCTTAAGGGGCCCTCTAGTGATCGTAATTAAACAAGATGCAGAATTAAAAACTAATTACGAACTAACAACTAATCATGCAAGAGTTATTCTAAGAGATAGAGAACTTGCAAACCAACGTTGAAGTCGACGCCCGATTTAACGAGGTTCGGCACCCTCCTCGGGTCCTAGTCCTCACTCACAAGCCCCGCTCGTCCCTCGAGCCTTGCTTGTGGTTCCCACTATCCGATCTCCGTTACCGGGCCGAGATCAACGCCTTTACAAACCCGAGCCTCGCGAACAACCTCGCCTCGCTCGTGTCTCCTCTCACAACCCGAGAGGGAGCTTCCTCGAAGCTTTACAACTTGGTGATTCTTTGAATAAGGAATTGGAATCACAATCTAACTAACACTCTATACTTGAGCACACTTGGATATGATATGGAATTGGATATGCAAGTGGTGAAGTTTAGGCTTGAGTGTTGTGGATTGAGAGCTTGAAGATGGAGAGGATTTGGCTTTGAGTATTGGATAGATAGGAAGTGTTCAAGATGTCCAAAGCAACCAAATGAGGTCCTATTTATAAGTCTTCAAGCTCATCTAGCCGTTTGGGAGTTGGTGGGGAATGGACCAATGAGAAAGCAAGATGTGACTTAAGCTCGGCCAGAAATCGAGACAGATTCGGTCGACCGTTATCCACACGGTAGTCCGAAACATTGGTCTGAACAAAGAACTCGGTTGACCGATTATGTATCGGATCACTGTTCACCAACCTCCAGTAGCTTTTATCTATTTAGCCCTAATTAAATTCGGTTCACCGAAGTCCATTCGGTTCACCGTTCCAAGGTGGACAGTAGAATTGATTGGGCTCTGATCTACTCAAGTTCGGTTGACCGTGTATACTTCGGTATACCGAAGTAGCGCGGGAATTGCGCTGACAAAGCGTGGGAGATTGGTTTACCAATAACGATCAAGTTAAATAGCCGTTGGTCTCCTAAAGCAATATGATTCGGTTGACCGAGTGAAGTTCGGTGTACCGAATATGGATAAGTCAATTTGGCTTTAGGTCAAGATTTAAATACGACCGTTGGAGCAAAGTCCAAAACCGGTCCAGGCTAATTCGGTCTACCGAAGGCGGTTCGGTATACCGAGGTGGTTATTCCAGGGAACACCTAAAGGATTCTACACGGTTGACCGCAAGGTGTTCGGTGGACCGAACTCTACGTGATTCGGTTTACCGAGAAGGGTTCGGTTAACCGTGGGGATACGGGACAGAATCCTAATGTGCTCAAGTTTACATTAATCCTTAGGACTCAAATTATACTACATTACATATTGGTCCAAAGCTTGATTACATGTCTTGAGTCTTTATCTTCTTGTCCCCAAGCTCCTTAGCTTGATTCTTCATCAACCTATTAAGAATATCGCAAGTACACGAATATATATGCAATGCATGTATTCATGTTTGCTTACTTTGATTGTCTAGGTTGATTGATTAAATATAGATTAAGATTAGATTACTTAATCATCAAAACTAAATAAAGATTAAGGCTAAAAAGCCAACAGTTGATATTTTTGGTCTTTTGTTTTATGAAGAGATTATGAGATAATGTAAATATTTTTATGAGTTTTTTTCTATAATAAGAATGCATGCAACTAAAAATTACGATGAAATGAAACACTTAGAATGTAAAAACATTTGCATAGGCATGAATTGAGAAATGTGTTGCAAATTTCATTAAGCACATGAGATTATGTTTTGTAAGCATGACATGAAGTGATTGGACTTCCAAATCATCAAATAACAACTAATGTAGATCTAATTACAACTCACAAATTCTTTCAAGCAAAGAAACAACGATATAATTCTAAACATAGATTAAGAAACTTACAAGTAACATTCTATCAAATAATTATAAATCTACATCGTACAAGTTAATTACAAAAGTAATAACAAATCAAAATATTAACATAATGACAACCCCAATTCTTAATTCATCTTAGCCCATATCTCCACCTTCAAGAGATGAATTTAGTTACATATGATGAAAGGGAACATAGAAAAAGAGAAGAGAGACATGAGAAGAAAAGAGACAATTTATTTAGCTTAGAATAAAAATAGAAACTAAGTACATGAAACATGATATTATCTCCCTTTAGAAAAAATAAGAAAATTAAACTAAAAGGGGAAGAGCTCATTTGAATAGAGAATACAATGCTTTATATAGAATCATGTTTCTTCACGGTTAACTTTTTTTCATGCACCGTTTGACCCAGCAACGTTTGATTTTGGAATATCTCGTAAGAGAAAAATCGGGATCCTTTAAAATATCTTTCCCATGTCGCTTGAATCATTTGATTTGGTCATAGGACGAGAAAGATATGCATAAATTATTGATGATTTGTCGATTGTTCGGTTTCTAAATACAATCTATCTTGACATACGTTTTTCACCCTTGTATCATTCGAATATGACAAGTCATAAGAAACAAATATTTTCTCCTTTCAATTGTCTTTCCCAATTTTCTTACACTTAATCCACACTTGCTTAACAAACATTGAACTCAAACTAGAAGATACAAAATCACACTATACATTCATAAAAAATCACACTATACATTGAAGAAACGCACGAACCAGCAAAATCTTCTTCTCAATAGCACGATGTTCGTCCTCCTTCGTCGTCGAACCAAACTTCATGAAAGAACCATCAAATTATCAGTAATCCTAGAATGGATTCTTCCCGGATCGATGCCCGAGCGGTTAATGGGGACGGACTCTAACATGTGGACACAACCAAAATCCACCTAAGATCCGAAACTAAACCAACCAAAACTAAACCAAAACTCTTACATGTGGAGGGTCGGTGGTCGTCGTGGAGGCTGCAATGGTGGTCGCGGAGGAGGAGGGGGTGCGTTGACTGTGGTCGAAGGAGGCTACGGTGGTTAGGGAAGTGGAGGAAGACGGCCGGTGTTGCGGAAGGGTTTTGGTCGAGTTTTGGCGGGAGTGGTCGCGAAGGAGAAAGATGGCTAGGGTTTTCGTTGGCTAATAGAAGAGATAAAAGATAAAAACTGAATGGATACTTGGCCTTATTAGACCTGTAGACGTCGGACTTAACTCTCACCCGAAGTCTATACCACGACGTCTATACGGGATGGGGAATAGACATCGGATGTACAATTATTCAACGTCTGAGGGTTATAGACGTCGGATGTCAATGCATGTTCAAACACCCGACGTCCATAGTAAATAATAGACGTCAACCGTGATGACATCCGACGTCTATACCTATAGACGTCGGCCGTTAATAAATTTGACGTCTATTAGGTGACGAGTATGCACTATTCTGCATTAGTGATGGTATAGACGTTGGTTATTACGACAATCGGACGTCTATTCCTCTTTCGAAGAGCTATAGACATCAGTTGGGATTTACAACCGACGTCTATACTTAAGAATAGACGTCTCTTAGAATATATAATCGACGTCTATACTTAAGAATAGACGGGAAAGTATATACATTTTTTATATTTGTAAAACCATTTTCTTTGTCCAATTGGGAAAAGAAAATTGGAACCTTTCAGTCATGGTATGGCAGGGAATCAACCAATCAAGAGGCCGCTCCTATTCCACTGGTGTTGGATGGCCTTTTCTTGTCACAATTATCTCTCTTCCAACACACACTACCCAACTTTCTTCCATTACCACACAAGCCCTAATTCTCCTCTCCTTTCTCTTAAAAACAAGGGCTCCAGTGCCACCCAGATCCCTCCTTTTACGGCCAAACACCATCACTCTCTCCACAGCCTGGCTCTGTTGACAACCAACCATGGAAACCACCTGAGGTTGGTTAGTTGTTGTTGTTGCTCGTAGTGGAAATACTTACAAGACATCCCAATCTTCCACTTCTTCAGCAAAAGGGTTTGTAAGTTTTCCACATTTAGCTGCTTAATTCTTATGTTGCTTGGTTGTTGTGTTTAGCTCTTCCATGTCCACTCACGTACATCAGATTTTGGGAGATCTAGCTGTAAGATCAGAATCAGAGTTGCACAGAAACATATCTCCAATCGAAGAAAAAGATGCCACTATTCACCACTGTGCCTTTTCTTCCACAGCGCTAATTAATTTTTTCACCTTCTCCATTTCTCTCATATTTCTCTCATACAATCACAACCAAAAGATCAATCAACCCCTCCTTATAATTAATTAAGATCTAATTATTGTAGCATGAAGTTGCATACCCTAGAAGTAAAATCGAAATGGAAACTTCAATAATAGTTATAGTGGTATAACTATAAAGTTTACTAAAAGCATCATATATAGATGTAACATTATTAATTAGTAAGAGTTAGTCCTAATATAAAAAAATTATGTTGGAAATAGTTAGGCAATGGACAATGCGGAGAGCCCGAACTCCGATGGCCTCCACATTAGCCCTCTGGAGTCACCGACAGGCGGAGGCAGCGGCAGCTCATCCTCCTTTTTGCCACAACCCCCAAGTCGATACGAGTCCCAAAAACGCCGCGATTGGAACACTTTCGGACAATACCTCAGGAACCACCGCCCACCGCTGTCGCTGGCTCGCTGCAGTGGCGCTCATGTTCTCGAGTTCTTGCGGTATCTCGACCAATTTGGCAAGACAAAAGTCCACACTCAAATGTGTCCCTTCTATGGGCACCCCAACCCACCCGCCCCTTGCCCGTGCCCGCTTCGCCAAGCGTGGGGGAGCCTTGATGCCCTCATCGGGCGCCTCCGAGCCGCTTACGAGGAAAATGGGGGCAAGCCGGAGGCCAATCCTTTTGGTGCGAGAGCAGTGAGGCTTTATCTGCGCGAGGTTCGGGAACTCCAAGCAAAGGCAAGAGGCATAAGCTATGAGAAAAAAAAGAGGAAGAAACCATCTAGTGGAGTCGGTGGGAGCAGCAGCCAAGCCCAACAACATGATCAGCAGCCGCCAATCAATTGATCAGGCCTAATATTAATGAGAGTTAATTTCAAGATGTTAGTTAGCTAGTGACGATAGTATTTGGAATGGGGCCAAATGCATGATCTACATGATTACTTGCTTTTAACAACAATTATTGGTCACTCTCTTTAATAAATTATTTGTAGTTGGATAGAATGGTTAGTAGTTAGCATGCTATGTCATGTTTCAATTATGTCATTGGCTCTACAAGTTTATTAGTTTAGTTATATTGCTTTCCTTTCCATGTATTTCGATTGAACTTGGTTGTGTGCAGACTAGTTTCCCACAATACAAATTTTTTTGCTCTATTATGGAATCTTTTGAACATAGCAGTGAGTTTAGTGTCCTTATTTTTGCAGGTTTTGTTGTTGCAATGCAAACTTCTAGACAGGTTCACACACTAAGTATATCCATCTCATTTAAATATTACAACATAAGATATAAATTGTATAGTTTTGGATTTATTGGCATTTTCATATATTTAAGATCCTTGAATTTTTATAATTGAGTTTGCTGTTGTGATCCTTGGGTAACTGACATGGTTAACCATGTGATGTTTAGTGGTCTAAATACCTCAAGTGTTTCATGATAAATATACATGCATTCTTTCTGGGGAAAAACTTATATACATGTTCATATCTTATAATTTATGTACAGTTTAAGTTGCATTTTACCCTTGGACTATTATGATCACGGGTTCACTAGAATCACCTCACTGGACTTCTAGGGTTAAAACGTTTTGAAGGACTTCATCATGAGTACTTCCAATAATTCTTAAAAGCACTGCATTATAAGATAGCGTTCTAAGCAAAAGGCATTCACTTTCTTAACTTATTTGACTACTAAGTTATCTCATTCTCAGCCGACATTTAAAGGTAGCATGGGATCTTGGACTTGGAATTACCAAAGGTAACAAATATTCAAAAAATATTATGTTAAAGGAATGGTTGTAAACTTTTACCTAATTAAAACTTAATAAAAAAAGTACTCGACTATATATAGTAATAAAAACTTTTACCTAAAGAAAGTAGAGATACTTATGCCTATTGTTTCCTCCACATCGTCAGTCATCACATTTTAAGAAGGGAAGTACTGTTCATTCTTGGTCTATATTTCTATGTTCCTTTGGTCTCACCTAAATAGAAAAGAAACCTTGAGATATTGATGGTTCGAGTGTAAAAGACAAGGGAATCACATACCTTTTCAGGACCAGATACTGTGTGCAAGTCAAAGCGAATCTAGATGGCAGATATAGAAATGTACATTGCCCGTTGGAGAACATATTTTTATATTTAAAGTTACATGTTCAATTTCAAATTTAACGTATCATATTTGTTATAAATAAATTAGTCATATAGTACTTTCTTTGAAATTGTCATTTTGTACATGTTAGAAGGTAAAAGCAATGTTTCCTCTCGATGAGTCCCCAGATAGTTGTGGCTCCTATGGTGCAACAGTATTCGTCTTGGAATAGGTCTTTGTTACGTCAAGTTTTTGGCTTTTTTCCTAATTTTTCTATCAGTGAGATTTTATTTTCCTGTAACTATAAGAACGCGAAGAACTATCCAACTAAAACAACTTTAACTTTATAGTAGGACTCTTAAAACTATAATAAGCTTTGTTATAAATTTCCCATTTGGATGTGTTGGGGGATTCAATCCAAACCTGGAAGATGGTAGAACTTGCCAATAAAACTAAAGTGTCACGTGTACTTTAGAATATAACATGACAACTAATATGTCTAAACAACACTAAAATATGCACCAATAAGGACAACATCAAAAACACATACACATACAAATTTTTAACGTGGAAAACCCTCTCAACCTAGAAGGCAAAATCACGGGACAAATCGACACCTAATTTATTATGTAATCAACAAAATACTATTGTTCATTCTTCTGAAGTTTGTACCCAAAACATGAGAAATGTACTACAAAAAGAGAGTTACAATGTTACCTTGATCTTGGATAAAGACCTGAATCAACCCCACCATAAAACTTCTAAATACAAGTTGGAGTAACAAGGATTCAACAATTGTCTCCACAAGATGAACTCCTTCACGTGGTGTTGTTGTTGAAGAGAAACTTAAAATAAAGGACAAACTTTTTCTTTTTTCCCTTTTTCCTTCTCTTCTATTGTCATAATCTCTTTTTCTCTTATTCTCCATCGAGCGGAGAGAAATCCATTTTCTCTCACTTTAGTTTAGGGTTTTCAACCCATTATGAGCTGGACCCCACATGGGGCCCAACAGGATGATGTAAAACAAAAAGGGACGATTTCATAACTTCTTTTGTCATAATATCGATACATAATTACATACCATTCCATTTAATCAAAACTGTCTATTTTAGGCTTTTGTCAAGAGTTTGAATTTCAGACTTTCACCAAAGCAAAATTAGATTTTTGAAGCATGTTTTTTAAAGTTTGAATTATTTTCTTCTTTTTATTTTGTCCATATGAGCATGACAGGACCTCTGAACTTCCAAAATGAAAAGGCACGATGATGCAATTGAAGTTTTACATTATCGTAGAGTATCTAACATCTTATGGAAAAATAAGGATTAATTTCTAATTATTGTAAAGACAATTACAAAACTTATACTATATAGAACCTGTACCTATGTCCCAGAAAGAATAATTTTTCATTTTTACAAGTTATACTCATTCTAAAATTAGCAGTGTTTTGTTAATACCACCGGATTTGAAGGGCTAGTTTGCGAATGCCAATAAAGTTTCACCATTGTTAAGGACATTCAGATTTCTTGGCAAATTTGACTTTCATTTTATCGCTGCCCGGTGATGTTTCCATGCACCAATGTACAGCATACTAGCATCCTAGCTATTTAAAATACAATTTAACCTTCTGTATATTCTGATTATTACAGACATATTGTCAACTAATGGTATTTTACATGGATTAATTCCTCCTTCCATAGGTGCTTAAGTATGAAATTAAGTTGGTTTAGAAAAAAATGGGACCATGAAGTGTTGAACGTGGGAAATAATGAAATACGGCAATAGTTACCATGAAACATAATGTCTACTTTTTAGTTGTCTCAAGAAGAACATAGAAGTTGATTTTATGCATAAGCAAAAAGAAAACAATGATAATAATAATTATTATTAGTGTACAACGAAATTATCAACTGAAGATGATGCACGTACACCAAATCTTTTTCACCAAGTGCTAGAACCATGATGCGCCTAGCAGAAGGTGAGAACATATTGTCATTGTTTTCCATTAATTAACAAGTTGGTACAACACAAAAGTAGACTTACCAACATACCAAGTTAGTTCAAAACTTCCAATGTCTACTAATTTCATTAGCTGCAATTTCAACTGATGTTCATGTATTTCATAAGTAATATAAGCGGAGATTTATTTGAAACTTAGCTACAGTTGGTTTCTCCCCTATTTTACCATATATTTCAACTGGAAGAGCTAAATGAGTTCTTTCTTCCTATTAGTGAGCTTGATTTTCCAACAATTGTTTGCTTAATGTCAACCGTGAACGCAAAATTCATCATCTTTTCATCATTGAATATTGACTATATATAAATTTGGACTTATAATCATCGTTAATTATGGATCGTATCATGCAACCTCTACAACTGAATATATTCGTTTTATCATTCTTCGGATCCTACAAAAATCTGCTAATGTTATGTTGCTTCGCTACGTTTTATCCATAAGAAACCATGACGACACAAGACATAATCTTCCTTTGTGGCAAAATCCAATACTATTAATAAGCCAAACCGGTTCGGTGAAATAGTAGTACCTTTTCTTTAATAATTCACGAAACGTGTTTTCCTCAAAGTGGCATGATGATAGTAATCAACAGAAGAAACATTATGCTTTTTTACAAAAACCTTGTCCCAATCTTGGTATATATCAGCTTTTTCAAAGCAATCCGACAATAATGAAGTAGAACAGTTATTCTATTAATAATTAGTATAATAGGGACCAACATAGACGACGCTCATACCTCAAATGATATGGCAATAGGTACGAGATTATTATTTTTTTTTTTTGAAAGTTGCACTACTACAAATTTCGCTTTTCCTGGTAGAATCCTGAACGGAAATTGGTATATATTTCTTTAAAAGATAAAGATTTGGAAATATATACGAGATGATGAGGGATGGGTAAAGTATTATAAGATACTATTATATGTTATGTTCGAAAGAAAATTAGAAAATTATATATAAAGGAAAAATAGATAATTACGTAATTAATAAATACATGTAACATGAAAGACGATCGACTCTAATGGACCTGAGTCATGTCTTGAGAAATAACTTACCAAAATAAAATTTAAAAAAAAAGCATGCATGGATTCATTTGCCCACATGTTTAGGCTTCAACCACACTGTTTGAATCATGGGAACCAATATATTATACATCTAGGAATATTTGAAAGAAAGAAAGAAAAGTAGTGGACTCACTTTTGATAATGGAGATTACTATTTCCAAACACTTTGTATGAATGAGGGTGCAATACATTCGGCCTCCTCTTATTTGGTAGGCCAGAACTTGCAAGAATCAAAACATGTCTAGGTTTCAGGATATTGGAATTGGTTTTGCATTTGCGATTTATGAAATCAGATGTATTTATAGTCGTGAGCATCCTCTTATTTTTTATCCATACACGATATGTTTAATACTATTGTAAATTTTAAAGGAAGTCGTCTCATCCCTGTTACCACCTCTCCTAATATATATACATATACATATACATATATATATACCATCTTACAACCGGATTGTCTTTTTCCATGTCTATTTCTCAAGAAAACATACAACAACATAAAAAAAATATACTTGAGTAGCATTTTCATAATTAGTATTATTACTTTTAATTATTTTGTGAATTGTAGATTCACATTCCACCCACTTCAGGTTTTCACGGGAAACATGATCTAATATACATCTCACCCTTACCAAAGTGGTGCACGAACCACCTGGGATACAGATACACGTCAGAAATTATACAATGGAGTACTTAAAGTATGATTAGCCTATGTTGTATTGTGCTTCACCCCCACCATCAGATCTCGATTAGGCAAGTGTGTAAATGGGGCAGGACGAGTTTTTACATCACCGTTATCTGTTCCGTCTAAGTTAATTAAGTAAGTAGGAGGTAGGATGAAAATTTAACAACGGCTATCTTCCCTACCTAAGGGTGGATTAGCGAGTGTGGGGCGAGTTAAGCAAGTTAAATGACTTGAGTCTTTAGATTTATTTTATTTTATAAATTAGAACACGTACAATTATAACTTAGAACATGTACAACCACAATAAATTTGTAAATTTCACAAAAATACTTAGAGTTACAGCATAACATATTTTCATAACATACAACGCATTCATAGTTTTATGTCTAAAACATGATAATATGCTTGTCTAAAACAAATAAACAAATTATACAGCATAACCACATGATAGTTTTTTAGTCGAAAGACCACAGACCACAAGTCCACAAGATATGTTATTTGACTAAATTAGACTTTAAATATTAATTATATTTGTAATATAATATTTATATTAATATAATATACATTTAGATTCCCAGGGTTAGGGTGTGGAAATAGGAAACCTAGCTATCGCCCGTCAGGTTATCCTTGTGGTACAAGAAATAGTGGCCATCGATCGTATGGAAAACACAAACATCAAAATATCAAATCTACATAACACTACTGGCCATTTGGGAAATTTCAACACCACATCCTTAATTGTGAAGGATTGACACCAATAGCGCTTCCCGGCCGGAGTGTGGACGGAAGAATTTGTTTCCACATTTATATCTGTATTATGGTAGTGGAAATAGTATAGTAGTAGTAGATAAAGAAGGATCCCAATCGCAAAACGTTGCGACCATGGAAGATGAGGAGTAGGGAAAGAGAGACAGAAAGGATATGTTATGTGCTAGTGAACTTTCTAAGGTACCCAACATTTATATCATCGTAAAAAGGATATTTACGCCTATGTGTTATTAAACTACAGGTCCGGGTTGACATTTTTTCTGTGGGCACACAGATATATACATGCATTTAAGAATAAAATATGAGGGTGTTTTGAAGATTATGGATATTTTGAAAAGTGTAATATTATATCATTTTTTTATTTATGAGAGTGAAACCACTAATCGAAATACGAACATACACTTCTATAGCCATTGCCACACTTAACACTGTTGATCAACAATATAATTTTGATCAGGAGTAGTGGCTGCTTTGGGCTAGTGGAGAGATCACAGTGGACCCCACCCGCATTTCGACCCACGTGGCTTGTTGTCCTCTGTGTCGGACCATCCCCAACTTTACATCTGCCACTTGTTCACCTGTCCAGATCCCAACCGTCTGCTACGATCTAGATTTTCCCTCCAAAACTTGAGACTATATTGTTCACTTGTCCAGATCCCAACTTTATCAACTCCACTATAATCAGCCTTTGAATTGTTTTTCCATATTTGGTAGAAAAAGATTGATAAATAAGGCTTTGGGTTGTCACGGCCCCGCATCCGCACGTCACATGATTCAAACTTCAGTATTAAAATCACGAGACCTACTAATATCACACTGGTAAAAAAAATAAAACAGTCTATTTGGGGGGGGGGGGGGGTGCGTAGACAAGTGATCACCCGCCCCTCTCAAATCCCATTTATATATTTGACATGTGATCACACAAATTAATTTTTTATGCTAATTAGGATTGTTAAATTTTATTCAATTAAGTTAAGATAATTCAATCTTCTAAGTTCTAATTATTAATAGTCCAATTGTCCAACCAGAGTTACTTGTTTGTACCTTGTTTAGGTCCCAAAAATTATTTCATTGTCATCCAATCTTCTAAGTTTTAATTATTGCTAGCCCATTAGTCCAACCAGAGTTACTTATGTGTAGTTTGTTTAAGTCCCAATTTTTTTTTGCGTTTGACAAAAATAAATTACTTCGAATGACCAAACATTATTATAAAGAATTTTCAGAATTTGAGTTCATTGTCCTTTAGAGTCAATTGGAGACATATGTCCATGATGTCAAATCGAATACAGAATTTGAAATTTTGAATAGTCTAACAAAACTTTCACAGAAGATGGTTAAAAAGAAGAGAAATATCATTTTTCCCTTGATTTTCTTGCCGATTACGTTAGCATTAGTTTTATTAGTAGCAACTGTCACCGTTGAGAGAGTGTTTTCAACCATGAACATAGTGAAAAACATATCGTGCATCCAGATGGGAGACAACTGGGTCAATGATGCTCTCATTACATACATCGATAGAGACATTTTCAGTAAGATTAGCAATGAAATGATCATGAAAAGATTTCAGAGCATGAAACCGCGTAGGACTACATTATAAGAAGAATTTTGAATGTAATTTTAATTTTTTTAAGTAGGTATAAGTTTTCCGGTTTGATGTAATTTTATATGGTGACCACCCTCACATTTTACCCTGGATCTGCCACTAGTGGCAGCTACCTGAAAATCTTAAGATTACTCCTACCTACAAATACAATCGTGTTGTGTAACAACTTTTCTCGAGCAGCCACCACTAAGCTTATGGTTTGTCCACGAGTTTTGACCCCTATATCTTTTAACTAATGTTGCTACTAGAACCATTTTAATTGGTTTTTTCAAATTTGATTTCATATATCTATTTTTCCCTAGTTTGGATATATATATATATATATTAAATAAATAAATAATAATTTAAGAACGAACTCTTACACTACTGTAGAAAATGTAATATATGTCAGATATGCGGGGGTATATACGTCAGATATAAGGCTCCCCGGACCCGACGTGATCACCCGCCCCTCTCAAATCCCATTTATATATTTCACATGTGATCACACAAATTAATTTTTATGCTAATTAGGATTGTTAAATTTTATCCAATTAAGTTAAAATAATTCAATCTTCTAAGTTCTAATTATTAATAGTCCAATTGTCCAACCAGAGTTACTTGTTTGTACCTTGTTTAGGTCCCAAAAACTTTTCTCGAGCAGCCACCACTAAGCTTATGGTTTGTCCACGAGTTTCGACCCCTATATCTTTTAACTAATGTTGCTACTAGAACCATTTTAATTGGGTTTTTCAAATTTGATTTCATATATCTATTTTTCCCTAGTTTGGATATATATATATATATATATATATATATATTAAATAAATAAATAATAATTTAAGAACGAACTCTTACACTACTGTAGAAAATGTAATATATGTCAGATATGCGGGGGTATATACGTCAGATATAAGGCTCCCCGGACCCAACGTCTATCTATACATCGTATATACATAGACGTCGGTTACTTAATAACCGACGTCTATTAGTTAGGTATAGACGTCGGCTGTTATATACGATCGACGTCTATACCTAGTGATTGACATTATTTCATATTTATATTTGTATCTTATATCCATTATTTTACACCTAGGCAATGCTACGTGACGAGTTTTATGTTTGAATTTCAGAAATAAAGAGAGTTGATGAGAAGAGGCATGAAAGGACCTAAAAGATAGGAAAAAAGACTGAGTTGAGAGACTCGATGACTAAGGTGCAAGGGAGAATGACCTGAACGTAAGACCGAAGGAGCAAAGAGCAAAACAGTCATACCATCATAGGGAGTATTTTGGCAATTCGATTCGGGTCGTAGCTCCAATAAACGAAGCATATGCATCAAAGACCGACAGAGAAATCCAGAAAAACCCACAACAAATTCCAGCCAGATCCAAAGCTTATGGACCGCCAATTGGCGGTTCGGATCTCTCCGGATCCGCTAAGACTTCTCGAGCGCGTGTATTAGAGTGTGTTTAGGCTATTTTTGGTATTTTTTAGTCCCATACCGAGGGATTGTCTCGGATTACCCTTTTCTATGGCTATAAATAGAACTCTCCCTCCTCTCTTGTACCCCATCACTCTCTTGGTGGTCATCCTCTCTACTAGGAGTTAAAGCCTTGAAGCAAAAACCCTAGTGGAGAGAGACTACTTGTAATTGAGTGAGTAATAAATAGATGTTTTCCATTAGCATGTTGTTTCTTGCTTAGTTTAATTTCCTTTAATATGCTTGCATGTTTGTTTTGTTTTATGTCTTTTAGTTAACTTGTTGTTTAGTCTTTCTATAATTAGTTTAAGCGTGTCTTCTTTCCTTAGTATAAATGTTAGTTTAAATATGTGTGAGTAGTTCCATCCCCTTTGGGGGTGGAGTAGATGTGTGTACATGTTATGTAGATGGTATGAATGCTAGATATTATTATTTGTGAGAGATATTAGTATGCTTGCTTGAATTAATAAGAACTTTACTTGATGGTTTCTGCCATAGTTAGGTACATTCCATGCTCGTTATGTTCTTAATAACAACTTTGCCATGCTCATATTAATCACCTAGGTTAGTGTTGTAAATGATAGGTCTTGTCATTAGGTACTTCTTATGCATTAACAAACACTAACTAAACTTGGGCTTCTTGTATGCATTCACCACACTTATTTCATGTGCACACACACACTCCACCACTTAGAGGTTTTCCATTCCTGAGTTTCATCTTCCTTCATTAGTTTCTTAGTTTAGTTTGTTTTGTGATTTCATTTCATCCCTTCTAGTTTACTAGTTTAGATTAGTGTAGTTTAGTGTAATTAATCCTTTATCTCCTTTCTTTCCCACTCACCTTCGCACAAACCCAAAGTCGACACACCTCCATGTTGATCGACCCGTATTTGCCACCGCTTCAACACGGTCGTGCACTTGCGGTTATTTTAAAACGAATCAATCACGTAGCTAATTGACGTCGGTCATCTAGTCTACCTGACGTTTATTGTCTAGAAATAGACGTCGGTCGTATATAACAGCTGACGTCTATACCTTTTTTTCAAAAGAATAGACGTAGGCTAAAACAAAAAATCGACGTCTATTCCTCAACCTGAAGAAGAAAATAGCAATCATCCTTCACCAAAAACACTGCATAGTAAACACATTCATCCTGCACCAAATTCGTTCACAAACACAAATACATACACACTTTCATCCACAAATACATACACAAACACATACAAGGATACACATAATCATTCAACACACTTGACATTCATACACAAATATTTTCATTCATTTTAAAAATGAGGCGATTATATTAAGGCATAACATTGTATGTTTGTAATAGAAGTGAACTTGTTAAATAAATTACAAAAAAAGTGTTAGTGATATGAGAACCTCTTAGTTCAACAACATGTTTCCTAAAATCTCAGGGAGACTAGATGGGCAACGACGTTCAGGCCATAACAGTCTTAAACGGTTACCTCTCCTTAATGCGTCTGTAAATCCTAGGGGTTAACGTCTAATTGATTTTATTAAGGCTCTTTTATTAAGTGGTTTTTGTTGGCTTTTTAGCCTTAATCTTTATTTAGTTTTGATGATTAAGTAATCTAATCTTAATCTATATTTAATCAATCAACCTAGACAATCAAAGTAAGCAAACATGAATACATGCATTGCATATATATATTCGTGTACTTGCGATATTCTTAATAGGTTGATGAAGAATCAAGCTAAGGAGCTTGGGGACAAGAAGATAAAGACTCAAGACATGTAATCAAGCTTTGGACCAATATGTAATTTAGTATAATTTGAGTCCTTAGGATTAATGTAAACTTGAGCACATTAGGATTCTGTCCCGTATCCCCACGGTTAACCGAACCACACTCGGTAAACCGAATCATGTAGAGTTCGGTCCACCGAACACCTTGCGGTCAACCGTGTAGAATCCTTTAGGTGTTCCCTGGAATCACCACCTCGGTATACCGAACCGCCTTCGGTAGACCGAATTAGCCTGGACCGGTTTTGGACTTTGCTCCAACGGTCGTATTTAAATCTTGACCTAAAGCCAAATTGACTTATCCATACTCGGTACACCGAACTTCATTCGGTCAACCGAATCATATTGCTTTAGGAGACCAACGGCTATTTAACTTGACCGTTATTGGTAAACCATTCTCCCACGCTTTGTCAGCGCAAAACCCGCGCAAACTTCGGTCTACCGAAGTAGAGACGGTCAACCGAACCTAGCATAAACAGAACCCTACCAAACTTACTGTCCATTTTGGAACGGTTAACCGAATCATATTCGGTACACCGAAAAACATTAGGGTTGCTAGTTAGAGAGCTACTGGAGTTGAGTGAGCGGTTCACCGAATAGAATTCGGTAAACCGAAACGACCATCTTCGGTAATCCGTTGGGTTAACGGTCTACCGAAGAGCGTGCAAATTCTGCCCGAACTTTTGTCACATCATCACATTTCATGGGTCAACTTTCTCACCCACTCCCCAACGACTCTAAGAGCTTTGAAGCCTATATAAGGACCTCATTAGAAGCACAACACATGCACTACACTCTCCAAACATCAAGTATCATTGTGCTATCTTTCCCAAACCTTCAAAGCTCAAATCCTATACACTCAAGCCAAAACTTCACCACTTGTATTCCTAGATCCATGTCATAATCCAAGTGTGCTCAAAGTTAGAGTGTCATTAGCAAGAGTTGTGATTCCATTCTTTCATCCAAATCACAAGAGTTGTAATAGCTTCAAGGAAGCTCCCTCTCGGGTTGTGAGAGGAGACACGGGCGAGGCGAGGTTGTTCGTGAGGCTCGGGTTTGTAAAGGCGTTGATCTCGGCCCGGTAACGGAGATCGGATAGTGGAAACCACAAGCGAGGCTCGAGGGACGAGCGAGGCTTGTGAGTGAGGACTAGGACCCGGAGAGGGTGTCGAACCTCGTTAAATCGGGCGTCGACTTCAACGTTGGTTTGCAAGTTCTCTATCTCTTAGAATAACCCTTGCATGATTAGTTGTTAGTTCGTAATTAGTTTTTAATTCCGCATCTTGTTTAATTACGATCACTAGAGGGCCCCTTAAGATCCCCACATTTGGTATCAGAGCCTTGTTAGCTAAATTTATTTTCTTAATCGAAATATTAGCATGGCTCAATCTAATCATAGTGAGGGTTTATCAACTAATAAACCACCTCTTTTTAATGGCCTAAATTATGATTATTGGAAAAAGAGGATGAAAATATATTTGCAATCTCATGATTTAAAATTTTGGACTTTTATTTTAAAAGCATACACCCCACCAAATGATGATGAGATTATTTCATTACCTAAACCCAAAATTAAGGAGGCGGAAATTAATGCCCGCATTATGAATATGTTATATTGTGGTTTAAATGAAAATGAATATAATCGAGTGAGAGGGTGTGAAAGTGCATATGAAATTTGGCACACATTAGAAATGCATCATGAGGGATCCACTAGATTAAAAGAAACTAGGATTAATCTACTCATGCATAAATATGAATTGTTTCATATGCTACCCGGTGAAAACATAAGCGAGATGCACAGTCGCCTCACCGAAATTATTAACTCCCTTAGTGCTCTTGGAAAGATTTTTAGCAAGGGAGAAATGACAAGGAAGATTCTCCGGTCTCTCAACGACGATTGGGAAGAAAAGACAACCGCAATAGAAGAAGCGCAAGATCTAACGAAATTGTCGGTTGAAGAACTCATGGGAAGTCTCATGACATATGAGATACAAATGAAAGACCGCGATGAGAAGAGAGTCAAGAAATCCTTGGGGCTACACGCTGTCGCCAATTCGATCAAAGAAGATAGTGATATCGAGGAACAATTGGTGACACATCAATTTAAGGAATTTCTCAAAGAAGAGAAAGAAAGGAAGAAGAAGAAGAAGAAGAAGAGCAAAAAGAAGGAGAAGAAGAAGAAGGCACTTAAAGCCACTTGGGACTCCTCATCATCTTCTTCAATAGAGGAATTCGCCTCATTATGCTTCATGGCAAGAAAAGACGATGAAAGTGAGGTATCTTCCTCCTCTTCTTATAATTCAAATAGTTCAAACAATTCAAATGATTATAATGAACTTCAAAATGAATTTAACGAATTGCTTGAAAATTTTGAAAAAGTTTGTGAGAAAAATAAACTAGCAAAGAAAAATATAAATGAGCTTCAATCTCAAATCAAATCTATTATGAATGAAAAGATTGAAATTCTTGCTAGTCATGATAAGATTGCATTAGAGAACACTCAATTAGTAGATAAAATTACGTCTCTAAATGCAAATTCATCATGTGATCAAAATATTCAAGATCTAATTGCCAAAAATGTTAGATTACAAAGAGATCTTGAAAGATTCACAAACGGTAAGAAAATGCTTGACATGTTAATAAGTAGTCAAAGACAATCACTAGATAAACATGGTATAGGTTTTTATGCTAATAACATTAAGAACCATGTTATTCACACTACTTTTAATGGAAAGCATTTTGTAGTGAATAAAACTTCCTCAAGTATTTGGGCACCTAAAACCAAAATGGTTTGGGTTCCAAAAACTAACATGATTGGACCCAAGCAAAAATGGGTACCAAAATCTTCAATTGTAGGTACTTGAAGGAGGAAATCGGTGGTGACCGGATGAGCTTAAAAGAAAACTTTAAAGCCAGTTGCATCACCGAATACGGGTTGAGTCAATTCAAAGCGCCACGATGGTATAAATTTTGATTGATTCTATCTAAATTTTAGAGCTTAATAGACATATCTTATGATATAATTCATTGCATATCTTATACCCTATTCATTGCATATCTTATACCACATCCATAATCATAAATGTAAAATTGTAAAATGGATGTTAAATAGGCTAAGAGGGAGAATAGAAATGCACTTAATTGTTAATACTCGTTGTTGCTATTTAGCCTAATTGATAGGGGGATCCTAAAATTGCAAAATCATATAATTAAGGGGGAGAATTAGATATCTTTTACCTTTGCATCAAATGCTTAATGTTTGCTTTTTGATTGATGTCAAAGGGGGAGAAGAATTAAGATAAGCTTCAATTTTAAATAAACTATGCATGTTGTTAGGGGGAGAAATCTTGTAAATGCATAGATTACATATATGTTAAGAAACAAAACATATAGAAAGGGGAGAAATACAATTGAACTCAAAATATTAAGATATAGATTTGTCATCATCAAAAAGGGGGAGATTGTTGGCTTTTTAGCCTTAATCTTTATTTAGATTTGATGATTAAGTAATATAATCTTAATCTATATTTAATCAATCAACCTAGACAATCAAAGTAAGCAAACATGAATACATGCATTGCATATATATTCGTGTACTTGCGATATTCTTAATAGGTTGATGAAGAATCAAGCTAAGGAGCTTGGGGACAAGAAGATAAAGACTCAAGACATGTAATCAAGCTTTGGACCAATATGTAATTTAGTATAATTTGAGTCCTTAGGATTAATGTAAACTTGAGCACATTAGGATTCTGTCCCGTATCCCCACGGTTAACCGAACCACACTCGGTAAACCGAATCATGTAGAGTTCGGTCCACCGAACACCTTGCGGTCAACCGTGTAGAATCCTTTAGGTGTTCCCTGGAATCACCACCTCGGTATACCGAACCGCCTTCGGTAGACCGAATTAGCCTGGACCGGTTTTGGACTTTGCTCCAACGGTCGTATTTAAATCTTGACCAAAAGCCAAATTGACTTATCCATACTCGGTACACCGAACTTCATTCGGTCAACCGAATCATATTGCTTTAGGAGACCAACGGCTATTTAACTTGACCGTTATTGGTAAACCATTCTCCCACGCTTTGTCAGCGTAAAACCCGCGCAAACTTCGGTCTACCGAAGTAGAGACGGTCAACCGAACCTAGCATAAACAGAACCCTACCAAACTTACTGTCCATTTTGGAACGGTTAACCGAATCATATTCGGTACACCGAAAAACATTAGGGTTGCTAGTTAGAGAGCTACTGGAGTTGAGTGAGCGGTTCACCGAATAGAATTCGGTAAACCGAAACGACCATCTTCGGTAATCCGTTGGGTTAACGGTCTACCGAAGAGCGTGCAAATTCTGCCCGAACTTTTGTCACATCATCACATTTCATGGGTCAACTTTCTCACCCACTCCCCAACGACTCTAAGAGCTTTGAAGCCTATATAAGGACCTCATTAGAAGCACAACACATGCACTACACTCTCCAAACATCAAGTATCCTTGTGCTATCTTTCCCAAACCTTCAAAGCTCAAATCCTATACACTCAAGCCAAAACTTCACCACTTGTATTCCTAGATCCATGTCATAATCCAAGTGTGCTCAAAGTTAGAGTGTCATTAGCAAGAGTTGTGAT
The DNA here is from genome assembly GCA_963682175.1 of Triglochin maritima. Taxonomy (NCBI): domain Eukaryota; kingdom Viridiplantae; phylum Streptophyta; class Magnoliopsida; order Alismatales; family Juncaginaceae; genus Triglochin; species Triglochin maritima. Next base: position 32,963,099 of record OY821772.1, read on the forward strand.
TCCATTCTTTCATCCAAATCACAAGAGTTGTAATAGCTTCAAGGAAGCTCCCTCTCGGGTTGTGAGAGGAGACACGGGCGAGGCGAGGTTGTTCGCGAGGCTCGGGTTTGTAAAGGCGTTGATCTCGGCCCAGTAACGGAGATCGGATAGTGGAAACCACAAGCGAGGCTCGAGGGACGAGCGAGGCTTGTGAGTGAGGACTAGGACCCGGAGAGGGTGCCGAACCTCGTTAAATCGGGCGTCGACTTCAACGTTGGTTTGCAAGTTCTCTATCTCTTAGAATAACCCTTGCATGATTAGTTGTTAGTTCGTAATTAGTTTTTAATTCCGCATCTTGTTTAATTACGATCACTAGAGGGCCCCTTAAGATCCCCACAGTTTTTGGACCAAAGAAATGGTGATGAAATCCCCCACCTCATCTCTTATAGGTGATTGCCCCCTAAGTGGTTTTCATACCTTAATCTAACAAACAACACATCAAACAAACACTCACCTCACTCTTGTTCCAATGCAAATCCTACTAACTAATGCTTGTTTTCTGATGAATGATGAGTGAAAGAAATTACGCATCTTACGCCAGCAATCTACGACATAAATCATAAAATAAATAATAAATACGATGAATAGAAATCTTATATGATGAATGACTTAGCAAATATTGTCTAATCTTTTGTTTTAGGTTGTTAAAGGTCAAGTTTCTTAAAGGGGTCAATGAGTTATTAGAAACTAAACATTTGACTAAACAAAATAAGTTTTTTTTCAGCATAAATAAACATTTAACTAAACATAAATAAAAATTTAACTAAAATAACTATTTAACTAAACTAAATCATAAACTAAAATAAACATTTAATTAAATAAGAGAAATTTATATTCTTATCTTTTCTCTCAATTTCTCTAGCATTCAAGCACACGATAAAAAATTTTGCATTTTCAAAAAACTCAAAAAAATATCCTTTAGATAAGCAATTAATCAAGACCTTAATTTGGATTTATCTCCTAGAAATTATCCTTGTAAATCATCACTCACATTTACTTATTTATTGGATATATAATTACATATATACTCATTTAAATAATCCAACCAACGCAACTCAATCCAAACTTAACCAATCCAATGAACATATAGTAATCCATCATCATAACATATAACAAATTGAATTTAACATTCACACAACATGTCAAGAATTAGAGCAAAAATCACACTTTAACAACCAAACCAATCTCTATTCACATTCCACTCTCGTCAACCAAACAAATCCAAAATTCACAATCTCCACAACCAACAACACAATCCAAATCCAAACACCACAATCTAAATTCCAAATCTAAATTCAAACACCACAATCTAAACATATTAAATATGAAAACCTAATCAAACAAGATACAAGACATGGGCTAGTGGATTTCCTTTTGGCTACACTTGAAGATATTCGACATGGACATGTATTAATTTTTCTACAGGTGATTAAGCACAATCCAGAAGAGGAGGGCAAAGTTGTTGCCCTGGTCGGAGGCCGTGGTTGCGGGGACGGTGGTCGTGGAGGTGTAGGGTGCGGTGACGGTGGTCGCATACGCTGTGGTTGTTGGGGAAGTCGAGGAAGACAGCCGGGATCACAGAGGTTGCGCTGGTCGGAGATTTGTCGGAGCTGTGTGGAGGAAGACACATGGTAAGGGTTTTGCTCGGGTTTTGGTTGGGATAGAAGATAAAATCTGAAATCGTGTTCAAATTATAAGACCAATAGACATCGGATATATGCTCTAACCGACATCTATAGGTCGACGTTGTCGGGTATAGACGTCAGCTATAGAATATATCTGACGTCTATAGCATGTCGGGGTAAAGATGTCGAGTTTTAGTCGTCAGGTTCAATGCATGTTCAAATCAACCGACATCTATACCCCGACCTCTCACACAATAGACGTCAGCCGACGTCTATTGTGCGACGAGTATGTACTATTCTATACTAGTGTTAACTCCGTGAGAATGCAAATATCTTTCTATATATATAAGGAATTTACTTTTTGTTGTCACAAGATTGTGTTTAACGATAAAAATAAATCTACAACATAAGTGGATTAAGGATGTTGAAAATCATAAAATTTAGTGATCATTTCATATGAGATCTAAATATCGATTTTTTTAATGAGTGTAGTACGCCCATTTTTACATCTCTAAATATTACGTAAAATGTGTTTCAAATTTTATGATTTTATGATTTGAATTTTTAATCTTAAATTTAGATTCAATTTTATCGTCAAACGTAACCGTGTGTCAACAAAAATTAAAGATATGGATCTCCTTTTATATATATATAATTTATTTTTTTATTTTTTTGAGAGAGAGATTGAACTTGTATAAATCTTGCGAGATTCAAGTTTCTCTCTTTTGCACTTTTTACTTGTGCACTGGATCACAAGCGGTGCATTTTATATATTCACCCCTCTAGGTGGGCTACCTATCTTGTTCATTAAATATCAACGCATTGGTGAAACTTTTTGTACACTTAATCGTGGCAAGTATGAGCTCTTCTAACCATAGGGCAGGACAATCCATTTCTACATTTCCAAATTTCAAATAGAACCCAATGTAATTATTGGAAAATAGTATAAGAAGTATATCCAATTAATGCTTAAGAATACAAGTTGTGGACCTTTATCTAAAAGCCCCACACACCATCCCCATGGGGAACAATTAACTACCTTAAAGATGAAGACATTACACAAAAATGAATGCTAAAATTATGAGACATAGTTCATTGAGGGGTGGATGAAGGGAAGTATAATATAATTAGTGGTTGTGACAACGCTCATGAGAAGTGTATCATGAAGGTTCTAGTAGGTTAAAAGGTATTAGAGTTAACACTTCGGTTCATATATATCAACTCTTTTCTATGAATTCAATGAGAACACAATGGCACTAGCATGTTTCACCGTAGTCTTTCTACAGTACTACGATGTGTAAATTTTTAAGAGCTAGAAGCTACTACTACATGTGGGATGAATATTATGTTGAATGATGTGCAAGTGTAATGAAATATAATCAAAGCAAAGAAAAAGTTCAGGAAAATAAAACTGCACTGTTAAACGTCGTCCGTAAATTACTTAAATTATCCGTGTCGATTACCGTTTTGCATTTCTCTCGTATCTACTTATATATCTCTTCATTTCACTCTCCTACCATCACTCTCTCGTCATCTTCCTCATAATCATCAAAAACAATGTCTCGGAGGTCAGGAAAGGAGTCAGCGGACGCCTCAGTGCACTCGAATATTGTAAAAATTTCAATTTACTTTCAATATAAAAAAATTGAAGGGTGTCTCTGATTGTTATCTGCTTGTTTCGCGATATTATCTGCTTGTTCCTCATAAAAAATCATTCGATTATCTGTTTGTGGTTTATAGGATGATACTACCAAAATTAAAAAACTCGGCTCCGATGACAACTTGTTTCACGTCATCAATTGTTGGAAAATAAATGGGGCATCTGGCCAAGACCCCCCCCCCCCCCCCCCCCCCCCCCGGGGGAGGCGTCCTAACGAGATGTCCGTCTTGATTTTTTTTTGTTTACTTCACCGGATCCAGACATTTCGTCAGTCATTTTCGTAGTGTTAATACTTATAGAGTGAGAAATACTGAGACAGAAAACTTAGTTTAAGAGACGTGACGAAATAGATATTAAATAAATTATAAAAGACAAAAGGATAATTAGAACGGACGATTTAAGTATCAATTCTCAAAACAAAACCACAAAAGTAACACAAAGACTATAATAGTTCAGCCGTACAATCCGCGACGTAGTCCCAAAACACCTGCTTGAAAGTTCTGTTGTCCAAACCATTTAATGGTTAAGGTTTGACGTCATGGTGCTTGACGAACAAACATCATCGAGATATATAAAATCGTGACGTAAATGTTTTTAAAATACTTTTTCTTAATAAAATAAAAAATAGTCTTGTTTTGTTGTCCGATACGTCATGGTAAGGTGTTCAACAAATTTGAATCATATGTCCTCTGTAATCTTGAACACCCACCATCCGCAATGTGCTTAATGTGATGGGTCAGAATAGAATAAATAGTGGGCTTTGTCCGGCTCCATTGTATCAATCTACATTTGCCTTTGGCTAGAAGCTTTGTAGCCGAGCTCGTTGAGGAGTAGTCTCCTAAGTCCTAACTATGGGGTCAATGGTTCAACACTTGGTGTTGTCCTTCGTGAAATACGGTTTCACAATGTTGGACCACCTTCAATTTATATCTAACATTCATTAATTAGGTGTTAGAAGATTCTAGATCATAAAAAAAAACTACATTTGTATCAGCCGCCACCCACCCACTAATCAAGCATGACCTGACTTTCTTTTATCCTAGATTATTCGAGATATGAACTCAACAAGACTTCCATATACATACGTTGTAGTGTGAGTTTTTCTTCTTACATTTTCATAGCTTAACGACGACTCGAACTCACATGGATTTTGTTTGTTCTAGCGGGTTTGATATATTAATCCACAATAACTCCAAACCATGTTGTATCTTTATGTTTCTCTTTATTGGATCCTTATTTTACAAGTGGGGATACTCACGCAATTCTAAGCACGCCCACGGACATCCACTCTAGTCTCCTGTCGCGCACCCATGAGACACAAAATCAAAGAGTCACACAAACAGTAGTACTGAGTCGTACGGAGGGACAAGCACACGAGCACCACACAGTCCCTACAATACTAACCCTAGTCTAGATGTACTTAGCCTGCTAGCATCTACTCTTACACGCGTGCTACTACCACCACTTAACATATTACGTATACATTAAAATTAACCTACTAATTATCAAGAAAACATATTACATATATGTATATATTATAAAAAAGTTAAAAACATGTCTTTTTTGCAGTAGAGAGAGGGTTATGTACTTATGTATCATGGAGTTTGATTGGTTTTTGTTCCCTGATAATATGCCGGTACGTAGTAGTGGGGGCCTCATGTTGGTTGGTGTTGATAAGGTGCATGTTTACTTAGAAAATGTGTTGGGTTGATTGACTTCAAGGTGTCAGAGGACTGGAAAGAGCATGTGATCCGTAGCCTGGTACAGGGAGGGAGTAGGGTGGAGAGTTCATTTCATGGACTTCTCATTTTCAATCAGTATTTGTAGAAATATCAAAAGTGACGTGCATTTCAATATTAATGAAAAGAAAATAGTCATTGAAACTGCATTTATATTTTGACTGAGTAAGAAATTCATGTTTAACTTAGCCTTAGCATGACATGGTAAATATTTGTAACAAAATAAAATATATTTGTCACCTACTTATGTGGGTTTGGATCATCCGAGCAATCTAATCTTCACCATTTCGATGGTCGGCTATGTCTGCCGACAAGGGTTGTTAACTTGAAAACGAAAGATATTGATGAAAAACCAAAAAAAATTCAAACTTGGTTCACGAACTGCTTGAACTCGAAAAAAATTGATGTTCAACTCAATAGTTCGTTCGATTTTTTTATTATTTCATTCATAATTATTTTTTTGTATTTGTTAATATCATAAGATAATACTTATGATTTGAAATTTTGCTCGATTCGGTTCGTTTACACCCCTAGAACTCTGCCTGACACCAACCATAAGATGATTATTGAGTGTAGCATTTACGACAACGACGTCCTCTGAGAATAAAGACATGCCCACGACTACAATACAGAAGACTACAATGACCTAATTAAAAGCTCTTTGTTGTTTAGTTTCTCCGTTTCCTCCACTTACATAAGACCCAAGATGGAACTTGGAAGTATTTGACATCAACGTGATATCATTAACCCATGGATTGATGATTGGACTAAATTTTAGAATATCCTACCTTGTTCCGAATAAGTTAATTTCAATTACCAGAAGAGTAGATCTAGTAACCTAACCACATTAACTGCATCCAAGAGTATTTAAACCGCAATACATGGTATTTTAACTGGATCTGATAATGCTTATCAAGGTTGTGATATGCAGTAACGCGACATTTACATGGAGAATCCCAAAGTAAAAGTGGTATGTGGCGTTCCATAGTATATCACATTTAGAATTTTGATAATTAGAATTACAAATATAATAAAATTTATACATATCAGATACGAATTCAAGTTGTATACCAAAATAATTATGGTTGATTGTAGTTTGCCTCCTGTTCTTTACATTTGTTGCATTGCATCCTTATCCTTTAAAATTAGGCAGTTTGCCTCCTTGACCTTTCATATTTTGGCAAGTTGCAGATCGAATATTTTAATAAATTATTCCCAAAATGTGGTTCACTTGTTTGTAATTACATTTAGCCAAATGACCTTAAAACCGACTCAAATACTCGTTCAAATACTTTGTTTATAACCCCACTTGATCGTCTAACTTTGGGGATTATAATTTTAACTTGATAATCGAGTTGGATTAAGGAAAGGTGTTTAAATTAGTTTTTGGGTTGATTTTGAGGTTATTTCGTTAAGAGTAATTATAAGGGTTGGCAAAGGGTATTTTGGGAATAGTTTATCTAAATATTAGATAGAAGTGTGTAACCTGCAAAAATACAAAAAGTGCCTAACTTTGAAGAAGAATGGGGGCAAAATGCAACGGAGTGAAAAGACAGGATGCAAAGTGTAATTAATCAAAAAATATATAAGTAAGAAGTGAATTGAACCTGTTAAGTTATAATTTTTAGGGTTAGCACTCAATCCGACTTAAATTTTTAAACACTCAATCCGATCTAAATTTCAACCTATCTGATCTCCATTTCGATCCAAAATGAAAGTTCAATTGAGATAATTGATAACTTTAGAAGTTCAAAATTACGCAGTGAATTAACGAGAAAAAACGTAATTAACCTTATTTTTTAATACAAAAGACCAACAACAAATGACAAATAGCTTCAATCGAGAATGGTTGGCGAGAGCAGAAGTTGACCAATCACGGCTACAGGCTGACGCGATGGGTTTAGTACTAGGATGACGACTAGCCAGGGTCATTTGCAGTCACTTTTTTGGTCAGTGCTACGGATTAGTTTAATTTTTAATGGTTGATTGTGAACCAGCACCCACTAACCACCACGAGTCATTAACCGTGGTTGTTTACCAGAGTTGTACTTCAACTTGCATCGGATTTCTTGACGCGGCCCGCCCATAAGGTCATCACTGTTAACGACCTGATCATGAGCGTTTTCTCTCTTTCACATCAATTTTTTTCTTCTCTCCAACCCATTTTTTTCTCTTTCCTACATCATTCGCATCTTAACCACAACCCACAACAACCTATCTTTTTTCTCCATATCATTTCAGATTCTATTTTGGAAACAATTTAAAAAATTTAAAATTTTCTAAAAATCAAAACAATTATAAAACGTATTTTCAAAAAACATCAAACAAAAAATTCAAAAAATCAAAACAAAAACAAAACAAAAAATGATCAAAAAATAATAAAATATTCAACGACCCGGTCGGCCAGGTCGTCGACCCGGTTCTTGATGACCGGGTCGTCTCCCCCAACGGGGGAGACGACCTAGTCATCCCAGGTCGTGGGGGAGATGACTCGGTCCTCTTCCCCGTTAGTGATTCTCTAGGCAAGATAGGGTTGATCAGACGACACATGTTGATGCAGAGGACATATCCAAACACCAACCCGAATCCAGCGCAAACCAGATGACTACTTCAAGTCGTTCACCGCCACAGTAATGCAACTTCAAATTCTAATAATGTTTGCAACTCCTAGCCCTGGGTTTCGTGTCGTCTCGTGTCATGCCGTGTCGTGTGCCGGAACGACTCCCTGGGTCGGGCAAGATCCGTGTTGGATCTCGGGACGTCAGGTCGGTTTTTCTGTGTCAGGTCGAGTTTTGTTTTTTCGGACATTTTTTTATTTGAAATATACAATCACAATAGAATTAACAAACACAATTTAGTTTTCCTCAAAGTAACCAATTTATTTATTAATAATTGTTGACTTAAATCGAGAAACAATATAAATACATAAGTGGTTACATATTAAAAAAGCCTAAAGGCTAGCTAAACTTAAGAAGTAATGAAAAAACATAAATGGTATTAGGAAAAAAATTACTCCTTAAACATAATGATTTAGCTAATTCATCTTCAATATTCATCATTGTCGCTACTGGTGTCGTTAATATTCATGCATGTTTTGCATTTTGTCCGCGACGTCTATCCAATCTTTCAAGCATACACTCATCTCGATTGACTTATCAGACAAGTTTTGTCTCTTCTCACTCAAGACATGTTTACTTGCGCTAAATGCAGACTCTTACGTCATAGTTGACGCCAGATAACATAATAGGTCTCGTGTCATCAATGAGACTAGTGGAAACCTACCTGAGTTCTTTTTCCACCTGTTTAAAACATCAAAAAAATTAACTCAGCAGTAGTTAGGTGCATTTCAGTGTTTAAATATCCACTTAATCCATTTTGTGTTTCATTTTGCATTAATTTTAATTTCTTTTTACTTAACCAATTCCATTAGGAGTCGTGACGGTGGTTGTGATGAATTTCAATAAAATCTAGTATTCATAATAAAAGTTAAACAAAAACTAAATGGAGAAAATTTTCAATATTTATTAAACTTAGTACCCGTTACATTTAAAATTTCAACAAAACCAGCACGTGACCTATATTTCGCAAATACTCTTGTAATTGGAAGTAATTCATAGATAAATATGTTAGAGGTGGGGTAAAATGTTTGGTTTTATTCTAACATAATTTTACAATTATCCCAATCTATGGGGGTTAGATTATACTCATTTTGTTTTTCATTATAAATGGTTGTAATTACAAGATTATAAGAATAACAACATTTTAACATGATGAGCATCACACACTACAAATGTTAACATTTTAAAATTTTAACATTTTAACATTTTAACATTTTTTATATAATCATGTTAAACCTAGGAATTTAGATGTACTATTGCAACCTACATAGGATATTGCATTCCTAATATTTTCTAAGTAAGATTTAATTATTTCAAGTCCATCTTGGTACTACGAAACTCAAAGTAAGGCAAACACATCTGATATGAAAAAAGTAAACCATTATAGATGTATGACAATAATTTATAAGCATTTTTATTGTTGAATTGTTATTAGTAGCATTATCAAATGCAATTGCACAAAATTTATTTTCAAAATTATTAGCTACCGTGACATCTTTAATATGATTAAATATAACATTTGTAATGTGTGATGCAAAATAGGTAAAAATGATTTTTTTAAATTTAAACACCATATATCATCTAGATAATGAGCAGTTACGCAACAATAAAAAAAAATATTTGGATCAGTGCAAATGTCACTAATTATTACTACATTATTGTTCATTGATGTAAAATAACTAATCATGCGTTCTTTTTCTTTACTGAATTTATAATATGCAATATTTTTAAGTATTTTTTTAGAAAATGGTTTAAATTGCGACTTATGGTAGAGAATTACTTCCCTAAGGTCTTTAGATTCACAAATGTTAAATTGTAGTTCATCTCTAATTATGAAATCAACAATTATCACTTTAATTAGACAATATCTTCTGAAATTTAAAGTTCCACTAGTTGTGTCTAAAATCGATTAACATGAATCCACTACCAATGATACATGAAAGAAAATGTCTACTTAAATGATCGGTTGCTCCACTTGACTTAACCGATTGTACGTTACCACGGGTTTTACAAGTAGCAATTGGTTTACCCTCGGAAGTTTGTCCTTCACCAAAATCATCACATATTGTAGATGTTTATTTCCTAGTACTTCTACCCTTAGATCTAGGTGGATTAACACAAGGGGAGGGTTATTATTATTTTCAGAATTAAATGTTAAAACCTTGGAAATTAGTAAATATTGAAACAAAAGGTGAATTTTTTCCACAAATGAGAACGTCATGACGATGATTGATGAACTAAAATTAACTACAAAAAAAACATTTAAAAAGTTGGGAAACGAAAAGTGGAGTCGTGAAATCAACGATTATCAGTCTACTTGTAGCTTTAGGCTACACATTTTAGCTCAAACTCGACCCGTTACCGCCCAAATTAGAGAAAAAGTAGAGAAGAATTGGAGAGAATCAGAATAAGAGTATGATTTTTTTGTGAAGAAAATAAGGATTGAGAGATTTATCTAGGAAGGAGGGGGAGGGAATAATTTAATAAATATATTTTTTTTAAATCCAACGGTGCTTAGAGCCGTTAGCTACAGTGCCAGGCCGGGCCCTGACACAGTCCGTTACCCAGATCTAGCAACTCTTATTTACCAAGGTCAATATATATGTATGCAATTGTCACAACTTGATGTTTGACGTATATTTATCAAGGTCAAATTCTTTGGTTTATCTAAATGATGAATAAAACAAATGCAGTAGGTAAGAACGAGATCGGAGGTCATTTGACAAAAATCAATACAATAAAGGAAGACAATAACACCCATTAAAATTAGGATGTGTATATGTTCCACAATCAAATATACAAGAATGAATAGGAAATACAATATGACTACAGCATCCAGCAATAGATGAAGCCGCTTCTCTCGTAAAATAGGAGACACAAGGACCCAATATTTTCAAAACTTTGGAAGATGCACTGAACTCTACTGTAGTATAATTTACAAAGATATCATATACCTGAGAGCCGACACAAAGCTAAAAATATAAATCTCGTAGTAATCATCGTGAATGAACGTCACTTTTTAAAATCAAGATGAAACAGGTGCAAGGTTCAACTCAAGGGGTCTCAATGCCGCTTGAACTATCTCTTGGACTGTCCGGTTGCGTCGGCAGACATCGGATAGCTCCTCCAACGTAGCTGTGATTGCCGAAATATCTGAACCTGATGCCACCTCTGACAGGGCCTCAAGAAAGCTTGAACGCTCCAATTCTGTCAATGCTGTTGATGGTATCAGGGAAATACTGACTTTTGCCCATTCCAGCACCTTGATTCCATATGTTTTTGTAAGTGCCAATAGGACATACGTCACCTGAAATTGCACTCGCTCAGGATGACCAAAGAGATTGAAGCATTTGTACATGGTAAAAATTGAAAGCTAAAGATCTTAGTTAAGTGCTAACCCCCTCTAATCGAGAAGATGGTAAAGCTCCAGCCATTGAAGCTATCAATATTCTGGTGAGAGTTGCACCTCGAGGAACCACCACATTGTCAATTATGGACTTGTACTTGTTTCCTTCAGAAGAGTTTGCAAGGTCAAAGACATCGGACAGGAACGTCAATATAGATTTGCAGGCATCTCTGAATAACCACGGATAATACATATGTCAGGAAAGATGCATATTTTCATTAAATGTTGCAAGTGCACGAAGAAAATGATTTTTATTGGTACGTTTAGAAAAGGAATTCAACAGTAAATATCTAATATTTAGCAGCAGTTCAAAAGAAGTTATCTACATGAAACAACTTTTAGAGTGGTATGAAGTATTAATAATCATAAACAAATTAATTATATAAAACAACAAGCCCTTTACCAGCAACATGGGAAATGCAATAGACTCAAAGATAAACTATTTAGGCTATTAGCATCCTGATCTACAAAATCTGTCCATATTCAAAACTATTTGTGATGACTAAGGGCCGGACTTCAAGAAATATAGTACTTTTTAGTCACAAGACTACATTAACAAGGAAAGAAACATAATCTCAAAAATATAAATTGAACCTTGCACTTCTGATACATATCTAAAACAAATCAAACAAATAAAAGCATTAAAGAAACAAAATTACTCAAAGATGCAAAAAAAAAAAAAAAACTTTAGGCAATTCAAGTTTATTTGGCAATTATTTGCCTATTTCAAAAGCAGCCATGAGATATTTACATCATTAGTTCAAGAATGTGATATATGCGGTCCTAAAATATTGCTCAGTGGGTATCTTTTGGACCCACATACCTAAACAAATAAATAAGAAATAGACCAAGATCAAACCATAAAGCCATACACCTAATGTTTTTCCTTCCCATGTGTGCAAAAACCCTAACGCCCTCTCCCCAACGCCAATAGCTCCTCTCTTGATTTAGATTTTCTAACTTTTAACTGTCAAATAATTCATCGGATTGTTAATTCTTTCCAATCTACTTAGGTTGGCTTTGGATTCATCACGACGAGAGACCATTTTGAGAGACGGATTCATCTCTTGAGACAGAATTTCTCAAGAGACAGGTTTCTTTAAAAATCAAACATTCTGACAGTTTCTGGATCTAAAAATTGAACATGTATGGATGTCAAAATCCTTGTAGAATAAAAGCCCATTTTACCCCTCCTTCCAACTTCCAGCCCAAAAATAATAGGCAAAGTCAAACCTTTTGCACCAACCCAAACCCTTCTCGCAGCCAATAACCCCCATGACAGGTTGTCCTCGACACCCAAAAACCCTTTACAGAAACCTCCAATCTAGGTTCTTCTCACAACCACAAACCCAAACCCTTCGGAGAGCCAAATCGAACCCAATGATCTAATTGCACAAATCAACGTCGCTGTGTTCCAACTTGCCCAGGCCATTGTTGCTAGACAATTGGGCTCGAAGTCTTTATTTCCATTTTCAGTGAAGAATCTCCAGAGGTGGAAGAGAGGAAAGAGAGAGAAAAATCCTAGTTATAATTCCAAACAGCACTAAACTAGAAATCCTACTCAGTTAAATATGTTATGATGACTGGTATTTCTTTTCAAGTAAAAACGTAACATTTTTTATTAGCCACAGCTGAAAGGTTAAAAAAAAGACAGCATCATGTAATATGGATGCCACCCAACATGTAATACAGGTGTGAGAGATCTGCAGTCAAAACATAGTTCCGAAACAAGTTCATGCATGCCATCTTTCAAAAGAAAAAGAATCCAACAGAAAAAGAATTTGCAGATCAAAAAGATAGGTAAGGATAATACTGGAAATAACCAAGAAAATAAAACACTTAACCATTCCATTTCATTTCACAACAGAAGAATACCTAGGAAATAATTTGGGTGTCACGTCAAGAAACTACGAAGTCAGCATAGACCATAAAGCAAATGATGGAAAAATATGGGAAAAGACAATTAATGTAAGAATGGGATTGTACCTATGTTGCACAGTGATTCCAATAATCGCGCAATCGATCAAAGGGGTAAATATTGAAGAAGGAACAAATAAATCAGGGCAGTAACGAATGCACCGTGAAGCCAACAAGAAGCAATCATCTACTATATCAGGTCTTGCAGTAAAATCCTATACAAGAATGCAAAGGAGTTGAATAATAATTTCAAAAAAAAAGAACAGTGGCTTAAGCATATAAGCACCTGAATCGTTGTCAGAAGTTTTACAGTGTGTCTGAAGAGACACTCAATTAAACTTTGAAGGTAACTTGCACAAGATGGATCAGACCCAAATATCTGGCATATAAAAATCCAAGTTAAAAATGGTCATAGCTCTTATCTATGCAGATGGGAACCATTATAAAATAAACATATCGACCTTTATAACTTCACTTGAAAGATATAAGAAGCAAGGTTGATTATGTTGTTCATATAATGCCTGCACCTCCTCAAGCATCGCACCTATTAGAGCACCCATGAACCTTTCACAAGTTCTCACCTTGAGATCAAAATATAAAATTTTAGCAATAAAAGGTATACATTAGGAATCTCAGTACAAGTGAACAAGTACATGTACTTACAGCATACTTGCAGGCGCGGCATAATGATTCCATTGTCCTCATGTCCCATGGGCGGCTGCATCATAAAAGAGAACATGTAATCATGTTAAGGCTGTATGGTATGAAAAAAGCACCACATGACAGGATGAATCCTAGATAATAGCCAGGATTGGGTCTTACTAATCAAAGATTGCCTTAAATATTGGCCAAAACTTCTGAACTGCATCGGCCACAACGGCAGGAAGTTTAACGTACCTGTAAGTTTGCTTCTAGTCAAAAGGCAAAGTAATAATCAAGACAATATACACTAGTAAGAAAAAAAGCAAGCAATCACCTAAAAGTGCAGGCAAGTCGATCAATGTGGATAGTAAGCTGGCGTGCAAGTACTTGTTGTAGGCCAGCTTCACCTTGATTTGTTAGCTCCTGCCATTTGCAGACAAAGAAAGCAATAAATAGATTTATCACAAGTTCTGCACTCCAAAGTTATAGTAAGTACCTGCAGTGGGCTTATGGCCGGAAGGCACAGTAATTCCATAGCTTTTTTGGCTTGGTCTAGCGGAAGTTCTGTGATAACCACGCTGACATAGAAATGAAAAAAAGTCAACTATACACACAAGCTTAAACATCGATATTTGTTAAATCATTTAGAATGTGACCTCCAGATCAATAACAATTTTGGCATAAGAAATTAGAAAATAAATCTTCATCAATTAAGCAATACCTCAAAGCTTCTACAAGATGAATAGAGTCATCCGCAGAAACTTTAAAGCCCCCTTCTCCACTGATTGCAATGTGATAGATATGAAAAATACCATCTAATGATCCCAATAACTTCTGCCGACAATCTAAAGAAAGAATATTCAAGTTCAGAAAAAATTAATACATTTAAAGAAATTGCTAAAAGTTGAGTTTCACAATTTTAGATAGCAGCAAACAAAACAGCACACATTATAGCGAAATGAAAACAGGTTATATCCCATCACATATTATGCCTGGGACAAGATAAACTCCTTCACGAGTAAAATTATTTCAAACAGAAGCGGGATACAATTTAAATTCTTAATATGTCAACAGGCAGGTGAAGTTACACTTTCATTTCTTGGAGGTATGACAGAGGGGCTATTAGCACTTCTTCCTAGAGTACTGATTAACCTGGAAAATACTGAGAGGGATAAATACATCATGTGTTTGGGTAGACACATGCCTGTAACTTTCAGTTCAGACAATGAGCTAATGCCCACAGTGACCAAGTATGACAGGAATTATAAATGCTTTTACATGCTCATTGGTAAAAGCTTGACATCATGTATCGGAGACTTACAAAAAAGTAATCCTGATTAAAGCAAACAATGGATGAAGCATGCTATGAATAGCATAGATAAATCTGACTTAAATACACAAGAAAGAGCTCCTCACCTTCCTTCACCTAATGTGACAATAACTTTTATCGAGATCCCCAGCTCTACTCATTTTTTCACACACGTTGCTTTAACAAGGTATGGCAATAAATATTGTCAAAATTAATAATAAGCACCTTCACATATATACTTGAAAGCAAGAGCTGCAGCTGCAGAAGACTCTTCAGATGCACTCATCCCTTTCGTGAGAATATCTACAATAGCAGACAATTGGGATAGTTCCGGTGGAGCCGCATCTAGCCACTTTGCATATGCACCGATGGTGGAGCAGGCTAAAATAATTTAAATACCACAAAACAAAAATTAGAAATAATGACTAAAAAAGAATGCTACATTAAATATGAATTTTGTGTAATAATGTGTATCTCACTTGTTTGTAATAGCTGGGGTTGATAAGGGAGCTTAGGAAGCAAGGATATAAGCTGCATAAGAAACACCAAAGTTAAACATATTGAACTTCTCGCTCCAAACATTTTGTATCTTCAAAGTCAAATTATATCTTCCCATTCCAACCACAAACAATTGAAATTCTCATCCCAACCATCCCAACAAGAAGAAACCAGCACTCACATCAAGCCACCAATAACACTGAAAGTAGAAACTGATCCTAATCAATGATCGTCAAGTTATTCGATCGTTAAAAAAATCATCAAACTAGTCTTTTGTTAAATTACTAATGTAGAATTAAATCTTCCTTGAAATAAATGTAAAATTTAATGCTGAAATATCTTTCTAGAATAAGATCTCAATGTGAAAATAAACTGATAAATACAGAAAGGAATAATTAAGGGGGGAAAGAAAACATTCCGAAAGAATGGTCATACCTGGGGCATTATTTCAGATTCTCGAATAGGAACAGACTTGGCTATAGACTGTATACAGTAAAGAACAGCCTCTACAGGTTGCCATTCACAGATTCCATCATTTCTGTGATTGCCTATTACCTGAAACCCATAAGAAACAAAAAGTCAGTTAACAACCATAATGGGAGTACCCAAGTCATTCCAATTTGCATATCTTCTTCAATTGTTCCAAGAAAAACCATATACACAAAAGGAAACACAAAAAGAGGATTCCCATGGCTACTCTTGCAAAAAAGGGATTCCCTGACTAACAAATCCATGAGAAACAAATCTAAACAGTTATCTCTTACAGCGGTGAAAAGAAGCGTAAAAAGAGCAGGGGGGAATACAGAACATGGCCAAAACAAATTGATACTCATCCCTGCATGCTGAAGCACAAGCAGCAAAGAATATTTAAGCATTGGGAGGGAGGACATCACCCAAAAAACCTACTCTATAGGAGGTGGTAAAAACTAAGCTAGCGTTTCGGAATAAATTTAAGGAGTAGCTTTTGAAAAAATCTTATTTTTCTAAAACTTGAATTTTAAGAAGTGATTTTTCAATTTTATTGTCTGGATGACATTGATTTTGCTTGTCAAACTTTACTAAAATACCCTTTTGAGTTTTGAGATCAAAATAAGTCAACAATTGTCCAGTCCAAAAGGTGCAGTTTTCTAATACTTCAAAGTAGAGTGTTTTTGTCATTATTTAATGGAAATATCCAAAATGAATAGTACTAACTAGAAAACAATACACATTTTGTTTAATCAGATAAAATGGCCACTAAATTTCAAGTCTTGACATGACATCCTCACACAATTTTAAAAAAATCATACAAACTTCAATTCCTCTAGCATGTTTATTTAAGCAAATAATGATCAGGACTGAACATAAACCACTAGACCAAGTCAGAAAGAAAAGAACAAAGATGAGAAAATAAATAGAAACTAGAAAGACAGCTGAAAAATGAAAATGGCCACTAATAACCTCCAACCAGACCAGTCATCGGTAAACGAAGTAAACCCAAGTCTACAACCCAGATCAACCATTATAAGAAAATACATTCCACATGCAAACTCTGACTTCCTTACACGAGTATACTGACTGAGATCATGAAATAAAGGTTGTCCTGAGCATTAATGAAGATGGTCAGAGCTGTATTTTGATTCTGGTCCAAGTCCAACAGGTTACATTGACTTCTCTATGATATACCACACCAACTGCAAGCACCTCTAAAGCTCTACAAGGGCCTTTTGTGTTCAGAGAAACATCTGGACCCACTTCCACTAGCCCTACTTGATTCCATTAATAGAACCTTCATATACATTCTCAAAAGGAGCAGCATGCTTGTTGAACAAAATAAAACTGATAAAGGAATTCCAGATAAGCATCTACCGTGGCAATATCACCGAAGACACATTCGCTGGCTAAATCAGTCATTAGATTTCAACAGGATTTCAATGAAGGCACTGATAGACCAAAGAATATCTGTACTGCAGGCCTCATGCATTCCCATATTAATGATGGAAAAAAAATCAACTGTGTTTACTGTGGGTCGGGGCCTGGGGGGAAGATAGGGATGATTTACATCATCATTACGCAGGAAAACCAACTCACACAGATCAGCATGAATAACTAGGTAGTCTAGGAGGCAAGAAATCCACAAGTGCCTTGAAATTAAATTCTCAGTTAAAACATGCCCGAAGTGACGTGCATTCAAAAGGAACAAAGATTTAGGTTTTCAATAAAAATGATTCACCTGTAAAAGCTTCATATAGAGAATCTTGAACGTTGCTTCACCTCCGAGAACTGAAGTTGCATCATCTAGAATATCACTGACCGCTACCGGGATAAATTGTAAATTCAATCAACAATATTAGGATAAAAAAGATTGAATATCAACAGAGAAAAGAGAACATTTGCTTATATTCTAACAAATGACACGACAAGACACTTGGAGAACACAAGCTAACCACATTTCTTAATTATTTGTCAACATGTATGCAGACCCACATAATAGTGTAAAATACAGAGACCAGATGAAGAAATGCTGGAACCTTCACTCGGAGACACCCCACTAATTCGTAAAATGAAAGAACAGCATTTCTGCCAGGAAGGCAGGAGAGCTTTTCTCAAGATATCCAATTTTCAGTTGTATCTTTTATTCAGTTCTGAACGTACACCAAAAACAAACGCTAGGTTTTAATGGTTTGTTGTGTATCCATACCATATCTTGTATGCTTGAAATCCTTCAGGTCTTCCCTTGAAAGGTTTTGATAATCTTGTGGATATTGAACTCGAAAAATAACCTGCATCACCCAGGCATAGATTCAAAAAATTTAACTCCTAGTGTATAAGTGGGAAGAAAATGCTTTTTGTCTGTGAATATTATGACAGAAGAAATTTCAAGACACAATAACAAAATTAGTGATTTCAGCTTTTACTGAACACAAAGAACAAAATTGCAATCACATAAGGATATCCACATAGCCTACCAAGGATACAAGTAACTCAAAAGTCGAGCGAAATAATAACAGCCTCCGATTGCTCTCAGTTTCCAATGTCCCATTAGGCCCATTTGATGAGTATGATTCCCTGCAACATAAAATCTAAAGATCCACTTCGTGTTCTCAAATACAAACATGCACACGGAATCTGTCAGTTCGGAGAAAGCACCTTCTTGTCAAGATAATCTGAAGATGATGCCAGAAGTTGTACGTCATTGAAGAAATATCATACTCAGGATGTGAAGCAACTTCAAGTAATGCTTGCACAATTAGCATAGATTCCTCTGAACCTGAGTATTAGGACGAAGTCAACAGTGGTATAATCATCCAATATATGTTTAATTAAAAACCAAACATTTGCTTTCATAAACTGTTGCACCTTAACCTCATAGACCTTGTAAAGAAAATGGTGGAAGATTTGCAAAAAAGAGCCAAGTTTAAGTCAATGAGATCAATTATTATGGAATACCTGCGGCAATCAATTCAACGTATGACTCTCCCATGTCAGAAAATAATCGAGCAATAGCCTTCACATCTTCCTCATCCTGATACAACAAAAATAACACTAACACCAATCACACCAAAGATTATATATATATATATATGTAGTAATAGAAATGAAGAAAGATGGGACAGATGAATTGGTCATCTTGTACCCGCAACTTGCAAGAGTTGTTTATATGAACTATAGAAATTTAACCATATATTTGCAAACATAAACATGAAATGAGTTTATAAATTCACGTTAGAGATCTTGCAATACAAGTAAATATAAAGATCAACATTAAATTATGAAGTAATATAATTAAATGATTACTGGTGACTTGGGAATTTTGTTAAATTACTGCAATCTTATCCAAGACGATTTCCCAGTAAAAGAATATTAACTTGAACACTTGAACAAAGAAAGAGAAATTTTCAATTAAGGTTTTCCTTTATAATCTTTTATGTATCATCACGAATTGGACAGTCATTAGATAACAACAGAATAATATAATATACAGGAAAACTATAAAACAGAGCAACACCATGTATGATGTGGTAACAAAATATTTGACGTTACATGAACATACAGGAAAATTGATAGGATACTTAAAGATTTGATGTCCTTGGCACAAGATATAGGCATATAAAGGAAAATTGATAGGATACCTTAGAGACATCTTTAACCTGTGCTTTGAGGTCCATAACACGAGGAACAAGTACTTGAATGAGAGGCATCTGTGCTGCAAGACCACCAGAACCACTAGATACTGTATAATGTATCAACTCTGAAATCACTGCATATCAAAGCAAGAACATCTCAATAAGTTCAACAAAACATTTCTTGAATTCACATGCCTCACGAGAAGGCAAAGTAAGATCATAATCACATGATTTGTGAAATCTGATCCTATTCGCTACATCTAAATTGGCAAAAAATTCTCTTAACTTATGTACAATAATGTTTATCCACTTCAGTTTGATCAGCAATTCAGAAGGGTATATTTAGAAGTATCACCGCATTAGTAGGGTTGCAGTCACTCTTTGCCGCATCTTCTCCGGAAATAGATGCAAGCAAGAGAGCACCAGAAATGTACAGTAGGCCGGTCAAATTAAGGTTATGTTCTGCTCTGCCACTTGCTCAAGATCAGCTCAATTTGGCTCGGTTTGTGGTCAACATCCTTCATAATGAGCCAACCACAAGCTGTTTCTCTTATTGAACCGAGCTACACTTGCTAAACGGCTTGCTATATAGATTGCTTGATGAGCTATATATTTACTTACATACAAACACTATATTTGACATGATTTATTTGTTTGGGGTTTCGGGAATAATATATTAGCTTCAAGCTTAAGAATGAAATGTTTGTTTCTTGTGTGGAACATGATATACCAATTCTGGTTCAGTAATAATGTATTTTCTTTTGGCTTAGATCTTAGTACATGATATATTTGTATGTTTTTACTTAGGGACGAGATTTTTTAGTACTGGTCTACATATGATATCTAATAATTTTGCTTCTGATCTAGCGCAAGATTCATGTATACATAATAAGCAGGTGAGCGAGCAAGAAGCTAATAGGAAGAATACTTTGAGCCATACACGCCTCATTAAAGCTGGAGATGAGCTAAGCCAATTTCATCTTCAAGCGACACTAACAAGCTGATAATGTCAAGCTAAGCTCATCCAAAATCAACATGTTTACATCCTATCTACAAAAATGTAGGGAGACATTTCAACTTATATAAAGGAAAGTTTATTTCAGCAATTGTTACCATTTACAGATGCCTCCAGTAGTTGCTCCGAATGCAAACAAGAAAGGGCCATGTGAACCAGAGGGTGGGAAGCAAGAAAAGAAGCAGAGATGCTGAACACCAATTAATATGGTCCATAAGACAGAATATAGATTATTTCGAGTTCAGATAGCAAGAACTTATTACTGAAATGGGTAAGAGCAGAACAAGGATGGACATGGAATTTGAGTTTTTTTTAACAGTATAAATAAAATTATATTAAAGAGGAAAAATAAACTGTAGAAGATGGCCCATTAAACCGGGGGGGGGGGGGGGGGGGGGGGGGGGGGGGGGTGGGGGGGACATTTGAGCTGTTAAAGCATGCACATCCAGACATGGATACCAAGATGCCCGTGATGCGACCTTCTCGTATTTAACATATACACAATATAGGTATATATAGTTTTACATATATAAGATTTATGAGAACACAAGCTGGGGGAAAAGTGCACCCGCTACTTAGTCGAAGCCATGAAGCCAAAGCCTCCAGAATCTGTCAAACCAACAAAAAAAGGTTAACGTACTACAGAGCCTCCATGACATCACAATGCACAATTAATTTTATATACTATAATTCATATCACAGTATATTAGCTTCGAATTTTAGGATCTTTCAGGCTAACATTAGTGAGGCACTGAGGCATATCTCTATAATGTCTACTGGTTTTATACTCTCATAATCCCATTCCATTAACAAAAATTGTTTAAGAAGGGAAAAGATCAAAAGCACCAATACGCCCAGTCGAGTTCCATATTCAGTTTGGCTACACATTTGCTCTGATAAAAAGAAATGCTTCTGACTGACTTTCATAACGTCAATTTACCTACTGGTAATAGCCTTACTTCCTTCTCATTATGGTTGCATAACTCTCAAGTGTCACATGCTTTATAAGGCAAAGTATGTGTCACATGCTTTATACCAGAAAAAAGGGTCTACTTAGTATACAAAAGTATGAGGTTGATTAGTGACCATTGTCGTAACAAAAGTGACCGCAATAAGTTATTTTGTAATATACAAAAACCAAAGTATGCCACATGATGATTGTATCTTTATGTTCTATCAGTTGGTCATGATTTTCTTTATGCTTAAGCAAGTTGTCACACATGAATGACTGATCTAGAAGCAGAGCATACAACATCCGTAAAGGCATGAACAGTTCATGTAAGGTTGGATACCACTTCTATTGCACTGACCACTGAGCATGGTGTTTCTGGAGCCACATATATACAACGGACAAAGGGTGAAATTTAAGTTGTAGCGTTGTGAAGGATCTCTAGTAGGTTCAAACATGTCCTGAGCAACACCTCACATCGATCTGTAACAAGTTTAGCTAATGCTGGGGGAGGAGAGAATGTAAAATGAAAAGTTTTGACAGAGAAGTAGAATAGTATTGGCAAATTGAAGTCAATAGATCTGTAAAAAGGTGAGGTATTTCTAGATTTGGCAAGAGGCATACTTCACGCTACTTTGCTGCTTTTGAAGTTACAGATTTGAGTGCCTTACAGTAGAACAAGTTCAAAAGGATTGGCTCATTCCAAATCGAGCCTTTATGCATTTGACCATTAAACACCAGCTATCATGGCACCATCTTAATTGCAAGTTGTAGCTCATGATCTAGGGAGATCCCATCTTACTCTTAGAAAACATAAGCCGGTGTAATGAGCAGACCATTTAGGTTAAGTATAGCTACCAAACAAACCAATTTTTTTATAATAAAGTACAAGCAAAAGAAATGACCAATCACCTGTTCTTTGAAGTCCTCAAATCTTAAACAATGTGTCAAGAGATTTAAAGCAACTTCGGCTGAAGAAACAAGTTCTTTTTCAAATTGGCGACGTCTTTCAGGCCGAGCAGCTATCTTGTGGCTAAAAGCTTCCTATTTGCAATAAATACACATCAGAAACCTTATCTTAACATTTCAAATATGGTGGTAATTGTGTTTATTAGTTGTTGAAACAAACTGTAAACAAAAACAAAATGGTTCAACTAAGACAACGAAAAATTAAATATTGAATCTTGAAAATGACTTCCTAGTCCTAGAACAGAAGCCCATAATAAAATGATCACAAAATCAGTTTTTCCGGACCTATTATAAATGGAACTTGAAAGCTGGAATGTGCTTATTAATAGCGTTAAATTTTACTAATTTTAGCTTTTGAGATAATGGACTAAATAAAAGTGCCTATACTATGTACACTTTTTATTTATTGTGAAAACGCAGAAAATCAGTACCCTTTTAGATCAAGAGTCAGTAAGAAACAGACTATTATAGAAGGGTAAAGCTGCATACACCTCAACGTCTTAGGTGAAAAGGTAAAAAATAATGATGTGAATCCTGTTAAAGATTTTTCAACATAATCAAAGCGTATATTTTTCCATGAAATACCAAAAACTTGGCCCTAATGTTTCAAAGGAAACTCAACACAAATCAGAATGACACTCATAAAACATAATACATCTTACAAATCAAAATTGAAGGCTTCCTTGTGACTAGGAGATTAGGGAATTTTGATGGAAAATATGAAGCCGCAAACGTAAGAAATTAACTAAACTAGACATAGTTATTGATACTACACCTGTGGCAAGACCGTTAAAAGCTCAAGGAAGCTCAATATATATTCAGGATGAGAATTCATCTCATCTTTAAGCCAATTCACGATGCCACCGGCTCCCCAGTCTTCTAAAGTGACATGGACGGCAAGAGCAGATACTGCAATACAAATCTGTAGATGAATCAACAGCATGTTAATTTTGACAACAAGAAGACACGGTCAGAAGAAAAAGGTAAATGTGAGAATAGACCTGAGTTCTGACTTTTGCAGGTCCTTTGTCAAATTTCTTCAGCAAATTCTGCAAAATCAGAAATTACAAAACATAACCTCCACAAAAAATCCAAAATGTTTCATAGGTATATAATAAATCACGATTGAAAAACAAGTTAAATGTACGCAATGTCGCAACCCTTAAGCATATAACCTAGGAAGCACGGACACTTCTAAACGGTCTTCGTGTCCGAGTCGCGGCCGTGTCGGACACTGACACTCCTCGGACACGCCTTAGACACGTGTCGGAGACACTAGGTGGCATGTCTGGGGCAGTTTCGACATTTTACAATAGTGGACACGGCTAGGACACAGGAGGGACACTCCTTGGATACGGTGTCCACATTTGGACACAACAATGTCTGTGAATTTTAAAAGTTTTGGGGTTTTTTTGAAAATCAAGGACTTTCTAAACTTCAAAACTTTCGGATTAATATTGCAAATTTTCAAGACTTGAAACCCTAACCCATCTGCCCACCCTATCTCCGGCGACTCCAACCTCTCCAGTCGAGAAGATGTTCACCATGGAAGTTATTCTTTTTACTGATGATGTTTTTCCAGAAAATGATGCAGTGGTGGTCAAGAAGTGATCGAAGAACTTGATAATCTGACTTATGTTGTATTAGTTATTTCATTTGGATGTTGTCTTTGTTTTATAATGAACATTTAATATTTATGAGTAATTATTTTTTATTTATATATTATAATTTTAATGTCGTGTATGTGTCATACTTTTTAGAAAAATGTTGTATCCCATGTCTGTGTCCATGTCCGTACTTCTTAGTATATAACTCATAATATAAATAGAAAATATTAGATGGTAATGAAAATGAAAAATGGGTTTATCAACATAAAGTAAATCCACTCTATCCATTTCCAATGGGTCAAAGATTAAACTACTTTTCTGCATTTGGAGTATCTTGGACTAAATCAAAATTGCTATTTTAAGTCTAAACTATCTGCAATTTTATTTATTTTGAAATGTAGTAGATGGTTGATTGCGCTTTGCACCAACGGGCCACACCGTGTGGATAAAGAATAAATGCCTTTTTTATTAGCAATGATAAGGGTTGCGTACATTTAACCCCCTTAACCCGCCCAAGTGGGAGCCTCCATTGTGGCTTTGGCTAATGTTGATGTTGACTGTATAGTAAATCCACAATGCAATAAGGTGGAAATATTAAATCATCCTTGTAAACATGATTAAAGGCAAATAAACAAAATAGAGAAATACCTATAAAATTATTTAGAAAAAGAAAAATATCCTATCAAACCATTTTGGTAGTTATTTTGTATCATAATAAGTATCATAACAATCTACATTTTTGTAGGGTCAAGCATTAAGTCACAAGCTTAAAGGATGCAGAAGTGAAACATTCGATATAAGAGTGCAGTGAAAACTTACATATAAAGAATCACGTAGAGGCCTAAATGCTTCTGATGGCAATTCTTCAAAGTCTCTTTGTACCTATTACACAACAAACGTGAAATACGATAAAACTGCTCAAAACCATAGCACAATGAAACATGCCATATTGCAAGTGACATGTGCGTACTTGTAGTGATAGTCAAAAGACGCACCTTGCTTCTAAGAGTTTGGGAACAGAATATGAGAGTTTCCAAATTGCTGCTAGCATCATGAAGTAAATTATCAGAAACCTGCATATAAATGTAAACTACTTATCTATCCCTTTATATAAGAGTAAATAACATCCCAACTTTGGTCCTGTAACTTTTTTCATCCACCACTTTTTATTCCAAATATACCCCTACCAAACAAATCCATAACAAAATCAAATACTAATTTAATAATCCACACAATAATCATATCAAATTACAAACCAACAAACAATGCCAAGTTGCCAATCACGTCAAAACCCTAACGAACCCATGCAAAACATCTAGAAGCCACGACGACGGCAACGCCGATGGTTGATCCACCCAACATCTCTACCACCGACGGCATTGTGAGGCTGAACCTCTGGGCGACGAAGCTCCGGGAGACAATGCCAGTGTGTTGCCTATCATCAGAGACATGGATGGCAACATGGACAAAGAAGGTGGCATCATCGGGGACATAGGCGGAGGGGCCATCGGGTTCATGGATGGAGCAAAGGACAACAACAACGAGGAGGACGAAAGAGGATCGGACTCGTCAGAGAAGGCCATTAGGGTATGGGTTTGAGTTTGGAGGAGGTTTTGGGGTGGTTTGGAGTTGATAGGGGATTTGAGGGTTTACATGTTGGAATTTTATGTCGGTTGGGAGGTCTTATAAATAAATATTCAACAATTGTATAAATACTGTACATTTTCATACAAAACCAGATTTGTATATATTATTTTACATTATTTAAATTTATAGTTATTTGTTGATCATCATTTATATGTGGTTGAGTAACAATCATGTCTTGCATCTCCTAACAAGATAACAATCCGACATCATCTATAAAATAAGCAAACAACAAAATGCAACTGGAATTCAGTCAAGTATGTCAAGTCACAGCAAAAAAGGATATAGAGCAGAAGATGTCAATTTGGTGGTAACAAGCCTCCAGCACCTCTTAAGCTACTTATATAGAACACCTCCAAGGATATTTAAAACATGCAACGGAACCCAATATCTCCAATTGCATGGTAACAACACTTCTCCAGTTGGTTTCATGATAAGATTCCTATGGCACATTCACTTTTTCTGATCTTTGTGTTGATCAGACTTTCAAGAACAGCTAAACTTTGTCTGCTTCTTGATTCTGGACTTTTGCCTAACATCACAAATGCCAGATAATGATCTAGTCTTGCTTGGGTAAAGATTGTTACAACAATTAACTTATATCAGTTACAGCCTTTAAGTCACACTTTACAAGAAATAGCAGAGTGGGCTTATGTTTTACTAACAG
Organism: Triglochin maritima; assembly: GCA_963682175.1. Taxonomy (NCBI): domain Eukaryota; kingdom Viridiplantae; phylum Streptophyta; class Magnoliopsida; order Alismatales; family Juncaginaceae; genus Triglochin; species Triglochin maritima. The sequence goes on from OY821772.1 coordinate 32,989,509, forward strand.
GACAATAAGAGTAATTTAATCCTAGGGCAACAAGATGACGCACATGAACTAACCATGCTGCATGAACAAAATACACAATAAATGAAAGTAGTACTAGTGTCGGTGTCATGGTTTTGACCAACGATTAACCACCCATTATCCTGATCGAATTGATGTAACATATTTGATGCATGGTCCAGATCTGAAATATTCCAGAAGATACTTAATGCAAGCCCCTAAATAGATTCCTTAGTGAGAAGACACTAATCCCTTGTCCAAAGTTTCAAACAATTAGCAACTTAATAACTACATATCTAGTTTTTCGTGCTTCTTAAAGTTTAAACTAAACCAATACTGCAACATCAACTATCTTGTACTCACTCGAACATATCTCCTTTGAAATAGAATCATATAGTTAAATGTAAATGTAAGCATTGAACTTTGGAGCTCTTATTTGCTACTAAGGGCATAATTTAGTTATGTTGTTGATTCTTAATCCAACATTTCATTTCCTTCGAATTGTAGCCTTGCCTCTGATTTTAGATTCCATTAACTTCTTAGGCCTGTCAACTCGACATTGGTAATTACCATACCACAATATCCAGCTTTTATGAATTGAAGGTGAAATCGTGAAATGATATCATCGTGGCGTTGTCCTCCATTCCATTGCATTCTATTCCTCAGCTTGACGTGTGAATTTTGGTGGAAATTGTGACTTGTCTGGAATTTAGAGTGTTCCTTCACAAATGGAATCCTCATAGTCCATATGATTCCTTGACTATCAAAAACCTACTTTTTTACCAATTTATCCATTGTATTTCTTCTCATTAAACCATGACTAAGATTATAGTAACCTAATAATGGTCAAAGGTCTTAAAATTTTCAAGACACACATTTACAAATAAACATTATTGCATCTTTTGCCCACATATCAGTACTGCTTTAAATCAATGACGTATTCACTTTCTCAATTGTAACAAAAGAGAAACTATCTTTTATGCTTTATAGGAATATTATTTGGCAAACCTTATACACTTCTATATGTTAGGTTTATATTAATTCATCAATATGTCCCATACAAATGAAAGAGAATTTGCAAAATAAACCATAAATCCACCTCCATTCCATTCTACGTGATGAAGTGTTGACAAGCGTAAGTGTTGAAACACCATTCCTTCCAAATATTGACTTCCAATGATTCCAAACAAACAAAATCAACTGCATTAATGGGCCAAGAACTCACGTATAATTGATAAAACTATAATTCTGCTAACAAACTAGAATAGTGGGAAACTAAAAATAATAGGAATATAAACTTAACTTAATGGCATAACCAGATATTGGAGATTCACTCTTGAGGTGATGGAAAGATATTATTCAATTAAAAATTGTGATCCGACATATTTTGAAGTCAGAATTGATCTTTCGTCACAAATCGAGCAGAAATGTCCAATTGAGCAGAAATGTCCAATCCAGCAAGCAATTCTCAACCTTCAATTCTACACTTAACTCGCACCAAACTAAATATCTAAGACATGATTTTAACAGTAAAATAGTAATTACCCAATCCACTCTACAGCTAAAAAAATCGATCAACCTTTAGTACCACTTCCAGCACCAGCACTGAAAACCCCTAATGCCCTAAACCAAACCCTAACCCAACCAAAAAACACCCTCTCCACAAACCAACACCGAAATTGCAATCCACGCCTTTCAAGCAACAACCAATCCCAAACAAGCTGCCTCACACTAGAAATCCCCCAAACCAGCAACGCGATCAGACCACACCCCCACACGAAACCCTAGACGGCAAACCCTATACCAACAACCTACCAACCAACCCCAAACTCGAATTAACAAAACACCAAACCAAACGAAACCAAATCATCCACGGCCAAAACCCGGACTCGAATCTCAACCAAACGGATCGAAACCCGGGAACAAAAACCCGAACCAACACTGGGATCGCAATGCATGGGGTACCTGCCAGGCGTCGAGCGTACTCTGGAACTCCTGCAGCCACCGGTCGGCCTGGGCCCGTACAACGTCGTCGGGGTGGTGGTAGAGGGCCTGGAGGGCCTCTTTCACGGTGTTCTGGAGATCCATCGTGAGTGTTTGCGGTTGCCGCCGACGAGATGGTCCGATTTGGGGCCGCCGGAAGTAAAGGGGGAGAGGTCGGGAATTAGAGGAATACTTGTGGGGTGAGTTGTGATTTGTGAGCTGGATGGAAGCAGCCGGAACTCAAGTTTAGTTGCCTTGTCTTTTTTTTTTTAAATGGCAGAAATAGTCTAGGCAGATATATGGCATTTACGTTAGACACGACGTTATAATAAAAACACGATGCAATAGTTGTACGATTTATATTTGAATTTCTTTATTACGAAGATTTTGTTAAGATATAAATATAAAATAATTAGTAAACAATTTGATAACACGATTATACGAATAACTTCTTTTGTTAAGTAATCAATTATTTTTACTTAATAATAATCAATTAAGATGTTATTTAAAAATAAAAATATCAATTAACATGGTATTTAAATATTTTCAATCTAAACATGATACATCTTCTTCAAATTGTGCTTAACACGATAACACAAAATTCAATCACAAATACAAAATTATCTGACATGATATTATGGTTAGGCATAACCACAACCATCACAAGTCCAAAGTCCAATGATTACAATCAAGCGAGTCCAATGATTACAATCAAGCGAAATATGATACGATGCCTAAGTTCTTCAACCATTATGGTTGTCAAGATATTACAAAAACTAGAATGCTAGCTTCCATGCCCTACTTAATTAGGTGTCCGTCGACGAGGAGTCATGTGGAAGATGCCTCGTCGCTTCAAAGAACTCGATGTGTTCCTCTACTTGGGGGCGGACATCCTCCATCTCGACCCACTCCATCTCCTCCACACACGCTACCCTGTGGATCTTCTCAATCACACTTTCAGTGTGGTCTACATTGGGTGCATTCTTGTTTCATTGAGTTTGAAGGAAGGTTTAGAGTGGAGGTGTTGTCGAGGGAAGAGAGCAAAGTTACATGTCAGTGCTCTTTTCATGTGAGTTTGAGAGAGTTGTTTTGCCCCTCGTTTGCTAAGAACATGCCCATAAGAATAACAAATCAAAACAATTAATCATCACATGTGTAAACGAGTTAGAAGAGCCACGGAAAACACGTTCATTCCTCTCACACCCCAATAAAAAGTATTAATTAGATCATTTCATTCATCTTTTTTTCAAATCAAGTTGTAATATCCTAATATCAACTATGATCGGATTCTTAGAAACAATTAAGATTTATTGTAGTTGTAATATCCTAAAACAATTGCACGAATGAACAATTAACAAAAATATGGTATATTGATTCATTGGTGTTACCGCCTAAAGGACATGTTGAATCTATTCCGATGCCTCTTTTTATGAGGTTGTCCTTGTTTAGTATATATTTTTTATTTACTAACCAGTTTAAAATTCGAATTTTCAGAGGGCAAATTGATTTCTGTATCTGTTTATACAATAGATAGCGATGTTCTTGGTCATCTATTGACTTCTAGTAGCTTTTGGTCGTAAATAGTTGTTTTTGTGAACATACAACTTTTGACTTGCTCCTCTCTTGACGAGAAGGAAAAGAATAGTACCTAGAGGCTTTGTCAGTCTGCTATTGTGTAGCTCAGTTGTTAACCATTGTGTTAGTCATTTCCCCACACATGATCCACTCGCCCTGAAAGTTATTAGTGTTATCCAAGGGTGTTTTGTTAACCTAAACATACCCAAGTGTTACCCACAAATAGTTCGTTGTTATATCACTTATCAAACCAAAACAAGGTCGTATCTCCATTTCCAACCCTTATTTTTCCAAAAATACATTGGGAATCCAAGAGATTAAGACCTCGTTTGGATGCGTGGTGTTCTGGCTCCTCCACATCCCAGAAGCCACAACAGTTGTTGCACGACATCCAAACGGCTGTAGCACTCCTAGGGAACCCCACTCCAGCCCGCATCCCAAAACCACTTTTGTTCACAAGTGGAGAAGCTCGTTTCATCAGCTTCTCCAGCTCATGGCCAGATCGTGAGGTCTCACTTATTTTTGGGACGAAAATACTACCACACATTTCAGATAATTCTGCATGTTATCCTCCCATTCGCAATGAAATAGGGCTCCATTCAGATTTAATTACAAGTGAACCAACCAAGAATTACAAGTTCTGCCACTGCCTCTAAAGTAGATCCGCGTGAAGATTCCTTTGTGATTTCCGTCCCCCGTCGGATTTGTCGTTGTCCCCTCCGACGCGCGGATAGGTGCTATTCTTCTGGGCGCTTGGTGAGCCGGAGTTCGACGAAGATCGGAAGCTGAAGAGGTAAGCGTCTTGACTTCGATTAAGTTCAATCCTTGTCTTTAAATTCCTTACTCGAAACAAGATGACATTAGGGCATGAGGAAAGTTTGTTGATTTTGGTTCTAATGTACTATTGACCAACAAAAGTTTTAGAAAATTATATTCAACCTTGTGTGTGAGTGAATCTGAACTATGATCTTTATTTATTTGAAATTGTGTTTGCTAAATGCCCCATTTCCTGGTTAGATTGGTTGTAGGATTAAATTTTGTATTACTATGTATGAACTTTGCTTTTGATTCTGAAGGACTTGATTTGTTGTTAAATTTGTGTTATTTGTCATTTAAGTTTGTTAGATTAATTTGGGTGTTTGGTGATGCAATTCTATAATTTCCAACTGCTTCCGAAGTAAGCAATGAATTTGTTCTTGCAACATCTAGTAACCAACCAATTTCTTGTTGCAACCTATTCATCTTCCTTTCAATCCTCCCGTCCTTTACCACTCTTATGTTTCTTGATGACATAGAGGTGACACATGCGAGGGCCGTGGCGTTCTGGGTTGTGCCTCAGTCGGTTGTCATGTGTATAAACCACCTAACATAGCTCCCAACCCGAAGCTTAACAAATTTTTGGATTCATTTTGTTATTGTGTTACTCAGTTCTCTTTGTGGAATAATGTAATTGTAATGTGGTAGTTCTTTTACAAACTCATCATAACATCAATTACGAAATTTGAAAGTTTGAATAGTTCCCTAAGGATTTTACTTGAACACCTGCCATCATATAATTAGTTATGATTTATAGTTTTCTCATTACATATATGGTTGACAAAGCCCAAGAGGGAATATAGGGTTGTCAATTTAAATATTTGTGCCACTAATTTTTTTTCCTATTTTTACTACCTTATTAATTAAACAAACATGAGTGTCGAAACATTGGACCAACAGTTTGAGGATGACGAGGACCTAGAGAATGTGATTTCTGCTATCGTGGATAGTGTTCAAGATTATGTAGACAAATATCTGGTCAAAACTAAAGTGCACACAGTGCCTTGTACTGGGCAGCAGAGGACTGAAGATTTACTTACCGATCACTACCGGGTATGCTTGGATGGCTGTCGGATGCTTCCCCACGTATTCGTTAATTTATGTAATATTTTTAAGGAACAAGGACTACTAACACCAACTAGAAATGTAACTGTAGAAGAACAGATGCATATTTTCTTATATGTCTTAGGCCACGGTCTTGTCAACCAAGCATTGCAACAATACTTTCAACACTCAGGAGAAACAATTAGTCGTTACATTAATCATGTTCTTAGAGCGATGGCCATTTGGTCATGTGACATGATCAAACCTACAGACAACCATAATGCAATTCCTGACCATATATTGCATCACCACGGTGGCAAGTTCTTCCCTTTTTTTAAAGATTGTATAGGAGCCTTGGATGGTACACATATTCATGCGTCTGTTCCAAAAGCAAAACAAGCCATGTACCGGTCTGGGCGCCAACCAAAGTTCACAACTCAAAATGTTTTAGGTGTGTGTGACTTCAAAATGCAATTTATTTTCTTGTCAGCCGGTTGGGAAGGTAGTGCACACGACAATCAGGTGCTAAACCATGCTATTTATGAGTCCAACTGCTTCCCGATGCCCCCACCTGGTAACTGCAGTAAAGAACTTTTAGTTTGCATTTGCTAAAAAATTACATCTTACAATAATAGATATTTGTACCGTCACCATGTGTAGCCAAATATTATCTGGTGGACTCTGGTTATCCTAATAGACCTGGATTTCTAGCTCCGTACAGAAATACTCGTTATCATCTTCCAGAATTCCAGTCAAGCCAACCCCAAGGAGGGGAGGAGATATTCAATAGTATGCACTCCTCCTTAAGGAATGTCATCGAGAGGGCGTTTGGGGTTCTCAAAATGAGATGGCGTATGTTAAAGATGATGGGCTCATACTCACTCGAGGACCAAGCGAAGTTTGTAGCGGCTGCAATGTCGTTGCACAACTTCATAATTGATCACAACAACGACTCCTTAACCGTGGAGTTCGATAACGACACGACAATCCCAAGCACTTCTAATCACGGTGGAGGTCAACCGGTAGCTAGAGACGATAATGATATGGGCGTACTGCGCAACCGCATTCGAGATGCAATTGCCACGAGTAGAGGGTTGTAAAGAGAAAATTAAATAACTTTGTTGTAATTCATCTCGTACCCACCTATATTACGTCACCTATATTGTTTATTGTAATGTTGCACGTTGTTATCTACTCTTTAAAGGATATGTTTGTAACATTTGGTACCTCTATTTATCAACTATGTTAATGTTTGTGTTATCATTAAATTTTGGTTCCATTGACTATTTCAATAAATATAAGTGTTGTTGCTACATGGTTGAAGGAATGGGATCCCCTCCGACAATGACCGACGATGAATCTTGGATAGCTGAGTTAGAACTACAAGAGGTTCCACCCAATCCAGACAGTTGGAGTATAGACACCCACACGTTCCACCAATGCAGCAGCCAATTTGGTTCTGTGAACCACACTTCTTCTGAATCTCCACAATTGACGCCTCATGAAGCTGTTAGGGGAAATAAGGTTCATGAAAAGACAAATAAGAAGAAGGTTAATGGAGATGGGAAGAGGAGTAAGGCTCACTGGTCTTCTTCCCACCACAACATTTGGGTTATGTTGTGCCTAGATGAGGTCCGTGCCGGTAACAAGGTTGATCATGTCCTAACGAAGAATGGGAAGAAAATTTTAGAAGAAAATTTCTTCAAACTACACTCGGGCCCAACACAAGAACCATTGGGATAAAACAAAAATAGCTTACCGCAATTGGCAATGGTTGAAGAAGCAAACTGGAATTGGATGGGATGACCAAAAGAAGATGTTCATTGCTGACGAGGAGTGGTGGACCGCGGCCTCTAAGGTAGTATAACCCCTTCAATTCCTTTATAAATTTGTGTTCGTGTGCATGCTAACACTTCGTATTGATGTCATTTAAATTGTAGAAAAGAGATAAGGTGGACAGATTTAAGACCCAAGGCTTAGAGTTTGAGGACGAACTTTGTGTGATATTTGGTGATCAATTATCTGAGGGTGATAAAAACTTCATACCTGGACAACCTGGCTTGAAGTTGGAACTGCTAGCTGGGAAGTCTACCTCCTCCCACGTTATGGGCATCGACGTGCATGAAGATGAAGAAACTGGCGCGTTAAGTGAGAGGACGAATGAGGATTCAATATGCCGACGTTCCAGCGGAACTAGCAGTATGAAGCCAAAGAAGCCCAAGCTAGCGCCTGCAGCTGCTGCAATTACGTCCAACCTCGATGGCATTCGAGAGGAAATGTCAAAGATGAGGACCTTACGAGAGGATGAAACTGGATTGCTGAATAAATATACTATGGAGTTATGCGTACAATTGTTGGAGGAGTGTGGGGTGAAATCGGGTACAAGAGACTGGGGTAGAATGTGTCAAAAATTCAAAAACTTTACAACCCGACAATCTTTTATGCTTGCTGGGGAGAGCCGTATCTTTTGGCTTGAAGAAGAGCTGAAAGAGTGATATATTAAAGTACTTATGTTAGACCTTATGGAAATGTAACCTTTAAATCATCCTTTCCTGGACTTTATGTGGGGTGTCTTGGTGTTATTGTGTATGTATGCCACTGTTTTCATTCTATTACGTATGTTGTTTTTGTGGATCATTCTATTACGTATGTTGTTTTGAGATGATGTCCATGCATATTTACTCCTTTTGGCCCTCCTGAAGTTGGTGTCTTTTAGAGAAGACTATATGGATCTATATAGATATGATTAAGAAATACTAGGAGGCAACTGTAATGATGAAATCCAATACAGACATGTATTGTGCTGAAATTGGTTATTTTTCAATTAGTCTCATCCATTACTCTGATTTGTCTTTTAAGATTTCCATGAACCACTACTGATGACGTTTTATTTTCAAATGAGCAGGAAAAGAAATCAAGGTGATGAGGCAATTGATGATGATAATAAAAGTGGTGTTGTGGAAGTCAACCTATACTTGAAAATTGAATGGACTTAGATGATCATGTTTTGTCAAGACTCTACTCTATGAAAAGACTATACTTCGAAATTGACTGGACAAAATTCAAGGAATTTTTTGGTGTATACCTTCAAACATAGAGATCAAGTGTAAGATTTGTTAAGCAGTTTCAGACTCCAATTGCAGATTTGCAAGCAGCAAGTTGTATGATATTTTAAATGTTACTCCTTGTTTTCCTCTAAATTTTAATGCTTCTAACTGAGTTTGGACAAGAAATGATGTTTCGATCATTTGCGTTTTTTGGTTGTGTTGCACATTCCCAAGGACGAGAGGTCCCAACTTAAAGCAAATACCCACCATGCATATTTATTGGTTATGAACATGATGAGTTTGGTTACAAGTTGTATGATCCAGTTGCGAAGAAAATTTTCAGAAGCAGATTTGTTATATTTATGGATATATATAATAAACCAATATGACCAAAGCTGAATATTAATCAACAATTTCACTCAAGTTAAGGAAACTTGAATTCATCAAGCAATCGTATGAATTAAATCCAGCAGAGTTTATAAAGAGAGATGTTTTTGAGAAGGACCACTCACTGCCAAACCTACGGAACAACCTTTCCTGCACTCCTGCTCCTAGTAGGGAAGCAAAAAATACAAGTTCAAAACCTCACAACAAATAACTCCAATGAAGTGTTAAACTAGTAGCATGATATTTAAAATAATTTACACCTATACCAAACTTCGGATGATGTTTGCAAGTAAATAAAGTGACAGTTGACGGGGTAAGATCCTGCATAACCCAACAACCAAAACTTGCCAAGTATCCACGCCAAAAACTCGTCAACCATAAATACAAAGGAGGACTAAATACATATTTCAAAAACCTCCAACACACATTTCAATTCAATCCCTCTTCAGCTAGACCACACTTCCCTGGTTGGACGCATTCATGTTAAATGGGAAGACGACACGAAGAGGCCTAACAACATGGACTGGGCTCGGCATGGCAACGGAGTGGCTGTTTCTGGAACGCTTCACTAGTTCAGCACAACATATGCTGCCACACTTGATGCATATATGCTCTTTGAATTTTCTTTTGCGCTTCCTGTTCTTGTTTTTGGGGCTACCTAATGCATTAAAGTAAAATTTAGTAGGCAAAAAACATTTTGCAAATCAAGTTTGAAGGATGATGACCACCTAATATTCATGAACATTAATGTGATAGGAGTCATACTGAAGTTTTACAAGCTTTGGTTAGACGATTAGAAAAAACATTCTTATACCCAACCATAACATAAAGTTTTCCTAAATAATAATGACTATATAAATTAAGACTTCAACAATTAATCATCACTGCAGTCGTCCGAAGCACGCCAATCCGCTCGAAAAATTCCTTCTTCCATTTCCTTTCGCCTTTCCTCTGCATCATGCGCCTTCATATCACACTCCCATTGTCTTTCTATTTCCTTTTCCTTCAGCATAAATATTTCATGGTCTCGAAGCATTTACTCATATGTTGGTGGGGAGTTTGATGCCCAAGCAGTGATACACAGGTTGTTAAAGTCATCCAAGAATTGCACAGATCGATTAACTTCAAAATCAACCCAAAGAATATAATTATTTATTGTATTACAATTACTAATTTTAATTTATCCGTTAACTACTTATGTGACAAAACAAACTTTATGCAACCAATTGCAAAACATGTCCAATTGCAATCCAATGTCAATGAAAACACGATCAAGTACACACCATCTACTAATAACTAATAAGAAATAAACCATATCCTTATAAAGAAAGTTAAAGAGGAAACTAAAAACTTCCCGTTCAAACTGAAAACTAAAAAACTGGGTAAGATGTAAAACATGTTTAAGTGATGCAAAAGTTAAGAATAGATACACAGAAAATGCAGTTCAATTTACAAAGTGTCAGACACACCTGCAACTATGAATACCATTACAAATAGAGACACCATCAGATTAAGTAATTATGATATCTCCACTACCTTGTAACTTTTCTAATAAACTTTTAAAATTGTGGAGAATGGGCTAGTTATGTTGACCGGGGACATTGATCACTCATTCTTATATTTTTTATCTGTTAATCAATTTGCAACCTGTAAGCCTTGACATCTGTTAAACATGTAAATGTATTTTCTTGGGCCAAAATAAAAAAAAACACTTTAGAGTAATAGCAAATCGTTATCGTAAGACATGCGAAGTCATTATCATTATCATTGTTGGTGAAACGATTACCACATGGAGGGGGGTTCGGGGTGGGGGCTGCGGCCTCCTCTTTGATCTGTTTGACCACTCTCTGAACAACACGCTCCACCACTTGCTCGATTGTCCCCAACAGGGACTTCTCTACTTTTTCAATCCGGTCAGCAAGGTCACGCACAACACCACCAATGGTGGCCACCACTACTTCTTCAGGCAACATGTAATGGCATCTTGTGTTATCCAGCTGAAACACAAAATACGAACTTCTAAAGTACATAAATATCTACATAAATGGAAGTTCAAATCAGGTTTCGGACTCACCATGTTGCGACTACACTCGTAATAGAACCTGATCGGTCGGCCTTCTTCAACCCTTTCCCATGTCTTTGCCGGGATCCCACAAAAGCAAAACGGCATCACCGATGGTGGTTCAGTGCGGGTAGATGGGCCAGCCATGTTAATCTTCGTGGTGGTAGATCGAGATTTGGGGGAGCGCGACGGGAGAGAAAGGGGAGGATGGCGAGGGAGAGAGGGTTGCCTTGGGATTGAAGGAACCACCCTAAACCATACATTTCGGAGGGCATTTCAGGAAATTTATCGTGACAAGACATGGATGAAGGAGTTGTTGGGTAAGACACCCAAACGACTCTGGGAAGTGGGGGGAGGAGCAGCTTCTGCTCTGAGTTTTCAAGAAGCTGGTTTCTTGGGGGAGCTGCTACGGGGGAGTAGCATCCAAACGGGGTCTAAGTCTCGAAAGAAAGGGGAAATACTTTGTTTGTTTTTTATGGAATATTCCCAACCAGGAATAATTTTTTGGCATAGTGTATGTTTTGCATGTTAACACTTCCCAAAGTTCCTTCAAGCTCAAACCCAAAATATGTTGTTCTAAATTTATAATATTGGTGGCAGATTTTGCCAACTAACCAGATTTTTAGTGATCGATAATTCCTTGGAGTTGTTCCATAAAAAAAATTCACCGCACGCGGTCAATTTTTCGAATAACTCCTTTTTGGTATTTTCAAACATGTCATGTAATAAGGGACCATTAGCGGGAGGACATAATTTATCATGGTAATTCGTTTTCCAATTGATAAATGTTTCATAGCCCAACTTCCTATTTTATGTTGATTTTTTTACATGATTGGATTCCATCGACTTTGGGGGCCTCGGATTGGTTCCAATATGATGTCAAGCTAACAACTTCTGATCTTAAATGGATTGACCTTCATGGGAAACAATCAATTGTTGGCAGGTCAAACGGTCAATCAGATGGAGAAATTGGTCAATCGAATTGGGCTAAAGTTACTAAAACTTACATGTGGGAAACATTCCAACCGTTCAAGTGAAACAATTGACTATTGGTTAATTTGGTAAAAGCACGAGTTTCAAAATAGTTATCGAAGGAAAAGTTTTCTTTTTCAAGAAATTCAAAAATCCATAAAGGTCGAACAGAGCTGGTCATCGGTCGAGCTAGTTAGCAGACTCACAGATAAGTCAACAGGCGATCTATGCCTCTGTCGGTAGAACGTTCGAGCACAATTTTCACACCATGAGTTTGGTTGGATTTCGCTTAATGTTTGGGTGGTCAAATGAAGTCTAAATCATGTGAATTTTTGTGTGTAACTTGTAAATGAGACCTAGGGTTAGGCCTGACAGTTTGACACTAAATACGATAACACGACAGGAATACGACACGAAAAATTTGTGTCTGGGTTTACTGATTTTGTGTTTCGTGTCGTGTTAGCAGTACACAAAAAAAATTCGTGTCGGGTTCGTGTTTGACTAGTCAAGTACACGAAAACCGATTACCCGATTACGGATTACTCGACTATCCGATTACCCAAGTATCCAATTACCCAAATACCAAGCTATCCAATTACCCAAATGCCAAATTAACAATTATCCTATTAACAATTCAGGAAAATCTTGAATTTTTGTGTACAATTTTTCGTGTAACTTCGTGTATAATCGTATATCGTGTCGTGTTGTCAGTACACGATATGTACACGAAAAATAATTCGTGTACTAACCGTGTCGTGTTCGTGTCCCCCAAAAATGTTATACACACGAAATTACACGACACGAAAGTACACGAAACGACACGATTGTCAGGCCTACCTAGGGTGAATGTTGTTGCCTTTTTATAGCCTTAATCCAACCTTTATTTTGATAATGACAACAACTCTAACACTTAAATCCAATGATTCAATTCATGCACGTATATACAACATACTTGTGCATGTTCTATCTTAATAGGTTTTGAAGACTCAATGATAATTAATTCAATTTAAGACATGAAATCAAGCTGAAGAAGACTTGTAATTTTATCTTTTATTGAGACATAAAGTTATATGTAAACTTGGGCACTCTTGGGATCTTAATCAAACACTTAGAAAATCTATAGAACCCACCAAGTACCCAATTCTGACGACCAAACCCTTGTCCAGTCATCCAAAATTCACTACAGTAAATACAAAGCTTAGCTTGTCCAAGTTTTAGACAATGTAGAGCTTTTTCAATCTTCTTAATTTGTCATCAGTGAACCACAGAGCTTCACTTGCCTAGTTTTGGACGACTTGTACCCATTTGGGACGTCCAAACATTTTACTTGATTTATCCAAACTTTTCCTGAATTGTTTCGGACGACATGTGTTTTTAGTCATCTAAATTCTTCAGACAAAACCTAGCCACAACTTCTGGACGACGTTAGATTTTCTTAGACATCCGATCCAAATATCCACGACATCAACTCTCTCACAGCTAGCTCTTTTCGGACAACCTGAGCTTGTGTATTTCGTCTGAACTTCATGTCCAGTAACTTCAAAAATCTCTGGTTACCCATTTTTGGATGACTTGTTTTCTATCCCGTCGTTTGAATGTGTGTTGCAACTTTGTTGACTAGGATTTTCAGACAACCTAGTTTGGCCTTCCGTCGTCGAATATGGGCTCAAGTAAAATTTTATATTTTATATTTTTTGCTCTTTCTTTGCCCATAACCCTACTTATTTAGAGCCTATAAATACATATTCATATTCAACATTAAGAGACACTTATTCCACTTAAATTCAATTTCATTCTTATGCTATCACTCTCTCGTCATCAAGCTCCACCAAATTGTCATACTTCACTCAATCCACTCCAAAGTCAATTTCCAAAGTGCATTCAAGTTAGAGTTTCAATCACAACTACCATTCAAGTGTTGTGAAGCTTCGAGGAAATACCCATATATTGGGTTGTGAGAGGAGAATCGAGCAAGACGAGAGTGTTCGCTAATTGGTTGTGGTGTAAGAGTTTCTCTTTGACCGAAAACGAGGAGGATAGTGAATACTCGAGTAGGGATCAAATGATCAATTGGAACTTGGAAAGAGGATTAGACCACGGTGTTGATCGAACATCTATAAAATCATCGGTCTTCTTGTGATTTGTATTTTTGGTACTTATCTTTTAATTTCGCATTGTTTGCCATAATTGTTGTAAAATCTATTTACTCCCTCTGTATTAGTGTAATTCTCCTCACAAATGTGTGGGAATAAATCACTTGTATGCTAAAGGTTACATAGGTTCTTAAGGACTCAAATAAAAATAAAATTACATGTCTTCAAAAACTTGATTACGTGTCTTGACTTAATTGTAGGATTTCGTGTCCCCATGTATGTATATATTTTAAAATTTTTAATACATCATACAATATCGTTTTCATATTTTCAGCAATTTTAGGTACATCTATTTGTGTTTTATTCTAATAACATGCAATCCTACATTTATTAAAATAAATCACAAAGGAGAATCATACCTAAAGGTTCTCTAAAACCTTTTGATGATCCGTAGTCGCGTTGCACGTTGAGTCGTCCACGGAATTGTCTCCGAGTGTTCACCAAACTCTAAACAAGATTAGAGAGATAGGAGCTAGTCAATCGATCTCTAATAAGGTTTAGATTCTAGCTAATAACCCCTCTTTAAGTCTCCTGAGATTCTAATATCCAAACTTAATTTTACTAAGAGAAATTTCGTGGTGATTAGGGAGAGATTAATGAGAGAAATATTTTGCATTAACTTTAAAACAAGTATGAATATGTGCCCTTTTATAGGCTCCCAAAACACCCTTATCAAGAGCTATTATTTAGCCATGACCTCTTGTTTTTCTCTCCTAAAATTAATCTCTAAATTCCACATAATCACCCACAAAAAACGTTTTAATTAAATCTGGAATTATTTCACCCATGATTTAATTAATCTCTTAATAATTCAGGCAGAATCGTTCTTGTTCGGTAGACCGAGTATTATTCGGTCAATCGAACCATTCGGTTATAACATGTGTTCGGTGCACCGTGAGCTAGACGGTCGACCGATTCTTTATGAGAAAAATTCCCTGGAAGAATTCGGACGAACCACGTCTTTCAATCGGTCTACCGTTGACGCACCAGAATCACTCCTGGGACATAATCATCGGATGACCGGGTCACCTTCGGTCTACCGAGAATACTAATTCTCGGTTGACCGTTTCCAATCGGTTAACCGAACCCGATTGTCCAGGCACTCTAGACAATCTTGGTCAATCGATTGCGCTTACCCATTCCCCATTCGGTTAACCGATCCGAAGATCCCTCGGTCGACCGAACCCTGAACGGTTCACCGTGTTTGACCCCGATTTTGACTTTGTCAAATTTTGGATTTATTTCCAACAAAATTTGATCTTTTGGGTTTTTTAGCAAATTCACATCTTGTGTAATATATTATCTTATGTAATATTAAATTATTACACCCCATAATATATACACCTCATATGAATTTATTATGATTCTAATTATGTTAATTCTCATAACATATTGATTTTAATCAATTCACTACATGTGTCCCATTTTCATAAGAAACCGACACATCATATGAACTTAAAATCAAACCGCTTGTTTCCCAGTTTTGTGGTGTGACCTATAGAAGGATCTAAGCCTAATTGACAGTGATATTAAACACTTAATATCTCAGACTATAAGCGGTATCTAGCTACACATTATAGTTACCCAATTAGCATAGATGTCTTTGTTCCACCCGAACTAAAACACGATCCATTTAGTGATGTAAGTGCACCACTTGTGTCTGTCCCTTGCCTCATGATATTAAGAATATATACAAAGTAGAAGTGTGTCACCTTTGTATTATATTCATTTCTTGATCTCTTTAAGCTAATTATAATTATGTAACTTAACTCAAGTTACATTGTGCACATTATAATTTTGCTTTATCAATGGGCCCACTAATATCATCACTCAATTAAGAGAGGCAACGATAATCGTTTGACTAGCTATCTTTTCCAGCACAAGTCATGCTCAACCAACTATTGCCTTTATCACTACACTCATTGATAGCTTTTGACAATAATCAAATTAAGCACTTCTTGAGTGAAAAGATATGTCTCATATCTTAGGATCCAAGACACAGTAAAAACATTAATGACACGAAACACAATTCCATAATGTTTTACTTGTTAGGTCTATTCAATATATAAAAGTAATTTTTTGCTCTTTTATATACTCGTGTTGTCAATTATTTGTAGAGCTACAACAATCGATGACCAACACGACAATCTTATTTCGGTAATTAATGTTCCATGTTAATTACCATGATTGTGAACAACTTTTGATTTATGTAAACCGTTATCTTTTAGAGCTCTAAGGTTAAGGACCAAGTGTCTCTTCCTTAACACTTCCAAAAGACGAATACAATAATCAAGGAATAAAATATTTGCACATTCAATTCATAATAATTGACATATAAAAGTAAAACTTTTAGAACACATTCCTTTCATTAATCTTTTTGCTCCTTTAGTTTGATCTCTTGTTAAGATAAGAACATGCACAATCAATATATGTGCAATGCATGAAATATGTTTGACTTAATTTGATTGTGATTAAGATTATGTTGATTAATCATCAAAATTAACATTATTAAGGTCTAAAAGCTAACAATATATCCTGGGTGTTGATGCACCTGCATAGCCGAGTAAAAAACTCTTATCCATTCATAAAGTTCACCATCCATGGGAATGACAAACCCAGAGGCTATGGTTGGACCTCGTCTTCTCACATATACATAAAAAAGAGGAAAATCCATCTCTTCAATTCTTTCAATCATTTCTTCTTCCACCTAAATAAGTTTCCTCTTGATCTAATACCTAAACTCTAAATAAGTTTAATCGATGAACTTGCTAACAGGGGATTGCAAGGTGAGGACTTTGTGACTAAAATTATAACAGAGCTTCCCACATTTGGAAGCCTATTTAACGGGTAGTGAGTGTGCTCAACAGAGGTTATTTGTTGAGTACGGGAGAAACGACGTCAAATCGTAGGGACTAGAGTAGGTCAATAGGTCAATCAAACCACGACCAGAGAAGAAGGGATATTCTTGGCAAGAAGTAATTCCATCTTACTCCCCGTTATTTATAATTATATTTTTAAACAACGAAATCTCCTATTTACTGCTCTCTTTTGGGTATTCTAGCTCGAAAGAAACAATTGCATATTTAATGATGCTCCATTGTGTCATTCAGTGTTGATCGAAAACACTTTTGATTTGGCAATACATTGGACATGTACAAAAAGTAAAAGAATTGGTAATGAACCAGTGAATTCAAAGACCCTAAAAAAGATCAAGAACATTGTGTATAGCATCATCAAGGGCATTCCAGCTTTCTCACTTACTTCTCTGAGGTCAGACGGACATACTGATGTGGACAAGCAAGGCGAACTGGAGAGGAAGATGTTCACGAGGAGGATGAACGTCGATGGGTTGAAATTGAGGAACCACCTTGTTCTCTACTTTTCTCCTTCCCATCTCGTTCTCTACTTTCCATTGTCAAGAAAGAGCGCAACCATGGTCCTTCTCATCGGCGAAGTTGAGGAACCACCCCAGGTCCCAAAATACTATTGCGGTTACTATGTCACCCGTGTCTATGTAGGTTACATGGTAGCACCTGCCTAGAGACACACGACAACGTCCGAACAGCACAGCGGACGGGGAAAGTGATGGAAGAGCTTCACGATGGTAGAAAGGAATTCGACGGTATACCTTCAGGATGTCCTTAGAAAGAGATCATGGGTTGAGATAATTAGGGCAGGGGTTGATAAATGAAGCGTTAGGTTAAACATTAATTTGTTTTCGGGGTATATGGATTGACATTTTACAATTGGATAAGAGCATTATCAGTAAAGAAACGAAGACAAACCAATGTTCACGCAACGCCTAGGCGAGCCTAGCGACCGGGTGCGTCCCGTCGCCTGGGCGATCGCCTAGGCGTTTGTGCGACCGCACAACTCCAGGTGGTCATTTTTTTAACATTTTATTATTTTTAAATCAATTAAATTTGATAAAATAGTTAGAAAAATCAGGAAAAATCGGGAAAAATAGGGAAAAATGCACAAATATTATCTAAAAATATCATACATGTTTAGGCTTCAAAAGGACACATAGTTCCTCGACCAAGGCCTCACTAGGCACCCCCTCTACCCACCTAAACACTTAGGTATACAATTTATTGCTTAGTAGTACGATTACAAAGGTAGTTAACTAACTTAGAGTTCATACAATAGCAGATAAGAGAGAAATTAGAATTACAAGCTAACTAACTAATTCCATTGGACACATTGATCTAATGTCCAATTGGGAACCATATCAAATCCTCCACCACCATCAGAATCGTCGGAGTGGTTCTCGTTCGGATTGTCGACGTAGACATCATCTTCTTCAGTTTCTTCATCGTCGGATTTGACATATTGCCCGTCGATGTCCATCGGTGGTTGAGAACTCGATGCACCTGGATCTCCAGAACTAATGTGAATGATGACATCATCCATGCACACACCTAATAACGGCGCGTCAGATGCAGTGGACGTGGATCGACCAAAGCGTCTCCGTGAAGAAGAATGTCGTGACAGCAGGGCGTAGCAAGTTCCCTTCAATGGCAATTCACATCCTCTTCAACAACATGGAATGGTTGTCAATATCCTCCTAGATGAGAT
Organism: Triglochin maritima; assembly: GCA_963682175.1. Taxonomy (NCBI): domain Eukaryota; kingdom Viridiplantae; phylum Streptophyta; class Magnoliopsida; order Alismatales; family Juncaginaceae; genus Triglochin; species Triglochin maritima. Next base: position 33,008,123 of record OY821772.1, read on the forward strand.
CGATGCAATGCGCTGCACAGGGAGTCCAAAACAATCTCCTTTTTTTTGCTTCAACATCCTACCGGCAAGTACGTACGTGGAGGCGTTGTCGGTGACCACCTGAACAACGTGTTCTTCGCCAATCTCGCCAACTACCTTGTCCATCAGCTTGTACAGGTAGTCTGCGGTGTGAGAGTGACCGGAAGCATCTACAGACCTCATGAACATGGTACCTGTTGGACAATTTACTAGAAAATTGATTATATTCCTACCGGACCTATCAGTCCAGCCATCTGTCATCAACGTGCACCCGTATGTTGCCCAATCTTGTCTGTACGACTCTAGTATACTTCTAGTGTAGTCAATTTCCTGTTTAAGGCATGACTCACTAACTTCATGATACGTCATGAGTTTAAGTCTGGGTCCGTAAGTACAAGTAGCGGATATTACTTCCTTCCACTCAGGCGTCCTTACAGTGTTGAATGATATACCACATCTATAGAAAAGCGTAGACCATTTTTGATTAATTGTTTTCCTATCTTCTTTTTTAAAGGTTCTTTCGATGGTTGTTTGTTGGGCGTCGGAAACCACGTCCTTCCCACGTCCGCAAAATGGTCCCCACAAACGTTGTTTTTGTCTCTTTCGACCAGGAACGGGGCGAGGACGGGAGGTTGGGGTCCGAGCAGAAACGGAACCCGACCCGGTTTCCAGATCAAATTCTATGTTTTCTCTGTCTTCATAATCATCAAGACATACATTTTCGTTTTGTAATGTCCTACTGTTTCTAATCATGTATGCAGTTATGTCTTGTTTAACAGAGTCATGAACTTTATCACAAGGTCTAGCATTGTTACCGGGTGTGTGCAAGATGTTGTTTGTAACGGGCTATATCACCTCTAGTTTCATTACCACATAACTCATAGACAATGCAATTTTTATTATTAACACTAATGTAATGGGCAGTATTCCAACCGGGGTCATTTGTACGGGTAGGTCTTAGGTCATCGTAACTCTCGTGATGCATGATGAGACTAGTGCCGGGTACTTAGGCCATATCTTAAAACTAGACTAATATAAAAGTTTAGACTGATATGAAAATGAAATATTAATTCTAAAGAGAAGTTAGAAAGAGTGCACTTGATTTTGACGTTGAAGAATGAAGAACTGGATCGGAGACTTCACTTTCCAACTTCAAAACTAAGCACCAGACCGGAGACTTAATCGCGAAAACTTGATTATTAGGAAACTTGAAGATTATAATATAATGATGAAGAAGAAGAGAATAAGAGAACTGTGAAAAATGAAGAGGTTTGGAGGGGTTTATATAGGATTTGGGTAGTGACAATCTTGTAATTTAAAAATAAAAATAAAAATAGATAGCCGTTGGAGAGAACTCTCCAACGGCTATCGCCTAGGCGATGCGACCGCCCATTTCTCCCAACTTTGCTGGGCGAAAGGCGGTGGTCGCCCAGGCGACCACGCCGAGAGGCGGTCGCCTACCGCCTAGGCGACCACCTACTGTACACCGAGACAAACCAAGTAAATTACTCATGTTTGATGGGCGTTAGGAACACTTTTTGCATGAGGCCCACCAAAAATGCAGAAAATCCGCCCCCGGACATTTTCGATTCAAGTGTTAACTTTTAAAAATTGGAAGATGAGGTTTGGGGTGAATAGTAATTTTCCTGAAAATTACTATTCAAATCATCCATCCAAATACTACGATATTATCTTTCTGTTATGAACTTAATTTAAGCTTTTGATATTCTACGGTTTGTAATGTTACATGTGGGAATGATTTCCCGAACTAAATCTACAACCAATGGGACTTGTGGTTCATAACTAACAATTACATTTCAATATCACTAATTCTAAAAAAAATAAATCATGAGTACATTTGGTTGAACAGCGTCAAATCAACAAAATCAACAAACAAGTCAAATTCATACGTAAAATAACAAACACATCTATAGCTACTGTAAATCCAATCCTGGATGATCCATTTCCACCATCATGCATTGCGTTTTGCTATCCTATAATCCTAGAAACTAAAAACGTTTCAGGAGAATGAACAAAAGAAAAGCAAAATAATAATGGCTTACAATGAGTTGGAAGGACTTACAAAGTTCAGAAGAACTTTTCAATAAATAGATAACTAGCAGTGTGTTGTCCTCGATATAAGTGTACAAACAAAAAAATACAATGACATTTATATGAAGGGCGTAACGAATAAAAATTTGACCCGGAACATGTAGACCATGTTCTTTTTTCTTTGGTCCAACTTAAAAATAAACCTTAAAGCACAAAATGTTGGAGAGAAACTTAACCAAAACTTAAGCTGAATCCTTGAATCCGTCACTGCTGGATATCCACATCTTTTTCTGAATAATAAAAACCATGTCAGCATCGTCAGACTCTGAGTCGGCATCAACTTCGGCAACTGATTCCCAGCGCAATGCTATCAGGTACTTCTTGATAAATTCTACAACTTGCTTCCTGTCTCGAACAATCACAAAACCAGTAGGCCTCAGTATTCTGTCCATCTCAAGAAGCAAATCCTCAGCGCTGCATCCTTTTCTCTCGATGTCCGAAAAGATATTCCAGGCATGGAGGAGATCAAATGTTCTTGGGTAAGTGGAATAGGCTTCACACCTGTTAGCAGAATATGTACAGCCCATTGAATATAATCCTCGATCAAAACAAAGGAATAACACTGAAATAACATCTTTGAAGCTCCAACAAAGATTATATAGGGATGTAAATTTACAAAACCAAGGTCTTGTCAGCATTGTGTTCATGAAAACGTTGTGTCAACATTGTCAACCAACGTCTTCTCAAAACTCCTTCACTTGGTTTGGTAATTCTAGCACTTGGTGTATATGTTTTAAATTCAAATGTCAAAATGAGCATTCGGATCTCCATTCTGGAAAGCTATTTTTTTCAAATGTTCTGAAAGCCTTTCTATAGGAAACCCAAAACTTAGACCATAAAGCATTCTGGGTTGATTTAGCCTGATTCGTGAAACATAAAAAGATGGTACATCTTTTAGCTTACCAGTCATGGATGCTGCCAATAAGGCCTCTGTCGTAGATAATTTTCAGTGTATTTGGCCCTTCTTCAGGCACCACATTCATCACCCATGCATCCTTATCCTTGAGAGCAGCTGCAAAGGAACCCAAATTTGCCTTCATGTCCATTATATTCCTTATGGTGTTCGGTCGAATCTTTGATCTTAGCAAACTCCAATACTGATCCACTCGCTCTTGCCAAATTTCCTGCATCACATATAGAGTTGGATGTTTTCATGTGAACATTTAGCATTCAAAGTTCAAACCCATCAAAACAAATCACAGATATGCACAAAAAAAAGAATATGACGATAATATAAAATCTCATCTTACCATATCCTTCGTGAACATTTCAGTTGAATAGTCCAAGTCTGCCAAACGTGGAGGGGGTGTAGTTAATCGAGCAGGCCAAGGAGCCAATCCACTTCCCCTAGTTCTGTGGTCATCTGGTGAAAGCAGAAGCTTATTAATGAGCAGCTGGAAGAGGTACTTTTAAGTTTGAGATCAAAATACATTCCTATGAGAAGAACATGTAAATATAACATAGTCATCATTCCATCAACAAGGAATTTCATAACCATTTCATTCCTGAATCAATTTTATTTCAATACTCCAAATGGATACTTGTTTCCTTATACATACATATCCATGACAAATGACTAGGAAAAAAGAAATAACCAAGCCTTACTAAGAAATGCTGAATTTCGTGGAAAGTTAGTGTAAGTGTTTTTCTGAAAATATATCAAAGAAACTTTTGGATACATAAGCGTATTTAAATGATTGCTCTAAGAAAAAAATAATACAAAAAACTTCCCTATTTCACAAAGAAGCGTAACATTTTACTTAGTGAGAGCACAAAGTGGATGTCTAATTCATCAAAAGTAAACAAACATAAATATATACCAAAGTACAGAAATGCCTTTCAACATTCATGTGGAAAGTCATGGGGTTTTATTCGAAGTGCTTAACTAGTATTATTCTTTGAAGATCAACTGGCAGATTAATATTCATGAAGCAAAAACAATGAATGGAAGGGAGAGAAGCATAACACCTACGTTGAGAGTAAGGCGTAATACAGGGCTCCATAGACACACCCCATACTGAATCTGGGTCATCATCAGAACGGCAAAGAGGAGGCTGTGTGCCCGGTTCCCTGTCCATGTAACAATCATTTGTAAGAGGTTTGACCCAGATAACTGTCTGGTTTCTCTTAGCAGCAATTTTCCAGCACATCCGCTCAACAAGGGCACTCATTTCTCTCCATATCCTCAGATCCTCTTCATCCTGAGCATATGCTTCAGGCGACGAGTATGCAAAATATCCTCCAGGTTTAAGCAATCTATCCAATTCGAGCAGCAAGATTCCATCTCTTTGAAGCCAATCGATCCTGCAACGAGAGCAGTGAGCAAGTTCAAAGGATCGGCTGGGGTATGGAAGCCTTTTGGTCCCCAGCACCCCAAGATAAGCCGGAATCCCTCTCTCAAGAGCAAATTGGATTTGGTTCTGGTGCACATCATTGGGTGCCAAAGACATTGCTATGATATCAGATGAAAGGAGATATCCTCCGAAACTAGCAACACCACATCCTACATCAAGAACTGTCCGGAGTCTGCCTTCATTGTTTAGGTTGTTGTGTGTGAAGTTGAGCATCTGTAGTTACAACGCAACAATGAGATCATTCTAGATGGAGACCATCAAAACTCATACCAAATGGATAAACATAAAACAAAAGGAAAGATAAACCATATGAGTATCCATAAGCAAGTAATTGTCAAGATACGGCATAATGACAATGCGGGAAAAATAATAGTTATTGTTTTTCATAGTAATCATTTCCCATGTTTCCCCCCCAAAAGAACCAACATTTTAAGCTTACATTTGCCAGTGCTGCAATGTATTTATCAGCTCCTTTATGAAAATGAGTACCTCCCCCTGGAAATTCTATCTTCTCTCCTTTGACAACCATCCAGTTTTGATCAGATTTTTCATGCGCAAGGTGCGTGTGTGGTATATTTGCCTTCCACACCTCATCACGACTTTTTGGCCATTTAATTGGAACCTAAAGCAATTAAATGACAAAAGACGAATTGAGCAGCCCGCTCCATACAAAACAAAGTAACAAAAGGATGTAACTGCAGGATCATAATTATATACTAAATTTGATGCACATGTGAAGTTTACCTTGTAATCAAGTGGTGGTGGGATTAAACAATTAAAACGCCTTTCTGGTGGGGGACAGTGCCTTTCATAATGTTCCATTAGAGACAAATCCAATTTCAACCTCAGCTGGTATATGAGGTGTCTATCTAGACAGGGGATCAGCTCAGAGTGATGGTCATCACAAACCTTTGGACATGGAAAAAAGAAACATTATGTTATGAAAATACTAAAATAGGCTTTCTAAGATAGATTGCCTTCCAGTAACCAGTAGAGGGAAAAAATCATGCAGACAATAGGAAAAATAACGAACTCCACTAAAAACTTACTGGAAAACTTTTTGGGAAAACAGTGTCCTCCGCCTGCAGACTAAAAATAGAGGATTCCTCTTGTCTATCCCCAGGTTCTTCATTTTCACCATGGCCCCATCCAATCGATCTCAGAGACTTACTACCATACTCTAAGGCAGTATTTTTACCTTGAGAGGAAGAGCCATTATATAGATATAGAAATCCCAGAACAAACGCCACCGCACACACTGAAGTGATCAGGTGTTTCTTTTTGCTACCATCAGCTCTTCCCCTAGTCATTTTGAAAACAGTCTGCTTCTTCTTCTTCTTCTTCTTCTTCTTCTTCTTCTTCTTCTTCTTCTCCTCCTCCTCCTCTTCTGCTACACCATTAATGTTATTTCAAAAGCTACAAATTAGAACTCCACAACAATGCAGTAGGCACAACACCAACAATTTGAGAGCTAAGTTTCTTTTCAATGGTCTGCTTTTGCCATAACCTTCGTATTAGTCTTTGTAGTGGCTCTAAAAGATCAATAAATTTGTAATATCTGTTTCAGACAAAATATACAAAACATTAATGATTGGTCTCCTGCTCCAGTTCAAGTTCATCGTATCAAGAAATGCATAAATACTCAATATATGTTATGGTAAAAAGGAATTTATATACGGTACAACAGAGAATCATTATAAATTCATGGTGCAACTTAAAATTCCCATCAACCAGGACACCATGAATAAACATCAAGGTTGTGAAGTTTGAAGTGTACAGGCATGATCTATTCCAAAAGAAAAAAGAACAGATAAAGACAATACAATGACATCTGAAAATAATAAAATAGTGAAAAAGGTAATTGACTATGTGTAAACCACGACATAGCAGTTAGCAAATTTTACTCACATCATAATCAATCAGTAATAATATGAAGATTAACCAAAAAAGGTTCAATACCAATACAACCAATAAAACATTAAATTCAAAGGAACAGAAACTACAAGTGCTAGAGATCAAGAGTCCAGAAATATTTGATATATTGTCCTTCAGAATGTACAGCTTAGATTCAGTATCAGTGAAAAAAGAAAAAGAAAAGCCTAGTTGGAATGTAGTTACGGATTCTTTTGGATGATAGTCTATGACCATTACAATTTATTACAGGTACATGTTTGGATATGCATTTCATTCGATTGCCAATTTACACTGTAACATCAGACAATGTACTTGCAATGTCATAAATTTTGATATGCATTTCATTTCAAGTGAGGTAACAAAAACAGTAGTTCCATAAACTATTTGTCCATTAATAGACAAAGTACTTGCAATTTCATAAATTTTGAAAAAAAAATACAACTTTCAAAGTTCATGTGCTTGACAAGGGGACTCGCAGTTTTAACACATCATGGAGTTATTTTTTGTGACTAGCAGGGGCGAAAAACCCTACTAAGATAAGAAGGTCTGCAACTCCGCACATGCATTTATTTGATATGAGGACATTTAAATAGTGTAACAGCAAATTACAAACCATTTGTGCCCCATATGGATGAGGAAAAATCCGATTCAAGAAGAGCAAACCCCTAGTTCCACAATCACATATCAACAAACAAACCACCTAAAAAACAAAGAAAAGGCTGCAACATGATAACATAAATTATAAATACACAGTGGAACAAAAAAACACATTTTTTATCTAATTACAACAGAAAAACCAAATCACAAAGACCATAGCCCTAGTTGCACAATCAACATCAAACAACAAACCGACATACAAACACAACAAATCACCACTTTCTTCAAACCAACAAGGAACAACAACCTACTTATTAATTCCAAAGTCACCATCCGAAAACAGAAATTCCACCAAACGAAAAAAAGGCACAACTTTCCACGTCCATCAACTCCAAATCAACTCATACTCACATATCCAAACCTCAAACCCACCACATCCAACAACAATTCCCAACCAAACCCTCAAACCCACCAACCACTAAAACGGCATTATCTCCCAAACCCACCGACGGAAACGGGAAAAACGAAATCGAGGTCGACGACCGAACGTGGACCGTCAACAGCGTCGGGAAAGGAGGCTTACTTGGGTTTGGATCCGGGGAATGCGGAGATCTGTTGTCAGATTCGGAGGGCAGATCTGGAGAGGAAGGGTTGGGGTGTGGTGGCCTTTTATCGACAGCAGTGGAGAGTGGAGACACGAGACAGACAACGTGATCAAGTAAACTTAACTTAAGTTGGGTGTTTTGCATGTAAACCACTCTGTTCGATTTTTACGGTCTATCGATTCTACGAATTAGTAGGATTTTTGCTTAAAATTATAATTTGTCCACTTGAATTATGGGTCAGTTGGATCTCCTAAAATCACGAGTGCAAACGGATGACTATGGGTATTATCATATTAGAATCATATTCATATTTAATTTGTAGATACGGCACATCAAATATGAAAACTGTGTATCCATATTCTTAAAAAAACAGATAGGGATACAAAACGAATATTTAATAAATGGAAACGGATAAAAGTGTATATATTCGTGTACATATACAATATAAAACTAGTGTGTATCATGGTAATTCACTTAAAATTTTACCTCTTAAATTGTATAAAATTATAATTATATTAGTTTAGAAATGTAACAAATTTTAGTTACAATAGTAAAAATTTAAGTAAAAATTCAAAAAATCATGAAAAAATCACTAATTTAAATATATATAGGACAATTATTATATTAATATTGTGGATATATGTATCAATATCCGACTAAAATATGCATGTTCGTATCCCACATCCACTGATATCAGAATTTCATATCTGCATTCATATCCATATTCGCAAAAACTTAAAAACTGATATATGTATATGTATTCAACCCGATATGGAAAAATATTCATATCCTTAAAAAATGGAGTTGGATATGGACTATTTGTGGACATTACATATCCGTTTAAACCATTAATCTAAATATTAAATCATTATATTACATCCGTTAGAACCTCTTTTGGATTTTAGAGTCTCCTTTCTACGAATTTGTAAGGTTTTTGCTTGTCATTGTTGAACTTTATTATCAGGATAAACTACAATTTACTTTCTTGAACTAATTATGGTTCGATTTTTATTTGACATCTTGAATTTAAAACGTTACAATTATACCAATTAAAATTGAATTATTTGCTTGGGTACACTTGCAAAGTGGTGTTATTGGATTTGTGCACTTGAGTTTTCAGATTTTATTTGGGTGCACTTGTATAAAAATCATATTGGTTTTATGCACTTCAAATTGACGGCACCAAAAGCTCTGACCTCCTTCTGACAACATATCACCACACCGATGACCCTCTCTGTGAAGACCTCGAAGACGGAGGAGATTTGGCAGTCGTGACGACCAACTGACGAACGGAAGATGAAGTAAAGCGAGTTGGAGGAATCGGGGAGAGGGTTGTATCAAGGGAAGTTCGAGTCCACGAGGGTTTTTTGGTGGGAGGAGGTGGTTGGGAACTGTAACGTGATGAAAGGATAACGATATATAGGAACAATAACGTGACAGACTGGAACGTCGTAAATTTGGAGTGCACCAAATCAATATGATTTTTATGCAAGTTTACAGATCCAATATCACCACTTTACAAATACACCCAAGCAAATAGATACACTCCTCTGTATAAAAAATGTGCTAGCTTTAAACGTGTTTTTTTTTATTTTTGTTTTGTTGTTCCGTGGGAATAGGCGTAGTTATAATTTAGTCATTTTGTCAATATCAAATTTAGAGTATATTCAGATCTGATTTGTTTTCAAATGTGACATGAACAGTGATGCCAATATAATATAAATCTAAGCTAAATCAAATGCAAAATTGAATTTATCATAAAAATAAGGTTAATCGTATTCTCAACACAAAAATTAAAAAAAGATGAATATGCTGAAAACTAACGATTATTAATAAAAAGAGTCAAAGTGTTACAAATTCAAAATTTGAGAGACATGATCGTAACACCAACATGAAATTGAGTTACAACTTAACGGGGAACTAAAATTTACACTACTCTTCGTCAAACTATAATTACAAAGACTTGCAATTAAGGGGCGTAAACATGTAAATGGTACGGTAAGAGTTGGTATAGGCAAGGCAAAGGTAATTTTGTTAGCTTGGCTGAGTTGGCTCTATAGTTAAAACTTAAAACACGTAATGACAATGCCATATCCAAGAATTAGAAGTTGGGTATTCAAAACTACAAAGACAACAAATTCTATAAGTATAACATAATAATAACTCTCCCAATCATTTAGAAAATTGAGATCCTAATAAAAAATCAATTATTCTGTAAGGACAAGTGCGAAATGGAAGTTTCATGAGTCATACAATCCTCCATGGATTTTGAATTTTCGTCCCAGAAGAACATTTGGATTCCACCTCCCAAGAATTTTGTTTTTCTTTAAATTTTGTCCTCGTTAATTTTGAGATTTTGTTCCATAATAAAGACCTTTGGGCTCCGGTCCTTGAATATTTATGAAATTACGAATATCGATAATTAGACATATATATATATTAGGTTGTTATATATCTAATTAGTCCAACTAGTTAAAAAAATCCAAAAATTGTATTATACGCAATACTCAATTAGAATTAAGTACTCCAGAAAGAAAGTTGTAGTGTTTTCAAGTTTACGTTAATATGTTTGAATTTACACACACATGGTGTTGTTCTGTTTTGCACCAAAATAAATTTGTAATTATACGGGTACAACGGTGGAAGGAGTGATTTCATTCCATTAAGACACCAGTTTGAACCTCCATATGTGCCCTAATGAAATGATATTGGCTCACCTCTACTTTAGAAATATAGCCCACAAGTGGATCTTGGGAAATTATGGGTTATCAAAAGAACATCTTGCATGACAATTTTTTTATATTAGGCTAGAATATTTGTTTAGATTACTAATATTAGGTTTTTATTTCCATAAAAGCAAGGTATGCAATTGCATACCCAAATATGCCAATGTGTAACGAGATAGGTACCTTAGTAACACTATCCATTTTCCTTTTGTTTTACCACCCTTACTCGTTACCCTAAGGGCACCTTTCTCGAGCGTACCACCCTTAACTAGAATATTACTCGAGATTCAGTTGCAAGTTACAAGTGGCAACCCAAGGCCACGTAGTTCTCAAAAAGCTCCACAACCACGGCAACCAATTGCCTGTAAAGGGAAAAGGCAAGCTTTCATAGACATTTGCATGCAACAACTCAAGATGGGGATCCGGTTGGTAGATATAAGACCAAATTAAGGTGGAAAAAACAACATGACCAAGGGTGTTTTTGAACTAACAGATGTGATTTACAACGACCAATTCAAACATCATTGGGATGGTCTTAGGGAAGAGTGGATGACATTGAGATAAATTTAGTCACGTCTTTCTGTCCATGATTGAGTAATTGATATTGGATCTTATGCTCACATAATTTTTAATGTGCAACTACTAAAGGATAAGAAGGAACTCGTGAAGAACGAGATGATTTTGAAGGTTGGAAATTGTGCAAACGTTGCTGCGATTGCACAAGGTTCCGTTGAGCTTCAATCATCTAGTGATTTAAATTTATGTTTAAAGAACGTCTATTATGTGACTTCGATTAGCAAGAATATTATTTATGTATCATGTTTAGATATGGATAATTTTAATATAAATATTTCAAACTCTTGCTTGTTTATATTGAAGAATGGAATTTTCTATGCAAATGCATTCGTAAGAATAATATTTATTTGCTTGAATTAAATAATAGACAAATTTTAAACATCAATAACAAAATGCTTAAAACTACTCACGTGAATGATACACTCTTGTGGCACTATCGTCTTGGTCACATAAATGAAAAACGCATCAAGAAATTGCAAGAAGTTAACCTTTTTGGTCAACTTTATTTTAAATCATTGGAGACGTACGAACCTTGCCTAATGAGCAAAATGACCAAGAGGTCTTTCAAGAAGAAAAGGACCGAGAGCGAATGACTTATTAGATTTGATACATTCCGATGTATGTGGTCCAATGAGTACTAGAGCAAGAGACGGTTTTAGGTACTTCATTACGTTCACGGATGACTATAGTCGTTATGGCTATATTGATCTAATGAGAAACAAAAGTGAATCCTTTGACAAGTTCAAGGAATTAAAGAATGAAGTAGAGAACCAACTCAACAAGAAAATCAAGTCTTTACGAACGGATCATGGAGGTGAGTACTTAAGTACCGCATTTGACTCATTCCTAAAGGAGTGTGGTATTGTGCGACAACTCACCCCTCCCGGTACACCTCAGTGGAATGGGGTATCCGAAAGGAGGAATGAGACATTGCTCGACATTGTTCGGTCAATGATGAGTCAAGTTGAATTGCCGCTTTACTTTTGGAGTTATGCACTAGAACCTGCGGCTTACACACTAAATAATGTTCTATCCAAATCCATGGAGAAAACGCCTTATGAGCTATGGAGTGGTAAAACACCTAAGCTCAATTTTCTCAAGATTTGGGGTTGTCTACGTCAAGAGATTGATTTCGACCAAACTCCAACCAAAAGCGGATAAATGCTTCTTTATAGGTTATCCTCGTGAGACAAGAGGATACTTCTTTTGGCATATAACCTCCAATCGAGTGATTGTAGAGAGGGATGCCATATTTCTAGAAAAAGAATTTCAGGAAAGAATAAAAAGTTGTGGGAGTAAAATTATGCATGAGGAAACTCAAGATATTCTACAATATCATGAGATGAATGGTTACATTCAAGATCATGAAGGCCCAACCGAGATTCCTTTGGTTTGTGGGAGCATAAGTGAGAGACACTCGCAAGCAATTGTGAGAGAAACTCAATCTTCCCCACCTAGTGTACGTTCAAGAATCGAACATGAACCGATTCCGCAAGAAATTATGGAAGAAGTTCGAGAAGTACACGTAGAGCCAAAAGAACTTAGAAGGTTAATGAGTGAGACGAAGAAACCCAATATGTATTTGGGACTTCATGAGATCATGGTACTAGATACCGATGATCCCTCGACCTTTCAAGAAGTAATGGAAAGAGAGGACTCCAAACTATAGTTTAAAGTCATGAAATCCGAAATAAAATCCATGTATGATAATCAAGTGTGGAACTTGGTTGACATTCCTCAAGGGAAGAAAGTCATTCAAAATAAATGGGTTTTAAAGAGGAAGATGGACATGGATGGGAACTTGACAACCTACAAAGCGAGGCTTGTAGCAAAATGTTTCACTCAAGTTCAATGAATGTCAAACTATGATGAAACTTTTTCACCGGTTGCCATGTTCAAGTCTATTTGGATTATGCTCGTTATTGCCGCATTTCATGATTATGTGATATGACAAATGGATGTCAAAACGGCGTTCCTTAATGGGAAATTGGAGGAGGATGTGTACATGGTACAACCTCAAGGTTTTGAAGATCCAAAGAATAGCGAGAAAGTATGCAAGCTTCAATGATCCATTTATGGATTGAAGCAAGCATGAAGGAGTTGGAACAAACACTTTAACGAGGAAGTCAAATAGATTCACTTCGTCCAAAGTAAGGAAGAACCATGTATATACAAGAAGGTTAGTGAGAGCCACATAATATTTTTGATCTTATATGTCGATGACATACTCTTCATGGGAAATGAATACCTTTGCTTGAGCAAACAAGAAATTCGTTGAAATCTGCATTTTCAATGAAAGACATGGGTAATGCTCAATACATTTTGGGAATCAAGATATATAGAGATAGATCTCGTAGACTCATTGGCCTAAGTCAACGTACATACATTGACAAGGTCTTGGAAATGTTCAGCATGAACAACTCCAAAAAGGGCAATGTGCCAATGAGTATCGGTGTGCAACTCAAGAAGTCTCAACGTGCTGAATCACGTAAAGACTTCGAGTATATGAAAGATATTCCTTATGTTTCGGCAATATGATCAATCATGTACGCCATGACATGCAGAAGACCTGATGTCTCGTATGCTTTAAGCGTGACAAGTCATCACCAATCCAACGCAGGTCCTGAGCATTGGACTGCGGTAAAAAATATTATAAGGTACCTTAACCGGACCAAAGATAAGTTTCTTGTTTATGGAGGACAAAGGGAGCTAATAGCCGAGGGCTATTCGGATGTGAGTTTCATGAGTGATCTCGACGATATAAGGTCGCAATCAGGATATGTCTTCATTCTGAATGGTGGAGCTGTGAGTTGGCGTAGTTGGAAGCAAACCACTACCTCCGACTCAACCACTGCCTCCGATGTAATGGGTGTCGCTGAAGCGAGCAAGGAAGGAGTATGAATTAAGAAGTTCCTTGAAGAGCTTGGAGTAGTTCCCTCGTGCGAGGGACCAATAGAGCTATTTTGTGATAATAGTGCATCTATCTCACAAATCAAGGATCTTAAATCACACCACAAAGTGAAGTACATGGATCACAAGTACTTTGTCACACGTGACTTTATCGACGAAGGCAAAATAAATTTGTTATGGGTGGACACAAACAACACAACTGATCCATTCACCAAACCTTTATCCCAAGCCAAGTGCAAAATGCATTTCGAGTCCATGGGTCTGAGGAACCATGTGGATTGACTTGATGAGTGATTAGAGAGGGTTATCCTAGTTATTATTGTTTTATACATTGAGAATGTCTGTGAAAGAAAATTTTGATAACAAGTGGGAGATTGAAGGGAATGTATTCTAAAACTTTTACTTTTATATGTCAATTGTTATGAATTGAATGTACAAGCATTTTGTTCCTTGATTATTGTGTTTCTCTTTTGGAAGTGTTAAGGAAGAGGAGATTAGTCCTTAACCGTAGAGCTCTAAAAGATATGGTCTACATAAATCAAAATTTATTCACAATCATGGTAATTAACATGTAACATTAATTACCGAGATAAGATTGTCGTATTGGTCATCGATTATTGGAGCTCTACAAATAATTGACGACACGAGTATATAAAAGAGCAAAAAATTACTTGTATATATTGAATAGACTTAACAAGTAAAACATTATAGAATTATGTTTCGTGTCATTAATTTTTTACTATGTCTTGGATCTTAAGATATGAGACTTATATCTTTTCACTCAAGAAGTGTTTGATTTGATTATTGTCAAAAACTATCAATATAGTGATAAAAGCAATAGTTGGTTGAACATGACTTGCGCTGAAAAAGATAGCTAGTCAAAAGATTATCATTGCCCCTCTTAATTGAGTGATGATATTAGTGGGTCCCTTGATAAAGCAAAATTATAATGTGCACAATGTAACTTGAGTTAAGTTACATACTTATAATTAGCTTAAAGAGATCAAGAAACGAATATAATACAAAGGTGATACATTTCTACTTTGTATATATTCTTAATATCATGAGACAAGGGACAGACATAAGTGATGCACTTACATCACTAATTGGATCGTGTTTGGTTCGAGTGAAACAAAATGTCTATTCCAATTGGGTAACTATAATGTGTAGCTAGATACTGCTTATAGTTTGTGATATTGAATGTTCAATATCGCTGCCAATTTAGCTTAGATCATCCTATATGTCACACCACAAAACTGGGAAACAAGAAGCTTGATTTTGAATTCATATGATGTGTCGGGTTTCATGTGAAAAGGGACACATGTGGTGAATCAATCGCAGTGATGCTTGTACTATTTCCAATCTTCAATATCATCTCGTTCTTCACGAGTTCCTTCCTATCCTTCAATAGCTGCACATGAAAATTATGTGAGCACAAGATCCGGTAACCCATTACCAAAACAAGGATAGATGTGATTAAATTTATCTCAATAACAAACATACCTATGACGTTTCTTGGGCGCCTACGTTCAATCATCCCATTTTCAAGGTCTTCCTTGTATTTGGGGCAATTAGGTCGGATGTGTCCCTTTTCACCGCAGTGAAAGCACTCCGTGTTGGGAGTTGGAGATTTGAAAGATTTCCCCCTTGAGGCACTCCCATAAGCACCTCCTACTCCCTTGCTCTTGATTGACGTATCTTTGGTAAATTTGCCTTTACCTTTGTTGATCTTTTTGCTCCTCTCATGGACGGCTAGGACGTGATTGTCCCGACCCTTGCCTATGTCAACTTCTGCCGTTTTGAGAGCATTGTGAAGCTCCTCAAGACTCACCCCTTTTTCACGCACATGATAGTGCATCACAAAGTCCTTGAAGGACGGGGCTAGAGAGCCAAGAATCAGATCTTCGGCAATGTCCTTGGGCATTGGAGAAGAGAGCTTCGACAATTTCTCAAGGTATCCTTGCATCGTGAGAAAATACATGGACACCGATGTTCCCTCCGCCATATGGCACCTTGTGAGTGCGATGGTGGTCTTATAGCGCTCCTTTCGGGCACTATCCATGAACATCTTTGTTAAAGCTTCCATGGTCTTCTTGGGTTTTGAATCCAAGTATTTTGCTTGAAGCGAGTCACCCATGGATGCCAACATTAGACCGTGAACTTGGTTCTCTTGGTCTTCCCACTTGGCTATCACATCTTTCTCATTACCGGTTGTTTTCTCACTCAATTTTGGGATTTCACCATCCAAAATATGAGATTGTTTTTCAAACCTCAACACGATATTAAGATTGAGTTGCCATTTCATGAAGTTTGAGCCATCATTTTGCAAAGGATTCTTTTCAATCATAGATCGCACAATTGGTTGGATATTAGACATTTCTACAAAATAAATTATACAGGATTTTAATGTCAATTTTATGTTTTAAAATACATACATAGAAATGTAAATGTTTCAAATAAAAAGTTTGCCCATAAATGCAACAATCCAAGATCCCATTAATTGTAATATAGACTAGCTAAGGGCTATCGAATACATTACAACATCAAGGTAAGAAAAACATTTTCTAATCACAACCTTTTTGAATTTTAGCAATATTAGCATCTTCAAACTCTTGTGATTCTTGTCGTTTTAATTATGAGGGAATGCGACCTATCCTCGTAAGAAAAACTTTTTCCCAAAACCGAGCGAGGGCTCTAGGTAATGTTAAGAAAACTTATTTTCATTTGATACGAGATACATTTATCCATTGTATTCACAACTAAACATACTTGGGGTTCACTAGGGTGAAACACACTTCATACATTTAATCGTGGCACAACAACAGACAACCATTATATCTCCCACTATTCCCAAAGATGGAGGAAGCTATCTCCCGTTAAGGGCGAGCAGAGTATCCCTCAATCAATGGCTGCTAGTGGATGAAATAAGAAGGAAATTATTCTTAATTTTTGTTGGGCAATTTCATATATTTACATGTGATTTGGAATTTTAGGTTATCGTGCATATTAATATCCATACACATCCTATCATTCACCACATTCATCACATGCATAACAGAAATTCTACAGCGGCGACTTCCTCTTGCACCAGAGATGTAGATTTTACAGAAAATAAACATGCTCCTCACATTCGATAAAAACCGACTAGTGCAAGTCCTATGTAAAACCTCTCATATGCATATGTTATTATCTAAAAGATGTAAATAGAGAATTTGACTTTTACATACATAAGCCCCTGTATAAAAACAATTATAAACATTCATAGGCGCTGATTTGGAACGTATAAACTGACAATTCCTGCAAAAATAACTCGAGCATCCATGCACGTAGTATCGCTATAAACTATCCAACCTAGTTTATCAAGCATCTAGAATCCCAAAAAATTCTTTGAAAAATATTTTGAAATCCATTAAAAACATTTTTCATGCATCCACAGTTCAAAAATTAATTACGAACCGCTGTCCATCCAATTTCCAATGGAAAGATGAATCACAGTTTTTCGGTTTTGTTGATTCTCTTACAAAATAATCGTTTATACTTAAAACAAAATTATTGCAAGTTAGACAAATGTCTAAATCTTAACTCTAATAATTACATGACATGTTTTAAACACTTAAAACATTCAGAACGAATTATTATGGAGAATTACATCAACAAACATCCATAGACCGAAAAAAACCGGTAAATCGAATTGTTTAAATCCTAGATGGTAAACTAAATTCGTTTACAGCCTTAAATCATGAGAAAATTGAACCCTAAGCTCTGATACCACTGTAGGATTTCATGTTTAATTATGCATGTATATTTTTGGAATTTTTATGCACAATAAGGATCAATTTACAATTTTCTATGTTTTTTTTTCATGTTTGCATCGATTTGTTTCAATATCTAGTTTCAAAACTTTATTAAAACAAATATGGGCTCCGAAATTCATACCTAGAAGTTCTCTAAAACTTCTTGAAGATTCGAAGACGTTGGGGATGCTTCTCGCTGCGCCGGATGCCTCCGAGTATTCACCAAACTCTAAACAAGATCGGAGAGAGGGAAGCTAGTCACTCAATCCCCGATAGGGTTTAGAATCCAATTACTAACCCCTCTTTAATTCCCTTGAGAAGATGATCTCTTAAGAACTAAAACTAAACTTAAGAATTAAGGAATTTTCGTGGAGAATTATGGAAAGAGAATTTTGCATAAGAAAATAATGAATGAAAAATTAAGGAGGTAATGAGATAAACTTGTATTTATAAGTTCTCTCCAAATTACCTATTCATGTGCAACCTCTTGCCCATGATTTCATGCAAAATTCTATCTAACCATCCATTATTTAATAATAAATAATATTAGCCACGAATTAAATCAATTATGGACCAATTCCATGCATGATCTAATTAATTCTTAAATTAATTCTGCATTAACCGTCTGGACCGGTCGACCGTTTGGAGGTTCGGTCGACCGCTCGAACCTGGTTTCGGTCGACCGTTCAATAACTCGGTCGACCGTTCGTAACAGGAATTATTCCATCGCTATGTTCGGTCGACCGACCGATTACATTCGGTCGACCGTTCGAACAGATGAAAATTCCCTGTTATCGGTCGAGACATGTCCGGTCGACCGTGCCCGATCGGTCGACCGTTTACTGCTAACCGGTCGACCGTTGGAGCACTGTTCTCCAGACTTGTCAAATTTCGGTTTAACCCCTACAAAATTTGACATTTCTGGATTAGTAGTAAATTCACAACTTATGTAACATATTATCCTATGTAATGATCAATCATTACACCCCATAATATTTACATCACATATGAATTTAATTTAGATTCTAATTATATTATTAATCACAACATAATTTTGATTTTGCTTGTTCACCCCATGTGTCATATTTTCTACATGAAACCCGACACATCTTATGAACTAAAAATCCCCATTTCTTGTTTCCCAGTTTTGTGGTGTGACCTATGGGAGGATCTAAACTAAGTTGGCAGTGATATTAAGAGGTTAATATCACAAGCAATAAGCGGTATCTAGCTACACATTATAGCTCCCAATTAGTTAGATGTCTTAATTCCACTCGAACCAAAACCCGATCCATTTAATGATGGAGTGCACCACTTGTGTCCGTCCCTTGCCTCATGATATTAAGAATACACACAAAGTAGTATTGTGTCATCTTTGTATTAGTATTCATTTCTTGATCTCTTTAAACTAGTTATAAATATGTGACTTAACTCAAATCACATTGTGCACATTATAACTTTGCTTTATCAAGGGGCCCACTAATATCATTACTCAATTAAGAGGGGCAATGATAATCTTTTGACTAACTATCTTCTCCAACGTAAGTTATACTTAACCAACTAATGCCTTTACAATACACTTATAGATAGCTCAAGACACTAGTCTAATTAAGAACTCCTTAAGCGATCAGATATAAGTCTCATATCAAAGGACCAAGGACACAATAAAATATTAATGACACAGAAATACATTCCTATAATATTTTACTTGTTAGATCAATTCGGTATGCAAAAGTACTATTTTCCTCTTTTGTGTACCCGTGTTGTCACTCACTTGTAGAGCTACAATGATCTATGACCAACACGACAATCTTAACTTGGTAATTAATGTCCCATGCTAATTACCATGATTGCGAATATCTTTTGTTTTATGTAAACCAATATCTTTTAGAGCTCTACGGTAAAGGACCAAGAGCCTCTTCCTTAACACTTCCAAAAGACGAATAACATAAACAAGGAACAAAATGATTTCTCATTCAATTCATAATAATTGACATTTAAAAGTAAAACTTTTAGAACACATTTCCTTCAATCTCCCACTTGTTATCAAAGTTTTCTTTCACATACATTCTCAATGTATAAAACATTAATAACTAGGGTAACCTTCCCAAATCACCTATCAAGCCAATCCACATGGATCCTTGGATCCATGGACTCGAAATATATTTCGTCTCTTAGCTTGGTATGAAGGTTTGTTGAATGGATTAGTTGTGCCACTGTTGTGTCCACCTATTTATTTATTTATTTTGTCTTTCGTTGGTGGTTGAGTTAGCTGTAGTGATATTACTCCTAACTACACTAGCTCATACCTCCACCTTCGATAATGATGACGCATCATCACTCCAACCACTTATTGTCTAGAATTCCTATAAGAATTGCATCAAAACAGCCCTCAGCTATTTTCTCATTTGTCTTCCATAAACAAGAACTTTATCTTTAGTCTGGTTAAGGTACTTCAGAATATTCTTGACCGCAATCCTATGATTAGGACTTGCGTTGGATTGGTGACCTCTTGTCACGTTTAGAGCATACGAGATATTGAGTCTTGTGCAAGTCATCGTATACATGGTCCTTCCTTTTGCCGAAGCATAAGGGATACCTTCATGTACTCCAAGTCTTTGTGTGATTGAGCACATTGAGACTTCTTGAGTTGCACACCTATACTCATACTTATTGGCATATTGTCCATATCGGAATTGTTCCCCCTGAACATTTCAAAGATCTTGTCAATGTATGCACGTTGACTGAAGCCAATGAGTCTACGGGATGTATCTCAATGTATCTTGATTCTCAAGGTGTGTTGAGCCTCATCCTTTTCTTTTCATTGAAATGCCGATTTTAATGAAATTTCTCGTTTGCTAATGCTAAGGTATATGATTGCTCATGAGCAATATGTCATCGATATATAAGATCAGAAGTACTACATGGCTCCCACTAATCTCCTTGTATCAACAAGGTTTTCCTTTACTTTGAATGAAGTGAATCTTCTTCATCTTTTACACTTTACACTTTACCCATAGCAAATCATCATCTGCGACAACTAACCACAGGAGCCGTAACAACACAGGATCGTTCCAATCGACTAATTTTCGCAAACCCAAGTCACCCTCACTCTTTGGCACACAAATATCCTTCCATGCAACAACCACCCATTTCTTTGGCCCACCTAGACAAATTGGATCATAAGGCTCTCCATTTCCTTTAGCACCGATCTAGGGAGAAGAAATGCAGACGTCCAGTAGATGCTAAACGACACCAACACAATTTGTACTAACTCCACCCGACCCACCATGGATAACAAGCTCCGTTTCCAGGAGCTAAGTTTAGCCTTAATCTTAGTTACCAACCCCGTACAATGATGCTTCCCAAGCAGGGATGTAAACAGCTGTAGGCCTACGTATGTGGCCAGAAAGTCCACTTTTTCCATTCCAAAATATGTGCAGATCCACCGGCCATGCACCACATCTCTACCCAAGAAGACTTGACTCTTTGAAGTATTTAAGTGTAGCCCGGAGCAAGTAGAGAACTCAGCCAATATCTCCTCTATCACTTGAGCATTTGCTTTTGTAGCCGTGACAAAGAGCATAACTGTAGGATTTCGTGTCCCTATGTATGTATATATTTAAAAAAATTTAATACAACATACAAGATGGATTTCATATTTTCAACAATTTTTATGTACATTACTTTGTGTTTATTCTAATATCATGCAATCCTACATATATTAAAATAAATCACAAATCTAGAATCATACCTAAAGGTTCTCTAAAACCTTTTGAAGATCCGGAGTCACACTGCCCGTAGAATCGTCCACCGATTTGCCTCCGAGTGTTCACCAAACTCTAAACAAGATTAGAGAGAAATGAGCTAGTCAATCAATCTCTAATAAGGCTTAGAATCTACCTAATAACCCATCTTTAAGCTTCTGAGATTCTTATCTCTAAAACTTAAATTTACTAAGAAATTTTCGTGGTGATTAGGGAGAGATTAATGAGAGAAAGATTTTTTCATTAACATAAACAAGTAGGATGTGGGTCCTTTTATAGGTTCCCAAAACATCCTTATCAAGAACTATTCCTTAGTTATGATCTCTTGCTTATTCTCTCCTAAAATTAATCTATAATTGCCACATAAGCATTCTCTAAAATGTTTTAATTAAATCTGGAATTAATCCACCCATGATCTAATTAATCTCTTAATAATTCAGGCAGAAATCGCACTGTTCGGTTAACCGAGAATTTTTCTCGGTTAACCGAATCATTCGGTTTTAACACGTGTTCGGTGCACCGTGAGCTAGACGGTCGACCAAATCCGCATTAGAAAAATTCTCTGGAAAAATTTGGACGAGCCACGTCTTCTCTTCGGTCGACCGTTGACTCACCAAAATTTCTCCTGGAGCATGTCATCGGATGACCGTGACACATTCGGTCTACCGAAAATACTCTTTTTCGGTTGACCGTTCACACTCGGTTAACGGAACCCGATTGTCCAGGCACTCCAGACAATTTCGGTCAACCAATTGTGATTACCCGTTCCCCATTCGGTTAACCGATCCGAATATACCCCGGTCGACCGAACCCTGAACGGTTCACCGTGTTTGACCCTGATTTTGCCTTTGTCAAATTTTGGATTTATTTCCAACGAAATTTGATCTTTTGGGTTTTTAGCAAATTCACATCTTATGTAATATATTATCCTATTTAATATTAAATTATTACACCCCATAATATATACATCTCATACGAATTTATCCATGATTCTAATTATGTCAATTCTTATGACATATTGATTTTATTCATTCACCACATGTTTCCTATTTTCACATGAAACCCGACACATCATATGAACATAAAATCAAGCATCTTGTTTCTCAATTTTGTGGTGTGACCTATAGGAGGATCTAAGCCAAATTGGCAGTGATATTAAACACTTAATATCTCAAAATATAAGTGGTATCTAGCTACACATTATAGTTACCCAATTAGCATAGATGTCTTTGTTCAACCCGAACCAAAACATGATCCATTTAGTGATTTAAGTGCACCACTTGTGTCCGTCCATTGCCTCATGATATTAAAATATATACAAAGTAGAAATGTGTCACCTTTGTATTATATTCATTTCTTGATATCTTTAAGCTAATTATAACTATGTAACTTAACTCAAGTTACATTGTGCAAATTATAATTTTGCTTTATCAAGGGGCCCACTAATATCATCACTCAATTAAGAGGGGCAATGATAATCGTTTGACTAGCTATCTTTTCCAGCACAAGTCATGTTCAACCAACTATTTCCTTTATCACTACACTCATTGATAACTTTTGACAATAATCAAATTAAGCACTTCTTGAGTGAAAAGATATAAGTCTCATATCTTAGGATCCAAGACACAGTAAAACATTAATGACACGAAATACAATTCCATAATGTTTCACTTGTTAGGTGTATTCGGTATATAAAAGTAATCTTTTCCTCTTTTATATACTCGTGTCGTCAATTATTTGTAGAGCCACAACAATCGATGACTAACACGACAATCTTATCTCGGTGATTAATGTTCCATGTTAATTACCATGATTGTGAATAACTTTTGATTTATGTAAACCATTATCTTTTAGAGCTCTACGGTTAAGGACCAATCGCCTCTTCCTTAACACTTCCAAAAGACGAATACCATAATCAAGGAACAAAATGTTTACACATTCAATTCATAATAATTGACATATAAAAGTAAAACTTTTAGAACACATTCCTTTGAGTCTCCTACTTGTTATCAAAGTTTTCTTTCACATACATTCTCAATGTATAAAACAATAATAACTAGGGTAAACCTCTCTAATCACTCATCAAGTCAATCTACATGGTTCCTCAGACCCATGGACTCGAAATGCATTTCGCCTTTGGCTTGGGATAAGGGTTTGGTGAATGAATCAGCTGTGTTGCTGTTTGTGTCCACCCATAACAAATTTATTTTGCCTTCGTCAATGAAGTCACGTGTGACAAAGTACTTACGATCCATGTACTTCACTTTGTGGTGTGATTTGAGATCCTTGATTTGCGAGATAGATGCACTATTATCGCAAAATAACTCTATGGGTCCCTCGCACGAGGGGACTACTCCAAGCTCTTCAAGGAACTTCTTAATCCACACTCTTTCCTTGCTCGCTTCAGCGACAACCATTACTTTGGAAGCGGTGGTTGAGTCGGTTGTAGTGCTTTGCTTCCAACTACGCTAATTCACAGCTCCACCATTCAGAAGGAAGACATATCCTGATTGCGACCTTCTATCGTCGGGATCACTCATGAAACTCGCATCCAAATTTCCCTCGGCTTTTAACTCCCTTTGTCCTCCATAAACAAGAAACTTATCTTTGGTCCGGTTAAGGTACCTTAGAATATTCTTGACCGCAGTCCAATGCTCAGGACCTGCGTTGCATTGGTGACGACTTGTCACGCTTAGAGCATACGAGACATCGGGTCTTGTGCAAGTCATCGCGTACATGATCAATCCTATTGCTGAAGCATATGGGACATCTTTCATGTACTCAAAGTCTTAACGTGATTCAGCATGTTGAGACTTCTTGAGTTGCACACTGATACTCATTGACACATTGCCATTTTTGGAGTTGTTCATGCTGAACCTTTCCAAGACCTTGTCAATGTATGTACGTTGACTTAGGCGAATGAGTCTACGAGATCTATCTCTATATATCTTGATTCCCAAGATGTATTGAGCATTACCCATATCTTTCATTGAAAATGCAGATTTGAATGAACTTCTCGTTTGCTCAAGAAAAGGTATATGATTTCCCATGAGGAGTATGTCATCGACATATAAGATCAAGAACACTATGTCGCTCCCACTAACCTTCTTGTATATACAAGACTCATCCTTACTTTGGACGAAGTGAATCTTTTTGACTTCCTCGTCAAAGCGCTTGTTCCAACTCCTTGATGCTTGCTTCAATCCATAAATGGATCTTTGAAGCTTGCATACTTTCTCACTATTCTTTGGATCTTCAAAACCTTGAGGTTGTACCATGTACACATCCTCCTCCAAGTTCCCATTAAGGAACGCCATTTTGACATCCATTTGTCATATCTCATAATCATGAAATACGGCAATAGCGAGCATAATCCGAATAGACTTGAACATGACAATTGGTGAAAAAGTTTCATCATAGTCAATTCCTTGAACTTGAGTGAAACCTTTTGCTACAAGCCTCGCTTTGTAGGTTGTCAAGTTCCCATCCATGTCCATCTTCCTCTTGAAAACCCATTTATTTTGAATGTCATTTTTCTCTTGAGGAAGGTCAACCAACTTCCACACTTGATTATCATACATGGATTCTATTTCCGATTCCATGGCCTTAAACCATAGTTTGGAGTCCTTTCTTTCCATTGCTTCTTGAAAGGTCGAGGGATCATCGGTATCTAGTACCATGATCTCATGAAGTCCCAAATACATATCGGGTTTCTTCCTTTCCCTCGTTGACCTTCTAAGTTCTTTTGGCTCTACGTGTACTTCTCGAACTTCTTCCACAATTTCTTGTGGAATTGGTTCGTGTTCGATTCTCGAACATACACTTGGTGGGGAAGATTGAGTTTCTCTCACATTTTTTTGAGAGGGTCTCTCACTCGCGCTCCCACTTACCAAAGGAATCTCGGTTGAGCCTTCATGATCTTGAATGTCACCATTCATATCATGATCTTGTAGAATATCTTGAGTCTCCTCAAGCACAACTCTATTACCACTACTTTGTATTTTTTCCAGAAATTCCTTTTCTAGAAATACGGCATCCCTCTCTATAATCACTCGATTGGAGGTTATATGCCAAAAGTAGTATCCTCTTGTCTCACGAGGATAACCTATAAAGAAGCACTTATCAACTTTTGGTTGAAGTTTGGTCGACATCAATCTCTTGACGTAGACAACCCTAAATCTTGAGAAAATTGAGCTTAGGTGTTTTACCACTCCATAGCACATAAGGCATTTTCTCTACGGATTTGGATAGAACATTATTTAGTGTGTAACTCCAAAAGTAAAGCGGCAATTCAGCTTGACTCATCATTGATGGAACCATGTCGAGTAATGTCGTATTCTTCCTTTCGGATACCCCATTCCACTGAGGTGTTCCAGAAGGGGTGAGCTGTGGTACAATACCCCACTCGTTTAGGAATGAGTCAAATTCGGTACTTAAGTACTCACCTCATGGATATGTTCGTAGAGACTCGATTTTCTTGTTGAGTTGGTTCTCTACTTCATTCTTGATTTCCTTGAACTTGTCAAAGGATTCACTTTTGTTTCTCATTAGATAAATATAGCCATAACGACTATAGTCATCCGTGAACGTAATGAAGTACCTAAAACCGTCTCTTGCACTAGTACTCATTGGACCACATACATCGGAATGTATCAAATCTAATAAGTCATTCACTCTCGGTCCTTTTCTTCTTGAAAGACCTCTTGGTCATTTTGCCCATTAGGCAAGGTTCGCACGGCTCTAATGATTTAAAATAAAGTTGACCAAGAAGGTTAACTTCTTGCAATTTCTTGATGCGTTTTTCATTTATGTGACCAAGACGATAGTGCCACAAGAGTGTATCATTCACGTGAGTAGTTTTAAGATTTTTGTTATTGATGTTTAAGATTCGTTTATTATTCAATTCAAGCAAATAGAGACCATTCCTCACGAATGCATTTGCAAAGAAAATACCATTCTTTGATATAGACAAGCAAGAATTTGAAATATTTATATTAAATTTATCCATATCTAAACATGATACAGAAATAATATTCTTGCTAATCGAAGGCACATAATAAACGTTCTTTAAACATAAATTTAAACCACTAGATAATTGAAGCTCCACAGAACCTTGTGCAATCGCAGCAACGCTCGCACCATTTCCGACCTTCAAAATCATCTCGTTCTTCACGAGTTCCTTCCTATCCTTTAGTAGCTGCACATTAGAAATTATGTGAGCACAAGATCCGATATCAATTACCCAATCATGGACAGAGGTGACTAAATTTATCTCAATAACAAATATACCTTTGGCCTTTTTGGGGCGCTTACGTTCAATCACTCCCTTGTCAAGGTGTTCCTTGTACTTGGGGTAATTTGGCTGAATGTGTCCCTTTTCACCGCAGTGAAAGCATTCCGTGTTGGGAGTCGGAGATTTCGAAGAATTCCCCTTTGAGGCACTCGCACGAGCACCTCCTACTCCCTTGATCTTGATTGACGTATTTTTGGTGAATTTACCTTTACCTTTGGTGATCTTCTTGCTCCCTCCATGGACGGCTAAGACGTGCTTGTCCCGACCCTTGCCCATGTCAACTTCAGCCGTTTTGTGAGCGTTGTGAAGTTCCTTAAGACTCACCCATTTCTCACGCACATGATAGTGCATAATGAAGTCCTTGTAGGACGGGGCTAGAGAGCCAAGAATCAAATCTTCCGCAATGTCATCGGGAATCGGGGAAGAGAGCTTCGACAACTTCTCAAGGTATCCTTGCATCGTGCGAAAATACATGGATACCGATGTTCCCTCCCCCATGTGGCACCTTGTGAGTGCAATGGTGGTCTTATAACGCTCTTTTCTAGCACTATCCACGAACATCTTTGTTAAAGCTTGCATGGTCTTCTTGGGTTTTGAATCCAAATATTTCGTTTGAAGCGAGTCACCTATGGAGGCTAACATTAGACCGTGAACCTGGTTTTCTTGGTCTTCCCACTTGGCTTTTGCCTCTCTCTCGCTATCGGTTGCCTTCTCATTTAATTTTGGGATTTCACCATCCAAAATATGAGATAGTTTCTCAAACTTCAACACGATATTGAGCTTGAGTTGCCAGCTTATGAAGTTTGAGCCATCATTTGCCAAAGGATGTTTTTCAATCATAAATCGCACAATAGGTTGAATATTCGACATTTGTACCAAATAAATTATATGGGATTTAATGTCAATTTTATGTTTTAAAAATCAATACTGCAAATAAAAATTTGTCCATAAATGCAGCAATTCAAGATCCTATCAATTATTATATAAACTAGCTAAGGGCTATCAGATATATTATAAAATTAAGGTAAGAAAACATTTTTCTAATCATAACCATTTCGAAATATCGCAACATTTGCATTTTCAAACTCTTATGACTCTTGTCGTTTTAATTAAGAGGGAATTTGACCAATCCTCGTAAGAAAAACTCTCTTTCTCAAAACCGAGTGATGTGAATTAAATTTATACCGCAAGTGCACGGCGTCAAAGGAGACGTGGCAAATACGGGTCGAACACAAGGAGGGAGAGATTTGTTATTAATGTGATTTCGATTGGGGGAAAGAAGGAGAGAAGAAATAAGTTGGTTTTGAGATTTTTGATTTTTAATTATCTAAAGCAAGAAACAAGAACAATTAAAACTAAAACAAGAACAAAGAGGTGAATTCCGTTGGGTGGAGGTTTAGATTTAAGGTTTAGATTAGAGAATTCAGAAACTTATAATAAATCATATTAGTTATAAAGCATTACATGATAAATGATTTAACATAAACTCAAGTAATCAAAATATACTAACACGAAATTAAACTAATAACATTCATTCATCTTCTCTTCACCCTAAATCCGTCACCTCCACCCTTTGGAAGGAGTTAGAAACTCATAGAGGGAGGAAGAAGGGGTCCTTGAGACATTACAAAAGAAAAGTAAAAACAAGAAATAAAAGACAGAATTTTATTACTAAAGTGAAGAGTACAAAACTGAAAATAAAAACAACTAAAAACTAGGTCTAAGGCCAAGGACCCTTCTACCATCGTTCTCGGGGCTATTTATAGCTGATACAAGGGATCCAAATATATAAATGGAACGTACACGCGTCAATACAGCATTGGTAAAAATTTGAGCACACGGATCGACTTTTGTGCGGCTAAATCGCCGCAATTTGTACATGAGGTGCGGCGGAATCGTCACCTTTTTGGCTCGGATTCGATCCAGATTTTTCCTATGTGTTTATGGTATGATTTGATCCTCCTTTGCGCGTCTGGATTGATTCTTTCCATTCTTTTGAGCTCCGGATTAATTCCTTTATATATATGGAGATTCACATTGATTTTTCTTTAGATTTTCTCCATAATAATAAAAGCTACTCGTGATTTGCAATTAGGTCCTTGACTTTTTGCAATTAAGTCCCCAGCTACTTTTGTGCTTAAGTCTTTGTTCTTTTTGTAATTAGATCTTGAATGCTTTTATGCTTGGATACATTTCCATTTGTAACCTGATAAACTTGAACTTGGTCTTTATGATAGAAATGAGTCTTTTGCACGCGTTTATGCTCGAGATGTGGGTAAATTGCATTCAGGTCCCTGTATTCTGTAAATAAGACTAAACACATACCTTAGTAGCATTTATTGATGTAAAAGTAATCTAAATGAAAGACATATGATGCAATGTATGCAATGCATCAAATACCCCCACACCTAGATTTTGCTAGTCCCTAGCAAAACAGAAAATAAGAAAAATAAAAACAGGGAAATCCTAACTCATTTTCGTAGGAATCACGGTTGCACTTAGCATGTGCAACAAGCCTTTAAACCTCCTTGTTGCCAAGGAGGACGAGTTTTGTCTCGTGAGGGTTTTCAGTTGACACACCCACAAAGTCTTAATTCAACATTCCATTAATAGCTCTCAATATCCCTACCTCAACCTTATACAT
Source organism: Triglochin maritima (assembly GCA_963682175.1). Taxonomy (NCBI): domain Eukaryota; kingdom Viridiplantae; phylum Streptophyta; class Magnoliopsida; order Alismatales; family Juncaginaceae; genus Triglochin; species Triglochin maritima. Next base: position 33,037,433 of record OY821772.1, read on the forward strand.
CTCACTTCGGATTCTTGTATGCTCATTATATGAATCTAACTCATTAAAAATATGACTTGGTCTTTGTTCCTCCAACATTCACACCACTAACCCTTCTACACATGTTATTACTTAAATTATTTTGCACGCCTCCTCTGGTGGTGAAGTATCATTTGGATCAACCATGGCATTGATCATTCTTTTAGCTTTGGGCATTGAGTATTATTTTTTTTTCTTCCGCGATTCAACACATTTGCTTTTTGACACTTTTACCCTTTTTGCATTCGTGTAGCGAGTTTGGTCGATAATCCCGAGCTGGTAGACTCAAGTTACCGGGTTTCAAGATACCCCTACGGACCAGTGACTCAAAGGCTTGGGCTTTTGTAGTCATTTTGCAAAATGTGTTTTCCTCACTTTATTCCTTTATTTTTATTTTCCTCAAGCCTTAATTGCTATTAGAAGTCCACACTTCTTGGTATATTTTCCTCAACCTCTGTTTTTTATCAACCACTTCAAAGATTTGATTCATCCAATTTAAGTGCATACATGTCTTAAAGGGCAATGGGTTATTTCTTTGGAACTTAGATTTATGTCACAGTTTCTACAAGCAGAACTATATAATAAGGAACAAAAAACTCAATGCAATTTGTACTCGGGTTTTGGTAGTTCAATCTTATGCTATGTTATAAAACATTGAATTATTTATTTATTTATTTATTTTATATTTTTTTAGAAATAAAAGACAGATATATAGATAGATATATACATAAACACCCCCCCACACCTAAATCATGCATTGTCCTCAATGAATGTGAGCAATATACTACATGGATTTATGCATGAAAAAGGAAAGATCTCACCAACGTGAAGTACAAAGGAAAGTTCATGGCTCTGTTGATGGACAAAAACCCGAATTCCCTCAAAAACCTGTGAGATGCTAAAGAAGGGATAAATACAACAGATGATTTTTATTATTTATTTATTTATTTATTTATTGTTATACATATATAACTATGTACAAACATAAGTTCCCATCTTCATTTGTCAAGAGACATCAAATGGAAATCTCAAGAGTGGGTCAGTGCACCTGAAAAGGGAACATGACACCACGTGGGGCCAGAAAATGCATGTGTGGGCCGCCTTCACAAAAAGCGCTAGATGAAATGAGAGGTTCATGAATTGGACGCAAAGGCGTCTCATTCAACGGATCAAACTGAAAGAGCTTGAACCTCTCGAGAGTTTGGGAATTAAGGGGCAACGGAAGAGGAGTTTCTCCCGTTGCGGTGTTGAAGTTATGATCATCAATCCAAACTCTCCAACCAATTGGCTGGTGTGTCGGAACGAGGTCAAGAACCTCGTTAGGCATGTCCGACACACCAGGCGAACAACAAGTGGGTCTCATACCCAAGGTATCTTCTAAGGTACTTCTAATACCCTCATGAGCTATGTGGTTGTTTGATGTTCCATCATTTCCAAGATGATCAGGAACAATGGTGAGAGGCAGACTCTCATCAGGTTGTTTGAAATTGAGGGTACCAGGGAGATCTTGCTCCACCAGAGCTGAGTCCTTAAGAGATGCAACATGAAGATCATGTGGCTCAAGGGCCACGGGACAAGAAGATAGGACACAATCCTGTGCCGACTCATAATGAAATTGGTCCATGTTTTTCTCAATATAAATCGAATCCTCCACTAAGTGATCGTGAATTGAAATCCCAAGTCCCTCAGACCGACTAGGAATTTGACTTTGAAAGATTGTGCTTTGAATTTGTGTATGTGGTGGTGGTTCGATACTAAAAGATGAGTCCTTATGTTGACACGAAAAGTTACTTTCCTCACTTAATTGCTGCGACATTTGACTCAATTGCAGTACCATATTGTCTACGGACTGTTGAGTAGTTGTCATGAACGTATGGAAAGCTTGTTCCAAGGTATCAGGTATGAGGTCAACTATGAGGTTCGAGTCAGAACTTGGGACATTTTTAGGTTGGGTGTTGGTAGACTGAGGATAAGTCCAATGATTTGAAGTGGGTTGTTGGTAGAGTTCTGGGTATTCGGGAGAAGGATATTGGGGCGAAAATGACGTATAAGAATTTGGATATGAATTGTTTCCCCACGAATCCATCACTCTTGGGTTATATGCGGAAGTGTATCGGTCATATCGAGCATTTTGGGAAAAGGTATGCTCACACTCAGGCTCTGGGGGAACATAAGGACATTCCCTGATAACATGACCACTCAACCCGCAATAGTCACACGGTACGGCTACTGGAGCCACCGGTGCACTCATGTTGTCAGCCCAACGCATGAAGGAGGCAAAAGTTTGTTGTAATGTGTCAGTTCGTTGACCAGCATATGATCCAACATAACTAGATTGTGGTCTAGCAGTCGGTGCCTCTCTCATGTTATCCCAATATGAAGATTGCTCAGTCATACAATTAGGATTGTCCCAACCATATGGGGTGTTAGTCTGAGCCACCCCAGGTTGCATGGTTTTAGAATACCAGGAAGCATTGTCCTGGTCCCAACAATGATATGGATGGTTGCTCATGTAACCATCCATCAAAACACTCTTGAGTCAAGCACTCTTACCCTTATGAGGCTAAGCAAGCACCAATTTCTCGACTCGACCCTAAAATGCTAATAGAGAATGTAAAGGGGAGGAGACTAGAATGTATAAGTAGGTGAGAAGAAGATGACTCAGAAGAGAAGGGAAACTTAACTCTAAAGATAGAAAGGAGGGTCGGTCAGAGGTTTCCCAAACAAGCACGGTTCAAACAATCCTAGACCTAGTGTCACTTAGATCTAGACGACTCCTAACTGGTTGAGTCGAATTGATTAGCTTGATTCACCTCCCTCACTAATCAAACCAACTTGGCCAGGCCGTGTATAGCTAGTGGGGGCGCTTCCGACAGAGTCGGTGCCAATTAGACAACCACTTCGCTTGGAAGACTTTCGTCAACACAAAAACACTTTCTAGACACCAAATTAAATTCGATCGGCTTCAGGTCATAGCAAGTCAAACCAATTCTTCTCCTTAATTGAGTCCGAGTCCTTAGGGGTCAATGTCTAATTGATTTTAATTTAAGGCTTGGGTGACACTTTAGGATTGTGATTTGTGGGCTACGGAAGGGTGGTGAAATCCCCACCGTATCTTTGCCTACGGAGTTGCCCTTAAGATAGTTTAACTTAGATCTAACAAAGATAGTCAAAAAATGGTCTTTAGAGGGGGGGGGGGCAATTGCAAGGTTGTATGCAACTAGATTATATGCTTAAATGCAATCGATGAAAACCACGATACGTACCTTGACTCCAGCACTCTTCAACAGAAATTGATTTGCAAGAATTTAGCAAGAATAATGCATACAAAACACTAGATGATGCATGTACTAAGGCCTTTCTAATTTTGCCAATTTTAGGTCAGAGTTGAGTTATTGCCAATTATGAAATTTTTGCCCTAACACGTGCAATTCTAATAAAAGGAAATTTTCTGAAAATAGAAATTACGAGGAAAAGAGGCAACAAAGGTTACCTATGCAATGCTCAGTCGGGTTCGTCGCCCGCTCTCGAAATTTCAGTAGCTCCACGCGTTCACCCAGAGATGAGTCGCGTCCCAGAAAAATTTGAAGCCCAGAAGCTCCAAGTGTGCGGCAGATTCGCCGCAAGTTCTTCTTTAGGTGCGGCGATTTCGCCGCTAGTTTAGCTCCAAATGTGCCCGGATTTCTCCACGCACTCTGTTGTTTCCTGAAACACAAATCCAAATACTTAGATCACGCACAAGATAAACAGAATAAAATCGAAAACACAAAAATAAACAAAATCTGCGTCGCCTCCCCGGCAACGGCGCCAAAAACTTGATGTGAATTAAATTTATACCGCAAGTGCACGGCGTCAATGGAGACGTGGCAAATACGGGTCGAACACAAGGAGGGAGAGATTTGTTATTAATGTGATTTCGATTGGAGGAAAGAAGGAGAGAAGAAATAAGTTGGTTTTGAGATTTTTGTTTTTTAATTATCTAAAGCAAGAAACAAGAACAATTAAAACTAAAACAAGAACAAAGAGGTGAATTCCGTTGGGTGGAGGTTTAGATTTAAGGTTTAGATTAGAGAATTCAGAAACTTATAATAAATCATATTAGTTATAAAGCATTACATGATAAATGATTTAACATAAACTCAAGTAATCAAAATATACTAACACGAAATTAAACTAATAACATTCATTCATCTTCTCTTCACCCTAAATCCGTCACCTCCACCCTTTGGAAGGAGTTAGAAACTCATAGAGGGAGGAAGAAGGGGTCCTAGAGACATTACAAAAGAAAAGTAAAAACAAGAAATAAAAGACAGAATTTTATTACTAAAGTGAAGAGTACAAAACTGAAAATAAAAACAACTAAAAACTAGGTCTAAGGCCAAGGACCCTTCTACCATCGTTCTCGGGGCTATTTATAGCCGATACAAGGGATCCAAATATATAAATGGAACGTACACGCGTCAATACAGCATTGGTAAAAATTTGAGCACACGGATCGACTTTTGTGCGGCTAAATCGCCGCAATTTGTACATGAGGTGCGGCGGAATCGTCACCTTTTTGGCTCGGATTCGATCCAGATTTTTCCTGTGTGTTTATGGTATGATTTGATCCTCCTTTGCGCGTCTGGATTGATTCTTTCCATTCTTTTGAGCTCCGGATTAATTCCTTTATATATATGGAGATTCACATTGATTTTTCTTTAGATATTCTCCATAATAATAAAAGCTACTCGTGATTTGCAATTAGGTCCTTGACTTTTTGCAATTAAGTCCCCAGCTACTTTTGTGCTTAAGTCTTTGTTCTTTTTGTAATTAGATCTTGAATGCTTTTATGCTTGGATACATTTCCATTTGTAACCTGATAAACTTGAACTTGGTCTTTATGATAGAAATGAGTCTTTTGCACGCGTTTATGCTCGAGATGTGGGTAAATTGCATTCAGGTCCCTGTATTCTGTAAATAAGACTAAACACATACCTTAGTAGCATTTATTGATGTAAAAGTAATCTAAATGAAAGACATATGATGCAATGTATGTAATGCATCACCGAGCTAGGGCTCCGGGTCTTGTTAAGAAAACTCATTTCATTTGATACGAGATACGTTTATCCATTGTATTCACAAACAAATATACTTGGTGTCCACTAAGGGTGAATCGCACCTTGTACATATATTCATGGCACAACAATAGACAACCTTATATCTCCCACTATTCCCAAAGATGGAGGAAGCTATCTCCCGCTAAGGGCGAGCAGAATATCCCTCGATCGATGACTGCTAGTGGATGAAATAAGAAAGAAAAATACTCTTAATTTTTGGTTGGACAATTTAAACATTAGATGTGATTTTAGAATTTAGGTGATCATGCATATTTTTCATCTATACACATCCTAACATTCATCCATACAATCACATATATATCAAGCACACAAACATAAATAAATCCATTCACACACACATTGTGTGAGTTTATATGTTCCCGCATCCTTGATACTCGTGCTTCTTCAGCGTCTTCCTCTTGCACCATGGATGTTGATATTGCAAAAATATAAACATGCATCTCTCAATTTTGAAAAATTGTCTAGTGCAAGTCTTATGTAAAAATCCTCTCATATGCTGCAAATACATAAGCCCCTCTGATTGAATAATAATAACATACACATTTATTTATTCATTCATTCATTCATTCATTCATTCACACGCGGCTTCTTCGGAACATACAAACTCACATATCCCTGCATTAGAGAACTCGAGCAACGCATGGACATATACTATATATTACTCGATTTAGTTTATCATGCATCTCTAAATCAAACAATTATAAAATCATTTGAAACCCATTAAAATGATTTTATGCATCTATAGTTCAATACACAAAACATTTGAACCGCTGTTTATCCAATTTCCAAAAATAAAAAATTTAAACAAAGATAAACATATGCCTTTTTCGTTTTGTCGATTCTTCATAAAATAATCATTTAATTAAAAACGAGTATTCTATAAATTAGACATAAGTCTAAATTTCAATTCTAACATTCGCATGATGTGTTTCAAAACATTTAAAGCTATCAAAAGAATCAATTAGAATTAAATCAACAAAACTATCGAAAAACTCGAAAAAGACATAGAACATGAATTGTTTCGATTGTAGATGGTAAACTAAAATTAATAATATAGTCTAATCATTGAAAATATGAACTAAATGCTCTGATACCACTGTAGGATTTCTGTGTCCCTATGTATGTATATATTTTAAAAAAATTAATACAACATACAAGATCGATTTCATATTTTCAACAATTTTTATGTACATTACATTGTGTTTATTCTAATATCATGCAATCCTACATATATTAAAATAAATCACAAAGGTAGAATCACACCTAAAGGTTCTCTAAAACCTTTTGAAGATCTGGAGTCGCGCTGCCCGTAGAATCGTCCACCGATTTGCCTCCGAGTGTTCACCAAACTCTAAACAAGATTAGAGAGAAATGAGCTAGTCAATCAATCTCTAATAAGGCTTAGAATCTACCTAATAACCCATCTTTAAGCTTCTGAGATTCTTATCTCTAAAACTTAAATTTACTAAGAAATTTTCGTGGTGATTAGGGAGAGATTAATGAGAGAAAGATTTTTGCATTAACATAAACAAGTAAGATGGGGGGTCCTTTTATAGGTTCCCAAAACATCCTTATCAAGAACTATTCCTTAGTCATGATCTCTTGCTTATTCTCTCCTAAAATTAATCTCTAATTGCCACATAAGCATCCTCTAAAACGTTTTAATTAAATCTGGAATTAATCCACCCATGATCTAATTAATCTCTTAATAATTCAGGCAGAAATCGCATTGTTCGGTTGACCAAGAATTTTTCTCGGTTAACCGAACCATTCATTTTTAACACGTGTTCGGTGCACCGTGAGCTAGACGGTCGACCGAATCCGTATGAGAAAAATTCTCTGGAAAAATTCGGACGAACCACGTCTTCTCTTCGGTCAACCGTTGACTCACCAAAATTTCTCCTGGAGCATGTCATCGGATGACCGAGTCACCTTCGGTCTACCGAAAATACTCTTTCTCGGTTGACCGTTCACACTCGGTTAACCGAACCCGATTGTCCAGGCACTCCAGACAATTTCGGTCAACCAATTGTGATTACCCGTTCCCAATTCGGTTAACCGATCCGAAGATACCCCGGTCGACCGAACCCTGAACGGTTCACCGTGTTTGACCCTGATTTTGCCTTTGTCAAATTTTGGATTTATTTCCAACGAAATTTGATCTTTTGGGGTTTTTAGCAAATTCACATCTTATGTAATATATTATCCTATGTAATATTAAATTATTAAACCCCATAATGTATACATCTCATACGAATTTATCCATGATTCTAATTATGTCAATTCTTATGACATATTGATTTTATTCATTCACCACATGTTTCCTATTTTCACATGAAACCCGACACATCATATGAACATAAAATCAAGCATCTTGTTTCCCAATTTTGTGGTGTGACCTATAGGAGGATCTAAGCCAAATTGACAGTGATATTAAACACTTAATATCTCAAACTATAAGCGGTATCTAGCTACACATTATAGTTACCCAATTAGCATAGATGTCTTTGTTCAACCCGAACCAAAACATGATCCATTTAGTGATGTAAGTGCACCACTTGTGTCTGTCCCTTGCCTCATGATATTAAGAATATATACAAAGTAGAAATGTGTCACCTTTGTATTATATTCATTTCTTGATCTCTTTAAGCTAATTATAACTATGTAACTTAACTCAAGTTACATTGTGCAAAATATAATTTTGCTTTATCACGGGGCCCACTAATATCATCACACAATTAAGAGGGGCAATGATAATCGTTTGACTAGCTATCTTTTCGAGCACAAATCATGTTCAACCAACTATTACCTTTATCACTACACCCATTGATAACTTTTGACAATAATCAAAATAAGCACTTCTTGAGTGAAAAGATATAAGTCTCATATCTTAGGATCCAAGACACAGTAAAACATTAATGACACGAAACACAATTGCATAATGTTTTACTTGTTAGGTCTATTCAATATATAAAAGTAATCTTTTCCTCTTTTATATACTCGTGTCGTCAATTATTTGTAGAGCTACAACAGTCGATGATGAACACGACAATCTTATCTCAGTGATTAATGTTCCATGTTAATTACCAGATTGTGAATAACTTTTGATTTATGTATACTATTATCTTTTAGAACTCTACGGTTAAGGACCAAATGCCTCTTCCTTAACACTTCCAAAAGACGAATACCATAATAAAGTAACAAAATGTTTACACTTTTAATTCATAATAATTGACATATAAAAGTAAAACTTTTAGAACACATTCCTTTCAATAACATCATCAACAAACAAAAGATGTGACACCGTGGTGCCCCCACACTTCACCGGTTCCAGCCCTCCACTCTCAACCGTCTGCTTTATCATTATGCTAAGAACCTCCATACAAAGTACAAAGAGATAAGGGTCCATTGGATCACCTTGCCATAAGCTGTTTGCAGCCTTGAAAGGTCGGGAGTTTGCTCCGTTCACCGTGACGACAAACGAGGCTCACACACACTCCATAATAAGACGTTGCCAATGGCTTGGGAAGCCAAAACGTTGCAACACCTCTAATAGGAAGCTCCAAAAGACTGAATCATATGCTTTACATATTTGTCTCCCTTCTTTAGCATCTCACATGTTTTGAGGGAAATTCGGGTTTGTGTCCATCAACATGACCATGAAAATTTCCTTGTGCTTCACGTTGGTGAGATCTTGTCTTTTTCATGCATATATCCATGTAGAATCATGCTCACATTCATTGAGGACAATGTATGAAGTAAGTGTGGGAGAGTGTTTTACGTGTGTACATAGTCGAGTCTTTGTCATTTTGTTTTGCTTTCTTTGGTTTGTATTGTTAGGGTCATGCTAGTGTGCTTCATTTAATATCGATATATTTGATTGCCATGATCCTTGGGTGATATGTCTTCTTTTACTTGGCTTGTGCTTTAAATTTTCACATTTCTTTCAAAATCTTCATGTGTTTGTGAAAGAAAATGTTTTGTGGGTTTTGCGTGTGTTTAGCATGTGCAAAACCATTGAGAGGCAAAGTAAAAAGAAAGCTCCCAAAATTGTCTTGGACACGATGCATTAGGATATTTAGTACACCGGCTTTAAGTCTTATCTAGTCGTTAGGATGCACCCCAGTTTCCCTCGGGGGGAGTGTAATCATAGAGTTTATGTACTCAAATAAACAAATAAGTCCACCCTGAACCTTGTAAGTTGAATAATTCGTGTCTGTTAATATAAAGAAGTTTGTCGTAGTCAGGGACCCTTAAATTCTTGTTGTAAAACCTTAAGTGTAGGGGTTTTGGTTCATGTGTAGATAAGCAATAAGTGAGTATGTGTTCTCTCTTCTCGCACGACTCCTATCACTCAGGAAGTAGGTCCAATGGGACTTAATGCGTGGTGCTTTCGCGTCATCTGACTTGGGATGCGCCGACCGAACTCCCATTACACGGGTGGTAGGGATCACCATATGTGAAGATTTTGGGAAAGATGTACGTGATAGTGTAAGTCCTCATAGGCAATGATGCACGAAACCTGGCCTTGAAAGAATCAAACACCAACTAGACAAAAATAAAAGAAAAACAAAAGAAAAAAATGGTAATGCAAATAACAACCTTAATGGACTTTACACTTTGTATCACTTGAGGATGTTAAGGTTGCCCATGTCTTTCACTTAAGTCCTTAATTTTAACTTGCACGAATGATTGATTAGGCCAGGTGTGTGGACTGAATACATATATTGAGTTGGCCTGTAGAATTACCGTGTCCGATGATCGATGAAAACGAGTGCAACGAGTAGTGTTGCTATATTGAATAATGCATCAATATTCGGATTTTATGGGTATATCCGCTGAAAACCCTCAAGAGACAACACTCCTCCTTGGCGACAAGGGGGTTTAACGACTTGTTGCACGTGCTAAGTACAACCGTGATTCCTACGGAAGTGAGTTAGGATTTCTTGTTTTTCGTATGTTTTCATTTCTTTCATTTTTCTCTTTCTTTTGCTCGGGGTTAGTAAAAACAAGGTGTAGGGGTATTTGATTGTCATCATATCATGCATATATTCGTGTCTCATATCCTCTATTATGAACCTAAGCAATCCCACGTGATGAGTTTTATGTTTAAGTTTCAGGAATAAACATGTTTGAGAAGAAGAGACTAAAAAAGGACTTAAAAGCAAGAAACAAGACTAAGTTGCAAACTTTTGAATTGAGATGCAAGAGAGAGGGACCTAGATATAAAACCAAAAGGACCAATGAGCAAATGAAGAAACTCCACACCATCATGAGGAGTATTTTGGCAATTCGATTAGGGCCTAAACTTCAATAACCAACTCGGGTGCATCAGACATGAAGAAATCATGCCAGACAACCACACTCCAAATGCAGACCCGATACAGAGTATATAGACCGCTTATTGGCAGTCGGTTCTTCTCCGGACCTGATAAGATTTAGGCGGGTCATGTATTAGAGTGTTTTATGTCTATTTTTAGTAGTGCATTAGTCCCACATCGGGGGATTGTCTTTTTCAGACTATAAATAGAACTCTTCATTCTCCTTTGTATTCACCCATTGCTTAGTGACATTCTATTTACTTGGAGTAAGCCTTGGCACAAAATTCAAGTGGACAAGAATGCTACTTGTAATGTGAGTCATGTAAATAAAATAAAATTTCTTAGTAAGTTTTATATTATCTCTTCCAATTCTTGCATGCTTAGTTTAATTTCATTTTGTCTTCTTAATGAGTAGTGAGTAGTTTCATCCCCATTTGGGGTGGACGTAATGTAGACTATGTGATAGTGATGAGTTCTTTTATTTGTGTCATTTCATATACTTAATATATATCTATACTTGTAGCATGCTTAAACTTGTATTGTTATGATTTGATGAGAATGACTTGTTATGTATGGATCCATGTTTGGTGCACATTTACATGAATGATTTAGGTTGTATGTAGGATTGATTGATGCTCTAATGGCCACATTAGGTACTTATTGCGTGTTTGAGAATCTAAAATCAACCTTAACTTTATGTGAGATATGCATGTTCATGGTTTGCCATGTAGTATTGTGTATCCTACACTTAGATTCTATACTAGTTTCTACTTGTATGCCACTCAAACTACACTTGTTCCTAATTGAAAAGAAGACTCACTCACATACACATACCTACACATGTCCACTCCATGGGAGTCTAGTTTTATTGTTTGTTCATTCGTAGTTTAGTTTATTATAATCACAACTTCTTCCCATCTTTTTCTCACTTGCCTTTGAACAAACCAGAGTCGACACATCTCCTCGTGGACACGACCCGTACTTGTCGCGTCTTAACCGACGTCGTGCATTTGTGGTATTTAAAACGAACAAATCATCTGGCACACTCACCGCACCCATCGTCACCTCTCGGCTGACGCTGAAGGTGAAGACACAAGTTTCCGAGGAAATGACACGACACATGGCTACACTCCTTTTGCCCAGTAGTCCATAAGCAGGCGTGCTCATCGCATTCACCGTCACCTCTCGACTCACGCTCAAGGCGAGGACACGAGTTTTTGAGGAAACAACATGACACAAAACGAAAAGGCAAGAATCCAATACTGGGCACCAACGATCGACCGAAATCGGCAAAGTGGTCGATTGTTTCCGTATGAATAGGAAAACGTTCGAACAGAAGCACAAGTCGGTCGAACACTGGAGCTAAACTTTAAGTTAATGGTCAAACCAAAGTCTATGGGCGGTCGATCGTTTCGAAGGTCTTGACAAGGATAATATTAAACAACGATGCAATGGTCGAACACCAAAGGGGTCCCGTCCGACCAAAAATATCAAGGACTTCACAAGCTCCTAATCTAACTACATCCAGTCGACCGCCACCATGGCATCGGTCGATCGGTGCCTAGTTGTGTCGACCAGCGCTCGACTGATGCCCGTCTCTGGCCGCCCATCGTAGCCGGTGAGGCCTCCGGCGACGAGCCACAAAAACTCCTCACACACCTTGTGTGAGCAACCTAAAGAACTTGGGATACCTTAATGGGTTTGTCGGAATTCGTCGGAGCTCCGATCGTTGCTGGCGACCTCCTTTTTTGTAGTCACACTCCTCCGGCAACCACCACGTCGTTGGTCCCCACCTCACGTCGTGCTCCACACTGGCCTCGCCTCCGGCCATGCCTTCGCCATAATCGACCTTGCTTCGCCTCCACACCTTGGCTTCACCTCCACCATCTTAACCAGCAACTACGGCGAGCTCCTCCGGCAGCCTCAGACCGGTGACAAGAAAAGAGGGGAGAGGAGGAGGATGTGGTGGGAGAAGAGAGTTGAGTTGAGAGAGAAGGATGTAGGTGTGTGTGTTTTTCTTCACATGCATACACACATTCCCACACAAGCATGCAACCCATACCTCCCTCACACCTACCATACCCACCTTACCTCCACCCACTCCAAAGCCATACCTCCCAAGTTAATCCCCAATCAGTGCAAAGCAAACCTACTAACAACACTTAGCCCCACTAAGGTGGATTAGGATCTAACAACGACAGTGCTCAGATGTAGCTGTTTAACTGCATAACTAATCAATATCACATCTCTAGTGTGGAATGATACATTACAAAACCATTAGTATAGGGCTCAATAAATAGGCATGCATTATTAATTCATCTACACAAACAACAATTGCAAGAATACTTACAATAACCAATGACTCCAAAGGTGGTTATTACAACACTTCTTGTACGTGTTTGCACTCATATGCTCTGACATTCCCTTTGGCATGGCAAAACTACCGGTTGAAATCGGTAATAACCAATTTTTTTGTTAATTCTATTTATCACTGTGTCTCTCTCTAAAAACTATTTCTAATACTGTATAACATATCATGAATTATTGCCGTAATTTTTTTATATAATAAAAAAAAAATTAAAATTTCGAAATCTAGGATTTTTTTTTTTTTTCGAAAACTAAGTGGATCGCGGGTGGGAACCGCGATCCGTGGTGCACGGATCGCAGGTGGGAACCGCGATCCGTGCCCCACGGATCGCGGGTGGAAACCGCGATCCGTGGGGCACGGATCGCGGTTCCCACCCGCGATCCCTCGTTCCCGCAAAAAAAAATTTTTTTTTAATTTTTTTTTAATTTTTTTATATCTATTTTTATTTTTTATTATAATTATTTTTAATCTTTTTTAAAATCTTTTTTTTTCAAAATATGTTTTCTAATTTATATTATTTTTTAAAAATTTAAAAATTTGTTTTTAATTTTTTCAAAAATCGACCTCCAAATCACGTCGATAACCCGACGTATTGAATTGTTAGGGTATTTTATACAATAAAAAAACAAAATTTCTTTGTCAGAATAATAAATTATTTACAACTAAATATTAAACAAACACTAAAATTAATTAAAACAAAAAATTGGAAACGTTGTCAAAAATTCGTAGGGTGTACACACATTACAAACATGTTTTGAGGTCGATACAGCAAAAAATTTAAAACACAATTAATTTTTTTTAAAAAATATTAAAAATTACAAAACATATTTTGATAGCAAATATGATAAAAAACATAGTTAAAACGATTTAAAAAAAATCAAAACATCAAATACTACAACTAAAATCCGTCACTTTTTTTAATTTCTTTTATTGTTTTTGATTTTTTCGGTTTTCTGTTTTAGTTTTTTTTATTCTGTTTTTCTTTTTTATTTTAATTATTTGTAATCTTTTTTAAAATCTTTTTTTTTCAAAATATGTTTTCTAATTGATATTATTTATTAAAAAAAATTAATTTTGTTTTTAATTTTTTCAAGAAACGACCTCCAAATCACGTCGATAACTCGACGTGTATTGAATTGTTATGGTATTTTATACAATATAAAAACAAAATTTCTTAGTCAGAATAATAAATTATTTACAACTGAATATTAAACAAAACATAAAACTAATTAAAACAAAAAATTAGTAACGTTGTCAAAAATTCGTAGGGTGTACACACATTACAAACATTTTGGAGGTCGATACAGCAAAAAATTTAAAACATAATTAAAATATTTTAAATTATTTATAAGAATTAGGAAACATATTTTGAAATATATATATATATATATAAAACATAGTTAAAATGATTTGTAAAAAAAGAAAACCGAAAAAATCAAAAACAATAAAAGAAATTAAAAAAAGTGACGGATTTTAGTTGTAGTATTTGATGTTTTGATTTTTTTAAAATCGTTTTAACTATGTTTTTTATCTTATTTGCTTTCAAAATATGTTTTGTAATTTTTAATATTTTTTTAAAAAATTTAATTGTGTTTTAAATTTTTTGCCGTATCGACCTCAAAACATGTTTGTAATGTGTGTACACCCTACGAATTTTTGACAACGTTTCCAATTTTTTGTTTTAATTAATTTTAGTGTTTGTTTAATATTTAGTTGTAAATAATTTATTATTCTGACAAAGAATTTTTGTTTTTTTATTGTATAAAATACCCTAACAATTCAATACGTCGGGTTATCGACGTGATTTGGAGGTCGATTTTTGAAAAAAATTAAAAACAAATTTTTAAATTTTTAAAAAATAATATAAATTAGAAAACATATTTTGAAAGAAAAAGATTTTAAAAAAGATTAACAATAATTATAATAAAAAATAAAAACAGATATAAAAAAATTAAAAAAAAATTAAAAAAAATTTTTTTTTTGGCGGGAACGAGGGATCGCGGGTGGGAACCGCGATCCGTGCCCCACGGATCGTGTGACGCAATGGAGAAAGTCAAAGAACAAATCATGAGGAACTTTGACGGAAACCTGAGGTTGTACAAGCAAGTCATCGACCTCATCGACACCAGGTGGGGTCTAGGGAAGATGATGTCCTCACCGCTACACTCAGCTGGTTTCTTACTCAACCCTGGTACCTTCTTCTCCGTCCCACCTCAGGATCGAAATTGAGCTTTCAATGAGCATATGCCTGGATTCATGGATGTCGTAGAGCGGCTCGTCCACACTCCTGCAGAACAAGACAAGATTTGCGGTCTACTTGATCGTTACAAGAACTCCCTCAGAATATTCTCGAGGGATATGGTCGTCAGACAAAGGGCGGAAAGAAGACCTATAGATTGGTGGCAATCTTATGGCGCAGACATGGGAGAGACCTCATTACAGAGGTTGGCCCTGAGGGTGTTGGGATTGACATGCTCGGCATTAGGTTGTGAGCGGAATTGGAGTGTCTTCGAGCAGTTGCACTCAACGAGAAGGAACAGGTTGGCTGTGAAGAAAATGAATGACTTGGTGTATGTGAACTACAACCAAAAGTTAAGGCAAAGGTTTCAGAAAAGGATGGAGAAGCCCGGATTTTATGACCCCATCAGTATGGACTACGACCTTTTCGACGAGCATCCATGGTTGGTAGAAACTGAATATCTGGTCTTCGCTGGAGAGGAGCTTACATGGGCCGATGCCGAGGAAGCAGCTTTTGGACATTATTCTTCACGGAGACGCTTTGCTCGATCCATGTCCACTGCATCTGACGCGCGATGTTCCACTGCATCTGACGCGCCATTATTAGGTGGTGGCATGAATGATGTCATTGTTCACATTAGTTCTAGAGATCCAGGTGCATCGAGTTCTCAACCACCGATGGACATCGACGAGCAATATGTCCAATCCGACGATGAAGAAACTGAAGAAGATGATGTTTACGTCGACAATCCGAACGAGAACCACTCCGATGACTCTGATGGTGGTGGAGGATATGATATGATTCCCAGTTGGACATTAGATCAATGTGTCCAATGGAATTAGTTAGTTAGCTTGTAATTCTAATTTCTCTCTTATCTGCTATTGTATGAACTCTGAGTTACCTTTCTAATCGTACTACTAACAATAAATTGTATACCTAAGTGTTTAGGTGGGTAGAAGGGGTGCCTAGTGAGGCATTGGTTGAGGAACTAGGTGTTTTTTCGAAGCCTAAACATGTATGATATTTTTAGATAATATTTTCACATTTTTTCCTATTTTTCCCGATTTTTCCTGATTTTTTAAGCTATTTTATAAAATTTAATTTAATTAAAAATAAATAAAAAGACCGCCTAGACTTGAGCAGTCGCACAACTGCCTAGGCGATCGCCCAAGCGATCGGACACCCCCGGTCGTCTAGGCGGTCCCAGAACATTGGTACAATCGAAGTTTACTTTTCTTAGGAAAAACTTTTTTAACACTTTTTAAATGTTATTTTTTACTTGTGTTTTTAATCTAAAAGTGTTTTTAAATTTTTTTTCTTATAAAAAAGATTTTTTGATTGAATAATTCGGTTAATGCATTTTATTTAATGCAACTGTAATGATTGAATTCAATCATTTTTCGTTGTTGCATATATATTGCCAAAATTGCCAAAAAAATAGGCTGGAGAATTTTTGGTTTGCGAAAATTTTGGACGTGGATGAATGCGGGGAAGAAACCTGTTGGGCAAGTGTGGGTCTACGAAAGTGGACTTAATTTACGAGAGAGAGAGAGAGAGAGCGCATTAAAATGCTATTTTAAATTTCCGAATTGATTGACACGCATGTTCAATTTAGTGTGAAAATTGCATTACAAATACTTTGTTTTGAATAACTAGAAAATAAATTTTCTAGTTTTGGGAAGTAAACATAAACAATTCATCTAACCGCATTTAACAATTGCAATGTAATCCAACGATTGTAATTAAGCAACCTCATCTAGCTTCAAATGAGGTTAATCTGACATGAAAATTCTCTATATTTATATATCATAATATCAATATTTAATATATATATATATATATATATATATATATATATATATATCATAATATCAATATGGATGCCCCTTAATTAGTATCATACTAAGGCCTCTCTTTGTGTTAAACTATGTTTTTGCAGTTGCATGGGTGGTGGAACATGGTCTTGACTTCATAATTAAAGATCCACATCCGATGAAGAAGCTCTGCATGCAGACCAACCTCCTACGTTTCATTCAAACTTTTGCAACAAGCACAATATTAGTTGATATATATGCTGATCTGGAGTCTAATACAGTGTTCTAGCTCTTCCTTGTGGGTCATATAATGTATATACATCACAATTTTAAAACTACATTTCTAAGAAAAAATTAAAACTAAACTGTCAACTAGGTCAATTGCATGACATCTTTCTTTTTTATTGAGCGTTTCACTTCAGTTTTTGGCGTTGTGTGCTTTTTTCTTTCTTTCTTGGCACAGTTAATTATTGTGTGATCTCACCAGTTTAAGGTCCCACTCTTTTGTTTGAAATTTTTGTGAAAGAAAACGATGGGCTGTTTTGAACAAGTAAAAAAGTGCATCTATTTTTGGCAATCAAACGTCTTGTTTCTCCAAACATGGTCTTCATAACAAATAATTCATTTTTCAAATCAAAGTTTAGAGTATAAATTTCATCCAAAATATTTATGTGTGCAGTGTGTTTGCTCTTTTATCAATTTATTTATACATGTTTTAGAATTGGAGTTCCTACAAATATACAATCCAACATTAAGCCGAATCACTATGTTTGATCAAGTAATTTACGAACATAAAATAAACAAGTTAAGTAGAAGTAAATGCATGTCCTACTTTTCTCTTATTTGGCTCATGGTCGTGTAAGATGACAAGAAATATCTCCATCTTCTCAATTTGCCTTCCTCAAATGCAAGAGGACTTGGAAAGTTGGAAGTCAAGAGAAATAATACAAACACCAACTTGTTATGTGGAGTAGATTAAACTTCAAAGTCGTTAGACGAAAAGATCAATACCATATGACACACATAGTACGATAAGGAGCAACGGCACACAATGAAGGCCTCCTCTATATATAGCCTTCCATTCATGTATCAAACACAACTACAACAAAAACTAACAATCACATGACAATGGCTTCCAATTCTAAGGTGGTTTTTGCAACATTCCTCCTGTTGGCACTAATTTGTTCAACAATTCCGACTGCCATGATGCAACCCGCCAGGGTCCCACCCGTTGTTGGTAATAACAATGTTAACCAACCTTAACCCTCTCTCTCTCTCTCTCAAATAGAATTATAACCTCTGATATGTATTTCATTTTACAAAAATAAAATTATTTTCCAATTGATTAAGTATGATAGACTTTTAATTTGTATTGTCATGTACATTACCCTCGATCTCTACATATGATTAATCTAACTATCACGACAACATTATACTAGACCTTATTTTTTTATGTATGATTTGTCTGTGCAGTTCACTGGCTAGTGAAACACGGTCTGAAACATTTGCTTCATGATCCACATGTGATGCACAAGATTTGCCGACACCACCATCTTCCCCCTTTCATCCGCCATTACTGCAACAATCCTCATGGCCACCACTGACCGGAGTGCGTTGATCGAGGACATCAACTCTAGGGCTCTTGTCTAAGTGTAATGGTCATATATAGTTATATGTTGTGTCATCTTATATCTACGTGTTGGTTTGTGTTAGTCGAGGTTGGGTTTGTTTTGTCAGTACCTAGTTTAGGACATCAAGCCTACGACATACTATAAGTATATGCGTTGTAAGTCACCTAAGTCATGCACGCTTAAATCGTAAATAGATGTTATGTTCTTGTTATGGTCCTCTCGTGTGAAAAAGTCGCAATCTTTCGAATGGAGACTGATTTTTCTTAAAAAATATTTCCAAAAACCTGAATTTTGACAAAAAACGATTTTCTGTCTTTTTTTATTGGTTATCTAGATTTTACTTTTTCAAAAATTACTAAATTACTCTTTTAACCTAAAGCTGGCCTTTTATTAAATATAACAATTATGAAATAACAGTTTCTTCAAGCAATAATGCTAAAACATTTTTTTCTTATGTTCTTTTCATTATTTATATTCAACACATAATATCACCAACTTTAACACTTAACCATGACATGAACTTTATCAAAATCAAGGCATTGGAAATGAATAATTTTATTAACGATCTTCCAAGAAATGATTTTAGTTAACCCTGTCTGATTTTAGTTTAGTTAAATAATGTCCATAGTCCATTACAAAAAATGTAAGTACATGTATACCTTCGACTTACAACTCCTTGTGGAGGATTGAATAAAGATGGGCATACCTTTCAAGAAACCAAGAAAGAAATGCAACGAGTAGATTCTCTTCCCACAACATAATTTCTTGTTAGGTTGCAAATTTAGTGTAACGTACCCGAAAACAGCGGAAATTTAAACAATAATAAAGACCGTCAACGGTCAACACAGGGCACGTCACTGGAAAACAATCCAACATATATATATATAAAATATATAAGATACAGACCCACGTGGAAGTCAAAGTATACCTAAGAGTCAACTGTGATTACAACAAAAATGAATATACATGTAATCACTACCTCAACAAAAGAAGTATAAAAGAGGACACAGGATCTGATCCCGGGGGCACCGTCCTCAGTCACCACCTCAAACTCTAACCCTGCTCGCTACCTGAAATGCAAACAAACAAACATGCCTGAGTTCCCTGCAGGAACCCCGTATACCAAACCTCCTAAAATACGAAAAGGAAAATTAAAGACAATGCAATGCAATACACATGATCATCCGCCTCGGGCCCACAATAATGCCCTCACCGCCTCCGCGGCACTGAACCACTCCTGCCACTAGGGTCAAGTCAGTCCACCGCTGCCTCACAAGGGTCAGTCGACACCACTGCTCCCCAAAAAGTGCAGGAAGGAACCCCTGGTACACGCCGCACTCCAGGAGCGAGTCAGCCCGCCGAATACACAACTCGGGTCAGACGACAACCGCTGCTCCCCCAAGAGCTGCCAAACGCGCACCCTGCCGGAACATCCTCGGCCTACCGCTAAACCCTCGCAAACTGCCCAAGGTTTACGGCACACATCTCTCACACCCCGCTCGGTAAGAGAGGAAACAGTAATACAATAATACGCCTTCGTCGAAGGTGAAATCCGTAGCTCTCAAAGCCGGTAATCAACCGTCGCCTCGGAGCCGGTAGTCGACCTATACTCAACGGATCGCGTGTGGATAAATCCACCAACCTGCGGCAGATCGGTCGACCGCTAAAAGCACACCGGTCGACCGGTCCCCCACATAGTACACGGTACTGTACAAACAAGTCTATCGGTCGAACCACGCCAACCGAATTACCGACCAATCGGTCGAACAAAAGTCATCTAGCGGTCGACCGTTTGGATGGTCTACGCTATACAATTTTATATAATATATATATCCGACCGGTCGAACCAAGGGGCCGTTCAACCGATAACAGGACTTTCCGCATTTTGCCTAAGTGATATTCGGTCGACCGGAACTGCTATACAGTTCGACCGAATCAACACAGGCACTCTACCGCTTAAATAAAATGCTCAGTCGGTCGACCGAAAGTTAAAGAGCGGTCGACCGTTTTGATGGTCAAAGCTCCCAACCGACTAAGCATCGAATGGATCGGTCGAACAAGGTTAAGGACGTTCGACCGTTTAATAAGTCAAAATCCCCAACCGACCCATTCTCATTGTTATTCGGTCGACCGGCTAAGTGGTCCCGTTCGACCGATAACAGCATAACCCCTTTTTCCCGCACAAATCTGGCATAACGGTCGACCGTCTAACGACATCGTTCGACCGTTCGCGGGTAAAAATCCATATAATAATAGGATCGGTCGACTGCCCACAGGCACCGGTCGACCGATCGTCGTCTTCAACCTCTGAATTGGTTGAAATCCGACGGGGAATTCGACACCAACGCCGATCCCCAACACTCACAAGGCATAAGTGAGTTATATTGAAGATTTGGCATACCTTTTTGACGGTTGTGGAAGCCTCCCAAGCTTTGGCAACCTCAACCCACTTCTTCTTCTTCTTCTTCTCCTCTTCCTCTTCTTCTCTCCTTCTTCTTCTTCACCAAAATCGCCTCTCTCACGCTCTAGTTAACTTAAGAAGTGAAGAAAACATTTCAATTAATCTAACACCCCTATTTATACAAAAACCCAATCTTATCTTCAACTCACCTCCAAATCCTCCAATCCAAACAAGCCACCTCATACTATACTAATCAAGGCTTAATTAGGTTAATTAGGTTTAGTTTAGTTTAATTTAGGTGTTTAGATTAGGTTATTACATTTAGAGTATGTAATTTGGGTGCATGATAACTTTTTTTGAGAAAAAATAAAAGGGGAAATGTCTGTTCTATCCAAAATTGAAAGAAGTGAATGAAAATTTTCACTTCTCTTACTGTATTCTAATGGAATTTAGTGATAGAATAAACCTTCATGGTAAAAACAACAAAGCTTGCCTGCTTAGCCATGACTTGTTGATGGCATTTTGTATTTATGATAGACTAGAGATTCCAAAATCGATTGCCTGATCTACTTGGTGGTCCGGTATGGAGTTTGAATTTTTGTCAGTTTTTATAGTGCTCCAATTAAACTAACACAAGCGTCTAGGGGTTTTTCCTCATGCTAGAAAGAAATAACAACCTTAATGGACTTTACACTTTGTATCACTTGAGGATGTTAAGGTTGCCCATGTCTTTCACTTAAGTCCTTAATTTTAACTTGCACGAATGATTGATTAGGCCAGGTGTGTGGACTGAATACATATATTGAGTTGGCCTGTAGAATTACCGTGTCCGATGATCGATGAAAACGAGTGCAACGAGTAGTGTTGCTATATTGAATAATGCATCAATATTCGGATTTTATGGGTATATCCGCTGAAAACCCTCAAGAGACAACACTCCTCCTTGGCGACAAGGGGGTTTAACGACTTGTTGCACGTGCTAAGTACAACCGTGATTCCTACGGAAGTGAGTTAGGATTTCTTGTTTTTCGTATGTTTTCATTTCTTTCATTTTTCTCTTTCTTTTGCTCGGGGTTAGTAAAAACAAGGTGTAGGGGTATTTGATTGTCATCATATCATGCATATATTCGTGTCTCATATCCTCTATTATGAACCTAAGCAATCCCACGTGATGAGTTTTATGTTTAAGTTTCAGGAATAAACATGTTTGAGAAGAAGAGACTAAAAAAGGACTTAAAAGCAAGAAACAAGACTAAGTTGCAAACTTTTGAATTGAGATGCAAGAGAGAGGGACCTAGATATAAAACCAAAAGGACCAATGAGCAAATGAAGAAACTCCACACCATCATGAGGAGTATTTTGGCAATTCGATTAGGGCCTAAACTTCAATAACCAACTCGGGTGCATCAGACATGAAGAAATCATGCCAGACAACCACACTCCAAATGCAGACCCGATACAGAGTATATAGACCGCTTATTGGCAGTCGGTTCTTCTCCGGACCTGATAAGATTTAGGCGGGTCATGTATTAGAGTGTTTTATGTCTATTTTTAGTAGTGCATTAGTCCCACATCGGGGGATTGTCTTTTTCAGACTATAAATAGAACTCTTCATTCTCCTTTGTATTCACCCATTGCTTAGTGACATTCTATTTACTTGGAGTAAGCCTTGGCACAAAATTCAAGTGGACAAGAATGCTACTTGTAATGTGAGTCATGTAAATAAAATAAAATTTCTTAGTAAGTTTTATATTATCTCTTCCAATTCTTGCATGCTTAGTTTAATTTCATTTTGTCTTCTTAATGAGTAGTGAGTAGTTTCATCCCCATTTGGGGTGGACGTAATGTAGACTATGTGATAGTGATGAGTTCTTTTATTTGTGTCATTTCATATACTTAATATATATCTATACTTGTAGCATGCTTAAACTTGTATTGTTATGATTTGATGAGAATGACTTGTTATGTATGGATCCATGTTTGGTGCACATTTACATGAATGATTTAGGTTGTATGTAGGATTGATTGATGCTCTAATGGCCACATTAGGTACTTATTGCGTGTTTGAGAATCTAAAATCAACCTTAACTTTATGTGAGATATGCATGTTCATGGTTTGCCATGTAGTATTGTGTATCCTACACTTAGATTCTATACTAGTTTCTACTTGTATGCCACTCAAACTACACTTGTTCCTAATTGAAAAGAAGACTCACTCACATACACATACCTACACATGTCCACTCCATGGGAGTCTAGTTTTATTGTTTGTTCATTCGTAGTTTAGTTTATTATAATCACAACTTCTTCCCATCTTTTTCTCACTTGCCTTTGAACAAACCAGAGTCGACACATCTCCTCGTGGACACGACCCGTACTTGTCGCGTCTTAACCGACGTCGTGCATTTGTGGTATTTAAAACGAACAAATCATCTGGCACACTCACCGCACCCATCGTCACCTCTCGGCTGACGCTGAAGGTGAAGACACAAGTTTCCGAGGAAATGACACGACACATGGCTACACTCCTTTTGCCCAGTAGTCCATAAGCAGGCGTGCTCATCGCATTCACCGTCACCTCCCGACTCACGCTCAAGGCGAGGACACGAGTTTTTGAGGAAACAACATGACACAAAACGAAAAGGCAAGAATCCAATACTGGGCACCAACGATCGACCGAAATCGGCAAAGTGGTCGATTGTTTCCGTATGAATAGGAAAACGTTCGAACAGAAGCACAAGTCGGTCGAACACTGGAGCTAAACTTTAAGTTAATGGTCAAACCAAAGTCTATGGGCGGTCGATCGTTTCGAAGGTCTTGACAAGGATAATATTAAACAACGATGCAATGGTCGAACACCAAAGGGGTCCCGTCCGACCAAAAATATCAAGGACTTCACAAGCTCCTAATCTAACTACATCCAGTCGACCGCCACCATGGCATCGGTCGATCGGTGCCTAGTTGTGTCGACCAGCGCTCGACTGATGCCCGTCTCTGGCCGCCCATCGTAGCCGGTGAGGCCTCCGGCGACGAGCCACAAAAACTCCTCACACACCTTGTGTGAGCAACCTAAAGAACTTGGGATACCTTAATGGGTTTGTCGGAATTCGTCGGAGCTCCGATCGTTGCTGGCGACCTCCTTTTTTGTAGTCACACTCCTCCGGCAACCACCACGTCGTTGGTCCCCACCTCACGTCGTGCTCCACACTGGCCTCGCCTCCGGCCATGCCTTCGCCATAATCGACCTTGCTTCGCCTCCACACCTTGGCTTCACCTCCACCATCTTAACCAGCAACTACGGCGAGCTCCTCCGGCAGCCTCAGACCGGTGACAAGAAAAGAGGGGAGAGGAGGAGGATGTGGTGGGAGAAGAGAGTTGAGTTGAGAGAGAAGGATGTAGGTGTGTGTGTTTTTCTTCACATGCATACACACATTCCCACACAAGCATGCAACCCATACCTCCCTCACACCTACCATACCCACCTTACCTCCACCCACTCCAAAGCCATACCTCCCAAGTTAATCCCCAATCAGTGCAAAGCAAACCTACTAACAACACTTAGCCCCACTAAGGTGGATTAGGATCTAACAACGACAGTGCTCAGATGTAGCTGTTTAACTGCATAACTAATCAATATCACATCTCTAGTGTGGAATGATACATTACAAAACCATTAGTATAGGGCTCAATAAATAGGCATGCATTATTAATTCATCTACACAAACAACAATTGCAAGAATACTTACAATAACCAATGACTCCAAAGGTGGTTATTACAACACTTCTTGTACGTGTTTGCACTCATATGCTCTGACATTCCCTTTGGCATGGCAAAACTACCGGTTGAAATCGGTAATAACCAATTTTTTTGTTAATTCTATTTATCACTGTGTCTCTCTCTAAAAACTATTTCTAATACTGTATAACATATCATGAATTATTGCCGTAATTTTTTTATATAATAAAAAAAAAATTAAAATTTCGAAATCTAGGATTTTTTTTTTTTTTTCGAAAACTAAGTGGATCGCGGGTGGGAACCGCGATCCGTGGTGCACGGATCGCAGGTGGGAACCGCGATCCGTGCCCCACGGATCGCGGGTGGAAACCGCGATCCGTGGGGCACGGATCGCAGGTGGGAACCGCGATCCGTGCCCCACGGATCGCGGGTGGAAACCGCGATCCGTGGGGCACGGATCGCGGTTCCCACCCGCGATCCCTCGTTCCCGCAAAAAAAAAAATTTTTTTAATTTTTTTTTAATTTTTTTATATCTATTTTTATTTTTTATTATAATTATTTTTAATCTTTTTTAAAATCTTTTTTTTTCAAAATATGTTTTCTAATTTATATTATTTTTTAAAAATTTAAAAATTTGTTTTTAATTTTTTCAAAAATCGACCTCCAAATCACGTCGATAACCCGACGTATTGAATTGTTAGGGTATTTTATACAATAAAAAAACAAAATTTCTTTGTCAGAATAATAAATTATTTACAACTAAATATTAAACAAACACTAAAATTAATTAAAACAAAAAATTGGAAACGTTGTCAAAAATTCGTAGGGTGTACACACATTACAAACATGTTTTGAGGTCGATACAGCAAAAAATTTAAAACACAATTAATTTTTTTTAAAAAATATTAAAAATTACAAAACATATTTTGATAGCAAATATGATAAAAAACATAGTTAAAACGATTTAAAAAAAATCAAAACATCAAATACTACAACTAAAATCCGTCACTTTTTTTAATTTCTTTTATTGTTTTTGATTTTTTCGGTTTTCTGTTTTAGTTTTTTTTATTCTGTTTTTCTTTTTTATTTTAATTATTTGTAATCTTTTTTAAAATCTTTTTTTTTCAAAATATGTTTTCTAATTGATATTATTTATTAAAAAAAATTAATTTTGTTTTTAATTTTTTCAAGAAACGACCTCCAAATCACGTCGATAACTCGACGTGTATTGAATTGTTATGGTATTTTATACAATATAAAAACAAAATTTCTTAGTCAGAATAATAAATTATTTACAACTGAATATTAAACAAAACATAAAACTAATTAAAACAAAAAATTAGTAACGTTGTCAAAAATTCGTAGGGTGTACACACATTACAAACATTTTGGAGGTCGATACAGCAAAAAATTTAAAACATAATTAAAATATTTTAAATTATTTATAAGAATTAGGAAACATATTTTGAAATATATATATATATATATAAAACATAGTTAAAATGATTTGTAAAAAAAGAAAACCGAAAAAATCAAAAACAATAAAAGAAATTAAAAAAAGTGACGGATTTTAGTTGTAGTATTTGATGTTTTGATTTTTTTAAAATCGTTTTAACTATGTTTTTTATCTT
Source organism: Triglochin maritima (assembly GCA_963682175.1). Lineage (NCBI taxonomy): Eukaryota > Viridiplantae > Streptophyta > Magnoliopsida > Alismatales > Juncaginaceae > Triglochin > Triglochin maritima. Next base: position 33,063,712 of record OY821772.1, read on the forward strand.
ATTTGCTTTCAAAATATGTTTTGTAATTTTTAATATTTTTTTAAAAAATTTAATTGTGTTTTAAATTTTTTGCCGTATCGACCTCAAAACATGTTTGTAATGTGTGTACACCCTACGAATTTTTGACAACGTTTCCAATTTTTTGTTTTAATTAATTTTAGTGTTTGTTTAATATTTAGTTGTAAATAATTTATTATTCTGACAAAGAATTTTTGTTTTTTTATTGTATAAAATACCCTAACAATTCAATACGTCGGGTTATCGACGTGATTTGGAGGTCGATTTTTGAAAAAAATTAAAAACAAATTTTTAAATTTTTAAAAAATAATATAAATTAGAAAACATATTTTGAAAGAAAAAGATTTTAAAAAAGATTAACAATAATTATAATAAAAAATAAAAACAGATATAAAAAAATTAAAAAAAAATTAAAAAAAATTTTTTTTTTGGCGGGAACGAGGGATCGCGGGTGGGAACCGCGATCCGTGCCCCACGGATCGTGTGACGCAATGGAGAAAGTCAAAGAACAAATCATGAGGAACTTTGACGGAAACCTGAGGTTGTACAAGCAAGTCATCGACCTCATCGACACCAGGTGGGGTCTAGGGAAGATGATGTCCTCACCGCTACACTCAGCTGGTTTCTTACTCAACCCTGGTACCTTCTTCTCCGTCCCACCTCAGGATCGAAATTGAGCTTTCAATGAGCATATGCCTGGATTCATGGATGTCGTAGAGCGGCTCGTCCACACTCCTGCAGAACAAGACAAGATTTGCGGTCTACTTGATCGTTACAAGAACTCCCTCAGAATATTCTCGAGGGATATGGTCGTCAGACAAAGGGCGGAAAGAAGACCTATAGATTGGTGGCAATCTTATGGCGCAGACATGGGAGAGACCTCATTACAGAGGTTGGCCCTGAGGGTGTTGGGATTGACATGCTCGGCATTAGGTTGTGAGCGGAATTGGAGTGTCTTCGAGCAGTTGCACTCAACGAGAAGGAACAGGTTGGCTGTGAAGAAAATGAATGACTTGGTGTATGTGAACTACAACCAAAAGTTAAGGCAAAGGTTTCAGAAAAGGATGGAGAAGCCCGGATTTTATGACCCCATCAGTATGGACTACGACCTTTTCGACGAGCATCCATGGTTGGTAGAAACTGAATATCTGGTCTTCGCTGGAGAGGAGCTTACATGGGCCGATGCCGAGGAAGCAGCTTTTGGACATTATTCTTCACGGAGACGCTTTGCTCGATCCATGTCCACTGCATCTGACGCGCGATGTTCCACTGCATCTGACGCGCCATTATTAGGTGGTGGCATGAATGATGTCATTGTTCACATTAGTTCTAGAGATCCAGGTGCATCGAGTTCTCAACCACCGATGGACATCGACGAGCAATATGTCCAATCCGACGATGAAGAAACTGAAGAAGATGATGTTTACGTCGACAATCCGAACGAGAACCACTCCGATGACTCTGATGGTGGTGGAGGATATGATATGATTCCCAGTTGGACATTAGATCAATGTGTCCAATGGAATTAGTTAGTTAGCTTGTAATTCTAATTTCTCTCTTATCTGCTATTGTATGAACTCTGAGTTACCTTTCTAATCGTACTACTAACAATAAATTGTATACCTAAGTGTTTAGGTGGGTAGAAGGGGTGCCTAGTGAGGCATTGGTTGAGGAACTAGGTGTTTTTTCGAAGCCTAAACATGTATGATATTTTTAGATAATATTTTCACATTTTTTCCTATTTTTCCCGATTTTTCCTGATTTTTTAAGCTATTTTATAAAATTTAATTTAATTAAAAATAAATAAAAAGACCGCCTAGACTTGAGCAGTCGCACAACTGCCTAGGCGATCGCCCAAGCGATCGGACACCCCCGGTCGTCTAGGCGGTCCCAGAACATTGGTACAATCGAAGTTTACTTTTCTTAGGAAAAACTTTTTTAACACTTTTTAAATGTTATTTTTTACTTGTGTTTTTAATCTAAAAGTGTTTTTAAATTTTTTTTCTTATAAAAAAGATTTTTTGATTGAATAATTCGGTTAATGCATTTTATTTAATGCAACTGTAATGATTGAATTCAATCATTTTTCGTTGTTGCATATATATTGCCAAAATTGCCAAAAAAATAGGCTGGAGAATTTTTGGTTTGCGAAAATTTTGGACGTGGATGAATGCGGGGAAGAAACCTGTTGGGCAAGTGTGGGTCTACGAAAGTGGACTTAATTTACGAGAGAGAGAGAGAGAGAGCGCATTAAAATGCTATTTTAAATTTCCGAATTGATTGACACGCATGTTCAATTTAGTGTGAAAATTGCATTACAAATACTTTGTTTTGAATAACTAGAAAATAAATTTTCTAGTTTTGGGAAGTAAACATAAACAATTCATCTAACCGCATTTAACAATTGCAATGTAATCCAACGATTGTAATTAAGCAACCTCATCTAGCTTCAAATGAGGTTAATCTGACATGAAAATTCTCTATATTTATATATCATAATATCAATATTTAATATATATATATATATATATATATATATATATATATATATATATCATAATATCAATATGGATGCCCCTTAATTAGTATCATACTAAGGCCTCTCTTTGTGTTAAACTATGTTTTTGCAGTTGCATGGGTGGTGGAACATGGTCTTGACTTCATAATTAAAGATCCACATCCGATGAAGAAGCTCTGCATGCAGACCAACCTCCTACGTTTCATTCAAACTTTTGCAACAAGCACAATATTAGTTGATATATATGCTGATCTGGAGTCTAATACAGTGTTCTAGCTCTTCCTTGTGGGTCATATAATGTATATACATCACAATTTTAAAACTACATTTCTAAGAAAAAATTAAAACTAAACTGTCAACTAGGTCAATTGCATGACATCTTTCTTTTTTATTGAGCGTTTCACTTCAGTTTTTGGCGTTGTGTGCTTTTTTCTTTCTTTCTTGGCACAGTTAATTATTGTGTGATCTCACCAGTTTAAGGTCCCACTCTTTTGTTTGAAATTTTTGTGAAAGAAAACGATGGGCTGTTTTGAACAAGTAAAAAAGTGCATCTATTTTTGGCAATCAAACGTCTTGTTTCTCCAAACATGGTCTTCATAACAAATAATTCATTTTTCAAATCAAAGTTTAGAGTATAAATTTCATCCAAAATATTTATGTGTGCAGTGTGTTTGCTCTTTTATCAATTTATTTATACATGTTTTAGAATTGGAGTTCCTACAAATATACAATCCAACATTAAGCCGAATCACTATGTTTGATCAAGTAATTTACGAACATAAAATAAACAAGTTAAGTAGAAGTAAATGCATGTCCTACTTTTCTCTTATTTGGCTCATGGTCGTGTAAGATGACAAGAAATATCTCCATCTTCTCAATTTGCCTTCCTCAAATGCAAGAGGACTTGGAAAGTTGGAAGTCAAGAGAAATAATACAAACACCAACTTGTTATGTGGAGTAGATTAAACTTCAAAGTCGTTAGACGAAAAGATCAATACCATATGACACACATAGTACGATAAGGAGCAACGGCACACAATGAAGGCCTCCTCTATATATAGCCTTCCATTCATGTATCAAACACAACTACAACAAAAACTAACAATCACATGACAATGGCTTCCAATTCTAAGGTGGTTTTTGCAACATTCCTCCTGTTGGCACTAATTTGTTCAACAATTCCGACTGCCATGATGCAACCCGCCAGGGTCCCACCCGTTGTTGGTAATAACAATGTTAACCAACCTTAACCCTCTCTCTCTCTCTCTCAAATAGAATTATAACCTCTGATATGTATTTCATTTTACAAAAATAAAATTATTTTCCAATTGATTAAGTATGATAGACTTTTAATTTGTATTGTCATGTACATTACCCTCGATCTCTACATATGATTAATCTAACTATCACGACAACATTATACTAGACCTTATTTTTTTATGTATGATTTGTCTGTGCAGTTCACTGGCTAGTGAAACACGGTCTGAAACATTTGCTTCATGATCCACATGTGATGCACAAGATTTGCCGACACCACCATCTTCCCCCTTTCATCCGCCATTACTGCAACAATCCTCATGGCCACCACTGACCGGAGTGCGTTGATCGAGGACATCAACTCTAGGGCTCTTGTCTAAGTGTAATGGTCATATATAGTTATATGTTGTGTCATCTTATATCTACGTGTTGGTTTGTGTTAGTCGAGGTTGGGTTTGTTTTGTCAGTACCTAGTTTAGGACATCAAGCCTACGACATACTATAAGTATATGCGTTGTAAGTCACCTAAGTCATGCACGCTTAAATCGTAAATAGATGTTATGTTCTTGTTATGGTCCTCTCGTGTGAAAAAGTCGCAATCTTTCGAATGGAGACTGATTTTTCTTAAAAAATATTTCCAAAAACCTGAATTTTGACAAAAAACGATTTTCTGTCTTTTTTTATTGGTTATCTAGATTTTACTTTTTCAAAAATTACTAAATTACTCTTTTAACCTAAAGCTGGCCTTTTATTAAATATAACAATTATGAAATAACAGTTTCTTCAAGCAATAATGCTAAAACATTTTTTTCTTATGTTTTTTTCATTATTTATATTCAACACATAATATCACCAACTTTAACACTTAACCATGACATGAACTTTATCAAAATCAAGGCATTGGAAATGAATAATTTTATTAACGATCTTCCAAGAAATGATTTTAGTTAACCCTGTCTGATTTTAGTTTAGTTAAATAATGTCCATAGTCCATTACAAAAAATGTAAGTACATGTATACCTTCGACTTACAACTCCTTGTGGAGGATTGAATAAAGATGGGCATACCTTTCAAGAAACCAAGAAAGAAATGCAACGAGTAGATTCTCTTCCCACAACATAATTTCTTGTTAGGTTGCAAATTTAGTGTAACGTACCCGAAAACAGCGGAAATTTAAACAATAATAAAGACCGTCAACGGTCAACACAGGGCACGTCACTGGAAAACAATCCAACATATATATATATAAAATATATAAGATACAGACCCACGTGGAAGTCAAAGTATACCTAAGAGTCAACTGTGATTACAACAAAAATGAATATACATGTAATCACTACCTCAACAAAAGAAGTATAAAAGAGGACACAGGATCTGATCCCGGGGGCACCGTCCTCAGTCACCACCTCAAACTCTAACCCTGCTCGCTACCTGAAATGCAAACAAACAAACATGCCTGAGTTCCCTGCAGGAACCCCGTATACCAAACCTCCTAAAATACGAAAAGGAAAATTAAAGACAATGCAATGCAATACACATGATCATCCGCCTCGGGCCCACAATAATGCCCTCACCGCCTCCGCGGCACTGAACCACTCCTGCCACTAGGGTCAAGTCAGTCCACCGCTGCCTCACAAGGGTCAGTCGACACCACTGCTCCCCAAAAAGTGCAGGAAGGAACCCCTGGTACACGCCGCACTCCAGGAGCGAGTCAGCCCGCCGAATACACAACTCGGGTCAGACGACAACCGCTGCTCCCCCAAGAGCTGCCAAACGCGCACCCTGCCGGAACATCCTCGGCCTACCGCTAAACCCTCGCAAACTGCCCAAGGTTTACGGCACACATCTCTCACACCCCGCTCGGTAAGAGAGGAAACAGTAATACAATAATACGCCTTCGTCGAAGGTGAAATCCGTAGCTCTCAAAGCCGGTAATCAACCGTCGCCTCGGAGCCGGTAGTCGACCTATACTCAACGGATCGCGTGTGGATAAATCCACCAACCTGCGGCAGATCGGTCGACCGCTAAAAGCACACCGGTCGACCGGTCCCCCACATAGTACACGGTACTGTACAAACAAGTCTATCGGTCGAACCACGCCAACCGAATTACCGACCAATCGGTCGAACAAAAGTCATCTAGCGGTCGACCGTTTGGATGGTCTACGCTATACAATTTTATATAATATATATATCCGACCGGTCGAACCAAGGGGCCGTTCAACCGATAACAGGACTTTCCGCATTTTGCCTAAGTGATATTCGGTCGACCGGAACTGCTATACAGTTCGACCGAATCAACACAGGCACTCTACCGCTTAAATAAAATGCTCAGTCGGTCGACCGAAAGTTAAAGAGCGGTCGACCGTTTTGATGGTCAAAGCTCCCAACCGACTAAGCATCGAATGGATCGGTCGAACAAGGTTAAGGACGTTCGACCGTTTAATAAGTCAAAATCCCCAACCGACCCATTCTCATTGTTATTCGGTCGACCGGCTAAGTGGTCCCGTTCGACCGATAACAGCATAACCCCTTTTTCCCGCACAAATCTGGCATAACGGTCGACCGTCTAACGACATCGTTCGACCGTTCGCGGGTAAAAATCCATATAATAATAGGATCGGTCGACTGCCCACAGGCACCGGTCGACCGATCGTCGTCTTCAACCTCTGAATTGGTTGAAATCCGACGGGGAATTCGACACCAACGCCGATCCCCAACACTCACAAGGCATAAGTGAGTTATATTGAAGATTTGGCATACCTTTTTGACGGTTGTGGAAGCCTCCCAAGCTTTGGCAACCTCAACCCACTTCTTCTTCTTCTTCTTCTCCTCTTCCTCTTCTTCTCTCCTTCTTCTTCTTCACCAAAATCGCCTCTCTCACGCTCTAGTTAACTTAAGAAGTGAAGAAAACATTTCAATTAATCTAACACCCCTATTTATACAAAAACCCAATCTTATCTTCAACTCACCTCCAAATCCTCCAATCCAAACAAGCCACCTCATACTATACTAATCAAGGCTTAATTAGGTTAATTAGGTTTAGTTTAGTTTAATTTAGGTGTTTAGATTAGGTTATTACATTTAGAGTATGTAATTTGGGTGCATGATAACTTTTTTTGAGAAAAAATAAAAGGGGAAATGTCTGTTCTATCCAAAATTGAAAGAAGTGAATGAAAATTTTCACTTCTCTTACTGTATTCTAATGGAATTTAGTGATAGAATAAACCTTCATGGTAAAAACAACAAAGCTTGCCTGCTTAGCCATGACTTGTTGATGGCATTTTGTATTTATGATAGACTAGAGATTCCAAAATCGATTGCCTGATCTACTTGGTGGTCCGGTATGGAGTTTGAATTTTTGTCAGTTTTTATAGTGCTCCAATTAAACTAACACAAGCGTCTAGGGGTTTTTCCTCATGCTAGAAAGAAATTGTTACGAAGATATACAAACCCGCTCTTTCATATTTCATTAGAAGAAAATGTCTGAGTAGAGATGAAGAGGTTGAGTTAATTGCCATTTTAATCTACTCTATAGAATATTATTGCCTAAATTCTAAAGCTCATCTGCTGCCACAAAACCATTTGTAATGGGATATTAGCTTCTTCCAAAGTCAAATTTGTAATGGAAGCTCCCTATCGGATTGTGAGAGAAGAAATTCGAGCAAGACGAGGGTGTTCACAAAGGCTCGTGGTGTAAAGACATTGATCACGGTGGTTGTGATCGAACATTTATAAAAATCTTTGCGGCGACTTTGTGGTTTGATTATTCTATCTCTAAATTTACTTTTAATTCCACATTTAGTTCGAGATTATAGGTTCATCGATCCTAACAATACACACATGTTTATGCCCATCGCAAAGAAGATTCCCGACCGGGTCCTCAAGGGCAGTCGAAGTGATAAAGCCTTAAGAGATCGTCTCACCCGATTCTCGTAGAGTCTCTAATTTATCCAAGAAGAAGTAGATTTCAGAATTATAAATTAATACAACCTAACAACATAAGGTAATTGAAAATTAATATGAATATAAACTTTCAATGGCAATTGTTGCTTCTTGGATTTTTCTTGCCATGCAGTTGAATGTACATATTCATAGGAGAAGGCTCGGGAGCGTTCAAATTTTTCACAATCTGCAATACCATTAAAAATAATTTTTTTATTAGTTTATATAAAAAATGTATTGATTCTATAAGAATTTACAAATTGTAAATAAGGTTTACCATCTTCTCCTTGTTTCACACTACATACTTGGTACCACACTGGTATGGTATGAATAAAGTCGACCTATTTTTGGTTAGTCTCACTTTTCTTTTGCATTAAAAATATACAAAATTGTTAGTTTTTACATCCATTGAAAATAAATGAACTAAAAATACATTATTATTCTATGTTGAAAGTCTCGTTGGACCGACTAGTAATCTAGAAGAGTTGACCAATCCTTTGTCGAAATTTGCAATGACCTAGCTGCCAATCCCTCCTCTCTAGTCTCCAAGTGCTCCATATCCTGGTAAATTTGGTGCTTGTTTTTTTTCTTCTATTTTGTGTTCAAAGACTTCATTATCTTGTCTCTGAACCCCTCAGGGACCTTCCAGTGTTCCTGCGAAAATCAAGTTAGAGTTCAATTCAAATCAATAATAATATAACTTAAGTACATATGAAATAGTACCACAAACTCCTGCCATGCCACATATTTTTCCTTCTTTGGCACCAATCTCCAGTCGGAATAATGCGGAGGAAATACTTGTGTTCTCCTGGCTATCGCCCGATGAAGTTCCGGAAGCATTCTGCATTCTATCTTTTCAGGATGCACTCCAGTGTAAACTTGATATCAACGGGTTCTATCGAGTTTCAATCCTCCATAAGTTGTGTTGAACCACGATCCCTAGTACTAGTTGCACATGTATGAAGTGTAAATTAGCATTTCATATAAGTAAAAATTGTATTATAATTTATTTTAATTACCAAAGGGCGGAGTGCGAGGAATGTTGATGGAAACGTGGATAGCTCAAGCATGTGTAAGGAGGTTGATCCAATTCAAGTTTCAATTGTCCTAGTCACACGTGCTCATGGAAAGCATTTCAAAAAGGCACTTAATGGGTTAATTCAAGCAACTTGGGGTTAAGTCAATTCGTGGAGGCCCATAGGACTTCACCATGAATCTCACAAGTGGATTTTCATAACTCAATTGGAGGAATAAATTCAAGGAATTCTCAAGAGATCATTAGTTTCCTTTTTGTGTTTTCAACATCTATTTAGGCTAATTTTCTTTTACGAAGTTTCCTTTTTAAAAGTTCCTTTTTTTGGAAGTTTCATTTTTTTGTAAGTTTCATTTTTGGTAGTTTCATTTTTAAAAGTTTCTCTTCCGAAAGTTTTATTTTTATTAGCTTCCTTTTATGAGACTCACCATGAAGAAACCCATCGATCATTTTCCATTTGCACCATCATAATGTGATCTACTCGAAGAATCCAGCCCATGTGCACTTGTATCACTTCAAGAATCCAACCAATGTGCACCATCATGACGGGATTTACACAAAGAATCCAGTCCATGTGCACTTCTACCACATGCCTCTTTAGTAGTTACCTTTTTGTTTGTAATAGACATGTTTTCTCTTTGGTGATTACATTTTCTTTGTAATAGGCATGTTTGCTCTTTGGTAGTTACCTTCATTTGTAATAGACATATAAAGCCTATAAATAGGCCTTTGCATATTCATAAGAGAACAATTTCGAATTTAATACATTGGTGAGAGTTGATATCCTCTTGGGTTATTATAAGAACTTTTCGAACTTATCAGATTTGTCTGTGACGTTCATACTTCGACTAATGAATCGAGTCTCCATCCCTTGATTGTGGCGTCTTTATCATACCAAGGTTCACATCTTGTCATAGGTGTTGGGTTGCAGTTTTCTTCCATCCAAATATGTAGTAGAGCGGTCCTAGGAACTAAATCTCGCTACGTGTTTGTCACAAGTTGACGGGTTTCGTATCAGATGTCCCTTCTCTTAGAAAGAACAGTTGCACCATCGCCAATCTGCAAGATATCAACTGTTGGGGTATCCCCCATGACGTCGTCGACATCTAATCCTATCATGTTGCTCTCATGTACACAGTTCGGTGACGAAGACCGACGTCGAGTCATAACTGAATTGAGAAGTAGTATAATTTATCATAAATCATATCAAAAAATTATAAACTACAAATCAAATAATTGAGACATCAGGTTTGTCATTACATTTGTGATCGTTGATGTTAAAACTGCACTACTTCACCATCGGTTCCAAATCTTGTTAAAACAAATCTACCAAATTCATATCGTTTAATTAGACTCTATCTTGTACAAAATTTTATCGACCGTACTTAGGAATTTTGGATGCTTCGTCCTCCGTACTATATAAATTACTTGGCAATATTCGCACAATGACTAACCATTGTTTGTCACTTTCTTCTTCTTTGTGCTCTGCAACATAAAAAAACTTCTTATGTCATGCATTCGATTGTTGTTGTTGATTATGACGTACTCGTACTCCCATGAAGGCATTGTAATTGTTAAAGAACCTGCAAGAGCTAAATTTCAGCATTAAGGATGAAAAAAAATCAAATTAAATAAATATTGGCAACGTAATATTGTTGTTCATGTACTCGTGATATTCATCAACAATGGTGGTCTTATTCAACACCTAATTATGAGCCTAGCTTCTATATATAACCAATGTCTAGAGCAATCATTTGACCCTTACCTAAGGGTCTTTCACCATCATCGTTCCTCAAAAGTCAATTAAAAACTGACTATTAAATATCTAGAGCAAAATGTAGTGCACTCCTCGGCTAAAATACCTTTGCTATTGATCCTTTAGGTCTATTTCCATTTTGAACATAAGCTTTCAACCTATTCATATGTATTTCGAGTGAGTACATCTAACGGTAGTACACCGGAATTGCCAATTGCGCCTCCCAAGTTAGGTGAATAGTAGATGCACCAAAACATCAAAATACCTCGATGGAAATATCATTTCCAATCGGCATCAAATAATTTCGATGTTCATTTCCAGACATTCAAAATCTTCAGCAGTGTTTACTTTCGAACGCAAAGTGTAAAAAACCCGACTCATGTTAATAACTTCTTCTCGCATTTCTTTAAATCCATGACTCTTTTTTATTACCAGGGGTAACAACTCATGCATAAATATGTGATGATCATAACTCTTTAATGTGGTACTCTTGCGCTTCTTTGGGTTTACATAGCACGATATGTTGGATGAATACCCATATGACACTTTCACTGAATGAAGAACGCTACAAATAGTTTTCTTCTCACTAGCTAGCGCTCATCCAGAAAGAAGCAAGTGGACAAAGCATTATGTCGGTGGCACTACGATCGATATGTTGGTCCCTTCTTATACCCATTGCTTCTAAGTCTTTTTTTGAATTTTAATTATCTTTTGTTTCTTGGGGTCAATATTTTCTTCAATAAACTGTCACCTTCATTCTGCTATTTGTGCATCACATCAATATTGTGCCGAACTAGATGATCATTTCAGTATTGTAACTGAAAAAATATACTCCTCTTAGCCCAACTATGGGAAGAGTGCACTACCTTTTGTCATGACCCAGATTTGTAATCTGGTGGACAATTGTGTTCCTCTTTGCCATGAAATGATCTCTTATTTCTCCTCCAACGGTAATCTTTATTAAGCCACCGACGGTGACTCAAATAGAAATTCTTGTCACTATGCTTCTGATAAATGGAATGCATATCTCCCATACAGTAGGGACAAATCATATACCCTCTAGTCATCCAACCCCTCAAACAGCATAGGCTGAGAAGTCATGTATTGTCCACAACAAGATAACTCTTAGTGTGAAACATGATTGAGTGTAAGCATCTTAAGTATCCAAACCCTCTTCCCAAAGTTATTTTAGCTCTTCGATAAGTGGTTGTAAACAAATATCTAGTTTGTTGTCAGGATGACCGGGTATGATAAGTGTCATGATAAAGAACGGGTGCTTCATACTCATCCATGATTTGCGATTATCAAGCACAACCATCAAAGGTCAGATATTGTGTTGCGACTGACTAAATGGCTGAACCTCATCTGCGGTCATCTTGAGCCTCACATTTTTTTATTTCTGAAGCGAATGAATGATGTTTGTTGTCCAACTTAGCCCAACATTCAGAATCACCCGGATGATGCAATTTCTCATCTCTTTCTCATTCCTCTGCATGACATCTCATCGACTTAACAATATAAGCAGCGAGATAAAACCTATGAAGCCTTGGTTAGAGTGGGAAGTGCTGCAACATTGGCACTGAAATTCTTTAGCCTTTTCGAGCACCAAGATTTTGAGTTTTTACTACATCTTCTCCCTGCACTATTTCCCAACGAGATTCGCCGCACACATAACCAAAATCAGCATTCTCGTTCTCTTTCCAGTATAAGATGCAAAAATTCTTGCACATATGAATATTTTTGTAATGAAACCCCAAGTTGGCAACCAACTTCTTTGTCTCATATGTATCCTTGGGCAAACAAGCTCATTCTGGAAGTAATTTTCACTTGATATGCTAACCACTTGTGAAACGAAGTGTTCGACCATCTACTCGTGGACTTAAGGTGAAACGTTTTGATGACTAAAGATAACTTTGTCAATTCTGGTTTGCATATGGGATACAATGGCTTATCTTTGTCCTTTCTATAGTCAAGAAACTTCTGAGCATATGGTGTGATCCCTAGTCTAGTCTCGACGAATTGGATGTGACGTTATCACTTTTGACTACATCGTGTATCATCCCCTCTATTTTGTCAACATCATTCTTTTCTAACAGAGTGGTGTGCCAAAAATACAATGGCATGAGTGAATTGGGGGTTGATTTTAGAATGACATTGCTAGATATAGTGAGACAACAATGACATATTTACAATTAAGTTGTTTTCGGTAGGATCCAAGCAAAAAACTGTTTTAAATTTGATTTATTTTTTTATTTTATTTCTCTAGTTAAGAAAGTCGAAGGATCTAAATGCGAAATCATGTTATGGGTTGCATATGCATGCAAATTTTCAAAACAATTCAATGTAAAATTAAAAAAAGTTTTGAAATGGTAGTGGGACCCACACGTTTACGGGTATACCCAATCAATGTAAATTCACAAGTGCATCCAACCAATTATGAAAGACTCAAGTCGGGAGATCCAATATTAACCTCTTGTAAATGCACTCAAGAAAATAACCCAAACCATGTACATTGAAAAGTAAAATTTGTATTTGCTCCTGGAAATCAATAATTTGCGGTGCAAGTGTTTATGGAGGTGGAGGAAATACATGTAGAATCTATATTGATTAGATACTTCGTCTATAGCATATCTGATACTTTTATAGGGGAATTGCATAATATAAAAGGTAATTAATCACAGTTTTTTAATAGCTTGTTTAATAATCTTATTGAGGGTAATTATACAATAAAAATGTTCATCACTTTCAACGTGTTTATCGAGAAATAGACTCCAGAATGACACTACTAAATATTGTCTTCTATCTATAAGGCCGCCTTTGAATGGCAAAAAAATTAATAGTTAAATGAGATAAAAATAAAAATTAGACATAAGACACAAATCACACAATAATATCATTTGAAATGACGCCTAAGCAAATAAGGGTGTGGGGTTAATATTTGGGGAAATTAATTCAAGGTCACAAAACTCCTCCCACTTCAATGGTAGAAGTGTTGACTTTTTAATTTTATTTTTAAGTCATACATATTCTCCAAACTTATTTATTAATCATTAGTCTAACCTTAAATTAAAATTTCTTTCCCATTTTACCCCTCCTCACATCTTTACCCACAACTCAAAATTGACCACAAATGTAACGTCATTCTTCCCATTACTTCAATGGAATATTTTTTGGGGATATTTTTTTTGTGGAGATGAAGGAGAAAGGAAAGTGTAGGCTAAATGGAGGTTTTTCTAACTTGTAGTCCTAAGTTGAAGACAGTGACATTCCTATAATTACTTAAAAATACAGAGGAAAAAAAGGTCATGAATTAAAAATAAAGTTGAAGTGGGAGGGGTTTTGTGACATTGAATTAATTTCTCCTTAATATTTCTTTTGTAGGTGATGAGAGAAAAATTCGTCCAAATATTTTTTAGTTAAAATTGTCTGCTAAGTAACGTTTTTCATACAGTAATACAAATTATGAAAATGTATTTAAATCCATATATAATAACATAGTATATATCCATATCTCCTTCGTAAGTGGGTCGTTTTCATACTTGTGGTGAAGAGATGCCGTCTTGAAGAGTAATTCCTGGCTTGTCTATAATTTTAAGTTTTTAATCCATAGATAGCATGCAAGAAGTATATTTATTCATGTATCCATCTAAATTATGAAGGATGGTATAAGCTTTCAGGCTTTCTTACTAACCAAATCAAAATCTTATTTGAAGTGCGCGGATTTTACTTTAATCCAAGAGGTTCGATGTCCATCTAGCTACCCTAAATTATTAGAAATTAACCGGGTCAATATATCTAAGATGACAATAATTAAAAACCTGCATTAAAGTTATCTATCCTTCCTTTCCATTCAAAAGGACTTGAAAGACAAGAGACAACTGAAATCACGATGTGGCTTGTGCTTTGTATTAGACAACCAATTAAATGAATAATGACGTTGATATTATTGAATGCACCAAATATATCAAACATCGTTAAGCCTGTCGTAGTTAGTCATCCACATTTCTTTTCTTTTGTGAGATTATTCTAAAACATGTGGCGGCTTTGGATCACAGCCACACCTCACAGTTCTACCTCGAGAGAAAGAAACACGAAAAGAAAATAATGAAATTGTAATATCCTGAATTTTTTAGTTGAGGTAATAATCAAATATCTTAATGGACTAATTAAGATTGTTGGATGATTGTGTGGTTTTAGGAGAAGATGGAATTTTGAGAAGAATATTGAGAAAAAAAAGATGGAGATTTTGAGGCAAGTACTGATTCGTTATTCTTCAGTTTCATATCATGTCTGTCTCTCTTGATATTCGTAGTTGCATGCATGTTGAGCATTAATATTGATTTTATGGATATACATATGATTGCATGGTGGTGTTTCGGTCGACATGTCCTGTGACTGTGTGTATGTTTCTGGCAGAGCAACTTAGGAAAGAGCTGCCTAGCGGACAGCGTGGAGCCACCCGAGAGAGGAAAGGGCTGCCTGTCGTTAGTGTGGAGCTACCAGGTGTGCGTCTGACAGATTGATAGATTTCAGAAGCACAGGATGTGGTCGAATCCGAATGGGGGTTCCAGATTGTTATGCATGCATTTTATTTGTGATGCATGTCTCTTGATTGTGCTTATTGACTGAATGTCATATTCCGTATTATTTTCCACATGATTATGATTCTGATTGATTGATGGTTGGAACTTGCGGGCTGTCGAGCTCACAAATTGTTGATTATATTTTTCAGATTAATTATGGGCATATCAGATGGATTTAAATATCAGAGTGCGCAGCGGTCAGGATCGTGGATCGTATCTTAACGTGCCGGGTTCGGGCGGGTGAGCAGTTGTCCGGGCTCGGGGCGTTACAAATGGTATCAGAGCAATACGATTCTCGGAATTAGTCGAGATTTGGATTTGAAATAAAAATTTGATTGAATTAGAATTTGAGAAATTGGATTTAGAAGTATTGACTATTGATTTAAATGTGAATTTTGACTTAGTTGGATTTGCTACCAAATTATTAATAAATAATGAAAGATGAATTTAGAGATATTTGGACTTGAGTTTAAATGTGAATTTGGATTTGGTTGGATTGATTATCTAAATTATGAGCGATAAGTGGTGTTAGGTTTTTAGATTTGATAAATAATGAGTTGAAAAATTTGTATTGATTTGTTTGGATTGAGACAGTATTGAAATCAAATTTCGAGGACGAAATTTCTTTTAAGGAGGGTAGAATATAATATCCTGAATTTTTTAGTTGAGGTAATAATCAAATATCTTAATGGACTAATTAAGATTGTTGGATGATTGTGTGGTTTTAGGAGAAGATGGAATTTTGAGAAAAATATTGAGAAGAAAAAGATGGAGATTTTGAGGCAAGTACTGATTCGTTATTCTTCAGTTTCATATCATGTCTGTCTCTCTTGATATTCGTAGTTGCATGCATGTTGAGCATTAATATTGATTTTATGGATATGCATATGATTGCATGGTGGTGTTTCGGTCGACATGTCCTGTGGCTGTGTGTATGTTTCTGGCAGAGCAACTTAGGAAAGAGCTGCCTAGCGGACAGCGTGGAGCCACCCGAGAGAGGAAAGGGCTGCCTGTCGTTAGTGTGGAGCTACCAGGTGTGCGTCTGACAGATTGATAGATTTCAGAAGCACAGGATGTGGTCGAATCCGAATGGGGGTTCCAGATTGTTATGCATGCATTTTATTTGTGATGCATGTCTCTTGATTGTGCTTATTGACTGAATGTCATATTCCGTATTATTTTCCACATGATTATGATTCTGATTGATTGATGGTTGGAACTTGCGGGCTGTCGAGCTCACAAATTGTTGATTATATTTTTCAGATTAATTATGGGCATATCAGATGGATTTAAATATCAGATTGCGCATCGGTCAGGATCGTGGATCGTATCTTAACGCACCGGGTTCGGGCGGGTGAGCAGTTGTCCGGGCTCGGGGCGTTACAGAAATACTCTAGTGTAGAACAAAAATGATTTTCGCTTAAATATTCATTTAAAGCAGTGCATTTATTATTGAAAATTGATCTGATACATATAGGGGTGTGTACAATCCGGTTCAGACCAAAACCTCAGTCGAAATTTGAAAATGCTTGTTCGTCGAACAAATAAACTAATAATATCCAAATACAGGAAATTGAATGGTTGCTTCGAGTTGAACATGTTACATATTTGACAGACCTTATAAAACCTATCTATTAATGTACATCACTGAAAGGCAGCAAGAGGAACATGCTACAAAGATTTTATGAGATCGATCTTACAATAATAAAGTCTAAGATAGTTGTGTCATTATTCATAATAATTGAGTTCAATACTGCTCAGATGTAGCTGTTTTAACTACATAATTAATCAATCTCGATCACATCTCTAGAGTGGAATGATACATTACAAAATCATTAGTGCAGTGCTCTATAAATAGGCGTGCATTATTAATTCATCTACACAAACAACAATTGCAAGAATACATACAATAACCATGGCTTCAAAGTCGTTTTTACAACACTTGTGTTAGCCATTCCTTCTGGCATGGCAAACTCCCGGTTGAAATCGATAATAACCAAACATTTCCTTAATTCTATCTCTCTTTGTCTCTCTCGAAAATCTATTTCTAATACTGGATAACGACGGGGAGGAAGGTGGTGGAGAATCAAAATATTAAAAAAAATCTAATTTTGTAGTTTTAATTTGTGACAAGATTTTTCAAGGAATAATATGATTTGTTTCTAAATATGTTATATTATAAATATATCTCAATTCAAATATGTAAAACTGTAGGTAATCTTCAACAATTTGGCGACAATAAACAAATATCCAAAATTACAAACTATGTCATTGCATTCAACCAATTTAATTGCGTTTTAAGATACGATATTTGAGAATATAATAAATTGCCATAATTAAACACATTTCAACTACAGCTATCTTCAGTTGGTATTTGTATGCAAGTTTACACTGATAACTTCTGAATGTGTTACATCATTAAACTAAGCTTAAATCTTGTAAAACACAATAAATATACCGTTTGGTTCTCCTTATTCCAAATACTTTGTAATGTTTATAATTATGAAAATTTATCCAACCCACGTTCCAAATCTGACGTCATAGTGTTCCCTATCACGTCGGTCTCAACCACAAATGACCGACGTGGTAGACCACTCCTTAATTATTTTTGTAAAATAATTCACATCCTATCACGTCGGTTAAAACGACCGACGTGGGAGGGTTTTTTAAAATAATTCGAACACTACAACATCGATTTAATCAGACAGATGAGAGAGTCCTCTATAACGTCGGACGAGCAATAAAACCGATGTGGTAGTGTCTGAATTATTTTAAAATAATATTCAAAATATACTACGACGTCGGTTGTGTACAAAACCGACGTGGTAGGGTATTTCTTTTTATTTTTTTCATATTTTTTTAAATATTTGATGCCTGTAATGGTAATTCAGACTCACACCCTGCAATTCATATTCAGTCCAGCAACATTCACAACAAAAAATCAAAACATTCATATCAATCAAATGCTCAACATTCACATCTAGCTCATATGTTACATACAAATGCAGCTAATTAATACTACAATAGGCAAACAGGCAACTATTTACTATGAATCTTAACGTCAATATAACTTTGTAACAGTAACTTTAGTTGAAATTGAACCTTTATTTTCGACGTTTTCATTTTTTTCTCATAGTATCCTTAATCCATATTCCTTCGTGTTGATCATCTTAGAGAAGTAAGTTGTCAACAATTCTGTCGTCATCGAGTGATTTAAGTTCAAGTACTTGTGCAAACGGGAGAATTTCTCCAATCTCATTAACATCTTCTTGAGAAACTATTTAGTGTTTTCCTTGTAAAACTACCGACCATTTATTAGCACACGGGTCTGTTACATAGAAAAGTTGTTGTGCTTGAGATGCTAGAATGAAAGGATCTCTCTTAAAATCTTTTTTAAGGTTCACTAAAGTAAACCCCAACTCATCGACTTGAAGACCATTCTTATTGTCCACCCACTGTCATTTAAATACAACAACATTGATTTTAGTAAAATTCAACTCTCATATTTCTTCAATCTGACCATAATAAGACATATTGACATATATGAGATTTGTATCTTTCGAACTACAAATGTGCAACGATTCAGCTACCAAAGTGACCCCACTATTATGCATTGTGCTTTTGTCGTCCTCTATTGTGGTATAAAAAGAAAAGCCATTGATAGCATAGTCATTATAAGATGTCACTATAGGATTAGGTCTATATGTCAACCACTTCAAATTTTTAGAAATATCACGGTTGTACACAGTTTCCCCGAACCAATCAACAAAAGTTGTATTGTGAGAATTAATTATTCACTAGTGCAGAAAAACCCATATACGTCGGATATACAGGGGTATAGACGTTGGATTTCGGCGGTCCAAGTACCCGACGTATATTCTCTGTTGCCTATGCCCTGTTGTATAGACGTCGGCTATATACGACTGACGTCTATACAGTGTATAAACATTGGCTATATACGACCGGCGTCTATACAGTGTATAGAGTCAGCTATATATGAGCAACATCTATTATACCTTTAATTAACAAAAAATACATTATAGCCTTTATCAGGCATTCAACCCTCACATTAATCAAGCCTAAGTTTCCCAAGTGCCAATCTTTTGACCAATAACCACGAACAGCAAGCCCAACATGCCCAGGTGCCCCAACTCATTCGCGTGCAGTAGTAAAGGAGTGGTGGAGTACATCAACCACACCAACAAAAATAAATTCTCCGATGTGGGACTAAACTGTTACGCCCTATAGACGTCGGATATTTAGGGTGACCGACGTCTATAAATACAGTACGACCTATAGACGTCAGTCACGCTATACATCCGATGTCTATACATTTAAATAACAATAATAATAATAAATTACGTCATATAGACGTCGGCTGCCCTATACAATCGACGTTTATACATGGGTAAATAGTAAAAAAATATTGCAACCATCTTAAGCCAGAAGTGCCAATCTTTCGACCATTATATATATATATATACATATATATATATATATATATATATATATATATATATATATATTCCATTTGCCTATTGTAGCTAGTGTGATACCAAATCCCCATTTAGAAGTAAAGGAGTGATTGATCGTTTTATATTAACCGCAAGTGCACGGCCGCGTTGAAGCGGGGGCAAATATGGGTCGTCCACTGGGAGGTGTGTCGACGATTGGTTTGTTCGAAGGCGAGAGGTAAAAAGAAGGAGAGAAAGGTTGGTTACACTAAACTACACTAAGGTGCAAATGGAAATGGAAGAGAAGCAAGAAAACTAAACCCCAAATGGGGTAGAGAAATAATGTGAACATAAAGAAGTGTGTGTGTGTTCATTAAGCTCCTCACAACATGTAGTGCATGAAATCATAAAACTACATCCAACTTTGCCTCCACATGAATTAAGATAAGACTACATCATTAAAACATACAAGACAATAATTGGAATGAAGCTACATGAACTCAAGTATAAAGACTATACCCTACTATGCCTCCACAAGAATTAAGATAAGACTACATCATTAAAACATACAAGACATTAGCTAAGGTAAAGGCAACAAGAGCACATACACTACAAATTGTGTTTCCAATATTAACTTCATCCATATCCTAACCTTATCATTCCCCATAAAATAGGTCCACTAATCAAAGCATAAGCTAAGCTTCATTCAAGAGCATTAGCATATCAAAGTTAAGAGTGAAAACCCATTAGATGGTTATGGAAATCATATAAAGCTCAAGGGATAAAGATAACACACACTTAATACACTACATGATTATATCACATATTTCTCCACCCCCCAAATGGGGATGGAACTACGCACACATATTTAAACAAACTACTCTAATAAAATGATGCATTATATTGAAATGAAACTATACTAATCAAGCAAGAAATATTAAAGAAGCACAAAACAAAACAAGCACCAAAGCAAACACATAAAAGGAAATTAACTAAGCAAGAATTAACAAGCTAAAGAAAACATCTATTATTAACTCACTCAAATTACAAGCAGCTCTTCCTCCACCAGAGTTTTGCTTCAAGGCTTCACTCTTAGTAGGGAAGATGCCACCAAAGAGAGAGATGGATACAATGGGAGGTGAAGAGTTCTATTTATAAGCATGGAAAAAGCTAATCCGGGACAATCCCCCAACGTGGGACTAAAACAATACCAAAAATAGCCTAAACGAACATTAATACAAGTCCAGGAGAAATTTGGGCGGATCCTGAGTAATATGGACCGCCAATTAGCGGTCCAAAAACTTCGGATCGCGTTGGAATTTGTTGTGGGTTTTTCTCTCTGGTATTGTGGGTCTTTGATGCGGTTACTTGACTTGTTGGAGCTCCGAACCGAATCGAATTTGTAAAATACTCCCCATGATGGTGTGGAGTTTCCTGTTTTGCTCTTAGGTGCTTCGGTCTTACGATCAGGTCATTCTCCCTTGCATCTTAGTCCCCAGGTCTCACAATTAAGTCATTTTTTCCTCCTTTTGGGTCCTTTTATGACTCTTCTCTTCAAACCTCTTTATTCCTGAAAGTAAACATAAAACTCGTCACGTTGCATTGCTTAGGTGTAAGATAATGGATATAAGATACAAATATAAGCATGAAATGATGTCAATCAAGGAGTGATGAAGTACATAACCTCCACCAACAATTTGTTTATCCAATGTAAGACTAAACTTCAACACATATGGCCATAAACATACATATGACCATAGTTCACATTAATTCTACGAAGTACAGAATTGCATAAATTCTTCTATAAAATAAATTCAAATAACATGACAAAATGATATAAAACGTGCTACTTCACCACCCTCAAAACTGACCATTAAATACAGTTTGTCAACAATGTGACTGAACTTAGGGCTAATATATTAAAGGGTCAAAGTAAGAAAGTCAAAAGTTACATGAGACCAATCACTGTATAAGTTAATTTGAAGATCAAAAAATAAATATATTTTAATGTATTTTCAATTTTATCCATAAAATGCCCTCACCCCATCAGCACAAACTCACATCCCAAACAAACCCACGAAATCTTCCCCATTCCCAACTCGAATCCTAAACATTCCAACCCACCAACGAGCCCACCTCTCGGACCACCAACGATTTCATATGTGCTCATTTCCATTATCTTTTTAACAGATATGGAATCATCAAATTCTATATTTGTATGTGGATAAGAGATCTTGAATGTATTTATGTTGAGAAAGAAAAATGCCATTATTAGTTCGATGAGTTCTATGCCAAGGAAGTAATGTAAGTCACCAAGGTTTTTCATGGAAAATGTGTAGCTAATATTTGATATCACCTTGTTGATGAGACTAGGTGAGCTCTCTATTGGAAGTATATCATCGACATATACAAGCATAAGAAGCATGTGTTGTCCCCATTTTAGCATAAAAAGAGAAGCATCAGATTTCGTAGGAATGAAACCAAGAGTGGTTAGGCGATCTGCCAGATGAGTGAACCATGCTCTAGGGGTCTGTTTAAGGCCATATAAGGCATTGTGGAGTTTGCATATATATGTTGGATGAGAAGAATTCGTAAACCTTGAGGTTGAGCCATAAAAAACTCCTTCTGTAATACACCATGTAAAAAACATTGCTAACATCAAATTGTTTAATAGGCCAACCTCTAGAAGTGGCCAAACTTATTATAACACGTATGGTGACATGTTTAACAATAGGGCTAACGGTTTCAGAGAAGTCTAGGCCTTCTTCTTGATGAAAACCTTTAGCAACAAGGTGGACTTTATAGCGATGAATAATGTCATCTGGGTTACGCTTGATTTTAGACACTTATTTACAACCTATTACATTAACAGGAGATGAATGCGGAACAAGAGTCCAAGTGTCATTTTTAATCAGGGCATTAAACTCATCATTCATAGCTAAACGCCAGTGTCAATCCTTAACTGCTTGAGTATAACAGGTAGGTTCAATTTCAGCTAATGGTGAGATACTTAAAGGATGTTTAGAAGTGGTGAATACTTGGTAACCAAGAAATGTCTTGGGTTGTCTAGTATTATCTCTTGTGTGTGTAGTCATATGATGAATAGGTGGTGAATTAGGGTGTGTTGGATTGTGTATTATCAGTTCTGGAGAGGGAGGTGGTGGTGATGTGTGAGCTGGTGGAGGTGAGGCAGGCTGAGGCGGCACTCGAGCATACATGTGTTCTATGTCAGAATGAATTGGTTGTGGTATCATAGAAGAAAGTAAAGTTCTACTACTAGATACCACATGGTTATGCTTGGAAATGACATCATGAAAATGGAATTTATGCTCATGAAAAATAACATTTCGAGCAATAAACATGCGACCAGAATCAACATGAAAACACTTATACCCACGATGTGAAAAACTATAGCCTAAAAATACACATTGTTAAGATCAAATGGGTGTTCAAGTCTTATATGCCATGTATTCAATTCCACCCTTTCACCTAAAAACACTAAGTAAGAAGAGGAAGCATTCACAAGATGAAGTCGATAGAGACCCTTACCACGCAGTCTGTGGAGCAGAACTTGACCTGTGATGAGGTCCTACATAAAACAGTGATGATGATAAAATTCATAATAAATATTATTTTCTAATGTAAATTGTGCAACACTTAAAATCTTGCGAGTTACTGATGGAACAAAAAATACTTTGCGCATACGAAGAGAGCGAGTGTTAGAAGAAACAGTAAATTATCATGTACGTAAGATTGGCAAACCTGAGCCATTTGCAGCACGGATTTGATCAGTTCCAGTGTACTCTACCGAAGTCTGGAAGCTGTCAGTGTCATTGGTCAAATGGTTCGTGGCTTTCTTTGACAAGAATAGGAAGGCAAGAACTGTTGCAATGGGTTGGGCTTCAGGACCAGGATTTGGACTTTAACTTTAATGGGTTTCTCTTGATACTATATTGTTTGAATGAGAAAATAACAATTTCCATGGAAGGAAATCTCACTCTCACTTGATTACTCAAACGAGGAGAGGAGTTGTATTTATAGTATGAATTGAAGATTACAATAATATGATTAACAATATGAGACTATAATAATCTATTTACATAATTTGGTGAAGATGTTTGTATTACATTGAGAGTGAATGAGACTATACATAAGGGCCGAAAGGGTTGGAATGTGCTAATGGGCCTTATGGTCTAACAATAGTGAATTATAAAAAAAACTTGGTAAAAGGACTAGCGGGAGAATGTTAAGGTAGGCACTGACCTTAAATGAGATATTTGGTAAAAGAATAAATGAGAATAATATTAATGTAGCCACAAAATTTAGATCGGATAAATGGTGTATTTCTGACATCAACACATTCTAGAGGTAAATTCAAATAACATGACAAAATGATATAAAACGTGCTGCTTCACCACACTCAAAACTGACCATTAAATACAGTTTGTCAACAATGTGACTGAACTTAGGGCTAATATATTAAAGGGTCAAAGTAGGAAAGTCAAAAGTTACATAAGGTCAATCACTGTATAGGTTCATTTGAAGACCATAAATTTAATATATTTTCAATTTTAGCCATAAAATGCCCTCACCCATCAGCACAAACTCACATCCCAAACAAACCCGCCAAATCTTCCCCATTCCCAACCCAAATCCTAAACATTTCAACCCACCAACGAGCCCACCTCTCGGACCACCAACGATTTCATATGTGCTCCTTTCCATTGTCTTTTTAACAAATATGGAATCATCAAATTTTATATTTTTGTATGTGGATGTTATGAGTACAACAAGTGATGCATCACGCTAGGGACGAGTGCGTCCTGAGCAGGACTGGTGCGTCCTAAGAGAGACTTGTGCGTCTTTCATATCACTTAGGAGCCCATTAGGATCCAAATTTGGAAATATGTTAAATACTAATGTTTTTTTATCTCCATATTGTCTTTCTAACACATCTTGAATCACCTTATTTGGATATCAGAGGCGTTGCACAAATTATTGATGATCTGTTGATTGTCGAGTTTCCAAATACGTTATGCCTTCACACGTTTTTCACCCTCGTATCATCCGAATTTAGCAAGTCGTAAGAGAAACTAATATGTGCTCCTTTCAAGTATCTTTCCAATGGATTTGGAATCATCAAATTCCATATTTGATGTAATGAGTAAAACAAGGGATGTGTGACGTGCGAGACGAGTACGTCCTGAGCTGGCTTGCTGCGTACCGAGTGGGACTGGTGCATCTTCCACGCCATTTATGAGTCTATTACGTTCCTAATTTGCAAATTTGTTATATTCGGAAGTTTTGTATCTCGAAATCCTCTTTGTAAGACGTTTTTAATCGTCTTATTCAAAAATCGAAGGAGAGAGTTATGCACAAATTATTGATGATTTGTCGATTGTCGAGTTTCCAAATACGTTTTTCACCCTTGTATCATCGGCATTTGGCAAGTCGTAAGAGAAACTAATATGTGCTCCTTTCAATTATCTTTCCTACAGATCTGTAATCATCAAATTCTATATTTGGATATGGATATTATAAGTAAAACAAGCGAGGCATCACACGCGGGATGAGTGCGTCCCAGCTTTGTTTTGTGAAAAAATGACTCAGCTCAGTTGCTAGAATGACTAAGCTCATTTGGTAAAAACAACGCAATTTGTTGGGGCGTGTCGCACGGGACTTTTGCGTCCCAGCTTTGTTTTGTCGAAAAATTACCCAGCTCGTTTGCTAGAACGACCCAACTTGTTTGGTGAAAATGACCTGGCTCATTTGGTGAGAACGAACGAACTCGTTTGGTGAGAATGACCTAACTCGTTGGTTCGTCCCGCGTGGGATTGCTTCTTAACAACTTTGTTTTGTGCAAAATGTCCAGCTCATTTGCTAGAATGATCCAGGTGTTTGGTGAAAATTACCTAGCTCGTTTGGTAAAAACAACCCAGCTCATTTGGTGAAAACGACCAAGCTCATTGGTGCGTCTCCACACCCAAACGATTCGAATTCCGTTCGTCATAAAACTTCCTCAATAATCGTGCAGTGAAAACTAGTGTTTTTTCAATGACCCAGCTTGTTTGGTGAAAACAATGCACAACTCGTTTGGTGAAAATAAGGTAGCTCGTTTGGTGAAAACAACCCAGCTCGTTGGTGCGTCCCGCCAGCTCGGTGGTGTGTCCTAGCTCATTTGGGGGGAAATTGACCCTGCTTGTTTTGTGAAAATGACCCAAGTTGTTTCGTGAAAACAACCTACCTCATTTGGCGAAAAGAACCCAGGTCGTTCGTTTCATTTCTTGAAAACAAGCCAACTCGTTTGGTAGAATGACCCAACTTCTTTGGTGATTTTTACAACTCATTAATCTTGATTGAATGTGTACATGTAATACTTGGTTTGTGATGTCCATGTTTGTATACTTGTAACAAGTTGGTTTGTGATGTTGTTTTCACCAAACGAGCTATAAATCTTGAATTTGAATCTAACAACGGAGCCATAAAAGTTGTTTCAAAACATATTATTTTTCATAACAACGCAAATTATTCAGAAATTGAACATAACGGTTCACTTAAGAAATTAATTGTACACATATTAATGTTCTAACACTCAAAATCAAACATCCGTAATTGTATATGTTGTTAACTAAGTTATGTCATGTAGAATAAATTGTTTCATGTCTTAGAGAGATTTATTTGTTTTGTTAAAACGAGTCAAGTTATTAATTATGTTGCAACGACTCAGCTCGTTTCGACCAATCGACTCAGCTTGTTTGGTGAAAACAAGACAACTCATTTGTTGAAAAGGACCCAGCTCGTTTGGTGAAAAGAATCCAACTCGTTTGGTAGAACAACATAGTTGGTTTGTTGAAAACGACTCAGCTCGTTTGGTGAAGACAACCCAGCTCGTTGGTTCGTCTCACGTGGGACTGGTGCGTCCTAGCTTTTTTTGTGCAAAAAAGAACCAACTGTTTTGGTGAAAATGACCCTGGGCGTTTGGTGAAAATAACCCAGTTCGTTGGTGTGTCCTGCGCGGAACTGCTGCATCCCGATTTTGTTTTGTGGAAAAAATGACTCAGCTCCTTTGCTAGAACGACTCAGCTTGTTTGGTGAAAATAACCGGCCCGTTTGGTGAAAACGACACGACTTGTTTGGTGAAAACATGCCAATTCTATGGTGCGTCCCGCGCGGGACTGCTGTGTCCCAGCTTTATTTTGTGGAAAAATGACCCAACTCGTTTACTAGAACAACCCAACTACTTTGGTGAAATGGCCCAACATGTTTGGTGAAAACGAATCAGTTCGTCTTGAGAAAACCCGCCAGCACGTTGGTTCGTCCCGCGCAGGACTGCTGCGTCATAGGTTTATTTTGTGGAAAAACGATTCAACTCGTTTTCTGAAAACGACGCATCTGATACCACTTTTGCATTTCGTGTCCCCGTATATGTGTATATTTTAAAATTTTAATACAAGAATACATGATCGATTTCCTATTTTCATTGATTTATGTACATGTTTATGTTTATTCTAATATCATGCAATCCTACACATTAAAATAAACAAAAGGAGAGAGGATCATACCCAAAGGTTCTCTAAAACCTTTTCAAAGATCTGGAGTTCCGTTGCACGTTGAATTGACTGTTGATTTGCCTCCTAGTGTTCACCAAACTCTGAACAAGATTAGAGAGAAAGGAGCTAGTCAATCAATCTCTAATTACGCTTAGAATCTAGCTAATAAACCCTGTAAAAGATCCTAAGATTTTAATCTCCAAAACTTAAAACTATTAAGAGAATTTTCGTGGTGATTAACGAAGAGATTAGAGAAATAGAATTTTTGCATTAACATAAACAAGTAGGATGATGAGTCCTTTTATAGGCTCCCAAAACACTCATATCATGAACTATTATCTAGCAACGATCTCTTACTTCTCTCTCCTAAAATTAATCTCGATTTGCCACATAAGCATCCTTAAAAATGTTTGACCAAATCTGGAATCAATACAACCCATGATCTAGTTATTCTCTTAATAATTTAGGCAGATATCGTGTTGAACGGCCGACCAAACTTTCCAATTGGTCGACCGAACAATTCGGTTTTTTGTAAGTTTGGTAGGACCGTGAGCCATACGGTCGACCGAATATTCATGAGAAAATTCCCAAGAAAATTTCGGTTGAATCACGTCTCGCTCCGGTCGACCGTTTACCTACCAAAATTTCTCCTGGTAAATTTCGATCGATTGTGTCCACACGCCCGATCAACTGATCCTATTATCACGACACATCCTGATAATTTTTGGTCGACCACTGGCGTATCCGTTCTTCGTCCGGTTGACCGTTTCTCGGAAACCCGGTCGACCGAACCAACAAAATTTGATCTTTTGGGGTTTTAGAAAATTCATATCTCATGTAATGTATTATCCTATGTAATGTCAAATTATTACACCCCATAATATATACATCTTATACGAATTTATCCTTGATTCTAATTATGTCAATTCTCATGACATATTGATTTTATTAATTCACCACATGTGTCCTTTTTCACATGCAACCTGACACATCATATGAATTCAAAATCAAGTTTCTTGTTTCCCAGTTTTGTGGTGTGACCTATAGGAGGATCTAAGCTAAATTGGCAGCGATATTGAACACTCAATATCTCAAAATATAAGCGGTATCTAGCTACACATTATAGTTACCCAATTAGAATAGATCTGGTTCCAATCGAACCAAACACGATCCATTTAGTGATGTAAATACACCACTTGTTTCCGTCCCTTGCCTCATGATATTAAGAATATATACAAAGAAGAAACGTGTCACCTTTGTATTATATTCATTTCTTGATCTCTTTAAGCTTATATAACTATGTAACTTAACTCAAGTTACATTGTGCATATTATAATTTTGCTTTATCAAGGGGCCTACTAATATCATCACTCAATTAAGAGGGACAATGATAATCTTTTGACTAGCTATCTTTTCCAGCACAAGTCATGTTCAACCAACTATTGCTTTTATCACTATACTCATTGATAGCTTTTGACAATAATCAAATCAAACACTTCTTGAGTAAAAAGATATAAGTCTCATATCTTAAGATTCAACACACAGTAAAACATTAATGACACGAAACGCAATTCCATAATGTTTTACTTGTATTCGCGTCGTCAATTATTTTTAGAGCTACAACAATTGATGACCAACACGACAATCTTATCTCGGTAATTAATGTTACATGTTAATTACCATGATTGTGAATAATTTTTGATTTATGTAGACCATATCTTTTAGATATCTACGGTTAAGGACCAAGAGCCTCTTCCTTGACACTTCCAAAAGACGAATACAATAATCAAGGAACAAAAGTTTGCACATTTAATTCATAACAATTCACATATAAAAGTAAAACTTTTAGAACACATTCCCTTCAGGTGCATCCCACGCAGGATTGGTGCGTCCTAACTTTGTTTTGTGGAAAAACGAGCAAGCTTGTTTGCTAAAACGACCCAGCTTGTTTGGTGAAAACAACCCGACTCGTTTTCCTGTTCACTCAAATATAATGTCTTCGACACCTGTTATGACCACATTAGGTTTCTAATTTGTAAAGATGTTAAACATGAAAGTTTTGTGTCTTAACATTGTCTTTGTAACAAGTCTTGGATCACCTTATTTGGATATTGGAGGAGAGAGTTATGCGATGAAAAGTATCGAGGTCATATCGTGCACATATCAAGCATAGCAATCACGTTCCTATCGAACATCCATCAGACCCATTGAGCTTCATTAGAAACACAAAAGATTAGTCTGACTTCCATCGATACAATCCACTGCACTCCACAAAACACTAAGTCTAATCCTATGGAGCTCACATGCAAAAGTAATCGAGCCTATCGAGCACAACAATCGTGTTCCTATTGAATTCATATCGAGCCCATCGAGATTGTTTGGTGAAAATGACCCAGGTCGTTAAGTTAAAAAAATCAACAAATTGTTGTCGAACCTTATCGAGCTCACATGAAAAAGAAATCGAGTCTATCGAGCATAACAATTACGTTCCTTATCGAACATTTATCGAGTCCATTGAGCTTCCAATTTCCAAATACGACCTGTCTTGAGACATATTTTTCGCCATCATATCATCGGAATTCGGCAAGTCACAGTAATATGTTTTTCTTTCAATTGTATTTCCGTTGGATCTGGAATCATCAAATTATATATTTGGATGTAGATGTTATGAGTAAAATAAGTAATGTGTCATGCGCGGGATGAATGCGTCCTGAGTTGGAACTAGTGCGTCTTCCACTCCATTTATGAGCCCATTACGTTCCGAATTTGGAAATATGTTAAATAACATGTTTTGCGTCTCAAAATTTCTTTATAATGAGTCTTGAATCATCTTAGTTGGATATTGGAGGAGAGTGTGATGCAAAAATTATTGATGATCGGTTGGTTTTCCAGTTTCCAAATACGACTTTTCTTGAGATACGTTTTTCTTCCTCGTATAATTGGAATTTCGCAAGTCATAAGCATACTAATATGTTCTTCTTTCAATTATCTTTTCAACGGATCTAGAATCATCAAATTCTATATTTGGATGTGGATGGTAGGAGTAAAACAAGTGATGTATCACGTGCGGGACGAGTGCGGCCCGAGAAGGACTGGTGCAGCCCAGTTGGAATGATGCATCTTCAACGC
Organism: Triglochin maritima; assembly: GCA_963682175.1. Lineage (NCBI taxonomy): Eukaryota > Viridiplantae > Streptophyta > Magnoliopsida > Alismatales > Juncaginaceae > Triglochin > Triglochin maritima. The sequence goes on from OY821772.1 coordinate 33,093,954, forward strand.
CATTTATGAGCCCATTAGGTTCCGAATTTTGAAATATGTTATATGAAAGTTTTGAGTCTCGAAATGTTCTTGTAACACATCTTGAATCACCTTATTTCGATATCGGAGGAGAGCGTTATGCACAAATCAGTGATGATCTGTCGATTGTCGAGTTTCCAAATACGGGTCTTCCTTCAGACACATTTTTCATCCTCGTATGATCGGAATTTGGCAAGTCATAAGCACACTGATATGTTCTCCCTCCAATTATTTTTCCAACGGATCTTGAATCATCAAATTCTATATTTGGATGTGTGTTTTATGAGTAAAACAAGTGATGTGTCACGCGTGGGACGAGTGCGTCCCGAGCAGGAATGGTGCGTTCCGAGTTGGACTGGTGCGTCTTCCGAAACCTTTATGGACTCATTCGGTTCCGAATATGAAAATATGTAAAACATCAAAGTCTTGCTTCTCAAAATTTCTTCGTAATGAGTCTATAATAGTCTTATTTGGATATCGGAAGAGAGTTATGCACAAATTATTCAAGATTTGTTGGTTGTCCAGTTTCCAAATACGATCTATCTTGAGACACTTTTTCACCATCGTATCATCGGAATTTGGCAAATCATTAGATAAAGAAATATGTGCTCATTTTAATTGTCTTTCTAACGGATCTAGAATCATCAAATTTAATTTTTGGATGTTGATGTTATGAATAAAACGATTGAGGTTGTTTGGGAAAATGACTCAGCACGTCTGGTGAAAACGACTCAGGTTGTTTGGGAAAATGACTCAGATCGTCTGGTGAAAACGACCCAAGTTGTTTGGGAAAACGACTCAGCTTGTTTGGTGGAAACGAACCAGCTCGTTCGGTGAAAATGACCTAGGTCATTTGGTCGACACCGACCGAGGTTGTTTGGCTCATTTGTTGAAAATAAGCTAGCTCATTCGGTCCATTTTGTGTTAAAACCGAAAAAATACCAAAATAAAACTTTCATAATGAAAATCGATCTTAATACCCTGGTGTATTGAGTAGGATGGTTGGAGTGTGGTTGTTGGATTTAACGGAGAAATATGTTAGGCGTGAGAGTTAAGAGAAATATGGATGTTAGGAAGAAGAAGTGTATGATTTGTATTTAAGACAAAATAAACAAGAGTAAACGTGATATTTGGTATTCTTTTTATGGTCAGAAAAAATTAATGACCCTCAAATTAATAGACACCAGTAAATAATCTTATAATTATTTTTTGGCTGAACATATTATTACAACGAATGAGAGGATACACTCAGCAGTATGTGCAATCTCCCTGAAAAGTGAATTCCATACCCTGCGATCGAACATCGTCTTCCACTATCTTGCTGAGTCCAAAAACAGCTACTTTTGCAACACCAATCTCATAAAAATAACATTCCCAGGCTTCAAATCGTAATGAATAAATTTTTATGAGTGCTTGCTATTTTATCAATTTATTTATGGATGTTTCAAAATTGAAGCTCTAGTACTTCACTTCTTACGACTAATTCCTATAAATCAATCCAAGCATAAGTCGAATCACTAAGTTTGATCACTTATCTAGATTAGATTGACTTGTGCCCATGACAGCAAGTATCTCCGTCATCTCATTTGTCTTCCTCAAAATCCAAGATATAATACAAAATTGGAAGTCAACAACAATAATATAAAATCCAAGATATAATGCGCAGTAGTAGACCGAAGTATGGCAGACAATTTTGAGATCAAACACAACCAGAACGATCTTGCACTCATCTATCAAACACAACCAGAACAATTAGACCAAAGGATCAAAACGATCTTGCACTCATCTATCAAACACAACCAGAACGACAACAACACCACTAAGAATGGCTTCTTATTTTAGGGTGGTGTTCGCTACATTCTTCCTGTTGGCACTAAATTGCTCGAGCATTCCTATTGCCATGATGCAAACAATTACTAAGCTACCACCCGGTAATAACCAAGTCAATAGTCAACTCTCTCTTCTCTCTCCCTCTCAAATGATTTTCATTCGTATATATTGTACGTGCTCATGAATAATTTCATGTGATGGTCTACAAAAAAAAATAAGAATTGAGAATAAAATATATAGACAATTTATTTTGTCATGTTTCACTACTGTAGAAAATGGAATATACGTCGGAAATACGATGGTATATACGTCGGATATAAGCATTCCCAGATCCGACGTCTATGTATACATCGTATATACATAGATGTCAATCGCTATACGACCGATGTCTATACGTAAAGAATGGACGTCCGGGAGTTCTACTAGCAGGAAATCCGGGCAAGAGGCCCCGGATAGAGGGGAGCAGTGCACGTCAGCCTGAGTCGTACATGAAGTGTGGCAAGATACACCTAGGGTTGAGAGTGTGGGACCCGTCATGGAGTTTGTTTCAGTTGTGGTCAGCCGGGTCATTATGCCAGCAACGAGTAGAGATGGAGGTCGTCGTCCTTTTGCGCCACCTCAGTAGGGACAGAGGACCAGACGAGTATCATCAGTTGTATGTCAAGTTTTCGAAGTGCGAGTTTTGGTTAGACAGTGTTGCTTTTCTTGAGTCGATATTTGAGAATATAATGTTTGCATCCCATACAATTCGTTTAATCAATTGCCATAATTGAACCCATTTCATATACAACTATCTTCAGTTGGTATTTGTATGCAAGTTTACACTGATAACTTCTGAATGTGTTGCATCATTAAACTAAGCTTAAATCTTGTAAAACATAATAAATATACCGTTTGGTTCTCCTTATTCGAAATACTTTGTCTTGATTATAATTATGAAAAATTATCCAATTTAATTAAGAAATGAATTTGCCGTATGATAATTGCTATATTTGTATATTCGTGAATGCAAACTTCCTATAGTTGGGAATGTCGTTTCAGAGTAGTTTCTACTTCCTAATGTGACTTAAAGAATCATTACAGAATATAATTGGGTTCACGCTTGGTGAAGCGACACAAGAAATTGATAGATATCCACCGAATTGGACAATACCTTTTATATTAGTTGACAAACATACAATGTAATTAATACATGTGATATTTCTCTGGATCTATATTACAACCGTTGGATAACAATCTGACGGGTTATAAAAGGCAAGCTGAGTTGTATGTCTATGGTAGATTTCTTTGTTCATTTATTTGTACTTGTAGTCCATAATAGCAAACTCGTTGTATAATTTTGCAAATTATACATGTTACTTTAGGCAACTACAACTCACCCATCATTGAGGCAATACTAGAAAGGATTACAAATTAATTTGAACATAGTTGTTCAGGAAATAAGTAATATATATCAAACAAATAATTAAGAAAAACTAATTAGTTTGAACATAATTGTTCGGGAAATATAGAAATATATGTCAATCAAATAATTAGAAAAAACAAATTGATTTGATGTATTTTGATATTACGATTACCTTACGATTATATCCACAAAGTACCAGAAAGGATTACAAAACGTCTTGTTTAGTGCATTTTCCTAATGCAATCGTAATTATTGCATTTTTTAGTTTGCATTAATGTTATTTTAATTAGTACAATCCAATGTTCACGTACGCGGTCGCCTAGGCGGTAGGCGACCACCACCTTTCGCCCAGCAAAGCTGGGCGAAATAGGCGATCACCTTGCCTAGGCGAGAGCCGTTGGAGGCACTCTAACGGCTCTCTCCTTTTTTTTTTTTTGATTTTTTTTTCAAAAATTACAAGTTTTCCACTACCCCAAATCCTATATAAACCCCTCCAAACCTCTTCATTTTTCACACATCTCTCATTCTCTTCTTCTTCATAATTCTATTCTCATCATCAAGTTTTCTAATCATCAAGTTTTTGCGATTAAGTCTCCGGTCTGGTGCTTAGTTTTGAAGTTGGAAAGTGAAGTCTCCGATCCGGTTCTTCATTCTTCAACCGCCAAAATCAAGTGCACTCTTTCTAACTTCTCTTTAGAATTAAATTAATTAGTATTTTATTTTCATATTAGTCTAAATTTTTATATTAGTCTAGTTTTAAGATATGACTTACGTATCCGGCACTAGTCTCCCTATGCATCACGAGAGTTACGATGACCTAAGACCTACCCGTACAAATGACCCTGGTTGGAATACTGCCCATTACATTAGTGCTAATGATAAAAACTGCATTGTCTGTGAGTTATGTGGTAAGGAAACTATAGGTGGTATAGCCCGTCACAAACAACATCTTGCACACACACCAGGTAGCAATGCTAGACCTTGTGATAAAATTTCTGACTTTATTAAACAATACATAACTACATACATGATTAGAAATAGTAGGACATTACAAAACGAAAATGTATGTCTTGATGATTATGTAGACCGAGAAAACATAGAATTTGATCTGGAAACCGTGTCGGGTTCTGGTTCTGCTCGGACCCCAACCTCCCGTTCTCGCCCCGTTCCTGGTCGAAAGAGACAAAAACAACGTTTGTGGGCACCATTTTGCGGACGTGGGAAGTACGTTGTTTCGGCCCCCAACAAACAACCATCGAAAGAACCTTTAGAAAAGAAGATAGGAAAACAATTAATCAAATATGGTTTAGGCTTTTCTATAGATGTGGTATATCATTCAACACTATAAGGACACCTGAGTGGAAGGAAGCAATATCCGCTACTTGTACTTACGGACCCGGACTTAAACCCATGACGTATCATGAATTTAGTGACTCGTGCCTTAAACAGGAAATTGACTACACTAGAGGTATACTAGAGTCGTACAGACAAGATTGGGCAACATACGGGTGCACGTTGATGATAGATGGCTGGCCTGATAGGTCCGGTAGGAATATAATCAATTTTCTAGTAAATTGTCCAACAGGTACCATGTTCATGAGGTCTGTAGATGATTCCGGTCACTCTCACACCGTGGACTACCTGTACAAGCTGATGGACAAGGTAGTTGGCGAGATTGGCGAAGAACACGTTGTTAAGGTGGTCACCGACAACGCCGCCGCGTACGTACTTGCCGGTAGGATATTGCAGCAAAAAAGAAGGAGATTGTTTTGGACTCCCTGTGCAGCGCATTGCATCGATCTCATCTTGGAGGATAATGACAAGCTGTTTTTGAAGACTATTGCTTTAGCTCGTAAGATCATCAAACATTTCAACAGCTCTGCCATGTTGTTGAAGAGGATGTGAATTGCCATTGAAGGGAACCTGCTACGCCCTGCTGTCACGAGATTTGCCACCGGCTTTCTGAGTTTCAAATGTTGTTTCTGAAGAAAGATAGACTCCGAGCCTTTGTTGTTTCCCCGGAGTACAACGATCCTAATGCAAGTTGGATAAAGAACAAGAAAAAGAAGGATATCTCTACTGAAGTTGCCGAGACCATTCTACAAAGTGGTTTCTGGACCAACGTTGTGAAGGCACTAAAGGCCTCACAACCTATGGTCCAGGTTCTTAGACTTGTTGATGGCGATGAGAAACCATCGATGGGATATCTGTGTGACGCAATGGAGAAAGTCAAAGAACAAATCATGAGGAACTTTGACGGAAACCTGAGGTTGTACAAGCAAGTCATCGACCTCATCGACACCAGGTGGGGTCTAGGGAAGATGATGTCCTCACCGCTACACTCAGCTGGTTTCTTACTCAACCCTGGTACCTTCTTCTCCGTCCCACCTCAGGATCGAAATTGAGCTTTCAATGAGCATATGCCTGGATTCATGGATGTCGTAGAGCGGCTCGTCCACACTCCTGCAGAACAAGACAAGATTTGCGGTCTACTTGATCGTTACAAGAACTCCCTCAGAATATTCTCGAGGGATATGGTCGTCAGACAAAGGGCGGAAAGAAGACCTATAGATTGGTGGCAATCTTATGGCGCAGACATGGGAGAGACCTCATTACAGAGGTTGGCCCTGAGGGTGTTGGGATTGACATGCTCGGCATTAGGTTGTGAGCGGAATTGGAGTGTCTTCGAGCAGTTGCACTCAACGAGAAGGAACAGGTTGGCTGTGAAGAAAATGAATGACTTGGTGTATGTGAACTACAACCAAAAGTTAAGGCAAAGGTTTCAGAAAAGGATGGAGAAGCCCGGATTTTATGACCCCATCAGTATGGACTACGACCTTTTCGACGAGCATCCATGGTTGGTAGAAACTGAATATCTGGTCTTCGCTGGAGAGGAGCTTACATGGGCCGATGCCGAGGAAGCAGCTTTTGGACATTATTCTTCACGGAGACGCTTTGCTCGATCCATGTCCACTGCATCTGACGCGCGATGTTCCACTGCATCTGACGCGCCATTATTAGGTGGTGGCATGAATGATGTCATTGTTCACATTAGTTCTAGAGATCCAGGTGCATCGAGTTCTCAACCACCGATGGACATCGACGAGCAATATGTCCAATCCGACGATGAAGAAACTGAAGAAGATGATGTTTACGTCGACAATCCGAACGAGAACCACTCCGATGACTCTGATGGTGGTGGAGGATATGATATGATTCCCAGTTGGACATTAGATCAATGTGTCCAATGGAATTAGTTAGTTAGCTTGTAATTCTAATTTCTCTCTTATCTGCTATTGTATGAACTCTGAGTTACCTTTCTAATCGTACTACTAACAATAAATTGTATACCTAAGTGTTTAGGTGGGTAGAAGGGGTGCCTAGTGAGGCATTGGTTGAGGAACTAGGTGTTTTTTCGAAGCCTAAACATGTATGATATTTTTAGATAATATTTTCACATTTTTTCCTATTTTTCCCGATTTTTCCTGATTTTTTAAGCTATTTTATAAAATTTAATTTAATTAAAAATAAATAAAAAGACCGCCTAGACTTGAGCAGTCGCACAACTGCCTAGGCGATCGCCCAGGCGATCGGACACCCCCGGTCGTCTAGGCGGTCCCAGAACATTGGTACAATCGAAGTTTACTTTTCTTAGGAAAAACTTTTTTAACACTTTTTAAATGTTATTTTTTACTTGTGTTTTTAATCTAAAAGTGTTTTTAAATTTTTTTTTCTTATAAAAAAGATTTTTTGATTGAATAATTCGGTTAATGCATTTTATTTAATGCAACTGTAATGATTGAATTCAATCATTTTTCGTTGTTGCATATATATTGCCAAAATTGCCAAAAAAATAGGCTGGAGAATTTTTGGTTTGCGAAAATTTTGGACGTGGATGAATGCGGGGAAGAAACCTGTTGGGCAAGTGTGGGTCTACGAAAGTGGACTTAATTTACGAGAGAGAGAGAGAGAGAGAGCGCATTAAAATGCTATTTTAAATTTCCGAATTGATTGACACGCATGTTCAATTTAGTGTGAAAATTGCATTACAAATACTTTGTTTTGAATAACTAGAAAATAAATTTTCTAGTTTTGGGAAGTAAACATAAACAATTCATCTAACCGCATTTAACAATTGCAATGTAATCCAACGATTGTAATTAAGCAACCTCATCTAGCTTCAAATGAGGTTAATCTCACATGAAAATTCTCTATATTTATATATCATAATATCAATATTTAATATATATATATATATCATAATATCAATATTTAATATATATATATATATCATAATATCAATATGGATGCCCCTTAATTAGTATCATACTAAGGCCTCTCTTTGTGTTAAACTATGTTTTTGCAGTTGCATGGGTGGTGGAACATGGTCTTGACTTCATAATTAAAGATCCACATCCGATGAAGAAGCTCTGCATGCAGACCAACCTCCTACGTTTCATTCAAACTTTTGCAACAAGCACAATATTAGTTGATATATATGCTGATCTGGAGTCTAATACAGTGTTCTAGCTCTTCCTTGTGGGTCATATAATGTATATACATCACAATTTTAAAACTACATTTCTAAGAAAAAATTAAAACTAAACTGTCAACTAGGTCAATTGCATGCCATCTTTCTTTTTTATTGAGCGTTTCACTTCAGTTTTTGGCGTTGTGTGCTTTTTTCTTTCTTTCTTGGCACAGTTAATTATTGTGTGATCTCACCAGTTTAAGGTCCCACTCTTTTGTTTGAAATTTTTGTGAAAGAAAACGATGGGCTGTTTTGAACAAGTAAAAAAGTGCATCTATTTTTGGCAATCAAACGTCTTGTTTCTCCAAACATGGTCTTCATAACAAATAATTCATTTTTCAAATCAAAGTTTAGAGTATAAATTTCATCCAAAATATTTATGTGTGCAGTGTGTTTGCTCTTTTATCAATTTATTTATACATGTTTTAGAATTGGAGTTCCTACAAATATACAATCCAACATTAAGCCGAATCACTATGTTTGATCAAGTAATTTACGAACATAAAATAAACAAGTTAAGTAGAAGTAAATGCATGTCCTACTTTTCTCTTATTTGGCTCATGGTCGTGTAAGATGACAAGAAATATCTCCATCTTCTCAATTTGCCTTCCTCAAATGCAAGAGGACTTGGAAAGTTGGAAGTCAAGAGAAATAATACAAACACCAACTTGTTATGTGGAGTAGATTAAACTTCAAAGTCGTTAGACGAAAAGATCAATACCATATGACACACATAGTACGATAAGGAGCAACCGCACACAATGAAGGCCTCCTCTATATATAGCCTTCCATTCATGTATCAAACACAACTACAACAAAAACTAACAATCACATGACAATGGCTTCCAATTCTAAGGTGGTTTTTGCAACATTCCTCCTGTTGGCACTAATTTGTTCAACAATTCCGACTGCCATGATGCAACCCGCCAGGGTCCCACCCGTTGTTGGTAATAACAATGTTAACCAACCTTAACCCTCTCTCTCTCTCTCTCTCAAATAGAATTATAACCTCTGATATGTATTTCATTTTACAAAAATAAAATTATTTTCCAATTGATTAAGTATGATAGACTTTTAATTTGTATTGTCATGTACATTACCCTCGATCTCTACATATGATTAATCTAACTATCACGACAACATTATACTAGACCTTATTTTTTTATGTATGATTTGTCTGTGCAGTTCACTGGCTAGTGAAACACGGTCTGAAACATTTGCTTCATGATCCACATGTGATGCACAAGATTTGCCGACACCACCATCTTCCCCCTTTCATCCGCCATTACTGCAACAATCCTCATGGCCACCACTGACCGGAGTGCGTTGATCGAGGACATCAACTCTAGGGCTCTTGTCTAAGTGTAATGGTCATATATAGTTATATGTTGTGTCATCTTATATCTACGTGTTGGTTTGTGTTAGTCGAGGTTGGGTTTGTTTTGTCAGTACCTAGTTTAGGACATCAAGCCTACGACATACTATAAGTATATGCGTTGTAAGTCACCTAAGTCATGCACGCTTAAATCGTAAATAGATGTTATGTTCTTGTTATGGTCCTCTCGTGTGAAAAAGTCGCAATCTTTCGAATGGAGACTGATTTTTCTCAAAAATATTTCCAAAAACCTGAATTTTGACAAAAAACGATTTTCTGTCTTTTTTGTTTGGTTATCTAGATTTTACTTTTTCAAAAATTACTAAATTACTCTTTTAACCTAAAGCTGGCCTTTTATTAAATATAACAATTATGAAATAACAGTTTCTTCAAGCAATAATGCTAAAACATTTTTTCTTATGTTCTTTTCATTATTTATATTCAACACATAATATCACCAACTTTAACACTTAACCATGACATGAACTTTAACAAAATCAAGGCATTGGAAATGAATAATTTTATTAACGATCTTCCATTACAAAAAATGTCCTGATTTTAGTTTAGTGAAATAATGTCCGTAGTCCATTACAAAAAATGTAAGTACATGTATACCTTCGACTTACAACTCCTTGTGGAAGATTGAATAAAGATGGACATACCTTTCAAGAAACCAAGAAAGAAATGCAACGAGTAGATTGTAACATCCCGAAACAGCGAATTTTTTTGAAAATTTAAATAACAAGACACATCATCAAACGAGAATGTTACTCATATAAATATAATCAGTCGGTGCACCCAAATACAATAGAGTTTGCCAAAAATACATGATTACAACAATACAACGAAAGACATATACAAGTAATCATGACGACCTCGAAGAATCCGAAGAGGATCTTGACCCCAAAATGTGTGCGTCCGTTGTCGCCACCCAACAAAACCTACTGCGGTCATGAAACATGAATCAACAACAATGTCTGAGTCCCATTATGAAACCCTGTATGTCAAGCTCACTTATATGAATGCAATAGTACGGTAAATGAACCTATCATACTAGAAGCATGTCATGTCAACATCTGCAATGCAACAAATCCCCTCCAAGGGGTAAAACATGACATCAGTCCCACAACAACAAAATACCCTCAAAGGGTCAACAAGAGCATCAATCCTGCAACAACATCGAGTCTCCCTTGGAAACCTACCGTAGGCACATACGGTCTTACGGACAGTACGCGACGCACCCCCACACGCGACTACTTGAGACAAAGGGATCGGTGAGGAGCGTTCGCACTTCCGCGTAAAGTAACCACATGGTCTACAACACCCCAACGGAGTCGTAGCCCGGTCGGTCAAACCATCCCTCGAGGTGCCCAATCGGGGATCATCACCGGAACAACATCGGTGGCATCGCCGGCACAACATCGGCGGTACAACATACGTCCGGCACAACATCGGACGACAAAACCACAAGCCGGAACATCGTTGACACCATCATCGCCGGCAAAAACCTCGGCGACATCACCAGCACAACCTCGGCGGTACATCATACGTACGACACAACATCGGACGGGTCCAGACCGTAGTCTATAGGGTCATCATGCTCCACGAGCCATGTGATGAGAATTAAATTTATACCGCAAGTGCACGGCGTCAATGAAGACGTGGCAAGTACGGGTCGAACACAAGGAGAGAGAGATATTGTTATTTTTGTGATTTTAGAATTAAGGAAGGAAAGAGAGAAATAAGTTAGGTTTGAGATTTTTGGTTTTTAATTAATTTCTAAAGCAAGAACAACAAAAACAAATTAAAAATAAAGCAAAGTTGGATGAGAGTCCAGCGAGTGGAGGTTTAGATGTCGGGTTTTGTTTAGAGAAATCTGAAACTTATAATAAATCACATTAGTTATAAAGCATTACATGATAAATGATTCAACATAAACTCAAGTAATCAAAATATACTAACACGAAATTAAAATAATAACATCATTCTTCTTCTCATCATCCTAAATCCATCACCCCCACCCTTTGAGAGAGTTAGAAACTCATGGATGGGGGGAAGGAGAAGGGGTCCTAGAGAAACTACAAAAGAAAACTAAAAAACACAAAATAAAATAACAGAATTTTATTGCTAAAGAGAAGAACAAAAAAACAAGACTAGGACTAGGACTCTCACAACATCGTTTCAGGGCTATTTATAGCCGATACAAGGGACCCAAATATAAAATAGGAAAGCACACGCGTCAATACACGACTGGACAAAATCCGGGGCCACAGATCGCAAGGGGTGCGGCGTTTCCACCGCATAATACATGTAAGGTGCGGTGATTTCGCCGCAAATTATGCTCTGATTGGATCTGGATTTTTCCTGTGTGTTTATGGTATGATTTAAATGTCCTTTGCGCGTCTGGATGATTTCTTTCCTTTCTTTTGAGCTCCGACTTGATTTCTTCATATATTTGGAGATCCAAATTGATTTTTCTTTAAAACTTCTCCAAAATAATATTTTGGTACCTTAATTTGCAGTCAGGTCCTCGACTTTTTGCAATTAAGTCCCTGACTACTTTTGTAATTAGGTATTTGAATGCTTTTATGCTTGGATGGACTTCAATTTGAATCCCGATAATCTTGACTTGGTCTTTATGATAGAAATGAGTCTTTTGCACGTGTTTATGCTCGGGATATGGGTAATTTGCATTCAGGTCCTTGTATTCTGTAAATAAGACTAAACACATACCTTAGTAGCATTTATTGATATAAAATTAATCTAAATGAAAGACATATGATGCAATGTATGCAATGCATCAAATACCCCCACACCTAGATTTTGCTAGTCCCTAGCAAAACATAAGAAAAATGAAAACACGGAAATCTTAACTCACTTTCGTAGGAATCACGGTTGCACTTAGAATGTGCAACAAGCCTTTAAACCCCCAAGTTTCCTTAGAGGACGAGTTTTGTCTCGTGAGGGTTTTCAGTTAACACACCCACAAAATCTTAATTCAACATTTCATTAATAACTCTCAATATCTCCACCTCAACCTTATACATCTCACTTAGAATTCTTGCATGCTCATTATATAAATCTAACTTATAAGAAATCTGACTTGGTCTTTGTTCCTCCAACATTCACACCACTAACCATGTTGGCTTTTTGGCTAATAGTCGTTAATCCATTTTGATGATTAATCAACTTCTCAATAAAAACATGTATCAATTGAAATATCATTGCTCGCATATATATGTGTTATCTAACATTTCAGGATTCAAGTTTGAGTTAAATTAAAGATGAAGATTGAAGAGTAGCTAAGTTTAAATTCCGTGTATTTAGGCTTCAAATGTAACTTGGCACTTGAAATTAATGATTCATTGCATTACACACCACATATCCTAGACTTCATTAGAAACACAACCAAACTCATTAGAACCAAAGAACGGGAAAATTGCACTTAATCGGTCGACCGGTAGAACCTTTTGGTTCGACCATTTTTCACAAGACTTTCCCAGGCAACGAAATTTGTCCCAAACGGTGGACCCAATTCCTTCATCCGTTTGACCATTCATCCTATCCTTTTTGCCTGTTAGAAATCGATCGACCGACACATACATTCTGTTCGACCATTTCACTTTGTCGAGTGAGAAATTATTTTACCAAATACAAATCCTCCAGCCTATCTCTTTTCGACACGTGTCCTCTGAGTGGGACTTTCGGTCGACCGATTGTTTTCCGTATGTATTTATTATGACCGTTATACTTGTCGTATACTCCAACGGTCGTATACACATTTTTCTAACTAACCTAAGTTTGGATTTAGTGTTCCGATCGACAGGAATTCCCTTAACGGTCGACCGAATCTTGATTCTTCCCTGTCTTAGTGTTACTGGGCAGTTTCGGTCGAACGTTGCACTTACCTCGTTCGACTGATTACAATTGTTATCAGGTCTTAGATTAAACATGTCCACCGGTCGACCGAAACTCTATTCACGGTCGACCGAAACTTAAGTCTTTCCGAGACACAGTGCTACTGCCTCTTTTCGGTCGAACTGGTATTCCAAACCGTTCGACCGATCACTTAAGTTCTAGCCAAATTGGATCGACTGTTAGCGTCTTCGCTCGACCGAACCAAGCTCTTCTTGATTTTGGTCGACCGTATTACACGATCCGGTCGACCATTTGTCACCAGAAACGTGTCCTGTCATTTCTCAATTGTGCTCTCTTGCACATCTTTCCATCACTTCAAACCCAACAGCTAGAACTTGTTTGGAGCTTATAAATAGAGCTTAGAACACTCATACAAAGTCACCAATCTTTCTCTAAGCTCAAAATCTCATTACTACTTCCAAATTGCTCTAAACCCTTGTGCTTATAATCTTCTCACTTGAAACCATCTTCACTAGATTGCATCATCCATTTCAAGTGCCAAGACTAGTTGCTGAAGTTTTATTCTTCAAGAGTTGTACAAGCTTCCGGAGTGAAGCTCTTCTCGGGTTGTGAGAAGATGGTACAAGCTAGGCGAGGGTGTTCGCAAAGCTTGTGGTGTAAAGACGTGATCTCGGCCCGCAATGGAGATCGGATTAGTGAGGGACGCGAAGTTGCTCGAGTAAGAGCAATTCGTAAGAGAGGACTAGGATCTGGTGGTTGGATCCAAACCTCTATACATCCGGAGTAGTGGTTTGTTTGTTCTGTCTTTTACATTATTGTCTTACCTTTGAATTTGACATAGTTAGCCTTAAAACCGTAATTAGTCTATTCGCCCCCCCCCCCTTAGACTATGTTTTGGGGCTAGTATCAGAGGCTTGTTAATTGCATTTACACAAATTCGCGTTTGTAGCAATGGCCCAACAAAGAGAGGGATTTCACACCGGAAGACCTCCTTTGTTTGATGGAACAAACCATGCCTATTGGAAGAAACATATGACCACATTCATACAATCTTATGATGTTAAATTATGGGTGTTCTTCCAAATACCTTATACACAAGACAAACCATTAGAACGCATGGATGATGATGAATTAGCCATGATTCAAATGAATGCTAAACTCATGAACATAATTATGTGTGGCTTGACCGAAGAACAATATAGTAGAATTAATGCTTGTGATTCCGCATTTGAAGCTTGGCATATGTTAGAAAGTCACTTTGAAGGTCGATCATCCGTTAAGGAAACTAGGATAGATTCATTTATGCAAAAGTATGAAATGTTTGCTATGAAACCGAATGAATCCATTAGCGAGATGCACACTCGCTTTACTCTTATTACTAACTCTTTGAAGAACCTTGGTAAGGTTGTGATTGAAAGTGATAGGGTATGAAAGTTTCTTAGGTCTTCGACTTTGGATTGGGAGAAAAAGACTACGACTATTGAAGAAGTCAAAGATCTCTCAAAGTTGAAGATGGAGGATCTCATTGGAAGCCTCATGGCGTATGAGATCCAAATGGAAGAAAGAAGAGAAAAGGAGAAGGAACAGGAAGGATATAAGCGTAAAGAAAAACAAATTGCCTTAAAAGCAACCTCGGATTCGGACGCAATCGAAGACGAGGACACCGATGAAGATGCTTTCCTAACCCGCAACTTCAAGAAGTTCCTCTCCACGAGAAAATTTGCAAAAGGAAGAGGAGAATCTTCTCGGACATTCACTTGCTATGAGTGCAACAAAACCGGCCACATGAAGAAGGATTGCCCCTTGCTTAGGCCGAGGGATCGTGAACGAAGAGAAGAAAGGAGATATCCTCCTAGAAGAGAAAGGGATGAGAGATCAAGAAAAGATAGAGATTAAAGGCCACCCCGAAAGGAAAGGGAAGAGAGGCCTAAAAGACGTGACAATTACAAGAAAAGGGATCGTCGCAAAAAGGATGGGAAAAGGCTCTCAAAGCCACTTGGGATGACTCAAGTTCATCAAAGGACTCCGACTCCGAATACTCCCAAGAAGAAGAAGCACACATGTGTTTCATGGCATCTAATGTTGATTCCGACTCGAGCCCTCCTCCATCACCAAAAACGAGTGATCAACCTCACGTGGTGGAAATCGACGACGATGAGGTATCCCTAAACGAAACACCCCCTTATGATGATTTATTAGATGCTTTTCATGAACTTGCCGAGCGTTATGAAATGATTTGTCATAAAAACAAATTAGCTAGAAAAGTGAATCTAGATCAATCTATCAAATGTGATATGCTAACCAAAGAAATTGAGATTCTAAATGATGAGATTTCAATTATGAAATCTACAAAAGATAATCATCTAAATGAAGATCTCATTGCCAAGAATATGCAACTCACGAAAGACTTAGAGAAATTCACCTTATGTAGAAAGATGTTTGACATGCTTCTTGGAACTCAAACTTAATCTCTAACAAAACATGGTCTAGGCTATAAGGGAGGTAAACAAAAGAAACTCACTTCCTACTTTGTTAAAATGAATAACTCTCTTGTTAAGAAAACAAATTATTCAAATGTTTGGGTACCTAAGACTACTCAAGTTTGGGTACCTAAAGCTAACCCTCAAGGACCCAAACAAATTTGGGTACCAAAGTCTTCACTTGTTTCTTTGATTGTAGATAAAAGCAAGGAGAAAGGGGAAGTGGATTCTCGATAGCGGGTGCTCGAGGCATATGACGGGAGACTCCCACGTTCTATGCAACTTAAAGCCAAAGAAGGGAGGAACTGTCACATTGTCGGCATCGGCAATGTTGGTAATTCTACTACTCCTAACATTGAAAAAGTTTTATTAGTAGATGGGTTAAAACATAGCTTGCTTAGTGTTAGTTAATTAACCGATAAGAATTTTCTAGTTGTATTTCACAAACACACTTGCCATATCATCTCTAAAAATGACATGAAAATTGTTTTTAATGGATATAAATCTAATAACATCTACATTGTGCATGTTGACAATCTTAGAAACCTAGGTGTTGAAACTTGCTTAGTTGCCTCACATGACGAGGCTTTGTTATGGCACAACCGTTTGGGACATATTAGTATGTCATAATTGCACAAATTATCCAAACTTGAATTGGTTAGAGGACTACCAAAAATTGATTTCAAAAAGGACAAACTTTGTGATGCATGCCAATTTGGAAAACAATTTAAATCTTCTTTTAAATCTCTAAATGTGGTGTCAACTTCAAAACCCCTTGAGCTTTTACACTTAAATCTTTTTGGACCCTCAAGGACCGTATGTTTAGGAGGGAAAAGATATGCATTTGTGATTGTTGACGACTTTTCGAGATTCACTTGGGTTTTATTTTTAGCTAACAAGTATGACGCTTTTGAAAAATTTAAAAGTTTCTGCAAACGTGTTCAAAGAGAAAAAGACTCTAACATAATCACTATTCGTAGTGATCATGGAGGAGAATTCGAAAATGAATCCTTTCAAAAGTTTTGTGAAAATATGGAATTGAGCACAATTTTTCGTTTCCTCGCACTCCTCAACAAAATGGGGTAGTTGAGAGGAAAAATAGAACTCTTCAAGAAATGGCAAGAACAATGCTTGTGGAAAAAGGACTTCCAAAATATTTTTGGTGCGAAGCCGTTAATACCTCTTGCTATGTGTTGAATCGTGTTCTCATTCGACCTATTTTAAAGAAAACTCTGTTTGAACTTTGGCATGACCGGACTCCCAAAATTTCATATTTTAAAGCTTTTGGCTCAAAATGTTTTGTCCTCAATACTAAAGACAACTTGAATAAATTTGATGCAAAATCTGATGAGGCTATCTTTTTAGGGTATTCCGATAGGAGTAAAGCATATAGAATCTATAATAAAGGAACAAGTTGTGTTGAGGAATCTCTACACGTTAACTTTGACGAGTTAGCTTGTGTAGATAACTCCTCTCTTGATGATTGCATGGATATAATTAGACATGTATCATCACAAGATGCTCCTCTTGAGTCTCATCAAGAGCCTCCAAGTTTTCCACAAGAGGACGTGGAGGATCTTCCTAAAGATTGGACCTATAGAAAGGATCATCCGAAGGACTTTGTGATTGGAGATGTTTCTCAAGGTGTGAAGACACGATCTAAAGCACATGTAGTTTGTGATTCTTATGCATTTATCTCTTCATTAGAACCTAAGAAAGTTGAACAAGCATGTAATGACGAATTTTGGCTAATGGCTATGCATGAAGAGCTAATTCAATTTGTTCGAAACAATGTTTGGGAACTTGTTGAAAAACCTTCTAACCAAACGGTTATTAGAACTAAATGGATATTTCGAAATAAACTTGACGAAGATGGGAATGTAATAAGAAACAAAGCTAGACTCGTCGCTCAAGGCTATCGCCAAGAGGAGGGTATAGACTTTGATGAAACTTATGCCCCCGTCGCTCGAATGGAAGCCATTCGAATGTTATTAGTTTATGCATCTTACATGGACATAAAATTATTTCAAATGGATGTCAAAAGTGCTTTCCTAAATGGCTTTATAAATGAAGAAGTTTATGCGGCACAACCCCCCGGATTTGTAAATGAAACTTACCCAAACCATGTGTTTAAACTTAAGAAGGCTTTTTACGACCTCAAACAAGCTCCTAAAGTTTGGTATGAGCGATTAAAGAACTTCTTAATCGACAAAGATTTTTGTGTGGGTAAAGTGGATACCACTCTTTTTGTTAAAACATATGATCATGATTTACTAGTGGTACAAATCTATGTTGATGATATAATATTTGGTGCAAGTAACACGCGTCTTTGCAAAGAATTTTCCAAGTCTATGCAGGGGGAGTTCGAGATGAGCTTAATTGGTGAACTAAACTTTTTCCTCGGACTTCAAATTAAGCAAACTAAAGATGGGAACTTCATACACCAAGCAAAGTACACAAGAGAGCTTTTGAAACACTTTGGTCTTGAAGATAGCAAACCACACAACACTCCCATGAGCACTAGCACTAAGCTAGACAAAGATGAAAATGGCAAGGAGGTGGATATCAAGAAATATCGAGGTATGATCGGATCCTTGCTTTATCTTACTGCTAGTCATCCGGGTATTATGTTTTTCGTGTGTTTGTGTGCATGTTTTCAAGCTTGTCTTAAAGAATCTCATTTTAATGCTTTAAACGTATCTCAAAGGTTCTCAAGAATTTGGTTTGTTTTACCCTAAGACTAGAGCTTTTGATCCTGTTGCCTATAGTGACGCCGACTATGCCGGTTGCATTTTAGATCAAAAAAGTACTAGTGGCACTTGCCAATTCTTGGGAAAATCGCTTGTCTCTTGGTTTAGTAAGAAACAAAATAGTGTTGCATTGTCGACAACCGAGGCCGAATACATTGCCGCCGGTTGTGCATGTGCACAAGTCTTGTGGATGAGGCAAACCCTCAAAGACTTGAAACTTGAGTTTCAAACTACTCCTATATTATGTGATAATACTAGTGCAATAAATCTTTCGAAAAATCCCATATTGCATTCTAGAATTAAACACATTGAGGTTAGACATCATTTTCTTAGAGATCATGCAACAAAGGGAGACATAAAACTTATATTTGTTCCCACTAATGATCAACTTGCGGATATCTTCACAAAACCTTTAAACGTTGATCAATTCACTCATATAAGGCTAAATCTAGGCATCTGCAACTTAAATGACGTATAACTTGAACATTTCATGTGACTCTGTCGTATTTTGATACTTGGTTGTGATTTCTTTCGAAATGCTTGCGGATTTATTGGGTGTTTATCAAAATTGGATTTTTCAGACTTTATTCGGTCGAACCGAAATCATGTTTCGTTCGACCGGATTACTATTTTTATCAAGTAGTTTTTCAAATTTCTCGTTTTCGGTCGACAATTGTATCTCGTTTGGTCGACCGCTAGCTTGTTGTGTCGCTTTTTGAGTTTCCCTGGTGTGATTCGGTCAACCACTTATTCCACTTCGTTTGACCGTTTCTCACTTTGCCGACCTAACTTAAGTTCACTTAAGTATCCGGTCAAACCAGTGTTGAGTTTTGGTCGACCGTAGCGGTTTTGCGGTTGACCGTATGTGTGTTTTTGTTCAACCGGAAATCACCAACAACTATCACGCATTCTTTCGGTCGACCGACGTCCTCTTTTCGTCCGACCAAATATCGTCAGTACTTCCACCTTCTTTGAATCTTCTTGTTTCGGTCGACCGTATACCTCTTTCTCGTCCGACCGAAAATCGTCAGTAGTTTCACGCTTGTTGAAACTTCTCGTTCGGTCGACCGCTATCCTTACTTCGTCTGACCGATTTTGACCAGTAGCTATGCGGTCGTGGGTTTGTCAAATTTTTTTAACCCACCGGTCGACCGAGTCATGCGAGTGGTCGACCGTTCGGGTTATTTTTAGTGCATATTAGGGTTTCTGCGAGGCTTTCTTCCTCATTTCCCCCCTTCCTTTCTTGAAACCCTAAGTGCCGCCCCTCTCTTTCCGGTCGACCACCAAACCTCTCCAGCCGTCCTCCTCCACTCATTCATCCATTTTTCAACTCCCCTCGACAACCCTCTTCCTTCTCCACCATCCTCATCCAAAATGGTTCGCTCAAAAATCACCATCACCAAGAAACGACCCACTCAAGAGGGGGCTACCGAGCGTCGCTCAAAGAAGAAACAAGACGCTCAACCCTCCTCTTCGCGTGCTTTGGCTTCTCTGGTACCACACTTGCTTCACTTCTTCCCCATTGATGATGTCGCTCAAACTGCTTGGGACGAAAATTTCTCTGTTGCCAACGTCATACCTTGTCGGAAGGTTGAGGTAGCAGATTTCGCTTCGTTTTCTTTAAAACCTCTTTTAGATGCAAATCGATTAACCTATCTACTCACAAAAATTGCATCTAAACCATACTATCCATTTCTTGTCCAACAATTTTATTGCAACCTTCGAAAAGTCCAAAATCATCAATTTCTAACCACTATGATTAATGGCAAGGAATATAGTGTTACACCCTCCCTTTTATCCAACTCTCTTCATTTAGATTCGGGGGGCACCCACATTTACCTTGAGTATCCTCTCGGTGGTCTTCCTAACACTGAACTTGCTAAAATTGTCACCGATTTATATGCCACTCCACCTCCTTTAGTGAACGGACGATACAAACACAATGCCTCACTCTTACATCCCGTTCCTCGTATCCTTGCCCAAGTCGTCTTATACAATCTCCTTCCTAAATTTGGTCATCGTAATGAGATATCTGACATGGCACTCATGTGCATTTATTGTCTCTACAAAGGAATCTTGGTGGATTGGCCAACCTTTATGATCTTGCATATGACTCATCGTAGTGGCTCCTACCTTCCCTATCCTATGTGGCTCTCTGCCGTGTTTGAACATTGGCAAATCGATGTGGAACAATATCCGTCTTTGGTCTACAAATTTCCTATTTGTAAGACCACTATCTCTAAAATGAAATCCCTTGCTCCTTCTTCTCCACCTCTTTCCTCTGCTGAGGATTCTGACGTTAACTCCGAAGAAGAAGGAGAAGAAGAACAAGAAGAAGAGGTCTCCGATGATCCGAGGTGGATGCCTCATAATGTTCCTCATGATTCTAGCTCCAGGTGGGATGAGGGAGACTCTGCTGCTTGGGCTCAAGGGTAGTGGTCATCTTCATCTTCCATTGATCAGTATTGTTTTCAACAACTTTTAGATCAAGTTCAATCTTTCGAGGCCTCCACTTCTGCTTGCTTCGATGTGCTTGAGGCGTCCACTTCTGCTCGCTTCGATGCGTTTGAGGCGTCCACATCCGCTCAGCTCGGCCGTATTGAAGCCTCTCTTGACTCCCTTTCATCGATGTTGCGTGATCAGAGGCTTGGGTGATTCGGATTTGTTTTTGTGGAGTGTGTGTCTCGTTTTGTCGTTATTATTCGATGTTGTTTTTATGTGGAGTGTGTGTCTCGTATTGTCTTTGTATTTCGTTTTATGATGGTGTTGGTTCAGACCTTGACTTATTGTTGCATTTTGTTTTGAACTTTGAGTAATTTTTTGCTTTTGACGTTGTTTCTTATGTATGTCTTCACCTCTCAGTTTAATGCATGGTTTATTGTTGTCTCTCATGTGTTTGGCTAAATATTCTCCCTTCCGTCATCATATCTCAATTGCTTCAATTGCTTATCATATTATCTTTATAAGTCTTTTTGTTTATGCCAAAGGGGGAGAAATAAATACATGTTTATAGATAGGGGGAGCTATAAGATAGGGGGAGCTTTAGATATTGATTGCAAATGATAAAAATCGAATCTAAACATGTATTTAAGTTGATAAGTTGTCATCATCAAAAAAAGGGAGATTGTTGGTTTTTTGGCTAATAATCGTTAATCCGTTTTGATGATTAATCAACTTCTCAATAAAAACATGTATCAATTGAAATATCATTGCTTGCATATATATGTGTTATCTAACATTTCAGGATTCAAGTTTGAGTTAAATTAAAGATGAAGATTGACGAGTAGCTAAGTTTAAATTCTATGTATTTAGGCTTCAAATGTAACTTGGCACTTGAAATTAATGATTTATTGCATTACACATCACTTAGGATACTTATAGAAGTCTCACATTATTAACCATATATCCTAGACTTCATTAGAAACACAACCAAACTCATTAGAACCGAAGAACAGGAAAACTGCACTTAATCGGTCGACCGGTAGAACCTTTTCGTTCGACCTTTTTTCACAGACTTTCCCAGGCAACAAAATTTGTCCCAAACGGTCGACCCAATTCCATCATCCGTTCGAACGTTCATCCTATCTTTTTTTCCTGTTAGAAATCGGTCGACCGACACATACATTCTGTTAGACCGTTTCACCTTGTCGAGTGAGAAATTATTTTACCAAATACAAATCCTTCAGCCTATCTCTTTTCGACACGTGTCCTCTGAGTGGGACTTTCGGTTGACCGAAAGTTCATATCTGTTCGACCGATTGTTTTCCATATTTGTATTTATTATGACCGTTATACTTCTCGTATACTCCAACGGTCGTATACACATTTTTCTAACTAACCTAAGTTTGGATTTAGTGTTCCGGTCGACCGGACTTCCCTTAACGGTCGACCGAATCTTGATTCTTCCCTGTCTCAGTGTTACTGGGCATTTTTCGGTCGAACGTTGCACTTTCCTCGTTCGACCGATTACACGTTTTGTTATTGGGTCTTGAATTAAACATGTCCACCGGTCGACCGAAACTCTATTCATGGTCGACCGAAACTTAAGTCTTTCCCAGACCCAGTGCTACTGCCTCTTTTCGGTCGAACTGGTATTCCAAACCGTTCGTCCGATCACTAAAGTTCTAGCCAAATTGGATCGACCATTAGCGTCTTCGCTCGACCAAACCAAGCTCTGCTTGATTTTGGTCGACCGTATTACACGATCTGGTCGACCGTTTGTCACCAGAAATGTGTCCTGTAATTTCTGAATTGTGCTCTCTTGCACATCTTTCCATCACTTCAAACCCAAAGGCTAGAACTTGTTTGGAGCTTATAAATAGAGCTTAGAACACTCATACAAAGTCACCAATCTTTCTCTAAGCTCAAAATCTCATTACTACTTCCAAATTGCTATAACCCTTGTGCTCATAATCTTCTAACTTGAAACCATCTTCACCAGATTGCATCATCCATTTCAAGTGCCAAGACTAGTTGCTGAAGTTTTATTCTTCAAGAGTTGTGCAAGTTGCCGCAGTGAAGCTCTTCTCGGGTTGTGAGAAGGTGGTCTAAGCTAGGCGAGGGTGTTCGCAAAGCTTGTGGTGTAAAGCCGTGATCTCGGCCCGCAACGGAGATCGGATTAGTGGAGGACGTGAAGTTGCTCAAGTAAGAACAATTCATAAGAGAGGACTAGGATCCTGTGGTTGGATCCAAACCTCTATACATCCGTAGTAGTGGTTTGTTTGTTCTCTCTTTTACATTATTGTCTTATCTTTGAATTTGGCATAGTTATCCTTAAAACCGTAATTAGTCTATTCACCCCCCTTTAGACTAAGTTTAGGGGCTAGTAGATCCTACACACACTACAGTCAATCAACGGAGGTGGCACGACCCAAGTATCACCCTCTTCCACACGGCGGTCACTGGGCAAGCACGAGCAACGTACCTCCCGTCACCTCCCGGCTCACGCTCTAAACGAGGACACGGGTTTTCGTGGACAGAGTTGTCACTATACAAGGACCGAGAATTCAGTTCTGCGCACAAACGGTCGACCGAAATAGGTTATCCGGTCGACCGTTCCCAATAGGTTCGGCGACCGAAAGTCTGCAACGGTCGAACTCTCTGCACATCACTTAATGGTCGAACAACAATCTAAAATCAGTCGACCGAATACGCGGTCAAAATCCAAAATCTGGTCAAAATCATACAAGTCTAATCGGACGACCGACTCAGGGGTCCCGGTCGACCGAATACTATCAGGGGCATCCTAGTAGTCTAGGTCATATAACGGTTGAACAAGACATAATAATCGGTCGAACAACATGTAATATAATCAAGTTCACTTAAGTTCCGGTCGAACCAAAAATAGGAACGGTCGACTGAAAACAACCAGGAAATCCTCTGACCCACCAGCACACATGCAACCGGTCGACCGCCACAAGGCATCGTTCGACCGGTGTTGGTTAAAGTCAGGAAAAACAGTAAACCAGTCGACCGCTCAAAGGCATCGGTCGACCCTTGGTCGACAGGAACCCCGAGTTAGCCGAGGATTTTATGTTGTTTCTCTTCGCCTGCGAGGTCCCCGACCTCCCGCAACCGACCACAACATTACCCCAACGTGGGTGAGCCACAAACAAACTAAAAAACCGACATACCTCAAAACAAGACGGAGCATGCCGGAGATCCTCTCAACTCCCCCCGCATCAGCCACAACTCACGTGACCATCTCCTCGCGTCCACCTTTGCCCGCCTCACGCGGAACAACCACAACCTCCCCTGGTTTGCCGGAAAAGAGAAGAGAGAAAATGTTTGGTTTAGAGATGAAAAATGGAAGAAGAAGAAGAAGAAATGAAAGGGAGAGAGACGTTGGTTTCTCCTAAACAAAACCAAATGTCACACAAAATTTAACACCACTCCAATCCATCACATCCTTTTCTTACCTTCCCCATGCAAACCACCCCCTTAACCACAATTAGCACCCTAAATTAGGGTTAGGGACATAACAATCCACCCTCCTTAAAAGAATTTCGTCCCGAAATCAAAACAACAACTCACCAAAAAGCTCTGGGTATTACTTCTGAACCTCCTCCTCAATCTCCTAAGTGGCATTGCGCTCACTGTGATGCTGCCACCGGACCTTCACCATTGGAATGGTCCTCCTCCTGAGCTGGTGATTTATACGATCAACGATCTCGACTGGTCTCTCCTCAAGCGACAAGTCCTGCTGGATTTCTGGCACTGCTATCTCAATCACATGAGTTGGATCTGCAACGTACTTTCTCAGCATCGACACGTGGAAGACGATGTGAAGACATGAAAACTACGGTGGCAACGTAATCTGGTAGGCAACCTCTCCAACTCGGTTTAGGATCTCAAACGGCCCGACATACCTCGGATTGAGCTTTCCCTTCTTCCCAAACCTCATCACTCCCCGAGCTGGGGAGATCTTCACAAAAACATGGTCGCCAACCTCAAAACTAAACTCCCGTCTGTGTCTGTCGGCATAACTCTTATGCCTACTCTGTGCCGTAGCCAGTCTCCTCCTGATCACATCGACCTTCTCTGCATACATCTGCACTAGCTCTGACCCCCCTAACTGCCTCTCGCCTACATCACTCCAGCATACCGGAGATTTGCAAGACCTCCCGTACAACGCCTCGTACGGTGTCATCCCAATACTCGAATGGTAGTTGTTGTTGTAGGCGAACTCTATCAGTGGCAATTGCTCATCCCAGTGTCCTTCCCAATCCAGTGTGCATGCTCTCAGCATATCCTCCAGGGTCTGGATCATCCTCTCTGTTTGACCATCTGTCTGTGGGTGAAATGTTGTACTGAACCTCAGACGCATACCCAAAGCCTACTGCAGACTCCCCCAAAATCTGGATGTGAATCTGGGATCTCGATCAGAGATGTTGCTCACCGGTACTCCGTGCAACCTGACTATTTCCTCCACGTACAACTATATATATTTGTATACTCGCAATCATCTTAATAGGTTGATCAAGACAATCAAGAAAATGAGCATTGGGACAAAGACATCAAGACTCAAGACTTGTAATCAAAGCTTTGGACCAAGACTTGTACACCGAACCCCTCCCGGTCAACTGAAAACTTTCTTGTTTGGTCCACCGAACACCTTTCGGATACCCAATTACTTCCCACCAGTAAAACTTAGGTGTTCGGTCCACCACACTCAAGCCTAAACTTCACCACTTGCATATCCAATTCTATATCCATATCCAAGTGTGCTCAAGTGTGTTAGTTAGATTGTGATTCAACTTCCACATCAAAGAATCAAAGAGTTGTAAAGCTTTGAGGAAGCTCCCTCTCGGGTTGTGAGAGGAGACACGAGCGAGGCGAGGATTGTTCGCGAGGCTCGGTGTTGTAAACGACGTTGATCTCGGCCCAGAACGGAGATCGATCAGTGGAACCGTAAGTGAGGCTCGGGGGATCGAGCGAGGCTTACGAGGAGGACTAGGACCCGGGTGTGGGTGTCGAACCTCTCTAAACTCCGGTGTCGACGATTTTGTGGTTTGCTTGTCTCTTCTCTTAATCCTTCATTTATTATTTATTATTCCACATTTATCTAGCAATTAGAGGGTCATAGATCCTAACAGTTAGGTTGTAAATTTAGAGTATGTAATTTCGATGCAAGATAACTTTTTTTGAGAAAAAAATAAAAGGGGAAATGTCTGTTCTATCCAAAATTGAAAGAAGTGAATGAAAATTTTCACTTCTCTTACTGTATTCTTTTGAAATTTAGTGATAGAATAAATCTTCATGGTAAAAACAACACAGCTTGCCTGCTTAGCCATGACTTGTTGATGGCATATTGTATTTATGCTAGACTAGAGATTCCAAAATCGATTGCCTGACCTACTTGGTGGTCCGGTATGGAGTTTGATTTTTTGTTAGTTTTTATAGTGCTCCAAACTAACACAAGCGTCTAGGGGTTTCCTAATGCTAGAAAGAAATTGTTACAAAGATATCCAGACCCTCTCTTTCATATTTCATTAGAAGAAAATGTCTAAGTAGAGATGAAGAGGTTGAGTTAATTTCCACTTTAATCTACTGTATAGAATATTATTGCCTAAGTTCTAAAGCTCATCCTATTGTCACAAAACCATTTGTAATGGGATATTAGCATCTTCCAAAGTCATGTTTTTATTCACAATATTAAAATCAAAAGGCAAAGACCTGCATTTGAAGTTTAAAGCAGCAATGTCTTAATACTATCTGGTGTACTTTATCTGTTTCAAGTACTAATGTACTATAACAATTTATATGTCATGCAAGAGCACAATGACATGTCTTAAATCAAGTTGAAACAAACATATTTAACTTGAAACTGGACAAAATATGGTTTGCAAGTTGCCGGAGTTGAAGTTGGACACCAATGTTTCAGTTATATCTCTCGGATTTAAACAAGAATCGAAAAACCAAAAATGGAATACTCACCTTCAAGCTGTTGGGGCTAGTCGTGGGCGGCACTGCTCCGAGGGCGCCGTTTGGGAGGGACTGGGTCGATAGGTGTGGGTGGTCAGGGCTTGTCGGAGATGATTGGTGCTAGTCAGGGACGACACTGCTCCTAGGGTTTCAAAGGCTGATGGGGGTGGAAATTTCTCAGAGCGGAGGTGTGTTTGAGTTTGGGTGAAAATTAAAAATGAAAATCAACTACTATTTATCAAATGTAATGTACAACATCAAATGTAATGTAATGTACAACATCAATTTTTGTTACTCTTCGACCTGGAACCATTCACCTAAAAACAAAAAATAAAACGTTATGGCAATATGAATTGTAATGGTTAGTTCATAAACACAATAAACTCATAATATTTTTTACAATAATAAAATACTAACTTAACCTTTATGATTTTGTTTTATGTTTTTTTCTATTTGGATCTTCAATCCATATTCATTCACGATGATCATCCTGAATAGGTAAGTCATCAACATTTCTATCATCATCGACTGACTTGAGTTCAAGTACTTGTTGTGAAAATGGGGGAATTAGTTCAATATCATTGACATCCTCTTGAGAAATAATATGATGTTTTCCTTCTAAATACCATTCATTATCACCAGGTCTCCTACAAAAAAAAATAGGTTTTGCTTGAGATGCCCAAATAAAATGATCTTCCCTAAACCATGGTTTATTAAGGTTCACCAAAGTAAATCCTAACCCATCCACCCGAGGCCCATTGTTATTGTTCGCCCACTTACATTTAAGTATTCTCACGTCGAATTTGGTGAAATTCAACTCCGATATTTCTTCAATTTGACCATAATATGACATGTTGGCATACATATGATTTTTATCTTTGGAACTAGAGATATGCAATCATTCAGCTACTAAACTAACCATGTTGTGTGCATTGTGTTTTTATCATCTTCCATTTTGGTGTATAAGGTATATCCATTGATATCGTAACTACTATAAGATATGAAACATGATTAGGTATATAGGTCAACCACTTCAAATTCTAAACAACATTACGATAGTACACCATTTTCTTCAACCAATAAATAAAAGTTTTATTGTCAACATTAATTATTGTTCATCATTCCATGTAGGATGCTTTTCCTTCATTACGGATATGTGCTCATCTAGAAAAAAGTTGCACTTCATTAGAATTGCACAACACATAAAAATACGCCTTAAAGAGATCGTCACCCTTTGGACTTATCAACTTTGGACCACATGTACCTTTACCTCCAACCTTGTCTTCATGACGATTCTTAGAAAATCTCACTTTTGTATGAGTCAAGTACTCATTACAGAACACAATAACCTCGGTGGATATGTAGCCTTCAACAATGCTAGCATCGGGTCTCTGTCGATTGTTACAATAACCCTTCAACATACTCATGTACCGCTTGAAAGGATACATCTACCTCAGAAATACCGATCCAGCTAATTTAACTTCTCTAACTAGATGAACCATGAAATGCACCTAATGTCAAAAAAACAATGGTAGGAAGTACATCTCCAACTGACATATTGTGACAACCACTTCATCTAGCAACTTATCCAAGTACTACAGATCAAGTACTTTTGGCATTATCGATCTAATTGAAACAAGCAAAAGTTGTTACATCAATGCATAACAATCATAAGACTTCAAACTAAGTAGTTTCAAATCTTTAATCGAAACCAGACTACTAATATTTGGAGAATACCCTTACAGCACTTTGACACCGTGTAGACATTGCCACAAATTTAACTTCTCTTTTATTGACAATGTGTAACAAGATGGTGGTAAATATTTAGGTTCTCCATATTCTCTGGTGCTAGTTTTGTTCGTATACCAAGTTCTACTATATCAAATCTAGCATTACATCCATCTTTGTCGTACCAGGTATGTTCAAAATAGTTCCTAGTAAATTATCACAAATATTGTTTTCTACATGCATCACATCAATACAATGTCTAGCTTCGAAAGTCTCCCACTAGGGTAGGTCAAAAAGGATAGTATTTTTTCTCCAACTGCTCTTATCATTTCTGCAGTTGTATGGCTTGTCGAATTCATATATGTTCTTCACACATTTGTATACTTGTTTGACACTAATTTCTATTAGTGGTTCCTTATATTCATGTTTTCCCTCGAATGTCCTCTTCAATCTACGGTACATATGACTCATAGGAAGAATTCCCCGATGACCAAGATGCATCGTCTTACTACCATGCACTCGCTGCAAGGAACACATGTTGAAGGGTTATTGTAACAATCGACGGAGGCTCAATGCTAGCATCGTTGAAGGCTACATAGTCCAGGAGGTTATTGAGTTCCATAATGACTACTTGACTCATACCAAAAGTGTGAGACTTCCTAAGAATCGTCACAAAAATAGGGTTGGAGGTAAACTTGATAAGTCCAAAAAGTGAGGAGGATCTAAGGTGTATTTTTATGTGTTGTACGATTCTAACGAAGTGTAGCCTTTTCTAGATGAGCACATGTCCCTAATGAAGGGAAAATATCCTACATGGAATAATCAACAAATAATGAATATCCACAACAAAATTTCCATTGATTGGTTCAAGAAAATTGTACAACTGTAATGTTTCTGAGAATTTGAAGTGGTTGACCTATATGCCTAATCATAAGGTCATATCTTATAGTGGCTACGATATCAATAGATACTCCTTCTACACCGACATGGAAGACGATAAAAGCACAATGCAGAAAAGCGGAGTCAGATTAGTAGTTGAACCATTGCATATCTCTAGTTTCATAGATAAAAATATTATATATGCCAAAATGTCATGTTATGGTTAAATTGAAGAAATGTCGGAGTTGAACTTCACCAAATTCGATGTGGCAGTATTTACTTTGGTTAAACCATAATAAACAAGGATTCAAGGAAGATCCTTTTATTTCGGTATCTCAAGCAAAAATAGATTTTCTATGTAGCAAACCCTTGTGATAATGAATGGTCGGTAGTTTTAGAATGAAACGCCAAATTATTTCTCAAGAATATGTCAATGATATTGAAGAAATTTCCTCATTTTCAATATTAGACAATAATATAATTTTTAACATTACGCAATAATATAGTTGCAACATTCTTATGGTTCGTAACAGGACGGTCTTACACTACAAGCTTCCCAAGGGATTTTTTTTTCAAATAGCAAAAATGATATATTGTCTGAAGTCCGCAATAGAGTGCATTACGGGAGAGTTTGTGGTGTCGATGGTCGAATAAGCTTAAGGCAATACTTTGGGTCATCATCCTCACATCATAGTTCTAAAGGTAATCACGCGAAATACGAGGAGAAGATCAATGAGGTAGAAAACCTGGTGAAAAAATTAGGGTTATTTGCTTGGGTTCACCTCTACGGCTGCATAATTGGGGTTTTGCACTTGGGTTTTGTTTATTTGCTTGGGTACACCTATATGTCAATGGTATTTGCTTGAGTGCACCTCCGTCGTTAATGGGGCATACTCCGTTATAACGTCGTTACCACATAGTTAGGAATTTTACATTTTACACCCTATAATTTTAAAAAATCTCTTTAATGTTAAATAAAAAACCAAAACACAAAACCTCTCTCTCTTTCTCTCTCCTCCCAATCTCTCTCATCTCTCCAAATATCTCTCTAGTCTCTCTCCCCCCACTTCTCTCATCTCTTTAGTCTCTCTCTTTCTCTCTTCTCTCTCTCTCTTGTTCTCTCTCTTCAATCTTTCTCCTCTCCAAATCTCTCTTCTCCCCCACTTCTCTACTCTCTTGTCTCTCTCTTTCTCTCTAGTCTCTATCTTTATATCTCTCTCTTCAATCTTTCTCGGTCGTGGATTGACCGGGTCACTGGAGCGACCTGGTCATGACCGGTCGGTGATGGATTTGTTTGGTTTTTAATTTTTTTGTTTTTTGTTTTGTTATGTTAAATTATTTATATATTTTTTTAAATCTTTTTTAAAATATATTTTATAATTACTTTTATTTTTATAAATTGTTTTTTTAATTTTTTCAAAATCGACCTCCAAATGATGTGTAAGAGAGTGTATTGAAAAGTTGGGTCATTTTATTCAATAAAAAAACAAATTTTCTTATCCACCGTAATGAATTATTTACAATTAAATATTAAACAAAAACAAAAACTAATTAAAACAAAAATAGGTGAGGTTGTGAAGTTCGTAGGGTGTGCTATTACACTCATTTTTGTAGGTCGATTTATGAAAAAATAAAAAAATAAAAAATAAAAAAAGCAATTAGAAAACATATTTTAAAAAATAAGATTTAAAAGACATATTAAAAATGATAAAAAAATAAGAATACAAGATTTATTGGTATTTTGGTTTTGGTTTTGGTTTTGTTTTGGTATTTGTTAGAATAATTAGGGGGTTAATATTTTGATAAATAGTTAGGATTTAAGTACAAAATTTATACTGAAATACACCAACTTTTCTGAAATATGGAATATTGTACTAAATTTAAAGTAGAAAACAACAATTAAACTGAAATAACAACTAAAACTGATCATGAAAATAGGGAAATGAAGTTGTGTGTGATGACTAAGATGGACTTGAGAGTATTTATAGAGAACTTATTCTGATTAGCGTAGCTCCCTAAACAAGATTTCCATTTTATTAGTCCCCAAGATGATTTTATTGGTATTTGATTTATGTCGTGTGTTATTTGGTTTATGTCGTGTATTTGGTTTATCGTCTTGGATAATGTAACTTTACGTTTGCTTAATTTAATGTAATATTTTCTTTATTAATATTATTGGTATTTAGTATTGCTAATTATTGATGGTTAAATAAAAAATTAAATGCAATTTGGAAGTACGAGATTTATTGGTATTTTGGTTTTTCCAACTAGATTATTAATATTTTTGGTAAATATAAATGATTTTGGAATAAAATAAAAGTTGATAAGAAAATTAATGATGTGGGGGAAACATAATGGGATGACCTAGGTCATGGTAAAATGATGAACAGTGAAAGAAAAAGAGGAGGTTGGTCATGATAACGTGGTAGAGGGAGAAAGGAAAAAGTGTGTGCATGACCTAGGTCATGATAGTTGATACTCTTAACATTTCTAAAAGTTGAATACATTAATCAAGGAATAAAATGTTTGCACATTCAATTCATAATAATTGACATATAGAAGTAAATATTTAGAACACATTCCCTCCAGTCTGGACAATGTATAGACAGGAGGTGTAGACAAGTCTGTACAGGATCTGGACTGGAACTGAAAAGGAGGTCTGGACTGGGTCTGAACAGGAGGTTTGGATAGGGTGTGTACAGGGTCTGGACAACGTCTGGATTGGATCTGGACGAGTTCTGTTGAAGCGAACTCAGCAACACCGTACCGAGTTCTCTTCAAAAGAACTCGTCAAAAAAGATAAAATTCTTCCAAATTGAACTCGGTCAAACCAATGTCGAGTTTTGTTTAAGAGAACTCGTTCACCATTGTGTCGAGTTCTCTTTAATAACACTCAGTTTTTCACCGATTTGCATAGAAAAAATCTCATATTTATGCATGAGGAGACTAATGCAGGTTTCCTTAGTTTTGCTATCACCCTCATGATGCATTTGCAATCTATGCCATATTTCAAAAGCACTCTCACAACCCCTAATTCTATTGTATTCACTCTCATTAAGCCCACAATACAAGATGTTCATGATTTTTTGACCTAGAAAGTGAATCTAGTTCATCTTCATTTGGGGGGGTGTATGGATTTTGAAGAAACATCCAATACTTGAGGTCATTAGATATTAGGAATATTTTCATCCTATTCTTCCAATAATCATAGTTTGACCCATTAAGTAAAGGAGGTCTACTTGTGCATAATCCTTCTATGTGATTAGATGATGTAGAAGTCATGCTAAAAATACAATTAAGTATGTGATTTAGCTCACAAGGCTCTGATACCAAATGTAGGATCGTGATGGTCTCTAATTCTAATCACTTTTAATCCTAATTACCTACTTGTTTAAACAATCAAAGAATGCACAGCGGAATTTAAAACAAACAAGCAAGTAAGGAGGGAGATAATGCAAACCACAATGGAGACGGGGGATTTTACAGAGGTTCGGCACCCCACCCGGGTCCTAGTCCTCTCTTGCAAGCTCCGCTCGGATCACCGAGCTTCGCTCACGACTTCACTAACCACTCCCCGTTCCAGGCCAGGAGAGAACACTTTTACAATACAAGCACCGCGAACACCCTCGCTTGCTCGACCTTCTTCCTCTCACAATCTGAGAGGAAACACTTCGGGTTTTCACTGAAATCCTTGCTTCTTGAACAACAAGTGAGTGGGACAACACTCTCTAAATATTGAGCAACCTTTGAGTATGATTTGGCTATGATCAAATGTGTGGAATTTAGGCTTAGAGTGTAGGATTGGGGAAATTGGAGCTTGGGAGTTTCTTTCTAGTGTATGTGACAAATGGAAGTGTGAGAGATGTATAATTGTGTCAAGGGAACACCTATTTATAAGCTCCTAAGGTCTTATAGCCGTTGGGGTTAAGTTGGATAAGAGTTGTGTAAGATACACAAAACAATAATCCGCAGGACCCAAAACTAAGTAAGCTCGGTCGACCGGATCGGGCTGAACGGTCGACCGTTTGGCAATTTTTAACTCGGTTCGTTCGACCGGTTAAATACCGGTCGACCGCCAAAGGGTATAATCTAGGTACACTTAAGTTATCTGTCAAACACCGAGATAGGTTTGGTCGACCGATTCATGACAGGCTCTTTGGGATTGACAAACAAGATCATATTGGGTCGACCAAAAACAAACAGACAGTTCGGGTTTGTCAAGACATCTATGTTCGGTCGACCGAACAAGGTCGTCGGTCGACCGATTGGAAAAAGTATTTTGGGGGTATTTGGAAATAATACAAATACAACCGTTAGGTATATACGACAAAACAAACGGTCAGAAATTTGTTGTTACTCGGTCGATCGAAAAGTCTGGACGGTTGACCGAACTAGGGCAATAAACCACTAATAGGATATATGATCTCTCGATCGACCGAACGATCTGTTTTGGTCGACCGAATGTGGGCAGACAGTTCAAGTTAATGTTTGGTGTTTTCCGGTCTAAGTTTGGGTGATCTAGTGTGTGTTTGAGTTGATTTTAGCTCAAGTATGATCAATTACACATAGTTCCTAAGACTCAAAATAAATCAAGATTACATGTCTTCAAATAAGCTTTATTACATGTTTTGACTTGATTTCCTTTCTTCCTTGAGTCTTGATGACCTGTAGAAGTTAGCACATATCAATATATATGCAATGCAATATGTGTGCTACTCTACATAGATTACAATTAAGATTAGGTTGATTAAATGATCAAAACATAGATTAAGGCCAAAAAGCCAACAGACACTACCCTTGAATGATCTTGGTCGTCTCCAACAGGAACCTAATGGTGCCCTCTTGTACTCTAGGTACGGTAACAGTCTGTTATTCAAAGGTCTCCCAATGTGGAAATGTTCCCAGCCACAACTGCAGGAATGTCAGAAAACCACACAAATGTTTGGTGAGAATCAATGAAGCTTCGTCTAACATGTGATATAAGTGGGCCAGAGTCGCACTACCCCAACTATACTCTGATGCGAGAGCCAAATCTCTGAGCAAAGGAAAGTACTTCAAGTGAACCATTGTGCCACTCTTATCTACCAAAATACTTCATCCCAGCTGGAATAGAATAAAGACTGTAGTATGTCATGTAATCGTCTCCTCATCAGCATCGAAAGCCAACTGCTGAAATCGATCTTGCAACAAACCCAGAGTTATCGAACCCTTACGGCCTAAGTCATCGGGGACCTGACCCAATAGATCCATGCATACATCTGACCAAACGTACTCCTGAGACTCACACACCAGCAAACTGTCTACGCGCAAGCCTGTAATCAAAGAGATGTCATAAAAGGTGCAGGTGATCTCCCCATGTCACTGGTGAAAGCAATGAGTCTCTAGTCTTCAACGCTCCACCATCGCCCCCAGCAATGTATGATCCAACTAGACTCAGGCTAACTGAGTGACTGTGTCAAATCCTGCCAGATGTAGCAGAAATGACATCCTCTCATCAGTGATATGTCATTCATTGAGCTTGGATCCATGCTCAACGCATTTTACGTCAACAACTTCCTTCAGCATAAATTAAGATAAATGTCAGAATATATATATGTATGTGCAAATATTTCATTTGAAAGTAGTAAAATGCTTACAAAATCCTTGAACAAGTTGAACTTGTCGTTGGCTTGCAAAACCAACACTGATCTGTCTATCGGAGCCTATGAAGTGTAGCTGCCTCTAATTGAATCGGTACTGGAACCACCAAACTCCATTTGTACATAACACGATACATATTAGAAAACATTCAAGTGTTGCAAATCAAATCTTAAGAACCAACATAATAGTAATTACAATCATAAAAATTTAATTCATAAAAATACGAGTCTTTACAAAGTAGTTTACATTAATTCAAGTCTTACACCACAATCAAATATTAAGAACCATTCAAGTCTTACATCTTGATCATTCTAAAATTCAATTAATCTCTCTTTTGCTTTTTGCAAAGAATTCTCTTCAAGTTAAGTTGTATAATTATTATTTTATTTTAGATTTTTTTGTTTGAAAATCTTAGATACTATTTCTTATCCAATTTTTATTGAATTTTATTTTACTTGTGTTGTTTATCTCATTTTTTCTCTTATATTGAGATAGATAATTTTCTACAACTCATTGGTCCAACAGAAGAATATATAATTTTTTGTAATGTTATAACCATATTTTCGTATATATTTTAAATGTTCTTATATTGCTAATGTATTTTTTGAAAAAGGATTCACTGGAATATCTAGATGATTTTATTTAGGAATGGTTTAATTTTATTGTTTTTCTAATAACCAATTTATATAATTTAGTTTCTTCGTTTCTATTAGTTTTGTCTATTCCATGAAAAGGTACCAAAGTTATTTATATAATTTTTAAGGAAAACTTATTGTTGTCATCCATATACGAACAGAAAATTACGAAAAAGGCTAAAATATGCGACAACAAGTCAAGATAATTACAATTATAGTTTCGAAGTTGAACCGGTTGGATTCCTACATGCAACCACAACGGGTTCAACTTGCAAAATGACAAATCACTTTCGTATAGATATTTTTTCATATTGAAACATTTTTGTAACTTCCAAGCGAAGGCCGTAATTTTTAATATAATAAACTTTACATTACAAATTAAAAAACTAAGATTTTTTTCCTTGAAAACTAGTCTACACCCACGATCCGTGAGCACGAAATTTGCAAACCCCGCTCCTCACCTCACCTCTCTTCTCCTCTCCTCTCGTAGTTCTGTCTCCCATCAGCCCATCGCATTTTTTTCGACGTAATTACTTTCTGTTTTGACGTTGACCGTTATTCTAAAAACGTAACCCACATAATTCATCGGAGTTCTTATTTTGGGATCCACGTTCAATTTTCGCATTATTTTTTTGTCTTACGTAATAATTAATAGAATTAACATTTATTTTCTTTGTAAAATATTAATATTTTGAATTTTTAAAAAAATTTATATTAAATTTAATTAAATATAGTAGTTGAATTTATGTTTCCATTCATATATATACTTAAAATAATTTTTGATACATTACATCAATTGTATAACATGCATTTTGTCATGAAACTTGTTTTTTTATTTTGTTAAAATTAATTTTTTATTATTATCGTGAACATTTTTGTTGTCAAAATGAGTCATTTTAGTAGAAGTCGCTCTGCACAAAACGCACGTGAGTATAATGATGCAGTGGACATAGAGTCTATTTCCCTACTTCTCGGAATACCAAATTGCACATTCAGAGTCAATGACATTTCCGCAAATGTAAGTACCAACAAAAATCATATTTTATTAATTTGTGTACTTAAATTACATATTTTTTTGGTTGGTTTATTTTTCACGAAATATTTTAATATATTGTAGCTGGAGATTGTTTTGGAATGTCGTGCACATCGTCCAGTCAATGCTTTCCACGACAGTTTAGTGAGACCCTCAAAATTTTGGGACTATATCAACTTGCCTAGATAAAACATACAAGGACAGACCACAGATTGATTACTGCACTTGTAGAGCGTTGACGTCCTGAGACTCACACTTTCTACTTGCCGGTTGGGGAGGTTGGACTTACATTGCAGAATGTG
The DNA here is from genome assembly GCA_963682175.1 of Triglochin maritima. NCBI lineage: Eukaryota > Viridiplantae > Streptophyta > Magnoliopsida > Alismatales > Juncaginaceae > Triglochin > Triglochin maritima. The sequence continues at coordinate 33,130,863 of OY821772.1, forward strand.
AGTTGCTTGTGGGGTCTACCTATCACTGGTCTTCCAATAATTGGGCACAGTGATCGAGATAGTCGGGAGTTAATCAAAAATGCTTTTGGGATTGATATTATCAATGCCGAGATGATGAGAAAAGGTAAACGAACGGTGGTTGCATATCAGCCTTAAATTTTCAAAGAGTCGGCCTTTAGCATCAGTTTACAATGGTTGCGAGTCAATTACGGGAACCACATCAGTTTAGATTTGTTTGGATCCATGGTTTTCCCTGATAGCTCTGGAACAGACGTTCAGTTATGTATTTGAGGTTTTTGCAGGATTTGGATAAGTCGTTAGTGTACAATTGGGGTGCGGCTGTTCTTTAATGTTTATATCGTCATTTGTCCATTTCATGTCAAACTGGTAAGAAGAACATTGGTGATGCATTATTACTCCTTTAGCACTGGTCTTGGACTCGGTTTTCTATAGCCCGACCGAGACACGTGGGTCTTGCTGAGTGTCTAGGTGGAGAAGACCCTGAATCGCGACTTCCATTTGCTATTAAGTGGCAATACTCACAGACTTATGAGGTTAGTACCGCACGTAATTGTCTCACACATTACAGAAATGAGTTTGAATGTATGTTGGATGAGCATGTAAACTGGCAGTCGTATACTTCATATTTGTCATTGCTTCCTGACCGGGTACTTAGTGATGGTGCATATTGGCTCGCGAGAGTGCCCTTGATTCATTTATGGATGATATCATGGCATTATACAGAAGGAAAAATATGAGACAGTTTGGACTTTTTCAGACAATGCCACCGCCAGAGCCTCATCCGTGGACAGAGCTGAAAAGACTTGATAAGATAGTTCATGTGGCCCGACAGAAAGATGATTGGTCAGCAAAGCATCAAATTTACATACTGGAGTGGGATAGACCGCAGATTTATGAGGAAAACCGACACTATGATCACAGAGAGAATCAACGGTATCGTCAGTGGTTTCAGCATAACAGTATGTACACAGTCTACATACGAGGCCAAATAGAGTTCGGTTTGGATAGGTCGTTGCCAACCCCACGTGATTCCATCGAGGACCTCGATTACGTTCCTAGTGGACCATGTATTCGACGAATGGTATGTTTTTCTAATTTGACAACTAATTTTGTTGTGTGTTAATGTTCAACTATCAAACTATAATTTCAGGGTTTACGTAGCATCCAACGGGCTGCATTTGTTATTAAGCGGCTGTACAAAAGTGGAACTAAGGGACTCTGTAAAATGTTGCTGAAAAGTGACCAACTCGATGTCGTCGATTGCGATCAGGTTCACGAATTTGAAAGCGTATTAATTAATGTTGGATTACCTGCAGATGTAGAGTCGATTCCTGGAGATGATGATGGTAATGATGACTATCGTGATGATTGTGCGGTACCTACACATGAGGACCAAACAACATAAAGTTTTGGCCCATCCAATACATACAGTGACATTGGCACAGGTTCATCGCAGATTGGACCTTCTCATACATACAACGTCATTGGTGCAGGTCCATCGTAGTTTGGACCTTCTCAAACATACGATTACATTGCCGCAGGTCCATTGCAGTTTGGACCCTGTCATACATACGGTGACATTGGCGCAGGACCATCACAACCATCCCAGTTCGGGCTTTCCCAGATTCCCGAAGATTAACCCAACTATCACATACCGACTATTAATTATGACACCCCTCAGTTGCTGCAGACAGACTTGGGAACTTGGTTTGATGGTATATTCAGCCCAGCAGCTGATCAGGGGTACACTTTTGCACTAACTCTTGTACCGTCTATAGTTTACGAGACTCAGTCACCTTTTTTACCTGTTGAGACTCAGTCACCTTTTTTTCCTCTTGAGACTCAGTCACCTTTCAGACTCGGTCACCTTTTTTGCCTGTAGGGACTCAAGCACGTTCTTCATTGGTTCCATACGAACAATCTGAGGATGATGAACAATCTGTGCATGCTGATGGGACTCCAGTCGGTCGAGGGCTTTGACGCAAGATGAAGAAGAAGATATTCACTCCCACCTAGGAGTTGATATTTTAGTTCAGTTGTACATATGTTCTACTTTTAGTTGTTATGATTTGTTTCTGTCATTTTAGTTGATATGGTTTCACTTACAAATATGACTTGCAACACTCGTACTTATTCAACATAATTTAACAGCTAACAATTGAGGCAACAAAGCATATGAACCTGACCAGCTTCCAAACATGTATGCAACATCAATCTCGCGGGCACGCCATAATTTATTGTACTTTGGATTAACACATGAAAATACGTTTCTTACCAGACCATGAACTTGTTTAATCGGGAGCGAGACATTATTTTCGACGTCTTCACGGATGATATCGGCCATCATCTTCGCAGTCAGCTGAGCATGATCGAATCGGGGAACTGTAGACCTACATATATGCTTGTACGGACGTTTTCTTATCGACCATTCATCACCAGAGCCGGTCTGTGCAGCGTACAACATCTAGCTACAATTTTCATCTTTACATCTGACCTTATATTTGATTTTGCTGTTGTCTTGCACCTTGATCTCCCGATTATTGTCAATGTGTCATTTTGATATGGCGTTCTTTAGAGCGTCTTTCGATGAGAAGGCTTGATTCTCAGCTAACGGACCCTCAACTATTACGCTGGTTTCTATAAACAATGTATCTGTAGGAACCCAACTAGAACAATCATTAAAGCTTTTAGCTGGGTGAACCCAACCCCTACCTCTAAATGGGTTGAACTGGCTTAACTGATTTACATTCGGATCAATATCTTCATCCTCCTCAACCTCATCATCTTCCTCACCTGATGATTCATTCATGACCTCTGACTCAATATTGTAATCTTCGTCATCATTTTCTTCACCATCAGTCAGTATCGACTTGAAATTTGTTCTTTCTTGTTGATTCAAATCAGAAGTTCTATTCGCAGGTCGACTGATTTCTGCTATGGTGTTTGCAACAAATGCTTGTTGAGATATGAACCGTGCATTTTCGAATAAGTTGTTTCATAGGCTATTCTCCAGGAATTTTCGTCATATACGGACATCACGTTAAAAAAAAGAAACCAGTCGGTGCAATGTTGACACGACATTGAATATCAATCAAGTACCGAGATTCTTCGACTTGCAAACCTTGATAAATCCAACTCTTAATTTCTTCTAAGGTTACATTTTCGGTCGCTGAAACTGTAAGTCTTGGACTTATCGTGTACTCTACATTATAACTTGCATTTTTAGTTATATCACCGCCAAAGTACACACTTACCGCAATCATTTTGTTAATCTACAATGCAATATTTTTTCATTAGTTTTATACTAAAATTACTTCAATATTCAACATTATTACTATTTGTTAATCACACATAATACAAATTAAGAAGAAATTTTTTTACCTCAAATATCACCAACAAAACCCCACAGATCAGAATTTCGGATATCACCGGGCAAAATATTTGTAAATCAACTAGATTTGACGAATGTGTAGGGTGGAATGAGTGAGAAATATGAAATGAAAGAGAAACGAAGTGGGACGGATTTTTATAGATTTTTGTGTCTACGGATCGCGGGTCTGACTAGTTTTCGAAGAAGAAAAAAATCTTAGTTTTATAATTTTTAATTTTTAATTTAAAGTTTATTATATTAAAAAAATTGGGGTCGAAGGGGCATATTTTATTTGTTTGGAAAGCCATTGTTACTTGTTAGCACATCTATCTCGTATAAATTTATTGTTTATTCAGCTTAATTGATAATCCGGAATGTGATTTGACGGCCCATCGGGCTTCCCTTCATGATTCATGTATCAATCACAATACTGACAATGGCTCCTAATTCTAAGGTGGTTTTTGCAATATTCCACCTGTTGGCCCGTAATTTTTATATATAATAAAAAAAGTCAAAATTTTAAATATAGGAATAAAAAAATTGAATTCTACTCGGATCGCCGGTGTGACCGCGATCCGTCACTTTTTTTAATTATTTTTTTGTTGCACAGATCGCAGGTGTGAACCGCGATCCTTCAGTTTTTTTAATTTTTTCCTCCCACGGATCGCGGTTCACACCTGTGATCCATAACTTTTAAAAATAAAACTAAAAATTCACATATCGCGGGTGTGAACCACGATCCGTGGGGAAAAAACTAAAAAATCTGAAGGATCGCAGTTCACACCCGCGATATGTGTTATAATTTAGTTGATTTACAAATATTTTGCCCGGTGATATCCAAAATTCTGATATGTGGGGTTTTGTAGGTGATATTTGAGGTAAAAAAATTCCTTCTTAATTTGTATTACGTGTGATTAACAAATTCTCTTATCAAGAATAATAAATTATTTACAACTAAATATTAAACAAACACTAAAATTAAATAAAACGAAAAAATTGGTGATGAAGTCAAAATTCCGTAAGGTGTAGACTCGTTACAAACGTTTTGGAGGTCGTTGCAACAAAAAATTAAAAACAAAATTAAGTTTTAATTTTTTTATAACAATTGGTTAACATATTTCGAAATATATATATATTAAAAAACAGATTAAAAATGATTTTTAAAAAAACAAAATCAATAAAAGAAAATAAAATAAAAAAATCAAGATCGGTGCAATTTTTAAAATAAAAAACTAATTATTTAGGTTTAGTGATTTTTGTTTTATAATTTTTTGTTTTGATTTTTTAATATATATTTTTCAAAATATGTGTTTCTAAGTGCTATTATTTTAAAATATAAAAAAATTAATTTTTTTGCTACATAAACCTCCAAAAATGTTTGCAATGAGTGTGCACTCTACAGATTTTTGATTCTCTTACTTTATCAAGATATTAACCACAAGTATATAGTAGTATCCACAGAAATAATACAAAAACCAAGATCAATTCCAAGATGTAATACGGAGTAGCCAAAAGTCGTTAGACCAAACAAATAATACAACCTTACGCACATAGTATAATAATGAAATAATCCCAGTGAAGGTTTTATAAATAGCCTTCCCTTCATTTATCAAACACAACTACAACAATAACACTTACAAAGTAACAATGGCTTCCAATTTTAAGGTGGTTTTTGCAACGTTCTTCCTGTTGGCACTAATTTGCTCAACCACTTCTACTGCCATGAAGCCACCATGGGCCTGTCACGCAAAATTGGTAATAACCAAGTCAATTGCTAATTCTCTCTCTCTCTAAATCATTTTCAATTTTCGGCATGTATACCATGATCATGAATTGTTTGGTATCTTAATGGACGTGTTTTAGGTTGGTAAATCATCATATGCATATTGTGATGCTTTTCATACAACAGACTACACAATTCTTGTAATAATTGATCTATAAATATCAAACATAACAGCTATGTAGCAAAGAATGACACACTATACCATGATTTGAGTGCTGAAACCCTATGATTACACGCCCCCCGAGGGAAAACCGGGGTGCATCCTAACGACTCGATAAGACCTAAAGCCAGTAAACCAAAAATCCTAATGCATCAAGTTCAAGACAATTTTGGGAGCTTTCTTTTTACTTTGCCTCTCAACGGTTTTGCACGTGCTGAACACACGCAAAACCTACAAAACATTTTCTTTCGCAAACACATGAAGATTTTGAAAGAAATATGGAAATTTTAAAGCACTCGGCAAGCAAAAGAAGACAAGTCACCCAAGGATCATGGCAAGCATATATATCAATGTTAAATGTGGCACACAAACATGACCCTAGCAGTACACACAAAAGAAAACAAAACCAAAGGAAAAAGACTCGAATATGTACACACGTAAAACATCCCCCCACACCTACCTCATGCATTGTCCTCAATGAATGCGAACAAGATACTACATGGATATATGCATGAAAAAGGAAAGATCTCACCAACATGAAGTACAAAAGGACGTTCAGGGTCATGTTGATGGACACAAACCCAAATTCCCTCAAAACCTGTGAGAAGCTGAAGAAGGGAGATAAATACGTGAAGAAATTGGGGCCCAAGTACACAAGGGTTGGGGCCCACAACAATCGATGCTCACTGAAGGAGTCTTTTATTACACACTTCTCTTTTTTCTTTTTTTTCTTTTTTTTCGATATTTTTTTACATGATATGTACAGGAACAACGATATTCTCATAATCATTTGGTCAAGGAACATCAAATGAGAACATCAAGTCATGAGGACCAGAGACTTGCCGAGATGGGCAAACTCCACTGGTACTCTGAGGTGTCATGAGGGGTGAAAGGTCAAAGCTGAAAGGCTTGAACCCCTCATGATATTGGTTGGGTGTGGGCAACAAAGAATGAAGTTGTGTTGCCTCACTAGGGTTTAATTTCTCATCGAAGAAAACTCTCCAACCAATAGGCGGGTGCATCGGAATGAGTTCCTCAGGCTCATTCGATGGATGCAGCGGACTTGCATCACTAAGAATGGGGCTTCTCCCCAAGTCATCCAACAAGGACCTCCCACCATCATTTAGATCATCAAGCATAAGCTCGGTCATAGGTGGGTCCTTGTTGGAGTCAATATGAAGCTCAAATGGCTCAATGGCCATGGGACATGAGGTAGAGACACCTTCTGGTATAGGCATATGATGAGGTGTCTCACTCTCACTAGTACTCTCAACTGAATCATGCAACGAACACTCCCTTTGGACATTCATGTCCGAGGCCAACTCACTCTGTTGCATTGCGAAGACAGGCAATGAGTTTTCGCTGGGCCCACGAACATTCTCAACGGGTTGCATTGGGGTTAGGGGTGTTCGTTGATTTTGTGGTGCTTTCTCCAATTGGCGGGTGAGATTTAGATTTAAAGGTTCATCCATGGGTTCTTGTTGCTTACCAGAGTTGAACACATGAAACTCGGCACTCATGTTACCGAATGAGAGCTTCATGAGACCATTTCTACAATTAATCAAGGCATTGGAGGTTGCCAGAAATGGTCTACCCAAAATCAAAGGTATTTGAGAGTGGGTGTTCGCAAAAGGATTGGTATCGAGGACAACAAAATCGACTGGAAATATAAAATCTCCAACTTTGATAAGCACATCCTCGATAATCCCCATGGGAATACGAATGGATCTATCCGCCAATTGGAGGGTGATCTTAGTTGGTTTCAATTCTCCCAAGTTCAACTGTTTATAAACAGAGAATGGGAGGAGGTTGACCGCTGATCCTAAATCAAGCAAAACATTGCTCATTCTAGTGTCCCATATCGTACACTGAATAGTAGGACACCCAGGGTCCTTGTATTTTATGTAGGTAGGATTGGACAAAAGTGAGCTGATATTTGCAACCAAGAATGCTTTCTTAGGAACATTGGTCTTCCTCTTGGTTGTGCAGAGATCCTTCAACACTTTGGCATATTGAGGTATTTGTTGGATGACATCCAACAAGGGGATGTTAACATTTACTTGCTTAAACACCTCTAATATCTTGTCCATGTTGTCACTCTGCTTTTTGGTTAACCTACTTGGATATGGAGCTTTTGGCAGGTAGGTTTTCTGCGGTGCCTGAGAAGAAAGAAGTGTTGGTGTATTACCCTCACCCTCAGCCTCTTCTTCACCACCATTCCCACTGAGGGGCTGCATAGATGGTGGTTGTTGTGGCAAGGAAATGTGATTGTCAACCTGTTTTCCATTCCTTAAGGTCACAATGGAATTGACATGGTCAACAGGTTCCTCCACATAGTTCACTTGCCTCCCCCGAGGTACCACGTTCTCATTTTGCATGTGTTGTTGTTGGTGCATACAGGGGTTAGCCTCAGGCTAGCTAGGAAAAGACCCTCTCTCTCTTTCATGTACAGACTGAGCCAATTGGCCCATCTGAAGCTCTAGAGATTTGATGGTCTGCTGATTTGAAGTGAGAACTTGACTCGTGGTTGACATAAAAAATTTCATTGAGTTTTCAAGTCCACGAGTCAATGTCTCAAGCGAATTGAATCGGGTTTCCATATTATTGGAATTTGGGAAACCCGATTGATTGGTGGTTTGTGTTTGGGGTGGCTGATAGGAATGTGCATGCATGGGAGGTTGGTGTGATTGGTAATGTGGTCTAGAGGAGTTTGAAGGACCACCCGAGGCATTAGTTTGGTTCCATGAAACATTGGGGTGGTTCCTCCATCCAGGATTATAAGATGATGAGTATGGGTCATTCCTGGCTCTATCATAGATGGCGTTGACACGCTCCATCTCAGGAGGAATGGACTCACACTCGCTTTCTACATGACCTATCCTACCACATGAATGACAGGGAACTGGACCAGATGTGGACATGTGAGGTGCACCATGTTGGTTTTGGAGCTCAATCGAATCCATACGGCGCATTAAGGTCGCCATGCGCGCCTCGGTGGCCGTAGTGGTATCGATAACAAATGTGGCACCCGATCTAGTCGAGTTTGCATTCGCGATCCTTGCTCCTATGCTAGATGATGCAGGTGGTTCCCTCACACTCTCCCATTGCATGGTTTACTCAGCGAGGTCTTCTAGGAAGGCCCACGCCTCCCTTTCATCCTTTCCCAAGAACTCTCCTTGACACATGGACTCAAGGAGCGTTCTTGACGGGATGTGAAGACCTTCGTAAACAATCTGACAAAGACGCCACAACTCAATGTCATGGTGAGGGCACGAGGATAGTAGCTCTTTGAACCTCTCTAGATATGCATGAAATGGTTCGGTCTCATGTTGATAGAACGAATTGATTTCGTTCCTCAATTTTTGAGTCCGATGATTTGGAAAGTACTTCTTGAGGAATGCAGATTGAAACTCATCCCAAGTCCTAAAGGAATTCGCCTGGTTGCTGTACAACCACTTCTTGGCATCATCCATTAATGCGAAAGGAACGAGCCTAAGGTGGATGGAGTCTGTGCTAAGTTGTTGCAGCTTGAACATAGCACAGACCTCCTCAAATTTCCTGAGAAAGATATAGGAGTCACCCTTCCCAGTGAAGTGAGGGAGCATGGAAATAAACTGAGGCTTAACCTCAAAATGGTTCCCATTAACCTCTGGTAATACGATGCACGAGGGTAGAGCTGTACGGCTCGGGTAGCATCGATCACGTAGAGGTATGGGAACGACAACAGGACGCTCAGGTGGGTCCAGCAACTGCTCCTCCTCGCGGAAATTAGCAGCCATTGAACCCAAACTATGTGCGACACGAGAGGAGGAAGGTGTCGAGAAATCGATGACCGAAGCCGGATTGACAATGCTCCTCGTCAAACGACCACTCTCGTCTCGTGTCCACGAAAGCATGCACAAAGGTGCACACAAACCAAAAAAAAAATTAACAAAGAATGTACGTAGAGGAGAAGACGGGGGGACACAGGAGAGAAAGAATGACTCAGGAGAGTAAGGAAGAAGTCCTTATGCTACGGTGGATGAGTACAGGTAGAAGCACACAAGCAAACAAGACTCAAGTAATCCTAAGGTCGCTATAGGTCCTTACAGCTAGACGACGCCTAACTGCGAGGTCACGCGGCCTCAACACGCCTCACCTCCCTACAACGAGGACCACAAAGCCCAGCAAGTGAGTCAAGATCCGGAGATCTCGTCTCTCCTACTATCGACAAAGTGGGCAACGCCGATCAGGTTATGACGGTCGGGACCGGATCACTCTCCTAATGCGTCTGAATTCCTTAAGGCCAATGTCTACTTGATTTTAGAAATTAGGCTCTTGATTAGTGTGGTTTTTGGGGTGAAGGAAAGGGTGATGAAATCCCCCACCTTATCTTTTACGCGACAACCCCTCCTTAGTAGCATTTTAGAGTCTTAATCTAACAATCAACTCTCCAAACAAAACGCTCAACTCACATTTGTTGCAATGCACTTCCTACTAACTAATGCATGTTCATACGAAATGCATGAATGGGAGTAGAAGGTGTGTACCTCACGCCAGCTCTCAGCAACAGAAAATAAAGCTAAGATAAAAGACAATCTAAATGCCTAAGTCACATACATGATGCATGAGCTAAACAAAAAGAATGCCTAATCTTTTGCTTTGAGTTTTAGGGTCCAAGTTGCTTAAGGGAAGTTGATTATGAATTTGGGAGCCATCTAAGAGTCAGAACATGCACAAATGGAGTCCCAGATTACTATATCAATTAGGGTAACGACACAAAGAAAGGAGAATGTGAACTGAGCTCACCAGACCGCTGATTGGCGGTCTCAGACCGCTGATTGGCGGTCTGAAGTGCCCAGTTAGCCTTGAAATTTCTCCAGAAGCCTTCCCTTGCTATTCCCAGTCTCCGGAAACAGCGAAAAACTACAAAACACAAATTAAATCCACTCGAATCGTCCAAACAAGAGTCTGGACTGGCACCTCCCCGGCAACGGCGCCAAAAACTTGTTGCACGTTTTATTTACAACCGCAAGTGCACGACCGCGATGAAGCGGTGGCAAGTACGGGTCGTCCTCAGGGAGGTGAGCAACATCTTGTTTATCAGAAATCAAGTGACACAAAAAGGTGGAGAAAGATGTTTATGCTACTCTACTCTATACTACACTAAGAAGTAGGAAATGCGAAAGGAAGAACCAAACAATGAAATAATAACTAAGCTAAGAACAAAGGAAGAATGCTGGAATACAGAAATGGGAAAACCCCTAAGGGGTGGAGTGAGTGCACACATGCAAAGAGGTGGGTGTAGAATACATTCTTTAAGCACATGAAGGTGGTGTTTATCAAGTATAGGAAGTGTCTAAATGTTATGGCAAAACCTATCAATCTATTCACCAACTTAGTTGATTAACATTTACATATGCAAGTTGTTTATTTCAGAACCTAAACAAGCATGAGAGGTGTCTAATCATTTTGGCAAAACTCATCAAGTTATAAATTCTATCCTAAACAAGCAAGCATACATTCATGTTTTATCAACACATCAAAAATAAAGCATTCATCCCATTCTCTAATGCATGTATGTACATATACTCCACCCCCCAAAGGGGATGGAACTACTCACTAAACATTACACTAATTATTAAACTAAACAAAGAAAGCATATTAACTAAGCTAGTAAAACTAATGAAATGAGATTAAGCAAAGCAAAGCAAGAAACATAAAACAAATAACATAATAAACAAAACTTGTATTAAAATGACTCACATTAAAAGTAGCATCCTCCTACTTTAGTGTGTGCTTCAAGGCCTCACTTCTAGTAGGAAGAATAGCCACTTAAATATGGAGTGATTACAATGGAAGGTGAAGAGTTCTATTTATAGCCATGGAAAAAGGCAAACCGGGACAATCCCCCGATGTGGGACTAAACAGATACCAAAAATAGCCTAAACAAACATTAATACACGTCCAGGAGAAAACTTGGCGGATTTGGGCCAAAACAGACCGCCAATTAGCGGTCTTGGACCGCCAATTGGCGGTCCAAAAGGTCCGGATCTAGTTGAATCTTGTTCTGGGCTTTTCTCTGTGTATTTGGTGGTCTTGGATGCATCTACTTTGTTTATTGGAGCTCCGACCCGAATCCAATTGCTAAAATACTCCCCATGATGGTGTGGAGTATTCTGTTTTGCTCTTAGGTCCTTCTGTCTTGTGTTCATGTCCTTCTCCCTTGCATCTTGTTCCCCAGATCTCACTGTTCAGTCCTTTTTCCCAGCTTTTGAGTCCTTTTATGTTTCATCTCTTCAAACCTATTTATTCATGAAAACTAAACATAAAACTCGTAACATAGCATTGTTTAGGTGAAAGATAATGGATATAAGATACAAATATAAGCATGAAATGATGTCAATCAGTCGACCAAGGGGAAAGTCGACACGTCGAGACCCGAGTGCCTTTGAGTATGCTGAGTGAAGTCGTGGTCGATTTTCTAGTTGTCAGAGCAGGGGTCGTGGTCGCTCTTCTTGTTCGTCTCGATCGTCTATAAACATGAGTACATGATCTGGTATGACGACATGTTTGTTGTTATTATTATTACTTCGTTGTTGTTTTTTCAGTAAACATGTTCTTCTAGGTATTATATATAACTTTGCTATTTTTCATCCTGTAGTGTCCGAACAGATTGACATCGATAACTTCCCATATGTTGATAGACTTTCAGGAATCATCTTACCATTTCTGGAGAGGTGGAATGATGTACGTCCTGATGGCAACTGTGGATTTCGATGTATTGTCAATGTTTTCCAAGGTGGTCAAGACAATTAGTTTTACGCCCATCGTGCGATTTCTAATAAGATAGGGGCGCATCCCTTTTATGAGCATGTTTGTTATGATGGTGTGGTACAAGATCGTCAGCGAATTGATTGGGGCGGAGGATCTGTGGTGAGGATCATTATATGGAGATTTGGTGCGACTTGTTCCTGATTGCCAATTTTTACAAGTGTGTAGTTATATCTTTCTCGGTGGGAATGGATAGTTTGTTATACCCGTGTATTGCAGTTCTACCTTGGGAGAGTACGTCTACCATGACGAAGCCAAGTAGAGAGTTGATTATTGCTCATTTAGGAAGTTACAAACATTACATTCGTTTAGAATTAACTGAGGGATTTCCAGTACCTCCTATAGCGACCCTGTGGTTTCAAATGCGACACGAGAGTGTTCTTGGATGGGAGGTGGAGTACGAAAGTAGGAGAGTATATTGGGACCAGTTACGTAGTAGATTTTGATTATAATTTGTAATGTATTGGTTATTGTGCTTTTAATGTGTAATTTGTTCGTGTTGCTTTCTTATTGTGTTGTTTTTTATCATATTTCAAATTAAAAATGCATCAAATATAGCAAATAGTGAGAAGATATGTTCGTCAGAAATAAATAATAAGAGTACAATAAGTAAGCAAATACAAATAATAAGAGTTCAACATATAATAAAATAAATACAAATACAAATAATAAGAGTTCAACAGATAAAAAAGTAAATAATCTACAAGCCCACTACAACTCAACATCGGAATCGTAGTCGGAAATACCCAACTGACTATTCCACGCATGTATGAAGTCATCCCAGCCTACACATGCAGATCTCTTCTCCTCGTTCAGCATTTGGTCCCTATAATCCAAAAATGGATGCGCAAGCAGTATCACCCTACTCATCCACTCTATATAACATCAAAATTATTGTACATTAACAAGAAAAACAAAATATACATTACAAATAAAAAATAATTTACAAAAACTTATTGAATCGCCACATACCCTATCCAGTGGTCTCTCAGGTCTCGGGGCGGTACCACGCACGAGAGATGGACGTTAGTACCTACCAAACCAATCCAAATAATTTGCATGAGAAGTAGAGGGGTCGCGGCTACGTGTGAGATTGCCAGGGTGAAGTCGGCCCCCTCTCGGAAATGTCCTCCAAATCGATTCCGTCATCGAAGCGTTGTACTTGACGTCGTACGTCGTCGCAATTGTACACCACACTGCATGCTCTGGCGTCGGGAAGTCAACCGGGATAACCTGAATGTATCCTAAGTGACGCAAGACGCGGTCAGGAAAATAAGGTTCCATGATATCCCAATAACAAATAATGCCCATCAATAAAGTCATCGGTACAGCCGCAGCAGGCTCAAGACCATAGGGCAAACACTCCACCTAGACGTTTACACATTAATAAAAAAATTAAATAAAAGTGAATGGTATAGAGTTTTATACCTGCAATGCAGTCATCTGATCTAGTCGTTTATGAATGGAATGGAGTCGCCCCTCGCTCATATCCTTGCTCCAGACATCCCACATACGTGAACGAGGATCGCCCGACTCAACAATTTTCCGCTCTGGATGCGGGCGGAAATGACGAAAATACTCATATATCCAAGCCTACAACAACGTAAGACAACACGCAATACCATAATAATCAGCACATCTAGCTATCCCCAACTGGCGATATAGGTATGCCAACGTCGCCGACCCCCATCGTCACTCTCGTCGTCACTCTCCACCTTCTCTGAATCCTCCTCGTCGTCGAAAGAATCATCATGTGTCTAACGACGACGTAAACTATCACTTTCCCTCCTAACCGAAGCAGATATACCCTGTCTATGTGGATGACGATGTGTTGAATCCTCCTCGTAAGCATGTACAGTGTGTAACGGTAGGGGTGAAACTTTGTGTCTGAAATTCGTCAACCTGACCGACTCCGTATTCAAAATCAAAAGATTTATCTGAGAAAAAAAATTGCAACCGAATTTGTATTCAGATATCAACATCCTTAAAAAAGCGAAGAGAATATGGATATTAGTACATTCGATTCGAATAATATCTGACCCCTTGGGGGGGCGGCTACCAAGAACGCTCACACCAAAAAAAATATGTTGGTGACTCTTTTCCAGATTCTTATTTTACCAGATTCGAGTGTACCACGATGTCTGCTGACTCTTTTCCTGGTTTCCGAGATATTCTTTTTAATGATTAGGAGAGGAAGATGAAGAGAGAGTGGTGGTAGGAGAGTGAAATGAGGAGATGTATAACTAGAAATGAGAGAATGGCAAAATGGTAATTCACACGGGCGATTTAAGTAATTTTGGGGGAACATTTAGCAGTTCAGTAAAACAATTCTAGCTTCCTCCTTGTAATCGGCATATTTAAGAAGATTTTTTTACACAGATAACAATATGATATATAAACATGATAAAATGTTAAACAACTGCACAAAGAGTAATTTCATGGAGGAATTCACTTGAGAATAAACTGTGCAAGCAATTGAAGTCGATGAAGGAGTGAGAGTATTTAAAGCGACTGACTTCCTTCAATACATCTCAATTTTGTGGATATATGATAAGAGATGTGGTATGTGATCTTGTTAAAGTAATCCAAACATAAGAGTTAACAAACTAACGTTGCATATTTACTTTACAATAGGAAAATAATTTGTTCACGCTGCGTCCCGGACGCCATCTGACGTGGACAGTTCCAGTCAGCAAAGATTAATAAAATCACATATTTATTTATTTTGGGTTACATCACACGCATGCGTAACTATACGACCTTTGATTTCCACTATACATATCTCCTCAAAACCTTTCATTATCCCTCAAAATGTTTCATTCTCCATCATTTTCTCCCAGTGAAAGGCAAGATCGGTAAGAGGGATGCCGAGGGAGACGAACGTGGAAGTGGGTCTTGAAGGAGATGGGGACGCCGACGACGTTGCTTAAGACGTCGTGGTGAAGTTGGTCGGCAAGGAGGGGCAAGAAGTAGTTGGCGTTGGAGCCCGTCCCGGGACAGGTTTACATATGTCGAATAAATATTCCATAATGATCCAGATAAAGCCAACGTACAAAAACATGTATAGGAAAACAACAAAAGAACAAACAAAGATCAGAGACAACCTCAAAGACTGAGTCGTCGGAAGGCGACTTGCCTCAGAGAAAATATCGGCCTACATACCAGTGCGTTTGATGGTCTGCCGGTTTTCTCCAGGGTAGAATGGTCTCACCATCGATCAGGCGCACACCGGAGTAGATGGACCACAAGAACAACGCGGAACCTCGCAAGAATCGATCGCAGGAGAACTCTGGATTTGGAGACCGAAAATCGCTGGAGAGGGACGGTTTTTGTATAGAGAGGATGAGAATAAAAACGTGTGTACAAGAAGAAACTAACTATGATATATATATATAATTTTGTAACCGTCAAGGACTTACTTGCAAAAGGCAATTAACATGAGGTCCAAAAAGATACACCCATCACCCTGAGGCTATTGTAGGATTTCTAGTTTAATTGCACATATTTATTTTCGAAAATTTTATGCACAATAAGGATCAATTACAATTTTTCTATGATTTGTTTCATGCATGCATCGGTTTGTTTCAATAACTAGTTTCAAAACCTTATTAAAACAAACATGGGCTCCGAATTTCATACCTAGAAGTTCTCTAAAACTTCTTGACGATCCAGAGACGTTGAAGATGCTTGTCGTTGCGCCGGATGTCTCCGAGTATTCACCAAACTCTAAACAAGATTGGAGAGAGAATAGCTAGCCTCTCAATCTCCAATAGGGTTTAGAATCTAACTACTAACCCCTCTTTAGTTCCCTTGAGAAGAATATCTCTAAAAACTAAAACTAAACTCATGAATTAAGGTGAAATTCGTGAAGAATTATGGAGAGAGATATTTGCACAAAAAGATAATGAATTAATTAATAAGGTAATGAGATAAACTTGTATTTATAAGTTCTCTCCAAATTACCTATTCATGTGCAACCTCTTGCCCATGATGTCATGCAAACTTCCATATAACCATCCATTATTTATTAACAAATAATCTTAGCCACGAATTAAATCTGTTATGGACCAATTTCATGCATGATCTAATTAATTCTTAAATTTATTCTGCAGTAACCGTCTGAATCGGTCGACCGTGTTAAGGATTCGGTCGACCGTTTAGACCGGGTTTCGGTCGACCGTTCATGAACTCAGTCGACCGTTCGCAACATAATTTATTTCATCGCAATGTTCGGTCGACCAACCGAACTACTTCGGTCAACCAAAAACGAACAGACGAAATTCCTGTAGCGATCGAGACACATCCGGTTGACCGTGCAACATTTCGGTCGACCGTGCAACATTCGGTCGACCGTTTACGGTTTAGCGGTCGACTGTTTTTGCACAGTACTGCAGACTTGTCAAATTTCGGTTTAACCCCTACAAAATTTGACATTTCGGGATTAGTAGTAAGTTCACAACTTATGTAACATATTATCCTATGTAATGATTAATCATTACACCTCATAATATTTACATCACATATGAATTTAATTTAGATTCTAATTATGTTATTAATCACAACATAATTTTGATTCCGCTTGTTCACCACATGTGTCATATTTTCTACATGAAACCTGACACACCTTATGAACTCAAAATCTCCATTTCTTGTTTCTCAGTTTTGTGGTGTGACCTATGGGAGGATCTAAACTAAGTTGGCAGTGATATTAAGAGCTTAATATCACAAGCTATAAGTGGTATCTAGCTACACATTATAGCTCCCAATTAGTTAGATGTCTTAATTCCACTCGAACCAAAACCCGATCCATTTAGTGATGGAGTGCACCACTTGTGTCCGTCCCTTGCCTCATGATATTAAGAATACACACAAAGTAGTATTGTGTCATCTTTGTATTAGTATTCATTTCTTGATCTCTTTAAGCTAGTTATAAATATGTGACTTAACTCAAATCACATTGTGCACATTATAACTTTGCTTTATCAAGTGGCCCACTAATATCATCACTCAATTAAGAGGGACAATGATAATCTTTTGACTAACTATCTTCTCCAACAAAAGTCATACTTAACCAACCAATGCCTTTACACTACACTCATCGATAGCTCAAGACACTAGTCTAATTAAGCAATTCTTAAGTGATCAGATATAAGTCTCATATCAAAAGACCAAAGACACAGTAAAACATCAATGACACAGAAAACACAATTCTATAATGTTTTACTTATTAGGTCTATTCAGTATACAAAAGTAATATTTTCCTCTTTTGTGTACCCGTGTTGTCACTCACTTGTAGAGCTGCAATGATCTATGACCAACATGACAATCTTAACTCGGTAATTAATGTCCCATGTTAATTACCATGATTGCGAATATCTTTTGTTTTATGTAAACCAATATCTTTTAGAGCTCTACGGTTAAGGACCAAGAGTCTCTTCCTTAACACTTCTAAAAGACGAATAACATAAGCAATGAACAAAATGATTTCTCATTCAATTCATAATAATTGACATTTAAAAGTAAAACTTTTAGAACACATTCCCTTCAGCTAAAGCCTCTAATTTCCCCCAAAACCCCCGCTGCCACGCCACACCTCGCCTCGCACGCGTGTATGGAGAATTCTCTCCTCCTCTCTTTCCACCTATAAAGGGTCAAGTGAAGAGGATGTTTATGAACATACTCCAACTTTTTAGATTCACCAACGTGCACTAAAAGTGAGGTGAATACATGGCACATGGGGCAATAGTTATCATCTTCAACTCAATATTGGATTTACTCAATTGAGTTATTTATGAGCCTAGCCCAAACTCAATAATCCAACAGTCTCCCACAAATCCATTGTTGATCGAGCGACCAAATCTTGTAGCCTAGTGATTTCAGTAATGGTACCTTTCAGGTTTGAACCACTACCTGAGTCCTTCAACTTTACCCCCACAAGAACTAAGTGAAACGAAGTCTTAAACTTGAACCTTTTGTGTGCAGATGTCCATTGAGAACAACATTAAGCATGTTATGCTGCAATCTACAGGGTTGAGGTTTCATGGCCATGCATCTGTATCCTGTTTCATGAATGCTTTTAAGGAATGACCCATATTTCTCTAATTGCGGCCACACAATTGAATTCACATAATTGGGCTTCTCTAAAGATGCGCTGCTAACATCTTCTCTCAAAGACTTGAACCCATTCAGAGTCTACATTCTTACTTACTTGCAGTTTCAGCAACATATCCATTCTTTGGGGTATTGATATAGATACAATGTATGACCTACGATGCATCACCAATTAGTTACTCTCGACTCACTCAAGAACTTGTTAATACCACATTGAACTAACTTTGTGGGATCTCCACTCAGATTGGTTGGGTTATCATTCTAGATGAGTCATGAAATGGGTCTCAGTCCCATCCCCAATTTGGATTTCAGAACTTGAGCGACATCAAGTCCTTTGGTGAAAGGATCAGTTGTATTGTCTTTGGTACAAACAAAATCAACAACTATCACCCTTTTCGAGACTCATTCCCTTACAGACTTCAGTCTGACTTGGATATGTCTCCTTTGTATGTAATTATACTTTAAGATTCTTAGCTTTGCAATAGTAGTCATACTATCACAATGCACAGAAATTGCAGGAACTGGTTTGCTAGTCATTGGCAATTCAGAAATGAGTCCTTACAGCTATTCAACTTCCATTCCACTTGTTTCCAAAGCACAAAGTCCAGTCCAGCCTCAAAAATAGATCGAGACAATATAGTCTATTTTGTAGACTTCTAGGAGACTACAATTCCACCCATAGTAAAAACATACCCTGTAACAGAAAGGAATGTGTTCTAAAAGTTTTACTTTTATATGTCAATTATTATGAATTGGATGTGCAAACATTTTGTTCCTTGATTATGGTATTCGTCTTTTGGAAGTGTTAAGGAAGAGACACTTGGTCTTTAACCGTAGAGCTCTAAAAGATAATGGTTTACATAAATCAAAAGTTATTCACAATCATGGTAATTAACATGGAACATTAATCACCGAGATAAGATTGTCGTGTTGGTCATCGATTGTTGTAGCTCTACAAATAATTGATGACACGAGTATATAAAAAAGGAAAAGATTACTCTTATATATTGAATAAACCTAACCAGTAAAACATTATGGAATTGTGTTTCGTGTCATTAATTTTTTACTGTGTCTTGGATCTTAAGATATGAGACTTATATTTTTCACTCAATAAGTGCTTAATTTGATTATTGTCCAAAGCTATTAATGAGTATAGTGATAAAGGCAATAGTTGGTTGAACATGACTTGTGCTGGAAAAGATAGATAGTCAAACGATTATGGTTGCCCCTCTTAATTGAGTGATGATATTAGTAGGCCCTTTGGTAAAGCAAAATTATAATGTGCACAATGTAAATTGAGTTAAGTTACATAGTTATAATTAGCTTAGAGAGATCAAGAAATGAATATGAAACAAAGGTGACACATTTCTACTTTGTATGTATTCTTAATATCATGTGGCAAGAGACAGACACTAGTGGTGCACTTACATCACTAAAAGGATCGTGTTTAGTTCGAGTGAAACAAAGACATCTATGCTAATTGGGTAACTATAATGTGTAGCTAGATACCGCTTACAGTTTGAGATATTAAGTGTTTAATATTGTTGCCGATTTAGCTTAGATCCTCCTATAGGTCATACCACAAAACTGGGAAACAAGAAACTTGATTTTGAGTTCATATGATGTGTCGGGTTTCATGTGAAAAGGGGACACATGTGGTGAACGAATAAAATTAATGTCATGAGAATTAACATAATTAGAATCATAATAAATTCATATGAGGTGTGTATATTATGGGGTGTAATAATTTAATATTACATAGGATAATATATTACATAAGATATGAATTTGCTAAAAAACCCAAAATATCAAATTTTGTTGGAAATAAATCCAAAATTTGACAAAGGCAAAATCGGGGTCAAACACGGTAAACCGTTTAGGGTTTGGTCGACCGAGGTGTCTTCGGAACGGTCAACCGAACGGGGAACGGGTAAACACAATTGGTTGACCGAAATTGTCTGGAGTGCCTGGACAATTGGGTTTGGTCAACTGAGCGTGAATGGTCAACTGAGAGAAAATATGTTGGGATATTTTCGGTAGATCGAATGTGACACGGTCGTCCGATAAAAGGACCCCTCATCCTACTTGTTTAAGTTAATGCAAAAATTCCTTCTCTCATTAATCTCTCCCTTAATGACCACGAAAATCTCTTAATAGTTTTATGTTTTGGAGATAGAAATCTCAGGAGCTTAAAGAGTGGTTATTAGCTAGATCCTAAGCCTAATTAGAGATTGATTGAGTAGCTTCATTCTCTCTAATCTTGTTTAGAGTTTGGTGAACACTTGGAGGCGAATCGGCGGGCGATTCGACGAGCAACGGAACTCTGGATTTTCTGAAAGGTTTTAGAGAACCTTTGGGTATGATCATCTATCATTTGTTTATTTTAATATGTGTAGCAATGCATGATATTAGAATAAACAAATACATGTACGTAAAATCAATGAAAATATGAAATCGATCTTGTATGTTGTATTAAAATTTTAAAATATATACATACAGAGAGACACGAAATCCTACAGTAACACCGTTACTCATAGAGTTTTTGGCTCTCCAGCTTGCATCATTGTACCCTTCTAGTACAGCTGAGAATTCCTCATAATGCAGCCCAAGGGTAGAAGTACCCTTCAAGTACTTAAGTACTCTATCCAAAGTCTCACAATGAGTACGATCGGGACAACTTGTGTATCTACTAAGTTTGCTCAGCGAGAATGAAATATCTGGTCGTGTGCAATTTGCAAGATACATCAAGCTACCTATAATCTGAGAATATCTCAGTTGTGAAATTGGAACACCACTCTTGTTCTTGTACAAAGGTATGAATCATATGAGGTTTTCACAGATCTACAATTTGTATAGTCAAATCTCTCAAGAATCTTTTCAACATAGTGAGATTGAGATATGGAAATACCATCAACTGACCTATCAGTTTGATACCCAAGATCACATTTGCAACACCCATATCCTTCATCTCAAACTTAGTACACAAGAAGGACTTTGTTTCATGTATTATATTAAGATTAGAGTCAAACAATAATATGTCATCGACATATTAACACAATGCAATGCATGCATTACCTTGAACTTTGCAATAGACACATTTGTCAAAATCAATAACCTAAAATCCAAATGATAGTATAATTTTGTCAAATTTCTCATGCCAAGCGTTTGAGGCTTATTTAAGTCCATAAATAGACTTAACAAGTTTACAAAAACTTTGTTCTCGTTTCTAGAAGCCACAAATCTTTCAGGTTGGTCCATATTAATTTCTTCTTCAAGATCACCATGAAGAAAAATAGTTTTTACATCCATTTGATGGATCGTAAAATCATATACAGACGTTAATGCTAAAAGCACTCGGATAGTAGTGATACGAGATACTGGAGAATAAGTATCGAAATAGTTTATTCCTTCCTTTTGTTTAAACCCTTTGGCAACTAATCTGGCTTTATACTTATCGATGGAACAATCTAGTTTTCATTTCTTTTTAAATATCCATTTACAACCGATTGTTGAACAACCTGGAGATAGATTTACCAACTCCCATGTCCCATTAGAGACAATAGAGTCCATTTCGACCTTAACTGCATCTTTCAAATGCTTTGCTTCGGATGATGTCATAGCATCCTTGAAAGTGTTAGGATCACCCTCGATGTGGTATGTGATAAAATCACTTCCCAAATCGTTGGCAATTCTGGAATGTTTGCTCTTCCTTGGTTCAATTTCAACTTGAGCAAAAGAAGACTCAAAATCGGCAATGGACAAATATGCCCCCGCATTTGTCATCCTTTCCACATGCTTGTGGATGGAACCACACCTAGAGAGATCAACTGAAGAAGAAATTTGTTGAGGAACTCCAGATTTCATGGGAAATACATCCTCAAAAAATTAGGCATCACGAAATTCAACAATTGTGTTAACATCTATGTCAGATATCTCGGGCTTGATTACCAAAAATCTATATGCATAGCTATTAATCATATATCCGATAAATATTGCATCAACAGTCTTGGGACCAAGCATTTTCCTCTTATGTCCAGGGATTAACACTTTTGCAAGACAACCCTAAAAACTTAGGAATCACATTCTCAATAGCATACTTAGGAATCATATTTAAATTCATCATTCTTTTTAAACATTGATAATTCACATGTCCTAAAAATTTATGCCAAACATCACCAGATTCAATGGAATAAACAATAGTAGAAGACTCATCTTTAACAGAAATAGCATTGCGATTATAAAAAAAACAGGTTCAATATGAATTAAAAAAGCACCACAAGACAAGTACCCCTTGCCAAAAAAAGTACCATAAAGAGTAATCAAAAGTTTGTAACATTTAAATGTTACTTCATAACCCTCAACTACCAGACACAGACACTAATAATATTACGACGAACAACATGCACATGATGCGTCCTGTGCAGTGAAAGAACTCGTCCTGAAGGTAACTTCAAGTCGATACGTCCAATTCCAAGCACCTTTGCAATATTCTCATTGGTCATCGCCACAGATCTACGATCAACTGGCTGGTAAGAGACAAACATGGACTTGTCAGCACATACATGCACATTAGCCGCAATGTCAACCAACCATTCACGTGGTTTATAAATGGGAAAAACTTGAGGATTAACAGAAACAAACTTACTGTTGGTCTCGTCCACCCCAGTCAATACATTGACCTATGGAGTCAATTTAGTGGTACATTGTTGGCATTTGTCTTTCGTGGAATGACAATACTTGGCCTAGTGCCCAACCCGTCCACAATTCCAACATGGTTTGTTTGTTGGCCTTTTCTGGATTTTGGCATTAGGTTTTATCTTATTAGAAGATTGTGGTTTTCCTTTAAATGTGACTTAGATGAGGATCTAATTAATACGTTTGCCTTTTGATTGATTCAGTTAAAATAACCGCAAGTGCACGGCTGTCGGTGAAGATGGGGCAAGTATGGGTCGATCCACAGGGAGGTGTAACGACTCTGGTTCTTTCGAAGGCAAGTGAGAAAAAGATGGGAGAAAATGGGTGATTACACTAAACTAAACTACGAATGAACAAACAATAAAACTAAACCCCATAGGGGTAGAGAAAGAATACGAATACGAAAATATGTGTATGTGTGTGTTCATTCGTGCTCGTGACAACATGCACTACATGAAAACCATAAATCCAAATCCAATTTTGCCTCCACGTGAAAGAAGATAAAACCTTATCTTTAAAGCATACAAGACAATAGTTGGAATGAAGCTAAATGAACTCATGCATAAACACCAAACCACACTATGTCTCTACATGAAATAAGATTTACACAATCATTAAAACATACAAGACATTAATTAGGTGAGGCCAACAAGAGCACATGCTACCACTTGTCATGTTTCCTTCATCCACTTTATCATTATCCTCACCTCATCATTCCCCATAAAATAGACTCACTAATCTAAGCATGTGCTTCATTCAAGAGCATTAGAACATCAAAGCTAAGAGTGAAATCTCATTAGATGGTTATGGAAATCATGTAAGGCTCAAAGGATTAAGATTAACACACACCTAATATATCATATAATCACATCACCTTCTTCTGCACCCCCAAATGGGGATGAAATTACTCACTACTCATTAAATTACAAACTGTATTAATAAATTGAAACATTCTAATTACTTCTACTAAGACAAAACAAAATTAAGCTAAGTATGCAAGAATTAAAAGAGAATACAACATTAAAAGAAACTAAGAAAAAATATTTTATTTACATGACTCAAATTACAAGTAGCATTCTTCTCTACTTGAGTTTTGCTCCAAGGCTTACTCCAAGTAGAGAGTGCCACCAAGTAATGAGTGAACGCAAAAGGAGAGGAAGAGTTCTATTTATAGGCATGGAAAAAGGTAATATGGGACAATCCCCCGGTATGAGACAAATTGCATACTATAAATGGACATAAAACAACATAGTACACCACCCGACCAAAGTATGTGGCTTGGACACTTTTGGACCGCTGATTGGCGGTCTGGATGTGTCTGATCGAGTCTGGATTTTGGTGGCTCGGTTCTGGCTTGATTTCTTGATGTTTGATGAACCCGATTAGGTTGTTGACGGTTAGGCCCGGATATCAAAATACTCCTCATAATGGTGTGGAGCTTATTGATTTCCTCATCAGTCCTTTTAGTTTTACATTCGGAGCCTTCTCTCTTGCACGTCAGTCCATAAGTCTTGCAACTCAGTCCTTTTCATTGCTTTTAAGTCCGTTTTGTGTCTCTTTTCTCACTTATTTTATTCCTAAAACTTAAACATAAAACTTGTTACATAGCATTGCTTAAGTAAAAAATAGAGGATATAAGACACAAATATATGCATGATATGATGTCAATCACCTTTGGTTGGCATTACAAGAAACTTCTCGGGAAGCTTCATGTCAACCTCTTTTAAGCCATGGATTAGGATCATAAACCGATGGGTCTGTTCAGTAACTGACTTGCCTTCCACCATTTGCAACTTCAGGAGTTTCCAACATAATACTTTTCATGACCTAAGTCCTCAGTATTATATTTTTTTATCCAACTCATCCCACAAATCCTTTGCAGTTACAGAGGCAAGAGGAGACAGACTATATACATCGAAGAGCACGTTGGACAGAGCCAACAGAATGCACTCTCGACATAATTTGTCATTCTCTATCCACAACTCTTATGCTGTTTTGATTTTGGGATCTTCAGTTTCAGAAAGTGGAAAGACTTTTTCAATTACATCAACCAAACCAATAGCGGTCAATCAGATTTTCATATTGTTGCCAACGTTTGAAATTCTGTCAGGAAAATTTTGCTGGGACGCCTAACATGTCCACATTTGGTGCACGACGAATTATTACACGATATAATTAATATTTTCTCTAAGATTGTAGAACCAATTACAAATAGATTCATGTAATATAAGAGTTTACATATGTCGAATAAATATTCCATAAGGATCCACATAAAGCCAACGTACAAAAACATGTATAGGAAAACCACAAAAGAACGAACAGTGATAAGAGACAACCTTAAAGACCGAGTCGTCAGACTAATTACCAATTAATACTAATTATATTTACTAATTAACTAATTATAAATAACTAATTAACAAAAAAAGAAGGAGGGGCGTCTGCCAGAGACGCCTCCCCCGTAGACGCCCACACCAAAAAATGTTTTTTTAAAATTGAAATAACTGGGACATTTTACCAGATTCAAGTGTACCACGACGTCCGCTGGCTCCTTTCCTGGCATCCGAGGCATTCTTTTTTTATGATTAGGAGAGGAAGATGAAGAGAGAGTGGTGGTTGGAAAGTGAAATGAAGAGATATATAAGTAGAAAATGAGAGAATGACAAAATGATAATTCACACGAGTGATTTATGTAATTTGGGGCAACGTTTAGCAGTTCAGTAAAACATTTCTACCTTCCTACCTTGTAATCGGCATATTTAAGAAGTTTTTTTACACAGTTAACAATATCATATTTAAACATGATAAAAGGGTAAACAACTGCACAAAGAGTAATTTCATGGAGGAATTCGCTTGAGAATAAACTGTGCAAACAATTGAAGTCGATGAAGGAGTGAGAGTATTTAAAGCGACTGACTTCCTTCAATACATCTCAATTTTGTGGATATATGATAAGATATGTGGTATGTAATCTTGTTAAAGTAATCCAAACATAAGAGTTAACAAACTAACGTTGCATATTTACTTTACACTAGGAAAATGATTTTTTCACGCTGTGTCCCGGACGTCGTCTGACGTGGCCAGTTCCTGTCAGCAAAGATTAATAAAATCACATATTATTTATTTTGGGTAACATCACACGCACGCGTAACTATGCGACCTTTGATTTCCACTATACATATCTCCTCAAATCATTCCATTATCCCCCAAAACGTTTCATTCTCCATCATTTTCTCTCAGTGAAAGGCGAGATCGGTAAGAGGGATGCAGAGGGAGACGAACGTGGAAGTGAGTCTTGAGGGAGATGGGGACACCGATGACGTTGGTTAGGACGTCGTGGTGAAGTTGGTCGGCAAGGAGGGGGAGGAAGTAGTCGGCGTTGGATCCCGTCCCGAGATAAGGAGGAGGACTGCGGTTCTTTGTAGCTGATTGAGTTATTTTCGTGGTGTTTTTTTGGGGAATATTTGTTTTGGTGGGTAATTTGACGTTTATGTTTTTGTTCTGTGATGGATCGGTCTTGGTTTTTTGGAGATGTGGTTCCTTGTAATTGATTAGGATTTTTTTGTGGAGTTTTGGGGGAAAATTTGGTTCTTTGTGGCTGATTTGAAGTTTTTTGTTTTTTTCTATGAAGGAGCGATCTTGGTTTTTTATGTTATTTTGGAAATTTTGTTTCTTTGTAGTTTTGTTCTTTGTAGTTGTTTTGGTTTTTTGTGCGGTGTTGTTGGGAAAAGTTTGATTCTTTGTAGCTAATTTGAGGTGTTGTGGTGGTGAATTTTTTTGGTTGTTGGGTTTTTTGCCTTGAAAGTTTTGTTTTTTTCATTTGATTTCAGTTTGTGGGGTTCTTATCTAAAATCGATTTGTCTTTGATATTAGTTTTTTTGGGGGTTTCTGATTTCTTTTCACGGAGTTGGGCTTGATTTCGTGTTCTTGTTTACTAATTCAACTTGGGTTGTTTAAAAAGACAACCAATATGATAAAAGAGACTAACACATGTGATAAAATAGACAAACTCATACTTAAAAAGGGCAAACCACTACTTAAAAATGACAAACCATTACTAAAAAGGACAAAACTGTTGAAACAATTACAAATAGATTCATGTAATATAAGGGTTCACATGTGTCAAATAAATATTCCATAATGATCCAGATAAAGCCAACGTACAAAAATATGTATAGGAAAACAACAAAAGAGAGAACAATGATCAGAGACGACCTCAAAGACTGAGTAGTCGGAAGGCGACTTGCCTCAAGGAAAACATCGGCCCTCAAACCAGGGCGTTTGATGATCTGTCGGTTTTCTCCCACGGTAGAACGGTCTCACTGTCGATCAGTCGCACACTGGTGTGGACGAACCACGAGAACAATGCAGAACCTCGCAAGAATCGATCGCACGAGAACTCTGGATTTGGAGATCGGAAATCGCCGGAGAGGGACGATTTTCGTAGGGAGAGAATGAGAATAAAAATGTCTGTACAAGAAGAAACTAACTGATATATATATATATATATATATAATATATATATATATATAATTTTGTAACTGTCAAGGAATTAATTGCAAAAACCAATTAACATGATGTCCAAAAAGATACACTCATCACCTTAAGGCTAAAACCTCTAATTTCCCTCCAAAACCCCGTTGCCACACCTCGCCTCGCACCGCACTGCACCAGACGAGATGGGACGGGCGGGCGTGGGTGCTTGTATGAAGAATTCTCTCCTCGTCTCTTTCCACCTACAAAGGATCAAGTGAAGAGGATGTTTATCAACATACTCCAACCTTTTAGATTCACCAATGTGGGACTATAAGTGAGGTGAATGTTGGCTTTTTGGCCTTAATCCTTGTTTTGATGATTTAATCAACTTAATCTTAATCATAAGTAATGTAGAGTAGCACACATATTGCATTGCATATATATTACATGTGCTAACCTCTACAGGTGATCAAGACTCATGGAAGAAAGGAAATCAAGTCAAGATTTGTAATAAAGCTATATGAAGATTTGTAATCTTGATTTTATTTTGAGTCTTAGGAATATGTGTAAATTGAGCATACAAGAGCTAAAAACATATCACATACACACTAGGTTACTTAGAGAAGTCACACACAAAATTTCACCTTATTTGGACTTCATTAGATCACCCAAACCTTAGTCGGAAATCACTTAAAACCTAAACCCAGAATTCTTGTGTGAACCGGTCGACCGAACTTGTTCTCAGTTCGACCGGTTTATAACAGACCCTCCACAGTGATTTTACCGAACTCTACCGGTCGACTGGTTCTACCTATTCGGTCGACCGATCCCGGATTTTATTATGACCGTTACCTTTGTCGTATTCCTATAACGGTCGTATTCGTATAAAGCAAACTTAACCCCAAAATACATTCGGTAACCGGTCGAACGACAACCTTGTTTCGGTCGACCGGTTGAACGCTTATTTTATCCCTGCTATTGGTCGACACATTCTTCGTTCGACCGTTGCACCTTTGTCTCAACCGAATCCCCTTATCGGTCGACTGCCCCATACTTTGGTTCGACCGATTCACTTAAGTAGAGTTAAGTTCTAGACCGTTTGTCCGACCGATTATATATTTAGTTCGACGGTTCTCTTTCAAATCAAGTTAACGGTCGACTGGTTTATTAGTTTCGGTCGACCGGTTCTGGACAGATTTGCAGTCCAATTTTCTGCTTTGTGTATCTTACACAAAACCCAACCAAATCTATCCCCAACGGCTAGAATACCTTAGGAGCTTATAAATAGAGGATCAAGACCTGTTATTAACACAACTCTCCAACTTCCAATTGTCCAATTCATTAGAGAGAAGCTCTCAATCCTCAAAGCTCCCAATCTCACTCCATAAGCCTAAATCCACACTTAGTGATCATATCCTCATCCAACTCAAGTGTGCTCAATTAGAGAGTGAGATCCACTCAAGTTAGATTTGTTGTCAAGAGCAATGGTCTTGGTGAAAGCCCAAGACAGAAGTATAGACTTGGGTGAAAACCCGAAGTGATCCTTCTCGGATTGTGAGAAGAGAATTCCAAGCTCGGCGAGGGTTGTTCGATAGTTTGACGGTTGTACGGCGTTGTCTCCCGGCCCGGAACGGGGAGCGGATAGTGAAGTCGTAGGCGGACCTCGCGGAGTCGAGCGGAGCTTGCAAGAGAGGACTAGGACCCGGGTGGGGTGCCGAACATCTATAAAAATGCCGAGTCGATTTGTGGTTTGCTTGTTCCTTTTCCCTACTAGTCTTTAAATTGTTTCCGCTGTGTTTATTGTTTGATTAGTTAGGGATTAGCGTAAAAGTGATTATATTAACCCGACCCACACGATCCTACATTTGGTATCAGAGCCTTGTTAGCTAAATTTCATTATTTTACCGTAATTTTAGCATGGCTTCAACATCTAACCACATAGAGGGTTTATGCACCACAATGCCTCCTTTGCTTAATGGGTCAAACTATGATTATTGGAAAAATAGGATGAAAATCTTTTTAATATCAAATGACCTTAAGTTTTGGAAATTCATTCAAAATCCATACATACCCCCAAATGAAGATGAGTTAGATTCTCTATCTGGGGCTCAAATGAAAGAAATTGAAATGAATTCAAAAATCATGAACATTCTTTATTGTGGCCTTAATGAGGGAGAATACAATAGAATTAAGGGTTGTGAAAGTGCAAATGAAATATGACATAGGTTACGAATGCATCATGAGGGTGATAGTAAAACTAAAGAAACTAGGATAAGTCTCCTCATGCATAAATATGAAATATTTTCAATGCAAATCGATGAGAACATAAGCGACATGAACACTCACTTCACCGATATTACTAACTCTCTTTTGATTCTTGGAAGAAGGATAAATGAAGGAGAGATGACTCGAAAATTCCTCCGGTCATTGAGCAATGATTGGGAAGACAAGGTCGTCGCAATTGAAGAATCGCACGATCTTTCCAAATTGAAGATGGAGGAACTCATTGGAAAACTCATGGCCTATGAGCTTCAATTGAGTCAACGAAAGGAGAAGGAACCTTCCAAGAAAACTCCACGGTGGCATTGCATGCAAACTTTGACGAGCCAAGGAGAGTGGAAGAAGAGGACATTGAGGTCCTTGCCCAAGACTTCTTCAAATACCTCAAGAGGGATAAGAGAGAAAAGAATGAAAGAAGAGGTAGAAGAAGTGAGAAAAGAGAAAAAGAAAAGGAGAAGGAGGAAAGTGAAAATGAGAGAAAAGAGAGGGAGAAGAAAAATGAGAGAAGAGAGAGGAAAAGAGAAAAGGAGAAGAGGAAAAGGAAATAAAGGAAGGAGGAAGCTCACAAAGCTACTTGGGATGACTCTTCATCTCCATCATCATCATCCTCTTCCTTGCAAAGTAGAAAAGAGGTTGCCCATTCATGCTTCATGGCTATTGAAGATGAACAAAGTGAGGTAGCTTCGAACTCCTCTAAATCTTATTCCACTAGAAGCAATTCATGTTCAAGTAAATCATATTCTAGTGCTAGCTCTAAATCTAATGCTAGTGATGAATCATATACACATGATGAGCTACAAAATACATTTCATGATTTAGTTAAACAATATGAGATCATTTGTGAAAAGAACAAAAATGCTAGAAAAACTATAAATGATCTCAAATGTCAAATTGAATTAATCATGAATGAAAAGAATGAGGTGGTTGCTAGACTTGAATCAAATGACTCATCACTTGCTAGTCTAAGTAAAACACTGATTGTTGATGAACATTTAGATCTTAGAGCTTCAAATATGCAACTAAGGAAAAATCTAGAAATGTTCACAAAAGGAACAAAAATGCTTGATATGCTTTTAAGTAGTCAAAGACAATCCTTAGCTAAACATGGTTTAGGATACAATCTGCAATTGAAAAACCATGTATCTCATACTACTTTAAATGACAAGCATTTATTTGTTAAGTCTATTTCCTCAAGTGTGTGGGCACCCAAAACCAAAATGGTTTGGATCCCAAAAGCTAATGTTCAAGGACCCAAAGTTGTTTGGGTACCTAAATCTACACTTGTAGAAGCTTGAGGAGGAGATTGGCGGTGACCGGGTGAGCCAAAGCATCGAAATTCGAATCCAGTTGCATCACCAAGTCAAGATTGGAGCTAATCAATATTCAAGTTTGGTATAAAATTTCTATCTTTGAGTTTTCTGAAAAATTAGCTTTAATCTAGTCTATATGCTTAATTGTCACATCTTTAGAAGTTTAATTTATTGCAAATCATAAACCTTATTCATTGCAAATCATATATCACATCCATTGACTATAAATGTCATATTTTGAATGGATGTTAGAATAAGGCTTGAGCAGAAACTTAAATGAACTTAACTTGAATCATACTCTTAGTTTCCATATAACCTTATTGATAGTTCGAGCTTAAATGTTATATCTTTTATTAGTGTAATGAAGTGCAAAATTTAGGGGGAGCAACTTCATTACAAGACATCCAAATTCTATGCTTAAAGTCATAATTTTTTTTTTGATGGATGTCAAAGGGGGAGAGATAATTAAAGGGGAGCTACTTGAAAATTGGTTAAAATTGACCAAAAACTATGCACATCCATAGGGGGAGCATTTATATGCATAGTTTACACTTAAAATTTTCAAGTATTAAGATATAGGTTGCCATCATCAAAAAGGGGGAGATTGTTGGTTTTTTGGCCTTAATCCTTGTTTTGATGATTTGATCAACCTAATCTTAATCATAAGTAATGTAGAGTAGCACACATATTGCATTGCATATATATTGCATGTGCTAACCTCTACAGGTGATCAAGACTCATGGAAGGAAGGAAATCAAGTCAAGATTTGTAATAAATCTATATGAAGATTTGTAATCTTGATTTTATTTTGAGTCTTAGGAACACGTGTAAATTGAGCATACATGAGCTAAAAACATATCACATACACACTAGGTTCCTTAGAGAAGTCACACACAAAATTTCACCTTATTTGGACTTCATTAGATCACCCAACCCTTAGTCGGAAATCACTTAAAACCTAAACCCAGAATTCCTGTGTGAACCGGTCGACCAAATCTGTTCTGAGTTCGACCGGTTTATAACAGACTCTCCACAGTGATTTTACCGAACTCTAACGGTCGACCGGTTCTACCTTTTCCGTCGACCGATCACAGATTTTATTATGACCGTTACCTTTGTCGTATTCCAATAACGGTCGTATTCGTATAAAACAAACTTAACCCCAAAATACATTCGGTAACTGGTCGAACGACAACCTTGTTTCGGTCGACCGGTTGAACCCTTATTTTATCCCTGCTATTGGTCGACACATTCTTCGTTCGACCGTTGCACCTTTGTCTCAACCGAATCCCCCTATCGGTCGACCGCCCCATACTTTGGTTCGACCGATTCACTTAAGTAGAGTTAAGTTCTAGCCCGTTTGTCCGACCGATTATATATTTAGTTCGACCGTTCTCTTTCAAATCAAGTTAACGGTCGACTGGTTTATTAGTTTCGGTCGACCGGTTCTGGACAGATTTGCAGTCCAATTTTCTGCTTTGTGTATCTTACACAAAACTCAAGCAACTCTATCCCTAATGGCTAGAATACCTTAGGAGCTTATAAATAGAGGATCAAGACCTGTTGTTAACACAACTCTCCAACTTCCAATTGTCCAATTCATTAGAGAGAAGCTCTCAATCCCCAAAGCTCCCAATCTAACTCCATAAGCCTAAATCCACACTTAGTGATCATATCCTCATCCAACTCAAGTGTGCTCAATTAGAGAGTGAGTTCCACTCAAGTTACATTTGTTCTCAAGAGAGCAAGGGTCTTGGTGAAAGCCCAAGACACAAGTATAGACTTCGGTGAAATCCCGAAGTGATCCTTCTCGGATTGTGAGAAGAGGATTCCAAGCTCGGCGAGGGTTGTTCGATAGTTTGACGGTTGTACGGCGTTGTCTCCCGGCCCGGAACGGGGAGCGGATAGTGAAGTCGTAGGCGGACCTCGCGGAGTCGAGCGAAGCTTGCAAGAGAGGACTAGGACCCGGGTGGGGTGTCGAACCTCTATAAAAACGCCGAGTTGATTTGTGGTTTGCTTGTTCCTTTTCCCTACTAGTCTTTAAATTGTTTCCGCTGCGTTTATTGTTTGATTTGTTAGGGATTAGCGTAAAAGTGATTTGATTAACCCGACCCACACGATCCTACATTTGGTATCAGAGCCTTGTTAGATAAATTTCATTACTTTACCGTAATTTTAGCATGGCTTCAACATCAAATCACATAGAGAGCTTATGCACCACAATGCCTTCTTTGCTTAATGGGTCAAACTATGATCATTGGAAAAATAGGATGAAAATCTTTTTAATATCAAATGACCTTAAGTATTAGAAATTCATTCAAAATTCATACATACCCCCAAATGAAGATGAGTTAGATTCTCTATCTAGGGCTCAAATGAAAGAAATTGAAATAAATTCAAAAATCATGAACATTCTTTATTGTGGCCTTAATGAGGGAGAATACAATAGAATTAGGGGTTGTGAAAGTGCAAATGAAATATGGCATAGGTTACGAATGCATCATGAGGGTGATAGTAAAACTAAAGAAACTAGGATAAGTCTCCTCATGCATAAATATGAAATATTTTCAATGCAAATCGATGAGAACATAAGCGACATGAACACTCACTTCACCGATATTACTAACTCTCTTTTGATTCTTGGAAGAAGGATAAATGAAGGAGAGATGACTCGAAAATTCCTCCGGTCATTGAGCAAAGATTGGGAAGACAAGGTCGTCGCAATTGAAGAATCGCACGATCTTTCCAAATTGAAGATGGAGGAACTCATTGGAAAACTCATGGCCTATGAGCTTCAATTGAGTCAACGAAAGGAGAAGGAACCTTCCAAGAAAAACTCCACGGTGGCATTGCATGCAAACTTTGACGAGCCAAGGAGAGTGGAAGAAGAGGACATTGAGGTCCTTGCCCAAGACTTCCTCAAATACCTCAAGAGTCGTAGGCGGAGTCGAGCGGAGCTTGCAAGAGAGGACTAGGACCCGGGTGGGGTGCCGAACCTCTATAAAAACGCTGAGTCGATTTGTGGTTTGCTTGTTCCTTTTCCATACTAGTCTTTAAATTGTTTCCGCTGTGTTTATTGTTTGATTAGTTAAGGATTAGCGTAAAAGTGATTAGATTAACCCGACCCACACGATCCTACAGTGAACACATGGCACGTGAGGCAATAGTTCTCATCTTCAACTCAACATTGGATTTACTTAATTGAGTTATTCATGGGTCTACCTCAAACTCAATATTCACACAAAACCTCGACATAGAAATGACAAAATAATTCATTTTACCATTGTATCCGAATGTTACATGGGAAACCAAAAGTTGCGTTGAAAAAAATAAAAGTTGCATAGAGAAACCAAACGTTGCGGTGAGAAGTAATGTTGCATTGATAAACTAAAGATTGCATGTGCACAAACTTGTTATTAAATTAATTTCTCTACTAACTCGACTATTGACTAACCACGTCAGGTGCGTCCCAGACGACCGCATCCGTGTGTCACGGTCCTTTACACTGTGAAAACTTGTATGTTTTAGGAAGTCGTGTCACGACTTTATTTATTCAAAGTATACTAACATGGTGTAAATATTTTATTTGATAACTCTACTTTGATATTATTGCGTATGGTATTTGTTTTAAGAAGAGTCTTTACTAGGGGAGAGCAACTTTCGGTCCGGACCGAAAACCAACCGGTCCCGGTTTCGGTCCAGCCCTCGGAAGGGATTCGGGTTTCGGTCCGGTCAGGATTTTTGGACCGGACCGATCGGTCCGGGTTCGGTCCGGACCGAACCTGACCGGTCCAGTCTTCGGTCCGGACCCCGGAGAGAATCCGGGTCCGGTCCGAAGCTCTCCCCTAGTTTGTACCCTGCCACGAAGGCTAAGGTTGCGCAAAGATCAAGGACCGGACCGGATTCGGACTATCTTTGATTGGCCCACCCTAGTTTTTCTTATTGGATCTGCCACCTACAACATGAAACTCATGAATCAAATTTGAAATCAAAATTTACGTAATAAATACAAAAGGTGAATGAAATATAAAAACGAAATCACGTAAAAGTGATTTGGATTTCCATCATTCAATTGACATAAACGGACAAACAACATTTTACAATTTTCCCCACTAGAGATGATTCATTTGACTTATTTCTTCCATTACTTTTTTTGATTCTCCTGACTTAAATCGTAATTAATCCTATATCCTAATCGGAAACATATTTGCCCCGAAGCACCCATAGAAAACCCTAATTAAAGAACAAACATCAAAATCCCTAAACACATTGAAAACCATACAAATACAAACTTAGAATTTTTCAAGTATTTATAAAACATATTTAGAATCAAACTTAGACACTCCAAAATAAGATCACTCAACACATTCTAATTTCATTCACAACACAAGAGCACTCATATCCACACTAAAACCCATTCGACCTCATCGTCATCTCCAAGCTCATCACCTCCCGCATTCATCACCGTCTACAAGTGCGACTTCCAAAGACGCCCTCCTGACTTTGCTGTCGTCGTCGAGAGGACACTCTTATTATCTAGGAGACGAAACTACACAGGAGACTTCGTCCACGTAGGGATAGGAAATACTGAATTTGAAAGTTTAAGGAGAGAGTAGAGGAACGAGAGAAGAAAAAACATTTAAATATATATTTGAAATCGAACCGTCGTATAAATTGTCACGCACATGTACCATAATAAAATTTTGAAACAACCATATCAGCAACCAACTGGCAGCATACTTGACGCCCGCGTCATATATCATTTTCCTACATTTTATGATTCCCTTGATTTATATCGAAATTAATCCTAATCGGGAACATATTTGCAGCGAAGCCCCTGAGAAAACCCTTTAAAGAATAAACATCAAAATCCTTAACCCTACGTATAAATACCACATCCATCCTTACAGTCCCCCGCCGTCTCCCCCACCCAAACAAACCCTAATACCAAGAAACCCTAAGGCGAAGGTGATTTTGGAAAAATGCCGCCGAAGTTGGATCCTTCGCAGGTGGTGGACGTGTACGTGCGCGTGACGGGAGGGGAGGTGGGAGCGGCGAGTTCGCTTGCACCGAAGATCGGTCCGTTGGGGCTCTCACCGAAGAAGATCGGAGAAGACATCGCGAAGGAGACGGCGAAGGATTGGAAGGGTCTCCGCGTGACGGTGAAGCTCACCGTCCAGAACAGGCAAGCGAAGGTCTCCGTCGTCCCCTCCGCCGCCGCGCTGGTCATCAAAGCCTTGAAAGAGCCGGAGAGGGACCGGAAGAAGACGAAGAACATCAAGCACTCCGGCAACATCTCCCTCGACGACGTCATCGAGATCGCAAGGGTGATGAGCCCACGATCCATGGCCAAGGACCTCTCCGGGACCATCCTCGAGATCCTCGGCACCTGCGTCTCCGTCGGATGCACCGTCGACGGTAAGGATCCCAAGGATCTCCAGGCCGAGATCAAGGACGGCGACGTCGAGGTCCCCACTGCCTGATTCCGTTTAATTTGAGTTATTGGACTCTCTTGTTGTTGCTTAAATATATTATGTGGTTGTGTTCTTTTTGCAATGCTATTAGTTTGAGGATGTTTTGGTGTCGTGAATTGCAAAATGTTTTCTTTCAGTTCAGACGTGCAAGTTTTGATTTATTAAGCACTTCAATGGTCGTTGTTATGTTATAGAGGTCTAATTGTTTAGATTTGTTTGCACTGTTTTGACTGAATTTGGGTACCATTCTACATCCGCAATGACACATTTGGGTTTCGAGTTATTTGTTGCTTTAGGGAAGGGAATGTAGTTGTGTGTGGAATTTTCAGGATGTTTCGCACAATGAATTGCCTGTAGCTGTAGGTTCTCTCTTCTCGAAATTCAAAGCAATATAGAGTTCAAGAAAGCATCAAGGTCGTGTTGGCTTTTGTGGTTTTTGTGTTTTGATAAGTAAACTGTAAGGGCGAGAAACAAAATTTCTGAGCATCTGAATGCACTCAACGCACTAGAAGAGTGGCAAATGCCGAATCTACAAGTCAATATCATCTCGGCAACAAAATTTGTGGTTTTTGATGTAGTGTTTCTGAGAAACTTGAATGTTTTCATCTTGGCCTTCGAAGCTTTCTTGTTAGTATATTCAAATTTGAATGTTTTGGATAATGATCGCTGATTTTTCAAGCTGATTTTTGGAGTTGAGCTTTAATGCATTTGTTTGCTGAAACTAAAAGTGACTCCTTTTACATAAAAATTTGGTGGTTTCTATGTTGTACGTGCTTTGTAGATGTTCCAATTTGTTTGTTTGTTTTGTACATTATTATTTGGTTATTTTATCTGGTGATGTTTTGATTGTGTAGTTGATTTTGAAAGTAGAAAGAATGTAAGGCATACAGATAGAAATTACCCTCGGAAAGGGTTTTCTTCCTCTAATTTTTTATTCAGTCTCGGCTGAAGTTGGTTCCTACATTCTACTTGTTGTGGGAGCCATATAATGTGACTTATCTGTTTTTTTTTTCGATGGCAGTTAACTGCCAACCAAAATTTAAGTTGGTCTTGTTAGGTATTCTGTTATAAAACAAAAAGGTTGTAAGAACAAGTTTATAATTGACCTCTGACCATAGTAAGGGCATTTTTGACCAGGGTTATTGATTTTAGTTTTTGGCATTCCAATTGATCAATGAGTGGTCGGTCAATGTTAGGGGTGCACAAGGGTTGGGTTCAACCCGAAACCCAACCCAAACCCGTCGGGTTGGGTTGGGGAGGGGTTTGGGTCGGGTTGGGAAAATCAAAAACCCGAATTTTCGGGTCGGGTTCGGGTTGAGGGAGTCGGGTTGACCCAACCCAACCCGAACTTGATTTTTTATTTTTATTTTTTTTCCCAAATAAACCGGTCGACCGAACATCACTCGGTCAACCGTTTCCAACCCGAAAATTTTGGGTTTTCAAGCCACCGGTCGACCGAACCTGACCAAGTTTGGGAGAAAATTTCCGAATTCGGGTTCAACCCGACCCAACTCGAAAATTTTGGGTTGGGTTGGGTTGAACCCAAACCGGTTCGGGTTCAGGTTGGGTTGGGTTTTTTCCCAACCCGAAAATTTCGGGTTGGGTCGGGTTGAGGCCCAAACCCGACCCAACCCGACCCATGTGCACTCCTAGTCAATGTGGTGATTGTATCAAGACAAATCAGTATTTAAATTTTTTAACTCCCTGTCTATTTATAAGTATAGCTTTTCATAATCATACGCCCTCAATCTTAAGATGTGGGTAAGCAGTTTGCCACATTTCTCGTCTGATGACTCAATATTTCAATAACATGGTTTCCTAAGATCAATTGTCATCCTATTCTGTCGTTGGTTGTTGTACTTTCTTTGCAAGATCAGCTCAACTAATCTGACATGTTGAAACTGCCCAAAAGATTTTGTCTGGTCTTCGGCCCTGGTGCAAAAGCGACAGGGCAGAATGTAGAGTTGCATTTTTTTGTGTTATTCAGAAGACGTTTTGCCTTACGCTTGGTGGTACTGGTCTTTGGACGGTTTTTAAATTTTAATTGTTTCGTTGTTGGTGTTCCGTTATTGTATGCGTAGCTTTTGACACCATGGATAAACGTTCATTTAGTTGGTTGAGTTTTTGGGAAGTAATTAGAGTTTGTCCGAGTTGGTTCCTTGATTTTGAAAATAACATTTAGGAAAGATTGTGTGCAGTTCTTATCTGCTTGACCATGCGCTAACAGCGGTGTGTGGAACTGTGGATTGAAATGGAGCTCCATCCTCCATTAATCTTGTGTTGAAAAACACTTTTAAGTTCCAGGGAAACAGTTCATGATGAAAGAATTGAACATTTTGCTTTTCTCCGAATTGTACTTGGTCCAAGATAGTATTTCTTTTATAGAACTTAGCGATCCGACTTCTGTACTAGCTCGTTTTATCTAATCGTGTTGAATAAATTTGTTGTCATTACCTCTGCTGAGACTCTCTCTTAGTAGTTTGGTCGCCAAAAAAAATCGTTGTCTTGTGGCTCAGATTTTAGACATTCGGTTTTATTTCTGAAGGATCGAAGTCATTATATTAGATAGATAAATTAAGAGGTTAGAATGAAGCTTAGATGAGAAGTGCTAAAAGGTTTTGCAATACAACTCGAGATTTGAAGAAGAGTAAAACTAAAACACAAAGTGAAGCGTGTGATTGTCGTACGAGAATTGGGAAGTAATGTTGGTAGAATTGGGATTGAGTGATGGTTATGTCGGGTGAAAGCCAAAATCTTCTAATAAACCAAGCATCTATAAGTCGTGTACACCGACGACGCACGTTGAAAGTTTTGGGAATATATGTTGTTAATGTTATCGGGAGTTATCCCTGTTGAATGTAGAAATGGGTATCGTGAGTTCCGTTGTGGTTAGGCCGGGCAATTTGACACGGAACATGAAAACACGACACGAAAATTCCTTGTTTAGATTTACTGATTTCGTGTCGTGTGGGCGATACACGAAATCAATTTCGTGTCGTTTTCATCTCACTTGTTGGGTACTAGAAAGTACACGGAATACACGTTATTATTATATATTTACTAAACACTATATATACACTTATAACCTGTTATCGGAGCAGTAAAGCGCTGTCTTTTGTCCTCTGCAGACCCATGTTTGAACAGCAGCAACACCTTTGGTTTATAATTTTTGATCAAAACTTAATAAAGCAAGATGTTGGAGAGGGGAATCGAACTCAGGTTTTTAGGAATTAGGATGGTTAACCACTACGCCGTCACATGTTTAGGTGTAAAGATGAAACAACGTTGTAAGTATCCTTTGCATATGTGAGCCTGTGTGGGAAACCATTTAGTTCCACATCAGAAGAGTTCGAACTTTCAGTTTGTTTCAAAACTCCCCAGTCCTTTTGTCAGATGAAAGGTTTGGTAACCCTTCCCCTTGAGTGTTGGTGAGTGAAAATATTTCATTAAAATTATTAATCATTTATGGTTATATTTACGGTAGTTTCGTGTGTATACGAAACGTACACGGAATTATACGGGTCGTATTCATTTTTTAAAAACCAAGACACGAACTCATTTCGTGTCATATTCGGGTTGGGATGGTGTGTCTAGTACGTATGGAAAAACACGACACGAAAATACACGACCCGACACGATTGCCAGGCCTAGTTGTGGTGTTGATGAACATATGCATTGAACCGACACATCCTTTTGGTGGTCGGAAATGACATTAGGGTGGTATAGCCGGGTGAGTCTCCGATTGGCTGGCTGCTGCCTGAGACTTTGCATTGGTTTAACACCTAAACTCACGATAAGGTTTGGGTTGTATACATTGGAGCCTGAAGGCGAGAGACAAAGCCACAACATTGGACTTGAAGTATATATACATACAATGATGCATGTGGCCTTCCAAATGGTGGGTGTTAGAACCTAATACTAGATTTATGGCTAATCAGGTTTAGTGGTTGCTAATGAGGTTTAGGGAGGGTTTGAGGTGGTGATCGGTGGTTGGTGAACAGTAAGTATAAAAGGAACTAACTCTCACTTGTCTATTTCTCTCTCTCTCTCTCTCTCTCTCTCTCTCAGCTCGTCTCTCCCCTTCAGTCCGTTGCTCCGGCGATCTCCGACGAGAAGAGGTGATCGACAGGTGGTTGTTGTGTTGCGAGGTGAGTCAGTTCTCAAGTCAACCCATCTCATTTGCATTTCATTTTCTCTCTCTCTCAAATCCGTCTATCTCTCGGTTGTTGTCGTTGGTGAGGAATTCGACGAAGGCAAAGAGGTTGTTGTGGATCGACGACGAGGTGTGATCGTCGATCGGGAGAGAAGTTCATCGAAAAACGTGTTTTGGAGAGAAGTGCTCATGGATGCGCCATTGAGGTTCTTCAAAGGTTTCTTCAAACAACGACGTTAGGGGGTGGGGACCGAGGAGAGGAGTGCCGCTACTAGATCCTGTTTTCTCTCATTTTGAGGTCGTAGTGATTACTTGTATTTTTGTATAACTTTTTGATGTAATCACACTTTTGGAATACTTGGATATATATATATATATATATATATATATATATATATATGTTGGTGCAGCAGTTTCTTTATATCTTTAGTAATATCCTCTGGTGGATTGTATGTTTTAAAAAGTTTAAATTTTCCACTGTTGAGGATGTTACAGTGGATGACTTTGACCTACTAAATATTATACTACCATGACAAAATAGGAAGGTTGTGATCAAAGCAACGGAAGTCCAAAGAAGTCCCATTTTGCGTATTGAGATAGAAAGTTACATAACTGGAACTGTTCTTCTGAAGACGGATTCATTTTTCACATTCACATTGCATATGTAGTACCGTACAATACACTCACTGCCAAAGCCCAAGCTAAATCCCCGACTGAGTTCTGCATCCTAACCCCAAATTAGGATGACCCAACGGAAAGCAGTTATGTAAACATGAGGGTTGGCTTATCGTGGTTAAGTGGTTTATCGTGTCTCTACTCACTCTTCCTCAATTTTTCTCAACGCAACCTTGCATCTAAAGCAAACGTTGGGGGAGAATGGAAGAGAAAATTGTCCTACAAAAATCAAAATATTTATCAATTATTCTATATCTAATTTTCCAATTATTTTTTTGTTTACGAGGGTCCAATTATTCAATTGATAAAAACCAAAATCACATGTACACAACCAAACCAAAGTTGTTCACACCCTGTCGTCTTCATATTGGACCCATATAAAAAATGAAATGACTTTCAGTCTATCTGTTTCGGGTCCGTCCAATGTGATTTGGTTGACTAGTTGTTTCATATATATATGGTAATGTTACATATTTTTAGTATTTTATGACGATAAAATTATTCTGAATGCTGTCTTAAACATTGAACTAATGTTAGTATTATTAATTTATGAAAAGGGTAATTAGTCAATTTTACACACTTATATTATTACAGCATATGTTTTCTCACCAACTTTTTAATCTTTTTATTTATTTATTTATTTATTAGAAGCCTCCTTACTTGAATCGTACCCACATGTGAAATTGTTTGGGAACAAAACAACAATGCCGGAGTTTAAGTTTCTAGAAAGTTTTGCTTCCAATGTGTCGTTCAATCTTAAAACTTTCAAATTCAAAGCATTCATATTTCTATCTCTGTTTCTATACCAAACATACCTAATTCTAAGCAGCTTAAGTAATCTTTCTTTTTTTTTAAATGTGCAAGTCTGGTGAGCCATGAGTGGTATAGTTGTATGGTACCATCCCATTATCACTTTGCTTCCTAGTTATGAACTCTTTCTTTCTACTTCTGCTGTAACTTATCAAGCACCGACTGCTCACAGTAACTCAAATATATATCAATGGACAGTTTTTTAAGTTATGTTGCGATTAAATGTACATCTATCACGCATATTCACATGTCTCAAAATGCTTATTTCCAGGTCACGTGTTTCTGGTATGTACTCTCCGCGTCTTCTCAAGTGCTTTTCGATCGGACATGTGGTAAACTTTAAAAGGAATGCAACTTCATCGGATCCGATGCAAATCATTAATCTTCCATCATACTTTAAGAACAAAACGATTAAAGTATTCCATATAATAACTAATACGTAGAAAACGAAGATGAAAGATGGAATTTGGTTGTTATTGTATTTCTCTCAGAAAGTTATCTTATGAACTTGAATTACATGATATATATAGACATTGGTTTTGGTTATCGTTGTACGGAACAGATGCGTCTGTTTGGTGAACAGACGTGACTGTTCTTTGTGATTAATGCTGATGAAGATGCTTAGGCGACATTTGGTTCTGATGTCGTTTTGGATTCTTCAACACTCCCCCTCAAGTTGGGTCCGGAAGAGATTGAAGGTGCCCAACTTGTCTATGATTAGGTTGAATTGTTTCTGACTTAGAGCTTTGGTGAAGACATCTGCCAATTGTTCTTTACTGGAGATGTATGGGACATCTATTTCTCCGGCTTGAATCTTTTCTCGGATGAAGTGACAGTCAACTTCAATGTGCTTGGTTCTTTCGTGAAATACGGGATTTGAAGCTATGTGCCGAGCAACATTGTTGTCGCAGAACATGTTCATGGATGTGGTATGAGTTTGTCCCATATCATGGAGAAGCTGCTTTAGCCATATAAGCTCACTAGTTGTTGATGTCATGGCACGATATTCAGCTTCAGCGCTAGATCGGGCAACAACCTTTTGTTTCTTACTTCTCCAAGTTACGAGATTTCCTCCTACGAACGTGCAAAATCCGGTAGTGGACTTTCGATCATAGCTTCCTGCCCAATCTGCATCCGAAAAACCAATGATACTGTTAGAGTTGTTGTTTTTCATCAGTAGTCCTTGTCCTGGGGTCTGTTTTATATATCTTAGAATTCTATCGATGATATCTAAGTGTGGTGTTCTGGGTGCATGCATAAATTGGATTATTATGCTAAC
This sequence comes from Triglochin maritima, assembly GCA_963682175.1. Taxonomy (NCBI): domain Eukaryota; kingdom Viridiplantae; phylum Streptophyta; class Magnoliopsida; order Alismatales; family Juncaginaceae; genus Triglochin; species Triglochin maritima. The sequence goes on from OY821772.1 coordinate 33,174,270, forward strand.
AGCAAAAGTGATGTCAGGTCTAGTTACTGTTAGGTATATGAGTTTTCCTACAAGTCTTTGAAATTAGTGGATATCTTTGACATGTTCTCCATTAGTTGGACTGATTTTGAGATTTGCCTCAATAGGTGTACTAGCAGGCCTAACTCCAAGTTTTCCTGTTTCTTTTAATAGATCTAGGGTGTATTTTCTTTGTGATAGGAACATGCCATTTCTTGAATATGCAATCTCTATTCCCAGAAAGTATTTTAGGAAACCAAGGTCTTTTATATCAAATTTTGTTTTTAAGTAATGCTTGACCTGGTTAATTTCATTATTATTATCACCAGTAATGATGATGTCATCTACGTAGACTTAGACTATGGTGACTTCTTTCTTATGATGCCTAGTGAACATAGAAGCGTCAGCGGAAGACTTTAAAAAAGCATAAGCAATAAGAAAATGACTGAGTTTGGCATACCATGCACGGGGGGACTGTTTCAGACCATAGATGGCTTTGTTGAGTTTGCATACCTGGTTTGGAGTGGAGTTGTACCCTGGTGGAGGAGTCATGTATACTTCTTCTTCAAGAGTCCCTTGGAGAAAAGCATTCCTAACATCCATTTGATAAAGTTTCCAATTTTTATTAACAGTTATGGATAGGAGAACACGAACAGTGTTCATTTTTGCAACAGGTGCAAAAGTTTCTAGGTAATCGAGACCATAAGTCTGAGTATACCCTTTGGCTACTAAACGAGCCTTATATCTTTCGACGGTTCCGTTGCTGTTATATTTTATTTTGTAAACCCATTTGCATCCAACTGGTTTGGTTTCGTTAGGTTTAGAAATGAGTGTCCAAGTGTTGTTGGTTTCTAAGGCTTTGAGTTCTTCCTCCATGGCATTGCAAATTTAGGGTCGTAGGTAGCTTCGTGAAAGGTCTTAGGCTCTAGGTTTTCGTTTATTTTGGTTAAATAGGCCCTATAGTTTGGTTGTATTTGTTTGTATGTTAAGTGGTTTTCAATGGGGTAAGTTACTTGTGAGGTAATAAAGTCGTTAAACCTAGTAGGCGGACGACTGGGTCGAGTAGATCTTCTTCTCGGAGGTGTCTCCTGATTGTTTGGAGGCAAAACTTCTTCTTCTTCTCTTTCTCCATCCTTTTCTTCTTCTTCTCTTCCTTCTCCTTCTGTTTGAGTGCTGATCCCTGGTAGAACGGGTGTGTTGAGAGGTTGGATTTTGCTTGTATCTTTGGGTCTTCTGAAGTAGGATTCTGTTTCTCTAAAGACTACATCTCGCGAAATATACATTTTATAATTTTCGGGGTCAAAACATTTGTACCTTTTTTGTGAAAAGAGTAACCAAGAAAAATACATTTTACAGAGTTACTATCAAATTTATCCGTACGTTTCCTGTGAACAAAGCAAACGCACCCAAAAACTTTTAGATGATCTAAGGTTAGTTTCCGACCTAATAGTATCTCTAGTGGTTGTTTATTTTGAAGGATAGGACTAGGGAGCCGATTTATGAGATAAACAGCAGTTAAGACTGCATCAGACCAAAAATGTTTGGGGACATAATTTTGAAAGAGTAAGGATCTGGTTATGTTTAAGAGATGGTGATTTTTTCGCTCAGATACTCCATTTTGTGTCGGGGGTATGAATGCATGTAGTTTGATGTAATATTCCGTGTGTTTTCAGAAAATTTTGAAAGTTGAGACTGGTATATTCAGTCCCGTTGTCTGTTCTTAATGTTTTAATTTTAAAATCATACATGTTTTCAATAAATGTTACAAATTCGCAAAAAATTTGGAAAACATCTGATTTGTTTTTAAGAAGATAAATCCAAGTAGTCAGTGAGAAATCGTCAATGAATAGCACAAAATATTTGAAACCGTTATAAGATTCGACTGGGCAGGTCCCTAGATATCGGAGTGAACTAATTCAAACGGAAAACGTGATTTTGTTTTAGATTTTAAAAAAAAGGAAGTCTTGTTTGTTTAGAAAATTGACAAACATCACATTCATAGGTAGATGAAATAAAAGGAAATAAAGTTTTCAAAACGGGATGGGATGGATGTCCCATTCGTTTGTGCCAGAGAACATGATTAGGCACACTAGTGGTATGAAAGGCCTTATGCTGAGTATCTAAAACATAGAGCCCGTTGATGTTAACTCCTCTACCAATCGTCTTTCCTGTAATTCGATCCTGAAAGTAAACATCATTAGGGGTGAATATAACAATGCAATTCAAATTTTTCGTAATTTTTGCGACAGAGAGGAGATTAGAGATAAAGGTTGGTACATATAGGACATCTTTGTTTATTTTATTCAATATGGTGATTTCTCATGTACCTTTTATTTCTACTTGATTATTATTGGCGACAATCACATATTTGTTAGGTATATTTACTTTTTCTTTGATGCGGTTAAGTAAACTAAGATTTTCAGTCATGTGATCCGTGGCACCTGAGTCAATTATCCATTGAGTATTATGTCTTATATTTCCTAAGATTTTATTTGGTTTATTTGCAGATAAATTTTTGGGCCAAGTTTTTATACCTGCACAATTACCTGATCCTTGAGGGTTGGTATGCAAATAGTTGCTTAAGTGGGCCAGCAGTTGGTCCAGCGGAATCGGGTCGGGTTTGGATCCGGATCCATGTCCGGTGGGAGTTTGAAAAACAGTTCCGGGTCGGGTGGTTTCTTCGGATCGGGTCTGGAGAAACCCGGATTCGTCTGTGTCGCGAGAGCTTATAAAACCTCGAGGATCTGATTCGTCTGCCCATTTCCGCTTTTCTTCCTCCATGCTAGGGTTAGCCGCCACACTGTTTACTGCTGGTCCGAGGCCGTTGTTTTTCTTTTTGTTGTTCCGATGATCTCCTCCTCCTTCCCTCGTTGGTCGGAGATGTGGATGTAGGAACCAGCAAAAGTTCCTATTGTGTCCCGGTTTTTTGCAGTTGTCGCATGTCTCTTGTGGTCTGTTTCCATATTTCTTATTTTTGTTTTGCGATTTTCCGGCGAGGAACGCCTGAGTTTCTGATGTCCGTTCGCTGTTCTGAGTGGTGGTCCGGCGGGATTCCTCCCGTTGGATCATCGTGATGATGGTCGCGAGGTCTGGAAGGTTTGGTGTCATGAGGACTTGGCTTCGGATGGCTTCGTAGCTACCGTCGAGTCCGATGAGGAACTGGTAGATGTGGTCCCTTTCTTTTCACTCAAGCAAGGTCCCCGGGTCGGTGGTCGTGGGCTCGTAGATAGCGAGCTCGTCCCAACCGCGCTGAAGCGTTCCGAGGTATTCTGTGATGGTCTGTCCATGTTGTTTTGTCTGCGATAAATCTTGTTTTAGTTTAAAAACATGAGCGAAATTTTGAGCTTTACCGTATATGTTCTGGACCGCGTCCCAGAGTTCTTTTGCCGAGTCCTTGTAGAGGAATATGGACCCGATTTTTGGTTGCATGGAGTTGATGACCCACGACATTACGAGGTGGTCCATCGCCTGCCATTCTTCTTGTTTTGTCTCGGTTTCTTCTCCTTCGGGTTTTTTTGATGTTCCAGTGATGTGGCCGAGTTTTCCTTTCCCACTGAGGGCCAGTGTGATCGCCCGCGCCCATGACAGATAATTCTGTCCATTGAGCAACTGCGACACCAGTCTGGGGGCGTTTACTTCTGGATCCGTCATCACTTAACTTTCTCTTGGGTCTGGATGTAGGTTTCTTCCACCTTCAACCCCCTTGAGAGGCAAATGTGGTGTTTTTCGGGGTTTTTTTTTGGTGGATGATTCTGAGGGGATCCAATGATGAGTTCAGAGAACTGTGAGGATCGCCGATGATGAAAAAAATGGGGATCTTCGCTCTGATACCATGTAGAAAACGAAGATGAAAGATGGAATTTGGTTGTTATTGTATTTCTCTGAGAAAGTTATCTTATGAACTTGAATTACATGATATATATAGACATTGGTTTTGGTTATCGTTGTAGGGAACAGATGCGTCTGTTTGGTGAACAGACGTGACTGTTCTTTGTGATTAATGCTGATGAAGATGCTTAGGCGACGTTTGGTTCTGATGTCGTTTTGGATTCTTCAACATAATATCTAGCTTACTACTCGCGTATTCAACTAGACTAGACGAGATTTCTGCGGTCAAGTGTGAATATAAATGACATCGTTAATTTTCCTTCATTGGCAATATTAATTGCTCTGAATCGAACAAATATGATGCCAAATGGGGCGGTTACGGGCAGGTAAGCCGGTACCCATGCTCATTCCTTAAAAGTTAAATACCTACTTATTTAGGCGGGCCAAGGTGTGGATATATACTTGTTTACTTATAAATCTATTCATACCCGTACGGCCGTACCCATCCTATTTAATTATTAATTTCGGAGAGAATAAAAGGTTATATAAGTATTAATAACGAAAATAATAAATAATTAAATTTATATGGGCAAACGGTTAACCAAGCAACAGAAGGTGTTACCCATACTTTCCATGTTTACGTAGTCCGGTTAAGATTTTCCTACCCATAGTAAGATTTTTTTGTCCATACTCGTACTTACCAATATGTTTAGGTCATCCTTAACGGGTCGGATGTGCCCTCGCTCCTGTTGGGTGGGGGCACGTCCCCCCCCCCCCGCATTGGTCTGAATTTTTTTTGGTTTTTTTGAAAATGTTTAAAAATTCATTTTAAATTGTTTTTCCAGTTTTTTTTTTGAAAAAATATTTTTTATTTGTTTTGATTTTGTAGATTTTTTTTATTTTACCCAAGATTGATCTCAAAATGACGTAGATGTGAGAAAATGTAGAGTGGATGGGGGTAGATCGGGTGTGGTTAAGGAACACTTTTTTGGATGAGTTGAGTAAGCTGACGTGACAGAGAGAGAAACTGACGTGGCAGATAAAGAGAAAACAGGACGGGTGGGGTAGCCCGGACATGATTATTTATGGTGAAACATGTTTTAGCGAGCCTACTTATAGCCCTGGATGCTAAGGATATTTGTTTACTACTTTTTTAAACGTCAGAAATTGTACGAGTTAGTCCGCCGTTAGAATGGATTGGGTTGGAACTAAGACGAAATAGGGAATTAAAGGTAGTGATTCGGGTGGGTTGTATGGGAAAGTTTGAGCAGCTTATTGTGAATAGGATTATGGGGAACATTTTGATTTTTCAGCATACAATACCCATGCTCAGCTGGGTGTGGTTAGGGTGGAATAATTGTCATAATATCCTGAGATCAAGTTCTAGGTTGACTTAGAATATTGGTACGAAAGTGGGCGAAGGAAATTTATAATGCTAAATAGAATACTATCTCCATTCTAATTAGCTCAACTTGTTGGTACGATGGAACGAAAGGTTAGATCTAAAGGGCTAACTAGAACATTCAATTACTTAAGCGTTTGATTCGAAATGTTTATAATAATATTCACTCGTGGCTCATCTCATAGCTCTAGGCTCATAGGCTCATAGCTGAGCTAACCATAAGTTAGAGTTTCATTTGTAATTTGGCAATTCATTAGTTTCATACTCACCTAAAGTAAAATTTCCTATGTCAAACTTTCAAGCCTCGAGAAAAAAAAGCCCGAACAGATTGACTGAAACCCAAGGGTAGTAGTATTATAAACCATACTTAGACATTGTTAACATCTTTCTAAAGTCTAACAATACATAGCAGTTTGATAAACAAGCAAAAGAATTCTTAGAAATATTTATCCACAATTTGGGCTTTTGGGCCACGAAAGTGTGAATATTAACTGAGTGCATGATGTAAAGAATGTATGCCATTAAATAATTTAGGTTTACGTATTGATATCATAACTTCTATTAGTTTTTTCTTGTCGTTCAAGGCTTTGACTATGAAAAATATTCTAATTAGTTTTTCCCTACAAAACTTATCTTTTTTTATGTATCCTTGCTTCTTGGTGATACTATACCTAATATGATTTCGTTACGGTGTGTCAAAAGTCTTGATGTGATTCGTACATGCAAAGGCTTCATAAGTCAACTATTGGTATTTTGACTTAGAAAGTCATACATGGAATGAATTCGGTGATTCTACCTCAAAGTTTTCTAACATTTAATTTTTCTCCAAAGGAACACCTACCAAAAACACATGAGTATTGTATTGTATTGTATGCATGTGTGCAGCGATGGTGTTAGTATTTAAAATCAGGGAGGTCAGAATTTGTAGCGATATTTTAACGATGTCAATAATTCACGTACATATCTAATTATTGGTAAGAATTTTTTTAGAAAGCCAAAATCCAAAGGGTCGGAATCCAAAGTATCAACAATATTAAGTATTAGAACTTAAAAATGTTTACAAACCAGGACAAATCTTAAAATTTAGGTTGGTAGCCGAATAATTGAACGTAGCACCGTCCTTCATGTATGCCGTTTCATGTAGAATGTGTAAAAATTATCCTACCAATATTAAACGGGTTAAAAACCCCCCGCCCTCCCACCCCTACCCCATTACCTTGCTTTGTGCTAACGTGTATTACTCACATTATGATAAATATAAAATCAGCTGGGTTTAATACGTTGACGAAATTAAGCTGATATTTCAAACAGACAATCAACTGTTAATAATTATCTTCCAAAGAAATATGAAGACTAAATTTGCAAAATATTAAGTGTCTGCTTGAAATATCAGCTTTTGTCTTTTTCTTTTTTTCAACTTTCAAGACGCGAGGTGATGTTCTAATTTACTCAATTTCCTCTGTTTTGTGAAAATTTGTTTTTGATTACCTTCTCGATTATTCTGTACGTACTAACCAGTAAGAAACTAACTATTTGTTTATTTAGACAATAAGTTACTAAGTCTGACTACCCACTAAAACTGGCAGCCAAGAGCAAAAGGACTTACTGCATCTATATGGGCATGTTCCTCTCTTAACATGAGTCGATGACAAGTACCATTGTTGAACTTGAGAAAATTCATGCACATTCGACTCTTATAAATTTTATTCAACGTCAACACAAGCACAAGCAAATCAATACGCCCTCCACAGACACGACCATCGCATGCATGTCTTGTACTGTCTGACACACTAGTAGATTCCACCACTACGACACCTGGGGGGAGGGGGTTTGAGCAGTCGGATTTCCTCGGATTCTGTGGTATGTATAAAAATTTCTTTAAGTTTTCCGTCATTTTGAGGTCGCAAAGCCACGGAAACTGAATTTTGTCGGTCGACCGTCAACCATTCGATTCACTGAAATGATTGTAACGGACGACCGAACATATTCCGGTCCACCGAATTCGTAACTAGAATGACTCGTTCGGACGACCGAACTTAGTTCGGTCTTCCGTTTACGTTCACTCTGAGAAGTCTCATTTCGGTCGTTCGTTTTCCTTATCCAAAATGTTGGAATTTTTACATTGTGCTTGGTTTTCAGGGGGCGCTGCACCCTTGCAGCCCCTGCCACCTCATCGGCGAGGTGGAACGCCGCTCGCTCATCGGAGAGCGAGACCCCCGACCAACCCGTCATAGTGGGCATAAGAAGTATGAGTAAACAACAGAATTTCTCATTCCCCAAATCACTTTCCGATACATGCACAAACAACAAAAATCAGTCAAAGGGAATCAATCTATTTTCCACTAGATTCTGTTTCCTTTACTTTCTCGTTGACTCCGAAAAATCACTTTCCGTCACATTCCACGGTACTAACACCCCCTGTAGAGAAATTTCTTTGAAGTGTTTGAGAAATTTCCGAAAATTTCTTTGAGTAGAAGTAGTGTGGGAGACTAAAAGTAAGGTAAGACGCAAGTTTGATGCCTCTCCTGTACCACACAACTTATATGTATTTGGGTTATTTGTTTGGGTGCACTTGCAAACAAAGTAGTGGTATTGGATATGTACACTTGAGTTTTCGGATTTTACTTTGGTGTACTTGCATAAAACACATATTGATTTTGTGCACTCCAAATTTACGGCATTCAACTCCGTCACGTTATTGTTCCTAGACATCGTTATACATTGATGTGTTCATTTTAATACCGCAAGTACACGACGGTCGGTGAAGACAGAGCAAGTACGAGTCATTCCACAGGGAGGTGTGTCGACTCTGGTTCTTTCGAATGCAAGTGGGGAAAAATGAGAGAAAATGTGTGATTACACTAAAATAAACTACGAATGAACAAACAATAAAACTAAACCCCATAAGAGATAGAGAAAGAATGTGAATACGAAACTATGTGTGTGTTCATTTCTGCTCGTCACAACATGTAGTACATGAAAACCATAAAACAAAATCCAACTTTGCCTCCACATGAAATAAGATAAAACATTATCATTAAAACATACAAGACAATAATTGGAATGAAGCTAAATGAACTCATGCATAAAGATCAAACCCCAATATGTCTCCACATGAAATAAGATTTACACAATCATTAAAACATACAAGATATTAATTGAGGTTAGGCCAACAAGAGCACGTGCTACCACATGTCATGTTTTCTTCATCCACTCCATTATTATCTTCACCTCATCATTCCCTTTAAAATATGCCCACTAATCTAAGCATATGCTAAGCATCACTCAAGAACATTAACACATCAAAGATAAGAGTGAAATCTCATTAGATGATTATGAAAATCATGTAATGCTCAAATGATTAAGATTAACACACACACCTAATACATCGCATAATCACATCACATTCTTCTCCACCTCCCAAATAGGGATGAAATTACTAACTACTCATTAAACTACAAACTACATTAAGAAAATGAAACATTATAATTACTTCTACTAAGACAAAACAAAATAAAGCTAAGCATGCAAGAATTAAAAGAGAACACACCATTAAAAGAAACTAAGAAAAAATATTTTATTTACATGACTCACATTACAAGTAGCATTCTTCTCCACTTGAGTTTTGCTCCAACGCTTACTCTAGGTAGAGAGAATGCCACCAAGAAATGAGTGAATACAAAGGAAAATGAAGAGTTCTATTTATAATCATAGAAAAAGTATCGGGGACTATCCCCGGTATGGGAATAAACACATACTATAAATGGACATAAAACAACATAATCCACGATCCAACTAAACCATGAATTGTTTGGACCAAGTTGGACCGCCTATTGGCAGTCTGGAATGGTTAGATCGAGTCTGGATTTCGGTGGCTTGTTTTTGGCTTGATTTCTTGATGTTTGATGAACCCAATTTGATTGTTGATGTTTGTGTAGGATTGCGTGTCCCTATATATGTATATATTTTTTAAAAATTTAATACATGCATACATGATCGATTTCATATTTTCAATAATTTTTATGTACATTACTTTGTGTTTATTCTAATATCATGCAACCCTACATTTATTAAAATAAACCACAAAGATAGATCATACCTAAAAGGTTCTCTAAAACCTTTTTGAAGATCCGGAGTCGCGTTACCCGTAGAATCGTCCACCGATATGCCTCCAAGTGTTCACCAAACTCTAAACAAGATTAGAGAGAAAGGTGCTAGTTAATCAATCTCTAATAGGGCTTAAAATCTAGCTAATAACCCATCTTTGAGCCCCTGAGACTTTCTATCTCCTAAAGTCAAAATTAATAAGAGATTTTCGTGGTGATTAGATGAGAGATTAATGAGAGAAAGAATTTTTGCATTCACATAAACAAGTAGAATGAGGGGTCCCTTTATAGGCTCCCAAAACATCCTTATCAAGAACTATTCCTTAGTCATGATCTCTTGCTTATTCTTTCCTAAAATTAATCTCTAATTGCCACATAAGCATCCTCTAAAATGTTTTAATTAAATCTGGAATTAATCTACCCATGATCTAATTAATCTCTTAATAATTCAGGCAGAAATCGCACTGTTCGGTTGACCGAGAATTTTTCTCGGTTAACCGAACCATTCGGTTTTAACACGTGTTCGGTGCACCGTGAGCTAGACGGTCGACCGAATCCGCATGAGAAAAATTCTCTGGAAAAATTCGGACGAACCACGTCTTCTCTTCGGTCGACTGTTGACTCACCAAAATTTCTCCTGCGGCATAGTCATCGGATGACCGTGTCACCTTCGGTCTACCGAAAATAGTCTTTCTTGGTTGACCGTTCACGTTCGGTTAACCGAGCCCGATTGTCCAGGCACTCCAGATAATTTCGGTCAACCAATTGTGATTACCCGTTTCCCATTCGGCTAAACGATCCGAAGATACCCCGGTCTACCGAACCCTGAACGGTTCACCGTGTTTGACCCCAATTTTGCCTTTGTCAAATTTTGGATTTATTTCCAACAAAATTTGATCTTTTGGGGTTTTTAGCAAATTTACATCTTATATAATATATTATCATATGTAATATTAAATTATTACACCTCATAGTATATACACCTCATATGAATTTATTATGATTCTAATTATGTCAATTCTCATGACATATTGATTTTATTCATTCACCACATGTGTCATATTTTCACATGAAACCCGACACATCATATGAACTTAAAATCAAGTCTCTTATTTTTTCCAGTTTTGTGGTGTGACCTATAGGGGGATATAAGCCAAATTGACAAAGATATTAAACACTTAATATCTCAAACAATAAGCGGTATCTAGCTACACATTATAGTTACTCAATTAGCATAAATGTCTTTGTTCCACTCGAACGAAAACACGATCCATTTAGTGATGTGAGTGCACCACTTGTCTCTGTCCCTTGTCTCGTGATATTAAGAATATATACAAAGTAGAAATGTATCATCTTTGTATTATATTCATTTCTTGATCTCTTTAAGCTAATTATAACTATGTAACTTAACTCAAGTTACACTGTGCACATTATAATTTTGCTTTATCAAGGGGCCCACTAATATCATCATTCAATTAAGAGGGGCAATGATAATCGTTTGACTAGCTATTTTTTCCAGCACAAGTCATGCTCAACCAACTATTGCCTTTATCACTACACTCATTGATAGCTTTTGACAATAATCAAATTAAGCACTTCTTGAGTGAAAAGATATAAGTCTCATATCTTAGGATTCAAGACACAGTAAAACATTAATGACACGAAACACAATTCCATAATGTTTTACTTGTTAGGTCTATTCAATATATAAAAGTAATCTTTTCATCTTTTATATATTCGTGTCGTCAATTATTTATAGAGCTACAACAATCGATGACCAACACGACAATCTTATCTCGGTAATTAATGTTCCATGTTAATTACCATGATTGTGAATAACTTTTGATTTATGTAAACCCTTATCTTTTAGAGTTCTACGGTTAAAGACCAAGCGTCTCTTCCATAACACTTCCAAAAGATGAATACCATAATCAAGGAACAAAATGTTTACACATTCAATTCATAATAATTGACATATAAAAGTAAAACTTTTAGAACACATTCCTTTCAGTTTGGGCCCAGATCTAATTGCCAAAATACTTCTCATGATGGTCTGGAACTTCTTGATTTGCTCATTGATCCTTTTGGTTTACATCCGGGTCATTTTCTCTTGCATCTCAGTTCATAAGTCTTGCAATGCAGTCATTTTCCTTGCTTTTAAGTCTTTTTTGAGTCTCTCTTCCCAAACATGTTTATTCCTGAAACTTAAACATAAAACTCATTATGTAGCATTGCTTAGGCTAAGAATGAAGGATATAAGATACAAATATATGCATGATATGATATCAATCATACATCATTCACGTTACAGTTCGCAACCATATCCTCCCGCCAAAACCTCATCATGAACTCAAACTTCCCTTAATTACAACCCTCTCCCTGACTCCTCCAACTCACTCTACACTCTCTTCCATCCGTCAGTTAGTCGTCACTGTCACCAAATCTCCTCCACCTTCGAGGTCTTCACCAAGAGGGTTATCAGTGTGATGATATGTTGTCAGAAGGAGGTTAAGGGTTTTTTTGTACCATCAATTTGGAGTACACAAATCAATATGATTTTTATGCAAGTACATACAAATAAAATCTGAAAACTCAAATGCACATATCAAATAATACCGCTCTGCAAGTGCATCCAAGCATATGTATTTCAACAGGTTCAAGTACTAGTGGGGTGGGAGTGGAATATAAGTTTGATCCCCACTTCCATAATAAAATGTAATCTATGAGATAAGATTATGAAATATACTTTAATAATTTTTAAAAAACTACCACTTTTAATAAAAATATTCACACGTTCAATAAGATTACAAAAGTTTTTTTTCCTTTTTTTGCCCTTTCCCATTTTGTAGTTTGTTAGGAAAGTCTACAAACTTTTCACGTAGGAGAATGAATGAATGATTCAACATTCCAACTTATCGGAAAAAAAAGAATGAATGAATGATTGGGCAAGCATGCATCATCATACACTTACTCAAAACCTTTGACGGTTTGACCCCCACCATATTCGGACCCACCGAACCCGGATCCGCCAAACTCCCCCCTATTAAACCCCCACCACACCCTTTCAAAACCCATCATCACTCCAACCCACCAAACCTCCAGATCTAAACTCTAACCACATTCCCCTCCGATGGCCGCGACGGCGATCTCGCCGGCGCTCACATTCCTCCTCCTCTCTCTCCTCCTCCCCTCCTCCCTCTCCTCCTCCCCTTCCCCCTCCCTTTCTCCACTACTCCCTCCCTCCTCAGATCCGATCTTACCTCCTCTTTCTCCATCCCCATCTTTCCTATTCTCCCCACCATCCCCACCGCTAGAAACGTCCGGATCTCCCTCCAACGCTCCCTCCCCGGCGTTATCCCCTGAGGTGTCCGACTCTCCTGGGCCAGAGACGGGGGAGTACGGGGATTCGCCGTCCCTACCGCCGGTGAAGGTGGAGGATGAAGTTGCGGAGGATCCATTGGAGGAGTCGCCGGAGGAGGGTATGAGCGGAGGGAAGAAGGCGGGGATCGCAATCGGGGTTCTAGTCGGAGCCGCCGCGGTGGGGTTGGGTGGGTTCGTGTACAAGAAGCGGAAGGATAATATCAGGAGGGCGAACTACATGTACACCGCTCGCCACCGGGAGATGATGTGAGTGATGGTACCGTTTAGTTGCTCTAGTTTTTTTGTTTTTGTTGTAGTTGTTATATAGTGGTGGTAGTAATAAATTACGGAGAGAGGATACGAATGGTGAGGTATTGATTTGGTTTGGTTTGTTGTCATACATATTGGTTCGATTGCATTTTATTGGTTGTATACGGTGTATTTTTTCTATACTGCTTAGTACTGATGTATGTTTCTTCTTCTTCTTCTGTGTTTACGTTTTTTTATTGTTAAGGTGGTGAATGTAATGTCTACATTGTTAGTTGTTATGTTAGAGAGAAAATACGACCAGTTTTTTGATAATCAAAGATGCAGTCTGGTTTGTGGCATGATGGGATTTAAAATGAGATGGTGGTATTGTAGATGAAATCAAAAGATAATCAACTATGTGGACACTATCGGATGTTTGGAAAGTTGAGATTTAAAATGAGATAGACAGTAGTGTAGATAAAATCAAAACTTAATCAACTATGATAGATGTTTATGGTGTTGCGATTCCAATCTCCTTGGGTAAAAAACACGGTAGGTTGGACGGAAAGAAGATGTTGGTTATGTAACTGCTCGTGTTTTTGAAGTAACATCAGATTCAAGATTTAAATTCTTAACAACCGAAAGGAACTGGGCCGTGGGAATTTGTCGAATTTTCAGCTTTAGGGTTTGATGTGAAATAATGGATCGGCAAATTGAGAAGTGAGTAGTAGGATACTGTTTAGGTGTCTTTTGGAATTCAATGATTTTGTGTATTTTCTAGCTTCAGAGTTGACAGCAAGTGGACTACTGGAGCATGCGATTTTAGACTTTTTAGTCAAGTAATTGTACCATTATTAATCAGCGTGTTTTGCGTTTGAAGTCTTCGTCCTGTTGAGTGTTGACTATCCTCTCCTGATCGATTAGTGTGGTAAACTCTCGTCCAAATGAAAAATGATAGATCCAACAAGGCCGAGGCACGATGTGGTACCAAAGAATCAGTATTAATCTTAGTTCGAAACTAAAATGCGTTACTTTGATCACTAGCTAGTATTTGCGATCATATATTAATCAACATCGCTTGTTTAAAAAGTAGAGCGCACATGGGAAGTCGATGTCCGAACGCTTCTTCTACAGATCGTCTACCAATTGTAACAGTTTAGCACCCAAGTGTGGATAGATGAAGACACTCGTCCTAACAAAGTTTGGTCGTATGGCACTTCTAATGTCAAGACACTTTTGGAGTTATGGTTGAACCGCCCGATGGATTTTGTGATAACTTATTTTGTTATCATTATAGCTGTATATTGCAACTTTAAGTATTTAATACAACACGATGCGTCTTTTTCTGGTACAACTAGATATACACATGAGGACAGGAATGTCTACTACAAGGCATGTGCTCAGATCTCTGATGTATTGTAAGATCTCGATCGGAACGTAAATAGAGGCAGGCATAAGGAGGAATCTTTTCCTTTAGCTTTCAAGAGAAACAACACTCTAACGTCGGTGTAGTAAGCGTTGATTAAGTTGCTATCAAAATATAAGAGTTAATTCAGATGTAAGCCAAAAATAAATAGTTTCGGCTGGTTCACGGTACCTGTAGCGTTAACACAAGATTCGCGAAGTTTTTTTATCATCCGTCTCATGCTCGATTGCTCAATTACCCATGACAAAAAAAATATTTTTGATTTTTATGATTACAAAATACGTTATCCTTAAGGATGTCACTTGCAGCTTGCTGCAATGAGTACCAATATTTAAGTTTTGTGCGTAATTAAAATTTAACGAAGATGTCATGGCAAGAACGTGCAAAAGAAAAGTAACTGAAGTTGCGAGGCACAACATAATGTTGTAAACTTGTAATGTTGACAAATGAAAGCTCCAAACAAAGTTGTTGGTGCAAAGCAGAGAGAACGGAAGCTCAACTGAACCCTCTAGAATGATCAAATGAGAATGAGGGGAATCTACTTATATAAAGGTTGATAGAGTTAGTTACGGTCTTACGGGTGTGTAACAAAGTCAAATAACAGTCGTGGGCCTTCATGGGCAAGAACTATTACAACACAAGAAGTGGGCTCAAAACATTAACAAGACCCACAACATCAAGGTTAAAATACTAAAAGGGTTTTTCTGGGCTTACACCCTCCCTCAAACTGGAGTATGGTGAAGACCGAACTCCTGGTTTTCCTTTGAACAAAGAGATGCACAAAAGGTTGGTTAGTATATCTACAACCTTGTAGAGGGAATAAACTCTGTCTCGTTACTGCCCATAACCACTTTCTCTCTAAAGTGGTGCGTAAGCTAATTCAACATGTTTACTTCTACAGTGGAAGACTAGATTCACACTCATGTACAATGCACTTATGTTGTCACAGTAGAGGAGAAAAGGATGATACTGAGAAATCGACAGTTATCTTAGATGCAATTAAATCCCAAGAAGGTGCAATAACCCGATGTAGATCGTTAAGTGACCGGACATCCAACCCAATCCGCATCACAAAAGGCAAAGAGATCCAGGCTGCTGTTAGAGGGTATTCTGTACCAGCTCACTAAGTACCTCTAACATATCTCAAAATTCTTTTGAATAAATGCAGAAGTCATAGGAGAAACCATGTAGTGACATGCTAGATTTACATCAGAAGTGAGGTTAAGACGGGTCGATGTGAGGTATTGTTGAGCTCCAACTACATCTTTATTGAAGCATGGATCATCAAGTAGTTTATCTTTTATGAAGGTTTGAATCTGACAGCAATTGGTGTTGAGATTGGTTTACTGTGCTGCATATGTTTTTGGAAGAGAATCCCAGTAGCATATCTCTCTTGATTAAGAAATAATCCACAACTTGTATGAGTGGCTTGGATGCCCAAGAAGTGATGGAGAAGACCTGGTTCTCGCATGGAGAATTGCTTAGCCAGAGTCGTAACAAAAACATCAATAAATGTGACACAATCACCAGTGAGAACTATGTCATCAACATACAAGAGGAGGATCAAGATATGATTACGTTGCTTCCAAATGAATAGAGATGAATTTGATCGAACTGTTGCGTGTAAATCCACACTCAAAGAGAATATCACTAAACCTGTTGGCACTAAGCACGAGGTGCTTGTTTCAAACTATACAATGCCCTATTCAGTTTGAATACACATGATCACGATAATATTCATCAATAAATCGAGGTGGTTGCTCTAAAAACACAAATTCCTCCAGCTTTTCATGTAAGAAAGCATTTCTTACACTTAATTGCCTCAACTACACCTTCTTAACAGTAGTAGAATAAGCAAACCACTTTGGTAGTACCACTTCTCACAACAGGACTAAAAGTTTCTAAATAATCATTTCCTTCTTCTTGTGAGTATCCTCTAGCCACCAACCTTGCTTTCAACCTTTCAAAAGAGCCATTAGCCTTCAGTTTGTTCTTGAAGATCCATTCACAACTAATGACATTCTGTGATTCATGTCTAGGAACTAACTCCTAAGTGTTGTCTTACTTCAATGCCTCCAGTTCATCTAACATAGTAGCTCTCCAGCCTTCATGGTTTAATGTTCCTTTAGTACTTGTTCCTTGAGAAGGAACAGATACAGCAGACAAAATGTAGTTTGGATTTGGCTTTACCACTTCAACTCTACTTCAAGTAATCATTGGATGTAGGTTGACAATTATCTCGATAGCTTCATGATCATCTTGTCTTGGCTTTTGCATCTGACCTCCAGCTTTGAGTGATACAACTCTTTTTTAAATATCCTCAGTTTTAGGTGCAACTGCTGCCGTAGGTAGAAGATTGGGTTGTTCAGGTGCATGGGCAGTATGTTGATCCTTGCTCTCTCTGGCTTGATCCAATGTCACTTCTATATTGATAAATGCTTACTCATTCGATACAAGATCTACCCATTCACTGTATGCTTAAAGCTCCCCTAAAGTAACATCTTGCAAGGAAACTTTCCTAAAACGGAAAATATATTTCGCTAAATACAACATGCATGCCTTGAAATATACACATCTCCGATCCCTTAGTCATACTTAAGCGCATGTACCCTTTGTATTGGGCACTATAACCTTAAGAACCAACAAGGGTCACCAATGGCGTATCTACAATGTAAGGTGGATATGAAATTGCATATCCAATTTTTTTTGGAAAATAAAGACCTATTACTAGTAGTAAATAAAAGTATTCCAGCCTAATACAGAATTGTGTTGTCATACAAGGAGCTACAAAATTCAAATGGAGGTAACTCATCATGCAACATTATTTCTCTCGGGTGCATGTTGAGGTTCAAATTGGTGTCTTAATGGAATGAACTCCTCTCTTTCCCCTTACCACGAGCAACAAGTGTTTCACTTTTGCTCAACTCAGAACCATCAGATCTCTTCTCCATATCAGTTTTGGAGGAGAGTGCGTTTTTGACATCCGCAAGAGAGATGTCGGTCCTGCTATACATCATCGTCTCCACGAAGTGATCATATGAAGAACTCAACGAGCAAAGTAAGAGGATCGTCTGATCCTCATCAAAAAACATTGCTTCCACTTTCTCCAAGTTCATGATGATTGCATTGAAATCATCCAAGTGTTGCTGAAGGGGGATACCCGACTTCATCTTGAATAGGAACAACTTCTTCTTCAAGATAATCCGGCTCGCAAGTGACTTCTTCATGTAAACTTCCTCTAATTTCTTCCACATACTTGTAGTCGTCTTCTCCTTCAACACTTCTCTCAGAACTTCGTCAGACAACGACAACTTGATGGTTGACATCGCCTTACGATCAAGCTTCAACCTATCTTGATCGGACATTTCCTTTAGCAACTTATCTATGCCCTCAAGAGCGTTTCAATGATTCGCCATGAGTACTTGACAAAAAAGGCCGATGAAAACCCCAAAATTCGGACCAAAAGCTCTGATACCAGTTGTTAAAATTAAAACTAATCCCAAATACACAGCGGAATCGAAATAGGAAATCCAATTGGCTAATAATTGAGATCAAATGCAAATCCAAAATTCAAATCACACAAAACACGCAAGATTTAACGTGGAAACCCAATGCGGGAAAAACCACGGACGACAAAACTCCAAATCCACTATAGAGAAACGTATTACAAAGATAGGCTTACAGGAGACGCAAAAACACCCGGCTCAAATTCTCCCAACGAATCAACAAGGATGCTCTCTCTCTATTTTCTCGAAAGAATGCAAAGTAGACAATAGGAATTAACCTTTTGAAAAGGGGAACGAAATTGCCTTTATATAGTAGGCCTAAACAAATATTAATTGCACCAAAATCGCGTGGAGAAATATGCAAAACGTGGGCAGAACTGGGTCGAAACGGTCGACCGAACGGGTGCTTTGGTCGATCGATCCTTTAACCGTATCGCAAACCAGCTTTTACCGGTCGACCACAACTAAAGTATCGGTCGACCGAAAAGAGACAGTAACTTTTCTTTATTGCGTGAGTGCATACTCGGTCGACCGAATCACTTAAGTTCCGTTCGACCGAAAATCAACAAGCACTTTTCTCCCAACTCCTCGTATGTGCCCGGTCGACTGAATCCTAGATTCCGGTCGACCGAAAATGACACTTTTGCTGGACAATTCAACACACACCCGGTCGACCGAACATCTCCTTCTGGTCGACCGATCGTCTGTTTTTCTGCACGAATACTTTAAACACATATTCAAGGTAAACAACAACAGTTACCAAATCTGTCCACACATTTTCCAACATCACTATCCGTAATCCAAAACAGTAAGGGACTTTACGGATAGTTTATTAGGGTTGGGATGGGAGTATGGAGGTATAGAGTCTGGATTGAAAGTGTGGGGTACTTAGAAATGGTTGGAAATATATACGTTGTGTGGTCTACGCATAGAACAAGGTGTGAAGTGTAAACGGTTTGTCCCTGGTAGATGCTGGACTTGGGTTGGACTGTGGTTTGGTCATAAATATATGTCGTGGGCTAAAAGTGGGCTTCTGTTAAATAGAAGATAGTTAATGAGTTTGAGTTTTCGGATTTGCAATAAATTAAGATAAAGGCCTGGGGGCCTTGATGATGGATTGACATATGATTTGTGACCTAGGGTTTCTATGCTTGAGTTTTTGGAAGTGTAACGAAATCGTTCAAATTCATAGGAATTTTAAACCAGTGGAGACTTAAGGGAGGTATTTACAATAACTTTGGTTGGGTTTGGTTGCATCTCATCGACCTAGAATTTAACTTGAACATTGAATTATAAAACACCACATTTGTCACTACCTTTGTTCTGAAATGAGGCCGGATGCGGTCGCGATGCGGGAGAGACGCATTGCGTCTCCCTGATGCGGCCCTCCGGATATGGTCGGCATCGTGACCAGCATATGCTGGTCGATGCGACCTCATTTCAGAACACTCATATTTGTTTAATATTAAGTTATTATCTTAGAAATTATTCAAAAAATTTACCTAAATTTTTAATTACATGTATATAATTTATAATTAATATATCTATATTATTTAATTATTAAATCGCAAACTACATATGCACCCGCATCGCATCTGCATACCGCATATGTCGAATGCGGTACCTCGCTGCATCGCATCTGCATCCCGCATTTCTTAACCTTTGCCACTACTAAGATTGATTAAGATTGTGCTCGAATTTGCAAATCCTTTATGTGATTTTTAAATTTTAACTTTATACAAAATTTGTACTTTTATCATATAATTTTTTGTTGCCGTTTAAAGTTACATGTTTGTCTAAACATACCCATACATTTATAAATAATGAGATTTGTAAATGCCCTCAATTGCTTGCAAATACTGAACATGATACCCAAATTATTTTAATCCCAAGGTTTATCTTGGCACATTTTGGTTTTGGTAAGTGATAGTAATTCATTTTTTATGGTGAAAAGTCTGGTTGTTTTTTATTTACAATTAAGTAAAGAAGAACCACCACCAGTCGCTCACTCGCTCAGTGAGACTATATTATATATTGACAATTATAGTGGACCAGACAAGTCCTATTTACACCGGCAGATCGAATAGCCCATTTCCTCAATATTGCTGTTATTTTTGAAGTGTAGTCGTGTGAAGCAATTTATGAATAGTTCAATACCATATATTTCTTTAATTTACAAAGCAAGGCACGTCAACGTGTTACGTTGTGTTTCTTTTGAGTTTATATATCCAAAAGGAACATACGATTTAACCAAAGAAATGCCTTCAGAAGTATATCATAATTTAGTAAAAGAATTTATACTACGAAAATTAATTATGTATTGATTGGGACATTAAGTGTCTAAATGCACGATCTGCAAAATATTAATATGAGTGGATCCAAAAATCTTCCATAGATGTGTGGCTTCAACTAAAACGTAGGTTTATTATTCAAATAATTATTAATTTGTCTGCCCCAACTAGACTTCCTTATGTTATATCCAACTTTTCTGCCGACAAAATAGGATCCCCTTTGGATTCACTTACAGCCATTAGGATTGCACGTCGGCATGCAATTTAGGTTTCCTTTTTTTGTAATTATACGTTGTGGTCATGTTTTCTACCAAATGAAAGAAACAAAAAACTTTGGAAAGTTTCGGTTCATTTTTGTCTTATATATATATAGGTCCATTATTTCTATACTAAATTACTGTTGATAATAAATGTGATTTCAAGGTGTTATAGCACAAATACACTTCAAATTATAACCAAAGAGTCAAACAACAGAAAATGATTTCAAATCCAAAGAATTGTGTTGAGTGTTCTATAGATCATGATTTTGAATAATGTAATTATTTTCTTCAAAATACACATTCAGAAAAGGTAACACGTTTTAGACGTCTGTCGATTTCTTTCACTCTCATTCTTCTACACTACCATTGGGAAATCTCTTTAGCTCCCACAGTAGACTAAATCTCGTATATATGTTGCCGGTGTGATTTTTGTCACATATGATTCTTTATCCTCGAAAACTTTCAAGTAATTTGGTACATCTCACAATATTATTCGATTGATACTTAACATCAACATTTCATTAGTCGTCTTTACAATATTGAAAATTCATACATACAAAAGTTTAAAGGACTATAATAATACATGCACATTAATTTTCAGTTGTAAATACTACTCAAAACTAAAATTCATCATGAATCCTCATCCTAGTTTTTAACATTTTCTAGTAACCCTAATTAAATTTTCAATCATAAAAATTGCCAAAAAGAAAATTCAAAATAAACTATTATCTTTTTTCTTATATTTTCTAGTAACTAATTTAAGAGTGTCATTGCAAAATATAAACCTACAAATGTCCTCTAACCACATCACGCACTACTAGAGTCTAGAGGGATTGAAGAAGGACATGTATTACAAAAGTTGTTTGCACGTGAGATATAATGCAAATCTGAAATGAGAATTACAAAAGGGATGACATTCGCATACTTGAAATTGAAAATGTCAAAACTGGTAGGTATTAACGAACATATGCATTACACCTAATATGAGTTAGAAATTGGAAAATTTGTTTGCACGTGATACATATGGCCAAACTAAAGGATATATTTTTCGTTGGAAAGTTATAGGATAAACATATAAAATCATAAAAACAAAAAGCCTAGACAAGTTGTTGTCGCGTCATATATCGAAAATTTAAAACAAGACCCGACGACCTAATAAGTGCTCTAATTTGGAATACAATGTTGGTTGTTCATTCCAAACCTTAACCACCAACTTCTTCCATCATGACTATCATTATAACTAATTAACTATAATCAAAAGACCATTAGACAAGAGCGTGTGTTTGTACTTTAGTGTCTTCGAATTTACAATGACTAAGATACTGGGTTAGGTGCAGGAGACCTTTCTCCAACACCAACATCAGATGACTCCAATATACCCAACAATTATGTTCTGTGCTAATATAGAAATAATCATTTTCATATAATTAGGACGGATACCATATCACTCTCATCTTCTGGCTACTATCACCAACCAAGACTCGACTCCATCATCTTTTGTAAGTAAGTTGGAGATTGGTCTGGCATATTAAGGAAATTCGGCATCTTGGTTTAGGTGTCTCACATGTTGACGTTCTAGTTTCCCACCCTAAATATACACTAAATTATGTATTCCATTGCGTGTTATGCGTTACAAATACACAATACATGGACGGCGCTGGAAACTCATCATCGGTTGATAAAAGCATGAGTATAATAATTAAACAGGTGACACTTACAAATATGCTATTGGATCAAGTTTGTTTTCCTCAACTTGTGAAGACTTTTGACTTTTGTGAAAATAACTACATAACAGCCATAGAAAAGCTTATATATTAGCTTTTACGATGAAAATTCATTGATCAGTTGCTGTGTATTTTTTTAGATAAGGTCATGAAGCTTTTCCAGGCTGAAGCTGTTACAACCCAAAACCCGATTAGGGGTTAATGGGTGGTTAAGATGGTGTTTTGCATGGGGGAGAGGTGCAACACAGTTGTGTGCGTGGGGAAGGAGGAGATAGGTGGTGTAGGGTGCTGGAGTGGAGGTCGGTTACTGTGCGCGCGTGGAGAGAGGGTGTTGGTTGGGTTTATGTATTGTTTTGTTCTCTCTCTCTCTCACTTACACTCATCTCATTCCTTTCCTTGTGCGGCGACCAGAGGAGGCGGAGGCGGATCCAGATCCAGCGGAGGTTGTGCAAGGAGGCGAACACGCGAGGTGATCTCCGGAGGCGACGTGCGCGAGCGAGGCTCCGACGGGTTCGTCGTTTCTTTGAGGTATGCCGCTCTCTAGTGTGGTTTTATTGTTAGCCCTCATGAGAGGGTTGTGTTGGTCGGTCGGCGGAGGTCGGAGACCTCTACGACGTTGAGTTTTGGTGAAGAAACCTCGGCTGACGCGAGGTGGAAGACGACCAACGGTCGACCAGGCCCTTCGGGTGGTCGACCGAATGTAGTGTTTTTGCATGTCTGTTGTGTTTCGGTTGACCGAGTCCTTGGGTTCGGTCGACCGGAACTTAAGTGTATTGGTCTATTATGCATGTTTTCGGTCGACCGTTATATAACGTAGAATAATAGGTTGACCTGTAAGTTTCGGTCGACCAAGACCCCTGAGTCGGTCGACCGATGGATTTAAATAATGTAAAAGATGTACTGTTAGTTTGCGGTCGACCGGGACCCTGAGTCGGTCGACTGATAGAATTGTTTTTAATGTTGACCAACTCCGGATTTTGACCTCATTAGGTCGACCGGTTTTAGACCTTCGGTAGACCGTTGGGGATTGTGTTTTGAGCGCAGCGGTAGACCGTGTTAGACGTACGGTCGACTGGTTCCTTTCTGGAAGCGGTTGACCGAATCACCTCTTCCGGTCGACCGTTTGGGCCCAGGACAGAATTCCTGGTTCCCTTTGTGAATTCCAACTTTGTCCACGGAAACCCGTGTCCTCGCCTCGTGCGTGAGCTGTGAGATGACGGTAGGCGCGTTCCGCGTGCCTGCTCAGGGACCGCCGTTTGGAAGAGTGTGGGTGTTCGGGACGCGTCACCTCCATGTATGGAGCGTGACTAATGTGATGGATTGATTGGACTCATTGTAGTATAGCAGGCCTGAGGGATCGCGGATCCCAATGTATGATGTTGTGCGGGCACGCAACTGTCGTTGGGTGAGGTGACTACCGGCCCACGGGGCTACGGAGGTCGCTGCCCTGCTTTTATAGCGGCGCGGTTGGTGTTTGCGGCTCGTGGAGCCTGATGACCTGGCAGACTTCGGTCTGGACCCGTCCGATGCTGTGCCGGACGTATTGATGGACCACCGATATTGTTCCGGTAATGCCGCCGATGTTGTTCCGGTGATGATGATTGATGGGCCGATGATGTTGTTCCGGCTATGTTCCTCAGATGGGTACCTACTGAGATAATGATTGATGGACCGACCGAGCGAAGACTCTGTTGGTGTGGTTTCTACCACGAAGTTACAGATCTGTTTCTTATGGCGCGGACCTGTTGGATGCTCCTTGCCGAACCCCATGTTTAGTGTAGCCGCGTGAGGGGGCGTCACGTCTTGTTCCGCTAGACCGTATGTGCCTACGGTAGGTCTCCTCGGGAGACCCGATGATGATTGTCCGACTGATGTCCCATGTTACCCTTCGGGGGAATTGTTTCCTTACTGTTGATGACATGACATGCTACTAGTATGATAGGTGCATTTGTACTACTGCATGCATTTAGGTGAGCTTGGCATACGGGGTTTCCTTATGGAAACTCAGGCATCGTTGTTGCATCCTTTTGAGAACCGCAGTAGGTCCAGTTGGGTGGTGATCAGCGGGCGCGCGCATTCTTGGGATCAGATCCTCTATTCTGACCACTGAGGTCGACATGATTACATTTATCTTCCTTGTTGTTCTGTAGTAATCATATATCGTTTTTGACAAACTCTGATGTAATCTGGTGCACCGCTTTTATGATTTATGAGTAGTAACAGTCCCACCTTTGATTATTGAGTTCTATTGCCTTGATTATAAATTTTTAAATTTCCGCTGTTTTGGGATGTTACAATTTGGTATCAGAGAGGTCGATTCCTATGCGGTTCCCAATGAAATCACCCTTGTAGTAATAGGACTCATGCATTTTATATTTTGGCATGCATACATGACTGAAGTTTGTGATTGTTTCTTCTGTCAGATGGCACCTAGGCGCATGCGGGGTTCTCCGCGCGGTCGCGATCCCAGTGACGACACTTAGGGCGCTCAGTGGGACAGGTTGGGCGAGTTCTTGGAGCGTCAGGCAGCTCAGAATGTGCAGGGTGGGGTGGGCGCTGAGCATGATCGGTTTATGCGTCAGCACCTGCCGAGTTTTGATGGCAGGAATGCCCCTGAGGTAGCAGAGGATTGAATCTTGAGGATGGAGAAGATTTTCCATGCGATTAGAGTCGCACCTGAGAGGATGGTGGACCTGGCCACCTATGTGTTTGATGGTGAGGCGACCAACTGGTGGAGGACCACGTCTACGGTTTTGTTTGAGGACCGTGTAGATGTCAGTTGGGAGGAGTTCTTAGAGGTGTTCCATGAGCAGTACTTTCCCCAGCTTGTCAGGGACTGGAAGATGGAGGAGTTCATGTCACTGGAGCAGAAGGAGATGACTCTGGCGAGCTACATCAGCAGGTTTAACGCTTTGGAGCGTTACTGCCCAAAGATCTGTTTGACCCTAGAGCAGCGGGCGAGAAAGTTCGTGAAGGGACTGAGATAGCCGCTCCGATCAAGTGTGATCAACAGCATGTCGCGGACCCTTGTAGATGCGGTGAAGCATGCTACTATCATCGAGTAGGACGAGAGGGAGTGTCTTCAGGAGGCGAGAAAGGCACCAGTGAGCACGGGTAGCCGACCAGTCAGTCGTAGAGCAGGGAACCCGGGCAAGAGGCCCAGGTTCGATGGAGGAGGAGCACGTCAGTCTGGAGCGTGCACGTTCTGTGGGAGATTTCACCCAGGTCAGGAGTGCTTCAGGCGCACTGGAGCTTGCATGGGGTGCGGGAATTTGGGTCACTTCGTTCGGGAGTGCCCGAATAGGCAGGGAGAGCCTAGCAGGAGGTCTGGACCACCAGTGGAAGAGAGAGGCGGAGGTAGCCGATCAGTCGTCTCACCAGGACATGGCAGGAAGACCGGGCGAGTCTTCATTATTCAGGCGGAGGAGGCGAGGGACTCCAACACCGTCGTGGAATGTACACTTTCTGTTTCTGGCTTAGTTGCGCGTGTGTTGTTTGATTGCGGCGCCACTCACTCCTTCATTTCGGAGAAGTTTGCTGACGAGTTGGGTCGGACCCATGTGCTGCTGACTGATGTGTTGGAGGTCAGCACTCCCATGGGTGAGGTGGGCACTGTGGGGAGCTTTTTCCCCGGCACCACAGTTGCTTCGGGAGACCATGATTTTCCGGCTGATCTGGTCTTGTTACCGATGGTGGACTTCGACGTCATACTGGGGATGGACTGGCTGTCACATTCTTTTTCTTGCGTTCATGTCTTTTTTGTGTCTCTTCTTCTCAAACATGTTTATTCCTGAAACTTAAACATAAACTCGTTACATAGCATTGTTTAAGCTCAAAATAGAGAATATAAGACACAATTATATGCATGATATGAGGTCAATCATTTACATAAAATCCAAAGACTCAAAAATAGAAACACAATTACAGGTCTTCAAGTAGCTTGATTGCATGTCTTGACTTGATTTCATTCTTCCTCGAGTCTTGAGCACCTGTAGATGTTAGCACAATACAATATATCTTTTATAACATTTGATTATGATTAAGATTAGGTTGATTAAATCATCAAAACACAAATTAAGGCCAAAACCAACACGTAGGTTGATCAAGATAATCAAGAGAATGAGCATTGTGACAAAGACTCAAGAATAAAGACTTGTGATTGATTTGTTTTAATTAACCGCAAGTGCACGACCGCGTTGAAGCGGTGACAAATACGGGTCGATCCACATGGAGGTGTGTCGACTTTAGTTTGTTCGATGGCAAGTGAGAAAGAAAGGAAAGAAAGATTGATTACACTAAAATACACTAAAATGCAAAAGGAAATGGACAATAAGCAATAAAACTAAACCCCATAGGGGGTAGAGAAAGAATGTGAATACAAAGATGCGTGTATGTGTGTGTGTTCAATTAAGCTCATCACAACATGTAGTGTATGAAAATCATAAAACTAAATCCAACTTTGCTTCCACATGAAATAAGATCATATCATATCATTAAAACATACAAGACAATAATTGGAATGAAGCTAAATGAACTCATGTATAAAGACTAGACCCTACTATGCCTCCACATCAAATAAGATAACCTAATATCATTAAAACATACAAGGCTTTAACCAAGGTAAAGGCAACAAGAGCACATACACTACAAGTCATGTTTCCTATATTAATTTCATCATTATCCTTACCTCATCATTCCCCATAAAATAGGTCCACTAGTCTAAGCATATGTTAAGCTTCATTCAAGAGCATTAGCATATCAAAGAAAAGAGTGAAATCCCATTAGATGGTTATGGAAATTATATAAGGTTCAAAGAATTAAGATAACACACACCTAATACATCACATAATCACATCATACATTTCTCCACCCCCCAAATGGGGATGAAACTACTCACTAATCATTACACTAACTACATTAACAAAATGAAACATTGTACTGAAATGAAATTAACCTTAGCAAAAAATATTAAAGAATCTAAAAGGAAAGGAAAGTAAAATTAAAGAAGCATGCAAAAATTAAAAGACATGATTAAAAGAAACTAAGAACCATTATTTTATTAAAAATTATTCACATTAAAGGTAGCATTCTTCTCCACCTTGAGTTTTGCTTCAAGGCTTACTCCAAGTAGAGAGAATGCCACCAAGAAATGGGTAGAATATAATGGAGGAGGAGTTCTATTTATAGTCATAGAAAAAGATAATCTGGGACAATATCTCGGTATGGGACTAAACGCATACCATAAATGGACTAAATGCATGCTAATACAACACCCGGCCAAGTATTATCGGGTTTGGATCCAAATGGACCGCCAATGGGCGGTCTTGGACCGCTAATTGAAGGTCTATAAGTGTTGGATCGAGTCTGGATTTTGGTGTCTCGGTTTTGGATTGATTTCTTGGTGTTTGATGAACCCAATTCAGTTGTTGATGGTTGGGCACATATTTAATTATCAAAATACTCCTCATGATGGTGTGGATGTAGGAATTCATGTTTAATTATACATATATATTTTCAAAATTTTTATGTATAATAAGGATCAATTACAATTTTCTTTGATTTATTTCATGCATGCATCGGTTTGTTTTAACATCTAGTTTCAAAACTCTATTAAAACAAACGTGGGCTCCGAAATTCATACCTAGAAGTTCTCAAAAACTTCTTGAAGATTCGGAGACGTTGGGGATGCTTCTCGTCGTGCTGGATGCCTCCGAGTATTCACCAAACTCTAAACAAGATCGGAGAGAGGGAAGCTAGTCTCTCGATCTCCGATAGGGTTTAGAATCTAATTACTAACCCCTCTTCAATTCCCTTGAGAAGATGATCTCTTAAGAACTAAAACTAAACTTAAGAATTAAGGGATTTTCGCGGAGAATTATGGAGAGAGAATTTTTGCACAAGAAATAATGAATGAATTAATTGGGTAATGAAATAAGCTTGTATTTATAAGCTCTCTCCAAATTACCTATTCATGTGCAACCCCTTGCCCATGATCTCATGCAAAATTTCATCTAACCATCCATTATTTAATAATAAATAATATTAGCCACGAATTAAATCAATTATATACCAATTCCATGCATGATCTAATTAATTCTTAAATTAATTCTGCATAAAACCGTCTGGCCGGTCGACCGTTCGCGAGGTCCGGTCGACCGTTTCGACCGAGTTTTGGTCAACCGATCAATATTCTCGGTCGACCGTTCGTAACAAAAATGTTCATCGCAATGTTCGGTCGACCGACCGAGAATACTCGGTCGACCGAAAATGAACAGACGAAATTCTCGTTACGCTCGATACACATCCGGTCGACTGTGCAACATTGCGGTCAACCGCGCAACATTCGGTCGACCGTTTATGGTCTAGCGGTCGACCGTTTTTGCACAGTGCATGCAGACTTGTCAAATTTCGGTTTAACCCCTACAAAATTTGACATTTCGGGATTAGTAGTAAATTCACAACTTATGTAACATATTATCCTATGTAATGATTAATCATTACACCCCCATAATATTTACATCACATATGAATTTAATTTAGATTCTAATTATGTTATTAATCACAACATAATTTTGATTTTGCTTGTTCACCCCATGTGTCATATTTTCTACATGAAACCCGACACATCTTATGAACTCAAAATCCTCATTTCTTGTTTCCCAGTTTTGTGGTGTGACCTATGGGAGGATCTAAACAAAGTTGGCAGTGATATTAAGAGCTTAATATCACAAGCTATAAGCGGTATCTAGCTACACATTATAGCTCCCAATTAGTTAGATGTCTTAATTCCACTCGAACCAAAACCCGATCCATTTAGTGATAGTGTGTATCACTTGTGTCCGTCCCTTGCCTCATGATATTAAGAATACACACAAAGTAGTATTGTGTCCTTTGTATTAGTATTCATTTCTTGATCTCTTTAAGCTAGTTATAAATATGTGACTTAACTCAAATCACATTGTGCACATTATAACTTTGCTTTATCAAGGGGCCCACTAATATCATTACTCAATTAAGAGGGGCAATGATAATCTTTTGACTAGCTATCTTCTCCAACAAAAGTTGTACTTAACCAATTAATGTCTTTACACTACACTCATCGATAGCTCAAGACACTAGTCTAATTAAGAACTCCTTAAGCGATCGGATATAAGTCTCATATCAAAGGACCAAAGACACAGTAAAATATTAATGACACAGAAACACATTTCTATAATATTTTACTTATTAGGTATATTCAGTATACAAAAATAATATTTTCCTCTTTTGCATACCCGTGTTGTCACTCACTTGTAGAGCTACAATGATCTATGACCAACACGACAATCTTAACCCGGTAATTAATGTCCCATGTTAATTACCATGATTGTGAATATCTCTTGTTTTTTTGTAAACCAATATCTTTTAGAGCTCTACGGTTAAGGACCAAGAGCCTCTTCCTTAACACTTCTAAAAGACGAATAACATAAACAAGGAACAAAACGATTTTCTCATTCAATTCATAATAATTGACATTTAAAAGTAAAACTTTTAGAACACATTCCCTTCAATCTCCCACTTGTTATTAAAGTTTTCTTTCTCATACATACTCAATGCATAAAACAATAATAACTAGGGTAAACCCCATTACATATCAATCATCAAGTCAATCTACATGGTTCCTCAATCCCATGGACTCGAAATGCATTTCGCCCTTGGCTTGGGATAAGGGTTTTGTGAATGGATCAGCTGTGTTGCTGTTGGTGTCCACCCATAACAGATTTATTTTGCCTTCGTCGATGAGGTCACGCGTCACGAAGTACTTACGATCCATGTACTTCACTATTGTCGCAAAATAGCTCTATTGGTCCCTCGCTCGAGGGAACTACTCCAAGCTCTTCAAGGAACTTCTTAATCCACACTCCTTCCTTGCTCGCTTCAGCGACAGCCATTACTTCAGAAGCAGTGGTTGAGTCGGCCGTAGTGCTTTGCTTCCAACTACGCCAACTCACAGCTCCACCATTCAGAAGGAAGACGTATCCTGATTGCGACCTTCTATCGTCTGGATCACTCATGAAACTCGCATCCGAGTAACCTTCAGCTATCAATTCCGTTTGTCCTCCATAAACAAGAATCTTATCCTTAGTCTTGGATTGGTGACGACTTGTCACGCTTAGAGCATACGAGACATCGGGTCTTGTGCAAGTCATCGCGTACATGATTGACCCAATTGCCGAAGCATAAGGGACATCCTTCATGTACTCTAAGTCCTTACGCGATTTCGCACGTTGAGACTTCTTGAGTTGCACACCCACACTCATTGGCACACTGCCCTTTTTGGAGTTGTTCATCTTGAACCTTTCCAAGACCTTGTCAATGTATGTACGTTGACTGAGGCCAATGAGTTTGCGAGATCTATCTCGATATATCTTGATTCCCAAGATGTATTGAGCCTCACCCATGTCTTTCATCGAAAATGCAGATTTAACTTCTCGTTTGCTCAAGCAAAGGAATATGATTGCCCATAAGCAATATGTCATCGACATATAAGATTAGGAATACTACATGGCTCCCACTAACCTTCTTGTATATACAAGGTTCTTCCTTGCTTTGAATGAGGTGAAGCTTCTTCACTTCCTCGTCAAAGCGTTTGTTCCAACTCGTTGATCCTTGCTTCAATCCATAGATGGATCTTTGAAGCTTGCATACCTTCTCGCTATTCTTTGGATCTTCAAAACCTTGAGGTTGTACCATGTACACATCCTCCTCCAAGTTCCCATTAAGGAACACCGTTTTGACATCCATTTGCCATATTTCATAATCATGAAATGCGGAAATAACGAGCATAATCCGAATAGACTTGAACATGGCAACCGGTGAAAAAGTTTCATCATAGTCAATTCCTTGAACTTGAGTGAAACCCTTCGCCACAAGCCTCGCTTTGTAGGTCGTCAAGTTCCCAACCATGTCCATCTTCCTCTTAAAAACTCATTTATTATGAATGGTCTTTTTCCCTTGAGGAAGGTCAACCAAGTCCCAAACTTGATTATCATACATGGATTCTATTTCGGATTCCATGGCCTTAAGCCATAGTTTGGAGTCTTCCCTTTCCATTGCTTCTTGGAAGGTGAAGGGATCATTGGTATCTAGTACCATGATTTCATGAAGTCCCAAATACATATCAGGTTTCTTCCTTTCCCTTGTTGACCTTCTTAGTTCTTTTGGTTCTTCTCGTGTCTCTCGAACTTCTTCCACAATCTCTTGAGGAGTAGGTTCACGTTCAACCCTTGAACGTACACTAGGTGGGGATGATTGAGATTCTCTCACAATTTCTTGCGATGGTCTCTCGCTCACGCTCCCACTAACCAAAGGAATCTCGGTTGGGCCTTCATGATCTTGAATGTCATCATTCATGTCATGATCTTGTAGAGTATCTTGAGTTTCCTCAAGCACAACCCTACTCCCACTACTTTTTACTCTTTCTAGAAATTCCTTTTCCAGAAATGTGGCATCCCTCTCTACAATCACTCGATTGGAGGTGATATGCCAAAAGTAGTATCCTCTTGTCTCACGAGGATAACCAATAAAGAAGCATTTATCCGCTTTTGGTTGAAGTTTGGTCGACATCAATCTCTTGACGTAAGCCTCACAACCCCAAATCTTCAGAAAACTGAGCCTAGGTGTTTTACCACTCCATAGCTCATAAGGAGTTTTCTCCACGGATTTGGATGGAACATTATTTAGTGTGTAAGCCGCAGTTTGTAGTGCATAACTCCAAAAGTAAAGAGGTAATTCCGCATGACTCATCATTGACCGAACCATGTCGAGTAATGTCCTATTCCTCCTTTCGGATACCTCATTCCATTGAGGTGTACCGGGAGGGGTGAGTTGAGGTACAATACCAAACTCCTTTAGGTATGAGTCAAATTCGGCACTTAAGTACTCACCTCCACGATCCGTTCGTAGAGACTTGATTTTCTTGTCGAGTTGGTTCTCTACTTCATTCTTGAATTCTTTGAACTTGTCAAAAGATTCACTTTTGTTTCTCATTAGATAAATATAGCCATAACGACTATAATCATCCGTGAACGTAATGAAGTACCTGAAACCATCTCGTGCACTAGTACTCATTGGACCACATACATCGGAATGTATCAAATCCAACAAGCCACTCGCCCTTGGGCCTTTCTTCTTGAAAGGTTTTTTGGTCATTTTTCCCATTAGACATGGTTGGCACGTCTCCAATGACTTAAAATCAAGTAGACCAAGAAGGTTAGCTTCTTGCAATTTCTTG
Source organism: Triglochin maritima (assembly GCA_963682175.1). NCBI lineage: Eukaryota > Viridiplantae > Streptophyta > Magnoliopsida > Alismatales > Juncaginaceae > Triglochin > Triglochin maritima. The sequence continues at coordinate 33,206,692 of OY821772.1, forward strand.
ATGCGCTTTTCATTTATTTGACCAAGACGATAGTGCCACAAGAGAGTATCATTCTCGTGAGTGGTCTTAAGTCTTTTGTTATTGATATTAAAGATTTGTTTATTATTCAATTCAAGCAAATAGAGACCATTCCTTATGAATGTATTTGCATAGAAAACACCATTCTTCGATATAGACAAACAAGAATTTGAAATATTTATATTAAAATTATCCATATCCAGACATGATACAGAAATAATATTCTTGCTAATCGAAGGTACATAATAAACATTCTTTAGACATAAATTTAAACCACTACACAATTGAAGCACCACAGAACCTTGTGCAACCGCAGACACGTTCGCACCATTTCCGACCTTCAATTCTACCTCGTTCCTTACGAGTTCCTTCCTATCCATGAGTAGCTGCACATTAGAAACTATGTGAGCACAAGATCCAGTATCAATTACCCAATCCTGGACAGAGGTGGCTAAATGTATTTCAATAACAAATATACCTTTGGCCTTTTTGGGGCGCCGACGTTCAATCACTCCGTTGTCAAGGTCTTCCTTGTACTTGGGGCAATTCGGCCGGATGTGTCCTTTTTCACCGCAGTGAAAGCACTCCGTATTGGGAGTTGGAGATTTCTGAGATTTCCCCCTCGAGGCACTCACACGAGCACCTCCTACTCCCTTGCTCTTGATTGAACCACTTTTGGTAGATTTGCCCTTTCCTTTACCAATCTTTTGCCTCCTTCCATGGATGGCAAGGACTTGCTTGTCCCTACCCTTGCCCATGTCAACTTCAGCAGTTTTGAGAGCGTTGTGAAGCTCCTCAAGACTCACCCCTTTTTCACGCATGTGATAGTGCATCACAAAGTCCTTAAAGGACGGGGCTAGAGAGCCAAGAATCATATCTTCAGCAATGTCCTCGGGCATTGGTGAAGAGAGCTTTGCCAACTTCTCAAGGTATCCTTGCATCGTGAGAAAATGCATAGATACCGATATTCCCTTTGCCATATGGCACCTTGTGAGTGCGATGGTGGTCTTATAGCGCTCCTTTCGGGCACTATCCATGAACATCTTTGATAGAGCCTCCATGGTCTTCTTGGGTTTTGAATCCAAGTATTTCGCTTGAAGCGAGTCACCCATGGATGCTAGCATAAGACCGTGAACTTGGTTATCTTGGTCTTCCCACTTGGCTTTAGCCTCTTTCTCTTCATCGGTTAATCTCTCATTCCACTTTGGGATTGGACCTTCCAAAATGTGAGATAGTTTCTCAAACTTTAACACGATGTTGAGTTTGAGTTGCCAACTAATGAAGTTTGAGCCATCATTTGCTAAAGGGTCTTTTTCTATCATGGATCGTACGATAGATTGGATGTTCGACATTTTTCTACAAAATAAATCATACAGGTTTTAATGCCAATTTTATGTTTTAATACACATGCATACATATATCAAATATAAATGTAAATGTTGCAAATAAAAATTTTGCCCATAAATGCAACAATCCAAGATCCCATCAATTGTAATATAGACTAGCTAAGGGCTATCGAATACATTACAATATCAAGGTAAGAAAACATTTTCTAATCACAACCTTTTTGAATTTTAGCAACATTTAGCATCTTCAAACTCTTGTGACTCTTGTCGTTTTAATTATGAGGGAATACGACATATCCTTGTAAGAAAAACTTTTTCCCAAAACCGAGCGAGGGATCTAGGTAATGTTAAGAAAACTTATTTTCATTTGATACGAGATACGTTTATCTATTGTATTCATAACTAAACATACTTGGGGTTCACTAGGGTGAATCACACCTCATATATTTACTTGTGGCACAACAACAGACAACCTTTATATCTCCCACTATTCCCAAAGATAGAGGGAGCTATCTCCCGCTAAGGGCGAGCAGAGTATCCCTCGATCAATGGCTGCTAGTGGATGAAATAAGAAGGAAAACTATTCTTAATTTTTGTTGGACAATTCAACATGTGATTTAGAATTTTAGGTTATCATGCATATTATCAATTATACACATCCTAACATTCAACACATTCATCACATGCATAGCAAGATAAAAACAGAAATTAAACATTCACACAATCCACATCGTGTGAGTTTATATGTTCCCTTCGATCCTTGATCCTCTATCCCTGATCCTCGATCCTCGATCGATGTGCTACAGCGGCGACTTCCTCTTAAACCGGAGATGTAGATTTTACAGAAAATAAACATGCTCCTCACATTCGATAAAAACCGACTAGTGCAAGTCCTATGTAAAAACCTCTCATATGCATATGCAATTTATCTAAAAGATGGAAATAGAGAATTTGGCTTTTACATACATAAGACCCTGTATTATAACAATTATAAACATTCATAGCTGCTGATTTGGAACATACAAACTCACAATTCCTGCAAAACAACTCGAGCATCCATGCACGCAATATCGCTATAAACTATCCAACCTAGTTTATCAAGTATCTAGAATCCCAAACAATTCTTTGAAAAACATTTTGAAATCCATTAAAAACGTTTTTCATGCATCCATAATTCAAAAATTAATTATGAACCGTTGTCCATCCAATTTCCAATGGAAAGATGAATCGCAGTTTTTCGGTTTTGTTGATTCTCTTACAAAATAATCGTATATACTTAAAACAAAATTATTGCAAGTTAGACTTATGTCTAAATCATAATTCTAATAATTACATGACATGTTTTAAACATTCAAAACATTTAAAATGAATTATTATAAAGAATTATTTCAACAAACATTTAAAGACCGAAAAAATGGTAAAACGAATTGTTTAAATCCTAGATGGTAAACTAAATTTGTTTACAGCCATAAATCATGAGAAAATTGAACCCTAAGCTTTGATACCACTGTAGGATTTCATGTTTAATTATACATATATATATTCGAAATTTTTATGTATAATAATGATCAATTACAATTTTCTTTGATTTATTTCATGCATGTATCAATTTGTTTTAACATCTAGTTTCAAAACTCTATTAAAACAAACATGGACTCCGAAATTCATACCTAGAAGTTGTCAAAAACTTCTTGAAGATTCGGAGACGTTGGGGATGCTTCTCGCCGCGCCGGATGCCTCCGAGTATTCACCAAACTCTAAACAAGATCGGAGAGAGGGAAGCTAGTCTCTCGATCTCCGATAGGGTTTAGAATCTAATTACTAACCCCTCTTTAATCCCTTGAGAAGATGATCTCTTATGAACTAAAACTAAACTTAAGAATTAAGGGATTTTCGTGGAGAATTATGGAGAGAGAATTTTTGCACAAGAAATAATGAATGAATTAATTGGGTAATGAAATAAGCTTGTATTTATAAGCTCTCTCCAAATTACTTATTCATGTGCAGCCCCTTGCCCATGATCTCATGCAAAATTCCATCTAACCATCCATTATTTAATAATAAATAATATTAGCCACGAATTAAATCAATTATGGACCAATTCCATGCATGATCTAATTAATTCTTAAATTAATTCTGCATAAAACTGTCTGGCCGGTCGACCGTTCGCGAGGTCCGGTCGACCGTTTCGACCGAGTTTCGGTCAACCGATCAATATTCTCGGTCGACCGTTCGTAACAAAAAGGTTCATCGCAATGTTCGGTCGACCGACCGAGAATACTCGGTCGACCGAAAACGAACAGACGAAATTCTCGTTACGCTCGATACACATCCGGTCGACCGTGCAACATTGCGGTCAACCGCGCAACATTCGGTCGACCGTTTATGGTCTAGCGGTCGACCGTTTTTGCACAGTGCATGCAGACTTGTCAAATTTCGGTTTAACCCCTACAAAATTTGATATTTCGGGATTAGTAGTAAATTCACAACTTATGTAACATATTATCCTATGTAATGATTAATCATTACACCCCATAATATTTACATCACATATGAATTTAATTTAGATTCTAATTATGTTATTAATCACAACATAATTTTGATTTTGCTTGTTCACCCCATGTGTCATATTTTCTACATGAAACCCGACACATCTTATGAACTCAAAATCCCCATTTCTTGTTTCCCAGTTTTGTGGTGTGACCTATGGGAGGATCTAAACAAAGTTGACAGTAATATTAAGAGCTTAATATCACAAGCTATAAGCGGTATCTAGCTACACATTATAGCTCCCAATTAGTTAGATGTCTTAATTCCACTCGAACCAAAACCCGGTCCATTTAGTGATAGTGTGTATCACTTGTGTCCGTCCCTTGCCTCATGATATTAAGAATACACACAAAGTAGTATTGTGTCCTTTGTATTAGTATTCATTTCTTGATCTCTTTAAGCTAGTTATAAATATGTGACTTAACTCAAATCACATTGTGCACATTATAACTTTGCTTTATCAAGGGGCCCACTAATATCATTACTCAATTAAGAGGGGCAATGATAATCTTTTGACTAGCTATCTTCTCCAACAAAAGTTGTACTTAACCAATTAATGTCTTTACACTACACTCATCGATAGCTCAAGACACTAGTCTAATTAAGAACTCCTTAAGCGATCGGATATAAGTCTCATATCAAAGGACCAAGGACACAGTAAAATATTAATGACACAGAAACACATTTCTATAATATTTTACTTATTAGGTATATTCAGTATACAAAAATAATATTTTCCTCTTTTGCATACCCGTGTTGTCACTCACTTGTAGAGCTACAATGATCTATGACCAACACGACAATCTTAACCCGGTAATTAATGTCCCATGTTAATTACCATGATTGCGAATATCTCTTGTTTTATGTAAACCAATATCTTTTAGAGCTCTACGGTTAAGGACCAAGAGTCTCTTCCTTAACACTTCTAAAAGACGAATAACATAAACAAGGAACAAAACGATTTTCTCATTCAATTCATAATAATTGACATTTAAAAGTAAAACTTTTAGAACACATTCCCTTCAGTGGAGTTTCCTGATTTACTCATTGGTCCTTTAGGCTTTCATCCGGGTCCTTCCCTCTTGCATCTCAGTCCTCAAGTCTTGCAACTCAGTCCTTTTCCTTGCTTCTAGGTCCTTTTATGCCTATTCTCCTTAATCTTGTTTATTCCTAAAACTCAAACATAAAACTCATTACGTAGCATTGTTTAGGCTCAAGATAAGGGATATAAGACACAAATATATGCATGATATGATGTCAATCAACTTGTAATCAAAGTTTTAGACCAAGACTTGTAATTTTATATTTATTGAGTCCATAAGGTTTAATTTAAACTTGAGCACTAGGATTCTGTCTCGATCAAGTTTGGTAAACCAAACGCCTAATGGTTAACCAATACCTACCCATCAGTAGACAATAGGAGGTTCTTTGGGATATTCCAGACAGACGACTGAATGGAATTCGGTTGACCAAAATGCCTTGGACCGGTTTTGGATTTCACTCCAACGGTCGCATTTGAATCTTGCCTTCAAGCCCAATTAGACTTGTTCATTTTTGGACGACCGATCTTATTTAGGTCAACCAATTCCTTCTTGGCCTTTGACGTGCAACGACTATTTACACGTGACATATGACTGTTGCCTTCTATGATCATTTGATACATAATTGTCAGCACAAAACCTTCGCTAACTTAGGTCATCCTGATAGCTTGCGATCAACCGAACTTGTATAATCAAAGGCTGACCTATTCTTACTGTCCACCTTGAAACGGTGAACCAAACACCATTTGGTATTCGGTGAACCAAACGCCATTCGGTATTCGGTGAACCGAACATAAATAGTCAAAATTAGACAAAGTTACTGGAAGTTGGTGAACAGTGATCCAAATTGTTTCGATTAAGCTTAAACCGCAAGTGCACGGCCACGATGAAGCGGTGACAAGTATGGGTCAAATCCATAAAGAGGTGTGTCAACTTTGGTTCTTCAGAAATTAAGTGACAAATAAGGGGAGAAGAAGTATGGTTACACTAAACTAGCAACTAACAAAGGAGAAAGATAACAACACAAGACTAACTAAAACTAAACTAACAAACTATAAAGATGAAATTCAGTAAGGAAAACCCGTAAGGGGTGGAGTATGTGTACACATGTAATAAGGTGGTGAAGAATGCATTCGATATGACACAAGTATATATTGTGTTTTCATGCATAGGAAGTGTCTTATGGTTGTGGCAAAACCTATTAATCAAATCACTAACCTAGTTTATTAACATGAGCATAAACAAGTTGGTTATTAAGAACCTAAACAAGCATGAGAAGTGTCTAAAAGTTGTGGCAAACCCCATCAAGTTAAGTATTCCAATTTAAACAAACAAGGATACATTTACATTCATCATGTATTGCATAAGATAACATCCATTCTCATTCTCCATACATGTATAAACATTGTCTCTACCCCCAAAGGGGGATGAAACTACTGACTACACATTAAGCTAATAATTACACTAAGAAAGAAAGACATTCTAACAAGTCATACTAAGATTAGGAAAACAAAACTAAGCTAAACATGCAAGCATTCAAAAAGAGACAACATTCAAACAAAACTAGAAAGAAAATATTTTATTTACATGACTCACATTACAAAGTTCATCCTCTCCACCTTGAGTTTTGCTTCAAAGGCTTACTCCAAGTAAAGAGAATGCCCACCAAGTAATGGGTAAGTTATAAAGGAGGAAGATGAGTTCTATTTATAGACATGAAAAATGCAACTGTGGAAAATCCCCCAGTGTGGGACTAATGAAACATACCTAAAATGGACATAAACTACATAACCCACAATCATGAGAAACAAGGTCAAATTCGGACCAAAATGTACCACCAATTGGAGGTCTGGGGACGCCAATTGGCGGACATTTTGTGTCTGATATGATTCTATTTCAGCTATCTTCTTAAATGCTTCAATTCTTCCTGTGGGTGCACCCTGGTTGGTTATTTAAGTTTGAGTCCGAATCTAATTGCCAAAATACTCCTCATGATGACGTGAAGTTTCTCAGTTTGCTATTTGGTCCTTCTGGCTTACATCCATGTGCTTCCCTCTTGTAGGTAGGTTCATAAGTCTCACAAATTAGTCTTTTTTCTTGCATTTTAGTCTTTTTTGTGTCTTCTTCTAAAACTTGTTTATTCTTGAAACGTAAACATAAAGCTCGTTACATAGTATTGCTTAGGCTCAAAATAGAGGATATATGACATGGATAAATGCATGATATGATATTAATCACGAATCTAATTCGGTCAACCGAATGCTTAATTCAGACCAATCCAACCTTTATGTTTTGGTCTACCGTTCTTCAAACGGTCGAACGAACTAGCCCAGAATTCTGCCCAAGCGTAATTCACATATTGATTCTCATTGGTTCAAATCTCCACCAACTCCCCAATGACTCTCTTAGCTTTGAAGCCTATATAAACCTCACTCAAAGGACATAAATAAGGACTCTACACTCTCAATTCATCTAGACTCTTTATGCTCTCGATTCCCATACCATCAAAGTTCAATTACACTCAAAAGTCAAACTTCACCACTTGCAGATCAATTTCATATCCATTTCCAAGTGTGCTCAAGCTAGAGTGTTTAGGTTGTGATTCAACTTCCATATCAAAGAATCATCCAAGTGTTATAAAGCTTTGAGATCTCCATCGGGTTGTAAGAGGAGACATGAGCAAGGCGAGGATTGTTCGTGAGACTCGGTGTTGTAAACGACGTCGATCTCGGCCCGGAACGGAGATCGATTAATGGATCTGTAAGAGGATCGAGCGAGGCTTACGAGGAGGACTAGGACCGGGTGCGGTGTCGAACCTCTCTAAATCTGGTGTCGTCAATTGTGGTTTGCACGCTTTCTCTCTTAATCCTCATTTACTATTTTAATTCCGTATTTAACTAGATATTAGAGGGTCATCGATCCTAACAGTATGCATTACAAATCTTGAAAGATGTTGGTCTCCTTGGAGGAAGGCAAATGTTACACCTCTGGAAGTTAATCACAAAATAGCAGAAGATGTTAATGAACCACTCCATGTATCCACAACCATTCAGGAGGCTTATTGGGAGATTATTCTATCTCACAATCACAAGGCCAGACATCACCTTCTTAGTTAATAATTGAGTCAATTTATGCAACAACCAACTTAAAGACATCTTCAGACAACCTTTCATGTTGTCAAGTACCTTAAAAAGGCTCCCGTTCAAGGATTATTCTTTGTTGCCCGGAATATACCACATTTGTGGAGCTATTGTGATGTTGATTGGGCAAGTTGCCCCCTCACTACATGTTCAACCTCAAGTTTTGTTGTCTTCTGATTAGTAGCATATCATATAGTGCATTCATGCTATATATCCTTTATTTTACCCCATATTTGTGCTACTTGGGTATTTGTTTCTTATGTTTCAGGGTTTAGGTAATAAATAAGAGAAAGGAAGCAAAATTACATAAATGCAAGAAGAAATGACTGATTTGAAAGCCTTATGGACATGTTTGTAATGCTCAAGGACGGATTGTAAGTCAGGAAGGACCCAAGTGAAAACCAGGAGAGAACTAAGTGTAAAGAAAACTATGTTGGTTGGAAAAGTCCATAATGTTCTGAACCTGAGGAGTAATTCAACAATTAAGACCAAGTGGACTCGAACCAACAGCTTCGCACCCCCACGTGTTAAATTTGTTGGTTTTTTGGCCTTAATCTATGTTATGATGATTTAATAAACCTAATCTTAATTATAATCATGTAGAGTAGCACACATTATGCATGATATATATATTGTATTGTCCTAACTTGTATAGGTGATCAAGACTCAAGGAAGAAATGAATTAAAGTCAAGACATGTAATCAAGTTATTGAAGACATGCAATTTTGTATTACTTTGGAGTCTTAGGAACTTTGTGTACTTGAGCATACTAGAGTAAATAACTACTCAAACATACACTAGGTTCCTTATAGAAGTAATACACATAATCTCAGATCTTTTAGACTTCACCCAAACTTAGACCGGAAATCACTAAACTGTAGCATCGTAAGGGTCTCTAATTCTAATCACTTTTAAGCTAATTACCTACTTCCTTAATTGATCAAGTATATGCAGCAGAATTAAAACAAATACACAAACAAGCAAGGTAAATGGAAGGAAATAAAGCAAATCACAATGAGACGGGGGATTTTTATAGAGGTTCGACACCCCCACCCAGGTCCTAGTCCCTTCTTGCCAGCTCCGCTCGGATCACTGAGCTCCGCTCACAACTTCACTAACCACTCCCCGTTCCAGGCTGGGAGAGAACACATTTACAACACAAGCACCGTGAACACCCTCTCTAGCTTGACTTTCTTCCGCTCACAACCCGAGATGGAACACTTTGGGCTTTCACCAAAATCCTTGCTTCTTGAACAACAATTTAGTGGGACAACACTCTCTAAATTTTGAGCACACTTTGAGTATGATTTGACTATGATCAAAGGTGTGGAATTTAGGCTTAGAGTATAGGATTGCGGAATTTGTAGCTTGGGAGTTTCTATCTAATGTATTGGACAAATAGTAGTGGGAGAGTTGTGTTAAAATGTGTTTTACAACTCTATTTATAAGCACCAAAACAATTATAGCCATTGGGGATGAATTGGGTAAAGGTTGTGTAATATACACAAAATAGAAATTTGAAGGACCCAATTCAGAACAAAATCGGTCGACCGAATCGGGTATGTCGGTCGACCGGTTGGTCAATTTTGGTTATGACTTAAGTTCACTTAACATATTTGGTCGAACGACGAATAGGGTTTGGTCGACTGATGCATTGCATACATTGCATCATATGTCTTTCATTTAGATTAATTTTATATCAATAAATGCTACTAAGGTATGTATTTAGTCTTATTTACATAATACAGGGACCTGAATGCAAATTACCCATATCCCGAGCATAAACGCGTGCAAGAGACTCATCTCTGTCATAAAGACCAAGTTCAAGATTATCGGGTTCAAATTGAAGTTCATCCAAGCATAAAAGCATTTAAGACCTAATTACAAAAAGGCCAATGACTTAAGCACAAAAGTAGCCAGGGACTTAATTGCAAAGAGCCGAGGACCCGACTGCAATTACAAGTACCAAAATATTAATTTGGAAAAGTTCTAAAGAAAAATCAAGCGGGATCTCCAAATATATGAAGAAATAAATTCGGAGCTCAAAAGAAAGGAAAGAAATCAATCCAGACACGCAAATGACATTTAAATCATACCATAAACACACAGGAAAAATCCAGATTGAATCTGAGCCAAAAAGGTGGCGATTCCGCCACACCCCATGTACAACATGCGGTGGATTAGCCGCACAAAAGTCGATCCGTGCGCTCAAATATTTACCAATGTTGTATTGACGCGTGTACTTTCCTTTTATGTATTGGGATCCCCGGTTGAGGCTATAAATAAGGCTGAATCATGTATTGAAATGAGTCTTAGTTTTTATTCCATACTTTAGTAATAAAATTCTATTGGTTTATTTTTGTGTTTTTAGTTTTCTTTTGTAATTTCTCGAGGACCCATTCTCCTTCCCTCCATCCATGAATTTCTAACTCTCTCCAAAGGGTGGGGGTGATGGATTTAGGGTGATGAGAAGAAAAATGATGTTATTATTTTAATTTCGTGTTAGTATATTTTGATTACTTGAGTTTATGTTGAATCATTTATCATGTAATGTTTTATAACTAATGTGATTTATTATAAGTTTCAGATTTCTCTAAGCAAAACCTGACATCTAAACCTCCACCCGCTGGACCCTCATCCATATTTGCTTTATTTTCTTTTTAATTTTTGTTGTTCTTGCTTTAGATAATTAAAAACCAAAAATCTCAAACCAAACTTATTTCTCTCTTTTTCTTTCCTAAATCGAAAATCACAAAATAACAATATCTCTCTCTCCTTGTGTTCGACCCGTACTTGCCACGTCTCCATTGACGTCGTGCACTTGCTGTATAAATTTAATATTCATCAAGTTTTTTGTGAAACAAACAATAGAAGGGGGAAATATGAGAAATGAATCCTAATCTAGGGAATTGAGATGAGAAGAGAAAGAAGACTCATATGAGAAGGGAAACTTAACTCTAAAAGATAGATAAGAGGGTTGGTCAGAAGTTTCCTAAACAAGCACGATTCAAACAATCCTAGACCTAATGTCGCTTAAATCTAGACGACTCCTAATTGGTTGAGTCAAATTGGTTCGCTTGATTCACCTCCCTCACTAATCAAACCAAATTGGTTAGGCAGTGTATAGCTAGTAGGGGCGCTTCCGACAGAGTCGGTGCCAATTAGACAACCACTTCGCTTGGAAGACTTACGTCAACACAAAAACACTTTCTAGACACCAAATTAAATTTGATCAACTTCAAGTCATAGCAAGTCAAACCAATCTTCTCCTTAATTGAGTCTGAGTCCTTAGGGGCCAATCTCTAATTGATTTTAATTTTAAGGCTTGGGTGACACTTTAGGATTGTGATTTGTGGGCCACGGAAGGGTGATGAAACCCCCACCGTATATTTTCCTACGAAGTTGCCCTTAAGATAGTTTAACTTAAATCTAGCAAAGATAGTCAAACATTGGTCTTTAGTTGGGGGACAATTGCAAGGTTGTATGCAAACTAAATTATATGCTTAAATGCAATCGATAAAAACCGCGCACGTACTTGCCTCCAACACTCTTCAACATCGACCGATTCATAACAGGCTCTACGGGGTTGACAAACAAGATTGAATTCGGTCGACCAAAACAATGTCCACGGTCGGCCGAAAACCAACAGGCAGTTTGGGTTTGTCAAGACATCTTAAGTTCGGTCGACCGGTAGGAAAATGTATTTTTGAGGTATTTGGAAAAATACGAATACAACCGTTGGGTATAAAACGACAAAACAAACGGTCGGAAAATTATGTTAACTCGGTCGACGGAAAAGGTCTGGATGGTCGACCGAAACCGGGCAGTAAAACACTAACTGGGTAATTGATCACTCGGTCGACCGAACGGTCTGTTTTGGTCGACCGAATGTAGGCAGACAATTCAGGTTAAGTGTTTAGTGTTTTCCGATCTAAGTTTGGGTGATCTATTGAAGTCCAAATAATATGAAATTTTGTGTGTGCCTTCTATAAGGAACCTAGTGTGTGTTTGAGTAGGTTTTAGCTCAAGTATGTTCAATTTACACAAGGTGCCTAAGACTCAAAAGAAATGCAAATTACATGTCTTCAATTGAGCTTGATTACAAGTCTTGACTTGAATCCTTTCTTTCTTGAGTCTTGATCACCTGTAGAAGTTATCACAAAACAATATATATGCAATGCAATATGTGTGCTACTCTACATTGATTTATAATTAAGATTAGGTTGATTAAATCATCAAAACATAGATTAAGGCCAAAAGGCCAACATAAACCACAAACAGAACTGCCAGTGCATATTCGGTTGACCGAACTACCTTTGTTCGACTGATTGATCATTTAATCAATAGTGATTTAAGCAACCCAACCGGTTGACCGTGACCATTTCGGTCGACCATCTACACGTGTCAAATGACTGTTAGACTTGTCTTATTCTACAATGGTCGATTTTCCCAAAAAACTCAAATACAAGTGACCATCGGTCGACCATGGACATTGTTTTGGTCGACTGGATATAAATGTTTTGACAATCCCCAAGTGCTTATTATTTTCGGTCGACCAACCCAACCATTTTGGTTGATCGAACCTAATCATTTTTGACAACACCATAGAGCCTATTAGTTTTCGGTTGACCGAACCAACCTTTTAGTTTGACTGTTAACTTAAGAGAACTTAGTTATAGTCAGTCTTCATTCGACCGTTACCTGCATGGTCGACCGTTGTGTTTCTGGACTTTCTTGGACTTCATTTTCAGACGACTTTCCAGTCGACCATTAAGCCTGATTCGGTCGACCGAACTTGCCATGAACTGTGCCCTGTGCTTTTCTGTTTTGCCTACACAAACACTTACCATATTAATCCTAACGGCTATAACCCCTTAGGATCTTATAAATAGATGTTACCAAGACACAATTTGACAACTCTTCCACTCCAAATTGTCATACACATCTAAAAGAAACTCCCAAGCTTTCAATTCCCCAAACCTATACTCTCCAAGCCTAAACTTCACACTTTAGTTTATCAATTCCTTATTCACTTAAAGTGTGCTCAAGTTAGAGAGTGTGTTCCACTCACAATTATCTGTCAAGAAGCAAGGATTTTGGTGAAAACCCGAAGTGTTCCATTTTGGGTTGTGAGAGGAAGAAATCAAATTAGCGAGGATTGTTCGCGGAGCTTGTGGTGTAAAAGGCTTAGTCTCGGCCCAAAATGAGATTGATAGTGAAGACGTAGACATAGCTCGAGGGAGATCGAGTGGAGCTTGCAAGAGAGGAAGTAGGTGGGAGGCCGAACCTCTTTAAAAATCTTCCGGTGCCATTGTGGTTTGCATATTTATTGTCTTTACTTGCTTGTTTGTTTTTATTCCGTTGTGCATCTTTGATTAAGCAAGTAGAGATTGATTAAGCTTAAAAAGTGATTATAATTAGGGCCATACATGATCCTACAAAATTGATAAACTAAAGCTTCTGGTGAAATTTAGGGCGGATTAAATCCAAAAGATCCACCACTGGCTGATCATTCTAGTCCATTTTGCCCTAAATTTCTCAAGTGGGTCGAGTAGTCGGTTCAATGAAGTGTGGAACTTCTAGATCTGATTTAGAACCGTTTGACTGCGTCCAGATTAATCCTGACCCTCTAATTTTCTATAAATACACTTATAATATTTTCCTTCTTCCTCTTCATTCCTTCCTCTCCTCATTAGGTTAGCTTTATTTTTTCTTGTTTAGTAGAGCATGTTTTATTTCTTGCTTAGTTGTGCAGTGTAGGAGAAAAGAAACACATTTTGTAATCTTTCTTTCTTAATCAAGTTTTGGTTTCTTGTTCTTTATGTTCTTGTCTTTCATTTGATGCAATTTTATTTTATTGCTTTGGTTAGATTTAGTTTTCTTTAGTTGTTCATGTGTTGTTTTTATTTTGTTGTTTTCTTTGTTTACATGTTGATTAGTGAGTAATTCATCCCCATTGGGGGTGGAGAATGATGTGAAGTGTGAATGTTCTTAGATTTATGTGTGTTTTAATCTTAATCTTGGAGTTTCACATGATTTCCACATCCATTTTGTTGGGTCTCACTTTTGTCTTTGATGTGTTAATGGTCTTAATTGATGCTTATAGTACATGCTTTGGTTAGTAGGCCCACTTTATGGGGAATGATAAGATGAGGATAAAATTGGAGTGGGTAAAGAGATAAGAATGACATGTGGGAGCATGTGCTCTTGTGGCCTCATCTTGATTAATGTATTGTATGTTTTAATGATGATGTTAAATATTAATTCATGTGGAGACATAGTTGAGGTTGTGGTCCTTATGGATTTCTATGTTCTCTATGTCTTTAAAGAGATAAAATTAACATATAATCATGTGGTTGTCTTTGTCATCATCTTGAGTTGTGTTTTGTATGTTTTGGTACTTATCACCACTTCAACGCGGCTTGCAATTTTGAACTTTAATATCCCAAACAAGTTTTTGGCGTCGTTATCGGGGAGTGAGTTTCATTGTCGCGTTTACCATTCCGGTGGGTTTTTGTTTGTATCTGTTTTTTGTTTGGAAGTGGATGCTGGGGATTAGGGTGCATAGGGGATACAAATGACCGGGGGAGTGCTCAAGACAAACCACAACACCAGAGGAGTCGTTTCATCTTCCAGTAACAGATTTTAATCCGCTAGTGGCGGATCTGGTGCGTCATATATCTTCCATTTTTCAGTGGTCGTTTTCTTTAGTGCTTCTCTACTATTTTGCTTCATGAGGACCCAATACATGCTACACACTAATGTCTGAACACATTAAATGTGCATGATTCCCCTTTTGAGACAACTTGGCCTTTAAAATTCAAAGTAAAAAATTAGATTGTTTGTTATCTAGGTCATGCATCATTTGTAGACGTTGCACACATTCGTCTTTCTTTTCTTTACGTTTCTGTTGTCGATTGTTGGCGTGAGGTATGTACGTGCATTCTTCTCTTCTACATGCATTGTTAAAGCATGCATTAGTTAATAAGGTGCATCAGGACAAGTGTGAGGTGAGTGTTTGTTTGGAGAGTGATTATTAGATTTAAGACTCAAAACATTACTAAGAAGAGGTTGTCCTATGCAAGATAAGGTGAGAGATTTCATCACTCATTCCTTCACCCCAACAAATCACACAATCTCAAACTCTAAATTAAAATCAAGTAGACATTGGCCTTAAGGACTTTGGGCGCACTTAGGAGACAATCACATTCTCGACGCCATGGCTTGAACGTCGTTGTTTGCTTAGTTGCATTGAGACTTTTGGGACCTCTGGATCTTGACTTTCTCATTCGGCTTTGTGACCTTCAGGCGAGGGAGGTGATGTGAGAGGGAGTATAGGGAGTCGTGGTTAAGCATTGTCTAGCCGCCAACCTAGTTTTTCATGAAAGAACCAAACACATCGAAATAAAATGTCATCTAGCTCAAGAGAAGATAAGCAAAGGCATCATCTAGACAGACAGGCTTTGTGACCAGCAGGAATCAAATTTCTGACTTATTCACTAAGACCCTACCTTCTGCTCACTTCCAAGATCTTGTCTTCAAGTTTGGAGGTTTTAACATTCACTCTCCAACTTGCTCTCCAACTTGAGGGGGGGAACGTAGACATATATATACCCATTTGTTGTACTTAGCAATATTGGTCCATTAATTAGGAGATTCGCCTTTAGAACTAATTGGGCCAATGCAACCCTTTACCTTTACATCCGTTCCAATCAAGATTCGATCGTGAATTTCTTCACTATCGAATCCACAACCAAATCAAAGATTTTAGCAAACAAAATTTCATAAGATAAAGCCACACTTCTAAAAACTCTATTATTTCTTTCACCCCAAAGATCGTTGAATAAAGCATTCCAATCAAAATGTCCTAAATCAAGTTAAGTTTGAGATTCTTTCCGGAAAAGTATCCATTTTCACGGTTAATGTTCAAATCTAGAAGTGCAGTTTATCCTAAAAATAAGTTGTAAAATCACAGTCAAAGCATAAGTGTTGTAAGATTCTGGGTGAGCATTACATAAAGGACATATCGGGTTAACGTTAACACGTTTTTTTATTAAGTTATCTCGTGTAAGACTTATTTTTATTCAGGAGCCAGTTGAAGATTTTGACCCTTAGAAGATTGTGACTTTTAATGTTCATAGGATCAAACTAAAATAGAGCCTCAACCAAAGGATCAAGCTTACCATATTTGCAACTCCTCGACATTTGGGGAGTTTCAACAACTCCTATACTGTTTCATATTACTGGGAGATTTATTAGATTAAATTTTGAGGTTCTTGTTGACTTTTAAATTGTGAATTAATTATTCTGGATTTGTCGTGCTTATCTTAATTCTGAAGCAAATTTTATACCCTATTGTTGTTACACCTTACAAGGAATTCCTTGGTGAGGTTGTCTCAGCATTGATGGGTCTACATAAAGAATGTCCTTTGTTGGATTCTACATAAAGAATGTCCTTTGTTGGATTCTACATAAAGAATGTCCTTTGTTGGATTCTATTTATATTTAAGTCATACAAAATATGCATAATAATAAACGTGTATATTGTAGAATTTTTTTTGTTGAACTGCGTTATTTGTCATCATGGTTATACCGATGATGTTAAAATTTAAAGGATAGGTTCTTCTTTTAGAGTTTTATAATGCAAGAGTTTTTTTGCATCAATATATATGCTCCAATTTTATGTACCTACGTGAATACGTTTTGAATATTTCGATATCATCAAGGATACTAAGATAAATGTTTTCTATTATTAATAATCCATTTAATCTTTGTTGATTTTGATTTTTTATATACATAGTAAAAACTAAAAAGAATCTATTTTTGATTTGTATCTTAACTTTTCTACTAATTTGAACTGTATAAATAAATACAGTTATATTCACAATTCTTTCCTTGATCAGACTTGCATTATAACTTAAGATTTTTTCTATATTCTATGGCATTCACACTTTTCATTAAAGTGAATGACTTTTACTCAATTCGTAAACAAGAAACTAGACGATTATTCATGCAAAAAAACAAATCCCAATAATTCGAAGTGTTAATCACGATATTAGTTTGATTGGGATGGCTTGAATGAATATTTGAAGGACTTCAATCTTACAGCATATAAAACCATATATATACATACATATATACATATGAGTAAAATGGAGTTGTGGCTTTCAAACGGTCATCATGGTTATGAGTATTCAATATGTGTCATTGGATAAAAAGTAAATAGTTTGGATTGTGTGGTAATCTTAAGAAAGAAAAATAAACTTACTATAAAGTATAAACTATGGACGTTCTTTTTACTTTTCACCTATCATTCCCTTCTAGAAGTAATAATAATACAAATCCTAAACCAAGCCCTATCTCATCACTAATCATCTCTCTGATCACTAATCGCTGGACGAAGTCTGGACAATCTGGACAGAAGTCTAGACGAATCTGGATAAAGTTTCTGGAGGAATCTGGACGAATTCTGGACAAAAGTTTGGATGGAGTTTCTAGACGAGTTTCTGGACGGAGTTTCTGGACAAATCTGGACAGAAGTCTGGACGAAGTCAAGAGAAATCTGGACAAGTCTGGACCCAGACAAGTCCAAACTTCTGTCCTGATTTGCCCAGAAACTCGGTCCAGACTTCTGTCCAGATTTGTCCAGACTTGTGCAGACTTCTGTCCATACTTGTCTAGATTTGTCCACACTTCGTCCAGACTTGTCCAGTGATTAGTGATCGGATCGGTGATTAGTGATGAGTTAGGGTCTGGTTTATGATTTGGGTTACTATTACTCCCGGAAGGGAATGGTATGTGAAAAGTAAAAAAAGAACATCCATAATTTGTGGTGAGTTTTTTTTTTTAAGATCACCACCCAATCCAAATCATTCATTTTTTATCCAATAACATATATTGAACACCCACAACCAAAATAGTTGTTTGAAAGTCACAGCTCCATTGCACCATATATATATACATGTATATATATATATATACATATACATATCTATATACATATAACTAGTGACAGTGACATTTTTAGAATTTATTGCAAAGAAAGTAGGTAATGTTCCAAGCATGTTGCATGTGTAGAAAATTTCTTAAATATAGAAAGTATTTTAATGAAGAATCCAAAGGTATTATTCTTTATTCTTTGATGATATATAGCCATCTATTTTGTCTGAATAGTAAATGTATTTTCATCAAATAGATCATGAGTTAGATTCCACGGTAGCATTTATCCTTGCATATATTGTTTCTATTTTATATGTAGAAACAATCCTATTTATAATGAGGCTATAAGCGCATGAAACCATCAAATAGATCTAAGTTGGAAGTTTTTTTTAAATTTTTTACTTAACTTTTTTATTTTCAAGTTAAATTGGAATCAAGTCTTTATTCAGTCGAGTTTCGAATTTGAACCTGAATTAACAGCCTACTCAAATGTCAAATTCCATTATACCACTCACTTTTATTGAATTTAAATAGATAAGAAAACAAAAAATATGATATTTTCCCCTCAATCTATATTTGGTCCATGATTTAGCTGAGGTGGAATGGACGGATAGCAGACAACAACTACGAAGCGAAAGAGAGAAGAACATTAAGTGCTACTTATTATACTTAAAAAGAAAATATCAAAATAAAGAATTAATTAAAGAGAAGTGTATGTATACGAGAGTCAACTTAATGATGATCCCCCATCCACAGTCCTCCCCACCCAATCAGAGCGTGAAGGCACGGACATGAAAACCCCTGAGAGCCTTCCACCGTCCGATCCAACTCCAACGGCGATGCCGTCCACGACCGTTGGACCCAACTGAGGCGTGCGTGACGAATTAGCCTGGAAAAAAAACAGAGTCGTTTTTGTCTCTCTCTCTCTCTCTCTCTCTATATATATATATATATATATATATATACCTATCTTTTGTAACAAACATTTGTTTTATTTTTGGTTTTGTGTAAACATTTATTTTGTATTTTAAGAAATGGAAATTATGGTAGGGCAACCGCAGCAGCGGAACAACCACCACCGGCGGCCGAGCATGGAGACGGACAAGCTAAGCTACGAGATTTTTTCCATCTTAGAATCGAAGTTTCTTTTCGGTTACGACGACCCCTCCGGCGAGGCTTCTCCGGCGATGCCCCCGAAGAACCAGCGAGGGAAGATAAGAATCCTTGCCATCGACGCCGCCGCCGGCATGCGCGCTGTTGTAACGGCGAGAGCCCTGGCTCACCTTGAGCAGGCTCTCAGGACCAAGTCCGGCGACCCCAACGCCACAATCGCTGACTACTTCGACCTCGCCGCCGGGTCCGGTGTCGGGGGAGTTTTCGCCGCCATGCTTTTCTCTTCCTCCGGCGACACCCCTCGCCGAGCAGAGGACACGGTTCGGTTCGTCTCCGAGAAAGGCCGGAGGTTCTTGACTCCCGGAAGGAAGAGCTCTTCTAGGTTGTTTCGGTGCGCCGGAGGTGGAGGTTCGGGTGGAGGGGTTAAGGCTGTGACGGCTGCGATGGAGGAGTCAATGAAGGATGTTTTTGGGGAGACGGTCACTTTGAGGGACACCATCAAGCCGGTGCTGATACCGTGCTACGACATGAGGAGTTCCGCTCCTTTCGTGTTCTCTCGAGCCGCGGCTTTGGAATCGGAGAGTTATAATTTCCGGCTTTGGGAGGTCTGCCGGGCCACGGCGGCTGAACCAGGTCGGGTTGAGCCTGTGGAGCTGAGGTCTGTTGATGGTTCTACTTATTGTGTGGGTGTGGATGGGGGTTTGGCAATGAGTAATCCGGCCGCCGCTGCCATCACGCATGTGCTGCATAACAAACAGGAGTTTCCGTTTGTTAGAGGTGTCGAGGATTTGCTCGTGCTTTCGGTTGGAGGTGGAGGAGCTTTGAGTGCTCCGGTGAAGTTTGACAGTGTCAGGCGTTGGCGGGCCAAGGATTGGACGAGGCCGATTGCAAGGATTGCGGCCGATGGGGCTGCTGATCTTGTTGACAATGCAGTTGCAATGGCATTTAGCCATTGCCGGAGTAGCAACAATTACACCCGCATTCAGGTAATCTTTTTAATCGGTTTGCAAATTCAATATAAACCTTGAGTTTGTTTCTTCTTCTTTTTTTTGACCTGGAGGGGGGTAGTTATGTTGATTTTCCAAAGTCATTGATTTTTTATAAATATGATTCACCGTCTATCATAAGTGATTATAGTTGATTTCTTCTGGTATTCTGTTTATCAGCTTGACATATGTTTCTTTAGTCTTTATGAAATTACAATGTTTTAATGGAAACCATTGTGCTACTTGTTGTTCTGAATGGAAATCAATATCATCGTGGATCTGTTAAAGCAGGCGAATTTATCAGGCACAAAAGCCAATATGGAGGGTGACTTGAGTCCTGGGAATGTGAAGAAGATGATGGGGCTAGCCGACGAGATGTTGAAGCAGAAATATGTTGAGTCTGTGCTCTTTGGTGGCATGAAGAGGGTCACTGAGCCAACAAATTCTGAGAAACTGGACTGGTTTGCAGGGGAACTCGTGCTCGAGCACCAGAGGAGAAGCAACCGAATCGCCCCCACCGTTGCCTTCAAACAACCGCCACCTCCAAAACTGACTTGAAGACTATTCGTTAATGCAAAAACAAAAGAAGAAAAAAAGTATGTGCCTTCATCCCCTCCATTTTGTTTCCCTACTACTTGAAAGGAGGTAGAAGTTAAAGTTCATGTAAATAGATATTGACCAATGAGGCAATGACCCAGTTTGCCTCCCAGGTTGATGATCGTGTTTTTGTAGTCACTTCGACCATCTTAATGATGCATCAATTGTTTAGACTCTGTCAAATTTACTCCTAGCATTCTCATCAGTGGAAATAGACCTTTCCTGCTGAGTTGGTCATTGTTTTCGTCCAGTAATCTCTGAATTCAATTCTGTCTCATGAAAATCAATTACAGATTTTGTAGTGATTGAATCATATACATCGTCATAGTAAGCCATAAAGCATGTTTTAGACATGTTACGGAAGCCTGTGAGTTCTTGGTCAAATTCCTGCCCTCTGCTCTTAGGTATATATGGCTACTGAATTCTCTTAAATTTTGGCTATAGGAAATGTCATATATTGGAAGTGAGCCCTCTGATTCTTGAAAATGGGCATCCTTTTAGACATTAATATCTGTCATTAGTTAAGGTACTTTAGTTGTGCAAATAAGACATAATTCTTTCATCTGAAGATGTAGGATGTTGCATTTTCTAAAGTGGTCCACTGGTCCACAAGGTTGTCCTTAGTTCGACAAAGACGTTCGGTCATTCATTCCACCCGTCATTATCGAGACTTTAATTCCATTACTAATTCATTTTCTTTTTTTATCTCATCTTGTTTTAATAATTGTGTGTTGAAAAGGAGATGTTGTGTTTCATGATGGCTCTGTTTCAATTGACCTTATGAATGAATTGCTATACAGCGACTTTGTAGCTGCTAACACCCCACCAGATTATGTTTGCAAGTTCTTTTTCCGTTACATTAATGTTATTATAAATTTCAGACAATTTCCTTCATTGTCCTGATTTTTTCTAATGTTGGGAGAAATGAGCAGAAATTTCAATTATAGGTTCACCACCTCACTAATATGGATGATGTCAGTTAAATTTCTTATATGAGTTCCATCAAGTTACAATCATTTCATGGTCAAAACTTGGATCTCTTGATCCCAACGAGTTTCCTTCAGAGGTTATTCTTGAGAATTTGTTTTCCCTTTATAAGAAAAATATTTTCTTCTAAAATTTTCCCAAACATCTGTTATGGTGTCTTTATCAAGTGTAGCAAAAACAAAATCATTATCGGAGGCAAACTTGTTGCGAAACAGCCATACTTCAGCATTTAGAATCTGAAACTAAAACCAACAAGAATCTTGTTGCACTTTTCGCCCATCTCTGTATATTCAATTATTTACCTTAGACATGTTTCTCTGTTGATGGCTTTTGAACATTTCAATTTACATGACATGCAGATTTGGAGTTTTGTCAAGCACTTGATAGTACTATGGAGCCAAGTTGACCATGTTTTTTTTTCCCATGGGTGATGGCTACAAATCAAACTACCAAAAACATCATGATTTGGGTCATTTGGAGGTGCAAAGCCTTCTTAAAGATCCATAGTTTTGCTCATTACTCTTCTTGTCAAAAGAACAAAAAGATATCCCGTGTGCAGTCACGCTTTCAATTTGCTTTGGAACGGATGGCAGATTGTGTTTTTGCTTTTGCAGGTTTGTGTTCTGCACCAAAACCAACAAAATACCACCTTTCCATTATCTCCGTAAACATTACTTTGAACTTGTGTGTATATTCCTTATAGCCATGGTTGTCTATATCAGAAGTTGTTAGCATGTCATTTGTGAGCTTTTTGAAGTAACTTCTACAGAACTTGGAATTGTTGTGTACAGAGAATGTTTTGATACCATCATGTGATGTCTCATTGATGTGCTTTTTCCTACATAGAAGTTTGAAAAAATTGATGTCCGAGACATTATACCTGCTTCTGTTGTTTTGGTAGATTTGAAGAAATTGATGTGCTTTTTCCTACATAGAAGTTTGAAAACGACCATTAGTGGCAGCAATAGTAGGTTAACATGGTTTTGTTCTTGTGCCCAAAGTTCCAGCTTATGTAGTAGCAACTAATGTGTGGGTGCACACGTACATTGTCTTCGTGGAAGGTAACTTCAACCCTGGCACCTGCACCACAAATAAATGAGTTATCTAGAAGTTACCTAATTAGGTGGGGTTTAGGACTTCAGATTTTTTTGCTAATGGTAGGAGAAGAAAGGAGACTGTAAGCATATGTTAAAAAAAACTACCAATACTTTAAATGTTATATGTAAGATTTGAACCTCCAATGTTTGTTTAACAAAACAATTCCAAACTTTTATGTGTCAATTAGGCAACTCATATTGTCTTGCCACCTCAAATGTTGTTAGTAATTTGACCATGGATTTTGCAGCTGAAAATACGATAAGTCTATCTACTGTAATTTCTTTTGTCTCGAATATGCTTTCTTAGAAGCATAGTTCTTTTATTTTAACATGGAAGTATGGAACCATATTTCCAACATTTACGTGAATGAATGCCGGAGAACTTTTGGTGTAAATTCGAACAATGATTGGTATGCAGACTATCGTATGTTAAATTTGGTTGGTCAATTCACATATTTTATATGCTAGAGGGAGTAAACAAGCCTTCTTCATTTGACTAATATCCACCACCAAATTCTCAACAAATATCCCCCTATTTCAGGGGCCGATCAGATTCAAAGTTGGTATGTTTTTTCTAAAAAAAGGTAAGCATGAAGACTCGTGTGAGAAAAGACGCGGGTGCATCGGGGTTCAGTTATTTTTATTGGTTGAAAACTTGAAATGGTACTCAAGTAGAAGGAAAAAAATAAAAGGTGATTATTATTGCACAAATAATAATATAATAAAGAAAAGTGAAGCATGAAAGACAGAGATTTGGGCTTTTACCATGGGAAAGTCATCATATGATTAAAGTTGAGCATGGTGGTGGTGAACTGAGGAGTCGTTCCAAGTGGGAGGGAGATGGACATTGGGATTCTCTGTGGGACAAATTGGGTCCCAAGTCCATGTAGCCTTTTGTTTTGTCTGGTGTGTTGACTGGTCGGTGGCAAGGAAAAGGTAAAAGTCTGAATGACATAGAGCTGGAGAGATTTGAGGGGAATTTGTGCGGGCAAATCAACACTCAAGAGTTCTGTTTTTGTTGTTTTACTTCTAGTGACATTTAGTTTGTTTCCCCTCAATTATTATATATTTACTTTGCATATTTTTTAATATGAACTTTTATTAGTCGTTGTAAAGCTACTTAAATTGCCCCAACGGATTACTATTTTGCACATCTACTTTTTCTACTTATATAACTCTTCATTTCACTCTTTTAACACAACTTTCTCTTCATATCACTCTTCTATTCACCAGATATAATGTCTCGGAGGCCAGGAAAAGAACTAGCGGACACCCCGGACTACTCACATCTGGTAAATTGCCTTGTTTATTTTAATTAATTTAAAAAAATTGGGTCAGACGTCCGCGAGAGACGCCCGACCCAACGAGAGGGCGGCCGAGGATAAGAGCGAGGGTCGACTTCTTTCTATTCGTAGACGACTAGATCAGATGACTGCATCGCAGGTATATAATGTATATATCATTTACGTTTATTTAAATTTTAACTTTATTATTATTAACGTATAAACGTTTAGGTGGAGTGGTTGTCGTATGGTCCCGAGCCTGCTGTAGCTGTGTCGAGGACTACATTTATGGACGTTATTCGTTATAGGGATATCACAGAGCCTTATTTACCTGATCGCGTGTTACATCAGTTAGGTTACGTTCAGGTGATCCCGGTTGACATCCCAACGCCCGAGCATGCAGTACGGTCTGCGACGACGTACGACGTACGACGTCAAGCATAGTATTTCGTTCGCGGAATCAGTTTGGAGGACATTTCCGAGAGTAGGACGACTACACCTGGACGATCTGAGTCGTAGCCGCGACCCCTCCACTTGTGCTGCAGTTTATTTGCAGTGGTTCCGAGACCGGAGAGACCACTGGATAGGACGTGCCGATGCGGTAAGTTTATCTAATTTTATTTTTAATTGTAATGTATATTTTGTTATTATTGTTAATGTACGCTAATTTTTATTTTACATACAGTGGATGAGTAGGGCGATACGGTGTACGCAGTCGTTCTTACGACAGAGAGACATGATGCCGACTGAGGATACGAGACTTGCATGTACAGATTGGGATCGCCTCATCGAGGATTGGAACAGCCAGTTGGGCATTTCGGACCATGATTCAGATGCTGAGATGTAGTTGACTTGCTTTTACTATCGTTTTGTTATATGTTGCATTGTTACTACATTTGTTGGTATTTGCTTATGCTTATTTGGGTACTCTTATTATTTATTTCTTACGAACATATCTTCTACGTATTTCTTTGACTATCGTATTTTTAAAATTTATTTGTCACGAAAATATCTTCAACTTATTTTCTTTAGATATCAAATAATATTTAAATTTAAAATACGGTAAAAGAACAACACGATATAAATACAAATACACGATATATTATACATTACAAAAACATTACAAATTACAATCAAAATGTACTACGTAAACGATTCTAATACTCCATCCTACTTTCGTACTGATCCTCCCATCCAACAACACTCTCATCTCGCATTTGATACCATAATGTTGTTATAGGAGGTACTGGGAAATTATCAGCTAATTCCAAACGAATAAAATATTTGTAACTCCCTAAATGCGCAATGACCAACTCTCTGACAGGCCTCGTCATGGCAGACGGACTCTCCTAAGGTGGCACAGTAAGACACGGGAACAACGAACCATCTGTTCTCATTGCGAAATACATGACCGCACACTTGTAAAAATTAGCAATAGGAAACAAGTCGGCCCAAACCTCCATATAATGATCATCGCCACAAGCTCCCCCGGCCCAATTAATTCGTTGACGAGCCTCTCCCACATTGTCGAAATAGACACTCTCATAAATAGGATGTGCACCTATATCATTAGAAATCGCACGACGGGCGTACGACCAGTTCTCTTGACCACCATGGAAGACATCGGCAACACATCGAAATCCACAGTTGCCATCAGCACGTACGTCATTCCATTTTTCCAGAAATGATAAAATGATTCCTGGCAGTCTATCAACATATGGTAACTTATCCACGTCAATCCGTCCGGACACTGTAAGATAGGTAATAACAATTCATTAAAACAACAAAATTAGGAAATAATATATTCAACCCCATCTAGATTACTGATATATATTAAATAACAACAAATATATCGTCATACCAGAAGATCATGTGCCCGTGTTCATGGACGATCAAGACGAATTGGAAGACCGACCACGACCCCTGCTCCCACTACTGCCAGACCGACCACGACCTCGCTCAGCATACTCGAAGGCACTAAGGTCCCGACATGTCGAGTTTCCCCTAGGTCGACCTCGTACCTTAATATTTTCTGCAGGTTCTCCATAGTTCGACTGAACGGGGTGTAACTGTTCGTATAAAATACGAGAGGCACTACGAATTACTGCAGGGTCGCTCTCCAAAATCTCATCAACTAGCTTCTGAAATGCTTGACGTCTTGTGCTGACTGATCCATAAACTCTGACATCTGGACTCCTTCTCCAATGACAAGTGTTTTCCAGAATGGATGAATCTGCTCTAAATAAATTCCATCACCTGACGCAAAACACTCGTACATGGTACAGGCACAAGGAATCTCATGTGTTGTCAGGAAAGCACACCCACAATGATATTCAATTTCATCACTTAAGTCTTGCATTCTCTTCAACTCCTGAGTCAATAACGACAAGCAGTGATGCGAAACTCGGTCATTTATTTGCTGAAACAAAGGACCTATGTAGTTTGTCACAATTCGACGTCTCGAATCTTCAAGAAAGTTACGAATATTCGTCAGCTGCATTTCAATAGCCGAGTTCACGCGGTCGAAAAGAGTGTCGAGAGCGGCAGTCGATGTAGTGATCCACTCTTTCACATCCGAATGTGCACTTTCCACCCTACAGTTCGTAGTGTTGCCGAAATGAAAAACTTTATTTGTCCAATTCAATACAAATTTTTCCTTATGCACCAACCACGTGTCTTCCACATACTCCGTGAGCATTGACCAGGACTTGAAAGAATCTTTCAGATTACAGATTGCTCTATCATAATCAGTCTGTGAATCAGAAAGCATGACTCTCCTCCACCTTCCACGCCTAAAACTCTCTGCAAGTTGCTTGTCCTTGCCGAATACGTGGTATGCGTAGTTGTACACGTCTTTGTTGATATGTCAGGTGCATAGTAAATGAGCAGACTCCGGAAAAACCTCTACCACGGGTCGCATCAGACCCATCTCTCGGTCCGTTATTATTGCAGTCGGGCTAACACTATCCAATAATAGATCTCGCAGCCTTTCCAACACACACTGGTAACTAGACTCGGTCTCATCCTGCAAAATCGCATATCCGACGAGAAAATTCATGTTTGTTAGAGTAACCCCAACCATCTCAAACAAAGGCATCTTGTACTTGTTCGTCTTATACGTCGAATCCATGCAGATTACTAATGTGTATGTACGCAACAACTGAACTAAAGTCGGATGTGCCAAAAATGCGTGAGTGAGGACATTAGTTTTTTCATCTGCCACAATCCAATTCAAATACTTATGTTGCACTGCCTCCCTGAGAAACTGCTGCGCGGGATTCATGTCTTCAGATTTCGTCCTCCTCATGTACTCTTTGAAGTTATAAATGTGTCTTTGATTGGGATTATCGTCCGGGAATTTCTCATTTACCGCCAATAAAATGTTACGTGGTCTTGCTTGTGCCTCTGTCATATCACGAACAATTTGGTTTGCCCCAGCACTAAGTCCGCTGACCTGTCGGTTACCCTCTAAATAAACTGCAAGTTGGTGGTTGTGCTGCCCATAGATGCTACTAGAAACAATGACACATCCATCACGATCCCGTCTCTCCACCACTTTTACCAAAAATCGACAACCGCAACCTTTTCTTTTTGTATTCTTTCGCAGTGCAATACTCGTATCACGAGAACTCATCTCACGTCTGCGATCACATCTGAGGTAGCAATCCATCCGGTTATCTGCTTTCGGTTTGTATGATGATATAACCAAAAAAAATCTGGCTCCTATTGCAACTTGTTTCGCCCATTTACAACCTTCCTCGATTGTTGTAAATATTTTTTTACTGTCAAAAAGCTCACTGTAATCTACTCCATCACCACCGAAATCTTGAAACTGAACCTGAAAAATTTGAATTTAACAAAAAATTAAAAAAAAACGGGCGTCTGGCTAAACCGCCTCCACCAAGGTGGAGGCGTCTGTCTAAACCGCATCCACCTATGTGGAGGCGTGTTAGGCAGACGCCTCCACCTTGGTGGAGTCGTGAAAAAAAATCCGCCCCAGTTACCTCGCCGGATTCAGGTGCTTCGCCAGACATTTTCGTGGTGTTGGTACTAGGAATGTGAGTAAAACTGAGTCAAACACCTTATTTAAAGACACGGGACGAAATCGGTATTAATTGATTTGTTAAGGGCAAAAAGGTCATTTTTGGGGCGATTTAAGTAGTTTTCCGGCGACGAATAGTAGTTCCCATTTTGTATACAATGTTTTAACTTTTAATTGTGAAATTTCTTAAAGGTTTTGCTAAATAGTAAAACTCAAATTCTAATCCTAAAAAAATGAATCCTAAACTTAATGATTTCAATTGCATAAGCTTAGCTAGTGTTAAAAATGGATTTTTTGTTACGTACAATCTTGAACATTTAGATCATTATTCAACACAAAAAGAAATCTTGCAGGATAAGACACATTCAACATGAATTGAATTAAACCAATAGCAAAATCAAATGTTAACAAGAATACATTCATCTAAGATCACATTATTTCTCAAACAACAAGAGAATCTTCTCCAAATTAAACCCTACCAAACCCTAACTCTCAACATTACGCGCTCCTTTCCTCTCACTTCTCCTCGTCGTCTTCCTCGTTGAACGTGATCATATACTTGTCCTCGAAGTCACCATTGTCAAAACCATCGTCCAACCCAACGTCGGAATCGAGCTAGTCCTCGTCACGACCGTTCCCAAACAGGAGGCCATCAAATTTGGAGTGAGTGAGTGGTGTTTGGCTATCAGATTTGGGATCATTACATAGAAGACCTGACCACAAACACAAGTTGATCATCATTGCCGATCTTAAGATAATAGGAAAAAAATAAAATAAATTGCAACTTTTATACCAAAGCAAATCTAATCCAACGCTTTGCAAATAAAAAACCCAACCATCACTTAACGAAACAACAAATCCAACTATTCCAGGTGCATATCAAGACATAACAGTAGCCTCCTTTTTAAATGGTATACAACCTTTTTTTGCGACCAAGTACAAAAATTGTTCCTTCGAATCATGCTAACATCTACACTGCACAAGTTAAGCCACTAAGAGGATAATGTCAACTCACAACTTGCAGCCTCCCAATGTACCGGACCCGATTAAGAATGAGGTGGGATCTGCTGATATATATTTTTCCTTCTTTGGTTGATACTTGTTTCAACAAATGTCATACATCCATGTGTAAAAGATGGTTACTTAAAATCATGAGGTAGTGTAGACTCACATTGAAAACAAATCAGTCAAGTATGGTGTGAGACCATACTAACATATCTTAAGGGTCTAAGAACGTGTGTGTGTATTTGTACATAATACCTACATAAAACTATCTATGATTTATAAATGACGCATACCTGGTCTATTTTTTGTTAAATTTTCAACCAAGCTGGGCAACCCTACGAAGCATCGTACTTTTATAAATTTAGTCATCATCTTTGGTGTCATTTATATATAAATATAATAAATTGATGCTATCTAAGTTTAGGGTGCATTTGAATGCCTCACTAAAATGTGAAATTTCACCTTAAGTTCGAGTTTCAAATTGTGACATTTGCACATACCACGTTATGTATCGGAATTTGCAAATCTTTCTTGATACTTGGAATTTACATTTCTATATAAAATTTGTAAAAAACCAAATATTATGGTGAAAGGATGATACAATTTTGCCAAGGATGATCCAGCATCTCTAGGTGCACAATCGGAAAATGTGTTTCTCAGTGCTCATACTTGTGTGATTGATATAATCTATGTTTCTAAGAAGAAGAAGAAATACGAGGTTATTATCAGTATTACAAGCCCAAAAAAATTCGTGACCAATATGAAGCATTTTCCTTTTTCCAACCTATATGTGGAGATTAAAATGACTATTGAAAAGAGCATCTAAACAAATATTGCTATACAACATCATTAAGCTAGCCTAGGCATTATGGTCCTACACTGTCAATCTGAAATGTTAGTTTGTTTCCCATTTTGTGGCACCACACCACTGTTTTCGTTGTTTTTTGTTATGTCTTGGTCTGAGTCTAGAATAAAACACCACAGTTTTTTTGTAGGCCGGTCCGGAAGTGTTCTAAACATGAGGTATGAGAAGCACCTGTCAAGTGACATTCTACACTCCAATCAACTTCAGAATAGAACATGATGATGATTCCAATTCTCGAAATAATCTGTTCAGAATTGTATGTTATTTGTATTTGCAAAACGCTGAATGTCTTTAGGATACTGATTCAACCCTCTGATCGTGCAACCAACAGCAGCAAAAGGTTGTCGTTGCGTTTGGAACGCAGACTTAACTCCCTGTTGGAAGTCGTAGTGGCCAGAGATCGCTACTTTTATCATATCTGAAGCTACAAGAAAAAAGTCGGGCTAAATGTCCGTCGTGCGGCTAGAATGGATGTGAAACACTCCAGAAATATTTGCCCCCCGTTATTGAGATTTTGAGCTAAGAAAACAAGGATTAGAGGTGGTTGGAGAAAACAGTGGTTTTGGGTTCGTTCCTATCATTAAAGTTGGTCTATGCATGAGATTTTGGAGGCAAGAGTGAACAATTTAGGTTAGAACAAACCCATCCACTGATTAGGAAGTTCTTCAGCCATGCAAAATTGACAGATATGTGACCTTTTTGAGACTCACAGTCCCACACTACCACACACTGAAATGGAAAATAATGAATTCAGGAACTGCTGTAAATTTTGATTTATCAAGCCTGCTCGACTACATTTTTTGAAAGAAATCAGGATTTATTGAAGCACAAATAAATTTCTTGGGCGATACAACAGGAATCACTTCCGACTTCGGAGTTCAGGCTTTTTTATATTTCTTCATCAACTGTTTTTTTAAAAAGTCTCCATCAACTGTTGTTACCTGTAATGCTAACTATTTGCTTTCCCCAGATCAACTCTCAAATACTGCCAAACTGCCAATGGACCACACAATTAAACATGCCAACGGGCCACCCGATTAAACATGGTTGGCATTACATCAGAACAACTGTTTTTGAGCTCTATGTTGTAAATTAGCAGTTCGCTACTACGCAGAAACATTTAGAGAGTAAAAACCACGATGGAACTCAAATTTCTCGCTACTGCACCTGCAAAAATGATTGACTGTCCGGCCTCTCGGAGTGCGAATGATGGAAAATAAATCCATCATTTGTCTTTCGAATACAACCAGAAGGCATCGATCATGGATTGCACTGCCTTCAGAGCATCTTCAGTTTTTAATTTTTGGGGGACAAAATCTAGCCACAGAATCAAAAAAAGAATTCCACTTGTTATTCAATGGCCATCCAAATACTAGATACCAAATGTGGAAGACAATAATTTGTTGAGATGTACCAGAGAGGAACTCATATTTCTTTTTGGTGTGGACATTCAATGCTGCAAAACAGAAAAAGAAGTTGGTGGATGGAAAAACATAAAGTAAACGTAGATGTACAGCATCAATAATTGAAATTCACAATGACACAAATGTTCCCCTGTCCAATGCTTATTAAGCATTAAATTTCAAATTAATCACCATCTGGTCTGTATCATACAGAAACCTAAAAAAATCCTCATTGGTTTTATCAGTAGAAACATAAAACTTTCCTTGGAGGTAGAATTGCCAATCACAATCATTCACTCTTACATCCTAAGAAAAGGTTTTGAAGCTTACAAGCGAGACATCAATCACAAGTTTGACACATTAGAAAACATTTCAAAAAAAATCTTACAAGATGAATGATGTTTTCACTGATCACATAAGAGTTATCCTAAAGCATATTATCAATATCATCAGCCTAGGCATTTCAAAAGAAAAATTTATCAACCCAGATTGAACTATACTTACCAGTAACTAGGTCACTGAAAACCCAATCAAGTTCCCTTATAGAGGATAAAAATCACATCTTCCCACCATACTTGAAAAGTAAGATGCAAATTTGATATGCATTTTACACTAAAGACACCATTTCGCCATAATTCGGTCAACACGGGCCTATAGAAAATTAGACATGGTAAACCGTGACGTTTTGTATATAAATGTTTAAGAGCTTCTTCCGTACCACAGAAAATCCTTGAGGAGCATCACATCAAGCCATTAACCAATAGCTGTGGGGCTGCACCTAATTTGCATGACCTCTATTTCGTACTTGAGGAGAATTTAAATGGTGCACAGATTTTGTTAAGATGGCTATAAACCAAAGCATTTCACCCGAAGGTCTTCTCTTTTGTAGTTGTCTCATCTCAAGAGTCCATATTCTAGTGAACAATGTCACTAGAGTTTAATCATTTAAAGATTGGTAGGAGTTATGAAGGTACAAGGGTAGGATTAGAGGCAGCAATGTGGAAATATGTAATATAATGGATGCCAATATGACACTTCGATGTGGTACTTCAATCCCTTAGTTGTCAATGTTGCATTGGCACTCAAACAAGCACATTTACTACATTAAATAATCTGCATTGGATGCTAGATGGCACATCCAACTTGTTACTTAGAAACGTGTCTCCGATTATAAAGGATTGCACAAACACCACCAACCATGAAGCAAACCACCTCATAGTCTGTTACATAACTTGTTGATTGCTCAAGCACTTTTAGTTGTTGCATCCTCCTAATGAGTTTGTTCAAGGAGGTTTGCATTAGTTATAGACTCGTAGTTTTTCAATTATCACGTATCACTTGTAGTGTTATATAATTATACTATAGATCGCATTAAAGAACAATGGTGAAGGCAGGTACTCTGGAAAGTTTCAAATCTCCTCAAGAATCTAATGAAGACAAAGAATCTGAGATTTCAAGGAGGTGGCAAGTGGAAAAGCATACTTGAGAAAAAGGTAATGCAAAATCTGGATCAGGAAACAGAACTTCCCTTGAAAGAAAAGGAAATTACAACTGCCAGTTATGATAGATGCAGTCACACTTCTAGATCATATATGTTATGCTAAACTTACCTCAAAATATGTATTCTTGTCCCTGGGAAAGTAAAAGTGATGTTATAGAAGGTTTATTTCATGGTCAAGGCAATTGATCGTGAAAATGGTCATTATTTAAGTTAAAACAAATTATACTAATTTCTTACCTAGAGTATCTGTATTCAATTAAATTGTTTGGGGATAACAGGATCGTTTATATCACTTCATTTGAAGCTAAAACACCTAGCTAGGAAATATAGAAAGATGTTTGTTTCCTTATAACCCACTAAATGTGTGATCAATTCATTTAAGGATGAAAACATCTTTTACTGAGAAGCCTTCTAGATGAAGTTAATAAATTAATTTAATCCCCTCTATTCATCAGCTAACCATAATATCCAATAATGCTCTGAAAAACATAACTACAAAACACCTTATGTTTGCAATAAACATGTACTAGAACATGACATTGGTTTTCTTTTTGTGACAAAATTGTTTTTTTTTTGGGGGGGGGGGGGGGGGGGGGGGGGGAGGATAAAAGGGAGAATATAGTCCGGACAACTCCTTAATCAAATGATAATACCCTAGATACAGATTATTACAGCTAAAAAATATGCAATATGTTCCAGAAATGAGAAGACACGGATAAGCATAAAAGAAGAACAACAATACCACCACCAAAGACAAGGCCTTTAATCCCAAACTATTAGGGGTGGGCTAAAGACTAAGCACATAAATCAGCTAAAATTTGTCGTACTCATTGTTTAATGGTCGAGCATCTTAAGATAAGAAAACACAACAAAAACAGGGCAACAGCCTATATATCTCAGAGGGGAAATAATAATATAGATGTCCCTGTTTTTCATGATTAATCTATATGCTCCAACACTGTCACATAGACAAGTGGATTTTATCGGCAGTCAATCAATTGAATGCTAAGTTTGCAGAACTCTATTAATGTTGCATAAGTTTTCCGTGTGGGCTGGATTTCCATTTGTTTTCTCGTGAAAGTGATTTAACTCATTTAAACTAGTGCATCCAACTGCCCAATATACTATTTTTCCACCAAATGTACATCTACACATAAAATTAAGGACCCAACCGTCTTCTCAAGACAACATTTTAAGCCCTAAAGATCTACCGATAAGTTAATCCCGATTGATTGCGTCTGACATTCCACAAATTTTCTCTAACCAATAATCCAAATTTCATCCTCAATTGAAACCACTTACCTTCGACACAAACAAAGCTATAGTGGAAAAAAACTAATCTCCGAATAACAGATTCAAACCTCCAAAGGAAAAAAATGGAAAACTCACATAAATGGTCGTAGGAAATAAGAAACTTCTTCTTCCTCTTCCCCTTCGCACACTCGTAACCATCCTCAGCAAACTTCTCCAGAAACATCTCCTGCAACAAACATTAAAAAAGCCATTTTTATCTCCAAAAAAAAACAATGTTTTTTTCTGAAGAAAGGGAGAGAAACCCTAGAGGGGACACACGGCGGCCTTGTTGATGAGGAAGACGGACTCGTGCGAGGGTCGGACACCGCCGTCTGTGCCCTGGACGAGGCGCCGGACGCGGCTCATCGGGAAACTGAAGGCAGGCGTGGGGGCGTCGGTCGAGGAGGCGGTGGACAAGGACGCGGCGATCTTCGTCGGGGTTCGGGATTTCCCATTGGCTTTGGGGTTCTTGTTTGGGGTTTTCTTGGGTTTTTCCGAGGCTGTTTTGGGCTCGTCGGCGTTCTTCGCCACCGCCGGCATGGTTTTCGCTCGAGTTCGATTTGGTCTTCGGAAGAATTTGAATTTTATGCTCACGGGCTTTATTTCATAATAGCTTTTAACGTTTTTTTTAATATTGTTATTATTATTTGTAATTAATGAGACAAATGTAAACACGTAAACTTTAAAAAAGAGAAGAAAATTATAGTAATTTTGCAGCTGATAAGGTTTGAATTAGTAACTTTCGTCGAGCTATCTCAACTTGTCCTTTAATCTAATAATAATGTGTGAGCTTTATGTGCCTATATATACATTGTGTGCTTCTGGTTCTAACAAGGAGCTCATTGCTAAGTTTGGTTGTTTATTGTGCTGCCAATTGTTACGAGGGTTCATATGTCAAATATTATGTGTTAATAATCACGAGCAGTATCATGGTTTCAAGTCAAAGGGCATACGATTTATATGACATCCAGGAGAAAATTCAAGATGTTTGTATGATGTATGCTTAACTACATAAAATCCAAAATATAGAGAGTAAAATTTTATTATTGTATACTTAACTATATAAAATGTAAATTCCAGACTGAGCAAAATCCAAATTGATATACATTTTACAAACAAAAATTCAAACTCCAAGGGGCAGGTCTCTTGATTCGTACATCGCCACCGCTAATAATACTTATAAAAAAGTAAAACACAAATGACTCTATGTATAATAAGTTTTGACACATTTTATTTATTTTGACGAGTAAGCATTCCTTTTGAATTTCCATACCAATATTATCCCCGTAGAATATAACACACAAGTGTATACATATTACTTATTAGACAAAATAATATCACAATTGAATCCTTTCCTTCAAATTAATATTATGCGTAATTGAATCGTTTCCTTCATAGTATCTGCGAAATTTATCTTCTACTCTATTAGGTTTTGTCGAGGATACGCGTTGAACCAAGAAAGTAGAATAATGAAGGTAGAAGACCATTGAAGTATAATAAAGGAGCACAGGAGGGTAGATCAAATGGGAGGCTACGTGGAAGAGAAGTTGGAGGTTTGTTATGCAAAACATGGAACTATCGAACCATAGCTCCCTCAAAAGGTAAACCATTTGATGCACGAAATTAATGATTTGTTTCACGCTTTGTGAGATTTACACGTTAGATTCATGCAAATCTTCGACAAAAAGTGTATTTCAATTGGTCTAATGAATAGTTGGAGATAAAGGTTCAATCCCTAAACCTATAACAACTAGTAGTCAATTACTCTACCAATTATTAGAAAAGAAAACTCATGCAACCTTGTAGATATTTTACATGATATTGTGGGTGTTTCTAGTGTTGTTTTTGCCTATAAGATCGTTGATAATTTATAAAGTCACCTTTTGGAACGAACGTGAATTTTATTCCTTAAGTCGTCATTTTCCCTGCAATTTTGTACATCATTAATGCATAAATGATCCAAACCTTTTTTTGTATATTAAAAACCTTCGTTGGAAAGAAACTAGCATTTTGAATCCAACTTGATTTGTTTGGAATGGAGAGTATCTACCATAACCTCACTAACATGGGAAGATTAATCATCTCACTTGTAAATATTAGGAACTCCAAACACAACTTGATTTTTTCTCTATGAATAAGGAACCTATGGGGTTTGACATAATGATAATTTACAAAATTAACAAAAACTTGAGCTTACCAACACAACACAATTGAAAATTATCAAAAAGAGCCCAATTTACAACAGAAGTAGCCTCTAGCTACCAAAAGAAATCTCATCAATGGAGCTGCCTTGATTGTTAAGCAAAATCATTACTTTGAAAACAAGCTTTGTAGCATTCAGCTAATCGGGAAAAAGTACAAGTCCAAGAGCATCCTATGATTATGAAGACTAACTACAATTCAAATAATCAATCCCACTGCCCCCAACTATGATCATCGATCGGTTAAGACTTCATTAAAAACGTGCAGTGGAAGTTTCTCAGAAACACATCAAAAACCACAAATTTTGTTGCCGAGATGATATTGAATTGCAGATTCGGCATTTGCCTTCTTGTGCGTTGAGTACATTCAGATGCTCAGAAATTTTGTTTCTCGCCCTTACAGTTTACTTATCGAAACACAAAAACCCAAAACCCCAAACCATATTAACACCATGTACTATGAGAACACACAATTGTGCAATCCAAAAACATGCCCTTGTGGCATCCAATGCAGGGTTACATCTACTTGCATCATTCACTATTAGGCAAGACTAAACCATTTCTACAAGTGACGAAGTGTTAACAGCACAACTTAATTACTGACTAATATCCTCCATCACATTCCTCCAACCAACAGCATCTTTGTACAATTACAAGATTTTTTATTCTCTCTTCACTACTCTTTAAAGCCAACACGATCTTAATTCTTTCTTGAACTCTATATTGCATTGAGTTTCAAGAAGAGAGAGAACCTACAGCTACGGGCAATTCATTCTGCAAAACATCCTCAAAATTCCACACACAACTACATTCCCTTCCCTAAAGCAACAAATAACTCGAAACCCAAATGTGTCATAGCTACGTACCCAAATTCAGTCAAAACAATGCAAAATTCACAAATCTAAACAATTAGACCTCTATAACATAACAAAGACCATTGAAGTGCTTAAAATCAAAACTTGCACGTCTGAACTGAAAGAAAACATTTTGCAATTCACGACACCAAAAACATCCTCAAACTAATAGCATTGCAAAAAGAACACAACCACATAATATATCTAAGCAACAACAACAAGAGAGTCCAATAACTCAAATTAAACGAAATCAAGCGGTGGGGACCTCGACGTCGCCGTCCTTGATCTCGGCCTGGAGATCCTTGGGATCCTTACCGTCGACGGTGCATCCGACGGAGACGCAGGTGCCGAGGATCTCGAGGATGGTCCCGGAGAGGTCCTTTGCCATGGATCGGGGGCTCATCACCCTTGCGATCTCGATGACGTCGTCGAGGGAGATGTTGCCGGAGTGCTTGATGTTCTTCGTCTTCTTCCGGTCCCTCTCCGGCTCTTTCAAGGCTTTGATGACCAGCGCGGCGGCGGAGGGGACGACGGAGACCTTCGCTTGCCTGTTCTGGACGGTGAGCTTCACCGTCACGCGGAGACCCTTCCAATCCTTCGCCGTCTCCTTCGCGATGTCTTCTCCGATCTTCTTCGGTGAGAGCCCCAACGGACCGATCTTCGGTGCAAGCGAACTCGCCGCTCCCACCTCCCCTCCCGTCACGCGCACGTACACGTCCACCACCTGCGAAGGATCCAACTTCGGCGGCATTTTTCCAAAATCACCTTCGCCTTAGGGTTTCTTGGGATTAGGGTTTGGGTGGGGGAGACGGCGGGGGACTGTAAGGATGGATGTGTTATTTATACGTAGGGTTAATGATTTTGGTGATTGCTCTTTAGTTAGGGGCTTTTATGGGGACTTCGGTGCAAATATGTTCCGATTAGGATTTACGATTAATTACGGTTTAAGTCAAGAGAATCAAAAACTGTAATGGAAGAAATTAGTCAAATGAATCATCTCTAGTGGGGAAAATTGTAAAATGTTGTTTGTCCGTTTATGTCAATTGAATGATGGAAATCCAAATCACTTTTACGTGATTTCGTTTTTATATTTCATTCACCTTTTGTATTTATTACGTAAATTTTGATTTCAAATTTGATTCATGAGTTTCATGTTGTAGGTGGCGGATCCAATAAGGAAACCTAGAGCGGCTTAATATACTTTATTTCAAGGGAATTACTATTTGTCGTCGGAAAACTATTTAAATTGTCCCAACAATTATCATTTTGTCATTCACAATTCGTTTAATACACATTTCATCATGTCTCTTAAAATAAGGTTTCTGTTTACGTTTTTCTCATTTTCCCAATACCAACACCACGAAATTGTTTGGCGAAGTGCTTGGATTCGGTGAAATAAGCCCAGCAAAAACCAAAATTCGGGTCAGGTGTCTGGGTAAAACGCCCTCATGTGTGTGTCGTTTTACCCAAACGCCTCCATCATCCCCGAAAAAAAATCTTAAATTTATACGGTGCGTTATCTCAAATTATTTGAGGTTCCGTTGCAATATTTCGGTAGTAACGGGTTGGATTACAATGAGTTTTTTGCAAGTAATAAAAATCCAACAATTTCAAGATTCAAAAGACTTGGAACGAAACATGAAATAATCTGTATAATTTTTAATTTTTTTATTAAAAAATAAGGACGATTAAGTCATCTTATGCCCCTCCGATGGGGTGACGTCCCATTGGGTGACCCCCTAAATTTTATTATTATTTTTATTAAAAAGATGTTAGACATTTTACCAGATTCGAGTACACCGGGGCCTCCGTTGGCTCATTTCCGGACCTTTGAAACATTATTTGTTATGATTATAAGAGGAAGATGAAGAGAAATTGCTGGTAAGAGAGTGAAATGTCGAGATATATGAGTAGAAATGAGAGAATGACAAAACGGTAATTCTCACAGACGATTTAAGTAGTTTTTCGGTAATGAATAACAATTCAGTTATTTCAATCTAAAAATAATAGTAATATAAAATATCATAGCTTTACGTATGGGAGAGCAAAATCCGGTCCAGATTTTTAGACCGGACTGGACCGATCGGTCCGGGTTCCAGTCCAGTCTGGATTCGGTCGGTCCAGGTTCGGTTAATCTTTTACATTTTAATACAAAAAATACAGTTCTAGACTAGATCCGACCCCGGTCTCCAGTCTGGTCATCGACCTATGCACAACCCTAGGAAGGGTACAAACTCTTCTTAAAACAAAAGGTTAATTACAGTTTGCCCACTGAACTATGTATTGGTATCACTTTGCCCCCCTTAACTTTCAAAGTTAACAGTTACCTCCCCTGAACTTTAATTTTGTAACACTTTGCCCCCATCAACTTCAAAAACTCATTATTTAACCCACATTCGACTTTTTTTCCTAATTGTTTTGTTGTATCCCTAATACACTCATAAACATATATTTACGTGAAAGTTTGGATCCAAACAGAGGTCGAATGTGGGTTAAATAATGAGTTTTTGAAGTTCAGGGGGACAAAGCGTTACAAAATTAAAGTTCAGGGGAGGTAACTGTTATCTTTGAAAGTTTAGGAGGGAAAGTGATACCAAGGCATAGTTCACCGGACAAACTGTAATTAACCCTAAAACAAATACCATACGCAGTAATCTCAAAGTAGAGTTATCAAATAAAATCTTTACACCATGCAATTATTCTTTTCTTTCTTTATGAAAGTGTTAGTTTACATTGAATAAATAAAGTCGTGACACGACTTCTTAAATCATACGACAAGTTTACAGCGTAAAGTTAATATGCAACGTTAGTTTGATAACTCTTATGTTTGGATTACTTTAACAACATCACATACCACATCTCTTATCAGATATCCACAAAATTGAGATGTATTGAAGAAAGTCAGTCGCTTTAAATACTCTCACTCCTTCATCGGCTTCAATTGCTTGCACAGTTTATTCTCAAGCGAATTCCTCCATGAAATTACTCTGTGCAGTTGTTTAACTTTTTATCACGTTTATATATAATATTGTTATCTCGGTAAAAAAAATCTTCTTAAATATGCCGATTACAAGGTAGGAAGGTAGAATTGTTTTAAGTACTTCCAATTTCCATGATGTCAACATCAATTTTTTAGCTTTTAAATTAACGAATCTGTTACCCATAGGCCATAGCTTCTAATTGTGTTTAACCCGTTTTATTTTTCACGTTTTGTGTATCTGGGTTTAGTGACTTAGGATTATTTTACTTTTTCTAAGTCGGGTTGGTTCCATAAGGAAGTTGTATTAGATCGGTGTGCAAATATTCCAGAATCGAAGAAATTGGGCCAGGTCTAGTTTGGTCCAATCCGGCCCATGTGCCTCCCTTATCACAAATTAATAATCTTGAACTTGTAATTTTT
Source organism: Triglochin maritima (assembly GCA_963682175.1). Lineage (NCBI taxonomy): Eukaryota > Viridiplantae > Streptophyta > Magnoliopsida > Alismatales > Juncaginaceae > Triglochin > Triglochin maritima. The sequence continues at coordinate 33,247,352 of OY821772.1, forward strand.
TTTGTTACGATGATTATTGGTTCATCTGTTTGTAACGTTAATAATGTGAAATATGACGGTCAGTATTATGCTATGTTAGTTAGCACTGTAACTATAATACCAGCACCAGGACCATAACTAAAATATAATGTTTATTTGCTAATACATTATTTAAGAAAAGAGACTTCAAGTGGGAAACATACATTATGATTTATGCATAACAAAGTACATAATTTTAAAGTCTTTTTAAGGCTTGATGTCCTAAACTAGGTAATGCCAACTCAAGCACTTAGACACAAATTTACACACAGAAACATATATATGAGTATGAAGCTTGGACGAGCAAAAGCTCTATTTCATGGTCTCAACATGATCAACTCAGTGGCGACGGAGACGGCGACTGTGACTGCGACGGCGACAACGACGGTGGTGGTGATGACTGCGGTGGCGGCGGAAGCAACGGCGATGGTGGCAGCGGCGACGATGACGGGGGCGACTTTGAGTTGTTGCAGTATCGGGGGTAACGATTGCAAAACTGCCTCCGGGGATTCCGTAGCCACTTCCACCAATTCGGTCTCCCACGGGGCAACCCACCTGTATGCACAAACAAATTTTACAAAAACAAGGTTTAGTATCATGTTATAGGTAATCTACATGAAATCATGGTATAGTGTGTCATTCTTTGCTCCCAAGCTACATAGCCGTTAAGTTTGATATTTATAGATCAATTATATCAAGAATTGTATAGTCTGTTGCATGAAAAGCATCACAATATGCATCTGATGAAAAAACTTTACCAACCTAAAACACGTCCATTAATTAACATACCAAACAATTCATAATCACGGTATATATACCGAAAATTCAAAATGAGGGGAGAGAGATAGATAGATAGATAGATAGAGAGAGAGAGAGAGAGAGAGAGAGAGAGAGCATTTGACTTGGTTATTACCAAATCCGCTTGGCAGTTGCGGCCTAGCTGATTCGGTTGAGCAAATTAGTGCCAACAGGAAGAACGTTGCAAAAACCACCTTAAAATTGGAAGCCATTGTTACTTTGTAAGTGTTATTGTTGTAGTTGTGTTTGATAAATGAAGGGAAGACTATATTTATAGAACCTTCACTGGGATGTTTCATTATTATACTATGTGCGTAAGGTTGTATTATTTGTTTGGTCTAACGACTTTTGGCTACTGCGCGCGTATTACATCTTGGAATTGATCTTGGTTTTTGTATTATTTATGTGGATACTACTATACACTTGTGGTTAATATCTTGATAAAATAAGAGAATCAAACTCAGTAATTTGCCATGTGCTACTGCATTTTGTTTTACATGCTCGACGTGTAAAACCGTTGAGGTTATAAAAATTTAAAACCAGTATATTTACAAGAAAAATTTACGTCACTTGTTGTGCTTGTGTACCGCAATTTAATACTTAAACAATTGGAAAGTATTTTTATTTAAATTTGTATAATGAAATTATGAAATACATATCAGAGGGTATAATCCTATTTGAGAGAAAGAGAGAGAGAAAGTTAATTACCAACAATGGGTGGGACCATGCTACATGGTAGTCGGAATTGTCGAACAAATTAGTGCCAACAGGAGGAATGTTGCAAAAACCACCTTAGAATTGGAAGCCGTTGTCATGATATGTTGTTATTGATACATGAATCATGAAGGGAAGCCTGATGGGCCGTCAATTCACATTCCGGATTATCAATTATGCTGAATAAACAATAAATTTATACGAGATATATGCTAACAATGGCTTTCCTGACAAATAAATATGCTCCGACTACTTTTTTGCTTGGAAGTTACAAAAATGTTTCAATATGAAAAAATATCTATATGAAAGTCATTGTCATTTTGCAAGTTAAACCCGTTGTGGTTGCGTGTAGGAATCCAACCGGTTCAACTTCGAAACTATAATTGTAATTATCTTGACTTGTTGTCGCATATTTTAGCCAGTCTTTTTCGTAATTTTCTGTGGGTATATTGATGACAACAATAAGTTCTCCTTACAAATTATATAAATAACTTTTGTAACTTTTCATGGAATAGACAAAAGTAATAGAAACGAAGAAACTAAATTATATAAATTGCTTATTGGAAAAACAATAAAATTAAACCATTCCTAAATAAAATCATCTAAATATTCTAGTGAATCCTTTTTCAAAAATACATTAGCAATATAAGAACATTTAAAATATATACGAAAATATGGTTATAACATTACAAAAAATTATATATTCTTCTGTTCGACCAATGAGTTGTAGAAAATTATCTATCTCAATATAAGTGAAAAGATGAGATAAATGCCACAAGTGAAATAAAATTCAATAGAAATTGGATAAGAAATAATATCGAATGTCAACCGTTCTTGTCGGCATCCGAGCAGTAAGAACATGTATCCAATCAACTGCGTATCCTCGGTCCACGAATGTCGTCCCCGTCTACAATAGTCGTCCACAACCTCAATGCTAACACTCTCGCCACTCCAACGGGGGGCTCCTACGGACGCCACCTCCATTATTATTGTTATTATCATTATTTTGTTAACTTAAAATAAATGAGAATTTTTACCTGATTCGAATACATCGGGGCGTCCATTGTCTCTTTTCCTGACCTCCGAGACATTATTTTCGATGAGTTTTAGGAAGATGAAGTGAGAGTGATGGTTAGAGAGTGAAATGAAAAGATATATAAATAGAAATGAGAGAAGGAGAAAATGGTAATTCAGACGGACGATTTAATTAATTTACGGACGACGTTTAACAATCCAGTTAAATAAAGAGAAAGTTGTGACACGACTTCTTAAATCGTACAACAAATTTACATGGTGTAAAGTAAATATGCAACATTAGTTTAATAACTCTTATGTTTGGATTACAATAATAATCGCACATACCACATCTCTAATAAGATCTCCACCGAAGATGAAATTTGTTGAAGGGAGACAGACGTTTTAAACAATCTCGCTCATTCCTTGGCTGCAATTGCTTGCACAGTTTATTCTCAAGCAAATTCCTCCATGAAATTATTCTTTGTGCGGTTGTTTAACCTTTTATCATGCTTATATATAATATTGTTATCTCGATTAAAAAAATCTTCTTAAATATGCCGATTAAAAGGTAAGAAGGTAAAATTGTTTTAAGTACTTCCAATTTCAATGGTGTCAACATCAATTTTTTTAACTTTTAAATTAACGAATCTGTTACCCATAGCTTTTAATTTTGTTTAACCTGTTTTATTTTTCATGTTTTGTGTCACTAGGCTTAGTGGCTTAGGATTATTTTGATTCTTCTAGGTCGGGTTGGTTCCACAAGGAAGTTGTATTAGATCGGTGTGCAAATATTCCAGAATCGAAAAGATTGGGCCGGGTCTAGGAGTGGTGATCGTGAACGAGCGAGAGGTGCGTAGGAGGATCGTATTTTGGGGAAGCTTGTGGAAGTGCCGTTGAGGTTCTTTGAAGGTTTCATCAAACCTTCACGGTATGTCAAACTAGTTGTTATAGCTCACTTTTGTTGTGAGTATTTGGAAGTTGACGGTAGGCTGAAATGCTCGTCACAAGCAAACATGTAGTAGATTTTACTGCTGTAGCGGTTGACCGGTTGTGCATTCGAGGCAAGTCTGGTTGGTTTCGGTCGAACGTGGCCTCTTTGCCGTTCGACCGTGTTGACTGTTGTAGGTTGGTTGGGGCATTGACCATCTAAACGGTCGATCGCCTGTTTGACTCGTCCGCCCGATGACTTAAGTTGAATAGTGGTTTGGTTCGACCGATGGTGGTTCGGTCGATCGGTGTTGATTGGATGCGATGGTGGATTTTACTGGTGTATTTAGGTCGACCGAGAGTGCTCGTGGGTTCGACTGGTTGATGATGTTGAGCGATTGTGGATTTTACTGGTGGGTTTCGTTCGACCGTTTTGTCGTTATGTTCGTTGAACCTGGGAGGCGACCCTCAAAACGGTCGACCGGTCCCTGATTTTGGTTCGATTGAACGTGTGTTGTTGGTGGGAATTGTTCGATCGATGGAGTGCCGGTCGAGGCAGTTGCCCAATTTTAGTGAGATTCGGTCGACTGGGACTCTTGGTTCGGTCGACCGTTTGTGTCCAGTTTTGTATATTAGAGGTGCGGTTGTTGTGGTCATCCGTGTGAGGCGAGTTGTGGTGCCGATGTTCTTCCGACAAGTGTGCTAGTGAGCACGGGTGTTGCGGTGGTTGGGTGAAAGAGACATGGAGCTCGTAACTGTTGTGAGAGCTGCAGTTGGGTGAAAAAACCGTGGAGCCCAGCTAGTCTGTGCGAGGTTGGGTGAAAAAGCCATGGAGCTCCATAGTGCGATCAGGTTGGGTGAAAGAGCCGTGGAGCCCTGGTTGTGTCGTGGTAGCTGCGGTTGGGTGAAAAAGCCCTGGAGCCTAGCTTGACGATGTTGAGTGTTGCGGTGGTTTGGTGAAAAAGCCTTGGAGCCCTGTAATGGTGGTGTGTGCTGTGATTGGGTGAAAAAGCCCTGAAACCCAGTCTTGTTGTTTGTGCTTTTCTTTGTTGATAGAATTGCATGCTCGAGTGATCTAGTTTCAGGCATTGTAGAGTTTGGCATACAGGATTTCCTTCTGGAAACTCAGGCATTGTTGCATGTTTGCTTTTCAGGCCGTGATCGACATTAAGGGGTGGTGACCGAGGAGAGGAGCACCGCTACCGGATCCTGCTTTCTCTCATTTTGAGGTCGGAGTGATCACTTGTATTTGTTGTATAGCCTTTTTGATGTAATCACACTTTTGAAATACTCGGATATATATATATATATATATATATATATATATATATATATATATATTATATGTTGGTGCACCTGTTTCCTTGTATTTGAGTAATATCCTATGTTTGATTGTATGTTATAAAATTTTAAAATTTTCCACCGTTTGAGGATGTTACAACTTGGTATCAGAGCGGTCGATTCCGATGTCCTTATCCAAAGAAACCACCCTTAGTGTCTAAGAGTCTGCATTAGTTCATGCATTCATGGTTTTGATGTGTGTTGTGTTGTTTTTGTATAGATGCCTCCGAGACGTGTGAGACCTCCCCCACGGGACCATAGCACCAACAATGATACTGGGGGCACAGACTGGGTAGAGCGGCAGATGCTCTATGACACGGTGGAGTGACTGGGTGCGATGTTGGATTGCCTGTCAGGCAGAGGAGAGTCAGCAGTGACAAGAGCGATGCTCGACCGCTTTATGAAACAACACCCGCCGACCTTCGATGGTAGAGGCAATTCTGAGGCTGAAGAGGACTGAGTCCTGAAGATCCAGGAGATTTTTCAGGCGATCGAGCTCCCTCCCGAGAGGAAGGCGGGCTTGGCAGCCTATGTGTTGGGCGGAGACGCGTCCAACTGATAGAGGACAACATCTGCGGTGGTGTTTGAGGGCAGGAGTGACATCAGCTGGGAGGACTTCTTGCGGGAGTTCAATGAGCAGTATTTCCCAGAGCATGTCAGAGATTGGAGGAGAGAGGAGTTCATGACCCTCAAGCAGGGAGAGACGACCCTGGCAGAGTATACCCGGAGGTTCAAGGCGTTGGAGTGTTACTGTCTAGAGATTTGTGTTACGCCTATGCAGTGGGCGAGGAAGTTCGTACGGGGGCTCAGGAAGCACCTCCACACTCAGGTGACGTACAATATGCCACAGATGCTGGTAGATGCCGTAAGGTTTGCCACGACCATCGATCAGGACTATCAGTAGTATTATGCTGAGGCCAGGAGAGCACAGGGGAATGTCAGTGGACATCCAGATGCTCCGCTAACAGGGAATCCGGGCAAGAGGCCCCGGATTGGAGGAGGTGGATTACGCCATCCTGAGGTGTGTAGAGGTTGTGGTCGAGTTCACTCCGGAGAGTGTTGGGGACATTCTGGGGTTGTCACGGTGGCAAGCCTGACTATTTCGTTCGAGATTGTCCGAGTGGGCCGAGTGGGTCCATCAGACATCTGGGGCCGCCAGCAGCAGGTAGAGGCGGAGGTCGCCACCTTTTTGCGCTACCACAGCAGGGTCAAAGGACTGAACATGTCTTTACCATCCAGGCGGATGAGGCGAGAGACGCCAGCACGGTGGTGGAAGGTACGTTCTTTGTTGCTGGGTTGAGTGCTAGAGTGCTGTTTGATTGTGGGGCTACACATTCGTTCATTTCGGAGAGATTTGCGAGTGTGCTGGGTTGGATGTCAGTACACCCTTGGGTCTGGTGGGCATTGTGGGGAGCTTCCTCCCCGGTGCCACGATTGTTTTGGAAGATCAGGAGTTTCCGGCTGACCTGATCTTGTTGCCGATGATGGACTTCGACGTCGTATTGGGGATGGATTGGCTATCCCAGTACGATGTGCGAGTCTTGTGTCAGGAGAAGAAAATTCTGATCCCGAGGAAGGGTCTACCTGATGTGCTGATCAGGGGGACGAAGGACAGAGGAGGCAGAGAAGTCGTATCAGTAGGGATGATACATAAGTTATTGCAGCAGGGTTGCAGAGCTTTCGTGGCCACACTAGTAGTTCTAGATCGAGAGGCGAGGAGATTGGAGGACATTGAGATTGTCCAGGATTTTCCACAGGTATTTTCCGACGATGTCTCCGGGTTGCCGCCTCAGAGAGAGATTGAGTTCGGTATTGATTTGGTAGCTGGGACTGCACCGCAATCGAAGGCGTCGTACAGAGTGGCACTTGCTGAGCTGACAGAGCTGAAGAAGCAATTGCAGGATCTGATGGACACTGAGTTTATCCGACCTAGTGTCTTGCCTTGGGGAGCGCCAGTACTCTTCGTGAAGAAGAAGGATGGATCGTTGCGGATGTGTATTGACTACAGGATGTTGAACAAGGTGAAAGGAATCTGTTCTAAAAGTTTTACTTTTATATGTCAATTATTATGAATTGAATGTGCAAATATTTTGTTCCCTGATTATGACATTCGTCTTTTGGAAGTGTTAAGGAAGATGCATTTGGTCCTTAACCGTAGAGCTCTAAAAGATAATGGTTTACATAAATCAAAAGTTATTCACAATCATGGTAATTAACACGGAACATTAATTACCGAGATAAGATTGTCATGTTGGTCATCGATTGTTGTAGCTCTTCAAATAATTGACGACACGAGTATATAAAAGATGAAATGATTACTTTTATATATTGAATAGACCTAACAAGTAAAACATTATGGAATTGTGTTTCGTGTCATTAATGTTTTATTGTGTCTTGGATCCTAAGATATGAGACTGATATCTTTTCACTCAAGACGTACTTAATTTGATTATTGTAAAAAGCTATCAATGAGTGTAGTGATAAAGGCAATAGTTGGTTGAGCATGACTTGTGCTGGAAAAGATAGCTAGTCAAATGATTATCATTGTCCCTCTTAATTGAGTGATGATATTAGTAGGCCCCTTGATAAAGCAAAATTATAATGTGCACAATGTAACTTGAGTTAAGTTACATAGTTATAATTAGCTTAGAGAGATCAAGAAATGAATATAATACAAAGATAACACATTTCTACTTTGTATATATTCTTAATATCATGAGACAAGGGACGGACACAAGTAGTGCACTTACATCACTAAATGGATCTTGTTTTGGTTCGAGTGGAACAAAGACATCTATGCTAATTGGGTAACTATAATGTGTAGCTAGATACCGCTTATAGTTTGAGATATTAAGTGTTAAATATCTCTGCCAATTTGGCTTAGATCCTCCTATAGGTCACACCACAAAACTAGGAAACAAGAAACTTGATTTTAAGTTCATATGATGTGTCGGGTTTCATGTGAAAATAAGACACATGTGGTGAATGAATAAAATCAATATGTCATGAGAATTGACATAATTCGAATCATAATAAATTCATATGAGGTATATATATTATGGGGTGTAATAATTTAATATTACATATGATAATATATTATATAAGATGTGAATTTGCTAAAAACCCCAAAAGATCAAATTTTGTTGGAAATAAATCCAAAATTTGACAAAGGAAAAATCGGGGTCAAACACGGTGAACCGTTCATGGTTCGGTCGACCGGGTATCTTCGAATCGGTTAACCGAATGGGGAACGGGTAATCACAATTGGTTGACCGAAATTGTCTGGAGTGCCTGGACAATCGGGTTCGGTTAACCGAGTGTGAACAGTCAACCGAGAAATAGTATTTTGGGAGACCGAAGGTGATGCGGTCATCTGATGACTATGTCCTAGGAGAGATTCTGGTGGGTCAATGATCGACCGAGTAAAAGACGTGGTTCGTTTGAATTTTTCCAGGGAATTTTTGTCATGTGGGATCAGTCGACCGTCGCGCTCACGGTGCATCGAACACTTGTTAAAACCGAACGGTTCAGTTGACCGAGTAATTCTCGGTTCACCGAACAGAACGATTATGCCTGAATTATTAACAGATTAATTAAATCATGTGTGAATTAATTCCAGATTTAATTAAAATGTTTTTTAAGGTGCTTATGTGGAAATTAGAGATTAATTTTAGGAGAGAATAAATAAGGGATCATGGCTAAAGAATAGCTCTTGATAAGGATGTTTTGGTAGCCTATAAAAAAGCACCTACTCCTACTTTTTTAATACTAATGCAAAAAATATTTCTCTCTTTAATCTCTTTTCTAATCACTACGAAATTCTCTTAGTAATTTTGAGTTTAGGATATAGAAATCTCAGGAGCTCAAAGAGGGGTTATTAGCTAGATTCTAACCCTTATTAGAGATTGATTGGCTAGCTCATTTCTCTCTATTCTTGTTTAGAGTTTGGTGAACACTCGGAGGAAAATTCGTGGACGATTCAACGGGCAACGTGACTCCGGATCTTCAAAAATGTTTTAGAGAACCTTTATGTATGATTCTACCTTTGTGGTTTATTTTAATAAATGTAGGGTTGCATGATATTAGAATAAACACAAAGTAATGTACATAGAAATTGTTGAAAATATGAAAATCGATCTTGTATGTTGTATTAAATTTTTTAAAATATATACATACATGGGGACACAAAACCCTATACAAGGTTACCGTTAGGAATCAGTATCCTTTGCCCAGGACCGAGGACGTGTTTTACCAGCTGCAGTCAGCGAAGGTGTTCTCAAAGATTGATCTGCGATCCGGTTACCATCAGTTGAGGAACAGAGAGGCAGATGTGCAAAAGACAACTTTTAGGATGAGGTACGGGCATTACGAGTTTTTGGTGATGTCGTTCGGGTTGACAAACGCGCCTGCAGCTTTCATGGATTTGATGAACATGACGTTTAGTCAGTACCTCGACCGATTTGTGATTGTCTTTGTGGATAACATTTTGGTCTACTCGCCAAATCAAGAGCAGCATCAGGAGCACTTGAAGATAATACTAAGTATTTTGAGAGATCATCAGTTGTATGCAAAGTTTTTGAAGTGCGAGTTCTGGTTGAGCAGTGTTGCCTTTCTAGGACACATTGTATCGGGAGCTGAGATTTCAGTAGATCCAGCGAAGGTCGAGGCCATGATGCAGTGGAGAGCCCCGACTAGTGTGGCGGAGATTCAGAAGTTTTGTGGGTCTGGCAGGTTACTATCACCATTTTATTCAGGATTTCTTCAGGTTGGCTTCGACTCTGATGGCTTTGACGCGGAAGGTAGTCAAGTTCGTGTGGTCCCAGAAGTGCGAGGACAGTTTCCAGGAACTGAAGAGTCGGTTGACGACTGCTACAGTTCTGACACTTCCCAGTGGTAGCTAGGGGTGAGCAAAACCGGATATCCGAATTTTCGGATACCCGAAATCTGGATATCCGGTTTTCCGGATCACCTAAATATCATTCCGAATTCGATCCGGATTAAACTGGATATCCGGATTTTGGGTATCCGAAATTCGGATATCCGGTTTTTGAAAATCGGATATCCGGTTATTGTAAAGCCTATTGATTGACGTCATTTTATGCATATCTTTGTGTCTTATATCCGTTATCTTTTCACCTAAACAATGCTACATAACGAGTTTTATGTTTAAGTTTCAGGAATAAGCAAGTTGAGGAGAAGATGCACAAAAAGGACTCAAAAGCAAGGAAAATGACTGAATTGCAGAACTGATGAACTGAGATGCAAGAGAGAATGACCCGGATGTAAACCAAAAGGATCAATGAGCAAATCAAGAAGTTCCACACCATCATGAGGAGTTTTTTGGCAATAAGATCTGAGCCGAAACATCAACAATCAAATCGGGTTCATCAAACATCAAGAAATCAAGCCAAAAACAATACACCGAAATCCATACGCGATCCAACACTTATTGACCGCGTTTAGTCCCATACCGGGGGATTGTCCCATATCGGTCCATTTGGATCCAAACCCGATAAGACTTGGCCAGGTGTTGTATTAGTATGTATTAAGCTTATTTATGGTATGCGTTTAGTCCCATACCGGGGGATTGTCCCGAATTACTTTTTTCTATAACTGTAAATAGAACTCCTCCTCCAATGTATTCTACCCATTGCTTCGTGGCATTCTCTCTATTGGAGTAAGCCTTGAAGCAAAACTCAAGGTGGAGAAGAATGCTACCTTCAATGTGAGTCATTTTAATAAAATAATTTTTCTTAGTTTCTTTTAATCTTGTCTTTTATTTCTTGCACGCTTCTTTAGTTTTACTTTCCTTTCCTTTTAGCTTCTTTAATATTTCTTGCTTGCTTTGTTTAATTTCATTTCAGTAGAATGTTTCATTTTAATGTATGTTGTAGTGTAATTATAAGTGAGTAGTTCCATCCCCATTTGGGGGGGGGGGGGGTGGAGAAATATGTGATATGATTATGTGATGTAGTAGGTGTGTGTTATCTTAATCGTTTGAGCCTTATATGATTTCCATAACTATCTAATGGGATTTCACTCTTGTCTTTGATATGCTAATGCTCTTGAATGAAGTTTAGTATATGCTTAGACTAGTGGACCTATTTTATGGGGAATGATGAGGTGAGGATAATGATGGAATTAATATTGGAAACATGACTTGTAGTTGCATGTACTCTTGTTGACTTTACCTTGGATAATGCCTTGTATGTTTTAATGATAATGTACTATCTTATTTCATGTGGAGGCATAGTAGGGTTTAGTCTTTATACATGAGTTCATTTAGCTTCATTCCAATTATTGTCTTGTATGTTTTAATGATATTGTGTTATCTTATTTCATGTGGAGGCAAAGATGGATGTAGTTTTATGTTTTCATGCACTACATGTTTTGATGAGCTTAATTGAACACACACACACACACATCTTTGTATTCACACTCTTTTCTCTACCCCTATGGGATTTAGTTTTATTGCTTATTGTCCATTTCCCTTTGCATCTTAGTGTAGTTTAGTGTAAGTAATCTTTCTCTCCTTTCTTTCCCACCCGCCTTCGTACAAACTAAAGTCAACACACCTCCCTGTGGATCGACCCGTATTTGCCACCGCTTCAACGCGGCCGTGCAGTTGCGGTTAATTAAAACGTATCAATCACCTATCAACCTAGGATTGCATAATAATTTCATTTCTTAATCTCTAATATAGTTTTAGACAAACATAAGATGAAGATTTGAAGAAGCCAACAAAATTTCATCTATCTAGCAATTAACATCGTCTACTTTATTTTAACTACCTTTTATCCAAGCGATTGAGTTGTAAAAAATGGTAGACTAACTAAATTTCTTTATTCTAGAAAATAAAAATCAATCAATCTAGTTGGACCGAGATAGTATTAGGATAAAAATATCTAAGAATTAACTCAACGTATAGGAATGAGAAGAAGAAGAAGAAGGTGCATAAGATGAATCGATGGAAATAGAGAACTCATTTCGAAGTCTCAGGGCCGTGCACTTGGACTCTTTGGTTGATGAAAAGTGCAGATATAAATAGCAGTTATTGGAGAATAAAGAAGCGTCTAATCTCTATTTGCATCTGTTGATTATGTGAAGATGACATGCTGGAAGACAAGGTGACACATATGGTTTTATATTCATGCAAATTTGAGTCTTTCATGATATTTTCTTTTTGAAAAAAGAACAAGTATAATAACAACAGATAGGAGCAAGATTAATGTCATAAATTCTGCAAATGACAACTTAATAGGAACCTTCCCCCCCGATAAGTTGATATTTATTTTCTACCCATAGCTATTGTTGGAGTTCAGTACATGGTTGTATGTATCAGAATTCAGATTCGGGTATCCGAATTTTTCCAAACTCTAATCCGAATCCGGTCCGAAAATGTGTGTAGAAAATTGGATCGGATACCCGATCCGGAATATTAGGATCGGATATCCGATTATTCGGATTTAATAAACTGGATACCGGATCGGAAATACGGTTATCCAGTTATTCAGATTTTTCTGCTCACCCCTAGTGACAGCGGTGGGTTTGTGATTTACAGTGACGCGTCAGCCGTTGGGCTGGGATGCGTACTCAAGCAATACGAGCAGTGTAGGATTTCGTGTGCCCATGTATGTATATATTTTAAATTTTTAATACAAACATACAAGATTGATGTCATATTTTCATAGATTTTACGTACATGTATTTGTTTATTCTAATATTATGCATTCCTACACATATTAAAATAAACAAAGGATAGATGAACATACCCAAAAGTTCTCTAAAACCTTTCAGAAGATCCAGAGTTCCGTTGCTCGTCGAATCGCCTGCCGATTCGCCTCCAAGTGTTCACCAAACTCTAAACAAGATTAGAGAGAAATGAGCTAACCAATCAATCTCTAATTAAGCTTGGAATCTAGCTAATAACCCCTCTTTAAGCTCCTGAGATTTCTATCTCAAAAACTTAAAACTATGAAGAGATTTTCATGGTGATTAATGGAGAGATTAATGAGAGAAAGAATTAATGCATTAACATAAACAAGTAGGATGAAGGGTCCTTTTATAGGCTCCCAAAACATGCTTATCAAGAACTATTTTTTAGTCATGATCTCTTGCTTACTCTCTCCTAAAATTAATCCCAAATTGCCATATAAGCAACCTAAAAAACGTTTGATTAAATATGCAATTAATCCAACACATAATCTAATTATTCTCTTAATAATTAAGGCAAAAATCACGTTGTTTGGTTAACCGAGAATTCTTCTCGGTCAACCAAACCATTCGATTTTAACACATGTTCGGATGACCGTGAGCTAGATGGTCGACCGAATATCCATGAGAAAAATTCTTTGGAAAAATTCAGATGACCCACGTATTGCTCCGGTCGACCACTGACCCACCAAAATTTCTCCTGGCGAATCTTTATCGGACGACTGTGTCACCTTCGGTCTACCGAAAATATCCTAAGATATTTCCTGGATATTTTCTCTCGGTTGACCGTTCACGCTCGGATGACCGAACCCACTTGTCCAGGCACTCCATACAATTTTGGTCAATCAATTGTGTTTACTCGTTCTCGGTTCGGTTGACCGAACCCTAAACGGTGTACCGGGTTTGACCCCGATTTTGCCTTTGTCAAATTTTGGATTTATTTCCAACAAAATTTGATCTTTTGGGTTTTTAGCAAATTCATATCTTATGTAATATATTATCCTATGTAATATTAAATCATTACACCCCATAATATACACACCTCATATGAATTTATTATGATTCTAATTATGTCAATTCTCATGACATATTAATTTTATTCATACACCACATGTGTTCCTTTTTTCACATGAAACCCGACACATCATATGAACTCAAAATCAACCTTATTGTTTCCAGTTTTGTGGTGTGACCTATAGGAAGATCTAAGTCAAATTGTCTGCGATATTAAACACTCAATATCTCAAACTATAAGTAGTATCTATACCCAATTAGCATAGATGTTTTTGTTCCACTCGAACCAAAACACGATCCATATAGTGATGTAAGTGCACCACTTGTGTCCGTCCCTTACCTCATGATATTAAGAATATATACACAGTAGAAATGTGTCACCTTTGTATTATATTCATTTCTTGATCTCTTTAAGCTAATTATAACTATGTAACTTAACTCAAGTTACATTGTACACATTATAATTTTGCTTTATCAAGGGGCTCACTAATATCATCACTCAATTAATAGGGGCAATGATAATCGTTTGACTAACTACCTTTTCCAGCACAAGTCGTGTTCAACCAACTATTGCCTTTATCACTATACTCTTTGATAACGTTTGACAATAATCAAATTAAGTACTTATTGAGTGAAAAGATATAAGTCTCATATCTTAGGATCCAAGACACAATAAAACATTAATGACACGAAACACAATTCCATAATGTTTTACTTGTTAGGTCTATTCAATATATAAAAGTAATCATTTCATCTTTTATATACTCGTGTCGTCAATTATTTGAAGAGCTACAACAATCGATGACCAACACGACAATCTTATCTCGGTGATTAATGTTCCATGTTAATTACCATGATTGTGAATAACTTTTGATTTATGTAAACCTATTATCTTTTAGAGCTCTACGGTTAAGGACCAAACGCCTCATCCTTAACACTTCCAAAAGATGAATACCATAATCAAGGAACAAAATATTTGCAAATCCAATTCATAATAATTGACATATAAAAGTAAAACTTTTAGAACACATTCCTTTCAGGCAGGTGGTTGCGTACGCTTCAAGATAGGTGAAGGTGCACGAGAGGAACTACCCCACCCATGATTTGGAGTTGGCAGCAGTGGTGCATATGTTGAAGACTTGGAGACATTATCTATATGGCGAGCAGTTTGAGGTTTTCACACATCATCAGAGCCTGAAGTATCTGTTTTCGTAGAAGGAGCTGAATATGAGGTAGCGTAGATGACTCAAGCTGATTAAGGATTATGATTTCACCATCTCGTATCATCCGGGAAAGACAAACTCGGTTGTAGATGCTTTGAGCAGGAAGGTAGAGGTCACAACTGTAGGATTTCATGTTTAATTATACATATATATTTTCGAATTTTTTATGTATAATAAGGATCAATTACAATTTTCTTTGATTTATTTCATGCATGCATCGGTTTGTTTTAACATATAGTTTCAAAACTCTATTAAAACAAACAAGGGCTCCGAAATTCATACCTAGAAGTTCTCAAAAACTTCTTGAAGATTCGGAGACGTTGGGGATGCTTCTCGCCGCGCCGGATGCCTCCGAGTGTTCACCGAAACCCTAAACAAGGTTGGAGAGAAAGGAGCTAGCCAATCGATCTCCAAACAAGCTTAGAATCTAGCTACAAACCCCTTCCTTAGCCTCTTAGATTTCTCCTTCCAAAGACTTAGAAAACTAAGAGAATTTTCGTGGGTTTTTTGTGGTGAATTAAGAGAGAAAATAATTATTGAATTGTGTAACCCAATTAGGGAGAATAAGGACCTATTTATAGGTTCCAATCTTACTCTTAATCATGGCTATTCTTTAGCCACGTTTTTCTTTACATTTTCTCTCATTAATTAATTCCTTAATGCATTACATGCACCCACAAAACGTTTGACCAAGTTTGGAGCTAATCCAACCATCAATCAAATTAATCTCTTAATAATCAAAGGCAGAAAATCAATCGTTGTTCGGTTGACCGAGACCCATTCGGTTAACCGAATATGTCACGATTGGTTGACCGAGTACTAGACGGATGACCGATTCTTAAAGGGAAAAATTCTCCTTAACCGATCGGACGAATTCTCGTCTAAGACCGAGTGCCATTCGGTTAACCGAAAATATCGGAACTTAACTTTGTTCGGTCGACCGATTTTTGTTCGGTATACCGTACCAAAGTTCCAGGCACTTTGGTCAAGTTCGGTCAATCAAATATGACTATCCGTTCCATGTTCGGTTGACCGATCCACAGATCCTTCGGTCGACCGAACCTCAACGGATTACCGAACGTTTACCCGATTTTGCCTTTTTCAAATTTTGGATTTATTTCCAACAAAATTTGAACTTTAGGGGTTTTTAGCAAATTCACAACTTATGCAATATATTATCCTATGCAACAATAAATTATTGCACCCCATAATATATGCATCTCATATGAATTTATCATGATTCTAATTATGTTTATATACGACATAATTGATTTTACTTGTTCACCACATGTGTCATATTTTCTATAAGAAACCCGACACATTATATGAACCAAAAATCAAGCTTCTTGTTTCACGGTTTTTGCGGTGTGACCTATGGGAGGATCTAAACTAAGTTGACAGTGATATTAAGAGCTTAATATCACAAGCTATAAGCGGTATCTAGCTACACATTATAGCTCCCAATTAGTTAGATGTCTTAATTCCACTCGAACCAAAACACGATCCATTTAGTGATGGAGTGCACCACTTGTGTCCGTCCCTTGCCTCATGATATTAAGAATACACACAAAGTAGTATTATGTCATCTTTGTATTAGTATTCATTTCTTGATCTCTTTAAGCTAGTTATAAATATGTGACTTAACTCAAATCACATTGTGCACATTATAACTTTGCTTTATCAAGGGGCCCACTAATATCATCACTCAATTAAGAGGGGCAATGATAATCTTTTGACTAACTATCTTCTCCAACGAAAGTTATACTTAACCAACCGATGCCTTTACACTACGCTGATCGATAGTTCAAGACACTGATCTAATTAAGTATTCCTTAAGTGATTAGATATAAGTCTCATATCAAAGGACCAAAGACACAGTAAAATATTAATGACACAGAAACACATTTCTATAATATTTTACTTATTAGGTCTATTCAGTATACAAAAGTAATATTTTCCTCTTTTGCATACCCGTGTTGTCACTCACTTGTAGAGCTATAATGATCTATGACCAACACGACAATCTTAACTCGGTAATTAATGTCCCATGTTAATTACCATGATTGCAAATATCTTTTGTTTTATGTAAACCAATATCTTTTAGAGCTCTACGGTTAAGGACCAAGAGCCTCTTCCTTAACACTTCTAAAAGACGAATAACATAAACAAGGAACAAAATGATTTCTCATTCAATTCATAATAATTGACATTTAAAAGTAAAACTTTTAGAACACATTCCCTTCAATCCCCCACTTGTTATCAAAGTTTTCTTTCACATACATTCTCAATGCATAAAACATCAATAACTAGGGTAACCTTCCCAAATCACCTATCAAGCCAATCCACATGGACTCTCGGATCCATGGACTCGAAATATATATTTCGTCTCTTAGCTTGGTATGAAGGTTTGTTGAATGGATCAGTTGTGCCACTGTTGTGTCCACCTATTTATTTATTTTGTCTTTCGTTGGTGGTTGAGTTAGCTGTAGTGATATTACTCCTAACTACACTAGCTCATACCTCCACCTTCGATAATGATGACGCATCATCACTCCAACCTCTTATTGTCTAGAATTCCTATAAGAATTGCATCAAAACAGCCCTCGGCTATTTTCTCCTTTGTCTTCCATAAACAAGAACCTTTTCTTTAGTCCGGTCAAGGTACTTCAGAATATTCTTGACCGCAATCCTATGATTACGACTTGCGTTGGATTTGTGACCTCTTGTCACGTTCAAAGCATACGAGATATTGAGTCTTGTGCAAGTCATTGTGTACATGGTCCTTCCTTTTGCCGAAGCATAAGGGATACCTTCATGTACTCCAAGTCTTTGTGTGATTGAGCACATTGAGACTTCTTGAGTTGCACACCTATACTCATACTTATTAGCATATTGTCCATATCGGAATCGTTCACCCTGAACATTTCCGAAGACCTTGTCAATGTATGCACGTTGACCGAAGCCAATGAGTCTACAGGATGTATCTCAATGTATCTTGATTCTCAAGATGTGTTGAGCCTCATCCTTTTCTTTTCATTGAATACACTGATTTCAACGAAATTTCTCGTTTGCTAATGCAAAGGTATATGATTGCTCATGAGCAATATGTCATCGACATATAAGATCAGAAGTACTACATGGCTCCCACTAATCTCCTTGTATATACAAGGTACTCCTTTACTTTGAATGAAGTGAATCTTCTTCACCTCTTCGTCAAAGCGTTTGTTCCAACTCCTCGATGCTTGTTTCAATCCACAAATGGATTCTCGAAACTTGCATTTCTTCTCGCTATTATTTGGATCATCAAAACCTTGAGGTTGTACCATGTACATATCCTCCTCCAAGTTCCTGTTTAAGGAACGCCATTTCGATATCCATCTTCCATATCCCACAATTGTGAAATGCGGTAATAGTGAGCATAATCCGAATAGATTTTAATATGACAACTTCTCAAAAATTTCATCAAAGTCAATTTCTTAAATTTGAGTATAACTTTTGCTACAAGCCTTGCTTCGTAGGTTGTCAAGTTACTATCCATGTCTATCTTCCTCCTAAAAGCTCATTTATACCAAATGATATTTTCTCTTGAGGAAGGCTAATCAAGTTTCATACTTGATTATCATACATGGATTCTACTTCGGATTCCATGGCTTTTAACCATAGTTTGGAGTCTTTTCTATTGCTTCTCGGAAGGTCGAGGGATCTTTGGTATCTAGTACCATGATCTCATGAAGTCCCACATACTTTTTGGGTTTCTTCCTTTCCCTCATTGACCTTCTTAGTTCTTTTGGTTCTTCTCGTGTCTCTCGAACTTCTTCCACAATTTCTTGAGGAATAGGTTCATGTTCAACTCTTGAACGTACACTCGGTGGGGATGATTGAGATTCTCTCACAATTTCTTGTGATGATCTCTCGCTCACGCTCCCACTAACCAAATGAATCTCGGCTGGGCCTTCATGATCTTGAATGCAACATTCACATCATGATCTTGTAGAGTATCTTGAGTTTTCTCAAGCTTAACTCTACTCCCACTACTTTTCTCTCTTTTCCAGAAATTCCAGAAAAACATATCTCTCTACAATCTTTCGATTGGAGGTGATATATCAAAAGTAGTATCCTCTTGTCATACGAGGATAACCTATAAAGAAGCACTTAATCCGTTTTTGGTTGAAGTTTGGTCGACATCAATTTCTCGACGTAGACCTCACAACCCCAAATCTTGAGAAAGTTGAGCTTAGGTGTCTTTCAACTCCATAGCTCATAAACCATTTTCTCCACGGATTTGGATGGAACATTATTTAGTGAGTTTGTCATTATTTGTAGTGCATAATTCCAAAAGTAAATCGGCAATTTAAATTGACTTATTATTGATCGAACCATGTCGAGCAATATCCTATTCCTACTTTAGGAATGAGTCAAATTAGGTATCCTAAGCACTCACCCCTACGAACCGTTCATAGAGACTCGATATTCTTGTTGAGTCGGTTCATTACTTCATCCTCAAATTCCTTGAACTTGTCAAAGAATTCACTTTTGCTTCCCATTAGACAAATATAGTCATAATGACTATAGTTGTCCGTGAACAAAATGAAGTACCTTAAACCGTCTCTTGCACTTGTACTTATCGGACCACATACATTAGAATGTATCATATCCAATTAGTTATTCGTTTTCGTTCCTTTCTTCTTGAAAGGTCTCTTGGTCATTTATTTGACCAATCCGATAGTGCTACAAGATTGTATCATTCACGTGAGTTATCTTAGTTTCTCTTTTGTTATTGTTTGTTTGAGTTTGTTTATTATTTATTTCAAGCAAATAGAAACCATTCTATACGAATGTATTTGCATAGAAAATTCCATTCTTCGATATAGACAAGCAAGAATTAAAATATTTATTAAAATTTATCCATATCTAAAACTTGATACAGAAATGTTCTTGCTAATCGAAGGCATATAACAAACATTCTTCAAAGCATAAATTTAAATCACTAGACTATTGAAGCTTCATAGAATCTTGTACAATCGCAGCGATGGTTGTACTATTTCCAATCTTCAATATCATCTCGTTCCCAACGAGTTCCTTCCTATCCTTTAATAGCTGCACATCAAAATTATGTGAGCACAAGATCCGGTAACCATTACCAAATCAAGGATAGAGGTGATTAAATTTATCTCAATAACAAACATACCTACGGCGTTTCTCGGGCGCCTACGTTCAATCATCCCATTTTCAAGGTCTTCCTTGTACTTGGGGCAATTAGGTCGGATGTGTCCATTTTCACCGCAGTGAAAGCACTCCGTGTTGGGAGTTGGAGATTTGAAAGATTTCCCCCTTGAGGCACTCCCATGAGCACCTCCTACTCCCTTGCTCTTGATTGACGTATCTTTGGTAAATTTGCCTTTACCTTTGTTGATCTTTTTGCTCCTCTCATGGACGGCTAGGACGTGATTGTCCTGACCTTTGCCCATGTCAACTTCAGCCGTTTTGAGAGCGTTGTGAAGCTCCTCAAGACTCACCCCTTTTTCACGCACATGATAGTGCATCACAAAGTCCTTGAAGGACGGGACTAGAGAGCCAAGAATCAGATCTTCGGCAATGTCCTCGGGCATTGGAGAAGAGAGCTTCGACAATTTCTCAAGGTATCCTTGCATCGTGAGAAAATGCATGGATACCGATGTTCCCTCCGCCATATGGCACCTTGTGAGTACGATGGTGGTCTTATAGCGCTCCTTTCGGGCACTATCCATGAACATCTTGGTTAGAGCCTCCATAGTCTTCTTGGGTTTTGAATCCAAGTATTTCGCTTGAAGTGAGTAACCCATGGATGCTAGTATAAGACCGTGAACTTGGTTCTCTTGGTCTTCCCACTTGGCTATCGCCTCTTTCTCTTTATCGGTTGCCTTCTCATTTAATTTTGGGATTTCACCATCCAAAATATGAGATAGTTTTTCGAACCTCAACACGATATTGAGATTGAGTTGCCATTTCATGAAGTTTGAGCCATCATTTTGCAAAGGGTTCTTTTCGATCATAGATCGCACAATTGGTTGGATATTTGACATTTCTACAAAATAAATTATATAGGTTTTAATGCCAATTCTATGTTTTAATACATACATACATATATATATCGAATATGATGTAAATACTGCAAATAAAATCTTGCCCGTAAATGCAGTAATCCAAGATCCCATCAATTGTAATATAGACTAGCTAAGGGCTATCGAATACATTACAACATCAAGGTAAGAAAAACATTTTCTAATCACAACCTTTTTGAATTTTAGCAATATTAGCATCTTCAAACTCTTGTGATTCTTGTCGTTTTAATTATGAGGGAATACGACCTATCCTCGTAAGAAAAACTTTTTCCCAAAACCGAGCGAGGGCTCTAGGTAATGTTAAGAAAACTTATTTTCATTTGATACGAGATACGTTTATCTATTGTATTCACAACTAAACATACTTGGGGTTCACTAGGGTGAAACACACCTCATATATTTAATTGTGGCACAACAACAGACAACCTTTATATCTCCCACTATTCCCAAAGATAGAGGGAGCTATCTCCCGCTAAGGGCGAGCAGAGTATCCCTCGATCAATGGCTGCTAGTGGATGAAATAAGAAGGAAAAATTAATCTTAATTTTTGTTGGACAATTTCATTTATCAACATGTGATTTTGAATTTTAGTTTATCATGCATATTAAAATTTATACACATCCTAACATTCACCATTCATCACATGCATAGCAGAAATTATAAAAACAGAAATTAAACATTCACACAATCCATATCGCGTGAGTTTATATGTTCCCTTTGATCCTTGATCTTCGATCCCTGATCCTCGATCCTCGATCAATGCGCTACAGCGGCCACTTTCTCTTGCACCGGAGATGTAGATTTTACAGAAAATAAACATGCTCCTCACATTCGATAAAAAACCGACTAGTGCAAGTCCTATGTAAAAACCTCTCACATGCAAATGCAATTCTAAAGATAGAAAATAGAGAATATGGCTTTTACATACATAAGCCCCTGTATAATAATAATTACATACATTTGTAGTGTCTGATTTGGAACATATAAACTCACAATCCTGCAAAGCAACTCAAGCATCCATGCACGCAATTGCTATAAACTACAGAATCTAATTTATCAATCATCCAAAATTCTCAACAATTCTTTGAAAAATATTTTGAAATCCATTAAAAACATTTTTCATACATCCATAGTTCACAAATTAATTATGAACCGCTGTTCATCCAATTTCCAATGGAAAGATGAATCACAGTTTTTCGGTTTTGTTGATTCTCTTACAAAATAATCGTTTATACTTAAAACGAAATTATTGCAAGTTAGACTTACGTCTAAATCATAATTCTAATAATTATATGTCATGTTTTAAATATTCAAAACATTTAAAATGAATTATTATAAAGAATTATTTCAACAAACATTTAAAGACCGAAAAACCGGTAAAACGAATTGTTTAAATCCTAGATGGTAAACTAGATTTGTTTACAGCCATAAATCATGAGAAAATTGAACCCTATGCTCTGATACCACTGTAGGATTTCATGTTTAATTATACATATATATTTTCGATTTTTTTATGTATAATAAGGATCAATTACAATTTTCTTTGATTTATTTCATGCATGCATCGGTTTGTTTTAACATATAGTTTCAAAACTCTATTAAAACAAACAAGGGCTCCGAAATTCATACCTAGAAGTTCTCAAAAACTTCTTGAAGATTCGGAGACGTTGGGGATGCTTCTCGCCGCGCCGGATGCCTCCGAGTGTTCACCGAAACCCTAAACAAGGTTGGAGAGAAAGGAGCTAGCCAATCGATCTCCAAACAAGCTTAGAATCTAGCTACAAACCCCTTCCTTAGCCTCTTAGATTTCTCCTTCCAAAGACTTAGAAAACTAAGAGAATTTTCGTGGGTTTTTTGTGGTGAATTAAGAGAGAAAATAATTATTGAATTGTGTAACCCAATTAGGGAGAATAAGGACCTATTTATAGGTTCCAATCTTACTCTTAATCATGGCTATTCTTTAGCCACGTTTTTCTTTACATTTTCTCTCATTAATTAATTCCTTAATGCATTACATGCACCCACAAAACGTTTGACCAAGTTTGGAGCTAATCCAACCATCAATCAAATTAATCTCTTAATAATCAAAGGCAGAAAATCAATCGCTGTTCGGTTGACCGAGACCCATTCGGTTAACCGAATATGTCACGATTGGTTGACCGAGTACTAGACGGATGACCGATTCTTAAAGGGAAAAATTCTCCTTAACCGATCGGACGAATTCTCGTCTAAGACCGAGTGCCATTCGGTTAACCGAAAATATCGGAACTTAACTTTGTTCGGTCGACCGATTTTTGTTCGGTATACCGTACCAAAGTTCCAGGCACTTTGGTCAAGTTCGGTCAATCAAATATGACTATCCGTTCCATGTTCGGTTGACCGATCCACAGATCCTTCGGTCGACCGAACCTCAACGGATTACCGAACGTTTACCCGATTTTGCCTTTTTCAATTTTTGGATTTATTTCCAACAAAATTTGAACTTTAGGGGTTTTTAGCAAATTCACAACTTATGCAATATATTATCCTATGCAACAATAAATTATTGCACCCCATAATATATGCATCTCATATGAATTTATCATGATTCTAATTATGTTTATATACGACATAATTGATTTTACTTGTTCACCACATGTGTCATATTTTCTATAAGAAACCCGACACATCATATGAACCAAAAATCAAGCTTCTTGTTTAACGGTTTTTGCGGTGTGACCTATGGGAGGATCTAAACTAAGTTGGCAGTGATATTAAGAGCTTAATATCACAAGCTATAAGCGGTATCTAGCTACACATTATAGCTCTCAATTAGTTAGATGTCTTAATTCCACTCGAACCAAAACACGATCCATTTAGTGATGGAGTGCACCACTTGTGTCCGTCCCTTGCCTCATGATATTAAGAATACACACAAAGTAGTATTGTGTCATCTTTGTATTAGTATTCATTTCTTGATCTCTTTAAGCTAGTTATAAATATGTGACTTAACTCAAATCACATTGTGCACATTATAACTTTGCTTTATCAAGGGGCCCACTAATATCATCACTCAATTAAGAGGGGCAATGATAATCTTTTGACTAACTATCTTCTCCAACGAAAGTTATACTTAACCAACCGATGCCTTTACACTACGCTGATCGATAGTTCAAGACACTGATCTAATTAAGTATTCCTTAAGTGATTAGATATAAGTCTCATATCAAAGGACCAAAGACACAGTAAAATATTAATGACACAGAAACACATTTCTATAATATTTTACTTATTAGGTCTATTCAGTATACAAAAGTAATATTTTCCTCTTTTGCATACCCGTGTTGTCACTCACTTGTAGAGCTATAATGATCTATGACCAACACGACAATCTTAACTCGGTAATTAATGTCCCATGTTAATTACCATGATTGCGAATATCTTTTGTTTTATGTAAACCAATATCTTTTAGAGCTCTACGGTTAAGGACCAAGAGCCTCTTCCTTAACACTTCTAAAAGACGAATAACATAAACAAGGAACAAAATGATTTCTCATTCAATTCATAATAATTGACATTTAAAAGTAAAACTTTTAGAACACATTCCCTTCAACAACAGCATGTCTTTGTATTAAGGAGTGGAAGCTGCTTGAGGCATTGGCCGAGTGGAGACCATTCACCGATGAGTCACGAGGTGTAGTGATTAATGGGCTGAGAGTGGAGACTCAGATGGTCTCGAGTATTATTCAGGCTCAGAGTTCAAATGATGAGTTAGCTGGGTTGTTGCAGTTAGCTGTCAGAGATGGATCAGACTTCAGTATTGGAGTCGATGGTGGGCTGAGATTCAGAGGTCGTGTCTGGGTTCCAAGGGAGGAGTTCTGAGGAAGGAAATCTTGGAGGAGGCACACAAATTCCGTTATTTGATCTACCCGGGCAGCACGAAGATGTATAAAGATCATCAGAGGAATTTCTGGTGGAAGAGGATGAAGGCAGAGATAACGGAGTTTGTTGACAGATGTCTGTCTTGTCAGCATGTGAAGATCGAGCATCAGAGACCCACAATACCGATGCAGAGGATTGAGCTTCCAGAGTGGAAGTGGGATCATGTGACGGATTTTGTCACCAGACTGCCGAAGATGAGAGGATTCCATGATGCGATTTGGGTTATAGTCGATCGACTGACCAAGTCGGCACACTTCTTAGCTATCTGGACCACTTTACCTCTGGAGGGTCTAGTTAAGTTGTATATTGAGGAGATTGTCATACTTCATGGAGTGTCTGTGAGTATTATTTCTGATCGAGATCCTAGGTTCACTTCTAGATTTTGGGGGAGTTTGCAGCAGACTCCGAGGACTCGATTGTAGTTCAGTACGACATTCCATCCACAGACAGACAGTCAGTCTGAGAGGACCATCCAGACGCTAGAGGATATGCTACGGGCTTGTACTCTGGATTGTGCAGGACATTGGGATGAGCATTTGCCGTTGATAGAGTTCGCCTACAACAACAACTACCATTCGAGTATTGGGATGACACCGTACGAGGCTCTGTACGGGAGACCATGTAGATCACCAGTATGCTGGAGTGACGTAGGCGAGAGACAACTAGTTGGTCCTGAGATTGTGCAGATGTATGCTGATGAGAATTTTATTTATACCGTAAGTGCACGGCGTCGATGAAGACACGACAAGTACGAGTCGAACACAAGGAGGGAGAGATATTTATATTTTTGTGATTTTCGATTAAGGAAAGAAAGAGAGAGAAATAAGGTTGGTTTGAGATTTTTGGATTTTCAATTTTCTAAAGCAAGAACAACAAAAAAAAAAGAAGAAAGCAAATATGAATGATAGTCCAGCGGGTGGGGGTTTAGATATCGGGTTTTGTTTAGAGAAATCTGAAACTTATAATAAATCACATTAGTTATAAAGCATTACATGATAAATGACTAAACATAAACTCAAGTAATCAAAACATACTAACACGAAATTAAAATAATAACATAATTCTTCTTCTCATCACCCTAAATCCATCACCCCCACCCTTTGGAGAGAGTTAGAAACTCATGGATGGAGGGAAGGAGAAGGGGTCTTAGAGAAACTACAAAAGAAAACTAAAAACATGAAATAAACGAACAGAATTTTATTGCTAAAGGGAAGGGGAGGGGAGAAGATTGTTTCAATACATGATTCGGCCTTATTTATAGCCTCAACCGGGGATCCCAATACATAAAAGGAAAGTACATGCGTCAATACAGCATTAGTAAAAATTTGAGCGCACAGATCAACGTTTGTGCGGCTAATCCGCCGCATTTTGTACATGAGGTGCGGCGGAATCGCCACCTTTCTGGCTCAGAATCAATCCGGATTTTTCCTGTGTGTTTATGGTATGTTTTAGCTGTCCTTTGCGCGTCCGGATTGATTTCTTTCCGTTCCTTTGAGCTCCGAATTAATTTCTTCATATATTATTTGGAGATCCAAATTTGATTTTTCTTTAGAACTTTTCCAAAATAATATTTTGGTACACGTAATACGCAGTCGGGTCCTCGGCTTTTTGCAATTAAGTCCCTGACTACTTTTGTGCTTAAGTTCCTGACCTTTTTGTAATTAGGTCTTTGAATGCTTTTATGCTTGGATGAACTTCAATTTGAACCCCGATAATCTTGAACTTGGTCTTTATGATAGAAATGACTCTCTTGCATGTGTTTATGCTCGGGATATGGATAATTTTCATTCAGGTCCATGTATTCTGTAAATAAGACTAAACACATACCTTAGTAGCATTTATTGATATAAAATTAATCTAAATGAAAGACATATGATGCAATGAATGCAATGCATCATATGCTGAGAAGGTCGATGTGATCAGGTAGAGACTAGCGACAGCTCAGAGGTTGCAGAAGAGCTACGCAGATAGGCGTAGGCGAGAGCTGATGTTTGAGGTAGGCGATCATGTCTTCCTAGAAGATTTCACCATCTCGAGGAGTGATGAGGTTCGGGAAGAAAGGGAAGCTCAGTCCGAAGTATGTCAGACCGTTTGAGGTTCTCGATCGTGTTGGAGATGTTGCCTACACGGTTGCGCTGCCGCCACTGTTTTCGGGTCTTCACAACGTCTTCCACATTTCGATGCTGAGGATGTACGTAGCAGATCCTTCTCATGTGATTCAGTTGGAGGTTCCAAAGATCCGTCAGGATTTGTCTATCGAGGAGAGACCAGTGGAGATTATGGATCGGATAGAGCAGTTGAGGAGGACAACCATTCCGATGGTGAAGGTCAGGTGGTAGCACCACAGTGAGCGAGATGCCACTTGGGAGATTGAGGAGGAGGTCTGAAAGGAATTCCCGACGCTGTTTGGTGAGTTCGTGCTAATTTCGAGGACGAAATTCCTTTAGGAGGGTGGATTGTGGGATCCTAATCGTAATTGAGTTTTGTGATTGTTGTTTAGGTGGTGTTTAAGAGGAGATTGGATGGACGACTGAGATGGAGTGGTGTTTGATGAATGGTTGAGATGAATGGTGGCTTGCATATAAGGTGGATTTTTTTCTCTCTCTCTCTCACACACATTCTTCTCTCTCCCACTATGTCACGCATCTCTCTCTCCCTCTCAGCGTTGTGCCCAGCGAGTGGAGGTGATCTCTGCCGAGGTTGAGGTGGTCGACGTCTTTTGCTAGTGGAGGTGAGTTGTTGGTTGCTAAACTCATCCTTTGTTTCTTCTTCTTTCTCGCTCTCAACCTGTCTCGGTTGCAGTGGTGGTGGTTGGGGAAGTGATTGACGACAGTTTGTGGGGATGTGGATCGTCGAGGTGTGGTGATCGTGAACGAGCGAGAGGTGCGTCGGAGGATCGTATTTTGGGGAGAAGTGCTCGTGGAAGCACTGTCGAGGTTCTTCGAAGGTTTCTTCAAACCTTCACGGTAGGTACAACTAGTTGTTATAGCTAACTTTTGTTGTGCGAGTATTTGGAAGTCAATGGTAGACCGAACGGCCCGTCGTAAGCAAACGTGCAGCAGATTTTACTACTGGATCGGTCGACCGGTTGGTGCAAATGGTCGACCGTTCCTAGTGAGAATTCGGGTTTCTGCCTCAGACCGGTTGAACGATGCCTTCGGGCGGTTGACCGATTGTGCATTCGAGGCAAGTATGGTTGGTTTCAGTCGAACGGGGCCACATTGCCCTTCGATTGTGTGCACTGTTGTAGGACGGTTGGGGCGTTGACAATCTAAACGGTCGACCGCTTGTTTGACTCATCCGCCCGATGACTTAAGTTGAATAGTGGTTTGGTTCGACCGATGGTTGGTCGGTCGATCGGTGTTGATTGGATGCGATGGTGGATTTTACTGGTGGATTTCGGTCAACCGAGAGTGCTCGGGGGTTCAACCGGTTGATGATGTTGAGCGATTGTGGATTTTATTGGTGGGTTTCGTTCGAACGTGTCCCCTTTGTCGTTCGACCGTTTGGTCGTTATGTTCGTTTAACCTGGGAGGCGACCCTCTAAACGGTCGACCGATCCCTGACTTTGGGTCGACCGAACGTGTGTTGTTGGTGGGATTTGTTCGGCCGATGGAGTGTCGATCGAGGCAAATGCCTTGTATTAGTAAGATTTGGTCGACCGAGACTCTTGGTTCAGTCGACTGTTTGTGTCCAGTTTTGCACATTGGAGGTGCGGTTGTTGTGGTCGTCCGTGTGAGGTGAGTTGTGGTGTCGATGTTCTTCCGGAAAGGGTGCTAATGAGCACGGGTGTTGCGGTGGTTGGGTGAAAGAGCCCTGGAGCCCCGTAACTCTTGTGAGAGTTGCGGTTGGGTGAAAAAGTCGTGGAGCCCAGCTAGTCTGTGCGGGGTTGGGTGAAAAAACCCTGGAGCTCCGTAGTGCGTTCAGGTTGGGTGAAAGCGCCCTGGAGCCTGAGCATGGACCGCGTGAAGGGTTGGGTGAAAAAGCCCTGAAATCCTTAGACGTTCGGGTTGGGTGAAAGAGCCCTGGAGCCCTAGTCATGTCGTGGTAGTTGCGGTTGGGTGAAAAAGCCCTAGAGTTCAGCATGACGACGTTGAGTGTTGCGGTGGTTGGGTGAAAAAGCCCTGAAGCCCCGTAACGATGGTGTGTGCTGTGGTTGGGTGAAAGAGCCCTAGAGCCTGAGCATGGATCGCGTGATAAGGGTTGGGTGAAAAAGCTCTGGAAACCTTAGACGTTCGGGTTGGGTGAAAGTGCCCTGGAGCCCTGGTCGTGTCGTAGTAGTTGCGGTTGGGTGAAAAAGCCCTGGATCCTAGCTTGATGGCGTTGAGTGTTGCGGTGGTTGGGTGAACCCTGAAGCCCCGTAACGGTGGTGTGTGCTGTGGTTGGGTGAAAAAGCCCTGAAGTCCAGCCTTGTTGTTTGTGTTTTTCTTTGTTGATAGAATTGCATGCTAGAGTGATCCAGTTTCAGGCATTGTAGAGTTTGGCATAAGAGTTTTCCTTCTGAAAATTCAGGCATTGTTGTATGTTTGCTTTTCAGGCCGTGATTGGCATTAGGGGGTGATGACCGAGGAGAGGAGTGCTGCTACCAGATCCAGCTTTCTCTCATTTTGAGGTCAGGGTGATTACTTGTATTTGTTGTATAGTATTTTTGATGTAATCACACTTTTAAAATACTCGGATATATATATATATATATATTATATGTTGGTGCACATGTTTCCTTGTATTTGAGTAATATTATCTGTTTGATTGTATGTTATAAAATTTAAAATTTTTCTGCTGTTTGAGGATGTTCCGCGTTATCCACTCAACTGCATGCACAAACAAATTTTACAAAAACAAGGTTTTGCTTTCATGTTATAGGTAATCCACATGAATTCATATTTATACATCAATTATTTCAAGAATTGTATAGTCTGTTGTATGAAAAGCATCGCAATATGCATCTGATGATTTACCAACCTAAAACATGTCCATTAAGATACCAAACAATTCATGATCATGGTATATATGCCAAAAATTGAAAATGATTTAGAGAGCGAGAATTAGCAATCGACTTGATTATTACCAATTTCAGGTGACAGCCCCCATGGTGACTTCATGGCAGTAGAAGTGGTTGAGCAAATTAGTGCCAACAGGAAGAACGTTGCAAAAACCACCTTAAAATTGGAAGCCATTGTTACTTTGTTCTTGTTCTTGTTGTGTTTGATAAATGAAGGGAAGGCTATATTTATAGAATCTTCACAGGGATCGTTTCATTATCATATACTATGTGCCTAATGTAACATCCCGAAACAGCGGAAAATTTAAAAATTTAAACAATCAAGACATCACTCAGATCAAATTATCAACGGGAATGTTACTCGAATAAATCAACAGTCGGTGCACCAATAATACAACAGAGTTTGTCAAAAGACGTGATTACAACAATACAAGGAATGACAGATAAAGTAACCACGATGACCTCGAAGAGTCCGATGAGGATCCTGACCCCAAAATGTGTGCGCCCACTGTCACCACCCGACATAACCTACTGCGGTCCTGAAACATGAATCAAACAACGATGCCAGAGTTTCCCATTAGGAAATCCCGTATGCCAAGCTCACCTAAATGCATGCAATAGTACGGTAAAAGAACCTATCATACTAATAGCATGTCATGTCACATCTGCAATGCATCAAATCCCTCAACAGGGTAAACAGGACCTCGGTCCAACAACAACGACCCTCAACAGGGTGCACAAGGACATCAGTCCGGCAACAACAACAACGGGTCTCCCTCGGAAACCTACCGTAGGCACATACGGTCTTACGGACAGTACGCGACGCGTCCCCCCACACGCGACTACACGAGCCTAAGGGATCGGTGAGGAGCGTCCGCACTTCCGTGCAAAGAACCACGAGGTCAACACCACCTTCGACGGAGCCGTAGCCCGGTCGGTCAACATCCCAGGATAGGTGCCCAATCGGGGATCATCGCTGGCACAACATCAGCGGCATCGCCGGCACAACATCGGCGGTACAACATACGTCTGGCACAACATCGGACGGCACAACCACAGCCGGAACATCGTCGACACCATCATCGCCGGCAAAAACCTCGGCGGCATCGCCGGCACATCCTCGGCGGCACAACATACGTCCGGCACAACATCGGACGGGTCCAGACCGTAGTCTGCAGGGTCATCATGCTCCACGAGCCATGCGTCGCACGCATTGGGATCCGCGATCCCTCAGGTCTGCTACTCATCAGAGAGTAAGGCAACAACTCGTCACACCACGTCCAATCCGGAGGTGGCGCAACACAAGTGTCCACACTCTTCCACACAACGGTCCCTGGGCGGTACGAGCACGTACCCGCCGTCAGCTCCCGGCTCACGCTCTAAGCGAGGACACGAGTTTCCGTGGACAGAGTTGACACGAACACAAGACCAGGAATCCAGTTCTGCACACAAACGGTCGACCGAAAAAGTCTAACCGGTCGACCGTCCCCAATAGGTTCGGTCGACCGAAAGTCTGCAACGGTCGAACTATTCTGCGCATTACTTAAGTCCAAACGGTCGAACAGAAGTCTAAAACCGGTCGACCGAATACGAGGTCAAAATCCGGAGTTGGTCAAAATCACCAGAGACTAATCGGTCGACCGACTCAGGGGTCCCGGTCGACCGAAAACTATCAGGGTCATCCTAATAGTCTACGTTATACAACGGTCGAACAATATACACAAACGGTCGAACGAAATGCATAAATAACAGGTACACTTAAGTTCCGGTCAAACGACCACAAGGAACCGGTCGACCGAAAACAGACAGGCAATCCGATCCCCCAGCAAAAATGCACGACCGGTCGACAGCCCCGAGACATCGTTCGACCGGTGATGGTTAAAATCGGCAAAATACACTAGATCCGGTCGACCGCCCATAGGGACCCGGTCGACCGTTGGTCATCTTCAACCTCGCGCCAGCCGAGGATTTACGCAAATCACGTCGCCGGGGAGACCTCCGACCTCCCCCGACCGACCAACAACAACCCACCAACGTGGGGAAGCAACAAAACAAGCTAGAAGCCGGCATACCTTTCACCAAGACGACGAAATGCCGGAGCAACGCTCGCGCCTCCGTCACCTCCGCACGCGCGACCTCCTCCTCGCGATGACCTCCTCACGCCGGAGCCTCCGCGTCCTCTGGAACACCCGAACAACGAAGAAGAAGGGAGGAATGAGTGATGGAATGGAGAGGAAAAGGAAGAAAGGAAGAAACGTTTGGGTTATAAACCAAACTCGGCTCCACAGTGCCCTACCCATCCGACCCATCACCTCTCCCCCTCATCCACAGTGCACGCCCCCAACTCTTCCCAAAGCACCCACACTTCCCCATGCTAATCCTCCCCTAATCCGGGATTAGCCCTCTAACCTAGGTTTAGGGTTCTAACACCTAAGGTAACAAAGGTTGTATTATTTGTTTGGTCTAACAGCTTTTGTCTACTGCGTATTACATCTTGGAATTGATCTTTGTTTTTTGTATTATTTCTGTGGACTTCCAAATCCTGTTGCCCATTGGCATTTGAAGGAGATCAAATGAGATGATGGAGATATTTGCTGGCATCTTAGAGCATAGAGCTCCACTAACGGTGCTTCCCCCCACGACCCGGTCATGCAAAGATGACTTGGACGACTAGATCGTCTGATTAAAAAAATTAATTTTTGATTTTTTTGTTTTAATTTTTTGTTTGATTTTTTTTGAAAATATATTTTATAATTGTTTTGATTTTTTAGAATTTTTTTAATTTTTTCCAAGATGAACCCCGAAATGATCTGCAAGAGAGAGATAAGTTGTTGCAAGTTGTGGTGGGTTATGGTTAAAATGTGAATAGTGTAGGAAAGAGAAGAAAGTGGATTGAGTAGAGAGAAAACTGATGTGGAAGAGATAGGAGAGAAAACGCTCACGACCAGATCGTCCCGAATCATGATTAGTGATAAACTTACGTGACCATAAGCCAATTACGAAAAAGTACATATGAACATGCATTTTATTACTGTATATAATTTCCCCACGGGTAAATATGGACATGCATTTTATTATTAATGCTCGTTTGTAACATGTCAATCAATAATGTATATGTACTTGTGGTCAGGGGCGGTACTCCTTTTTTTTCTTATGCTCGTTTGTAACGTGTCAATCAATGATATTTATTGTCACTTTTACTTTGATGAAAGATTTTTATATATAGTTTACCATACCCGTAAGTTTTTTATATAATAAAAAATAAATTCAAATTTCGAAATTTAGGAATTTTTTTTCCGAAAAGTAGTCGGAACGCCAGTATGACTCGCGATCCGTCCCTTTTTTTTACGGATCGCGGGTGTGAACCGCGTCCGTCAATTTTTGTAAATTTTTTTTCTCCACGGATCGCAGTTCACACCCGCGATCCGTGGATTTTTTTTTTTAATTTTTTTTGCAGAAAATTTCACGGATCGCCGTTGTGAACCGCGATCCGTGAATTTTTTTTTAATTTTTTTAAGTTTTCTGTTTTAGTTTTATTTTTTTATTTCTGTTTTTCTTTTTTATTGTAATTATTTGTAATCTTTTTTAAAATCTTTTTTAAAATATGTTTTCTAATTGATATTATTTTTTTAAATTTGTTTTTAATTTTTTCAAAATCGACCTCCAAATCACGTCGATAACTGGACGTATTGAAATATTAGGGTAGTTTATAAAATAAAATTTGTTAACCAGAATAAGAAATTATTTACAACTAAATTTTAGACAAACACTAAAATGATTTTAAAAAAATATCATTCTCATTGTACAATGAGAATGAGAATGAGAATTAAATTGTACTTGTCCCTATTGTAAATTTGCCTTGTATTACTGCATTTTGTTTTGCATGCTCGACTTGTAAAACCGTTGAGGTTATAAAAATTTGAGACCAGTATATTTAATAAGCAAATTTTAATTCACTTGTTATGCTTGCTTGTGTAGTTGTGTGCCACAATTTTTTTGTACCATTCTTTTGAAAGGTCAAATTAAAACTTCTCATATGTAGAGATCACTAGCCACTGAATTGCACAGACAAATCATACATAAAAAAATAAGGTCTAGTATAATGTTGTCGTGATAGTTAGATTGATCCTATGTAGAGAGGGTGATGTACATGACAGTACAAATTAAAAGTCTATCAATACTTAATCAATTGGAAAATATTTTTATTTCTGTATAATGAAATACATTATAAATATTAAAGGGTATATTTCTATTTGAGAGAGAGAGAGAGTTAAGGTTGGTTAACATTGTTATCACCAACAACAGGTGGGACCGTCACTGGTTGCATCATGGCAGTCGGAATTGTTGAACAAATTAGTGCCAACGGGAGGAATGTTGCAACTTGCAAAAACCACCTTAGAATTGGAAACCATTGTTAGTGTTGTGATTGTAGTTGTGTTTGATACATGAATGGAAGGCTATATACCTTCGTTGCGTGTTTTATTTATCTTGACATCCAACTGTCCGAGTCATCCGACGTGACTGATGGGCGATGATGGCCCATCAATACACATCTGTGTTATCTATCCGAAGAAACAATAAATTTTAAACGTGATAGATATGTTATGTTTTCCTAACAAATAAAATATGCTCCTTAGACTGCTTTGTTTGCTTGAAAGTTACAAAAATGTTTTTTTTTTCAATA
Organism: Triglochin maritima; assembly: GCA_963682175.1. NCBI lineage: Eukaryota > Viridiplantae > Streptophyta > Magnoliopsida > Alismatales > Juncaginaceae > Triglochin > Triglochin maritima. Next base: position 33,281,825 of record OY821772.1, read on the forward strand.
TGAAAAAATATCTATATGAAAGAGTGATAGGCATTTGCAAGTTAAATCCGTCGTGGTTTCGTGTAGGAATCCAACCAATTCAGGTTCGAAACTACTTGGAGGAATCCAACCAATTCACGTTCGAAACTAAACCATTTTTATCCAAAAAAGACACGATCTCACGTAAAGTGAAAAATTGATTTCTTGTTCCTTAGAACAAAGACAATAGTCAAAAATTTATCTCTCACCCATTTTTTTGACTTTTCTTGAGAAAAATCAGTTTTACGCTCCTCAAATTTTCTTCCAAGTAGAAATGCATCGTAAATATTTATCTTCACAAAGTCAAAAATACATCACTTCGAAAAAACTAGAAAAACGAGTTGAGTTTTTTGGAAAGTGCATACCTTTATGGGAATTTGACAATTTTTGGTCATCCAAACGCACCGTTTGTAATAATCTTGACTTGTTGTTGCATATTTTAGCCAGTCTTCTTCATAATTTTCTGGGGGTACATTGATGACAACAATAAGTTCTTAAAAACATTTTATCTGATATAATTGGGAATATTCAAGCTTTCTTAGAAGGTATTAATTATAAAATGATGTTTTATAACTAAGCTCCTACACTAACGTTATTTAAAGTATGGAAAATGCTAGCGGGCTCCTTTTCGGGTTTCATTCTCTCTACCTTCCATAAGAGGGCCTTCACATGGGTCTCCATCCACTCGTAGCACTCCACCTGGAAACCTCTGGGCAATTTAGAATCAATCCCACAGATTGTGTCAAATAACATGCAAACCACATTCTATTCCTATTGTTTAAAGAATAAATAGTTGTAATCATTACCTTCTCTCACCACATTTAATGCAAGGTGATGGTGGTGACTATGACATTTTCTTCCTTCATTTGAAGACAACCATTATTCTTTAACACTCCACCGAATTCACTTCTCGTTACCTTCCCCAAACACTTATTAATGTAATTCATAGGTAAACCATTTTTTTCACATACTTTGGTACAATGCACAAGCCGTATCTAGATATTTCTCATTCAGATGTTGACATGTCCTCACATTCTGGATTAGATTTCCAAAGGGTTGGGATGACTTTTAAAACCTTATAGATTATCTGGATAAGTTGAGTGTGACTTTCCACACGTCAACGCCACTAGAAGATGCGCTCCTTGGTTGGTTGTCCCTCAGGTTGTTGCCCCCGGTTGTCACCTCCAGGTGGTTCTCTCCAGGTTCTCGCCTCCAGGTTGTGTCTCTACACAACTCAGCGTCCCTTTATATAGGCTTACACCTATAGTTGTTGCTCCAAGCGGCATTTAAGTGCTCCACCAAAAGTCAACAGTCCGCGAGATCATCCCCAAAGTGATCACCAGGGACACCTTGAATGAAGTAAAGGCTGTGGTAATGTTAAAACTGGAGGCGTTGGGTGATGACATCACGCTTGTCAAGAGGGCCTTGCGCAAGCATGGGGACAAGACTTAGGGGAAGCGGCTGAAGGTTCCCGAGCCTAAGGCGTTCCGTGGAGCTAGGAACGCCAAGGAGCTGGAGAACTTTCTTTGGGACTTGGAGTAGTACTTCAAGGCGCTCTCCACAAGGGAGGTCGACAAGGTAACTCTTGGGGTGATGTTTCTTGCAGGCGATGTGAAGCTGTGGTGGAGATCTAGGAGCGTAGATACAACCAAGTCAAATATCACTTCATGGGAGGACATGACCAAGGAACTGCATGCTCAGTTCTTGCCGACCAATACCGTCTGGATGGCTCGTGATGTGCTGAGGAGGCTCAAGCACACGAGCACGGTATGCGAGTACGTGAAGGAGTTCTTGTCCTTACTACTGGAGATCAAATCCATGAGAGAAAAGGGCAAGTTGTACAACTTCATTGCTAAACTGCAAGTATGGGCGCATACCAAGCTCAGGAGACTTGGCGTCAAGGATCTCCAAAGTGCCCTGATTGCTGTTGATGCGCTTGTGGACTACAAGTAGGGGTGTGAATCAGGACTAGACCAAATTGGTTCGGCCCAGAGATTGGACCGAACCGGTGGGATTCGGTCTCGTCCAAGATCGAATTTTTACCTTAAATTTTTTATAAAAAAACCCCATACTGGGACTGAATTTTCAACTGGGTCCGGACCGAACCCGAACCGACTAGTCCGATCCAAAAAACCAGACCGGACCGGTTTTTGCACACACCTAACTACAAGCGAGAGAATCAGGAGAAGGGCAAGGACAAGAACAAGGATGATGCATTGCATACATTGCATCATATGTCCTTCATTTAGATTAATTTTATATCAATAAATGCTACTAAGGTATGTGTTTAGTCTTATTTACATAAAACAGGGACTTGAATGCAAATTACCCATATCCCGAGCATAAATGCGTGCAAGAGACTCATTTCTGTCATAAAGACCAATTCAAGATTATCGGGATTCAAATGGAAGTCCATCCAAGCATAAAAGCATTCAAGGACCTAATTACAAAAAGGCCAAGGACTTAAGCACAAAAGTAGTCAGGGACTTAATTGCAAAAAGCTGAGGACCCGACTGCAAATTACAAGTACCAAAATATTATTTTGGAGAAGTTCTAAAGAAAAATCAATTTGGATCTCCGAATATATGAACAAATAAATTCGGAGCTCAAAAGAAAGGACAGAAATCAATACAGACGCGCAAAGGACATTTAAATCATACCATAAACACACAGGAAAAATACGGATCCAATCAGAGCAAAATTGGTGGCGATTCTGCCACGCATTACATGCAACTTGCGGCGAAAACGCCGCACCCCTTGCGATCCGTGGCCCCGGATTTTGTTCAGTCGTGTCATGACGCGTGTACTTTCTTATTTTATACTTGGGTCCCTTGTATCGGCTATAAATAGCCCCGAAATGATGTTGTAAGGAGTTCTTGTTTTTTTTTTCATGCTTTAGTAATAAAATTTTGTTGGTTTATTTTGTGTTTTTAGTTTTCTTTTGTAGTTTCTCTAGGACCACTTCTCCTTCCTTCCATCCATGAGTTTCTAACTCTCTCCAAAGGGTGGGGGTGACGGATTTAGGGTGATGAGAAGAAGAATGATGTTATTATTTTAATTTCGTGTTAGTATATTTTGATTACTTGAGTTTATGTTGAATCATTTATCATGTAATGCTTTATAACTAATATGATTTATTATAAGTTTCAGATTTCCCTAAACAAAACCCGATATCTAAACCTCCACCCGCTGGACTCTCATCCATATTTGCTTTATTCTTAATTTGTTTTTGTTGTTCTTGCTTTAGAAATTAAAAATCCAAAAATATCAAACCAACTTTATTTCTCTCTTTCTTTCCTTAACTCGAAAATCATAAAAATAACAATACCTCTCCCTCCTTGTGTTCGACCCGTACTTGCCGCATCTTCATTGACGTCGTGCACTTGCGGTATAAATTAAATTCTCATCAAAGGACAAGGGCAATATCAAACCTGAGTCTGAGAGAAGCAAGGAGGAGCCAAAGCAAGATAAGGGCAACCCCAAGAAGCTGAGGGGTGCTTCATCTGTGACGGTCCTCACAGGGCGAGGGAATGCCCCAAAAGGGAGAAGCTTTACGCACTTGTGATCAAGGAGGAGCGAGTGGAGGTAATGGCCAATCCTTTTAGTTTTGCTTCTCCCACAAAAAGTATTATGTGTAATTGTCTTTGTCTAGACATACATTGTCTTTGTCTAGACATACATAGGAGGTATCAAACAGTTGGACAATACATTATTATCTTGTATCATCACTTATCCAGACATATGCCACCCCACCTTTTTCCAAATCAGTATGGGGTCTACAATTATATAAAGTGTATATTTATTGGCGACAGATCGATGTCTGCCGTTTAGATTTTCATATGTTTGTGTTTGCTGGATATGTCAGCAAATGTTTGAACAAGATATATCGTAATCAAATATTTAGATATCCAGTTGTTCAGATATAGGTTGGTAATATGTGTACACCTACAAAAACTTGTATAATTACTATTCCAGACATATAAGTTACCAGTTAACTTGTATCATCATTTCCATTTACACACACTATTGTCCATTCCTATCCAGATATATTGTCTTACGCTTGTGCTTGTGTTTGCTGGACATGTCATACATGTCTGAACTGTCTTTGTCTGGACATACATATAAGGTATCAAACAACTTGACAATACACAAATATCTTGTATCATCACTTATGCATACACATACCAAATGTGTTATTCTTTTGCTACTTCGTTACTTGTCAACTCCAAAAAGTATTCAGGTGTATCTACTGTATTTGATTAGATATATCCACAAAAATATCCAGATATACAAATTTATTACAAAGTACCCAAACATCTATGGAACCTCCACACATTTAATCCGAACATGTACAACATCATAAAAAAATAAACTCATTCAGACACAACATGTGGTTATACCAAGATGAACATTTAAAAACATCAGATAAAATGTTATCACACAAAAATAGTAAACATATCAAAGTTCATAATACTAAACAAATTTTTGAAACAAATCTGGATATCTACATACGCACACACGTCCAGACATCAACGTATCAGATATCCATATATCAAAACTATAGTTATTTCTGCTCTCACTCAACTTCTATCCAACAAAAAACCAATGCAATTTTATCCTAGACATGTCTCACACCATTCAAGAACAAAGGGGAATGCCGAAGAAGAGAATAATGGGAGGAGATCAGAGGAGGAAAAGACCAGAGGACGAAACCAGAGGAGAATGCCGACGGAGGAAGAAGCTGGAGGACGAAGTCAAAGGAGAAGAAGGTCGGAGGACGAAGTTGGAGAAGTAAAGATACCGAAAGGACGAAAGTGGGAATGGAGGAGGAGGAGGGAGGGGGTGAAGGAATTTGGTTTTGAAATGAGATTAGAGAGATTATGATTTATATTTATGGAATAGTTATCTCTGGATAATTTTCGTACTGGTTCTCTTCATATCATGATATTATTTGGGTGAGTATTTTGCAAACACTAGATGTCCAATTAGGAAACGTTTGGAGCCTAATTTTGAGCTTGTTTATCAGTGCTCTTGAAGTATCCCTTCGTGCCCTCCTCAATTTCTAAAGTTACACAAATTTTTTTGCACACAAATCCATATAAGTCAATTTGAACGGTATCCTTAAGACGTGGGTTAGCGTATATAGTTAGCCTCGTAGAGTAGTGATTTCTGTTGAGAAAAAACATTTCAAGTTGTTGGAAGCTCGTCATAAGCTGATAAACAAGTCCTCCAATATTAAAGGGAACTACTAAACGTCGCCCCAAAACTACTTAAATCGCCCCTTGAAATTAAGTGCCCTTAACAATATATTTAATACCCATATCGTCCCGTGTCTATAAATTAAGCCTACGGTCTTGTATATTCATAATTTATCAGTAAAAACACCACGAAAATGTCTGGCGAGGGTGATGCATCCGGTGAGGTAAGCCTGGCGCGGGGCAAATTTTGGGCCGGGCGTCTGCATTAGACGCCTCCCCCAAGGTGAGGGCGTCTGCGTAGGACGTCCTCCCCTTGGCCGAGGCGTCTAACGCAGACGCCTACGCAATGGGAGAGGCGTCTTACGTAGACGTCCTCCCCTTGGGTAAGGCGTCTGTAGTAGACGCCCTTCCCTAGGGTCAGGCGTCCTACGCAGACGCCTCACCCTTGGGGAGGGCGTTTAACTCAGACGCCCCACCCATGGGGTAGGCGGCTAATACAGACGCCCGATTTTTTTTTGATTTTTTTAATTTCGATTTTATTTTTGTAGGTTCCGTTGGAAGATTTCGGTGGTGATGGAGTGAATTACAGTGAGTTATTTCAAACTACACAAATCTTTGAAACAATCGATGAAGCATGTAAATGGGCCAAACAAGTAGCTATCGGAGCTGGGTTTTTTTTGGTCGTGTCGTCGTACAAAACAAGATCAGATAGTCGGATGGATTGTTATTTGAGATGCGACCGGCGAAATCAAATGGAGTCTCGGGATATGGATACTGCACTTCGAAGAAACACCAAAAGAAAGGGTTGCGGTTGCCGTTTCTTAATAAAAGTGGTGGAGCGACGAGATCGTGATGGATGGGTTGTGGTTTTTAATAGTGCTCACGGACATCACAACCACAGACTGGCAGTTTATCCAGAGGGTCATCGTCAAATTAGTGGTCTAAGTTCTGGGGCGAAGAAGATTGTTCGTGATATGACTGAGGCGCAAGCAAAACCACGGAACATCTTGAAGGCAGTAAAAGAAAAATTCCCGGAGGACAATCCAAATCAAAGGCATATTTATAATTTCAGAGATTACATGAGGAGGACAAAATCTGAAGACTGGAATCCCGTCCAGCAGTTTCTCTATCAAGCAGTGCAGTGTGAGTACTTACATTGGATTATGGCGGATCCAGAAACTGATGTCGTCACTCACGCTTTTTTGGCACATCCGACGTCAGTCCAGTTGTTGCGGACATATCCTTTCGTTATCTGCATGGATTCGACTTACAAGACGAACAAGTATAAGATGCCTTTGTTCGAAATGATTGGGGTCACACCAACAAACATGAATTTCCTTATTGGATATGCGATTTTGATGGATGAAACTTACTCCAGTTATCTGTGGGTGATGGAGAAGTTGCGAGATCTGTTATTGGGGATTGTCAGCCCGACTGCAATAATAACAGACCAGGAGTTAGGCCTTATGCGACCAGTGAGAGAGGTATTTCCTGACTCTGCTCATTTACTCTGCACATGGCACATCAACAAAGACGTATTGAACTACGCATACCACGTATTCGGGAAAAATAAGCAGATGGCAGAGACTTTGAGGCGTGGAAGATGGAGGAAAATCATGCTTTCTACTTCAGAAGCCGAGTATGATAGAGCTGTGTATGCTCTGAAAGATTTGTATAGATCGTGGCCGGCTATCACGGAGTATCTGGACACCACGTGGTTGGTGCATAAAGAAAAGTTTGTGCTGAATTGGACGAACAAAGTCCTTCATTTTGGGAACACCACGAATTGTAGGGTCGAAAGTGCTCATTCGGCTCTAAAAGAGTGGATTTCTACATCGACTGCAGCTCTGGACACTCTTTTCGAGCGCGTCAACGCGGCTATTGAAATGCAGCTGACGAATATTCGAAACGCTCTTGAAGACTCGAGACGGCGAAATTTGACTAATTTCGGACATGCTCTATATCGTCACATAAATGGTCGAGTTTCGCATCACTGCTTGCAATTGCTGAGTCAGGAGGTGAAAAGAATGCAAGAGTTAGATGATGAAGTTGAATATCGTTATGAGTGCGCTTTTCTGACTTCTCATGGGATACCTTGCGCATGTACCATCCGCGGATGTCTTGAATCAGACAATGGAATTTACTTAGAGCAGATTCATTCGTTCTGGAGGACACTTGTCATTGGGGAAGGAGCCGGGAACGCAGAGTTTGTGTCTCAGGCAGCTCAAGACGCCGAACATTTTCGCAGCCTGGTTGATGAGATTGCAGGAAGTGACCCCACCGTAATTCGATCTGCCTCTCGGGTTTTATTCGAGCAGCTACACCCCGAACATGCGAATTTGAGAGAGCCTGCAGAAAAAACAAAGCTACGAGGTCGACCAAGGGGAAAGTCGACACGACGGGACCCTAGTGCGTTTGAGTATGCAGAGCGAGGTAGTGGTCGATCTTCAGGTAGTGGGAGTAGAGGTCGTGGTCGTTCTTCCGGTAGTGGAAGCAAAGGTCGTGATCGATCTTCTGGTTCTTCGTCTGTGAGGGGAGGATCAGGTATACCATCCCTATATTTATTGTTATTATAATTTTGTTATTTATTTCAGTAAATATGTATCTTTTGTTATTATATGTAACTGTATTTTTTTGTTTATATTGTAGTGACTGGGCGGGCTGACGTAGACGACTTTCCATATGCGGATAGGATTCCAGGAATCATTATGCCGTTCCTACACCAGTGGAATGATGTACGTGCTGATGGAAACTGTGGATTTCGATGTGTCGTCGATGTTTTTCACGGTGGTGAAGACAATTGGCAACTCGCCCGTCGTTCGATTTCAAATGAGCTAGCTGCGAACCCATCTTTTTATGAGCACGTATACTACGACGGTGTGGCGCAGGCTCGTCACCGGACCACCAGGCGTCATACTGCTCACGATCCAAGAATCGTCCTGGACCCTCTTCTTCTTCTGAGCGCGGGGATCAACAGTGCACGAGCTCGAATCCCCGGTCGTAAACCTCCCACCCCTACCCTTCCGCACCATCCATCCGGCAGAGGTAGAACTACCCGCTCGACCACGTCCTCTGCTATACTCCCCCTGCCTCTCCACCTCCGGGCGCTCTAACTCATACGGGTCATCATCGTCGCTCCCGTCGTCGGGACTGTCCACATGCTCATCATCGAAGGAATCATCATCCTCCTCACGACGACGTAATGCCTCTCTCTCCCTATTGACCGAAGCAGATATCCCCCGTCTACGTGGATGACGCGGTGCTGAATCATCCTCTAAAGAACGGAAGGCGTGTAATGGTATCGACTTGCCTTTCCCTCCACTGTGACCCGATGACTATTAATTGAAATTTTAATTACAAATTTGTTAAATTTGTTAAACTAAATTATCATATTTATCACAATTGTTAAACTAAATCAAAATTTGTTAAACTAAATTATCACAATTGTTAAACTAAATCAAAATTTGTTAAACTAAATTAAAACAATTGTTAAACTAAATCAAAAATTGTTAAAACTAAATATCACAAATGTTAAACTTAATAAGAATTTGTTAAATTAAATTTTCAGATTTATCACAATTTATTAAAGTAATTATCAGATTTAATAATTTAAAAAAAAAATTGTGGAGGCGTCTGCGAGAGACGCCTCCCCTATGGTGGAGGCGTCTGTCGAAGACGCCTCCTCTTTGGGGGAGACGTCTGCCGAAGACGTCTCCTCCATCGGGAAGACGTCTTCCCCAGACGTCTCCCGCTAGTGGGGGCGTCCGAGGGAGACGCCCCCCGCATGGGGCGGGCGTCCGAGGAAGCCGCTCCCCCATGTCCGAGGAAGCCGCTCCCCCCATGTTGGAGCGGCTTCCTCGGACGCCCGCCCCATGCGGGGGGCGTCTCCCTCGGACGCCCCCCACTTTTTTTATTTTTTTTATTTTTAAAAACAAATAAATAAAGTAAGGTTACCGTATACGGGTACACCGGGGGAACTGTTGGCTGCTTGCCTGGCCTCCGAGACATTCCTAATCTTCTGTAGTAGGTATAGGAAGAGAAAGTTTTGAAAAAAGAGTGAAATTGTGAGATATATAAGCAAAAATAGGATGAAGGGCAATTTGGTAATTTCAAGGGACGATTTAAGTAATTTTGGGGCGATGTTTAGCAGTTCAGATATTAAAGCCTCTGACAACTTGACTAGGAATATTCAAGATATGATAAAATATCAAATGTTCAGTCCTTTTAACATGATAATATCAATATTACCCTCCAGTTTGACAAAATATTTCACTGGCAATTTCATGGTACACAATGAGTTGACATTATAGCAAATTTGTCCTGTAATTTCATGGTTCTCGTATTTAGAGTTCGATACTAGCCTTATAAATGGTAAATTGAAAATTTTGGAGTTCATTCCAATAAATAAGTTCATAAGTGTATTTATATATATATACACATATAGTTGAATCTACTTCATATACATACATATATGTATATATATATATATATATATATATATATATATATATATATATATATATTGCACTGTGACACTAAATTGTTCCCTTTGTACACATTTTAACCTTAATTCCTTATATATGATTCCTTATATTTAAAGGTTTTAAAATTACTATGAAATATGAAAGGGTACTTTTGATATTTCAATTAATTTAGAAGTTGTTTATGAACTTACCCAACTTAATTTAGAAAAGACACGCACTTCTGTAAACAAAGTTGGTCAACACAACATTCCTGTCTTCTTCTCAAAAAAGAAATAACATTAACCCTTGCTTAACCATAACATAACTAGCAGTCACGTTTCATTTTATACTTAACTTCTAGTTGCTTTTGTAGAATGATATAAACTCAACTCAAAAGGTGTCATTTAATCGGCATATTCTACTTTTTATACTTAAACAAACGGACCACAAAGAAAACCTACTTGGCGGCGGATCTGTTACTTGAGAAATTTCAGATGCAATGTAGTCATATAAAAAATAGTTCATTCTAAATTGAGTTTGATTGGAAATTCTATAAAACAAACCGTTAGCGAGTAAATTTACATTTCAAAATTTGAATTTTTTTTGACTATCTATTTTCCAAGTACTCCAACTTTTGGAAAAAATAAACTCTTATTTTGTCTCTATTTGAAAAATATGTTTATCTTTTCACTTCTCTTCAAAAAACTTTTGTCCAATTCGTAGGACCGTTCCCCTATATCTCTCTCTTTCCCTTTAAATAAGAAATCATTTTCTTTGTCTCATTCTTTCGACAGTTGCAAACATCTCTCTCTCCCTCCCTTCCACACGCATCCGTTGTCTTCTCTTTCTGTCTACCGTGTTTGCACATCCCTTCTCTTTGGAGCTTTGTTCCGTCATTTGAGCTTTGTGGAGTACCCTGCTGAACAACTCCTACATTGAAACCGACGACGACAATGAAGATTTTTTGAAAAGGAAAAATACAACTATTCCTTGCCTTTCCTCCAAACATAGATAGGATCGACGAACTCGATATACACTCGATATGAGCTCGATGATACACTACTCCCAACAGCATGTTTATTGAGGATGTTTTTGACGATCTACTTAACTTATCACCAAACGTCAACTCAGAATTGAAGAGGGGAGCGTAAAAACTGTACCAATATGCGGTACGATGTGACCTCGATATGATGAAGTGAGAGAGTATGGTATGTTGGGATCGATGAGCTCGATACGTACTCGATAGTTTTTACGCGACTATCAATGACACGTTTTTAGGATATTTTTGTCGGTTCTGTTTCCTTCTGTCGAAACGTCACGTCAGTTATGGGCGAAGTGTGAAAAAAGGTATCAATGGGAGGCTCGATATGTGCGCGATATGATGAAGAAATAGAGTTCTCTATGTTGGGATCAATTAGCTCGATATTAACTCGATATGAGATCGATAGGTTACGTGACTTAAATGTGTGATAATCAAGGGCATTTTCGACGGTTTGGTTACCTTCTCTCCAAACGTCTCATATGTCACCAGGATAGTATAAAATGTTCTTCCATTCTTTCGGCTTACACCATTACACTTCTCTTGCCAACACCTTCTTCCCTCACATTCGAGTCCCAGAATGATGTGCAACAACAACATCACTGAGGTCTCACCCATCGATGACATGTTCTGCTTGTGCGGTTACGGCGCACGATGGGTGTGTGTCGGGTCATCAACCGGGCCGGTGCAAGTGACCTAGCGTTGAGGGGACCCGCAACGCCAGAGATGCACCTTTTACATACATGACGCCATGTCTCTGGTACGACCACCCCTAGAACCACTAGAGGAGGTCAAGCAGATCCTGATGGAACTCCACCACATGATTACTGACGTGGAGCGTCGTTTGGCTGTCGTATAAGACACAGTGTTAGACCCCACATCGACAGTATTAGGTTTTTATTGTCTCTTTCTTTATTTTTCAGTTACCTATGGTAATAAGTTAATGTCTACTGATATTCTGTTATTTGGTTTGCGTAGTTTCCTCCCCAATGACACCAACCCCAACACCCCCTTCCTAGAGCATACATGCCCCAACTACGGGGCAATCTGCCTCGCCGAGACACCCGTCCCTGACCACACGCCTTCCCCACTGCCTGAGGTGCCTCCTGGCTTGGAAGAACACTCCGGTTGGACTAGGAAAATGGTGAAGTTATTTTAGTTAATGTTTTAGTCAATGATGTTTTTGGTTTCTGTTTATGTATGTGAACTTTGACAACCATGTATGTTCGTTAATTGTAGTAAATATAAGCACATATGTTGTTTACTTTATTTTTTGTTAATATTCGAATATTGTGAATTGTGTGATTGTTTCAATGTTCCTCGTGCAAACTGCGTAGTCAAAGAAGTAATAGAACCATCATCGGCCCATGTCGAGCAACCGTCGAACCCAATCAGGAACAAAATTAACGAATTCAACCTCAATATTGTAAGTTAACTCGTAAAGCATCGATCATCGTCAAGCTACCATCGAATGCTATCAAGGTAGAAGGACATGACATATTCGAACGACGTAGTCAAAGAAGTAATAGAACCATCATCGGGCCCATGTTGAGCAACCGTTGAACCTAATCGAGAACAAAATTAACGAATCCAACCTTAACATTGTGAGTTAACTCGTGAAAGCATCGATCATCGTCGAACTACCATCGAGGTAGAAGGACAGGACAGATTCGAACGACGTAGTCAAAGAAGTAATAGAACCACCATCAACCCATGTCGAGCAACCGTCGAACCTATCGAGAACAATATTAAGAATTCAACCTCCACAATGTTCGTTAACTCGCAAGGCATCGTAAATCGTCGACCTTCCATCAAGCTCTATCGAGGTAGAAGGACAAGACATATTCGAACAAACATTAAAGATGTAATAGAGGCGTCGCCTTTTTGTATTGGATTTTTTTATTTTATAAAACATTTTTAGTTTTATACAACAATTATGATGCTGAAATACATCTTACGTGTATTGAAATTAGTTTTATACAACAATTAGTTTTATACATTTTTTATTTTATACAACAATTATGTATTGAAATATGTCAATTTTGATCGGCTCGGTTCAATTAGTTTGATAGTTTTGATACTAGTATAATAGGACATCGATGATTGTGATCGATAGGTTCGATACTAGTATGATAGGAACTCGATAGGAGACTTGATATGTTTAAAAAGGACTGATGTTAAACAACTCACAACTGGACACACGTAAAAAGGACACGTAAGTCGTTCAAAAAGAATACCGCTGAACATGTTCAAAAAGGGCATACATAACTAAGTAAATCATACATATACAGGACAAATAATGCAACATAAACATGATATATATCAAAACTTAACACAGGCATGGGAGTCCCTCAGTAAATACATTGCCAACTCACCCCTAATAGAGTGAAGATATTTAGGGTCATTCTCACTCGTCTGGCGGAACCCTTTGCATGAGACACCTTACTCGGTGCAAGACATAAGCACAACAATCGTTGCTCCCTGACATTTGAAGTTGGCACGTATCCTTGAGGTATCTCACTGGCCAGTCCACCTTCAGTCGATCTCTCTAGTATTTACCAACTTCATTGGTTATGCATTCATGTATGCCTATTGGGATGTTGCCATCTTCATCAGGATCTAGCATCCTAGAGCAACTATTCAAATGCAGGATCTCTTCAAACAAACCGTTAACAACCAACAGAGTCCAATGTTCTGTACGTAGCATTGGTTGTGCGATGATGGTCCTTCTAGGGTCCATGCCTTGTAGTCGAGGACCGAGGCACCTTTCAATGGACTCGTTTTTGCAGTTGGCAATGTCCTCTGAACAAAAGCTTGAAAGACAAAGTACCTCCTACGAGTAGCATTCTGTTTTCTATCGTTCTTCCATGACATAAAGCAAACTATTGACAATCTTGTTCATCATATTCATTCCCTTCGTGATGAGCTTCTTCAGGTCGAAACGTATAAAACTACCAACATCACCTCTCTAGATCACCTCTTTGGGATTGTGGGTGGCTGCGGTCAAGTTCAATAATATGTTGACCTCATCAGTGGTCAACATGACCAATGCATCCATGTCTATGTCTGGCATTGTCTCGTATGAGTGATGAGCTAATCGAAAATCATCCTCTACCCTCTTCCTCTTCTTTTTTAGGTTGGAGCACTCCTTTCTTCTTCCTCTTCTCTTCGTCCTCCTTCTCTTTGTCCCCCATCTTATTCTCCTCCTCCTCCTCCCTTCTTTCTTCCTCCCTCATCGTTTCCTTCTCCTCCTCCTCCTCCTCTCTTTTCTCATCTTCTCTCTCCCTCTCTTCCTCCTTTCTTTGTTCTCCATTCTCCCCATAGGTCTGATGTGTTGCACTATCTCTTCGAAGAGATACAAGCTCTTCCCTCAACATCTCAATCTCCTTTTGAGACTTCTTCAGTTCATCCTGAGAGACCACCAGCTTATTCTCAGCCTCCACTACCAAAGCTTTATATTTTTTAAGCTCTAACCTGAACTTCAAAACCTCGTTAGTAGCCTCCTTCAAGGCCTCCTCGGCTTTTATCCATTTGGTCTTTTGCTCAATGAGTTCAAACTCTTGAGGGAATAGGTCCCTCAGGATGTTGGAGTCGCTTAGTAGCACTCTAGGCTCGTCGCTTGATGAAGCACAATTAGTTTGGCAATAGGTTGTAATTGATTCAGTTATAATACCGTAAGTGCACGACCATGATGAAGCGGTGGCAAGCAGGTCAAGTCCACATGGAGCGCATGTGAGTCGGAATCCACCATACTCGAGTGGGAAAAGAAGAAAGAGAGTTGCGATCAGAATAAAATTACAATGCGTATGGAATCGAAAACAAATGATAAAAACAAAACCCTTAGGGGGTAGAGAAAGAATGTGAAAATGAGAATATGTGTACGTATGTGTGTTCATTGGAGCTCATCACAACATTTAATACATGAAATCCATAAAACCAAGCCCAACTTTACCTCCACATGAAATAAGATAAAACATTATCATTAAAACATACAAGACATAATTGAAATAAGGCTAATATGATCTCATGCATCATGACCAAATCCCACTATGTCTCCACATGAATTTTTTTAACATAATCATTAAAACATACAAGATATTAATTAAGGTGAGGCCAACAAGAGCACATGCTCCCACATGCCATGTTTCCTTCTTCCACTCCATCATTATTCTCACCTCATCATTCCTCATAAAATATGCCCACTAATCTAAGCATGTGCCAAGCATCACTCAAGAGCATTAGCACATCAAAGATATGAGCGAAAATCCCGTTAGATGATTATGGAAATCATGGGATGCTCAAATGTTAGGATTAACACACACACTTAATACATCACATAATCACATCACCTCTTCTCCACCCGCAATGGGGATGGACTACTCCTTACGCATCATATTAACCAAAGAAAAACAACACAAAACCATAATGGAAATATAGAAAACTAGATTAAAATGAAAGTTTACAAGGTTGCTCCTCTTCTCATCCTCTACACTACTAATTAAGAAACTAGAACCTACTCTAACAAACAAGAGATAAAACCTACTTTACTAAATAAGAAAGGAAACTTACCTAAGGAGGAGAGGGAGGAAGAAGAAAGGAGGCATTACAAGTCTATTTATAGAAGATTAGAGGGTTTGGATGGATCTGGGCATAATCGAACGGTTGTAACTCAGATATGAATGTTGCATATTTCTCTAACTCAACAACTCGACCCGTTGGAGAAATCCAGCTGCCAAACTATTAACTAGATCTGCCAGTGGTGGATTTTAATCGACCACTGGCGGATCAATTTTGTCTGATCGCCTCCAAATTTTAAACAAAGGCTTTAGTTCACAAAATATACATGTGGGGTGCGTCTGGAGTTGTTGGTTTGAACCCGTTTGGTTTTAATTGTTGATTTACTCCTCAGGTTCACGAGATTACAGACTTTTGCAACCAACATGTCTTTCGTTACACGTAGGTCCCTCCAGGTTTTCACTTGGGTCCTTCCTGACTTACAATTAGGTCATTGGACATTACAAACAGGTCCATAACTTTCCAAATAAGTCCATTCTTCTTGCTATTAGGTTATTTTCTCTTCCTTTCTCTTCTATATTCCCTAAACCCTGAAACATATCAAATAAACACTCAAGTAGAACAAATATAGGGTAAAATAAAGGATATATAACATGAATGCAATGTATGATATGGTACTAATAAGGTTGGATCAGGAAGTTGAGCCAAACCAATCAGTTCATTCTCCTGCGGTGTCCTTACCGCAGGGTGCCTCAGAATAAACTCTCCGGAGTAAATTTTTTGGAGGGTGATGCCTCGGTCCTCCTATCCCTTCGGAGTTGTCCGTCTGTCAAACATAGCAGACCAGCGATTGAACCTCAGGTAGATACCCCTTCTAGGCTCCCAAAAAAAAACTTCTCACACTGCCACACCTGTATATGCAGGACAACGACTGTTAAAAAGACCGTAAGTATAAAAATGCACCCCAAACTGTAGATTGGTACACTCGAAGGTTAAAAAGGAGAAAACCCACTGTTTAAAAAGGATCGACTATAAGTATACATTCACCTGTAGTATGACAACACAACCATCTACGTTCCCTTCTTGGGAGCGTAGTTGCCGGAGTATCTCATTTCCTGGAGTTTCCCATTTTCTTTCTCCAGCCCCCGCACAAGGGCTTGGTGAACGACCTTTCCCCATGCGTACTTGTAAAGACGTTTGAGGTTTGCCAAGTACCCCATGTACCAAACCTTAGTGCGATGTGTGTCATCGCAGAACAAGAAATGGTTGAAGGTGTAATAAATGAGGAGATGGACGTACTCCTCGTGCTCCCGCATTTCCCTGACAGCTATCATCTGAGCCTTGAGCGGATGGTCGAAAAGGGACTTGTTCTGTCGCCTTGCGACGTGGGTTGGGTTCATGTAAACTGTCTGGTCATGCAGGCTTAGGCCCCAAATTAGGGCAATGACGCCTTTGGTGAAGGGGACTACCCCAGACCCGATCCTCACCCCCTCCTTGGTATCATAGTGGTAGATGAACCAATCGATAATGTCATTGTCTACGTAGATGTTATTCAGCATGATGAAGTGTCTGGAGATTGTCCCCAAGAATATGGCCTTCTACTCGTCGTGCATTTTGTTCAAATCCTTCTCTATCGGTGTCTAGGAGCATTTAGATGGCTGGAAGTAGTTGGTGGAGTCCTGAGACAACAAACGCATCGAATTCAACATGTTCATGGGAAAGCTGCAGATGGAGAATCCATTTGTCGACAGGAAAAGGTTGAAGAAAAATAGTCTTCTACTTTTTGAAACGCTAAAAGGAAACATGAAATACGTCGGAAGGAGGGGTAGTGGAGTCTTGACATTTTTGCTATCCTCGGATTCTGAACCGTCGTCGGATTGATGTCTTTTTGATATCTCATGTATGTGGCGAAAAAGGAACCGTCAAACGCAACAAAGACAATATTAAATTAATTTTTAAAAAAGGCACCCTGAGAGGGCATGACGTGTCTATATCAAGGACCGTCGAGCTGACATTGCGCTCTATTGAGTACACAACCAAAACAACAAATAACGAACTCAACATTGTTATAATAACGAACATAGAGCTATATCGAGCGTCCATTGAGCCATATCGAACACATCATTAAAACACATCTAAACAACAACTTTATAGTCTAACTTTACATCCCCTCTTATTGAGGACCGTCGAGCAGCCATCACGCTCGATCGAGTACATAAACAATACATGACATAATGAACTCAATGTTGTTACAATAACGAACATCGAGCTATATCGAGTCGTTTCGAGCATGCACCATGATGGGCATCTGGATATACCGTCTCCAAAACATAAATAACGCTAGATGCTTGTTTGATATAAAAGCTAGGTTCTCAACGTTCCCAATGACTTCCTTCAATTTATTCATGAAATAGGTCCAAGAGCTGAGTTTTCATACCCACATCTATTTTTAACAATTTCGCTTACCCATTCTCTTTGTCGACCGTGAAAAACAATAAAACAGCTTGTGCATTCCAGTTGGGGTCTGATGGACTCAGTGGGAGACGATCTCAGCTCGATATTGACTATTATGTGCTGGATCTGGTTTTCACTGCAACTGAAAAATTTGAGCTGGATGCGCCTGAAAGAGCGAAAGAGAAAGAGTTGTACCAAAATGAGTTCACCCACGAATTGGGCAGAGGTATTTGGGGGAGAAGTGGAAAGATAAACATAAAGCTGGGTACCATGCCAAGTTGGGTCGGGCTCTGGCGGGCCAGGCCAAGCTGAGTCGGATTGGGTTCGATTGGGTTCAGGTTCTTATCGGTCGGATTTACATATATTCATATAACCGTAACTTATAAAATTTTAATTAAAACACCATCAAATTTGGATTTCAACAAAATAATTGATTCATTGACGTCATTGCCTCACCGACTACCATGTCTACCCATCCCAACCGATAGTGAAATTTTATTTAGTACAATAAATTTACAAATTACATACAATGATACAATTTTTAATGTATTAAGTATTACAATTGCAAATTACAATTGCAAATTACAATTATAGTTAGTTTATTCATCTTCGTCGCACTCTCATTGATTTGCATGTTTTGCATTCTCTCTTCCGCGTCCAATCAATCCTTCAAGCAAACACTTGTCTCTAGTGATCTAGCAGATGTGTTGTGCCTTTTGTCGGTCAAAACTCATTTACCTGTGCTAAATGCAGCCTCAGACGCCACAACTGACGCCAGAGGAGTTAATAAATCCCGTGATAATAAAGAAACTATTGGAAATCTAGCATAGCTAGATTTCCACCAGTTTAAAATATCAAAAGATTTGCAATATGCAGCGGTTAAGTACATATCAATATTTAAATATGCAATTAATTCATTATGTGATTCATTTTGTTCTAATCTTAATCTTTTTTTATTTAACCAATTCAATTGAAAGTTTTCAACATCATCTTCATCCACAAGTAGGTGTTGTTGGGATGATGATGAACTAGCAATTTTTTAGTCCATTTGATTAACATTATGTAATCGTTCATATAGACTAAAATATCTACTAAGGTGTGTTCTAATCTATTTTAAGTAATCTTCACAACATTCATAATTCATATTTTCAAAAATAATTTCTAAGTAAATTTGTAAACCGATCATTCTAAATCTAGGATTCATGACAAAAGCTAAATAAAAATTTAATGGTGGAGGTTTCTAATATTTATTAAACTTAGCCTCCATTACATTTATAATTTCTACAAAACTACCATTATTCCTATATTTTTTCAATACTTTAGTAATTGGAAGTAATTCATATATAAATAAGTTAGCAGTTGTGTAATATGTTCAACTTAATGTGTTAGTGAAGTTGAAAAAAGGTTTCAAAAAATCTAACATAATTTTGCAATTTTTCCAATCAAGATTAGTTTAAAAAATTCATTTTGTTTTTAATTATAAAAAGCTGTAATTAACGATTTATAAGTAAAACAATATTTCAACATTTCATAAGTAGAGTTCCATTAATGAGGGACATGTAATTTAAATTTTCTAGGTCTAACATCATTACTAGAGCACAATTCTCTAAATTCTTGATATTTATATGTACTATTACTACCTAAATAGGTGATAGCATCTCTAACATTTTGTAAAAAAAGTTTTATTATTTCAAGTCCATCTTGTACTACTAAGTTTAAAACATATCAAACACATCTAATATGAAAAAGAATACTATCTAAGGGTGGATTACATAATCTTACAAGTAATTCTACTACTACAAAGTTATTACTAGCATTGTTAAAAGAAATTGCACAAATTTTATTTGTTATTGAATATTCATGCCATACATCTCTTATATGGTTATATATAATCATAGTAGAATGTGGGTGCAAAATCGGTGCATAAGATATAATATTTTTATGTAAACCTATGAATTATCTAAAAAATGAGCAGTTACGCAACAAAATGGAAAGTCAGATTCTAAGGTCCAAATATCCCTTGTTAATGCTATCCTATAAGGCATTGATACAAATGTATTAATCAAGTCTATTTTTCCCTCATCATATTTTGTATTTGCAGCAACCCCTGATGTGCGTCGGGAAAATAGATTGTTGTGAAGTAGATGCTCCAACATTCCTAAGTTTACATTTTGTTGCATGTCTTGTTAGATGAGTAGTTCGTTTAGTACTAGTTGCAGTAAGTTCAACACCACATATTTTACATATAGCCCATTTTTTTCCATTTTTATCTTGTGATAAGTCAATCATTCCAAATCTTACTAGTTCTTTTTCTAGTACTTTTGTCTTTACTTAATGCACTAATAGGTGAATTACTATCCCCCTCAGGTTCAGGTGATGAATTAATTGATGTGTCAGATGTCATTGAAATTAAAAATTAGGCAAACAAAAATCTAAATTTTCTAACCAACTAGAAATTCATGATAATTTACTCAATTAAACTAATTATACTAAATAAACTAAAAGAGTAAAGAAATGCAAACGAGAAGGTGAGAAACGGAGAAGATGTGTCAGCGTGTCGCGAAATCGGACAAATCAGGCAGTAGCTTCACGTTTTTGCTCAAACTCGACGTCTCGACCCACTTCTAACACAATGAGAACACTTAGTGAAAGATTAAGAAGATTGGAATTTGGAAGAGAAGAAAAGGAATTGGTGTGAAGAAAAAAGAATGGAGTGGGGTTTATATAGATTTTTGTAACGACATTTTTGTAATTAATGGATGGTATTTTTGTAATTTTTTAAAAAAGGAAAAAACCAACGACTCTAAGAGCCATTGGATTAAATGGGTATGGCGGGCCAGGCTGGGTGCCTGAGCCCGTCGGAGCCCGTTTCCATTTGTTAATTTTGGATAGGGTTGGGCCCAAAATGGTTCGAGTCAATACCTAGTATTAGATAAACATATTTTTCAGAGAGTCAAAGTGTATTTTTTTCCCAAATAGTTAGGAGTACTTGGAGCATAGAGAGTCAAATTTTCCATTACAAATTGGACTCATGTTTCATGATGTAGGGTGGTGAATCGAAGTATAAATCTAGGGCGGGCTAATGTACTCTATTTCAATCTTAAAATAATGGTAATATAACATATCATATCTTCATGGCATGGTACAAGTTTGTCTTAAAACAAATAGGATTTTTTGCTTGCATGCCATTTTAAAAAACTATATTTCCATTTCTACCATCGTTGTATCAGTATTTCTATATCTGCTACTACAAAAGTACTATTATTCCGTTAATGTCATTAAGTTTTTACAAATGTCACTTCGTTAACCTTTTATAATGACGGTGTTAAATTGGAGTAAATGACATTAATTAAATAAATATTTAATTATTAAATTTACAAAATTTTCCTTAAAAATCTAATAATTACCTCTCACAATTTTCTTTTCTCTCCCTCCTGTTTCTCTCCTCTCTCTCACACATCTCTTTCCTCTTTCTTCCCTCTCACCTCTCTCACGTTTCTTTCCTCTGAATGTCCAATAAACCCATCAGGCCTTGACGTGGGGAGGAAGTGGACCCTGCTAAGGCAACGACAACGATGAGGAAGTGGAGACCATGGAGTTGGTCGGAGTTACGAAGGCGACGGAGGATGGACTGGGCGTTGGAGAGGGAGGTGGGGGTGTTTTTCTAGGAGAGTTGGGCGACGAGGCAGCTTAGGCAGGTCGGGGAAGGGAGGTCAGGTTGGGTGGTGTAGAGATGGAAGGCATCGTCGGTCTTGCGGATGCGGAGGAGGGATATGAGGGACGGGTGGTGGTGGGGTTGGAGGTGGACTGGAAATTGGAATTGATCGAGCTTAGAAGGTTTGGTGGGTTTTGTGAAGGTTGGGATTGGGAGAGGGGAAGAGTGGAAGGAGGAGGAGGTCATGGCATGGTTTGGTGTGAGGGAGGAAGATGGTGGAGGTGGGGATTGGAACGTTGGTGTGGTGTGGAAACCAAAGAGGAAAATATCTGGATAAGATGAAAAATTTAGTGTTAATTAAATTTTAGGCTTTGATTAAGAGGGAGAGAGAGAGAGAGAAGAAAGAGGAAAGAAATGTGAGTGAGAAGAGAGAGAGAGAGGAGATAAATAGAAGGGAGAGAGAGAGAGGAGAAGAAGAAGAATAATAAAAGGGTCAGAGGTAGTTGCGAGTCAAACAGGTTCAGGTCAGGTTAGACAAATGAGTGTTTTGTGAAGTAGATCGATTAATCGGATCAACAAACATATCGATATTTTTTACCGAGGATAATAAACATACAAAGTCTTATACAAACAGATTAAATTCTCAACAAGAAATTCATCACATAAACATATTAAGTTATAAACAAAACGCAATTTCATAGATCTTCCATCAAAATAAATTTCAAAAAACTAAACTTAAATAAGTATAAAATTTATCTATAAAATATTGCGTGCGTTAGCAAGTTGGTGGGTTATGAAATTGTGATGCAAAATTGAGAATATAAAAAAAAGAGTCAAAGGGATTTTTTTTGTTAACGAGGCATTGAAATTATTAAAATTATAAAAAAACGAGGAAGATGAATTTCATATTCTGCTATATATTTAATTGTAGAAGTGAAACATAAATGAAAAATTGGTAACCTACAATAATTAATATGTTAAAGGGCTTTTGTGTAAATGACATTACAGTTTTAAAAAAAGAAATATAAGGAAGATGCCATTTCTATTATACTATAGATTTTATATTTTGCTATATATGTAATTGTAGAAGTGAAATTTAAATGAAACATTGAGAACCTATAATAATTAAGATGTTAGAGGGCTTTAAAAAAAGTCAAATAGATTTTATGTTAATGTGGCGTTGAAGTTATTAAAATATAGAAATACGAGGAAGATGAATTCTAAGGAAAATTTGGCTTTCTATGCCTCAAGTGGTCCAACCTCTACAAAAAATCTTCCACTTTGACACCCTCTGAAAAATATGCTGATCTTTCCACTTTTTCTGAAAATACTACTGCCTATCTCGTGGGACCACTAACAACGTCTGGAACTCTCTCTCTTTGTCTCTCTATGTCTCGATATTTTAGATTGTTTCAAAAATCGATAGGGTTCGATAGTACTCGACGGTAGATGATAGATAATGTAGCTGATATGTATTCTCAATAGTTACAATTGACCATATGTGTTTTACAGAAACTCGATATAAGCTCGATTGCGCTCGATGGTTAACATGATAAATGTTCACATGTCGAAGTGATACGTCCCATGATGGGACATGTCATTATTATGTGAGGAGATGCAATAGTTCGGCATTCCTTCTTTTTGAGAGGACAAAACATTTAACGCGAAGAGGCGCAAGCCTTCATTACAGGGTCTCTAAAATCAGAGATTTAGTTGTGTATTTGATCCCCTCCCAAGTCCTAACTAAGTGTATTCGATTTGTCTCCTCCACCCAAAAAATGGCATTCCAACATAATGACTCAGACTACTCATCCGACGAAGTTGAGCACATCATTGGTGGACCAATATGGGGAGGATGTCCCTCCACACAAGGAGTGCCCCATAGCACATGTAGGTGCGGTCTGAAGGCAACAAAATTGTGGTCCAACACTCCAACCAAGATTAGCAAGAAGTTCTACGTCTATGGCTCCTCGAAGCCAACCAGTCGCTGTCGGTACTTCGTCTGGGACGATGGAACACCGAAACCACTGGTGGAGAAACCCGACCAGAGCGTAAAGGACCCAGGGATGCAGAAGCTTCTCTGGAGGGCCGCTAAGTTGAGTTAGAGCCAAGAGATAGACAACACTATCTTTTGGGCTTTTAGGAGACATCTGAGCCGATCATTCTCTTCCGATTGACTGGGAAGAGATATATATATTTTTTGTGTGCTTGTGCTTGTGTTTGTATTTTTTGTTTGTCTTTGTGTTTGTGTTCTCTCATTGTACCTTGGTAATAGTTACTATCAATAATAGCTCGATGTTTGTTTTTGTTTTTGTGTTTTTTGTTTGACTTTGTGTTTGTGATCTGTCCTTGCTCTCCCCTTTAACCTCGATTGTGGTTCGATGGTGGTTCGATACAGACTCAATGGTCTACGACTAAAAAAGAAAGAAACATCATTTACGTGTGTCCTTTCAAACGAAGTCTGGATGGTCTCCCCTTTAACAACGATTGTGGTTCGATGGTGGCTTGATACGGGCTCGACGATCTACGACTAAAAAATATAGAAACGCCATTTATGTGTCTTTTCAAACGAAGTCTAGATAGTCTCCCCTTTAACCTCAATTATGGTTCGATGGTAGTTTGATACAGACTCGACGGTCTACGACTAAAAAAGATAGAAACACCATTTACTTGTATCTTTTTAAAAGAAGTCTGGATGATCTGCACTTTAACCTTGATTGTGGTTCAATACGGACTCGACGGTCTACGACTAAAAAAGATAGAAACATCATTTACTTGTGTCTTTCAAATGAAGTCCTAAGGTATTTTAAGGTTTAGGGTTTAACAAAAATTTAGTTTGACAATAGCTCGATAAGAACTTGATGGTCATTGTGCAGTTTCAAATGAACTTTGCTTGTCCAAGTCAGTCATGTCCTTATAGCTCGATTGAGGTCGATGGTTGCTCAAAGTTGGCCGATGGTTGTTTTATCACCTCTTCGACTACGTCATTTGCATAAGGAAGATTAAAACAGTCACACCATTCACAACATTCGAATTTTAACAAAAAAACAATGTAAACCATTTACAACATTCAAATATTAACAAAAAATAACGTAAACCATTCACAACATTCAAATATTAACAAAAACCAACGTAAACAACATAACTGCTTGTGTATTCACCACACATTTACAAAAAACAGGGTTGTCAAAATTTGCAACTAACACATACACAACAAAAACAAAAAAAGTATCATAGAATAAAACATTAACTAAAACAACTAAAATAACTTCGCTCTCTTCCTAGTCCACCCGGTGTGTTCTTGGAATCCAGGAGGGATGTCAAGCAGTGGGGAGGGCGTTGGGTCAGGGATGAGTGTCTCGACAAGGCAAGTCGCCCCGCATTTAGGGCAGGTGTGCTCCAGGAAGGGGCTATTAAGGTTGGTGTCCTCGGGGTGGAAACTATGCAAATCAAATAACAAAATATCAGTGGATATTAACTTATAACCACAAGTAACTGAAAAACAAAGAAAGAAACGATTAAAACCTACTACTGTCGATGAGGAGGTCTACCACCGTGTCTTGTACGGTGGCCAAATGATGCTCCACGTTGGCTATCAAGCGGTGGAGTTCCGTCATGGTCTGCTTGACCTCCTCTAGTGGTTCTGGGGGCGGTCGAACTGTTGACATGGTGTCATGCACGTAAAACATGCATTTCTGGTATTGCGGGGCCCCACAATGCCAAGTGTGTTGCACCACCCCAGTTTAGGACTCGACACACACCTGTCGTGCGGGGTGACCGCACGAGCAGAGGATGTCATCGATGGGTGAGCCCTCGGCCATGTTGTCGTTGCGCATCATTTTGGGACTGGAATGTGGTCGAGGGAAGAAGGCGACTAGCAACAAAAGTGTAATGGTGTAAGGTCGAAAGAAGGGAATGATGTTTATACTATTCAGATGACAGATGTGACATCTGGAGAGAAGATAACCGAGCCGTCGAAAACGTCCTCGATTATCGTGCATTTCAGTCGTGCTCCTATGGTAAAGCGTAGGTTGAGAGAATATCGCGCTCCTATCTAGTACATATTGATCCAAACGTAGAGAACCCTCTTTCTTCATCATATCACGCGCATATCGGGCTTCCAAACATAGTGTCACCTTGAACCACACATTGGTACAGTTTTCATGTTTCCCTCTTAATTGCTGAGTTGACGTTTGGTGATTAGGTAAGTGAAACAAAAAAAACATCCTCAATAATCATGTCGAGTAAGCTATCGAGCCATTATCGAGCTCATCGATCCAAACAAAGACGACCATCTTGATTCATCATATCGTGGTCTGTTTAAATCCTAGTCCGTCGAGTGATTATCAAACTGCCATCGAACCACAATTGAGGTTAAAGGAAGGAAACTTCATTCAGATTTCGTTTGAAAAGACTCAAATAAATGGTGATCTGTTAATGTCCTAGTCCGTCGAGTGATTATCGAACTTCCATTGAACCACAATCGAACAAAACCGCAATCAAGCTTCGGTCTTAATTACTAAGGTGACGTTTGGAGAGAAAGAGACCAAAACGTCCAAGAATATCCTTAGAGAGCCGCACCCATTAAACTATTCAGCCAAGATTACGTACATATCGATCTCATCGATCCCAACAAAGAAGACTCTCTTGCTTCATCATATCGAGGTCACATCGAACTGTCATATACGATCGGTTTAAGTCTTCGCTCTTAATTATTGAGGTGACGTTTTGTGCAATGTTATGATAACGTTACCCTTTTTGCATGAATGCAATGGTTGTGAAAGGTTCTACCTAGTTATGATGCAGTCTTTTTAAATATATTAAGTGTCCTTTTTACATGTGTGCAGTTGTCCTTTTTTGGTGTTGAGCGTCACATGGGCTTGACAATGCTCAATGGACGCTCGATATAGCTCGATGGACGCTCAATATAGCTCGATGAGTTCGTTATATTCTGTTTTGTTGGTGTACTTGATCGAGCTCATTGGAAGCACAATATGTGCTCGATGTTTTATGAATTAAGCAATAGGAAATTAATTTTTGTATGTAAACAGTAATAGCTGCTTTCGAAAATTAGTTACTATGCATTGTAGATTCCATAAAGATACAATAAGGTTAAAAATTTAATAACATGGATCACTATTATAGACAAATGATAGGTAGCATTACAATGTGCCCTTGGCATGCTTGCGTTCTGCGTAACAAGATATTGAAGAATCTTGCTGATGGAATATTTGGGTCTCTAAAAAGAGAATTTGAGGTGGTTCATGCAGAGACTGCACGGATTAAGGCTACTCTTAATGCGCTTCATGCACATCTTAGTTGCATTCCAATTTGGTGGACAGTTTAGTATAGTGCAGATAATGAGCAATTGCTACATTGAGTTTTAATGCGACGCAGAGTTGCTTGATAAAGTTTGAATGGGACGCAGAGTTGCTTGACATCTTTGTCAAGCAACTCTGCGTCGCATTCAAACTCAATGTATCAATTGATGATTATCTGCACTGTGCTAAACCATCCACCAAATTGGAATGGAACAAAGACTTGCATGAAGCGCATTAAGAGTAGCCATAATCTGTGTTGTCTTTGCACGAACCACCTCAAATTCTTTTGTTGGAGTCCTAAATATTCCATCAGCAAAAAGCAATGGTAGTTCGATAATAACTTGATGGTCTAGGACTTAAATGAACATCGCTTTATTTGAATCTTTGTAGGGTTTAAGTTTAAGGTTTAACAAAAAATTAGTTCGATAATAGCTTGATGGTCATTGTGCAACTTCAGACGAACAACTTCCCCCGTTCAAGTTAGTCTTATCTTTCTACCTCGATAGCGCTCGACCGTTGCTCGACGTTGGTCGATAGTTGTTCTATTACCTCTTCGAATATGCGATTTGCATAAGAAAGATTGGAACAATCACACCATTCACAACATTCAAATATTAACAAAAAACAATATAAACAACATAATTGCTTGTAGATTGACTACACATTTAGAAAAAAATAGGATTGTCAAAGTTTGTAACTAATACATACGCAACAAAAAATCAAAAAGTATCATCGAATAAAACATTAACTAGAATAACTAAAATAACTTTTCCCTCTTCCTAGTCCACCCGATGTGTTCTTCGAAGCCAGGAGAGACGTCAGGCAGTGGGGAGGGCGTTGAGTTAGTGGCGTGCTTCCTCCAATTTCTCCAGTTGCCTCCCCTGGATGCATGGATATCCCTGAAATAAACAAAAAACTAAAAACAAAAAATTAAACCCACTCGAATCGTCCAAACCAAAGTCTGGACAAAGCACCTCCCCGGCAACGGCGACAAAAACATGATTGAACGTTTTAAAATAACCACAAGTGCACGACCGCGTTGAAGCAGTGGCAAATACGGGTTGATCCACAGGGAGGTGTGTCGACTCTGGTTTGTTTGAAGGCAAGTGGGAAAAGAGGGCAGAATAGTTGTGATTACACTAGCTAAATTACACTAAACTAGCAAACATCAAACAAGGAAAACGAAAGCGAGTGAAATCAAAAGCAAGATAAAATTCAGGAAAAAAAACCTTAAGGGGTGGAGTGTGCACATATGAAGTGCAATAAGTGATAAATGATGCATGTAAGCATGTATGTGTGTGTGTCATGTGTGTGTCTTCATGCATAGGAAATGTCTAAAAATGTGGCAAAACCTATCAATCCATTCACACAACGTATCGGCAATTACTACTTGATTAGCGTAGGACTAGGTTAAGCATGAGAAGTGTCTAAAGATATGGAAAGACTCATCAAAAACCATAAACTCATGTGAAGAACAAAGCTAAGCATGGGAGGTGTCTAAATGTTATGGCAAAACCCATCAAAACATAGTTTCTTCAATCAATAAAGCAAGCAAACACAAATACAAACACATAACTAACATGTAGCATATTCAACAGGAAATTTCAGTCAATAAACATGAGAAAACTAAGCATGGGAAGTGTCTAAATGTTATGACAAAACCCATCAAAAATCCCCCAACATGTAGATGATTAAAATACCCCCAATGAACATACAAACATGGAAGTCTACACAATCAAAAATTCATCAAACATACAAACTTCACAACACATGTACATTATCTCCAGACCCCAAAGAGGGATGAAACTACTCACTACTCATTAAGAAAAGAAAAGAAAACGAAATTAAACTAAGCATGCATACAAGAATTAAAAGAGAAGACAACGTTAAAATAAACTAAGAAAAAAAATTTATTTCCATGACTCACATTACAAGTAGCATTCTTTTCCAGTTGAGTTTTGCTCCAAGGCTTACTCCAAGTAAAGAGAATACCACCAAGCAATGAGT
Source organism: Triglochin maritima (assembly GCA_963682175.1). Classification (NCBI taxonomy): domain Eukaryota; kingdom Viridiplantae; phylum Streptophyta; class Magnoliopsida; order Alismatales; family Juncaginaceae; genus Triglochin; species Triglochin maritima. Next base: position 33,310,495 of record OY821772.1, read on the forward strand.
GTTTAATCGTTTTGATACCACAAGTGCACGACGTCGGTGAAGACGCGACAAGTACGGGTCGAATCCACAAGGAGGTGTGTCGACTCTAGTTCTTCAGAAATCAAGTGTCAAACAAAAGGGAAGAAGAGATATGATTATGCTAAGCTACACTAGACTAGACTAGTAAATAACACATGCAAAAGAAAACAACAAATGATGGACTAAAACTAAACTCAGAAACGTGATAAGTGTATATATTTTAAATTTTTCAATACATGCATGCATGATCGATTTCATATTTTCAATAATTTTATGTACATTACTTTGTGTTTATTCTAATATCATGCAACCCTACATTTACTAAAATAAACCACAAAGAGAGATCATACCTAAAAGGTTCTCTAAAACCTTTTCCAAGATCCGGAGTCGCGTTGCCCATAGAATCGTCCACCGATTTGCCTCCAAGTGTTCACCAAACTCTAAACAAGATTAGAGAGAAAGGAGCTACCCAATCAATCTCTGATAAGGCTTAGAATCTAGCTAATAACCCCTCTTTGAGCTCCTGAGATTTTTATCTCCTAAACTCAAAATTAATAATAGATTTTCGTGGAAATTAGAGGAGAGATTAATGAGAGAATGATATTATGCATTACATAAACAAGTAGGAGAAGGGGTCCTTTTATAGGCTCACAAAACATCTTTATCAATAACTATTTTTTAGTCATGATCCCTTGCTTATTCTCTCCTAAAATTAATCTCTAATTACCACATACGCATCCTCTAAAACATTTTAATTAAATCTGGAATTAATCCACACATGATCTAATTAATCTCTTAATAATTCAGGCAGAAATCACACTGTCCGGTTGACCGAGAATTATTCGGTTAACCGAACTGTTCGGTTATAACATGTGTTCGGTGAACCGTGAGCCAGACGATCGACCGAATCCGTATGAGAAAAATTCTTTGGAAAAATTCGGACGAACCACGTCTTCTCTTCAGTCGACCTGTTGACTTACCAAAATTTCTCATGGAGCATAGTCATCGGATGACCGTGTCCCCTTCGGTCTACCGAAAATATTCTTTCTCGGTTGACCGTTCAAGCTCGGTTAACTGAACCCGATTGTCCAGGCACTCTAGATAATTTCGGTCAACCAATTGTGCTTACCCGTTCCCCATTCGGTTAACCGATCCGAAGATACCCCGGTCGACCAAACCTAGAACGGTTCACCGTCTTTGACCTTGATTTTCCCTTTGTCAAATTTTGGATTTATCTCCAACAAAATTCGATCTTTTAGGGGTGTTAGCAAATTCACATCTTATGTAATATATTATCCTATGTAATACTAAATTATTACACCCCATAATATATACACCTCATATGAATTTATTATGATTCTAATTATGTCAATTCTCATGACATATTGATTTTATTCATTCACCACATGTGTCCCATTTGTTAGCTTTTTGGCCTTAATCTATGTTTTGATGATTTAATCAACCTAATCTTAATTATGATCATGTAGAGTAGCACACATGTTGCATCGCATATATATTTCTTTGTGCTAACCTCTACAGGTGATCAAGACTCAATGAAGAAAGGAAAATCAAGTCAAGACATGTAATCAAGCTCTTTTGAAGACATGTATTTTGTATTTTCTTTGAGTCTTAGGAACTTGTGTAAATTGAGCATACTTGAGCTAAAATCAACTTAAACACACACTAGGTTCCTTGTAGAAGTCACACATGATATTTCATATAATTTGGACTTCAATAGATCACCCAAACATAGACCGGAAAACACAAAACCTGAACCAAAACTGCCTGCCCACTTTCGGTCGACCGATACAGACCGTTCGGTCGAGCGGAGGATCAATTATCCTGTTTGTGTTTTCACTGCCCAGTTTCGGTCGACCGTGTGAACTTATTTTTCTGACCGTTAGTTTTGTCGTATATAACCAACGGTCGTATTCGTATTAAACAAAAAATACCCCATATACTTTTTCTTGTATCGGTCGACCGAGGACCTTGTTCGGTCGACCGAATGCCCGTCTCTTGACAAACCCAAATCTCCTGGAGGAAATCGGTCGACTGCTAGACCTTGGCTCGGTCGACCGAGTAGATCATTGTTTGTCAACCCTAAAGTGCCTGGTGCAAATCTGTCGACCGAACCCTATTCGGTGTTCGACCGATCACTTAAGTGTACCAGAGTCTTAGCGTTGGGCGGTCGACCGTTACCGAACTGGTCGACCGAACTGAGTTCAAAACTACCAAACGGTCGACCGTTCATCCCGATCCGGTCGACCGAATTACCTCAGAATTGGGTCCTGCGAGTTTCTGTTTTGTGTATCCTATACCAACACTCACCCAATCAATCCCAACGGATCTATTCTCTCTAATGCCTATATAAAGAGTTGTAAAACACATTTTAACACAACTCTCCCACTACTACTTGTCCAATACATTGGAGAGAAACTCCCAATCTCAAATTTCGCCAATCCAACACTCCAAGCTTACACTTCCACACCTTAGCATCAATTCCACATCCTAAGCTAAGTGTGCTCAAGTTAGAGAGTGTGTTCCACTCAAGTTCTCATTGTTGTAAAAGAAGCAAGGACTTCGGTGAAAGCCCAAAGTGTTCCTATCGGATTGTGAGAGAAGAAAGTCAAGCTCACGAGGGTGTTCGTGGAGCTTGTTTTGTAAAAGGCTTAATCTCGGCCCGGAACGAGGTTGATAGTGAAGACGTGAGCGGAGCTCGAGGGAGATCGAGCAGAGCTTGCAAGAGAGGAAGTAGGCAGGAGGCCGAACCTCTATAAAAATCCAGTGTCGTTCTATTGTGGTTTGCTTTACTTACTAGTCTTTGTTTTGAATTCCGATGCATCATTATTTGACTTGTAAGTAGAGTTTGTTTAGGACTTAAAGTGATTAGAGATTGTGGACCCATAACCCACACGATCCTACACCATTTTCACCTGAAACCCGACACATCATATCTCTTAGTAATTTTGAGTTTAGGAGATAGAAATCTCAGGAGCTCAAAGAGGGGTTATTAGCTAGATTCTAAGCCTTATTAGAGATTGATTGGCTAGCTCCTTTCTCTCTAATCTTGTTTAGAGTTTGGTGAACACCTGGAGGAAAATCCGTGGACGATTCAACGGGCAACATGACTCCGGATCTTCAAAAAGGTTTTAGAGAACCTTTAGGTATGATTCTACCTTTGTGGTTTATTTTAATAAATGTAGGGTTGCATGATATTAGAATAAACACAAAGTAATGTACATAGAAATTGTTGAAAATATGAAAACGATCTTGTATGTTGTATTAAAATTTTTAAAATATATACATACATAGGGACACGAAATCCTACACAACACTCACCCAATCAACCCCAACGGATCTATTCTCTCTAATGCCTATATAAAGCGTTGTAAAACACATTTTAACACAACTCTCCCACTACTACTTGTCCAATACATTAGAGAGAAACACCCAAACTCAAATTTCCCCAATCCAACACTCCAAGCTTACACTTCCACACCTTAGCATCAATTCCACATCCTAAGCTAAGTGTGCTCAAGTTAGAGAGTGTGTTCCACTCAAGTTCTCATTGTTGTAAAAGAAGCAAGGACTTCGGTGAAAGCCCAAAGTGTTCCTCTCGGATTGTGAGAGAAGAAAGTCAAGCTCACGAGGGTGTTCGTGGAGCTTGTTTTGTAAAAGGCTTAATCTCGGCCCGGAACGAGGTTGATAGTGAAGACGTGAGCGTAGCTCGAGGGAGATCGAGCAGAGCTTGCAAGAGAGGAACTAGGCGGGAGGCCGAACCTCTATAAAAATCCGGTGTCATTCCATTGTGGTTTGCTTTACTTTCTAGTCTTTGTTTTAAATTCCGCTGCATCATTATTTGACTTGTAAGTAGAGTTTGTTTAGGACTTAAAGTGATTTGAGATTGTGGACCCATAACACACACGATCCTACATTTGGTATCAGAGCATTGTGAGCTAAATTCATTACTTAATCGTATTTTTAGCATGACCTCTACATCATTTAATCATATAGAAGGATTATGCACTACTAGACCTCCTTTGCTAAATGGGTCAAATTATGATTATTGGAAGAATATGATGAAAATTTTCCTAATTTCAAATGACCTTAAGTATTGGATGTTTCTTCAAAATCCATACACCCCCCAAATGAAGATGAATTAGATTCACTTACAAGACCCAAAATGAAAGAAATTGAAATGAATTCGAAAATCATGAACATCTTGTGTTGTGGCCTTAATGAGGATGAATATAATAGGATTAGGGGTTGTGTAAGTGCATATGAAATTTGGCATAGATTGCAAATGCATCATGAGGGGGATAGCAAAACTAAGGAAACCCGCATTAGTCTCCTCATGCATAAATATGAAATATTTTCTATGCAAATCGGTGAAAACATAAGCGAAATGAACACTCGCTTCACCGATATTACTAACTCTCTCTTGGTTCTTGGAAGAAAATTAAATGAAGGAGAGATGACAAGGAAATTCCTCCGGTCGTTAAGCCACGATTGGGAAGATAAGGTGGTCGCAATTGAAGAAGCACACGACCTTTCCCAACTCAAGATGGAGGAGTTAATTGGAAATCTCATGGCTTATGAGCTCCAAATTAACCATCGAAAGGAGAAGGAAGCCTCCAAGAACAAACCAACCTTGGGATTACATGCAAATATTGACCAACCAAGGATGAGTGTAGAAGATGAGGACATTGAAGTCCTAGCCAAAGACTTCTTCAAATACCTCAAGAAGGATAAAGAAGAAAAGAATGAAAGAAGAGGTAGAAGAAGTGAAAATAGAGAAAAGAAGAAGGAGAATGAACAGAGTGAAAATGAGAGAAGAGAAGGGGAGAAGAAAAAGGAGAGAAGGGAGAGGAGAAGAGAGAAGGAAAAGGGCAAGAGAAGAGAAAGGAAGGAGGAAGCACACAAGGCTACATGGGATGACTCTTCATCACCATCATCATCGTCGTCTTCCTTGCAAAGTAGAAGAGAGGTGACTCACTCATGCTTCATGGCTATTGAAGATGATCAAAGTGAGGTATAATCTAACTCTTGTTCTAGTAATTCATGCTCAATTAAGTCGTATTATAGTGATAGCTCACATTCCAATGTTAATGAAGAAACCTATACACATGATGATCTTCAAAATGCATTTCATGACTTAGTTAAACAATATGAGATCATTTGTGATAAAAATAAGAATGCTAGAAAGCTAATCAAAGATCTCCAAAGCCAAATTGAAACATGCATGAATGAGAAAAATGAGGTGCTTGCAAAATTTGAAAATAGTGCATCAAATCTTGATAAATTAAAAGCAACACCCATAGATGTTGAACAATTAGATCTTCATGCTTGCAATGTGCAATTAAGAAAAGATCTAGAAAAGTTCACACATGGAACTAAGATGCTTAACATGCTATTAGGAAGTCAAAGACAATCTTTGCAAAAACATGGTTTAGGATTTAATGCCAAATTGAAAAACCATGCATCTTATACAACTTTAAATGGAAGGCACTTAGTTGTAAAGAATAGTTCCTCAAGTGTGTGGGCTCCTAAAACCAAAATGGTTTGGGTTCCCAAAGCTAACATTCAAGGACCTAAAGTTGTTTGGGTACCTAAATATACACTTGTAGGTGCTTGAGGAAGAAACAGGTGGTGACCGGGCGAGCTAAAGAGTCGAATTGAAAACCGGTTACATCACCAAATGAAGGATAGAACCAATTCAAGCTTCAAGTTGGTATAATTCTCTTATCATCTAAATTTTCAATCAAATTGGTTCTAGTCTAGGATACATGCTTAATTGACATATCATTTACCCATTCATTGCAAATCTTAAATGCTTGAATAACATCCATAGTTTTAGAGTCAATTTTTTTAAATGGATGTAAATAGGGGAAATGAAAACATCACATGTTTAATTGTAGTATTTACTTGATGTTAATAGGGGAGAAATAAAATTGAACTTAATTGAAAAATCATATTCATATTGATAGGGGGAGCTTATTGAATATCATTTTCTTAGAGTAATGAGGTGCAAAATTTAGGGGGAGCAACTTCATTAGAAGACATCCACATTGAACTTAACTCGTATAATTTTTTTTTAAATATCATTTTTGATGGATGTCAAAGGGGAGAGATAATTAATGGGGTAACCTGGAATTTAAGTTCTAAATGAACAAAACTATGCACATCCATAAGGGGAGCATTTATATGCATAGTTTACTTATAAAAATTCCATGTATTAAGATATAGTTAAGATATAGGTTGTAATCATCAAAAAGGGGGAGATTGTTGGTTTTTTAGCCTTAATCTATGTTTTGATGATTTAATCAACCTAATCTTAATTATGATCATGTAGAGTAGCACACATGTTGCATTGCATATATATTGCTTTGTGATAACCTCTACAGGTGATCAAGACTCAAGGAAGAAAGGAAATCAAGTCAAGACATGTAATCAAGCTCTTTTGAAGACATGTATTTTGTTTTTTCTTTGAGTCTTAGGAACTTGTGTAAATTGAGCATACTTGGGCTAAAATCAACTTAAACACACACTAGGTTCCTTATAGAAGTCACACACAAAATTTCACATAATTTGGACTTCAATAGATCACCCAAACATAGACCGGAAAACACTAAACCTGAACCCAAACTGCCTGCCCACTTTCGGTCGACCGATACAGACCGTTCGGTCGACCGGTGGATCAATTATCTTGTTTTTGTTTTCACTGCCCGGTTTCGGTCGACCGTGTGAACTTATTTTTCCGACCGTTAGTTTTGTCGTATATACCCAACGGTCGTATTCGTATTAAACCAAAAATACCCCATATACTTTTTCTTGTATCGGTCGACCGAGGACCTTGTTCGGTCGATCGAATGCCCGTCTCTTGACAAACCCAAATCTCCTGGAGGAAATCGGTCGACCGCTAGACCTTGGCTCGGTCGACCGAATAGATCATTGTTTGTCAACCCCAAAGTGCCTAGTGCAAATCGATCGACCGAACCCTATTCGGTGTTCGACCGATCACTTAAGTGTACCAGAGTCTTAGCGTTGGGCGGTCGACCGTTACCGAACCGGTCGACCGAACTGAGTTCAAAACTGCCAAACGGTCGACCGTTCATCCCAATCCGGTCGACCAAATTACCTCAGAATTGGGTCCTGCGAGTTTCTGTTTTGTGTATCCTACACCAACATGAAAGGAATGTGTTCTAAAAGTTTTACTTTTATATGTCAATTATTATGAATTGAATGTGCAAGCATTTTGTTCCTTGATTATGATATTCGTCTTTTGTAAGTGTTAAGGAAGAGACGTTGGGTCCTTAACCGTAGAGCTCTAAAAGATAATGGTTTACATAAATCAAAAGTTATTCACAATCATGGTAATTAACATGGAACATTAATCACCGAGATAAGATTGTCATGTTGGTTATCGATTGTTGTAGCTCTACAAATAATTGACGACACGAGTATATAAAAGAGGAAAAAATTACTTTTATATATTGAATAGACCTAGCAAGTAAAACATTATGGAATTGTGTTTCGTGTCATTAATATTTTTACTGTGTCTTGGATCATAAGATATGAGACTTATATCTTTTCACTCAAGAAGTGCTTAATTTGATTATTGTTAAAAGCTATCAATGAGTGTAGTGATAAAGGCAATAGTTGGTTGAACATGACTTGTGCTAGAAAAGATAGCTCGTCAAACGATTATCATTGTCCCACTTAATTGAGTGATGATATTAATGGGTCCATTGATAAAGCAAAATTATAATGTGCACAATGTAACTTGAGTTAAGTTACATAGTTATAATTAGCTTAGAGAGATCAAGAAATGAATATAATACAAAGATGACACATTTCTACTTTGTATATATTCTTAATATCATGAGGCAAGGGACGGACACAAGTGGTGCACTTACATCACTAAATGGATCGTGATTTGGTTCGGGTGGAACAAAGACATGTATGCTAATTGGGTAACTATAATGTGTAGCTAGATACCGCTTATAGTTTGAGATATTAAGTGTTTAATATCTCTACCAATTTGGCTTAGATCCTCCTATAGGTCACACCACAAAACTGGGAAACAAGAGGCTTGATTTTAAGTTCATATGATGTGTCGGGTTTCATGTGAAAATAAGACACATGTGGTGAATGAATAAAATCAATATGTCATGAGAATTGACATAATTAGAATCATAATAAATTCATATGAGGTATATATATTATGAGATGTAATAATTTAATATTAGATATGATAATATATTATATAAGATGTGAATTTGCTAAAAACCCAAAAAGATCAAATTTTGTTGGAAATAAATCCAAAATTTGACAAAGGCAAAATCGGGGTCAAACACGGTGAACCGTTCATGGTTCGGTCGACCGGGGTATCTTCAGATCGGTTAACCGAATGGGGAACGGGTAATCACAATTGGTTGACCGAAATTGTCTGGAGTACCTGGACAATCGGGTTCGGTTAACCGAGTGTGAACGGTCAACTGAGAAAGAGTATTTCGGTAGACCGAAGGTGACGCGGTCATCCGATGATTATGTCCTAGGAGAGATTCTGGTGGCTCAACGGTCGACCGAGTAAAAGATGTGGTTCGTCCGAATTTTTTCATGGAATTTTTCTCGTGCGGGATCGGTCGTCCGTCGCGCTCACGGTGCACCGAACACTTGTTAAAACCGAACGATTCGGTTGACCGAGTAATTCTCGGTTCACCGAACAGAACGATTCTGCCTGAATTATTAAGAGATTAATTAAATCATGGGTGGATTAATTCCAGATTTAATTAAAACGTTTTTAGTGTGCTTATGTGGAAATTAGAGATTAATTTTAGGAGAGAATAAACAAGGGATCATGGCTAAAGAATAGCTCTTGATAAAGATGTTTTGGTAGCCTATAAAAGGGCACCTACTCCTACTTGTTTAATACTAATGTAAAAATTATTTCTCTCTTTAATCTCTTTTCTAATCACAACGAAATTCTCTTAGTAATTTTGAGTTTAGGAGATAGAAATCTCTGGTGCTCAAAAAGGGGTTATTAGCTAGATTCTACGTCTTATTAGAGATTGATTGGCTAGCTCCTTTCTCTATAATCTTGTTTAGAGTTTGGTGAACACTCGGAGGAAAATCCGTGGACGATTCAACGGGCAACATGACTCCGGATCTTCAAAAAGGTTTTAGAGAACCTTTAGGTATGATTCTATCTTTTTGGTTTATTTTAATAAATGTAGGGTTGCATGATATTAGAATAAACACAAAGTAATGTACATAGAAATTGTTGAAAATATGAAAACGATCTTGTATGTTGTATTAAATTTTTTAAAATATATACATACATAGGGACACGAAATCCTACACAACACTCACCCAATCAACCCCAACGGATCTATTCTCTCTAATGCCTATATAAAGCGTTGTAAAACACATTTTAACACAACTCTCCACTACTACTTGTCCAATACATTAGAGAAAAACTCCCAAGCTCAAATTTCGCCAATCCAACACTCCAAGCTTACACTTCCACACCTTAGCATCAATTCCACATCCTAAGCTAAGTGTGCTCAAGTTAGAGAGTGTGTTCCACTCAAGTTCTCATTGTTGTAAAAGAAGCAAGGACTTCGGTGAAAGCCCAAAGTGTTCCTCTCGGATTGTGAGAGAAGAAAGTCAAGCTCACGAGGGTGTTCGTGGAGCTTGTTTTGTAAAAGGCTTAATCTCGGCCCGGAACGAGGTTGATAGTGAAGACGTGAGCGCAGCTCGAGGGAGATCGAGCAGAGCTTGCAAGAGAGGAACTAGGCGGGAGGCCGAACCTCTATAAAAATCCGGTGTCATTCCATTGTGGTTTGCTTTACTTTCTAGTCTTTGTTTTAAATTCCGCTGCATCATTATTTGACTTGTAAGTAGAGTTTGTTTAGGACTTAAAGTGATTTGAGATTGTGGACCCATAACACACACGATCCTACATTTGGTATCAGAGCATTGTGAGCTAAATTCATTACTTAATCGTATTTTTAGCATGACCTCTACATCATTTAATCATATAGAAGGATTATGCACTACTAGACCTCCTTTGCTAAATGGGTCAAATTATGATTATTGGAAGAATATGATGAAAATTTTCCTAATTTCAAATGACCTTAAGTATTGGATTTTTCTTCAAAATCCATACACCCCCAAATGAAGATGAATTAGATTCACTTACAAGACCCAAAATGAAAGAAATCGAAATGAATTCGAAAATCATGAACATCTTGTATTGTGGCCTTAATGAGGATGAATATAATAGGAATAGGGGTTGTGTAAGTGCATATGAAATTTGGCATAGATTGCAAATGCATCATGAGGGGGATAGCAAAACTAAGGAAACCCGCATTAGTCTCCTCATGCATAAATATGAAATATTTATGCATAATCGGTGAAAACATAAGCGAAATGAACACTCGCTTCACCGATATTACTAACTCTCTCTTGGTTCTTGGAAGAAAGTTAAATGAAGGAGAGATGACAAGGAAATTCCTCCGGTCGTTAAGCCACGATTGGGAAGATAAGGTGGTCGCAATTGAAGAAGCACACGACCTTTCCCAACTCAAGATGGAGGAGTTAATTGGAAATCTCATGGCTTATGAGCTCCAAATTAACCATCGAAAGGAGAAGGAAGCCTCCAAGAACAAACCAACCTTGGGATTACATGCAAATATTGACCAAACAAGGATGAGTGTAGAAGATGAGGACATTGAAGTCCTAGCCAAAGACTTCTTCAAATACCTCAAGAAGGATAAAGAAGAAAAGAATGAAAGAAGAGGTAGAAGAAGTGAAAATAGAGAAAAGAAGAAGGAGAATGAACAGAGTGAAAATGAGAGAAGAGAAGGGGAGAAGAAAAAGGAGAGAAGGGAGAGGAGAAGAGAGAAGGAAAAGGGCAAGAGAAGAGAAAGGAAGGAGGAAGCACACAAGGCTACATGGGATGACTCTTCATCACCATCATCATCGTCGTCTTCCTTGCAAAGTAGAAGAGAGGTGACTCACTCATGCTTCATGTCTATAAGATGGTGAAGATTTCATTCAATAAGCACAAATATGGTTACTGTTTTCATGTATAGGAAATGTCGAAAGGTTATGACAAAACCTATCAATCCAATCACTAACCTATTTGATTAACATTCACATACACAAGTTGGTTATTTCAGAACCTAAACAAGCATGAGAGGTGTCTAATAATTGTGGTAAAACTCATCAAGTGAAGTGTTCTACTCTAATCAAGCAAGTATACTTCATATTAATCAACACATTTTAAAATCAAGCATCCATTTCCATTCTTTAATTCATGTATGAACATCATCTCCACCCCCAAAGGGGGATGAAACTACTCACTAATCATTAATCTAACAAGCATGTGAAGAAAGGAAAACATTCTAATTATACTTTTATAAAGAAAACAAACAAACTAAACTTGTAAGCATCAAAATAAAGACAATATAAAACTAACAAAACTATGAAGAATTATTTTATTTACACGACTCACATTACAAATGGCATTCTTCTGCACCAAGAGTTTTTGCTCCAAGGCTTTACTCCAAGTAGAGAGAATGCCACCAAGCAATGGAGTGAATACAAATGAGGATGAAGAGTTCTATTTATAGGCATGAAAAAAGGTAACCGAGGGCAATCCCCCGGTATGAGACTAATTAAACCTTCCCAGAATACACATAAACACATAACCCATGTCCTGGAGAAACCATGTCGGATTCGGAGACAAACGGACCGCTAATTGGCGGTCACTTTTTCCCAGATCCGACCCATTTTCGGACATGTTCTTTAGTTCTTCAATTCTTCACATGGGGTGCACTCGGTTTGGTTATTGGAGTGTCGGCCCGAATCTAATTGCCAAAATACTCCTCATGATGGTGTGGAGTTTCTTGATTTTCACATTGGCCATTCGGTTTTACATTTGGGTCCCTCTTTTGTGCATCTTAGTCCATAAGTCTTGCAACTTAGTCCTTTTTCTTGCTTTTAGGTCATTTTATGTGTCTTCTCCTTAATCTTGTTTAGTTCCTGAAACTCAAAAATAAAACTCGTTACGTAGCATTGTTTAGGTTCAAGATAATGGATATAAGACACAAATGAATGCTTGAAATGATGTCAATAAAATACCCCCACACATATCTTTTGCTAGTCCTGATCAAAACAAAGGAAGGGAAAAAATGAAAGAAAGGAAAAAGCATACGGAAAACATTGAAATCCTAACTCACTTTTGTAGGAATCACGGTTGCACTAAGCACGTGCAACAAGCCATTAAACCTCCTTGTCGCCAAGAATGTTGTCTCTTGGGGTTTTTCAGCAGATATACCCACAAAATCCGAACATTGATGTATTATTCAATCTAGAAACTCGACTCGATGGACTCATTTTTGTCGATCATTGGACACGGTAATCCTACGGGCTGACTCTATATATGTATCCAGTCCACACACCTAGCCTAATGAAGCATTCGTGCAAGTTAATTAAGGACTTAAGTGAATGACATGGACAACCTCAACATCCTCCAGTGATACAAAGTGTAAAGTCTATTAAGGTTCTTATTTGCATTGCCATTTTTTTGTTTCTTTTCTTCTTTTTTTTCTTTTTTTCTCTTACTAGTTGGAGTGTAATTCTCCCAGGGTCAGGTTTAGTGTATCATTGCCTAAGAGGAGTTACACTATCACGTACACCTTTCCCCACATCTCCACATAGGGCAATCCCTACCATCAGTGTAACGGGAGTTCGGTCGGTGCATCCCAAGTCAGATGACTCGAAAGCACCAGGCACAAAGTCCTCTCAGACGTAATTTCCCGAGTGATAGGAGCCGTGCGAGAAGAGAGAACACATACTCACTTATTTCTTATCTACACATGAACCAAAACCCCTACACTTAATGTATCACAACAAGATTTAAATGGTCATTGACTACAACAAACTTCCTTATATTTAACAGACACGGATTATTAACCCACTAGGTTCAGGGTGGACTTCTTTAAATGTTGGAGTACTGAAACCCTATGATTACTCACCCCTCGAGGGAAAACCAGGATGCATCCTTATGACACGATAAGACCTACAACCGGTATACAAGATATCCTAATGCATCAAGTTCAAAACAATTTTGGGAGCTTCATTTTACTTTGCCTCTCAACGGTTTTACACATGCTAAACACACGCTAACCCTACAAAATATTTTGTTTCGCAAACACGTGAAGATTTTGAAAGAAATGTCAAAATTTTAAAGCACAAGACAAGAAAAAAAAGACAAGTCACTCAAGGATCGTGGCAAACAGATATATTGATAGTAAGTGCAACACACTAACATGATCCTAACAATACAAACAAAAGAAAACAAAATAAAATAAGAAACACTCGACTATGTACACACGTAAAACACCCCCACACCTATATCATGCATTGTCCTCAATGAATGTGAGCATAAAAATACATGAATTTATGCATGAAAATGACAAGATCTCACCAACGTGAAGCGCAAAGGGAAGTTCATGGTTATGTTGATGGTCACAAACCCGAATTCCCTCAAAACATGTGAGATGCTAAAGAAGGGATGAAAATACGTGAAAGAAATAGGATCCAAATACACAAGGGTTGGGGCCCACAACAATCAATGCTCGCTCATTGAGTCTTCTTTTTTATTTTTTTTATTTTTTTTAATATAACTATGTACAAAAATAAGTTCTCATCTTCATTTGTGAAAGAACATTAAATGAGAACCTCAAAAGTGAGTCAATGCACTTGGAAATGGAACATGACACCACGTGGGGCCAGAATACTCATGTTTGGGCACCCCTCACAAAGAGCACAAGATGAAAGGAGAGATTCATGAATTAGACGCAAAAACGTCTCATTCAAAGGATCAAACTGAAAGAGCTTGAACCTCTCAAGAGTTTGGGAAATATGGGGCAACGGAAGAAGAGTTTCTGCCGTTACGGTATTGAAGTTATGATCGTTAATCCAAACTCTCCAACCAATAGGCTGGTGGGATGGAACGAGGTCAAGAACCTCGTTATGCATGTCCGACTCATCAGACGAACAGAAAATGGGTCTCATACCCAAGGTATCCTCCATGGAACTCCTAATACCCTCATTAGAACTGCAGTTGTTTGATGTTCCATCATTTCCAAGATGATCAGGAACAATAGTGAGAGGCAAACTCTCATCAGGTCATTTGGAATTAAGGGTACTAGGGAGCTCTTGCTCCACTAGAGGTGAGTCTTTAAGAGGCACAACATGAAGATCATGTGGCTCAAGGGCCACGAGACAAGAAGATAAGGCACAATCTTGTGCCGACTAATAATGAAGCTGGTCCATCTTATTCTCAATTTGAATCGAATCATCCACCATGTGATTGTGAATTGAAACCCCAAGTCCCTCAGACTGACTAGGAGTTTGACTTTGAAAGATTGTGCTTTGAATTTGTGGATGTGGTGGGGGTTCGATATCACAAGATGAATCCTCATGTTGACAAGAAATGTCACCCTCCTCATGTTTACTTAATTGTTGTGTAATTTGATTCACATACATTTCCATAGTTTGCAGGGAATTTTGAGTGGACTTCATTACATTTTCAGTGGTTTCCATGAATGTTTGGAGGGTTTGTTCTAAAGAATCAAGTCGGGGGTCAACTGTGAGGTCCAAGTCAGACCTTGGGAAATTTTGGGGTTGCGTGTTGATGGGCTGAGAATGAGGCAAATGATTTGGAGCAGGGTGTTGGTAGAATTCTAGGTATTCGAGAGGAGGATACTGGGGTGGAAATGATGTATAAGAATTTGAATAAAAATGTGTTGGATCGTCGTGGGTCGGGTTAATCTAATCACTTTTACGCTAATCCCTAGCTAATCAAACAATAAACGCAGCGGAAACAATTTAAAGAGACTAGTAGGGAAAAGGACATGCAAACCACAAAAGACACGTCGGTCTTTATAGCGGTTCGGCACCCTACCCGGGTCCTAGTCCTCTCTTGCAAGCTCCGCTCGACTCCGCGAGCTCCGCCTACGACTTCACTAACCGCTCCCCGTTCCGGGCCGGGAGACAATGCCTTACAACCGTCAAACTCGCGAACAACCCTCGCCGAGCTTGGAATCTTTTTCTCACAATCCGAGAAGGATCACTTCGGGCTCTCACCGAAGTCTATACTTGTGTCTTGGGCTTTCACCAAGACCCTTGCTCTCTTGACAACAAAAGTAACTTTAGTGGAACTCACTCTCTAATTGAGCACACTTGAGTTGGATGAGGATATGATCACTAAGTATGGATTTAGGCTTATGGAGTGAGATTGGGAGCTTTGAGGATTGAGAGCTTCTCTCTAATGAATTGGACAATTGGAAGTGTGAGAGTTGTGTTAACAACAAGTTTTGATCCTCTATTTATAAGCTCCTAAGTTATTCTAGCCGTTTGGGATAGATTTGGTTGGGTTTTGTGTAAGATACACAAAGCAGAAAATCGTGCTGCAAATCTGTCCAGAACCGGTCGACCGAAACTAATAAACCGGTCGACCGTTCACTTGATTTCAAGGAGAACGGTCGAACAAATAAATATTTGGTCGAACAAACGAGCTAGAACTTAACTCTACTTAAGTGAATCGGTCGAACCAAAGTATGGGGCGGTCGACCGTTAAGGGGATTTGGTTGAGACAAAGGTGAAACGGTCGAACGAAGAATGTGTCGACCGATAGCAGGGAATTTGGTTTCTTGAAAAACTGTTCAATCGATAGACGGAAACAAGGTCGTCGTTCGACCGGTTACTGAATGTATTTTGGGGTTAAGTTTGTTTTATACGAATACGACCGTTATAGGAATACGACAAAGAAAACAGCCATATTAAAATCCGTGATCGGTCGACCGAAAAGGTAGAACCGGTCGACCGGTAGAGTTCGGTAAAATCACTGTGGAGAGTCTGTTATAAATCGGTCGAACTGAGAACTGGTTCGGTCGACCGATTCACACAGGAATTCTGGGTTTAGGTTTATAGTGATTTCTGACTAAGGTTTGGGTGATCTAATGGAGTCCAAATGATATGAGATTTTGTGTGTGACTCCTACAGGGAACCTAGTGTGAATGTGATTAGTTTTTAACTCTTGTATGCTCAATTTACACATGTTCTTAAGACTCAAAATAAAATCAAGATTACAAGTCTTCATATAGCTTTATTACATATCTTGACTTGATTTCCTTCCTTCCATGAGTCTTGATCACCTGTAGAGGTTAGCACATGCAAAATATATGCAATGCAATATGTGTGCTACTCTACATTACTTATGATTAAGATTAGGTTGATTAAATCATCAAAACAAGGATTAAGGCCAAAAAGCCAACAATCTCCCCCTTTTTGATGATGGCAACCTATATCTTAATACTTGAAAATTTTAAGTGTAAACTATGCATATAAATGCTCCCCCTATGGATGTGCATAGTTTTTGTTCATTTTTACATGATTTTCAAGTAACCCCCTTAATTACTTCCCTTAATTATCTCTCCCCCTTTGACATCCATCAAAAACAATAATCAATGAAGATATGTAATGAAATTTCTCCCCCATTGAGAATTATATAACTATTTAAGTTCAAATAGGATGTCATTTGTAATGAAGTTGCTCCCCCTAAATTTTTCACTTCATTACTCTAATAAAAGATATAACATTTAAGCTCCCCCTATCAATAAGGCTACATGGAAACTATGAGTATGATTCAAGTTAAGTTCATTTAAGTTTCAACTTAAGCCTTATTCTAACATCCATTTAAAATTTGACATTTAAAATCAATGGATGGGATAAATGATTTGCAATGAATAGGGTATATGATTTGCAATGAATTAAACTCTAAGGATATGACACTTAAGCATATAAACTAGATTAGAGCTAATTTTTCAGAAATTTCAAAGATAGAAATTTATACCAAAGTTGAATCTTGAATAGCTCCAATTTTGACATGGTGATGCTACCGGATTCGAATTTGACGCTTTGGCTCACCCGGTCACCACCAATCTCCACCTCAAGCACCTACAAGTGTAGATTTAGGTACCCAAACAACTTTGGGTCCTTGAATGTTAGCTTTGGGAACCCAAACCATTTTGGTTTTAGGAGCCCACACACTTGAGGAACTATGGTTAATGAACATATGCTTGCTATTTAGTGTAGTGTGAGATACATGGTTTTTCAATTTTGAATTGTAACCTAAACCATGTTTTTGCAAGGATTGCCTTTGACTAGCCAATAACATGTTGAGCATATGAGTTCCATTTGTGAATCTTTCTAAATCTTTTCTTAATTGCAAATTACAAGCTTGAAGATTTAGTTGATCACAATCTATGGGTGTTGCTTTCAATTTATCAATATTTGATGCATTCTTTTCAAATTTAGCAATCACCTCATTCTTCTAATTCATGCATGTTTCAATTTGGCTTTGGAGATCTTTGATTAACTTTCTAACATTCTTGTTTTTATCACAAATGATCTCATATTGTTTAACTAAATCATGGAATGCATTTTGAAGTTCATCATAAGAATATGTTTCTTCTTTAGAACATGAACTATCACTAGCATATGACTTAGATGAGCATGAATTTGATCTATTGGAGTAAGAGTTAGAAGATACCTCACTTCCTTCATCTTGAATTGCCATGTAGCACATATTTGCATATTCCTTTGTTGATGAAGGTGCGGTTGATTTGGATGATGACGACGATGAATCGTCCCAAGTGGCATTGTGAGCTTCCAACCTCTTCTCTTTTCTCTTACTCCTCTCCTTTTCTCTCCTTCTCTCCCTTCTCTCATTTTTCTTTTCCCCTTCTCTTCTCTCATTTTCGCTCTCCTCCCTCTCTTTTTCTTTTTCTCTTTTCTCACTTCTTCTACCGAAGTCTATACTTGTGTCTTGGGCTTTCACAAAGACCTTTGCTCTCTTGACAACAAAAGTAACTTGAGTGCAACTCACTCTCTAATTGAGCACACTTGAGTTGGATGAGGATATGATCACTAAGTGTGGATTTAGGCTTATGGAGTGAGATTGGGAGCTTTGAGGATTGAGAGCTTCTCTCTAATGAATTGGACAATTGGAAGTGTGAGAGTTGTGTTAACAACAAGTCTTGATCCTCTATTTATAAGCTCCTAATGTATTCTAGCCGTTGGGGATAGATTTGGTTGGGTTTTGTGTAAGATACACAAAGCAGAAAATCGGGCTGCAAATCTGTCCAGAACCGATCGACCGAAACTAATAAACCGGTCGACCGTTCACTTGATTTCAAGTAGAATGGTCGAACAAATAAATATTCGGTCGAACAAACGAGCTAGAACTTAACTCTACTTAAGTGAATCGGTCGAACCAAAGTATGGGGTGGTCGACCGTTAAAGGGATTCAATTGAGACAAAGGTGAAACGGTCGAACGAAGAATGTGTCGACCGATAGCAGGGATTTGGTTTCTTGAAAAATTGTTCAACCGGTCGACCGAAACAAGGTCGTCGTTCGACCGGTTACCGAATGTATTTTGGGGTTAAGTTTGTTTTATACGAGTACGACCGTTATAGGAATACGACAAAGAAAACGACCATATTAAAATCCGTGATCGGTCGACCGAAAAGGTAGAACCGGTCGACCGGTAGAGTTCGGTAAAATCACTGTGGAGAGTCTGTTATAAATCGGTCGAACTGAGAACTGGTTCGGTCGACCGATTCACACAGGAATTCTGGGTTTAGGTTTATAGTGATTTGCGACTAAGGTTTGGGTGATCTAATGGAGTCCAAATGATATGAGATTTTGTGTGTGACTCCTACAGCGAACCTAGTGTGAATGTGATTAGTTTTTAACTCTTGTATGCTCAATTTACACATGTTCCTAAGACTCAAAATAAAATCAAGATTGCAAGTCTTCATATAGCTTTATTACATATCTTGACTTGATTTCCTTCCTTCCATGAGTCTTGATCACCTGTAGAGGTTAGCACATGCAAAATATATGCAATGCAATATGTGTGCTACTCTACATTACTTATGATTAAGATTAGGTTGATTAAATCATCAAAACAAGGATTAAGGCCAAAAGGCCAACAAATTGTCTCCCCACAAATCCATCCCTTTCGGGTTGTACGCGGATACGTAATGGTCATATTGAGCATTTTGGGAAAAAATATGCTCATACTCAGGCTCTAGGGGACATAAGCACATTCCCCGATAACATGACCACTCAACCCATAACAGTCACACAGTACGGCTACTGGAGCCACCAGTGCACTCATGTCGTCTACCACATGCATGAAAGAGGCCAAAGGTCGTTGTAATGTCTGAGTTTATTGACCAACATATGATCCGACATAACTAGATGGGTGTCTAGCAATCAGTGCCTCTCTAATACCACCTCAATATGAAGATTGCTCAGCCACACAATTAAGATCGTCCCAACCATACGAGGTGTTTGTCTGAGGCACCTCAGGATGCATGGAACCAGTGTACCATGGAGAATTGTCCTGATCCCAACAATGATATGGATGGTCGCCCATATAACCATCCATCCATCTCAACAAAAAAACTCTCGAGTCGACCACTCTCACAACCACGAGGCCAAGCTCGCAAAAAGTGCTCGACTCGACCCTAAAACGCTAACAAAGAGTGTAAAGCGGAGGAGACTAGAGCGTAGAAATAGGTGAGAAGAAGATGATTTAGAGGAGAAGGGAAGAATCCCTAAAAACTAGCGTGGGTAGTGGGAGAAGGTAGAAGCGTAATCTAGCAAGCACGTCTCAAACAACTTATGACTATAGGTTCTTAGGCTAAACGACGCCTAACTTTGAGATCACTGGTCTTGACATGCCTCGCCTCCCTACAACGAAGACCACAATGCCCAGGAAGTGATACCAAATCCGGAGATCCAGTACCTCCTACTACCGACAAGGCAGGCGACGCCAATCAGGTCATGACGGTCTCAACTTGATCACTCTCCTAGTACGTCCGAAATTCCAGGGTCAATGTCTACTTGCTTTTAGAATTAATGCTTAGATTAAGAGTGATTTTTGGGGCAAAGGAAAGGGTGTTGAAATCACCCACCTTATCTTGTATGGGACAACCCCTCCTTAGTAGTGTTTTGATTCTTAATCTAGCAATCAACTCTTCAATCAAACGCTCAACTCACACTTGTCCCGATGCACCTTACTAACTAATGCAAGCTTTAACCATGCATGAATGAGAGAATTGGATGCACGTACCTCACGCCAGCAATCAACAACAAAAAATGTAAAGCAAAGAAAAGACAAATGCGTGCAAGGTCTACAAATGATGCATGACCTAGATGACAATCAATCTAATCTTTTGCTATAAGTTTTAAGGTCCAAGTTGATTAAAGGCACTTAATTCTTAATTTGGGAGAAAACTACAAGTCAAAACATTCCAAATTGAGCTCCCAGATATCTTAGTGAATGTAGAAACAACCAGAAAAAAGGAGATGAAATTTTAAGCTCACCAGACCGCCAATTGGTGGTCAGTTTGCTTTTGTTTCCTTCCCGGCTTCTCCAGGCGACGACTCTTGATCTTTGAAACCTTTGGAAATAAATTAAAACTACAAACAAAAATTTAAAACCACTCGAATCGTCCAAACAAAAGTCTGGACAGAACACCTCCCCTGCAACGACGCAAAAAACTTGTTTAATTGTTTTAATACCGCAACTGTACGGCGTCGGTGAAGACGCGACAAGTACGCGTCGAATCCACAAAGAGGTGTGTCGACTCTGGTTCTTCAGAAATCAAGTGGCAAACAAAATGGGAGAAGAGATATGATTATGCTAAGGTACACTACACTAGACTAGTAAGTAACACATGCAAAAGAAAACAACAAACGATGGACTAAAACTAAACTCAGAAACATGATAACTAAGCTGGGAATCAGAGATGGAAAACCCCTAAGTGGTGGAGTGAGTGCACACATGTAATAAAATGGTGAAGATTGCATTTAGTAAGCTGGGAATCAGAGATGGAAAACCCCTAAGGGGGATGAAACTACTCACTAATCATTAATCTAACAAGCATATAAAGAATGGAAAACATTCAAATTATACTATGATAAAGAAAACAAACAAACTAAACTTGCAAGCATCAAAATAAAGACAATATAAAACTAACAAAACTATGAAGAATTATTTTATTTACACGACTCACATTACAAGTGTCATTCTTCTCCACCTTGACTTTTTGCTCCAATGTTTTACTCCAAGTAGAGAGAATGACACCAAGCAATGTGGTGAATACAAATGAGGATGAAGAGTTCTATTTATAGGTATGAAAAAAGGTAACTGGGGACAATCCCCCGATATGGGACTAATGAAACCTTCCCAGAATACACATAAACACATAACCCATGTCCTGGAGAAACCAGGTCGGATTCGGAGACAAACGACCGCTAATTGGCGGTCACTTTTTCCCGGATCCGACCCATTTTCGGACATGTTCTTTAGTTCTTCAATTCTTCACATGGGGTGCACTCGGTTTGGTTATTGGAGTGTCGACCTGAATCTAATTGTCAAAATACTCCTCATGATGGTGTGGAGTTTCTTGATTTTCACATTGACCCTTCGGTTTTACATTCGGGTCCCTCTCTTGTGCATCTTAGTCCATAAGTCTTGCAACTTAGTCATTTTTCGTACTTTTAGGTCCTTTTATGTGTCTTCTCCTCAATCCTGTTTATTTCCTGAAACTCAAACATAAAACTCATTACGTAGCACTGTTTAGGTTCAAGATAATGGATATAAGATGTAAATGAATGCATGAAATGATGTCAATCAATGGGTGAATACAAATGAGGAGGAAGAGTTCTATTTATAGCCATAGAAAAAGGTAATCTGGGACAATCCCCCGGTATGGGACCAATACACTACTAAACATAGACATAAAACACTCTGATACATGACCCGACTAAACCGTATCGAATCCGGACCAAAACAGGCCACCAATCAGCGATCTTGGACCGCCAATTGACGGTCTATAAGGTTTGGATCGAGTCAGGTGTTGGGGTGTGGTTGTCTGGCTTGATTTCTTCATGTTTGATGCACCCTAAGCGGTAGTGTATGTTGCGACCCGAATCCAAATGCCAAAATACTCCTGATGATGGTGTGGAGTTCCTTCATTTGCTCATTGGTCCTTTGGTTTTACATTCGGGTCCCTCTCTTGTGCATCTTAGTCCATGAGTCTTGCAACTTAGTCATTTTTCTTGCTTTTAAGTCCTTTTATAGTTTCTCCTTCTCAAACCTATTTATTCCTGAAACTTAAACATAAAACTTGTTACGTAGCATTTCTTAGGTTAAGAATAAAGGATATAAGACACAAATATATGCATGATATGATGTCAATCAACTGTTGATGAGGAGGTCTACCACTATGTCTTGTACGACGGCCAAACGATGCTCCACGTCGACGATCATGTGGTGTAGTTCCACAAGGATTTGCTTGACCTCCTCCAGTAGTTCCGGGGTGATCGTACCAGAGACATGGCATCATGCACGTAGAAGGTGCATCTCTGGCGTCGCGGACCACGCAACACCAGGTCACATGCACCGGCCTGGTTGAGGACCCGACACACACTCGTCGTGTGGCGTAACCGCACAAGTAGAGGATGTCTTCGATGGGTGAGACCTCAGTGATGTCGTTGTTACGCATCATGGTGGGACTGGAATGTGGTTGAGGGAAGAAGGCGTTGACAAGAGAAGTGTAATGGTGTAAGGTCCAAAGAAGAGAAGGACGTTTTATACTATCATGGTGACAAACACGACATCTGGAGAGAAGGTAACCGAACCGTCAAAAATACCCTTGAATACCACACCATTTCAGCCGTGCTCATACGGTAGAGGGAAGGTTGAGAGAATATCGATCTCATGTCGAGTACATATCGAGGTCATCAATCCCAACATAGAGAACTCTTTCTTCATCATATCGCGCGCATATCGATCCTCCCACTGGTATGATTTTTCACACTTTCCTCATAACTGACGAGGCATTTCAACTGAAGGAAACCTGACTGTCGAAAACGTATGTGCCTTGACAGTAGCGTTAGTTATCGAGCTTTGATCAAGTACGTATCGAACGACACATTGGTACAATTTTCACGCTGCCCTCTTAATTGTTGAGTTGACGTTTAGTGATAAGGTAAGTGAAACGGAAAAAATGTCCTTAATAATCGTGTCATCATTAGTCGAGTAAACTATCAAGCTCATCGATTCAAACCAAGATGACTCTCTTACTTCATCATATCAAGGTCGCATCGTACCGCCTTGTGCAGTTTTCACGCTTCGCTCTTAATTACTGGTGTGACGTCTAAAGGGAAGTAAATCGAACCGTCGAAAACTTTCTCAGTAATCGTGTAGTTGTAGGTTGACAAAATTATCGAGCAACTATCAAATGCATATCGAGCTCATCGTGCAGAGGGCATATCGGCGTCATTAATTCCAACAAAGCAAACATAGGTTAATCCATGTTAGTGGTCCCACTAGATAGGCAAGGGTATTTTGGGAAGTAGTGGAAAGATAAACATATTTTTCAGAGAATGTCAAAGTAAGGGGGGTTTTCCAGAGGTTGAGCCATTGTGGCATAGATAGTCAAATTTTCCTTGGTGAACTAGTAAAAACTAAAAAAAACCATTGAGTAAGTAAGTAACCCACCGGCAGTTTAAAAATCGGTAGCTTCTCATTCTTCTATTGGATCCAACACCATTCTTTCTTCCTCTCCTCTTCTTGCTTCTATTACCCTTCTTCCTATTCTTCTTTCCAAACGCAAAGAAGAGAAAACGACACAAGAAACGGAGAACAACCCACAATGTGAAACCAACCCCGTCAAATGGATGTCCGAATAGGCTAGAATATGTGTTTTCCCACCTCCCCAGGCAAGAACAAAGGGTTTTTTTTCTTTACTTAAGTGGTTTCATATTTGAAGGAGTGTGTTGAGATACATTTATAGTTTCTATTAATGTTCGGTGCAAGTTATTAGGTTTATGTGATGATTTGAGTGGTAAATTTTGCAACTTT
The DNA here is from genome assembly GCA_963682175.1 of Triglochin maritima. Classification (NCBI taxonomy): domain Eukaryota; kingdom Viridiplantae; phylum Streptophyta; class Magnoliopsida; order Alismatales; family Juncaginaceae; genus Triglochin; species Triglochin maritima. The sequence continues at coordinate 33,334,536 of OY821772.1, forward strand.
ATGTTAGCAAAGAACTTTGACCCGGTTTGGATGTAGTTTTTGGTAGTATTTAGTGGACTAAGAGTCACAAAAAATGGACTTGAACCAAACAGAAATCTTAAAACTTGATTGACATGATGGGCATACTTTTCCATGATGGTCGGTATTTACCATAATACCCATGTGATTTTACTAAAGAATAAGTTGTCCTCGTTCATCCGCCACATTTGACCCAACTGTTTAGCACTATTACGTCGAAGTAATTATAACTTTGACATTCATAATTGAAGCTGAATTACATTGGTATTACTACATGTGGTTTCATTTATTTTTTTCTCAACTCAACTTTACATTTAAAAAAAATGTTTCCCTTTAACAACAATCGCCTCCACGGGACAAGTCTCATCCCTTCTTGTGCACATGCACCCCCTTAGATGAAAGGACAAAGGGTAAAATGGTATTTTACCACGAAATGACGTTTCTTGAGAAGTTGAAATGTCACATCCGGTTCAGAGCTATTTTGAGCTCTTCTCAGGAAGTGGCGTTTCAAGAGGTGGGAGTAGAAAGCAGTTACGGTTACAACTTTTGATTAAACATCCAAATTAGGCCTTTGTGTTTTTCTTGTGGTATATGCTCAAATTTTGAGCATTAAATGGAGGTTAGGATTTAATTTAACGATGTATAGTATATGGTCCGGTTTGATATTCAATGACTTTGGGTTTTTTGGTTTGGGGCTCAAAATTTTGCAACCTCAAAACACATGCTCAAACCTTAAACATCATGTTTACTTGTTTGGGTTTTGAATTTTGTAAATGTTATAATGGTTCAATTTTATTTCCAACTTATAGTTATCAACTTCTTTTACTACTCTATTTTTCTTTCTTCTCCAAAAAAATAATTTTTTTGGGTAAAAAATACTTTTTGGGTACAAAAGTAATGTTTAACTTTCAAACAACAATTTCAGGTTTTACGTGGCCATCCAACGAGCTGCATTTGTTATCAAGCGGTTGTACAAACGTGGAACTAAGGGACTCTGTAAAATGTTGCTGAAGAGTCACCAACTCGATGCCGTCGATTGCGATCATGTTCACGAATTTAAAATAGTACTGACTAATACCGGATTACCTGCAGATGTGGAGTCGATTCCTGGAGATGATGATGGTAATGATGACTATCGTGATGATTGTGCGGTACCTAGACATGAGGACCAAAGAACATATAATTTTGGCCTTAATCTTATGTTTTGATGATTTAATCAACCTAATCTTAATTAGAGTAGCACACACTATGCATTGCATATATATTGTATTGTGCTAACCTCTACAGGTGATCAAGACTCAAGAAAGAAGGAAATGAAGTCAAGACATGTAATTAAAGCTAAATAGAAGACATGTAATCTTGATTTCTTTTGTGTCTTAGGAACAAAGTGTAATTGAGCATACTTGAGCTAGAATCAACTTAATCACACACTAGGTTCCCTATAGAAGTCACACACGAAATTTCACATAATTTGGACTTCAATAGATCACCCAAACTTTGACCGGAAAACACCAAACATGTACCCTAACTGTCTGCCCACATTCGGTCGACCGATACAGGCCGTTCGGTCGACCGGATGATCAATTAATCCAGTTTGTGTTTCCATGTCTAGTTTCGGTCGACCGCACCATATCTTTCGGTCGACCGTTTGAACTTACTGTTCCGACAGTTATTCTTGTCGTATATGCCCAACGGTCGTATTCGTATTAAAACCATATACACCTCCATATACTTAACCAAACGGTCGAACATGTGCCAAGTTCGGTCGACTGTTTAACCTTGTCAAGAATTCCCTGGTATCGGTCGATACGATTTCGTTCGACCGATCCAGTTTTCCCTTTACCGAAATGCTTATTCGGTCGACCGGTAACCCTGTTTGGTCTACCGTTTTCTTAATAGACTTAAGTGTTCGGTCAACCTATTCATATTTCGGTCGACCGTATTCTTATCGAACCCAAGCGTTCGGTCGACCGTTCCACTTTTCGGTCGACCGTTTCTGGACAGATTTGCAGCCCGAATTTTCTGCTTTGTGTGCTTTGCAAAAAATCCAATCAAATCTTGTCCCAACGGATCTATTCTCTCTAATGCCTATATAAGGAGTTGTAAAACACATTTTAACACAACTCTCCCACTACAAACTTGTCCCAAACTTTAGAGGGAATCCCAAACACTCAAAACTACAAACCTTCCACACTTAGTGATCATTTCTTAATCCTACTCAAGTGTGCTCAAGATTTAGAGAGTGTTGCTCCACTCAAGTTCTCATTTGTTGTCAAAAGAGTAAAGGCTCCGGTGAAAGCCCGAAGCATCCTTCTCGGATTGTGAGAAGAAGATTCCAAGCTCGGCGAGGGTTGTTCGCGAGTTTGACGGTTGTAAAGGCGTTCTCTCCCGGCCCGGAACGGGGAGTGGTTAGTGAAGTCGTGAGCGGAGCTCGGTGATCCGAGCGGAGCTTGCAAGAGAGGATTAGGACCCGGGTGGGGTGCCGAACCTCTATAAAAACGCCGAGTCGATTTGTGGTTTGCATATTCCTACACTTGCTTGTTTTAGTTTAAATTCCGCTGCATTTCTTTGATTGCTTAAACAAGTATGTAATTAGGTGATTAGCATTAATTGTGGACCCATAAACCCACACGATCCTACATTTGGTATCAGAGCCTTGTTAGCTAAATTCTCATACTTAATCGTATTATTTAGCATGACTTCAACATCATCTAATAACATAGAAGGATTATGCACCACTAGACCTCCATTGCTTAATGGGTCAAACTATGATTATTGGAACAATAGGATGAAAATCTTTTTAATATCAAATGACTTTAAGTATTGGATGTTTCTCCAAAATCCATACACACCCCCTAAAGAAGATGAATTAGATTCACTTACAAGACCGAAAATGAAAGAAATCTAAATGAATTCGAAAATTATGAACATCTTGTATTGTGGCCTTAATGAGGGTGAATATAATAGGATTCGGGGATGTGAAAGTGCACATGAGATATGACATAGACTTCAAATACACCATGAGGGGGATAGTAAAACTAAGGAAACACGCATTAGTGTCCTCATGCATAAATATGAGATTTTTTCTATGCAAATCGGTGAAAACATAAGCGAAATGAACACTCGTTTCACCGATATCACTAACTCTCTTTTGGTTCTTGGAAGAAAAATCAATGAAGGAGAGATGACAAGGAAGTTCCTCCGTACACTTAGCATCGATTGGGAAGATAAAGTCGTCGCAATTGAAGAGGCGCATGATCTCTCAAAATTAAAGATGGAGGAGCTCATTGGAAACTTGATGGCTTATGAACTTCAAATCAATCATCGGAAGGAGAAGGAAGCCACCAAGAAAACATTCACCTTGGCATTGCATGCAAATTTTGATGAGCCAAGGAAGGTGGAAGATGAGGACATCGAAGTCCTAGCAAAAGACTTCTTCAAATACCTCAAGAAGGATAAAGAAGAAAAGAATGAAAGAAGAGGTAGAAGGAGTGAAAAGAGAGAAAAGAAGGAGAAGGAAGAGAGTGGAAATGAGAGAAAAGAGAAGGAGAAGAAAAATGAGAGGAGGGAGAGAAGAAGAGAAAAGGAGAAGAGTAAGAGAAAAGAGAAGAGGTTGGAAGCTCACAAGGCTACATGGGATGATTCATCGTCTTCATCGTCATCCAAATCAACCACACCTTCATCAACAAAAGAATATATATGCACACATGTGCTACATGGCAATTCAAGATGAAGGAAGTGAGGTAGAATCTAACTCTTGCTCTAGTAATTCATGCTCAACTAAGTCATATTATAGTGATAGCTCACATTCTAGTGTTAATGAAGAAACTTATACACATGATGAGCTTCAAAATGCATTTCATGACTTAGTTAAACAATATGAGATCATTTGTGATAAAAACAAGAATGCTAGAAAGTTAATCAAGGATCTCCAAAGCCAAATTGAAACATGCATGAATGAGAAGAATGAGGTGATTGCCAAATTTGAAAAGAATGCATCAAATTTTGATAAATTAAAAGCAACACCTATAGATGTTGAACAATTAGATCTCCATGCTTGCAATGTGCAATTAAGAAAAGATCTAGAAAAGTTCACCAATGGAACTAAGATGCTTAACATGCTATTAGGAAGTCAAAGGCAATCTTTGCAAAAACATGGTTTAGGATTTAATGTAAAATTGAAAAATCATGCTTCCTACACAACTTTAAATGGAAAGCACTTAGTGGTAAAACATACTTCCTCCAATGTGTGGGCTCCTAAAACCAAAATGGTTTGGATTCCCAAAGCTAACATTCAAGGACACAAAGTTGTTTGGGTACCTAAATTTACTCTTGTAGGAGCTTGAGGAGGAGATTGGTGGTGACCGGGTGAGCTCAAGAGTCAAATTCAAATCCGGTTGCATCACCAAATGAGATTGGAGCTAAATTCGAATTCAACATTGGTATAAAATTTCTATCTATACAATTCATGTTAAATTAGCTCTAATCTAGTTTCATATGCTTAATTGACATATCATATAATTTAATTCATTGCAAATCATATACCCTATTCATTGCAAATCATTTATCACATCCATTGATTTTAAATGTCATTTTTTTAAATGGATGTTAGAATAAGGCTTAAGTAGAAACTTAATTGAACTTAAAATTTCATCATACTCATTGTTTCAATTTAGCCTTATTGATAGGGGGAGCTTAAATGCTATATCTTTTATTAGAGTAATGAAGTGCAAAATTTAGGGGGAGCAACTTCATTACGATGACATCCTTTTGACTTATATAATTATCAATGTTTTTGATGGATGTCAAAGGGGGAGAGAGAATTAAGGGGGTAACTTGAAAAACTTGATAAAATTTGAACAAAAACTATGCACATCCATAGGGGGAGCATTTATATGCATAGTTTACATATACAAATTTCAAGTATTAAGATATCGGTTGCCATCATCAAAAAGGGAGAGATTGTTGGCTTTTTGGCCTTAATCTTATGTTTTGATGATTTAATCAACCTAATCTTAATTAGAGTAGCACACACTATGCATTGCATATATATTGTATTGTGCTAACCTCTACAGGTGATCAAGACTCAAGAAAGAAGGAAATGAAGTCAAGACATGTAATTAAAGCTAAATAGAAGACATGTAATCTTGATTTCTTTTGAGTCTTAGGAACAAAGTGTAATTGAGCATACTTGAGCTAGAATCAACTTAATCACACACTAGGTTCCCTATAGAAGTCACACACGAAATTTCACATAATTTGGACTTCAATAGATCACCCAAACTTTGACCGGAAAACACCAAACATGTACCCTATTGCATATTGCCTTGCGAGAGCCCTTGATTCATTTCAAGATGAAATCATGACACTATCCAGAAAGAACTATGAGACAGTTTGGACTTTTTTAGAGGACGCCACTGCCAGAGCCTCACCCCTGGACAGAGCTGAAAAGACTTGATAAGATAGTTCATGCGGCCCAACAGAGAGATGATTGATCAGCGAAGCATCAAATTTACATACGGGAGTGGGATAGACCGTCGTTTCTTGAGGAAAGCCGACCCTATGATAAGAGAGAGAATCGACGGTATCGTCAGTGGTTTCAGCATAATGGTATGTACACAGTCAACATACGATGCCAAATAAAATTCGGTTTGGACAGGTCGTTGCCAGCCCCACGTGATTCCATCGAGGACCTAGGTTACGTTCCTGGTGGACCACGTATTCGACGTTTGGTATGTTTTTGTAACGTATTTGACGACTAGTTTTTGTTGTGTTTTAATGTTTAACTTTCAAACAACAATTTCAGGTTTTACGTGGCCATCCAACGAGCTGCATTTGTTATCAAGCGGTTGTACAAACGTGGAACTAAGGGACTCTGTAAAATGTTGCTGAAGAGTCACCAACTCGATGCCGTCGATTGCGATCATGTTCACGAATTTAAAATAGTACTGACTAATACCGGATTACCTGCAGATGTGGAGTCGATTCCTGGAGATGATGATGGTAATGATGACTATCGTGATGATTGTGCGGTACCTAGACATGAGGACCAAAGAACATATAATTTTGGCATTAATCTTATGTTTTGATGATTTAATCAACCTAATCTTAATTAGAGTAGCACACACTATGCATTGCATATATATTGTATTGTGCTAACCTCTACAGGTGATCAAGACTCAAGAAAGAAGGAAATGAAGTCAAGACATGTAATTAAAGCTAAATAGAAGACATGTAATCTTGATTTCTTTTGTGTCTTAGGAACAAAGTGTAATTGAGCATACTTGAGCTAGAATCAACTTAATCACACACTAGGTTCCCTATAGAAGTCACACACGAAATTTCACATAATTTGGACTTCAATAGATCACCCAAACTTTGACCGGAAAACACCAAACCTGTACCCTAACTGTCTGCCCACATTCGGTCGACCGATACAGGCCATTCGGTCGACCGGATGATCAATTAATCCAGTTTGTGTTTCCATGTCTAGTTTCGGTCGACCGCACCATATCTTTCGGTCGACCGTTTGAACTTACTGTTCCGACAGTTATTCTTGTCGTATATGCCCAACGGTCGTATTCGTATTAAAACCATATACACCTCCATATACTTAACCAAACGGTCGAACATGTGCCAAGTTCGGTCGACTGTTTAACCTTGTCAAGAATTCCCTGGTATCGGTCGATACGATTTCGTTCGACCGATCCAGTTTTCCCTTTACCGAAACGCTTATTCGGTCGACCGGTAACCCTGTTTGGTCGACCGTTTTCTTAATAGACTTAAGTGTTCGGTCAACCTATTCATATTTCGGTCGACCGTATTCTTATCGAACCCAAGCGTTCGGTCGACCGTTCCACTTTTCGGTCGACCGTTTCTGGACAGATTTGCAGCCCGAATTTTCTGCTTTGTGTGCTTTGCACAAAATCCAATCAAATCTTGTCCCAACGGATCTATTCTCTCTAATGCCTATATAAGGAGTTGTAAAACACATTTTAACACAACTCTCCCACTACAAACTTGTCCCAAACTTTAGAGAGAATCTCAAACACTCAAAACTACAAACCTTCCACACTTAGTAATCATTTCTTAATCCTACTCAAGTGTGCTCAAGATTTAGAGTGTTGCTCCACTCAAGTTCTCATTTGTTGTCAAAAGAGTAAAGGCTCCGGTGAAAGCCCGAAGCATCCTTCTCGGATTGTGAGAAGAAGATTCCAAGCTCGGCGAGGGTTGTTCGCGAGTTTGACGGTTGTAAAGGCGTTCTCTCCCGGCCCGGAACGGGGAGTGGTTAGTGAAGTCGTGAGCGGAGCTCGGTGATCCGAGCGGAGCTTGCAAGAGAGGACTAGGACCCGGGTGGGGTGCCGAACCTCTATAAAAATGCCGAGTCGATTTGTGGTTTGCATATTCCTACACTTGCTTGTTTTAGTTTAAATTCCGCTGCATTTCTTTGATTGCTTAAACAAGTAGGTAATTAGGTGATTAACATTAATTGTGGACTCATAAACCCACACGATCCTACAGATTCAACATCCAACACCTGAATACATTCAACATTACAATACATTCAACCTTACAATACATTACAACGATCGCTTGTGTGATTAATCGAACCACAACTTGTACAATGACCCGGACCCATCCTTGCTTCCATGACATCCATCGTCATTGGTAAACGCTGACCTTCTCCTTCCTTTCTTCATGAGTTTTCGATCAGGTATTATTTTGTCTCCCTTATATTTTTGCCAATCCTCTTCCTTCCCGTATATATCGAAGTGACCCTCCCATGTGTGCACCAAAGAGTTGATATTGTAGTACGGATGTGTAAATTCATTGGAATTATAGTTATGTGAGGCACACTCCGCCAGAATATGGATACCTATATTTTGTAGTCCCCGACACTTACATTTTGGTCTGGTGCCGTCACATAGAACCACCTTGTAACTACGATCCCTCCTACTTCCAGTTCTGGTCACTCGTTCATGTTTGGCTATGACCTCGTATACTGCTGTATCCAAATCAGTTATTTTTACCTCATGTTGACATGCAACTGCTGCAGATTTTTCCAATATTTGTGTGACTCTCTCAGAAAATATGTGTCCTCTTTGTGCCAACACACGTGCATGCTGCCTTCTGTTATTGAACCTCTCCAAAATCTTATAGTATATTGCCTCTACAATTGCACAAACGAGTAAACCACGAGCTTCTTTGAATACACTGTTTAGGCACTCCACAACATTGCTTGTCATTATTCCCCATCTTTGGAACCAACAACCACTTTGTAGGAACCTCAGGTTTATGCTCATTGGTTTCATCTTTTTTACCAATCCTTTTTATGTATTGTAATGGATTTTTACTCCAATACTCAACTTGATCCAAATTGGCTTTGAAATCTCACGGACTATTATGTCTGCATGCTGTTTTGAAGGTGTCAACTGCATATTGGTTCTTACAATTTTTAAGAAAGTTTTCGGCAAGGTGTTGTGTGCATAAGCGGTGAACAACTTCATTTGCTTCCTCGTGCCAACCATAATCGGGATTCCAAAAAATATATTTTATTGCAGCATGTCGATTAGATATGACACATATTTTACTATCTCCAGTCACCACTCGTCGCAACATTCCTCAATTTATATATATTTTCCTTCTCAACGAACCCAAATGCAAGAGGCAAAAGTTGATTCTCAGCGTCTTACCCAACAACAGCAAGTAACATTCCTTCATATCTACCTTTTAGAAATGAGGCGTCTATGCTGATAGCAAGATACATATATTGGAAGGCCTGAATACAAGGACCAAAACCCCATGATGCACATTTAAACTGACGGACACCGGCGCATGGTAAAGGGTCGGAATGAACTACAACTTTAGTCCCAGGATTTGATTGTTTAATAGCATTTAACAATTAAGGCAACAAAGCATATGAACCCAACCAACTTCCAAACATGTATGCATGCAACAACAATCTCGCGGGCACGCCATAATTTATTGTACTTTGGATTAACACCTTGAAATACTTTTCTTACCAGACCATGAACATGTTTAATCGGGAGCGAGACATTATTTTCGACTTCTTCACGGATGATATTGGTCATCATCTTAGTAGTTAGCAGAGCATGATCGAATCGGGCAGCTGTAGACCTGCAAATATGCTTGTACAGACATTTTCGTATCGCCCATGCATCACCAGAGCCGGTTCATGCAGCATACAACATTCAGGTACAATTTTCATCTTTACATCTTACCCTATATTTGGTTTTGCTGTTGTCTTGCACCTTGATCTCTCGATTATTGTCAATATACCATTTCGATATGGCGTTCTTTAGAGTGTCTTTCGATGAGAAGGCTTGATTCTCAGCTAACGGACCCTCAACTATTGCGCTGGTTTCTATAAATGACGTATCTGTAAGAAGCCAACTAGAACAATCATGAAAGCTTTTAGTTGGGTGAACGCAACCCTTACCTCTAAATGGGTTGCATTAACTTACGATTTACATTCGGACCAATATCTTCATCCTCAACCTCATCATCCTCCTCACCTGGTGATTCATTCATGTCCTCTGACTTAATATTGTAATTTTCGTCATCATTTTCTTCTTCATCATCAGTCGGTATCGGCTCGAAATTTGTTCTTTCTTGTAGATTCAAATCTGAAGTTCTATTCGCAGGTCGACTGGTTTCTGAGATATGAACCGTGCACCACCACTACTACCAGGTCGGTTATCTGCAAACATCTCAACATTCCACTCAATTTCCAAAAGATTCAATTTAACATATATCTCCACCATCCCCATTTTCGAATAAGTTGTTTCATAGGTTAGTCTCTAGGAATTCTCGTCATATACGGACATCACATTAAAAAAAAAGAAACATGACGGTGCAATGTTGACACGACATTGAATATCAATCGAGTACCGAGATTCTTCGACATGCAGACCTTGATAAATCCAATTTTTAATTTCTTCTAAGGTTACATTTTCTCTCGCTGAAAGTGTAAGTCTTGGATCTATCGTGTACTCTACACCAGAGCTTGCATTTTGAGTTATATCACCACCAAAATACACACTTATCACAATCATTTCCGTTAATCTACAATGCAGTATTTTTTCATCTGTTTTATACTATAATTACTTGAAGTTTTGACATAATTACTAATTATTAATCAGTGATAATACAAATTAAGAAGGAAAAAAATTACCTCAAATATCACCAACTAAACCCCACAAACAGAAAATTTGATATCTCCAGGCAAAAAAATTGGAAATCAGCTAAATTTGAGGGTTGTGTAGGGTGGAATGAGTGAGTAATATGGAATGAAATGGTAACAGAGGGGAGGGGGATTTTATGGTCGTCGAATTTCACGGATCGCGGGTGTGAACCGTGATCCGTGCCCCACAGATCGCGGTTCACACCCGCGATCGTATTAGAATTTGAATTTTTTTCTTCTTCTATTTTTTAAATTTCGGATTTAATTTTTATTAAATAAAAAATTCACGGGAGGTGGCCTTCATTTACTTAGTTATATTACGGGAATTAAATATTATGATATCTTGAGAAAAAACAGTGGGAGTAATCATACTGGATCTATTTGTCATTTTCAGCAGAAAGCAACGTATTAGTTATAATATGAATTAAAATAACAGAAACGCCCATGTAGAACATTTCGAACCGTAATGTAGTCTGAAAATCATGCTCAGTGGCTGAGTCTTGGAGATATTTGAGGGTTTGCTTTCAATTAGCTGGTGGAATAGAAACTCTGTTTCGTACTTACACGTAAGTTGATTTCAAGGGCGGCTTCAAATAGTATTATTTTGACGATGCAAGATTACGCGCTGTCCGCAACTATTTTACCATTTACACTTAAAAAGAAATAACACCTGAAGATTCTTAACCCATAATTTGCTGACGACACTCTAATCTTTCATCCATCCAACACCCCAATCCATTATAAACCTAAAAAAAATTCTGGAGTTTTTCGGTCTATGTTCTGGCCTAAAATTAAACTTTAATAAAAGTTCAATCTTGTTTTGGTATTCCCGACAATATGGCTACACAATTCCAACATATACAGGATGCAAAAAACTTATCTTTCCATTTTCTACGTAGAATTACCCTTTTCTCTTCGAGCCCCCAAATACATTGATTGGGGCCCGATTATAAACAAAATTAAACCTTGACTAGAAGGTAGAAAAGGAAATTACTTCTCTCTTGGAAGTGGACTAACACGAATTAATTCAGTTCTCTTGGCTATCCCCACATATTACCTTTTAGCAATCCCCCTCCCTGAATGTGTCTTGGACATTATTTACTCTTGTAGAAGAAACTTCCTTTGGAAAAAAAAAAATCCAAGTCAGGCTACCATGCATCTTGTAACCTGGCCCGGGGAAGAATTTGTCGCCCTAAAGACAGTAACGGGTGAGGTATCACTAATCTAAACAAATTCTCCAAAACCCTAAAAGAAAAATTTGTTTGGAAATTGCTCGACGGTTCCAAAACATGGTCACGGAAGTAATCAGACATAATACCTTAAAAAAGTACTTTGTTAGGTCTCTCAGAACAATCAAAACCTCAATTAATTTCCTCATTTTGGAAAGACATCCTCAATATCTTTGATAGTTTTAAAATTAATCTATCTTCAAAATAAACAATGGCAAAAGTGCACCATTCTGGTTCAAAAGAATCCCTGCACTCTTGCTATATAACTCCGTCCCGCATTTGTTTCTACAACATGACAACTCAAAGATAAACTCTTATGGCTCATTTCTCAGAATAATACATATTCTCAAATCATTCTACTACTTCCTTACCATGGGCGACACCAAATTCAAGCTATGAAAATTGATATGGAAAAATAATTGTCTTTGAAGATAAAAAAAATCTTTGTCTGGTCAATAATTAATGACAAAATCCTAACATTTGACAATATTATCAAAAAAGTTTTCAGTGGTTCGAGTCGTTGTCCCCTTACGAGCTCATGATGCGAGACCTCTGTCCAATGCCTCGTTGTGAATCTCCTCAATGATCGGTCACCTAGTCTATCCTTTGAAGATGCATCAACAAAGATTCGCCTAACGATTGGTAACTAGTTGTTCTCTAGGCGCCCCAAGTGTCTTATGTTTTATTTTGTATCTCACCCTTGTATGACATACAATGTCGTTTCTTTGTAACAATAACTTATGTGTTGACATTCCAATAAATTAATAAAAATTTAAACGCTTTCGAAAAACAAATAACCACGAGCGTCATGCATGCCAGATCATTTTCCTAAGAGAAGTTCTTTTTTTTAATTACTAAATTAAGATTCACTTATAGTATGGAGTAAAATTTGTATATTCAATATTATGTCATCTTATTATATAAAAACTATTTTTAGCCCAAAAGTTGATCTCAAGTGGGATGGAAGTTTAGGTCGAAAAATTTGAAAATTCATGATCAAGACAAGAGCACAATAATCAAGGCGGGACTGTTACTTCTCATAAACAATAAAGCGGTGCACCATAATACATCAGAGTTTGCCAAAATGAATACATGATTACAACAAAACGACAAGGGAAGATAAACGTAATCATGTGGACCTCAGTGGTCTGACTAGAGGATCTGACTCCAAACGCGCGCGCCCGCCGATCACCACCCTACTGGACCTACTGCGGTCCTGAAAATATATAACAACAATGCCTGAGTTTCCAGAAGGAAACCCCGTATGCCAACTCACCTACATGCATGCATTACATAATGGACCTATCATACTAGTATCATGTCATGGCATCGACAGAAAGGAAAACAGTTCCCCCGAAGGGTAAAACACGACATCAGTCCGACAATCAACAACGAGCCTCCCGACGAGACCTACTGCAGGCACATGCAGCCTTACAGCACGTGACATCGCACCCCCCACACGCAGCTACACTACTCAAGGGTTCGGCAGGGAGCCTCTGTCACGCATGCGCGCCGATAGAATACAGATCTGCAAATCTCAGTGGTCGGAGCCACAGGGACCAACGGGGCCGTCGCCCGGAAGGTATAACAACAACAACTCGGTAGGTGCCCAGCCGAGGAAAACAGCATAGCCGGAACAGCCTCGGCCCAACAATCACCATCGCCGGCACAACCTCGGCAGCATCACCGGCACAGCATCGGTGGTCCATCACAACAGTCCGGCACAGCATCGGACAAATCCAGACCGAAGTCTGCCAGGTCATCAGGCTCCTCGAGCCGCAAACACCAACCGCGCCGCTATAAAAGCAGGGCAGCGACCTCCGTAGCCCGTGGGCCGGTAGTCACCTCACCCAACGCCAGTTGCGTGCCCGCACAAACAACAACATTGGGATCCGCGATCCCTCAGGCCTGCTATACTACAATAAGTCCAATCCATCCATCACATTTAGTCACGCTCCATACCTGGAACTGACGCGTCCCGAACACCCACACTCTTCCCAACGGCGGTCCCTGGGCAGGCACGCATCACGCCCCCACCGTCACCTCCCGGCTCACGCACAAGGCGAGGACACGGGTTTCCGTGGCAAAGTTGGCGTTAAAAAAGGGAACCAGGAATTCTGTCCTGGGCCCAAACGGTCGACCGTAAGAGGTGATTCGGTCGACCGTTTCCAGAAAGGAATCGGTCGACCGTCCCTAACACGGTCTACCGCTGCGCACAGAACACAATCCCCCCAACGGTCTACCGAAGGTCTAAAACCGGTCGACCGAACGAGGTCAAAATCCGGAGTTTGGTCAACATTCGAATCATCCTATCGGTCGACCGACTCAGGGGTCCCGGTCGACCGCAAACTAACAGTACACTATTTTCAATCTTTTAATCCTTCGGTCGACCGACTCAGGGGTCTCGGTCGACCGATAACAGTTAGGGTCAACCTACATTTCTACGTCATATATAACGGTCGACCGAACTCAAGCCTACGTCCGAACAACATGCAATATAAACAAATAAACTTAAGTTCCGGTCGACCGAACACAAGGCCTCGGTCGACCGAAACGCAACAGGCAGTAAAGATATACATGCAATCGGTCGACCGCCCAAGGGCCGGTCGACCGTCCGGTCGTCTTCAACCTCGCGCCAGCCGAGGATTCTTCGCCCAAACGCGACGTCGGAGAGGCCTCTGACCTCCTCCGACCGACCAACACGACCCTCTCATGTGTGTCAACAACAAAACCACACTAGAGAGCGGCATACCTCAACCACGACGACGAAACGCCGGAGCTCCGCTCACGCACGTCGCCTCCTCCGGTCTCCTCGCGCTAAGCCTCCGCACGAATGTCTTCCTCGTCTGCCCCCTCCGCGACAGCTGCTCCCACCGCGCGCACCAGCAAGGAAGGAAGAAGAAATGAGGAAGGAGATGAAAGAAGAAGAAGAAGAGAGAAGAGCCTTATTTAAAAACTCGGATGCTACAGTACCACCCAACTCTCTCTCCCCTCATCTACAGTGCTCGCCCCTTCACCTTCCCATGCAACTCCTGCACATTCACCTTCCCCATGCAAACCACACTTTAAACATCATTAGTCCACTAACCCTAGGTTAGGGATCTAACAATCCACCCAACTTAAAAGGATTTCGTCCCAAAATCAAAGCAACCTACTCACCGAAAAGCTCTGGGTACTGCCTTCTGACATCCTCCTCGATCTCCCAAGTGGCCTCGCGCTCGCTCTGATGCTGCCACCTGACCTTCACCATCGGAATGGTCCTCCTCCTGAGCTGATGATCCATGCGATCAACAATCTCGACTGGCCTCTCCTCGAGCGACAAGTCTTGCTGAATCTCTGGCACTGCTATCTCAATAACGTGCGACGGATCTGCCACATACTTCCTCAGCATCGAGACATGGAAGACATTATGCAGACCCGAAAACTGTGGCGGCAATGCAATTCGGTAAGCAAACTCTCCAACTCGGTCGAGGATCTCAAACGGTCCAACATATCTCGGACTGAGCTTCCCCTTCTTCCCAAACCTCATCACACCTCTGGCTGGGGAAATCTTCAGAAACACGTGATCGCCCACCTCAAAACTCAACACCCGTCTGCGTCGATCAACATAACTCTTCTGCCTGCTCTGTGCTGTGGCCAGCCTCCTCCTGATCACATCCACCTTCTTTGAGTACATCTGCACAATCTCTGGCCCCACTAACTGCCTCTCGCCCACATCACTCCAGCATACCGGTGATCTGCAAGGCCTCCCGTACAACGCCTCGTACGGTGCCATCCCAATACTCGAGTGGTAGCTGTTGTTGTAGGCAAACTCTATCAGTGGCAAGTGCTCATCCCAGTGTCCTGCCCAAACCAGTGTGCATGCTCTAAGCATATCCTCCAGGGTCTGAATCGTCCTCTCTAACTGACCATCTGTCTGCGGATGAAACGCTGTACTGAACTTCAGACGTGTCCCCAACGCCTGCTGTAGACTCCCCCAAAATCTGGAAGTGAAACGAGGATCTCGATCTGAGATGATGCTCACTGGCACTCCATGCAACCTGACTATCTCCTCCACGTACAACTTAGCTAGACCCTCCAAAGGCAACGTGGTCCGGATCGCTAAGAAGTGCGCCGACTTGGTCAGTCGATCGACTATCACCCAAATCGCGTCGTGGAATCTTCTCGTCTTCGGCAAACCCGTGACAAAATCCATCGTCACGTGCTCCCACTTCCACTCAGGAAGCTCAATACTCTGCATCGGTCCTGCCGTCCTCTGATGCTCAATCTTCACCTGCTGGCAGACTAAGCATCGCTCCACAAACTCTGAAATGTCCCTCTTCATGCCCTTCCACCAGAAGCTCCGCTGCAGGTCCTTATACATCTTCGTGCTCCCCGGATGAATGGTGTAAATAGCTCTGTGTGCCTCCTCCATGATGTCATCTCTCAGCCCATCAACCTTCGGCACCCAGATCTGACTCCTGAACCTCAGACCACCATCAACCCCCACACTGAAGTCTGATCCATTTCTAGAAGCTAACTGTAGCAGACTAGCTAACTCATCATCCCCCTGCTGAGCCTGAACCAACCGTGAGACAGTCTGCGGCTCCACCCGTAGTCCAGCAATCACCGCTCCCTCTGAACCCTCGGTGAATGGACTCCACTCTGACAAAGCCTCGAGTAGCCTCCACTCCTGGATGCACAGACTCGCAACAGAAACCTCCACCTTCCTGCTCAGCACATCTGCAACCGAATTCGCCTTCCCCGGATGATAGGAAATGGTGAAGTCGTAGTCCTTAAGGAACTCGTGCCATCTGCGCTGCCTCATATTCAGCTCCTTCTGCGAGAACAAGTATTTCAGACTCTGATGATCGGTGAAGACCTCGAACTGCTCGCCATACAGATAGTGCCGCCAGGTCTTCAACGCATGAACTACCGCCGCCAACTCCAGATCATGAGTAGGGTAGTTCTTCTCGTGCACCTTCAGCTGCCTCGAAGCGTACGCGACCACCTTCCCATGCTGCATCAGGACACAACCCAAGTCTATCCCTGATGCATCGCTGTAAATCACGTAGCCTCCACTGCCACTCGGCAGCGTCAGAATAGGTGCTGTCGTCAAACGCCTCTTTAGCTCCTGAAAGCTGTCCTCGCACTTCTGGGACCAAACGAACTTGACGCCCTTCTGCGTTAACGCTGTCAGCGGCGACGCAAGTTTGGAGAAATCCTGGATAAACCGCCTGTAATACCCTGCCAGACCTACGAAACTCCTGATCTCCGTCACGCTCGTCGGGGCTCTCCACTGAGTCACTGCCTCGACCTTCGCCGGATCCACTGAAATCCCATCTGCTGACACAATATGCCCCAGAAAAGCCACCTGATCCAACCAAAACTCACACTTCGTGTACTTGGCATAGAGCTGCTGCTCCCTCAAGATGCCCAGCACAATCCTCAGGTGCTCTCGATGCTGCTCCCTGTCAGGCGAGTATACCAAGATGTCATCCACGAATACCACGACAAATCTGTCAAGGTACGGCTGGAAGGTCCTATTCATCAGATCCATGAATGTCGCAGGCGCATTCGTCAGTCCAAATGGCATCACCAAGAACTCATAGTGGCCGTACCGCGTCTTGAAGGCTGTCTTCTGAACATCCGCCTCCCTGATCCGCAACTGGTGATAGCCCGAACGCAGATCGATCTTCGAGAACACTCTCGCCGTCTGCAACTGATCGAACAAATCATCAATCCTGGGCAAAGGGTACCGGTTCCGAACGGTAACCTTATTCAGCATCCTCTAGTCAATGCACATCTGCAACGATCCATCCTTCTTCTTCACGAAGAGCACAGGCGCTCCCCATGGAGAAACACTCGGTCGAATGAACCCGGACTCCATCAACTCCTGCAACTGCTTCTTCAGCTCCGTCAACTCAGCAGGTGCCATCCGATAAGGTGCCTTCGATTGAGGTGTCGTACCCGCAACCAACTCAATTCTGAACTCAATCTCTCGGTGCGGCGGTAATGCTGGAATCTCCGCTGGAAACACATCTGGGAACTCCTGCACTACCTCTATGTCCTCCAGCCTCCTCGTCTCAGGATCAGGAACAACCAGCGTGGCCACAAATGCTCGGCATCCCTGCTGTATCAGTCTCTATGCCTTAACCGCAGACACAATCAGACGACCCCCTCTGCTCCTCGCACCTCTGATCAGAACATCTGGCAAGCCCTCCATCGGAATCAGGATCTTCTTCTCACGGCAAAAGACTCGCACGTCGTACCGTGACAGCCAGTCCATCCCCAGTATGACGTTGAAGTCTACCATTGGTAACAAGACCAGATCTGCCGGAAAATCATGGTCTCCCGAAACAACTGTGGTGCCGGGGAAAAAGCTCCCCACAGTGCCCCCCTCACCCATGGGCGTGCTGACCTCCAAAACATCAGTCAGCAGCACAGGGGTCCGACCCAACTCGCCAGCAAACTTCTCCGAAATGAAGGAGTGAGTGGCGCCACAATCAAACAACACGCGCGCTACAGAACCAGAAACTGAAAGCGTACCTTCCACGACGGTGTTGGAGTCCCTCGCCTCCTCAGCCTGGATAGTGAAGACCCGCCCGGTCCTCCTGCTCTGGCCCGGTGGAACAACTGACCGGCTGCCTCCGCCTCTGCCTACTACTGGTGGTCCTGGCCTCCTGCTCGGCTCTCCCTGCCTCTGAGGACAATCACGGACAAAGTGTCCCATCTGACCACAACCCATGCACGCTCCAGTCCGACGGGGACACTCCTGCCCTGGATGGAACCTCCCGCAGTAAGTGCACGCTCCTGACTGACGTGCTCCTCCTCCATCGAACCTGGGCCTCTTGCCCGGGTTTCCTGCCCCTAGACCAGCTACTCTGCTAACGGTGCTCACTGGCGCCTTCCGCGCCTCCTGATTACACTCCCTCTGGTCCTGCTCGATGATGGTAGCATGCTTCACCGCATCTGCAAGGGTCCGCGGCATGCTGTTGATCACCCGAGATCGAAGCGGCTGTCTCAGACCCTTCACGAACTTCCTCGCCCGCTGCTCTGGGGTCACACAAATCTCAGGGCAGTAACGCTCCAAAGCGTTGAACCTGCTGATGTAGCTCGTCAGTGTCATGTCCTTCTGCTCCAGCGACATGAACTCCTCCCTCTTCTGATCCCTGACATGCTGGGGGAAGTACTGCTCATGAAACACCTCCAAGAACTCCTCCCAGCTCACATCCACACGATCATCAAACAACACCATGGACGTAGATCTCCACCAGTTGGCAGCCTCGCCATCAAACACATAGGTGGCCAGCTCCACCATCCTCTCAGGTGCTACTCCAATAGCGCGGAAGACCTTCTCCATCCGGAAGATCCAGTCCTCCGCAACCTCCGGGGCCCGCCTGCCATCAAAAGTTGGCAGGTGCTGACGCATGAATCGATCGTGCTCAGCTCCCACTCCGCCCTGGGCGCTCTGAGCTGTCTGACGCTCCAGAAACTCACCCAACCTGTCCCAATGAGCACCAGATGTGTTGTCACTGGAATTACGATCGCGTGGAGAACTCCTCACGCGCCTAGGTGCCATCTGACAGAAGAAACAATCACAACTTCAGCCATGTATGCATGCCAAAAATATAAAATGCATGAGTCCTATTACTACAAGGGTGATTTCATTGGGAACCGCATAAGAATCGACCGTTCTGATACCAAGTTGTAACATCCCGAAACAGCGGAAAATTTAAAAATTCATGATCAAGACAAGAGCACAATAATAAAGGCGGGACTGTTACTTCTCATAAACAATAAAGCGGTGCACCATAATACATCAGAGTTTGCCAAAATGAATACATGATTACAACAAAACGACAAGGGAAGATAAACGTAATCATGTGGACCTCAGTGGTCTGACTAGAGGATCCGACTCCAAACGCGCGCGCCCGCCGATCACCACCCTACTGGACCTACTGCGGTCCTGAAAATATATAACAACAATGCCTGAGTTTCCAGAAGGAAACCCCGTATGCCAACTCACCTACATGCATGCATTACATAATGGACCTATCATACTAGTATCATGTCATGGCATCGACAGAAAGGAAAACAGTTCCCCCGAAGGGTAAAACAGGACATCAGTCCGACAATCAACAACGAGTCTCCCGAGGAGACCTACTGCAGGCACATGCAGCCTTACACCACGCGACATCGCACCCCCCACACGCAGCTACACTACTCAAGGGTTCGGCAGGGAGCCTCTGTCACGCCTGCGCGCCGATAGAATACAGATCTGCAATCTCAGTGGTCGAAGCCACAGGGACCAACGGGGCCGTCGCCCGGAAGGTATAACAACAACAACTCGGTAGGTGCCCAGCCGAGGAAAACAGCATAGCCGGAACAGCCTCGGCCCAACAATCACCATCGCCGGCACAACCTCGGCGACATCACCGGCACAACATCGGTGGTCCATCACAACAGTCCGGCACAGCATCGGACAAATCCAGACCGAAGTCTGTCAGGTCATCAGGCTCCTCGAGCCGCAAACACCAACCGCGCCGCTATAAAAGCAGGGCAGCGACCACCGTAGCCCGTGGGCCGGTAGTCACCTCACCCAACGCCAGTTGCGTGCCCGCACAAACAACAACATTGGGATCCGCGATCCCTCAGGCCTGCTATACTACAATAAGTCCAATCCATCCATCACATTTAGTCACGCTCCATACCTGGAACTGACGCGTCCCGAACACCCACACTCTTCCCAACGGCGGTCCCTGGGCAGGCACGCATCACGCCCCCACCGTCACCTCCCGGCTCACGCACAAGGCGAGGACACGGGTTTCCGTGGCAAAGTTGGCGTTCAAAAAGGGAACCAGGAATTCTGTCCTGGGCCCAAACGGTCGACCGTAAGAGGTGATTCGGTCGACCGTTTCCAGAAAGGAATCGGTCGACCGTCCCTAACACGGTCTACCGCTGCGCACAGAACACAATCCCCCCAACGGTCTACCGAAGGTCTAAAACCGGTCGACCGAACGAGGTCAAAATCCGGAGTTTGGTCAACATTCGAATCATCCTATCGGTCGACCGACTCAGGGGTCCCGGTCGACCGCAAACTAACAGTACACTATTTTCAATCTTTTAATCCTTCGGTCGACTGACTCAGGGGTCTCGGTCGACCGATAACAGTTAGGGTCAACCTACATTTCTACGTCATATATAACGGTCGACCGAACTCAAGCCTACGTCCGAACAACATGCAATATAAACAAATAAACTTAAGTTCCGGTCGACCGAACACAAGGCCTCGGTCGACCGAAACGCAACAGGCAGTAAAGATATACATGCAATCGGTCGACCGTCCGGTCGTCTTCAACCTCGCGCCAGCCGAGGTTTCTTCGCCCAAACGCGACGTCAGAGAGGCCTCCGACCGACCAACACGACCCTCTCATGAGTGTCAACAACAAAACCACACTAGAGAGCGGCATACCTCAACCACGACGACGAAACGCCGGAGCTCCGCTCACGCACGTCGCCTCCTCCGGTCTCCTCGCGCTAAGCCTCCGCACGAATGTCTTCCTCGTCTGCCCCCTCCGCGACAGCTGCTCCCACCGCGCGCACCAGCAAGGAAGGAAGAAGAAATGAGGAAGGAGATGAAAGAAGAAGAAGAAGAGAGAAGAGCCTTATTTAAAAACTCGGATGCTACAGTACCACCCAACTTTCTCTCCCCTCATCTACAGTGTTCGCCCCTTCACCTTCCCATGCAACTCCTGCACATTCACCTTCCCCATGCAAATCACACTTTAAACATCATTAGTCCACTAACCCTAGGTTAGGGATCTAACACTTTGGGTTGCATTTGAATTGAACTTCTTGGTGGATCGACTTAGACCAACGAAATGTTTTTCAATATAGTTTTGATGGTATAAAATCATATTAATGTTATATACGATTCAAGGCAACGGATACCAAACAATTTTCAAAAATATTTAATCAAACAAAATTTTGATTCAATGTATAATTCTATTTTTTTCGTTTTTTTTCTTTTAATTTTTTTTAAAACAAACACGGGCTAAAAACTTTAGATTCGATTTGTGTAAAATATATGAAATTCTACACCAACATTTGATCATAATCAACCATGTTGGAGGAAAGATCTAGAATATTTGAGCTACTGTGTACTGGTTGGGAAACTTCAATAGGAAAAGCATGAAATGGAAGATCATATTACTTAAGTTAATTGGTACCAATTATTCTTGCATTTTGGTAGACAACTTTAATGCTCTCGGCTCATGAACATAGCCACATGGGAATCGTTTATTTTCTAAATTGGGAGGCAAGTCAATGTTCAGTGATATCAGTACATTACAATGCGCCGTAGATTTAGATTCCTTGGTAAGATAGCTGTCATGGTAGTCCACATCACCTTTATTTCATGTGTGAAAGGATAACAAAAATTTCGACTTACAGTTCCTTAATTATAACCCATGACGCATGAGTTATTTTATTAACTCATTGTACGTGTTTTACTATTAGCCACCGCACCTTTACAAAACCATGACGCATGCGTTAATTTATTAGTATATCGTTTTCCATAGTATAACTTAAAATAAAGTTTAATTTTAGATTAGACGACTCATCACGATAATCAACGAGAGTCATTTGGTCTTTAGAAGTCTTTGCACACTTTAGTCACTAGTTTTGTTTTACTCACTTAGCTAGTTAAAGGGTTTCAATTTGAAATATATATTCTTATTACGCGACAACACCCAAGAAGAAATCCTCCGGTTACGCAATTTGACAAAATAAATGTAATATCAAATCCACATATGCTTACCAGACGACAAGTCAAACCCGGATGTAAAACGAAATATTTCTTAACTATTTTCTCAAAAAAATTGCCTGAATACATCCGGACTAACATGAGGCCACTTTAATAGCACCGATGTCTGGCGTCAGACGACACTGACGCATCTTCAGTGGGGGGTCGGTTTTCTCTTTCAAGTTACGTCACTTTCTTTATCCGTCACATCAGTTAAAACCAACTCTCCTAAATTTTCTTAATTATACACAGAAACAACTCAAACGTCTTACATTCTTTCCTCTCCACGTTTTCATTTGGGGATCAATTCTAGATAAAATACAAAAATGTCAATTTTTAAAAAATATAATCAAATAAAAATATATTTTCATTTTTTTTAAAATTTTCAAAATATTTTTGAAAACAAAAAAACAAAATTCACCGAATTTGGCGTCCAGGAGGATTTCCAGGCGGATATCCGTCCGAAAATCCACTCGAGTGGATCCGCCCTCCCATTAAGGGAGGGCAAATCGGGTGCCTAGTTTGGGCGCCCGATTTAGAGCACCTGTTAAGGGTTCTCTTATGCTGGCATCTGCGGTGCAGTTGAAAAAAAACCCAAACGCCATATGCTGACTTCTCTCTACGGTTATTTTTATATTGATAACTTCTTCTTCCAAATCGGAGGCTTGTTTCATAATACGCAAACGCTAGACACGTGATCAAGACACAAGTCACACACCCAAATTTGGGAAAGCAAAATTTCCAATGTGCCAAATACACCCTAAAATAGATGGAAGTGGGTTCCAAATTAATTTGAGAAAAAAAGATAACTAGACGACAATTTTTTTTGATAAAAATAAAGATATCATTTTTAAAAATCGTTGCAAAATAGTCTAATTTTATTATTTTGTGACGTATCACACCAAACATTCTCACATATCAATAATTCTTTATCATGTGTCGTGACGTAGTAACAACATGTTTAATTTGAAGAAAAAAATAATTCGATTTTTTTTCAAGAAACAATTCTAATTTTATTGTCTCTGAAGTATACGAAGCAAAAACCGCGGTTATTTACCTCAACCACGTTGTTGCGGGTCCCACTTGTTGATAACCTAAATCTCCGTAAGTCATTTTCAACGACCGGGCAAAGTGGACAATATTATATTACATGATATTATGTTTAGAGAAAAGTTGATGGTGTTGGTGGACCAGTGATTTGAGTGGAGACGTGTAGCAATTGCGGCGTCTTCTTCGCCTTGACGTTTGGACACGATGACGTCAGCGGACTTCTCTTCACGCGCTGTCTTGTGGAAACAAACGTGTCCAGTTTAGGGGAAAAGTGGGAGCATAGATGTTGTCGTTGGTGGTTGTGGGTCCGCATGTGCGTTTGCGTTGCACGAGTGACAAGTATCGCAACTGGGCGGTGCGGATCTATTTTTTGGGGTTTTTTGATTGCATGAAATTTCAAAACATCGTATTTTTATTTTTACGGTTTCTATATTACTATTTATATTAATTATATTAAAAAACTATACAAATTCAATTAATACCACTAAAAACTATACAAATTCAATTAATTTTATTTTGTTAACTTTTTCCGTTAAGGTTTTAACGTTCCGCTAACACCGTTAAAAATTTATTATTTTAATAGTAATATTAACAAATTCTACCATATATAATTTAACTTAGTAATCAAAATCTCATTTCTATGATCTTCACAACAAAACATTTAGATTTCAAAAATCAAGACTTTTAATTTTCACAAGTATAAACGTTGGTGTAGTATATTATGGTGTTTTTTTGCTATAAAATTAAAATTCAAAACATTTCGAATTTAAGTGTTTTGCAGTGAAAATCATAAAGATTTAATTCTTGTTTAAGTGTTTTAGAATTTATTTTTCATACGAAAAAATACACCAAAACACTTGTATCACCCTTTGTAATTGTGAAAATTAACAGTCTTGATTTTTGGAATTTAAGTGTTTTACTGTGAAGATCATAAAAATGACAGATTTGGATTACTAAATTATTAAATTATATATGATAGAATTTGTAAATATTATTATTAAATTAATAATTTTGTTAACGCGTTAACGAAACAATAGCGTTGTTAACGGAAAAAGTTAACGGAATAACATTAATGAAATTTGTATATTTTTTAGTATCATTAATAGAATTTGTATAATGTTTTAGTGACGTTAATACAAATAACGATACAGTGATGACATAAATGGAAATATGATGTTTTGAATGACATGCATGCAAAAAAAAAAACATTTTTTATATATAATCCAAAATCTACTTCTCAACCCAAATTTTGAAATAAGTGAATTACTACGGAACTAAATAAGAGATGGTACTAATACAGGAGGCGTTGAGTAGTCTAGCGTTGAGGTATAATTATTTTCATTCAGTTGGCGGTCCCACATGCGTTTTGAAAATAACCCACTGCTCGTCAACCTTTTGCGTAGTGAATATTAAGATATCAAACTTTCATTTTTATTATATATGTATATCATATTTATACTTAAGAAAATTGAACTGCTATTCGTCGCCGTAAAACTACTTAAATCGCCCGTAAGATTACCATTTTGCCAATCTACCCTTTCTACTAATATAACTCCTCATTTCACTCTTTTAACACAACTTTCTCTTCATATCACTCTTCTATTCCCCACATAAAATGTCTCGGAGACCAGGAAAAGAACCAGCAGAGACCCCTGACTACTCACATCTGGTAAATTACCTTGTTTATTTCAATTAATTTAAAAAAACATTTTTGAGTCGGGCGGTCGCGGGAGACGCCCGACCCAACGAGAGGGCGGTCGCCGGAACCGCCTCCCCCTTGGGGGAGGCGGTTCCCGCGACCGCTCGACCCAATGACCAGACGTCTGCGGGAGACATCTCCCACGTACGGTAGGCGTCTCCGGCAGACGCCTACCACGTAGGGTAGGCGTCTCCCGCAGACGCCCGTTTTTTTTTTGTTAAAATTGATTATAAATTGTGATAAGATTTAAATAAATTGAATATTATGTTAATAATGAGTTAAATTAGTTTAGTAAATCGTTTATTGATTATAAATTGTGATAATTAATAAATAAATTGATTATTGTGTTAGTAATTAGTTGTGTACGATTTTAGTAAAGGATTATTGATTAATTGTGATAATTGCTAAATTAATAGATTATTCAGTTAATAATTAGTTTAATTATTTTAGTAAATTCATTAATAAATTTGTATTTTTAAAATTGAATTAATAGTCATCGGGTTACCGTGGAGGAAAAGGGAAATCAATTCCCTTACGCGCGGTACGTAGTATAGCAGACGAGTCAGGTCCTTGTCATCCACGTACACGTGGTATTTCTGCTTCAGTTAGGAGAGAGAGAGATCTGTTACGTCGTCGTCAGACACCTGGAGAGTCTTTCGACGACGAGGATGATTCAGATGAGCTGAGGAGTCACGACGACAGTGACGATGGGGGCTGATACGACTTGGGTCCACAGGAGGAGGCGGTACATCAGGCCGGTCGATGACGGGGGCGACACGGTGGTCCTTCATCTGAGTGGGTCATTAAGAAGGATCGAGGTGGCCGGATGGTGACCGGTGATTCGAGTTCGTGCACTGCAGACACCCGAGCTCAGAAGAAGAAGAGGGGTGATGACGAGTCTTGGATCGTCACGGATATTATTCCCGGTGGTCCTGTAGATGGAAGCGTCATTCCGAGTTTCGGAGGCCACGTTGCCAGACGCATCTGGGATGGCGAGGAGCGGAAGGTTTTGAAGTGCCATAATAGGCACAGAGCCTGTACGACATTGCAGGCATGGCGCTCAGTGATGACTGAGGATATGACGGCGACCGTCGTTGACAGTGGATTGGGTCACTTGCCGTACAACATGTTTTCCTGCATCGACATGCCGTTGATTTCGGCATTCGTGGAGCGGTGGCAGCCTGACACCAACACTTTCCACTTGCCGTTCGGAGAGATGACGATCATGTTGCATGACGTCTTTCAGATTCTGCACATTCCTGTTGAGGGTCCCATGGTTAGTGCGCAGGCGCCGACATCTGAGTTGAAGTTATATGTATCTGAGTTGGTAGGTGTCAGCCTGGAGGGTCTTGGGCGGGATAACTCATTTTGGAGTGGCGGTGGTGTTAGTATCAACGTTGTGGAGGAGTGTTGCAGACGGGGGCGACCACCACGGACTGAGGATACGCAGATGACTGCTTATTTCTTCTTACTGCTAGGCTGCGTATTGTTTGTCGACAAGAGCGGTTCCAGACTGAGACCACGCGACTTATTGGAGGCTAGAGACCTAGATACCATTGGTGATTACTCATGGGGGTCGGCGACGTTGGCATATCTGTATCGCCAGCTGGGCATATCTAGTCGTGCTGATTGTGGTCAGATTACGGGTTGTCTTACACAAGCAGTGATGCGAAACTCGGCCATTTATATGCTGAAACAAAGGACCTATGTAATGTGCCAAATTTCGACGTCTCGAATCTTCAAGAAAGTTCCGAATATTCGTCAGCTGCATTTCAATAGACGAGTTCACGCGGTCGAAAAGAGTGTCGAGAGAGGCAGTCGATGTAGTGATCCACTCTTTCAGAGCCGAATGTGTACTTTCCACCCTGTAGTTCGTAGTGTTGCCGAAATGAAGAACTTGATTCGTCCAATTCAACACGAATTTTTCCTTATGCACCAACCACGTGTCTTCCACATACTTCGTCAGCACTGACCAGGAACTGTAAGAATCCTTCAGATTACAGACTGCTCTATCATAATCTGTCTGTGAATCAGAAAGCATGACTCTCCTCCATCTTCCACGTCTAAAACTCTCTGCAAGCTGCTTCTCCTTGCCGAATACGTGGTATGCGTAGTTGTACACGTCTTTGTTGATATGCCAGGTGCATAGTAAATGAGCTGACTCAGGAAAAACCTCTGCCACTGGTCGCATCAGACCCATCTCCCGGTCCGTAATTATTGTTGTCGGGCTAACAATATCCAATAACAGTTCTCGCAACCTCTCCAACACCCACCGGTAACTAGACTCGGTCTCATCCTGCAAAATCGCATATCCGACGAGGAAATTCATATTTGTTGGAGTAACCCCAACCATCTCAAACAAAGGCATCTTGTACTTGTTCGTCTTATACGCCGAATCCATACAGATCACGAATGGGTATGTACGCAACAACTGAACTGAAGTCGGATGTGCCAAAAATGCGTGAGTCAAGACATTAGTTTATTCATCTGCCACAATCCAATGCAAATACTTATGCTGCACTGTCTCTCTGAGAAACTGCTGCGCGGGATTCCTGTCTTCAGATTTTGTCCTCCTCATGTACTCTCTGAAGTTGTAAATGTGCCTTTGATTCGGATTATCGTCCGGAAATTTCTTCTTTACCGCCAACAAAATGTTAAGGGGTCTTGCTTGTGCCTCTGTCATATCCCGAACAATTTGCTTTGCCTTAGCACTAAGTCCGCTGACCTGTCGGTGACCCTCTGAATAAACTGCCAATGGGTGGTTGTGCTGCCCATACATGCTACTAGAAATAATAACCCATCCATCACGATCTCGTCGTTCCACCACTTTTACCAAAACCCGACAACCGCAACCTTTTCTTTTCGTATTCTTTCGCAGTGCAATACTCGTATCACGAGAACTCATCTCACGTCTGCGATCACATCTGAGGTAACAATCCATCCGGTTATCTGCTTTCGGTTTGTATGATGATATAACAAAAAAAATTCGGCTCCTATTGCAACTTGTTTCGCCCATTTACAGCCTTCCTCGATTGTTGTAAATATTTCTTTACTGTCAAAAAGCTCACTGTAATCTACTCCATCACCACCGAAATCTTGCAACGGAACCTGAAAAATTTGAATTTAACAGAAAATTAAAAAAAACAAAAAAATCGGGCGTCTGGCTAAACCGCCTCCACCAAGGTGGAGGCGGTTTAGCCAGACGCCCGAGTCGTGAAAAAAATTCCGCCCCCGTTACCTCGCCGGATTCAGGTGCTTCGCCAGACATTTTCGTGGTGTTGGTACTAGGAATGTGAGTAAAACTGAGTGAAACACCTTATTTAAAGACACGGGACGAAATCGGTATTAATTGATTTGTTAAGGGCAAAAATGTCATTTTTGGGACGATTTAAGTAGTTTTCCAGCGACGAATAGTAGTTCCCTAAGAAAACTGTACTGCGGTTTTTTCTTGGTGGGCTTCTGTAACAACACCATTGGTGGAGAAACGTTTGCTTATTCTCACCACATGCAAAATCTGATATATCAACATACCTTACTTTTTTCGTTTCCTCTAACTGATCGCGTTAATATACAACCAAATAGTGATATATCATTTTTATCATGAGATCATATTGTAATTTTCGTTTCGTTTTAAGAGATCATATCAATCTCTAGTCAAACAATGATATATCACGTCTAATATGATATTAACCACCATATTTTTTGTTTACTCCAACGAGATCGTGTAAATTTTCACCCATACAATATTGCATCACGTACAATGAGATATATCTAATTCATATTTTTTGCACTCAAGAGATCGTACGAATTTCTATCCAAATAATGATATATCACGTCCATTGTAATATATCAAGCAACAAGTCCTACGACAAGATATTCTGTTAGGGCATGTTTAACGGGTCGAGCACCCGAATGGACGCCCGAGCACCCATCGGGTGGGGGGCACGTGTCCCCCCCATTAGTCCATTTTTTGTTTTTTATTTAGTGGAGATTTTATTATTAGAGTTAATTGATAATGTATTGTGTATTTTTTAGTAATGTGTAGTGATAGATATTTATTATCGTGTGATCACTGTTTAATTACGCGTGCACTGTGCCATCACGCTTAGACTATTCAATCACGCATGCACTATGTAGTCACGCTTGTACTGTGTATTCACGCACATACTGTGCATTCATGCGAGTGCTGTGCAACGAATACTTCTATCTACTCCCAACTATAAATACATCTACCTATCTCCTTAACTCCTCACATCTTCTTAAATTCTTCACTCTTATTAGCTTCTCATCTCAATGTCGGATAATAGTTCAAACTCCGCTCAATCCGACGATAACAACTGCAGTGAGACATTCGATATGATGGACCGTGCTATTCATTTGGCAGCCCAGACTGTGTATGAACGAAGTATACGTCCTAGGGTTCGTCGAAGGAGAACGACAAACCCAGATAGAGATCATGAACTTGGTTACCGTCGCCTTAGGGACGATTATTTTTCTGACAACCCTGTCTATTCTGATTCTCTTTTCAGGAGAAGATTTCGGATGCGAAAGCATGTCTTTCTGCGCATTCACAACGCCCTTGAAGCATCTGATATCTTCTTCCAACGAACCCCATATGTAATTGGTAGAATGAGCATTTCCGGATTACAAAAAACAGCGGCAACAATACGAATGCTAGCCTATGGCGTGTCAGCTCATGGGATCGATGAATACTTAAGAATCAGTGCAACTACATCTAAAAATGCCTTCCTCAAATTCTACAAAGGTGTTATTAACATCTTCGGCCCTGAGTATTTACGCCGACTAACTGCAAATGACTTGGCACAACTACGCCACATTGGTGAGCAACATGAGTTCCCAGGTATGATGGGGAGTATTGATCCTATGCACTGGGTTTGGAAAAACTGCCCGACTGCTTGGAAGAGACAACATCAAGGGCGTTCTGGGAGAGCAACCATGATTATTGAAGTAGTGGCATCGTACGACTTATGGATATGGCATTCCTTCTTCGGAATTCCTGGTTCGGCCAACGACTTGAACGTCCTGCAACAATCTTCGGTTTTCGACGACATACTGGAAGGCCGAGCTCCCTCTGTAAATTATGAGGTAAATGGTGGTCAATATGATATGTGATACTATCTTACCGATGATATTTATCCATAGTGGGCCGCCTTCATTCAATCCATCCTTCAGTCTTAAACCCCGAAGCACAGGTTGTTTGCTGAAGTGCAGGAGGCGACGCGTAAAGATGTAGAACGCGCTTTCGGAGTGTTGCAAGCGAGGTGGGCGATCATCAAAAATCCCGCTCTCGCCTGGAGTAAGGACGTACTATCAAAAATAATGTCAGCTTGCATCATCATACATAACATGATTGTGGAGGATGAACGCGACTCTTACGCCAATTTTGGAGATATTCGCGAATTTATGGAAGATCAAGATGGAACTTCTGCTGAGGAAACACGATATTCGACCGATCGTATAACGGATATTCACGATTTTTTTGTCAATCAAGATCGGGTGCGTGACAGGAATCAACATTTGGATCTGAAAGACGATTTAATCAAGCATATATGGTAATGCTATGAACGATGAGCAGTTTGAACACGGGTTTAACGCAATTTGTAATGTTCTATTTCGAAGTCCAGTTTATGTAATATGTATTGTCGTTTGTTAACTTTGAATGTAATATTTTGAATTTAAGTTTATGCAATATGTAATGTGGTTTCGTAATATTTAATAATAATTTCGTGATTTAATAGTTCGAGTTAAATATTTTCGAGTTAAAGTAATTAGAAGTAGTGATTTCAATTAATATTATGTAAAATGTAATTTGTTAAATGTTGTGTAAGTATGAAAATTGTTTAATTAAGAAAATACGTGGAGGAAAGAGAGGGTAGGGTGGGTGGGGGTAGTCCGGGCATGGTTAATGTTTTTTTTTGTGGGTGAGGTGAGCTGACGTAGCGAAAAGAGGGAGCAGGGCGCTCGGGATAGCCCGGACATGGTTAAACATGGTCTTATGAGATGCGAATGAACGAGGGAAGAGAGTGAAAACAAAAATGAGTGGAAGGGCTTTGAGAAGCTGGAGTCCATTATGGATCCCCAAAAAGAATAGGATAAACACTACTCCAATATTAATACGATAACCATTTAGGCTTGTTTTTTAGGGTTTAATGACCTGTATTCGATTGTTTCAGTTATCCAAAATTTAAGAGATATGGGTCTCAAAATTTCATTCCAGTGGATTCGAACAATTGTTTTCCAATTTTTTAAATACGGATACAGATATCAAATTCAAAAAAAAATAAGTGGATGCAGTTACAAATTTACTTTCCCCCGGAAACAGATAGAGAGTCCATAGATTCCAAAAACAACAATATATATTATTTACATACCTAAATGTATCATATAATTGTTGCTTCTTCTTTTTACTTCTTAAATTACTAATAATAGTTTATAATGTATCAAATCAGTATGTTTGAGTTAACTTTATGAAACCAAATATCTAAAATTACTATAAAAAATACTACGTAAGCTTTCATTTCCACAAAAAGCTACATTATTGGGGTCTTTTTATCTACTTTGTAGACTATACTAATTTTAAAAGCTAAAATAGTGTAAAAGTTACTCCAAACACGAAATCAAATTTTGTTCTCATTATTGAATGTTCGTAACCCAACTTAAAAACATCATTAACAAGCTTTCTCTACGTTTTTCTGTTATTGCCAAGTAAAATAATTCTTAATACATTTATTTCTAACATATAGATAATATATTTTATTTTTGATATGATATTTTGACAGTTTGACCACCTCTCCAATTTTCCTTCCAATTAATGGACTATGTATAAAATATTATAGATAGGTAAAGATATTAGTGGAACTCTCAAGCAAATGCATAGGTATATATATAGTGCCTAAAATTCTGGTCAGGGGTTACATTTGTAAGGATGTCTTCAGCAAATTGGAAAACATTTGGTTGATTTGATTTGAAACTCAGTTAGATATTTACCTACGAATGGGTATCTAGATAGTTTTATACCATTGTAATTCGACCAATTTTCATCTACCTGTCTCACCATTGATAGTCGAAAAAATAAAAGGGGTTAGAATCCTAAGGAATACAAAATCCAAAAGGGTTGGTATCTAGAATTGCCATATAAACCAGGAGATATTCAAAAATTTAGAGAAATCACCATACCAAGAACCACATTTGAGAGGAGACTGGAACGAGACCAGGTTAAGGGGCAACTAAAACTAGTATCAAAATCATGTGTCACCTTCTTTGTGGATTTAGTAGGGGTGTCAATGGATCGGATACGGATCAGATATAGGTATATCTATATTCGTATCCGCATGAAATTTACGGATATGGATATGGATACAGATTGTTTGCAGATATGAAAAGTCTATATCCGTTCAGATATTTGACGAATTCAGAGCGGATACAGATATTATCCGCATCCGTAAACATAGTTCCCCACCTTGTAATATTTTTTCATTTTCACTTAGACAAATTCTTATACATAGCTACATTTATAACTTTATTTGGTTCAAATATTAATTTACTTTATCTTAACTTCTAACTCCATATTCTAAAAATGATAACGATATTCAATGCTTGAATAAATGTGATCAGTAGATGTATTTTTATTTGAATAAATAAATATAAATTATATATTCAAAATATAATCACACAAGGTTGAAATAATAATACTTCTAGGTATAATAATGTATTGCATAAGTATATGATACAAATATGGATACAGATCTTATAATATAGATATTCAATCTCGGATCGGATGTTATTCGGATCGGATGTATCAATATCCATATTCGTATTCGGATGTCCTGAATATTACACGAATCGAATATTATTCGGATTGGATATTGTTCGGACCGAATATTTTTCGAACCAACGAATTTCCGAATTTCAAACATCCATTGACACCCCTAGGATTTAGTTTTGTGCGTTTACGTACTTAAGTACTAATCTAGAGGTCCTAGAAATGGAGATTAAGTGGTGAGGTGTGTCTAAGTGTCATGCATAAAACTAAGTATACAGTAGAGTGTGTGATATACAAGTCATATATGACGAAGTGTACGATACATCCAATTACATGGTAAACTATAGACATACATGTATTACCATGAAAACTAAATTAATTTCATATTCTCAAGCATGCTTTAAGTACCATGTTTAGCCATTAAAGCTGAAGGGAATGTGTTCTAAAAGTTTTACTTTTAAATGTCAATTATTATGAATTGAATGAGAAATCATTTTGTTCCTTGTTTATGTTATTCGTCTTTTAGAAGTGTTAAGGAAGAGACTATTGGTCCTTAACCGTAGAGCTCTAAAAGATATTGGTTTACATAAAACAAAAGATATTCGCAATCATGGTAATTAACATGGGACATTAATTACCGAGTTAAGATTGTCGTGTTGGTCATAGATCATTGTAGCTCTACAAGTGAGTGACGACACGGGTATGCAAAAGAGGAAAATATTACTTTTGTATACTGAATAGACCTAATAAGTAAAATATTATAGAAATGTGTTTCTGTGTCATTAATATTTTACTGTGTCTTTGGTCCTTTGATATGAGACTTATATCTAATCACCTAAGGAATACTTAATTAGATCAATGTCTTGAACTATCGATCAGTGTAGTGTAAAGGCATCGGTTGGTTAAGTATAACTTTCGTTGGAGAAGATAGTTAGTCAAAAGATTATCATTGCCCCTCTTAATTGAGTGATGATATTAGTGGGCCCCTTGATAAAGCAAAGTTATAATGTGCACAATGTGATTTGAGTTAAGTCACATATTTATAACTAGCTTAAAGAGATCAAGAAATGAATACTAATACAAAGATGACACAATACTACTTTGTGTGTATTCTTAATATCATGAGGCAAGGGACGGACACAAGTGGTGCACTCCATCACTAAATGGATCGGGTTTTGGTTCGAGTGGAATTAAGACATCTAACTAATTGGGAGCTATAATGTGTAGCTAGATACCGCTTATAGCTTGTGATATTAAGCTCTTAATATCACTGCCAACTTAGTTTAGATCCTCCCATAGGTCACACCGCAAAAACCGTGAAACAAGAAGCTTGATTTTTGGTTCATATGATGTGTCGGGTTTCTCATAGAAAATATGACACATGTGGTGAACAAGTAAAATCAATTATGTTGTATATAAACATAATTAGAATCATGATAAATTCATATGAGATGCATATATTATGGGGTGCAATAATTTATTGTTGCATAGGATAATACATTGCATAAGTTGTGAATTTGCTAAAACCCCCTTAAGTTCAAATTTTGTTGGAAATAAATCCAAAATTTGAAATAGGCAAAATCGGGTAGAAGTTCGGTAATCCGTTGAGGTTCGGTCGACCGAAGGATCTATGGATCGGTCAACCGAACGTGGAACGGATAATCGTAATTGATTGACCGAACTTGACCAAAGTGCGTGGAGCTTTGGTACGGTGTACCGAACCAGAAACGGTCGACAGAACAATGTCAAGTTCCGATATTTTTGGTTAACCGAAAAGCACTCGGTCTTACACGTGAATGGGTCCGATCGGTTAAGGAGAATTTTCCCCTTAAGATTCGGTCATCCGTCACGTACTCGGTTAAACGATCGTGACAAATTCGGTTAACCGAGTGGGACTCGGTAAACCGAACAACGATCGATTTTCTGCCTTTGATTATTAAGAGATTAATTTGATCGATGGTTGGATTAGCTCCAAATTTGGTCAAACGTTTTGTGGGTGCATATAATGCATTATGGAATTAATTTGTGAGAGAAATTGTCATAAAACCGTGGCTTAAGAATAGCCATGATTAAGAGTAAGATTGGAACCTATAAATAGGTCCTTATTCTCCCTAATTGTGACACATACAATTCAATAATTATTTTCTCTCTTAATTCACCACAAAAACCCACGAAAATTCTCTTAGTTTTCTAAGTCTTTGGAAGGAGAAATCTCAGAGGCTAAGGAAGGGGTTTGTAGCTAGATTCTAAGCTTGTTTGGAGATTGATTGGCTAGCTCCTTTCTCTCCAACCTTGTTTAGGGTTTCGGTGAACACTCGGAGGCATCCGGCGCGGCGAGAAGCATCCCCAACGTCTCCGAATCTTCAAGAAGTTTTTGAGAACTTCTAGGTATGAATTTCGGAGCCCTTGTTTGTTTTAATAGAGTTTTGAAACTAGATGTTAAAACAAACCGATGCATGCATGAAATAAATCAAAGAAAATTGTAATTGATCCTTATTATACATAAAAATTTCGAAAATATATATGTATAATTAAACATGAAATCCTACAAAAGCATCATTTAATCATACAACAACCTAGTTCATTCATGTAAACACACATCATTTCTTGGATCCATTCATAATCAAGTCAAAACCATCCATAAATATAAAAATCTATACAAGCAAACATACCAAAACTTAGATTAAGCGTAAGTTAAGATCCTAGTGTGGTCATTGACCCATCAGCAGTAAGCTAAGCATGACACAAGTATAAACTTATCATTAAACCCATGGAAATGACTACAAGTGGTGCAAACTCATCATCACACAACCATCACCCACACCCACACCCACACCCACCCATACATCCTCCACTCTCAAGGGTGGATTTAAAACAAGAAACTGAAGGATTTCATGTTTAATTATGCATGTATATTTTCTCGAATTTTTATGCACAATAAGGATCAATTTACAATTTTCTATGATTTATTTCATGCATGCATCGATTTGTTTCAATATCTAGTTTCAAAACTTTATTAAAACAAATATGGGCTCCGAAATTCATACCTAGAAGTTCTCTAAAACTTCTTGAAGATTCGGAGACGTTGGGGATGCTTCTCGCTGCGCCGGATGCCTCCGAGTATTGACCAAACTCTAAACAAGACCGGAGAGAGGGAAGCTAGTCTCTCAATCTCCGATAGGGTTTAAAATCCAATTACTAACCCCTCTTTAATTCCCTTGAGAAGATGATCTCTTAAGAACTAAAACTAAACTTAAGAATTAAGGAATTTTCGTGGAGAATTATGGAGATAGAATTTCTCATAAGAAAATAATCAATGAAAATTAAGGAGGTAATGAGATAAACTTGTATTTATAAGTTCTCTCCAAATTACTTATTCATGTGCAACCTCTTGCCCATGATTTCATGCAAAATTCCATCTAACCATCCATTATTTAATAATAAATAATATTAACCACGAATTAAATCAATTATGGACCAATTCCATGCATGATCTAATTAATTCTTAAATTAATTATGCATTAACCGTCTGGACCGGTCGACCGTTTGGAGGTTCGATCGACCGCTCGAACCAGGTTTCGGTCGACCGTTCGTAACAGGAATTATTCCATTGCTATGTTCGGTCGACCGACCGATTACATTCGGTCGACTGTTCGAACAGATGAAAATTCCCTGTTATCGGTCGATACATGTCCGGTCGACCGTGCCCGATCGGTCGACCGTTTACTGCTAACCGATCGACCGTTGGAGCACTGTTCTGCAGAATTGTCAAATTTCGGTTTTACCCCTACAAAATTTGACATTTCGGGATTAGTAGTAAATTCACAACTTATGTAACATATTATCCTATGTAATGATCAATCATTACACCCCATAATATTTACATCACATATGAATTTAATTTAGATTCTAATTATGTTATTAATCACAACATAATTTTGATTTTGCTTGTTCACCCCATGTGTCATATTTTCTACATGAAAAAATCCCATTTCTTGTTTCCTAGTTTTGTGGTGTGACCTATGAGAGGATCTAAACTAAGTTGGCAGTGATATTAAGAGCTTAATATCACAAGCTATAAGCGGTATCTAGCTACACATTATAGCTCCCAATTAGTTAGATGTCTTAATTCCACTCGAACCAAAACCCGATCCATTTAGTGATGGAGTGCACCACTTGTGTCCGTCCCTTGCCTCATGATATTAAGAATACACACAAAGTAGTATTGTGTCATCTTTGTATTAGTATTCATTTCTTGATCTCTTTAAGCTAGTTATAAATATGTGACTTAACTCAAATCACATTGTGCACATTATAACTTTGCTTTATCAAGGGGCCCACTAATATAATCACTCAATTAAGAGGGGCAATGATAATCTTTTGACCAACTATCTTCTCCAACGTAAGTTATACTTAACCAACTAATGCCTTTACTCTACACTTATAGATAGCTTAAGACACTAGTCTAATTAAGAACTCCTTAAGCGATCGGATATAAGTCTCATATCAAAGGACCAAGGACACAGTAAAATATTAATGACACAGAAACACATTCCTATAATATTTTACTTGTTAGGTCAATTCGGTATGCAAAAGTAATATTTTCCTCTTTTGTGTACCCGTGTTGTCACTCACTTGTAGAGCTACAATGATATATGACCAACACGACAATCTTAACTCGGTAATTAATGTCCCATGCTAATTACCATGATTGCGAATATCTTTTGTTTTATGTAAACCAATGTCTTTTAGAGCTCTACGGTTAAGGACCAAGAGCCTCTTCCTTAACACTTCCAAAAGACGAATAACATAAACAAGGAACAAAATGATTTCTCATTCAATTCATAATAATTGACATTTAAAAGTAAAACTTTTAGAACACATTCCCTTCAATCTCCTACTTGTTATCAAAGTTTTCTTTCACATACATTCTCAATGTATAAAAAATTAATAACTAGGGTAACCTTCCCAAACCACCTATCAAGCCAATCCACATGGATCCTCGTATCCATGGACTCGAAATATATTTTGTCTCTTAGCTTGGTATGAAGGTTTGTTGATTGGATCAGTTGTGCCACTGTTGTGTCCACCTATTTATTTGTTTTGTCTTTCGTTGGTGGTTGAGTTAGCTGTAGTGATATTACTCCTAACTACACTAGCTCATACCTCCACCTTCGATAATGATGACGCATCATCACTCCAACCACTTATTGTCTAGAATTCCTATAAGAATTGCCTCAAAACAGCCCTCGGCAATTTTCTCCTTTGTCTTCCATAAACAAGAACCTTATCTTTAGTCCGGTTAAGGTACTTCAGAATATTCTTGACCGCAATCCTATGATTAGGACTTGCGTTGGATTGGTGACCTCTTGTCACGTTTAGAGCATACGAGATATTGAGTCTTGTGCAAGTCATCGTGTACATGGTCCTTCCTTTTGCCAAAGCATAAAGGATACCTTCATGTACTCCAAGTCTTTGTGTGATTGAGCACATTGAGACTTCTTGAGTTGCACACCTATACTCATACTTATTGGCATATTGTCCATATCGGAATTGTTCACCCTGAACATTTCAAAGATCTTGTCAATGTATGCACGTTGACTGAAGCCAATGAGTCTACGGGATGTATCTCAATGTATCTTGATTCTCAAGATGTGTTGAGCCTCATCCTTTTCTTTTCATTGAAATGCCGATTTTAATGAAATTTCTCGTTTGCTAATGCTAAGGTATATGATTGCTCATGAGCAATATGTCATCGATATATAAGATCAGAAGTACTACATGGCTCCCACTAATCTCCTTGTATCAACAATGTTTTCCTTTACTTTGAATGAAGTGAATCTTCTTCATCTCTTCGTTAAAGCGTTTGTTCCGACTCCTCGATGCTTGTTTCAATCCATAAATGGATTATCGAAACTTGCATTTCTTCTCGCTATTATTTTGATCATCAAAACCTTGAAGTTGTACCATGTACATATCTTCCTCCAAGTTCCTGTTTAAGGAACACCATTTTGATATCCATTTTCCATATCCCATAATTGTGAAATGCGGTAATAGTGAGCATAATCCGAATAGATTTTAATATGGCAACTTCTCAAAAATTTCATCAAAGTCAATTTCTTGAATTTGAGTATAACTTTTGCTACAAGCCTTGCTTTGTAGGTTGTCAAGTTACTATCCATGTTTATCTTCCTCCTAAAAGCTCATTTATACCAAATGATATTTTCTCTTGAGGAAGGCTAATCAAGTTTCATACTTGATTATCATACATGGATTCTACTTCGGATTCCATGGCTTTTAACCATAGTTTGGAGTCTTTTCCATTGCTTCTCGGAAGGTCGAGGGATCTTTGGTATCTAGTACCATGATCTCATGAAGTCCCACATACTTATTGGGTTTCTTCCTTTCCCTCATTGACCTTCTTAGTTCTTTTGGTTCTTCTCGTGTCTCTCGAACTTCTTCCACAATTTCTTGAGGAATAGGTTCATGTTCGACTCTCGAACGCACACTAGGTGAGGATGATTGAGATTTTCTCACAATTACTTGTAAGGATCTCTCGCTCATGCTCCCACTAACCAAATGAATCTCGGTTGGGCCTTCATGATTTTGAATGCAACATTCACATCATGATCTTGTAGAGTATCTTGAGTTTCCTCAAGTTCAACTCTACTCCCTCTACTTTTCTCTCTTTTCCAGAGATTCCAGAAAAACCATATCTCTCTCTACAATCTTTCGATTGGAGGTGATACACTAAAAGTAGTATCCTCTTATCGTACGAGGACAACCTATAAAGAAGCACTTATCCGCTTTTGGTTAAAGCTTGGTTGACATCAATTTCTTGATGTATACCTCACAACCCCAAATCTTGAGAAAGTCGAGCTTATGAGTCTTTCAACTCCATAGCTCACAAGACATTTTCTCCACGGATTTGGATGGAACATTATTTAGTGAGTTTGTGATTATTTGCAGTGCATAATTCCAAAAGTAAATAGGCAATTTAGATTGACTTATTATTGATCGAACCATGTCGAGCAATATCATGTTCCTACTTTAGGAATAAGTCAAATTAGGTATCCTAAGCACTCACCCCTACGAACTTTTCATAGAGACTCGATATTCTTGTTGAGTCGGTTCACTACTTCATCCTCGAATTCCTTGAACTTGTCAAAGAATTCACTTTTGCTTCCCATTAGACAAATATAGTCATAATGACTATAGTTGTCCGTGAACAAAATGAAGTACCTTAAACGTCCCTTGCACTTGTACTTATCGGACCACATACATTAGAATGTATTATATCCAATTAGTTATTCGTTTTCGTTCCTTTCTTCTTGAAAGGTCTCTTGGTCATTTATTTGACCAATCCGATAGTGCTACAAGATTGTATCATTCACGTGAGTTATCTTAGTTCCTTTTGTTATTGTTTATTTATTATTTATTTCAAGCAAATAGAAGTCATTCCATACGAATGTATTTGCATAGAGAATTCCATTCTTCGATATAGACAAGCAAGAATTAAAATTTATCCATATCTAAAACTTGATACAGAAATATTCTTGCTAATCGAAGGCACATAATAAACATTCTTCAAAGCAGAAATTTAAATCACTAGACTATTGAATTTCTATAAAATTTTGTACAATTGCAGTGATGCTTGTACTATTTCCAATCTTCAATATCATCTCGTTCTTCACGAGTTCCCTCCCATCCTTCAATAGCTGCACATGAAAATTATGTGAGCACAAGATCCGGTAACCCATTACCAAATCAAGGATAGAGGTGATTAAATTTATCTCAATAACAAACATACCTATGACGTTTCTTGGGCGCCTACGTTCAATCATCCCATTTTCAAGGTCTTCCTTGTATTTGGGGCAATTAGGTCGGATGTGTCCCTTTTCACCGCAGTGAAAGCACTCCTTGTTGGGAGTTGGAGATTTGAAAGATTTCCCCGTTGAGGCACTCCCATGAGCACATCCTACTCCCTTGCTCTTAATTGACGTATCTTTGGTAAATTTGCCTTTACCTTTGTTGATCTTTTTCCTCCTCTCATGGATGGCTAGGACGTGATTGTCCCGACCCTTGCCCATGTCAACTTCTGCCGTTTTGAGAGCGTTGTAAAGCTCCTCAAGACTCACCCATTTTTCACGCACATGATAGTGCATCACAAAGTCCTTGAAGGACGGGGCTAGAGAGCCAAGAATCAGATCTTCGACAATGTCATTGGGCATTGGAGAAGAGAGCTTCGACAATTTCTCAAGGTATCCTTGCATCGTGAGAAAATGCATGGACACCGATGTTCCCTCCGCCATATGGCACCTTGTGAGTGCGATGGTGGTCTTATAGCGCTCATTTCGGGCACTATCCATGAACATCTTTGTTAAAGCTTCCATGGTCTTCTTGGGTTTTGAATCCAAGTATTTCGCTTGAAGCGAGTCACCCATGGATGCCAACATTAGACCGTGAACTTGGTTCTCTTGGTCTTCCCACTTGGCTATCGCCTCTTTCTCATTACCGGTTGTCTTCTCATTCAATTTTGGGATTTCACCATCTAAAATATGAGATAGTTTTTCAAACCTCAACACGATATTAAGATTGAGTTGCCATTTCATGAAGTTTGAGCCATCATTTTGCAAATGATTCTTTTCGATCATAGATCGCACAATTGGTTGGATATTAGACATTTCTACAAAATAAATTATACAGGATTTTAATGTCAATTTTATGTTTTAAAATACATACATACAAATGTAAATGTTGCAAAATAAAAAGTTTGCCCATAAATGCAACAATCCAAGATCCCATTAATTGTAATATAGACTAGCTAAGGGCTATCGAATACATTACAACATCAAGGTAAGAAAAACATTTTCTAATCACAACCTTTTTGAATTTTAGCAATATTAGCATCTTCAAACTCTTGTGATTCTTGTCGTTTTAATTATGAGGGAATGCGACCTATCCTCGTAAGAAAAACTTTTTCCCAAAACCGAGCGAGGGCTCTAGGTAATGTTAAGAAAACTTATTTTCATTTGATACGAGATACGTTTATCCATTGTATTCACAACTAAACATACTTGGGGTTCACTAGGGTGAAACACACCTCATATGTCTAATTGTGGCACAACAATAGGCAACCATTATATCTCCCACTATTCCCAAAGATGGAGGGAGCTATCTCCCGCTAAGGGCGAGCAGAGTATCCCTCAATCAATGGTTGTTAGTGGATGAAATAAGAAGGAAATTATCCTTAATTTTTGTTGGACAATTTCATATATTTACATGTGATTTGGAATTTTAGGTTATCATGCATATTAATATCCATACACATCCTATCATTCACCACATTCATCACATGCATAGCAGAAATTAAAAACAGAAATTAAACATTCACACAATCCACATCGTGTGAGTTTATATGTTCCCTTCGATCCTTGATACTCGATCCCCGATCCTCGATCCTCGATC
Organism: Triglochin maritima; assembly: GCA_963682175.1. Taxonomy (NCBI): domain Eukaryota; kingdom Viridiplantae; phylum Streptophyta; class Magnoliopsida; order Alismatales; family Juncaginaceae; genus Triglochin; species Triglochin maritima. The sequence goes on from OY821772.1 coordinate 33,376,773, forward strand.
GATGCGCTACAGCGGCGACTTCCTCTTGCACCGGAGATGTAGATTTTACAGAAAATAAACATGCTCCTCACATTCGATAAAAACCGACTAGTGCAAGTCCTATGTAAAACCTCTCATATGCATATGCTATTATCTAAAAGATGGAAATAGAGAATTTGGCTTTTACATACATAAGCCCCTGTATTATAACAATTATAAACATTCATAGGCGCTGATTTGGAACATATAAACTCACAATTCCTGCAAAAACAACTCGAGCATCCATGCACGCAGTATCGCTATCAACTATCCAACCTAGTTTATCAAGCATCTAGAATCCCAAAAAATTCTTTGAAAAACATTTTGAAATCCATTAAAAACGTTTTTCATGCATCCATAGTTCAAAAATTAATTATGAACCGCTGTCCATCCAATTTCCAATGGAAAGATGAATCGCAGTTTTTCGGTTTTGTTGATTCTCTTACAAAATAATCGTTTATACTTAAAACAAAATTATTGCAAGTTAGACAAATGTCTAAATATTAACTCTAATAATTACATGGCATGTTTTAAACACTTAAAACATTCAGAACGAATTATTATGGAGAATTACATCAACAAACATCCATAGACCGAAAAAACCGGTAAATCGAATTGTTTAAATCTTAGATGGTAAACTAAATTCGTTTACAGCCTTAAATCATGAGAAAATTGAACCCAAAGCTCTGTTACCACTGAAGGATTTCATGTTTAAATATGCATGTATATTTTTTCGAATTTTTATGCACAATAAGGATCAATTTACAATTTTCTATGATTTATTTCATGCATGCATCGATTTGTTTCAATATCTAGTTTCAAAACTTTATTAAAACAAATATGGGCTCCGAGATTCAAACCGAGAAGTTCTCTAAAATTTCTTGAAGATTCGGAGACGTTGGGGATGCTTCTCGCTGCGCCGGATGCCTCCGAGTATTCACCAAACTCTAAACAAGATCGGAGAGAGGGAAGCTAGTCTCTCAATCTCCGATAGGGTTTAGAATCCAATTACTAACCTCTCTTTAATTCCCTTGAGAAGATGATCTCTTAAGAACTAAAACTAAACTTAAGAATTAAGGAATTTTCGTGGAGAATTATGGAGAGAGAATTTCGCATAATGATTGACATCATTTCATGCTCATATTTGTATCTTATATCCATTATCTTTCACCTAAACAATGCTATGTCACGAGTTTTATGTTTAGTTTTCAGGAATAAATAGGTTTGGACAGATGAAACATAAAAGGACCCAAAATCTGGGAAAAAGGACTGGATTGTGAGATCTGGGGACCAAGATGCAAGGGAGAAGGACCAGAACCCAAGACAGAGGGACCTAAGAGCAAAACAGAATACTTCACACCGTCATGAGGAGTATTTTAGCAATTGGATTCGGGTCGGAGCTCCAACAAACCAACCAGATGCATCCAAGACCAACAAACACTTCAAGCCAAGCCCACAAAGAAAACCAAACGGATCTAAACCATATAGACCGCCAATTGGCGGTCTGGAACCGCCAATTGGCGGTCCAGATGGCCCAGAATCCGTTTAGTTTTCTGTAGCACGTGTATTAGTGTATGCTTAGTGTATTTTTGGTATTGGTTTAGTCCCACATCGGGGGATTGTCCCGGATTAGCTTTTTCCATGCCTATAAATAGAACTCTTCACCTTCTATTGTAATCACACCATATTTTAAGTGGCTATTCTTCCTACTAGAAGTGAGGCCTTGAAGCACACACTAAAGTAGGAGGATGCTACTTTTAATGTGAGTCATTTTATCAATAAAGTTTTGTGTTTCTTTCATTGTTTGTTTTATGCTTCTTTTATTGTTTATGCATGTTTTAGTTTAATCTTCTTTTAATTCTAGCTTAGTTTTAATATGATTTCTTTCCATAGTTTAATAATTAGTGTAATGTTTAGTGAGTAGTTCTATCCCCTTTGGGGGGGTGGAGTAGATATACATACATGCATTAGAGAATGGGATGAATGCTTTAATTTCAATGTGTTGATTAAACATGAATGTATGCTTGCTTGTTTAGGATAGAATTTATAACTTGATGAGTTTTGCCAAAATGATTAGACACCTCTCATGCTTGTTTAGGTTCTGAAATAAACAACTTGCATATGTAAATGTTAATCAACCAAGTTGGTGAATAGATTGATAGGTTTTGCCATAACATGTGGACACTTCCTATGCTTGACAAACACCACCTTCATGTGCTTAAAGAATGTATTCTACACCCACCTCTTTGCTTGTGTGCACTCACTCCACCCCTTAGGGGTTTTCCATTCCTGAAATTCCAGCATTCTTGTTTTGTTCTTAGCTTAGTTCTTATTTCATCGTTTGTTTGCTTCTTCCACATTTCATACTTCTTAGCGTAATGTAGCGTAGGTTAGCATAATCAATCTTTCTCTTCCCTATTTTGCCACTTGATTTCTGATAAACAAGAGGCTGCTCACCTCCCTGTGGACCACCCGTACTTGCCACCGCTTCATCGCGGCCGTGCACTTGCGGTTTAATTAAAACGTTTAACACATAAGAAAATAATGAATGAAAATTAAGGAGGTAATGAGATAAACTTGTATTTATAAGTTCTCTCCAAATTACCTATTCATGTGCAACCTATTGCCCATGATTTCATGCAAAATTCCATCTAACCATCTATTATTTAATAATAAATAATATTAGCCACGAATTAAATCAATTATGGACCAATTCCATGCATGATCTAATTAATTCTTAAATTAATTCTGCATTAACCGTCTAGACCGGTCGACCGTTTGGAGGTTCGATCGACCGCTCGAACCAGGTTTCGGTCGACCGCTCGAACCAGGTTTCGGTCGACCGTTCAATAACTCGGTCGACCATTCGTAACAGGAATTATTCCATCGCTATGTTCGGTCGACCGACCGATTACATTCGGGCGACCGTTCGAACAGATGAAAATTCCCTGTTATCGGTCGAGACATGTCCGGTCGACCGTGCCCGATCGGTCGACCGTTTACTACTAACCGATCGACCGTTGGAGCACTGTTCTGTAGACTTGTCAAATTTCGGTTTTACCCCTACCAAATTTGACATTTCGGGATTAGTAGTAAATTCACAACTTATGTAACATATTATCCTATGTAATAATCAATCATTACACCCCATAATATTTACATCACATATGAATTTAATTTAGATTCTAATTATGTTATTAATCACAACATAATTTTGATTTTGCTTGTTCACCCCATGTGTCATATTTTCTACATGAAACCCGACACATCTTATGAACTCAAAATCCCCATTTCTTGTTTCCCAGTTTTGTGGTGTGACATATGGGAGGATCTAAACTAAGTTGGTAGTGATATTAAGAGCTTAATATCACAAGCTATAAGCGGTATCTAGCTACACATTATAGCTCTCAATTAGTTAGATGTCTTAATTCCACTCGAACCAAAACCCGATCCATTTAGTGATGGAGTGCACCACTTGTGTCCGTCCCTTGCCTCATGATATTAAGAATACACACAAAGTAGTATTACTATTCATTTCTTTATCTCTTTAAGCTAGTTATAAATATGTGACTTAACTCAAATCACATTGTGCACATTATAACTTTGCTTTATCAAGGGGCCCACTAATATCATCACTCAATTAAGAGGGACAATGATAATCTTTTGACTAACTATCTTCTCCAACGTAAGTTATACTTAACCAACTAATGCCTTTACACTACACTTATAGATAGCTCAAGACACTAGTCTAATTAAGAACTCCTTAAGCGATCAGATATAAGTCTCATATCAAAGGACCAAGGACACAGTAAAATATTAATGACACAGAAACACATTCCTATAATATTTTACTTGTTAGGTCAATTCGGTTTGCAAAAGTACTATTTTCCTCTTTTGTGTACCCGTGTTGTCACTCACTTGTAGAGCTACAATGATCTATGACCAACACGACAATCTTAACTCGGTAATTAATGTCCCATGCTAATTACCATGATTGCGAATATCTTTTGTTTTATGTAAACCAATATCTTTTAGAGCTCTACGGTTAAGGACCAAGAGCCTCTTCCTTAACACTTCCAAAAGACGAATAACATAAACAAGGAACAAAATGATTTCTCATTCAATTCATAATAATTGACATTTAAAAGTAAAACTTTTAGAACACGTTCCATTCAGAAACTACTCTACTAAGCAAAAAATAAACCTAACCTAATGACGAAAAGAGGAAGAAGAAGAAGAAGAAGAGAAATGGAAGGGTTACTAGTGTATTTATAGAATATTAGAATGTCTAGATTAATCAGGGCGTAATCGAACGACTGAAAATCAGATCTAGATGCTCTGAAATACTCAAACATGAATGCCTTTGGGCACCCATCTCCTAACCGGAACTGCCAGTGGATCTGCCAGTGGATGCCTTTGGGCACCCATGCTCTGAAATACTCCAACATGAATGCCTTTGGATCCGCTATTGGAGGATGATTTGGGTAAGATCGGCTCCAAATTTCAGTAGTAGCTTAAGTTTACCGATTGAGCACGCGAGGTGCACCAGATCCGTTGTTTCGAGCCCACTGCTTGGTTTGAATTGTAGAATTTCTCCACTGTGGAGATTGTGGACTTTTTATAACAAAAATATTTTCTTTACAATAAGATACCTCCAACTTGCAATCAGGTCCTTGGCCATTACAAATATGTCCAAAACGGTTAAAAATTGGTCTTTTCTTTGCATTTGGATCTTTTTTGCTTCTTTTCTCTTCTTTATTTTATAAACCCTTAAATGCCTAAAACAACCTATGTACCACAAATAAGGAATAAAATAAAAGATGTATAACATGAATGTACTGTGTGATATGCTACTAATCACTTGGTTAGATCGATCAACTTGTTTGGACCCTAACCAAGATTCGATCAAAAGCAGTCAACCGCATTGTGAGATAGATCGACCAGTTATGTCGTTTGAACGCTTTCCAAGATTCAAATTGTTGTTATACTTGGTGTATCTTTGATTGATTCTTAGTGGATCTTAAATGGATCTTAATTGGATGTAATTAGATCTTAATTTGATTTTGATTAGAGCGGTTATGGGGTTGGTGGGCCCTTAGATGTACTTACCTAATTACGATGTTAAATGGTGCAGGTATATACCTGCTATTTTAGGTTCACCCAAACTCATATCCTCCTCATTTAAGTAGTAGTTTTCGGGTGGGTAAACGATCATACAGGTGAAACATAACAGACACAAAAACAAGTAAATTAACAAAGTAAATGGATAACTTGATAAAAAAATACTCAACAATTAAATATGCATACCTATTTTTGGGTCTCAATCAGAACAACAAACAAAGCATACCTCGATTCCTAAATCTCGGTTTTGACGACCTTACCGTCAACGTTCAAACTCTGAGTGATGAACTCGGCCACTTTATGTTATGGCGGGGGGGGGGGGGAATAGAGAGAGGAGAGGCACGATGGTGCGACAATGCGGAAATGCTGGAATGATGGTGGACGACGGTGGAGGAGAGGAACGACAACTGAGGTTTCAAGGAGAATAGGGTTTGGCATGTGTGTTAGAAATTAGTGTTGAACGTTTTAATTAAACCGCAAGTGCACGACCGCGAGCGGTGGCAAGTACGGGTCGTCCTCAGGGAGGTGAGCAACCTCTTGTTTATCAGAAATCAAGTGGCAAAAATAGGGGGAAGAAAGTTGTTTATGCTAATCTAGACTACGTTACACTAAGAAGTATGAAATGCGAACGAAACAAACAAACGATGGAATAACAACTAAACTAAGAACAAAGGAAGAATGCTGGAATACAGAAATGGGAAAACCCCTAAGGGGTGGAGTGAGTGCACACATGCAAAGAGGTGGGTGTAGAATACATTCTTTAAGCACATGAAGGTGGTGTTTATCAAGCATAGGAAGTGTCTAAATGTTAGGGCAAAACCTATCAATCTATTCACCAACTTGGTTGATTAACATTTACATATGCAAGTTGTTTATTTCAGAACCTAAACAAGCATGAGAGGTGTCTAATCATTTTGGCAAAACTCATCAAATTATAAATTCTATCCTAAACAAGCAAGCATACATTCATGTTTAATCAACACATTGAAATTAAAGCATTCATCCCATTCTCTAATGCATGTATGTACATCTACTCCACCCCCCAAAGGGGATGAAACTACTCACTAAACATTACACTAATTATTAAACTATGGAAAGAAAGCATATTAAAACTAAGCTAGAATTAAAAGATGATTAAACTAAAACATGCATAAACAATAAAAGAAGCATAAAACCAACAATGAAAGAAACACAAAACTTTATTGATAAAATGACTCACATTAAAAGTAGCATCCTCCTACTTTAGTGTGTGCTTCAAGGCCTCACTTCTAGTAGGAAGAATAGCCACTTAAAATATGGAGTGATTACAATGGAAGGTGAAGAGTTCTATTTATAGCCATGGAAAAAGGCAAACCGGGACAATCCCCCGATGTGAGACTAAACAGATACCAAAAATAGCCTAAACATCCTCTAATACATGTGCTGGAGAAATTTGAGCGGATTTGGGCCAAAATGGACCGCCAATGAGCGGTCTTGGACCGCCAATTATCGATCTATATGGTTCAGATCCTGCTCATTTTTGTTTTGGGCTTTTCTTTCTGGTATTGTTGGTCTTTGATGCGGTTACTTGACTTGTTGGAGCTCCGACCTGAATCGAATTGGTAAAATACTCCCCATGATGGTGTGGAGTATTCTGTTTTGCTCTTAGGTCCTTCTGTCTTGCAATCAGGTCCTTCTGTCTTGCATCTTGGTCCCCAGATCTCACAATCCAGTCCTTTTTCCCAGCTTTTGGGTCCTTTTATGTTTCATCTCTTCAAACCTATTTATTCCTGAAAACTAAACATAAAACTCGTGACATAGCTTTGTTTAGGTGAAAGATAATGGATATACGATACAAATATGAGCATGAAATGATGTCAATCAAATACCCCCACACCTAACTTTTGCTAGTCCCGAGCAAAACAAAGAAAGAGAAAAGCATGTGAAAAACAAGAAATCCTAACTCACTTTCGTAGGAATCACGGTTGCACTTAGCACGTGCAACAAGCCGTTAAACCTCCTTGTCGCCAAGGAGGAGGAGTGTTGTCTCCTGAGGCTTTTCAGCGGATATACCCACAAAATCCGAACAAGATGCATTAATCAATCTAGCTACACGACTCGTTGGACTTATTTTGTCGATCATGGGATGCGGTAATACTACGGGTCGACTCTATATATGTAATCAGTCCACACACCTAGCCTAATGAGTTATTCATGAGAGTTAACTAAGGAATTAAGTGAAAGACATGGGCAACCTTAACTTCTGAATGTGATACAACGTGTAAAGTCCATTTTGGTTCTTATTTGACTCTTTTTTTTCTTTTTTTCTTTTTTTTTCTTTTTCTTTGGAGCATTTATTGGTTGGTGTTTGATTCTCCCAGGGTCAGGTTTCGTGCATCATTGCCTATGAGGACTTACACTATCACGTACACCTTCCCCCAAATCTCCACATAGGGCGATCCCTACCACCCGTGTAACGGGAGTTCGGTCGGTGCATCCCAAGTCAGATGACTCGAAAGCACCAGGCACAAAATCCCCTCAGACCTACTTTCCCGAGTGATAGGAGCCGTGCGAGAAGAGAGAACACCACTTATTCATTTATCTACATGGGAACCAAAACCCCTAAACTTAAGTTTCACAAAAAGAGATTAAGGGCCCTTGACTACGACAAACTTCCTTATACTAACAGACACGAATTATTTGACTCACTAGGTTCAGGGTGGACTTCTTTAAATGTTTGAGTGCTGAAACCCTATGATTACACACCCCCCGAGGAAAAATCGGGGTGCATCCTAACGACTCGATAAGACCTAAAGCCAGTAAACTAGAAATCCTAATGCATCAAGTTCAAGACAATTTTGGGAGCTTTCTTTTTACTTTGCCTCTCAACGGTTTTGCACATGCTAAACACACGCAAAACCCACAAAAATATTTTCTTTCGCAAACACATGAAGATTTTGAAAGAAATGTGAAAATTTTAAAGCACTCGGCAAGCAAAAGAAGACAAGTCACCTAGGATCATGGCAAGCAGATATATCAATGTTAAATGCGGCACACTAACATGACCCTAGTAGTACAAACAAAAGAAAATAAAACCAAAGGAAAAAGACTCGACTATGTACACACGTAAAACACCCGCCCACACCTACTTCATGCATTGTCCTCAATGAATGCGAGCAAGATACTACATGGATACATGCATGAAAAGGGAAATATCTTACCAACATGAAGTACAAAGGGATGTTCAGGGTCATGTTGATGGACACAAACTCAAATTCCCTCAAAACCTGTGAGAAGCTGAAGAAGGGAGATAGATACGTGAAGAGATTGGGCCCAAGTACACAAGGGTTGGGGCCCACAACAATCGATGCTCATTGAAGGAGTCTTTTATTACACACATTTTTTTTAAGATATATACATCAACCAAGATATTCTCATAATCATTTGGTGAAGGAACATCAAATGAGAACATCAAGTCAGGAGGACCAGAGACTTGCCGAGATGGGCAAACTCCACTGGTACTCTGAGGTGTCATGAGGGGTGACAGGTGAAAGCTGAAAGGCTCGAACCCCTCATGATATTGGTTGGGTGTGGGCAACAAAGAATGAAGTTGTGTTGCCTCACTCGGGTTTAATTGCTCATCGAAGAAAACCCTCCAACCAATAGGCGGGTGCATCGGAATGAGTTCCTCAAGCTCATTCGATGGATGCAGCAGACCTGCATCACTAAGAATGGGGCTTCTCCCCAAGTCATCCAACAAGGACCTCCCACCATCATTTAGATCATCAAGCATAAGCTCGGTCATAGGTGGGTCCTTGTTGGAGTCAATATGAAGCTCAAATGACTCAATGGCCATGGGACATGAGGTAGAGACACCTTCTGGTAAAGGCATATGATGAGGTGTCTCACTCTCACTAGTACTCTCAACTGAATCATGCAACGAACACTCCCTTTGGACATTCATGTTCGAGGCCAGCTCACTCTGTCGCATTGCGAAGACAGACAATGAGTTTTCCCTAGGCCCTCGAACATTCTCAACGGGTTGCATTGGGGTTAGGGGTGTTCGTTGATTTTGTGGTGCTTTCTCCAATTGGCGGATGAGATTGAGATTTAAAGGTTCATCCATGGGTTCCTGTTGCTTACCAGAGTTGAACACATGAAACTCGACACTCATGTTACCGAATGAGAGCTTCATGAGACCATTTCTACAATTAATCAAGGCATTGGAGGTTGCCAGAAACGGTCTACCCAAAATCAAAGGTATTTGAGAGTGGGTGTTCGCAACAGGATTGGTATCGAGGACAACAAAATCGACTGGAAATATAAAATCTCCAACTTTGATAAGCACGTCCTTGATAATCCCCATGGGAATACGAATGGATCTATCCGCTAATTGGAGGGTGATCTTAGTTGGTTTCAATTCTCCCAAGTTCAACTGTTGATAAACAGAGAATGGGAGGAGGTTGACCGTTGATCCTAAATAAGGCAAAACATTGCTCAATCTAGTGTCCCCTATCGTACACTGAATAGTAGGACACCCAGGGTCCTTGTATTTTGTGTAGGTATGATTGGACAAACGTGAGCTGATATTTGCAGCCAAGAATGCTTTCTTAGGAACATTGGTCTTCCTCTTGGTTGTGCAGAGATCCTTCAACACTTTGGCATATTGAGGTATTTGTTGGATGACATCCAACAAGGGGATGTTAACCTTCACTTGCTTAAACACCTCTAATATCTTGTCCATGTTGTCACTCTGCTTTTTGTTTAACCTACTTGGATAGGGAGCTTTTGGCAGGTAGGTTTTCTGCTGTGCCTGAGAAGAAAGCTTTGGTGTATTACCCTCACCCTCAGCTTCTTCTTCACCACCATTCCCACTGAGGGGCTGCATAGATGGTGGCTGTTGTGGCAAGGAAATGTGATTGTCAACCTGTTTTCCATTCCTTAAGGTCACAATGGAATTGACATGGTGAACAGGTTCCTCCACATGGTTCACTTGCCTCCCCCGAGGTACCACATTCTCATTTTGCATTTGTTGTTGTTGGTACATGCGGGGGTTAGCCTCAGGCTGGCTAGGAAAAGACCATCTCTCTCTTTCATGTACAGACTGAGCCAATTGGCCCATCTGAAGCTCTAGAGATTTCATGGTCTGCTGATTTGAAGTGAGAACTTGACTTGTGGTAGACATAAAAAATTTCATTGAGTTTTCAAGTCCACGAGTCAAGGTCTCAAGCGAATTGAATCAGGTTTCCATATTATTGGAATTTAGGAAACCCGATTGATTGGTGGTTTGTGCTTGGGGTGGCTGATAGGAATGTGCATGCTTGGGAGGTTGGTGTGATTGGTACGGTGGTCTAGAGGAGTTTGGAGGACCACCCGGGGCATTAGTTTGGTTCCATGAAAAATTGGGATGGTTCCTCCATCTAGGATTATAAGATGATGAGTATGGGTCATTCCTGGCTCTATCATAGACGGCGTTGACACGCTCCATCTCAGGAGGAATGGACTCACACTCACTTTCTACACGACCTATCCTACCACATGAAGGACAGGGAACTGGACCAGATGTGGACATGTGAGGTGCACTTTGTTGGTTTTGGAGCTCAATCGAATCCATACAGCGCATTAAGGCCGCCATGCGTGCCTCGGTGGCCGTAGTGGTATCGATAGCAAATGCGGTACCCGATCTAGTCGAGTTTGCATTCGCGATCCTCGCTCCTATACTAGATGATGCAGGTTGTTACTTCACACTCTCTCATTGCATGGTTTTCTCAGCGAGGTCTTCTAGGAAGGCCCATGCCTCCCTTTCATCCTTTCCCAAGAACTCTCCTTGGCACATGGACTCAAGGAGCGTTCTGGACGGGATGTGAAGACCCTCATACTCAATCTGACAAAGACGCCACAACTCAATGCCATGGTGAGGGCACGAGGATAGTAGCTCTTTGAACCTCTCAAGATATGCATGAAATGGTTCGGTCTCATGTTGATAGAACGAATTGATTTCCTTCCTCAATTTTTAAGTCTGATGATTAGTAAAGTACTTCTTGAGGAATGCAGATTGAAACTCATCCCAAGTCCTAAAGGAATTCGCCGGGTTGCTGTACAACCACTTCTTGGCGTCATCCTTTAGTGCAAAAGGAACGAGCCTAAGATGGATGGAGTCTGTGCTAAGTTGTTGCAGCTTGAACATAGCACAGACCTGCTCAAATTCCCTGAGAAAGATATAGGGGTCACCTTTCCCAGTGAAATGAGGGAGCATGGAAATGAATTGAGGCTTAACCTCGAAATGGTTCCCATTAGCCTCTGGTAATACGATGCATGAGGGTAGAGCTGTACGGCTCGGGTAGCATCGATCACGAAGAGGTATGGGAACGACAACTGGAAACACTGGTGGAGCAGGTGGGTCCAGCAACTGCTCCTCACGGAAATTAGCAGCCATTGGACCCGAACTACGTGCGACACGAGAGGAGGGAGGTGTCGAGAAATCGATGACCGAAGCCAGATTGACAACGCTCCTCGTCAAACGACCACTCTCGTCTCGTGTCCACGAAAGCATGCACAAAGGTGCACACACACAAAACAAAACTTTTTTTTCTTTTTTTTAACAAAGAATGTGCGTAGAGGAGAAGACGGGGGAACACAGGAGAGAAAGAATGACTCAGGAGAGAAGGGAAGAAGTCCTTATGCTACGGCGGATGGGTACAGGTAGAAGCACACAAGCAAACAAGGCTCAAGCAATCCTAAGGTCGCTATAGGTCCTTACAGCTGGACGACGCCTAACTGCGAGGTCACACGGCCTCAACACGCCTCACCTCCCTACAACGAGGACCACAAAGCCCAGCAAGTGAGCCAAGATCCGGGGATCTCGTCTCTCCTACTATCGACAAAGTGGGCAACGCCGATCAGGTCATGACGGTCGGGACCGGATCACTCTCCCAATGCGCCCGAAATCCTTAGGGCCAATGTCAACTTGATTTTAAAATTAGGCTCTTGATTAGTGTGGTTTTTGGGGCGAAGGAAAGGGTGATGAAATCCCCCACCTTATCTTTTATGGGACAGCCCCTCCTTAGTAGCGTTTTGGAGTCCTAATCTAGCAATCAACTCTCCAAACAAAACGCTCAACTCACACTTGTTTCAATGCACTTCCTACTAACTAATGCATGTTCATACGAAATGCATGAATGAGAGTAGAAGGTGTGTACCTCACGCCAGCTCTCAGCAACAGAAAATAAAGCTAAGATAAAAGACAATCTAAATGCCTAAGTCACATACATGATGCATGACCTAAACAACAAGAATGCCTAATTTTTTGCTTTGAGTTTTAGGGTCCAAGTTGCTTAAAGGAGGTTGATTATGGATCTGGAAACAAACTATAAGTCAAAACATGCCAAATTAAATCCCAGATCACTACATCAATTATGAAAACCGACCAAAGAAATAAGAGAGCAAACAGAGCTTACGAGACCGCCAATTGGCGGTCTCAGGCCGCTGATTAGCGGTCTGAAGTGCCCAGATTGACTCAAAACTTCTCCAGGCGTTCCTCTGGACGACTCCAAGTCTCCTGAAACACAGAAAAACTACAAAACACAAATTAAATCCACTCAAATCGTCCAAACAAGAGTCTGGACTGACACCTCCCCGGCAACGGCGTCAAAAACTTGTTGAACGTTTTAATTAAACCGCAAGTGCACGGCCGCGATGAAGCGGTGGCAAGTACGGGTCGTCCTCAGGGAGGTGAGAAGCCTCTTGTTTATCAGAAATCAAGTGGCAAAAATAGGGGGAAGAAAGTTGTTTATGCTAATCTAGACTACGCTACACTAAGAAGTATGAAATGCGAACGAAACAAACAAACGATGGAATAACAACTAAACTAAGAACAAAGGAAGAATGCTGGAATACAGAAATGGGAAAACCCCTAAGGGGTGGAGTGAGTGCACACATGCAAAGAGGTGGGTGTAGAATACATTCTTTAAGCACATGAAGGTGGTGTTTATCAAGCATAGGAAGTGTCTAAATGTTAGGGCAAAACCTATCAATCTATTCACCAACTTGGTTGATTAACATTTACATATGCAAGTTGTTTATTTCAGAACCTAAACAAGCATGAGAGGTGTCTAATCATTTTGGCAAAACTCATCAAATTATAAATTCTATCCTAAACAAGCAAGCATACATTCATGTTTAATCAACACATTGAAATTAAAGCATCCATCACATTCTCTAATGCATGTATGTACATCTACTCCACCCCCCAAAGGGGATGAAACTACTCACTAAACATTACACTAATTATTAAACTATGGAAAGAAAGCATATTAAAATTAAGCTAGAATTAAAAGATGATTAAACTAAAACATGCATAAAAAATAAAAGAAGCATAAAACCAACAATGAAAGAAACACAAAACTTTATTGATAAAATGACTCACATTAAAAGTAGCATCCTCCTACTTTAGTGTGTGCTTCAAGGCCTCACTTCTAGTAGGAAGAATAGCCACTTAAAATATGGAGTGATTACAATGGAAGGTGAAGAGTTCTATTTATAGCCATGGAAAAAGGCAAACCGGGACAATCCCCCGATATGGGACTAAACAGAAACCCAAAAATAGCCTAAACATCCTCTAATACATGTGCTGGAGAAATTTGAGCGGATTTGGGCCAAAATGGACCGCCAATTAACGGTCTTGGACCGCCAATTAGCGGTCTATATGGTTCAGATCCTGCTCATTTTTGTTTTGGGCTTTTCTTTCTGGTATTGTTGGTCTTTGATGCGGTTACTTGACTTGTTGGAGCTCCGACCCGAATCGAATTGGTAAAATACTCCCCATGATGGTGTGGAGTATTCTGTTTTGCTCTTAGTTTTTTGTATAATAAGGATCAATTTTCAATTTTCTATAATTTATTTCATGCATGCATCAATTTGTTTCAATATCTAGTTTCAAAACTTTATTAAAACAAATTTGGACTGCGAAATTCATACCTAGAAGTTCTCGAAAACTTCTTGAAGATTCGGAGACATTGGGGATGCTCCTCGCTGCGCCGGATGCCTCCGAGTATTCACCAAACTCTAAACAAGATCGGAGAGCGGGAAGCTAGTCTCTCAATCTCCGATAGGGTTTAGAATCCAATTACTAACCCCTTTTTTATTCTCTTGAGAAGATGATCTCTTAAGAACTAAAACTAAACTTAAGAATTAAGGGATTTTCGTGGAGAATTATGGAGAGAGAATTTTTGCACAAGAAATAATGAATGAATTAATTGGGTAATGAAATAAGCTTGTATTTATAAGCTTTCTCCAAACTACCTATTCATGTGCAACCCCTTGCCCATGATCTCATGCAAAATTCCATCTAACCATCCATTATTTAATAATAAATAATATTATCCACGAATTAAATCAATTATGGACCAATTCCATGCATGATCTAATTAATTCTTAAATTAATTCTGCACAAAACCGTCTGGACCGGTCGACCGTTTCAAGGTTCGGTCGACCACTCGAACCATTTTTCGGTCGTCCGTTCTATAACTCGGTCGACCGTTCGTAACACGAACTATTCCATCGCAATGTTCGGTCGACCGACCGATCACATTCGGTCGACCGTTCGAACAGATGAAAATTCCCTGTTATCGGTCGAGACACGTCCGGTCGACCGTTTACTTCTATCTGGTCGACCGTTTGAGCATTGTTCTGCAGACTTGTGAAATTTCGGTTTAACCCCTACAAAATTTGTCATTTCGGGATTAGTAGTAAATTCACAACTTATGTAACATATTATCCTATGTAATGATCAATCATTACACCCCATAATATTTACATCACATATGAATTTGATTTAGATTCTAATTATGTTATTAATCACAACATAATTTTGATTTTGCTTGTTCACCCCATGTGTCATATTTTCTACATGAAACCCGACACATCTTATGAACTCAAAATCCCCATTTCTTGTTTCCCAGTTTTGCGGTGTAACCTATTGGAGGATCTAAACTAAGTTGGCAGTGATATTAAGAGCTTAATATCACAAGCTATAAGCGGTATCTAGCTACACATTATAGCTCCCAATTAGTTAGATGTCTTAATTCCACTCGAACCAAAACCCGATCCAATTAGTGATGGAGTGCACCACTTGTGTCCGTCCCTTGCCTCATGATATTAAGAATACACACAAAGTAGTATTGTGTCATCTTTGTATTTGTATTCATTTCTTGATCTCTTTAAGCTAGTTATAAATATGTGACTTAACTCAAATCACATTGTGCACATTATAACTTTGCTTTATCAAGGGGCCCACTAATATAATCACTCAATTAAGAGGGGCAATGATAGTCTTTTGACTAACTATCTTCTCCAACAAAAGTTGTACTTAACCAACCAATGCCTTTACACTACACTGATCGATAGTTCAAGACACTGATCTAATTAAGTATTCCTTAAGTGATTAGATATAAGTCTCATATCAAAGGACCAAAGACACAGTAAAATATTAATGACACAGAAACACATTTCTATAATATTTTACTTATTAGGTCTATTCAGTATACAAAAGTAATATTTTCCTCTTTTGCATACCCGTGTTGTCACTCACTTGTAGAGCTACAATGATCTATGACCAACACGACAATCTTAACTCGGTAATAAATGTTCCATGTTAATTACCATGATTGCGAATATCTTTTGTTTTATGTAAACCAATATCTTTTAGAGCTCTACGGTTAAGGACCAAGAGTCTCTTCCTTAACACTTCTAAAAGACGAATAACATAAATAAGGAACAAAATGATTTCTCATTCAATTCATAATAATTGACATTTAAAAGTAAAACTTTTAGAACACATTCCCTTCACTTAGGTCATTATGTCTTGCAATCAGGTCCTTCTCCTTTGCATCTTGGTCCCCAGATCTCACAATCCAGTCTTTTTTCCTAGCTTTTGGGTCCTTTTATGTTTCATCTCTTCAAACATATTTATTCCTGAAAACTTAACATAAAACTCGTGACATAGCATTGTTTAGGTTAAAGATAATGGATATAAGATACAAATATGAGCATGAAATGATGTCAATCAATTAGAATTTTAAAAAAGAGAATTATATATAATTATATATTAATTAAATTTAAATAACTGTCAACATGTTTATTTTCAACGTCATGGGGCTATTAATGATGAGAAATTGAAGAACTATCAACGTGTTTGATACATCGTATTCATGGCATTATTTCTTGAAATTATGGGCAGGGTACATTTGTTTCTTGCTGTAATTGGTCGGTATCTTTGAGTTTGGGAAAAGTTGACATATTCACAATTTGGTGAAAATTCTACAAATTCTATGCTTTAGGTCAATTTTGAGAAAAAATGAAGTGGAAAAAAGATAAATAACTCAACCATAAGAAGAGAGGAGATATCTCAATCCAAAAGATCTTATAGATGCGGTAATGTATTTTTGCTGAAATAAAATAGGACACCGTAATGTTGACGGTTGAGTTTCAGACATGATGCTCGAGTAAGCATATACAAAATATAAAACTAACAGTTTATATCGAAGCAAAAAATAAACAATTATCTAAGCAGCCGTTCAAATGAGCAACGCGTGGGCCCACTTAGTTGCTGTCATCAACTATCAAATGAGCTGGCTAAGATCCGAGTGGGTTCGCAAGAGAGATCGATCGAGTTAAGAATTTTTTTTTCCTACAGTAAAATTGCACATTCAACTTCAACATTAAGACCATAGATAACCATACCCGAGTTACTCCTACCGGTCATACTCTCTTTATCACGTGTACATTCGAAACACGTGTACATTCACATACAATCACATTGTGATAAATTAGAATGTATAAATCATGTGAAATACAATAAATATTAAGTCATAAGTTGTACATATATATGATAAAGTTGTAAGTCAAAGTATATTGAAATAGGAAAATGACATATGTATACAACCTACGACTCAGATCCGTCGATGGTTCATCCTCATGCTCGGAAGACGTATCAATGTCATCACTCTGTAAAAAGAATTAGATCTTCATTAGTTGAACAATCTCAAACATAATAATCTCAAACATATATATTATTTTAGGAAGTTTAAACAACAAGTTACATATAAATCATATATACATATACTTGATCTCTTCTAAACCGAGTCACCATCAATTTTACAACTTCAGCCTTCAACTTCTTGTGCTCCTCCTGCAATGCATTTTAATATTATTCTACATATAATAAACTTGTAAAATAAACCTACGAAGTTAGGTATACACTTACAATTAATACACATTGTTAAAATTTGTTTTGAAGATGCTCCATGTGAGCTGCTATGTCGACCAGTCGACGTTTTACCTATCTTGTAGGCTCCAATCCGAACAACATGCACACGATCTGTCTTTTTTCTCCCCAAGACTACTTCTAGTGCCTCCTCCTCGATCACCTCACGAGGCTTCAACTTAGAACACTCATCTTGCTCTTAAGAAAACTGAGCCCTGACTCTTGAATGACTTTCTTAGCTTCATAATATGATGACGAAATATTTCTGTCGCTATCTAGAAGATTCTCTTGAAGCGACCGAGAAGCATAGAGAATGACTTATTGCTCCAACCGTTCCAAGATTTTCAAATGAAATAGACAAACCAAGAACTACAACGTTGTGAAACCAACATCTTGCTTACAACCGTTCTTCAACATCATTCTCAAGTTCTGACTGACGATCTGGGTCACGAACAACTTCAGCTTCTTCGATTTCATATTCGTCGTCCACAAGATCTTCCATTTCATCTTCCGAATTAACTTCTTCATCTTCAACATTTCCGTAAATGTCTTGCAACATACCTTGTATGTCGTCAACAACATTTGAAGTTGAAGTGAATGCTGACTGAAATTTTCTATTGCTCCAGGTGGTTTTTCGCTATACCGTATCAACGTAGGATAATCCGGCATAAAACCTTTTAGGAGTACAAGTTCACGAATTTTGTGATGTTGAAGAAGTACTTGATTTCTGCAAATCTTGCATGGGCAATGGATACAACCACCCATTTTTTTAAAATTTGTACATGCAAATTCAAGAACTCATCCAACCTTTTATGTATTCAAGTTTGAATCTTTCATCAATTTGTAACCAAGATTTGTCTGGTATGATTAACATCACATAGATGTCACACCAAAAACCAATTATATCTAAATATCAAATTTAAAAAAAATAAGTTTATTAAAAATTTGGGCAAAACCTCCCCTAAAATTGTAAATATGAAATAATTTTTAACATGCATTTCAACCACAAACCAAATCGATCTTACTAATCCATCACTTAACCAATTTAAACCATGGTTAACGACACTCCCCAGAATAAACCATGGTTAACTCAAGGTTACAAAGCCCCACATGCAATCCTAATATTATTTTATATACGCATAAGCCATTATTTTATTCGTCCAAGATAATGTGAGGAACCTTCTTGTTGCCCACTTCATGTGTAACAATCATCTTCCTACTCCCCATCATTCTCAAGCAACAGTCGGAGTCGTACCTATCATGGGATTTTTTTTTTTGCACTCATCGCACCGGTACATGGGGGTGATAATTTCTCTAAGGGTAGTCTGAAAATGCGGCTCGGTTGAGGTGTTCTCTATACTTAACTTTATTTGTTATTTGTTGTTTTGTTTGCATGGATTTGTTCATTAGCTTTATTTGGATTGTAACAAACTTGATAATCGACATGTATACCCCACTATTACGCATATTATTATTATTGATAGCGGTTTATCTTTATTAATGCAAGTTAAAAGCTTAATATAAAAAACATTTGTCGCCGCCCCACATGGACTCCTTCCACTCCGGTCCCACCGCACGTCGCTGCATGTTCCAACCCCAGAATAAACCAGGTTAAGTGAGGATTATGGAAGCCCCACACGCGGTCCCAATATTATTTTATTTACACATCAGCCATTATTTTAGGGTATTACTATTCGTCGCCCGCGAATTACTTAAGTCGCCCGCACGAATTAGCATTTTTCCATTCACTTTCTATTTAATACACATTTTGTCCTGTATCATACAAGAATGCTCCTCTCTCAGTTTCCCTTACTCTACTAGTACCAACACCAAGGAAATGTGTGACGAATAGTCTGAATCCGGCACCGTAAGTCCAAAAATATTCGGTTGAGGCGTCTATAAAAAACGCCTCCCCCCATTCGGGAGGTGTCTAGATAGGACCCCACATTTTTTTATAATTTTTTAAATTTATACGGTGTGTTATTTTAAATTATTTCAGGTTTCGTTGCAAGATCTGGTGGTGACGGGGTGGATTACAGTGAGTTTTTTTTAAGTGAGGAAATATTTCCAACATGAGAGGACGTTATAAAATGGGCTAAACAAGTTGTCATCAGAGCCGGATTTTTTGGTAGTATCCTCCTATAAACCACAACGAGATGATCAGATAAATTATTATCTGAGATGCGATCGCAAAAAGGAAATTGATTCTCGGGATATGGATACCGTAGTACGGAAGAACACAAAAAGAAAGGGTTGCGGTTGTCGTTTATTGATAAAGGCGGTCGAGCGACGGGAGCGTGATGGATGGTTCGTAGTTACTGATAGTTAAAATGGTGAGTAGAACCACATGCTTGTTGTTTATCCAGACGGTCACCAACAGATCAACGGTCTTAATCATGAGGCAAAGAAAATTGTTCGTGATATGACTGAAGCACAAGCGAAACCGCGTAACATCTTGTTGGTCGTAAATGAGAAATTTACGGAGGATAATCCGAATCAGAGACACATTTATAACTGTAGAGATTACATGAGGAGAGTGAACTCTGAAGTCAGGAACCCCGCTCAGCAGTTTCTGCATCAGGCAGTGCAGTATCAATACTTGCATTGGATTATGGTCGATAAAGGAACTAATGTTGTCACTCACTCAAGCATTCTTGGCACATCCGACATCAGTTAAGTTATTTCGCACATATCCTTCGGTAATATAAATTAACAACAAAAACAAAGTATCCGTTAATAATATAAATTAATTAATAAGCTTACCGCATCAGCACATGTCCTATCTGGTGGTCTCTTGGAGATTCCACGCACGAGAAATGGATGTGAGTACTTACAAAACCAAGAGAAATGATCTGCATCACAAGTGGAAGGGTCGCGGCTACGTGCTAGATCGACAATATGAAGTCGGACGCCTCTCAGAAATGCGTGCCAAATCGATTCCACGGTCGAAGCGGGGTATCTCAGGTCGTACATGCCGAACTCTCAGACCTGCATGCTCTACCGTCGGGATGTCAATTGGGATCACCTGAACATATCCTAACTGTCGCAAGACGCGATTGGGCATATAAGGCTCGATGATATCACGATAACGAATATAACCACCCATCAATAAGGTCCTCGGCACCTCCGCAGTAGGGTCAGGACCATAACACAACCACTCCACCTAAACGTTGACACGTTAATAATAATAATAATAAACAAGTGCAAATAATATAGAGTCTTATACCTGCGATGCAGTCATCTGATCTAGTTGTCTGCGAATGGAACATAGTCGCTCATCGTTCTTATCCTCGCTCCGGACGATCCACATATGCGAACGAGGAATACCTAAATCAACGATTTTCCGCTCTTGATGCGGGCGGAAAGGAGGAAAGTACTCATATATCCAAGCCTACAGTAGTGTACGACAACCTGCAATACCTCCACAATCAGTACAGTTAGCTATCCCCGACTGGCGATACAGGTATGCCAACGTCACCGACCCCAAAAGTGCTCACCAATGGTATATAGGTCCCTAGATTCCAATATATCACGTGGTCTGACCCTACAAATGCTCTTGTCGACAAACAAGATGCATCCGAGAAATAAGAATAGGTAGGTAGTCAACTGCGTGTCATCGACCTGCAGAGAATGAGGGCGTCTGCAGAACTCGTCAACAGAGTTAATGGTAACACCACTGCCATTCCAAAAGGGGTTATTATTCCCAGGGCCAGCAACAGTCAGTCCGCGTAGCTCGACTACATAACTCTTCAGCTCAACCGTCGATACCTGAGCACTGACCATATGACCCTTAACAGGAATGCGAAGGATCCAGACCACGTCAAGCAGCATGATCGTCATCTCTACGAAAGGTAGGTGGAAAGAATTCGTGTCAGGTTGCTACCACTCCACAAACGCAAGTATCAAGAACATGTCAATGTGAGTGAACATGCTCTAAGGCAAGTGACCTAATCTGCTAGCAACAATGATCTCTGTGATATCCGCACTTAAAACTGACCGCCAACTCTGCAGTGTAGTACAAGCTCTATTTCGATTATGGCACTTCATAACCTTCCGATCCTCGTCTGCCCAAATGCGTATAGCAATGTCGCCCCCAAAACTAGGAATTACGTTCCCATCTATAGGACAACCGGACATCATATCAGTCATCATCCAAGAATCGTCATCAACCCTTTTCTTTTTGTGAGTTCGGGCATCTATAGTTCACTAACTAGTATCGCCACTCACAAACCTACCACCTCTGTCATTCCGAACTATATACTCAGCAGCCGAAGAACTACCACGTTGCCCCGTCCGCTACCATACTCCTCCTCCCGCTCCAACTTCAACCCATACCGTCCCTCATCGTCACCCTCCTCATCATCGAAAACGTCATCATCATCAAACGGGTCATTACATGTCTGATGATGACATGAATACTCTCTCTCCTTCCTAACCGAAGCAGATATATCACGGGTACGTGGATCACGAGGACTTGAATCCTCTTCATAAAGTCCTACACGGGTAATGATATTGATTTTCCTTTTCCTCCACGGTGACTCGATGGCTATTAATTACATTTTAGAAATAAATTTCGTTATTAAATTTACAAAATTACTAATTATTATTTAATAATTAATTTTAAAAAACAATAGGGGGAGGTGTCTGGTAGAGACGCCTCCCACATGGGGAGCGTCTCCGGCAGACGCGTCATCTCTATTTTAAAGGAGTAGAAATTTTACGATATTTTGAGTCTAACTGTGCGTATACCGGCGTCTTTCCTAGTCTCCGAGACATTGTTTTTGGTTGTTGAGAGGAAAATGAAGAGAGAGTGGTGGTGGGAGAGTGGAATGAAGAGAGGATATTGTTGAAGAACATACCTTAAACGGCTCAGAATCTTCATCATTGCCTCCGTCCATACTTGAAGACCGCATCTCCCAAATCTCGGAAGAAATCAAGAATAAAATCATGTTCTCATATTTAGACAAAAACGGCTACAATTCAAACGGTCAAAAGGTTGTAATATTTATAGTACTCATGTAACCCTAAACAGAATAATAAACACAAAAATCTTCTTCCCGTCTCAAATTCATCATGGTATCATAGCAGTTCTGATCCAAAAATACCTCAGACTCTTCCGAGGTCATCACCGGCCTTGCCTCATAAGGGGGTTAAAGGCTGTGAGAAGCCTCCATCCAAACCCAAACCATTACCGACTTTCACCTCGCAAGGGGGTTGAAGGTATTCAAAGCCAACATCCATACCCAAAGAAAACCCAGAAAACCATGTCTGAGCCTGAAATAAATGCCCCCTGACTCGTCTCGCAGCTCTTTAAACTATCTGTCGTGGGCGAGGGCGATCACTCTTGCCCTCAGCGGCAAGGGTAAGATGGGTCACATCACGGGGACCTCAAAAAAAAACCAAGCGGAGAAGGGACAGAAACAAAGCAAGAAGAATGGCAGGCGATGGATCACCTCGTCATGTCTTGGGTTATCAACTCAATGCAACCCAAGATTGGATCCATATTTTTATACAAAAACTCTGTAAAGGAACTATGGGACGCGGTACAAAACATATACGGTAAATCCCACAACTTTGCTCACATCTTTAAGCTAAAACAAGATATCTCGCAGACCAAACAGAGCAACCAAACCATCACGGAATATCTCAGCACGCTTCAACGCGGATGGGACGAACTGGTGATCTATGAGCTTGCATGCGCTGATCCAAAGACCATACTCGCACGAATGGAGCAGGATCACATATACCAATTCCTGATCGGGCTCGACAATAGCTATGAATCCATCCGAAGCCAAATCCTCATGACACCCGAACTCCCCAACTTGGCGTCCATCATCGCAATGGTTCAACGGGAGGAGACCCGTCGAGCCACCGCTCAGACGCCGACTACCAACCACACGTCGGAATCTCAGGCACTTCTAGCCGGCAAACCACAAAAAAATCACAAAAACAGAGGCAAATATGGAAACAAACCAAACGAAACATGCGACAACTGCAAGAAATCAGGGCATAACAGGAACACATGTTGGTTCCTTCATCCGCACCTCCGACCAACGAGGGAAGGAGGGGACGATCATCGGAACAGAGGGGGAAACATAAGGAACGACAGTTGATTTGGGGGAAACCCTAGTCTCGGTGGAGAACGAACAAAATGGGGAGATATCGGGTCGGGGTCGGATCCTTGTTGTTTTATAGCCTCCGATCTAGAAGGTCCGAATCTGACTCCAACCTGACCCGCATCCGCTCGGAATCAGAATCCACATACCAGACCAGACCAGACCCGCAACCAACAAACCCACTTCTCCTTAAACAACTAGACCCAATTGCAGAGTCTTTTATCCCATTTAAATGGGTATTTGCAAAACACCCCTCCGAGTACAGGTCATTACGTAGGTATCGAAAACTTTTTTGCAAAATTACACCGCTAATGTTTCTATTAATAAAAATTGTGATACTAGATGGGTAATTGACTCAGGTGCTACAAACCATATGAGTGGAAATCCATTATTATTAAACAATATTAAACACAATTTGAATTTACTAAATAAGTTTCTAACTGTAGCCAATAATAATCAAGTTAAAAAAAGGGCATAGGAGAAACACAATTGTTAAATAAGTTGACTAAACATGTGTTGTATGTACCATCTTTTGCTTCTAATCTTCTCTCTGTTGCTAAAATTACAAAAAAAATGAATTCTAATGTTATATTCACTCAAATTGATGTGATTTTTCAGGATCGAACCACAAGGATGATGATTGGTAGAGGAGTTCACGTCAATGGACTCTACATCATAGATACTCAAAATAAAGCTATGCATGCTATTAATAATCCTAATCATGAACTTTGGCACAAAAGAATGGGACACCCGTCTCATCACATATTGAAAACTTTGTTTCCTTTTATTACTTCTGAATATTCGTGTGATACTTGTCATTTCTCTAAACAAACTAGACTTCCATTTTATGCATCTACGAATAAACTAGTTATCCTCTCGAATTGATTCATTCTGATATTTGGGGACCTGTCCCGGTTGACTATTATAACGGTTTTAAATATTTTATTTCATTTATTGATGATTTTTCTCGAACTACTTGGTTGTATCTTCTCCAAAGCAAATCCGATGTTTTTAGAATTTTTTGTGAATTTGTGACTCTTGTCGAAAACATGTATGATTTCAAAATCAAAACTCTTAGAACAGACAATGGTGATGAATACACTAGCCACAACTTTCAAGAGTTTCTGAAAAACAAGGGTATCTTTCATCAAACCACTTGTATCAATACTCCCGAACAGAACGGGGTCTCTAAACGGAAAAATCGTCATCTTTTGAATGTAACCTGATCTCTTCTTTTTCTAAGTAATGTCCCAAAACGTTTTTGGTGAGACGCCGTTTTACCTGCCACGTATCTAAAAATCGCCTTCCAAGCCCCCACTCTTCAAAATAAACAACCATTAGAACTTTTACTTGGTCGCAAACTAACCTTAGATCACCTTAAGATATTTGGTTGTGTGTGCTTTGTTCACAGGAAAATGATCGATAAACTCGACAGCAACTTTGTGAAATGTATCTTTCTTGGTTATTCTTTTTAAAAAAAGGGTACAAATGTTATGACCCTGAAAATTGTAAATTATATATTTCAAGAGATGTATCTTTTAGTGAGAGAGAGTCCTACTTCAGAAACAGCAGACTTGAAGACACAACTGTCAACGATTCTCTTCCATCTTCAACTCCCGAGCTTCCAGAAACGTGTGCAACACACCCGACTTATCCTGAAGAAGAAGAAGAAGAAGAAGAAGAAGAAGATGATGATGATGAAGGAGGGATAGAAGAAGACCCACCAAATAACCAAGAAACCATCCAAAGAAGAAGATACACTCGTCCGAGTCGTCCTCTTACTAGGTTAAACAATTTCATCACTTCACACGTAACTTATCCTATTGACGACTACTTGTCCTATAAACAAGTAAAAAATTAACAAAGCCTTCATAACCAACCTAAGAAAAATCAAGAACCTAACACTTATCAGGAAGCCATTGGTGATCCTAAATGGCGCAAAGCTATGGAGGAAGAAATCAAAGCTCTAGAATCTAATAACACTTGGACCCTTGTTCAAATGCACAACGGAATCAAACATGTCGAGTGTAAGTAGGTTTACAAAATTAAATGTAACAGCAACAGGACAATCGAAAGATTTAAGGCCAGACTTGTAGCTAAAGGCTACACTCAAACTTATGGCCTAGATTATCTAGAAACCTTTGCTCCTGTTGCAAAAATGAAAACTGTTCGTGTTCTCCTTTCCATAGCGGTTAACAAAAATTGGAACATATATCAAATGGATGTTAGAAACGCTTTTCTTCAGGGAAATCTCGAGGAAGAAGTTTACATGACTCTTCCACCAGGTTACACCTCCACCACAGACAATGTATGCAAACTCAACAAATCAATCTACGGATTGAAACAATCACCTCGCGCTTGGTATGCAAAACATAGTCACCTTCTTCTTTATGGTTTTAGAAAATCATCCGCTGACGCATCCATGTTCACTAAACATCACCATCATTCTAGTCTATGTAGATGATATTATAATTACCGAAAATAATGATCATGAAATCAATCAAGTCAAGTACTATTTAAAGTCAAAATTTGATATCAAAGATCTTGGTTTTTTGAAATACTTCCTAGGAATAGAAGTTGCACATTCAAAAAAGGGTTTATTTTTATCACAAAGGAAGTATGCCCTTGACCTTCTAAAACAAACAAGGAAGCTTGGGGCTAAACCAGCTAATACTCTCATTGAAACTAATCTCAAAGTCAGTCCTATAGAAGGAGAACCCGTCAAAGACGTCCACAGGTTTCAAAGACTTGTAGGGAAACTCATATATCTCACTGTAACTAGGCCAGATATAAGTTATGCCGTTAGCATTGTTAGTCAATTTATGCATGCACCCCGCACACCTCACTTAGATATCATTGATTGAATACTTAGATATATAAAACAGACTCCAGGGCAAAGATTATGGATGAAAAATAACAACTCTAACTCCATAATTGGTTTCTCTGATGCAGATTGGGGAGGCAGTCATGACCGCAAGTCCACCACAGGTTTTTGCACATTTGTTGGAGGAAACCTGGTAACTTGGAGAAGTAAAAAAGCAAAACGTTGTTGCCCGGTCCAGCGCCGAAGCCAAGTATTGTGCCATGGCATCCACTACAAGCGAACTTGTTTGGCTCAAACAACTTTTGCAAGACATGGGACAACCATACAACGAACCTATGAGCATGCTCTGTGATAATAATGCCGCTCGGCATATAGCCTCAAACTCAGTGTTTCATGAAAGAACCAAGCACGTCGAGATCGACTGTCATTTCATTCGAGAAAAAAATCCAAGCTAAGGAAATAAACGTACCCTACGTCTCCAGTAAGGAACAACTCGCTGATGTTTTCACAAAAACTCTGGATCAAAGACAGTTCAACATTATCTTATCCAAGTTGGGCACCTTCAATCTCTTCCGGACCCAACTTGAGGGGGCGTGTTGAAGAACATACCTTAAACGGCTCAGAATCTTCATCATTGCCTCCTTCCATACTTCAAGATCGCATCTCCCAAATCTCGGAAGAAACCAAGCATACAATCATGTTCTCATATTTAGACAAAAACAACTACAATTCAAACGGTCAAAAAGTTGTAATATATATAGTACTCATGTAACCCTAAACAGAATAATAAACACAAAAATCTTCTTCCCGTCTCAAATTCATCAGATATAGTACTAGAAAGGAGAAAATGATATTATGATAATTGGTACGGACAATTTAAGTAATTCACCTATTTTATCCGTCCAAGATAATGTGAGGAACATTCTCGTTGCCCACTTCACGTGTAATTTAAAACAATGACCGGTGACCAAAGGAATCTTGTAGCTTTTTTCATGCTTATTACTTAACATTTTTGAAATTTCCTTTTGCAAAAACAACTACGGGCAAAATTGTGCTTTCGCAAATGAACCTTCGATTGGTTTGCGGGAAGGTTTCGTTGGGGGCGAGGCCGTGAGGTTCACGTAAAATACTAATTTCTAGAATTTTATATTTCTTAATAATTGAAGCAAAATGCTCATATTGTATTCTTGTGTTAGATCGAGAGAAGTACTTGTTCAGTTAACAGCGAAACTAGAAAAAAATCAAGTTAATTTTATTAATGACACACATAAATTGAGATTTTTAGACTTTAAAAATTAGCTAAATAATAAAGGACTTATAAAAATTATTTCCTCACTTTCTTCATATTTTCATGCAAACCTGCACATCAGCGAATATAATCGAACAACAATCTCATTTACTGAGCTTCTTCCAAAGTCTATCCAAGAAGCAATGAACACAACCTCCTTTTTCCAAAAAGAAAGAAGACAAAACGATCTATCATTTTTCTCAAAACATAAAAGTTAAATTACAGGTTGGTATCCAAACTCAGTTCACTTAATTTGCAAGAACGTCAAAACGTAATACTCATTTTTTTTACTTTTGATTTGATAATACCTTTTCCCCTTCGTTTATTAATAATATGTTATTTTTCAACATTTTCATTATTGCAAATATAGCAAAATCAACTTAATTGGCTCAGAGGATCATCATCATGGTCGTTGCACCAATTAATGCGATCCCTCCTCAATGCTAGCATTCAAGATCAAGCACATATGAAAACTATTGAAAACCGACGCTCCCTTTTGATTGAAAATTCCTCAATGGACTTATTCCAACGTTTAAATCATTCTGCACAATATATACACACAAATGTATAATTCAAAATAATCAAGTCAATAATAAAAACTTCTATACTCGTCCAAAAATCAATATGATATCGGAGAATTGATCCCACGACCTCAGACTCTCCCGGAGTTCATCATCGGTCTTCACCTCATATAAGGGGGTTGAAGGTCACCATAGCCAACATCCAAAACCCTCAAAAACCATGTCAAACGACACTGGCAATCATACAGAAGCAAATGCATCCTCACGTCTTGTCTCAACACTCTTGAACGGGACAAACTACTTATAGTGGGCTCGGGCGGTCACACTTTCCCTTAGTGGCAGAGGGAGAGTTGTCCCATCACTGGGAAATCCAAAAAAACAGAAGAAGATGGGACTGAAAGCAAGCAGGAGGAATGGCAAAACATGGACCTTGTTATGTCATGAGTCATCACTTCCATGCAACCAAACATTGGCGAAATTATTTTGTACAAAGATAATGCAAAGGAATTGTGGGATGCTATCCACAACACTAAGGGAAAGCGCAAAGCTTCGCGCACGTCTTCAAAATCAAGCAAAAGATATCACAAACCCGTCTAAACTCAAGAAGCATCACTGAGTACCTAGGTACTCTCAGAAAGGCGTTGGATGAGTTGGGAGTATACGAACCCCCGACTACCGACATTAAAGTAATCCAACAACGAATAGAACGAGATTGGATCTGCCAGTTTTTGGTCGGTCTTGATGCAAGTTACGAAACAATACGGAGTCAAGTGCTCATGTCACCGGAACTCCCACCATTTGCTACAATCACTGCTATGATTCAACGCAAGGAAACTCGACGAAGAACCACATCTAATCTACAAGGGCAAAACAAGATCCAAACTGAAGGTGAAAATCATGCATTTCTCGTCGGAAACCCACAAAATCAAAGTCAAAACCACAACAACAAGAAAAGATACGGGAATCAGAAGGACGAATAGTGCGAAAATTGCAAAAAAAAAGATCATAGCAAGAACAATTGCTGGTTTCTCTTTCCCCACCTCCGGCCATCAAAGGACGACGATAGGAGAGGCGAGGATGGGAGGGGCAGCATGGGATCCCCGGGTTTCAGCGGCCGCAACACCGCACATCCAACAATGGGAATAGGGGTGCACACGGGTCAGGTTGAACCCGAAAACCAACCCGAACTGGACAGGTCGGGTCGGGTTGGGTTGGGTTGGGTTGGGTAGGGGTTCGAATCAGGTTGGGTTGGTAAAAACGACACCTGATTTTCTTGGGTCGAGTTCGGGTTGAAGTTTCGGATTTACCCAACCCAACCCGAACCTGAAATGTTCTTTTAATCTGGGTCATCCAAATTTCTCTCCCTTGATCTGTCTATGAGTCCATAATGTCCCTGATCTCGTCCATTGTCCAATTGTCCATCCTTGCAAACTCACAAAACCCAATCTGAAGGAAACCCTAGACCCTTATTCCCGTGATCCCTCTCCTCCAACTCACGTCCTCAACCCTCCCCAATCCCGTCCATCCCTCTCCTCGCCTCTATCCCCACCCCGGCGCTCCCTCTCTTCGGCTCCTCTCCCCCATCCTGGCGCCCCCTCTCATTGGCCCCTCTCCCCATCCGGCGCCCCATATCCTCGCCTCCTCTCCCTGCCCGATGCCCCTTCTCCTTGCGGCCTCGACTCCTCCTCTAGTGATCCCTCTCCATCACGCAGTCCTCACTCCTCACGCATTCGACAGTTCTTCCCACTGTAACATTTGGTTCCTTTCCTTAATTCCTTGGATGTGCATGGAGTTTGTTTTTTCCTTGGATGTGCATTGGATTTGTTTTTTTTGTTCTTATCATTTCTAGCTATGGAGTTTTCATAATAAATTCAATGTGGATTCTAGTTAAATATCAATATATTTTTCTTCATTGTTGAAATTATCAAATTTATGTTTTAAGTGTTAAGATCCGGATAAATTTTCAGTAGAGTTGGTGTTTAATTGTTTCAAAATTTTCCAATTGAAAACTACGACATAATTGATGAAATTTCCTAAACTTTATTTTATGTTATGGTACTGGAACTGAAGCAGTGTTCTTCACCTTTGGAATCCCTCACCCAGTCTTCACGCACTCCAACACAACTTCCTCGTCGAATTCCGTTCATATACTAAACCTCCAACCTTGCTATTTTTTTATTATGGAAAGCTTGTTTTAAGTA
Organism: Triglochin maritima; assembly: GCA_963682175.1. Lineage (NCBI taxonomy): Eukaryota > Viridiplantae > Streptophyta > Magnoliopsida > Alismatales > Juncaginaceae > Triglochin > Triglochin maritima. The sequence continues at coordinate 33,407,103 of OY821772.1, forward strand.
ATCATAATTTTAGCTCTTTAACTGTAGTTCATGATAGTCTGTAGTAATCAAACTTGCTTCCTATGTTTGCCTAGATATGATTTTAAACTTGCTTTTATCTATAATCCTTGATAGATGTCGTCCAATTAAGAAAACGATCCTGTAGAAAATTTGGGTGTTATTGATGAACTAGTTGAACCTAATCGTACTGCATCCGAAACGAAGAAAGGCAAAAAACGTAAGTCTGGCGTATGGAGTCACTATAAGAGTGTCAAAGGAAAAGGGGGTACCGAATGAGCTGTTTGTAACTATTGTCAGAACACAAATTATTCATGTAATACTTCTCATGAAACAAGTACAATGTGGAAACATCTTAGGTTCATGTGTCATAAAAGCCCTCTTAAGTCAGAAGGTCAAGTGCAAGACCAAAGTGAGAAAACATTGTGCTTTACGGCATCTGGATCCAATATTGGAAGTTGTAGTACTTTGTCAAAATTAAGTTCGTGAGGTTTTGTTATGTCAAATTATACATTACTGAAAAGGAGATTAACATAGAAACTGATAAAGTGTTGAAGAAATTGAAGACTCTTTTGAGGAATACAAGCTGTCTGAAATTGCCTCTCATAGTGAGAATGAGAATGCACACGACATGCAGATTGTTGCACAGTCAAATCTTGGTATTGATGAAGACATTGATGATGACCACTTTAGGTTTGATTTCCAAATAAAATTAAAAGAGGAGTACCAAAATGCAAAATCAGAAATGGACAAGTACTTGGATGGAAGTTGTAAAGATGATAATTCAAGTTCTGTGTTACTGGATTGGTGGAAGGTTACAACAAACAAGTACCCCACTCTTGCAGCAATAACGAGAGATGTGTTTGTCATTCCAGTTTCAACAGTTGCATCTGAATCAATTTTTAGTACATGTGGACATATTCGTATATGATTATCGTAGTTCACTTACTCCAAATTGTTGAGTGTTTGATTTGTACACAAGATTGAGCACGAGAAAACCTTGAAGTTGAATTACCTACAAGTTTGGAAGAGCTTCAAGAACTTGAGACTCCAGGTATGAATCAGTTACATTTGCAAATTGCAATCACTTTAATATTTATGAATTTCAACTTAATATGTGTTTTGTATTGTATGTTTTAGCTATTTCAAAGGATAAATACATTGTGGAGAGGCATGCTCAAGTTATCTAAATTGTGTTTTTATTATGTGTTTTGTATTATGTAATGTTAGAACTTAGAAAACATGCATCAACTTGCTCAAGTTATCTGAATTGTGTTCTGTATTATGTGTTTTTTATTACGTAATGTTAGAACTTAGAAAACATGATCTATTTTTTTATCTCAAGAGATTTGAATTCGTTAATTTATGTTTCAATTGGTTAATTTATTGGACATCAAATTCAGCAATATATGTATGGTTTTGTTTGTTTGTTTGATAAGTGTATGTATGGGATTGGTGGTTGTTAGTGTGGATTTAGATGGAGGCATAAAGAATAGTGCATTGAACTGTTTGTACTTTGTTTGATAAGCATAACAGGAAATTCGGGTCCAACCCGAACCAACCCAACCCGAAAATTTTAGGTCGGGTTGGGTTGAACCCGAACCGGTTCGGGTTGGGTTTTCCCCAAACCCGAACTTTTCAAGTTGGGTCGGGTTATGGCCCAAACCCGACCCATGTGCACCCCTACAAGGGAGGCAGCAGTCACCCGACTGCAAACCCTAACCCAAATTCTACTTTGCAGGAAATTTGATATGGAAACAAGGGAGGTGGATCGAGGAGCTTTTAAACCAAGGGACATCCGAATAGGTATCCAGCTCCATGTGCTCCAACCGATTATATAAAGCAACCAACTCTTGTGGAGCAAGCTTCATGAGCTCAAGGGGTGGATCTAGGCCGAGTGGAGTCCAACACAACTTAATTAGTTGGTGGCCCACTTGAACAATATTTTGCAGAATTCCCCTCAACCTTCAGGTAATTATGCAGGTATGGTAAAATCCTTGGAAAATTACACTGCTCTATTTTCTGAAAATAAATCTAGTGATCAAAAATGGATTATTGACTCGGGTGTCACAGACCATATGACCGGAAACCCTACTCTATTAACTAATATTAAACATAATTTAGAACTTCTTTATAAATTTGTAATTATTGCTAATGGAAATCGAGTAGAAATAAAAGGAATAGGTAACATGAAATTATTAAACCAAATGGCTAAAGATATCCATTATGTGTCTTCCTTTGATTCTAATTTGTTATCCGTGGCTAAAATCATAAAAAAAATTAAATTGTAATTTTATGTTTACCCCTTGGATGTGATTTTTGTGGATAAAAACATGGAAGATGATTGGTAGAGGGACTCTCATCAATGACTTATATGTTGTAAACTCCAATAACAAAGCTTTGCATGTTTGAAATGGATCCCAACATGAACTTTGGTACAGGCGAATGGGACATCCATCTCATTTAGTTTTAAAAACTTTATTTCCATTTATTAATTCCAAAATAATGTGTGATATTTATAATTTTTCGAGACAAACTAAATTACCTTTCCATTTATCATCTAGTAAAGCAGGAAGCCCTTTCGAGATGATCCACTCCGACATTTGGGGATCGGCTCCCACCGAATCGTATAATGGGTTCAACTATTTTATTACTTTTATTGATGATTTTTCTCGTACCACGTAGCTTTATTTGCTTAAATCCAAATAAGATGCATTTAATATATATTTTGAATTTTTTACTTTTGTGGAAAATATGTATTATTTCAAAATTAAGTTTCTTAAATGGTAGAAAAACGAATCTTGATCACCTAAAGGTCTTTGGTTGTGTTGTTTTTGTCCACAGGAAAAAGAATGGATAAGCTTGACTTTTGCTCATATAAATGTATTTTCATAGGATGTTCCTCCAGGAAAAAGGGGTATAAGTGTAATGACCCAAAAATTGTAAATTATATTTTCTCGTGATGTGTATTTTGTTGAAAATGTTCCTTACTTCAAAGACGGTGAAGAAGAATCCTCACCAACAACCGATGCTCCTTTTCTGGTCATAAACACCTTTGAAGCTCCAAGACAAGATGTCATCGCAACTTCTCAAGAAGAAGAAGAAGAACCTGAGGCCAAAGGGGAAGAAGCCATTCTGCAACGAAGATCCAACCGTCTATCTCGTCCTCCTTCTTATTTACATAATTACATTACTTCTCACGTAGTTTACCCCATCCAGGACTACTTGTCCTATAAACAGATAAAATCAACCACAAGGCCTTCTTAAACCAAATAGATAATCATATGGAACCTATCAACTATCATGAAGTTATTAGAGATCCTAAGTGGTGCAATGCCATGAAAGATGAAATTAATTCCTTAGAAAACAACAAAATTTGAATCATTGTTTTACTCCAACCCGGTATCAAACTGGTAGGATGCAAATGGATTTATAAAATTAAGTGTAATAGCAATGAGAGTATAGAGAGGTATAAGGATTGTCTTATATCAAGAGGCTGCACTCAAACTTATGGGCTGGACTACTTACAAACTTTCACCCTTGTAGCTAAGATGAACATAGTTCGTGTTCTCCTATCTAAAGTTGTGAATAAGGGTTGGAATATTTTCCAAATGGATGTGAAGAATGCTTTTCTTCAAGGGAACCTTGAAGAAGAAGGTGTAGACACCTCCTCCTGGCATCAATTCAGCCCCCAATTAAGTGTGTAAGTTACACAAATGAATATACGGATTGAAACAATCGCCTCACACATGGTATGCAAAACTAAGTTTATCTCTTACTTTGTATGGTTTTTCTAAAAGCTCTGCAGATGCTTCTATGTTTATTAAGCATCATAATAGCATTACCACTATAGTCTTAGTCTATGTTGATGATATTATCATCACAAGAGATTGCGTAGAGAAATAACTTTGGTTAAAAGATACCTAAAATCAAAATTTGACATAAAGAATCTTGGGTATTTAAAATATTTTCTAGGAATAGAATTTGCTTATTCAAAGAAGGGGTTGTTTTTATCTCAAAGAAAATATATTCTTGACTTATTGCATGAAACTGGTAAATTAGGGTCGAAACCGGCAACCACTCCTATTGAGACAAACCACAAAGTTGGTCTGACGGAAGGTAAATCGGTTAAGGATATAAGTCAATTTCAAAGACTTGTTGGGAAACTCATTTATCTCACTGTTACTATGCCAGATATCACTTATGCCCTAATCACTGTTAGTCAATTCATGCATGCTCCACACACACCACTTAGATATAATTGATCGAATTATTTTCTATGTTAAGAAAACTCCGGGGCAAGGACTATGGATGAAACAAAATGATTTTAATGTCATAATTGGTTACTCGGATGCAGATTAAGTTGGAAGTCATGACCAAAAGTCTACATTGGGTTTTTGCACATTTGTGGGAGGAAACCTTGTAGCTTGGAGAAGCAAAAAGCAAATCGTTGTGGCTAGATCAAACGTTGAAGCTGAATACCGTGCATGACCTCAACCACAAGTGAGCTCATATGGCTCAATCAACTCCTTAAAGACATGGAGCAACCATACTCCCAATGCAAATGTTTTGTCACAACTACGTCGCTCGCCACATAGCATCCTGGTCTTTCATGAAAGAACTAAACATATCGAGGTTGATTGTCACTTGATCTGTGAAAAGATCCAATCAAAAGAGCTAGAAGTTCTTTACATTCCAAGTAAAGAACAACTTACCGACATTTTCACCAAAGAGTTGGACCACAATAATTTCAACAAATTCTACTCAAATTGGGATCCTTTAATCTATTCCGGACCCAACTTGAAGAGACGTGTTGCAAATATTACAAATATAGCAAAACCAACTTAATTGGCTCAGAGGATCTCACCGTAGCCGTTGCACCAATCAATGTGATCCCCTCCTCAATACTAACATTCAAGATCAAGCATATATGAAAACTATTGAAAATCGACACTCCCGTTAGATGGGAAAGTCATCAACGAACTTATTCCAACGTTTAAATCATTTTGCACTATACATACACAAATGTATAATTCAAAATAATTAAGTCAATAATAAAAACTTCTATACTCGTCCAAAAATCAACATTCATCATTATTTTATTATTACTGTTATTTGTGTGATTCTAAATAATACCCCTTACCCTGACTTTATAAGAAATATGAATTTACATACGTGGAGAGTTTCACTCTTATTAAAAACTAGTTGATAACTTAAATTTTAAACTACATAGGTATAAAAAATTATCATATTTGCATCAATGTTTAACATTAAATACTAAATTTGGAGCACATCATTACAATTTTGAAACTGAGTTGTCAATGTGCGATTTTTATTTTTATTTTGAAAAAAACCCCGAAATCAAAAATACATTTCAATATGCCAAAATAACATATCATCAATGGAAAGGTGGTACATCGTTACAATTTCACAAGTTCCGAAGATGAGCATCATATTATGAAGTTCCTGAAGATTAAGTGAAATAGACTCGTACTTGAGAGAGCAATCAATGATTTACCCAAAAATAAAGCTCCATAACTTAAAAAGCAAAATCTAATTTCTTATAGTAACATATCTGATGATTACGGTCGTCCACAGATCTACATCTCACCCCACTCACCGCTTTTGGTTTGTGGATTGATCGATTGATGCTGCAACCTGTATTCCATTGCTACCCTCTAATATCTATTCAACACTTGTCTCGACCACTCCCCTCCTTTCGCTATCCAATTGGGTGGGTGATCCCAAGCCGCCGGCACCTCCTTTCTTTATTCTTGCATGCAACTAGTGCCAACCTCCTTTTGATTATTTAATTGATTATTAAGTTGAACCAACACCCCATCTCAATTTTTAATCTTTTCTAATCTTTTATGAAAATGATGGAGGACTTCGAGTGATTATCTTTTGACCGTCTAGTGTTCGGTAAAGAAGTAGTTGTGTTTTGAAAAGTGTTAAGGGGGAAGATAGTAGCTGGCGCATATTAAAGTTTAATTATTACTTGACCAGGTCAGAACAGTCTCAATTGTAAACTCAATTTTATTCTTTTGTAATTATTATTAGTTGATTTTGTTTGGAAGTAAAGTAAAATTAACTTCGTAGAGATGGATATTAAAAGCTTCACCATGCTATTTGGACGTCATAATTATCTAAATATCCAAAGATTGTGTTCTCCGCATTTTGTTGTAGTTCAAGTTGAAGGTTATAGTGCAAATAATAATTTACTTGAATTAAAAGTTATATATGATATTCCGTATTACTTGAAGGTTATTTACAAAAGTATTCACGGGCACGTGAATTTCTTGAGGGTTGGCCAATGCAGGATGCAGCTTCGAAGCAATTGTTATTCCCCTATTTATTTAACGTCAACATGTGACTAAGTATGCAGATTCTCTAAACACAAATTTCGGTTACAAGTGGAAATAATATTCCCTCCAAATCCTTCTTCTGATTGGTTGTTATATCCATAAAACGGACGGCGGCAAAATCTCAGTTTCTATATTTTGATTGAAATTTGGTTTTTAATCTTTTTAAAAAGCAATACATATTATTTACACACAATTTTTATTTATTTTTAGAATGCGAGTGAAATTGGGGTTTTGGATTGTGAAAGTAGGATTAGTAACAGAGAGAGGTGGTAGGAGGACATTGCATTGCGTGTGAAGTTGACATGCAGGAATACTCGTGGGTGAATTGGTGGTGGTGTGGTTTGGAAGCCTGCTTGTGCTTGGGCCCACCACCAAATTCCCGAAAGGGTCGGCCGAAGGTATCTTTGGCAACACGTCGTTCCACAAACATTTAACTCGGCCGGTTACGTTTTATTTCCTACATGTCATGTCGTTATCGTGGTAAATCAGCCCTGGGATTGAGCCAAACGCCTTCTGAAATGTCCAACGCGTGATGGCTTCACAAATTAAGTTGTAGCACTAGCATTCAATCCGGTTGAGAGGCAAGTTTAAATTCCTACTTTCAAGTCCAGACCACAAACCATTTTTACCGTATTAAAATAAATGTAATTGGTTCGAATCGTGTCATGCATCCGTAAATATGGTATGAACCACGTCCAGTTGAGATCCAATGAATTTTGGATAAGTGCCGATGATTTTTGGATCATGAAAAAATGTAATTGGAATAAAGCCGCAAAAATGAGCTGAATAATTCGGTTCAGTGGATGTAAGTAAGATTAGAATGAAGTAATTATATATAGATAATTGTGGCACGACGAAAATTCCTGGATCAGGGAGGTCGACGGAACAAACACAAACTTTAAAGACGACCGACGTAATGCACAACAATAAATTAGTCGAGGAACATATGATTCGGTCCCAAGTCTCAACACACGTATGTGTACAAACAGACTATCGCTTAACCGCCAGATCATACTCAAATAACCTTAACAATCGTTTATGTTTGAGTGAAGCTAAGCAGTCGAATCCGGAACTAGCTGGACATAAGTTGCGATTGTCCAATAAGTTACCTTAACAAATTAACCTCAAACACATGAAAACAAACATTTCGTCCCCTGGACGTAGTCTAGCGGGTCAGGAGTGGGGTTCAATTCCCAGCGACGTAATCTAGCCGGTCAGGAGCAACGTCAAACGTTTCGATCTCAATTTAAAGTCGTAATCCGACTGTGTCGGGTGGGGACGACTACAACTGTCGGAGAATTCTGGATCATCGAGAGAATTTTTTTTTGGTCATGTCAGATCTTAAGACCGACGGCAAAAACCAGAAAAAAAGCATTCCTTCCATATAATTTACTTCATTCCACCATCCGTCAAAATTCAAACACAGATCTTTTATAAAAAAAAGAGATCTATACGTAGAAAATAGACTCTCATCACCTCCATCGCAATTCATCACGGGTTTTTTATAAAAAAAACTATGATTTTTGGGTTTCGAACCACAAAATGAAGATAAAAAAACACAAATGCACAACAAGCAGAGTCAGAGAGAGGCGATCCAATTTCTACTTATATATTCACAACCAAAAGCACCAACAAAAAATCCCTAAAAACACCGACAAAAAAAAACCCTCCGGCGACGAAGGCTGAGTTATACATCAACATTAATCTATTCCAACATTCCTAAAAACTCCAGAAATCACAACCGCCGCCGCTACACGACCTCGGGCGGCGGTGGGAGGTTGAGATCCAGATCCACCAACGTCTTCCTCCTCTTCCCGTCCACCACCCCCACCGACGACGCCTCGGACTCACTCTGCAGACCCATAAAGTCGACCTCCCTCTTCACCACCTGGGGGGCGTTGAAGAGCGAGAAGAACGGGAACCCCCGGAAAACGACCGCCGGAGGAGGCGGCGGGGAGGCGTAGTCGACGGTGCTGGTCTGGCTAGACGGCGACGGAGGGGAAAGGAGGGGGAAGTTGGTTTTGGCCTTGGAGCCGCGGAACTCGCGGGCGGCGGCGTCGTAGGCGCGAGCGGCTTCCTCGGCGGTGTCGAAGGTGCCGAGCCAGACGCGGCTTTTCTTCCCCGGGTCGCGGATCTCGGCGGCGTAACGGCCCCACGGGCGCTTCCGGACGCCTCGGAAGTGGACGGCGGTGGCGGTGGAGGTGGGGGTGGTGGGAGTGGGTTTGGGAGCCATTTGGGAGTGTTTGGTTGGATGGATTATGGATGTTGGGAGGAGAGGGGAGGGGAGTGGGGTGTTTATTTATAGATGGGGGGTGGTGTGTTGGATGTTTGGGTTTCAACGAGTGGTTTGACTGTGATTTAGGGCCGCCGCCCCCCAAACAACTTTTTTTAATTATATGATTAGTTAATTTTTAATTGTAATGGTTGCGGCTTTGGGAAGCTTACTTAGTTACTTACTTGGGAGTTATGTGTAACATCCCAAAATAGCAGAAAATTTAAAAATTCATAATCAAGACAAAGAGCACAATAATCAAGGCGGGACTGTTACTTCTCATAAACAATAAAGCGGTGCACCATAATACATCAGAGTTTGCCAAAATGAATACATGATTACAACAAAACGACAAGGGAAGATAAACGTAATCATGTGGACCTCAGTGGTCTGACTAGAGGATCCGACTCCAAACGCGCGCGCCTGCCGATCACCACCCCACTGGACCTACTGCGGTCCTGAAAATATATAACAACAATGCCTGAGTTTCCAGAAGGAAACCCCGTATGCCAACTCACCTATTTATGCATGCATTACACAATGAACCTATCATACTAGTAGCATGTCATGGCATCGACAGAAATGGAAAACAGTTCCCCCGAAGGGTAAAACAGGACATCAGTCCGACAATCAACAACGAGTCTCCCGAGGAGACCTACTGCAGGCACATGCAGTTTTACAGCACGCGACATCGCACCCCCCACACGCAGCTACACTACTCAAGGGTTCGGCAGGGAGCCTCTGTCACGCCTGCGGGGGCCGATAGAATACAGATCTGCAAATCTCAGTGGTCGGAGCCACATGGACCAACGGGGCCGTCGCCCGGAAGGTATAACAACAACATCTCGGTAGGTGCCCAGCCGAGGAAAACAACATAGCCGGAACAGCCTCGGCTCAACAATCACCATCGCCGGCACAACCTCGGCGGCATCACCGGCACAACATCGGTGGTCCATCACAACAGTCCGGCACAGCATCGGACAAAACCAGACCGAAGTCTGCCAGGTCATCAGGCTCCTCGAGCCGCAAACACCAACCGCGTCGCTATAAAAGCAGGGCAGCGACCTCCGTAGCCCGTGGGCCGGTAGTCACCTCACCCAACGGCAGTTGCGTGCCCGCACAACATCAACACTGGGATCTGCGATCCCTCAGGCCTGCTATACTACAATAAGTCCAATCAATCCATCACATTTGTCACGCTCCATACCTGGAACTGACGCGTCCCGAACACCCACACTCTTCCCAACGGCGGTCCCTAGGCAGGCACGCATCACGCGCCCACCGTCACCTCCCGGCTCACGCACAAGGCGAGGACACGGGTTTCCGTGGACAAAGTTGGCATTCAAAAGGGAACCTGGAATTCTGTTCTGGGCCCAAACGGTCGACCGTAAGAGGTGATTCGGTCGACCGTTTCCAGAAAGGAATCGGTCGACCGTCCCTAACACGGTCTACCGCTGCGCACAGAACACAATCCCCCAAACGGTCTACCGAAGGTCTAAAACCGGTCGACCGAACGAGGTCAAAATCCGGAGTTTGGTCAACATTCAAAACATCCTATCGGTCGACCGACTCAGGGGTCCCGGTCGACCGAAAAGTAACAGTAAAACATTTTCAATCTTTTAATCCATCGGTCGACCGACTCAGGGGTCTCGGTCGACCGATAACAGTTAGGGTCAACCTACATTTCTACGTCATATAACGGTCGACCGAACGTATACCACGGTCGAACCACATGCATATAAAATCCAATATATTTAAGTTCCAGTCGACCGAACACAAGGACTCGGTCGACCGAAACGCAACAGGCAGTAAAGATATACATGCAATCGGTCGACCGCCCAAGGGCCGGTCGACCGTCCGGTCGACTTCAACCTCGCGCCAGCCGAGGTTTCTTCGCCCAAACGCGACGTCGGAGAGGCCTCCGACCTCCTCCGACCGACCAACACGACCCTCTCATGAGTGTCAACAATAAAACCACACTAGAGAGCGGCATACCTCACGAGAACGACGAACAAAGCCGGAGCACCGCTCGCGCACGCCGCCTCCGTTGATCTCCTCGTGCGCTCAACTCCGCACCTCTCCCGCCTGGACCGCCTCACACCTCACGCCGACGCAGCCTCCTCTGCCTGAGCTTGAGCGACTGAGGAAGAAGGTGTGTGTTTGTTGAGAATGAAGGAAGAAGAAATGAGGAAGGAGATGAAAGAAGAAGAAGAAGAGAGAAGAGCCTTATTTAAAACTCGGATGCTACAGTAACCCAACCCTTCACCTTCTCATGCAACTCCTGCACACTCACTTCCCCATGCAAACCACACTTTAAACATCATTAGTCCACTAACCCTAGGTTAGGGATCTAACATTATGTGTTATGGATGTGTGATGACAATTATTTCCACCGTGACAATTTTATTTATACAAAGTATGTGTTCATTGGATTAAGATTAGTAGCGAGAACGTGTTGTGTGTACGTATAATATATTATTACCAGGGTATTAATTAGACATTAGTGATCATTTATGTAACCATATTTTGTAGGTTGTTATAAGAGAAGCTCAATTTTAATAAAGTGCAGTACCGAAGCAAAAGGTTACTGGGCAAGCGGGGGAGGTCATTATGATTTATGAGTTTATGTCCTCTTTTTCCCCACAAAATAGATGTCTTTCTGCCAGCTGCATTCAATCGTAGGAAACAGATTACTAAATTCTAATCTAAATCTAGTCTGATCTAATTAAAAATCTGGGGTTGAAAATGACAAATTGCGAAAAGGTCCATGATATATCTATCCTTGAGAGACGTCGTCCTTCAGGCACGAGAATTGAGATGTACAGTCTACGTACGTCGAGCACCATGTCCACACACGTGGTCCACTGACTCCATAGTTCATCCCCGACAAATCCTCCAAACAATTGCAGTTCACCCCCTTAAAAACCCAGAAACCCTTTCCTTCCCCCTCCCCACGCAGCCCGTGCCGTCCACCGCCCGACATTTGTCCAGGGGACCACGTAGGGCCCGCACGACAGGACCAGCCGGAGGACGCCACGTGGGAACACCGAAGCGCGTTGGACTTTCCAGGCGGCGCGGGAGCCGCCGGACTCGTGACGAAGCCTGGACGACCTGTCGAGTCCTGTAGATCACGTGCTGGGGTGGGACTGGAGGTGGACACGTGGAGGGCAAAGGAGAGAGGTGGGGTTTGCTGTGTCTGTGTGTGACCACAGGGTCGGGAGGTGGGGACCACACGGTTATCCTTTTTCTTCTCCACAGCTCGGTTTTCACTCCAACAGAAACTATTCTTGTATGGGAATATTCATTATTTATTTATTATTTCTCCTGGGAAAATTACGTAATATTGAAGTCTTACAAAAAAAGAATGAAGTGAAAATTGACTGTATTTTATTTATTTATTTATTTCTCCTGGGAAAATTACTTAATTATTTATTAGATTTAAGGTCACGAGGGGACCGAGGAAAAGTTAGGTAATATATGGAAAAAAAATTACGGTACTGCAAAAAATTATATTCGTTTCCTCACGAAGAGGTAATATATGAAAGACAAAACTTAATAGTTGACGTCTTGTAGTAATGTAATTACTATCATATACGGAATTGACAATTTCTATTTATTGGATACAAGAGGGACAACGTGACTTGGGATTTTCTAGGATCTTCAACACGACTCGGGAGGCTGCTGGGCGATCTCGAACAGCTATTCCAAGACCGACGCAGAAAAGGGATTTGCTCGTTTGTGCTCAAGATGGTTTTCAGTGCGACGCTTGATGTTATCTGGTGAGAGCGAAATGATCGTATTTATGGTCCGAAGAGTCATGGGTAAAGTGGATTGTTATGTAAGTTTGGATCAACCTTAGAGTTTTGGGTACTTCGCTAGGTGGGAGGCCTCAGTGCGACCTTTGTCTAGCACTCTTAGAAAGGTGGAAGTTTTGTTAGTGTGCGCATATTAGTATTACGTATATTTTAACTTTTGGAGGGTTGTAGTAGGGTGTTTTCCCACATTGTTCATTTTGTAACTCTTCCATTGTGATTAAAATTTACAGGAGAATCCAACTTACTAGGCGAAGAAAAAGATAATGAGTGAGTTCGACATTTTTCAAACTATCTTTAATGTTTCAAGTCTATCCCGATATTTACTCTTATCACATAATTCCATAAAATAGATATACAATTCCACTCATTTCAAAAACTTCAAATATTTTGGAAAACTATATTTTTAATATTGTAACATTAATCATCCTTTACACTCCTACTGAGTTTTATAAGCCATCGGAAGGTCAACATATAAGTCATTAAATGCAATTTTTTTCATTGCTAAAACATTGCGAGATTATAATCAAGATGTTAACTTATAAAAAAATGTCGCTGGTGATTCTTAAATAATTCAGAATGCTTTTCTTTTAATTCCTTCGAAAAAAATCCTCATTCATACCAAAATGCATGTATGTTCGGTTTGGACCCCTCTTTTGGATATCCGGTTAAAGTTGCCAAGTTTAAAGAGCAACTTTTTTGCTGAAGTTAGCTTTCAAAGAGATACCAAAATTGTGTATCTAAATAAAAAACTTAGAAAACATTGAAGAATTAATATAGAGGTGTCATGAGACCCCAAACCTAAGAACACGTGCGGGTAGTTCAAGGATAATATCATCAGTAACCATAATCCAGACGACTTGGTCATAAACTTTCTCTCTTCCAAATTAGTTTTTTTTGTCTTCCACATCAATTTTCTGTCTTTCCAACCCAATTTATTATCTTTCATACACTATTCACCTCTTAATTACTACAACTCATCTCTTTCTTCCACATCATTTTAGGATATATTTTGGAAAAAATTAAAAAAAATCTAAAAAACAAAACAATTAGAAAATATATTTTTTTAAAAAAAATTAAATTCAAAAAAATCAAAAAAAAATCAAACATGCAAACGTGAACAGTGATGACCGGGTCGTCTGCACGACCGGTCGTTGGGGGGACGGCCCCGTTATTTATTGTCTAAGTATCTCCTGTACTAGATGTCACATGTTCAATCTCAAGGAGTGTCGTTAATCTAGCAAAATAATTGGAAGCTGAAATAACATAGACTTCATTTCTTACTGAGAAACAAATTTCCTCAAATTTAAAGTTATTCGAAAGGTACCAATATGACATCATAAACCAAAAATTGCATCCACGCAGACAATTTGTAACGTGCAATCTTCCCACTACACCAGAAGATGACAACGCATGCTGTAGAGTTTGAGAGTTCCGGTTTGTTTAGGCAATTCAGAATCGCCTCTGGTGGGTTTGATTTGGTTGGTGTTTAGTGTTTAATTGGTATTGGAAAGTTCGTTGAGGATGCGGTGGGGGCCCAACGCAGATCTTACCGCGTTGCGTGTTGGCGGTGTGCAAGCAAGACCCCAAAGTCTACTCCTTGAGTTGCGATGCTAATTACTTATGGTGTGAGTTGAGTTTGTGGTGCATAATTAAAGTTATGGTTATGAGTTTATATCTAATAACATCAGCGAATTTAGAGGGAAATTTTTTTGGGGCAGCTTTTTTTCTGTGAAAAATTGTAGGTTTGTTATTTATCAGTTATCAATAGAAACTAACAATTGTTTAACTGATTATCATGACACTTTACAATATCACTTACTATACAAATTTGTCAAAAGCAAATTTCAACTTAAGGAGTGGAATATTTTACCATTAAGCGACTCGCTTTAATTTTGGACGTGCAGGATATTATAAAATGCGATCGTGTCCATAATATTACAAGTTTGAAAACGATTTCAAAACCAATAACAATTACAAATAAAGTAACATGATATCTCTATCCAAATAAAGTAAATAAAATCACAACGTTTTCGAATTTGTAAGTCCAAATAACGGAAAGTTACATGGTATTTACTAATACCACGTCCAAACGCACCTTCAGTTTGGCAATTGCTTAACTAGTTTTGCACTACCATTTGCACTTAGAAAAAGATGCTCAAGCTCAAACAAATTTTATCCGATTTACCTCTAGATTCAGTTTTATTTCTGGTTTGATGCATGTATGATCAATTTTGCACTCTAGAGCAACTTTTAAATTTCTATTACTATATTTAACTATCATCCGGCCCTCCCTCGTATTGTATAACTGTGCATACATTGTACCGTTACACTTATGCTTATGCGTCTATTTTGATGTGTTTGGGAAAAAAACTACATGCCTATTGTGAAACCTTTTTTAGAACTCTACTTACTATTATCATATAAGCACAACATTAAAATTCCTAACCCTCCACCATATTCTTACAAGACTCAAACGAGGTTAGTATTTGGAAGAGAAGTTTATTTTTAGTTTCAGATATATCAAAATATTAACCATATTAGCGCATGATATGTGTTGTAACAGCTAGGAGTAAACTTGGTTGAGAGAAAATTTAGCTCAAACGTGTAAAATGACAAAAAAATGGGGGTTCAAACGTGTCAAAACAAAAAAATAGAAATTAAAAAACGAAAATGACCAAGTTTTCATTAAGTGGTGCATAATAATACGTTTTACTTACAAACATTAAGGTGCTTTACCAAAAAAAGATAGATGTGGCGACAAATGAAGATAACCAACGGATATGAAAGAATTTCCAAGCTCCAATGGATCCCAAACAGGACGTCTAGTAGATGAGAGGATTGAGCCCACACATTGAGCCTTAATCTTGTATTGTATCTCATCACAGTAAGGGTCTAAGGGAGGTGTGTAGAAGAGTAGAGAAGATACAACACCCAACAAATTACACCCTAAGCACATAGGTTACAACAATTTCTGTAGAAGAGTATGATTATAGACTTTGAGGTTGTAATTTTATTCAATGATTTTCATTCAAATATTTGTTTTGACTTTAAAGTGTTGTTTTAAGTTGGAAATGGAAGAAATCATTTGCGTATGTTTTGAATTTTTTATGAATTTTGTGGGTTTTAAGAAGAAATGAAGAAAATCTTCTTTCTTACAGATATTTAAGTTGGAAAAGGCAAATTACGGAACTTTCACCCTACTGATCAACACAAAATAGTTATTCTATAATTACATAAACTATTTTCTTATAGCATGGTGAAGTTTGATAAAAGCACAGAAGAAACTAAACATTCGCAGCCTGACTTAAATGCTTTTCAAAAAAAGAAAAAAAATACAGCGTGACTTAGAACTTTCTTTCGCTTACATTCCCGTCCACCTCTGTGTTGCTTTAGACGTTGGGCATGGCTTGAACGATTCCTTCAATAAGTTCGCAACGTACATATTCAATAGGCAAAATTTTCAAAATAATTATAAAAAGAAATTACAAGAGTATAAGTTGGGAAACTTATTTGACAAAATATAAGACAAAAAAGACATGTGCTATGATTTTCATTTTACACCTTTAATGAAAATGTCATCACGGGTACTGTTTTTATTATACAGAAAATGATATCCGAGTTATCGTTTTTACGTAGGACGAGAAAAGGGTCGTCGACCCCCGCTTCCCTACCTCTTCTTCCCCATAACCGCTGGCCCCCCTTTGCACATCCTTCTCTCCGGCGATTTCTGACCTATCCTGGTGCCACCTTCCACGTGCTTGAGTAATTGTTGGGTACATTTCCGTTATTTTTGTCAATATTTTTCTTGATCAGTTTGGATTGGTTGATAGTTATTTGAAATTGATTTGTGGTGAATGATAATGATTTGGATTTGTTGTCTTGGTTTGTAATTGATTTGGATTATTTTGAATTGGTTGAGGATTCTTTTGATCATTTGTTTGGGCTATTTGAGAATGATTTTAATTGACTTGAAATTGATTGAATTCGAATTCAATTATCAGTTGTTTCCATTGATTTAGTGAATCATGTGACGAATGAGCGAACTTTTAGTTTAACGGTTGTTTCGAATGATTTAGTGAATCATATGACGATGGAGTGCTTGATTTGATTAACGAATATATGAAGCAAAATATTTATTTTAATTTGTCAACATTTTGCTCGATTGATTATCGATAACCAATTGATTGTTGGATTTGAATTGCTTATTTGATTCCATTTATTAGATGTGAAAATGTGTAAATATAATAACAACTAATAATATATGAAATTTGATTATTGATGTTGTCCTTTTTTTACGGTTGCAAAATGTCTGGGTAACATGAGACTCATGATCATGTAGACTCTTTAGTGTTAGTATTACAGAAGAACCATATGTCATCCTCGATTCATAAGAATGTATGTGCTTTAATTGGAAAATTAAAACTTATGTGTATTGTTTTATATTACACCTTAACTAATTTTTTTAGAACAATTGTCTTACCTTAAGTGTGTCGAGCATGGTACTTAGTTCAACACATGGACACTACGGAATGGTAGAGTAGAAGGGTTGCTAGAGGTTGCTGAATTTAATACAATTTCTTGTTGGCCTCGATTGCAACTTGATTGGAGTTCGACCCGTGTTGTGGAGATGACAATCACTTTCCATTTCAGACATACGGAGATGACGATCACATTGCAAGAGGTCGATATTTTTACGGGTTTTCCCATTGACGACCTAGTTGTTTGCCCCACCTTAGATCATGATTGGTTTGAGGTTTGCATGAACTTGTTAGGTGTTGACGAAGAGTAGGTGACTACTGCAGTGAATGAGGGGATACACGATGTTGCAGTTATTACACCATAATTACCATGTTGTGGTGCTAGATGCAATAGATGATGAAGTGTTGCAGCACACTAGAGCCTGCATCTTGTTTTAGTTTTGTCCCGGGATAATTTGAGATAAAAGTGGCAATAAAGTTCATCTTAGATACTTGCTTCTACTGGAGGATATGGTCGTATGTCGTAACTACAGTTGGGGAGTTGCACCGTTAAACATTTTGTACACCTATTTGGACCAAACTTGTTTGAAAAATGGGAAACAAGTAGTTAGTTTACTGATCTTATTGCGAATTTGGTGTTGGTAGCATCTTCACGTTGGACGCCCATCAACAAGTACAGGTCTGCGACTCCCAGAAGATGTTTTGCGTCCTTTAGATTGTCATTGGAGGAATCTTAGATTGTGGTCAAACAATGTGAAGACGTCTCAAGTGCATTTTTTAAAAAATGAGTTGGATGGTCGAGAAGAAGACCAAGTGTGTTGGACCTCTTACGAGAATGTAGATATGTTGCATTCACTAGTTGCCTCTAAAGAAGGACATGATATATGGATGACGAGAACATGGCTAGTTTGTTTTGGAGTTGTTGCAATGTACATACCGGACATGGTGATGCGCCAATTTGGATTGCAGCAACATATTCAAGAAACAATGGAGGTTTGCAAAATGAAGAAGGCACAAGGGAAGCCTAAAATAAACTGGTTACAATAACAACAATCATACATTCAAGTTTGGTCACGTCGGTAAGAGTTTGTGCAAACTCAGACACCATTACTTTCAAAGGAACTAGTTAGGTGTAAACGTCTTTCTATGGAATGGTATTGGCAGGTTACCATTCGATGGATAATGAAAAAAGTTGAAATTCAAGAGCCACTGACTTATAGGTCTCGAGCTGCTAGAGATCGTTATTTGGTAATAAATTTGTTTTTAAACTTTAAATTTAAATTTTCACTTGCTTATTGTAACCATAATTGTCTTGTTGGTTTGCAGCTTCACGGCTTACATGAAGATATACACCATCTTGAAGTGAAGCATCCTGGACATAACCCGACTCTGTCAATAACACAAAAACTGGAGAGAGAAAAGCATATGATGGAGTGCTTCAAGAATGTTGATCCGTCATTGAATTTATCAGAAGACGTAAGCCCCCGACATGTACTTGAAGATTTTGAGGAAAATCTCGCAGACATAGGAGTGTCACTGGATGACGAAGACAATTTCATTTTTCCATGGTGAAAGTTCCTCATTTTAAGTCACTCAAGTCGAAAGAGGTGATGACATTGAGATTGATGAAAAGGAAGACGGTGGGATTACTCAAGACGAAATGAATCGTTGGCCCTCGAAGGTTCCATGATGGGGTGGGTGAACAAAAAGACCAACCAACGTATTTTTCCCACCTTAGTTTTAAAGAAATTCTAATGTTAGGTAGTTGTTTGGAACAAATTTGGTTTTTATATTACTAGGTTGATTTAATGTTAAGTAGTTGTTTGGAACAATTTTTAATGTTTGTAGTTGTTTGGAACAAATTTTAATATTTTTTGCATGCTTGTTGATATTGAGTGACACAATTGTATAAAATTTTATCCCCACAGGTGCAGAACACTTGAGCTTAAAATCCAAGAGATTGGGAGGAAAACATAATGAATTGGAATTGTCTTCTGCTAAAACGGAAACAACAAAGTCGTCTTTTTGTATAATAAAAATGACACTGCATATGTCATTTTCCTTTAATGAATACGGGATCCACAGTATCATTTTTATTATACACAAAACGACATTGTTGTTGTCATTTTGTTTTTGGACAGTCAACCAAAAGTTTGTTTTTCTTCGCCTTCCAATTTATTTTCAACCTCAACAATTCATCAAATAAGTCATCATAATTAAGTAATTGACCATTTAAAATTCTACAATTCGTAGACTAAAAGAAGTACACGTACAAACACATTATATACTACAAACATAACAAACTAATTGACCTTTTGAAAGAGTACAACTACAACTTAAACACTACGAAAGGGACCTACTAAATAACCTCCTTACATGTCTTCTTCTTGTGGCCTAACTTGCAACATCGCCTGCATGTATTGTTGGACTATTTTGTTTGTCCATGTTGTTTCGTATTCTTTTTGTTCTCGGCCATCCACTTAGGCTTAAGACATAAGGCCCTATTAATTGAACAAGTTCATCTGAAGGCCAAAATTTGTCTATATTGAGAGAGAAAATCGGTGCATATGCTCTCCTGTAAGGTTCGGTAGTCAAGAATTCTGAGATGATTCGCGAAGTATGAATATTCACGTGTCGGTTACTGCATACGGCCAACAGTAGCAAGGAATGTGGTGTGTGCATCTATGAACCCGCACGAGCATGTCGGGCATGTCTCTGTCAATATAACTTGATAGTTACGAGATTGATTGCTTTCTGTACTAAAGATATTATGACTGGGCCTTGGCACAACAAGCTATGCAGCCAAATGTTGTTTGCTTGTGAGTTTATCATTGACCCTTTTCGGATTAGCCGAAATCATATCCACATCATCTCTTCTACTCACAAAATATTTATTCAGTCGTAAGTAAGTCATTATGATCAAAGGGCAAAGTGATAAGTTACGTACACACTTTAACACATTGTTAAAGTTTTTTCTCAAGTTTGTTGTCATTATACCATTAGGATGATTAACCTCAATATCCTTCACATGCTTTTGAAATGTATTTTATCAGGAGAGACACCAATATGCCAAAATGTATTTTGCAATTCCATATTTTTGCATTGAGGATGTCTTGCCATATTTGCACTTACGTATCTCAAACAAAATCTGTGAACGTCACCTTGTTCTGGGGGAACAACACCTTCACGATATTTGTAAGACCCTAAATTTGACCACTACCACGAGATTCTAGATTCATTTTGAACCACCGTAAATGCCAAGGGAAACAAATCAATGGCAACTAGAAGAGTAGCCTGAAACTTCCCGAACAAATGAGTCTCATCCATACTCAACACAGGTCTACAATGCTTGAAACATTTAATGGATGTCGCAAAAGACCAGAAATTTTGTTGAAATTGCTGAATGTTTGGGTTTAACCTCTTTGTCTGAATCTCGACTATTGTGCTCGGTTGGTGGTGCAAATATTAGTCGTAAAACCTCTTAAATTACGATAAGATGCATCATCCACTTCGTATACTTTTCCAATATTTTCTTTTGGACGTATCAAGTTTTATTATTCTTGATTTCTATGAAGTAATGAGTCTTCAGTAGCACTTGAATTTTTGCATGAGTGATAGTAATGTTTGTTCGAATAGTGACAAGAATCATGTTGGATATTAATTCGGCATCACATTGCACATAGTTATGCAAAAGGTCCTCGTTATTACAATTGTGTTCAAACTTGTACAGGTTCCCTTGAAAATATTCTTTCCTTTCATTGTAGGAGACATGCATCCTCTAATTGCAACTTTTATTCAAACAACAAGCTATAGATAACTTCTTCCGAGACACTAACACTTTGAATTGAACGTTTTTTCGCAAATGTCATTCCTTCAAATAATTCTACAAATCTTCTTTTGTGGCAAAAATTCTATGCAACCAATAACTATGTCCATCTTCAAAATTCTTCTGTTCATTGTGTGCACCAATTCGGTCAGCATTCTTAATTATTGAATCTTCAATCCAATTCTCGTAAGAATTTAGTCCGACAAGTGCCTCAAATCTAGGATTACTGGCAATGGCGGCAATTCATTACTAATGATGGCTTCATGTATGCTGATATTGGATTCTCAATTTATTGTGTTTGCCATATGACGAAACATGTGTTGGCTTTTTGGCCTTAATCCTTGTTTTGATGATTTAATCAACCTAATCTTAATCATAAGTAATGTAGAGTAACACACATATTGCATTGCATATATATTGCATGTGCTAACCTCTACAGGTGATCAAGACTCATGGAAGGAAGGAAATCAAGTCAAGATTTGTAATAAAGCTATATGAAGACTTGTAATCTTGATTTTATTTTGAGTCTTAGGAACATGTGTAAATTGAGCATACAAGAGCCAAAAACATATCACATACACACTAGGTTCCTTAGAGAAGTCACACACAAAATTTCACCTTATTTGGACTTCATTAGATCACCCAAACCTTAGTCGGAAATCACTTAAAACCTAAATACAGAATTCCTGTGTGAAACGGTCGACCGAACCAGTTCTCAGTTCGACCGGTTTATAACAGACTCTCCACAGTGATTTTACCGAACTCTATCGGTCGACCGGTTCTACCTTTTCGGTCGACCGATCCCGAATTTTATTATGACCGTTACCTTTGTCGTATTCCTATAACGGTCGTATTCGTATAAAACAAACTTAACCCCAAAATACATTTGGTAACCGGTCGAACGACGACCTTGTTTCGGTCGACCGGTTGAACACTTATAATAACATTGCTATCGGTCGACATACTCTTCGTTCGACCGTTGCACCTTTGTCTCAACCGAATCCCCTTATCGGTCGACCGCCCCATACTTTGGTTCGACCGATTCACTTAAGTAGAGTTAAGTTCTAGCCCGTTTGTCCGACCAATTATATATTTAGTTCGACCGTTCTCTTTGAAATCAAGGTAACGGTCGACCAGTTTATTAGTTTCGGTCGACCGGTTCTGGACAGATTTGCAGCCTGATTTTCTGCTTTGTGTATCTTACACAAAACCCAACCAAATCTATCCCCAACGGCTAGAATACCTTAGGAGCTTATAAATAGAGGATCAAGACCTGTTGTTCACACAACTCTCCAACTCCAATTATCCCAATACATTAGAGAGAAAACTCAATCCTCAAAGCTCCAAATTCTAAACTCCATAAGCCTAAACTACACACACTTGATCAATCACTCATCCTACTCAAAGTGTGCTCAATTAGAGAGTGAGTTCCACTCAAGTTACATTTGTTGTCAAGTGTTGAACGTTTTAATTTAAACCGCAAGTGCACGGCCGCGATGAAGCGGTGGCAAGTACGGGTCGTCCTCAGGGAGGTGAGCAGCCTCTTGTTTGCACGAAATCAAGTGGCGAAAAATAGGGGGAGAAAGTTGTTTACGCTACTCTACACTAAACTACTCTAAGAAGTATGAAATGTGAAAGAAGCAAACAAACGATGAAATAAGAACTAAGATAAGAACAAAACAAGAATGCTGGAATTTCAGGAAGGGAAAACCCCTAAGGGGTGGAGTGAGTGCACACAAGCAAAGAGGTGGGTGTAGAATACATTCTTTAAGCACATGAAGGTGGTGTTTATCAAGCATAGGAAGTGTCTAAATGTTATGGCAAAACCTATCAATCTATTCACCAACTTAGTTGATTAACATTTACATATGCAAGTTGTTTATTTCAGAACCTAAACAAGCATGAGAGGTGTCTAATCATTTTGGCAAAACTCATCAAGTTATAAATTCTATCCTAAACAAGGAAGCATACATTCATGTTTAATCAACACATTGAAATTAAAGCATTCATCCCATTCTCTAATGCATGTATGTACATCTACTCCACCCCCCAAAGGGGATGGAACTACTCACTAAACATTACACTAATTATTAAACTATGGAAAGAAAGCATATTAAAACTAAGCTAGAATTAAAAGACGATTAAACTAAAACATGCACAACAATAAAAGAAGCATAAAACAAACAATGAAAGAAACATAAAACTTTATTGATAAAATGACTCACATTAAAAGTAGCATCCTCCTACTTTAGTGTGTGCTTCAAGGCCTCACTTCTAGTAGGAAGAATAGCCACTTAAAATATGGAGTGATTACAAGAGGAGGTGAAGAGTTCTATTTATAGGCATGAGAAAAGCTAATCGGGACAATCCCCCGATGTGGGACTAATCAACTACCAAATATAGAATAAACATGATCTAATCCATGTGCTCGCGAAGAATCAACCCATTTGCAGCTAAACGGGCCGCTAATTGGCGGTCTGGGACCGCCAATTAGCGGTCTATCGGATTCGGATCGGTTTGTTGTTCGGTCTGGGCTTTGCTTGATGGTAGTTCTTGCGGGGGATCCGGTTGGTGACTTTGTTGGAGCTCCGATACGCATAGAATTGCCCAAATACTCCCCATGATTGTGTGGAGTTTACTGTTTTGCTATTAGGTCCTTCTGTCTTGCGTTCAGGTCCTTTTTCTTTGCATCTTGGTCCCCAGGTCTCACAATTCAGTCCTTTTCCCAGCTTTTGGGTCCTTTTATGCTTCCACTCTTCAAACCTATTTATTCCTGAAAACTAAACATAAAACTCGTAAAATAGCATTGTTTAGATGAAAGATAAGGGATATAAGATGCAAATATGAGCATGAAATGATGCCAATCAAATACCCCCACACCTAACTTTTGCTAGTCCCGAGCAAAACAAAGAAAGGAAAAAGCACACGAGAAAACAAGAAATCCTAACTCACTTTCGTAGGAATCACGGTTGCACTTAGCACGTGCAACAAGCCGTTAAACCTCCTTGTCGCCAAGGAGGAGGAGTGTTGTCTCCTGAGGGTTTTCAGCGGATATACCCACAAAATCCGAACAAGATGCATTAATCAATCTAGCTACACGACTCGTTGGACTTATTTTGTCGATCATGGGATGCGGTAATACTACGGGTCGACTCTATATATGTAATCGGTCCACACACCTAGACTAATGAGTTATTCGTGAGAGTTAACTAAGGAATTAAGTGAAAGACATGGGCAACCTTAACTTCTGAATGTGATACAACGTGTAAAGTCCATTTTGGTTCTTATTTGACTCTTTTTTTTTTCTTTTTTTTCTTTTTTTTTTTTTCTTTTTTCTTTGGAGCATTTATTGGTTGGTGTTTGATTCTCCCAGGGTCAGGTTTCGTGCATCATTGCCTATGAGGACTTACACTATCACGTACACCTTCCCCCAAATCTCCACATAGGGCGATCCCTACCACCCGTGTAACGGGATTTCGGTCGGTGCATCCCAAGTCAGATGACTCGAAAGCACCAGGCACAAAGTCCCCTCAGACCTATTTTCCCGAGTGATAGGAGCCGTGCGAGAAGAGAGAACACCACTTATTTATCTACATGGGAACCAAAACCCCTACACTTAAGTTTCACAAAAAGAGATTAAGGGCCCTTGACTACGACAAACTTCCTTATACTAACAGACACGAATTATTTGACTCACTAGGTTCAGGGTGGACTTCTTTAAATGTTTGAGTACTGAAACCCTATGATTACACGCCCCCCGAGGGAAAACCGGGGTGCATCCTAACGACTCGATAAGACCTAAAGCCAGTAAACTAGAAATCCTAATGCATCAAGTTCAAGACAATTTTGGGAGCTTTCTTTTTACTTTGCCTCTCAACGGTTTTGCACATGCTAAACACACGCAAAACCCACAAAAACATTTTCTTTTACAAACACATGAAGATTTTGAAAGAAATGTGAAAATTTTAAAGCACTAGGCAAGCCAAAGAAGACAAGTCACCCAAGGATCATGGCAAACAGATATATCAATGTTAAATGCGGCACACTAACATGACCCTAACAATGCACACAAAAGAAAACAAAAAAATCAAAAGAAAAGACTCGACTATGTACACACGTAAAACACCCCCCCACACCTACTTCATGCATTGTCCTCAATGAATGTGAACAAGATACTACATGGATACATGCATGAAAAAGGAAAGATCTCACCAACATGAAGTACAAAGGGACGTTCAGGGTCATGTTGGTGGACACAAACCCAAATTCCCTCAAAACCTGTGAGAAGCTGAAGAAGGGAGATAAATACGTGAAGAGATTGGGCCCAAGTACACAAGGGTTGGGGCCCACAACAATCGATGCTCACTGAAGGAGTCTTTTATTACACACTTTTTTTCTTTTCTTTTTTTTTGTTTTTTTTTTTTTTTTTGTTTTTTTTTTTCTTCTTCTTTTTTTTTTGTTTTTTTGTTTTTAAAGATATATACATCAACCAAGATATTCTCATAATCATTTGGTCAAGGAACATCAAATGAGAACATCAAGTCAGGAGGACCAGAGACTTGCCGAGATGGGCAAACTTCACCGGTACTCTGAGGTGTCATGAGGGGTGAAAGGTCAAAGCTGAAAGGCTCGAACCCCTCATGATATTGGTTGGGTGTGGGCAACAAAGAATGAAGTTGTGTTGCCTCACTAGGGTTTAATTGCTCATCGAAGAAAACCCTCCAACCAATAGGCGGGTGCATCGGAATGAGTTCCTCAGGCTCATTCGATGGATGCAGCAGACCTGCATCACTAAAAATGGGGCTTCTCCCCAAGTCATCCAACAAGGACCTCCCACCATCATTTAGATCATCAAGCATAAGCTCGGTCATAGGTGGGTCCTTGTTGGAGTCAAAATGAAGCTCAAATGGCTCAATGGCCATGGGACATGAGGTAGAGACACCTTCTGGTATAGGCATATGGTGAGGTGTCTCACTCTCACTAGTACTCTCAACTGAATCATGCAACGAACACTCCCTTTGAACATTCATGTTTGAGGCCAGCTCACTCTGTTGCATTGCAAAGACAGGCAATGAGTCTTCGCTGAGCCTACAAACATTCTCAACGGGTTGCATTGGTGTTAGAGGTGTTCGTTGATTTTGTGGTGCTTTCTCCAATTGGCGGATGAGATTGAGATTTAAAGGTTCATCCATGGGTTCCTGTTGCCTACCAGAGTTGAACACATGAAACTCGGCACTCATGTTACCGAATGAGAGCTTCATGAGACCATTTCTACAATTAATCAAGGCATTGGAGGTTGCCAGAAATGGTCTACCCAAAATCAAAGGTATTTGAGAGTGGGTGTTCGCAACAGGATTGGTATCGAGGACAACAAAATCGACTGGAAATATAAAATCTCCAACCTTGATAAGCACGTCCTCGATAATCCCCATGGGAATACGAATGGATCTATCTGCCAATTGGAGGGTGATCTTAGTTGGTTTTAATTCTCCCAAGTTCAACTGTTGATAAACAGAGAATGGGAGGAGGTTGACCGCTGATCCTAAATCAAGCAAAACATTGCTCAGTCTAGTGTCCCCAATCGTACACTGAATAGTAGGACACCTAGGGTCCTTGTATTTTGTGTAGGTGGGATTGGACAAAAGTGAGCTGATATTTGCAGCCAAGAATGCTCTCTTAGGAACATTGGTCTTCCTCTTGGTTGTGCAGAGATCCTTCAACACTTTGGCATATTGAGGTATTTGTTGGATGACATCCAACAAGGGGATGTTAACCTTTACTTGCTTAAACACCTCTACTATCTTGTCCATGTTGTCACTCTGCTTTTTGGTTAACCTACTTGGATAGGGAGCTTTTGGCAGGTAGGTTTTCTGCTGTGCCTGAGAAGAAAGCTTTGGTGTATTACCCTCACCCTCAGCTTCTTCTTCACCACCATTCCCACAGAGGGGCTGCATAGATGGTGGTGGGTGTGGCAAGGAAATGTGATTGTCAACCTGTTTTCCATTCCTTAAGGTCACAATGGAATTGACATGGTGAACAGGTTCCTCCACATGGTTCACTTGCCTCCCCCGAGGTACCACATTCTCATTTTGCATTTGTTGTTGTTGGTACATGCGGGGGTTAGCCTCAGGCTGGCTAGGAAAAGACCCTCTCTCTCTTTCATGTACAGACTGAGCCAATTGGCCCATCTGAAGCTCTAGAGATTTCATGGTCTGCTGATTTGAAGTGAGAACTTGACTTGTGGTAGACATAAAATTTTTCATTGAGTTTTCAAGTCCACGAGTCAAGGTCTCAAGCGAATTGAATCGGGTTTCCATATTATTGGAATTTGGGAAACCCGATTGATTGGTGGTTTGCGCTTGGGGTGGCTGATAGGAATGCGCATGCATGGGAGGTTGGTGTGATTGGTAAGGTGGTCTAGAGTAGTTTGAAGGACCACCCGGGGCATTAGTTTGGTTCCATGAAAAATTGGGGTGGTTCCTCCATCCAGGATTATAAGATGATGAGTATGGGTCATTCCTGGCTCTATCATAGACGGCGTTGACACGCTCCATCTCAGGAGGAATGGACTCACACTCGCTCTCTACATGACCTATCCTACCACATGAATGGCAAGGAACTGGACCAGATGTGGACATGTGAGGTGCACTTTGTTGGTTTTGGAGCTCAATCGAATCCATACGGCGCATTAAGGCCGCCATGCGCGCCTCGGTGGCCGTAGTGGTATCGATAGCAAATGCGGCACCCGATCTAGTCGAGTTTGCATTCGCGATCCTCGCTCCTATACTAGATGATGCAGGTGGTTCCCTCACACTCTCCCACTGCATGGTTTTCTCAGCGAGGTCTTCTAGGAAGGCCCATGCCTCCCTTTCATCCTTTCCCAAGAACTCTCCTTGACACATGGACTCAAGGAGCGTTCTGGACGGGATGTGAAGACCCTCATACACAATCTGACAAAGACGCCACAACTCAATGCCATGGTGAGGGCACGAGGATAGTAGCTCTTTGAACCTCTCAAGATATGCATGAAATGGTTCGGTCTCATGTTGATAGAACGAATTGATTTCGTTCCTCAATTTTTGAGTCCGATGATTTGGGAAGTACTTCTTAAGGAAGGCAGATTGAAACTCATCCCAAGTCCTAAAGGCATTCGCCTGGTTGCTGTACAACCACTTCTTGGCGTCATCCTTTAGTGCAAAAGGAACGAGCCTAAGATGGATGGAGTCTGTGCTAAGTTGTTGCAGCTTGAACATAGCACAAACCTCCTCAAATTCCCTGAGAAAGATATAGGGGTCACCTTTCCCAGTGAAATGAGGGAGCATGGAGATAAACTGAGGCTTAACCTCAAAATGGTTCCCATTAGCCTCTGGTAATACGATGCATGAGGGTAGAGCGGTACGGCTCGGGTAGCATCGATCACGAAGGGGTATGGGAACGACAACTGGAAGAACAGGTGGAGCAGGCGGGTCCAGCAACTGCTCCTCCTCACGGAAATTAGCAGCCATTGGACCCGAACTACGTGCGACACGAGAGGAGGAAGGCGTCGAGAAATCGATGACCGAAGCCGGATTGACAACGCTCCTCGTCAAACGACCACTCTCGTCTCGTGTCCACGAAAGCATGCACAAAGGTGCACGCACACAAACCAAAACCTTTTTTTTTTTTCTTTTTTTTTTTTTTTTTTTTTTTTTTTAAACAAAGAATGTACGTAGAAGAGAAGACTGGGGAACACAGGAGAGAAAGAATGACTCAGGAGAGAAGGGAAGAAGTCCTTATGCTACGGCGTATGGGTACAGGTAGAAGCACACAAGCAAACAAGGCTCAAGCAATCCTAAGGTCGCTATAGGTCCTTACAGCTAGACGACGCCTAACTGCGAGGTCACACGGCCTCAACACGCCTCACCTCCCTACGACGAGGACCACAAAGCCCAGCAAGTGAGCCAAGATCCGGGGATCTCGTCTCTCCTACTATCGACAAAGTGGGCAACGCCGATCAGGTCATGACGGTCGGGACCGGATCACTCTCCTAATGCGTCCGAATTCCTTAAGGCCAATGTCTACTTGATTTTAAAAATTAGGCTCTTGATTAGTGTGGTTTTTGGGGCGAAGGAAAGGGTGATGAAATCCCCCACCTTATCTTTTATGGGACAGCCCCTCCTTAGTAGCGTTTTGGAGTCCTAATCTAGCAATCAACTCTCCAAACAAACGCTCAACTCACACTTGTTGCAATGCACTTCCTACTAACTAATGCATGTTCATACGAAATGCATGAATGAGAGTAGAAGGTGCGTACCTCACGCCAGCTCTCAGCAACAGAAAATAAAGCTAAGATAAAAGACAATCTAAATGCTTAAGTCACATACATGGTGCATGACCTAAACAAGAATGAATGCCTAGTCTTTTGCTTTGAGTTTTAGGGTCCAAGTTGCTTAAGGGAAGTTGATTATTAATCTGGGAGCAATCTAAGAGTCAGAACATGCAAAATGGAGCCCCAGATTACTAATTCAATTAGAGCAATAACAGGGAGAAAAATGAGGATGAGCAGAGCTCACCGGACCGCTGATTAGCGGTCTCAGACCGCTGATTGGCGGTCTGAAGTTCTCAGATCAACTTGCAATTTCTCCAGAGGTCTCCCAGTTATCTTCCCAGTCTCCTGCAACAAAAACAAACTACAAAACACAAATAAAATCCACTCGAATCGTCCAAACAAGAGTCTGGACTGACACCTCCCCGGCAACGGCGCCAAAAACTTGTTGAACGTTTTAATTTAAACCGCAAGTGCACGGCCGCGATGAAGCGGTGGCAAGTACGGGTCGTCCTCAGGGAGGTGAGCAGCCTCTTGTTTGCACGAAATCAAGTGGCGAAAAATAGGGGGAGAAAGTTGTTTACGCTACTCTACACTAAACTACTCTAAGAAGTATGAAATGTGAAAGAAGCAAACAAACGATGAAATAAGAACTAAGATAAGAACAAAACAAGAATGCTGGAATTTCAGGAAGGGAAAACCCCTAAGGGGTGGAGTGAGTGCACACAAGCAAAGAGGTGGGTGTAGAATACATTCTTTAAGCACATGAAGGTGGTGTTTATCAAGCATAGGAAGTGTCTAAATGTTATGGCAAAACCTATCAATCTATTCACCAACTTAGTTGATTAACATTTACATATGCAAGTTGTTTATTTCAGAACCTAAACAAGCATGAGAGGTGTCTAATCATTTTGGCAAAACTCATCAAGTTATAAATTCTATCCTAAACAAGGAAGCATACATTCATGTTTAATCAACACATTGAAATTAAAGCATTCATCCCATTCTCTAATGCATGTATGTACATCTACTCCACCCCCCAAAGGGGATGGAACTACTCACTAAACATTACACTAATTATTAAACTATGGAAAGAAAGCATATTAAAACTAAGCTAGAATTAAAAGACGATTAAACTAAAACATGCACAACAATAAAAGAAGCATAAAACAAACAATGAAAGAAACATAAAACTTTATTGATAAAATGACTCACATTAAAAGTAGCATCCTCCTACTTTAGTGTGTGCTTCAAGGCCTCACTTCTAGTAGGAAGAATAACCACTTAAAATATGGAGTGATTACAAGAGGAGGTGAAGAGTTCTATTTATAGGCATGAGAAAAGCTAATCGGGACAATCCCCCGATGTGGGACTAATCAACTACCAAATATAGAATAAACATGATCTAATCCATGTGCTCGCGAAGAATCAACCCATTTGCAGCTAAACGGGCCGCTAATTGGCGGTCTGGGACCGCCAATTAGCGGTCTATCGGATTCGGATCGGTTTGTTGTTCGGTCTGGGCTTTGCTTGATGGTAGTTCTTGCGGGGGATCCGGTTGGTGACTTTGTTGGAGCTCCGATACGCATAGAATTGCCCAAATACTCCCCATGATTGTGTGGAGTTTACTGTTTTGCTATTAGGTCCTTCTGTCTTGCGTTCAGGTCCTTTTTCTTTGCATCTTGGTCCCCAGGTCTCACAATTCAGTCCTTTTCCCAGCTTTTGGGTCCTTTTATGCTTCCACTCTTCAAACCTATTTATTCCTGAAAACTAAACATAAAACTCGTAAAATAGCATTGTTTAGATGAAAGATAAGGGATATAAGATGCAAATATGAGCATGAAATGATGCCAATCATCAAGAGAGCAAGAGTCTTGGTGAAAGCTCCAAGACACAAGTATAGACTTCGGTGAGAGCCCGAAGTGATCCTTCTCGGATTGTGAGAAGAGGATTCCAAGCTCGACGAGGGTTGGTCGCGAGTTTGACGGTTGTAAGGCGTTGTCTCCCGGCCCGGAATGGGGAGCGGATAGTGAAGTCGTAGGCGGAGCTCGCGGAGTCGAGCGGAGCTTGCAAGAGATGACTAGGACCCGGGTGGGGTGCCGAACCTCTATAAAAACGCCGAGTCGAATTGTGGTTTGCTTGTTTCTTTTCCCTACTAGTCTTTAAATTGTTTCCGCTACGTTTATTGTTTAATTAGTTAGGAATTAGCGTGAATGTGATTGGATTAACCCGACCCACACGATCCTACAACATATTCTGCAACTCTAGAAATGGTGTTGGATATACATCAACCATCCTAATCTTCTGATCATCCATCTGATAATCTGTTTCACCACTATCTATCTTATTACTGTCTACATCTTCAAGCCCTCTTTCTGAAGATTGTGACCAAATTATGTATGCTTCATAATTACTAATATACATTGGTGTGTGATGAGATGACTCAAACACAGGGTGGGGAACTACAGACGATGGACATGCTTCATATTGGCAACATGTCAATGGCATCGCTTGAGAATCGTCAATCAACTTGTATGATCGTGTGGGTTATGGGTCCACTAATCATTATTAATCTAATCCCTAACTAATCAATCAATAAACGCAGCGGAAACAATTTAAAGATTAGTAGGGAAATAACATGCAAACCACAAGAAGACACGACGATTTTATAGAGGTTCGGCACCCCACCCGGGTCCTAGTCCTCTCTTGTAAGCTCCGCTCGACTCCGCGAGCTCCGCCTACGTCTTCACTAACCACTCCCCATTCCGGGCCGGGAGAGAACGCCTTTACACCACAAGCAACGCGAACAACCCTCGCTTGCTTGAATTCTTCCTCTCACAATCCGAGAGGGATACTTTGGGCTTTCACCGAAGTCCTTGCTTCTTTTGACAACACTTGTAACTGAGTGGGATTCACTCTCTAATTGAGCACACTTTGAGTAGGATGAATATAAGATCAAATGTGTGAAGTTTAGGCTTATGGAGTGTAGAATTGGGAGCTTTGAGGATTGAGGTTTCTCTCTAATGAGTTGGGACAATTGGAGTTGGAGAGTTGTGTTAACAACAAGTCTTGATCCTCTATTTATAAGCTCCTAAGGTATTCTAGCCGTTGGGGATAGATTTGATTGGGTTTTGTGCAAGATACACAAAGCAGAAAATCGGGCTGCAAATCTGTCCAGAACCGGTCGACCGAAACTAGTAAACCGGTCGACCGTTAACTTGATTTCAAAGAGAACGGTCGAACAAAAGAATATTCGGTCGGACAAACGAGCTAGAACTTAACTCTACTTAACTGAATCGGTCGAACCAAAGTATGGGGCGGTCGACCGAGAAGGGGATTCGGTTGAGACAAAGGTCAATCGGTCGAACGAGAAATGTGTCGACCGATAGCAGGGAATTTGGTTTCTGAAAATATGTTCAACTGGTCGACCGAAACAATGTCTTCGTTCGACCGGTTACTGAATGTATTTTGGGGTTAAGTTTTGTTTTATACGAATACGACCGTTATAGGAATACGACAAAAAAATGGTCATATTAAAATCCGGGATCGGTCGACCGAAAAGGTAGAACCGGTCGACCGGTAGAGTTCGGTAAAATCACTGTGGAGAGTCTGTTATAAACCGGTCGAACTGAGAACTGGTTCGGTCGACCGGTTCACACAGGAAATCTGGGTTTAAGTTTATAAGTGATTTCCGACTAAGGTTTGGGTAATCTAATGAAGTCCAAATAAGGTGAAATTTTGTGTGTGACTTCTCTAAGGAGCCTTGTGTGTATGTGATTGGTTTTTAACTCTTGTATGCTCAATTTACACATGTTCCTAAGACTCAAAATAAATCAAGATTACATGTCTTCGATTTAGCTTTAATTATATGTCTTGACTTCATTTCCTTCTTTCTTGAGTCTTGATCACCTGTAGAGGTTAGCACAATACAATATATATGCAATGCAATATGTGTGCTACTCTACATCATCATAATTAAGATTAGGTTAATTAAATCATCAAAACATAGATTAAGGCCAAAAAGCCAACAATCTCCCCCTTTTTGATGATGGCAACCTATATCTTAATTCTATCTAAATACATGGAATTTGTATATGTAAACTATGCATATTAATGCTCCCCCTATGGATGTGCATAGTTTTTGTTCAATTTTATGCCAAATTCCAAGTTACCCCCTTAATTATCTCTCCCCCTTTGACATCCATCAAAAATAAAAAAAATATGACTTCAAGCATAGAATTTGGATGTCTTGTAATGAAGTTGCTCCTCCTAAATTTTGCACTTCATTACTCTAAAAGATATAACATTTAAGCTCCCCCTATCAATAAGGCTAAATGGAAACAATGAGTATGATTCAAGTTAAGTTCAATTTAGTTTCAATTTAAGCCTTATTCTAACATCCATTTACAATATGACATTTAAAATCAATGGATGTGGTAAATGATTTGCAATGAATAGGGTATATGATTTGCAATGAATTAAACTATATGATATGTCAATTAAGCATATGAAGCTAGATTAGAGCTAATTTAACATGAATTGAATAGATAGGAATTTATACCAATGTTGAATTCGAATTTAGCTCCAATCTCATTTGGTGATGCAACCGGATTTGAATTTGACTCTTGAGCTCACCCGGCCACCACCACTCTCCTCATCAAGCTCCTACAAGAGTAGATTTAGGTACCCAAACAACTTTGGGTCCTTGAATGTTAGCTTTGGGAACCCAAACCATTTTGGTTTTGGGAGCCCACACACTTGAGGAACTATGGTTTACAACTAAGTGCTTTCCATTTAGAGTAGTGTGAGATACATGGTTTTTCAATTTTGCATTGTATCCTAACCCATGTTTTTGCAAAGATTGTCTTTGACTACCTAATAGCATGTTAAGCATCTTAGTTCCATGTGTGAATTTTTCTAGATCTTTTCTTAATTGCACATTCCAAGCTTGAAGATCTAATTGTTCACAATCTATAGGTGTTGCTTTTGATTTATCAAAATTTGATGCATAATTTTCTAGTTTAGCAACCACCTCATTCTTCTCATTCATGTATGTTTCAATTTGGCTTTGGAGATCTTTGATTAACTTTCTAGCATTCTTGTTTTTATCACAAATGATCTCATATTGTTTAACTAAGTCATGGAATGCATTTTGAAGCTCATCATGTGTATAATTTTCATTATTTGCACTAGAGTTTGAGCTATCACTATAATAAGACTTAGTTGAGCATGAATTACTAGAACAAGAGTTAGAATCTACCTCACTTTGATCTTCAATAGCCATGAAGCATGAGTGAGCCACTTCTCTTCTACTTTGCAAGGAAGAATACGATGATGATGGTGATGAAGAATCATCCCATGTAGCCTTGTGTGCTTCCTCCTTCCTTTCTCTTCTCTTGCTCTTCTCCTTTTCTTTTCTCCTCTCCCTTCTCTCCTTTTTCTTCTCCCCTTCTCTTCTCTCATTTTCACTCTCCTCCCTCTCTTTTTCTTTTTCTCTTTTCTCACTTCTTCTACCTCTTCTTTCATTTTTTTCTCCCTTATCCCTCTTGAGGTATTTGAAGAAGTCTTGGGCAAGGACCTCAATGTCCTCTTCTTCCACCCTCCTTGGCTCATCAAAATTTGCATGTAATGCCACCACGGAGTTTTTCTTTGAAGCTTCCTTCTCTCTTCGATGACTCAATTGGAGCTCATAGGCCATGAGATTTCCAATGAGTTCCTCCATCTTCAATTTTGAAAGATCGTGCGATTCTTCGATTGCCACGACCTTGTCTTCCCAATCGTTGCTCAATGACCGGAGGAATTTTCGAGTCATCTCTCCTTCATTTATCCTTCTTCCAAGAATCAAAAGAGAGTTAGTGATATCGGTGAAGCGAGTGTTCATGTCGCTTATGTTCTCACCGATTTGCATAGAAAATATTTCATATTTATGCATGAGAAGACTAACCCTAGTTTCTTTAGTTTTACTATCACCCTCATGATGCATTTGTAACCTATGCCATATTTCATTTGCACTTTCACAACCCCTAATTCTATTGTATTCTCCCTCATTAAGGCCACAATAAAGAATGTTCATGATTTTAGAGTTCATTTCAATTTCTTTCATTTGAGCCCTAGATAGAGAATCTAAATCATCTTCATTTGGGGGTATGTATGGATTTTGAATAAACTTCCAATACTTAAGGTCATTTGATATTAAAAAGATTTTCATTCTATTTTTCCAATAATCATAATTTGACCCATTAAGCAAAGGAGGTCTTGTGGTGCATAAACCCTCTAAGTGATTAGATGTTGAAATCATGCTAAAATTACGGTAAAGTAATGAAATTTAGCTAACAAGGCTCTGATACCAAATGTATGATCGTGTGGGTTATGGGTCCACTAATCACTATTAATCTAATCCCTAACTAATCAATCAATAAACGCAGCGGAAACAATTTAAAGACTAGTAGGGAAATAACATGCAAACCACAAGAAGACACGGCGTTTTTATAGAGGTTCGGCACCCCACCCGGGTCCTAGTCCTCTCTTGTAAGCTCCGCTCGACTCCGCGAGCTCCGCCTACGTCTTCACTAACCACTCCCCATTCCGGGCCGGGAGAGAACGCCTTTACACCACAAGCAACGCGAACAACCCTCGCTTGCTTGAATTCTTCCTCTCACAATCCGAGAGGGATACTTCGGGCTTTCACCGAAGTCCTTGCTTCTTTTGACAACACTTGTAACTGAGTGGGATTCACTCTCTAATTGAGCACACTTTGAGTAGGATGAGTATAAGATCAAATGTGTGAAGTTTAGGCTTATGGAGTGTAGAATTGGGAGCTTTGAGGATTGAGGTTTCTCTCTAATGAGTTGGGACAATTGGAGTTGGAGAGTTGTGTTAACAACAAGTCTTGATCCTCTATTTATAAGCTCCTAAGGTATTCTAGCCGTTGGGGATAGATTTGATTGGGTTTTGTGCAAGATACACAAAGCAGAAAATCGGGCTGCAAATCTGTCCAGAACCGGTCGACCGAAACTAGTAAACCGGTCGACCGTTAACTTGATTTCAAAGAGAACGGTCGAACAAAAGAATATTCGGTCGGACAAACGAGCTAGAACTTAACTCTACTTAACTGAATCGGTCGAACCAAAGTATGGGGCGGTCGACCGAGAAGGGGATTCGGTTGAGACAAAGGTCAATCGGTCGAACGAGAAATGTGTCGACCGATAGCAGGGAATTTGGTTTCTGAAAATATGTTCAACTGGTCGACCGAAACAAGGTCTTCGTTCGACCGGTTACTGAATGTATTTTGGGGTTAAGTTTTGTTTTATACGAATACGACCGTTATAGGAATACGACAAAAAAAAACGGTCATATTAAAATCCGGGATCGGTCGACCGAAAAGGTAGAACCGGTCGACCGGTAGAGTTCGGTAAAATCACTGTGGAGAGTCTGTTATAAACCGGTCGAACTGAGAACTGGTTCGGTCGACCGGTTCACACAGGAAATCTGGGTTTAAGTTTATAAGTGATTTCCGACTAAGGTTTGGGTGATCTAATGAAGTCCAAATAAGGTGAAATTTTGTGTGTGACTTCTCTAAGGAGCCTAGTGTGTATGTGATTGGTTTTTAACTCTTGTATGCTCAATTTACACATGTTCCTAAGACTCAAAATAAATCAAGATTACATGTCTTCGATTTAGCTTTAATTACATGTCTTGACTTCATTTCCTTCTTTCTTGAGTCTTGATCACCTGTAGAGGTTAGCACAATACAATATATATGCAATGGAATATGTGTGCTACTCTACATCATCATAATTAAGATTAGGTTAATTAAATCATCAAAACATAGATTAAGGCCAAAAAGCCAACACAACTGACTTGTCTGCATAGTATGACAAGATTTTGGTGTAACAATCTTCCTGCCATCAAATGTAGATAACATCGTTTTCGTGCTCTGATCATCAAATACAACAGCGTAGTTATACTTTTCATACGGTGGTCACTTAAGTGTTTACGTTAGATTAAAAGTTTCCATTGGAAAACCACAAACTTAATAACTTTGTCACACAAATCATCATATCTCATTCCAGGAATGACATTCATTATCCGTCTGTAACCACTTTCATATTTTGGATTGTCGTATATGAATTTAACAATCTCATCGAAAAGAACTAGTACAAATCCGATACTGGAGCTCATTACTTTGAGTGTACAAAATCTACATATTATACATCAAAATAACAATCATATAATAACTATCCATGCATTCCATTTCATATCAAAATCAAAAAATAAATAAAAACAAACATGAAGTTTGATTTTCGTCGGTGAGACGGAGGAATGAGGATTGATTTGGAGGTTGGAGGAGGAATGGTGATTCTTTTCTCACCCTAGGTAAAAATTGTATATTTCGAATACCATTTTCCATTTCATTAAATTAGTATAATGAATATGACAACACATATATCGTTTTCATTAAACGGGTATAATGAAAATGTCATCTGTGATGTCATTTTAAGTGGACTAAAAACGGTGTCAGAGGTATCAGAGGTATCGTTTGTTGGCTTCATAATTTGCCAAATAAGTTTATCAGTCTTATATTCTTCCAATTTCCTTTTTGTACGATTATTTTGGAAAAAAATCATTTTCAATATTTACATTATAGGCACATAAATTAAAATTTAATAGTTCATTGTTACTAAAATTACAGAATTTCTTTGGCTTACTAGTATGACGTGCCCTCTTAAACAAAATATTTTACACCCACGGGAAACTAGCATATTATGCTTTTTTAGCTCCTATAGTTTATAAACGTTATACCTGAGCTAATCATACAATCAACTTTTAGCCCGAATGTCTTAGCCCCCTAATCATCAATAAAGATTTATCCACCGCACTTGGGTTGACAGGTAGGAGAAACTATTTAATAACCATAGGCAGGCCGATTATTCCTGAGAAGTTTACCCAAATCCAATCATAAATGATGACGAGAATATGTGAAGCATATGTCGTATATACCCAACATGATTTCAATTCCTTTTCGTTGGTGATTTAATATGGAAAGCTTTCCGGCCTTAGTGTAATGTCGGGATCAGCATTACATTAGGGTGTATACTTTTCTCCCCCACCCACCCCTCCGCCCCCCCGTAATGCTTCACTTTATGATGTTGTCATGAAATATAAGAACACTAATCACTTTGTGTGATAAAGTTTATCTTCACGAGCAAGTAGTGGTCCTTGACGGAAACAAATAGAAGGAAGGATGTTCCGAAGGAATTGCTTTTTGTTACTATAATGTCTGGCATGAATCAGGAAAACGACCATTAAAAACCAACTGAAACGTAGAATAAACTTTCGAAGGGATGTTCGGGACTAATTAATTTTGAAAAGGAAGATTTAAGAGATAATTAAAAGTAACAAGCTGCGGTTTACTTACAAAAGTATCATTGACATGATTAAAACTACAAGTTTCACTGTACAAAATTTTTGTAGGACCAATGAAATCCACCATTTCCCATCATGTGTCACTTTAACATTGTCCAACTAATTTGATTTTGTGAACCTGAAAACAAAGGGAAAAAAATAATTTATTTATCAGAATTTTTTGGTGTTTGGGTCAATTTTGGAAGAAAAAAATCCACTATTTCCTTCTACCATCCAAAATGTACTGAATTTTTGCCCTCGGTCTCTCATACTCCCCACATGAAGTCAACATAAAGTGTAAGAAAGTTGTAAAAAATGTACACGTCTATCACACTTATTAATAATTATTTTTATTACATAACAACTTAACTACAAAACACATGAAAATCATATTTAAAAAAATAAACAATATAATTATCTTTAAAAAACCATGACAATATGTTACAAAATTATACTATAAACTAGATAATAAAGATGAAAAATTCATCTTGAACTTCATATTGTCTTATTAAAATAAAATTCTAAAATAAAATATTATTCAAAATTTAATTTAGTGTATTGTTTAAAAGTAAATGACTACAATAAGCTTATATATTAATTCATTTAATCTTCAACAAAAGATATATGTATAATATACAATTCACACATTACATTTTTGAGTTAAATTAAAAGAAAATGTGCAATGTCTACTTAAATCTTAACGTACAACATACTCTTCACAATAAAATTATACATTTATATATACAACATTTACATATAATATCAATTTTCGGAAATGACAGTGAATGAATTTAAATCTTTTTATTTTCCATTAGATTCAAGAGGATTTGCACAAACAAAATTTTCTTAGTCAAAAAGAAACTAATTTCCTTTGGTTTCTATTTTCTATTATTTTTCTTTTAAACACATATTGTATTTTCCAATGATTTCCTATACACAAACACTCTCCGTTTGTCATGTGGCAGCTGGTTCAAAATTCATTAGCTTAGGATGCGAATAAAATTTCCAGGGACTTCCTCAACAAAATCCCCTCTCAGGTCGCAAGGGCAGCCGGCAGCATTTACATGAAAAATTGAAATGCAAATATACCAGAAAAACACAAGATGAACTTGTGAGAACTGCTAAAATAAAATTCCCGCAGAACGTTGTTCTCTACTGATCATCACTCATCGGTACGTCAATCGTCATGATGACTTTTTGCCCATGCTAATAAAACAATCCGAAACACCTATCAGACAAGTACACAACCAAATCTAAATTTAAGACGCAATTCTTACAAAACTAATACCCTTCAAAAAAATTATGGTAAGTGTGTTTAAGTATGGTGACTGTGGGAATAAAAGAATCGATTTCGTCCAAACATCAAGTTCGTAGTTGAAACACACATCAACCTGGTGACTGTGGTCTGTTGGACAAAAGGCTAGTGAATGGCAACAATGGGGGCAATGGGGGGTTATGAATATTTTGTTTGGTCAGAAGCGTAACCTAGGAATATCCACTCCAAAGCTCGGGGTGAAAGGAAAGAGAAGAAAGCGGTTAAATAACATAAAAACATGCTCATGCTTAAGATAATGATGAATAGTAGAAGCTAATGTATTGTTTAGCCCAACTTCAAATGTGGGAATTAAAGAGAGTACCACTCAGTATCATGTCTCCCGTCTTAACGTCCTTATTGTCGGTATGTGATAATGTCCTCTAGGGTCAACATTGGCTAAGAGCTGATTATCAGAAAACGAAATCATTGGCTAAGAGATATATTTTTTACATCACTATCCTTCAAAAATATCCTAGTGTCCTCTCACTTTTATATTTTATATTTCAGTTTAATTTTCCTTGTGAAGTTATGTGAAATGGTTTAAGTATATATATATTGTCATATGTGGAGAAAATTCTCCCAGAAAACAAATTTGGTCCATGACATTATAAGCATCAATGATCATACAAAATGAGCTCTCCAAGTTATGGTTCACTGGTTATTTGTGGTTGCATATCCTTGAGATACTGATTTGGATACTATAAGTGTGACCTAATGACCCAGGGTCAATAATACCCACACACGAATGGAATTATGAATGGTGTGAAACACCATACTTCTAATGTAATTAAGGATTTAACTCTCCTCATGTAGGTTTTTTGCTTCTGCTGATTTGAGTTAGACCATAACGGTGATAATATAAATGTATGGGCAATACCATGCATTGGTAACTTTAAATACCTTCGATTAATTTCAGTTAATGACTCTGGACATAAAAAGAATTAAGAAATAGATCAGGTTACTAAATCTTGGTTCTTGACTTTAATGGACACCTGAGATTCAACCAATTGGACCTTTTCAAAACACCATGAATTGGACCAATCAAATTTAACCAATTGGACCATCTTTTTAGGAATCATATATTACATGGTTAGTTACAGTGACCCTTCTTCCGCCAGGTAAGCGATATGTTACTGGGAGCACCCGTAACGGGAGGGCGTGGATCGGGTGTCCAGATCCACGTCCCCCCAATGCCCCGCAAATCCCACTTGGAACGCACTCTCCACAGGCATGTATGCAAAATCAGGCGGTTTTCTACCTGATTTCGTGCCCCGACGAGAGGGAAAATGAGTTGGGTGGCGCCACTCTCTCCTTCGGTTTTTTTTGGTAGAAAAAGTTAAAATTTGATTTGAAAATTATTTTAAATCAATTTTTTTCTGAAAATTTATTTTTATTTGTTTATATTTTTAAATTTTAAATTTTTTAAAGTTTTTATCCAGAATTAATCATCAAATGACGTGGAGGAGAGAGGAACGCTTGGAAAGTTTCCGGGGGAGTTAAGATGCCTTAATAATTCCAAAGAAAGTTCTAAAAGTTTCCTTTAAGAGGAGTTAATAGTAAAATTGCAGTAGACCGATTGGTCACGGAGCCTAACAAAGTTTTTCATTAAGTGGCAGGGGTTAATGTAATTATTAGTATAGATTACAAATTCGCGTCCTACAAACTACATATTTATATGTTAGTAGGAATCGAATGACTAATCAAGTATGTTTGAAAGCAATACTAACACATTGCACATTGTACCTAAATTGAGCTAGTGTTGTTCAAGTCCTCACAACAAGGAGTGCAAATGGTTACCAACTATCTAAGTATTCGATTCGAAAATTTCTATTTAGTTAGTATTTGGTAAGTTCAATGTTACCAATTAATTTTGGATACGGATTTTGTTAAAAAAATAGCAATTAAAAATCGGATACGAATTCGAATACAAGGTATTTCAAATTCGAATTATCCAAACTATTTGGATACATGGTCAAATACACACATTCGTATTCAAAAATAAGCATTCAAAATATTAGTATTTAAAAATTTTGATTCGAAAATTTAGTATTCGAAAATTAATTACAATATACATATCTATTTAATTTCGGATAATATCTGAATATCACTTAGTCTTCAAAACTTTTGAAGATTCGGATTCGAATTCGGATAGTTTATTGATTTTGGATTCGAATTTGGTAATGGATAATGGAATTCGGATTCGAATTCGGATATACTTGGTATTCGAGTCAAATTATCCAAGTTGCACCCCTACTCACAACACGAGAAATTTCTTTTTTCCCAACTGTACGGTAGGTTCATGCTCGTAGCCTAGCTAATTGTAGTTGGCTAAATCTCTACTACTAGGGGTGTAAACGGGGCGGGTAATATCCGTATACCAGGTCACCCACCCCGGTGGGGTATGGGTATGGCCATAAAAACTCATATCTGTTTAAAAATTCAAACTCGTATACGCATACCCGTTTACCCGGTTAATAAACTGGTCGGGTACGGGTATACGTATTACCCGTACACATATACCCGTTAAGATATATTATATTTTTATATAATATTTTTTAAATATTTTTATATATTTTATATGTTATATATTATATATTATTAAAAATAATATATATTTTATATACTATATATCATATTTTTATATATTATACCCGCTATACTCGTTTACCCCGCCCTGTACCTGTTAACATAACGGGTACATGTCGGGTACGGGTATACATGTTTTTTGCTGGGTATATACTCGTACCTGCTAATTTAACCGGATGCGAGTAGGGGCATACCCGACTCGTACCCGACCCGTTTACACCCCTATCTACTACCACAAAAAAATCCATGTGACTTACATAATTGTAGCACATTTTATTTTCAAAAAGGTGAAGAAGATAACAATAGTCATATAACCCACCTATTTGACATTTATGGCTTATGGGTCGTGAGATACAAGTACCATTGTACCAATCTCACCTTTATTACAAATCACTGATTTTTTATCCAAATATATGATAGAATGTCAATTTCCAACTCACTCAGTTAATGTCTCTTGACATATATGAATTAAGAAATATATCGGGCCAACATGGTACTAAATTTTGGTTCTTTACTTTAATGGACACTTGTCACC
The DNA here is from genome assembly GCA_963682175.1 of Triglochin maritima. Taxonomy (NCBI): domain Eukaryota; kingdom Viridiplantae; phylum Streptophyta; class Magnoliopsida; order Alismatales; family Juncaginaceae; genus Triglochin; species Triglochin maritima. The sequence goes on from OY821772.1 coordinate 33,450,002, forward strand.
GGTCGTATTAGGAGTCCAAAAGGACTCTCAAATTCCTATTTTTTTCGAGTCTTGACCGGTCAAAACCATATCCTGAAGGAGGAAGACAGAAACACCAACACAATCGTACAACTTCTCGATTACCCTCAGAGTTGGGGACTAGCGGAAATAGTCCCCCCACAATCACACGTAAAACTAAATAAAGAAACCCCTACTCGTACCAGCCCCCAAGTCACCAAACCCCCCCCCCCCCCCCCCCCACACACGAATCACAAACACAAGGGTGGAACAATCGCTTTATTGATATAGAATCGTCCCAAAGGGAATGAGAGTTTACACGCTCAATTTCTCTCTTACACACATTCAAAGAAACCTCTTTCGTGCTCTTACTCTCGAAGAATAGGCTTTGGTGGATGCCAATGGTGCATCTAAAATGTTGGGAGACGTCTCCTTATAGCGCTCAACGTCCCTACTTTTTCGCACGGTTGGATGCCATCCAACCCACTCTCCCTCGGTTACATGAGAATAAATCCCTATCCTCCTGCTAAACCTGGTAATTAACGTGGTTTCATTTATTCCTAAGGAACCATTCCGAGCGTTCCTCCATCCTAGGAATAAATCCCACTCGTGCGCCAACATAGCTCAACTGATCCATTTGGTTTAGGACGTGGTCTTGGTTGCTTAGAAACGTGGAGTTATTTTTATTTTATTGGGAATAAACAATTCAAATTGTACGCCAAAGTAGGAGAGAGAATGCACAAGTGGGGTTTCACCCGTTCAAACCCACGCACCCCCTTTCTCTCTTTACGGTTGTGGACTCATTCCACATCCCTATTTTTAGCATGCCCTAGTTGGCTTGGCCTTACCCAAAATAGACATATCCATTGGGAGAATATGCGCACAAGTGGCCGACCTCTTCAGCCCCCATGTTCTACTCAATTCGATTGTAGACCCGGTCTACAACCTCTTTCACACCCTTCTTTCTAGCACCCTCCTTTGACCGCTGGCCCCGTGATTGTTTTCCACACTTTCTCAGGTCCTTTCACGCCTTAGCTTGGTCCTTCCTCGTCCCTTGCTAAGCCCGCACTCGGCCCATGCCAGTCCTTGCCATGTCATCCTGTTGACTCCCGTTGACTGGCCTTGACTACGAACTCCGGCTAGTCTTCTATGTGGACTTGGCCTTTGACCTCTCTTGACTTTAGTCCCCACTTTGTCCTAACACTTGACCTAGTGTTGACTTCATGTCTTGGCTTATATTTCCCCCCTTGGCCTAGGCTCCCAAACATCTGCGCCCCCAATTCTTGTGCATCGCCCGCCCACGCGCGTCCACCATGCGTGCTCATGTTCTGCCCTGGTGTTGCCTCGCACGTTCCCATACTTCCCAAGTGCCACGACTCACACCATGTTTGTTGATGTCTTTCACAATTCAACCACCCTTGGACATCCATAGACCCCAAGTCTTGGTTCTCTTCCATGCGCCTCCACGCTCCAAGCCACCAATTGTGCGCTCTCACGCGCGCCTTGTCGCTGCTTGCTACTCGACCTTCTCTCGCACCTCGCCTTGCGCTCGCTCATCCTCGTGCTTATCAAGTCCTCTTGGTGCTTGCCGGCAATGCCATGGGAATCCTTCACTATTCCCCTTTGCTCGCCTCGCTATCGCTCGCTTGGCTAGCCTTGTATGCTTCGTAGCTCCTTGTGAGAATCCAAGCTCATGAACCTTGCCCGGTTATGACACACCCTCAGGCATCCCTGGTATCAAGGTGGTGACAACACCTATGATTCAACCAATTGGACCTTTTGCAACCTCTAGAAAATTAACTACACCACTTATAAATAAATAAATAAATACTCAACTCCAAGTTTCCAACCTCTAGGAAATGGAATGCACCTTTTGAACCGTTAGGCCATAGCCAAAGTACCTTATTTGGATCATTGTTCAAATTAACCTGGAAATGGTTGGTGCATATATAAAGTTCTTAACCTGTGTATATATTTATGTGTATATCTGATATCTCAAAGGATTAGATGGGCGTGGGTGTAACGTGGTAACTAAAATCAACCTTACCGTTTACCCAACAAAAAATTGACCAGTAAATAGTAACATGGTAGCTAGATGATGGATTGATGGGCGTATTTTATTCTGGACTAGAAAAAAGGAAGGAGAAAAAAATCAACAAAGAAGGCAACGGAGCAGATTGACAGATAGATCATATTCATAGACGAGATAAAAAGGTAAAAAAGAGAGGAGAAAAGACATTGATGGGGTTTATTGCAGGTGTGCGGCAGTGCAGCCCCTGCCTGCAGACGCCTCTCCTCACGGTCACGTAAGCGGCTCTGATCTGCTGCATGTGTACCAAGTCCTAGTGGTAGTGTCTTGCAGACGTACGTACATCCAACCCTATACGCATCAAATCAAACATAATAAACAAGTAAAGTCTGTCTTGCACTTGCTTGTCGACTACGCCACTGATAGATACATGAATACAATATTTGCTAGCTTGTGATGTATATTATCTGCTGCCACTTCCATTTCCATTAATGTCTCACGTCGTTACTCTCATCTCGTCTAGGCTTCTCGTCTTTCTGACTGATGGATTGGAGACCATGCATGATGCGTCAATTCGATCCGACCCACCACACAGCGCCCCTTTTCTTATCTCTGCGTGTCTATTCACAATTTGATACTCACTTGGGAATTTATTTTTTACTTCCTACGTGGGCGCGGTAAAATTTATGGACGTCATGTCGCACTTGTCATTTGTGTTGTACTTTGTGTAATGTTAATGTTATGCCGTTGTTCCTTTTCTTGAGTTTTCAAAACAATACCAGCAAATATTTAAGATTATATATGACGGTTCTAACTAGTATTACAGAACTTTTCTTGGTCAATTATAAATTATCTGGAACATCTCTTCGTTGTGCATGATAATTGTTAAGGGCTCAAGGCAACAAATAAATCTCACGTCTGAACCATAACGGAATAACCCATGATCCACGGCTAAATATACATATATGTTGTATTGTTAGAACTTGTTCTTGTAAAATATGCATAACCAATAACCATTAGGGTAAAGAAAAGTCGCAGCTACAAAAAGAATACAAATGAAAAATCAGATTTAAGACATAACCAAGATTGGAATCACTCACATCCAACTCGGAACTATTTTTTGTAATATTATCCCAACAATTATTCAATCCGGCGGCTATAATCTCCAATCCACATACAAAACTCACAACCACTTTAAAAAAACCTCTCAAACTTTGCACACGTGTTGGGATGTCAGTCTGATATCCATCATCTGCATTGAAAATTACGTTCATACATAGTAGTTAATGTGAGACCTACATCTATTAGGCTTCCGTCATGGATTTCATCACGGGAACTTAACAAATGTGTGCCCCAAACAAACTAATGTGCATGTACGCAATTTTCAATCAGAAGCATATGCACTACGCTATTTTTTATAATTGTGACGGGTACCGAAGCAAAAAAAACTCAATTATATATAGTTTACACTCACTAAGTACCGTTTGCCGTGGAGCAATTGATTTTTCATTTTTTTCATCTTCATCTAATATCAAATATTTAACCTTGAGCACTTGTGTATGATTTGGAATTGATAGCACAGTGATGAGGTTTAGGGTTTAATAGTGGAAAATTAGAGCTTAATTGAAAGTGTTGAGAGTTTCACTCTAAAAAATGAAACAATAAGGAGTGTTAGAGATGTGAAAAACAATAGAATGACTAAGGTTTAGTCATCTGATTCCAAGGATCTCAAGAAAAGAGGGTGGGAGAAATTAAAATGAATATTTTGTTTGGGTAATACCCATATAAAAGGTCAAAATTGGCTTTGTGTTTATGCTTTTGATTGAAAATTGGTATTGATTCATATTAGTTAGTGTGATACCCACATTCGCTACGCTCTTGTGACAGAAATCGTTACAAGAGCCTAACGGATGTGGTCCCACTCTAATGGATGAGTATCAGGCCAATATACTTGAAGTATGGGTATCACATTAATTTTAATATTTTTGATCACTATCCAAACAAAAAAAATTCATTCATTAACTAATCCATCATCTAATCACACTCCACAAACCCCCCATCTCAACACATATATAAATCCCCCTCTACTCCCCTCATCCACTCAACACCAACACAACCACAACCATCCTGTCGGATTACACCAAGCCATGGCGATCGGAGAAGGGCACTACAGGGGCGTCCGGAAGAGGCCGTGGGGGCGCTACGCCGCCGAGATAAGGGACCCATGGAGGCGCACGAGGGTGTGGTTGGGGACCTTCGACTCGCCGGAGGAGGCGGCGCTGGCTTACGATGCCGCCGCTAGGCTCTTACGTGGATCGAAAGCTAAAACCAACTTCGCCATGCCAACGCCGCCCATGGTGCCGTTCGAGCTCAACTTGTTTCCGACACCGTCGGCGTCTTTTCAGACCGTGAGGTTCGGTGCTCCGGGGGCAGCACCGGCGCAGGAGGTGGGGATGGGAGAGTCTGTGGAGGGACAAAGGCGGAGGCCATTGCCGTTCGATCTTAATCAACCTCCGCCTTGTAGTTAAATTTGATTGGTTCACTACTCATCCTAAGTTAGAATGGAGTAAGATTAATCCTGATAGTAAATCGACGTTCAGACCGAGGTACGATGAGATCGTAAGTTTAGGGTTTCTTTTGAAATTGCACCTTGAAGTACAAAAGAAGGAAAGTTTGGATGAAATTGATACTCGTAGGAGTTGGAACATGTGAGCTTTCGCATCGTTTGTGCTAAATCACGACAAATTTTCCTCTTTTCTATGTTATTATATTAGTATGGAATGATGGATTAATTTGTTTTGTATTGGTGAAGTCACGCGTGACGCTGCACCAGTTATTTTATGTTCATTATTTTTGTATCGGAAGTATCAAGTTGCAAGCTAGAACAACGAGATTTGGCGTTTTGAGATTAATACGACGGACTATTAAGAATTTCATATTATGATGGCTTAGACTATCCAATGGACATGACGGCTTAGAGCCTCATTATTTAGCATAAATGGAAGAATTTTCAAAAAAGATATCTCAGTATGGCAGTGTTTTTTAACCATTAATCCATTACAACCACAAGTACCGTCACATATATTATGATGTTTGGCGGTCGTAACGTTTTGGTCACCACCTCCTCTAAGTCTTAAGTCTATGTCTAAGTCTAAGGTGGGAACAGTTTAACAATATTTGAATACCATATGTTCCACGAGTTGGTGTAATTAAAGGAAAATGATTCCTTCTCTCCTTCGAATATGATAGAAAAGTCTTTAGGTTTAATTTACTTGTTGAAGGAGTCAACTAACACAACAAGTGTATGTGTTTGGTTATTGGATGCCTTTCTTGCAAATAGAAGCAAAGAACAGGAGCAGAGAGTGTGGTGACGTCTGAGAGTGAGAGGAACGAAACTTTCAAACAAATCAAAAGGCGTCTGAGAAGTAAGGGTGGTCTGAGGTACAAACCTTTCGCGTATTGCAGAACGGTCAAGTGGTATGATGAAAGTCTTGTGCGCGTTGGTTCTGATGCAAATCACAGGACGCCGACCCACCTCGCATTTATTTCCAGAGTCAAAAATTGGTAAAAGATTGTAGTCATGTTTTTTTTTAATAATGAAAATAGTACTAGTCACCTAATTTAGTATTAGAGGCAAAAGTTAAATCACTAGAGAGAGTTTGAAAGTTCATCATTTTGAATCTCTAAAAGTAAGGGTTGTCTCGGCAAATTCCGGATCATAAAATAAATATTGGTAATGGTATTGTCATATTTTTGTAGTTGTCGCATCAGTTATAGATTATCCTTCATCTATATTTGAATAACAAGCTAACTAAGTAAGCTTTCAATACGAAAACAAGCTAACAAAAAATTGTCCTCATGCAAAATGAGTAATGCTAATTTTTTTTAAACGGTTAGCTATAAGTGAGAGAGGGGTTGATTTTGATTACTAACGATGGTTGCAGATTTAAATCCCACGAATTATGGGTTGTTTATAAAAAGGAGACTCGAACATGCATCCTAACCTAGTCAAAAGGTACATAGACAAATCGACATACACAATAGATGTGTGAATACATGATATATCCTTGACGGGACTAAAAAGTGTTTGCTTTATGCCAAAACAATATCTTTCATTAGAAGTGACAAAAGTTTGCTATTTCAATACTGTTAGAAAAGATGTCTTGAAAATGGTATGGAACAATCGACCAATTTTGGCCAAGCGATCGACTGTTCAACTCCAGTAGAAGTTATTGTTGCCAATTTGGTGAGGATCAGTCAACTAGAATCTCCTACTGGTCGATTAATTTCTTATTCATAGAATGTCGACTCCCAGTCCGATGGAGATTGGTCGATCGGTCCCCCTACCGGTCGATCAAAGGCTGATGAGTAAACTTTCAACTCCTAGTTTTCTGGACAAACGGTCGACTGATGCTTTAGTGATCGACCGTTCGTAGTCCCAAATATAACTTAATCAAGGGCAATTTATGTTGGAGGTGATGAGATTTTTGGTAGGTGTGAGAATGTTGTTTGGAGTATTACACCGTGGGATGCTAGATTTGGAATTTCCACTAGTGTTACCTACAGCGTAGGACAAGCCCAGGAGTTTATATATACACGTTATTGGATTCCAATCAACTTAGGCCCTATACGAGTGGTCACGTAGTAGCTTGTATGTGAACATAATATTTGAATATATATATATATATATATATATATAAGCTCATTATGTGAAGATAATATATCTAACAGAGCAATTTATCCAACAATCTCCTCTTATGTTTACCATGCAACATAATCCACATAGGTGTATAACCACTTTCATGAATATGTTTCAACATCAGAAATACCTCAAAATCAGCTCACAATCAACATATGCATAATAAACAAATATAAATAGATATGTCAGATAGTTCATAGTCTTACAAATACTAAATATGCATAATGTGCATAAAACAGAGAACATACATGTAAGTCTTAAATAAATAGACTCCATCAAAATGGGCAAGGCAAGTGAACTTTCAAGTTCCCCCCACACATTGTAAATGATATAATCATTCACCAAACGGTCATCTTGGTCAGGATCTCACTCAAGTTTTCTGTTTCTATCATCAACTGTAGACTATAAACACGTGAATTTCATATTATTATGAATTCAATTATTTTAATAATTCTACCAAGAGTGTTTAGTTCTAGCAAATGAACTTAGCACAACATCAAACAGAGAAGAACATGTATTACTGTCATAAACAAATATCATGTTCATAAGCATCAAGCACTTTCATAAACTATGAACAAGCCTAAATTTTGAATTACAAAAAGTCATCCATTTAAGTTTATTAGTAAGATAATGATCATTGTCTAGTTTCAATTAAGAACACAACCAATAGTCACTTCACTTACAATAATCAAAACATATAATGTCAAGTTTCAATAAGCACAAAACCAACGTGCTTCTTATGCAAAACAACCATTCATGTTTCAAATTGGAATGTCATAGTTACCAACTCCCAAAAGTCAAATGGTCAAACATCTAATTTGGAATGTGACCAATTTAACCAGGATTAGTCCAAGTTGGTTGGATTGTATCATTAGATTATGAATAACACAAGTTTTCCCCATATGAACCATTGGATCATGTCAAAGTTATCTACATCAGATTTGGAATGAGGCAACTCCCATTTTCCAACATGTAAGCAACCATGAGCATCGATGAAACATATACATTGTGCTTATCATTTGGGCCAACAAAGGTAGATTTGATAATTTAAAAGATACAATTAAATGTAGAATAATAAAAATTAAGACTTATCTCTCAAGGTCTTTAAACCAATTTCCCCCACTATTTCGAATAATCAATCTTTAGGCATACCTTTTGTAAGGACATTAGCCATATTATCCTTCTATCTCACATCAATTAAAGTGATAACTCCATTTTCTTTTAAATAATTCAACAAAGCATGTCTCAGTCTCACATGTCTTCTTTTTGAATTAAAGAGAGCATTCTTCTATACCTTTATCCTCCTCCTACAAATACTCTTATTGTGTTTACAACCCCAGAAGAGTCATTCTTGAGAGAAAATAGAGCCAACCATTTGTAAAGCTATGTTTAGACACCACTATGCTTATAGTTTAAGGATTTGGGAAAAAATTGTTGTGGGAGGACTATGTTGGCTTTTAGGCCTTAATTTATATTAATTTTGACGATTAATCAAACTAATATTAATGAATCAACCAAATCAATCAAAGTGAGCAAACATGATTACATGCATCGCATACATACTTGTGTACTTGTAATAATCTTAATAGGTTGTTCAAGATTCATCAAGAGAGAGAACATTGGGAAAAAGATTCAAGAATGATGACTTGTAATCAATGCTTTTCGACCCTAGTAACTTTATATTTATTGAGTCCATAAGATTAAATATCAACTTGAGCACTAGGAATCTGTCCCGACCAAGTTCGGTCAACCGAACCTCAAACGGATAACCTAAACCTTCCCATCAGTAGACGTTAGGTTACTCTCTGGAATTGTCCAGTCGGACGACCGAAATGCCTTGGATCGGTTTTGAATTTTACTCCAACGGTCGCATTTGAATTTTGCCTTAGAACTCAATTGACTTGTCCGATGTCGGACGACCGATCTTCTATCGGTCAATCGATTCCTTCTTGGCCCTCGACGCGCAACGACTATTTACACGTAGCACATGACTATTGTATTCAACGAATATTTGAGCCATAACTGTCAACACAAAACACGTGCTAACTTCGGTCATCCAAATAGCCAACAGTCTACCAAACCCGTTTATTCAGAGTCTGACCAATTCTTATTGTCCACCTTAAAATGGTGAACCGAACTTAAATAGGTCGAAATTAGAAAAACATTCTGGAAGTTGGTGAATGGTGATCCGAATTCTATTTCGTCAACCGAATACTTCTAATGAGTTTTAAAATGTACCACAAGCGTACAGTGTTGTATCATACAGGTCGAACATGATGTGTTGGTGGTGAATTCCAATTTGAATGATTTATGCAACTAAACTAACATGCATGCAAAAACCTATGGTGGAGAGAAGTTGATTTTCTTTTATGAATCGTGCACCTAATGATTTAACTTATGCTAAACTAAGGATGTTTTAGGTGGGAATTCAAATATTCAGATTGTAAATGAGGTATATGGATTTAGGGTTGATAAAAATTCAAGGTTGAGAAAAAAAGATTAGATTATAGAACTAAGCATCACATGAAACAATGTGTTCGTAAGTGATCAAAATTTACTACAACCTTAGATCTAACAAGATTAAATAGTATAATCTTATCATATCATATCTTTATTCTGTAAGATTTCAGTGTTAAAAAAACTCATATAGTTAAATTCACTAAAACAAAACAAATAAAAGATTAACAATAGGATCAACTAAACTTTGAGGCCTACTTTTCTCAATTCTTTCATTCCTATCAACTTGATCCGTCTACCTCATCCCACGTAAAGCCTAGACACACATTGCAGTGAGTGACATAGGGAGAATCATTGGAGAAAACAAGATTAAGAAGTAGAAAAACGAAATACTACAAAGGAACCAACGATAAAAACAATACACAAACATCAAACTATTAATACTAGAACAAAATAAAAAACATGTAAAAGAAAGAATGAATTTCATTGCTTGAGTAACTCTGAATTTTTTTCATTACACTTCTAAAAATTAAAAGAACAAGAAACAAGAAAGACAGGGTTGTCAAAGAGGAGAGACTCTCCTTTCCACCCCTTTATATAGCCAATACAAGTATGGTTTTTCTCTCACATCAGCGGTCTTTCATGCCCTCTAGGAGCCCCGTAGGTTCCAAATTTGGAAACATATAAAATACAGAAGTTGTGTATATGGAAGTTTTCTTTGTAACACATCTTGAAATGCCTTATTTGAATATTGGGGCAGAAAGTTATGCATAAATTACTGAGTATTTATCGATTGTCCTGTTTCCAAAGACAGATTGTCTTGAAACACGTTTTATACCTTTGTATCATCGGAATTTGGAAACTATCAAGAGAATAATATTTTCTACTTTCAATTAGCTTTGCAACAGATCTTGAATCATCAAAATTGGTGTTTAGATGTGGATGCTATGAACAAAACAATGACATGTGCTTACAGTCAGTACTTTATCCGAACTTTCTTATTTGATGTTGATTGCACAATCCAAATTTGCACTCATAATTTGAGTATTTTTCCATTAATTTGTAGCACAATAGAGAACATAAACATGTGGAGTGGATTTCTTGTATCATGCCCTTCAACTTTCACTTTATATATCGGATTTTGCATTTAAGTCCTTCCATTTTTCAATATTTTTAGTAATTGTATTTATTTTCTTGTAACATACTAAATGAAAACAAAACACTCAAAATAGCATTATTTAAATACAAAAGTAAGATAATAGTGAGGGTAAAAATGATAAATTATGATACCCATCAGCTTCATTCTGACCAAGTCAACTATTTTGTTTCGGACTACTGTTCCTTAAATAGTCGACCGAACTTGCTCACAATCTGCTCGAGATTTAAGCAAACTCTTGCTTATCATTAGTCCAACACTCAAAGGCCCGAGCTTTAAACTGCCTTATTAGCTTTGAAGCCTATATAAGTCTCATTCAAGAGACACAAACAAGCACTATAACAAGCACTCTACACTCTTAATTCATCTATACTCTTTGTGTTCTCAATTCTCAAACCTTCATAGCTCAAATACACTCAAATCCAAACTTCACCACTTGCTTATCCATTTAAATCATATATCCAAGTGTACTCAAGTTAAAGTATTTAGATCGTTATTCAACTTTCATATTCAAGAATCTCTCAATTGTAAAGCTTCGAGGAAGATTCGTCTCGGGTTGTGAGTGGAAACATGAGCGAGACGAGGTTGTTCGCGATGCTCGGTGTTGTGGAAAGTGTTGATCTCGACTCAGTACGGAGATAAGATAGTGGAACTGCAAAGGGGCTCAGAGGATTGAGCGAGGCTTGCGAGGAGGACTAGGACCGGGTGCAGTGCCAAACCTCTCAAAATCCGACGTCCAATTGTGGATTGCTTGTTCTTATCTCTAATACCTTATTTAACGTTTTAATTTTGTTTAAAATTAGAGAGCCATCGATCCTAACAATTGGTATCAGAGCATTAGGTTGCTAATTTCATCTTCTTAATCATAGTTTTAGCATGACATCTACATTTAATCATTGTGAGAGATTGTCTAAAACTAGGTCACCCTTGTTTAATGACTTAAATTATGATTATTGGAAGAAAAGAATGAGAATCTATTTCCAATCAAATTTCTTTTGCTAGAAAGTACTAAATCGATATGTCGATTAAACCTATAACAAAGTCCTTCAATCAATTTGGAAATATCAAAAGAAAATTCACCAGTAATTTTTTTTCTATTTGATCTGATTTTTTTTTATATTTTTTGTTCTACATAGTGGGGTATTTATACTTGAATATGGTGGGAGAAAAAAGTGGGAAGTAGGTCACCATGTTTTAAACATGGAGTGGGAAGTGGGGCCACTACCTTTGACCAAAAACATCCACAATTTTTTTCTTTTATTTGCCATATACACTAATATCCATGTGATCACTTTATTTGGTCATTCATAATCGGCCAAAGTGTCACTATTTAATTTATGCGCAATTAAGGTCGTGTCAAATGTCTCAACTAGATCGGTCAAATGAGTCTATTTAATATATGTGTGAACAACCGTATATATATATAGTAAATCTCAATTCTCATTTAATTACCTTAATTAATTTAATTAGAAAACATAATTAATTAATTATCATTCCATATTTAATAATTCCAAATAACCTTTCCTTTTTGGTGTCATATTGTAGGATCTATGTTAACTGGTAATAGAATTAAATATATTTTATTTCTATAAATCATAATTATGTATGGTAAACATATTATGATTACCCAATTAACACAGATGTATTGTAACGAAATTACCAACACACGATCCTATTAATAATGTCATAATTAAATAACATTATTTGTATCTATTCCTTGCTTCATGATATTGTATACAGAGTGTTTTTTGTGTTATCTCTATATTATTTATTCATTTCTTGGTCTCTCAAAGTAAATTATAAATATATAACTAAACCTTAGTTATATTGCATGCATTATAATTTCACTTTACGAAGAGACTCAGTAATATCATCACTCGATCTTTACAAACGAGAGACAATGATGCTATTGATATATATTCTTTTTTTTGCATAAGTAGTATATAAGGAAATATTACTTTATTACTATAGTTACGTAGGTAATTAAATAAATAAATCACAATATATATTTCCTCATGTGAAAAAGAATTATATCACATATCTTGGAATACGTGATACAATGACACTAATGACACGAATACATAACTTTATAGTATTTCCATATTAGGTTTTTTCAATATTTGAAGTCCATATCCTCTTCATATACTCATGCTATTAAATGACAACCATTTGACCACATTTATAGAACTACAATTTACTTTTAACTTAACATTACAAATTTATATTGACCAATTAGTGTTCCATGCTAATTACAAAGTTTATAACATTTAAAGAGTCATGTTTTTGGTCATTTAGAGTTGAGCAATGCTATGTGAGCTCTTTTTTGGGCTCTTTTGCATAACTCGGGATATATTTGGAGATATAATGATATTTGAGACTCCATGTCTCCCCACATATATCTGGTTATCCCCAGATATATCTGATTACTTTAGATATATTCGAATCTATGGTTTAATGCATATTTAGGGTAACCAAATATATCTAGGGTAATGAGATATCTGGGGGTAATGAGATATATCTGGGGATAACCGGATATATCTGGGGAGACATGGAGTGTCAAAGATCATTATATCTCCAGATATATCCCGGGTTTTGCAAAAGAGCCCAAAAAATAGCCCACAAAAAATAGCACACTTAGCATTTCCCTTTAGAGTTTTATGGTTCCAGGACCAAAAACCTCATACCGAACTCTTCTAAAGACAAACACAATATCTCAAGGAACAAAATGCACATAACATTCAATTCATAAACATAACAATGTAAACGTTAATAATAAGATAACTTTTAGAACACAAGAACTAACATTGATGTTATATGCCATCACCAATTCCAACAACAAGGATAGTGACATTGAATAAGAGTTGGTGTTACATCCCAAAACAATGGAAAATTTAAAATTTCAAACACAAACATCATAGAGATTAAGCCCAAAAGTGCGGGAACACTACTCATAAAATATCCAAGAGGTGCACCATATTACATAAGAGTTTGTCAAAAAGTATGACTACATCAGAGTATGAGAAGAGTAAATACAAGTAGCCATACTACCTAGGAAAATACAGAAAGAGGATCTGATCCCAAAGTATCACCGTCCTCAGTCGCCACCCACCAGAATCTAATGCGGTCCTGATAAGAAAATATAACAACCACACTTGAGTTTCCATAAGGAAACCCTATATACCAAAGTCACCTATATGCATACTCATAATAAAGAAATGAACCTATCATACTAGTATGACATGACAAAATACAGTGCAATCCGTCAACATCACCCTCAAAGGGTCAATATGGTCATCTGTCCATCAATCCATCAGTCCATCATCGAGTCATCCGTAGGGACCTACGGTAGGCACATACGGTCTTACGGAATGTACGAAACACACCCCACACGCAACTACACTAAACAAGGGTTCGGTGAGACACGTCCCCACGTCCGCGTCAGTAGAATCAACTGAATCTTGAGGTCAACACATCATCGACAGAGCCGTCACTCAGGTCGGTCTATCTCACATGGCTGTGCCACAGTCAAGATACCTACCGGAATACATCGTTGGTCAGTATACACCTGCAAGAACAACATCAGTCGGGTCTTCTCGTAGGAACAACATCGAACAACACTCCCACCAGAACAACATCGGTCGGGACATCTCATCCGGAACAACATCGGACAGTACAAGATCTCCATCAAGGCCAGTCGAAGGTATTCGTCGCCCACAAGGCTGGCCAATCGACTCATCCGGGCCAAAGTTCGCCAGGTCATTGATTGATCGTTTTATATTTAACTGCAAGTGCACAGCCGCGTTGAAGCGGTGGCAAATACGGGTCGTCCACTGGGAGGTGTGTCGACACTTGGTTTGTGCGAAGGCGAGAGGTGAAGAAAGGGAAGAGAAAGGTTGGTTACACTAAACTACACTAAGATGCAAATGGAAATGGAAGAAAAGCAAGAAAACTAAACCCCAAAGGGGGTAGAGAAATAATGTGAACATAAAGAAGTGTGTGTGTTCATTAAGCTCCTCACAATATGTAGTGCATGAAATCAAAAAACTACATCCAACTTTGCCTCCACATGAATTAAGATAAGACTACATCATTAAAACATACAAGACAATAATTGGAATGAAGCTACATGAACTCAAGTATAAAGACTATACCCTACTATGCCTCCACATGAATTAAGATTTCACTACATCATTAAAACATACAAGACATTAGCTAAGGTAAAGGCAACAAGAGCACATACACTACAAATTGTGTTTCCAATATTAACTTCATCCATATCCTAACCTTATCATTCCCCATAAAATAGGTCCACTAATCAAAGCATAAGCTAAGCTTCATTCAAGAGCATTAGCATATCAAAGATAAGAGTGAAAACCCATTAGATGGTTATGGAAATCATATAAAGCTCAAGGGATAAAGATAACACACACTTAATACACTACATGATTATATAACATATTTCTCCACCCCCCAAATGAGGATGGAACTACTCACTACTCATTACACTAACTATAATAGCAAAAGAAAGCATAATACTGAAATGAAAGTTAACTAAGAAAGCAAGAAGTATTAAAGAAACATAAAAGGAAAGGAAAGACTAAACAAACATGCACAAATTAAAAGACAAGATTAAAAGAAACTAGAAGAATTATTTTATTAACAAATGACTCACATTGAAGGTAGCATTCTTCTCCACCTTGAGTTTTTGCTTCAAGGCTCACTCCTTAGTAGAGAGAATGCCACCAAGCAATGAGTAATTACAATGGAAGGTGAAGAGTTCTATTTATAAGCATAGAAAAAGCTAATCGGGGACAATACCCCGATGTGGGACTAAACCAATACCAAAAATAGCCTAAACACATAATAATACAAGTCCAGGAGAAAGCTTAGCGGATCTGGGGCTATATGGACCGCCAATTAGCGGTCCAAGACCACCAAGTGGCGGTCTATAAACTTCAGATCGAGTTGCTTTTGGTTGTGGGCTTTGCTTGATGGATTTGTTGGTCTTGGATGCATCTACTTGGTTTGTTGGAGCTCCGACCCGAATCGAATTGCCAAAATACTCCCCATGATGGTGTGGAGTTTCCTGTTTTGCTCTTAGGTCCTTCGGTCTTACGATGAGGTCCTTCTCCATTGCACCTCAGTCCCTAGGTCTCACAATTAAGTCATTTTTTCCTGCTTTTGGGTCCTTTCATGGCTCTTCTCTTCAAACCTATTTATTCCTGAAAATTAAACATAAAACTCGTAACATAACATTGTTTAGGTGAAAGATAATGGATATAAGATACAAATATAAACTTGAAATGATGCCAATCAAATACCCCCACACCTAAGTTTTTGCTAGTCTCGAGCAAAACAAAGAAAGGAAAAGCACATGAGAAACAAGAAATCCTAACTCACTTTCGTAGGAATCACGGTTGCACTTAGCACGTGCAACAAGCCGCTAAACCTCCTTGTTGGCAAGGAGGAGGAGTGTTGTCTTCTGAGGGTTTTCAGCGGATATACCCACAAAATCCGAATAAGATGTATTATTCAATCTAGACCTCGACTCGTTGGACAAATTTTTGTCGATCAATGGACACGGTAATCCTACGGGCCGACTCTATAAAGGTAATCAGTCCACACCTAGCCTAATGAACCATTCGTGAAAGTTAAATAAGGAATTAAGTGAAAGACATGGACAACCTCAAGATCCTCAAGTGCTACAAAGTGTAAAGTCCATTAAGATTCTTATTTGTATTACCATTTTTTTTCTTTTTGTTTCTTTTCATCAATTTTTTTCTTTTTATTAGTTGGAGCTTCATTCTCCCAGGGTCAGGTTTCGTGCATCATTGCCCATGAGGACTTACACTATCACGTACACCTTTCCCTAAATCTCCACATAGGGCAATCCCTACCACCCGTGTAACGAGAGTTCGGTCGGCGCATCCCAAGTCAGATGACTCGAAAGCACCAGGCACAAAGTCCCTTCAGACCTACTTTCCCGAGTGATAGGAGCCGTGCGAGAAGAGAGAACACATGCTCACTTATTTCTTATCTACACATGAACCAAAACCCCTACACTTAATGTCTCACAACAAGATTTTAGAGGGTCCTTGACTACGACAAACTTCCTTAAGTTAACAGACACGAATTATTGACTCACTAGGTTCAGGGTGGACTTCTTTAAATGTTTGAGCACTGAAACCCTATGATTACTCACCCCCAAGGGAAAACTGGGGTGCATCCTAACGACTCAATAAATCCTAAAGCGACAGTACTAGATATCCTAATGCATCAAGTGCAAGACAATTTTGGGAGCTTTCTTTTTACTTTGCCTCTCAACGGTTTTGCACATGCTAAACACACGCAAAACCCACAAAACATTTTCTTTCGCAAACACATGAATATTTTGAAAGAAATGTGAAAATTTTGAAGCACTAGGCAAACAAAAGAAGACAAGTCACCCAAGGATCATGGCAAGCAGATATATCAATGTTAAATACGACACACTAGCATGACCCTAACAATACACACAAAAAGAAAACAAAATCAAAAGAAAAAGATTCGACTATGTACACACGTAAAACACCCCCCATACCTACTTCATGCATTGTCCTCAATGAATGTGAGCAAGATACTACATGGATTTATGCATGAAAAAGGAGAGATCTCACCAACATGAAGTACAAAGGGAAGTTCAAGGTCATGTTGATGGACACAAACCCGAATTCCCTCAAAACCTGTGAGATGCTAAGGAAAGGATACAAATACGTGAAAGAAATGGAGCCCAAATACACAAGGGTTGGGGCTCACAATAATCAATGCTCACTGAAGGAGTCTTTTATTGTACTACTTTTTTTTAATAACTATGTACAAACATAAGTTCCCATCTTCATTTGTCAAAAGACATCAAATGGGAACCACAAGAGTGGGTCAATGCACTTGGAAAGGGAACATGACGCCACGTGGGGCCAGAATACGCATGTGTGGGCCCCCTTCACAAAGAGCACCAGATGAAATGAGAGGTTCATGAATTGGACGCAAAGGCGTCTCATTCAAAGGATCAAACTGAAAGAGCTTGAACCTCTCGAGAGTTTCGGAAATAAGGGGCAACGGAAGAAGAATCTCTCCCGTTGCGGAACTGAAGTTATGATCATCAATCCAAACTCTCCAACCAACAGACTGGTGGGTCGGAACGAGGTCAAGCACCTCGTTATGCATGTCCAACTCACCAGGAGAACAGGAAGTGGGTCTCATACCCAAGGAACTCCTAATACCCTCATGAGCAATGTAGTTGTTTGCTGTTCCATCATTTCCAAGATGATCAGGAACAATAGTGAGAGACAAACTCTCATTAGGTTGTTTGAAATTGAGGGTACTAGGGAGCTCTTGCTCCACCAGAGGTGAGTCCTTAAGAGGCACAACAATAAGATCATGTGGCTCAAGGGCCACGGGACAAGAAGATAAGGCACAATCCTGTGTCGACTCATAAAGAAGCTGGTCCAAGTTATTCTCAATTTGAATCGAATCTTCCACTAAGTGATTGTGAATTGAAACCCCAAGTCCCTCAGACTGACTAGGAGTTTGACTTTGAAAGGTTGTGTTTTGAATTTGTGGATGTGGTGGTGGTTCGATATCAAAAGAAGAATCCTCATGTTGACATGAAATGTCACTCTCCTCACGTTCACGTAATTGCTGCGACATTTGAATCACTTGCAGTGCCATATTTTGTATGGACTGTTGAGTGGTATCCATGAACGTAAGGAAAGTTTGTTTCAAGGAATCAGGTATGCGGTCAAAGATGAGGTCCAAGTCAGAGCTTGGGAAATTTTGGGGTTGGGTGTTGATTGGCTGAGAATGAGTCCAATGAATTGGAGTGGGGTGTTGGTAGAATTCTGGGTATTCGGGAGGAGGATACTGGGGTGAACATGAAGTATAAGAATTTGGATATGAATTGTCTCCCCATGAATCCATCACTCTCGGATTGTACGCGGATGCGTAATGGTCATAATGAGCATTTTGGGAAAATGTATGCTCATACTCAGTCTCTGGGGGAACATAAGGACATTCCCCAGTGACATGACCACTCAACCCACAACAGTCGCACGGTACGGCTACTGGAGCCACCGGTACAAACATGTCGTCTGCCGCACGCATGAAAGAGGCCAAAGTTTCTTGCAATGTCTCAGTTTGATGACCAGTGTATGATCCGACGAAACTAGATTGTGGTCTAGCAGTCGGTGCCTATCTCATGTTACCCCAATATGAAGATTTCTCAGTCACACAATTGCGATCATCCCAACCATACGGGGTGTTAGTCTGAGCCACCCCAGGTTGCATGGGTCCGGAGTACCAGGGAGAATCGTCCTGATCCCAACAATGATATGGATGGTCGCCCATGTAACCATCCATCTCAAGAAAAACTCTCGAGTCGACCACTCTCACCACCACGAGGCTAAGCTTGTAAAAAGTGCTCGACTCGACCCTAAAACGCTACCAGAGAGTGTAAAGGGGAGGAGACTATAACGTAGAAGAAGGTGAGAAGAAGATGACTCAGAGGAGAAGGGAAGAATCCCTAAAGCTAGCGTGGGTATAGGGTGAGGATAGAAGCCTAGTCTAGCAAACACGGCTCAAACAAACTTAGGCTGGCTATGGGTCCTTACAGCTAGACGACGCCTAACTGCGAGTTCACATGGCCTCAACACGCCTCACCTCCCTACGATGAAGACCACAATGCCCTGCAAGTGAGCCAAGATCCGGAGATCTCGTCTCTCCTACTATCGACAAAGTGGGCGACGTCGATCAGGCTATGACAGTAGTGACCGGATCACTCTCCTAATGCGCCCAAGTCCTAATGGCCAATGTCTACTTGCTTTTAGATTAAGGCTTTACTTGAGTGTGCTTTTTGGGGCTAAGGGAGGGGTGATGAAATCCCCCACCTTATCTTTGAAGACTATAGGTGATGCCCCTTAAAGATGTTTTGAAATCTTAGGCTAGCAAGCAACTCACCAAACAAGCACTCACCTCACTCTTGTTCGATGCAAACCTTACTCACTAATGAATGTCCTAATGCGTGAATGAGTGTTAAGGAATGCGTACCTTGCTCCAGCAATCAACGACAAAATGTAAAGCAAAGAAAAGAAAGATGCATGCAAGGTCTACATATGGTGCATGACCTAGATGGCAAGAAGTCTAATCTTTTGCTTTGAGTTTTATGGTCCAAGTTGATTAAAGGGGGTGTGATTAATGATCTGGGAGCAAACGAGAAGTCATACCATGCAAAATTGGGCTCCCAGATAATACAAATTACAGAACTAACTACCAGAATAAATTTGAAGGCACGAATCCCTCACCAGGCCGTCAATTGGCGGTCTCCAACCGCTGATTGGCGGTCCTTTTGGAGCTTCTGGTCTTCAAATTTGTCCAGTAGCCTCCCCTTGATCCGATGGTTCCCTGAAACTAAGAAACACTGGAAACAAAAAATTAAAAAACCCCTCGAATCGTCCAAACCAACGTCTGGACAGAACACCTCCCCGACAACGGCGCCAAAAACTTGATTGATCGTTTTATATTTAACCACAAGTGTACGGCCGCGTTGAAGCGGTGGCAAATACGGGTCGTCCACTGGGAGGTGTGTCGACACTTGGTTTGTGCGAAGGCGAGAGGTGAAGAAAGGGAAGAGAAAGGTTGGTTACACTAAACTATACTAAGATGCAAATGGAAATGGAAGAAAAGCAAGAAAACTAAATCCCAAAGGCGGTAGAGAAATAATGTGAACATAAAGAAGTGTGTGTGTTCATTAAGCTCCTCACAACATGTAGTGCATGAAATCATAAAACTACATCCAACTTTGCCTCCACATGAATTAAGATAAGATTACATCATTAAAACATACAAGACAATAATTGGAATGAAGCTACATGAACTCAAGTATAAAGACTATACCCTACTATGCCTCCACATGAATTAAGATTTCACTACATCATTAAAACATACAAGACATTAGCTAAGGTAAAGGCAACAAGAGCACATACACAACAAATTGTGTTTCCAATATTAACTTCATCCATATCCTAACCTTATCATTCCCAATAAAATAGGTCCACTAATCAAAGCATAAGCTAAGCTTCATTCAAGAGCATTAGCATATCAAAGATAAGAGTGAAAACCCATTAGATGGTTATGGAAATCATATAAAGCTCAAGGGATAAAGATAACACACACTTAATACACTACATGATTATATAACATATTTCTCCACCCCCCAAATGGGGATGGAACTACTCATTACTCATTACACTAACTATAATAGCAAAAGAAAGCATAATACTGAAATGAAAGTTAACTAAGAAAGCAAGAAGTATTAAAGAAACATAAAAGGAAAGGAAAGACTAAACAAACATGCACAAATTAAAAGACAAGATTAAAAGAAACTAGAAGAATTATTTTATTAACAAATGACTCACATTGAAGGTAGCATTCTTCTCCACCTTGAGTTTTTGCTTCAAGGCTCACTCCTTAGTAGAGAGAATGCCACCAAGCAATGGGTAATTACAATGGAAGGTGAAGAGTTCTATTTATAAGCATAGAAAAAGCTAATCAGGGACAATCCCCCGATGTGGGACTAAACCAATACCAAAAATAGCCTAAACACATAATAATACAAGTCCAGGAGAAAGCTTAGCAGATCTGGGGCTATATGGATCGCCAATTAGCGGTCCAAGACCGCCAAGTGGCGGTCTATAAACTTCAGATCGAGTTGCTTTTGGTTGTGGGCTTTGCTTGATGGATTTGTTGGTCTTGGATGCATCTACTTGGTTTGTTGGAGCTCCGACCCGAATCGAATTGCCAAAATACTCCCCATGATGGTGTGGAGTTTCCTGTTTTGCTCTTAGGTCCTTCGGTCTTACGATCAGGTCCTTCTCCATTGCATCTCAGTCCCTAGGTCTCACAATTAAGTCCTTTTTTCCTGCTTTTGGGTCCTTTCATGACTCTTCTCTTCAAACCTATTTATTCCTGAAAACTAAACATAAAACTCGTAACATAACATTGTTTAGGTGAAAGATAATGGATATAAGATACAAATATAAACATGAAATGATGCCAATCAGTCATCTCGCTCCGTAGAGCGGTGCAACATCATGCACGGGGATCCGCGATGCCTCAGGTCTACTACTCTAATAAGAGTCAAGTAAATCATACATTACACCACAATTTATCATACAGAGGTGACACGTCTCGAGCGTCCACACTCTTCCACACGACGGTCCCTTGGTAGACACGATCAACGCACCCACCGTCACCCCCCGCTCACGCTCTAGGAGAGGACACAAGTTTCCGTGGACAGAGTTGACACTCCACAAGGACAAAAACGCAGTCCTGGGCCCAAACGGTCGACCGAGAAAGGCAAATCGGTCGACCGCTCCTCAAAGAACCAGTCTTACAAATGCCTGTAACGGTAGAACTCTGGGCTCATGACTTAAGCCCTAATGGTCAAACAGATGGTGTAAATCGA
This sequence comes from Triglochin maritima, assembly GCA_963682175.1. Taxonomy (NCBI): domain Eukaryota; kingdom Viridiplantae; phylum Streptophyta; class Magnoliopsida; order Alismatales; family Juncaginaceae; genus Triglochin; species Triglochin maritima. Next base: position 33,471,837 of record OY821772.1, read on the forward strand.
TCACCCGCTAGACTGTCAAAATCAGACTAAGTCTAAATCAAAATCAAGGTAACGGTGGAACTGCTCAAGGGCCCCGTTCGACCAAAAATATCAAGGTCTTTCCTACAATCATCAAGTCATAATCGGTCGAACTCACATCCAAACGGTCGACCTTTAAGTGAACTTAAGTTACCGGTCAGACAAAAGTCAAAAGCGGTCGACCGTTTGGCGGTCAACGCTCGGTCCAACCCGCAATCACAAGGCAATGGTCGAACGACTGAGGGACCCCGTTTGCCCGAAAATATCAGTAACTCTCCAACCCAACAAATATGCTCATCCGTTCGACCAGTACCGGGTAAAGAAGGAGAATTACACTAAGATTGGTCGACTGCCTGAAGGTTTCGGTCGACCGTTAGCCGGCAACTACCTGGCCCTTGCCAAATACATCTTGCTGCCTTCGCCATCGGCGAGGTCTCCGACCTCCGGCAATGAGCTAAAACCTCACACCACCATGGGTGAGCAATCATCTAATGCAAGAACTTGACATACCTTCTTAGGTTGTCGGAGTTTTGCCGGAGCTCCGCTAGTCCCGACTCCACCTCCATGTAATAGAGCTCCTCCGACCGCAATCTCCTCGATCGCCCCACGAGCCTACTCTACATAGGCCCTGCCCAAGCCTTCTTCAACCTCCACGCTGGCTGCTCATTGAGAAAGAGAAAGAGTGTGTGAGAGATAAGTGGGTTGGAAGAGGAAGAGAAGAAAAGAGGACGAGTAAGACGTGAGTTCGCTTTTAAAGCACAACTCCCACCAACAAGACATGCAACCCATGCCTCCAACCATGCCCCTCCCTTCACCTCACCATCACCTCAAGCACACGTCACCATACCCCATCACATCCAAGCCCCCTCCCTCGTAATCCGGGATTAGCCCTTAATCTAGGTTTAGGATTTCATAGTTGGTGACTCAAAAAATTCAAGGAGTTCCTCAATGAAGAAAAGAAGAAGATGAAAGAAAATAAGAAAAGCAAAAGAAAAGAAAAGAAGAAGAAGACTCTCAATACAACTTGGGATGATTCAACATCTTCTTCATCAATTGAAGGCGAAATCGCCACAATGTACTTCATGGCAATCGAAAATGAAGAAAAATGAGGTATCTTCTAGCTCAAGTTATGATTCAAATTCATATAACGAACTTCAAATTGAATTCATGAGTTACTTGAAAATTTTGAACAAATTTATCAAAGGAACAAACTAGCTAGAAAGAAAATCAATGAGCTACAATGTCAAATTGAATATACCATAAATGAAAAAAAATCCTTTGCTTGTTAGTTATAATGAAATTGCATTAAAGAACTCTCGTTTGATTGATGAAATTGCAACTCTAAATGCAAAATCTTCATGTTGTAATAATACACAAGATCTCATTGCTAAAAAAACTTAATTACAAAAAAGATCTTTAAAGATTCACTAAAGAAAAGGAAAAAAATGTTTGATATACTTATTGGTAGTCAAAGACAATCTTTAGATAAACATGGTTTATGCTATTATGTTAATAACAATAAAAACCATGTTATACATACTACTTTAAATGGAAATCATTTCTTTGTGAATAAAAGTTCTTCAAGTATTTGGACACCAAAAATCAAAATGGTTTGGGTACCAAAAACTAATGGTAAAGAACTCAAGACTGTTTGGGTACCAAATGAAGGATTTCATGTTTAATTATACATATATATTTTTCGAATTTTTATGTATAATAAGGATCAATTTTTAATTTTCTAGAATCTATTGCATGCATTGGTTTGTTTTAACAAACTAGTTTCAAAAACTCTATTAAAACAAACATAAAGGAGCTCCGAAATTCATACCTAGAAGTTCTCTAAAACTTCTCGAAGATTCGGAGACCGTTGGGATGCTCCTCGCTGCGCCGGATGCCTTCGAGTATTCACCAAACTCTAAACAAGATCGGAGAGAGGGAAGCTAGTCTCTCAATCTCCGATTGGGTTTAGAATCCAATTACTAACCCCTCTTTAATTCTCTTGAGAAGATGATCTCTTAAGAACTAAACTAAACTTATGAATTTGTGGAATTTTCGTGGAGAATTAAGGAGAGAGATTTTGCATGAAAAGCAATATTAATTAAGATGTAGGAAGGCAATGAGATAACCTCTATTTATAGGTTCTCTCCAAATTACCTATTCATGTGCAACCTCTTGCCCATGATTTCATGCAAAATTCCATCTAACCATCCATTATTTATTAATAAATAATATTAGCCACAAATTAAATCAATTATGGACCAATTCCATGCATGATCTAATTAATTCTTAAATTAATTCTGTATAAAACCGTCTGGACCGGTCGACCGTTTCAAGGTGCGGTCGACCGCTCGAACCAATGTTTCGGTCGACCGTTCAACATTCGGTTGACCGTTCGTAACAGGAACTATTCCATCGCAATGTTCGGTCGACCGACCGATCATTTTCGGTCGACCGTTCGAACATATGAAAATTCCCTGTTATCGGTCGAGACTCGTCCGGTCGACCGTGCCCTCCCGGTCGACTGTGTACTGCTATCCGGTCGACCGTTTTGAGTACTGTTTTGCAGACTTGTCAAATTTCGGTTTAACCCCTACAAAATTTGACATTTCGGGATTAGTAGTAAATTCACAACTTATGTAACATATTATCCTATGTAATGATCAATCATTACACCCCATAATATTTACATCACATATGAATTTAATTTAGATTCTAATTATGTTATTAATCACAACATAACTTTGATTTTGCTTTGTTCACCCCATGTGTCATATTTTCTACATGAAACCCGACACATCTTATGAACTCAAAATCCCCATTCCTTGTTTCCCAGTTTTGTGGTGTGACCTATGGGAGGATCTAAACTAAGTTGACAGTGATATTAAGAGCTTAATATCACAAGCTATAAGCGGTATCTAGCTACACATTATAGCTCCCAATTAGTTAGATGTCTTAATTCCACTCGAACCAAAACCCGATCCATTTAGTGATGGCGTGCACCACTTGTGTCCGTGCCTTGCCTCATGATATTAAGAATACACACAAAGTAGTATTGTGTCATCTTTGTCTTAGTATTCATTTCTTGATCTCTTTAAGCTAGTTATAAATATGTGACTTAACTCAAATCACATTGTGCACATTATAACTTTGCTTTATCAAGGGGCCCACTAATATCATCACTCAGTTAAGAGGGGCAATGATAGTCTTTTGACTAACTATCTTCTCCAACAAAAGTTGTACTTAACCAACTAATGCCTTTACACTACACTCATCGATAGCTCAAGACACTAGTCTAATTAAGAACTCCTTAAGCGATCGAATATAAGTCTCATATCAAAGGACCAAAGACACAGTAAAATATTAATGACACAGAAACACATTTCTATAATATTTTACTTATTAGGTCTATTCAGTATACAAAAGTAATATTTTCCTCTTTTGCATACCCGTGTTGTCACTCACTTGTAGAGCTACAATGATCTATGACCAACACGACAATCTTAACTCGGTAATTAATGTTCCATGTTAGTTACCATGATTGTGAATATCTTTTGTTTTATGTAAACCAATATCTTTTAGAGATCTACGGTTAAGGACCAAGAGCCTCTTCCTTAACACTTCTAAAAGACGAATAACATAAACAAGGAACAAAATGATTTCTCATTCAATTCATAATAATTGACATTTAAAAGTAAAACTTTTAGAACACATTCCCTTCACCAAAATCTTCACTTGTAGGTACTTAGAATGAGGATGATTGGTAGCAATCGACTGAAGCAAGAAAAAATCAATCCTAAGCTTCAAAGAAAACATTTGGATCAAATTCATATAGTCGTCGTCGCTATCAAAAGAAGATTGGAACCAATGCCAAATCTTCCAAGCCCCGTTTACAGTTTAACTATCCAATCTTCATTCGGGGGCGAGATCAACAAACTATTCCATCCAACCCACAATCCATTCCGAGGAAACATTCTCATATTATATTCTTCTTGTACTCCAACCATTCTCATAGTGAAGCTTAATCGTCTCCGTCATCGAGTTTTTTCCCAATTGGGGTTCCACGTGAAATTTGGTGTTGTGCTTGTTTTGTGTGATTGATTGCTTGTGTTGCTTGTTAGATGCATAGTAAGTGTTTATGAAATTGTCTAGCTTGACTTCAATTGTGTTATTCGTCATTTCCACCACACAAACCACTACCAAAGATCCTAACAAATATTAGTTTGGGGAATGATTCTAGTCCATCTTTCATCCATTGTCGAATCAAGAGACTAAAACTTCTACCCAGGATTCTAACCGTCGGGTTCATTTGAGTGTATAGGTGTCGATAATTGAGACAAGGGGTTCACGAGCTTTTCATTCTCTTCCTCTTAGACGAACTTCTTGGATTTGTGAGGGCAGGGATGTGGTGCCAACCTAAAAATAATATAACAATTAAAAAAGTTTTTATATTAACTTCAAAGTTGGGGACTGGTGGAGGCGTGCACTTGGCTGTTTTGAAATGGAGAAGCGCGGAGGTGGAGCGATGCATCACCACCTGCCGAATCATGGAGATCACCAGTGTTGGAGGTGGACTTTGGGGATTTTGGTTGGAGGTGGAGAGGGAATTTAGGGGGTTTTGGTGGAGGTGGAATTTGGGAGGAAAATGTGTTTTTGTATAAAAAAGTTAAGAAGATAATACATTAATATATAATGTAAATGTAGTGTGATTTTTGACTTTGTATAACACACTCTGGAATAAGGCCAACCATTGTAAGGCCAGGATCAGGGTAGGAAAAATCACCCTATCAGTGGGGCCGGGGTCATTTGCTTTCAATGGATAAATGGTTCTAACCCCAAAATTGTCACTTAAATCACGGAAATTTTACTTTATATATCCCACAATAGTCCGGCTCCGCCTGCAAGACTTGCGAAATCCATTGTCACATCACACATGTAGCCGAGTAGCCGACAGGGTCACACATGATATAGATTTGAATCCAATTTAGACAAGTAATTAAGAGCAGTAGCATGGAAAGTAGAAGTTTGCATTTTTCCCAAGCAAGCAATAAGTGACTGCCTTAATCTTCCATTACTCAAAAAAAAGCTCTTCCATTGACTCTTGGGGAAATATACACATTCAAATCTCCCATATGAGATTCAAATAATAAAGCAAGCAACGATTTTAGAATAAGTAATTACCTACTTATCAAAACGAAAACAGTTGTATAATAAGTAATCTGAAGAAGAAAACAGCCAAACTCTAGTCCTTGTTGCAAAAGTTAACACAGATAATAAGTTTACTAAAGTGTTTCCAATTGAAACAGAAACTTTTTATTAAAACTCTTTCGAACCTGGAATGCTGACCCACTGCAATCGGAGTTCCACTTCTCCACACTCCACATTCCTAAGCTTCAGAACAAGGTCTTGGGTAACGACCCGCTCTTTCAGTGAGATGGAACTCTCCCTAGCAAGGAAATTGTCGCTGCTCAGATCGACTTCCTTGATCACGGCATCATTTGGAAAGTCATTAATCTTGTCCATATTGACGGCGTCTACGAGTGGTTGGATGTGAACCTCCGCTTCGCCCATGGGATCGTCCTTAGTGAACGTGCCCTTGTCGAAAACTTGCTACAGTAACATGCATGGATAGCAACATAAATTAATGATGGGACTAACTAAAATGTTCATAAACATCGACAAAAGAAAAAGAAATGGAATGACAACTATTGAAATTGTGTTTAGCTATACTAACACATCAGAGGTCTTCGCTATATGCTATATATTGGTTAGGCGCACATTGGAATTTGGAAGGAATGTGTTGGATTATTGAGTTTGGGCTAGGCCCATGAATAACTGAATTTAAGAAATCCAATGTTGAGATAAAGATGAGAACTATTGCCCCATGTGCCATGTGCTCACCTCACTTTTAGTCCCACATTGTTGAAGCTAACAAGTTGAAGGATGTTGATAAACATCCTATTCACTTGACCCTTTGTAGGTGGAAAGAGAGGAGGAGAGGATTCTCCACACACGCGCACGCCCGTCCCGGTCCGGGGCGTGGTGGTGGGGGATTTGGGGGGAAATTAGAGGCTTTAGCCTCAAGGTGATGGGTGTATTTACTTTTGGACCTCAAGGTAATTGTTTTTTGCAATTAAGTCCTTGACGGTTACAAGAATAAATTCATATATATATCATGACGATTTCCTCCTGAAAACACACGTCTTATTTCCCATCATCTCTCTACGAAAACTGTCCCTCTCCGGCGATTTCCTATCTCCGAATCCAGAGTTGTTCAGTGCCCGATTCTTGTAAGGTTTGGCGCTGCTTTCGTGGTCCGTCGACTCCGGTGTGCGCCCGATCGACGGTGCGACCGTTCTATCCTGGGAGAAAACCGGCTGACCATCAAATGCATTGGTATGTGGGCCAATATTTTCTCTGAGGCAAGTCGTCTTCCGACGGCTCAGTCTTTGAGGTCCTCTCTGATCACTGTTCCTTCGTTTCTTGTTTTCCTTTACATGTTTTTGTATGTTGGCTTTATCTGGATCCTTACGGAATATTTATTCGACATATGTAATCCACTGTATTACATGATTATATTTGTAATTGTTTCAACAATCTCAGAGAAAATATTGTTAATTATGTCGTCTAATAATTCGTTTGCGCCAAAAGTGGACATGTCAGGCATGCCGGAAAAATTTTCCGGACAGAATTTCAAACGTTGGCAACAACGTATGAAGATCTGGTTGACCACTATTGGGTTAGTTGATGTAATTGAAAATTTTCACACTTTCTGAAACTGAAGATCTCAAAATCAAAGCAGCACAAAAACTGTGGCTAGAGAAGGACAAATTATGTCGAGGTTGCATTCTGTTGGCTCTATGCAACGTGCTCTTCGATGTTTATAGTTCGTCCTCCTCTGCTTCTGTGACTGCAAAGGATTTATGGGATGAGTTGAATAAAAAATATAATATTGAGGACTTAGGTCATGAAAAGTATTATGTTGGAAAATTCCTTAAGTTTCAAATGGTGGAAAGCAAGTCAGTTGCTGAACAGGCTCATCAGTTTATGATTCTAGTCCATGGCTTAAAAGAGACTGACATGAAGCTTCCTGAGAAGTTTCTGGTAATGTCAATTATTGAGAAGTTCCCTCGATCCTGGGAGGACTTCGGGATGTCTCTAAAGCATAGGAGAGGAAAACTGACTATGGATGACCTCATGGTTGCTATTGCAATCGAAGAGGAACATCGGGGTGAAAAACCAGTGATGCCTGTAGAGTTCCAACCAAAGGCAAACGTATTAATTGCATCCTCATCTAAGTCACATTTTAAAGGAAACCCACAACCTATTAATAAGACTAAACCTAAGGCCAAAATCCAGAAAAAGCCAACAAACAAACCATGTTGGAATTGTGGACAGGTTGGGCACTGGGCTAAGGATCACTAGTGCAGAATAGGCTTTACTCGTCGCCCAATAGACGTCGGCCGTTATAACCACCGACGCCTAGTGGGGAGAGGACAGAATGGACGTCGGTCTGTATTGAGGTCGACGTCTATGTGGTACTGTAGACGTCGGGTATATTTCTATAGGGTATAGACGGCGACCTATAGACGTCGGTTGTTGGAGTACGTTGTGAATCCGACGTCTATAGGGTATAGACGTCGCCATATAGACGTCGTACATAATGTAAGACCAACGTCTATACTCCATCCATATAGACGTCGAGGTATAGACGTCAGCGTTATATAACATCCGATGTCTACATGTCTTAAAGAAATCGGACAGACGTGTTTTCTTTCATTCATTTCAGATGAAACCCACCCAAACCCTAGCCGTCCCGCGACCGAATTCTCCTCCGCGACCGAACTCCGACCGATCCGCACCGTCTCCGACACCGCAGCGAGCTCCGAAGCTCTCCTCCACTTCTCCGGCCCTCTTCTCCTTCTTCCTCTGTCTTCCTCTGTCTCTCTCCACATGTAAGTTTTAAGTTCGTTTTGGTTGTTTAAGTTCGTCTTCCTCCGCCTTTCTCCACATACTCTTTCTAAGTTAGCCTTCATCTCGTGTCGTTTACAGCCGTCACCGTACCACCTCCGCGACGTCTTCGGGAACCACAAAGACCTCCTCCGGCATCACAACTTTTCCCTCCTCTGGTTCGTGCTTAACCACCTGTAGAAAAATCATATTGTTTGATTAGGTTGTAATTGTGTTCGGATATATTTAGATATGTTTAGATTGTGGTGTTTAGAAATATTCTTAAACTAGTAAAAATATTTGATATGTTTAGATATGTTAAGAAAGAGTGAAAATCCCATTAAAACATACATAGTGGTGAAGAATTTTCAACCAAGTTTATTGGTGAATGGAGTGTGATTGTGTGAATGTTTAATTCATTTTATTTGACTCATTCATTGGATTGATTTAGTTTGGATTGAGTTGGGTTGGTTGGATGATTTAACCAGATAGAACTTATGATGCAAAGAAAGTGTTGTGCCCTATGAGAATGGAATATAGGAAGATACACGCATGCCCGAACGATTGTATATTGTATAGGGGTGAGTTTCAAAACTTACATTCCTGTCCCAGGTGTAATGTTTCAAGATACAAAATGAAACGTAGTGGACCAAACCACAATGAAGAGGCTGATGAGATGAAAATCAAAGGACCTCCTGCTAAGATTTTGTGGTATCTTCCGATAATACCAAGGCTTAAACGTTTGTTTGCGGGTAAAGAGGATTCCAAGAACATGACATGGCATGTTGATCAAGAGAAACCAAATGATCAGTTGCTACGTCACCCTGCAGATTCACCTCAGTGGAAAAAATAAATGTCGACTTTCTGGTGTTTTGTGAAGAATCCAGGAATGTACGACTTGGGCTCTGTACTGACGGAATGAATCCTTTCGGTAGTTTGAGTAGCATTAACAGTTCTTGGCCCGTTCTGCTTGTAATTTACAATCTGCTCCCGTGGTTATGCATGAAACACAAATATATCATGTTGTCCTTAATGATTTCTGGTCCGAAACAACCTGGAAACGACATCGATGTGTATTTAAGACCTTTAATTGATGACTTAAAGAGATTGTGGCATGACGGAGAGTCAGTTTTTGATTCTTATCGTCAGGAGTCGTTCGTAATGCGGGCAATGATATTTTGCACGATTAATGACTTTCCAGCTTATGGTAATCTGTCTGGATATTCAGTCAAAGGTCATAAATCTTGTCCAATTTGCGAGGAAAATACATGTTCTTTGCAACTAGTTAATGGTGTCAAGCCCCCGGAGCAAAGGGTCAAACAACCAATCTCCGATCAACATTAATTCGCTTCCAAGTAGGTGCAAAATGTTGTATCAATGTATGGTCGGTAGGGAAGCACAATCCTTAAGTACCTGGGAGTTGGAGGGGGACAAAGGGTTGCCTCCCACTTTGTACGTCACCAAAGAGGATATCATGCAGTTCATGGCGATGGATTCGTTGTGTATTGATGCATTGCATACATTGCATCATATGTCTTTCATTTAGATGAATTTTATATCAATAAATGCTACTAAGGTATGTGTTTAGTCTTATTTACAGAATAGAGGGACCTGAATGCAAATTACCCATATCCCGAGCATAAACACGTACAAAATACTCATTTCTATCATAAAGACCAAGTCAAGATTATCGGGATTCAAATGGAAGTCCATCCAAGCATAAAAGCATTCAAAGACCTAATTACAAAAAGGCCAAGGACTTAAGCACAAAAGTAACCAAGGACTTAATTGCAAAAAGCTGAGGACCCGACTGCAAATTAAAGTACCAAAATATTATTTTGGAGAAGTTCTAAAGAAAAATCAATTTGGATCTCCAAATATATGAAGAAATAAATTCGGAGCTCAAAAGAAAGGAAAGAAATCAATCTAGACGTGCAAAGGACATTTAAATCATACCATAAACACACAGGAAAAATCCGGATCCAATCAGAGTACAATATGCGGCGAAATTGCCGCACCTTACATGTCATATTTGGCGGAAAAGCCGCACCCCTTGCGATCCGTGGCCCCGGATTTTGTCCAGTCGTGTATTGACGCGTGTGCTTTCCTAGTTTATACTTGGGTCCCTTGTATCAGCTATAAATAGCCTCGAAACGATGTTGTGAAGAGGCTTGTTTTTTAGTTCTTCTTTTTAGTAATAAAATTCTGTTATTTTATTTTCTTGTTTTTAGTTTTCTTTTTGTAGTTTCTCTAGGACCTCTTCTCCTTCCCTCCATCCATGAGTTTCTAACTCTCTCCAAAGTGTGGGGGTGACGGATTTAGGTGATGAGAAGAAGAATGATGTTATTATTTTAATTTCGTTTTAGTATATTTTGATCACTTGAGTTTATGTTGAATCATTTATCATGTAATGCTTTATAACTAATGTGATTTATTATAAGTTTCAAATTTCTCTAAACAAAACCCGACATCTAAACCTCCACCCGCTGGACTCTCATCCATATTTGTTTTCTTTTCTTTTTAATTTCTTTTTGTTGTTCTTGCTTTAGAAATTAATTAAAAACCAAAAATCTCAAACCAAACTTATTTCTCTCTCTTTCCTTCCTTAATTCGAAAATCACAAAAATAACAATATCTCTCCCTCCTTGTGTTCGACCCGTACTTGCCACGTCTTCATTGACGTCGTGCACTTGCGGTATAAATTTAATTCTCATCAAGTTTTTGGCGCCGTTGTCGGGGAGGCGACAAAGATTTTGTTTATTTTTTGTGATTTCGATTCTATTCTGTTTATCGTGTGTGCGATATAACTATTTCGGTTTGCGTTTCAGGAGACAACAGAGTGCGCGGCGAAATCCGGGCACATTCGGAGCAAGAAGGGCGGCGGAATCTCCGCACACAAATAACAACTCGCGGTGGATTCACCGCATGTTTGAAGCATCTGGGCTTCAATTTTTTCTGAGGTCGTCTCCATCTCTGGGTGGATGCGTAGAGCATCTGCAAATTTTCGAGAGCGGGCGGCGAAACCGTCTGAGCATTGCGGAGGTAAGTTTTCTTGCCTTTCTCATAAAATCTTAATTTTCGAAAAGTTCATTTTCGTAGAACTGCACGTTTTCGGGCAAAATTCCATAATTGACAATAATTCAACTCTGACCTAAAAATTGGCAAAATTAGAAGGACTTAGTGCATGCATCATATAGTGTTTTGTTTGCATTATTCTTGATAATTCTTGCAAATTAATTCTTGTTGAAGAGTGCTGGAGGCAAGGTACGTGCGTGGTTTTTTATCGATTGCATTTAAGCATATAATCTAGTTTGCATACAACCTTGCAATTGCCCCCACTAAAAAGACCAATGTTTGACTATCTTTGCTAGATTTAAGTTTAACTATCTTAAAGGCATCTCCATTGGAAAAGATACGGTGGGGATTTAATCACCGTTCCGTGGCCCACAAATCACAATCCTAAAGTGTCACCCAAGCCTTAAATTAAAATCAATTAGACATTGACCCCTAAGGATTCAGACTCAATTAAGGAGAAGATTGGTTTGACTTGCTATGACCTGAAGCTGATCGAATTTAATTTGGTGTCTAGAAAGTGTTTTGGTGTTGACGTAAGTCTTCCAAGCGAAGTGGTTGTCTAATTGGCACCGACTCTGTCAGAAGCGCCCCCACTAGCTATACACTGCCTGGCCAAGTTGGTTTGATTAGTGAGGGAGGTTAATCAAGCGAGCCAATTCGACTCAACCAGTTAGGAGTCGTCTAGAATTAGGCTCCCTTAGGTCTAGGATTGTTTGAACCGTGCTTGTTTTGGAAACTTCTGACCAACCTTCTCATTTATCTTTTAGAGTTAAGTTTCCCTTCTCCTCTGAGTCATCTTCTTCTCACCTTCTTCTACGTTATAGTCTCCTCCCCTTTACACTCTCTGGTAGCGTTTTTAGGGTCGAGTCGAGCACCTTTTACGAGTTTAGTCTCGTGGTGGTGAGAGTGGTCGACTCGAGAGTGTTTGGTTGAGATGGATGGTTACATGGGTGACCATCCATATAATTGTTGGGACTAGGACAATTCTTCCTTGTACTCTGGACCCATACAACCTGGGGTGGCTCAGACTAACACCCCATATGGTTGTGACAATCATAATTGTGTGACTGAGCAATCTTCATATTGAGGTAACATGAGAGAGGCACCGACTGCTAGACCACAATCTAGTTATGTTGGATCATATGCTGGTCAACAAACTGAGACATTACAACAAACTTTTTCCTCCTTCATGCGTATGGCAGACAACATGAGTGCACCGGTGGCTCCAGTAGCCGTACCGTGCGACTGTTGTGGGTTGAGTGGTTATGTTATCAGGGTATGTCCTTATGTTCCCCCAGAGACTGAGTATGAGCATACCTTTTCCCAAAATGCTCAATATGACCATTACACATCCGCGTACAACCCGAGAGTGATGGATTCGTGGGGAGACAATTCATATCCAAATTCTTATACTTCATTTTCACCCCAATATCCTCCTCCCGAATACCCAGAATTCTACCAACACCCCACTTCAAATCATTGGACCCATTCTCAGCCCAAAACACCCAACCTCAAAATTTCCCAAGCTCTGACTTGAACCTCATAGTTGACCGCATACCTGATTCCTTGGAACAAACTTTCCTTACGTTCATGAAAACTACTCAACAGTCCACACAAAATATGGTACTGCAATTGAGTCAAATGTCGCAGCAATTACGTGAATGTAAGGAGAGTAACTTTTCTTGTCAACATGATGATTCATCTTTTGATATCGAATCACCACCACATCCACAAATTCAAAGCACAATCTTTCAAAGTCAAACTCCTAGTCAGTCTGAGGGACTTGGGGTTTCAATTCACGATCACTTAGTGGAGGATTCGATTCACATTGAGAATAACATGGACCAATTTCATCATGAGTCGGCACAGGATTGTGCCTTATCTTCGTGTCCCGTGGCCCTTGAGCCACATGATCTTCATGTTGTGCCTCTTAAGGACTCACCTCTGGTGGAGCAAGAGATCCCTAGTACCCTCAATTTCAAACAATCTGATGAGAGTTTGCCTCTCACTATTGTTCCTGATCATCTTGGAAATGGTGGAACATCAAACAACTACATTGCTCATGAGGGTATTAGGAGTTCCTTGGAGGATACCTTGGGTATAAGACCCACTTTTTGTTCGCCTGGTGAGTCAGACTTGCCTAACGAGGTTCTTGACCTCGCTCCGACGCACCAGCCAGTTGGTTGGAGAGTTTGGATTGACAATCATAACTTCAGCACCGCAACAGGAGAAACTCTTCTTCTGTTGCCCCTTATTTCCGAAACTCTTGAGAGGTTCAAGCTCTTTCAGTTTGATCCTTTGAATAAGACGCCTTTGCGTCCAATTCATGAACCTCTCATTTCACCAGATGCTCTTTGTGAAGGGGGCCCACGCATGCGTATTCTGGCCCCGCGTGGTGTCATGTTCCCTTTCCAAGTGCATTGACCCACTTTTGAGGTTCCCATTTGATGTCCTTTGACAAATGAAGATGGGAACTTATGTTTGTACATAATTATATTAAAAAAAGTACAATAAAAGACTAATTCAGTGAGCTTCGTTTGTGTGGGCTCCAACCCTTGTGTATTTGGGCTCCATTTCTTTAACGTATTTGTATCATTTCTTTAGCATCTCACAGGTTTTGAGGGAATTCGGGTTTTTGTCCATCAACATAGCCATGAACTTTCCTTTGTACTTCACGTTGGTGAGAGCTTTCCTTTTTCATGCATAAATTCATGTAGTATCTTGCTCACATTCATTGAGGACAATGCATGATTTAGGTGGGGGGGTATCTATCTATACATTCTGTTTGTTTAAAAAAAATCAATATTCCATGACATAACTTAAGATTGAACTGCCAAAACCCGTGTACAAAATGCATTGAGTTTTTGTTCCTTATTATATAGTCCTGCTTGTAGAAATTATGACATAAATTTAAGTTCCAAAGAAATAACCCATTACCCTTTAAGACATGTATGCACTTAAATTGGATGAATCAAATCTTTGAAGTGGTTGATAAAAAGCAGAGGTTGAGGAAAATATACCGGGAAGTGTGGACTTCTAATAGCAATTAAGCCTTGAGGAAAATAAAAGGGGAATAAAAGTGAGGAAAGCACATCTTGCAAAATGATTACAAAAGCCCAAGCCTTCGAGTCACTGGTCCGTAGGGGTATCTTAAAATCCGGTAACTTGAGTCTACCAGCTCGGGATTATCGACCAAACTCGCTACACGAATGCAAAAAAGGTAAAAGTGTCAGAAAAAGCAAATGTGTTGAATCACGAAAAAAAATAAAATTAAGATACTCAAGGCCCAAAGTTAAAAGAATGATCCATACCATGGTTGATCCGAATGATACTTCACCACCAGAGGAGGCGTGCAAAATAATTTAAGTGATAACATGTGTAGAAGGGTTAGTGGTGTGAATATTGGAGGAATGAAGACCAAGTCAGATTTTTTATGAGTTAGATTTATATAATGAACATGCAAGAATTCTAAGTGAGATGTATAAGGTTGAGCTGGAGATATTTAGAGTTATTAATGAAATATTGAATTAAGACTTTGTGGGTGTGTCAACTGAAAACCCTCACGAGACAAAACTCGTCCTCTAAGGAAACTTAGGGGTTTAAAGGCTTGTTGCACATGCTAAGTGCAACCGTGATTCCTACGAAAGTGAGTTAGGATTTTCCTGTTTTCATTTTTCTTATATTTTGTTTTGCTAGGGACTAGCAAAATCTAGGTGTGTGGGTATTTGATGCATTGCATACATTGCATCATATGTCTTTCATTTAGATGAATTTTATATCAATAAATGCTACTAAGTTATGTGTTTAGTCTTATTTACAGAATACAGGGACCTGAATGCAAATTACCCATATCCCGAGCATAAACACGTACAAAAGACTCATTTCTATCATAAAGACCAAGTCAAGATTATCGGGATTCAAATGGAAGTCCATCCAAGCATAAAAGCATTCAAAGACCTAATTACAAAAAGGCCAAGGACTTAAGCACAAAAGTAGCCAGGGACTTAATTGCAAAAAGCCGAGGACCCGACTGCAAATTAAAGTACCAAAATATTATTTTGGAGAAGTTCTAAAGAAAAATCATTTTGGATCTCCAAATATATGAAGAAATAATTTCGGAGCTCAAAAGAAAGGAAAGAAATCAATACAGACGCGCAAAGGACATTTAAATCATACCATAAACACACAGGAAAAATCCAGATCCAATCAGAGTACAATGTGCGGCGAAATCGCCGCACCTTACATGTCATATGCGGCGGAAACGCCTCACCCCTTGCGATCCGTGGCCCCAGATTTTATCTAGTCATGTATTGACACGTGTGCTTTCCTAGTTTATACTTGGGTCCCTTGTATCGGCTATAAATAGCCTCGAAACGATGTTGTGAAGAGGCTTGTTTTTTAGTTCTTCTTTTTAGTAATAAAATTATGTTATTTTATTTTCTTGTTTTTAGTTTTCTTTTTGTAGTTTCTCTAGGACCCCTTCTCCTTCCCTCCATCTATGAGTTTCTAACTCTCTCCAAAGGGTGGGGGTGACAGATTTAGGGTGATGAGAAGAAGAATGATGTTATTATTTTAATTTCGTTTTATTATATTTTGATTACTTGAGTTTATGTTGAATCATTTATCATGTAATGCTTTATGACTAATATGATTTATTATAAGTTTCAGATTTCTCTAAACAAAACCCGACATCTAAACCTCCACCCGCTGGACTCTCATCCATATTTGTTTTCTTTTCTTTTTAATTTCTTTTTGTTGTTCTTGCTTTAGAAATTAATTAAAAACCAAAAATCTCAAACCAAACTTATTTCTCTCTATTTCCTTCCTTAATTCGAAAATCACAAAAATAACAATATCTCTCCCTCCTTGTGTTCGACCCGTACTTGCCACGTCTTCATTGACGCCGTGCACTTGCGGTATAAATTTAATTCTCATCATGTATCATGATTATCGACGTGCAAGTGAAGTAAGTGGTTTTTTGTATACAATGAAAAGTATTGAATAATTTTATCAAAACTGTAATAAATTATAATTTTATACTTGTAGACATCTTTACGACGCCAGAAGGTCAATCTTTCCCGAGGATCAACTATTTGGATTTATCAGTCCATCTACATATATACACGGGAATGACGATAAATCGGGTCAACTTGGGACATTCTTTAAAGAAGACAAAAGATATTATCTGCTCCCTTATCATGAGAGGTAAACTTTGTAATTCAAAGTGAAATTTTATTTTGTAATAAGCTTCTAATTATATATATAACACAGGGTCATTGGATGCTTGTCGTTGTATGCCCCACGACTAATTCGGCATATTGGTTTGATCCGTTGGGGTCGAATAACCCAAGGGACTCAATAAAGAACCTTCTAAATATGTAAGTTCGTTTAGTCGTGAATAAAGTAATTCGTGGAGTTTTATCAGTATTATTGAATGATATTTTAACTTGTGCTACTCAGGGCAATTAAGGTTTACAGAGCTTTAGGTGGTAGGAGAACAACCACAAAAGCAGGAATAACATGGCATGGAATGAGAGTACGTTCTATCCCATTTTTGTTAATTAAGTTAGGAACAAATATTTAGCGAATTCCTATGTTTGTAGTATCGGAAGCAGGTTGGAAATACGGAATGCGGTTACTACGTGATGAGATACATGGAGGAAATCCTCGAATTGGCAACTCAAGACGTATGCCTATGCGAGGTAATGTAGATCGTTATTCAATTGTATAGTTGTGTAGTTTCAATATTTAGTTATTAATATTCAACACACTTGTATTGTTTTGATAGGTTTTCCCAAAAAGTAGTGATCCCTTCACGCAACAGGAGCTCGATGAAACTCGCGACTGATAGGCTCGCTATTTCATCAGAAACATGCTGACGAACTAAGAGGTTCTCCTGCCAATAGTATTTTTTGTAATTTAGTTAACAAGTGCACTTGTATTACAAACCTACACTTTATGCCTTAATATAATCACCTTAATTTTAGAATGAATTAATTGCAAGTGTGTTGAATGTCAATTGTGTATGCTTTGTATGTTTGTGCATGTATGATTGTATGTTTGTGTTTGTGCATGTATACTTGTTTGTTTGTGCTTGTATGTATATGTGGATGAAATTGTGAGTATTTGTGAACAAATTTATAGGTGAACGAATTTGGTGCAGTTGTATATACACGAATACGATGACTGAAAACAATTTCGTCAGATGCTATTTTTTTTTTGTCCAGGTTTAGGAATAGACGATGACTGTTGTTATTAGCCGACGTCTATTCCTCTGAAGAAAGGAATAGACGTCGGCTTTAAATGGAATTCGATGTTTATTCATTAGGAATGGATGTCGCATGTTAGTTCACCGACGTCTATCCCTAAAGAATATATGTCGGGTGTTATATCACCGACGTCTATCCCTAAAGAATAGACGTCGGGTGTTGTATAGACCGACGTCTATGCGTTAACGAATAAACGTCGGCTTCTAAGTATAGCCGACGTATATTCGTAAGGTATAGACGACGCACACATAGATGTCGGATCGGGGAGTGCTTATATCCGACGTTAGTAGCCCCGTACATCCGACGTATATTCCCTTTTCTATAGTAGTGGATTGTCCATCCAAGAAAGTCAAACGCCAACAAGGTACCACTGAATCAACTCCACAGGTCAATGTATTGACTGAGGTGGATGAGACCAACAATAAGTTTGTTTATGTTAATCCTCATGTTTTTTTCCATTTATGAACCACGTGAGTGGTTGGTTGACACTGGGGCTAATGTGCATGTATGTGCTGACAAATCCATGTTTGTCTCTTACCAGCATGTTGATCGTAGATCTGTGGCGATGGCCAATGGGAATGTTTCAAAGGTGCTTGGAATTGGACGTATCGACTTGAAGTTACCTTCAGGACTAGTTCTTTCACTGAACAGGACTCATCATGTGCCTGCTGTTCGTCGCAATATTATTAGTGGTCTGTGTTTGGTAGTTGAGGGTTATGAAGTAACATTTAAATGTAACAAAGTTGTGATTACATTGTATGGTACTTTTATTGGCAAGGGGTACTTGTCTTGTGGTGCTTTTTTAATTCATGTTGAACCTGCTTTTTATAATCGCAATGCTATTTCTGTTAAAGATGTGTCTTCTCCTGTTGTTTATTCCATTGAATCTGGTGATGTTTTGCATAAACGTTTAGGACATGTGAATTATCAATGTTTGAAAAGAATGATGAATTTAAATATGATTCCTAAGTATGCTATTGAGAATAAAAAATGTCAAGTGGGTGTACAAGCTAAACATTCGAAAAGACCGTTTCATTCTGTGACTAGAAATACTAGTATTTTAGATTTAGTACACACTGATACTTGTGAATTCAATGGCATGTTAACTAAGGATAAAAAAAATATTATATCACTTTCATTGATGATAGTTCAAAGTATTGCTATGTTTATCTTTTGAAAAGTAAAGATGAAGCGTTATCTAAGTTTCTTATATTTAAGAATGAAGCAGAGACACAAACTGAAAAGAAACTTAAGAGGTTGAGATCTGATAGAGGTGGTGAATATACGTCCAACCTGTTCGAACAAGTGTGTCAGGATTCTGGCATAGTTCATGAGGTGACGACGCCGTATTCTCCATAATCTAACGGAATTGCTCAACGCAAAAATAGAACATTATCTGATATGATTAATGCATTATTGGAGAGTTCAGGATTACCCAAATATATGTGGGGAGAAGCTTTGAATACGGCTTGCCATATTCTGAATAAAGTTCCTCAGAAACATAAGGAGGATAGTCCATTCGAACTCTGGTGTGGTCGAAAACCTAGCCATAAATATCTTAAAGTTTGGGGTTGTCTTGCAAAAGTGTTAATCCCTGAACATAAGAGGAAAAAGCTTGGTCCCAAGACTGTTGATGCAATATTTATCGGATATGTGATTAATAGCTATGCGTACAGATTTTTGGTAATCAAGTCCGAGATATCTGACATAGATGTTAACACGATTGTTGAATTTCGTGATGCCACATTTTTTGAGGATGTATTTCCCATGAAATCTGGAGTTCTTCTTCAGTCTGGTTCCATCCACGAGCATGTGGAAAGGATGACAAATGTGGGGGCAGATTTGTCTATTGCCGATTTTGAGTCTTCTCAAACTCAAGTTGAAATTGAACCAAGAAAGAGCAAACGTTCTCGAATTTCCAAGGATTTGGGAAGTGATTTTTTCACATACCACATCGAGGGTGATCCTAACACTTTCAAGGATGCTATGGCTTCATCTGAAGCAAAGCATTAGAAAGATGCAGTTAAGGTCGAGATGGAGTCTATTGTCTCTAATGGGACATGGGAGTTTGTAAATCTTCCTCCAGGTTGTTCAACGATCGGTTGTAAATGGATATTTAAAAAGAAATTAAAACCAGATGGTTCCATCGATAAGTATAAAGCCAGATTAGTTGCCAAGGGGTTTAAACAAAAGGAAGGAATAGACTATTTCGATACTTATTCTCCAGTGTCTCGTATGACTACTATCCGAGTGCTCTTGGCATTGGCGTCTGTATATGATTTTACAATCCATCAAATGGATGTAAAAACTGCTTTTCTTCGTGGTGACCTTGAAGAAGAAATTTATATGGACCAACCTGAAGGATTTGTAGCTTCTGGAAATGAGAACAAAGTTTGTAAACTTGTTAAGTCTCTTTATGGACTTAAACAAGCCCCAAAAGCTTGGCATGAGAAATTTGACAAAATTATATTATCATTTGGATTCCAGGTTATTGATTCTGACAAATGTGTCTATTGCAAAGTTCAAAGTAATGTATGTATTTCATTGTGTTTATATGTTGATGACATTTTACTGTTTGGCTCTAATCTGAATATAATACATGAAACTAAGTCCTTCTTGTGTACTAAGTTTAAGATGAAAGATATGGGTGTTGCAAATGTGATCTTGGGTATCAAACTGACTAGGTCAGTTGATGGTATTTCCATATCTCAATCTCACTATGTTGAGAAGATTCTTGAGAGATTTGGCTATACGAATTGTAGATCTGTGAAAACCCTATATGATTCATCAAAGCCTTTGTACAAGAACAAGAGTGGTGTTCCAGTTTCACAACTAAGATATTCTCAGATTATATGTAGCTTGATGTATCTTGCAAATTGCACATGACCAAATATTTTATTCTCGGTGAGCAAACTTAGTAGATACACAAGTTGTCCTAATCGTACTCATTGGGAGACTTTGGATAGAGTACTTAAGTACTTGAAGGGTACTTCTACCCTTGGACTGCATTATGGGAAATTCCCAGCTGTACTAGAAGGGTACAGTGATGCAAGTTGGATAGGCAAAAACTCTGGGAGTAACGGTGTTACAGGGTATGTTTTTACTCTGGGTGGAGGCGCAGTCTCCTGGAGGTCTACAAAATAGACCATATTGTCTCGATCTACATTTGAGGCTGAACTTTGTGCTTTGGATACAAGTGGAATGGAAGCTGAATGACTGAAAGGACTCCTTTCTGAATTGCCAATGACTAGCAAACCAGTTCCTGCAATATCTGTGCATTGTGATAGTATGACTACTATTGCAAAGTTAAGAAGCTCAAAGTATAACCACAAACAAAGGAGACACATCCAAGTCAGATTGAAATCTGTAAGGGAATTGATCTCGAAAATGGTGATAGCTGTTGATTTTGTTGGTACCAAAGGCAATATAGCTGATCCTTTCACCAAAGGACTTGATCTAGCTCAAGTTCTGAAATCCAAGTTGGGGATGGGACTGAGACCCATTACATGACTCATCTAGAATGGCAACCCAACCAATCTGAGTGGAGATCCCACGAAGTTGGTTCAATGCGGTAATAACAAGTTATTGAGTGAGTCAAGTGCAACTCATTGGTGAAACATTGTAGGTCATATATTGTATCTGTGTCAATACCCCAAAGAATGGATATGTTGCTGAAACTGCAATTTTAGTAAGAGTGTAGACTCTGAATGAGTTCAAGTCTTTGAGACAAGATGTTAGCAGTGCATATTTGGAGAAACCCAACTATGTGAACGCAATTGTGTGGCCACAATTAGAGGAATGGGGGTCATTCCTTGAAAGCATTCATGAAACAGGATACGGATGCATGGCCGTAAAGCATCAACCCTGTAGATTGTAGCATAACCTGCTTAGTGTTGTTCTCAATGGACATATCCACACAAAAGGTTCAAGTTCAAGACTTCGTTTCACTTAGTTCCTGTGGGGGTAAAGTTGAAGGACTCAGGTCGTGCTTCAAATCTGAAAGGTACCATTACTGAAAGCACTAGGCTGCAAGGTTTAGTCGCTCGATCAAAAAATGGATTTATGGGGGATTGTTGGATTATTGAGTTTGGGCTAGGCCCATGAATAACTCAATTGAAGAAATCCAATGTTGACATGAAGATGATAACTATTGCCCAAGTGCCATGTGCTCACCTCACTTATAGTCCCACATTGGTAAAGCTAACAAGTTGAAGGATGTTGACAAACATCCTATTCACTTGACCCTTTGTAGGTGGAAAGAGAGGAGGAGAGAATTCTCCACACAAGCGCGCACGCCCGTCCCGTCCCGGTCCGGGGTGTGGCGTGGCAACGGAGGATTTTGGGGAAATTACAGGCTTTAGCCTCAGGGTGATGGGTGTATTTATTTTTGGACCTCAAGGTAATTGTTTTTTGCAATTAAGTCCTTCATAATAACAAGAATAAATACATATATATATATCATGACGGTTTCCTCCTGAAAACACACGTCTTATTTCCCATCATCTCTCTACGAAAATTGTCCCTCTCCGGCGATTTCCTATCTCCGAATCCAGAGTTGTTCAATGCCCGATTCTTGTAAGGTTTCGCGCTGCTTTCGTGGTCCGTCGACTCTAGTGTGCGCCTGATCGACGGTGCGACCGTTCTATCCTGGGAGAAAACCGACAGACCATCAAACGCACTGGTATGTGGGCCGATATTTTCTCTGAGGCAAGTCACCTTCCGAGGGCTCAGTCTTTGAGGTCCTCTCTGATCACTGTTCCTTCGTTTCTTGTTTTCCTTTACATGTTTTTGTATGTTGGCTTTATTTGGATCCTTACGGAATATTTATTCGACATATGTAACCCACTGTATTACATGATTATATTTGTAATTGTTTCAACAGAATGAAGGATCATATCTGTAAAGTTGATAACAAAGAAGATAGCTGAGAAAACGAAATACTAACACTAATTCATTTAAAGAATATGATAAGTAAATTTGCTTTTAAGGAGATTACTATTGACAACCAGTCTTGGGTCTGTCAGTTTCAAATCGCTTCTGCGTAGGAGTTCGATCCATCTCTGGGTTAGTCTACCACTCCTCTTAGCGGGTCTAGTACTCTGTTTCACATCGAGCCACCGTCTAGTTGGCCCCGTCTTTGCTTAATTTTCTCATGGCTCTAATTTATTTAATCTACCTCTTATAAATAACTTAATAGGACCCAATTGGTTACATGAACATCTACTATTAGCTGATCTGCACAACAACTTGTGAATAAAATTTTGGTATGTCATCTTCCAAACAGATAAAAAATAAATTTGTCAATATTAGCAGGGCATTGCTTCATATTCAACAGGATAAAACTTAATAACACAAATGTCTATTAGTTTCTACTGCTCCAAGGAGGGCATAAACTGCTAATGTTCGTAAACTTCTAACATTACAAATCTCAAAAAATTGTCTAAGGACATGCAATCACTGGTGATTGTCTTCAATTTAACTAATCTCGTAAGAGGTTAAGAATGTTTGCAAATTTGTAGATGTGTGTTGCATGTGCATACAATTATGCTCTCATGACATGAATAATATGGAAATCCATAATGACCATAATCCTAAATGTATCTCCACATGGATTAAGATTTATCATCATCATAAAGCATATAAAACACAGCGCAAGTTAAAGACAATCTTATCATCACCTTATAATTCCCCATTAAGTAGGTCCACTAACCAAAACATGTGTCAAACATCCATTCTGACCATTAACACATCAAAGGTAAGAGTAGGAACCCAACAAAATGACTTATAGAGGTTATGAAGCTCAAAGATTAATATTAAACACACACTAATCTAACTACATTCAGATCACATCATCCTCCATCCCTAATGGGAATGGAGTACTCACTAATCATAACCATAATAAAGAAAGAAATAAAACAAAAATAACACATGAATAAGTAAAGAAATCTATATCTAACCAAAGTAATGAAATAAAAAGTGCATCAAATAAATGACAAGATCATAAGGAATATGAATTTAAAACTTTATTAAGTAAAAAAGATTACAAATGGTGGTTTCTCTTCCCCTGCACTACACTACTAAGCAATAAATATAACATACTCTTAAGGAGAAGAGAAGATGAAGGTATGGGGAAGAAAGGAATTGGAAGAGATAAAAGTTTATTTATAAAAGATTGGAAGGTCTGGATCCGATCTGGACGAAATCTGATAACTGCAAATTAGATAAGGATACTCCGCAGTGCTCTTTCCCGAATATCCGACCCACAAGAGAAATTTGAGGTCTAAGGGATCCGAACCATTTGCCACTTGCGGATCAAAATCTGTTGTTGGTGGATCTGGTTAGCCCCATCCGCCATAACTTTTACAACAGATTAATATAACTTTAAAGCACGTAGGGTGAAGCCCTGATACATTGTCTTGAGCCGATTTAGTCTTAATTGTAGAATTACTTCTCAGGTTGTTGAGAATTAGGACTTTTGCAACCAAAATATTTTCTTAATGATCAGGTTATGGGTTTTCAATTAGGTCATTCCTGACTTGCAATCAAGTCCTTTCTTGTTGCATTTGAGTCGTTTTACTTCCGTTATCTTTTTTATTACCTAAAACCTAAAATACATGTAACACACCATGAGTAGCAAAAATATGAGGTAAAATAAAGAATATATAACATGAATATATTGTATAATATTCTACTAATCACTATTCATTAGTAGGTCGACACGTTCTTCCTGAGACTCTACTTACCTCCATGGGTTAATCACACTCATATATGTCTCATTCTGAAAATTAACAATCCAAAATATGTTACAGATTGCAGACCAATCGACGTACTCAATGTATCATACAAGATTATAGCCAAAATACTCTCCAACCGCCTCAAACAAACTCTTTCGTACATTATCATAGAAGAACAAAGTGGATTTGTACCGGGTAGACAAATATGATAATATTCTCATTGCCAAAGATTATCCACTTTATCAAACACAACAAGCGAATTTGACGGTGTTTTGTGCTTAAATTGCATCTCTCAAAAGCATTGAAGCACATCGACTGGAAATTCCTTTCTAATGATGCATCCGTGTGGCTACTTTGAGCACTTCATTGATCTAATCGTGGGATGTATTTCTTCTCCTTCCTTCTCCATATTACTTAACAAAGCACTTGTAGGTCATTTCAAATCTTTAAGGGGACTACGACAAGGATGTCCATTATCGTCTTTCCTCTTCACTATCGTGTTGTAATACTTATCCAATGCTCTTCATAGGTCTGTGGACTCCGGTCCCTACAATGGCATTCCATAGTTCAATGGACCTTACAAACACATGAAACTCACTCGTCTTTGTTTTGCAGGTGACATTCTAATTTTTGATGAAGCCTCCATCCAATGTCTTTCACATCTAATGTATATTTTGTTGTAAAATTAACAAATATTATCATGTAAAACATAGTGTTATACATGTTGAATAAAATATGCAGTAAGATCCAGACGAAACCAACAAACAATATCATGATTAGGAAACAAACAACAAAGAAACATAGATTAGAAAGACCTTTCAAGTGAGTCGTCGACAATCGACTTGTCTAAGAGAAAATATCGCCCTCACATACCAGAACAATTTCTTCATCGGGAAGGCGCACACCGGAGCCGACGAACCATAAGACAGAGTAAAACACATGCGTATCATGGGAGGAAATGCACATACATGCGTGTGGAGTCTTCTCTGATACTCCCTTTCTATCATAAAATGATTATGGGAAGTGAATGCTTATGAAAATTTTCGAACTCCCACGTTCCCCTATATGAGGCCAAAGAAAAGTGAGAATCTCACATGCCTCAATAACTCACATTTCGGCATTAAAATTTTTAATTATATTTTTCATGGTTCTAAATCCAAATTTAATAGTCCAACAATCCCCCACAAATCCATTGTTGATCCATCGACCAAAACCTACAGCTTTAGTACTTTTAGTAATGGTAGTTTTTGGGTTTGAACCACTACCTGAGTCCTTCAGCTTTACCCCCACAAGAATTAAGTGAAATGAAGTCAACTTGAAACTTTTATGTGGAGATGTCCATTGAGAACAACATCAAGCTTGTCATACAGTCATACTGCAATCTACAGGGTAGATGCTTTATGGTCATGCATCAGAATCTTATTTCATGAATGCTTTCAAGGAATTACCCACATTCCTCTAATTGCGGTCATACAATTGCATTCACATAGTTGTGCTTCTCCAAAGATGCACTGCTATCATCTTATCATAAGAACTCAAACTCATTCAGAGTATACACTCTTACTTAACTTGCACTTTCAGCAACATATCCATTCTTTGGGGTATTGATATAGATACAATGTATCATCTACAATGTATCACTAATTGATTGCACTCAACTCACTCAGAACTTGTTATTACCACATTGAATTAACTTCATGGGATCTCCACTCAGATTGGTTGGGTTGCCATTCTAGATGAGTCATCAACTGGGTCTCAGAAACATACCCAACTTGCATTTCTTAACATGAGCTAGATCAAGTCCTTTGGTGAAAGGATTAACTAGATTATCTTTGGTACCAACAAAATCAACAACTATTACCCTTTCCAAGACGAACTCCTTTATAGACTTTAGTCTTACTTGGATGTGTCTCCTTTATTTGTTATTATATTTGAACTTCTTAGCTTTGCAATAGTAGTCATACTATCACAATGCACAGATATTGCAGGAAATGGTTTGTTAGTCATTGGCAATTCAGAAAGGAGTCTTTTCAACCATTCAGTTTCCATTTCACTTGTATCCAAAGCACAATGTTCAATCTCAAACGTAGATCGACACAATATGATTTTCTTTGTTGATCTCCAAGAGACTGCACCTCCACCCAGAGTAAAGACATACCCTGTAAGACCGTTACTCCCAGAGTTTTTGGCTCTCCAACTTGTCTCACTGTATCCTTCTGGTACAACTGAGAATTTCCCATAATGCAACCCAAATGTAGAAGTATCTTTCAAGTACCTTAGTACTTTCTCCAAAGACTCCCAATGAGTAAGATTAGGACAACTTGTGCAACTAAGCTTGCTTACCATGAATGATATCTGATTGTGTGCAATTTGCAAGATACATCAAACTACGTATAATCTGTGAATATGTCAACTGTGAAACTGGAACACCACTTTGTTCCTGTATAAAGGGTTGATGAATCATATGAGATATTCACATATCTACAATTTATATAGCCTAATCTCTCAAGAACTTTTTCAACATAGTGAGATTGAGATATGAAAATACCCTCAACTGACCTAATCAGATTGAGACTAAGATCACATTTGCAACACCTATATCTTTCATCTCAAACATAGTATACAAGAAGAAATTTGTTTCTGGGACCACCAATTGGTGGTCTATGGAGTCTGGATCGGGTCTGGATTTGGTGTGTGGTTGTTTGACTTGATTTCTTAGTGTGTGATGCACCAAAGTTGGTTGTTGGAGTTTAGGCCCGAATCGAATTGCTAAAATACTCCTCACAATGGTGTGGAGTTTCTTGATTTGCTCATTAGTCCTTTGGGCTTACATCCGGGTCATTCTCTCTTGCATCTCAGTCCCCAAGTCTTACAACTCAGTCATTTGTCTTGCTTTTAGGTCATTTTATGCCTCTTCTTCTCAAACCGGTTTATTCCTGAAACTTAAACATAAAAATCGTTACATAGTATTGTTTAGGTTCCAGATAATATATATAAGACACAAATGAATGCATGAAATAATGTCAATCATCTATACCCCCACACCTAACTTTTGTCAGTCCCGAGTAAAACAAAGAAAGGGAAAAATGAAAGAAAGGAAAAAGCATACGTAAAAAAGGGAAATCTTAACTCACTTTCGTAGGAATCACGGTTGCACTTAGCGTGTGCAACAAGCTATTAAACCTTATTGTCGCCAAGGAGGAGGAGTGTTGTCTCCTGAGGGTTTTCAGCGGATACACTCACAAATTCCGAACTTTGTTTCATATATTATGTTAAGGTTTGAGACAAATAGTAATATGTCATCCACATATAAACACAATGCAATGCATGCATCACCTTGAACTTTGCAATAGGCACACTTGTCAGAATCAATAACCCAGAACCCAAATGCTAATATTAGTTTGTCAAATTTCTCATGCCATGCTTTTGGGGCTTGTTTAAGTCCATAAAAAGACTTAACAAATTTACAATATTTGTTCTCGCTTACAAATGCTACAAATCCTTCAGATTGGTGCATGTAAATTTCTTCTTCAAGATCACCATGAAGAAAAGTAGTTTTTACATCCATTTAATGGATCGTAAAATCATATTTGGACGACAATGCTAAAAGCACTCGATTTTTAGTCATACAAGCCACTGAAGAATAGGTATACAAATAGTCTTTTCATTCCTTTTGTTTAAACCCCTTGGCAATGGCTTTATAATTATCAACTGAACCATCTGGTTTTTTGTTTTTTTTAAATATCCATTTACAAGAGATTCTTGAACAACCTAGAGGAAGTTTTACAAACTCCAATGTCCCATTTGAGTCAATAAAGTTCATTTCAACCTTAATTGCATCTTTCCAATGCTTTGCTTCGGATGAAGTAATTGGATAGCCATTGATGTGGTATGTGATGTAATCACTTTCCAAATCTTCCTCCAGGTTGTTTGAGAAAACTCGGATTCAGTAACGAACAAATCTACCCCCACATTCGTCATCATTTCCACATACTCGTGGATGGAACCCGACATAGAGGGATCATTTGAAGAGAAAACTTGTTGAGGAAATCCAAATTTGTTGGGAAATACATCCTCAAAAAATATTGCATCATGAAATTCAACAATTGTGTTAACATCTATGCTAGATATCTCGAACTTGATTTCCAAGATTCTGTACACAGTTGTTAGTCACGTATCCGATAAATATTGCATCGACGGTTTTGGGACCAGGTTTTTCGTCTTATGTTCGAAGATTAATACTTTTGCAAGACAACTCGAAACTTTAAGATAGTTAAGACTTGGTTTTCAACCATACCAAAGTTCGAATGAATTAGCCTCCTTATGTTTTTGAGGAATTTTATTCAAAATATGGCAAACTGTATTCTAAGCTTCCCCTCACATATATTTAGGTAATTATGAACTCTCCAACAATGCATTAATCATATTAGATAATGTTCTATTCTTTCATTTAGCAATCTCATTAGATTGCGACGAATATGACGACGTTACCTCATGAACTGTGCATGAATCCTACAAACTTGTTCGAACAAGTTAGATGTATATTCACCACCTCTATATGATCTCAACCTCCTAAGTTTTTTTCCAGTTTGAGTCTCTGGTTTGTTCTTAAAAATAAGGAACTTAGACAATGCTTCATTCTTAGTTTTCAAAAGGTAAACGTAGCAATATTTTGAACTATCATCAATCAAAGTGATAAAATATCTTTTGTAAGTTGCGATCCTTAGTTAACATGTCATTAAATTCACAAGTATCAGTATGTACGAGATCTAAAATATTTATATCTCGAGTCACAGAATGACAAAGTCTTTTCGGTTGTTTAGCTTATAGACACACTTGACATTTTTTTCTCTCAATGACATACTTTGGAATCATATCTAAATTCATCATTCTAATCAAACATTGACAATTCACATGTCCTAGACGTCTATGCCAAACATCACAAGATTCAATAGAATAAACAACAGGAAAAAACACATCTTTAACAGAAAATAACATTACGATTATAAAAAAACAGGTTCAACGTGAAGTAAAAAATTACCACCAGACAAATACTCATTGCCAATAAAAGTACCAGAAAGCGTAACCACAACTTTGTTATATTTAAAAGTCACTTCATAATCCTCAACTACCAGACACTGACCACTAATAATATTGCGACGAACAACAGGCATATGATGCATTCTGTGCAGCGAAAGAACTCAACTTGAAGGTAACTTACAGTTGATGCGTCCAACACCAAGCACCTTTGCAACATTCCCATCGGCCATCGCCACAGATTTTCCATCAATAGACTAGTAAGAGACAAACATGGACTTGTCAGCATATACATGCACATTAGCCCCAGTGTCAAGCAACCACTCATGTGGTTCATAAATGGAAAGAACTTGAGGATTAACAGAAACAAACTTACTATTGTTCTCGTCCATTGTAGCTTGACCTGTGGAGTCGAATCAGTGGTACCTTGTTGGTGCTTGACTTTCTTGGAAGGACATTCCTTAGCCTAGTGCCCAACTTGTCCATAATTTTAACATGATTTGTGTGTTGTCTTTTTTCTGGATTTTAGCCTTAGGTTTTATCTTGTTAGAAGATTTTGGTGGTTTTCCTTTGAAATGTGAGTTAGATGAGGAATCCAACTAATACATTCTTGTTTGGTTGGAATTCAATAGGCATTACTAATTTTTCTCCACGATGTTCTTCCTTGATTGCAATAGCAATGAGGTCGTCCATAGTTAATTTTTCTTTCCTATGTTTACGAGACATGTTGAAGTCCTCCCAAGACTAAGGGAACTTCTCGATGATGGATATCACCAGAAACTTCTGAGGAAGATTCATATCCACCTCTTTGAAGACATGTATCAGAATCATGAACTAATGGGCTTGTTTAGTAACAGAATTGCTCTCAACTATTTGAAATTTCAAGAACTTTCCAACATAATAATTTTCATGATCCATGTCCTCAGTTTTATACTTTTTGTCAAGTTCATCCCACATATCCTTTGCAGAAACAGAGACAAAGAAGGATGAACTATATACATCAAAGAGCACTTGGACATAGCCAAAAAAATGCATCCTCGACACAGTTTGTCCTTCTCAATCCACAATTCTTGTTATGTTATGATTTTGGGATCTTAAGTTTCAGAATATGGGAAAGTCTTTTCAATTACATCAGCCAAACCAATAGTGGTCAATCATATTTTCATAAGTTGTTGCCAACGTTTGAAATTCTATTGGTAATTTTTTTGATTATCCTTGACATGTCTACTTTTGGTGCAAACGATTGGTTACTCGACATGACAAATATTTTCTCTAAGATTGTTGTAAAATTAACAAATATTATCATGTCAAACATTAGGTTACACATGTCAAATAAAATATGTAGCAGGTTCCAGACGAAGCCACCACACAATATCATGTTTAGGAAACAAACAACAAAGAAACAAAGATCGGAAAGAACTTTTCGGTCCGGTCTTCGGTCCGACGGATACCTAAAATTCGATCTTCGGTCCGGTTCAGTCCGGTCCGATTCCGGACCGAACCAAGATTTTGTGGGTAAAATTCGGCTTTTGAACCGAACCAGACCGGACCTACCCGAATTTATTCGGTCCGGTCTTCGGTCCAGTCCCGGACCGGACCCGAAGCTCACCCCTACTCGTGCTTTCTTTCTTATTAGCTGAAAGAAAGTCAAACTACCATCTCGTCTTGGTGGCTTAAATTTTAAAGACCTCCGCTGCTTTAATAAGCATCATTCATCAAAAATCTATGGCGAATTCTGAATGACCGCGATACTCTCTTATCAAGAGTGTTCAATGCAAAATATGTAAGAAAACGGATTTCTGGAACCATCATCATTGCTTATATCATGCCACAACATGGGCAGGGTTTATCACGTTGAAGGCTAGCTATGTATTTTTTCTTCTTAACAAGATGGGAATTAAAGAATGGGAAATACATCAACATATGGAGAGACAATTGGCTGCACACATCCGCACCAATCAACAACCATCCTTAGTGATCACAACTTACAAACAGCTATGGAGGGTGGGATGTGAACCTCAAACTGGCAGGCTCATCACTCCAAACCTCGACCAGTCATCGAATCCTTCGTTCGCTAAAAAAGTAACACACTCTCATGCCGAGAATCTGGTATTTTGTATGGAAATGGCTCAACAACGGATTATGGTATACATTACTACAACAACGTGGAATTATCGATCGTTCAAATCATCTTATCTCTTGTGTAATTTGTGGTAATGGATCAGACTCTCCTGAACACGTGCTTCAGGATTGCGCCTTCTATCGATCCGACGCTTTCGGCCTCTCACTCCCACCCATCCCAAGGAATTACAACCTTCAAAAAGTTGACCACTATACCCAGTGGCGGAGCCACGTAGAGGGCAGGTGGGGCACCTGCCCCACCGAGATTTTGGAGAGAAAAAAAATCAAAATTTTTTAATTCAATTTTTTATTGAATCCCACAGATTTAAGTGTAATATAATTGTTTAACTGTGTAGTATGTTGAAGTTGGCGGTATAATTGTTTAATTGTGGTTAAATTTGGGATTTGGGAGGAACTAAGATAATATTTTGACGAAAATTGATTTTAAAGTCACTTTAATTCAGTTTAGGGTCTTTGAAGTTCTTTTGAATAACTACATTTAGAAGATAAGCTATAATCCTTCGGACTTATAGTGTTACATAAGTTTGATAAATTTTTAGTCGAAAAATGAACATTGCATGGATTTTAGTCAGGTGTTCGGGATGTTAGGGATTTAATTATTTTTTATTATTATGTGCGATCTTACTTTTCTAGTATAGTTATGTTTATTGACGTGTTATATCTCTCACTTTGATACTATCGAGATTGTTTGTTGGTTGAAAATAGAATTAAAAATTAAAATAAATTAGCATTTATAGGAAACTTATTCATCAAAGTCATTCTATACATAAGAATCGTATAATGAATAATATATCTAAAGCTTGCAATTTCATGAACGAAAATAGCAATGAGCATAAATAGTAACAATTACTACGAAATTCTTTTACGAAAATTTTAGGTTATACTTGTACTCTATTTTGTTCCATCTATTTGTCTAGATTTTATCGATTTTAAACTTAAGAACGAACATAACCAATAAATCTTCCCAAACGACCTGCTTTGTGTTTAGATATTGGAATTTGTGTAGTAAGAATAAAATCAATTTAACAGTTGTGTCGTGTTTTATGGTTGTAAAAAGTCCTTTTGGGTGTTTGAATTTTAACGTATCTAGGTTTGGAAAAATGTAAAAAATGTGAAGAATAATTTCATATTTTTAAAATTTAATTAATTAATTTAAAATATATCTTAAATTGGTCCTTTAAAAAAAATTGAACAATGTGGAGAGTCTGTCCCACCCAAAAAAAAGTCTGGATCCGCCCCTGACTGTACCCATCTAATAACAAATAACTAACTAAATAGATTATAAAATGAACACATCAATCCAACCAAAACTAGTGTACGACTACGTACCAATGCATGCTTTAATAAGTATTCGTCAAATTTAGTGTAAGATCATCTCAAATTATCTGAGAAATATTAGGTCGATCTTCAGTGTTTAAGTTTTAAAGTGATATATATGTAAAGTAGATTTGCAGTGCATCACAAAATCTTAGACTCTCTACACAAAACCCAAGTGCATTAGATAATTGATCTACAAATACTACTACACTAATGTTCATGTTTGCTAATAATGACAAATGTAGGGAATGATTAGATACCATTGCTTCTACAACTCTCTGTTGCAACTACTTTATTAATATACATGTGCTTTTGCGCCTCCCGGATATAGAGTAAGGTTAGATGGGAAGCTAAATGGAGGTTTGGGGAGAAACCAATATTAGGGTTTAGGTTAGATTTGCATTAATTAGGAGTTGGGACAGACAATATCATGTCAAGGGTTGTGAAAGATTGGGTTTGTGGGCCCCAAAGGAGGATTGGAAGGCGTGTTACCCGGTTTGGTCAAACTTGAACTTAAAGAGGTGTTGTTTAAGAGCAGGATGTCTTGCTAGAAGAATGGACCACGTAAACTTTCTTTTGCTCTCCCTCTCACTTTTTGTTCTCTCTCTGCCGACTTAAGAGTCTTTGATTTCCTAGCTCATCTCTTTTACGAGAGAAGTTTTTTTTTGTTGGGGTGACCTAGTTGTAATTAGTTTAGTTGGTAGATTTTTTATCTTTTAATAAATAACTCAATATACAAATCCCAACAACAATTGTATATTGCATCTTAAGTTTATCCTCAGAAGAACTTCCTGTGGAGTTACGACCTCAAATTAAATTTGAGTTAGATGTTAAATTTTTTGACATTAATTTCTCCTCAACTAAATCCCAAAATTAGCAGCTTGTCCTTGCTTAGTTTGATACTGAAGACAAAAATTCAACCACGTTAGACCTACTTGGATGTGGTGAGGATGATCGTTCCTTTAAGATTGTTTGGAGGAAAACCCGAAGCGTGCCAATTTGTACCTGAAAATCTACATATATTGATAGAGGTGGGTATCGGGCCGGGTGGGTTGACTGGCCCGGCCCCGTTGGCCCGTTTAATTAAACGGACCGGGTTGGACCCCGACCCCTTTCAAGGGTGTTGGGCCGGATCGGTAAGGTCAAATCAGGTTCGATTGAGCTCAGGTCTTATCAGTCGGATTTACATATATTAATATAAATATCACAACTTATTAATTTTCAATAAAAACACTATGAAATTAGGATTTTAACAAAATAATCGGTTCATCGTCGCCATTGCCTCACCAACTACCAGTCTACCCATCCCAACTGATAGTGAAATTTTATTAAGTACAAATTACATACAATGATACAATTTCTAATGTATTACTCATTACAATTACAATTGTATATAATTTATTCGTCTTCGTCGATGCTCTCATTGATTTGCATGTTCTGCATTCTCTTTTCCGCATCCAACCAATCCTTCAAGCAAACACTTGTCTCTAGTGATTTAGCAGATGTGTTGCGCCTCTTATCGGTCAATGCAACCTCAGACGCCACAGTTGAGGCCGACAGAGTTAGTAAATTGCGTGCTAATAAAGAAATTATTGGAAATCTAGCATATATTAGATTTCCACTAGTTTAAAATAACAAAAGATTTGCAATCTGCAGTAGTTAAGTACATATTTATATTTAAATATGCATCTAATTCGTTATGTGATTCAGTTTGTTCTAATCTTAATCTTTTTTTAGCCAACCAATTCCATTGAAAGTTTTCATCATTATCTTCATCCCAAAGTAGGTGTTATTGAGATAATGATGAAAGAACAATGTTTGAGCCCATTTGATTAACATTATGTAATCGTTCATATAAACTAAAATATCTATTAGGGTGAGTTTTAATATGTTTTAAGTAATATTTACAACCTTCATAATTCATATTTTCAAAATTAGTTTCTAAATAAATTTGTAAACTAGTCATTCTAAATCTAGGATCCATGACAAAAGCTAAACAAAATTTAATGGTGGAGGTTTCCAATATTTATTAAACTTAGCCTCCATTACATTAATAATTTCTCGAGGACTACCATTATTCCTATGTTTGCTAGATACTTTAGTAATTGGAAGTAATTCAGATATAAATAAGTTAGTAGTTGTGTAATATGTTCCACTTAATGTGTTTGTGAAGTTGAATAAGGGTTTCAAAAAATGTAACATAGTTTTACAATTTTCCTTTTTATCTTCCGATATGTCAAAATCTACATATAGCCCATTCTTTGCCATTTTTATTTTGCGATATGTCAAAATCATTCCAAACCTGAGTAGTTCTTCTTCTAGTACTTTTTCTTCTACTTGATGCACTAACAGGTGGATTACTAACCCCCTCAGGTTCAAATGATGAATTAATTGATGGGTCGGATGCCATGGAGATTAAAAAGTAGGCAAACAAAAATCTAAAATTTGTAACCAATGATAAATTCTTGATAATTAACTCAAATAAAGTAATTATACTAAATAAAGTAAAAGGGCAGCTTTAGGCTTTTGCTCAAACTCGACATCTCGACCTACTTGTAGTAGAATGAGAACACTTAGTGAAAGATTAAGAAGATTGGAATTTGAAAGAGAAGAAGAAGAATTGGTGTGAAGAAATGAATGTAATGTGGGGGTTTATATAGATTTTTTGTAATGGCATTTTCGTAAATAATGGAGGGGATTTTTGTATTTTAAAAAAAGCACCAACGGCTAAAAGAGTCGTTGGTTTTACTGTGCTGACGTCAGCACAAAAGAAAAAAAATAAATTAAGCCCAATCACTCTAAGAGTCGTTGGGCATCTTAAATGGGCCCAACGGGTCAACCCAGCCTGATAGGGAAAACTGTTGGTGTGAATGCCCAGACCAATCAATGAATGAAGAAACTATCACATCGGTTGTATTACCGACGTGGTAGGGTGTGAATTGTTTTAAGAAAACAAGTCTTTAACGTCAGTCATTTGTGTAGGATCTAATGTGCCCTAATATTAGTCTAAAGGGGGTGAATAGACTAATTAAGTTCTTTTAACTAGAATTGCAAATTAAAAGCTATAACAATAAAACTGTAGGAGAGATAAGGAAACCACAACACCAGATGTATAGAGGTTTGGATCCAACCACCGGATCCTAGTCCTCTATTACGAATTGCTCTTCCTCGAGCAACTTAGCGTCCTCCACTAATCTGATCTCCATTGCAGGTTGAGATCACGCCTTTACACCACAAGCTTTGCGAACACCCTCGCCTAGCTTGGACCATCTTCTCACAATGAGAATAACTTCACTCCGTAAGCTTGTACAACTCTTAAAGAAATTACTTCAGCAAACTAATCTTGGGCACTTGAAATGAATAATTCAATCAATGAGAGTGATTTCAAATGGGAAGAGGTGAGTACAAGGAAGTTTAGAGCAAAGTGTGAGTAGTAAGAATATTTGAGCTTGGAGAAAGATTGGTGACTTTAGAAATGTTTTCTCAACTCTATTTATAATCTCTAAACTAATTCTAGCCGTTGGGATTAAGTTGGGAAAGAGTTGTGGAAGAATACACAAAGCAGTGAAAGCCAAGACACAAATTTGCACACCAACGGTCGACCGGATCGGATCAATCGGTCGACCGATTAGAGAAAAATAAGTTTGTTTGAACACAAGGTGCAGACAGTCGAACCAACTGGGCTAGAACTTAAGTGAACGGTGGAACAGATGAAAGGTTCGGTTGACCGTTTGGCGAATTTGGTCAGGATGAAATGGTGGGAATGACCTAACAGTCGAACAAGGTAGAGATGTAGTCTGACCAAAAATGACCAGTAAAAATTAGAGCTGGAGAGTTTCATGAATCGGTCGACCGTATAAAAGACCTCGGTCGACCGATAGACCAAATCTAAAATAGTGGTTAGGTGAGTATGTGTGTACGACCATTGGTATATATGATAGGTATAACAATCATATTTAAGACAAATACGAAAAATGAATCGCTCAAACCAAATGATCTTTCGGTCGACCTGTTTCTACTCTAACCAGGACACATGTCAAGATATGATTGGAGAAATAGACGTGTATCGGTCGAATATGGTTGATTCAACTTTAGAAAGTGACATTGTCGACCATTGAACAAGGTTCGGTCGACCGAATAAGCCTGTGAAGGCACAATAAGGAATCGGTCGAACTAAAGGAAAGTTTAGTCCAGCTTTTAAAAGAGGAATGAGAGTCTGTTGAATTTCGGTCGAACTAGATGGAATTCCGGTCGACCAATTTGACTATGAAATCTTATTCTAGGGTAATTTCTAAGTTTGGTCGATGTCCTATTGAAGTAATTTGATATGGACTTAAATGTGAGACTTCAATAGGTTCCCTAAGGGTTATGCAATGCAATTCATCAATGATTTCAAGTGTCAAGTGACATTATAGCCTAAGTACAAGAAATATAAACTTATCTACTCTTCATTCTTCATTTCTTGTCTTAATCCACACTTGATTCCTAAAACGTTAGAAATACAATATATGCATGCGATGTTATTAATAGATTATAAGTGTTTATTGATATATTAGTTAATCGTCAAACAGATTAATGATTATTTAGCCAAAAAGCCAACAATTTGTGGCTTATAACCACGTTATAGAGAGGTATATCACGTTGGATGTGTGACCGATGTGGTAGGGTCACGCTGTATAACGTACTGGTCAACCCGATGTTGTACTCCTTTAATATCTCACATTATAGACCTTTTTTCCAGCAGTGTATAAGCCTTAGTATTGTTTATTTACGTAGATGTGGCTCATAATGGTTCTTGGTTTTCAAAAAATGTAACAAGAACAAATGTACATGATTGGCGAAGTTAGAATTTCACGGTTGTCATTTTGGTCTTTCCAAACACCATGAAGTTCAATACTAAATTGGTTTTGGTAAAATCCAGTTTGTCGAAGTTTTTTTTGAAATAATGGAAAAAATTGACAATATAATGTTCAAAAACTTATTTGGCAAACTTTGAGGGGAAAAAGGCACATGGAATGTTATGAAGGAGAAAACGATGTTTGACATGTTGTTTTCACGAACTAGAGTCAGGTACTTAAATGAAAACGACAGGCGAGATATCCCCCCCTCCTGTGCACACATACACACAACCCAACCTATCCAAAACCACTGGCCAAAATTTCTCCCTTCCCTTGTCTAGCGGAATTAGGTAAGGACCTCATCTAGGTACGTTTTCCTTCTTTTACTGTTAATTTATTGATTTGTGTTATTAATGTTATGATAATGAGTTGATTTTGGGTTTGGATTTGAGTTTTTGTTGTCGTAGAATTTGATGTTTGTTGTATTAATTTAGAATTTAGAGTTTAAAATATATAATGTGTGGTTGATATGGTTGTTTTTTTATTTTTGTTAAAAATTGTGCTTAAAAATGCTTTAGATGTAATATTGGTCTCAAATTATTGTTGTTATATAATATGATTTGGTTTGAAATAATGACTTAAATTTTGATTCATTGGAAATTATGGGTTTGAAAAAAAATTTGTTGGGAAACTATGATTTTGTTTGAAATTAATAATGGGTTATAACTTGATTTCGTTTGAAATAATTAGGTTTGATTTCATTTGAAATTATGTTTGAAAAATTGTTGTTGTGAAACTATGCTTTTGTTTGAAATAATGGGTTATAACTTGATTTAGTTGAAAAAATTGTGTTGATTATTGTTAACTTCGTATTTTTTATTAATCGAGATGACTGAGATACGAGAAAAGCACGGTCCCGCTGATTTGTCGATTTTGGTCTACGATGAAACATAAGTCATTTTTATTCGCTAAAAATGTAAGTTATTTAACACGTAATCAAATTTTTGTGTAGGAAAACCCTACTGAGTTGAGATGTATTGAGCACTACGTATTGCAGTTTAATGGATGCATGGGTCGTTCAAGCTACCAAGATTTCGAATCTTTTAAAAATTGGTGGGTTCAATATTGAGTCATTTGAACAAAGTTCAACTTGATTGGGCGCTGGGCGCTATTCAAGCCATGTTTGGAAGATGGAAGCCTCAAAACCCACACTTTTAGTGATTACTATTACACTCTTAGTGATTTTGACGAATCTCTCAGCAGGATGATATGCAGTATGTGCCACCTTGGACCATGATTTGAGCCGTGATAGACGGACGCGGGCGTCACGGACGCGCCTTACGTGGATCTGTACAGCTCAGATATTTTCTTTGAGTCAGCGTCCAGTCAGCGAAATTTCTCTTCGTGCGTTTTGGTCTTTTTAAAAATGCCGGTTCTTTAAGTTGAACGATTCATTTCCCAATACACAGATAAGACAGTGTGCAGACCCTAGGACATCGTGCAGTCTCATTATTCGTCCAGAGCCCACACTTATCATAATAAAATATTTGTTTTTAAGTTTTACGTTGGATCAACTTAATTTGTCTAGCTTACTTTATGTGTGTGTGCAGTTTACATTATGTGTTTGTCCTGTTTACGTTATGTGTCTGTCCGGAATAAGTGTATTTGCAGTCCGGAATAAGTGTATTTGTTGTCCGGAATAAGTGTATTTGTTGTCCGGTTTAAGAATAAAGTGTGTCCAGAAACGAACATAAAGTTTGTCCGGAATAAGTGTATTTGTTGTCCGGAATAAGTGTATTTGCAGTCCGGAATAAGTGTATTTGTTGTCCGGTTTAAGAATAAAGTGTGTCCAGAAACAGAACATAAAGTTTGTCCGGAATAAGTGTATTTGCTATCCGGAATAAGTTTATTTGCTGTCTGGTTTAAGAATAAAGTGTGTCCAGAAACGGAACATAAAGTTTGTCCGGAATAAGTGTATTTACTGTCCGAAATAAGTGTATTTGCAGTCCGAAATAAGTGTATTTGTTGTCCGGAATAAGTGTATTTGTTGTCCGGTTTAAGAATAAAGTGTGTCCAGAAATGGAACATAAAGTTTGTCCGGAATAAGTGTATTTGCTGTCCGGAATAAGCGTATTTGCTGTCCGGAATCGGAATAAGTGTATTTGTTGTCTGGAATAAGTGTATTTGCAGTCCGGAATAAGTGTAGTTGTCCAGAATAAGAAGAAAGTGTGTTCAGAAATGGAACAGAAAGTTTGTCCGGAATACGTGTATTTGTTGTCCGGAATAAGTGTAGTTCCTGTCCGGTTTAGGAAGAAAGTTTGTCATGTTTTGTCCTGTTTATGTAGAAAGTTTGTCCTGTTTATGTAGAAAGTTTGTCCTGTTTATGTAGAAAGTTTGTCCTGTTTATGTAGAATGTTTGTCCAGTTTATGTAGAAAGTTTGTCCTTTTTATGTAGAAAGTTTGTCCAGTTTATGTAGAAAGTTTGTCCTGTTTATGTAGATACAATGAGAGCACAATGAGATATTGATGGTACATATTATTGATGATAACTATTACACAATAAGATACAATGAGAGCACAAAGACAAACAAACAATACAAGCACAAACACAAACACACAAAAATTACAAAATTAATATATTTTCTCCCAGTAAATCACACACAAACAAACAATACAAACACATACAAATTACAAAGATAATATATATTTTCCCAGTAAATCGGAAAGAAGATGTAAGACTTAAACATGATCGTCTCATTCACGCTGCTTACGTTGTGAAGAACCTTGGGAGTCGACATCAGACTCTTCTTCGACGTAATATCTTACTCGAAATGGTGATTTATTACGGAGAGATGTACGACATAAACCGAACAGACGTAAGTCTTCACCACGGAGCGTTGTACCTCTCTCCGGAATAAATCACCATTTCGAGCAAGATATTATTTCGAAGAAGCGTCTGATGCCGACTCCCAGGGTTCTTCACAACGTAAGCAGCGTGAATGGGACGGTCGATGACACTCTTTCTTTCTTCTTCCTTCTTTTTCTGTCATGGGCACTCTAACAATGCAGCAAAGATGTTGTGGTGCGAAGTCTTCACCACCGGATCGTCACATTCACGATGCTAACGCTGACAAGAACATCGAGAAGTCTTCGCACCGTCCCATTCACGCTGCTTACGTTGTGAAGAATCCTGGGAGTCGGCATCAGACGCTTCTTCGACATAATATCTTGCTAGAAATAGTGATTTATTCTGGAGAGAAAGAATGAAGAAGAAAGAAAGAGTGTCATCATATTTGTATTTGGGTGGAGAGAGAGAACGTGCTGAGTTGAAACACATTTAATGTGATTTGAGTGGACATCAGGAAGAAAAAACAAAAAAACATTCATGCTTTGGCCACGTAAGGGCTGACATGGATGTCCACGTAGAGCGCGTCCGTGACGCGCTGCGTTCATAAAACATTTCCCCCATGATTTTGGAGGACACTTCCACGAGGGAATTTGCAAACTAACAAGGCAATCACTTGGCAGTGGTTGCCTTGTTAGTTTGCAAATTTACCAATGCATCCATCTGAGCAGTAGCTGCTTTTTTACACAAGTGCTTACATTCTTTTTCAGTTTGGAGCTAGTATTCTTGGAGATAAAAATGGTAACAAGATACACTTTTGAACCTCTTAGATGACTTGAAGGAATGTTGCATT
Organism: Triglochin maritima; assembly: GCA_963682175.1. Taxonomy (NCBI): domain Eukaryota; kingdom Viridiplantae; phylum Streptophyta; class Magnoliopsida; order Alismatales; family Juncaginaceae; genus Triglochin; species Triglochin maritima. The sequence goes on from OY821772.1 coordinate 33,512,912, forward strand.
TACAGTGGGGGATTAACAACACTCATATTGTTGCAAAATTATTTTGACCAAGCTAGTTTGATTACCGGCAAATAGTTAGGTAGCTTCTTCACTTTATTGCAGATTTGGTGTTGGGAACACATCATGTGGGGCGACCTTCTTGTTGCTCAGGACTACACCTTCAATATGTTTCTATTTGACCATTAGGATGTCGCTGAAGGACTCTGAGATCGCGGAAAACAATGTGAGAACCTCCCAAATTGAGCTCTACCACAACGAACATGACAGACAAGGTCATATAATTTGGGACCCTTACAATAACGTGGATTTAATTACTCTCCTACCCTTCTACAGAGAACGATATGACATTTATATATAGATATAGATAGATAGATGACCTGAACGTTACTAGTGCAGAATAGTGAATACTCGTCGCCCCATAGACATCAGCCGTGTTAAAGGCCGATGTCTATACCTATAGACGTCGGTCACTACAAAGTCCAACGTCTATGGGGTCTTCTAGATGTCGGATATTGGAATATGCATTGAAGCCGACGTCTATTGTTTAAATGTTTTAATAACCGCAAGTGAACGACCGCGATGAAGCGGTGACAATATTCCACCATCTATAGACGTCGGCTTTGGAGTGAGTGTACACATTTGCCCTAAACATTCGATTCGTGGGGATGTGAGTAGCTTCTGGTTTGGACGAAATCGTATGGAGAATAAAGGAAGAAGACGCTAATCTAAGCTACACTAAACTAGTAAGAAGAAATACGAAATAAAACAACAATGAATGATTCAAACTAACCTAAAAGAACTTAATGCAAATTTGCAAATCAGGAAGAGAGACCCTGATTGACATCATTTCATGCTCATATTTGCATCTTATATCCATTATCTTTCACCTAAACAATGCTATGTAACGAGTTTTATGTTTAGTTTTCAGGAATAAATAGGTTTGAAGAGATGAAGCATAAAAGAACCCAAAAGCTTGGAAAAAGGACTGAATGGTGAGATCTAAGGACTAAGATGCAAGGGAGAAGGACCTGAACGTAAGACCAAAGGTCCAAAGAGGAAAACAGAAAACTCCACACCATCATGGGGAGTATTTTAGCAATTCGATTCGGGTCGGAGCTCCAACAAGTCAAGTAACTGCATCAAAGACAAACAATACCAGCAAGAAAAGCCCACAACAAATTCCAACCCGATCCACCGTTCGGTCGACCGTTTAGAACGAGTTTCGATCGACCGTTCATAACTCGGTCGACCGTTCGTACCAAAAATATTTCATCGAGATGTTCGGTCGACCGACCGATTATACTCGGTAGACCAAAAATGAACAGATAAAATTCCTATTACCGGTGCAACATTCGGTCGACCGTTCAGCATTTAGCGGTCAACCGTTTTTGCATATTACTTGCAGACTTGTCAAATTTCGGTTTAACCCTTACAAAATTTGACATTTCAGGATTAGAAGTAAGTTCACAACTTATGTAACATATTATCCTTTGTAATGATTAATCATTACACCCCATAATATTTACATCACATATGAATTTAATTTAGATTCTAATTATGTTATTAATCATAACATAATTTTGATTTTGCTTGTTCACCGCATGTGTCATATTTTCTACATGAAAACCCGACACACTTTATGAACTCAAAATCCTCATTTCTTGTTTCCCAATTTTGTGGTGTGACCTATGGGAGGATCTAAACTAAGTTGGTAGTGATATTAAGAGCTTAATATCACAAGCTATAAGCGGTATCTAGCTACACATTATAGCTCCCAATTAGTTAGATGTCTTAATTCCACTCGAACCAAAACCCGATCCATTTAGTGATGGAGTGCACCACTTGTGTCTGTCCCTTGCCTCATGATATCAAGAATACACACAAAGTAGTATTATGTAATCTTTGTATTAGTATTCATTTCTTGATCTCTTTAAGCTAGTTATAAATATGTGACTTAACTCAAATCACATTGTGCACATTATAACTTTGCTTTATCAAGGGGCCCACTAATATCATTACTCAATTAAGAAGGGCAATGATAATCTTTTGACTAACTATCTTCTCCAACAAAAGTCATACTTAACCAACCAATGCCTTTACACTACACTTATCGATAGCTCAAGTCACTAGTCTAATCAAGCATTTCTTAAGTGATCGGATATAAGTCTCATATCAAAGGACCAAGGACACAGTAAAACATTAATGACACAGAAAACACAATTCTATAATGTTTTACTTATTAGGTCTATTCAGTATACAAAAGTAGTATTTTCCTCTTTTGTGTACCCATGTTGTCACTCACTTGTAGAGCTACGATGATCTATGACCAACACGACAATCTTAACTCGGTAATTAATGTCCCATGTTAATTACCATGATTGTGAATATCTTTGGTTTTATGTAAATCAATATCTTTTAGAGCTCTACGGTTAAGGACCAAGGGTCTCTTCCTTAACACTTCTAAAATACGAATAACATAAACAAGGAACAAAATGATTTCTCATTCAATTCATAATAATTGACATTTAAAAGTAAAACTTTTACAACACATTCCCTTCAATCTCCCACTTGTTATTAAAGTTTTCTTTCGCATACATACTCAATGTATAAAACAATTATAACCAGGGTAAACCCCATTACATATCAATCATCAAGCCAATCTACATGGTTCCTCAATCCCATGGACTCGAAATGCATTTCGCTCTTGGCTTGGGATAAGGGTTTTGTGAATGGATCAGCTGTGTTGTTGTTGGTGTCCACCCATAAAAGATTTATTTTGCCTTCGTCGATGAGGTCACGTGTCACGAAGTACTTACGATCCATGTACTTCACTTTGTGGTATGATTTGGGATCCTTGATTTGCGAGATAGATGCACTATTATCGCAAAATAGCTCTACTGGTCCCTCGCTCGAGGGAGCTACTCCAAGATCTTCAAGGAACTTCTTAATCCACACTCCTTCCTTGCTCGCTTCAGCGACAACCATTACTTCGGAAGCAGTGGTTGAGTCGGTCGTAGTGCTTTGCTTCCAACTACGCCAACTCACAGCTCCACCATTCAGAAGAAAGACATATCCTGATTGCGACCTTCTATCGTCTGGATCACTCATGAAACTCGCATCCGAGTACCCTTCGGCTACCAACTCCCTTTGTCCTCCATAAACAAGAATCTTATCCTTAGTCCGATTAAGGTACTTCAGGATATTCTTGACCGCAGTCCAATGCTCAGGACCTGCGTTGGATTGGTGACGACTTGTCACACTTAGAGCATACGAGACATCGGGTCTTGTGCAAGTCATCGCGTACATGATCGACCCAATTGCCGAAGCATAAGGGACATCCTTCATGTACTCTAAGTCCTTACGTGATTGGGCACGTTGAGACTTCTTGAGTTACACACCCATACTCATTGGCACACTGCCCTTTTTTGAGTTGTTCATCTTGAACCTTTCCAAGACCTTGTCAATGTATGCACGTTGACTGAGGCCAATGAGTCTACGGGATCTATCTCGATATATCTTGATTCCCAAGATGTATTGAGCCTCACCCATATCTTTCATGGAAAATGTAGATTTCAATGAACTTCTCGTTTGCTCAAGCAAAGGAATATGATTTCCCATGAGCAATATGTCATCGACATATAAGATTAGGAATACAACATGGCTCCCACTAAACTTCTTGTATATACAAGGTTCTTCTTTACTTTGAATGAAGTGAAGCTTCTTCACTTCCTCGTCAAAGCGTTTGTTCCAACTCCTTGATGCTTGCTTCAATCCATAAATGGATCTTTGAAGCTTGCATACCTTCTCGCTATTCTTTGGATTTTTAAAACCTTAAGGTTGTACCATGTAAACATCCTCCTCCAAGTTCCCATTAAGAAACGCCATTTTGACATCCATTTGCCATGTTTCATAATCATGAAATGCAGCAATAGCGAGCATCATCCGAATAGACTTGAACATGGCAACTGGTGAAAAAGTTTCATCATAGTCAATTCCTTGAACTTGAGTGAAACCCTTCGCTACAAGCCTCGCTTTGTAGGTTGTCAAGTTCCCATCCATGTCCATCTTCCTCTTGAAAACCTATTTATTTTGAATGGTCTTTTTCCCTTGAGGAAGGTCAACCAAGTTCCACACTTGATTATCATACATGGATTCTATTTCGGATTCCATGGCCTTAAGCCATAGTTTGGAGTCTTCCCTTTCCATTGCTTCTTGGAAGGTCAGGGGATCGTTGGTATCAAGTACCATGATTTCATGAAGTCCCAGATACAAGTCGGGTTTCTTCCTTTCCCTCGTTGACCTTTTTAGTTCTTTTGGTTCTTCTCGTGTTTCTCGAACTTCTTACACAATTTCCTGAGGAGTGGGTTCACGTTCAACTCTTGAACGTACACTAGGTGGGGATGATTGAGATTCTCTAACAATTTCTTGCGAGGGTCTCTCACTCACGCTCCCACTAACCAAAGGAATCTCAGTTGGGCCTTCATGATCTTGAATGTCATCATTCATGTCATGATCTTGTAGAGTATCTTGCGTTTCCTCAAACACAACCCTACTCCCACTACTTTTTACTCTTTCTAGAAATTCCTTTTCCAGAAATGTGGCATCCCTCTCTACGATCACTCGATTGGAAGTGATATGCCAAAAGTAGTATCCTCTTGTCTCACGAGGATAACCTATAAAGAAGCACTTATCCGCTTTTGGTTGATGTTTGGTCGACATCAATTTCTTGACGTAAGCCTCACAACCCCAAATCTTGAGAAAATTGAGCTTGGCTGTTTTACAACTCCATAGCTCATAAGGAATTTTCTCCACGGATTTGGATGAAACATTATTTAGTGTGTAAGACGCAGTTTGTAGTGCATAACTCCAAAAGTAAAGAGGTAATTCCGTATGACTCATCATTGACCGAACCATGTCGAGCAATGTCCTATTCCTCCTTTCGGATACCCCATTCCACTGAGGTGTACCGGGAGGGGTGAGTTGAGGTACAATTCCAAACTCCTTTAGGTATGAGTCAAATTTGGCACTTAAGTACTCACCTCCACGATCCGTTCGTAGAGACTTGATTTTCTTGTCAAGTTGGTTCTCTACTTCATTCTTGAATTCTTTGAACGTGTCAAAGGATTCACTTTTTTTCTCATCAGATAAACATAGCCATAACGACTATAATCATCTGTGAACGTAATGAAGTACCTGAAACCATCTCGTGCACTAGTACTCATTGGACCACATACATCGGAATGTATCAAATCCAACAAGCCACTCACCCTTGGACCTTTCTTCTTGAAAGGCCTTTTGGTCATTTTTCCCATTAAATATGGTTGGCACGTCTCCGGTGATTTAAAATCAAGTAGACCAAGAAGGTTAGCTTCTTGCAATTTCTTGATGCGTTTTTCATTTATGTGACCAAGTCGATAGTGCCACAAGAGAGTATCATTCTCGTGAGTGGTCTTAAGTCTTTTGTTATTGATATTAAAGATTTGTTTATTATTCAATTCAAGCAAATAGAGATCATTCCTTATGAATGCATTTGCATAGAAAACACCATTCTTCGATATAGACAAGCAAGAATTTGAAATATTTATATTAAAATTATCCATATCTAAACATGATACAAAAATAATGTTCTTACTAATCGAAGGCACAAAATAAACATTCTTTAGACGTAAATTTAAACCACTACATAATTGAAGCACCACAGAATCTTGTGCAAACCGCAGAAACGTTCACACCATTTCCGACCTTCAATTCTACCTCGTTCCTTACGAGTTCCTTCCTATCCATGAGTAGCTGCACATTAGAAACTTTGTGAGCACAAGATACGGTATCAATTACCCAATCCTGGACAGAGGTGACTAAATTTATTTCAATAACAAATATACCTTTGGCCTTTTTGGGGCGACGACGTTCAATCACTCCGTTGTCAAGGTCTTCCTTGTACTTGGGGCAATTTGGCCGGATGTGTCCTTTTTCACCGCAGTGAAAGCACTCCGTATTGGGAGTTGGAGATTTCTGAGATTTCCCCCTTGAGGCACTCACACGAGCACCTCCTACTCCCTTCCTCTTAATTGAACCACTTTTGGTAGATTTGCCCTTTCCTTTACCAATCTTTTTGCTCCTCCCATGGACGGCAAAGACATGCTTGTCCCTACCCTTGCCCATGTCAACTTCAGCAGTTTGGAGAGCGTTGTGCAGCTCCTCAAGACTCACCCCTTTTTCACGCACGTGATAGTGCATCACAAAGTCCTTAAAGGACAGGGCTAGAGAGCCAAGAATCATATATTCAGCAATGTCCTCGGGCATTGGTGAAGAGAGGTTTTCCCACTTCTCAAGGTACCCTTGCAACGTGAGAAAATGCATGGATACCGATGTTCCCTCCGCCATATGGCACCTTGTGAGTGCGATGGTGGTCTTATAGCGCTCCTTTCGGGCACTATCCATGAACATCTTAGACAAAGCCTCCATGGTCTTCTTGGGTTTTGAATCCAAGTATTTCGCTTGAAGCGAGTCACCCATGGATGCTAGCATGAGACCGTGAACTTGGTTCTCTTGGTCTTCCCACTTGGCTTTAGCCTCTTTCTCTTCATCAGTTAATCTCTCATTCCATTTTGGGATTGGACCTTCCAAGATGTGAGACAGTTTCTCAAACTTTAACACGATGTTGAGTTTGAGTTGCCAACTTATGAAGTTTGAGCTATCATTTGCTAAAGGGTGTTTTTCTATCAAGGTTCGTACGATAGGTTGGATGTTCGACATTTTTATACAAAATAAATCATACAGGATTTTAATGCCAATTTTATGTTTATCATACATACAAATGTAAATACTGCAAACAAATTTTTTTCCCATAAATGCAGCAAACCAAGATCCTATCAATTGAAATATAGACTAGCTAAGGGCTATCAAATACATTACAATATCAAGGTAAGAAAAACATTTTCTAATCACAACCTTTTTGAATTTTAGCAACATTAGCATCTTCAAACTCTTGTGATTCTTGTCGTTTTAATTATGAGGGAATATGACCAATCCTCGTAAGAAAAACTTTTTCCCTAAACCGAGCGAGGGCTCTAGGTAATGTTAAGAAAACTTATTTTCATTTGATACGAGATACGTTTATCCATTGTATTCACAACTAAACATACTTGGGGTTCACTAGGGTGAAACACACCTCATATGTCTAATTGTGGCACAACAATAGGCAACCATTATATCTCCCACTATTCCCAAAGATGGAGGGAGCTATCTCCCGCTAAGGGCGAGCAGAGTATCCCTCGATCAATGGCTGCTAGTGGATGAAATAAGAAGGAAAATCACTCTTAATTTTGTTGGACAATTTCATATATTAACATGTGATTCGGAATTTTAGGTTATCATGCATATTATCATTCATACACATACTAACATTCAACACATTCATCACATGCATAGCAAGATTAAAAACAGAAATTAAACCATTCACACAATCCACATCGTGTGAGTTTATATGTTCCCTTTGATCCTTGATCCTCGATCCCTGATCCTCGATCCTCGATCGATGCGCTACAGCGGCGGCTTCCTCTTGCACCAGAGATGTAGATTTTACAGAAAAAAACATGCTCCTGAGATTCGATAAAAACCCGACTAGTGCAAGTCCTATGTAAAACCTCTCAAATGCAATGCAATTATCTAAAGATAGAAAGAGAGAATTTGGCTGAGAATGCTAATGGGAATGTCTTTTTGCCCTGACATATTCCTGACATAAGCATTCTCATATAAATAAGCCCCTGTATAATAATAATTACAAACATTCATAGGCGCTGATTTGGACATATAAACTCACAATTCCTGCAAAGACAACTCGAGCATCCATGCACGCAATATTGCTATAAACTATACAACCTAGTTTATCAATCATCTAGAATCTCAAACAATTCTTCGAAAAACATTCTGAAATCCATTAAGAACGTTTTTCATCCATCCACAATTTCAAAAACAATTTTGAACCCCCGTCCATCCAATTTCCTAAAAGGAAAGATAAACCATAGTTTTTCGGTTTTCTTGATTCTCTTACAAAACAATCGTTTCTGCTTAAAACGAAATTATTGCAAGTTAGACTTATATCTAAATCATAATTCTAATAATTACATGGCATGTTTTAAACCACTTAAAACATTCAAAACGAATTATTACAAAGAATTATTCCAACAAAACATTTAAAGACCGAAAAACTGGAAAATCGAATTGTTCGAATCCTAGATGGTAAACTAAATTTGTTTATAGTTTCAAATCATTAGAAAATTGAACCCTAAGCTCTGATACCACTGAAGGATTTCTAGTTTAATTGCACATATTTATTTTCGAAATTGTTATGCACAATAAGGATTAATTACAATTTTTCTATGATTTGTTTCATGCATGCATCGGTTTGTTTCAATAACTAGTTCCAAAACTTTATAAAAACAAACATGGGCTCCAAATTTCATACGTAGAAGTTCTCTAAAACTTCTTGACGATCCGGAGACGTTGAAGATGCTTGTCGCTGCGCCGGATGCCTCCGAGTATTCACCAAACTCTAAACAAGATTTGAGAGAGAAGAGCTAGCCGCTCAATCTCCAATAGGGTTTAGAATCTAACTACTAACCCCTCTTTAGTTCCATTGAGAAGAAGATCTCTGAAAACTAAAACTAATACTCAAGAATTAATGGAAATTCGTGGAGAATTATGGAGAGAGATGTTTGCACAAGAAGATAATGAATTAATTAACAAGGTAATGAGATAAACTTGTATTTATAAGTTCTCTACAAATTATTTATTCATGTGCAACCTCTTGCCCATGATTTCATGCAAACTTTCATCTAACCATCCATTATTTGCTAACAAATAATCTTAGCCACGAATTAAATCAGTTATAGACCAATTTCCATGCATGATCTAATTAATTCTTAAATTAATTCTGCATAAAACCGTTTGGACCGGTCGACCGTTTAGAACGAGTTTCGGTCGACCGTTCATAACTCGGTCGACCATTCGTAACAAAAATATTTCATCGCGATGTTCGGTCGACTGACCGATTATACCCGGTAGACCGAAAACGAACAGACGAAATTCCTGTTACCGGTGCAACATTCGGTCGACCGTTTAGCATTTAGCGGTCGACCGTTTTTGCACAGTACTTGCAGACTTGTCAAATTTCGGTTTAACCCTTACAAAATTTGACATTTCAGGATTAGTAGTAAGTTCACAACTTATGTAACATATTATCCTATGTAATGATTAATCATTACACCCCTTAATATTTACATCACATATGAATTTAATTTAGATTCTAATTATGTTATTAATCATAACATAATTTTGATTTTTCTTGTTTACCACATGTGTTATATTTTCTACATGAAAACCCGACACACCTTATGACCTCAAAATCCTCATTTCTTGTTTCCCAGTTTTGTGGTGTGACCTATGGGAGGATCTAAACTGAGTTGGCAGTGATATTAAGAGCTTAATATCACAAGCTATAAGCGGTATCTAGCTACACATTATAGCTCCCAATTAGTTAGATCCATTTAGTGATGGAGTGCACCACTTGTGTCTGTCCGTTGCCTCATGATATCATGAATACACACAAAGTAGTATTGTGTCATCTTTGTATTAGTATTCATTTCTTGATCTCTTTAAGCTAGTTATAAATATGTGACTTAACTCAAATCACATTGTGCATATTATAACTTTACTTTATCAAGGGGCCCACTAATATCATTACTCAATTAAGAGGGTCAATGATAATCTTTTGACTAACTATCTTCTCCAACAAAAGTCATACTTAACCAACCAATGCCTTTACACTACACTTATTGATAGCTCAAGACACTAGTTTAATCAAGCATTTCTTAAGTGATCGGATATAAGTCTCATATCAAAGGACCAAGGACATAGTAAAACATTAATGACACAGAAAATACAATTCTATAATGTTTTACTTATTAGGTCTATTTAGTATACAAAAGTAGTATTTTCCTCTTTTGTGTACCCGTGTTGTCACTCACTTGTAGAGATACAATGATCTAAGACCAACACGACAATCTTAACTTGGTAATTAATGTCTCATGTTAATTACCATGATTGCGGATATCTTTTGTTTTATGTAAATCAATATCTTTTAGAGCTCTACGGTTAAGGACCAAGGGTCTCTTCCTTAACACTTCTAAAAGACGAATAACATAAACAAGGAACAAAATGATTTCTCATTCAATTCATAATAATTGACATTTAAAAGTAAAACTTTTACAACACATTCCCTTCACTCGATATCAATCCTGTTGCGAACACCTACTCTCAAATACCTTTGATTTTGGGTAGACCATTTTTGGCAACTTCCAACGCCTTAATTAATTGTACAAATGGTCTCATGAAGCTCTCATTCGGTAACATGAGTGCCGAGTTTCATGTGTTCAACTCTGGTAGGCAACATGAGCCCATGGATCAACCTTTAAATCTAAATCTTATCCGCCAATTGGAGAAAGCACCACAAAATCAACGAACACCCCTAACACCAATGCAACCCATTGAGAATGTTTGTGGGCCCAGCGAAAACTCATTGCCTGTCTTTGCAATGCAATCGAGTGAGCTGGCATCAAACATAAATGTCCAAAAGGAGTGTTCGTTGCATTATTCAGTTGAGAGTACTAGTGAGAGTGAGACACCTCATCATATGCCTATACCAGAAAGTGTCTCTACCTCATGGCCATTGAGCCATTTGAGCTTCATATTGACTCCAACAAGGACCCACCTATGACCGAGCTTATGCTTGATGATCCAAATGATGGTGGGAGGTCCTTGTTGGATGACTTGGGGAGAAGCCCCATTCTTAGTGATGCAGGTCTGTTGCATCCATCGAATGAGCTTGAGGAACTCATTCCGATGCACCCACTTATTGGTTGGAGGGTTTTGTTCGATGAGCAACTAAACCCTACTGAGGAAACACAACTTCATTCATTCATGTTTCCCACACCCAACCAATATCATGAGGGGTTCGAGTCTTTTAGCTTTGACCTTTCACCCCCCATGACACCTCAGAGTACCGGTGAAGTTTGCCCATCTCGGCAAGTCTCTGGTCATCATGACTTGATGTTCTCATTTGATGTTCATTGACCAAATGATTATGAGAATATCGTTGTTGCTGTATATATCATGTAAAAAAAGGAAAAAAAGAAAATAAAAGGAAATAAAAGTGTGTAATAAAAGACTCGATGAGCGACCATTGATTGTTGTGGGCCCCAACCCTTGTGTCCTTGGGCCACATTTCTTTACGTATTTGTCTCCCTTCTTCAGTATCTCACAGGTTTTGAGAGAATTCGGGTTTGTGTCCATCAACATAACCACGAACTTCCTTTTGCGCTTTATGTTGGTGAGATCTTTCATTTTTCATGCATAAATCCATGTAGTATCTTGTTCACATTCATTGAGGACAATGCATGAAGTAGGTGTGGGGGGTGCTTTACGTGTGTACATAGTCGAGTCTTTTCTTTTTATTTTTGTTTTATTTTGTGTGCATTGTTAGGGTCATGTTAGTGTGCCGCATTTAATATCAATATATCTTCTTGCCATGATCCTTGGGTGACTTATCTTCTTTTGCTTGCCTAGTGCTTTAAAATTTTCACATTTCTTTCAAAATCTTCATGTGTTTGCGAAAGAAAATGTTTTGTAGGTTTTGCGTGTGTTTAGCATGTGCAAAACCGTTGAGAGGCAAAGTAAAAAAGAAAGCTCCCAAAATTGTCTTGAACTTGATGCATTAGGATTTATAGTTTACTGGCTTTAGGTCTTATCGAGTCGTTAGGATGCACCCGGTTTTCCCTCGGGGAGCGTGTAATAATTGGGTTTCAGTACTCAAACATTTTAAGAAGTCCACCCTGAACCTAGTGAGTCAATAATTCGTGTGTTAGTATAAGGAAGTTTGTCGTAGTCAAGGGCCCTTAAACTCTTTTTGTGAAACTATAAGTGTAGGGGTTTTGGTTCCCATGTAGATAAATAAATAAGTGGTGTTCTCTCTTCTCGCATGGCTCCTATCACTCGGGAGAGTAGGTCTGAGGGGGCTTTGTTCCTGGTGCTTCCGAGTCATCTGACTTGGGATGCAGCGACCGAACTCCCGTTACACGGGTGGTAGGGATCGCCCTATATGGAGATTTGGGGGAAGGTGTGCGTGATAGTGTAAGTCCTCATAGGCAATGATGCTTGAAACCTGACCCTGGGAGAATCAAACACCAACCAATAAACTGCTCCAAAGAAAAAGAAAAAGAAAAAGAAAAAGAAAAAAAAGAGTCAAATAAGAACCAAAATTGACTTTACACATTGTATCACATTCAGAAATTAAGGTTGCCCATGTCTTTCACTTAAGTCCTTAATTAACTTTCACGTATGGTTCATTAGGCTAGGTGTGTGGACTGATTACCCATATAGAGTCGACCCGTAGTATTACCGCGTCCCATGATCGACAAAATAAGTCCAACGAGTCGTGTAGCTAGATTGATTAATGCATCTTGTTCGGATTTTGTGGGTATATCCGTTGAAAACCCTCATGAGACAACACTCCTCCTCCTTGGCGACAAGGAGGTTTCACGGATTGTTGCACGTGCTAAGTGCAACCGTGATTCCTACGAAAGTGAGTTAGGATTTCTTGTTTTTCTCGTATGCTTTTTCCTTTCTTTGTTTTGCTCGGGACTAGCAAAAGTTAGGTGTGGGGGTATTTGATTGACATCATTTTATGTTCATATTTGCATCTTATATCCATTGTCTTTCACCTAAACAATGCTATGTAACGAGTTTTATGTTTAGTTTCAGGAATAAATATGTTTGAAGAGATGAAGCATAAAAGGACCCAAAAGTAGGGAAAAAGACTTAATTGTGAGATCTAGGGACTAAGATGCAAGGGAGAAGGACCTGAACGTAAGACCAAAGGACCAAAGAGCAAAACAGAAAACTCCACACCATCATGGGGAGTATTTTAGCAATTCGATTCCGGTCGGAGCTCCAACAAGTCAAGTAACTGCATCAAAGACAAACAATACCAGCAAGAAAAGCCCACAACAAATTCCAACCCGATCCAAAGTTTATGGACCGCCAATTGGCGGTCTGGGACCGATAATTGGCGGTCCAGATCACTCTGGATCTGCCCCAATTTCTCCAGCACATGTATTAGAGGATGTTTAGGCTATTTTTGGTATCTGTTTAGTCCCACATTGGGGAATTGTCCCGGAGTGCCTTTTTCTATGGCTATAAATAGAACTCTTCACCTTCTAATGCAATCACTTCATATTTTCAGTGGTTATTCTTCCTACTAGAAGTGAGGCCTTGAAGCACACACTAAAGTAGGAGGATGCTACTTGAAATTGTGGGATCGTGTGGGTTATGGGTCCACTAATCACTATTAATCTAATCACCTACTTGTTTAACTAAGTCAAGATGCACAGCGGAATTTTAAAGCAAACAAGCAAGTAAGGAAGAATAATGCAAACCACAAAGAGACACGACGTTTTTATAGAGGTTGGACACCCCACCCGGGTCCTAGTCCTCTCTTGCAAGCTCCGCTCGGATCACCGAGCTCCGCTGACGACTTCACTAACCACTCCCCGTTCCAGGCCGGGAGAGAACACCTTTACAACCATCAAACTCGCGAACAACCCTCGCCAAGCTTGGAATCCTCTTCTCACAATCCGAGAAGGATGCTTCGGGCTTTCACCGGAGCCTTTACTCTTTTGACAACAAATGAGAACTTGAGTGGAGCAACACTCTCTAAATCTTGAGCACACTTGAGTAGGATTAAGGAATTGATCACTAAGTGTGTAAGGTTTGAAGCTTTGAGTGTTTGGGATTCTCTCTAATGTTTGGGACAAGTTTGTAGTGGGAGAGTTGTGTTAAAGTGTGTTTTACAACTCTATTTATAAGCATTAGAGATGATAAATCCGTTGGGACAAGATTTGATTAGATTTTGTGCAAAGCACACAAAGCAAAAAAATTCGGGCTGCAAATCTGTCCAAAAACGGTCGACCGAAAAGTGAAACGGTCGACCGAACGCTTTGGTTCGATAAGGATACGGTCGATCGAAATATGAATAGGTCGACTGAACACTTAAGTCTATTAAATAAACGGTCGACCGAACAGGGTTACCGGTCGACCGAATGTGCGTTTCGGTAGAGGGAAATTTGGATGGGTTGACCGAAATCGTATCGACCGATAGCAGAGAATTCTTGACAAGGTTAAACGGTCGACCGAACTGGGCAAATGGTTCGACCGTTTGGTTAAGTATATGGAGGTGTATATAGTTTTAATACGAATACGACCGTTGGGCATATACGACAAGAATAACGGTTGGAAACAGTAAGTTCAAACGGTCGACCGAAGGAGATGGTGCGGTCGACCGAAACTAGACAGGGAAAACACAAACTGGATTACTTGATCATCCGGTCGACCGAATGTGGGCAGACAGTTAGGGTTCAGGTTAGGTGTTTTCCGGTCAAAGTTTGGGTGATCTATTGAAGTTCAAATTATGTGAAATTTCGTGTGTGACTTCTATAGGGAACCTAGTGTGTGATTAAGTTGATTTTAGCTCAAGTACGCTCAATTACACTTTGTTCCTAAGACTCAAAAGAAATCAAGATTACATGTCTTCTATTTAGCTTTAATTACATGTCTTGACTTCATTTCCTTCTTTCTTGAGTCTTGATCACCTGTAGAGGTTAGCACAATACAATATATATGCAATGCATAGTGTGTGCTACTGTAATTAAGATTAGGTTGATTAAATCATCAAAACATAAGATTAAGGCAAAAAACCAACAATCTCCCCCTTTTTGATGATGGCAACCGATATCTTAATACTTGAAATTTGTATATGTAAACTATGCATATAAATGCTCCCCTTATGGATGTGCATAGTTTTTGTTCAAATTTTATCAAGTTTTTCAAGTTACCCCTTAATTCTCTCTCCCCCTTTGACATCCATCAAAAACATTGATAATTATATAAGTCAAAAGGATGTCATCGTAATGAAGTTGCTCCCCCTAAATTTTGCACTTCATTACTCTAATAAAAGATATAACATTTAAGCTCCCCCTATCAATAAGGCTAAATTGAAACAATGAGTATGATGAAATTTTAAGTTCAATTAAGTTTCTACTTAAGCCTTATTCTAACATCCATTTAAAAAATGACATTTAAAATCAATGGATGTGATAAATGATTTGCAATGAATAGGGTATATGATTTGCAATGAATTAAATTATATGATATGTCAATTAAGCATATGAAACAAGATTAGAGCTAATTTAACATGAATTGTATAGATAGAAATTTTATACCAATGTTGAATTCGAATTTAGCTCCAATCTCATTTGGTGATGCAACCGGATTTGAATTTGACTCTTGAGCTCACCCGGTCACCACCAATCTCCTCCTCAAGCTCCTACAAGAGTAGATTTAGGTACCCAAACAACTTTGGGTCCTTGAATGTTAGCTTTGGGAATCCAAACCATTTTGGTTTTAGGAGCCCACACATTTGAGGAAGTATGCTTTACGACTAAGTGCTTTCCATTTAAAGTTGTATAGGAAGCATGATTTTTCAATTTTGCATTAAATCCTAAACCATGTTTTTGCAAAGATTGCCTTTGACTTCCTAATAGCATGTTAAGCATCTTAGTTCCATTGGTGAACTTTTCTAGATATTTTCTTAATTGCACATTGCAAGCATGGAGATCTAATTGTTCAACATCTATAGGTGTTGCTTTTAATTTATCAAAATTTGATGCATTCTTTTCAAATTTGGCAATCACCTCATTCTTCTCATTCATGCATGTTTCAATTTGGCTTCGGAGATCCTTGATTAAATTTCTAGCATTCTTGTTTTTATCACAAATAATCTCATATTGTTTAACTAAGTCATGGAATGCATTTTGAAGCTCATCATGTGTATAAGTTTCTTCATTAACACTAGAATGTGAGCTATCACTATAATATGACTTAGTTGAGCATGAATTACTAGAGCAAGAGTTAGATTCTACCTCACTTCCTTCATCTTGAATTGTCATGTAGCACATGTGTGCATATTCTTTTGTTGATGAAGGTGTGGTTGATTTGGATGACGATGAAGACGATGAATCGTCCCATGTAGCCTTGTGAGCTTCCAACCTCTTCTCTTTTCTCTTACTCTTCTCCTTTTCTCTCCTCTCCCTCCTCTCATTTTTCTTCTCCTTCTCTTTTCTCTCATTTCCACTCTCTTCCTTCTCCTTCTTTTCTCTCTTTTCACTCCTACCTCTTCTTTCATTCTTTTCTTCTTTATCCTTCTTGAGGTATTTGAAGAAGTCTTTTGCTAGGACTTCAATGTCCTCATCTTCCACCTTCCTTGGCTCATCAAAATTTGCATGCAATGCCAAGGTGGATGTTTTCTTGGTGGCTTCCTTCTCCTTCCGATGATTTATTTGAAGTTCATAAGCCATCAAGTTTCCAATGAGCTCCTCCATCTTTAATTTTGAGAGATCATGCGCCTCTTCAATTGCGACGACTTTATCTTCCCAATCGATACTAAGTGACCGGAGGAACTTCCTTGTCATCTCTCCTTCATTTATTTTTCTTCCAAGAACCAAAATAGAGTTAGTGATATCGGTGAAGCAAGTGTTCATTTCACTTATGTTTTCACCGATTTGCATAGAAAAAATCTCATATTTATGCATGAGGAGACTAATGCGTGTTTCCTTAGTTTTACTATCCCCCTCATGGTGCATTTGAAGTCTATGCCATATCTCATGTGCACTTTCACATCCCCTAATCCCATTATATTCACCCTTATTAAGGTCACAATACAAGATGTTCATAATTTTCGAATTCATTTCGATTTCTTTCATTTTCGGTCTTGTAAGTGAATCTAATTCATCTTCTTTAGGGGGTGTGTATGGATTTTGGAGAAACATCCAATACTTAAGGTCATTTGATATTAAACAGATTTTCATCCTATTTTCCAATAATCATAGTTTGACCCATTAAGCAATGGAGGTCTAGTGGTGCATAATCCTTCTATGTGATTAGATGATGTAGAAGCCATGCTAAATAATACGATTAAGTATGAGAATTTAGCTAACAAGGCTCTGATACCAAATGTGGGATCGTGTGGGTTATGGGTCCACTAATCACTATTAATCTAATCACCTACTTGTTTAACTAAGTCAAGATGCACAGTGGAATTTTAAAGCAAACAAGCAAGTAAGGAAGAATAATGCAAACCACAAAGAGACACGGCGTTTTTATAGAGGTTCGACACCCCACCCGGGTCCTAGTCCTCTCTTGCAAGCTCCGCTCGGATCACCGAGCTCCGCTCACGACTTCACTAACCACTCCCCCGTTCCAGGCCGGGAGAGAACGCCTTTACAACCATCAAACTCGCGAACAACCCTCGCCGAGCTTGGAATCCTCTTCTCACAATCCGAGAAGGATGCTTCGGGCTTTCACCGGAGCCTTTACTCTTTTGACAACAAATGAGAACTTGAGTGGAGCAACACTCTCTAAATCTTGAGCACACTTGAGTAGGATTAAGGAATTGATCACTAAGTGTGTAAGGTTTGAAGCTTTGAGTGTTTGGGATTCTCTCTAATGTTTGGGACAAGTTTGTAGTGGGAGAGTTGTGTTAAAGTGTGTTTTACAACTCTATTTATAAGCATTAGAGAGGATAAATCCGTTGGGACAAGATTTGATTAGATTTTGTGCAAAGCACACAAAGCAAAAAATTCGGGCTGCAAATCTGTCCAAAAACGGTCGACCGAAAAGTGAAACGGTCGACCGAACGCTTTGGTTCGATAAGGATACGGTCGATCGAAATATGAATAGGTCGATTGAACACTTAAATCTATTAAATAAACGGTCGACCGAACAGGGTTACCGGTCGACCGAATGTGCGTTTCGGTAGAGGGAAATTTGGATGGGTTGACCGAAATCGTATCGACCGATAGCAGGGAATTCTTGACAAGGTTAAACGGTCGACCGAACTGGGCAAATGGTTCGACCGTTTGGTTAAGTATATGGAGGTGTATATAGTTTTAATACGAATACGACCGTTGGGCATATACGACAAGAATAACGGTCGGAACAGTAAGTTCAAACGGTCGACCGAAGGAGATGGTGCGGTCGACCGAAACTGGACAGGGAAAACACAAACTGGATTACTTGATCATCCGGTCGACCAAACGGCCTGTATCGGTCGACCGAATGTGGGCAGACAGTTAGGGTTCAGGTTAGGTGTTTTCCAGTCAAAGTTTGGGTGATCTATTGAAGTCCAAATTATGTGAAATTTCGTGTGTGACTTCTATAGGGAACTTAGTGTGTGATTAAGTTGATTTTATCTCAAGTATGCTCAATTACACTTTGTTCCTAAGACTCAAAAGAAATCAAGATTACATGTCTTCTATTTAGCTTTAATTACATGTCTTGACTTCATTTCCTTCTTTCTTTAGTCTTGATCACCTGTAGAGGTTAGCACAATACAATATATATGCAATGCATAGTGTGTGCTACTCTAATTAAGATTAGGTTGATTAAATCATCAAAACATATGATTAAGGCCAAAAAGCCAACAGAAATGTGAGTCACTTTAATAAAAGTTTCTTTATTATGTTGTTTGCTTTATGTTTCTTGTTTTACTTTGTTTAATTTCATTTTATTAGTTTTAGTAGCTTAGTTAATATACTTTCCTTGCTTAGTATAATAGTTAGTTTAATGTTTAGTGAGTAGTTGCATCCCCTTTGGGGGGTGGAGTAGAAGTTCATACATGCAAATGAGAATGGAATGAATGCTTTATTTACAATGTGTTGATAAAACATGAATGTATGTTTGCTTGTTTTGGATAGAATTTATAACTTGATGAGTTTTGCCAAAATGATTAGACACCTCTCATGCTTGTTTAGGTTCTGAAATAAACAACTTGTATATGTAAATGTTAATCAACTAGGATGGTGAATGGATTGATAAGTTTTGCCATAACATTTAGAAACTTCCTATGCATGATAACACCACCTTTATTTGTGCTTAAAGAATGTGTTCAACACCCACCTCTTTGCATGTGTGCACTCACTCCACCCCTTAGGGGTTTTTCCACTTCTTAATTCCAGCAATCTTCTTTCGTTCTTAGTTAAGTTTTAGTAAATCGTTTGTTGTTTTCTTTCGCATTTCGTATTTCGTAGTGTAGTGTAGCGTAGAGTAGCATAATCAACTCACTTCTCCATTCTTTCGCCACTTGATTTCATGCAAACGAGAGGCTGATCACCTCCCTGAGGACGACCCGTATTTGCCACCGCTTCAACGCGGTTGTGCACTTGGGGTTCAAATTAAAACGTTCAACAGACCCCTAAGGGGTGGAGTGAGTGTACACATGCAATAAGATTGTGAAGAATGCAATCACTAACCTAGTTGACTAACAGTAACATACACTAGTTGGTTATTTAAGAACCTAAACAAGCATAGTCTAATAGTTGTGGCAAAACCCATCAAGTTACATTTTCTATCCTAACAAGAAAACATACATTCTTATTTTTCAACATATTTCATAACAAAGAATTCATTTCCATTCTTTATTGCATAAAAAACCATCTCCACCCCCCAAAGGGGATGGAACTACTCACTAATAATTAAACTAACTATTATATTAAGATAGAAAAACATGTTAACTAACCTACAAGATTTAATGAAAGGAAATTAAGCTAAGCATGCAAGAAACAAGAAAGAAGCAACATAACAAGGAAAATTTTATTAATTTCAGACTCACAATACAAGTAGCATCTCCCTATTTGTGTTTTTGCTCCAAGGTTTCACTTCAAGTAGAGAGAATGGTCACCAAGCATGTAGTAGTATACAAGGGAAGATGAAGAGTTCTATTTATAGTCATCGAAAAAGGTAATCAGGGACAATCCCCCGATGTGGGACTAATACACCATTAAAAATAGACATAAAACACCATAATACATGACTCGCCAGAATCTTGTCGGATATGGAGCTGACCCGACCGCCAATCAGCGGTCTATGGAGTCCGGATTGGGTCTGGATTTGGCGTGTGGTTGTCTGGCTTGATTTCTTAGTGTGTGATGCACCCAAGTTGGTTGTTGGAGTTTAGACCCCAATCGAAGTGCCAAAATACTCATGATGGTGTGGAGTTTCTTGATTTGCTCATTGGTCCTTTGGGCTTACATCTGGGTCCTTCTCTCTTGCATCTCAGTCCTCAAGTCTTACAACTCAGTCATCTTTCTTGTTTTTAGGTCCTTTTATGCCTTGGATATAAGACACAAATGAATGCATGGAATCATGTCAATCATCTATATCCCTACACCTAACTTTTGCTAGTCCTAAGCAAAACAAAGAAAGGGAAAAATGAAAGAAAGGAAAAAACATACGTAAAACAGGAAGATCCTAACTTTCATAGGAATCACAGTTGCACTTAGCATGTGCAACAAGCCGTTAAACCTCCTTATCGCCAAGGAGAGGAGTGTTGTATCCTGAGGGTTTTCAGCGGATACACCAACAAAATCCGAACATTGATGCATTATTCAACCTAGCAACACGACTCGATGAGCTTATTTTTTTCGATCATTGGACACAGTAATCCTACGGGCTGACTTTATATATGTATCCAGTCCACACACCAAGCCTAATGAATCATTCGTGAAAGTTAATTAAGACTTATGTGAAAGACAAGGACCACTTTCACATCCTCAAGTGATACAAAGTGTAAAGTCCATTAAGGTTTTTATTTGCATTACCATTTTTCTTCTTCTTTTTGTTTCTTTTATTTCTCTTTTTTCTTACTAATTGGTGTGTAATTCTCCCAGGGTCAGGTTTCGTGCATCATTGTCTATGAGGACTTACACTATCACGTACACCTTTCCCCGCATCTCCACATAGAGCAATCCCTACAACCCGTGTAACGAGAGTTCGGTCGGTGCATCCCAAGTCAGATGACTCAAAAGCACCAAGCACAAAGTCCCCTCAGACCAAATTTTCCGAGTTATAGGAGCCGTGCAAAAACAGAGAACACCTACACCCTTATTTCTTATCTACACATGAACCAAAACCCCTACACTTAATGTCTCACAATAAGAGTTAAAGGGTCATTGACTCCAACA
Source organism: Triglochin maritima (assembly GCA_963682175.1). Classification (NCBI taxonomy): domain Eukaryota; kingdom Viridiplantae; phylum Streptophyta; class Magnoliopsida; order Alismatales; family Juncaginaceae; genus Triglochin; species Triglochin maritima. Next base: position 33,534,043 of record OY821772.1, read on the forward strand.
AACTTCCTTATAGTAATATACACGAATTATTTGACTTACTAGGTTCATTGGGGACTTCATTAATTGTTTGAGTACTACAACCCTATGATTACACTCTCCCCGAGGGAAGACCGGGGTGCATCCTTACGACTACATAAGACCTAAAGCCCGTATACTAAATATCCTAATGCATCATGTTCAAGACAATTTTGGGAGCTTTCTTTTTACTTTGCCTCTCAACGGCTTTATACATGTTAAACACACGCAACACCCACAAAACATTTCCTTTCGCAAACACATGAAGATTTTGAAAGAAATGTCAAATTTTAAAGCACCAGGCAAGCAAAAGAAGACGAGTCACCCAAGGATCATGGCATGTAGATATATAAATATTAAATACAACACACTAACAAGGCCCTAGAAATGTAAACAAAAAAATAAAAATAAAACAAAAAACACACAAAATATGTACATACGTGAAAACACCCCCCCCCCCACACACACACCTTATCCATGCATTGTCCTCAATGTATGGTAGAATGATGCCAATGCATGGATAGGGTGTACCGGACTAATGATGGTGGTCCAAGGTGCTCGAAGAGGCACCTCGCTCGAGAGCCAATAACTTCCTATAAATTTTGTCGATTTTGCTTGGCTAAAACGACATTTTGCTGCTCCACTACCATCTCAAAAATGTCGTGTTAAAAAGCGTTCCCGAGCTCACAGATGAGTTTAGGGAACTGGCTCAAACATCCTCCTCCATGTAATCAGGCACCTATGCCTCCTGAAGGCAATGGCGAAATGACGGGTCATCTTCGCAACCTCGAGGTCGATGCCTTGGCACCGTAGCAAACGCTCAAATCGTGGGATGTCCAACATGCCACACAATTTGGTCACCAGAATAGGCAAACAATGTATTTCTATAAGCTTGGAGTTCACCAAAACATCGAACCACGTTCGACAAATGCAATGAGGTGAACCATCCATGAGACTATACACCCTCAGGCTCATTCAAAGGATGTGGCACACCACTTTCACTAAGAATGGGGCTTCCCCCCAAGTTATCCAACAAGAACCACCCAAGCTCCTTTGTATTATCAAGCATAAGCTCACACGCAGGTGGGTCCTTGTTGGAGTCCAGATGAAGCATGTTTGAATGTTTTAAAATAACTGCAAGTGCACGGTTGTGTTGAAGCGGTTGTAAATACGACTCGATCCACATGGAGGTGTGTCGACTTTGGTTAGTTTTAAGGTGAGTGGGAAACAAAGGAGAGAGATATTGATTAAACTAAACTACACTAAACTAGTAGCAACAAGGAAGGAAATGAATGCACAAAACGAACTAAAACTAAGCGACTAATAAAAGAAGATAGAAATCAGGAATGGAAAACACCTAAGGGGTGGAGTGTGTGTACACATGAAATAAGTGTGGTGAATGCATAGAATAATCTCAAGTGTAGTTAGTGTTTGTTAATGCATAAGAAGTACCTAATGACAACACCTATCATTCAAAGCACTAACCTAGGTGATTAATATGAGCATGACAAGTTTGTTATTAAGAACATAAACAAGCATGGAATCTACCTAAACATTATGACAGAAACCATCAAGTAAGAGTTCTTATTAATTCAAACAAGCATACTAACATTTTCTCACATACAACAATGTTTAGCATTCATACCATTTACATAACATGTATAGACATCTACTCCACCCCCAAAGGGGGATGGAACTACTTATACATATTTAAACTAACATTTATACTAAGGAAAGAAAACATGCTTCAACAAATTATAACAAGACTAAAACAAACAAGTTAACTAAGTATGCAAGAATTGAAAAGAGGCAATATGAAGAAAACTTAACAAAATATCTATTATTACTCACTCCATAACAAGTAGCATCTCTCCACCAGGGTTTTTGCTTCAAGGCTTTTACTCCTAGTAGAGAGGATGACCACCAAGAGAGAGATGGGATACAAAGGAGGAGGAAGAGTTCTATTTATAGCCATAGAAAAAGGTAATCCGGGACAATCCCCCGGTATGGGACTAATACAATACCAATAATAGACATAACACACAATTATATATGACCCGACTAAACCGTATCGGATCCAAAGCAACCCAGAGCGCTGATTGGCGGTCTACATGGTTTGGATTCAGAGTTAATTTCAAGTGGATCAATGGCCACAGGGTAAGAGGAGCAAGCACCCATATGTGCCTCCTCATCCAAAGGTTCACAGGTGGATTCCTCAAAACCATCTTCACTCGCAACCTGGTCATTAGGCACCTCAATAATATGTCAATGTGAGTCGAACATGCCTAATACTCGGGCTCATCCGTGTTCTGAATGAAATTGTCTCCGACAACATCGTCGAAGAACACAGAATGCTTACCAAGAGTAAAGATGTTGAAATCCGTCGTGTTTCCAAAAGACAACCTCATCAAGTCGTTGCGACAAATGATCAAAGCATTAGATATCGCAAGAAATGGTCTCCCAAGGATCACTGGAATTTGTCCTTGTGGGTTGGACACAGGTTCAATATCCAAGATGATAAAATCAACTGGAAATACGAACTCACTTACTTTAATAAGGACATCCTCCACACTCCCTCGTGGAATCTTGACGGATCTGTCAGCCAACTGGAGGATTGTCCTCGTTGGTTTAAGATCGCTTATTCCAAGGTTGACATAGACAGAGTAGGGTAGGAGGTTCACAGATGCTCCCAAATCCATTAGAGTTTGAGGAATTGTCACATTACCGATCATGCAGGAGACAGTTGCAATCGGGGTCCTTGTATTTGACATGCATGGGTTGTGTCAATATCGAGCTCACATTGGCGGCCAAAAATGCATTTTTAGGAAAATTTGTTCTTCTCATAACAATACAATGGTCCTTAAGGAACTTGGCATACGGTGACATTTGCTAAACAGCGTCCAGCAATGGGATGTTCACCTTGACTTGACTAAGTACCTCAACGATTTTGTCTCAATGCTCATCATGTTTTTAGTCAACATAAAAGGGAATGGTGCCTTAGGAACATAACTATCACGAGGAGGAGTCTCAGAATTAGGTTCCTTGAAAGGCTCACGACCCTCCTCGGAAGAGTCACCAACATGGTTGACATCATGCATTTCCCCATTGTTGTCAACAACCCTTCCCGGTCTTAAGGTATGGACATTTGCATGTTGGGAAGGGTCACTTTCAACATTGTGCACGTTCTTCCCAGCCTGAGCAGGTCGACCTGTGCGATTTACCACTGGTTGACTCGGTAACTGACCCTTCTCGCGTTCATGGAGCTGATGAGCCAACTGGCTAACTTGTCATTCCAATGCTTTGACTGAATTGTTGTTGGACGCAAACATGGTTTGTGTGCTCTGCATGAACTCTTGAAGGGTTTGTTCTAGAGTGGGGTCCTTCGGGTCAACCCATTGGGGTAGTGGAGTTTGGTTAGAATAACCCGACGATGATGCCTGAGGAGGTTGGTAATTATGGTGCTAACACCTTTGATGTGGGGGTTGGTAGGTCGCCGACGGGCATGGAGGTTGATAAGGTGGAGGTTGAGGTTGAGCGTGCGAGCTCTGACCGTGACCCTCACTAGGCCCCCAAGCGAAGTTAGGATGGTTACGCCATCCCCGGTTGTAGGAGTGACTGTACTGGTAGTTACGGGGCCTCTGTTGTTACATCGCATTTGCATACTCAGTATTACTTGGAGCGTAAGCGCATTCCAAGTCATCATGTCACGTATGTCCACACCTAATACACCCAGGAGTAGTGACCTGAGCTACAAGAGCTCGGTCAAACTCTAAACTCTCAATCCTACACATGAGAACATCCAATTTTGCCTCAGACGCGATAGTTGACTCAACTTGATATGATCCAGCTTGACCAGAAGACCTGGAGGCTGGTGGCTCACTCATGGTATCCCACTCAAAGGTACGTTCAACCATCAATTCAAAAGTGTCCCATGCCTCATCGATGGGTTTCATTTGGAAATCACCCTGACACAATGTAGTTGAGGCCCTCATAAACAATCTCGCACAACTGCCATAACTCAAGTCCATGACGAGGGCACTGCTAGAGAAGGTCCTTGAACCTCTCAAAGAAAGCATGAAAATATTCAGTCTCAATCGGATACATTTGATGTATCTGTTGAGTTTTCCTTTGAGGAAAAAATCTTTTCAGAAAGACAGTAACAAAGTCATCCCAAGACCGAATAGAGATCGTCGGGAGGTTGTGCATCCATTTCTTCGCGTTATTCTTCAACGCGAAAGAAATCATCCTCAACCGAACTGAATCCTCATCAAACTGTTGAAGCTTGAACATTGAGTATACCTCCTCAAATTCTCGTATAAAAATATAAGGATCCTCCTTCTTGGCAGTGAAGGTAGGAAGCATGCTCACATATTGAGGTTTTAGTTCATAGTTGTCCCCGCGAGCTGGAGGAAGAACTATGCAAGATGGTTGCACGGTCCGAATAGGATGGGTCCGCTCCCACAAAATCATCGGCCTATCCTATCGAGCTAAAGGTGGTGGTGCACCAAGAACTTGATCCTAACCGAATGCCTCTTCCGCTCGAGTCAGAGGAGGAGGAGAAGGACTACGTGGTGGTGGGAGAGGACCGAGGTAATTCATGTATGGAAACCCTGATTGACATTATTTCATGCTTATATTTGTATCTTATATCCATTATCTTACACCTAAGCAATGCTACGTGATGAGTTTTATGTTTGAATTTCAGAAATAAATAGGTTTGAAGAGATGAAGCATAAAAGGACCCAAAAGCAGGGAAAAATGACTTAATTGTGAGACCTTGGGACTAATATGCAAGGGAGAAAGACCTGAACGTAAGACCAAAGGACCAAAGAGAAAAACAGAAAACTCCACACCATCACGGGGAGTATTTTGGCAATTCTATTCGGGTCGGAGCTCCAACAAGTGAAGTAGATGCATCAAAGACCAACAAAGACATCCAGAAAATCCTAGAATAAAATACAGCGTGATCCGGACCATATAGTCCGCGAATTGGCGGTCCAAGACCGCTAATTGGCGGTCTGTTTTGGCCCAAATCCGCTAAGATTGTATGGGTCGCGTATTAGTGTGTATTTAGTCCATTTCTGGTATTTGTTTAGTCCCGCATCAGGGGATTTTCCCGGATTGCCTTTTTCTTTGGCTATAAATAGAACTCTTCACCTTCTATTGTAAACTACACATTGCTTGGTGACATTCTCTCTAGTAAGGAGTAAGCGTTGAAGCAAAACTCAAGGTGGAGAAGAATACTACCTTCAATGTGAGTCATTGTTAATAAAATAATTGTTTTAGTTTCTTTTAATCTTGTCTTTTAATTCTTGCATGTTTCTTTAGTTTATGTTTCTTTCAATTAGCTTCTTTAATGTTCCTTTCTTGCTTAGTTGAAATTCATTACAGTAGAATATTTTATTTTGTTAATGTAGTTAGTTTAATTATGAGTGAGTAGTTCCATCCCCTTTGGGGGTGGAGTTGAGGTATGTACATGTTATGTAGGTGGTATGAATGCTAGATACTATTGTTGTGAGAGATACTAGTATGCTTGCTTGAATTAATAAGAACTTTACTTGATGGTTTCTGCCATAGTTAGTTACACTACATGCTCGTTATGTTCTTAATAACAACATTGTATTGCTCATATTAATCACCTAGGTTAGTGTTGTAAATGATAGGTTTTGCCATGAGGTACTTCTTATGCATTAACAAACACTAACCACACTTGAGCTTATTGTATGCATTCACCACACTTATTTCATGTGCACACTCATACTCCACCCCTTAGGGGTTTTCCATTCCTAAGTTTTATCTCCTTTCACTAGTTACTTGGTTTAGTTTGTTTTGTCATTTCATTTCATTCTTTCTAGTTTCCTAGTTTAGATTAGTGTAGTTTAGTGTAATCAATCTTTCTCTTCTTTCTTTACCACTCGCCTTCGAACAAACCAAAAGTCGACACACCTCCCTGTAAATCGACCCGTATTTGCCACCGCTTCAACGCGGCCGTGCACTTGCGGTTTCATTAAAACTATCAATCAAACCCAGTCTCCCCCAACCCCACGAGATGTCTCGGCCTCATGCTCCAAAGGAGCACGAGGCGGAGATGGCCGATCACCTAGACCGTCCATCTCAGAAAATTGTACTCTCTCAAGTTGAGCGCTCTCACCAGAATGAGCCCAACCTCGCATAAAACGCTCAACTCGACTCTAGAATAACACACAACAGAAGGTGTACTCAGAGGAGGAGACTACTCATAGAATATAGATGAGGAGATGACTCAGATGAGGAGGGAGAAATCCTTAGAGCTAGCGTCATGGGTAATGGGTGAAGTAGAAGCATAATCTAGCAAGCAAGGCTCAAACAACTTATGACTATGGGTCCTTATGCTAGACGACGCCTAACTTCGAGGTCACTAGTCTTGACATGCCTCACCTCCCTACAACGAAGACCACAATGCCCAACAAGTGATACCATATCCGGAGATCCAATACATCCTACTATCGACAAGGCAGGCGATGTCGATGAGGTCATGACTGTCCGAAATCCTACGACCAATGTCTACTTGGTTTTAGAATTAAGGCTTTGATTAAGAGTGATTTTGGGGAAAAGGAAAGGGTGATGAAATCCCCCACCTTATCTTGTATGGGACAGCCCCTCCTTAGTAGTGTTTTGAGTCTTAATCTAGCAATCAACTCTTCAATCAAACTCTCACCTCACTCTTATCCCAATGCAATTCCTACTCACTAATGCATGGTCATTCAAATTGCATGAATGAGAGTAGGAAATGTGTACCTCACGCCAGCACTCATCAACTGAAAGTAAAACTAAAATAAAAGACAACTACGTGTCTAAGTCAAGTATATGATGCATGACCTAAACAAGTAAGAATGCCTAATCTTTTGCTATGGATTTTAGTGGTCAAGTTGATTCAAGGGGATTGATTGTTAATCTGGGAGCAAACTAAAAGTCACAACATGCAAGATTACGCTCCCAGACAACTAAACTGAAACAACAAACAACCTGAACAAAAATTGGAGCAAAAGAAGCTCATCAGGCCGCCAATTGGCGGTCCCACACCACTGATTGGCGGTTCCTGTGGTGGATTTCTTCCTCCCCTTGATCCTGATGATCCCTGAAAAGCCAACACTAAAAACAAAAAATTAAAACCACTCGAATCGTCCAAACCAAAGTCTGGATAGAACACCTCCCCGACAACGGCGCCAAAAAAATTATTTGAATGTTTTAAAATAACCGCAAGTGCACGGCCGCGTTGAAGTAGTGGAAAATACGGGCCGGTCCACAGGGAGGTGTGTCGACTTTGGTTATTTCGAAGGTGAGTGGGAAACAAAGGAGAGAAAGATTGATTAAACTAAACTACACTAAACAAGTAGCAACAAGGAAGGAAATGAAAGCACAAAACGAACTACAACAAAGAGACTAATAAAAGAAGATAAAAATCATGAATGGAAAATCCCTAAGGGGTGGAGTGTGTGTACACATGAAATAAGTGTGGTGAATGCATAAAATAAGCTCAAGTGTAGTTAGTGTTTGCTAATGCATAAGAAGTACCTAATGACAACACCTATCATTCAATGCACTAACCTAGGCGATTAATATGAGCATGACAAGTTTGTTATTAAGAACATAAACAGGCATGGAATGTACCTAACATTATGGCAAAACCATCAAGTAAAAGTTCTTATCAATTCAAACAAGCATACTAACATCTCTCACAAACAACAATGTCTAGCATTCATACCATCTACATAACATGTATAGACATCTACTCCACCCCCAAAGGGGGATGGAACTACTCACACATATTTAAACTAACATTTATACTAAGGAAGGAAAACATGCTTAAACAAATTATAACAAGACTAAAACAAACAAGTTAACTAAGTATGCAAGAATTGAAAAGAGGCAATATGAAGCAAACTTAACAAAACATCTATTACTACTCACTCAATAACAAGTAGCATCCCTCCACCAGGGTTTTTGCTTCAAGGCTTTTACTCCTAGTAGAGAGGATGCCCACCTAGAGAGAGATGGGATACAAAGGAGGAGGAAGAGTTCTATTTATAGCCATAGAAAAAGGTAATCCGGGACAATCCTCCGGTATGGGACTAATACAATACCAAAAATAGACATAACACACAATTATACATGATCCGACTAAATCACATTGGATCCGGAGCAACCCAAACTGTCAATCAACGGTCCCAGACCGCTGATTGGCGGTCTACAAGGTTTGGATCCAGTCTGGATTTTTTGTGAGCTTTCCTGGATGGCTTTCTTCCTGTGTGATGTATCCAAGTCGGTTGCTGAAGCTCCGACTCGAATTGAATTGCCAAATTACTCTCCATGATGGTGTGGAGCTTCTTGATTTGCTCATTGGTCCTTTGGGCTTACATTCAGGTCATTCTCCCTTGCATCTTAGTCCCTAAGTCTCTCAACTCAGTCATTTTTCCTACTTTCAGGTCATTTTATGCCTCTTCTCCTCAATCCTGTTTATTCCTGAAAATCAAACATAAAACTTGTTATGCAGCATTGTTTAGGTGAAAGATAACGAATATAAGACAGAAATGTATGCATGATATGATGTCAATCAAATCAGAAAAGGCTCAACGGCCGTGGGACATGGGGTAGAGACACTTTCTGGTATGGGCATATGCTGAGGTGTGTCCCCCTCACTAACAGTCTCAACTGAATCATCCAACAAACACTCCCTTTGTATATTCATGTTTGATGCCAGCTCACTCAGTTGCATTGCAAAGACATGCAATGAGTTTTCGCTGGACAAACAAACATTCTCAACGGGTTGCATTGGTGATAGGGGTGTTTGTTGATTTGGTGGTATTTTCTCTAATTGGTAAATGAGGTTGAGATTTAAAGAATTGTCCAAGGGTTCTTGTTGCCTACCAGAGTTGAACACATGAAACTCGACACTCATGTTACCGAATGAGAGCTTCATGAGACCATTTCTACAATTAATTAAGCCATTGGAGGTTGCCAGAAATGGTCTACCCAAAATCAAAGGTATTTGAGAGTGGGTGTTCGCAACAGTGTTTGTGTCGAGGACAACAAAATCTACCGGAAATATAAAATCTCTAACTTTGATGAGCACGTCCTCGATAATCCCCTTTGGGACACAAATGGATCTATCCGCCAATTGGAGGGTGATCTTAGTTGATTTCAATTCTCCCAAGTTTAGCTGTTGATAAACAGAAAATGTGAGGAGGTTGACCATTGATCCTAAGTCAAGCAATACATTACTCTTGCTAGTGTCCCCAATCGTACACTGAATAGTAGGACACCCAGGGTCCTTGTACTTTGTGTATGTAGGATTGGACAAAAGTAAGCTTACACTTGCAGATAAGAATACTTTCTTAGGAACATTGATCTTCTTCTTGGTTGTGCATAGATCTTTTAACACTCTGGCATATTGAGGTATTTGTGATGACATCCAACAAGGGGAAGTTAATCTTCACTTTCTTAAAGATCTCTAATATCTTATCCATTGTGTCACAACTTTTTGGTAAACCTACTAGGATAGGGAGGTTTTGGCAGATAGGTTTTCTGCGGTGCCTGAGAAGGAGGCATTGGTGTATTACCCTCACCCTCAGCCTCTTCTTCACCATCATTCAAACTGAGGGGCTGCATAGATGGTGGTGGTGGCAAGGAAAGGTGATTGCCAACCTGCTTTCCATTCCTTAAGGTTAGAATGACATTGATTGCCAACCTACTAGGATAGGGAGGTTTTGGCAGACAGGTTCCTCCACATGGTTCACTTGCCGCCTCCGAGGTACAAAATTCTCATTTTACATGTGTTGTTGCTGGTACATGTGGGGGTTAGCCTCAGGCTGGCTTGGCAGAGTGTCTCTCTCTCTCATGTACAGACTGAGCCAATTGTTTCATCTGAAGCTCTAGAGATTTGATGGTCTGCTGATTTGAAGGGAGAACTTGACTTGTGGTTGACATAAAAAAATTTATTGAGTTCTCGAGTCCACGAGTCAAGGTATCAAGAGAATTGAATCGGGTTTCCATATTGTTGGAATTTAGGAAACCCGATTGGATCGTGATTTGAGTTTGGGGTGGCTGATAAGATGGTGCACGCATGGGAGGTTGGTGTGGTAGGTTAGGTGGTCGAGAGAAGTTTGAAGGACCACCCGGGGCATTGTTTTCATTCTATGAAAAGTTAGGGTGGTTCCTCCATCGAGGGTTATATGATGATGAGTTTGAGTTATTCCTGGCACTATCATAGATGACATTGACATGTTCCATCTCAAGAGGAAAGGACGCACACTCGCCTCGTACATGACCTATCCTACCACATGAATGACAGGGAACTGGACTAGATGCAGACACATGAGACGTACCTTGTTGGTTTTGGAGCTCAATCGAATCCATACGGTGCATTAAGGTTTCCATGCGTGCCTCGGTGGTCGTAGTGGTATCGACAGCAAATGCGGAACCCGATTAAGTCGAGTTTGAGATCCTTGCTCCTATGCTAGATGATGCTGGTGGTTCCTTCACACTCTCCCACTGAATAGTTTTCTCAGTAAGGTCTTCTAGGAAAGCTCATGCCTCCCTTTCATCATTTCCTAAGAACTCTCCTTGACACATGGACTCAAGGATCGTTCAGGATGGGATGTGAAAACCCTCGTAAACAATCTGACACAAGCTCCACAATTTGATGTCATGGTGAGAGCATGACGATAGTAGCTCCTTGAGCCTCTCTAAGTATGTATGGAATGATTCAGTCTCATGCTGATAAAACGAATTGATTTCGTTCCTCAATTTTTGAGTCTGATGATTTGGAAAGTACTTCTTGAGGAATGCAGATTGAAACTTATCCCAAGTCCTAAAGGTGTTCGCCTGGTTGCTATAATACCACTTCTTGGCATCATCCTTCAGTGCAAAGGGGACAAGCCTAAGATGGATGGAGTCTATGCTAAGGTGTTGCAGCTTGAACATAGCACAAACCTCCTCAAATTTCCTGAGAATGATATAGGGGTCACCCTTCCCAGTAAAGTGAAAGAGCATGGATATAAACTGAGGCTTAACCTCAAAGTGGTTCTCATTCGCTTCTGGCAATACGATGCACGAAGGTAGAGCAGTACGACTCGGGTAGCATCAATCACGCAGAGAAACGGGAACAAGAACGGGTGGAATGGGTAAGATAGGTGGGTTCAGCAACTGCTCCTCCTCGCGGTACTGAGCAACCATGGAACCCTGACCGTTTGCGACACGAGAAGATGAAGGCGTCGAGAAATCGACTACCGAGGCAGGATTGACGATACGCCTCGTCAAACGGTCACTCTCGTCTCGTGCCCACACAAGCATGCACAAAGGTGTACACACAAACCAAACAAGACTCAAACAAAAGAGAGAATGACTCGGGAGAAAAGGGAAGAAGTCCTTATGCTACGGTGGGTGGGTACAGGTAGAAGCACACAAGCAAACAAGACTCAAACAGCGTAAGGTCGCTATAGGTCCTTACAGCTAGACGACGCCTAACTGCGAGGTCACGCAGCCTCAACACACCTCACCTCCCTCAACAAGTTAAGCCTTGAAGCATAAACCATGGTGGAGAGAGGCTACTTGTAATTGAATGAGTAATAATAGATGTTTTGTTAAGTTTTGTTCATATGGTCTTCTTTTCAATTCTTGTATACTTAGTTAAGTTGTTTTAGTCTTCTTATAATTAGTTTAAGCATGTTTTCTTTCCTTAGTATAAATATTGGTTTAAATATGTGTGAGTAATTCCATCCCCTTTGGGGGTGGAGTAGATGTATATACATGTTATGTAGATGGTATGAATGCTAGACATTGTTGTTTGTGAGAAATGTTAGTATGCTTGTTTGAATTAATAAGAACTCTTACTTGATGGTTTCTGCCATAATGTTTGTAGGATTTCATGTTTAATTATACATATATATTTTTCGAATTTTTATGTATAATAAGGATCAATTTTCAATTTTCTAGAATCTATTGCATGCATTGGTTTGTTTTAACAAACTAGTTTCAAAAACTCTATTAAAACAAATATAAAGGAGCTCCAAAATTCATACCTAGAAGTTCTCTAAAACTTCTCGAAGATTCGGAGACCGTTGGGATGCTCCTCGCTGCGCCGGATGCCTCCGAGTATTCACCAAACTCTAAACAAGATCGGAGAGAGGGAAGCTAGTCTCTCAATCTCCAATTGGGTTTAGAATCCAATTACTAACCCCTCTTTAATTCTCTTGACAAGATGATCTCTTAAGAACTAAACTAAACTTAAGAATTTATGGAATTTTCGTGGAGAATTAAGGAGAGAGATTTTGCATGAAAAGCAATATTAATTAAGATGTAGGAAGGCAATGAGATAACCTCTATTTATAGGTTCTCTCCAAATTACCTATTCATGTGCAACCTCTTGCCCATGATTTCATGAAAAATTCCATCTAACCATCCATTATTTATTAATAAATATTATTAGCCACGAATTAAATCAATTATGGACCAATTCCATGCATGATCTAATTAATTCTTCAATTAATTCTGCATAAAACCGTCTGGACCGGTCGACCGTTTCAAGGTGCGGTCGACCGCTAGAACCAATGTTTCGGTCGACCGTTCAACATTCGGTCGACCGTTCGTAACAGGAACTATTCCATCGCAATGTTCGGTCGACCGACCGATCACTTTCGGTCGACCGTTCGAACAGATGAAAATTCCCTGTTATCGGTCGAGACTCGTCCGGTCGACCGTGCCCTTCCGGTCGACCGTTCACTGCTATCCGGTCGACCGTTTGAGCCCTGTTTTGCAGACTTGTCAATTTTTGGTTTAACCCCTACAAAATTTGACATTTCGGGATTAGTAGTAAATTCACAACTTTTGTAACATATTATCCTATGTAATGATCAATCATTACACCCCATAATATTTACATCACATATGAATTTAATTTAGATTCTAATTATGTTATTAATCACAACATAACTTTGATTTTGCTTTGTTCACCCCATGTGTCATATTTTCTACATGAAACCCGACACATCTTATGAACTCAAAATCCTCATTCCTTGTTTCCCAGTTTTGTGGTGTGACCTATGGGAGGATCTAAACTAAGTTGGCAGTGATATTAAGAGCTTAATATCACAAGCTATAAGCGGTATCTAGCTACACATTATAGCTCCTAATTAGTTAGATGTCTTAATTCCACTCGAACCAAAACCCGATCCATTTAGTGATGGTGTGCACCACTTGTGTCCGTCCCTTGCCTCATGATATTAAGAATACACACAAAGTAGTATTGTGTCATCTTTGTCTTAGTATTCATTTCTTGATCTCTTTAAGCTAGTTATAAATATGTGACTTAACTCAAATCACATTGTGCACATTATAACTTTGCTTTATCAAGGGGCCCACTAATATCATCACTCAATTAAGAGGGGCAATGATAGTCTTTTGACTAACTATCTTCTCCAACAAAAGTTGTACTTAACCAACTAATGCCTTTACACTACACTCATCGATAGCTCAAGACACTAGTCTAATTAAGAACTCCTTAAGGGATTAGATATAAGTCTCATATCAAAGGACCAAAGACACAGTAAAATATTAATGACACAGAAACACATTTCTATAATATTTTACTTATTAGGTCTATTCAGTATACAAAAGTAATATTTTCCTCTTTTGCATACCCGTGTTGTCACTCACTTGTAGAGCTACAATGATCTATGACCAACACGACAATCTTAACTCGGTAATTAATGTTCCATGTTAATTACCATGATTGCGAATATCTTTTGTTTTATGTAAACCAATATCTTTTAGAGCTCTACGGTTAATGACCAAGAGTCTCTTCCTTAACACTTCCAAAAGACGAATAACATAAACAAGGAACAAAACGATTTCTCATTCAATTCATAATAATTGGCATTTAAAAGTAAAACTTTTAGAACACATTCCCTTCAATCTCCCACTTGTTATTAAAGTTTTCTTTCTCATACATACTCAATGCATAAAACAATAATAACTAGGGTAAACCCCATTACATATCAATCATCAAGCCAATCTACATGGTTCCTCAATCCCATGGACTCGAAATGCATTTCGCCCTTGGCTTGGGATAAGGGTTTTGTGAATGGATCAGCTGTGTTGCTGTTGGTGTCCACCCATAACAGATTTATTTTGCCTTCGTCGATGAGGTCACGTGTCACGAAGTACTTACGATCCATGTACTTCACTTTGTGGTGTGATCTAGGATCCTTGATTTGCGAGATAGATGCACTATTATCGTAAAATAGCTCGATGGGTCCCTCGCTCGTGGGAACTACTCCAAGCTCTTCAAGGAACTTCTTGATCCACACTCCTTCCTTGCTCGCTTCAGCGACAGCCATTACTTCTGAAGCAGTGGTTGAATCGGCCGTAGTGGTTTGCTTCCAGCTACGCCAACTCACAGCTCCACCATTCAGAAGAAAGACGTATCCTGATTGCGACCTTCTATCGTCTGGATCACTCATGAAACTCTCATCCGAGTAACCTTCAGCTATCAATTCCCTTTGTCCTCCATAAACAAGAATCTTATCCTTAGTCTGGTTAAGGTACTTCAGGATATTCTTGACCGCAGTCCAATGCTCAGGACCTGCGTTGGATTGGTGACGACTTGTCACGCTTAGAGCATACGAGACATCTGGTCTTGTGCAAGTCATTGCGTACATGATCGACCCAATTGCCGAAGCATAAGGGACATCCTTCATGTACTCTAAGTCCTTACGTGATTGCGCACGTTGAGACTTCTTGAGTTGCACACCCATACTCATTGGCACACTGCCCTTTTTGGAGTTGTTCATCTTGAACCTTTCCAAGACCTTGTCAATGTATGCACGTTGACTGAGGCCAATGAGTCTACGGGGTCTATCTCGATATATCTTGATTCCCAAGATGTATTGAGCCTCACCCATGTCTTTCATCGAAAATGCAGATTTCAATGAACTTCTCGTTTGCTCAAGCAAAGGAATATGATTGCCCATAAGCAATATGTCATCGACATATAGGATTAGGAATACTACATGGCTCCCACTAACCTTCTTGTATACACAAGGTTCTTCCTTACTTTGAATGAAGTGAAGCTTCTTCACTTCCTCGTCAAAGCGTTTGTTCCAACTCCTTGATGCTTGCTTCAATCCATAGATGGATCTTTGAAGCTTGCATACCTTCTCGCTATTCTTTGGATCTTCAAAACCTTGAGGTTGTACCATGTACACATCCTCCTCCAAATTCCCATTCAGGAACGCTGTTTTGACATCCATTTGCCATATTTCATAATCGTGAAATGCGGCAATAGCGAGCATGATCCGAATAGACTTGAACATGGCAACCGGTGAAAAAGTTTCATCATAGTCAATTCCTTGAACTTGAGTGAAACCCTTTGCTACAAGCCTCGCTTTGGAGGTTGTCAAGTTCCCATCCATGTCCATCTTCCTCTTAAAAACCCATATATTATGAATGGCCTTTTTCCCTTGAGGAAGGTCAACCAAGTCCCATACTTGATTATCATAAATGGATTCTATTTCGGATTCCATGACCTTAAGCCATAGTTTGGAGTCTTCCCTTTCCATTGCCTCTTGGAAGGTTAAGGGATCATTGGTATCTAGTACCATGATTTCATGAAGTCCCAGATATAAATCGGGTTTCTTCCTTTCCCTTGTTGACCTTCTAAGTTCTTTTGGTTCTTCTCGTGCCTCTCGAACTTCCTCCACAATCTCTTGAGGAGTGGGTTCATGTTCAACTCTTGAACGCACACTTGGTGGGGATGATTGAGATTCTCTCACAATTTCTTGCGAGGGTCTCTCACTCACGCTCCCACTAACCAAAGGAATCTCGGTTGGGCCTTCATGATCTTTAATGTCATCATTCATTTCATGATCTTGTAGAGTATCTTGAGTTTCCTCAAGCACAACCCTACTCCCACTACTTTTTACTCTTTCTAGAAATTCCTTTTCCAGAAATGTGACATTCCTCTCTACAATCACTCGATTGGAGGTGATATGCCAAAAGTAGTATCCTCTTGTCTCACGAGGATAACCAATAAAGAAGAACTTATCCGCTTTTGGTTGAAGTTTGGTTGACATCAATCTCTTGACGTAAGCCTCACAACACCAAATCTTGAGAAAACTGAGCTTAGGTGTTTTACCACTCCACAGCTCATAGGGAGTTTTCTCCACAGATTTGGATGGAACATTATTTAGTGTGTAAGCCGCAGTTTGTAGTGCATAACTCCAAAAGTAAAGAGGTAATTCCGCATGACTCATCATTGACCGAACCATATCGAGCAATGTCCTATTCCTCCTTTTGGATACCCCATTCCACTGAGGTGTACCGGGAGGGGTGAGTTGAGGTACAATACCAAACTCCTTTAGGTATGAGTCAAATTCGGCACTCAAGTACTCACCTCCACGATCCGTTCGTAGAGACTTGATTTTCTTGTCGAGTTGGTTCTCTACTTCATTCTTGAATTCTTTGAACTTGTCAAAGGATTCACTTTTGTTTCTCATTAGATAAACATAGCAATAACGACTATAATCATCCGTGAACGTAATGAAGTACCTGAAACCATCTCGTGCACTAGTACTCATTGGACCACATACATCGGAATGTATCAAATCCAACAAACCACTCGCCCTTGGGCCTTTCTTCTTGAAAGGCTTTTTGGTCATTTTTCCCATTAGACATGGTTGGCACGTCTCCAATGATTTAAAATCAAGTAGACCAAGAAGGTTAGCTTCTTGCAATTTCTTGATGCGCTTTTCATTTATGTGACCAAGACGATAGTGCCACAAGAGAGTATCATTCTCGTGAGTGGTCTTAAGTCTTTTGTTATTGATATTAAAGATTTGTTTATTATCCAATTCAAGCAAATAGAGACCATTCCTTATGAACGCATTTGCATAGAACACACCATTCTTCGATATAGACAAACAAGAATTTGAAATATTTATATTAAAATTATCCATATCCAGACATGATACAGAAATAATATTCTTGCTAATCGAATGTACATAATAAACATTCTTTAGACATAAATTTAAACCACTACATAATTGAAGCACCACATAACCTTGTGCAACCGCAGACACGTTTGCACCATTTCCGACCTTCAATTCTACCTCGTTCCTTACGAGTTCCTTCCTATCCATGAGTAGCTGCACATTAGAAACTATGTGAGCACAAGATCCGGTATCAATTACCCAATCTTGGACAGAGGTGGCTAAATTTATTTCAATAACAAATATACCTTTGGCCTTTTTGGTGCGCCTTCGTTCAATCACTCCGTTGTCAAGGTCTTCCTTGTACTTGGGGCAATTTGGCCGGATGTGTCCTTTTTCACCGCAGTGAAAGCACTCCGTATTGGGAGTTGGAGATTTCTGAGATTTCCCCCTCGAGGCACTCGCACAAGCACCTCCTACTCCCTTGCTCTTGATTGAACCACTTTTGGTAGATTTGCCCTTTCCTTTACTAATCTTATGACCCCTCCCATGGACGGCAAGGACTTGCTTGTCCCTACCCTTGCCCATGTCAACTTCAGCAGTTTTGAGAGCGTTGTGCAGCTCCTCAAGACTCACCCCTTTTTCACGCACGTGATAATGCATCACAAAGTCCTTAATGGACGGGGCTAGAGAGCCAAGAATCATATCTTCAGCAATGTCCTCGGGCATTGGTGAAGAGAGCTTTGCCAACTTCTCAAGGTATCCTTGCATCGTGAGAAAATGCATAGATACTGATGTTCCCTCCGCCATATGGCACCTGGTGAGTGCGATGGTGGTCTTATAGCGCTCCGTTCGGGCACTATCCATGAACATCTTAGATAAAGCCTCCATGGTCTTCTTGGGTTTTGAATCCAAGTATTTCGCTTGGAGCGAGTCACCCATGGATGCTAGCATAAGACCGTGAACCTGGTTCTCTTGGTCTTCCCACTTGGCCTTAGCCTCTTTCTCTTCATCGGTTAATCTCTCATTCCACTTTGGGATTGGACCTTCCAAAATGTGAGATAGTTTCTCAAACTTTAACACGATGTTGAGTTTGAGTTGCCAACTAATGAAGTTTGAGCCATCATTTGCTAAAGGGTGTTTTTCTATCAAGGATCGTACGATAGGTTGGATGTTCGACATTTTTCTACAAAATAAATCATACAGGTTTTAATGCCAATTTTATGTTTTAATACACATGCATACATATATCGAATATATAAATGTAAATATTGCAAATAAAAATTTTGCCCATAAATGCAACAATCCAAGATCCTATCAATTGTAATATAGACTAGCTAAGGGCTATCGAATACATTACAATGTTAAGGTAAGAAAACATTTTTCTAATCACAACCTTTTTGAATTTTAGCAACATTTAGCATCTTCAAACTTTTGTGACTCTTGTCGTTTTAATTATGAGGGAATACGACCTATCCTCGTAAGAAAAACTTTTTCCCAAAACCGAGCGAGGGCTCTAGGTAATGTTAAGAAAACTTATTTTCATTTGATACGAGATACGTTTATCTATTGTATTCACAACTAAACATACTTGGGGTTCACTAGGGTGAGACACACCTCATATATTTAATTGTGGCACAACAACAGACAACCTTTATACCTCCCACTATTCCCAAAGATAGAGGGAGTTATCTCCCGCTAAGGGCGAGCAGAGTATCCCTCGATCAATGGCTGCTAGTGGATGAAATAAGAAGGAAACTTATTCTTAATTTTTGTTGGACAATTTTAACATGTCATTTAGAATTTTAGGTTATCATGCATATTAATATTCATACACATCCTAACATTCACCACATTCATCACATGCATAGCAGAAATTAAAAAACAGAAATTAAACATTCACACAATCCACATCGTGTGAGTTTATATGTTCCCTTCGATCCTTGATCCTCGATCCCCGATCCTCGATCGATGCGCTACAGCGGCGACTTCCTCTTGCACCGGAGATGTAGATTTTACAGAAAATAAATATGCTCCTCACATTCGATAAAACCGACTAGTGCAAGTCCTATGTAAAAACCTCTCATATGCAAATGCAACTATCTAAAAGATGGAAAAAGAGAGAGTATTGGCTTTTACATACATAAGCCCCTGTATTATTATAATAACATACATTCACAATCGCTGATTTGGAACATATAAACTCACAATCCTGCAAAGCAACTCAAGCATCGATGCACGCAATTGCTATAAACTACACAACCTAGTTTATCAAGCATCTAGAATCCCAAACAATTCTTTGAAAAACATTTTGAAATCCATTAAAAACATTTTTCATGCATTCATAGTTCACAAATTAATTATGAACCGCTGTCCATCCAATTTCCAATGGAAAGATGAATCGCAGTTTTTCGGTTTTGTTGATTCTCTTACAAAGTAATCGTTTATACTTAAAACGAAATTATTGCAAGTTAGACTTATGTCCAAATCATAATTCTAGTAATTTCATGACATGTTTTAAACATTCAAAACATTTAAAAAGAATTATTACAAAGAATTATTTCAACAAACATTTAAAGACCGAAAAACCGGTAAAACGAATTGTTTAAATCGTAGATGGTAAACTAAATTTGTTTACAGCCCTGAATCATAATAAAATTGAACCCTAAGCTCTGATACCATTGTAGGATTTCATGTTTAATTATACATATATATTTTTCGAATTTTTAGGTATAATAAGGATCAATTTTCAATTTTCTAGAATCTATTGCATGCATTGGTTTGTTTTAACAAACTAGTTTCAAAAACTCTATTAAAACAAACATAAAGGAGCTCCGAAATTCATACCTAGAAGTTCTCTAAAACTTCTCGAATGCCTCCGAGTATTCACCAAACTCTATTAAAACAAACATAAAGGAGACCGTTGGGATGCTCCTCGCTGCGCCGGATGCCTCCGAGTATTCACCAAACTCTAAACAAGATCGGAGAGAGGGAAGCTAGTTTCTCAATCTCCGATTGGGTTTAGAATCCAATTACTAACCCCTCTTTAATTCTCTTGAGAAGATGATCTCTTAAGAACTAAACTAAACTTAAGAATTTATGGAATTTTCGTGGAGAATTAAGGAGAGAGATTTTGCATGAAAAGCAATATTAATTAAGATGTAGGAAGGCAATGAGATAACCTCTATTTATAGGTTCTCTCCAAATTACCTATTCATGTGCAACCTCTTGCCCATGATTTCATGCAAAATTCCATCTAACCATCCATTATTTATTAATAAATATTATTAGCCACGAATTAAATCAATTATGGACCAATTCCATGCATGATCTAATTAATTCTTCAATTAATTCTGCATAAAACCGTCTGGACCGGTCGACCGTTTCAAGGTGCGGTCGACCGCTCGAACCAATGTTTCGGTCGACCGTTCAACATTCGGTCGACCGTTCAACATTCGGTCGACCGTTCAACATTCGGTCGACCGTTCGTAACAGGAACTATTCCATCGCAATGTTCGGTCGACCGACCGATCACTTTCGGTCGACCGTTCGAACAGATGAAAATTCCCTGTTATCGGTCGACACTCGTCCGGTCGACCGTGCCCTTCCGGTCGACCGTTCACTGCTATCCGGTCGACCGTTTGAGCACTGTTTTGCAGACTTGTCAATTTTTGGTTTAACCCCTACAAAATTTGATATTTCGGGATTAGTAGTAAATTCACAACTTATGTAACATATTATCCTATGTAATGATCAATCATTACACCCCATAATATTTACATCACATATGAATTTAATTTAGATTCTAATTATGTTATTAATCACAACATAACTTTGATTTTGCTTTGTTCACCCCATGTGTCATATTTTCTACATGAAACCCGACACATCTTATGAACTCAAAATCCTCATTCCTTGTTTCCCAGTTTTGTGGTGTGACCTATGGGAGGATCTAAACTAAGTTGGCAGTGATATTAAGAGCTTAATATCACAAGCTATAAGCGGTATCTAGCTACACATTATAGCTCCTAATTAGTTAGATGTCTTAATTCCACTCGAACCAAAACCCGATCCATTTAGTGATGGTGTGCACCACTTGTGTCCGTCCCTTGCCTCATGATATTAAGAATACACACAAAGTAGTATTGTGTCATCTTTGTCTTAGTATTCATTTCTTGATCTCTTTAAGCTAGTTATAAATATGTGACTTAACTCAAATCACATTGTGCACATTATAACTTTGCTTTATCAAGGGGCCCACTAATATCATCACTCAATTAAGAGGGGCAATGATAGTCTTTTGACTAACTATCTTCTCCAACAAAAGTTGTACTTAACCAACTAATGCCTTTACACTACACTCATCGATAGCTCAAGACACTAGTCTAATTAAGAACTCCTTAAGGGATTAGATATAAGTCTCATATCAAAGGACCAAAGACACAGTAAAATATTAATGACACAGAAACACATTTCTATAATATTTTACTTATTAGGTCTATTCAGTATACAAAAGTAATATTTTCCTCTTTTGCATACCCGTGTTGTCACTCACTTGTAGAGCTACAATGATCTATGACCAACACGACAATCTTAACTCGGTAATTAATGTTCCATGTTAATTACCATGATTGCGAATATCTTTTGTTTTATGTAAACCAATATCTTTTAGAGCTCTACGGTTAAGGACCAAGAGCCTCTTCCTTAACACTTCCAAAAGACGAATAACATAAACAAGGAACAAAACGATTTCTCATTCAATTCATAATAATTGGCATTTAAAAGTAAAACTTTTAGAACACATTCCCTTCAATGTTTAGGTACATTCCATACTTGTTATGTTCTTAATAACAAACTTGTCATGCTAATATTAATCACCTAGGTTAGTGCTTTAAATGATAGGTCTTGCCATTAGGTACTTCTTATGCATTAACAAACACTAAGTACACTTGTGCTTATTGTATGCATTCACCACACTTATTTCATGTGTACACACACTCCACCCATTATGGGGTTTCCCATTCCTGAGATTTATCTTTCTTCTTAGTAGTTGCTTAGTTTAGTTTAGTTCATTTCATGCTTTCATTTCCTCCTTTCTAGTTTACTAGTTTAGTTTAGTGTAGTTTAGTTAATCAATCATTTCTCTCCTTTCTTTTCCACTCACCTTCGAATAAACTAAAGTTGACACACCTCCCTGTGGATCGACTCATATTTGCCACCGCTTCAACGCGGTCGTGCACTTGCGGTTAATTAAAATGTTCAATCACTCGCATGTACTGAATAGCATGCACATCATTACTCGACTCGCCCCCGTCCTCTTCATGATCGGAATCATCAATGATGTAAGTATTTGTATTTTCATGAATTAGGAGGTACTCTTCTTCTATTTCTTCTTCCACATCCCAGATAAGATTGATTTCCATGGGGTCCTCGAAAGATGTCGGCTGCCTAGCCATATTGAACACATGGAATGTCGCGATCAAGTTCCCGAACGACAATTTCATGAGTCCAGTTCTACAATTGATTAAGGCATTTGACGTTGCCAGAAAGGGTCTACCCAAAATCAATGGAATCTGAGAATGGGTAGTCTTGACTGGTTCAGTTTCAAGGACAAAGTCAACAAGAAATATGAAATTGCCGACCTTGATTAGGACATCTTCAATGACCCCCATTAGGATTTTGATCAAACGATCAGCCAACTGTAAAGTTGTTTTCGTAGGTTTGAGCTCGCCTGGGCTTAATTATTCATAAACTGAAGCTGGTAAGAGGTTAACAGTTGATCCTAGATGTAGAAAACATTATTAATGTGAGAATCCCCAATGACACATGAAATTGTTGGACTTCCTGTGTCTTTCAAATTTACGTACGTTGGGTTTGAAATGATCGAACTCACATTAGCCACCATAAAGGCTTTGCTAGGGATGTTGGTTTTCTTCTTAGTCGTACAAAGATACTTCAAGAATTTTGCATAGGGAGGTATTTGTTGAATCATGTCTAACAAAGGAATGTTAACATTCACTTTCTTGAATATCTCCAGCATTTTATCCACAATGTCACTCTGTTTCTTAGTCAATCTATTAGGATATGAAGCCTTTGGCACATAGGATTTCTGCCGTGCCTGAGAAAGAGGCGTTGGTGTATTACCCTCAGCCTCCTTCTCACCACCATTCCCACGGAGAGGCTGAAAAGGCTGGACAGATGGTGCCTGCGGCATGGAAATTTGGTTGTCAACATGTTTCCCGTTTCCTAGGGTCACAATGGCAATGACATGATCCACAGGTTCTTCCAAACAATTCACTTGCCCCCCTTGGGGTCTCGAACTCGCAATTTGCGTGTTCGATTGATGTTGAGCGCAGGGGTTAGCCACAAGTTGGCTGGGCAGAGTCCCTCGCTCTCTCATGTCACTACTGCAGAAAATGGAATATACGTCAGATGTACGAGGGTATATACGTCGGCCCAGATCCGACATCTGTGTGTACGTCGTCTATACATAGATGTGGGTCGTTGTATATCCGACGTCTATACCTAAAGCATAGACGTCGGATGTAAGTACCAGCCGACGTCTATACTTAACGAATAGACGTGGGCTCTTAAACAGGACCGACGTCTATTCCTTAGTATAGACGTCAGTTAAATAACAGCCAATGTCTAGTTTTTAGGTATAGACGTCGGTTGATACATACTTCTGACGTCTATACCTTTTTAGAGGAATAAACGTCGGTTAATACAAACATCCGACATCTATTCCTAAACCTGGACAAAAAATAAATAATTAGCAAACACTTTCATCCACATGTACATACATCCTGCACCAAATTCGTTCACAAATACATACACACTTTCATCCACATGTACATACAAGCATACATGGACAAACACAAACATAGAAGCATACAAGAACAAACACAAACATAGAATCATACATGCACAAACACATATAAGCATATATGAACCTCTTACTTCATCAACATGTTTGTAATACAAGTGAACTTGTTAACTAAATTCCAAAAAAATACTAGTGACAGGAGAACCTCTTAGTTCATCAACATGTTTCTGATTAAATAGCGAGTCCATCGGTCGCGAGTATCATCGAGCTCCTGTTATGAGAAGGGATCACTAATTTTTGGGAATATCATGTTATTCGTAACAATTGGGAATAAAATTTTATTCAATTTTTTGGCAAAACCTCTCCTTAAAATTTTATATGTAAAATTCTTCAAATCCTGGAATTAACAAGAAAAATGTATATCTACTCACATTCACATCATGTATTTCTCTACTACATCACATTCATATTACAAATCCACTCATGTTGAAATACACATTTATGAAGAACGTTAGTTTATTTGCATTCAATAATGTATCCCAAACAACATAACATCATTACTTAAATCATCCAACCTAAACTCAAAACTCTAAACTCAATAGCAAAACCCAACTAAGGGTGTTCAAACAATCGGTTTGGTCGATTTGGACCAAATTGGGTCCGGTTTTAAACCACTTTTTTAATTTATATTTATATTTAGTGTGTTTCAATAATTGTTTGATGTATTCTTATGTTTTTAATACTGAATTAACTTCAAAATAACTCTTGTCTTGTCTAATAAAATATTAATCACACATCAAAATTTTAAAATTTGTTAACAATAAACTACTACTAAATAATATTTTTTCACAAAAATAAATATCACAGTTCCGATGGTGGTTAAGCACGAACCAGAGGAGGAGGGGAAAATTGTGATGCCAGAGGACGTCGCGGAGGAGGTGTGGTGACGGCTTTGGTAGTGGAGGACGTCGCGATTGTAGTAGTTGAGGACGTCACGATTGTGGTAGCGAAGGATGGTGCGACAATGCCGGAGGAGATCTTTGTGGTGCCGGAGGACGCTGCAGACGTCGCGGAGGCTCGGTCAGAGATCGGTGGCGGAGGAGGTCGGGTTTGCGGCTAAGGTTTGGTTGTGTTTTTTGTCTGGAATGAATGACAAAAATGTAACTGTTCGATTTCTTTAAGACATATACACGTCGGATGTTATGTACAGCTGACGTCTATAGGCATAGAAGAATATACGTCGGTTGTACATACCATACGATGTCTATAGGGTATAGACGTCAGGTTCAATGGATATTCCCACAATTGACGTCTATATTACCCCATAGATGTCAGCCGTTAGAACGACCGACGTCTATTCTATCTTCGCCAAAATAGACGTTGGTCGTTAGAACAACCGACGTCTACTTGGCGACAAGTAAAGACTATTATGCACTAGTGTGTACAGACTGAGCCAAGTGATAAGACTGTGAATGCATTGGAGGTTGGTGTGGTCGGTTAGGTGGTTGAGAGAAGTTTGAAGGACAACCTGGGGCATTGTTTTGGTTCCATGAAAAATTAGGGTGGTTCCTCCATCCAGGGTTATATGATGATGAATATGGGTCTATCATAGATGACATTGACATGTTCCATCTCAGGAGAAATGGATGCACACTCACCTCCTATATGACATATCCTACCACATAGATGACAGGGAACTGGACCAGATGCAGACATATGTGACAGACCTTGCTTGTTTTGGAGCTCAATCAAATCCATGCGGCGCATTCAGGTTGTCATTCGCGCCTCGGTGGCCGTAGTGGTATCGACAGCAAATGCAGCACCCAATCTAGTCGAGTTTGCGTTTGCGATCCTCGCTCCTATTCTAGATGATGGTGATGGTTCCCTCATACTCTCCCACTGCATGGTTTTCTCAGCAAGGTCTTCTAGGAAAGTTCATGTCTCCCTTTCATCATTTCCTAAGAAAACTCATTGACACATGGACTGAAGGAGCGTTCGGGACGGGATGTGAAGACCCTCGTCGACAATTTCACAAAGGTGCCACAACTCGATGCCATGGTAAGGGCATGAGGATCGTAGTTCCTTGAACCTCTCTAACACATTTATCAACACATTTCATAACAAAGCATTCATTTCCATTCTTTATTGCATGTATAAAACATCATCTCCACCCACCCAAAGGGGGATGAAACTACTCACTAATCATTAAACTAAATAATATATTAAGGTAGAAAAACATGTTAACTAAGCCAACTAAATTTAATGAAAGGAAATTAAGCTAAGCATGCAAGAAACATAAAATAAGCAACATAACAAGGAAATTTTTATTAATTTCAGACTCACAATACAAGTAGCAGCTCCCTACTTGAGTTTTTGCTCCAAGGCTTCACTTCAAGTAGAGAGAATGACCACCAAGCATGTAGTAGTATACAAGGGAAGATGAAAAGTTCTATTTATAGTCATCGAAAAAGGTAACCAGGGATAATCCCACATGGACTAATACACCACCAAAGACAGACATAAAACACTTTAATACATGACCCACCAGAATCTTGTCGGATCTGGATCTGACCCGACAGCCAATCAGCAGTCTGTGGAGTCTGGATCAGGTTTGGATTTGGTGTGTGGTTGTCTGCTTGATTTCTTAGTGTGTGATGCACCCAAGTTGGTCGTTAGAGTTTAGGTCCGGATCGAATTGCCAAAATACTCCTCATGATGGTGTGGAGTTTCTTGATTTGCTCATTGGTCCTTTGGGCTTACATCTGGGTCCTTCTCTCTTACATCTCAGTACTTTTTCTGGCTTTTAGGTCATTTTATGTCTCTTCTCCACAAACCTGTTTATTCATGAAACTTAAACATAAAACTCGTTACGTAGTATTTTTTAGGTTCAAGATGATGGATATAAGATACAAATGAATGCATGAAATGATGTCAATCATCTTTACCCCAATAGTTATTCTTCATGTTAGAGTCGTCAACCTATAGACGTTGGGTGTGTGTTACATCCGTGGGACCTCGAAGTTAGGTATCGTCTAGTGCTAAGGACCTATAGTGGACTTTAGGCTTGGTTTGGCATTTGATTGCTTAGTTTGGTTTCTAGCCTTCCTTATTCCCACGCTAGATTAAGGACTTCAACTCCTTTCTCCTGAGTCATTCTTTTATCATCTTCATGTCTCCGGATTTTTTCATCTACGAACATCTTCTTTTAAATTAAAATTTTATTTATTGTCTTCAATAATAACCATCATATTTCTTATTTTTAGATTGAAATGGATCGAGAGTGAATTCTTTCAAACTGATTGAGTGATGAGTATGGGATCAGCGTCAATATGTTCTTAGAAGTTGCAAAAAACATTAAAAAAAGAATGAGAGAGAAATGACGTATTGTTCGTACAATAAGTGTCATAATATGTCAGTGCTGACTTTTTTGGAAAATAAAAGATCATTTGTTTGAGAAAGACTTCGATCCAAGTTACAGATGGTGGATACTCGCAACAAGAGCTCGATGATACTAGCGACCGATGGGCTCGTTATTTTATCAGAAACATGTTAACGAACTAAGAGGTTCTCATATCACTAACATTTTTTTGTAATTTATTTAACAAGTTTACTTGTATTACAAACATACAATGTTATGCCTCAATATAATGGCCTCATTTTTGGAATGAATGCTAAGTTTTTGTGTCTGAATGTCAAGTGTGTTGATTGTGTTTGTGTATGTATGCTTGTGTGTATTTGTTGATGAAAGTGTATTTGTGAATGAATTTGGTGCAGGATGAATGTTTTTCTTGTGCAAGTTGAATGTGTTTGCTATGCAGATGTATATATGATTGTTATTTTTTGTCCAGGTTTGGGAATAGACGTCGATTATTTTTCTCAACCGACGTCTATTAGTTTCAGAAAATGAATACACGTCAGCTATTAGAGAAGACTGACGTCTATACCTAGACAATAGACGTCGGTTTGGAGAGACGGCCGACGTCTATTGTCTAGGTATAGACGACAGCCGTTAGGCGGCCGACGTCTATTTATATACAACGTATACATAGATGTCGGGAATGGGGAGGCTTATATATGACGTTTATATCTCGTATATTTGACGTATATTTTATTTTCTGCATTAGTGCGTGGATGTTTGTTTTGGAAAGGCAGCCATACAACGCCGGACAGAGTTATATATGTTACAGTTCGGTTGTCAACTACATAGTCCTGAGATGATGGTGACCTTTAAGATGAAAAAAACCCCAAGGAAAGTCCAAAATGAATTTCTTGGAAGAAAAAACAAGTGTATATTAACAAGTGGTCCCGGTAGGAGAGATTGTTTTGTTGTGGAGAATCCACTCTTACCGGCAAATATGTTGGAGTGTGGAGAGCTTTATAGGAAATGGTATTGGAAAAGCACAGTTCGATGGATGACAACGACCTGGAATCTCCTCAGCCACCATCGTATAGGCCACATAGCGCTGGTGATCAAGCATTCGTGAAATTTCTGTTTTTTAGTTTTATTTATTTAAAAAATAATTAATTATTCAAACTTTTTTCTTTATCTTAGGTTCATGGGTTACATTTATAGCTACAGTATTTGTTGCTTTATGTATTAAATATATTCTGACTTTGCCTTTTCATTAAAAGACGTGCAGCCAAGATCCGTTGGACTGCCAATTTACCATCGAACTTTCTAGAATAGGTCAATATCGTAATCTCTTATTCATCTCTTATTATCACAAAAAAATTATTCAACTTCAAATAAGGTATCACGATGAAAGGGCAAAGTGGTAGGCTGCATACATGCTTTGAGACATTGTTAAAGTTTTCTAATAAGTTTGTTGTCATTGTACCAAAAAATCAGCCTCCATTGTAGCTTAATGCCCAATATGAAACGTCCTAAAGTTCTTCAATCGACTTGAATCCGTTAGGATGATTTTTCTCGATATATTTCATATGCTCTTCGCACTTTTTTTATATTAGGAGTCGTACAATATGCCAAAATTTATTTTACAATTCATGGTTCTTGCACCGAGCATGTCTGGCCATATTTGCCATCATGTGTCGCAAACAAAATCTGTGAACATGACCTCTCTCGGGGGGAAACAATGTCTTCATAATATTAGTAAGGCCTGAAAATTTGTCATTGATGATGCACAGTTCATCTTATGTGCAGACTATACTCGCCAATATACTTAAGAACCACTACCACAAGCTTCTAGATTCTTTTCAACCACTGGAATGCCAAAGGAAATAAATCGTAGCTTGCATTAGTACCCATGGCAACCAGAAGGGTACCCTGAGACTTGCCAAACAAATAAGTTCCTTTAATTCTCACTACAAATTTGTAGTGTTTGAAACCTTCAATGGATGGTACAAAAGATAAAACCCGTTGAAATTGCTCTATCTTTGGCTCTATCATCCTCATCTGAATCTCAACAACTGTGCCATAGTTGGCGGTGCAAATATTGACCACAATGCGTCTTAAATTTTGATAATATGCCTTGTCCTTATTGTATATTATCTCCAATATTTTCCTCCAGGTGTACCAAGTTTTATCATAATGTCGATGAAGTTATCAGCCTCCACTCTTGCTTGAATGTTTGTACGAGTGGTAGTGATGTTTGTTCGAATAGCGGGAAGAATGTTATTGGAAATCAAACCTACATAACATTGCACACGGTCATGCAAAAGGCCCTCATTACTGCAAGTGTGTTTAGATCTGTATTTCTTCACTTGAAAACATTATTTCTTTTCATTGTAAGAGGCATGTATTCTCCAATCGCAACCTTTCTTCAAATAAGAAGCTATGAATGGCTTCTTCCCAGACACCATCACTTTTCATAGAACTTTTTCCTCATATGTCATTCTATTAAATGATTTAGAAAATCCTCTTTTGTTGCAAAAGTCCTATGCAACGAGTACTCATGTCCATCTTCAGAGTTAGTAACTTTATTCAGTGGATCACTTTGTTTGGCTTCCTCGATCACCGAATCTTGAATCCAATTCTCATTAGAATTTATATTTGGTAAGTGTCTCAAATATGGTAGTGGTGGCAATGACGGCAAGTTATTGATAATAAAAGGTTCTTGTAGGTCGTTATCATGTTTCTGAATTAGCATGTTGCCATATGATAAAACATGTTTTACATCTCTGGAGGTGGTGTTGAATCTACAATAACAATACCTATCTCCTTAACCTTCATCTCACCACCATCTATCTCATCATTGTCTACCTCTTCAGCATGTCTATCCTTTGATTCTAACTCTTTTGTGTATGCTTCATAATGATCAAACTCCATCGGTGTGTGATGGAAGGGCACAAATACAGAGTTAGGAACTAGGATCGACTTGCTTCGTAATGGCTACATGCCAGTGTCATCACTTGAGAATTCTCAATCAAATGACTTATCTGCAAAATAGGAAAAGTTTTGGGTTGTTTCTGAACAAACAAGACTACGGTGTTCATACTATCAAAACAAGATAACATCATTTCCGTGCTTTGGTCATGAAACACACAACCATACCCTATGGTGATGACTTTCATGTTAACTGCAAATCAAACACTTCTTTTGGAAAACCACAAAGTGCGCAAACGTTTTCACACAACTCATCATATTGCATTTCACGAGTGACTTTCATCATATGTTTCTAACCTCCTTCATATTTTGGAATTTCGTCTCCCAATTGGACAACCCCATCAAATAAAACTAGTACAAAACCCGTACCGTACCAGAACTCATTACTGGGAATGTCTATACGATATCTACCTAGTATACATGAAATGAAAACAAAATAACAAATTAAACAATCTTTGCTTTCAAACTCATACTCACACGACATAAACAACAACACATCAACAATATTTTGCCCAAAACACATCAACAATAAATCTCTTTACCAAAGTATCTAATGGTCTAAATGTAAAAGAACACAATTAAAAATGCACCAATTCGAAATATACCGAAAAAAGGAACAAAATCCTAACCTTGGACAGAGGTTGTGAAGGCAGGAGGAGATGGTGGTGGGAGAGAGTGGATGGCCGACAGCAAATAGCCTAGCGACTAGGGATTACGTGGAGGTCAGGAAATGGGCCAGCGGAGGAAAAGAGAGGATGGTGAGGTGGGAAAGGGTTTGGGAATGAGCATGGGTTTTAAGAGACAACAAAAATAGTATCCAGGATACCATTCACTCTTTCAAGGAAAGGGTTTGTGCTCAATTATGAGATATCATTTTCTCTTTAATAAAAATTGTAGCATAGGTGTCTTTTTTGTGCAACATATTTTATCAAATAAGTTTTCAGGTCTTATATTTTACCAATTTTATTTTTTATGATTATTTCAAAAAAATCTTTCTCGAATTTGGTCATTTGAGTATTCAGATTCACCATAAGATTGGTTTGGAGATCTCTTCGTCGAGATATGGAATTGAATACCCTCCGTTATCAAGTTATCCAGTTAATTCAATAAAAGAACATTGTTAGTTAAGCTGTGATTCTTTAAAAAGGAATCTCCGACTCCAAAGTAATAGAACATTGTGTATATTGTTCGAACGTCACATGAATAAAAAAAATCTTTTAAAGCGTAAACAGATGAATATTTAGCGACAAACAAATATTTAAGTGTAGCAAGCAGTACCTACTATGCAACAAATCATGAAGTTATAGTTATTGACGTAGAAATTATCATGTAAATCACCTGTTACTTAAGATATGAAGAATATATAAAACCAATACTTTCATACACGTCATGAGCACTGTATCCTCCTGGTATACAACTTCATTTGAAAAATCATTCTAGTTTCCTCTTAATTAATATAAAAAGTTGTAGATAACACTATGCATATAGTGTTGGGCAGACCATTTCTCACTTAACTAGTAGAGTTGTAAGGATGGAGTGTGACCATAGGCATCCAAAGACAAGCAACCTTACAAGCCTACTCCAACCAATATGATCTAGGAGTAGATGTGATGAATAATCTCAATCAGACTTACGGAGAATTTACAATGATATAGTGTCATTTATATAATGTGATGTGAAAACCTATAATACGTTAAGATAGAGTTGTGCTATCTCTTATTTAAGAGCTAAGCAATGAAAGACATGGTGAGCTAACGAACTTTTTCATTCATATAAATTCTTTCAAGTTAAAGCTCACAATGTTATTTTAATATGAAAATTTGACTTTCTATATCTCAAGTGACCAAACCTCTGGAAAAACTCTAACTTTGCAATTCTCTCAAAAATCTGTTTATATTTTCACTTCTTCCCAAAATATATTTCCACTTCTTGATATTTGTTATAGAGTTCATAAAAGAGTATTCTTTGTTGGGATTGATAACGCTGATATGTCATGTATACGATGAGCTCGATATGCACTCGATAGTGGCTCGATAATTTAGTAGACTCACAATGGCACGGTTATTGAGAACATTTTCGACGGTTCGGTTTCCTTTCCTCTAGACGTCATGTCAATAATTAAGAGTGAAGTGTGAAAACTGCACCATGGTGGTACGATGTTACCTCAATAGGATGAAGTAAGAGAGTTGTCTTTGTTTGGATCGATGAGTTCGATATGCACTCGATAATGGCTCGATAGTTTACTCGACCAACAACGACACGATTATTGAGGATGTTTTCTCATTTCGCTTACC
This sequence comes from Triglochin maritima, assembly GCA_963682175.1. Classification (NCBI taxonomy): domain Eukaryota; kingdom Viridiplantae; phylum Streptophyta; class Magnoliopsida; order Alismatales; family Juncaginaceae; genus Triglochin; species Triglochin maritima. The sequence goes on from OY821772.1 coordinate 33,566,485, forward strand.
TTATCACCAAAAGACAACCAGCAATTAAGAGGAAAGCGTGAAAACCGTACCCATGTGTGGTTCAAGGTGACGCTATGTCGGGATCGATGAGCTTGATACGTACTCGATCTAAGTTCGATGGGTTACGTGACTGTCAATGACACATTTTTAGGGTGTTTTCGACAGTTTGGTTTCCTTTTGTTGAAACTGTAGGATTTCTAGTTTAATTGCACATATTTATTTTCGATTTTTTATGCACAATAAGGATCAATTACAATTTTTTATGATTTGTTTCATGCATGCATCGATTTGTTTCAATAACTAGTTTCAAAACTTTATTAAAACAAACATGGGCTCCGAAATACATACCTAGAAGTTCTCTAAAACTTCTTGAAGATCCGGAGACTTTGAGGATGCTTGTCGTTGCGCCGGATGCCTCAGAGTATTCACCAAACTCTAAACAAGATTGGAGAGAGAAGAGCTAGCCTCTCAATCTCCAATAGGGTTTAGAATCTAACTACTAACCCCTCTTTAGTTCCCTTGAGAAGAAGCTCTCGGAAAATTAAAACTAAACTCAAGAATTAAGGTGAAATTCGTGGAGAATTATGGAGAGAGAAGATTGCACAAAAAGATAATGAATTAATTAAATAAGGTAATGAGATAAACTTGTATTTATAAGTTCTCTCCAAATTACCTATTCATGTGCAACCTCTTGCCCATGATTTCATGCAAACTTCCATCTAACCATCCATTACTTGCTAACAAATAATCTTAGCCACGAATTATCAGTTATGGACCAATTCCACGCATGATCTAATTAATTCTTGAATTTTTTCTGCAGTAACCGTCTGAATCGGTCGACCGTGTTGGAGGCTCGGTCGACCGTTTACACCGAGTTTCGGTCGACCGTTCATGAACTCGGTCGACTGTTCGCAACAAAAAATATTTCATCGCAATGTTCGGTCGACCGACCGAACTACTTCGGTCGACCGAAAACGAACAGACGAAATGCCTGTAGCGATCGAGACAAATCCGGTCGACCGTGCAACATTTTGGTCGACTGTTCCACATTCGGTCGACCGTTTACATTTCAGTTTAACCCCTACAAAATTTGACATTTCGGGATTAGTAGTAAGTTCACAACTTATGTAACATATTATCCTATGTAATGATAAATCATTACACCCCATAATATTTACATCACATATGAATTTAATTTAGATTCTAATTATGTTATTAATCACAACATAATTTTGATTTTGCTTGTTCCCCACATGTGTCATATTTTCTACATGAGACCCGACACACCTTATGAACTCAAAATCCTCATTTCTTGTTTCCCAGTTTTGTGGTGTGACCTATGGGAGGATCTAAACTAAGTTGGCAGTGATATTAAGAGTTTAATATCACAAGCTATAAGCGGTATCTAGCTACACATTATAGCTCCCAATTAGTTAGATGTCTTAATTCCACTCGAACCAAAACCCGATCCATTTAGTGATGGAATGCACCACTTGTGTCCGTCCCTTGCCTCATTATATTAAGAATACACACGAAGTAGTATTGTGTCATCTTTGTATTAGTATTCATTTCTTGATCTCTTTAAGCTAGTTATAAATATGTGACTTAACTCAAATCACATTGTGCACATTATAACTTTGCTTTATCAAGGGGCCCACTAATATCATCACTCAATTAAGAGGGGCAATGATAATCTTTTGACCAACTATCTTCTCCAACAAAAGTCATACTTAACCAACCAATGCCTTACACTACACTCATCGATAGCTCAAGACACTAGTCTAATTAATCAATTCTTAAGTGATTGGATAAAAGTCTCATATCAAAGGACCAAAGATACAGTAAAACATTAATGACACAAAAAAAACAATTCTATAATGTTTTACTTATTAGGTCTATTCCGTATACAAAAGTAATATTTTCCTCTTTCGTGTACCCGTGTTGTCACTCACTTGTAGAGCTACAATGATCTATGATCAACACGACAATCTTAACTCGGTAATTAATGTCTCATGTTAATTACTATGATTGCGAATATATTTTGTTTTATGTAAACCAATATCTTTTAGAGCTCTACGGTTAAGGACCAAGAGAATCTTCCTTAACACTTCTAAAAGACGAATAACATAAACAAGGAACAAAATGATTTCTCATTCAATTCATAATAATTGACTTTTAAAAGTAAAACTTTTAGAACACATTCCCTTCAATCTCCCACTTGTTATTAAAGTTTTCTTTCACATACACACTCAATGTATAAAACAATAATAACTAGGGTAAACTCCATTACATATCAATCATCAAGTCAAACTACAAGGTTCCTCAATCTCATGGACTCGAAATGCATTTCGCCCTTGGCTTGGGATAAGGGTTTTGTGAATGGATCAGCTGTGTTGTTGTTGGTGTCCACCCATAAAAGATTTATTTTGCCTTCGTCGATGAGGTCACGTGTCACGAAGTACTTACGATCTATGTACTTCACTTTGTGGTGTGATCTAGGATCCTTGATTTGCGAGATAGAAGCACTATTATCGCAAAACAACTCAATGGGTCCCTCGCTTGTGGGAACTACTCCAAGCTCTTCAAGGAACTTCTTGATCCACACTCCTTCCTTGCTCGCTTAAGCGACAACCATTACTTTGGAAGTAGTGGTTAAGTCGGCCGTAGTGCTTTGCTTCCAACTACGCTAACTCACAACTCCACCATTCAGAAGAAAGACATATCCTGATTGCGACCTTCTATCGTCTGGATCACTCATGAAACTCGCACCCAAGTACCCTTCGGCTACCAACTTCCTTTGTCCTCCATAAACAAGGATCTTATCCTTAGTCCGATTAAGGTACTTCAGGATATTCTTGACCGCAGTCCAATGCTCAGGACTTGCGTTGGATTGGTGACGACTTGTCATCGCGTACATGATCGACCCAATTGCCGAAGCATAAGGGACATCCTTCATTTACTCTAAGTCCTTACGTGATTGCGCACGTTGAGACTTCTTGAGTTGCACACCCATACTCATTGGCACACTGCCCTTTTTTGAGTTGTTCCTCTTGAACCTTTCCAAGACCTTGTCAATGTATGCACGTTGACTGAGGCCAATGAGTCTACGGGATCTATCTCGATATATCTTGATTCCCAAGATGTATTGAGCCTCACCAATATCTTTCATTGAAAATGCAGATTTCAATGAACTTCTCGTTTGCTCAAGCAAAGGAATATAATTTCCCATGAGCAATATGTCATCGACATATAAGATTAGGAATACTACATGGCTCCCACTAACCTTCTTGTATATACAAGGTTCTTCCTTACTTTGAATGAAGTGAAGCTTCTTCACTTCCTTGTCAAAGCGTTTGTTCCAACTCCTTGATGCTTGCTTCAATCCATAAATGGATCTTTGAAGCTTGCATACTTTCTCGCTGTTCTTTGGATCTTCAAAACCTTGAGGTTGTACCATATACACATCCTCTTCCAAATTCCCATTAAGGAACGCTGTTTTGACATCCATTTTCCATATTTCATGAAATGCAACTATAGCGAGCATTATCCGAATAGACTTCAACATGGCAACTGGTGAAAAAGTTTCATCATAGTCAATTCCCTGAACTTGAGTGAAACCCTTTGCTACAAGCCTCGCTTTGTAGGTTGTCAAGTTCCCATCCATGTCCATATTCCTCTTGAAAACCCATTTATTTTGAATGGCTTTTTCCCATGAGGAAGGTCAACCAAGTTCCACACTTGATTATCATACATCGATTCTATTTCGGATTCCATGGCCTTAAGCCATAGTTTGGAGTATTCCCTTTCCATTGCTTCTTGGAAGGTCAAGGGATCATTGGTATCAAGTACCATGATTTCATGAAGTCCCAGATACAAGTCGGGTTTCTTCCTTTCCCCCGTTGACCTTCTTAGTTCTTTTGGTTCTTCTCGTGTCTCTCGAACTTCTTCCACAATTTCTTGAGGAGTGGGTTCACGTTCAACTCTTGAACGTACACTAGGTGGGGATGATTGAGATTCTCTCACAATTTCTTGCGAAGGTCTCTCACTCATGCTCCCACTAACCAAAGGAATTTCGGTTGGGCCTTCACGATCTTGAATGTCATCATTCAAGTCATGATCTTGTAGAGTATCTTGAGTTTCCTCAAGCACAACCCTACTCCCACTACTTTTTACTCTTTCCAAAAATTCCCTTTCCAGAAATGTGGCATCCCTCTCTACAATCACTCGATTGGAGGTGATATGCCAAAAGTAGTATCCTCTTGTCTCACGAGGATAACCAATAAAGTAGCACTTATCTGCTTTTGGTTGAAGTTTGGTCGACATCAATTTCTTGACGTAAGCCTCACAACCCCAAATCTTGAGAAAATTGAGCTTGGGTGTTTTACCACTCCATAGCTCATAAGGAGTTTTCTCCACGGATTTGGATGAAACATTATTTAGTGTGTAAGCCGCAGTATGTAGTGCATAACTCCAAAAGTAAAGAGGTAATTCCGCGTGACTCATCATTGACCGAACCATGTCGAGCAATGTCCTATTCCTCCTTTCGGATATCACATTCCACTGAGGTGTACCAGGAGGGGTGAGTTGAGGTACAATACCAAACTCCTTTAGGTATGAGTCAAATTCGGCACATAAGTACTCACCTCCACGATCCGTTCGTAGAGACTTGATTTTCTTGTCGAGTTGGTTCTCTACTTCATTCTTGAATTCTTTGAACTTGTCAAATGATTCAATTTTGTTTCTCATTAGATAAACAAAGCCATAACGACTATAATCATCCGTGAACGTAATGAAGTACCTGAAACCATCTCGTGCACTAGTACTCATTGGACCACATACATCGGAATGTATCAAATCCAACAAGCTACTCGCCCTTGGACCTTTCTTCTTGAAAGGCTTTTTGGTCATTTTTCCCACTAAACATGGTTGACACGTCTCCAATGATTTAAAATCAAGTAGACCAAGAAGGTTAGCTTCTTGCAATTTCTTGATGCGCTTTTCATTTATGTGACCAAGACGATAGTTCCACAAGAGAGTATCATTCTCGTGAGTGGTCTTAAGTCTTTTGTTATTGATATAAAAGATTTGTTTATTATTCAATTCAAGCAAATAGAGACCATTCCTTATGAATGCATTTGCATAGAAAACACCATTCTTCGATATAGACAAGCAAGAATTTGAAATATTTATATTGAAATTATCCATATCTAAGCATGATACAGAAATAATGTTCTTGCTAATCGAAGGCACATAATAAACATTCTTTAGACATAAATTTAAACCACTACATAATTGAAGCACCACAGAACCTTGTCCAACCGCAGAAACGTTCCCACCATTTCCGACCTTCAACTCTACCTCGTGAGTAGCTGCACATTAGAACTTATGTGAGCACAAGATCCGGTATCAATTACCCAATCCTGGACAAAGGTGGCTAAATTTATTTCAATAACAAATATACCTTTGGCCTTTTTGGGGCGCGGACGTTCGATCACTCTGTTGTCAAGGTCTTCCTTGTACTTGGGGTAATTTGGCCGGATGTGTCCTTTTTTACCGCAGTGAAAGCACTCCGTATTGGGAGTTGGAGATTTCTGAGATTTCCCCTTTGAGGCACTCTTATGAGCACCTCCTACTCCCTTGCTCTTGATTGAACAACTTTTGGTAGATTTGCCCTTTCCTTTACCAATATTTTGGCTCCTCCCATGGACGGAAAGAACATGCTTGTCCCTACCCTTGCCTATGTCAACTTCAGCAGTTTTGAGAGCGTTGTGCAGCTCCTCAAGACTCACCCTTTTTTCACGCACGTGGTAGTGCATCACAAAGTCCTTAAAGGACGGGGCTAGAGAGCCAAGAATCATATCTTCAGCAATGTCCTCGGGCATTGGTGAAGAGAGGTTTTCCCACTTCTCAAGGTACCCTTGCGTCGTGAGAAAATGCATGGATACCGATATTCCCTCCGCCATATGGCACCTTGTGAGTGCGATGGTGGTCTTATTATAGCGCTCCTTTCGGGCACTATCCATGAACATCTTAGACAGAGCCTCCATGGTCTTCTTGGGTTTTCAATCCAATTATTTCGCTTGAAGCGAGTCACCCATGGATGCTAGCATAAGACCGTGAACTTGGTTCTCTTGGTCTTCCCACTTGGCTTTAGCCTCTTTCTCTTCATCGGTTAATTTCACATTCCATTTTGGGATTGACCTTCCGAAATGTGAGATAGTTTCTCAAACTTTAACACGATGTTGAGTTTGAGTTGCCAACTTATGAAGTTTGAGCCATCATTTGCTAAAGGGTGTTTTTCTATCATGGATCGTACGATAGGTTGGATGTTCGACATTTTTCTACAAAATAAATCATACAGGATTTTAATGCCAATTTTATGTTTATCTTACATACATACAAATGTAAATGATGCAAATAAAAGTTTTGCCCATAAATGCAACAAACCAAGATCCTATCAATTGAAATATAGACTAGCTAAGGGCTATCGAATACATTACAATATCAAGGTAAGAAAACACATTTTCTAATCACAACCTTTTTGAATTTTAGCAACATTAGCATCTTCAAACTCTTGTGATTCTTGTCGCTTTAATTATGAGGGAATATGACCTATCCTCGTAAGAAAAACTTTTTCCCAAAACCGAGCGAGGGCTCTAGGTAATGTTAAGAAAAGTTATTTTCATTTGATACGAGATACGTTTATCCATTGTATTCACAACTAAACATACTTGGGGTTCACTAGGGTGAACCGCACCTCATATATTTAATCGTGACACAACAATAGACAACCATTATATCTCCCACTATTCCCAAAGATAGAGGGAGCTATCTCCCGCTAAGGGCGAGCAGAGTATCCCTCGATCGATGGCTGCTAGTGGATGAAATAAGAAGGAAAATTACTCTTAATTTTGTTGGACAATTTCATATATTAACATGTGATTCAGAATTTTAGGTTATCATGCATATTATCATTCATACACATCCTAACATTCAACACATTCATCACATGCATAGCAAGATTAAAAACAGAAATTAAACCATTCACACAATCCACATCGTGTGAGTTTATATGTTCCCTTTGATCCTTGATCCTCGATCCCCGATCCTTGATCGATGCGCTACAGCGGCGACTTCCTCTTGCACCGGAGATGTAGATTTTACAGAAAATAAACATGCTCCTCACATTTGACAGAAAACCGACTAGTGCAAGTCCTATGTAAAACCTCTCAAATGCAATGCAATTATCTAAAGATAGAAAGAGAGAATTTGGATTTTACATGAAATAAGCCACTGTATAATAATAATTACAAACATTCATAGGCGCTGATTTGGAACATATAAACTCACAATTCCTGCAAAGACAACTCGAGCATCCATGCACGCAATATTGTTATAAACTATACAACCTAGTTTATTAATCATCTAGAATCCCAAACAATTCTTTGAAAAACATTTTGAAATCCATAAAAGGGTTTTTCATCCATCCACAAGTTCAAAAAACAATTTTGAACCGCTGTCCATCCAATTTCCTAAAAGGAAAGGCGAACCGCAGTTTATCGGCTTTGTTGATTCTCTTACAAAACAATCATTTATGCTTAAAACGAAATTATTGCAAGTTAGACTTATGTCTAAATCATAATTCTAAAAATTACATGGCATGTTATAAACCACTTAAAACATTCAAAACGAATTATTACAAAGAATTATTCCAACAAAACATTTAAAGACCGAAAAGCCGGAAAATCGAATTGTTCGAACCCTAGATGGTAAACTAAATTCGTTTATAGTTTCAAATCATTAGAAAATTGAACCCTAAGCTCTGATACCACTGAAGGATTTCTAGTTTAATTGCACATATTTATTTTCGAAATTTTTATGCACAATAAGGATGAATTACAATTTTCTATGATTTGTTTCATGCATGCATCGGTTTGTTTCAATAACTAGTTTCAAAACTTTATTAAAACAAACATGGGCTCCGAAATTCATACCTAGAAGTTCTCTAAAACTTCTTGAAGATCCGGAGACTTTGAGGATGCTTGTCGCTGCGCCGGATGCCTCCGAGTATTCACCAAACTTTAAACAAGATTGGAGAGAGAAGAGCTAGCCTCTCAATCTCCAATAAGGTTTAGAATCTAACTACTAACCCCTCTTTAGTTCCCTTGAGAAGAAGTTCTCTGAAAATTAAAACTAAACTCAAGAATTAAGGTGAAATTCGTGGAGAATTATGGAGAGAGAAGATTGCACAAAACGATAATGAATTAATTAAATAAGGTAATGAGATAAACTTGTATTTATAAGTTCTCTCCAAATTACATATTCATCTGCAACCTCTTGCCCATGATTTCATGCAAACTTCCATCTAACCATCCATTATTTGCTAACAAATAATCTTAGCAATGAATTAAATCAGTTATGGACAAATTTCATGCATGATCTAATTAAATCTTAAATTTATTGTACAGTAACCGTCTGAATCGGTCGACCGTCTTGGAGGCTCGGTCGACCGTTAAGACCGAGTTTTGGTCGACTGTTCATGAACTCGGTTGACCGTTCGCAACAAAAAAAAATTCATCGCAATGTTCGGTCGACTGACCGAACTATTTCGGTCGACGAAAAACGAACAGACGAAATTCCTGTAGCGATCGAGACACATCCGATCGACCGTGCAACATTTCGGTCGACCATGCCACATTCGGTCGACCGTTTACGGTTTATAGGTCGACCGTTTTTACACAGTACTGCAAACTCGTCAAATTTCGGTTTAACCCCTACAAAATTTGACATTTCGGGATTAGTAGTAAGTTCACAACTTATGTAACATATTATCCTATGTAATGATAAAGCATTACACCCCATAATATTTACATCACATATGAATTTAATTTAGATTCTAATTATGTTATTAATCACAACATAATTTTGATTTTGCTTGTTCACCACATGTGTCATATTTTCTACATGAAACCCGACACACCTTATGAACTCAAAATCCCCATTTCTTGTTTCCCAGTTTTGTGGTGTGACCTATGGGAGGATCTAAACTAAGTTGGCAATGATATTAAGAGTTTAATATCACAAGCTATAAGCGGTATCTAGCTACACATTATAGCTCCTAATTAGTTAGATGTCTTAATTCCACTCGAACCAAAACCCGATCCATTTAGTGATGGAGTGCACCACTTGTGTTCGTCCCTTGCCTCATGATATTAGGAATAGACACAAAGTAGTATTGTGTCATCTTTGTATTAGTATTTATTTCTTGATCTCTTTAAGCTAGTTATAAATATGTGACTTAACTCAAATCACATTGTGCACATTATAACTTTGCTTTATCAAGGGGCCCACTAATATCATCACTCAATTAAGAGGGGCAATGATAATCTTTTGACCAACTATCTTCTCCAACAAAAGTCTTACTTAACCAACCAATGCCTTTACACTACACTCATCGATAGCTCAAGACACTAGTCTAATTAAGCAATTCGTAAGTGATCCGATAAAAGTCTCATATCAAAGGACCAAAGACACAGTAAAACATTAATGACACAGAAAACATAATTCTATAATGTTTTACTTATTAGGTCTATTCGGTATACAAAAGTATTATTTTCCTTTTTTGTGTACCCGTGTTGTCACTCACTTGTAGAGCTACAATGATCTATGATCAACACGGCAATCTTAACTCGGTAATTAATGTCTAATGTTAATTACCATGATTGCGAATATCTTTTGTTTTATATAAACCAATATCTTTTAGAGCTCTACGGTTAAGGACCAAGAGTCTCTTCCTTAACACTTCTAAAAGACGAATAACATAAACAAGGAACAAAATAATTTCTCATTCAATTCATAATAATTGACATTTAAAAGTAAAAACTTTTAGAACACATTCCCTTCAGAAACGTCTCGTCAGTTATGAGCAAAGTTTCAAAAACCATACTAGTGGGAGGATTGATATGCACGCGATATAATGAAAAAAAGAGTTCTCTATGTTGGGATCGATGAGCTCGATATGTACTTGATATAAGCTGGATAGCTTACGCGATTGAAACGGTGCGGTATTCAATGGCATTTTCAATGGTTCGATTACCTTCTCTCCAAAGGTCGCGTATGTTATCAGGATAGTATAAAATGTCCTTCCCTTTTTCAGCCTTCACTAGTGCAGAAAATGGCATATACGTCGGATATACAGGGTATATACGTCGGATATACGGCTCCCCTAACCCGACGTCTATCTATGTGTCATATATACCTAGACATCGGTCGCTCAACAACCGACGTCTATTCTCTAGGTATAGACGTCACTTGTTCTTCCCAACTTACGTCCATAGCTAGAGAATACATGTCAAGTCTACCTAGTCTCTAGGTATAGACGTCGATGATACCCAATAGCCGACGTCTATTCTTTTTTTGAAGGGGTCAGACGTCGGCCATTACCTACAACCGATGTCTATACCCTCACCATATTAAAAAAAAATACAAATCGTAGCAATCATAGATTCCTGCATAAACAAACATATTCAACCTGCACAAGAAAATCATTCATCTTGCACAACAAATTCATTCATTAACGTGTTTTTGATAAAATAGCAAGTCAATCGGTCGCGAGAATCTTCGAGCTCCTGTTGCGAGTAGGGATCACTATATGTTGGAAGACCTATAAAAATACAAGTAAAAAATATTAATATCTAAATAAGGAAACTATAATTATACAACTGAATAGCGATCTATATTACCTCGGATAGGTATACATTTTGTGGTGCAATTTCGAGGATTTCATCCATGTATCTCATCACGTAGTAACCACATTCCGTATTTCAAGTCTATTTGCGGTACTACAAAATTATAAATTTGCTAAATATATGTTCCATTACTTAACTTAATTAACAAAAATGGGAGAAAGAACTTAAGAACTTACTCCCATTCCATGTCATGTTACTCCCATTTTTGGAGTTGTTCTCCTGCCACCGAAAACTTTGTAAATCTTCATTGTCCTGAGTAACACAAGTTATTCAACATGAATTCAATAATACTAATAAAAATGCACAGATTACAAATACGATGATTAAAACGAACTTACATTGAAACAAGTTTCTTGATAGATTCCCTTGGTTTAATCGCGACCCCATAGGATCAAACCAATATGCCGAATTAGTCTCGAGGAATAGAACGACAAGCATCCAATGAGCTTTGTTTATATATATAATTAGAAGTTTATTACAATAAATTTCTAGTTACTTTGAATTAACAAATTTACCTCTCATTATAAGGGATAATATCTTTTGTCTTGTTCTTTCATGAGAGTTGCATAGCACCGTCTGTAACTTGGGTCGAAACCTTTCTCAAACAAATGATCTTTTATTTTCCGAAAAGTCAGCACTGACATATTATCACACTTATTGCATGGAGAATACGCCATGTCTCTGTCATTCGTATTCTTTGAATGCTTTTTGGCAATCTCTAAGAATATATTCACTTTGTTCTCATACTCATCACTCAATCAATTTTATAGAATCCACTCTCGATCCATTTCAATCTAAACATTAAGAAAAATGATAGTTGTTATTGAAGACGATAAATAAAATTTCAATTTAAAAGAAGATGTTCGTAGATGAGAAAATCTGGAGACATGAAGATTAGAAAAGAATAACTCAGGGAGAGGACATGAAATCTTTAATCTAGCGTATGAATAAGGAATGTTAGAAACCTAACTAGGCAATCAAGGTCATAGCAAGCCTAAAGTCCACTATAGGTCCTTAGCACAAGATGACGCCTAACTTCGAGATCCCACCGAGGACCACTAGTTTGTAGGAAATCAAGAACCCGAAGGTTCCTAAAATCTCAGGGAGACTAGATGGGCAACAACGTTCAGACCGAAACGGTCTTAAAAAGGGTGAACCACTGGTCTGTAGGAAATCAAAAACCCGAAGGTTCCTAAAATCTCAGGGAGATTAGATAGGAAATGACGTTCAAGCCATAACGGTCTTAAAACGGTTTCCTCTCCTTAATGCGTCCGAAAATCCTAGGGTTAACGTCTAAATTGATTTTATTAAGACACTTTTATTAAGTTGTTTTTGGGTCAAGGAAAGGGTGATGAAATCCCCCACCTCATCTCCTATAGGTGATTGCCCCTAGGTGTTTTTCATACCTTAATCTAACAAACAACACACCAAACAAACACTCACCTCACTCTTGTTCCAATGCAAGTCCTACTAACAAATGTGTGATTTCTAATGAATGATGAGTGAAAGAGATTGTGTACCTTACGCTAGCAATCTACGACAGAAATCATAAAATAAATAATAAATACGATGAATGAAATGTCCTATATGATGAATGACTTAGCAGATATTGTCTCATCTTTTGCTTTAGGTTATTAAAAGCCAGTTGCTTAAGGGGTCGATGAGTTATTAGAAATAATACCAGCATATTCATAGACAATATGTAAATAATATTGAAAATTCAAAGAAGTAAGGCAATAAACATTTAAAATATTAAAAGCAAGTATTAAAAATAATTACTTCGATTGACGGAAAAACAAGTTATACACAGAATATCATGTTATTAATAATAATTGGGATTAAACTTTTATTGTAATTTTGGCAGATTCTCGACTAAAAGTTTGATTTGTAAAAAAATCAAATCTTGTGATTAACAAGAAAAATGTATAATATTCTCCACTACATCACATTCAAAACACAAAGTGGGTATAATATTCTACACTACATCACATAACATATTCTCTACTACATCACATTACATATTCTCCACAAACATACCCCCACCATGCTCTAATCCACTCTAAACTAAAATTCTAAAACACTAACACACTAAAAACCCTCAAACATTAAAATTCATATGTGAAAAGACACCAAATACAATAATTAAAACAAAAAAACACACTTAAGACACTAAAACACCTAAAAAGAACTTAAACCTCAGTCAGCAAGCAACTTAAAGTTAAAATAAACCAAATTAATCAATCTAAACTCTAAATCACAACTTAAAAGAAATTATCCACCACAAATGAACCCAATAAAACATAATCAACCCATAAAGCAACACACAACACAAAAAGAACCATCAATTGAACTCAACCGGTAAAACAATTAAACCTAAAACCAAAATCAATGTATAACAGATCCTAACCCACTCCTAAAACACAGATTTAAACAATTAAAAAAATCCAAACACGCCTTAAGAACCATTAAAACAACCTAAACACCGAAAAATTCTAACTTAAACACCTAAATCATAACCCAAATCCATTTCACACTTCTAAAACATTTATTCTTCCAAACCTAAACCCTTTCATCCTAAATACTGACATTCTTACGACATGACAATACTAGAATGTTTTGATTAAGATATGTTTTAATTCGTTAAGTACTTGCAAAATTAATACTAATCTCGTTTTGGTCATACAGGATACCAGAATTTTCACAAGAAACATGTAAAATGCAAAAAACTCATTGTAAAATATTCATTCCATAAAAACCAGCAACAAACATGTTAAAGATCCAATCATCATACTACAACATCTACGAGCCAGAGGAGGAGGAGGTCGGAGGTCGCGGAGGTGGAGGTCGCGGAAGTGGAGGAAGATGGTTGTGGTGGTCGCGGAGGTTTGAGATTGGTTGGAGGGTTGCGAGGGTCGGCTAGGGTTTGGTCTGGTTTTTGTCAAGATAAAAGAAAAAAATAAGGGAATGGTTCCAATTAAAGATCTATAGACGTTGATTGTATGCACAACCGACGTCAATACGCCGACGTCAGAGGGAGGGGGAATACATTGTAGGATTTCTAGTTTAATTGCACATATTTATTTTCGAAATTTTTATGCACAATAAGGATGAATTACAATTTTTCTATGATTTGTTTCATGCATGCATCGGTTTGTTTCAAAAACTAGTTTCAAAACATTATTAAAACAAATATGGGCTCCGAATTTCATACCTAGAAGTTCTCTGAAACTTCTTGACGTTCCGGAGACGTTGAAGATGCTTGTCGCTGAGCCGGATGCCTCCGAGTATTCACCAAACTCTAAACAAGATCGGAGAGAGAAGAGCTAGCCTCTCAATCTCCAATAGGGTTTAGAATCTAACTATTAACCCCTCTTTAGTTCCCTTGAGAAGAAAAACTCTAAAAACTAAAACTAATACTCAAGAATTAATGGAAATTCGTGGAGAATTATGGAGAGAGATGTTTGCACAAGAAGATAATGAATTAATTAACAAGCTAATGAGATAAACTTGTATTTATAAGTTCTCTCCAAATTACCTATTCATGTGCAACCTCTTGCCCATGATTTCATGCAAACTTCCATCTTACCATCCATTATTTGCTAACAAATAATCTTAGCCACGAATTAAATCAGTTATGGACCAATTCCATGCATGATCTAATTAATTCTGCATAAAACCATCTGGACCGGTCGACAGTTTCGAGGTTCGGTCGACCGTTTAGAATGAGTTTCGGTCGACCGTTCATAACTCGGTCGACCGTTCGTAACAAAAATATTTCATCGCGATGTTCGGTCGACCGAAAACGAACAGACAAAATTCCTGTTACCGGTGCAACAATCGGTTGACCGTTTAGCATTTAGCGGTCGACTGTTTTTGCACAGTACTTGCAGACTTGTCAAATTTCGGTTTAACCCCTACAAAATTTGACATTTCGGGATTTGTAGTAAGTTCACAACTTATGTAACATATTATCCTATGTAATGATAAATCATTACACCCCATAATATTTACATCACATATGAATTTAATTTAGATTCTAATTATGTTATTAATCACAACATAATTTTGATTTTGCTTGTTCACCACATGTGTCATATTTTCTACATGAAACCCGACACACCTTATGAACTCAAAATCCCCATTTCTTGTTTCCCAGTTTTGTGGTGTGACCTATGGGAGGATCTAAACTAAGTTGGCAGTGATATTAAGTGTTTAATATCACAAGCTATAAGCAGTATCTAGCTACACATTATAGCTCCCAATTAGTTAGATGTCTTAATTCCACTCGAACCAAAACCTGATCCATTTAGTGATGGAGTGCACCACTTGTGTTCGTCCCTTGCCTCATGATATTAGGAATAGACACAAAGTAGTATTGTGTCATCTTTGTATTAGTATTTATTTCTTGATCTCTTTAAGCTAGTTATAAATATGTGACTTAACTCAAATCACATTGTGCACATTATAACTTTGCTTTATCAAGGGGCCCACTAATATCATCACTCAATTAAGAGGGGCAATGATAATCTTTTGACCAACTATCTTCTCCAACAAAAGTCATACTTAACCAACCAATGCTTTTACACTACACTCATCGATAGCTCAAGACACTAGTCTAATTAAGCAATTCATAAGTGATCTGATAAAAGTCTCATATCAAAGGACCAAAGACACAGTAAAACATTAATGACACAAAAAACACAATTCTATAATGTTTTACTTATTAGGTCTATTCAGTATACAAAAGTATTATTTTCCTTTTTTGTGTACCCGTGTTGTCACTCACTTGTAGAGCTACAATGATCTATGATCAACACGGCAATCTTAACTCCGTAATTAATGTCTCATGTTAATTACCATGATTGCGAATATCTTTTGTTTTATATAAACCAGTATCATTTAGAGCTCTACGGTTAAGGACCAAGAGCCTCTTCATTAACACTTCTAAAAGACGACTAACATAAACAAGGAACAAAATGATTTCTCCTTCAATTCAAAATAATTGACATTTAAAAGTAACACTTTTAGAACACATTCCCTTCATACACGTCGGGGTATACACGTCGGTTTCCATGGGAATTACAATAACTGACGTCTATGCCACCCAATAGACGTCGGTTGTATTGATGGTCGACATCTATACCTATAGAAATTGGTTGTTAATACAACCGACGTCTATTGCCGACGAGTATGCACTATTCTGCACTAGTGCTTACACCATTACAATTCTCTTGGCAACGCCTTATTCTCTCAACCACATTCCAATCCAAGAATGATGCGCGATTACAACATCGCCGAGGTCCTACCAATCGACGACATCCTCTGCTTTTGTGGTTACCCTGCACGACGGGTGTGTATCGGGTCCTCACAGGTTGTGCAACAGACCTGGCGTTGTGGGGCCCCGCGATGCCAAAAAATGCACGTTTTACGTACATGACACCATGTCTCCAGTTCGACCACCACCAGGACCACTGGAGTTGGTCAAGCCGACCCTTGCGGGACTCCAACGCATGATAGACGACGTGGAGCATCATTTGGACGTCGTACAAGACTTGGTGGTAGACCTCCTCATCGACAGTGGTAGGTTTTAATCTTTTTTTTCCAGTTACCTGTGGTTATAAGTTGATGTCCACTGATATTTTGTTCGTAGTTTTCACCCCGATGACACCTCCCCCCCCCCCCCCCCTTCCTAGAGCATACCTGCCCCAACTACGAGACGACTTGCCTCGCCGAAACACCCATCTCTTACCACACGCCCTCCCCACTGCTTGAAGTAACTCTTGGCTTCCAAGAACACACCGGGTGGGCTAGGAAGAGGACGAAGTTATTTTTGTTAATATTTTATTTTATGATGGTTTTTGGTTTTTGTTGTGTATGTGTTAGTTGCCAACTTTGACAACCTTGCTTGATTGTAAATGTGTAGTCAATATGCAAGAAATTATGTTGTTTACATTACTTTTTATTAAAATTGAATGTTGTGATTGGTGTGACTGTTTCAATCTTCCTCGTATAAACGACGTAAGCAAAGAGGTAAGGACAGGACTAACTTAGACGGGTGAAGTTGTTCATTTGAGACTGCACAATGATAGAAACTTTGATTGTTCATTTGAAAGATTAAACTAAATGATTGTTCGTTTAGGTCTAGACCATTGAGCTACTATCGAACAAAATTGTTGTTAAACCCTAAACCTTAAAAAGATTCAACAAAATTATTGTTCGTTTAAGTCGTAGACCATCGAGCTATTATCGAGTTATTATCGAATTACTATCGAGGTACTATGAGAGAACAATGAGAGAAACTTCAAACTGTTCGTTTGAAAAAAAATTAAATAAATTATTGTTCGTTTAAGTCATCGACCATCGAGTTATTATCGAACTACTATCGAGGTACAAGGAGAGAACAAGGAGAAAAACTTGAGACTGTTCGTTTGAAAAAATCAACTAATTGATTGTTCGTTTTAAGTAATAGACCATCGAGCTAAGAACGAGTTATTATTGAACTATTACCGAGGTACAATGAGAGATGACAAACACAAACACACAAAAATTATAAATCTCTTCTAATCAACTGGAAGAGAATGATCTGCTCAGATGTTGCTTGTAGGCTCAAAAGATGGTTTTGTTTATCTTTTGGCTCTAACTCAACTTAGCAGCCTTCCAGAGAAGCTTCCGCATCCCTGGGTCCTTTACGCTCTGGTTGGGTTTATCCACCGGTGGTACCGGTGTTCCATTGTCCCAGACGAAGTACCAACAGCGAAGGGTTGGCTCCGAGGAGCCACAAACATAGAACTTTTTGTTAATCTTGTTCGGAGTGTTGAACCACAACTCCGTGGCCTTCAAACCGCACCTACAAGTGTGATAAGGTAGAGGTAAAACTTTGGTATTTAAACAGGAGGACAACCCCCCATATTGGTCCACCAAGGATGTGCTCAGCTTTGTCAGAGTAGTCATTGTTGGCATTGTGTTGGAAGACCATTCTTTTGGTGGGGGCGATGAATCGAATACACAACTAAATGCAAGACACTCTAACCTTTGATTTTATATACCCTGTAATGAAATATTGTGTCCTCAAAAGGAATGAATGTCGAACAATTGCATCTCTTCTCATAATAATGACCCGTCCCTTGCCAAAGTGAAACGTCTCATCATGGGACGACCCACCATGGGACGTTTCATTTCGACATATGAACATTAGTCATGTTGACCATCGAGCTCATATCGAGTTTCTATATAACACATATCGAGTTCAACCGAACCATAGCGAAGTACAATCGCGCATACACATCGACCTACATTATTTATCCCGTACCGTCGAGTATCATCGAATCCTATTGATTTCTAAAACAATTTAAAATATCGAGACAAAGACACAGAGAGTTTCAGACATAGGTTGTTTCATGTTAGTGGTCACACGATTTAAACTGAGTATTTTGGGAATAAGTGAAAATATAAGTATATTTTTCAGATGATGTCAAAATATGAACTTGTTTCTCGAGATTGGGCAACTTTCAGCATAGTTTTTCAAATTTTCCTTTTAATAAGCTATTTTTTCAATTTGATGATGATATAGTTGGACCAATTGTAACTCACCCACTATCCAATGCAATGTCTGACAATGGGCTCATACAATCAGATACTTACCGTTGCTAAACAGATTAAAACTAATCTGCTCTTTTGAAATAATTTAAAATGCAAATAATCCATCTACCTCAGATGCTCAATTAATTCTAACGAATGCCCTGAGAGTTGCATGTTTTGTGACACAGTCAATCCAGAAACTTCCACTACGATTGGACAGCTAGATCTGTTGTTTATCATTAGTCATTTTTAATTACATCTGGCGACTTACAACTTAGACCATCACTAACCATGACCTGGACGACCCGATCATCAGCTCTCTCTCTTCAAAATCAACTTTATCTCTCTTCCACATCAGCTTTCTCTCTCCTCAACCCACTTTCTTCTTTTTCCTATACTATTCACATCTTAACCACAACCCAACACAACCCACAACAACCTATCTCTCTCCTCCACATCATTTCGGGGTCCATCTTGATAAATTTTTAAAAAAAAATTAAAAAAAATTCTAAAAAATCAAAACAATTATAAAACATATTTTCATCAAAAAAAAATTAAAAAAAAATCAAACAAAAAAATAAAAAAATCAAAACTCAAACAAAACTAAAAAAAACTAAAAAATATTTTTTTATTTAACGACCGGGTCGACGATCCGGGCGTTTCAACGCCTGGATCATCGACCCAGTCACAGATGACCGAACATTTTCAGCGTAAAAAACAAAGGTCATATATAACCTGGTCACGACCTGCTGACGACCTTAAAATTTTAGCGTTAAGGGATGCTCTTACAAGTGTTTTTTTACTGAACTGCTATTCGTCGCCGTAAAACTACTTAAATCGCCCGTAAGATTACCATTTTGCCCCTCTACACTTTCTACTAATATAACTCTTCATTTCACTCTTTTAACACAACTTTCTCTTCATATCACACTTTTATTCACCAAATAGGATGTCTCGGAGGCCAGGGAAAGAGCCAGCGGAC
Source organism: Triglochin maritima (assembly GCA_963682175.1). Classification (NCBI taxonomy): domain Eukaryota; kingdom Viridiplantae; phylum Streptophyta; class Magnoliopsida; order Alismatales; family Juncaginaceae; genus Triglochin; species Triglochin maritima. Next base: position 33,585,793 of record OY821772.1, read on the forward strand.
ACCCCGGACTACTCACATCTGGTAAATCACCTTGTTTATTTCAATTAATTTTTAAAAAATTTTTTTTTGAGTCGGGCGACCGCGGGAGCCGCCCGACCCAACGAGAGGGCGGTCACGGGAACCGCCTCCCCCCTGGGGTAGGCGGTTCCCGTGACCGCCCTCTCGTTGGGTAGGGCGGCTCCCGTGGTCGCCCGACCCATGGCACAGACGTCTGCGGGAGACGTCTCCCACGTAGGGCAGACGCCTACCACGTAGGGTAGGCATCTCCCGCAGACGCCTGGAATTTTTTTTTTAATTTGTTTTTAAATTGATTATAAATTGTGATAAAATTTAAATAAATTGAATATTATGTTAATAATGAGTTAAATTAGTTTAGTAAATCGTTTATTAATTATAAAATGTGTTAATTAATAAATAAATTGATTATTATGTTAGTAATTAGTTGTGTACGATTTTAGTAACGGATTATTGATTAATTTTGATAATTGCTAAATAAATCGATTATTAAGTTAATAATTAGTTTAATTATTATAGTAAAATCATTAATAAATTTGTATTTTTAAATTGAATTAATAGTCATCGGGTTACCGTGGAGGAAAAGGGAAATCAATTCCCTTACGCCCGGTACGTAGTATAGTAGACGAGTCAGGTCCTCGTCATCCACGTACACGTGGTATTTCTGCTTCAGTTAGGAGAGAGAGAGATCTGTTACGTCGTCGTCAGACACCTGGAGAGTCTTTCGACGACGAGGATGATTCAGATGAGGCGAGGAGTCACGACGACAGTGACGATGGGGGCCGATACGACTTGGGGCCACAGGAGGAGGCGGTACATCAGTCCGGTCGAGGACGGGGGCGACACGGTGGTCCTTCAGCTGAGTGGGTCATTAGGAAGGATCGAGGTGGCCGGTTTGTGACCAGTGATTCGAGTTCGTGCACTGCAGGCGCCCGAGCTCAGAAGAAGAAGAGGGGTGATGACGAGTCTTGGATCGTCACGGATATTATTCCCGGTGGTCCTGTAGATGGCAGCGTCATTCCGAGTTTCGGAGGCCACGTCGCCAGACGCATCTGGGATGGCGAGGAACGGAAGGTTTTGAAGTGCCATAATCGGCACAGAGCCTGTACGACATTGCAGGCATGGCGTTCAGTGATGACTGAGGATATGAAGGCGACTGTGGTCGACAGTGGATTGGGTCACTTGCCGTACAGCATGTTTTCCTGCATCGACATGCCGTTAATTTCGGCATTCGTGGAGCGGTGGCAGCCTGACACCAACACTTTCCACTTACCGTTCGGAGAGAGGACGATCATGTTGCATGACGTCTTTCAGATTCTGCACATTCCTGTTGAGGGGCCCATGGTCAGTGCGCAGGCGCCGACATCTGAGCTGAAGTTATATGTATCTGAGTTGCTGGGTGTCAGCCTGGAGGGTCTTCGGCGGGATAGCTCATTCTGGAGTGGCGGTGGTGTTAGTATCGACGCTGTGGACGAGTGTTGCAGACGGGGGCGACCACCACGGACTGAGGATACGCAGATGACTGCTTATTTCTTCTTACTGCTAGGGTGCGTTTTGTTTCTCGACGAGAGCGGTTCCAGACTGAGACCACGCGACTTATTGGAGGCGAGGGACCCAGATACCATTGCTGATTACTCATGGGGGTCGGCGACGTTGGCATATCTGTATCGCCAGCTGGGCATATCCAGTCGCGCTGATTGTGGTCAGATTACGGGTTGTCTTACACTGCTGCAGGCTTGGATATATGAGTATTTTCCTGCTTTCCGCCCCCATCGTGAGCGGAAGATTGTTGAGCGTGGTCATCCTCGTTCGCGTATGTGGGCTGTCCGGGCGGAGGATAAGAGCGAGAGTCGACTTCTTTCTATTCGTAGACGGCTAGATCAGATGACTGCATCGCAGGTATATGATGTATATATCATTCACGTTTATTTAAATTTAATTTTATTATTATTAACGTATAAATGTTTAGGTGGAGTGGTTACCGTACGGTCCCGATCCTGCTGTAGCTGTGCCGAGGACTACATTTGCCGGCATTATTCGTTATAGGGATATCACAGAGCCTTATATACCTGATCGCGTGTTACGTCAGTTAGGCTACGTTCAGGTGATCCCGGTTGACATTCCGACGCCCGAGCATGCAGTACGGTCTGCGACTGCCACGATGTACGACGTCAGGCACAGCGTTTCGTCTGCGGAATCGGTTTGGAGGACATTTCCGAGACTAGGACGACTACACCTGGCCGATATGAGTCGTAGCCGCGACCCCTCCACTTGTGCTCCAGATTATTTGCAGTGGTTCGGTAGGTGCTCACATCCACTACTCGTACGTGGTATCATTCCGAGACCGGAGAGAGCACTGGATAGGACATGTGCCGATGCGGTAAGTTTATCTAATTTTATATTTAATTGTAAAGTATATTTTGTTATTGAACGCTAATTTTTTTTTACATACAGTGGATGAGTAGGGCGATACGGTGTACGCAGCCGTTCTTGCGAGAGAGAGACGTCATGCCGAGTGAGGCGACGAGACTTGCATGTACAGATTGGGATCGCCTGATCGAGGATTGGAACAGCCAGTTGGGCATTGGAGACCATGATTCAGATGCTGAGCTGTAGTTGTCTTGCTTTTACTTTCGTTTTGTTGCACTGTTACTACATTTGTCGGTATTTGCTTATGTTTATTTGTGTACTCTTGTTATTTATTTCTGACAAACATATCTTCTACGTATTTCTTTGACTATCGTATTTTTTAATATTTATTTTTCACGAAAATATTTTCAACTTATTTCTTTAGATATCAAATAATATTTAAATTTAAAATACGGTAAAAGAACAACACGATATAAGTAGAAATACACGATATATTATACATTACAAAAACATTACAAATTACAATCAAAATGTACCACGTAACCGGTTCCAATACTCCATCCTACTTTGGTACTGATCCTCCCATCCAACAACACTCTCATCTCGCATTTGATACCATAAGGTCGCTATAGGAGGTATTGGGAAATCATCAAGTAATTCCAAACGAATAAAATGTCTGTAACTCCCTAAATGAGCAATGACCAACTCTCTGACAGGCCTCGTCATGCCAGACGGACACTCCCAAGGTAGAACAGTAAGACACGGGAACAACGACCCTTCCGTTCCCACTGCGAAATACATGACCGCACACTTGTAAAAATTAGCAATAGGAAACAAGTCGGACCAAACCTCCATATAATGATCCTCGCCACAAACTCCCCCGCCTCAATCAATTCGTTGACGAGCCTCTCTCACATTGCCGAAATAGACACTCTCATATATAGGATGTGCACCTATCTCATTAGAAATCGCACGACGGGCGTACGACCAGTGCTCCTGACCACCATGAAAGACATCGGCAACACATCGAAATCCACAGTTGCCATCAGCACGTACGTCATTCCACCTATCCAGAAATGGTAAAATGATTCCTGGCAGTCTATCATTATATGGGAAGTTGTCCACGTCAACCCGTCCGGACACTGTAAGATAGGTAAATAACAATTAATTAAAACAACATATTTGGGAGATAATATATTCAACCTCATTTAGATTACTAATATATATTAAATAACATAACAACAAAGATATCGACATACCAGAAGATCTTGTGCCCGTATTCACGGACGATCGAGACGAATTAGACCGACGACCCCTGCTCCCAGTACTGCCTGACCGACGACGACCCCTGCTCCCACTACTGCCAGACCGACCACGACCTCGCTCAGCATACTCGAAGGCACTCGGGTCCCGACGTGTCGACTTTCCCCTACGTCGACCTCGTACCTTAGTATTTTATTCGGGTTCTCCAAAGTTCGACTGATCGGGGTGTAACTGTTCGTATAAAATACGAGAGGCACTACGAATTACTGCAGGGTCGCTCTCCGAGATCTCATCCACTAGCTTCCGAAAATGCTCGACGTCTTGTGCTGACCGATCAAAAAACTCTGACATCTGGACTCCTTCTCCGATAACAAGTGTTTTCCAGAATGAATGAATCTGCTCTAAATAAATTCCATCACCTGACGCCAAACACTCGTACATGGTACAGGCACAAGGAATCTCATGTGTTGTGAGGAAAGCACACCCACAACGATATTCAATTTGATCACTTAAGTCCTCCATTCTCTTCAACTCCAGAGTCATTAACGACAAGCAGTGATGCGAAACTCGGCCATTTATATGCTGAAACAGAGGACCTATGTAATGTGCCAAATTTCGACGTTTCGAATCTTCAAGAAAGTTCCGAATATTCGTCAGCTGCATTTCAATAGACGAGTTCACGCGGTCGAAAAGAGTGTCGAGAGCGGCAGTCGATGTAGTGATCCACTCTTTCAGAGCCGAATGTGCACTTTCCACCCTGCAGTTCGTAGTGTTGCCGAAATGAAAAACTTTATTCGTCCAATTCAACACAAATTTTTCCTTATGCACCAACCACGTGTCTTCCACATACTTCGTCAGCACTGGCCAGGATTTAAAAGAATCCTTCAGATTACGGACTACTCTATCATAATCCGTATGTGAATCAGAAATCATGACTTTCCTCCACCTTCCACGCCTGAAAATCTCTGCAGACTGCTTGTCCTTGCCGAATACGTGGTATGCGTAGTTGTACACGTCTTTGTTGATATGTCAGGTGCATAGTAAATGAGCAGAATCAGGAAAAACCTCTGCCACTGGTCGCATCAGACCCATCTCCCGGTCTGTAATTATTGATGTCGGGCTGACAATATCCAATAACAGATCTCGCAACCTCTCCAACACCCACCGGTAACTAGACTCGGTCTCATCCTGCAAAATCGCATATCCGACGAGAAAATTCATGTTTGTTGGAGTAACCCCAACCATCTCAAACAAAGGCATCTTGTACTTGTTCGTCTTATACGTCGAATCCATACAGATCACGAATGGGTATGTACGCAACAACTGAACTGAAGTCGGATGTGCCAAAAATGCGTGAGTCAAGACATTAGTTTCTTCATCTGCCACAATCCAATGCAAATACTTATGCTGCACTGCCTCTCTGAGAAACTGTTGCGCGGGATTCCTGTCTTCAGATTTCGTCCTCCTCATGTACTCTCTGAAGTTGTAAATGTGCCTTTGATTAGGATTATCGTCCGGAAATTTCTTCTTTACCGCCAACAAAATGTTACGGGGCCTTGCTTGTGCCTCTGTCATATCCCGAACAATTTGCTTTGCCCCAGCACTAAGTCCGCTGACCTGTCGGTGACCCTCTGAATAAACTGCCAATGGGTGGTTGTGCTGCCCAAACATGCTACTAGAAACAATAACCCATCCATCACGATTTCGTCGCTCCACCACTTTTACCAAAAACCGACAACCGCAACCTTTTCTTTTCGTATTCTTTCGCAGTGCAATACTCGTATCACGAGAACCCATCGCACGTCTGCGATCGCATCTGAGGTAACAATCCATCCGGTTATCTGCTTTTGGTTTGTACGATGATATAACCAAAAAAAATCCGGCTCCTATCGCAATTTGTTTCGCCCATTTACAACCTTCCTCGATTGTTCTAAATATTTCTTTACTGTCAAAAAGCTCACTGTAATCTACTCCATCACCACCGAAATCTTGCAACGGAACCTGAAAATTTTGGATTTAACAAAAAATTAAAAAAAAAACAAAAAAAAAAACGGGCGGCTGGCTAAGCCGCCTCCACCATGGTGGAGGCGTGCTTCTAAGCCGCCTCCAGCTAGGTGGAGGCATCTGTCTAAACCGCCTCCACCTAAGTGGAGGCGGCTTAGCCAGACGCCTCCACCTATGTGGAGGCGGCCTAGCCAGACGTCCGAGTCGGAAAAAAAATTCCGCCCCCGTTACCTCGCCGGATTCTGGTGCTTCGCCGGACATTTTTGTGGTGTTTGTACTGGGAATGTGAGTAAAACTGAGTCAAACACCTTGTTTAAAGACACGGGACGAAATCGGTATTAATTGATTTGTTATGGGCAAAAATGTCATTTTTGGGGCGATTTAAGTAGTTTTCCGGCGACGAATAGTAGTTCTTTTTTTAGTTGTAGTGACCCGTGAAAGACAAGCGACAGAAGATGAGTCTGCGCTCGTGTATTGATTAAATAAGAAATTTATAACTTGATACATTTGTTTGTTAAGTTTTGAAATCCGATGTGACCGTGAGAGAACCACTCGTACGTACGGTTAAGTTTTGGTGTGTATGAATTTCGGAACCAAGGTTAGAAAATAAACTGGGAAGACAAACTATAATATATAAACTCCAACTAAAAGAGGCGGAAAATTCATTTGAATGACAAAATAAAAAATGTGCATATGTAAACACAAAAGGTATTAAATGACTTCGCACTAATTGCACCGAGCATCTTTCAACGAGACTTATAAACAAAACATATGGCACAAATGACCATATGGCACAAATGACCAGGCCAACAAGTGAGCTTACAACTACATGTTGCATCCCTTGACAATTTGTTCGCTATGTTCCTATGTATGAACTACTTAAGACATTAAATATATGCAATAAACCAAATGTCATTGTCTTTGCAAAAATTCATTCCCACACTCATGTTCCTCGTCCAAGTTGTACTCCTACATGGTGATCGGTTGTTATGGTATGGACCTCTCACGCTTGGTTTATACATTTGCCTATCTACAAAGTGTGACAAAACTAACATGATTGTCAAACACTCAAATCCATGAGATTTCTGGTTAAAAATACATGCAATTCATCATTAGCAAATCAAAACTTTTGACTACTCGCGAGAGGGATCATGTTGCCGTGTTACTCGGGTTCAACTCTCATATCTGAACTTATCTGGCACCTTGCTCTTGTGAGAGGGTTGAAAGGCGACCCTAGGTTTTATGCTCGAGTTGTGGTCGGAGCAAGAAGTTTCCTTGATCACTAAAAATATTAAACGGGAATAGGGAAAAAGGGATTGATTTCTATTATTTGTGTACTGAGGTTTACATGAGTTTATATATACATGGGAAAGCTGGGTGACCGTTTGAAGTAAAAGCTGAGTGAATAGATGCATCGTATGGGAGAGGAAGCGACGATTGGTGAAGGGGCACTCTGCATGTAGGTGAACAGGTGCGTTTGTATGTTTTAACACTCCCCCTCAAGTTGGGCCTGGAAGAGATTGTAGGTGCCTAACTTGCTTATGATGGTGTCGAATGGTTGTTTACTTAGGGCTTTGGTGAAGACGTCCGCCAATTGTTCTTTACTGGAGACATACGGAACTTCTATTTCTCCAGCTTGAATTTTCTCACGGATGAAGTGACAGTCAACTTCAATGTGTTTGGTCCTTTCGTGGAACACAGGATTGGAAGCAATGTGTCGTGCGGCGTTGTTGTCGCAAAACATATTCATAGCTTTAGTGTGAGTTTGACCCATATCGTGCAGAAGTTGCTTTAACCAAATGAGTTCACTGGTGGTGGACGCCATTGCTCGATATTCTGCTTCTGCACTTGATCGAGCAACCACCTTTTGTTTCTTACTTCTCCAAGTAACCAGATTTCCACCAACAAATGTGCAAAAACCGGTAGTTGACCTACGATCATGGCTTCCTGCCCAATCAGCATCTGAAAAACCAATGATGTTGTTAGAATTGTTATTTTTCATTAGCAACCCTTGTCCTGGTGTTTGTTTTATGTACCTCAGAATTCTATCAATAATATCTAAATGTGATGTTCGAGGTGCATGCATGAATTGACTTACTATACTAACAACAAATGTAATGTCGGGTCTGGTTACGGTTAAATATATGAGTTTTCCTACAAGTCTTTGGTATTGGTGAATGTCTCTAATAGGTTCACCGTTGGTTGGACTGGTTTTGAGATTTGCCTCAATGGGTGTATTAGCTGGTCTAGCCCCAAGTTTTCCTGTTTCTTTTAAGAGATCTAGGGCATATTTTCTTTGTGACAAAAATAGACCCTTTTTTGAGTATGCAATTTCTATTCCTAAGAAATATTTTAGGAATCCTAGATCTTTTATATCAAATTTGGTTTTTAGATAGTGTTTAACTTGATTAATTTGTTCATTATTATCACCAGTGATGATGATATCATCTACGTAGACCAAGACTATGAGAATCTCTCCTTTATGATGCCTAGTGAACATAGATGCGTCAGCAGAGGATTTAAAGAAACCATAAGCAAGAAGGAAGTGACTGAGTTTTGCATACCATGCGCGGGGTGATTGCTTTAGGCCATAGATGGCTTTATTGAGTTTGCATACCTGGTTGGGAGAAGTGTTGTAACCTGGAGGGGGTACCATGTATACTTCTTCTTCAAGGGTGCCTTGAAGAAAAGCATTTCTGACATCCATTTGATAAAGCTTCCATCCTTTGTTAACTGCTATGGAAAGAAGAACCCGAACAGTATTCATTTTTGCTACTGGTGCGAAGGTTTCTAGGTAGTCAAGCCCATAGGTTTGAGTATACCCTTTTGCTACAAGGCGAGCTTTATACCTTTCGATAGTACCATCGCTATTATATTTTATTTTGTAAACCCATTTGCATCCAACGGGTTTTGTTTTATTTGGTCTAGGGATGAGAGTCCAAGTGTTGTTGGTTTCTAGGGCTTTAAGTTCTTCTTGCATTGCTTTTTGCCATTTAGGATTGCTACTAGCTTCTTCGTAGTTTTTTGGTTCTAGGGTTTCGTTTATTCGGTTTAGAAAAACCCTATAGTTTGGCTGTATTTGTTTGTAGGTAAGGTAGTTCTGAATGGGATAAGTTACTTGAGAGGTGATAAAATCATTAAACCTAGTGGGAGGACGTCTTGGTCGGGTAGACCTCCTTGGGGTTGGAGCTCTTGTTTCTCCTTGTCCTTCTCCTTCTTCGTGTCCTTCTCCTTGTCCTTCTCATTGTCCTTCTCCTTCTTCGTGTCCTTCTCCTTGTCCTTCTCCTTGTCCTTCTCCTTCTTCGTGTCCTTCTCCTTGTCTTTCTCCTTCTTCGTGTCCTTTGATGTTGAACTCAGGTAGAACTTGTGAGGAGTCTGGGCGAGATTGTGTTGTAGGGTTGTAGTAGGGTTCAGTTTCCCTAAATATTACATCTCGGGAGATATACATTTTACACGACTCAGGGTCAAAGCATTTATACCCCTTTTTTTGAAAGGAATAACCAAGAAATAAGCATTTTACATCATTGCTATCAAATTTATCTAAGCGTTTCTTATGAACAAAGCATACACACCCGAAGATTTTAAGATGATCTAGGGTTAGTTTTCGTCCTAAGAGTATCTCAAGCGGTTGTTTATTCTGAATAGTAGGACTAGGAAGACGATTTATTAGATAAGTCGCAGTTAAGATAGCGTCAGACCAAAAACGTTTGGGAAACATGATTTTGAAAGAGCAATGACCTTGTTACATTTAGAAGATGACGATTTTTCCGTTCCGAAACTCCATTTTGTTCAGGGGTATGTATACATGTTAATTGGTGTAATATTCCCCGATTTTTCAAAAAAATTTGAAAGTTGTGGCTGGTGTATTCGGTCCCGTTATCTGTCCTTAAGGTCTTAATTTTAAAATCATACATGTTTTCAACAAAAATTGTAAAGTCACAAAAAACTTGGAAACCTTCAGATTTGTTTTTGAGAAGATAAGTCCAAGTATTTCGTGAGAAATCATCGATAAACAACACAAAATATTTAAAACCGTTGTAAGACTCGACAGGAGCGGGTCCCCAAATATCGGAGTGAACTATTTCGAAAGGAACACTTGATTTGGTTTTAGAGTTAAAAAAAAATAATCTTGTTTGTTTAGAATACTGACAAACATCACATGCATAATCAGAAGAAATAGAAGGAAATAGCATTTTTAAAACCAAATGAGATGGGTGTCCCATTCGTTTGTGCCATAGAATATGGTTTGATAAACTAGTAGTATGAAAACTCTTGCTTTGAGCCTCTAAAACATAAAGGTCATTGGTATGAATCCCTTTACCAATCGTCTTCCTTGTAGTTCGCTCCTGAAAGAATACATCAGTAGGGGTGAATATAACATTACAGTTTAAATTTTGTGTGATTTTTGATACTGAAAGAAGATTAGAGGTGAAGGTAGGTATATATAAAACATTTTTATTTACTTGATCTAATATGGTGGTTTCTCCTATCCCTTTTATTTCTACTTGATTATTATTTGCAACAGTCACAAAATTGTGAGGAGAGTTCACATGTTTCTTTATTTTTCTTATTAGACCAGAATTTCCGGTCATATGATCAGTAGCACCTGAGTCAATTATCCATTGATTATTTATGTGTCTAAGTGTTTTTTCTGTTTTGTTGGCAGAGTAATTTTTGGAACAAGAGGATATACCTGCGTAATTACCTGAACTCTGAGGGGTGGACTGCAAATATGCGCTGAGGTGGCCCAGCAATTGATCTAGTGGAATCGGGTCGGATCTGGAGCTGGATCCAGGACCAGCGGTTGCAGCATCTGGTCGGTTTGTGATTTCGGGTCGTTTTAAAGGAAACCCGGTTCCGCCTGCATACCCGGATCCTCCCGAGTACCCGGATCCGCCCGAATCACGCGTGGTTATAAAACCCCGTGGATCCGAGCGAATAACCGATTCGCCTTCCCATTTTCGTTGTTCCTCTTCCATGTTAGGGTTTGCCGCCGCGCTGTTTCCTTTTGGTCCGTCGTTCCGTTTTTTGTTCCGATGATCACCTCCTTCCCGTGTTTGTCGAAGATGAGGGTGTAGGAACCAACATGAGTTCCTGTTGTGCCCGGTTTTTTTTACAGTTGTCACATGTTTCCTGAGGTTTATTTCCATATTTTCTTGTCTGATTTTGGGGTTTTCCGGCGAAGAATGCCTGGTTTTCCGAAGATCGGTCCGCGATCTGAGCGGTTGTCCGACGGGATTCCTCCCGTTGGATCATTGCTATGATGGATGCGAGATCAGGGACAGTGGGGTCATCAAAACTTGGCTTCGGATGGCTTCATAGCTGCCGTCGAGTCCGATGAGGAACTGATAAATTTGATCTCGCTCCTTTCGTTCGAGTAGGACTCTTGGGTCAGCAGTCGTGGGTTCATAGATGGCGAGCTCGTCCCATCCACGCTGCAGTGTCCCGAGATACTCCGTGATAGTTTGTCCTTGCTGTTTTGTCTGCGACAGATCGTGTTTTAGTTTAAATATGTGAGCAAAGTTGTTGGTTTTACCGTATATGCTTTGAGCGGCGTCCCATAGCTCCTTTGCGGAATTTTTGTAAAGAAAGATAGCCCCGATTTTGGACGTCATGGAGTTGATTATCCATGACATTACAAGATGGTCAGCCGCCTGCCACTCTTCTTGTTTTGTTTCGGTGGCATCCTCCTCTGGTTTTTTTGCTGTCCCGGTGATGTGTCCCAGCTTTCCCTTCCCGCTGAGAGCTAGCGTAACAGCCCGTGCCCAAGACAGATAGTTCTGTCCGTTGAGCAACTGTGACACCAGTTTTGGAGCGTTTGTTTCTGAGTCCGCCATTTTTGATTTTTCCTTCAGGGGTTTTGGATGTCGGGGTTTGTTTTGTCTCCTTCAACCTCCTTGAAAGGCGAAGGTGATGGGTGGTGGGATTTTTGGTTTCGGTTTTTTTCTGAGGTGGGTCGAAGATGAGTGAGGGCACTCTGAGATTCACCAGTGATGGAACGATTGCTCTGATACCATATTAAACGGGAATAGGGAAAAAGGGATTGATTTCTATTATTTGTGTACTGAGGTTTACATGAGTTTATATATACATGGGAAAGCTGGGTGACCGTTTGAAGTAAAAGCTGAGTGAAGAGATGCATCGTATGGGAGAGGAAGCGACGATTGGTGAAGGGGCGCTCTGCATGTAGGTGAACAGGTGCGTTTGTATGTTTTAACAAAAAAAGCAAAAAAAAAAAAGTGCTATGCTATCTCACTAAGTTAACCCTAACAAATCATTTACAACAAACATTACAATATCCGAAGTACCTAAAGGCTGAGGACTTGCATTAACCCCCCGAAGTGTCACCATAAAGCAACAAGAAGTCGTACGTTCGATCACGTTAGCAAAAATGATTAGAAAAAGAGAGCGTATCTTTTCAAAGTGAGTGAAGGATTACTTTAAGGAGTGGGGTTAAAAGAGCATAGTTAGTGGTGATGATTTTACCAACTCTGCCTTCCCTTTGCCTTTCTTTACGCCCTACGATGCACCGTCTCCTGTACCGGCACGTGCACACGTGATCCCCGCGTCCCCCCCGAGGTCTGGAATCTTTGCTGGTTTCTTCTTTTCCTTCCAGTCCAGTCCACTGCCTGTTTTCTTTCATTTAAAAACTATTGAAATCTGCTCGTCCTCCTGTCCATTGTATCTAATGTAGTGTTACCTCTAATAATAATAATAATAATAACAATTTATTACGGTATTACGAATTGGAAACGAAATGTTGACTTGTCGGACTTATAATATTCGGTCATTACGTACGTAAATTATGGATGGATATCAAATCTAGCTAGGTCAGAGATGCTAGTATCATTTTTGCAATCTTAATTTGCCATCAATTCTGTGTTCGCTTAAATAGAATGGAAGAAAAGGCGAGGAAATGAACACTGTCGATGATAGATATTTCACAAAACTTTTAGGCCTCTAGGGTAATTGGTAACTAACAAAGATAAACATTATTTCATCTATCAAAAAAAATCATTTCACTTGTGGGCATTATATTAGTGTCTTATCTGGTAGAATAAAAAAATAAAAAAATTCTACCAGTTTACATCGTTAACCATCATAAAAGTTGTACATACATATTGGCAGTTTCAAAACTCTTATAAACTTTAAGATGAAATTAATTACCCCCAACCAAGTGATTTCCCAATCTCCAACCCATTTTGTCATTGGCACAGTTACACCAAACCCTCGCAACTCAATTGTTCCTCGTATGTATCTTTTCCTCTTCTCCACCTAGGCAGCACCTTCGAGATGTCGCAAATCGCCATCAGAGGTTACCACAATCATTGCGACCTCCATATTATTGCACCATTGAAGACTTTGTCACTGAAGGTCATCACCACCATTAGACCTTGATGAAATATTTTTGGTTGTAATACATTTAATGTGTGTGTGTGGATAATTTGAGTTTTGATGTTTCGATGAGTTTTGCAAAGTTCAAAAATTCATATTTGACCATCCATACATATTTTTCTGAGGTTGAGTTTTGAGTTTTCAACGAGGATTTAGTTTATAACTTGCACTTTAAAAAGTAAGTTTCATTCCACAATCGTCCCCAATCAACTTCTTATTTATTACTACCTAACACTGAGTATTTATGTTTGAGTTTTGTGTTTCGTGAGGAGTACCAAAACTTAATATTTCAAATCTCAAAACCAAACAAGTACGTGGTTAGATGTTTGGGCATGATACTTACGTGGACAGGACCTTAGACTATGTTTTTAGTATTTGGATTAATGATGGTTTGTGATTTACTAATCTCTAAAGATATAATGTACTATGTTTAGTTACCGATCATCCTTTTGTTAGGTTTGAAATTTAAGTGTTACAAATATTAACTGTTTCGTTTACCTCTCTTTGATCGGGAAATGGGTAGGTATTGGATAAGGCTCTACTGTAATCATTTCGTTTCATTGTTCAAAATTATCAAGTAGGTTACAAAATAGTTTACATAGTATCGTAACCCATTGATAGATTTAATTTCTTTTGAGTCCATTATGGTTATTATTTTCCTTTAAAGAACAATGTGATGGGACCCATCCTATTCATTTTGTTGCAAGTAGGAACGCAAATGGATAAAGATTATGTGCGGATTATCGTAACATATGCAATGTCTTTGAGACATTACAAATATTTAAAATATTTCTAGTTTTTTCCCCTGACATAATTAGTAGAAGTAGAAATCGTACCTTGATTCTTAGGAGTTTCTACTTGTTCTTATCATTACACTTCATATGCGTTACATTCCAAAATTTATATATTAAATATGCAATTAACGTGAATCTACATTTCATTTTCTATTTTATCTGTAGTATATGCATATTTGTTTCTTTATCTATCTACATTTATAAAGTATTATTTCCATGTCATTTCATTTTCAAGGATATGCATTCTACAAACCATATGCTCCATATATTTCAAAACATATATGGATATGAAAATAATTGTATTTGCTTCTTCTTTGGTCCGTTTGCACCGACGATTGAAGCGAACAACACAATAAAAAGAAACAAATTGCAAAAACCGAAGAGATAGAATTAACACAAGGTTTTTATGTGGTTAGCAAACATTGCCTACACCAAATGACTCCATAGACCCAATTAAAACCTTCCAGATAGGACTTCAAAAGTTATCATTGCTACGATCTAATTAACCGTCACTAGAAATCAATAAATTAAGCTAACTCAGATAGTAGAGTACTGGTCTTAAATCGACTTAATTGGATCAATACATCACGAGCTATATGCTGAGTATTAATTAAAATGCTTAAAAAACCTTAACTTGTCAGCAAGCGTAAGCATCTATTCACTGTTAGTTTTTTTTAAAAGATATATATTCACTATAGGTTGTTGTTGCCAGCACTTTTGCTTTTGTAGCTCATTTTACATCTAGTAGCCTCATTTGGCAAAAAATAATGCAACTATTCATGTTTATAAACATGTAACTATTTTACAGGATGAGGTAGAGAGGTATGTTTCTTTTCAAACCCCGATTTGTATTCATCGAGGAATAGGATTTGAACAATAAAAAACATGTCGATCCCTTAAAAATGGGGTAATCAAGTTTGAAATGTGCACAATAGCACTGTACCGCATTCATTATACAACTCGTAATTGATGATAAGGTTTGACATCCGTGACATTAACTTGTAGGAATTGTTTAATATCTTAACTATCAACTCAAAAGAATGAGATGGTATACAATATTTAAGTTTCTTATCATATTATTCAATTAATGGATATGGTCCTCATTTTAAATATGATAATTGATATCGAAACTCGGATTAATAATTTAGAAACAAAACATTCAAAGTTAACCTCTTGGTTTAGTTGTAACCTTTTTTGTCCTATCACAAGATTGATCAATGACCTCGTGTGTGCAACAAACAAACTCTATAGCACTATTATAATTCTTACACGTAATTAGTGCCCTAGGAGTAGTGCCCTTTAAGAAATAAGAACCATACGGACTACCGAGTCTGATGCAAGAATCCATATTATGTTATGGTGACACGATAAGTTTAAGGTTAGATCACTCTTATGATTTGTGTGACCATGTTGAGGAATTGTTTTTGCCTAGGAAACAGTTATGTGTCTCTTAAGGGCACCCACTGTGGAACCCTTAAATCGAGTGGCCGATTTCCACCCCTCGCGGGAGTAGATTAACCGGTGTGGTGCTCCCCCGGGAGGCCTATCGCTTGGTGGGTGTGTCCCTGGCGGGTTTTTTTATTATGTTTTTTAAGTTTTTTTTTAAAATTTAATCTTTTAAATTTGTTTTAGTATTCATTTATGTTAAAATTTGATTTCTATTAATTTTTTTTTTGTTAATATTACTTTATATTTATCTAAATTAATTTTTTTGTTAATCTTTTAAAATTTTAATTTAGGTTAATTAAAATTACTAGAAATATAATTACTAGAAAATTAATTAATTAATTAAAATACGGAAATTAATTAATTAATTAAAATATGGAAATTAAAACAAATTACTATAAATATAATTACAACGCTGATACACTACGACGTACAAACTTAATAAAATTTAAATACGACATATATTAACAGTGATAAGAACTAGCCTGCGTTAACCCATTAATTCCCCCCCCCCCCCCAAATCTACCATCTTTGTGAGCATTCGGTCTTCAAGCTTTGTTCAGTTTGGATTCTCAAAACAGTTATCATTTCCAACTTCCAGGTATATTGTTTCATCTTCAACTTTCATTTGGCTTTGAGATCCGATTTAATCGAGAATATATAGTAACGTTACTGAGGGAATGCAAATTAACAATATTTTTGTAATATGTATTTTAATATTTTAAGATTTAATTATTGTAATATGTAGTTGTCAATTATTAATTATCAATATTTTTTTGTGATTTTAATCGTAATACTTGTTATTTATTTAAATTAAGTAATTGCAAAAACAATTTATTCTGTAGTTTGTTGATTATTGTGAAAGAATAAAAAATGAGGTAAAAATGTTGAAAAGTTAATGTAGAGGAAAAAGAGTGTTGAAAAGTTAAGGAAGGTTAAAAAGGAATTTGGTGTTTGCTAGATAAAATAGTGGATAAAATGACAAAAAACGTGACGGAGAGAGAAATAATGATTTTTTGGAATTTTGAGGAAGATAGTTGATGACCTTGCAAGAAGCGGCTAAGAAGTACCAATTTTGTCAAAACGGGTTTTTGTAATGTACTTGGTTATTTACCACATAAAAACATTAATAATTACTTCAAAAATAAGAAAACAATGAAAACTTACATATTCTTGTTTATTTCGGCAGAAAAGACGTTGACAAGTCTCAATAATTAGCATTGCAAAATAATATATGGTAGATATGTTGCTGATAAGTGTATAAAAATCAAAATTCAGACGTTGAAGAATGAAATATTATATGCTAAATTGATGATTCAGTAATAATATACTAACTTTGCAATGATTTAAAATTCAAAATATCATAATAGTGACTGGTGGTTCATTCTTTATTTTATATGCATTATTTGCTCAGAATTCGTTAGCAAACTAGAAGAGGTATAAGTTAGACTTTTTTTCCAGTAATATAGATCTTTTGTATGATTTTAAATTTGTAGAAACTTATTGTAAATTATTATTATTTTACTCAGAATCACAATTTTGATGTTAAGTAATAGAATTACATCATTGCTACATTCTTAAGGTACACTTTCTAGTTTTCTAAACACAGTGAGAGGATGCCTTTGGGTCCATGAAAGGGCTTCGTAATTGTGTCGTGTACTTTCCCATTAGAAATCGTGTACATTTCGTGTTGACATATTTAACAAAAATTGAAATAAATATGTCATAATTGGATTGGTAATGATCAAGTAATATGATATAATGATATATCCATGCTAACAAACAACTTAAACAATAGTTTTGAAGTGAAAAATTATTAATTAAAATATGAAAACGTAAACATAGTTTTGTGTAAATATTCTACAAATTTGTGTATTTTCAAGTCGAATTGTGTCATTTTAGTTGATGTTATTTCCTCATAAATTATCATAAGTAATCTAATTGAACATGCTTGTATCCTTATAAACCAAGAAATTAATGTCTTGTTTTAATATCGGAAAATCAATGAAGTTTTATTTTTGCAAGATTAACACAAAAATATCAAATCGTGTCAGTGAACTAGATAGACTCTATGTATTCTTTCCTGCAAGATGTAAGACCATCCTTAACTAGAGTGACCCGGTCTGGGTTTTTTTTGTTTTTGTTTTTGTTTTGGTTTGTTATTTGTTTTAATAATTATGGGTTTATATTTTGACAAATAGGTAGGATTTAAGTAGTTTTAATTTATATTTGATAATAATTAGGGTTATGGTTTATTATATTTTGATAACGTTATAATTAAAGTACAAAAATTATACCGAGATACACCAACTTCTCTGAAATAAATATTGTACAAAATTTAAAGTAGAAAACAACAATTAAACTGAAATAACAACAATTGAAATTCTAAACTGATAATTAAAATAGGGAAGATAAGTCTTAAATTGAAATAAAAACCACAACTAAAAAATAGGGAAGATATGTCATAAACTGAAGAAGAAGAAGAAGAAAAATGATGGATTCTACTTAAAAATTTCGTCCCTAATCCTTTCCAGAATAATTTCATCCTTCGGGGTCAGGATGTCGATTTCCTAGGCCTTCAGAAGTGAAATATAAAAGTTGTACTTCACAGAAGCCCGACGGGTTTGTTCTTTCTCCATTTCCAATGCTATCTTCTCTCGTCAAAGTGCAATTTCATCTTGTTTGACCGAGGTCGTGATCTGAAGAGACTGGAAGCGTACGTCATTGTTGACCATGTCCGGATCCTCCATCACCACTTTCCCTTTCCCTTTCCTTTTGCTTTTCATTACACCCGCAAGACGTGGTGTAGTTGGGGAGACAAGTTCTGGGGTCATTGATGGAGGAGGAGAGCCTAAGAAATTCTCTTCCGAAAAGTCCGTACGACCTCTTTTTCTAGACGAACCGGTGGATGGTCGGGTAGGACTAGTTTAGATGTGGTAGCTATAATTGCTTTGAAAATTATCTTCACGCATCAGCATCAACCACGTGTTGTAGTACGTGAAGGTCATCCTGTGAGTGCGCTCATAAATCGTGTGAGCTTGCCCGATGAGGTCTTTCATATTGTCCCCATGTCCGGGCCAACACCTTACTCCACTGTACGAGTTCTGGACATTAATACCTACATGGACAACATAGACCGCGTTCATGATAGAACCCAGCATCTCGCGTTGAGGACAGACTTGATCGAGAACATCTGACAGTGATTCAGCCGAAGCGACACTTAAGTGTGTTTTATTAGTATGTATTGTAGGTGGTTTGTGGTTTATGTTGTGTAATATTTGATTTATGTCGTGTATTATTTGGTTTATGCCGTGTATTTGGTTTATCGTCTCGTGTAATGTAAGCTTACGTTTGCTTAAATTAATGTAATATTTTCTTTCTTAATTGGTATTTTGTATTTGGTAATCATTGATGGTTAAATAAATAAAGTATATGCAATTTGGGAATACGAGATTTATTGGTATTTTGGTTTTTCCAAGTAGATTGTTGATGTTTTTGGTAAATATAAATGATTTTAGAATATAATAAAGTTGAGAAGGAAATTAATGATGTGGAGGAAAGAGAGTGAGATGCCATAGGTCATGGTTAAGAGGTGAATAGTGAAGGAGAAAGAAGAGGTTGTGTCAAGATGACGTGACAAGTCATTTGGAGGAGAGAGAGAAGAGAGAGAAAATTGATGAACTATGTCCTCCGGGTCATGGTTAATGATGCTTCAAGCGGTATTTGAATTTGAAAACGGTAAAAAAAATTAAACTAATTTCAATTTCAAATTGTATTTGGTAAAAACTTCTTTATCAAATACCAACCAAATTGTTATTTTTGAATCGGATTACCGGTTACCATTCGCATGCCTACCAGCCGCGGTGCCTCTAAAAAAATCACAACTAGATTGTCAAATAAAAAATATTTAACCAATCGTGTTGGTTGGGTGAGGTGTGGAATGTAGGGTTGACAATGTGTATCCGGAATCGGTCAAACCGAACCAGATCCGGTGGTATCAAATTGGGGTAAAATAAATATGGGTTAGATATGATTACCTAATTTCAGAACCGACTCGATTCCGATTTGATTCTGGTTCTAGCTACTCGAATCGGATCTGGGGTATTATTAAAAATTCACCATTATTATTATTTTTTCAAGTTCTACGTAGAGAAACTCATATTGCTATATAGGTAATGTATTTTCGAAATACAATATTTTTCAAGGGTTAACTCGAACGGGACAATTACCAAAAAGATAATGATATATATATATATATATATATATATATATATATATATATATATATTTGTAAAACATAAGAAATGAGTTAGAATTAAGAGAAGAGTTAGATTTGAGGTGAAGATGATAAAAGATAAAGATGTTTTATGTAAACGTTGTGAGGTGGAAAGACTAACCCGAGAGAAAAATCAAGATTTTTTTATTTATAAAGACGATGGCTCACGCTCTAAACGTCCTTATTGACTGATATTTTGGTCATGGTCAACTAGTACAACGAAATTTAAGGGAAATCATACGTAGGCCCAAACAAAAAGGCAATTTGACAAGAAGGACATGTACTGAAACAAACATCCAACTCAATCAGTCACCTTCCTTTCTGATGTATATCTCCAAAGCCACACAATCTAAGTTGTTTCTCCAATTCTTGCCGCAAAACACAAATATTCCATGAGATTCCCAAAGTGTCTCCACACTTTCTAATCTTGACCTCTTTCTGGTGTTGACCCACCAACATGTAATTCCTTACGTTTATTAAGATTTACTTTTTGACAAGTAAATACTAACTAAAAATGACTCTTGCGACATAAACTCTATTTACGATTTAGTTATTTTTCTTTATGTTTTCTACTAGTTTTGAAATCGTGTTGGAAAATGCATTGCTTCTTTAAATTCCAATCGTCCAACGTAGTCTTATAATTTCAGGCTTTTTTCACTTGATTTTCTTAAAATAACTGATTTAGCAAAATATATTATTTCTCAAACTTCAATTGGTGCATGGTAAGATTAAAGTTATTTTTTTATTGTGCGCATTAACCATTATTTGTGTTACTTAACATAAAACTTCTAAAATTTTCACTACATGCCTTCTTTTAGGTACACAATCACATGAAAGAAAAGAAGAGAAGAAGTATCTACTAATTACGAAATTTTAAATTTCAACAGTAAATACTGTTGGATAATTATTGCTAAATTGATATGAAAGAAAAACTCGTCGACCGATTTGCTTTGCATAATCAAATTACTGACAATACTTACCATAAAATTATTTTTACCAAAGTAAAACTCACAACCACAACCACGGTTAGCAATTCAGCATGTACTAGTCGTAATGCTTTTATACTAATTTCACATCTCTGTAAATTAAAATCTACGTGTAAAAGTAGACAAGAAATGATGATGAGAGAGAGAGAGAGAGGGGGTAAGGAAAGTCCTTTGTTGCCTTCCCCTCCATCTTTTGCTGGTGACCATTGAAGTGGGTCTGCCTCCCACTCTATCCTAAGGTTAAAAACCAAGAGTAAGCAAGACAAACAAACAGAAACTTAGGGAGAGAGAAAAAGACTTAGGTAGAGAGAGACATGGTGGGCTCAGGAGGAGCTGGAGATAGCAGGAGCAAAGAAGCTGTTGGGATGATGGCACTCCACGAGGCTCTAAGGAACGTTTGCCTCAACTCTGATTGGACCTACTCGGTCTTCTGGACCATCCGTCCTCGCCCGTATTCTTCTTTTCTCGCCATTTCTCTCCTTTTATGTCTCACTCTAGACGCTTACCTCCGTTTCATTTGAATCAGGAGGTGTAGAGGAGGCAACGGGTGCAAGGTCGGAGACGACAATGGAAGCCTGTAAGTGCTTGTATATATTTTGACAATTGACAATGATCGACAATATGGTAAGTCTTAATTAATTAAGTGGAGCTTGTTGTTAAGTGAAGTGTGTGTGTGTGTGTGTTTGTTTTGTTTTTTTGAAATTAGGATGTTGATGTGGGAAGATGGATTTTGCCGGGCAAACATCATGGAAGACATGGATGGAGATGAGCAAGTGAGGAAGGCCTTCAGCAAGATGTCCATTCAACTTTATAATTATGGAGAAGGGTGGGTACTGGGTAGGTGCATGCATGCATGCATGTGGTTCCATCTTCAGTCTTAGTTCCTCGGATTTTCTTGGGTTTTTGTTTTCTTTTTACTTTATTTTTGGCATGCATGAAAATGGTTTATGCTACTGGTTTTGATGTTTTGTTTTAGACGGTTCTTGATGGAACAAAAGGGCCCAAAAGAAAATATGTCATCTTCCCCTTTTTTGCTCTTTCGTATTGCCTTTTGGTTTTGCATGATCAGTACTGATGTTGGTAGATTGACCAAGTTGTTAATGATTTGGTTTGGTTTGATTTTGCCTCCATATATAGGTTAATGGGGAAGGTTGCCTCTGATAAGTGCCACAAATGGGTCTTCAAAGAACCTTCCGAGTGCGAGCCAAACATCTCCAACTATTGGCAAAGCTCTTTCGACGCAGTAAGTGACATATACACCTTTGTCTTTTGTTTTCCGAGCGTACCTAATATTAGATCCTGCAAGCTGTGGTTGAAGGAATAGTCGGAGATTGAGCTAACTCATCGGCTTGTCCTTTGTCTCTATTTTTGTTTTGTTCTTTTCTTTTGCTTTTGCTTTATTCCCATGAGCAAAAAAAGCCCAACACAGCAGTCCAGTGGCTGAGCACAAGTTAGATCTGTCCATGAAAATGGCATCTATTGGGGAGTTTGCAACTTCAGCATCAACTGTGGGTGATGATGCTGGATTTTGGTCATACCCAACAACAATAACTACAACAATCATGCCTGTTATGCCTTTTTCTAACACCTACCCTTCTCTTTCTCTGCTTGGGTATGCAGATTCCCACTGAATGGACTGACCAGTTTGCTTCAGGAATCCAGGCATGCACACATCGTTATTATTCTTCCTGTTCAGTCTTTTGTGATTGTCCTCTTTTTGTCTTTTCCCCAAGTGATGATCAATTTTGTGGGATGGAAAATAACAGACCATAGCTGTGATCCAAGCTGGACATGGACTTCTCCAACTGGGCTCCTGCAAGATAGTAAGCATCATTTTCTCATTTTTTACTGTTACCAAAAAATTGGAAATAAAATTATATGGTCAATACGTTCCCTTTTCTTTTGTTGTTGATCCTTCTATTTATCATTTTTAGGCGTTTAGAGTAATTTTAGCCTTTCTTTTCAAATATACTATTAAAATATTTAATTCAATAAAAATGACAATGACAATTTTGTTAAAAGCCCCCTAAACTTCTTCTACTCTTAAACCTCCTTCATCCGTCGCGATTTTTTTCCTAATTTTGTTGTCCTCGATCTCGTTAACCTTGTCGACTATGAAGTTTAAACTTTGAACAATGTCAAGAATCTAGTGAATGGAACCATCACTTCACCCAAACAATCGTCGATAATGTTGACATCAATGCCACAACCAAGACTTGAGTTTGATTATGTCCAAGTCCACAACTACTACCATCGTCGCATTCCTTGAGCCTTGGAAAACCTTGTTGTGTTTCGACAAACCTTTCCCTGATCATACTGGAGTATATATAGCAAGGTTTGTCATAACTCCATAGAGTCATGACGATGTTGAGGGCATGGCTTGTAAAAGGGTTAAAGGAGTTTTGTCTAAATTTATTGATTTACATTAATTAAGAATAATAAAAGTCAGGGTAGATATGTATTAATTTATTGACATTTTAACTTCAATGCTAACATAATTTCAAAATTTATGATTTTTTTATACAAATTTTAGCTGGAGACATACGTTCACTCAATAATCATACTAATATGTCTTATTAGGTTGTAAGTTCTTTACTAAAATTAAGGCATTACATTGTTTATTTTTTGGTAGTTTATGACCCAATAATTTAAAAGGTTGTTGGGTTTTTTCTTTTCTTTTTTGAACATAGATACCAGAAGACCTCCACTTTGTGCTGAGAATGAGACACATGTTCGAATCCCTTGGCTATCAGTCTGGCTTTTACCTCTCGCAACTCTTCTCAAACAGAAACAACTCGCCATCGTCATCTACCGCTGCCACATTGCCGAAACAAGTCTCCTACCGGCCACCACCACCCCTCCTAAACTGGAACAACCACCGACCGCTATCCTTCCCCCAAGGCTACAACCCGGCCCACATGGCCCTTCGCGGCGGCAACGGCAAAGACGACCCCCACCTTTTCCATCCAATGGCCCACCAGACCGGGCCCCAAATGGACGAAATGATCCCGGACCACGACAGCGACCTGAAATGGCCCAATGGCCTCTCATTCTTTACGGCCCTGACTGGGAGGGCTGATGAGTCCAAACTCCTCTTTGGGAATAATGGTGGGGTAGAGGAACCCAAGGCCATCCATGAAAACCATAGGGTTGACAGGTAGACAAAAAAAGATCTAGAATTGTAACCAAGTCATGCACAAGTGACTAAGATGAATGTTAATTTCCTGTACCCTTTGGTATTCAAATTTTGAAACTAATAATATCTTGCATGTCGTTTCAGATTTTAAGAACTCGCGCGAGTAATTGTAGGAAAATTGATATAAATTGAGTTTTGCATGTCGTTACAAGCTTTTATGTCATGTACATGAGATTATATTATTCTTTCTATGTCAATGGCAAACATTCGTATTGGATTTTGGATAATTGATTGTCATTTGCATCTCCAATTATAGGATGGGGGCTGAGGACTACTTGAGTTTGGAGAGCCATTCGGGCAGAGGAAGAAAAATAGATTACAACAAATTTAAGAGAAGCTTCACAATGCCGGCAAGGATGACGTCACCAGCACCTTCGACGTCCGATGCCCGACAGGCTACTGGGCCCCATTCTGGCGGTGACGGTAAGAACTCGGATGGGGGAATGTACTCGGATATCATGGACACGTTCTTGGACTAAACTTGAGGGCAAATTAGGATTTAATGAATTAATTAGTAGTGATGACTAAAGATGACTTGAGTAGGAATAAAGATATGGGTTTTAGAGCTAGGGTGGTGTATATCCCATATGATTTGAATATTTTGGTTTTCCTTGTAATCCGGACATTGGTTTCTTTGATTTGCTAATCATGTAGTGAGATTTTGGATTGTAGAATGTCACTATTAAAGTTTTGATGTAGCTAGAAATACAAGAGCTTTTTTGGAAGGTAGGATTTTGTAATAGATTAGAAGTGTTTGGAAAAGAATAAGAAACAAAGATTCGAAGTGTATAAGGTTTGGAAAAGTATTGTGAAAACTATAAGATACGAAGGAAATAATATTGGTTTTTTTTTGTTTGAAAAAGAAGTGTATAAGGTTTGGAAAGTATTTGGAAAACTATAAGAAACGAAACGACGAAACACTATTTTCATAACTCAGAATGCGATACCATTTTAATTAACTATGAAATGTGATGCGACATACAAATATATCTCGGATACATTTTTTGTCTCTAAGAATACGGCGAGATACCATTTTCTGGTTTCAGATAACAAAATCTTGGACGCCATACTGATTCAAAGAGAGTAGTGAAGGCCACCAAGCAAGAAGAATCTTCACGGAGGCCATTTTCCGTTAATCGAAGTGAAGCAAATCGAGACCATCACGTTGTTTTCAATAGATGTGAAATATTGTGTTGACGTTGTGATGTTGATATTGTGAAATATTGGATTAGAAAAGATGACCTTATAATCAGAAGTTAAATGTTCTACTAATTGCGGAATTAAAAATAAGTAGGAATAGAACAAGTAAATCACAAAATTGACATCAGATTTTTATAAAGGTTCGATCACAACCATCGTGATTTAGTTCTTTTTTTCAAACCTCGCTCGATCCTCGAGCCCTACTTAAGTTTTTACTATCCTTTGATATTTCCTTTCCGAACCGAGATCTCCATTTTTATACCACGAGTCTTGCGAACAACCTCTGTCTTGCTCGATTTCGTCTCTCACAACCCGAGAGGGGCACAAAACTTTACAACTTTGTTGATTCTTGAATGTTGAAGTTCAAATCACTAACTAACACTCTATACTTAAGCACACTTGAATATGATAAGAATTGATACACAAGTGGTGAATTTTGGATTTCAGTGTAGGGAAATGAGAGCTTAAAAGTATTTGATGTTTGGATATAAAGGAAAGCAGTATAAAAGTGTCTTGATATCTAAAACTCATGTATGAACTCCTATTTATATGATTTAAGGCTCTACTAACATTTTGAGAGAGTTTGTCAGATTTGGACCAAAGAAAGAGATGATGTGTGTTGTGAAATTAAGTTTTAACCGCAAGTGCATGACCGTCGGTGAAGACGGGGCAAGTACAGGTTGATCCACCGGGAGGTGTGTCAACTCTGGTTCTTTAGAAATCAAGTAGGAAAGAAGAGGAGAAGTTGTTGATTATGCTAACTACACTACACTATGAATGAACTAACAATTAAACTAAACCCCCATGAAGTGAAGTGGATGACACTTTGATGGCTTGATTTCTTCATGTGTAGTGCACCCTAATCGGTTGGTGGAGTTTAGGCCCGGATCTACTTGCCAAAATACTCATCATGATGGTGTGGAGTTTGTTGATTTGCTTATTGGTCCTTTTGGTTTACATCCGGGTCCTTCCCTCTTGCATATCAATCCATAAGTCTCACAATTCAGTCTTTTTTCTTGCGTTCAGGTTGTTTTTGTGTCTCTTCTTCTCAAATCTGTTTATTCCTGAAAGTTAAACATAAAACTCATTACGTAGCATTGCTTAGGTTCAAAATAGAGGATATAAGACATGAATATATGCATCATATGATGCCAATCAATGTGACTTAAACTCGGGCAGAAATCTGCACATATTCGGTCGACCATTTGAAAAGCGGTTGTCCGAAACTAAGTGTTGACTTGGTTAAAATTAGGCTTTTGGTTGACCTAACAAAGGCCAGATAACCGATCACCAACTTCTAGTAACTTTTGTCGAATTCCCTCTGATTTAATTTTTGTTGACCACATTTGGTTTGGTTGGTGAATCCAAAATAACAATAGATTTAATCGACTCTGTCACAAGAATTTCGATCAACGTGATCAAGAGTTTGTCTTTCAGCGCTAACGTTATATCGAAACGTGGAAAAAGTTGTTGCATGTCAGATACTAAGATATAAATGGTGGACCGATAGGAGGTTGGTCGTCCAAAATGGACAGGGCAAATGGGCTCCTCAAACAAAAGACAAATATGATCGTTGGAGTGAAATTTAAAATAGATCCAAAAGGATTCAGTCATCTGATAGGTAATCAGTCGTCCGAGTATAGCAATCCAGTAAAAAGTAACGACTACTGATAAGAGCAGTTGAATCATTTGTTAAGGTTTTAGACGTTCGAACTGAACATGGATAGAATCCTACTGCTCAAGTTAACATTTTATCCTATAGACTCAATAAATGGAAATTACAAGTTTTGGTCTAAAGTTTTGTTACAATTTTGAGTATTTTCCCTAATACTTCTTCTCTTGATAATCTTCATCAATCTATTAAGATGTTTTGCACACAAACAAGTATATATGCAATACATGTACTCATGCTTGTCTACTTTGATTAAAATTGGTGCAATTAATCATCAAAATTTACATAAATTAACCTCTAAAATCCAACAAATTTGTATGTGTGTGAATGTAGTTTGTGCGTGGTATTAGACCCAATATGCATGGTCCATTGTAGATGAGGTTGGAGATGATTAGCTTAATATGTAGATACCAATGGTCGGATTAATTGTTGACAGGGTTGTGCGTGGGGGCGGATTTAGCAGGTCACGGTTGTCTCTCTTCCCTTCCTTCCAAATTCACCATCCGCTTACAATTTATTTATTATTTAATCTATATGTTATAAATATAAATCAAGAGTTTAATAATAAGAACCTCAAACCCAACTCAACCAAATTATACCTTACTAGCAAGATACCTCGTGTGTTGCAACAATGTGTCAAATTGATAATTTTACTTAATTAGTTTTTCTTTCTGTAAATTTTTTTGATAGTAATATAAATATTCATAGAGTTAAAATAAAATATGATTTTTAATAAGATCTAATAAAATATAATAAATAAATGTGAGAAAGAAATTTGGGTCATAAAACAATTCATTCTCCCCCCCCCCCCCCCCCCCCCCCCAAATCTCGTGAAATTAATGCAAAAAGAAAATTAAAATTCCTTTTCTACTTATTCGAGAAGGACATCTAATGACATGTCTAGTACTTAAGTTTAATTTTTATCAGATGAAATAAAGGATTAATTAATAAATTGTAAATTTAGACTAACATAATATATGTATGTACGGGGAGATCAAACAAAAAAAGTGCTAAGAGAGAATTATATCATGCAACTATGCAAGTAAGATTGAATAAGTCTTATAAAATGGCTGCTAAAAATATGAATCAGAAAAACTAATTGAATAAATAGCAAAAGGAGACATTGGGGAACAAAGGAATATGAAAAAACATAGACATATATCGAAGAACTTAGTAGAAAATCTGAACTGCTATTTGATTGATCTCGTTTTATATTTAACCGCAAGTGCACGGCCGCGTTGAAGCGGTGGCAAATACGGGTCGTCCACTGGGAGGTGTGTCGACACTTGGTTTATTCGAAGGCGAGAGGTAAAAAGAAGGGAGAAAGATGTATTACACTAATCTAAACTACAAAGCTGAAATGAAATGCAAAGGAAATGAATATAAGCAATAAAACTAAACCCCAAAGGGGGTAGAGACTGATGTGAACATAAAGATGTGTGTGTGTGTGTGTTCAATTAAGCTCCTCACAACATGTGGTGTATGAAATCATAAAACTACATCCAATCTTGCCTCTACATGAATTAAGATAAGACTACATCATTAAAACATACAAGACAATGATTGGAATGAAGCTACATGAACTCAAGTATAAAGACTAGACCCTACTATGCCTCTACATGAATTAAGATGACTACATCATTAAAACATACAAGACATTAGCTAAGGAAAAGGCAACAAGAGTACATACACTACAAATTGTGTTTCCAACATTAACTTCATCCATATCCTAACTTTATCATTCCCCATAAAATAGGTCCACTAATCAAAGCATAAGCTAAGCTTCATTCAAGAGCATTAGCATATCAAAGATAAGAGTGGAGACCCATTAGATGGTTATGGAAATCATATAAAGCTCAAGGGATAAAAATAACACACACTTAATACACTACATTATTATATCACATATTTCTCCACCCCCCAAATGGGGATGAAACTACTCACTACTCATTACACTAACTAATTTAGCAAAGGAAAACATAATACTGAAATGAAATTTATACTACTTAAGCAAGAAATATTAAAGAAGCATAAACTAAACAAACAAACAAGCATGCAAAGGAAAGGAATTTAAACTAAGAGAAAAACAACATCATTAAAAGAAAACTTATATTATTAACTCACTCAATTACAAGTAGCTCTTCCTCCACTAGAGTTTTGCTTCAAGGCTTCACTCTTAGTAGGGAAGATGGCCACCAAGAGGGAGAGATGGATACAAAGGGAGGTGAAGAGTTCTATTTATAAGCATGGAAAAAGCTAATCAGGGACAATCCCCCGATGTGGGACTAAACCAATACCAAACATACACTAAGAATACACTAATACACGTGCTACAGAAAATTGGACGGATCCTGGGCTAAATGGACCGCCAATTAGCGGTTCCAGACCGCCAATTGGCGGTCTATAAAGTTTAGATCCGCCTGGTTTTCTTTGTGGGCTTTTCTTGAAGTGTTTCTTGGTCTTAGATGCATCTGGTTGGTTTAGTGGAGCTCCGACCCGAATCGAATTGACAAAATACTCCTCATGATGGTGTGGAGTTTCCTGTTTTGCTCTTAGGTCCTTCTGTCTTACGATCAGGTCCTTCCCCCTTGCATCTTGGTCCCCAGGTCTCACAATTAGGTCCTTTTTTCCTGCTTTTGGGTCCTTTCATGGCTCTTCTCTTCAAACCTCTTTA
Organism: Triglochin maritima; assembly: GCA_963682175.1. Lineage (NCBI taxonomy): Eukaryota > Viridiplantae > Streptophyta > Magnoliopsida > Alismatales > Juncaginaceae > Triglochin > Triglochin maritima. The sequence continues at coordinate 33,615,084 of OY821772.1, forward strand.
TTTCTGAAAACTAAACATAAAACTCGTCACATAGCATTGCTTAGGTGTAAGATAATGGATATAAGGTACAAATATAAGCATGAAATGATGTCAATCAAATACCCCCACACCTAAGTTTTTGCTAGTCTCGAGCAAAACAAAGAAAGGAAAAAACATACGAAAAACAAGAAATCCTAACTCACTTTCGTAGGAATCACGGTTGCACTTAGCACGTGCAACAAGCCGTTAAACCTCCTTGTTGCCAAGGAGGAGGAGTGGTGTCTCCTGAGGGTTTTCAGCGGATATACCCACAAAATCCGAACAAGATGCATTAATCAATCTAGCTACACGACTCGTTGGGCTTATTTTGTCGATCATGGAATGCGGTAATACTACGGGTCGACTCTATATATGTAATCAGTCCACACACCTAGCCTAATGAGTTATTCGTGAGAGTTAACTAAGGAATTAAGTGAAAGACATGGGCAACCTTAACTTCTGAATGTGAAACAAAGTGTAAAGTCCATTTTGGTTCTTATTTGACTCTTCTTTTCTTTTTCTTTTCTTTTTTTTTCTTTTTCTGTTCTTTCTTGTTGTTTTTTTTCTTTTTTCTTTGGAGCATTTATTGGTTGGTGTTTGATTCTCCCAGGGTCAGGTTTCGTGCATCATTGCCTATGAGGACTTACACTATCACGTACACCTTCCCCCAAATCTCCACATAGGGCGATCCCTACCACCCGTGTAACGGGAGTTCGGTCGGTGCATCCCAAGTCAGATGACTCGAAAGCACCAGGCACAAAGTCCCCTCAGACCTACTTTCCCGAGTGATAGGAGCCGTGCGAGAAGAGAGAACACCACTTATTTATTCATTTATCTACATGGGAACCAAAACCCCTACACTTAAGTTTCACAAAAAGATATTAAGGGCCCTTGACTACAACAAACTTCCTAAATTAACAAACACGAATTGGACTCACTAGGTTCAGGGTGGACTTCTTTAAATGTTTGAGCACTGAAACCCACTGATTACTCACCCCCAAGGGAAAACTGGGGTGCATCCTAACGACTCGATAAATCCTAAAGCCACGTACTAGATATCCTAATGCATCAAGTTCAAGACAATTTTGGGAGCTTTCTTTTTACTTTGCCTCTCAACGGTTTTGCACATGCTAAACACACGCAAAACCCACAAAACATTTTCTTTCGAAAACACATGAAGATTTGAAAGAAATGTGAAAATTTTGAAGCACTAGGCAAGCAAAAGAAGACAAGTCACCCAAGGATCATGGCAAGCAGATATGTCGATATTAAATGCAGCACACTATCATGACCCTAACAATGCAAACAAAAGAAAACAAAATCAAAGGAAAAAGACTCAACTTATGTACACACGTAAAACACCCCCCCCACACCTACTTCATGCATTGTCCTCAATGAATGCAAGCAAGATACTACATGGATGCATGCATGAAACAGAAGAGATCTCACCAACGTGAAGTACACAAGGAAGTTCATGGCTATGTTGATGGACACAACCCAACTTCCCTCAAAACCTGTGAGATGCTAAAGAAGGGATACAAATACGTGAAAGAAATGGGGCCCAAATACTCAAGGGTTGGGGCTCACAACAATCAATGCTCACTGAAGGAGTCTTTTATTATACTTCTTTTTTTTTTCTTTTTTTTTCTTTTTTTTTTTTCTCTTTTTTTTTTTTTTTTTTTTACAACAATAGGCTTCCATCTTCATATGTCAAGGGACATCAAATGGGAACCCACCATCTCTCGAGCCAGAAATGCACCTGTATGGGCTCGCAACATACAAAACAGAATTGCTTGACCACCTGACACCCTTATTCGCATTGTGGTCCTTCGATGCCTCTTGAGAGTTAACAAAAGAGGAGGCATGAATGAGAGGTGAACCTCTACCAGGTTGAAGGGTATCAGGTGGTTGATTCTTAACCCACATGGGGTCCTCAACAGATATAGAATGAAGATCATGTGGCCCAGAGGCCATAAAAAGGGTATCTGGTGGCTCAAAAGCCACGTGATCGAAAGGTTGTGGCTCAAGGGCCACGTGATCAAAAGAATGTGGCTCAAGGGCCACAAGATCAGAAGGATGTGGCTCAAGGGCCACAAGATCAGAACATAAGGCACCTTCTTGTGCCAGCCCAGGTGAAACATCTTCACCACCTTCAGGATCTTCATCGAACAATTCTCTGAAGTACTTGAAGGTGCCCTCAACTTCACTCTCATCCATGCCCTGGATAAGGTTAACCCCAACAGGGTCATTGAAGGCATCTGGCTTCTTGCCAATGGTGAAGATGTTGAAATCAGCGCATTGACTACCATAAGTCAAGCGCATCAGACCATTGCGACAATTGATCAAGGCATTGGAAGTCGCAAGAAATGGTCGCCCCAGAATGACAGGAATTTGTCCAAGTGGGTTTGGCACAGGTTCAGTATCCAAGACAAAGAAGTCGACTGGATAAATGAACTCTCCCACTTTGATCAGCACATCTTCCACCACACCCCTCGGTTTCTTCATAGACCTATCAGCCAATTGAAGAGTGGTCTTTGTTTGTTTGAGGTCTCCAAGACCGAGGTGGACGTAGACAGAATATGGCAGAAGATTAACAGATGCACCAAGGTCCAGCAAGGCTCGGTGTATGGGCACATCACCAATCACACAAGAGATAGTAGGACAGCCAGGGTCCTTGTACTTGACTTGCATGGGTTGTGCCAACAAGGAACTCACGTTAGCCGCAAGAAAAGCTTTCTTGGGAACATGAGTTTTTCTCTTCTTAGTGCATAAGTCCTTGAGAACCTTGGCATAAGGTGGCATTTGCTGAATCACCTCCAAAAGAGGGATATTCACCTTAACCTGCCGAAACATCTCAAGCATCTTGTCATGCTGATCAGAGGTTTTCTTTTTAAGGCGCTCAGGGAATGGCGCCTTTGGGGCATAAGAATGCGAAGGCACCCCAGAATTCAGGTCCAAAGAAATATGAGTGGGGACCTCAGAATCTGGTTCCTTCGACACAAGAGGAGACAAGGGGACCTCAAGGTTCGGCCCCTTTGTCGAAGGAAATGTAGAAAGAACCTCAGGATCTGGCTCCTTCCTGGAAGTATTTGTGGAGGGAGCCTCAGGATCCGGCTCCCTCAAAGATGGTGATGACAAGGAAGGCACCCCAATGTGGTTGTCCACCTCCTTACCAGACCTCAAAGTATGAATCACATTAATATGATGAGTCGGTTCAGAGGTAGCATGAGGTAAAGGTGTCCTTCCTTGCGAATGGGTACCCCGAGGATTTACCTCGGGTTGACTCGGTAATTGACCCTTCTCACGTTCATGGAGCTGATTAGCCAACTGGCTCACTTGCATTTCCAATGCTTTGACCGTATTGTTGTTGGCCGAAAACATGGCTTGCGTGCTCTGAATGAACGCGTGAAGGGTTTGCTCAAGAGTGGAGTCCTTAGGGTCAACCCGTTGGGGTTGTGGAGTTTGGTTAGAATAACCCGACGAAGAGGTCTGAGGAGGTTGGTAATTGTGGTTCTGAGACCTTTGATGTGGAGGTTGGTAGGTCGCCGATGGGCGTGGAGGTTGATAAGGTGGAGGTTGAGGTTGAGCGTGCGAGCTCTGACCGTTACCCCCACTAGGCCCCCAAGAGAAGTTAGGATGGTTACGCCATCCCGGGTTGTAAGAGTGACTGTACGGGTCGTTTCGGGGCCTTTGTTGATACATCGCATTTGCATGCTCAGTATCCCTTGGAGCGTAAGCGCATTCCAAGTCATCATGTCCCGACAGTCCACACCTACTACACTCGGGAGTAGCGACCTGAGCTACCGGGGCTCGGTCCATCTCCAAACACTCAATCCTACGCATGAGAGCAGCCACTTTCGCCTCAGACGCGATAGTTGACTCAACTTGATAAGATCCAGCTCGACCAGAAGACCTGGCGGCTGGTGGCTCTCTCATGGTGTCCCACTCGAAGGTACGCTCAGCCATGGACTCAAAAGTGTCCCATGCCTCCTCGATGGGTTTCATTTGGAAGTCACCCTGACACATTGACTCCAACAATGTGCGGGTGTTGTAGTTGATGCCCTCATAAACAATTTGGCACAGCTGCCATAGCTCAAGTCCATGATGAGGGCATTGCTGGAGAAGGTCCTTGAACCTCTCAAAGAAACCATGAAACGATTCGGTCTCGGTTTGATACATCTGATGTATCTGGTGCCGTATCTGTTGAGTTTTCCTTTGAGGGAAAAATCTCTTCAGAAAGACGGTCACAAATTCATCCCATGACCGAATCGAGCTCGCCGGGAGGCTATACATCCATTTCTTCGCATTATCCTTCAATGCGAAAGAAATCATCCTCAACCGGACAGAATCCTCGTCAAGCTGTTGAAGCTTGAACATGGAGCATACTTCCTCGAATTCGCGTATAAAGATATACGGATCCTCCTTATTGGCAGTGAAGGTCGGAAGCATGCTCACATATTGAGGTTTTAGCTCATAGTTGTTCCCGCGAGCAGGGGGAACAACTATGCAAGAAGGTTGCGCGGCCCAAACAGGATGGGTCCGCTCCCACAAGGTCATCGGTCTATCATGTCGAGCTAAAGGTGGTGGTGCACCAAGAACTCGATCCTGACCGAATCTCCCTTCCTCTCGAGTCAGAGGAGGAGGAGAAGGAGGTCTACGTGGTGGTGGGAATGGACCGAGGTAGTCCATGTACGGAACCCGGTCTCCCTCGCCACCACGAGATGACTCGCCTTCTTGCTCCAAAGGAGCACGAGGCGGAGATGGTCGATCACCAAGATCTTCCATCTCAGAAGTATGCACTCTCTCGAGCCGAGCGCTCTCACCAAAACGAGCCCAACCTCGCATAAAATGCTCGACTCGACTCTAAACCTACACACAACAGAAGGTGTACTAGAGGAGGAGACTATACGTAGAGAATAGATGAGGAGAGGACTCAGATGAGGAGGGAAGAATCCCTAGAGCTAGCGAGGGTAGTGGGATCAGGAAGAAGCCTAACTAGCAAGCACGGCTCAAACAAAGTAAGGCAATGGGTCCTTAAGCTAGACGACGCCTAACTTCGAGGTCACTAGCCTCGACACGTCTCACCTCCCTACAACGAGGACCACAATGCCCAGCAAGTGATACCAGATCCGGAGATCCAGTACCTCCTACTATCGACAAGGTAGGCAACGCCGATCAGGTCATGACGGTCTCGACTAGATTACTCTCCTAGTGCGTCCGAATTCCTTAGGGCCAATGTCTACTTGCTTTTAGTTAAGGCTTTATTAAGAGTGATTTTTGGGGCCAAGGAAAGGGTGATGAAATCCCCCACCTTATCTTTTATGGGACAGCCCCTCCTTAGTAGCGATTTGATCCTAGATCTAGCAATCAATCGCTCCAATCAAACGCTCTCTCACTCTTGTCCCGATGCACCTTACTAACTAATGCATGAAAGAAACATGCATGAATGAGGGATGTGGGTGCACGTACCTCACGCCAGCAATCAACGACAAAATGTAAAACAAAGAAAAGACAAATGCATGCAAGGTATACCAATGGTGCATGACCTAGATGGCAAGAAGTCTAATCTTTTGCTTTGAGTTTTATGGTCCAAGTTGATTAAAGGGGGAGTGATTAATGATCTGGGAGCAAATAAGAAGTAACAGCATGCACAATTGGGCTCCCCGATAACACAAATTACAACACAAATGACCACAAAAAAATTGGAAGACAGAATCCCTCACCAGGCCGCCAATTGGCGGTTCCAAACCGCTGATTGGCGGTCTGTTCTTGGATTTGCTTCCTCAAACTTCTCCAGTGGCCTCCCCGTGATCAGAGTGTTCCTGAAACTAAGAAAAACTGAAAAAGAAAAATTAAAAACCCCTCGAATCGTCCAAACCAAGGTCTGGACAGAGCACCTCCCCGGCAACGGCGCCAAAAACTTGATTGATCTCGTTTTATATTTAACCGCAAGTGCACGGCCGCGTTGAAGCGGTGGCAAATACGGGTCGTCCACTGGGAGGTGTGTCGACACTTGGTTTATTCGAAGGCGAGAGGTAAAAAGAAGGGAGAAAGATGTATTACACTAATCTAAACTACAAAGCTGAAATGAAATGCAAAGGAAATGAATATAAGCAATAAAACTAAACCCCAAAGGGGGTAGAGACTGATGTGAACATAAAGATGTGTGTGTGTGTGTGTGTTCAATTAAGCTCCTCACAACATGTGGTGTATGAAATCATAAAACTACATCCAATCTTGCCTCTACATGAATTAAGATAAGACTACATCATTAAAACATACAAGACAATGATTGGAATGAAGCTACATGAACTCAAGTATAAAGACTAGACCCTACTATGCCTCTACATGAATTAAGATGACTACATCATTAAAACATACAAGACATTAGCTAAGGAAAAGGCAACAAGAGTACATACACTACAAATTGTGTTTCCAACATTAACTTCATCCATATCCTAACTTTATCATTCCCCATAAAATAGGTCCACTAATCAAAGCATAAGCTAAGCTTCATTCAAGAGCATTAGCATATCAAAGATAAGAGTGGAGACCCATTAGATGGTTATGGAAATCATATAAAGCTCAAGGGATAAAAATAACACACACTTAATACACTACATTATTATATCACATATTTCTCCACCCCCCAAATGGGGATGAAACTACTCACTACTCATTACACTAACTAATTTAGCAAAGGAAAACATAATACTGAAATGAAATTTATACTACTTAAGCAAGAAATATTAAAGAAGCATAAACTAAACAAACAAACAAGCATGCAAAGGAAAGGAATTTAAACTAAGAGAAAAACAACATCATTAAAAGAAAACTTATATTATTAACTCACTCAATTACAAGTAGCTCTTCCTCCACTAGAGTTTTGCTTCAAGGCTTCACTCTTAGTAGGGAAGATGGCCACCAAGAGGGAGAGATGGATACAAAGGGAGGTGAAGAGTTCTATTTATAAGCATGGAAAAAGCTAATCAGGGACAATCCCCCGATGTGGGACTAAACCAATACCAAACATACACTAAGAATACACTAATATACGTGCTACAGAAAATTGGACGGATCCTGGGCTAAATGGACCGCCAATTAGCGGTTCCAGACCGCCAATTGGCGGTCTATAAAGTTTAGATCCGCCTGGTTTTTTTTGTGGGCTTTTCTTGAAGTGTTTCTTGGTCTTAGATGCATCTGGTTGGTTTAGTGGAGCTCCGACCCGAATCGAATTGACAAAATACTCCTCATGATGGTGTGGAGTTTCCTGTTTTGCTCTTAGGTCCTTCTGTCTTACGATCAGGTCCTTCCCCCTTGCATCTTGGTCCCCAGGTCTCACAATTAGGTCCTTTTTTCCTGCTTTTGGGTCCTTTCATGGCTCTTCTCTTCAAACCTCTTTATTTCTGAAAACTAAACATAAAACTCGTCACATAGCATTGCTTAGGTGTAAGATAATGGATATAAGGTACAAATATAAGCATGAAATGATGTCAATCACTATTCATCGCCGGAGAACTACTTAAATCGTCCGTACGGATTACCATTTTGCCCTTCTACCCTTTATACTTATATAACTCTTCATTTCACTCTCCTAAGTCCTAACATCGCTCTCTCTTCATAATACTCTCATATTCACTAGAAAGAATGTCTCGAAGGTCGGGAAAAGAACCAGCGGACGCCCCGGATTACTCAAATCTGGTAAAATGTCTTGTTTAGTTGTTGTTCTTTTTTTTAAATTTTTTTTGGGTCAGGCGTTCGCGGGAGATGCCCGACCCAACGGTCGGGCGTCCGCCGGAGCCACCTCCCCCAAGGTGGAGGCGTCTTACCCAGACGCCCGAGTTGGAAAAAAATCCACCACCGTTACCTCACCGGATCTAGGTGTGTCGCCATACATTTTCGTGGTGTTGGTATTAGGAATGTGAGTAAAACTGAGTCAAAACCTTATTTAAAGACACAAGACGAAATGGGTATTAAGTGATTTGTTAAGGGCAAAAAGGTAATTGTTGTGGCGATTTAAGTAGTTTTCCGGCGACGAATAGTAGCCCCCTAGAAAAAATGTACAAGTTAGAGAATGAACGAAGTCGTCATGCAGAAAAGAACAATAAGTGATTAGTTACTATTTTGAAATAGACACGTAACTAAAAATATGGGAAACCAGGGTGATATGTTTGAATGAATTTTAGAAAACAATTCAAGTTCAATAACAATTAAGTGGAAGGCTTTAATTGAAGGACAAATTAACTTTCTATACCTTAAGTGACCCAACATCTGCAAAACAACTCTCATTTTCACATCCTCTAAAAAATATGCTTAGAACATCCGCAGCCATAACCTAGGTCATCCACTTTCTCTCTTATTTCTCTCCGTGTCACGTCATCATGACCCAACCTCATATTTCTCTTTCACTATTCACCTCTTAACTATGACCTAGGTCATTCCACTCTCTTTCCTCCACATCATTTATTTCCTTCTCAACTTTTATTTTATTCCAAATTCATTTATATTTACCAAAAACATTAATAATCTATTTATTTCCAATTTGCATATACTTTATTTATTTAACAATCAATGATTATCAAATACTAAATACCATTAATATTAAGAAAGCAAATATTACATTATTTTTAGCAAACGTACGCTTACATTAAATGAGATGACAAATCAAATACAAGACATAAACCAAATAATACACGACATAATTCAAATATTACATGACATAAAACACAATTAAGCATCGCTTCCGCCGAATCACTGCCAGATGGTCTCGATCAAGTCCGTCCTCAGCGCGAGATGCTGGGTTCTATCACGAACGCAGTCCTTGTTCTTTAAGTAGGCATTAGTGTCCAAAACCCGTGCAGTGGAGTAAGGCATTGGCTCCAGACCCGATATGTCACGATCCTGCTCAAACTCAGTTGTATCATAAATCATGGAATAAGATTCATGCTCGTCCTCGACGATCATATTGTGCATTATAATGCACGTAGTGATTATTTTGTTTAGGAGGTCAGCATTCTACGCAAGAGATGACCTCCTCAGGATTTCCCAACGTGCCTCCAACACTCTAAACACGCGTTCTACGTTTTTACGCATTGCCTCTTGTTTTTGTGCAAATAACCTATCCTTGGTAGTTTGTGGAAAAGGGATGGACCTCATGAATGCCGCCCACTGCGAGTAAATATCATCTGTAAGATAATATCCCATATATTATTGACGACCATTCACCACGTACTGGACGAGCGCACGTCCTTCCAACACGTCATTAAAAAAGGGAGATCGTTGAAATACGTTGAGATCGTTACTCGAGCCGGGAATACCGAAAAAGGTATGTCATATCCAGAGGTCGTATGAGGCTACGACCTCTAATACAATTGTTGTCTTGCCGCTCCGGCTTTGGTATTGTCCTTTCTAAGATGCTGGGTAATTTTTCCACTCCCAGTGCATACAATAAATGCTCCCCATCATGCCCGGAAAGCCACGTTGCGCACCAACGTGAAGTAGCCTTGCCATGTCTTCAGCTGTGGGTAGGCCTGACAATTTGACACGAAAATACGACACGAAAAATCTGTGTTTGGGTTTAAGGATTTCGTGTTTCGTGTCGATGGTACACGAAAATAATTTCGTGTCTTATCTGCCGGGTACCCAAAAATACACAAAATATACCACAAATTATATACACAAACAGAAGACGTTCCAGTGGCAAGGTAAGCATCATCTTTCAACTTATACCCACATTCGAATCCCCCCATTCCCTTATGTTTTTTCAATTTAATTTTTTAATCCACCAAAAATAAATCTCCTTGGATTTGAACCTACGTTTGATGCCACAACAAAGATGCACCTTACCACCCAATAAATATACGTCTACTTTAGATAAGTCTTCTATAAATAAATAGTGCCTTTATGAACGGAAATCAAGTGTGGGACTTTTAGTCCCACATCGGATAGACAAAACTTTTACATCCCATTCCAGCCTATATAAGGTGGCCATAGGCAGAAATAAGACAACGGTAATCTTCTTCCCGATCTGTATCGGGTTTTGGGTTGTAGCGCGGCGTCACCTTGGAGCCTCACGACTCCGCCTACGAGTCGCCCTACTAGTCACCCCACACTCAAGCTCTTCGAGTGCTTTAGTGCTTACTCACCTCCAAAGTTCGTCGAAAGCATCGTCAGAGGAGAAGGAAGAGTAGGTCGGTGGGTATCTTAAATTAGAGTTCATTGCATTAGACATGTTTGATGAGATATGCCTTACCACATCCTTCCTTATAATGTCGAACTGACAATCTACAGTGTTGGCTTTGTGGCCTTAATCTATGTTTTGATGATTTAATCAACCTAATCTTAATTATAATCAATGTAGAGTAGCATACATATTGCATTGCATATATATTGCTTTGTGCTAACTTCTACAGGTGATCAAGACTCAAGAAAGAAAGGATTCAAGTCAAGACATGTAATCAAGCTCATTTGAAGACATGTAATTTGCATTTCTTTTGAGTCTTAGGATCTATGTGTAAGTTGAGCATACTTGAGCTAAAACCTACTCAAACACACACTGGGTTCCTCATAGAAGTCACACACAAAATTTCATATAATTTGGACTTCAATAGATCACCCAAACTTAGACCGGAAAACACCAAACCAAAACCTGAACAGTCTGCCCACATTCGGTCGACCGACACAGACCGTTCGGTCGACCGAGTGATCATTAATCCTGTTAGTGTTTTACTGCCCGGTTTTGGTCGACCGTGCATACCTTTTTGGTCGACCGTGTAAACATATTTCCGATCGTTAAAATTTTCGTATTATACCCAACGGTCGTATTCGTATTATTTCAAAAAAAAACCAAAACTTACCAAACGAACGGTCGACCAAAACCTTTCTAGCGGTCGACCGATCGAGCATATTTTGGTCGCCCCGAACTCTCTGGACTTTGTCGGTCGAACGTTTCTTTGGCCTCGGTCGACTGAAACTCAATTCTTCCCAAACCCAGAAGTGTCTGGACTTTTTCAGTCGAACCAATCACTTGCCTTGTTCGACCGATCCCATTTTTTCAGACCAAAAACCCTTGAACGGTCGACCAATCCCCTGAGCCCTTTCGACCGTTCACTTAAGTGAACTTAAGTTGTAGCCAAAATTGACCAATCGGTCGACCGACATACCCGATTCGGTCGACCGATTTTGTTCTGGATTGGGTCCTGCAGATTTCTATTTTGTGTATCTTACACAATCTTTACCCAATTCATCCCCAACGACTATAATTGTTTTGGAGCATATAAATAGAGTTGTAAAACACCTTTTAACAACAACTCTCCCACTATTATTTGTCCCCTACATTAGAGAGAAAGCTACACACACTCAAAAGCTCAAAACCATCCACACTTAGTAATCAATTCCATATTCTACTCAAGTGTGATCAAGATTAGAGAGTGTTGTTCCACTCCATTGTTGTCAAAGAAGCAATGGTCTTGGTGAAAGCCCAAGACAAGAGTTTAAACTTCGGTGAGAGCCCGAAGTATCCCTCTCAAATTGTGAGAGGAGGATCCAAGCTCGGACTGACAATCTACAGTACGCACATGATGCCTTATCTTGTCGGACTTACAATCTACAGTACGAGCGTGATACCTTATCTTGTCGGACTAACAATCTACAGTACGCGCGTGATACCTTATCTTGTCGGACTAACAATCTACAGTACACGCGTGATGCCTTTAATCTGACCGATTTGAAATCTTGTCAAGCAATATAATTATCTTAAAACCATCTTAGGGAAACTAATAATCTGAAAAATTGTTAAGGAAGCTAAGCTAAATCAGAAGAAGTTATTGTATTTTAGTATAATTTTCGTAATTTAATTATAACATTATCAAAATATAATAAACCCTAACCCTAATTATTATCAAAATATAAACTAAAACTACTTAAATCCTAACTATTTGTCAAAATATAAACCCCTAATTATCAAAACAAATAACAAAACAAACCAAAATAAAAACAAAAAAACTAAAAAAGCAAAAAACAAAAAGGACCCGGACCAACCAACCGGTCGACGACCAATAAGGATGGTCTTAGCTTTCCACTTCTTCCGAAAATACCCCTGATTATCTCGTGAGACAACTAACATGGAACAACCTATGTTTGCTTTGTTGGGATTGATTACGATAATTTGCCATTTACACGATAAGCTCGATATGCACTCGATAGTTGTTCGATAGTTTACTCGACCCACAACAATATGATTACTAAGAAAATCTTTGACGGCTCCGTTTCCTACTTTGACTCCAGACGTCACGTCAGTAATTAAGAGTGAAGCGTGACTGCACCATGGCAGTATGATGTGACCTAGATATGATGAATCCAGAGGGCCATCTTTGTTTGGATCGATGAGTTCGACATCCACTTGATAGTGGCTTAATCGTTTACTCGACACAATTATTGGCGATATTTTTTTTTGTTTCACTTACCTAATCACCAAACATCAACTTAATATTTAAGAGAGAAGTGTGAAAAATGTACCAATGTGAGGTTCGAGGTGACGTTATGTTGGGATCGATGCATTTGATACGTTCTCGATTGATGCTCGTTAAGTAATGCTACTGTCAAGGTACGTACGTCTCGTCAGTTATGAGGAAAGTGTGAAAAAACATACTAGTAGGAGGCTCGATATGCGTGTGATATGATGAAGAAAGAGACTTCTCTATGTTGGGATCGATGAATACGATATGTACTAGACCTGAGCTCGATATTCTCTCAACCTTCTCTCTTCCATATGCACGCGACTGAAATGCACGACAATTGAGGGCATTTTCGATGGTTCGGTTACCTTCTCTCCTTACATATCTGACAACAACATGATAGTATAAATCACCCTTCCCTTCTTTCGGCATTACACCATTACACTTTTCTTGCGAATGCCTTCTTCCCTCAACCACATTCTAGTCCCAAAATGATGCACAACGACGACATCGCTGAGGTCTCACCCATCGACGACATCCTCTGCTTCTGCGGTTACTCCACACGACAGTTGTGTGTGGGGTCCTCAACAAGGGTGGTGCAACAAACCTGGCATTGTGGGGCCCTACGATGCAAAAAATGCACGTTTTATGGGCATGACGTCATGTCTCCAGTTCGACCGCCCCCGGAACCACTGGAGGAGGTCAAGCAGACCCTGGCGGAACTCCACCACATGATCTCCGACGTGGAGCATCATTTGGCCACCGTACAAGACACGGTCGTAGACCTCCTCATTGACAGTGGTAGGTTTTAATCGTATCTTCCTTTATTTTTCAGTTACCTTCGGTTATAAGTTAATGTCCATTGACATACCGTTATTTGGTTTGCGTAGTTTCCACCCGACGAAAACAACCCCAACACCCCCTTCCTGGAGCACACCTGCCCCAAATGCAGGGAGACCTGCCTCGCTGAGGGACGCATCCCTGAGCTAACGCCCTCCCCACTGCCTGACGTCCCTCCAGGCTTTGAAGAACACACCTGGTGGACTAGGAAGATGGTGAAGTTATTTTAGTTGTTTTAGTTAATGTTTTATTTTACGATACTTTTTTATTTCTGTTGTGTATGTGTTAGTTGCAAACTTTGACAACCCTATTTTTTGTAAATGTGTGGTCAATACACAAGCAATTGTGTTGTTTAGGTTGTTTTTTGTTAATATTTGAATGTTGTCAATGATTTACATTATTTTTTGTTAATATTCGAATGTTGTGAATGGTTTTTGTTGTTTTTTGTAACATTGTTGTGAATACTTGAAGAGGTAATAGAACAACCATCGACCAACGTCGAGCAATTGTAGAGCTCTATCGTGGAAAAAGGACATGACTGACTTGAACGGGCGAAGTTGTTCGTTTGAAACTGCACAATGACCATTGAGCTATTATCGAGTTATTGTCAAACTAAATTTCTTCTAAACCCTAAACGTCCCTGATTAATATGTTTTAATTAACCGCAAGTGCACGGCCGCGTTGAAACGGTAGCAAATACGGGTCGATCCATAAGGAGGTGTCTCGACTCTGGTTTGTTCGAAGGCGAGTGAGAAAGAAAGGAGAAATGATTGGCTAAACTAAACTATACTAACTAAACTAGTAAACTAGAAAGGAGGAGATGAAAGCACGAAATGAACAAAACTAAGTAACTAACAATAAAAGATAGAAATCAGGAATGGAAAACCCCTAAGGGGTGGAGTGTGTGTGTGTGCACATGAAATAAGTGTAGTGAATGCATACAATAAGCTCAAGTGTAGTTAGTGTTTGTTAATGCATAAGAAGTACCTAATGGCAAGACCTATCATTTAAAGCACTAACCTAGGTGATTAATATGAGCATGACAAGTTTGTTATTAAGAACATAAACAAGCATGGAATGCACCTAGCATTATGGTAGAAACCATCAAGTAAAAGTTCTTATTAATTCAAACAAGCATACTAACATCCGTCACAAACAACAATGTCTAGCATTCATACCATCTACATAACATGTATACACATCTACTCCACCCCAAAGGGGATTGAACTACTCTCACATATTTAAACTAACATTTATACTAAGGAAAGAAAATATGCTTAACCTAATTATAAGAAGACTAAAACAACAAGTTTAACTAAAAGAACATAAAACTAAAGAAGCATGCAAGACATAAGAAAGGAAATTAAACTAAGAAAGACACAACATAACCAAAAGAAAACATCTATTATTACTCACTGAATGACAAGTAGCCTCTCTCCATCAGGTTTTTTGCTTGAAGTCTTTAACTCCTAGTAGAGACGATGACCACCAAGAGAGAGATGGGGTACAAGAGAGGATGGAGATTTCTATTTATAGTAATGGAAAAAGGTAATCCGGGACAATCCCCGGATATGGGACTAAACATATACTAGATATAGACTAAACACACTCTAATACACGACCCAAAGAAATATTAGCGGATCCGGAGCAACCCGGACCGCTAATCAATGGTCCCAGACCGCAAATTGGCTGTCTAAAGGGTTTGGATCCGTCTGGGTTTTCTTTTGGGCTTTTCTGGATGGATTTGTTGGTCTTTGATGCATCTACTTCGCTTGCTGGAGCTCCGACCCGAATAGAATTGCCAAAATACTCCCCATGATGGTGTGGAGTATTCTTGTTTGCTCATTGGTCCTTCTATCTTGCATTCAGGTCCTTCGATCTTGCATCTTAGTCCTCGAGTCTCTCAACTCAGTCCTTTTTCCTGCTTTTAGGTCCATTCATGCCTCTTCTCTTCAAACCTATTTATTTCTGAAATTCAAACATAAAGCTCGTTACGTAGCATTATTTAGGTGAAAGATAATGGATATAAGATACAAATGTAAGCATGAAATGATGTCACTAAAATACCCCCACACCTAACTTTTGCTAGTCCCTAGCAAAACAAAGAAAGAGAAGCATACGAAAAACAAGAAATCCTAACTTATTTTCATAGGAATCACAGTTGCACTCAGCACGTGTAACAAGTCGTTAAACCTCATTGTCGCCAAGGAAGAGGAGTGTTGTCTCTTGAAGGTTTTCAGCGGATATACCCAATAAATCCAAACATAGATGTATTATTCAATCTAGAAACTCGACTCGATGGACTCATTTTTATCAATTATTGGACGCGAAAATCCTACGGGTTGACTCTATATAGGTATTCAGTCCACACACCTAGCCTAATGAACCATTCATGCAAGTTAAATAAGTACTTAAGTGAAAGACATGGACAACCTCAACATCCTCAAGTGATACAAAGTGTAAAGTCCATTAAGGTTCTTATTTGCATTACCTTTTTTTTTTGTTTCTTTTCTTACCTTTTTTATATTAGTTGGAGTTTGATTCTCCTAGGGTCAGGTTTCGTGCATCATTGCCCATGAGGACATACACTATCACGTACACCTTTCCCCAAATCTCCAGTAGGGCAATCCTTACCACCCGTGTAATGGGAGTTCGGTCGGCGCATCCCATGTCAGATGACTCGAAAGTACCAGGCACAAAATCCCCTCAGACCTACTTTCCCGAGTGATAGGAGCCGTGCGAGAAGAGAGAACACCTACTCACTTATTTCTTATCTACACATGAACCAAAACCCCTACACTTAATGTCTCACAACATGATTTCAAGGGTTCTTCACTACAACAAACTTCCTTAAATTAACAGACATGAATTATTGACTGACTGGGTTCGGGGTGGACTTCTTTAATTGTTTGAGTACTGAAACCCTATGATTACTCGCCCCCCGAGAGAAAACTGGGGTGCATCCTAACGACTAGATAAGTCTTAAAGCCACTGTACTAGATATCCTAATGCATCAAGTTCAAAACAATTTTGGGAGCTTTCTTTTTACTTTGCCTCTCAACGGTTTTGCACATCAACGGTTTTGCACATGTTAAACACACGCAAAACCCACAAAACATTTTCTTTTGCAAACACATGAAGATTTTGAAAGAAATGTGAAAATTTTAAAGCACTAGGCAAACAAAAGAAGACAAGTCACCCAAGGATCATGGCAAGCAAATATATCGATATTAAAGACAACACAGTAAAATGACCCTAACAATACACACAAAAGAAAACGAAATAACAAAAAAAAGACACACAAACTATGTACACATGTGAAAACACACCCCCCACACCTAATCCATGCATTGTCCTCAATGTATGGCAAAATGGTGCCAACTCAAGGATAGGTTGTACCAGACTAATGACGGCGGCCAGAGGTGCCCAAAGAGGCACCTCGCTCAAGAGCCGACAATTTCCTATAGATCTTCTGGGAGTTTTTTTAACCACAAGGATATATACAAACATGAAAACTCAACCATTCATGCAAGAACATAAATGGGTGAGTGCGAGAGAGGTTCATGAAGGAACATGACCTCCTCGACTTCGGCTGGTGTCCCCTCCAAGTAGGGTTTGAGGCGTTGTCCATTAACTTTGAACACGTTCCCATTCCTTGGATTCAGGATGTCAACCGCTCCATGAGGAAACACGGTTTGGACAATAAAAGGGCCAGACCAGCGACCGCAGAGCTTACCCGCAACAGATGAAGCTGGGAATTGTAGAGCAACACCTTCTGCCCGGTCGTAAACACCTTTCGCATAATCATGCGATCGTGAAACAACTTGCCTTTGGACTCATGAATTTTGGTATTTTCATACGCATCATTGCATAGCTCTTCCAACTCCACAATGTCGAGTTTATGTTGCACCCCTGCTTGATCAAGATCCATATTCAAGTTCTTGATCGCCCAGAAAGCACGATGCTCAAGCTCGACGGGTAGGTGGCAAGCCTTGTCGTACACTACCAAATATGGGGACATACCCAAATTGGTCTTATACGCGGCGCGGAAGGCCAACAACGCGTCATTCAACTTAGTTGACCAATCCTTCCTCGAGGAATTAGCCGTTTTCTCAAGGATTTGATTTAATTGACAGTTAGAGACTTCGACCTGCCCACTAGTTTGGGGATGATATGGGGTCGCAAGCTTGTGGGTGATCGAATATTTCCTCAAAAGTGCTTCAAATGAGCGATTACAGAAGTGGGTACCCCTATCGCTGATTATGGTACGAGGAGTACCAAATCACGTAAAAATGTCCCTTAAGAATTTTGTAACCACCTTGTTGTCATTGGTCTTTGTGGGTATAGCCTCAACCCACTAAGACACATAGTCAACAACCACCAGAATGTAAACATTCCCGAACGAGTTCGGGAAGGGACCCATAAAGTCGCTGCCCCACACATCGAAGATGTCGACAACAAGGACATTTTGCAAAGGCATCATGTCACGTCGACTAATCCTGCCAAGGCGCTGGCACCTATCACATTGCTTACAAAAGTCGTAAGCATCTTTGAAAATAGAAGGCCAGTAGAATCCAGATTGGAGCACCTTGGCTACAGTTTTCTTTGCTCCAAAGTGTCCTCCACATGCCTTAGAGTGGCAGAAATGGACCACACTTTGGAACTCGATATCGGGGATGCACCGCCTGAAAATTTGGTCAGAGCAGTATTTGAATAGGTAGGGGTCGTCCCAATGAAAGAATCTTACAAAAGATCTAAATTTGGTTTGGTCAGATTTTGACCAACCCACAGGAAGTTGCTCGGTCACGAGGTAGTTCACGATGTCGGCAAACCAAGGGTTTCTTCGATCGTGAACAATTGCTCGTCAGGAAATTTGTCATTAATAATTTGGTCATGTGGGTTGGTCGTCTCTAGACGAGACAGGTGGTCTGCTACAACATTTTCACACCATTTTTGTCCCGAATCTCAAGATCGAATTCTTGTAACAACAAGATCCATCTCAAGAGTCGGTATTTTGCATATTTCTTCGCCATGAGGTGCTTGATGGTTGTGTTATCAGAATAGATAATCATGTGGGAGCCAATCAAGTACGACCGGAATTTCTCCAAAGCAAATATGATTGCTAAGAATTCATTCTTGGTCACAGTGTAGTTCAATTGGGCATCATTGAGTGTTCTACTGGCATAGTAGATCACATGCGGCAATTTGTCCAATCGTTGCCCAAGCACTGCTCCCACAGCGAAGTCAGATGCATCACACATTAACTCGAAGGGTTAGTCCACACCAATGCCTTAATTATGGGAGCTGAAGTCTACTCTTTCTTCAAGGTCAAAAGGCATGATGGGAATCCAATATGAACTAAAAAATGGCATCCTTAGCCAACAAGGCGGTGTGAGGTCGAGCAATTTTGCAAAAATCCCGAATGAACCCCCGATATAATCCAGCATGCCCCCAAAAAGGCGTGGATATCCTTCACATTACGTGGCAGTGAGAGATTACCCATAAGACCCACTTTGGAGGGATCAACCTCAATTCCCCTACTTGAGACCACATGTCCAAGTACAATCACTCGCTTCACCATGAAGTGACATTTCTCCCAATTGAGAGTGAGGTTCTTCTCACGACATCGCTCGAGGACAAGGCTCAAGTGACGAAGGCACTCATCAAAGGAAGCGCCAAATATGGAAAAGTCGTCCATGAAAATCTCAAGGAGACGCTCTACCATATCGGAGAAGATGCTGATCATACACCTTTGAAACGTTGCCGGCGCATTACATAACCCAAAGGGCATGCGATGGTAGGCAAACTTGCCAAAGGGACAAGTAAAGGTGGTTTTCTTTTGATCCTCGAGGGCGATGGGAATTTGGTTGTAACCGGAGTATCCATCAAGAAACAATAATACTCATGTCCGACCAACCTTTCCAACATCTGATCAATGAATGGCAACGGGAAATGATCTTTCCGTGTTGCCACATTGAGCTTGCGATAGTCAACGCAAACTCGCCAGTCAGTTTGCAAGCGTGTCGGGATAAGCTCATTATGATCATTCTCAACAACCGTCATGCCTGACTTCTTGGGAACCACATGGACAAGACTCACCCACAAACTATCAGAGATAGGATAGATTATGCCATGATCCAAGCACTTAAGAACCTCCTTTCGGACAACTTCGTTCAGTACAGGATTCAATCTTCATTGTGGGTCCCGGTGGGGCCTACAATCCTCTTCCATGTGGATCCAATGCTGAACAATACCAGACTAATTCCCTTGATATCCTTCAAGGACCACCCGATAGCCTCCTTGTTTTCAAAGAGCACTTTTTTGAGGGCAACCTCTTGATCTTGTGCAAGATCAGAAGCAATAATGAGTGGCAAAGTCTTATTATCCCCTAAAAAGATGTATTTCAGGTTATCGGGGAGCGGTTTAAGCTCGACCGGAGGTGGGTCCTTGTTGGATTTAGATTTCATTTCAAGTGGCTCAAGGGCCACGAGGTAAGAGGAGCAAGCACCCAGATGTGCCTCCTGGTCATTAGGCACCTCAATAATATGTCGATGTGAGTCAAACATGCCTAATGACTCGGGCTCATCCGTGTCCTGGTTGAAATTGGCTCCGACAACATCGTCGAAGAGCCCGGGTTGCCTACCAAGAGTAAAGATATTGAAATCCGCCGTGAGGTATCCAAAAGACATCCTCATCAAGCCATTGCGACAATCGATCAAAGCATTAGATGTCGCAAGAAAAGGCCTCCCAAATATCACAGGAATTTGTCCTTGTGGGTTGGACACAGGTTCAATATCCAAGATGATGAAGTCAACTGGAAATACGAACTCACCAACTTTAATAAGGACATCGTCCACACTCCCTCGTGAAATCTTGACGGATCTGTCAGCCAACTGGATGGTTGTCCTCGTTGGTTTAAGATCACCTATTCCAAGGTTGACATAGACAGAGTAGGGAAGGAGGTTCACAGATGCTCCCAAATCCAATAAAGCTTGAGGGATTGTCACATTACCGATCATGCAAGAGACAGTTTGACAACCTGGGTCCTTGTATTTGACTTGCATGGGTTGTGTCAATATCGAGCTCACATTGGCGGCAAAAAATGCGTTTTTGGGAACATTTGTTCTTCTGTTAATGGTACAAAGGTCCTTAAGGAACTTGGCATACAATGACATTTGTTGAACAACGTCCAACAACGTGATGTTCACCTTTACTTGCCTAAGTACCTCAACGATTTTATCCCAATGGTCATCACGTTTTTTAGTCAACCTATGAGGGAATGGTGCCTTGGGGACTTAACAATCACGAGGAGGAGTCTCAGAATTAGGTTCCTTGACAGACTCACGACCCTCATCGGAAGACTCGCCAACAGGGTTGGCTTCAGACATTTCCACATTGTTGTCAACAACCCTTCCCGATCTCAAGGTATGGACAACATTGGCATGTTGAGAAGGGTCACTTTCAACATTGTGTACATTCTGCCTAGCATGAGCAGGTTGAGCCCTGGGATTTACCACAGGTTGACTTGGTAACTGACCCTTCTCGCATTCATGGAACTGATGAGCCAACTGGCTAACTTGCATTTCCAAAGCTTTGACTGTACTTTGCATGCTCTGCATGAATGCTTAAAGGGTCGGATCACTAGAAGGGTCCTTGGGGTCAACCCGCTGGGGTAGTAGAATTTGGTTGGAATAACCCGACGATGAGGCCTGAGCAGGTTGGTAATTATCGTGCTGAGACCTTTGATGTGGGGGTTGGTAGGTTGTCGATGGGCGTGGAGGTTGAGGTTGAGCGTGCGAGCTCTGACTGTGACCCCCAATAGAAGTTAGGATGATTACGCCATCCTGGGTTGTAGGAGTGACTGTACGGGTCGTTACGAGGCCTCTGTTGATACATCGCATTTGCATGCTCAGTATCCCTTGGAGCGTAAGCGCATTCCAAGTCATCATGACCCGTAAGTCCACACCTACTACACCCAAGAGTAGCGACCTGAGCTACAGGAGCTCAGTCCAACTCTAAACTCTCAATCCTACGCATGAGAGCAGCCAATTTTGCCTCAGACGTGATAGTTGACTCAACTTGATATGATCCAACCCGACTAGAAGACCTGGCGGCTAGTGGCTCTCTCATGGTGTCCCACTCCAAGGTACGTTCAACCATTAACTCAAAAGTGTCCCATGCCTCATTGATGGGTTTCATTTGGGAATCACCCTGACACATCGACTCCAACAATGTGCGGGTGTTGTAGTTGAGACCCTCATAAACAATCTGTCACAGCTGTCATAGCTCAAGTCCATGATGATGACACTGCTGGAGAAGGTCCTTGAACCTCTCAAAGAAAGCATGAAAAAATTTGGTCTTAGTCTGATACGTTTGACGTATCTGGTGCCATATCTGTTGAGTTTTCCTTTGAGGGGAAAATCTCTTCAGAAATACGGTCACAAAGTCATGTCAAGACCAAATAAAGCTCGCCGGGAGGCTGTACATCCATTTCTTCGCTTTATCCTTCAGCGCGAAAAAATCATCCTCAACCGGACTGAATCCTCATCAAGCTGTTGAAGCTTGAACATGGAGCATACTTCCTCGAATTCACGTATAAAAATATACGGATCCTCCTTATTGACAGTGAAGGTAGGAAGCATGCTCACATATTAAGGTTCCAGCTCATAGTTGTTCCCGCGAGCTGGGAGAAGAACTATGCAAGAAGGTTGGGGGGCCAGAACAGGATGGGTCCACTCCCACAAAGTCATCGGTCTATCTTGTCGAGCTAAACGTGGTGGTGCACCATGAACTCGATCCTGACCGAATCCCTCTTCCTCTCGAGTCAGAGGAGGAGGTGAAGGAGATCTACATGGTGGTGGGAGCGGACCGAGGTAATCCATGTATGGAACCCGGTCTCCCCCGTCACCATGAGAAGACTCGGCCTCACGCTCCAAAGGAGCACGAGGCGGAGATGGCCGATCACCAAGACCGTCCATCTCAGAAAAATTCACTCTCTCAAGTCGAGCGCTCTCACCAGAACGAGCCCAACAATGCATAAAATGTTCGACTCGACTCTAAAAACACACAACAGAAGGTGTACTCAGAGGAGGAGACTACTCGTAGAAAATAGATAAGGAGAGGACTCAGATGAGGAGGGAAGAATCCTAGAGCTAGCGTGGGTAGTGGGTGAAGGTAGAAGTCTAATTTAGCAAGCACGACTCAAACAATGTAAGGCAATGGATCCTTAGGCTAGACGACGCCTAACTTCGAGGTCACTAGTCTCGACATGCCTCGCCTCCCAACAACGAAGACCACAATGCCTAGCAAGTGATACTAGATCTTGAGATCCAGTACCTCCAAACCAAAGTCTGGACAGAGCACCTCTCCGGCAACGACGCCAAAAACTTGATTGATATGTTTTAATTAACCGCAAGTGCACGGCCGCGTTGAAGCGGTGGCAAATACGGGTCGATCCACAGGGAGGTGTGTCGATTCTGGTTTGTTCGAAGGCGAGTGGGAAAGAAAGGAGAAAGTATTGATTAAACTAAACTATACTAACTAAACTAGTAAACTAGAAAAGAGGAAATGAAAGCACGAAATGAACTAAACTAAGTAACTAATAACAGAAGATAGAAATCAGGAATGGAAAACCCCTAAGGGGTGGAGTGTGTGTGTGTGCACATGAAATAAGTGTGGTGAATGCATACAATAAGCTCAAGTGTAGTTAGTTTTTGGTTAATGCATAAGTAGTACCTAATGACAAGACCTATCATTTAAAGCACTAACCTAGGTGATTAATATGAGCATGACAAGTTTGTTATTAAGAACATAAACAAGCATGGAATGTACCTAACATTATGGCAGAAACCATCAAGTAAAAGTTCTTATCAATTCAAACAAGCATACTAACATCTCTCACAAACAACAATGTCTAGCATTCATACCATCTACATAACATGTATACACATCTACTCCACCCCCAAAGAGGATGGAACTACTCACACATATTTAAACTAACATTTATACTAAGGAAAGAAAACATGCTTAAACTAATTATAAGAAGACTAAAACAACAAGTTTAACTAAAAGAACATAAAACTAAAGAAGCATGCAATACATATGAAAAGAAATTAAACTAAGAAAGAAACAACATAACCAAAAGAAAACATCTATTATTACTCACTCAATTACAAGTAGCCTCTCTCCACCAGGGTTTTTGCTTCAAGGCTTTAACTCCTAGTAGAGAGGATGGCCACCAAGAGAGAGATGAGGTACAAGAGAGGATGGAGAGTTCTATTTATAGCCATAGAAAAATGTAATCCGGGACAATCCCCCGGTATGGGACTAAACATATACCAGAAATAGACTAAACACACTCTAATACACGACCCAAAGAAATATTAGCGGATCCGGAGCAACCCGGACCGCTAATCAGCGGTCCTAGACCGCAAATTGGCGGTCTGAAGGGTTTGGATCCGTCTGGGTTTTCTTCTGGGCTTTTCTGGATGGATTTGTTGGTCTTTGATGCATCTACTTCGCTTGTTGGAGCTCCGACCCGAATAGAATTGCCAAAATACTCCCCATGATGGTGTGGAGTATTCTTGTTTGCTCATTGGTCCTTCTATCTTGCATTCAGGTCCTTCGATCTTGCATCTTAGTACTTGAGTCTCTCAACTCAGTCCTTTTTCCTGTTTTTAGGTCCTTTCATGCCTCTTCTCTTCAAACCTATTTATTTCTAAAATTCAAAC
Organism: Triglochin maritima; assembly: GCA_963682175.1. NCBI lineage: Eukaryota > Viridiplantae > Streptophyta > Magnoliopsida > Alismatales > Juncaginaceae > Triglochin > Triglochin maritima. Next base: position 33,639,127 of record OY821772.1, read on the forward strand.
ATAAAGCTCGTTACGTAGCATTGTTTAGGTGAAAGATAATGGATATAAGATACAAATGTAAGCATGAAATGATGTTAATCAGTCCCTGAGACCTTTGTTTGAAAAGACACAAGTAAATGGTGTTTCTTCTTTAGTCGTAGACCGTCGAGTGCATATTGGACTACCATCAAACCACAATTGAGGTTACAGGAGAGGTCATTCAGACTTCGTTTGAAAAGACACAAGTAAATGATATTTATATTTTAGTCGTAGATCGTCGAGTGCATATTGAACTACCATCGAATCACAATTGAGATTACAGGAGAGGCCATTCAAACTTTGTTTGAAAAGACATAAGTAAATGATGTTTCTTTTTTAGTCGTAGATTGTCGAGTGCATATCGAACTACCATCGAATCGCAATCGAGGTTAGAGGAGAGACTTTGTTCAGACCGTTTGAAAAGACACAAGTAAATGGTGTTTATTTTTTGGTCGTAGACCGTCGAGTGTCTATCAAACTACCATCGAATCACAATCGAGGTTAGAGGAGAGACTTCATTCATACTTCGTTTGAAAAGACACAAGTGAATGGTGTTTCTTTTTTAGTTGTAAACCGTCTAATGCGTATCTAACTACCATCGAACCACAATCGAGGATACAAGAGAGAGCAAGGACAAATCACAAACACAGACAAACAAAAAACACAAACACAAACACAAACATCGAGCTATTATTAATAGTAACTATTACCGAGGTACAAGGAGAAAACACAAACACAAACACAAAGACAAACAAAAAACACAAACACACAAAAATTATATATCTCTTCCCAGTCAATTGGAAGAGAATGATCTGAATCCTCGTTAGTGGCCATGAAACACATGTGTGCTTCTCATCTTGGGAGTACTCGGAGCCGTAAGTTGCAGATGAGCTTGAATCATCTCAAGTGGCGTTGAGAGCCTTCTTCCCATCTTTCTCGCGATGATCTCTTTTTTGTGATCATCACGTTCTCGTCTTCTAGGCCTCTCCTCTTTGTCTCTTCTTGAGGGCCTATCTTCTCTATCGCTCCTTGGTCTCTCCTCCCTTTCTCTTCTCGAAGGATATCTCTTTTCTTCTCTTCGTTCACGACCTCTCGCCCTAAGCAATGGGCAATCCTTCTTCATGTGGATGGTCTTGTTGCATCCATAGCATGTGAACATGCGGGACGATTCACCTTTTCCTCTTGTGAATTTTCCCTTAGAGAGAAACTTCTTGAAGTTATGGGTTAGGAAAGTGACATCTTCATTAGTGTCCTCATCTTCTATAGCTTCCGAATCCGAGGTTGCTTTTAGAACAACTATCTTTTCTTTCCTTCTTGAATTTTCCTGCTCATTTTCCTTCTCTCTTCTTTCTTCCATTTGAATCTCATAAGCCACGAGGCTTCCTATGAGATCCTCCATCTTCAACTTTGAGAGGTCTTTGGCTTCTTCAATGGCCGTAGTCTTTTTCTCCCATTCAATGATAGCGACCTACAGAACTTCCACATCCTGTCACTTTCAACAAAAATCTTACCAAGCTTCTTCAAAGAGTTAGTAATATAGGTAAAGAGAGTGTGCATCTCGCTTATGGTTTCATTAGGCTTCATAGCAAACATTTCATATTTTTGTATAAAAGAATCTATCCTAGTCTCCTTAACGGTTGATCGTCCCTCAAAGTGACTCTCTAGCATATGCCATGCCTCAAATACGAAATCACATGCATTAATTCTACCATATTCTTCTTCGGTGAAACCACACATGAGAATGTTCATAAGTTTAACATTCATTTGAACCTTTACAAGTTCTTAGTCAGTCACGAGTTCAAGTTCTTTATTTTGAATGTAAGGAATTTGAAGAAACACACATAACTTAACATCATATGACCGAATGAAAGTAATCATACGTTTCTTCCAATAAGCATACTTTGTTCCATCAAACAAATGAGGTCTACCAGTGTGGAATCCCTTGCATTGTTGGGCCATTGCTACAAATGTTAGTTTGTTTAAATGCAATCTACGAGGCTCTGATACCAAATGTAGGATCTAATGAGCCCTAAGATTAGTCTAGGGGTGAATAGACTAATTAGGTTCTTTCAAGATTAAGCGATTTAAAGCAAGAACAATGCAATGTAAAGAATAATGAAAGGCAAACCTCAACACATATGTATAGAGGCTTGGATTCAACCATCTGATCCTAGTCCTTTCTTACGAATTGCTCCTCCTCGAGCAACTTTGCATTCTCCACTATTCCGATCTTCATTCTGGGCCGAGATCAAGCCTTTACATTTCAAGCTTGCGAACACCCTCGCCAAGATTGGACCACTTTCTCACTATCCGAGAAGAGCTTCACTCCGGAAGCTAATACAACACTTTGCTGGAATATTTGAGTAACCACTTCTAATATTAAGCACTTGAATGAATGATGAATGCAATGAGTGTTTCAAGTGAAAAGATTGAGCACAAAGAGAAGTTTAGAGCAATTGAGCGTAGTTTGAGAGTGTGAGCTTTAGAGAAAGGATTGATGACTTCAAAAGTCTGTTCTATGCTCTATTTATAAGCTCTAAATTTAATCTAGCGGTTGGGATTGAAGTGGAAGTGATTTAAGTAAGATACATAAAACCAGGAAAATTTAGAACTCAAATCAGGATATAAACGATCTACCGGATCAGGTTAAGCAGTCGATCAGTTTCTTGTAAATAAAAAAACGATCAAGTTAAGTGCATTCCGGTCGATCCACCAAGGCAAGAACTTAAGTGAACGGTTGAACCAAACAGAGGATCGGTCGACCGTTGAGTGGGTTTTGGCCAGAATAATAATAAACAATTAAGGTAACGGTGGAACCAATTAAGGAATCTGTTCGACCAAAAATAACACAAAGTTGGGAGTTTGAATTGTTCCTGATCCAGAAGACCGCCGTCATGGCATTGTACGACCAGTGGCCAAAAATACGAATTAGATTAGTTGAAGTATGTGTATACGACCGTAGTAGAATACGACAAGTATAATGGTCATATTTAAATGAAATATGAGATGCCAAACGGTCGAAGAAAAGTCAAGATTCGGTGGACCAGTTACGGGACACGTGTCAAGATATAACTTATGAACAAGAAGGAATCAGTCGACCTGGGATAAATCGGTTGACACAGGCAAATGGTCGAACATGGATAAAGAGCCGGTCGACCGATTTTAGACAGGGTAAGAGTATGTCAAAATCGGTCGAACAATGTAATTTATGGTTTGACCATTCAGGGAAAAGAATTCATAAAAAGTTGCAAACGGTCGAACGAGATGGTCAACCGGTCGACCGTTTCAATCAGGAATTTCGAATCAAGAGAATTCTTAAGTGTAATGGGTCACCCAAAGGAGTCGATTTGATATGGAATTTTGTATATGACTTCTATAGGTTTTCTATGGGTCAATGTAATGCAAGTCAACAATATTTCATGTGCCAAGTTACATTTTAGTCCCAAGAACAAGAAATGAAAATCCTATATATTCTTGAACTTGATTTCTTGTCTTTGTGTATCACTTGTCACCTGAAATATTAGTAACACCAAGTATTTGTGTACATATGCATGTGATGAATGATAAAGATACATTTGTTGATTGATATGTTAATTAATCATCAAAATGGATTAATGATTATTAGCCAAAAAACCAAGTTTAGTTTCATAACAACGAGGTGTGTTGTATATATGTTTGTTATTTGGATGATTATTCTTTTTATATGGATATCATAATGTTTTGGTCAGTTTAGCCTCATAACCCAAAGGTATTTGTGTATGCATCTTTGTGATATGGACGATGAGTGTTATATTTAAACATCATCAAATAGTTAGTTTGATCTCATGACTAGGAGAATATTTTATATGTTTTGGTGCTTCAACCTTTATCGTGAATATCACCTAATATTAGTGAGTTTAACATCATCACAAGGAGGATACTTGTGTATATAGTGTGTTATATCGACAATAATTCTTACATTAGAATATTGTCTCATAGTTAGTTTAATCTCGTAACTAGGAGAATATTTGGGAATGTATTTCGGTGCTTCAACTTTACCATGAAGACAACGTAATATTAGTGAGTTTAACCTCATCACAAGGAGGAATTTTATATACGTTTTAGTCTCGTATTTAGGAGACATTGTAAATAGTTTATTCTATTGTTTAGGAGGACATTATGTGTATATGGTTTGGGTTTAACGACATCAATTTATTTCATTACAAGAGATCGTCAATGGTTAGATTAGTTTAGCCTCATAATCTAGGAGGTGGTCTTTGTATTTTGTTTATTTAATTTGTTAAATGAAGACTCAATCACCACTAAGGAAAAGGGAACTAGATCCAGCTTGTCGTGCATCCTCGCTTACGACTAAGGTAATTCGTATTTTATTTTTTGACTTCTCCAATGATAAGAGAGAGGGAACCCAATGTCCATATTGGCGTGCATCCTCTCTTACTATTAGAGTAGTCAATGTTTGTATTTTAAATTTATTTTCGTATTTTAAAGTTGATTGGCATATTTTACAACTTTAAATGTTTGTATTTACAATTCATCCAATTTGAGGGGTGGTTTTGTAGTTTTGTCCATTTAGGGGACTATTTGTATTTTAAGATTGATTTTGCAAAATAACAACTTATATATTGTTGCAATTTATCCACATTTAGGGGTGGATTTGTAATTTGTCCATTTAAGGGGACTTTTTGTATTTTAAGATCGATTTGCAAATCAATTAGTACAACTTATGTAACATCCCTAAACAGTGGAAAATTTAAACTTTTAAAATCAAAGGAAACACGAGGACAAAGACCATCAAGAGTGGGGGCATTACTCAAAGAAATACCCAAATATATCTGGTGCACCATATTACATAAGAGTTGACCAAAAGAGTGATTACAACAGAATACGAAAAACATAATACATGTAATCACAACCTAAATAGGCAGACAACAAGATCCAGTCCCAAAGTGCAAACTCCCTCGGTCACCACCTGCAGGAACCTATCACGGTCCTGAAAATAAACATAACAACAATGCCTGAGTTTCAATAAGGAAACCCCATATGACAAGCTCACCTATACGCTCTATCATACTAGTATAGCATCGCATGATACCAAGCGATTAAACAACAATCTTTCTAAAGGTAAAATCGGACATCCGTCCCACAATCGTTACCACTGCCACACAAGTCGTACAGTCTATAATCGCCATCATTGTCACACAGGCCATACGGTCCACAACACCGGTGTCATAAAGGCACACGATCCACAAACACCGATGCCACACAGGCCGCACGATCCACAAACATCGGGTCTCCGTGGAGACCTACCGTAGGCACATACATTCTAGCGAATAGTTCGTAACACATCCCCACACGTGGCTACACAAGCCAAAGGGATCGGTGAGGAGGCATTCACACTTCCGCGCAGGTAAAATCAGATCTGAAAACATCGTGGTCCACCACCACACCAACGGAGCCATCGCTTAGGTTGGTCCATCACTACCGCCACACAAACCGCATGATATCTTACTCGATAGGTGCCTAATCGAGCTACCTGCCGGAAATCATTGTCGGCAGTCCATCGCCACTACCACACAGGCCACGTGCGATCCTCCCTACTGCAACACAGGCCGCGCAGGGGCCCTCCTGCCGCTACACAGGTCGAACGGGCTCGTGCAATCACTGCCTATCAAGGACAGTTGAACATATCTGCCACACAGAGGGCCAGACAATCGACATATCCGAATAAAAGTTTGTAGGGTCATCGAGCTACACGTGCAGACACCAACTCCGCCGCTATAAAAGAAGGGCAGCGGCCTCCATACCCATCCAAGCCGGTAGTCACTTCACCCAACGACAGTTGCGTGCCCGCTGAAAGCAATGGGATCCACGATCCCTCAAGCTGCTACTCTAATGAGAGAGTCAAGCATAAGCTATGTCACCATCTATAATACAGAGGTGACACATCCCAAGTATCCACAATCTTCCACACGACGGTCCCTGAGCAAGCACGAGCAACGTACCCACTGTCACCTCTCAGCTCACGCCCAATACGAGGACATGAGTTTCCGTGAACAGAGTTGACACTCCACTAGGACCATGATTCAGTTATGGGCCCAAATGGTCGACCAAAAAAGGTATACCGGTCGACCACTTCCCCCAGGGAATCGATCGACCGAACGCCTACAACGGTCGAACTCTGTGCTCAAAACTTGATTCCCAACGGTCGAACAAAAGTCAAAAATCAGTCGAACGAACGTAGTCAAAATCCAAAGTCTGGTAAAAATCATAAAAGTCCAATCGGTCGACCGGAAACTACCAGGGGCATCCTAGCAGTCTAGGTCATCTACCAGTCGAATAAGATACAACAATCGGTCGAACAACATACAATACAAATATGTTCACTTAAGTTCCGATCGGACCAAAGTTCAGGAACGGTCGACCATTTGGATGGTCAACGCCCGATCCGAGCAAAACACGAAGCAACGGTCGAACGGCTCAGGGGTCCTGTTCGACCGAAAACTCCCAAACAATCCTCCGACCCACCAGCACATGGACAACCAGTCGACCGCCCCATGGCATCGTTTGACCGGTGTTGGTTAAAGTCGGGCAAAACACTAAACCGGTCGACCACCCGAAGGCACCGGTCAATCGTTGGTCGACAACAACCTTGTGCCAGCCAAGGATTTTACGTCGTTTCTGGACTCCGGTGTGGTATCCGACCTCCCACTACCGACCACAACTCCACCCCAACATTGGTGAGCAACAAAGGCATCTAATGCAAGAACTTGACATACCTCTTTTGCGAGCAACCCACGTTCGTCGGAGCTCCGCCACCAACTCCGGTCTGCACAGCTCGCACCTCCTCTTTGCACCTTCTTCCCGCCACGACCTTGCCTCACGCGTGCCTTCCCCACCGGAGCTCGAGCATCAGAGGGAGAGGAAGAGATGGATGGAGAGGAGAAGGGTTTGAAGAAGAAGAAGAAGAAGAAAGGAAAGAGAGGAAGGAAACATTGGTTTCCTTTTAAAACCAACTCATCCCTCACCCATCCAATCAACAACACTCCATACCATCACCCTACACCACCACCATGCACCTACACCACTAGCCCATCCCTCTTCACGTCACCACTCATACCTCCACTATTCTTCCCCCAATTCCCATGCAAACCTCTCCATTAACCCCACCTAATCACCATTAGTCCATAAGCAAGGTTAGAGTCTTTACAACTTATATATTGTTGTAATTTATCCGACTTAACGAGTGAGTTTGCGATTTTGTCCATTTGGGTGGACTATTTATAATCTTGTTCAAGGTGTTGGATTAGTTGATTACTTGTCAAAGATTATCACCACATTCTTCACTTGTTTTTCCATTGGATTTAGGGAAATGTTTGTTGAACGCTTCGCGTCACGGACGCTGCTAATCCAGTCAGCAGAATGGCTGATGTGGGCAAGCCAGTCAGCAGACGCGGCTGAGTTCGCTCTCTCCCCAGAAACAATTTCTTTGTTTAGTTTATTCCTCGTTTCGTACAAATTTCTCCTCCCTCGCCATCCCTCATTAATGCGTCTCAAATCACTCCATTCTTTCATCATGTTGGCGCTCCTACACTCAACATTCGTCCTCCTATTTCTTCCCTTCTCTTTATTAAATTCATTTTTTTCCGGACACACACATCAGTCATTTTCTTTAGTTTCTGGACAAGCACGTAACTTATTCCGGACAGTTGGAATACTTATTCCGGACAGACGGAACACTTATTCCGGACAGACGAACTACTTACTCCTGATTTTTTGTTGTTGTTTTATTTTCCCGATGCGTCCACCATCGCATTTAATGCTTTTCAAATCAGCACGTCCTCCGTCTTCTTTCTTATTCTTTGGCGCGTCAGTTGGAATACTTATTCCGGACACAGTTACTATTTATTCCGGACAGTTGGAATACTTATTCCGGACAGTTGGAATACTTATTCCGGACAGACGGAACACTTATTCCGGACAGACGAACTACTTACTCCTGATTTTTTGTTGCTGTTGTTTTATTTTCCCGATGCGTTCACCATCGCATTTAATGCTTTTCAAATCAGCACGTCCTCCGTCTGCTTTCTTATTCTTTGGCGCGTCACGGAGATACAAATATGAGTGTCTAGGTTATTCCGATCCTACGAACCATTCCTTCTTCTCTCCTTCCTCCATTTTTGTTGTACTGTAATGGCACTCGTAAATGTGTCCTCACAGCCGGCTCATGCCTCCAACGTCCCTCAAGTGATGATGAATTTTCCTTCCTTCGAAGAAGCCAAAGCATTTTACGTTTCATACGCCGATTCCTGTGGTTTTGGTGTGAAGATAAGGCAATCTCATTACGGTCATGGTGTTGTAATACGGGCCACTCTTACTTGCTCAAAGGAAGGTAATGCTCCCGGAAACCAAGGTGAAGGTAGACCGAAACATAGGTTATCCGGTAGGGTCGAATGCACTGCTCGGATTAGGGTCTCCGGTAATCCATCCAGAGGCTACGTAATTAACTACGTAGATCTCAAACATAATCACGCCATGCTGTCGGAAGACCAGATGCGCTTCCTCCGACAAAAACGATCCGTCCCGGAGTCCGCCAGAGCACGCATTTCGTGCAATGATGCTGCCGGTATATCTGCCGCCAAGACCATGCAATCTTTTGTGGTCGAAGCTGGAGGTCACGATAAATTGTCTTTCAACGAGCGGGACCTAAGGTTATTTATTCTCCACTTAACCTGGTTGAAGTTACGCATTTAGCTTTGTCATAAAAATTATGTTTCGCAGGAATATTGTGAACGAGGTTAGAAACCTCAAAATGGGACCAGGAGATGCGCAAGCTATCCAAGATTATTTCATCAGGATGCAGAAGAATGATTCCCGCTTCTTTTACGTAATGGATATGGACGACGAAGGCAGACTACGAAATGTGTTCTGGGCCGACAGTCGTTCTCGAGCTGCTTACTCTTACTTTGGAGATGCAATATGTTTCGACACAACATACATAACAAACAAGTATGACATGCCTTTTGCCCCATTTGTGGGGGTAAATCACCACTACCAGTCCGTCCTACTCGGTTGCGCACTCCTCTCTTCCGAGACGACACAAAATTACATTTGGTTGTTCCAAACATGGTTGACATGCATGAACGGTACGTGTTTTATTTTGTCCGGCTTTGTCCATTTTACGTTGTGTGCCTGTCCGGTTACTCTTTACGTCTGTCCGGTTTACGTCTTTTGCTCGTCCGGTTTATCCTTTACGTCTGTCCGGTTTACGTCTTTTGCTCGTCCGGTTTATCCTTTACGTCTGTCCGGTTTACGTATTTTGCTCGTCCGGTTTATCCTTTACGTCTGTCCGGTTTACGTCTTTTGCTCGTCCGGTTTATCCTTTACGTCTGTCCGATTTACGTATTTTGCTCGTCCGGTTTATCCCTTACGTCTGTCCGGTTTACGTTTTTTGCGCGTCCGGTTTATCCCTTACGTCTGTCCGGTTTACGTATTTTGCTCGTCCGGTTTATCCCTTACGTCTGTCCGGTTTACGTTTTTTGCGTGTCCGTTTTATCCCTTACGTATTTTGCTCGTCCGGTTTACCCTTGACGTCTGTCCGGTTTACGTTATTTCTGTCCGGATTAACATATGTTTTTATCTTGATCGCGTTGTGTGCAGATACAAGCCCCCCGGCGATCATAACAGACCAATGTGGCGCCATAGCTTCGGTTGTGAGGACTGTGTTCCCTGAAGCGCGGCACAGATTTTGTATATGGCACATAATGAATAAGGCCCCTGTGAAGCTGCCCAAGAAGTACCGGGAGCATACGTTGTTTGACCTCAACAACTGTGTATTCGATTCCAAGACTCCGGCAGAATTCGAGCGGAATTGGCAGGGATTTCTAGATGATTTCGAGTTGCACGACAATAATTGGCTCCGATCCATTTATGCAATTCGAGAGCACTGGGTACCTGCATTTTCGCAGGATTGTTTTTCCGCCGGAATGGCATCAACCCAGAGAAGTGAGGGTATGAACGCCTTCTTCGATAAGTACCTCACATCAAGGACAACACTTAAGCAGTTCGTTCAACAATACGAACTCGCACTACGCCACAAGTATGAGAAGGAAGCTCAGTCTGATTTCGATTGTCAGCATAAGGCTCCGCAATTGATTTCGAAATATCCATTCGAGAGGCAATTGAGCGAGTTGTATACGGTGGGTGTCTTCAAGAAGGTGCAGTTAGAAATTGGGAAGATGATGTACTGCGACATCAAGGATGAGTTCAACGAGGACGACACATTGCACTTCAACGTGACCGAACATGTATTGACACATATCCTCCCATTGTCGAAACGGTTCACAGTGCAAATTAGAGATGAGAAGTGGGTATGCGATTGCAGGATGTTTTATCACGTCGGTATCCTATGTTGTCACGTTTATGTTGTTATTGCCCGAATACGTCCAAACGCGTTGCTCCCCGAGTCTTACATCGTCCACCGATGGAGGAAGGATATCCGAAGGAGCTATGGAGTCAAGTTTCCTCTTCAAAGCGGCATAACGGGGAACGATGCGCTTCGTCGCCACGACGACATAATGGGTCGTGCGCTTTGGATCGCCGAGGCCGCTTTGGACTCAAACGACAGATATCTTCAGGCGGTAGAGGCACTTGAGTTGCTTAAGGAACGTATACAACGACCTGATCCTGTGTTCGCTGGTACATCCGTTCTCAATCCGGATAAGACAATACGGAAAGGCAGACCGCCGAGCAAACGACGGATTTCTTTGTCTGAGAAAATAATTAAAAGTAACGTTAAAAAAATCAACAGGAAGAAGGCTCTACCCCCGTTACACCCTGCAGCACCCAAACCGGGGGATCACGATTTCGATGACTGGGACATGAATTTGCATTACGAGGGAGTTCCTCCTTGATTATTGTATTTGTCCTTGGTTGGAATTATTCCTATGTAATTTTGTTGAAAGTCATTGTATGTAATTTTGTTGAAAGTCATTGTATGTAATTTTGTTGAAAGTCATTGTATTATTGCATAAGATTCAACCCTTTCTTTGCTTGATCGTTTGTGAATTAATTTCTCATGGCGACAAATATATTAAGTAATTTTGGTTTGTTGTATGTCTGTCCTGATTACGTTATATGTCTGTCTGGTTTATGTTTTAATTAAGTCCGGATTAAGTGACCAGTATGTCCGGAATACGTAATTAGGCCGTCCGGATTACATTGTTTGTCTGTCCGGATTACGTTATATATCCGTCCGGAATAAGTTTTATTTATGTCCGGATTACGTTATATGTCTGTCCGGTTTATGTTTTATTTATGTCCGGATTAAGTGACCAGTATGTCCGGAAGACGTACTTAGGCTGTACGAATTACATTGTTTGTCTGTCCGGATTACGTTAATATCTGTCCGGAATAAGTTGTATTTATGTCCGGATTAAGTTACCAGTATGTCCGGATTACGTTATATGTCCGTCCGGATTACGTAACATCAATGTCCGGATTAAGTGACCAGTATGTCCGGAATACGTAATTAGGCAGTCCGGATTACATTGTTGTCTGTCCGGATTACGTTATATGTCCGTCCGGAATAAGTTTTATTTATGTCCGGATTAAGTTACCAGTATGTCCTGTTTATGTTTTATTTATGTCCTGATTAAGTTACCAGTATGTCCGGAATACGTAATTAGGATGTCCGGATTACATTGTTTGTCTGTCCGGATTACGTTAACAGTATGTCCGGAATACGTAATTAGGCAGTCCGGATTACATTGTTGTCTGTCCGGATTACGTTATATGTCCGTCCGGAATAAGTTTTATTTATGTCCGGAATAAGTTTTATTTATGTCCGGATTACATTGTTTGTCTGTCCGGATTACGTTATATGTCCGTCCGGATTACGTATCATGTATGTCCGGAAAAAAGAAAATCATTTATATATAAAAACCCAACACCAAATGTCCTTGTATTGATAAATCATTCAAATAGTCTATGTAATTTTAACATGTATACATGTATAACTTTGGGGAAAAAAATTGAAACATTTTCAGGGCGTTTATTGTTGATCGCACATCCCAGAGTCTTCGAGTAAGAAATTGGCCAAATCGCCTCTAAAACGGTGAAGAACCTTGCTCTGCTTCGGCTTCGTCGGATCAGCATTCTCCATCAAACGCTTGATCCAGTACAAAACGTATGGCCCGCAGTCGTTACTCCCCGCTAGCTGTCGTTGGCTACCCTTCCTGTCAACTCTCAGTGGCCAGTCGACCGCCAAAAACCCTCGCCAGAATCCCGCTATCTTAGACGCGGTGCATTCATGAGTTCCGACTAAACGGTTAGGATTTTCACCTCTTTTAAGCGTGCGGGAGATGCTGTTGTACTGAATGAACTCTGATCGAGGTCCGTGGGCAACGAACAGAGTCCAGTGGCCGGACAAACAGCATGGCTGTGCGATGACGACTTCCTCCACATTAAGTCCTTCAATTTTTGGGAGTAAATAATCTTTCTTTATATCTTCTCTCTGTCCCTGCACAATCATTTCCGATTCGAAGGATGATAAGCAGACCACCTTTTGTTGCCCTCCTCTTCTGACGAGTACCTCAATTAGGCCGTCAAGAGTTTCGTTGGTGATTTCTGTGCCTCGCGAAATTATTTCCTTGAGATCACCCCTGCTGATAATGCTGAGAACCCCCCTCCAGATAATATCTTTTGCTTCTCGCTCGGGAGCCGTTGCATTCAATAAACGATGTACCTCATCATTGGTCAGCGTTCTCAAGGCGGTCTCATCCACATCTGGCCTCGTGGACGAAACATGGGCGGCCAGTGAATCTTTCGCTGTTTCTTCACTGGCTTCTTCGGGCCCTTTTGTTTTTGTGGTGGCTTCTTCGGCCTCCTTTATTTCTTCTTGTTTTTCTGCGGCAATCTTCTGTGCCTCATCTTGGCCAGATTTGCTTTGCGCTTCGTCTATGTGTTCTGTGCGCAAGCGTGGTTTAATGGTCCGCATTTTTTGAGGGTGCAAAAGCGGAAGCGCAACCCCAGCCTTCCTCTTTCTTTCCTCCTGTCTCCTCATAACTTCCTCCTTCCTTTCTTCCTCCTTCCTCTTCTCTCCCTCTTCCTCCCTCCGCTTTTTTCTCTCTTCCTCCTTCCTCTTCTCTCCCTCTTCCTCCTTCCTCTTCTTCCTGTCTTCCTCCTCCCTCTTCTTCCTCTCTTCCTCCCTCCGCCTTTTTCTCTCTTCCTCCTTCCTCTTATTCTTCTCATCCTCCTCCTCCCTCCTCTTTTTTCTCTCTTCCTCCTTCCTCTTCCTCCTCTCTTCCTCCTCCCTCTTATTCCTCTCATCCTCCTCCCTCCTCTTCTTCTCATCCTCCTCCTCCCTCTTCTTCCTCTCTTCCTCCTCCCTCTTCTTCTTCTCATCCTCCTCCCTCTTCTTCTTCTCATCCTCCTCCCTCTTATTCCTCTCATTCTCCTCCCTCTTCTTCTTCTCTTCCTCCCTCTTCTCCCTCTCTTCCTCGTTCCTCTTTTTTCTCTCTTCCTCCTCCCTCCTCATCCTCCTCTTCTTCTCATCCTCCTCCCTCCTCTTCCTCGCATCCTCCTCCCTCTTATTCCTCTCATCCTCCTCCCTTCTCTTCTTCTCATCCTCCTCCCTCTTATTCCTCTCATCCTCCTCCCTCCTCTTCTTCTCATCATCCTCCCTCTTCTTCTTCTCTTGCTCCTCCCTCTTCTTCCTTTCTTCCTCCTCTCTCTTCTCCCTCTCTTTCTCCTCTCTCTTCTCCCTCTCTTCCTCCTCTCTCTTCTCCCTCTCCTCCGCCTCCCTCTTACTTCTCTCTTCCTCCTCCCTCTTTTCCCTCTCCTCTGCCTCCCTCTTATTTCTCTCTTCCTCCTCCCTCTTTTCCCTCTCCTCCGCCTCCCTCTTATTTCTCTCTTCCTCCTCCCTCTTTTCCCTCTCTTCCTCCTCCCCACGGACTCTCAGCTCACGACACTCTTCTTGAGAGATCCGGAGTTCTTCCTCCAGGTTGTTAATTTTAACGGTCGCCTCCCTAAGTGCTGCTTCGGCTCGCAGCCATTTCGACTTCACCTCACTAAGTTCCAACTCTTGTAGCAGTGGGTCACATGGAATGCTGCATTCACTGAGTTGTATCCTTGGTAGAGTGGATGTTGAAGGTGTTTCCTTCGAGGCGACCGTTGCTTCTGCAGGAGTTGAAGGTGTTTCCTTCGCTGCGGGAGTTGCTGCTGCAGGAGGAAATTGATCCTCTGACAACAGTGAATGCTCCCGTGCACTGAGTTTTGGGGTGCCCTTCAACTCAAATTGACCCGAGTATATCCGGGACAAGTTGATGCCTCGATCTTCCCATTTTCTAAGGATTTGGCGTCTGCTAAACATTTCGGTCCAACACTTGAACCGTGGAAATGCTGACCGGGGATCCCCCAATTTGAACTTCTCGCAAAGCCACACCTGAAAACAGGAATGAGTTAAAAAACAGAAACATAACTTCCCCAGGACAGTCTCATAACGTTAATCAGAAAGACCAAACACTAATTCCGGACAGACACAACTCTTATTCCGGACAGACACAACTCTTATTCCGGACAGACGCAGACGTATTCCGGACATACAAATTACTTATTCCGGACAGACACAAGACGTATTCCGGACAGACAAGACAATCATTCCGGACACATACAGGACTATTCCGGACTGGCAACACACTTATTCCGGACAGGCAACACACTTATTCCGGACAGAGACAACACTCATTCCGGACAACCTCAAGACACTTATTCCGGACAGAGACAACACTATTGAGGACAGACACAAAACTTATCCCGGACAGACACAAGACTTATTCCGGACAGAGACAACACTATTCAGGACAGACACAAGACTTATCCCGGACAGACACAAGACGTATTCCGGACAGACAAGACAATCATTCCGGACACATACAGGACTATTCCGGACAGGCAACACACTTATTCCGGACATAAACCAACACTACTCCGGACTGACACAACACTCATTCCGGACAACCACAAGAGACTTATTCCGGACAACCTCAAGACACTTATTCCCGACAGAGACAACACTATTCCGGACAGGCAAGACAATCATTCAGGACACATACAGGACTATTCCGGACAGGCAAGACAATCATTCCGGACACATACAGGACTATTCCGGACAGGCAACACACTTATTCCGGACATAAACCAACACTACTCCGGACTGACACAACACTCATTCCGGACCAAGATGCTTACTTGTAATACGGCAACGCAACCAGACACGTAGCCCTGCTTCATAGAGAAGTTCGCTGACGATCTCCTCCTCGAGAGGTCCCGTTGGGCTTCCTCCAGGCCTTCAACCAAGAAAGTGTGAACCGCATTTGCCCACGCATATCTCTTGAGGCGCTTGAGGTTCTTAAGGTGTTTCGTGTACCACGCTTTAGTTCGCAGTGATCCATCGAAGAACAAAAAATGATTGAAAATCATAGAAATAAGGAGTCGGACGTGCTCCTCCTCCTCGCCCATCTTGCTCGTGGCGGTAAGATGACCCAGTAGCTGGGTGTTGTCGAGGTTAACCCCGTCACGTTTCTCTACGTACATGGCATCCATATCCACTCTCTGCCCATGTACTCTTAGTCCAAGTAGAAGGGCGACGTCTTCTACCGTAAATGGGACCACCCCAGTGGCTATTCTCAGACCGACTTCATTGGCGTCGAAGTGTTCGACGAACCAACCCAGTATCTCGTTGTCAGTTGTGACGTGAGGAAAGCTGAGGAAGTGACCGAAAGGCGTCCGTTGAAAGACATTTTTCTCCTCCTCCTTCATCCGGTCGAACTGCTTGTGAAGGGCCGCGAAACCGCACTTGGTTTCGCGGAAGTAGTACGTGCTTCCCTTAAACCACACAAAAAATTGTTAGAGGCCAATAATGAACCTTAAAATGAACCACAAAGAACATGGTTGACAAAACACCTGCGCGGCTACAATTTCAGGAGCAATGGAGGTTTCAGGTAGAGAAGGATCCATTTTCGCCTTGTCTTGGTTTTCGGAACTGGAATGGAAAGGTTTTGGAGCAATGAAGGTTTTGGATGAGCGTATGGAAAGGAACTCCGGGTGAAATGGGGAAAGTTACTCGAATGTTGTACCGCAGCTAATGATGTACGTGAAGTCGAACCGTCTAATCGTGATTTAGGGAAATGAACCGTCGCACGGAAATGAACCGTCGCACCCAACAATTCGTAATTTACATTTCCCCGCGCAGAAGTTTTGGCTGACTGGACGCTGAACTGGCAGCTGACGTGTTATTCCACGTAGGACGCGTCACGGACGCTCGCGTCCGTATATAACTACTCTTGGATTTAACATATAAAGTTTCTGTCAGTTGCATGGTAATCATAAGTGACATCAATGGATGTTGCAATGGTTGTATATTTACTTGATTTTCCAAGGTCACACGTAGAACTGCATTTGTTTGACAATTTCCTTGGACGAGGTGCATGCATGCACGTACATGGCTTGCATTTGTTTTTTACTAAACCAACCCGACAGTTTTGGAACAAGGAGAGTGAGATTAACGATGAGTTTATCACTAAATGAAGTTGTATGACAATCCATTCAAATCCAATATTGGTATAATGCAAGGGGCAAGGCTATATGACCATATGCACGTACAATATTGTAGATATATGATACCTCAATTTGGAACTCCATTGGAGTATGTCTTGAACTTAGTCTCTTATTGCACAATTTGTGAAGGTGGTTATACTCCCATCCAGTCATAGGCATAGATGTAATTACGTGAGTTTTTCTACCATCAATTTGAAACTCAATTTTGTGACTGATGTTAACATATTCAGTTTTCGGATTAGAACTATTACACCTTGTAATCACGTATGATAATGGTGGTGGTATATTTCCGTTCTTTTTAAGCGTTCTACGATTCCGACCATGTGAGGTCATATAGTTAAATCGTCGAATTCAATAGGGTTAAACTTAGTAGCACTTTGAGATTTCTAAAGAATCCAATACGAACTTATTTAGGCATATATTATTGTTTATGCCGACATATTCCTTTTAACTTGATGTTCTCAACAATTATCTTATGCCTACCATCAAATTAAACGTGTATAATTGTTAATCATTTCGTCCAATTCAAGGATAAAGACTGACCATGGGTTCTGATGCTATTTAGGCAGCGATGCAACATGACTTTGCATGGTTTTGGTTAATTAATTTTGTACCAAACATGGAACCATTGTATTTGTTCGATTCGGATTTTCATTGTAAGTTTCTGGCTGAATTTTGGCAGTCTTCTGGCGCTCCTTTTTTATTTGTAAAATATAAACATAAATCCGGGTTCGATTTCTTAGAAGGAGGTCGAAATGTTGTGTTTTCCCAAGCCAAATAAGCACGATTCCCCAAGGGAGGTGGTCGTTTGGCCGAATGGGCGACCGTTCGGGTTCAATTCATTAAAAGGAGGAGGCTGGAACAGTCGTTAAGTACACGGACGGGTACGGATCCCTAAGGGAGTAGCCACCCATGTACATTTAATTAAATTTTATTATTATTATTTTAGATGAAGTAATCTCCTTTGTTGTTGCATTTGTTGGAGTTGCAACGAAGGCGTTGATGAAGCCAGAGTCATTGCGGAGACAACGACGCTGTCGGAGTCGTTGTTGGAGTTGATGCAACATCAAAGTTAGAATTGAGCTTTGGAGTCGCTGCTGGATTCGACAATGACCTTCTCCCTCTACTTCTCGTCACCCTCTCTTTTATTTCTCACGTGTATACGTTTTCTTTGTTGTTGTGTTGAGTTGGGTATGGAGTTTGTATGTGTGTTTATGCATATACGGGGTTTGTGTGTAACGTTCTATTTGTAAAGAAAAATTGGACTTTTTATGCCTCAAGTGTCCTAACCTCTGAAAATATCCCCCACTTTGACGGTCTCTGAATAATATATGTATGTTTCCCATTCTACCCAATGAGACCATTCACTTTCTCCCTCTTTCAATCTTCTTCTTTCTATTTCTTTCAGCCTCATAAATCGTGCGGTAAAAAGTAACATTTTTAAAAAATCTAAATTATGGAGGTCATAACGAGCACATATCGAGTGCATCGAGTTTACAACTCTCGACACCCAAACGATTCGAATTTTTTCCATCATAAAACATTTTCAAAAATCTTGCGTTGAAAAGTAATGTTTTTTCAAAAAATCTAAACTATCGAGGTCATATGGAATGCATCAAACCCATCAAGTTAACAGTTCTCCATACCCAAACAATTCGAATTCCGTTCGTCATAAAACGTCCTAAAAAATCGTGAAGTGAAAAGTAGCGTTTTTTCAAAAAATCTAAATTATCAAGGTCCTGTCGCGCAAATATCGAGCGCATCGAACCATCGAGTTTACAGTATCCACACCTAAATTATTCAAATTCTGTTCGTCATAAAACATCCTCAAAAATCATTCAGTGAAAACGACATTAAGCTCTATCGAGCAAATAAAAAACAAACTCAACGCTAAGTTAAAACAAACTATTGTCGAGCATTATCGAGCTCACATGCAAAAGTAATCGAATTATCGAGCACAACAATCGTGTTCCAATCGATCTCATATCAAACCCATCGAGTTTCGTTGGAAACATAGAAGACCATCCATTTTTGACAACCAAACTGTTAGTATTCCTAATAAATTCCCATATCAAGTGAGATCCCTGGCTGACTTGTCGGAGTATTCGTAATAAGGAGTATGAGTCAATCCCCCCAATAATTTTCCGAACATGCACAAACAACATAATTTTGTCAAAAGGAAAGACAGAGGAAAAGAAGATGCGTAACAAAGAGATGTTTTTTGGTGTTTAAAAAGGTATAGTATTTTGGCTACAACGGGAAACTCGTGCTTTAAAATTTTCACATTTCTTTCAAAATCTTCATGTGTTTGCGAAAGAAAATGTTTTTGTGGGTTTTGCGTGTGTTTAGCATGTGTAAAACCGTTGAGAGGCAAAGTAAAAAAGAAAGATCCCAAAATTGTCTTGAACTTGATGCATTAGGATATCTAGCTTACTGGCTTTAGGTCTTATCAAGTCGTTAGGATGCACCCCAGTTTTCCCTCGGGGTGAGTAATTATAGGGTTTCAGTGCTCAAATAATTAAAGAAGTCCATCCCAAACCTAGTGAGTCAATAATTCGTGTATGTTAATTTAAGGATGTTTGTTGTAGTCAAGGACCCTTTAAATCTTGTTGGGAGACATTAAGTGTAGGGGTTTTGGTTCATGTGTATATAAGAAATAAGTGAGTAGGTGTTCTTCTTCTCGCATGGCTCCTATCACTCGGGAAAGTAGGTCTGAGGGGACATTGTGTTTGGTGCTTTTGAGTCATCTGACTTGGGATGCGCCGACCGAACTCTCGTTACACGAGTGGTAGGGATTGCCCTATGTGGAGATTTGGGGAAAAGTGTACGTGATAGTGTAAGTCCTCATGGGCAATGATGCACAAAACCTGACCCTGAGAGAATGTAGCTCCAACCAATAAAAAGAAAAAAACGAAATAGAAAAAAAAGGTCAAATAAGAACCTTAATGGACCTTACACTTTGTATCACTTGAGGTTGTCCATGTCTTGCACTTAAGTCCTTAATAAACTTTCACGAATGATTCACTAGGCTAGGTGTGTGGACTGATTACATACATAGAGTAGGCCCCTAGTATTACCGCGTCCCATGATCGACAAAATGAGCCAACGAGTCGTGTAGCTAGATTAATTAATGCATCTTTGTTCGGATTTTGTGGGTGTATCCGCTGAAAACCCTCAGGAGACAACACTCCTCCTCCTTGGCGACAAGGAGGTTTAACGGTTTGTTGCACGTGCTAAGTGCAACCGTGATTCCTACGAAAGTGAGTTAGGATTTCTTGTTTTTCGTCTGCTTTTCTCTTTCTTTGTTTTGCTCGGGACTAGCAAAAGTTAGGTGTGGGGGTTTTGATTGACATCATTTCATGCTTACAATCCATTATCTTTCACCTAAACAATGCTACGTGACGAGTTTTATGTTTGAATTTCAGAAATAAATAGGTTTGAAGAGATGAAGCATAAAAGGACCCAAAAGCAGGGAAAAAGAACTGAATTGTGATACCTAGGGACTAAGATGCAAGGGAGAATGACCTGAACGTAAGACCAAAGGACCAAAGAGCAAAATAGAAAACTCCACACCATCATGGGAGTATTTTGACAATTCTATTCGGGTCGGATCTCCAACAAGTCAAGTAACCGCATCAAAGACAAACAATACCAGCGTGGAAAGCCCAGACTAAAGCCCAGGACGATCCGGATCCTATAGACTGCCAATTGGAGTTCCAGGTTGATCCGGATCCGTGGAGATTTTTGTGGCACATGTATTAGAGAGTGTTTATTCTATTTCTGGTATTTGTTTAGTCCCATACCGAGGGATTCTCCCGGATTACCTTTTTCTATGGCTATAAATAGAACTCTTCACCTTCTATTGTAATCACTTCACATTTTGAGTGGCTACTCTTCCTACTTGAAGCGAGGCCTTGAAGCACACACTAAAGTAGGAGGATGCTACTTGAATTGTGAGTCATTTTAATAAAAGTTTCTTTATTATGTTCTTTGTTTCATGTTGCTTGTTTTACTTTGTTTAATTTCATTTCATTAGTTTTAGTAGCTTAGTTAATATGCTTTCCTTGCTTAGTTTAATAATTAGTCTAATGTGTAGTGAGTAGTTCCATCTCCTTTGGGGGTGGAGTAGATGTTCATACATGCAAAAGAGAATGGAATGAATGCTTTATATTTTGATTGTGTTGATAAAACATGAATGTATGCTTGCTTGTTTAGGATAGAACTTATGACTTGATGAGTTTTGCCAAAATGATTAGACACCTCTCATGCTTGTTTAGGTTCTGAAATAACCGTCTTGTGTATGTAAATGTTAATCAACTAGGTTAGTGAATGGATTGATAGGTTTTGCCATAACATTTAGACACTTCCTATGCATGAAAACGCTACCTTTATTTATGCTTAAAGAATGTGTTCAACACTCACCTCTTTGCATGTGTGCACTCACTCAACCCCTTAGGGGTTTTCCATTTCTGAATTTCAGCACACTTATTTCGTTCTTAGTTAAGTTTTAGTTCATCGTTTGTTGTTCGTTTATGCATGCGTTACTTTGTAGTGTAGTATAACGTAGATTAGGATACTCAAACTCTCTTCCCTATTTTTGTCACTTGATTTCGTGCAAACGAGAGGCTGCTCACCTCTCTGTGGATGACCCGTATTTGCCATGTCTTCACCGACGTCGTGCACTTGCGGTTTAATATAAAATGATTAAACAGTTAATTTCAAGCTCATAAGCCATGAGATTTCCAATTAGCTCCTCCATCTTGAGTTGGAAAAGGTCGTGTGCTTCTTCAATTACGACCACCTTATCTTCTCAATCGTTGCTTAGAGACCAGAGGAATCTCCTTGTCAACTCTCCATTTATTCTTCTTCCAAGAACCAAAAGAGAATTAGTAATATCAGTGAAGCGAGTGTTCATTTCGCTTATGTTTTCACCGACTTGCATAGAAAAGATTTCATATTTATGCATGAGGAGACTAATCCTACTTTATTTGGTTTTACTATCACCCTCATGATGTATTTGTAATCTATGCCATATCACAAAAACACTCTCACAACCCCTAATTCTATTGTATTCTCCCTCATTAAGGCCACAATACAAGATGTTCATGATTTTTGAGTTCATCTCAATTTCTTTCATTTTAGCCCTAGATAAATTGGCAAGTTCTTCTTCCTTAGGAGGGGTGTAAGGGTTTTGAAGGAACATCCAAAAATTTAGGTCACTAGATATTAGGAATATTTTCATTCTATGCTTCCAATAATCATAATTTGACCTATTTAGCAAAGGAGGTCTAGTGGTGCAAAGTCCCTCTACATGATTCGATGTACTGCTAAAAATATGATTAAGTATGCAATTTAGCTCACAATGCTCTGATACCAAATGTAGGATCATAAATGCGGCTTAGTTCTATTCGATTTAACCTTAAACAAACTCTACTTGCTTAACAATCAAAGAAGTAGCGGGATTTAAAAACAAAACAAGCAAGCAAAGTAAATATGCAAACCAACAAGAAGGCAGCAGAATTTTTATAGAGGTTCGGCACCCCACCCGGGTCCTAGTCATCTCTTGCAAGCTCCACTTGAATCACCGAGCTCTGCTTACGACTTCACTATCAACTCCCCGTTCTGGGCCATGAGAGAATGCATTTACAATCTTCAAGCTCACGAACAACCCTCGCCGAGATTGATGCCTCTCACAATCCGAGAGGATTACTTCGGGCTCTCACCGAAGTCTATACTCTTGTCTTGGGCTTTCACCAAGACCCTTGCTACTTTGACAATGTTTGAGTGGAACAACACTCTCTAATCTTGAGCACATTTAAGTAGAATAAGATTTAAGACTAAAGTATAAAAGGTTGAGGCTTTGAGTGTTTGGAGCTTTCTCTCTAATGTTGGAGACAATATGGAGTGGGAGAGTTGTGTGAAAATGTGTTGGACAACTTTATTTATAAGATTCAACTAAGTTATCTTCATTGGGATTAATTGGGTAAAAGTTTGTGAGAAACACAAGGTAGTGAACTGCAGGACACAATTCAGCACGAGTTCGGTTGACCGAAATGGTAGAACGGTCGACCGGTTGGCAATTTTGAACAATGTTCGGTCGACCGATAACGGAATGGTTGAACGAAAGAGGCTATAACTTAGGTACACTTAAGTTAACGGTTGAACACCGAGATAGGTTCGTCGACCGTAAGCTAGCAGACTCTACGGGGTTGACAACAAAGATCAAGTTTGGTCGACTGATACAAGGTCCACGGTCGACCGGAATCTACCAGGCAATTTGGGTTTGTATTTTGGGGGTATGAGTGAATAATTAGAATACGACTGTTGGTAAAATACGACAAGCCTAATTGTCAGAAAAATGTTGTTACGTGATCGACCGAAAAAGGTAAGAACGGTCGACCGATAGGGTAGTAAGTTCACTCTAAGTTAAAGAAAACATATGGTCGATCGAATAGACTCTGGAATACTTAATTAGTGAATTCCGGTCTAGGTTTGGGTGATCTATTGAAGTCCAAAAGATGTGAGATTTTGTGTGTTACTTCTATAAGGAACCAAGCGTGTACGTAGGTGGTATTTGGCTCAAGTATGCTCAATTACACATAGTTCCTAAGAATCAAAATGAATCAAAATTACATGTCTTCAAATGAGTTTTATTACATGTCTTGACTTGATTTCCTTTCTTACTTAAGTCTTGATCACATGTAGAGGTTAGGACAATGAAATATATATGCTATGCAATATGTGTGCTACTCTACATTGATTACAATTAAGATTAGGTTGATTAAATCATCAAAACATAGATTAAGGCCAAAAGCCAACACTATGTTCTACTCTCCTCAAGTCAACAAGTCATCATTTGTCGATTCGATAATTCAATTTTACGAAAATTTTAAAAGTACAAATTTTTGATATCAACAACAATACAACCAAATTCTCAGCATACTAAATGGGAAAACAAGCAACAAAGGAGAAGATAACATAGCTTATGCCAATACAACAAGTATATGATATTCTTTGTCTGCATTTAATGATAAAACATGGATCATTGACAGTGGTGCAAGTGATCACATGTGTGCTACTTTAGACTTGATGCAAAATTACAAAGAAATTGAAAACAATGTGCCCATTAGATTCCTCAATAAATAGTTCAAGCTAACATCATAGGTGAGGTTAGAATCAACAAAAACATTTTACTTACTAAAGTAATTTTTGTTCCTGAATTCAAAATTAATCTCATGTCTATTGCTAAGCTTACACAAAATTCTAAATGTAGTTTTAGTTTCTACCTTGGGTTTTGCCTTATACAAGACCTTGTTGTGAGGAGGATGATTGGTATGGGTAAAGAGGTTGATGAGTTATACATCTACTCCAACAACATCATGAAAGGAATGTGTTCTAAATATTTACTTTTAAATATCTTTTGTTATGAATTGAATGTATTGAACATTTTGTTCCTTGATTGATGTATTCGTCTTTTGAAAGTGTTGAAGAAGAGACTCTTGGTCCTTAACCATAGAGCTTTAAAATATAATTGTTTACATAAATCAAAAGTAATTCACAATCATGGTAATTAACATAGAACATTAATTACCGAGTTAAGATTGTCATATTGGTTAAGAGAAATATTGTAGTTCTACAAATATTTAACAACATGAGTATATGAAATAGAAAATAGTTCTTTCATATATTGAATTGACCTAACAAATGAAACATTATGAAATTGTATGTGTCATTACTGTTTTATTGTGTCTTTGATTACTAAGATATGAGACTTATATCTTTTCACACAAAGAGTATATGTGATAATATATTGCATATTATAATGTGATCTGAAACACTATAACATATAAATTTGCTAAAACCCTAAAGATCAAATTTTGTTGGATGTTGATCCAAAATTTGATGGAGCAAAACAAGCGAAAACGGTCGGATGTTTTTCACAAACCAGTCGACCAAATTTAACAGTAAAAATTAAATTCGGAAACGATCGATCGGTTGGATGCGTGGTTCTACCTAAAATAAACGACATATTTTACATAAGGCAAAAACAGTGCAAAACGGTCAAACATTTTGCTTGGATCGGTCGACCGAATTTAACAGTGGTTTTTAAATTCGGAAACAGTCGACCGGTTGGACATGTAACAGGAACTTCTTCTGTTGTTGAATGGTCGACCGGTGTGGGTCATGATTCGACCGAAATCATCAGGAGCTTTCTTGGTAAGGATTTGGTCGACCGACTAGGAACACAGTCCGACCGATGGTGTCGATTTTTGAACGATTGGTCGACTGATTGCAAATTCCAGTCAATTGTTTCTAGACGGTTTTGCTCTAATTAATAAGAGAATTTCTTTGATCGTGGATGGAATTGTTCCAATTCAGTCAGAGAAGATTAATGGATGATTACGTGTCGAAATATGATTGGATTAGAGGAGCTATTAACAAGGGATCATGTGCAAGTAGGTTGCAAATGAATAGATTTTGAGGAAGTCCTATAAATAGGACCCTCATCTCCCCATTGTTAATACATGTGAATGCAAAATTTTCCTCTATATATTTCTCCACCAAATCCATCCAAAAATTCCCTTATTAGTTGAGTGTTTTGGAGATTAAATTCTCAGGAGAAAAAATGGGTAATTAACTAGATTCTAGCCTTGAATTAGAGATTGATTGACTAACTCCTTTCTCTCTAAATATTATTTAGAGTTTGGTGAACACTTGGAGGAATTCCGAGGCGATTCAAGTGCAACACAATTCCATATCTTTCAAAAAGTTTTAGAGAACCTTTTGGGTATTTGATTTTCTTCTATACAATTTAATATTAATGTAGGATACATATATTAAAATGTATAGTCTATGTCTTTTACATGAAAATTATTGAAATGTGAAAAAAGATCCTTAATACTTGTTAATTTTTTTAAAATTATACATAAGTATATGGCACAAAATCCTACACATCAGTCATCTTGCTCTTAATACCTCCACCCATGACATTGATTGGTAAGGGTGTAAGCTGGGCGGGGCCGATTTTTGCCCCACCGCTACTCGTCCAGCCTAACATAAGTGGGTAAGCGGGGCAACGCAAAAAAAAAACTACTACCCGCCCTACCGAAGGCGGGGCTAGTTTGGCGGGTTATTTTTGATAACCATTGTGAGTTTTGTCACATGGGCAAACATAACAAACATTGTTTTCCTTTTAGTTCTTTCAATACTTGTAATGCTTTTGACTTGATACATATAGATATATAGGGGAAATTCTTTGTTGCTTCTCATGATAATTTTCACTATTTTCTTACTATTGTTGATGATTACAGTAGAAATACATGGGATTTTCTCATGAGATCAACGTCTGAAAAATACAGTATTTTTAACGCATTCATAAATATGATTAACTAATCAATTTTCTGCCAAGATAAAAAGGACTAGAAGTGACAATGGGATGAAATTTCTATCTAATCAATTCCAACAACTCATAGTCAATGAAAGTATAATTCATGAAAAAAGTTGTCCAACACACCACAACAAAATGCTATTGTTGAAAGAAAATATAGACACATTCTAGACACAACTAAAACTATGAGATTTCAAGCTAACTTACCTTTAAGATTCTGGAGTAGTGACTCTTTGCTCATTATTGTGTACATTATAAATAGACTTCCCACTAAGGTTCTAGACAATAAGACACCATATGAGATATTATTTAAGACAACCGAAATATAGTCACTTAAGTGTTTTTGGTAGCCTTTGTTATTCTACCAATACTCAACCTCACAATAAATTTGATCAAAGGGCAACAAAATGTATATCTCTTGGATACCCATATGGCCAAAAAGGATACAAACTATATGACATGGAGCATAGAAGAACCTTTGTAAGTAGGGATGTTATTTTTCAAGATCATATTTTTCCATTTCTAGATAAACTGCACAGAACATTACATCCAGACAAAGTGGTCATACCATTACTATGTGAAGACAACATTCAACCAAATCCAACAACAACCATCCACCAACCAAATAACACAATAGAAGTAGTAGACCTGCATCACACCAGCCAAGCAGCAGAAGAAGAAACAACAACTGATCAGAGTCCAGAAGATCAACCAACACATGGATTACCTGTGGCAGAACAACCAAAACCACATATAATAAGATTATCAAGGTAACAAAACAAACCAGCAAGACTCCAAGAGTACCATTGTCTAACCATGAGAGGTAATTACAGTCTAGTAAGTCCCAACACATAAACCATGCAGCAGACAAGTAAATCCTCTACTAGATATCATATAAGTAATTTATTATCCTATGATGAACTATCTCAGAAATATGCTTGCATTATTAATAAAGTAGACCAATTAACGAAGCCTTGTAATTTTAAACCTGCATGTCAAGATCCTAATTGGGTACAAGCAATGAACACTGAACTTAAGGCATTACATGACAACAAACTTGGACAATGGTACCCCTACCTAAAAATAAAAAAATCATTGGATGTAAATGGGTGTTCAAACTATAATACAAATCCAATAGGGGAATTAGAAAGGTATAAGGCTAGATTAGTGGCCAAAGGTTTTAACCAAGTTGAGGGATTGAATTATCATGAGACTTATGCCCCTGTCTCCAAAATGGTAACTGTCAGAACATTATTTAGTCTTGCCTCTATTAATAATTGGTATCTTCCACAAATGGAATGCATTTCTACATATAGATTTGTATGAAGATGTTTATATGACCCCTACTCCTGGTTTAGGAAACAAGGAAGAATTATTAGTTTGCAAACTCAAAAAGTCCATACATGGACTTAAACAGTCCTCCAGATATTGGTTTGACAAGCTTTCTCAAGTTTTACTACATCTTGGTTTTGAGCAATCTAAACATGATTATTCCTAGTTCACCTCAAAGCTAGGAAACGCTTTTACCATTATTTTAATATATGTCGATGACCTTTTGATTGCAAGAAATTATCTTCCTACTATTACAACACTTAAAAAATATTCAGGACGTGTTTCACATCAAAGACTTATGAGATATGAAATTCTTCTTGGGACTTGAAGTAGCATGAGTAGGGACAAGTATCAATCTCAACCAAAGAAAATATGCACTTCAAATTCTCAAAGATATTGGATTAGCTGCAGCAAAGCCAACAAATTCGCCCCTTAAAGTCAACCACCAGTTAGCTAAATCAACAATAGAAAAGGTTGCAAATCCATTTTCATTCAGACGGCTAGCTAATTGGCAGACTTCTCTATCTCACAATAACAAGCTTTGATATAACTCATGCAGTGAACTGCCTTAGTCAATTCATGCAACAACTAGAGAAACAACACCAAATGCAGCATTGAGAGTGCTCAGATATATCAAGAATTCACCATGACAAGGTTTGTTCTTCCCTTCCAGCAATGTGACAACACTCATAGCCTATTGTGACAGTGATTGGGCAAGCTGCCCCATTACTCGCAAAACCACCTCAAGATATGTTGTGTTTATGGGGGAATCAATCATATCTTAGAAGACTAAGAAGCAACAAACCATCTCTCGTTCTTCCTTAGAAGCTGAATATCGATCAATGACAAATACAAGTTGTGAGATTGTATGGCCGATAGGACTGATCAAAGACCTTCAAGTAAATCACACAGGACCAATATCTCTATTTTGCGACAATAAATTTGCACTCCACATTGCAGCCAACTCCATCTTTCACTAAGAACGAAATAGATTGTCATCTGTTTAGAGACTACATTCAGCAAGGATTAATAAATACTCATCATGTCAGTAGCAGCTATCAAGTCGCAAATTTGTTCACCAATAAACTACCAATTGACCAATTTCAGAAGCTTATATCCAAGTTGGGAGAAAAAATATATACTCTCCAACTTGTGGGGGAAATATAAAGTTTCATTTAGCATATTAAACATGTTATAAGAGACCATCAAATTACCATCATAGTTTGTTTTATTTCTTATTTAGCTATTATTGAATTCGTCCCGCATTAGGTCCAATGCACCATGTTAAGCCCAACCATCTCCTTAAATAGGTGGGGCCTTCTTTGTAATAGACATAGAAAGATACATAACAGAAAAAGACCCAATCATTTTTCTTTTAATTAAAGTTTTTTTACATCTTCTTCCACCCTCATCTTCCTCCAATCCTCCTCCATCTGAGAAATCTCATTCCACCTACTCAAGATTGAGGTGGACTTCTATAGTTAGGATTTAGGAATTGGGGGTTAGTGAAAGTATTAATTATAAGTTATAAGGCGATTGTAAATCTATAATATAGTTAATAAAATATAGATGTGTAAACGATTAAATGGAATAATGACATGCTTTTACCTGTGACCTCTCATTTATAAAGTTGGTTAAGTGATTTGGTAGATTATTTTAAAATTTTAAAACTAATTACGGTCTTTCCAACCATAGTCAGGAGGAACCAAGGAACACATTTTTCAATTACAAAGTCTAACTTCTCGTTCTTGCAAGGAGTTAGGCCATAATATCAGAGCCCACACATACCTAAACTTTAATACTAGGCCCACCGACAAGAAATGATAACACAATTAGAGACGAAAAAATTATTTTGTTGTTGCATAAGCAAGTTATGATAATTTATGAAGAAAACTAACATAACATAAAATGACAAACTAATTTAGTTCTCTATACAAATCAATTTTGAAATTTCCTTAGTTTCAGAGTAGCATTTCCTTAGTTTCTTTGTAACCTTTTGTATCTTCAATTATGTGTTGACATACTCCAATTAATAAATAAAATTTTGATTTGCTTTAAGAAACATGACATAAAATGACATGATTAGAATTTAGACACGATAAAAATACGATTATACCAGTAAAATACAGGATGTACTCGAAATAGAGACGTTAAGCATATTTTGTTGTCAAATCTATTATTTTTAACTTGAAAATAAATATTTAAAACTTGCAAAGATATGAAACATTACCATATCATAGTATTTAACCACAAATATCTTAAAAATATATATCTTTCGAAACATGGTAAATATAAGGGTTGTTATACACGGACGCGGGCGTCCGTGACGCGCCCTACGTGGCACCCAAAAGTTGGCGAGTCAGCGTCTAGTCGGATTTACATGTCACTCATTTCAAACGCGCCTTTAATGGGTTTTTAAATGTTTTTTGACGGTTTTCCAAGTACAACGGTTGCTTTCCAAACCTCAGATAAGACAGCGGCAGACACCCTACGAACGACGGTTCGGATACCGAGGAAGATTAAAAATATCCAGATCGAAAGGGAGAGTCCCGCTTTCTTTCTCGTTGGATTACCTGTGAACGGAGGAAGCGAACCTGTGAACCTATTCCGCTTTCTTTCTTCCCCTCTAAACGATAATGGATTCTTCGACTCCTGCCGTCGATAGTGAACCTGTGCCAGAACCGGTAGGTCTATTTAATTTTTTTCCCTTGGTCGTTCTATTTTTTAGGAACTTTCATTTCTTCAATTTTTTGTTTTAAGGAACCACTTACTACTTCCGGGAATCCCGGTGCTCCTGGACGGCCATCCGAAAGCAGTTTGACAGCATGAAGAAGGTTGAGAAGGAGGTTTTCCCGAGCACCCCTTTCGGTCACTTCCTAAACCTTCCTAACATTACTACGGACAACGAAATAGTCGGTTGGTTCGTCGAACACTACGATGCAAAGGAGGTGGGGCTGAGAATAGGATCAGTGGTAGTTCCCCTTACACCTGAAGATGTTGCCCTAATTTTGGGCTTAAGTATGTATGGGAAGACCGTTGTGATGGAACCATTGGGTGTACAGAGGCGGGAAGGGGTGAACCTTGACAACACACAACTGTTAGGTCATCTGACGGCAACCAGTGTCATGGGCGAGACGGAGGAGTACGTTCGTCTCCTAATTTCTTTCATCTTCAACCATTTTTTGTTCTTTGATGGAACACTTCGACCGAAGCAATGGTGCATGCACCATTTGAGGGACATCAAACGGATAAACAGATACGCATGGACACATGCAGTTCACGGAACCCTGGTTGGGGGCCTGGAGAAAGCCAGCTTAGAACTGCAGGAGAGGAGAAAGGCAGGGAACTTCATTATGAGGCAGGGGAACGTCGACGGTTGTGTGGCAATACTACAAGTAAGCATTTTTTGCTCTTTAAGTTACGCACTTGTTCCGTTTAAATTGTGTGTCTGTTCGGAATAAGTTGTGTGTATGTTCGGATTAAGTTGTGTGTTTGTTCGGATTAAATTGTTTGTCTGTTTGGATTAAATTATGTATCTGTTCAGAATATGTTGAATGTCTGTTCGGAATAAGTTGTGTGTCTGTTTGGAATAAGTTGTGTGTCTGTTCGGATTAAATTGTTTGTCTGTTTGGATTAAAGTGTGTATCTGTTCGGAATAAGTTGTGTGTCTGTTCGGATTAAATTGTTTGTCTGTTCGGATTAAAGTGTGTATCTGTTCTGAATAAGTTATGTGTCTGTTCAGATTAAATTGTTTGTCTGTTCGGATTAAAGTGTGTATCTATTCAGAATATGTTGTGTGTCTGTTTGTAATAAGTTGTGTGTCTGTTCAGAATAAGTTGTGTGTCTGTTCGGATTAAATTGTTTGTATGTTCGGTTTAAATTGTGTGTCTGTTCGGAATAAGTTGTGTTTCTGTTCGGAATAAGTTGTGTGTCTGTTCGGATTAAATTGTTTGTCTCTTCGGATTAAATTGTGTGTCTGTTCGTAATATGTTGTGTCTGTTTGGATTAAGTTGTGTGTCTATTCAGATTAAATTGTTTGTCTGTTCAATTTAAATTGTGTATTTGTTCGGAATAAGTTGTGTGTCTGTTCGGAATATGTTATGTGTATGTTCGTAATAAGTTGTGTGTCTGTTCAGATTAAATTGTTTGTCTATTCGGTTTAAATTATGTATTTGTTCGGAATAAGTTGTGTTGTTGTTCGGAATATGTTGTGTGTCTGTTCGGAATAAGTTGTGGGTCTGTTCGGATTAAATAGTTTGTCTGTTTGGATTAAAGTGTGTCTGTTCGGAATAAGTTGTGTGTCTGTTTGGATTAAATTGTTTGTCTGTTCGGATTAAATTGTGTGTCTGTTCGGAATATGTTGTGTGTCTTTTCGGAATAAGTTGTGTGTCTGTTCAGAATAAGTTGTGGGTCTGTTTGGATTAAGTTTTCTTTCTGTTCGGATTAAGTTGTGTGTCTGTTTAGAATATGAACGTATGTATGTTGAGTGGTTCTAACCAGTTGAACTTTTCCATTTGAAGGTGTGGCTTTGTGAGAAATTCAGATTGGGGGAGCCCAGAACTGGAGCATTTCAACGAATGAAAAGTTGGACGGAAATGTTTGGGAAACGTTTAACCCTGAGGAAATAGGAGGAACGTGGAATTACCTTACCTCAGATTTACAAAGGCAAGTTCGACCTGATGGGGGCTCCATCACTGAGTGAAAGGGAGCTGGAACTTATTAGTTCTGTTCGAACTCCTGTTCGAAAGGGCTCAGCTTCAACATACAGTTTGTCAAGGCTCCAACTGACAGACTGCAACATTCCATGTGACATGCTGCTCCAAGAGTTGGAGCTGAGTTAGGTGAAGACGAAATGGCTGCAAGCCGAAGCTGCCCTTAAGAAGGCGACAGAAGAGGTTAACGGCCTGAAGGAAGAACTGAGGATGTCTCAGGAAGAGTTTGGGAGCCTGAGGGAAGAAATTGTATATCTTCGAGGGACAGGGACATGTGAAAATACTGGTGGGGAGAAAGACGAAGATCTAAATAAAGAGGAGGAGAAGGAAGAAGAAAGGAAGAGGGAAGAGAAGAAGAAAGAAGAGAGGAGGAGACAGGACAAGGAAGAAGAAGAGAGGAAGAGGCAGGAGGAGAAGGAAGAAGAGAGAAAGAGAGAGGAGGAGAAGGAGGAAGAGAGAAAGAGGGAGGAGGAGAGGAAGAAGAGGAGAAGGAAGAAGAGAGAAAGAGAGTGGAGAAGGAGGAAGAGAAGAAGAGGGAGGAGGAGAAGAAGAGGGAGGAGGAGAGGAAGAAGGAAGAAGAGGAGAAGGAAGAAGAGAGAAAGAGAGTGGAGAAGGAGGAAGAGAAGAAGAGGGAGGAGGAGGAGAGAAAGAGAGTGGCGAAGGAGGAAGAGAAGAAGGGGGAGGAAGAAGGAAGAGAAGAATAAAGAAGAGGAAAAGGAACAAGAGAGCAAGGTAAGGAAATCAAACTAAGGCGTGAAAAGACAACGCTCGACGGCCATCGTGGAGCAGCAGATGAAGGAAGATGAAGAGCGGGGAAAGAAGAAGAAGGTGGAAGAAGAGCAAAAGAGAAAAGAGAGAGTGACTCAAAGGAGCCTAAAGAAAAAAGGGAAAAAAGAGATGAGAATTATAGGTTGGTTGTCCACTTAGGAGGGACAAGGCCTGATGTTTACATGGTTGCATTGGAAACGTTGTTAGCTGATGAGGTCAACATGATATTGAACTTGACCGCAGCCAACAAGGACAATAGAGAGGTGATCTGGAGAGGCGATATGTGTAGTTTAACACGCACCGACCTGAAGGAACTTATAATGCCTGGGATGGATATGACCGACCAAACTATCGAAGCTATGCTTTCGGTTCTCGAAGAAAGACGCCTACCATAAAAAGTTATATGCATATCAACATTTGAGTCAGGGCGAATTATGGGTGGCCAAGGCAGAGCAATTGATGATTTTATCCTCCCTAAAATAGAAGGTGTGTCTCCAACAGAGATCGTAATCGCACAACCATGCCGGTCTGCAGGTCATTGGACTCTGGTGGTTGTCCACGACCCGTCCAAGGAGATCTTGGCGTTCAACAGTATCTTTAGGGAGGTAGAGTGTGGTGAAGATCCAGAGCATACCATAGGCGTACATGAATGTGCAGCAACGGATGTGGCTGAATGCTGGAGGGATCTAATAAAGGTGGACTGGCCCTTGAGAATCCTCAGGAAAAATAGCCAACGACAACAACCGGGGAGCAACGATTGCGGAGCCTATGTTTTATACTGAATAAGGTGCCAAATGCTAAGGGTTGACCCGACAAAGGAGAAGGACCACAAGAACATCCACTGTATCAGGGGTGAATTGACAGTCACGTTACTTAGGGACCGTCGATCGTGTGTGCAGATCTGAAGTCCAATTTTTTTAGTGTTTATTTTTATACATGTACAAATTACAAACTCTTTTTTTGGTTATTTTTTTAGTGTTGTGTTTTTTAAATGTACAAATTACAAACTCTTTCCTTTCGTTTTCAAGATATCCACACCTTAAACCATACAGACACACAACTTAAACCGAACAGATCGACACCTTAAACCGAACAGATCCACACCTTAAACCGAACAGACACACACCTTAAACCGAACAGAGGCACACCATAAACCGAACAGACACACAACTTAAACCGAACAGACACAACTTAAACCGAACAGATCCACAACTTAAACCGAACAGTCACACAACTTAAACCGAACAGAGCCACACCATAAACCGAACAGACACACAACTTAAACCGAACAGATCCACAACTGAAACCGAACAGATGCACACCTTAAACCGAACAGACACGCACCTTAAACTGAACAGATGCACACCATAAACCGAACAGACACACAACTTAAACCGAACAGATCCACAACTTCAACCAAACAGACACACAACTTAAACCGAACAGATCCACAACTTAAACCGAACAGTCACACAACTTAAACCGAACAGATCCACACCATAAACCGAACAGACACACAACTTAAACTGAACAGATAAACAACTTAAACCGAACGGTCACACAACTTAAACCGAACAGATTCACACCTTAAACCGAACAGTCACACATCTTAAACCGAACAGGTGCACACCATAAACTGAACAATCACACAACTTAAACCGAACAAGGACACAATTTAATCTGAACTGACCGTCTATAACAACCATTTACATATCCAAACAGATCAACAATTAGAAGCTTCTTGGTTTTACAAGAACTGCAAATAACAAGAAATATTAAATTAAGGAGGAAGTTCCTCGTAATACAAATTCATGTCCCAATCAGAGAAATCAGGATCCCCGGGTTTTGGTGCGACTTCGTGAAGCGACGATGTAACCTTCATCTTGAACTTTCTCTTCTCTTGTCTTTCATGGCTTGTTTTAATTATCTTCTCAGCTAAAGACACCCGACGTCTAGTCGGCAGTCTTCCTATACGTCTGACCTTATCTGGATTAAGAATTGATGTACACGCAGACTCAGGTTCATCAAGTAGAACCAAGAACTGGGTAGTGTGCATACGTGCCTTAACCAATTCAATACACTTCACGGCCTCAAGATACCTTTCGTGGGAAATGAAGGCTTCATGTGCGATCCAAACGGCACGACCCATGATGTCGTCGTGACGACGAAGCGCATCCTTCTCCATTACGCCATCGTCTGGGTACATCTTATCTCGATAGCTCCTTCGAATATCCTTCCGCCATCGATTAACGATGTAAGAGTCTGAGAGCAATGCATTAGAATTTAAGCGTCTAAGTACAACAAAAACGTGACAGCATAGAAGGCCAACGTGCTGAAACTAGGGGTGCACATGGGTTGGGTTCAACCCGAAACCCAACCCGAACCCGACTGGTCGGGTCGGGTTGGGTCGGGTTGGGGAGGGGTTCGGGTCGGGTCGGGTTGGGTTGGGAAAATCAAAAACCCGAATTTTCGGGTCGGGTTCGGGTGGAGGGGGTCGGGTTGACCCAACCCGAACCCGATTTTTTATTTTTTTTATTTTTTTAAATTTTTTTTAATTTTTTCCAAAATAAACTGGTCGACCGAACATCACTCGGTCGACCGAACGACCGAACATCACTCGGTCGATCGTTTCCAACCCGACAATTTTGGGTTTTCAAGCCACCGGTCGACCGTTTAAGCACCGGTCGACCGAACCCGACCAAGTTTGGGAGAAAATTTCCGAATTCGGGTTCAACCCGATCCAACCCGACCCAACCCGAAAATTTCGGGTCGGGTTGGGTTGAACCCAAACCAGTTCGGGTTGGGTTGGGTTTTTTCCCAACCCGAAAATTTCGGGTTGGGTCGGGTTGAGGCCCAAACCCGACCCAACCCGACCCATGTGCACCCCTAGCTGAAACATTCTACAATCACATGTGAAGTTCATGGATATGTTTTGTACTAGGAAACGTTTCGACAGTAGTTGCTCACCAGCCAAAACACATTCAGATACCTTGTAATGAAATGTGTCATTCGTATTGAACTCCTCCATTATATCGCAGTATATCATCTTCCCAATTTCTAACTGCACTTTTTGAAGACCCCTACCGTATACAACTCGCTCATCTGTCTCTCAAAGGGATACATTGAAACCAATTGGAGTCTCTTATGAAGACAATCAAAATCTGATTGAGCTTCCTTCTCGTACTTATGGCGGAGCGCAAGTTTGTATTGTTGAACAAACTGCTTAAGGCTGGTCTTCGAAGTAAGATACTTGTCGAAAAGGCGTTCATACTCTCGCTTCTCTGAGTAGATGTCATTCCCGCGAAAAAACTATCACCAACAAATGCAGGTATCCACGACTCTCGGATTGCATAAATCGATTTGAGCCAGCTATGGTTCTGCATGTCAAAATGAAGAAGGAAACCCTTCCAATTACGATCAAATTCTGCTGGAGTTTTGGAATCATATACAATCAATTTCAGATCAAATAACATGTGCTTCCAATACTGCGCCGGCAACTTCACGAGAGCTTTGTTCATTATATGCCATATACAGAATCTTTGTCTTGAATCTGGGAAGACATTCCTTACAGCAGCAGTAATGGCACCACATCGATCTGTTATGATGGCTGGGGGAGTTATATCTGCATAATGGGGGCAATTTAAAAGGAGTGAGTCATATATTGAAAGGTACAAAATCCTACTTTGAAAACTTAAACCGAAGAGTCACAGAACTTAAACCGAACAGACACACAACTTAAACCAAACTGATCCACACCTAAAACCAAACAGACACACAACTTAAACCGAACAGATGCACACCTTAAACCGAACAATCACACAACTTAAACCGAACAGTCACACAACTTAAACTGAACAGATGCAGACCTTGAACCGAACAGTCACACAACTTAATCCGAACAGATCCACACCTTAAATCGAACAATCACACACCTTAAACCGAACGGATCCAAATCTTAAACCGAACAGACACACAACTTGAACCGAACGGATCCATACCTTAAACCGAACAGACACACAACTTAAACCGAACAGATGCACACCTTAAACCGAACAGATGCACACCTTAAACCGAACAGTCACACAACTTATACCGAACAGATGCACACCATAAACCGAACAGACACACAACTTAATCCGAACATATCCACACCTTAAACTGAAGAGGCACAAAACTTAAACCGAACGGATCCAAATCTTAAACCGAATAGTCACACCACTTAAACCGAACAGTTCCACCACTTAAACTGAACAGTTCCACCACTTAAACCGAACACATACACACTTTAAACTGAACAGTCACAGACCTTTAACTGGACATAGTCACACCTTACCGTTCATGCACGACAACCATGTTTGGAACAACCATATGTAATTTTCAGTGGTCTCAGAAGACAGCAAAGCGCAACCGAGCAAAACTGACTCGAAATGGTGATTAACTCCTACAAATGGGGCAAAAGACATGTCGTATTTGTTTGTAATGTAGGTGGTGTCGAAACATATTGCGTCTCCAAAATATGAATATGCAGCTCTAGAACGACAGTCAGCCCAAAACACGTTCTGTAGTCTTCCTTCGTCATCCATATTCATTACATAGAAAAACATGGAATCAATCTTCTGCATCCTAATGAAATAGTTCTGAAGAGCTTGTGCATCACCAGGTCCCATCTTCAAATTTATGACTTCGTTTATAATGTTCCTGCACACAGAAACCACTAAGACCAGGCACAAAATGTTGAACTTCAATTATGTTAGGCAGAAAGAACACAAACCTTAAATCCCTTTTGTTGAAAGTCAATTTGTCATGACCCCCAACCTCGACCACAAAAGATTGCATGGTCTTAGCAGCCGATATCCCAACAGTATCATTGCACGATATGCGTGCTTTGGCGGCCTCAGGGACAGTTCAATTTTGTCTGAGAAAACGCATTTGCTCATGTTCAAGCATGGCGTGGTTATGTTTAAGATCCACAAAGTTAATGTGGTAACCCCTTGCTGGGTTTCCAGAGACCCTTATCCGAGCAGTGCATTGGACTCTACTGGATAACCTAGGCTTCAATTTCCCTTGCCCTTGGTTTGTTGGTGTCGTGCCCTCCTTGGAGCAAGTCAGCGTGACCCGTATAACAACACCACAATCGTAATGAGATTGTCTTGTCTTAACACCAAAACCACAAGAATCGGCATAGGCCACGTAAAATGTTTTGACTTCTTCGAAAGAAGGAAAAAACATCTCATCCTTAAGAACGTTTGCAGGTTGCTCCACTTGACAAGACACATTAACGATTTCCATTGGAGTACAGAGGAATGACCACAGAAGAGAAGGGAAGAAAAATGAAGACACATCTTGAGATGAAGAAGAAAAATCTTCTGCTGTGTAGGAGCGTCAAAATGAGGAAGGAAATGAGTGATTTGAGACGCATTAATGAGAGATGGAGGGAGGGATGGAGAGATGGAATGATCGCTCAGGATATTTGTACGTGCAACTAAAGAATTGAGGGATAAAATAAATAAAGACTCTTTTCTTTACTGACATGAAGAATGTCAACTAAACCGTGTCTTCAAGAAACATCCTAAAGAGAAGTCATATATCATTTTCCTAAATATAACATACACGAAAATAAACGAGTTACACAACACGACACCGTTGACATAACTACCCATCACACACTTCAGCAAATTAGGAAGCCCGGCGTAGTCACTTGCAACGCTAATGGTCCTCTACTAACCATAGAAGATATTCAGATATGGTGAACAACCATCCACTCTCCCCTCTCTTTTCGAACTCCAACTCCCAACTCCAACTCCAACTCCGCCATTAAAACCCCCACCTTGACCACAAATGGCTTTGCAGCTCCACTTCCTCCCCATAAAACCTCCACCTCTCCACCACCACCACCGCCTCACTCCCCTTCCCCTTCCCTCCTCCTCCACCCCCCGCATCCGTCTCCGTCGCCGCCTCGGTGTCCCGCTTCTCGCCGCGAGAGAGGAGACGGCGGAGGTGAGATCTGTTGAGGGGGAAGAGGTGGACGAGGAGGAGGTGGAGGCGAGTCCGGAGGACTTGGAGTACGTGGCTCAGATCAACAGAGTAATTGAAATGCTTGGTTTTTTTGGATCAACGGGTCTTTTTGGATTTTTATTTTATTTTTTAATTTTGGATTTTGGGTTGATTTTTATTTTTTGGGGGTTAATTTGTAGGTGTTGGAGGTTCTCAAGAAGAACAGGGACATGATGTTTGGGGAGGTCAGTCAGTGCTTTTGGATTCCCTTTTAATTCTTTATTTTAGTTTCTCTGCTTTAATCTACTGAATGATGATTTTGTTGGAATAGTTTGTGCTCGTAATATGTCTATCGGATATCTGCTACTTCATTTCCAGCATTCTAATTTGAGCAGTTATGATTTTGAATTTGAAAGATTACGGATATCTCGTAGATACTTTTGGATACATTTAAATGTAGTATAAGAAACTTGCAATAGTATCGTTTAAATGTAGTATCATTCATCATGATTAAATTGTTAGTGTCTCCACTCTGAATATGAAATATTGGTGGTCTATTTGTCTAGAAAGCAGCCGTAACTTTTTCCCATCAAAATTTGAATTCACGAAGCTATGAAGTTTACTAATTCAATCACTGATATTGAGTCTCTTAAAATGGCTCAAAGAAACTAGCAAATGATGTTGGGTTCTGTTTTTTCAGCTTCATCAATATTATAAGATTTGATAATCAGATCATTTTGCTTAGTTTTAGACATTTACTTAGGATTCTTGATCATGACAGAACTAGTGTAAATACGAGTTGAGCCACCATTAAACCAACTCCTCTCCATATCTGAATTTGGGTCCTCTATATCTGAATATCTTGTGTGGTTCACAGAGGAGCATGCGCGTTACACGTGAGCCTTCTGGATTTGTATGAAACTCGTATTTATAC
This sequence comes from Triglochin maritima, assembly GCA_963682175.1. Taxonomy (NCBI): domain Eukaryota; kingdom Viridiplantae; phylum Streptophyta; class Magnoliopsida; order Alismatales; family Juncaginaceae; genus Triglochin; species Triglochin maritima. The sequence goes on from OY821772.1 coordinate 33,678,887, forward strand.
AAGTTATGTATTTATACAAGTAAATATAACCTTTTTAAGGTTATACAATGTGTATTACTGTATTGTTTACAGTAAATACACATTCACATAGTTTGGTCAATCTTTGATTCACTTGTGAGGTTTTGACTTTGGCACAAATATAGAACTGTTGAGCTCTTTTTGCCTTTTTGGTGTGTACCAAAAACTGAATCTTATAATAGGACTTTGACATTTTCCATTTGATCAGAAGTCGTAACAATATTAATCATTCTTAAGCCTTGTTAATGTTTTGACATACTTTTTGAAAAATGGAACATAGTTTTGTCGATGATAGCTGTACATATAGCCTTCACTAGTTCAGCTGTAAATTCAGTTTTGCTCATTCCTCTCTTGATTACTTCATTTGTTAAGAAGATAAGTACATTTTTATAGCATGCCATTGGTACTGTTTCAGATTAAATTGACGGTCATGATTGAGGATCTTAGAGAAGCTGAGCGCAAAAGATTACTAGGTATAGATGATGATGAAGTGACAAGGGAGGATCTTGCTGAGGCTCTTGAAGAAGTATGTCCAAGATAAGATGCTTCCAAAACAAATATGTTTGTCTACTTTTATACTTGCGAAATTCAGAATGATTCTATTTAAAATAGTGAATAGGGAAGATAAATCTTAAAGTGATCTTTGTCATTTCTAACTTTGAGTTATGTTTTTGCTAATCTTTAGTTTTACAAAGACATCCAACTGATATATTTTTACAAAAATTTCTTGTCACACGTTGGCTTGAGTTGTCCTATTATTAGTCTTATTTGGAGAGTATTGCATATGAGATTTTTCATCTTTTCTAATATAACTATTTTTGGTAAATTTGATTTTCCCAAATTGATCTTGCTTGTAGGTTCACGAGGGAAGGATCCCAAAGAACCGTGTGGCCATCAGATTACTAGCAGAAGAAATGTTACAGTGGCCTAATCTTGAGGTATGTAGAAGCTATTCGGATTACAACTTATTTACCTACATGCCTTTGTATGAAATTAAAAGGTCCTATGAGCTTAGATTTGAGAACGGTGCGTCAATATCGGTCTGCAGTTATACAACTAACCTACATTTCATTTTAACATAGAAGTTTTTCTTTGCCTTTTCAATTCATATCATAAAAAAAATCCTTTCATTGTATTCACAAAATACAATAGGACAATACAAATGGTTCTCTTGATATATTTCAAAATATTGTCAACAATCACAAAGACAATCTTCTCCAAATATTCACATTGCTTATGAATTGACGGTCTAGGATTGTGTTCATTTTTTGGCGTAACCAAAGAACGACAGTTATCTTAATTTGAACCATGCATTCTATGTTGTTGTTACTCCTCACCTGTTTAGAAAATCCATGCAACAAAACCTTGCAACTTAGGGGCGGTGCCAAGTACAGGAGGTCTGGCGACCCCTCCTGGATTTAGAATTTTGCATGGTTAGTGGTAACTCTACTAGATTTTTGAACCCTTTAAATTTCAAACTCATTGGATTCTTGAATTAGATTTAAGCTCTTTGTATTTTTCGAATACCAATTAAAGATACTTAAATGAGATTTTCGCCAATTAGTCTAGTACAATAGTGTCTATTTACTCACACTTATAGTTAAAACACCTAGGCAAACTCAAAATCAAACAAACCAAAAAAAATCTCAATTTTTTGTCACCTTTAAAAAATTCACTTGAGTCCTTTGCACCACCCCAGTTGCAACAAAATTTGTTCTTTTTTTGTTTTGTTTGGTTTTAAGGACCTTACACTGGTGTAGTAGGTCGGCAATTCCATGTTAGGGGTGTGATTAGTTTGAAGGAGGTCCATGATGTCTAGGATTTTTTGTTTTAGGAGCTCAACAATAAGTGCCTAAGTGGGTTGATCATAATTAGTTAGAAGTGAGAGATCTTATCTACTTTGGTACTTGTTGTAGAATTCCATGACTTCTGATCGTTTGATTGGAGTAGGAGAAACTATCGTATGTATAAATTTTGAAGTCAAGTATTGGAGTTCCGAAACATTTGACAAACCAATCACACACTTCTAATCTTTCTCGTTTTTTAGAAACCAATAAAATATATCACCAGTTAAACTATTTACCGATATTATATGAATCTTTATTTGATTTGAATGTTAGAATACTTAAAGTTATACAACACAGTCTGAGATGGTTTGGACATGTACAAAGAAGACCTTTGGAGGCCCATATAAGAAGAAAAATATTGAATTGGATCGAAGATACAAAAAGAGGAAGATGTAGACCACGATTAACTTGGGAGGAAGCGGTTAAAAGAGATCTAAAAGATTGGAATGTGCCTCAGGAATCTGCATTGGATAGAAACACGTGGAAGAAGACGATTCACGTGCCTGAATCGTGACTCTTTAGAGTTTCATTTCTAGCCTACCCCAACTAGTTTGGGATTAAAGGCTTTGTTGTTGTTGTTCTTGTTAGAATACTTAAGTGATCGTCTCTGTATGCATTTCTTTCTTTGAAGTTAAGCTAGGAATACATCAGTTTATTTCAACATACATTATCTGACCTGGTTTGTGTATATGTTATTATCTATCAATTAAAAGTTACAAAGACATAGGAAATTGTAGATTCTAGAGATATGCTGGTAAATATGAAGACAATTTTAATGTGAGTGATTTACGAAAGCAGCAGTTGTTTGTAATGCACGAAACATATATTGAACAAACTTGTATCTTCATTGCTCTTATACATTGATTATGATGACTTCTGTCTCTGTCCTATTTTAATAGGCTGAAGCCAAAAAAAGTAAGCCAAGAAAATCGTTATATGCAAAAGCTACAGACACCGGTATTGATCCAAAAGAAGCTGCTAAGAGACTCAACATTGACTGGGATAGAGCTGCTGAAATCGATGATGAGGAAGATACTAATGAAGTTGAAGTGCCTTCTGTTGTGGTATGTTAGTTTGGTGTTTTTCTTTAAGAAATATTAAAAAAAATTAAGGCTCCAAAAATATCTTGTTTTATGTCGGTAGTCTATTATGTGGATTTTCTCTCCATGTTGATAGTTTACTCCACCGTAAGTAGTTATCAAGTGTTGCTGGTTTAATTATGTTTAGAGAGAACTAATGTTACAGTAGAGGGTAGCATGTCGTGCACACGAATGCTGAAAATTTCCAAATGATGCAGGGATATGGTGCTCTATACCTGGTAACTGCTTTGCCAGTCATCATTGGTGTCTCTGTTGTGCTCATATTATTCTACAATTCCCTTCAGTAATGTTTTTTCCTCCTCTCCTTCCACATTTATTTAGTTTATTTGTATATATCAAGCTCAAACTAATCAATACACAATGATAATTTTGTCCAATCAAAGTCGAAATCTGTGTTCGTTATGTTGACCGTTGTATATTATTATGTTTTGGGTTGACCTTTTATGATTGCAGAGATTGAACTTAATAAATGAATCATGCTACTTTCAGATAGAATGTGCGCACCACCATTTGATGCACCAACATTATTTGGCCAAAGGATGATACATACGTGATATTCTTTTCTAATATTTTCACATGCAGATCTGAATCATGAACTTGTTTATAATATTTTGATAATATAGCTGCTTCTTTCATGCTTGAGAACGTTCAGTATGACTGAGATTAGTTACTTAAAAAAGTGTTTGAAATGTTAATGACATACCACCCACTTCCTAACGTGAGGACATGTTTTCAGTTGAGCTTGAAGGCGTGCAGACATGTTCCTACCATTTTTCATGATTTGTTTCTTCAGCTCTATAAACTTGGGTGTTCTTAGTATTAGATTTCAAAGATCTAAGGTTCATGGCTTACATAATATGACTCATATGATCAAATAGACTGATAACTCATCGCTAGTTGTTTTTAGCCACCCAAGGGCCTTCAAAGAAGTCCTCTTTGAGGGGCTTCTACTACCATCACCCACAACCGACGAAACTTGTTTTCGGTGATCCATGCCTGCGCTGCCACCGAATATGGTTACCATGAATGGTGCAAACAGGGTAGAAATGCTACGCAGGGAGGCGAGCTTGACGAGAAGCAAGTCAGTCGGAGAAGGGAGATCATCACCACCCGTTGACCTAGAGTCTCTTAACCAGAAACGAGTCAAATACTTAAAACCACAGGTACAAGCAGACGAGACTGCACTTGATTATGGTTATGCTTCGAGGCGTCACGACAAAGAAGAGAAGTTCAAATGCTGTAGTACCTTCTGCTTGGGGATTCCCGGTACGTCCAAGGTAAAAGAAGCTACATCACGCAATAACAGAACAAAGGGAAGATTGGGGAATTACACGGTGGTAGAGAGAGAAGAGAATGAGAGGGAGCTAAACTCCGTCCTACCAGTAGACCTTAGCGAATATCTTGATGCACAGGTTTGATGTACTCAATTTTCCAATGTTTCGATGAAAATAGTTCTACCAAGATATATTTGTAAGGTGTCTTGGTTAGATTTATAAGCTACCATGCATGTCTGAGGTTGGATCTTTGAGATATGCATGTTTGTGAACTTTTGTTTCTTCATTTGGACTAGTTTTGCAAGGTAGAATCGGTCGGTACTTAAAACATGCTTGTGTTTCAATGTGCTTGTAAACCCCAAAAAAATGAATGAGGGGTACGTATGCGAAATATATATGTTTGTGAGCTCTACCTCTCATGGATTTTTTCATGAGATGTATCTTTTTCATGAATTACATGCCACTATCTGTATGCTTTTACTCATGAATGTTTGTATACACAATTAACTAGAACACAAGTCTGGTTGGTTATAACTCCAAGAACATTTTGAGCTTAATTAACGTTATGATTGCGTTTAGGAAGAATAAATTTTCGCGTTCGCAAGTTATTCTACTAATTGTAAATTGACCTTGCCTATGGGCTATGGATGACAAAATTAAGATTTATGTTAATGTTATTATCTAAAAAATGATCGTATACCTCTCAAATGACACTTGAAATTAGTTTCTCTTTGTTTCTATTCTTGCAAAAAATAGTATTTCTTTTACTTGGACCAAACAAGGACATTGGTATCAAGCAAACTATTAAGTCATTTTTTGTGCTTTGAGATGACAACAAACTGATTGAGTCAATTGGGAAGACAATGAGTCATTGTCTTCATTGAGACATTGAGATGACAACAATCTCACCATCTATACGTACAGACTACTTACATTCCAATACACAGCTTCAAGTTTTTACAGTTCAAATGTTTTGGAACGCGTCGGTTGTCTTGAATGATGTTGGGGCCTAACGTTGTTTATTAGCTAAACAGCACTTACTAACTACTAAGACATAATTTGTTTGAGATACCGATTTAACATTAATAAGAAGTTGGATGACTATAATACCAAAGTACATTTGGGACACAAACTAACAACTGACTTGAAAGTAGTTATATTTAAATGTTTTTGATTTGTGTGTAGTGCTGCTTCTCAAACGCCGCACATTGCCATTGGCAACATTTATTAGGAATCTCTCCGATGGCGCAGAATTCGTAGATTTAGCCTTCTGAAAAATTTGACCATTTATGCTCTAAATTATCCAATTTTCGGTAAAAAGTCTACATTTTGGTTTTCTCTGAAAAATATACTTATATTTCCATTTCTCCTCAAAATACCTATGTCTAAACCATGTGGGACCATTTTCTTCCAATCATTATCTTTCTCTCTCTCTTTCGGCCCTCAAAAATCATACAGTGAACAATTCATATCGTGCACACATCGAGTTCATCGAGTTACAGTTCTCCACACCGAAACAATTCGACTAACGTCTGTCATAAAACGTCCTCAAAAATCGCGCGTGTGAAAAGTCGTGTTTTTTCAAAAAAAACTAAATTATCAAGAACATATCGCCCAGACATCGAGCTCATCGAGTTTACAGTTATCCACCCCAAAACGATTCGAATTCCGTTCGTCATAAAACGTCCTAAAAAGTCGTGCGATGAAAAGTTGTGTTTTTTCAAAAATCTAAATTATCGAGGACATATCGCTCACACTTCAAGCTCATCGAGCTTACAGTTCTCCACACCGAAACGATTCGAATTCCGTTTGTCATAAAACGTTCTTAAAAATCGTGCGGTGAAAAGTCGTGTTTTTTCAAAAAATCTAAATTATAAAGGACATATCGTGCAGACATCGAGCTCATCGAGTTTACAGTTCTCCACCCCGAAACGATTCAAATTTCGTTCGTCATAAAACTTCCTCAAAAATCGTGCAGTTAAAAGTCGTGTTTTTTTCAAAAAAAAACTAAAATATCGAGGACATCGCGTAGACATCGAAATCATCGAGTTTACAGTTCTCCACCCCGAAACGATTCGAATTCCGTTGGTCATAAAACATACTCAAAAATCGTGCGGTGAAAAGTCGTGTTTTTTCAAAAATCTAAATTATTGAGGACATATCGCGCCTACATCGAACTCATCGAGCTTACAGTTCTCCACACCGAAACTATTCGATTTCCGTTCGTCATAAAACGTCCTCAAAAATCGTGCGATGAAAAATTGTGTTTTTTCAAAAATCTAAATTATCGAGGTCATATCGCTCACACTTCGAGCTCATCGAGTTTACAATTCTCCACATCGAAACGATTCGAATTCCGTTCGTCATAAAACATTCTCAAAAATCGTACGGTGAAAAGTTGTGTTTTTTCAAAAAATCTAAATTATCGACGACATATCGCGCAGGCACCGAGCTCATCGAGTTTACAGTTCTCCACCCCGAAACAATTCGAATTTCGTTCGTCATAAAACGTCCTCAAAAATCGTGCACGTGAAAAGTCGTGTTTTTTCAAAAAAACTAAATTATCAAAGACATATCGCGCAGACATCTAGCTCATCGAGTTACAGTTATCCACCCCGAAACGATTCGAATTCCGTTCGTTATAAAACGTCCTCAAAAATCGTGCGATGAAAAGTTGTGTTTTTTCAAAAATCTAAGTTATCGAGGACATATGTAGAGTTTACAGTTCTCCACACTGAAACGATTCGAATTCCGTTCGTCATAAAACGTTCTCAAAAATTGTGTGTTGAAAAGTCGTGTTTTTTCAAAAAAATCTATATTATCGAGGACATATCGCGCACACATTGAGTTCATCGAGTTTATAGTTCTCCACACCGAGACAATTCGAATTCCATTCATCATAAAACGTCCTAACAAATCGTTGGTTTAAAAGTCGTGTTTTTCCAAAAAAAATAAATTATCGAGGACATATCTCGCACACATCGAGCTCATCGAGTTTACAATTCACACCAAAACAATTCGAATTCTGTTCGTCATAAAACATCCTAAAAATCGTGCGGTGAAAATTCGTGTTTTTTCCAAAAATCTAAATTATCGAGGACATATCGCGCAAACATCCAGCTCATCGAGTTTACAATGCTCCACACCGAAACGATTCGAATTTTGTTCGTCATGAAACATCTTAAAAAATCGTGCAGTGAAAAGTTGTGTTTTAAAAAAACTCTAAATTATCGACGACATATCGCGCACACATCGACCTCGTCAAGTTTACAGTTCTCCACACCGAAACAATTTGAATTCCGTTCGTCATAAAACATTCTCAAAAATCGTGCGGTGAAAAGTCGTATTTTTTTTAAAATCTAAATTATCGATATCATATCGCGCATACATCGTGCACATCGAACTTATCGAGTTTACAGTTCTCCATACCCAAACTATTCGAATTCCGTTCGTCATAAAACACCCTAAAAATCGAGAACATTCAATCGAGCTCCATCGAACTTCTATCGAGCACATCAAAAACAAACTCAACATTAAATTAAAACAAACTCAATAAACTGTTGTCGGTGCTTTATCGAGGTCACATGCAAAAGTAATCGAGCTTATCGAGCACAACAATCGCGTTCCTACGATTTCATATCGTGTCGATCGAGCTTTGTTGGAAACACAGAAGATCAGTCCGACTTCCATCGATTTAATCCACTCCACAAAACACTCTGTATAATTTTATCGAGCTCACATGCAAAAGTAATCGAGTCTATCGAGCACAACAATCGTGTTCCTATGAAACTCATATCAAGCTGATCGAGCTTCATTAGAAACACAAAAAATAATTTTTTTTGGTATCCAAGCTGTTAGAATTCTTAAGCCAAAAAATGTTGGCTTTTTGGCCTTAATCTTATGTTTTGATGATTTAATCAACCTAATCTTAATTAGAGTAGCACACACTATGCATTGCATATATATTGTATTGTGCTAACCTCTACAGGTGATCAAGACTCAAGAAATATGGAAATGAAGTCAAGACATGTAATTAAAGCTATATCGAAGACATGTAATATTGATTTCTTTTGAGTCTTAGGAACAAAGTGTAATTGAGCATACTTGAGCTAAACTCAACTTAATCACACACTAGGTTTCTTATAGAAGTCACACACAAAATTTCACATAATTTGGACTTCAATAGATCACCCAAACTTAGATCGGAAAACACCAAACCTGAACTGTAAAAGTCTGCCCACATTCGGTCGACCGCAACATGCCTTTCGGTCGACCGAATGATCAAATCTCTTGTTTGTGTTTTCACTGCCCTTTTTCGGTCGACTGTGTTTTACCTTTCGGTCGACCGTCCGATCATATTTTCCCGACCGTTACTTTTGTCGTATTCGTATTAAACCAAAAATACCCCAAATACATTTCATGTATCGGTCGACCGAGGACCACGATCGGTCGACCGTTGGTTCATCTCTTGACAAACCCAAAGTGTCTGTCCTTAATCGGTCGACCGCCAAACCTGTTTCGGTCAACCGTTCACACATTCGTTTGTCAACCCCAAAGTGCCTGGTCGAAATCGGTCGACCGAGCCCTATCTTGTGTTCGACCGATGACTTAAGTGAACCTAAGTCGTAGAGTTGGGCGGTCGACCGTTGCTTAACCGGTCGACCGAACTGAGTGTAAAACTGTCAAACGGTCGACCGTTCTGCCCGATCCGGTCGACCGAATTCAGCCAGAATTGGGTCCTGTCTTTTCTATTTTGTGTAATCACACATCAACTCATACCCAATCAATCCCAACGACTTTATTCTCTCTAATGCCTATATAAGGAATTGTAAAACACATTTTAACACAACTCTCCCACTACAAACTTGTCCCAAACTTTAGAGAGAATCCCAAACACTCTAAGCTTCAAACCTTCCACACTTAGTGATCAATTCCTTAATCCTACTCAAGTGTGCTCAAGATTTAGAGAGTGTTGTTCCACTCAAGTTCTCATTTGTTGTCAAAAGAGTAAAGGCTCCGGTGAAAGCCCGAAGCATCCTTCTCGGATTGTGAGAAGAGGATTCCAAGCTCGGCGAGGGTTGTTCGCGAGTTTGACGGTTGTAAAGGCGTTCTCTCCCGGCCCGGAACGGGGAGTGGTTAGTGAAGTCGTGAGCGGAGCTCGGTGATCCGAGCGGAGCTTGCAAGAGAGGACTAGGACCCGGGTGGGGTGTCGAACCTCTATAAAAACGCTGAGTCGATTTGTGGTTTGCATATTCCTACACTTGCTTGTTTTAGTTTAAATTCCGCTGCATTTCTTTGATCGAATAAACAAGTAGGTAATTAGGTGATTAGCATTAATTGTGGACCCATAAACCCACACGATCCCACAAAAAATACACGCATCAATCCCAACACAAAATCCCTCGTACCACTTTCTCAACATACACAAACAACCCTTCCAAAATACATTTGGATTCAACGACGATGGGGAAGTGTTGCGTGAAAGAGAGAGAAGATGGGTGACGGAGAGGGTTTTTGGTGCTTTTATAAAGACAATGATATTTTAGGTTAGAACGCGAAACATAAATATATTTTTAGAGAGTGTCAAAATGTGACTTTTTTTCCGGAGGTTGAGTAACTTGGAACATAAAATGTCAAACTTTCAATGGCCTTTTGGTTTGACCATCGAAGAATATCAGGAAGAGTTGGGCTTTAACCTCTTTAAGCCATTGAGTTATAATAATTGTAACTATTTTCGATATACTTCTTTGTAGTGCAAATGCACTACAAAGAAGTATATCTTAGAAATTACTGTGATTAAGTTTATCCTTAATTAATAAAATCCCAAAGCTTTCAAAGAAAAGTATACTGCATCGGTCAAGGATAGATGGCTTTTGTTTGGACTCATTTAGGGTCAGTTTGGATTAAGACTAATATAATGTGTTTTTGGAGGAAAATTATATTTTCCATAAAATATTGTTTTTTAACATACAAAGATATTTGGATCACCCCAAAATAATGTATAATAAAAAAATTATGTGCTGAAAATGCATTTTTCGAAAAGGTGGTCCTACATATTTTTCTTCTCAATTCACTTTCTGTCTGTTCTTCTTCGTCTTTCCTTGTGAAACCTATGCTTTTACAAATTACGTTTTGCATTCAAACACATTAATTCATACAATAATGTATTTTCAAATACATTATTTGAATTAGATGTCGACTTGAATAATGGAATTTTGAAATAAAAAATTCAAAAGCTTTAATTACCCAAACAAGACAATATTGTTTTTCTCAATAACTTAAAATGTTACTACTTTAGAATCGTCGAATTGAATATTTCCTGCGCTTGGATTGAGAATTTTGGAAGGGGTACTTATTCCACCACCTAAGAGTGTTTGGGATTGGGTTGAAGGGGAAATTTGGTGGGAAATCTATTACCCCCGCAATCGAGTAATCTATTATCCTCCTCCCCCTGTGTAAAATTATGGGATCTGAGTTTTTTATCCTGATGGTTTTACTCGTTAGGGGTATATTGTAAGTTGACTAAAATTGAAAATTAGTCAAATTAGTACCAATTTAGTTGGGTCAAGCTGTTAGATTTTTCTAAATCCTAAAATTATTATGTCTATTAAAAATTCCCTTTAACATACCAAACTTATACTAGACGAATTATTAACCCCTCTATAAATTTACTCCATAATAGTTATCCCTGAACCCTTTTCCTATAATAATTACCTTCAATCCAAGTGCATCCTAGACTAGAAGGTGATATACTGTAAACAAATCGAGGTAGGTAAAAGTAACATAACTTATTAACTTAACTAGACAATACCCACGATACAAGAAAATAGACATTCCTCCAACAGACTTGTGCATCAACAGAAGTGTGAAGAATCGTTAGGTATATCGTTTTTTTAATTATTAGTTTATAAAAGGGAGGAGAAGCATCGACTACGTACATGACCATAGCCATGCTTAAAAATAAGATCCCACAAACATTTTTGAGTAATATCAACCAATGTAACACGTTAAAGTAAAGGTGTATGTTAAACACAAATCAATCACAATATGAGACTATTGAAAAAGAATTAAGTATTATATTATTCGTATGACTGACTACATGGACGACAAATTGCATTGGCCGTCGGTGCTATAAATGTAGACACGTAGAGAGCCAAGAGTAATTAGCTTGGGCAATCAATAGGAGAAGATGTTGATCTCTTATCATTTTCCATAACGACGTACAACAAATGACACTTCACCCAACACATAACATGACTCTTGTGGGAAAGAATTAAGTTGCCAATGGAGACTACGTTGCAAGAATGCACTGGAAAACATGAGAACATCTAACAACCATGTTAAGAAAGCTCTTTTGGGGAAAGCAAAAGCTGTGGATCTCCTTGCCATTGGGGTCATGTGGGGGAAGCCAATCAAATCATTATGATGCATGCAAGGGAGAAGAGAAGGAACATACCCACCACCAAACTGGCTTTGTCTGCCATGTTGTGATGCTGACTTTGGTGTAATTGGGTGACCACATTTATATGATTGTTCTTGAAAAGATGTTTGCATGAACGTACGAAGAAGATTGTTGGGTCCTTATTTGTTCCAATAATTTGAATGCTAGATGGTAGACACCAATTGAATTTATTGCACATGTCCCATGTGTGTGTTTTTGGGGTCTAGTAGGAAATAAGTTGTGCAATATGGAAGATGACCTCGGAGCTAACTTTTCGATTGACGCGTTGTAATGGTGTAGGAACCGATGTTAAATTGCGTGAGTCGTGAAGTGTAATATTTTCACGTTCCTATTGAGCTGTACTGTGTCGTGCGCAACGGCTCTATACGTTGTAACTATTTTCTTTTGCAATATACTTTTGGTGGCACCAAGGTGCCCGTTCTTTTACATGCAAAAAATGGAAGATGAAAATGTTTTCCTTTTAGATTTTTCGGTTTTAATTATTAATTTATGTTGCAATGATAAAGTGTACGATTTTCTGCTTGTTTGAAAGTTTTTTTATCCACTTAAACTGCACACGTTGCTTCAGCATGATATCCATCTTGCTATTTTTAATGTTAAAAATCTACTATTCTCTAGGTTTTCAAGTTGCAACTCTTTTGGTTTTGGAAACTCTCTCGTTATTTGTTTTGGCCCGTAGAGAAAAGGTTATGAAAAACTGAAACACCGTTGCATTTTTTACTTTCTTTTCAATATTTTTCTCACATCAAACTTATAAATTACGGGGTTTTTAAACTTGTTTGGATAGCATTTTAATTAGGATATAAGCAAATGCTTTGATCTAGTTTAGAGCAGTCATAGTCATCACAACTGCGAACGTTAGCTTAAAAAGTAAACCCAAATTTTGTTGTTGTTAAGTTTAAAATTTAAGAAGCCAAATCATTTTTTATGTTGTTTTTTAGTTCAAATAGTGGTAATTATCTTAAGTGGCGAAAAATATTATAATATCCTTCCCATTATACTCTCAACGCGTTCATAATCAAATTCGAATCCTAGGTGGCAAAAAAGCACATAGATATGAAGCCTTGTGATAATAAAGTTGAAAAATATGACTTTTTGAATTTTGTTATTGATGAATGGGTCAATACATCTATTGAGATGACTTGGATCAATCGGATTAGAATTGTAACATCTTGAAACAGCTGAAATTTAAAAATTTGAACAATCAAGAGATAATCAGATAAAATTCATCAACAAGAATGTTACTCATATAAATCAACAGTCGGTACACCAATAATACAATAGAGTTTGTCAAAAGACATGATTACAACAATACTACAAAAGACGGTACAAGTAATCATGATGACCTCAAAGAGTCCGAAGAGGATCATGCCCCCAAAACGTGTGCGTCCGCTGTCACCACCCGACAGAACCTACTGCGGTCCTGAAACATGAGTCAAACAACGATGCCTGAGTTTATGTCAAGTTCGCCTATATGAATGCAACAGTACGGCAAAATAAACCTATCATACTAGTAGCATGTCATATCACATCTGCAATGTATCAAATCCCTCCAAGGGTAAACGGGACCTCAGTCCAACAACAACAACGACCCTCAACAGGGTCCACAAGGACATCAGTCCAGCATCAACAACGGGTCTCCCTCGGAAGCATACCGTAGGCACATACGATCTTACGGACAGTACACGACGCACCCCCAACACGCGACTACTCGAGCCAAAGGGATCAGTGAGAGCATCTGCACTTCCGCGCAAAGTAACCACGTGGTCTACAACACCTCGACGGAGTCGTAGCCCGGTCGATCAACATCCCAAGATAGGTGCCCAATCGGGGATCATCACCGGAACAACATCGACGATACAACATACGTCTGGCACAACATCAGACGGCACAACCACAAGTCGGAACATCGTCGGCACCATCATCGCCGGCAAAAACCTCGGCGGTACAACATACGTCCGGCACAACATCGGACGGGTCTAAACCGTAGTCTGCAGGGTCATCATGCTCCACGAGCTAAGCGTCAACACGCATTGGGATACGCGATCCCTCAGGTCTGTTACTAAACAAAGAGTAAGGCAACAACACGTCACACCACGGTCCATCACGGAGATGGCGCAACCCAAGTGTCCACACTCTTCCACACGGCGGTCCCTGGGCAGGCACAAGCATGTACCCGCCGTCACTTCCTGGCTCACGCTCTAAGCGAGGACACGGGTTTCTGTGGACAGAGTTGACACAATCACAAGACCAGGAAATCAGTTCTACACACAAACGGTCGACCGAAAGAGCCTAACCGGTCGACCGTCCCCAATAGGTTCGGTCGACCGAAAGTCTACAACGGTCGAACTATTCTGCGCGTCACTTAAGTCCAAACGGTCGAACAACAGTCTAAAACCGGTCGACCGAATACGAGGTCAAAATCCGGAGTTGGTCAAAATCAACAAGTCTATTCGGTCGACCGACTCAAGGGTCCCGGTCGACCAAAAACTATCAGGGTCATCCTAATAGTCTACGTTATATAACGGTCGAACAATATATTGAAATCGGTTGAACAACATGCATAATCATCAAGTACACTTAAGTTCCGGTCGACCAAAATTCGATAGTAAGCCTCCAACCCACAAGCACAGATGTAACCGGTCGACCACCACATTGGCATCGTTTGACCGGTGTTGGTTAAAGTTGGGCAAAACAGTAAAACCGATCGACCGCCCGAAGGCACCGGTCGACCGTTGGTCGACAGCAACCTTGCATCAGCCAAGGATTTTACGTCGTTTACTCGTCGCTGGCGAGGTCTCTGACCTCCCGCGACCGACCACAACATCACCCCAACATGGGTGAGCAACAACAACAACTAAAGAACCGACATACCTCAAGGAGAAGACGGAGCACACCGGAGTTCCGCTCGACGTCGACGCCCGACAGCACTCCCGCTCCAACGCACCTCACGTCCGCGTCTCCGCAACGCCGTGCTCGACACCACCCGCCGGAGTCGCCTCCTGCACCTCTGGTCGCCGGAAGAGCAACAATGTGGGAGAGAGAGAGAGGTGCATGAGTTTTGTTTCAAAAAGCACAAAACCCAACCCATCCCCTACTCCTCCTACACCATCACACCACACTATTCTCCTCTCTTTCCCCACGCAAGACATTGTGCACGCCTTTTCCCCATGTTAAACCTTTACTAATCACTAGATTAGTCCTAAGCATGGGTTAGGATCTAACAAGAATTATTCACACTAGCATAACTTTATACAAATGCTCAAATAGTTCTATTAGGATCGATGAAGACCAGAGCGGTATACTTCGCCATGAATGTAGAAGCGTCGATGAGTGTGGAAAAATCCACTTCAAGCTAAGCTAGGCGATTTTAGAAACACCAAGCATTTATATATATCAAAGTAAGCAAGTAACTGAAGCAAACCAAAAAGCAATCAACTCATCACACGGAGATATACGTAAATCTCAAATCGGGAAAACCATGGGTGGAGATAGAGAAGCTTCACTATGGATAATGGAGATACAATGGCGACAGACTACAACATGGAGATAAAGCTCGGAACCAGATTAGGGCTCTGGATAGTTACACGTCCGATTAGAATAAACCCTCAATCGAAAAACCCTAAGCATAACAAGGTCGCTAACCTAATCTCCATGATAGAGAATACACAAACGAGAACATTAGCCAATTTTCCAATAATATGAAAGAGCTTGGAGAAGAATACAACATTTAAGGAGCACCGATAGGAACCAAATATTGTCCCTCTCAAATAAGGCTCAGATGGTAGAACCTCCAAGGAGTACTAGTTGACATCGAATTGTGTCCTCTTGAATATCTTATCTTCAAGCAACAATAGAGATCATAAATGCTGAGTAAAGGAATGAAACCATAACCTCTCAAATTTTCTCACTTGGTGACTTCAAGAACTTCCTCACTTGATGGCTCATTGAG
The DNA here is from genome assembly GCA_963682175.1 of Triglochin maritima. Classification (NCBI taxonomy): domain Eukaryota; kingdom Viridiplantae; phylum Streptophyta; class Magnoliopsida; order Alismatales; family Juncaginaceae; genus Triglochin; species Triglochin maritima. The sequence goes on from OY821772.1 coordinate 33,694,540, forward strand.
ATAGGAATTCACTCTAGGAGGCTCTAAGGAGATGTTGACTTCAAAGGAGGATGGAAACCATATATACTTGGTGGTGGCTCACACTAATATTTGGTGGCTCTAAGAATGGAGTCTCACATCCAAACCCTAGAGAGCAAAGAGGTAAATGTACTAAAGCTTTAGGACACACAAGAGGTGTAGTAGTAATACTCAAAATAATCATTAGTAAGTTCTGTCGTTATCCAGAAACGGTTGATTGCTTGTCAAAAAATAGACTTAACTTGTGAGTTTAATGAGGCATGAAATAGATTTGTCAACTGGTCTTTGATGGCCGAAAGTGCGGCAGTTGTCCGAAACTTGGTCTCGAATGTCCAAAGGTCAAACAAACGTTCAGACATGAGAATGCAATTATCCTTAGAGTTGGTACTATCGAATTGGGTTGCAGAGGTCCAAAAGTCGAACAAACGCCCGGATACAAAAGTCCAGTAAGCTTTGCAGCAGACTCTGATGAACAGAAAACAATCAGTCGGCTGCCAATCACCTGACCGACTTAGATAGGTTTTCAAGCCACACTTAAATCGTTTGTCAATCAGTTGACCTGCAAAATTCACTCTAATTGATTTTTCTTTTTTATTACAAATCATTTTTCTATTTTGTTTCCAAGTATAATAATTCTTGAAATATTCTCAAAAAAAAAATCAAACCTGATTTGCCTAAAAGAATGATATGAATGTAGAGATTGGACTAAACACCTGTTAGATATTAAAAGGAAAAATATGATAATAAAAGGTCCACATTGAAAAAGGCGTATCTTGCCTTTGAAAATTTTGTTTAGCGACTTTGATTGGACAAGCGAACGACCGTTCTTCAAATTTCCTACTAATATCTTTGATCCTGTAATTTAGGCAGTTTCATCAATATTTCTAGTTGCTTTGGTAGTCGACCATATACATTTTCTTGAAAATCAAATTATCCGGTCTTCTACGGTAGCTCAGATTAATTTGCGGTACTATAAGTAAGAACGCAAGTTTTAAATCAAGAAGATTGACGTATCCCATGACCACTCATATGTAAAGAAAGTTGAAGTTCAAACTCAAAATGTATAAGAACAAACTTTCATATTTAACCTACAAGCTACTACGACCATTAATAACGATGATTAATAGAATTTAAATCGTTATGACAATGACCATAACGTAACAAACATGTCAACGTTGTGTACATCAAAATAATTGTTTGTCGTGAAGCTGAACGGTGGACCCAGAACTGTTGTGGGGCGACAACACGGGGATTACTGGATCAGCAAGATAACTAATAATGAAGTAGAGAGGACAAGTGGCCTTCACATGAAATTTTACCCGAAGTTTCAGTAGTTTAGAATGGGACATGAAGGATAGATTAAATGAGCTTGAACGATTCAAATATTTTTAATGGTTACGTGAACCGCTAATAGTTATTTGAATTGCACTTTAATTTGACTTATATATAGCGAAAACATACATGGGCCAACCAAGATCAATTTAGGAGGAATTGGTGAAGTGAAACTTACATCAGAATGTTGTTGGCATTTAAATTTAGAAATGACGGTTATAATCCAACCCAAGTGCTTCGGGATTTAAATCATTGTTATTGACTTATAGTTGTAATATATGCTTACACTTTATTATGAAATAATAAAGAGAATCATGTTGGAAATTCTATGGGGGAAAAAACGATATCCTTGGATAGATCGACCACCCCGAAAATCAATCGATGGATATGGGTTTTGAGCAATTTCGATACAAAGCTTGAACTCATAAAACATGTGTCATGCTTCTTTATCTCTTTTTAATTCAATTTACACTTTTTAATTAGAGGAATCTAATCAAATCCATGTGAAGCCTACTGAAACAGTCGAATTCCAGCCAAAACTCAATAACCGGAACTGATGATGGGACGTAAAAAAATGACTTTTTTGTTTATTTTTATGAATTATGAAAATTATAGCTTTCAAATTATGTACGAATGTCCATTCAACATGGTGTAAAATGGAAATTCGTCTTCTTCTAGGGAATGATTAAAATCATTCATTTGTCCAATTAGTGCTATAGACATGATGAGGTTCGTTAGTTGATTGCATTCGTCACAGTAGACATTTGGTGGAACAAACATTATCAGAAGAATTTCTGGATTATTCTAACTAATAAAGATTTTAGAAAATGGGGAAATAACAATCTAATGTCCCAGAGAAAACATTGAGTTCCGAACTGAAGCCCGATTGATTAACCTCTCTAAGCTTCCAGACTCTGCCATTAGGAGACAAGAAACAAAGCAATTTTCTTCTTTACCGATATTAGAGTCGAGCCAACAAAACACAGTCAACATGCTTTTCTTTTTTATTATCCCATCTACCTTATGTGCCCATGTGGTCACTTTAACCCAAGTGTAAAGTAATTAAGTAGTATAAACAGAGCATTATTAGTCATACGGGACAATCTTCTCAACGAAGCCCCACGCCACCACACTTCCCAATATTGTCTTCTGTGGAATCAACTAATACACTCTTTGGAATAAATTAATATATTCCCAAAGAAACTTTTACAACCCATACCCACCAAATTCATTCTTGTGCAGATGCCCACCTCTAATTCATTGAGTCACCAACTAGATCTATTCCAAGAACCACATTATCCCCACCAAACAAATGATACAGCATAAATAAAGAAAGTGGTCTCTATATGCAAACCCCCCCACCACCTCTGCTCAATAATTAGGATTCTTTTGTCCGTAAAGGCCCTCCACGGGACCGATGCAAATATTATGTGTGAGGTTAGATAATCAATAAGGATTGGTACCATTAGACATCACATTTAGTTATACTTTTTTGTTGCAATTTTACTATAGAATTACACCTAAGACCAAGTCTGAGAAATTTATATTTTTTCAATCGTTAAGGAAAGATCTCTACATTCTTGTATGAATCGGTCTCGACTCTATAGTCGAAGGTAAAGTAAAAACTCTTCGCTCCACTGACTACCACTAATGAGTTATGACGTCTCATATTTAGTATTTTCTAAGGCAAACCACTAATGCTTCGTGTTTAGTCCTTTCCAAGGCAAAATTGTAACGTAAGATTTTTTTTGTATGGGTATGTATGCAAATAACCCAAACATTTAACAACATATTCAGAAGAAGAAACACCAACCGTGCACCATTAGTACACATGAAAACAAACATTGGAAGCTGGCAGAAACAACCAGAAAAGAACAAATAATGATGTCCACAATCAATCTTTAATGCCTACTAGCCTGTATAATTTCATATACATCAATAAGAGAAAAATAGAGCAATCACAATCAGCTAACTACAAGGAAAGAATCACATATTTCTGTACTAGGTACAAGCATTTCATGTTCATAACATGTGTTTATGCTCAAACCTCAATGTCACTGGTGAGTGCGCTGCAAAATTGATCCGATGGTTTTCAGCTCAAATCTCTTGACAGAACCTGCGACTGAGCGGAGGGTGGTATCAAGTACGAAAGGTGTGTTTTCATAAGTTAAGTTTGCATCGCCGACGAATTCTCTACAGGGTTCGCGGCGGTTGGCAATCGTCCCATGATAATGGAAATATTTGATGCGTCGGTCAGTCCGATGGAGGGTCTTTCCTACCACATTTTGCGACATGTGAACGCCAGTTGCCATGACATTTCGTGGCTGCACTGCGTACTTGCGGTCTCTCCGTATAACGCGTTTTACATCCCTGTATACCAGCTTTTCTAGACCCCACACCCTGAAATTTTGCAGACATGAATCATGAGAGCATGTGTTTCAGATCTCATCTACCTCCTCATCTGTCTCTGTAAATCTAAACTTCTAATGCACGAAAGAATCATCTTCTCTTTTGGACAAAATTTTGATTACAAAAGTTGATGCATTCTTTAGGCATCTCATAACTAGCTCATGCCAGAAAACGTTATCAGTAACGAAAATGGTCAATTAAAATTAAAGACACATAAGAAGAAAAAATTCAAAGAGAAAAATATGACAGAGATGGTACAAATAGAATTTATACCAACATGAAGACAGCATTCACAAATTGTAATAAACAATAGGACATCAATGACAAGAAGAATAATAGGAATAATCTAAAGGGGGAAAATTCTTGCTTGTATTGTAAATAAATAGTTCTCATCTTAATGTAGCTTTCCTAAGCCAATTGTGTAAAATCATCATCCAAAGAACTAGGAAGTTGGAAGAACTAAGAAGGCAACTAAAAATGTACTGAACCAAGATGGTCAAGTGAAACTACATAATTGTTCAGTTTTAGCTTAAATTTGAATGTTTCTATTTGAAAGAACATAACGCAAAAGTGTATTTATCAGATTTGGAAGAACAGAAGTTGATTTATTACCTCGAATTTCTACCCAAGTCTCTGGTGAGGCAAAGCTTGCTCGACATTGGCATCTGCTCAATCGTGAATTGCGTAAAATCCTTAAGCTCCGTGAGCAAAGAACGCAATGTTGTCTTTGGGGCAACATAAATGAACTCGTCTACATCAAAGAAAAACATCCACTTCGTGGCAAATTTATAGTGATGCAAGCAATCATTGACCACCAAAAATTGGTTGTGGTAATAGCCATCGAACCTCTCCTGCTCCCTGATATCCTGAAGTGTCACGTACCCTTTCTCCATCCACGGCTTAAGCACTTCCATAACTCCAGGATGGACCCCTCCGGCGTCGTGAAACACAAAATGGGACCGTGGACCAAATAACCTTACATGGTAAGCCAACCATTCCCTTACTCTTTGAGGACTCAAGTTCCCATAAAGAGGTGACCCACAATAGAGGTACTCGTACTTTGGTAGAGCAGTGAAGACCGCAAAATCAACCGTTCTGGGAGCTTCCACTAGTGCCTCTATTTCCTCCACAACCTGAACAGCTCTGTTATAAAAACGAACAAGTAGATATCTAAATTATTAAATCATTGAAGCAACTATATGCTAAATACATAATAATTTTAAAAAAAAGTAATTTGCTACATGATCTATATATCTTGAGCTTCTAACCATCACGCATACATATGCTTTGATGCTAAACATGCTAATTTTCACCCCAAGCAAACAAATATGGAAAAACGCAAGTTTTGGACATTGTAATATGAAAATTCTAATATTTAGAAGCCAGGCTTGGAACATGAATTTCCATTGAACACGTTTCTTACAACATTTACTTACTTTTAGAATTTAAAAACCAAAAAGACATGCCTTAAATCAAATGAATATTTACATAACTAGAAACTCCTACATCTAAATGAAAAACATTTTGAAAGATTGAAATTAAGTCATACCACCAGACCACTCCACTCGACACCAATTCGATATAACATGACAACCCAAACTAACCTGTCATGACCCCCACCGGTTGACGCCCGCAGAAGAAGCCGTCCACCCTCACCACCCCGACCGACGGCGACCGGAAACGTGCAATTAACAACGACAACCGTATAAACCCTGCCATACCCCCAATCGGGCAGAATCTTGACCCCCTCAACGGTAACATTCCCACCACCTTCGCCACCGCCAACCCACTCACACTCGAACCCCGGGTTGGCGTAAACGTGAACCGGCTTCGACGCGAGTCCAACGACCGCAAAACTGTTAGCTCCACCTCTGTACGCGCCCATCTGGATGAACAAGTACGCTGCGGACCCGACCGGGTTGAAAACCCGCTTGACTACGCCACCTTCGGTGGTGGTTTGGTCGGTTGCAGAAGGGTGGTAGTGGGAGGGAGGTGGGGTGGTGGTGGGGTTTGGGCAAGGGGAGACGTGGATAGTGGTGAGGTGGGAGGAGGAAGGGAGGAGTTGGAGGAGCGTGGCGATGGAGCAGAGGAAGAAGAGGGAGGTGAGGAGGAGCTTCGTGTCGGCGCAACTCCATACTATTCCGACAAACATCTTGTTCGTTTGGTTCGTGTTCGAGTTTGTTGTCTTTGGGTTTGTGTCTTTATCTTTGTTTTTGCCCATTCTTCTTGTTGTGTGGACTGTGGAGTGGAAAGTGATTTTTTTTTGGGTTTGTTTATTAATTAGGATTATATATGGGGAAGTAAGCGCGTGTGTGTGTGTGTGTGATGTTTTGGAGTTGTTTGTAGGGGAAGTGGGGTTTGGAAGATGAAGCTGTGAGGGGGTAAGTAATTGAGTTGGGGGTGACGGGAGCGGTGGGAATGGAAATGGGAAGAGTGGGGAGCGAATCCGGAAAGGAATGGAGTGCCGTTGAAGGATCACGTCTGGAGATTATGTGTCAGGATCTGCCTACACGCTGGATTTTCTACTTTTCATGTCTTTCTTTTATAGGATAATTTATAGCACATGCTTCCCACGTGCATAAACTAATTAGGCGATTAGTAACAACAATTTTAATAAAAAACGATAACATAATTTTCTATATCCGTAACGTCATCTGTTCAACCTTACATCATTTGAGCATAATTTTATTTCTTCTCTTCTTCTTAATCACACCATTTTATTAAAAAAATTAGTGTCAAATAAACTTCTCTTACCTCCAACTTATTTCTCACTCTTCACAAATAAATATGTATTATCATTTAACTTTTATATATTAATTTTAATTACTAATAAACTTGACTATTAATTTCCTTTGTTCATTTTTTTAAAAATCATTGTTAGAAAATCATAAATAATTAGTTTATTAACTGCAAGTTGATAATAATAATTTAATAAACAAAGTTCATCGAGATTACAATAACAATTACATATAATTAAATATTACAAGAACTAAAGTAAATAATAAATATATTTTTAATGATTGGTTGTGTTCAATGTTGTGGATAAAATCTTGGTTTTATCATCATCATGTTTCACTTCACCCTCTTCCTTATTATCTTCAACCTGACAATGACATAAACTCCCTTTATCCCATCTGAAATTTTGGTAGTTTTGCTAATGATTTGGTGGAGGAAAATGCTGTTGGAAAGAAAATTATTGTGAAGTTAAGAATGAGAAGTTAGTTGAAAAATAATTCAAATACAGGTTCATACTCATGTTACTTTGCATTAGCATCTGAAATTAGGATAGAAATGAAAACTAAGATCGTATGTAATTTTGATTGCAAGTCTTTATTTGTTGGATGATGTGGATTATTCACAGAATTTGGAGGATCCATTTGTAGTAAATCAAAGGAAGATTGAGACAAGAAGATGAAAAATCAAGAGAGGTAAGAGATTGTGAAGATTTGTGAGGTTAGAACAAAATGAGTGTGTATTAATAGACTTGTTGGGAAACTAACATTTGGAATAGTAAAACTGAAAATATAATCTTTGGAAAAGTGAAAACTTAGAATAAAATATCTGGAAAAGTAAAATTTGATAATAAAATCTCTCGAAAAGGAAGATTTGAGAATAAAATTTCTGGAAAAGTAAACTTGAGAATGTAACTGTTGAAAAGTGAAAGTTAAGAATATATTCGTTTGAAATCAAGTATTTGACCTATTTGAATTAACCACCTATTATTTGAAATTTTGAAATTACAAATTTTATTAACAATATATGTCTCTATTTGTAGATCTTGAAAAAATAAATGATTTTTGGTTACTGTACACCTTACAGGTGACCAAATTGGCAATATTCATCTGAGATTTTGGTATTGTCGGATATGCACTTGTAAGTCGAACATATTTGCTTATATGCATAACTGTCGTTAGTGGGCCCCACGACGTTAGACAATTTGCAAATTAAACGTCGTAAAATCCAAATATCCTTAATATTAAAAAAAACATAAAAATGAAAAACATAAAAAATCATCTGTCTCTCCCTCTCTTTCCCCTCCACCCGACCAACCCACCAACCAAACCCCTGTCCTCCTCCTCTGACTCCCACCTCGTCGACTACTATTCCTCTATCTAACACTTCCACTTCTTCACCTTCCTCTTCCTCATCTTCCACGGCCCCATCCTCCTCGTCGAGGACGTTATCACTCTCGTCTTCTTCCAATTCTACCAGCTGGTCGTGTTAGCGCAAGTGCTCGATGTCATGGTATATTTGAAGGAGGTGTCTATTAAGGAGAGAAGGAGGCGTCCTCCTTCGGGATGGCAATGGAAGTAATGTTGGGACAAGACGGTGACGATCTCGACCACGAGGTGCTCGTCTTTCTGGTGGGGCCTCATGTGGACGGAAGGCCCGGCGTGGCGAGAGATGGAAGGGAGCGAAGGCTGGAACGACCTTACCGGAGATCTCCGCCGGATGGAGCAGTGGTAGGGTAACATAAAAAAAACAATGGCATGTATAAAGTACAAAATATAAATATGACATGGAAAAATACATGATAATGATGTGGTTGCGTAAAAGACAAGAAATTATGGGTAGATCTACCAAGTAATGACGAGCCAAGGGTAAATAGCGAAGGAGGATATGCAAGAAACATTTATTGGGCAATAGGCAAAAATGAAAATTATTTTAGGTCACTTGCGTTTTGCAAACAGCTAGGTTCATTGAGCTGCAGAACGCCAAATCCTATGTAATTTTTTTGTCAAAACGCAGATCGAAACCACAACCTCCAACTCAACTTTTGTTGTGTTGGGAGACTTGAGTTGCGTTTGGACTTATTCACAAAAAATCCAAAAAGCAAAAAACATAAAACCATGTTCCCAAACGCCTCCTCACCCACCTCTACCTAACGACACCACAACACCACATACGACAATAAAGCAACACACAAAATTTCAACACGATCGGACCCATTTGATCCGCCACTGGCGGATCAAACAAGTCCAATGGATCACAGATTTCGGTCGTGGGTCGGGTATTCGGGTTGGAGCATTCCTGGACTATCAGATATGATTTAGAGTCGTCCGATTAGTCCCAGATTAATCATAACTATGTATTAGTCTATATATACCATTGTAATCCATCCTCTCCCTCTTCTTCTTGCTTCTCTATTAGTTTTAGGTTTTATTTTGTTGCTGCTTAGTATAATTGGAGGAGAAGAAACATACTTTGTTATCTTTTCATTTCAATCAAGTGTGAATTTTGTTCTTTAAATACTTGTCTTTCGTTTGATGCAATTTCTTTGATGTTGTGGTTTGTTTAATCTTATTTTCAGTCATTTCCATTATGAGTTCATATTATTTTTATGTTTTCTTTAGTGTAGGGATTAGTAGAGAGTAGTCCATCCCCATGGGGGTGGAGAAGAAGGTGATTTTATAATGTGATTGATTAGTGTAACCACTGGAACAAATTTGAGAGCAATTGCGGCTCACCAGGCCGCCAATTGGCGGTCCCAGACCGCTGATTGGCGGTCACTTTGGGGTCTTTTGCTCTCCCATTACTCCAGTCGCTTCCCCTTGATCCTCAGGTTCCCTGAAACTAAGAAAAACTGAAAGCAAAAAATTAAAAACCCCTCGAATCGTCCAAACCAACGTCTGGACAGAGCACCTCCCCGGCAACGGCGCTGATGAGAATTAAATTTATACCGCAAGTGCACGGCCGCGTTGAAGCGGTGGCAAGTACGGGTCGAACACAAGGAGGGAGAGATTTCGTTATTTTTTTGTTATTTCGATTGGGGGAAAGAAGGAGAGAAGAATCAATTGGGTTTTTAGGTTTTTGGATTAAGTAGCTAAACATGCACAAATAAAACTAAAACAAGAAATAAGAGAGAAATCCGTTGGATGGAGGTTTAGATTTAGGTTTAGATCAGAGAATTACTGAAACTTATTGTAAATCATGTTAGTTATGAAGCATTACAAGATAAATGACTTAACATAAACTCAAGTAATCAAAATATACTAATCATGAACTTAAAATAATAACATGCAATTCATCTTCTCTAACCCTAAATCCGTCACCTCCACCCTTTGGAAAGAGTTAGAAACTCATGGAGGGAGGAAGAAGAAGGGATCCTAGAGACATTAAAAGAAAAGAGAAACAAAACAAAATAAAACAGAAATTTATTACTAATGATCCAAGACCAAAGGTTCAAAGATGTGTTACATTCGTGCTACGAGGCTATTTATAGCCGATACAAGGGATACCAGTATATGAAAGGAAATTACACGTGGCGACACAGGACTGGACAAAATTTGGGGACGCGGATCGACAGGGGTGCGGCGGAAACGCCGCAGATTGTAGGTGTTGTGCGGCGGAAACGCCGCACAATCTGGTCTGATCGGGTCCGGATTTTGGCTGTGCGTTTATGGTATGATTTGATCATCCTTTGCGCGTCTGGATTGATTTTTTCCATTGTCTTGAGCTCCGAATTAATTCCTTCCATTGTTGGGATTTTATTTTTGACTTTTCTTTTGACTTCTCCAACACAATAACTTGACCCTTTTATTTTGTAGTCAGGTCCTTGACATTTTGCACTTAAGCCCCTGACCTTTTTGTGATTAGCTCCTTGAATGCTTTTGTGCTTGGATGCATTTCCATTTGAAACCCGATAAACTTGAACTTGTCTTTATGATAGAAATGAATCTTTTGCACGCGTTTTATGCTCGGGATGTGGGTAATTTGTATTCAGGTCCCTGTATTCTGTAAACAAGGCTAAACACATACCTTAGTAGCATTTATTGAATTAAAAGCAATCTAAATGAAAGACATATGATGCAATGTATGCAATGCATCAAATACCCCCACACCTAGATTTTGCTAGTCCCTAGCAAAACAGAATATAAGAAGGAATGAAAACAGGGAAATCCTAACTCACTTTCGTAGGAATCACGGTTGCACTTAGCATGTGCAACAAGCCTTTAAACCTCCAAGTTGCCTTAGAGGACGAGTTTTGTCTCGTGAGGGTTTTCAGCTGACACACCCACAAAGTCTTAATTCAACATTCCATTAATAGCTCTCAATATTTTTACCTCAACCTTATACATCTCACTTAGAATTCTTGCATGCTCATTATACAATTCTAACTTATAAAAAAATTGACTTGGTCTTTATTCCTCCAACATTCACACCACTAACCCTTCTACACATGTTATCACATAAATTATTTTGCACGCCTCCTCTGGTGGTGAAGTATCATTTGGATCAACCATGGTATGGATCGTTCTTTTAGCTTTGGGCCTTGAGTATCTTAAAGTATTTTTTTTCTTTTTCCGTGATTCAACACATTTGCTTTTTCTTTTTGACACTTATACCCTTTTTACATTCGTGTAGCGAGTTTGGTCGATAATCCCGAGCTGGAAGACTCAAGTTACCGGGTTTTAAGATACCCCTACGGACCAGTGACTCGAAGGCTTGGGCTTTTGTAATCATTTTGCAAGATGTGCTTTCCTCACTTTATTCTCTTTTTTTTTTTACTTTTATTTTCCTCAAGGCTTAATTGCTATTAGAAGTCCACACTTCCCGGTATATTTTCCTCAACCTCTGCTTTTTATCAACCACTTCAAAGATTTGATTCATCCAATTTATGTGCATACACGTCTGAAAGGGTAATGAGCTATTTCTTTGGAACTTAGATTTATGTCATAATTTCTTCAAGCAGAACTATATAATAAGGAACAAAAATTCAATGCAATTTGTACACAGATTTTGGTAGTTCAATCTTAAGTTATGTCATGGAACATTGATTTTTTTTTAGAAGAAGAAAACAAACAAATAGATATATACATAGATAAACACCCCCCACACCTAAATCATGCATTGTCCTCAATGTATGCATAGATAAAATAAATGCACTTATTACCTGAGTCGGCTTGCGGTAGAGGGGTTGAGTTTGCTCAGAGTCAACCGTAATCAGAACTGGATTGAATGACACCATATTGGTGCATGTATCCAGTTGAATTGTTCCCCATGTTGACTTGAGGAAAAGATTCCACTCTTCTCACTTGAATTGGTTCGCTTATTTGCTCGAGTGATGGTGGTTGAGTAAATGAATCACTCCCTTTTTTCTTACTTCCCTTTTGCTTATGTGATGATTTATTTGATTCAGAATTCTGATAAATACGTGCTCTCATCACAACATCACTTGGGTTGCATATTATTTCTGGCTCATTATCAATATGGAAGATATTAAATTCTGCTTTTAAGTTCCCGAAAGATAATTGCATGAGCCCATTTCGACAGTTTATTAATGCTTCCGAAGTGGCTAAAAATGGTCTACCTAGAATTACAGGGATTTGTCTATTAGGATTTACAACAGGTTCAGTATCAAGTACGACAAAATCCACTGGATAAATGAAGTCACCAACCTTAATCAAAACGTCCTCTACTATACCTCTCGGTTTCTTAACAGAACAATCAGCAAATTGGAGGGTTGTCTTAGAGGGTTTCAGTGGACCAAGGTTGAGTTGCTCGTAGACAGAAAATGAGAGTAAGTTAACGCTTGCACCTAGGTCTAGAAGGGCTTTATTGATAAAAGTATCTCCTATTGAACATGAAATTGTGGGACACCCAGGGTCCTTATATTTTATAGGAGATGTGTTGGAAAGAATAGAGCATATGTTTGCAGTTAAGAATGCCTTCTTTGGTACATTCGTTTTTCTCTTTTTAGTGCACAAATCTTTCAAGAATTTAGCATAAGCAGGTATTTGTTGAATCATATCTAAGAGTGGAATATTCACCTTAACTTGCTTAAATACTTCTAAGATTTTCTCCATTTGTGCACTTGAGCTCTTCTTGAGTCTATTGAGAAATGGGGCTTTAGGAACATAGACTCGCTCAGGTTCAGGTTGAGCTATGGGTTCAGGTTGTCTAGGTGGGTTGGGCTTTTCAATTTGGACGTCAGGTTCAATGGTCAGGTCATATGTGGTTGCTTGATGGCTAGATTGATTAGACATTCTAGGGTTTACCACATTGTTATCAACTTGTCGTCCGGACCGTAATGACACTACTGCATTGATTTGTTGGAACGGTCCTTCCTCGTTAACCATTTGAACCGGTCTGGGGTTGTTATTTCCTGAGGGTGGTTGATAAGATTGATATTGATTATTAGTTCTTGGGTTCACCTCAGGTTGACTTGGAAATTGACCCTTTTCTCTTTCACCTACTATTTGCGCTAATTGGCTGACTTGTGTCTCTAGCCTTTGGAATGATTGGTTGGTTGTTTGTATAAAAGTTTTCATTAAATTTTCCAAGTTTGTCAACCTAACTTCATGATTTCCATTGTTATTACCCCCAGATGATGTATTATTTTGGTTATATGGGTTTGGTTGTTGTCTAGGAGGTTGACCTTGTTGGTTCCACGAAAAATTGGGATGATTACGCCAACCCGGGTTGTAGGTTGATGCATACGGATCATTTCTAGAATGGTTAAACGTGGCATTAACATGTTCCAAGTCTACACAGTCCTCCATTAAATGACCAGTCTGACCACATCTAGAGCAAGGGGTAGAGGATGCTTGTCGGGTTTGGTTTTGCAGCTCTAAACTTTCCATTCTGCGCATAAGGGTGGCTAGTTTTGCCTCAGCCGCTATGTTGGCATCTATAGCTAAGACACCTGGTCGGGGTTGACTTGCTATTCTAGATCCAATACTCGGGTTGATGGGTGTTCTAGCATTGTCCCATTGCATACTGTTTTCAGCTAAATCCTCAAGAAAAGTCCAGGCATCATTTTCGTTTTCGACATGAAATTCCCTTGGCTCACAGATTCTAGCATAACTCTAGATGTGGGTGTCAATCCCTCATAAATAATTTGGCATAATTGCCATTTTGGAATTCCGTGATGAGGGCATTGGGTCAAGACACTTTTAAATCTTTCAAGATAGGAATAGAACGGCTCGCTCTCAGACTGAACGAATGCAACAATTTCATTCCTAATCTTCATAGTCTTATGGTTGGGGAAATATTTTTTTAGAAACACTTGAACAAACTCAGCCCAACTCCTAATAGATTTTTCGGCTAGACTATATAGCCATTTCTTAGCGTCGTCCTTCAGTGCTAGAGGCACGAATTTCAGACGCACTGCCTCCTCAGGGATATGCTGGTATTGCATAAGAGAGCAGATTTCCTCAAATTCTCTAAGAAAGAGATATGGATCTTCCCTAGAGGTGAACTTAGGCAGCATACTCATGTATTGTACCTTAAGTTCGAAATCGCGACCCGGTATGGTGGGCATGACGATGCACGATGGCTGAGCAGCCATCGTTGGGTAGCACCGATCCCTCAGAGTCATAGGCGGGTTCACAACATTCTCACCCATTAGATCCGGGTGAGGTGGTGCAACAGATGGATTGGGGCTAAGTTCCAGACTGGAATCTAGATGAACTCGTGAGAGTCGATTACTCAAGTCCCGAATCCAAATCTGAGTGCACCGGGCTGAATCAATTTTTGAATTTGAGTTTGAAATTTAAATTTCAAATTCAACTTCAAAAAAATCAATTACCTTCTTTTTTTTCTTTTTTCTTTTTTTAAATTTTAAATTTTTTTTTATGAAAATAGAAACAAACAATAGAAAGGTAAATATGAGAAGGGAAAGAAGACTCAGACGAGAAGGGAAACTTAACTCTAAAGGATAAAAATTAGGGTTGGTCAGAAAATTCTTGAACAAGCACGGTTAAAACAATCCTATACCTAGTGTCACTTAAATCTAGATGACTCCTAACTGGTTGAGTCGAATTGATTTGCTTGATTCACCTCCCTCACCAATCAAACCAAGTTGGCCAGTCAGTGTATAGCTAGTGGGGGCGCTTCCGACAGAGTCGGTGCCAATTAGACAACCACGTCGCTTGGAAGACTTTCGTCAACACAAAAACACTTTCTAGAAACCAAATTGAATTCAATTAGCTTCAGGTCATAGCAAGTCAAACCAATCTCCTCCTTAATTGAGTCTGAGTCCTTAGAGGCCAATGTCTAATTGATTTTAAATTTAGGCTTAGGTGACACTTTAGGATTGTGGTTTGTGGGCCACGGGAGGGTGATGAAATCCCCACCGTATCTTTGCCTACGGAGTTGCCCTTAAAGTAGTTTAACTTAGATCTAGTAAAGATAGTCAAACAATGGTCTTTTTAATGGGGGCAATTTCAAGGTTGTATGCAAACTAAAGTATATGCTTAAATGCAATCGTTAAAATCGCGATACGTACCTTGCCTCCAGCACTCTTCAACAATAAAAAAATAATTTGAAAGAATTTAGCAAGAATAATGCAAGCAAAACATTATATGATGCATGCACTAAGGTCTTTCTAATTTTGTCAATTTTAGGTCCGAGTTGAATTATTGCCAATTATGGAATTGTAAACCCTAACACATGCAATTCTACGAAAGGAAAGTTTTCAACAATTCAGATTTTACGAGAAAGGCAAGAAAAGTTACCTCCGCAATGCTCAGTCGGGTTCGCCGCCCGCTCTCGGAGATTCCAGTAGCTTAATGCGACCACCCAGAGATGCCGACGATGCCCCAGAAATTTGAAGACCAGAACCCACACTGGTGCGGCGATTCCGCCGCAAGCCACCTTGTAGATGCGGCGATTCCGCCGCCCAAGTGTCTCAGAACGCTCCCGGATTTCGCCGCGCGCTCTGTTGTCTCCTGCTACACAAATTCAAATACTTAGATCGCGCACAAGGTAGACAGGATAAAATCGAAAACACAAAAACACAAAATCTGCGTCGCCTCCCCGGCAACGGCGCCAAAAACTTGATGAGAATTAAATTTATACCGCAAGTGCACGGCCGCGTTGAAGCGGTGGCAAGTACGGGTCGAACACAAGGAGGGAGAGATTTCGTTATTTTTTTGTTATTTCGATTGGGGGAAAGAAGGAGAGAAGAATCAATTGGGTTTTTAGGTTTTTGGATTAAGTAGCTAAACATGCACAAATAAAACTAAAACAAGAAATAAGAGAGAAATCCGTTGGATGGAGGTTTAGATTTAGGTTTAGATCAGAGAATTACTGAAACTTATTGTAAATCATGTTAGTTATGAAGCATTACAAGATAAATGACTTAACATAAACTCAAGTAATCAAAATATACTAATCATGAACTTAAAATAATAACATGCAATTCATCTTCTCTAACCCTAAATCCGTCACCTCCACCCTTTGGAAAGAGTTAGAAACTCATGGAGGGAGGAAGAAGAAGGGATCCTAGAGACATTAAAAGAAAAGAGAAACAAAACAAAATAAAACAGAAATTTATTACTAATGATCCAAGACCAAAGGTTCAAAGATGTGTTACATTCGTGCTACGAGGCTATTTATAGCCGATACAAGGGATACCAGTATATGAAAGGAAATTACACGTGGCGACACAGGACTGGACAAAATTTGGGGACGCGGATCGACAGGGGTGCGGCGGAAACGCCGCAGATTGTAGGTGTTGTGCGGCGGAAACGCCGCACAATCTGGTCTGATCGGGTCCGGATTTTGGCTGTGCGTTTATGGTATGATTTGATCCTCCTTTGCGCGTCTGGATTGATTCTTTCCATTGTCTTGAGCTCCGAATTAATTCCTTCCATTGTTGGGATTTTATTTTTGACTTTTCTTTTGACTTCTCCAACACAATAACTTGGCCCTTTTATTTTGTAGTCAGGTCCTTGACATTTTGCACTTAAGCCCCTGACCTTTTTGTGATTAGCTCCTTGAATGCTTTTGTGCTTGGATGCATTTCCATTTGAAACCCGATAAACTTGAACTTGTCTTTATGATAGAAATGAATCTTTTGCACGCGTTTTATGCTCGGGATGTGGGTAATTTGTATTCAGGTCCATGTATTCTGTAAACAAGGCTAAACACATACCTTAGTAGCATTTATTGAATTAAAAGCAATCTAAATGAAAGACATATGATGCAATGTATGCAATGCATCAGGCGCCAAAAACTTGATTGATCGTTTTATATTAACCGCAAGTGCACGGTCGCGTTGAAGCGGTGGCAAATACGGGTCGTCCAGTAGGAGGTGTGTCGACGATTGGTTTGTTCGAAGGCGAGAGGTAAAAAGAAGGAGAGAAAGGATGGTTACACTAAACTACAGTAAGATACAAAAATGAAATGGAAGAAAAGCAAGAAAACTAAACCCCAAAGGGGGTAGAGAACTAATGTGAACATAAAGAAGTGTGTGTGTGTGTATGAAACCATAAAACTACATTCAACTTTGCCTCCACATGAATTAAGATAAGACTACATCATTAAAACATACAAGACAATAATTGGAATGAAGCTACATGAACTCAAGTATAAAGACTATACCCTACTATGCCTCCACATGAATTAAGATAAGACTACATCATTAAAACATACAAGACATTAGCTAAGGTAAAGGCAACAAGAGCACATACACTACAAATTGTGTTTCCAATATTAACTTCATCGATATCCTAACCTTATCATTCCCCATAAAATAGGTTCACTAATCAAAGCATAAGCTAAGCTTCATTCAAGAGCATTAGCATATCAAAGATAAGAGTGAAAACCTATTAGATGGTTATGGAAATCATATAAAGCTCAAGGGATAAAGATAACATACACTTAATACACTACATGATTATATCACATATTTTTCCACCCCCCAAATGGGGATGGAACTACTCACTACTCATTACACTAACTATATTAACAAAAGAAAGCATAATACTGAAATGAAAGTTAACTAAGAAGACAAGAAGTATTAAAGAAACATAAAAGGAAAGGAAAGACTAAACAAACATGCACAAATTAAAAGACAAGATTAAAAGAAACTAGAAAAATTATTTTATTAACAAATGACTCACATTGAAGGTAACATTCTTCTCCACCTTGAGTTTTTGCTTCAAGGTTCACTCCTTAGTAGAGAGAATGCCACCAAGCAATGGGGTGATTACAATGGAAAGTGAAAAGTTCTATTTATAAGCATGGAAAAAGCTAATCGGGGACAATCCAAGTCCAGGAGAAAGCTTAGCGGATCTGGGGCTATATGGACCGCCAATTAGCGGTCCAAGACCGCCAATTGGCGGTCTATAAACTTCAGATCGAGTTGCTTTTGGTTGTGGGCTTTGCTTGATGGATTTGTTGGTCTTGGATGCATCTACTTGGTTTGTTGGAGCTCCGACCCAAATCGAATTGTCAAAATACTCCACATGATGGTGTGGAGTTTCCTGTTTTGCTCTTAGGTCCTTCGGTCTTACGATCAAGTCCTTCTCCATTGCATCTCAGTCCCTAGGTCTCACAATTAAGTCTTTTTTTCCTGCTTTTGGGTCCTTTCATGGCTCTTCTCTTCAAACCTATTTATTCCTGAAAACTAAACATAAAACTCGTAACATAGCATTTGTTTAGGTGAAAGATAATGGATATAAGATACAAATATAAACATGAAAATGATGCCAATCAATCGCCTTCTTATTGATTGCGTTCTCATCTTCGTCGGGGTTGTTTTCTTCCCTCCCTTCATGAGGAATGTTGACTTCCTCAAGGGGATCAAAAACATCATAAAAAATGTTTGTAGCAGGGAGAGGAGTTTCCGATCCTGCAGGGTTAGCTAGATGATCTTCATTGGGTTTAAAATATGGTTCGTCCTCAAATAAGGATACATCACGAGAAATATACAACTTACAATTTTTGAGATCATAACATTTGTACCCCTTTTTTTGAACAGAATAACCAAGAAAAATAGTTTTAACAGAGTTACAATCAAACTTGTCGATTCTTCTTTTGTGGACAAAGCAAGTGCATCCAAATATCTTAAGATGATCAATATGCATTTTTCTATCGTTCAAGATTTCTAAAGATTGTTTGTTTTGAATTGTTGGACTTGGGAGACGATTTATAATATATGTAGCAGTAAAAACAACTTCAAACCAAAAAAATGGAACATTATTTTGAAATAGTAAGGACCTTGTGACGTTTAAAAGATGTCGAATTTTCCTTTCGGAAACACCATTTTTGTTCAAGTGTATTAATGCATGTAGTTTGATGGAAAATACCTTTTTGTTTTAGGAAATTTTGAAAACAACTAGTTGTATACTTAGAGTCATTAGCTGACCTAAGTGTTTTTATTCTGGTGTTATACATGTTTTCTACAAATGCAACAAATTCACAAAAAATAGAAAACACATATGATTTAGCTTTTAGCAAGTATAACCAAGTAGTTCGAGAAAAATCATCAATAAACGTAATGAAATATCTAAATTCATTATACGATTCCACAAGAGCTGGCCCCCTATATATCTGAATGAATCATCTCAAGGGGTTGACATGCCTTATTTGTAGAAGGATAAAATGGTAATCTAGTTTGTTTTGAAAAATGACATATATCGCAACACAATTCAGATATGATTAATGGAAATAATTGTTTTAAAACCATATGTGGTGGGTGACCTATCCTTTTGAGCCAAAGTTCAAGATTCGACACTTTTTTAACATGCAATACTTTGTTTGATTTATCAAGAATATAGAGGTCGTTCCTGAGAATGTCCTTACCAATCATCTTTCATGTGACACGATTCTGAAAAATCACATCAAAAGGTGTAAAAATCACATTGCAATTTAAGTTTTTAGTGATTCTTGCAACAGAGAGTAAGTTCGATCCAAAAGATGGTACATATAATATATTTTCATTATGTTGTTCAGCAAATTCATATCACTTATTCCTTTTATTTCGACATGGTCGCCATTTGCAATAATAACAGATTTATGCGAATTTAAGTTGGTTTTGACATTATTTAACATATTTAGGTCTCCTGTCATATGGTATGTGGCACCTGAGTCTATAATCCAACTTGAATCATTCAATAAATTAAGGGGTTTTTTGCTATTCTGTCACTCAGAAACAATTGATTTCCTTAAATATCATCCAGTTACGACTATTTATCCAGGAGCAACTAAAAAAATAATTTAACATCCAAAATGTCATTATGATATTTTTATGTCACTCCGTTAACGGAAAACGTTAACGGAGTTACTATTCCGTTAACGATGTTACAAATATTAATATAAATTTGTAAATTTTACAATTTCACCCTCAAAAACTTAATTAATTTTCCTCATCTTTTTTGTTATTCTGCCACAAACACTTGATTTCCTGAAATGTCATCCAGTTAATTAATTTTTTTTTCTCATCTCTTTCTTTTTTTCTCTCTCTCCTCTTTGTCCTCTCTCTCCTCGGTATGTTCCTCTTCAGTATCTTCCTCCTTAGTATCTTTAACCACTCTCCCTCCTCAATATCTTCTCTCTCTCATCTCTCTTCGACAATCCAAAGAGGATACAATGAAAAATCTAGGCGAGATAAGAGAGAGGAGGGAGAAATAGGAGAGAGAGAAGAGAAAGGAGAGAGAAAGAGGAGAGAGAGGACAAAGAGGAGAGAGGGAAAAAAGAAAGAGACGAGAAAAAAAAATTAACTGGATGACATTTCAGGAAATCAAGTGTTTCTGAGTAGCCGAATAGCAAAAAATCCAAAAAAATAGATGACAAAAAAATTAATTAAGTTTTTGAGGGTGAAATTGTAAAATTTACAATTTAATATTAATATTTTTAACACCGCGGAACAAAAAATCATAATGACATTTTGGATGTTAATTTTTTCCGTTAACAGAGTTTTTAACTCTGTTAACGGAAAAAGTTAATAAATAGAGTGACATAAAAAAATCATAATGACATTTTGGATGTTAATTTTTTTTTAGTTGCTTCTGAATAAATAGTCGTAATTGGATGACATTTCAGAAAATCAAGTGTTTCTGAGTCGTAGAATAGCAAAAAACCCATAAATTAACAATATTTACAGCGTAATTGGATGCATACCTAAATGGCTACTTGTATTATGATCCTTGCTTTGATTTTGTAGCAGGTGATTGAGATGGCCTAGTTGTTGGTGATGATCTACTGGATCCAAGGACCTGGACACGGTTGCACCAGTAGTTCCTCTCCTCATCTCATCATGTCGGATCCGGAGCATGTAGGCTTGCAATCGGATGCGATAAACCCACGAGAAATCGGGTCAGGTCCGATTGCTCCCCATTTGCCTCGTTTCTCCCTCCCGTTAGGGTTTCCAAACTTGGATCCGCCGCCACCGCTGGTGGAGCCCGAGTCGCCGCCGCCGCCGCTCCTGTCTCCCTTCGCCGGTCGGAGGTGTGGGTACAGGAACTTACACCTATTCTTGTTGTGCCCTTGCTTCTTGCAATTTTCGCAGTACTCATCCCTGCCGTATCTTGGTTCTTGGAAGATTGCCGAATCCCCATTCCTGCCGTATCGTGTTGCACCCAAATCCTGTTTCAGTATACGTGCTTCCCAGACAATAACCGTTGTGTAATATGGGTACTTTGTTTGAGTGAGCTTTTCCCAAGTTAGATGTTTTCGGTTGAAAATCTATCTATCACCCGATACATTCATAACATGTGGTAATGAGTTTTTCAGATAATGAACTGAGCAATGACTCCAACGACCCACAACAGATCAAGGCCAATTTTTCTCAAATCATACAACTTAACATACAATGTAGTACATTTAGTTGGTTTTGTTGTAGCACGTGAAATGAAAGCTTTACATTTCAGGAGTTCAGGACCCTACCACAAACATCCTATTACACTTACGAACCTGAGATGAAATATTCTAGATCCTGGTTGGCTCATGTTTGGGGTCTCATTCTGTAACAAAGTCATGTTGTGCTTTGGTTTGGTCCAAACCTGACCCAAATTGCTTTTGCTTGTGCACTCTAGCAAAATGCTTTTGTCATTTGGTTTAATTTTCACCTTTGTCCCTGCACCACGATGACATATAACATGACAGTTTGCGTTGTTTTGAAAATTCATCTTGCTTGTGCTTTGGTTTAAAATTCAATGTTCCTGCCCTTTTCTTCATTGTGGTTCACAATTTTAAGCTTCAAGTAGTGATGAACTGATATTCTACTTGGTCTTGGTTTCTTAACTTTAACATTGTCCTCGTTGTAGGTAGGCTTTCATGTCAAATGGTGTTTCAGTAAGATAAGGGATCGCTGAAATGGCCTTAAAAACTTCACCATACAAGCCTGCACCGAATAATATATCAGCTGCCCATGTTGTGGGTTTGCCTGCTCTTGCAACTCCGTCAAAGATTATGTTCTCCCATGGGGCTCATCCAAGAATGGGAACCTTGATATTTGGAGGTACGTGCATTTTAGATGATGATAGTAGTCTTTGCTTGAGATTGAGTCATTGTACGTGTGCCTATGATTTATGATGCATGTATACTTTAGAGAGGTAGACATCATTGTGCAAGTTTCCTACATGTCTAGGTTAAGAACCTGCTGGCACATGTTATTACTAACATTATTGCTGTGCAACCACTTAAGCAGGAGAGATCCTTATTAAACTGTTCAAAAAGAAAAGAATAAAAAGATATCATATGAAAATTGGAAGTCATTATGGTGCCGTTATCAGATGTTCCTATCGGTCATTTTCGGGATAAATTTAGGTTCTTCCCATTAATGGAATTATGTTACATTGAACAGGAAAAAGGGATCCAAAAATTGATTCCTTTTAAAGTTGAACTAATACTATTGCTTGTATACTTTGAGATCCTTCGTACCTTGATGAAGCCATTATACATTATATATGTTACTTCCTACAATCACACTTGATTACTAATCAAAACTTAAAAACAGGAAAAAGGGATCTGGAAACTGATTCTTTTTTTATCGGATCCGGAAACTGATTCTGAAATTTGAATTCTTAATACAAATAATACTATAGCTTGTATATAATGTACTTTGAGATCTAATACACGTTATATTTATTTTTACCGACAATCCAATTTCATTCAGCCAAAAGGTCCGAAACTTGATCTTTGGTCATTTAGCATTGATCATAATGGAGCCATTCTTAGTTTCCAAATAACTTGCTGGTTATTTCCCTTCAGGACGACTAGGTTCTCATTTGTCAGCTTCGTGTGCTTCCCTATTGAGCGGAGAATACGGAAGCCTTGCCTCTGTTATTCCGGCTCTTCCAAGAAGGGAGAAGACAACTTCATTTGTGCCAAAAGCTTCAAAGGATGTGCCCTACAGCTTCCGTTACCCACCAATGACCAAAAAGCCCAAGTGGTGGTGGAGGACCTTAGCTTGCATTCCATATCTTATGCCTCTCCACGAGACCTGGATGTATGCTGAGACAGCCTACAATCTCCACCCATTTTTGGAAGATTTCGAGTTCATTACATACCCATTTCTTGGATTCATCGGAAAGCTGCCTTCTTGGTTTCTGATGGCTTACTTCTTTGCAGCCTACCTTGGCATAGTGAGAAAGAAGGAATGGCCTCATTTCTTCCGCTTTCATGTTGTCATGGGTATGCTTCTTGAGATTACCCTTCAGGTTTTCGGGACTGTGAGCCGTTGGATGCCATTGTCTGTGTACTGGGGTAAGATTGGAATGCACTTCTGGACTTCATTATGCTTTGCATATCTCTTCACGGTGCTTGAATGCATGCGCTGCGCTCTTGGCGGCATGTATGCTGATGTTCCTTTTGTTTGTGATGCGGCTTATATCCAAATTCCTTATGACTAATGATCTTGGGGTGCTTATTAGTGTGTGCAATCCTGTAGGCATTTGAACTGCAGAAGTAGAAATTTTCTTGCTAAGTGGTGATTTTCCAACCTGTCTACCACCACCTTTTTGTTAGTCTGATCTTGTAGAATTGGAAATGCTTTATTTTAGTCCGTTCCTTTGTTGTAACATGTTCAGTACTATAGAAGAGCAGAACGTTTCCAATGCCTCTTTCGTGCTTTCTGCATGGTTTGCTTGTCCAAGGGAAATCATTTTTCATGCTTCTTAATTTATTACCAAGACTAGATCTTCTACTTCTCTTACGGCAAAAATAACTGAGGTCGTCCCGCCCCCAGACCCAGTCGTATGGGTTGTCACCCCCTCATGGGAGGGGGACCGACAGGGTCGTCAATCATGAGCAGAGTTTTTAAAGCAATTTTTTTGTTTTGTTTTTTTTTTAAAATTATTTTGGTTTTGTTTTTGAAAATACGTCTTCTAATTGTTTTGAATCTTTTTTCCAAGATTAACTCCAAAATAATGTGTAGCAGAGAGATAGGTTGTGGTTATGAGGTGAATATTGTAGGAAAAAGAAGAAAGTGAGTTGGAAAAAGAAAGTTGACATGATAGAGAAATAGTTGATTTGGAAGAGAAGATGATGATCAAATCAGTTTCTATTTCTTTGATGGACTGAGTGAAATTTGCTGTCAAACCGTGTTTTTAGTGTCCACTGAAGACGGTGATCTTCTGAATAATAGAAGGCGGAGTGATCATACCATACCAATAGCTCGAAACTTTTCTACCGAAGATGCATGTTGCATATATTACAAGTTTTGCAAATAAAGCAAAATCACTCCGTTATAGAAAGTAGATATTGGAAATGTGCTGTTTACAACTGGGTAAAGCAATTATGGAATCCTCCTGTTGTTACAAAAAAGGATTCTACAACAAATGACCGGCCGTACTGTATCTGGTTAGCCACAAACATAGGAATTAAGGAAAAGCACTTCGTTAGGGCCCGTTCATCCATATTTCCGGTGGAAAAATTAAACGGTAACGTTAATGTAAGCTAACAAAATTTGCAATTCATATTCCAAAGCATAATATACAGTTTGTTAACAAAGCTAAAGTAGACTTTTTTTCAATCATAAGTTACGGCTATACATATCCGTCATTGGTGTTGATTCGCCAATATTAGCACAAATTTAATTGAATTTTACCACCATTTGCCCCTGCATCCATCATTCCTCATCTAGGACCATTTCTGAGTTAGTTGTACAGTCTCCTTGCCATCGCTTGAAGCGCAAGTGTCTTTTACCATCACAAAACAAAAACTGTTTCAGAATTCCAGGAGATTGGCATTCTTGCCTTTTGCCGTGGAGAAAATTACCTGATCCTAAAATGATATGACTATGTAACTCCTTTGATGAATCTTTGTTCTTCCATCCCGACGAAGCTTGAGCCTCTCCTTTTCTTCACATTCATCATCTCCATCAACTCTCTAACTTGCTCAACGTCGTTCCATTTTCTCCCCATTGCATACATATCTGCAACAAGACTATACAAACCACCATCATCACTACCCACCATCACCAACTTTACAATTTGCTCCCTAACCTTATTTGCGAAAAATTCAGTCTTTGTGCACCTTGCAAGCCGTCAAAAGAGAAGTCCATACTCTTGATCACTTCAAGTGCCTCCTCAAGAAATCCAGCCTTCCCCAACACATCCACCAAACACCCGTAGTGGTGAATGCTTGGCTGCAACCCAAACTCATTCGTCATATCACTGAATGCCTTCTTGGCCTCCTTGACTAGACCCAAGTGGCAACATGCACTTAGAAGGCTTGTGAAAATTATCTCATTAGGCCTTACACCCACTCGTTTCATCTCCTCGAACAAAGTAATTGCCTCCTCCCCTCGCCCATGCAATGCCAAGCCACAAATCATCGCTGTCCAGGATGCCACATTGCGCTCAGGCATATTCTTGAATAGTGCCAAAGCACTCGTAAGACATCCATTTTTCCCGTACATATCCACAAATGCAGTCCCCAAAGCTATGGACATCCCCAATTTGTTTCTAATGCAATAAGCATGCAATGATTTCCCCAACAACGCCATGGAGCCCATAACTGCAAAACCTGAGCAAGGAGTGGCAATTCAGTCACGTCAGCACAATCTTGTTCTGCGATTTAACAATCATGGATTTACCAGATATCAGATATGATTAATATCAGATATTATTATAATTACGCATAAATATGACACGTTAGTCTTACCATGTCAATAAATGTTTAAAACATCAGGTCTCTTGTATTATGAAAAGCTGCAATCTCTGCCTACATCAAGAGAAATCGTGTGGATACTCACCTTTGTTGTAACAAATAGCTATAATATCCTTAACCAACACAAAAAACTACTAGCCTTAGTTACTTGCAACTATACACCATCACAACCAAACCAACCATGATATAACAATGATAACATCTACCAAAATAGACTTCATCCTCTCTAACTGTATCTTAATTGTATTCCTTTAAATTGTGCCTTCGTCCAAACTTGTCGTACTTACCTAAAAGTAAAGCTCACAGTTCCTGTCACCTTGTCATGAATACCACTGAGTTCACAAAATAATTATTTTGGTAAATTATTAGCTCGTTTATGACGATTCAAGAAGAAAGAGTATAAAATGGCCAAGAAAAGATTCGACAAATAAACAGGACCACAACACACTACAGCTTATACATGAAAAATCAAACATTTAACTCCACAATAGACGGTCACAATTTAACACCAGCTTTGTATTACCAGAGTCTAATGCGCTCGCCAACAACGGCTTGACGTAGTTCTCACAATCCACATTTATCAAAACCTGTTACGGTAGCCAACAATTATTTTTTACTTACAGAAAGACACTAAAATGTCTAGACAAACTTACACAAGAATGCATCTTATATATTATAGAAGTGTGAGTGGAGTGATCCAAAATATTATAAACCTTAGAGGCCCCAAAATTATCTGACATGGGACTTTTCTCTAAGACACAGCCATTATTTATGTATCCATTAAACGTTACAAAAACAAATTAAATTCTCAAGCACACCTGAAAGCAAGGAGATAATAGTAAGAGCACATTTAACAGCGCCCGGGCTACCCCCGGGCGCCCTGCACTCTCTCTCTGCCACGTCAGCTCACCCAACCCACCCAAAAAATCCCCTTATCCATGCCCAGGCTACCCCCACCCACCCTACACTCTCTTTCATCCACATCATTTCTTAATTAAACAAATTTAATTCTCACACAACATTTAACAAAATACATTATATATAAATCTAATTCTAATTACATTATAATTATAATTCGCGATATACTTATTATTACTATTAATTAATTAACAATATTAATCACTATTAAACACAAAATTTTGAATATTTGAAATTTGAATATTTGAATTTCGAAACGCGTGTGACTGCACAGTATACGCGTGATTGCACAGTATACGCGTGAATCAAAAGTAGTCCGCGTGAATCTACAGTATACGCGTGAAACAAAATAGTCCGCGTGAATGTACAGTATACGCGTGAAAGAAAAGTAATCCGTGTGATTGCACAGTGTCTAATTTTTTCTCTATATATACCCTACACAAAAATCACCTTATGGTTTGTATTTCCCTTAGCTTGTATTTCGGGTTGTAGTAGTCCGTATGGTTTGTATTTCCCTTTAACATATGTTTGTATTTCGGGTTGTAGTAGTCCGTATTTCGTATGGTTTGTATTTCGTATTATTAATGTATTGTTGTTATGGTATTGTTGTATTAATTTTTTTCCTATTTAACTTGAAATTGTTGGTTCTGGAAATTTCTTAATTTTAATCACTTACAAAAAATTATTACCCCACATTTATAACAAACACCCAATCCATTAATAACAAAACCAAAACAAAAAAAAAATTCAATTTTTTTTTTTTTTAACCAATGGGAGGGGGACACGTGTCCCCCTCCCATGGGCGCCCGGGCGTCTGCCCGGGACGCCCACCGCCCGGGCGGGTGGCCCGGGCGGGCGCCCCACGGGCGCCCCGCCCGTTAACGGGGGTGCGCCCGGGCGCCCGACCAGGGCGCCCGGGTGGGGCACCCCCGTTAAGGGTGCCCTAATCCCATCCGGCCCACACCCGGAACTCCACGTCATCTCCCTAAAAAAACCCATCGCCCTTCCACACTCCCCTGTTCTCATGAGCCCTCCAATGACCGCCGACCACGACGCCACATCCCTCTCGGGCATTTCCTCAAACACCTCCATGGCCCTCCGCACCTCCCTTTCCTCAAGTACCCAGTGAGCACCACGTTCCAGGTAACAACCGTCCTGGCGGCTTCGGGGATGTCTTGGAAGAGGGCAGGGGCGTCGGGAAGGACGTAGCGGGAGAGGAGGGTGGTGGCGACGTAGGCGTGGAGGGAGGGGAGGGTGGAAGGGGTGGTGAAGCGGAGGAGAGAGACGGCGGAGGAAGGCGGCGGGGTGTGGCTCTAGAGGAGGAGCTTGTAGAGGGTTAGGGATTCCGCGGGCGGTGGTCGCCGTTTGAATTCGGTTGTTAGGTTCGTGGTGGGGCCCCTAAGTTGACGGAGGAGTAGTTCTTACTTACTGGACCATTCTTAACGGGTCGGCGCCTGTCGGGTGGGCGCCCACCCAGGCGTGCATTCGGGTGTCGGAGCACCCGAATGGATGCCCGGGCGTCCATCGGGCGGGGGGCACGTGTCCTCCTCGTCAATTTTTTTTTATATATTTTAGTATAGGTTTTGTTATTATATTTAATTGATAATGTATTAGGTATTTTTTAGTAATGTTGGGTGATAAATTTTTATTATTGTTGCAACGGATTAGATTACAATGAATTTTTTGGAAGTGATTAAGATTTAAAAATTTCCACATCAAATAATTTTAAGATCCAAAAAATTCCACTGGGCGAGACCCCCGAACGACCGGTCGATGTGGTTTAATAATATGATCTAAGATGATTAACTCATGATCTAAACACATGATTAGGGTTAATTGATAATGTATTGGGTATTAATTGATAATGTAGTAATTTCAATTAATAAAAATGTAATTTGTTAAAATGTGGGGTAAGAATCAAAATTGTTTAATTAATAAATGACGTGGAGGAAAGAGAGTGTAGGGTAGGTGTGGGTAGACCGGGCATGGTTACGGGGGGTTTTGGGGTGGGTGGGGTGAGCTGACGTGGTGGAGAGAGAAGCTGACGTGACGGAGAGAGAGAGAGCATGACGCCTGGGGTAGCCGGGGCATGGTTAAACATGCTCTTAGGGTGTCAGTTCGATACTGATTTAGGTTGAGTTTGGATGGGATTCTTGCGAGAATTCAGATTCTATGCGACAAGGTGATAATTCAGATTCTAAATGAATTTAAAAATGTGGGAATTTAGAATCTTGATTCCTAAAAATATCAAAATTCATTTTGAATGGAAAAAAATATTGCTCATGATTCTAAATGTTAAATGACAAATATACTCGTAGATTTAAATTTATATTGTTATTAGATTACTATTGTAAGATATAATAAGATTTTTTTACTAACTAGAATATTTACTAATGTAGAAATATTTATGTTATTTTCTAATATTAAAAATTATCATAAAATACAATGTTATATGAAATTTATCTAATAAATATCAGAAAATATGAAAATATGTCCGGATTAAAATATATATCGTAAAAACATCAAGTTTATTAAATAAATATCGTAAATTCATCAAGTTTATTAATATATATAATATATATATGACATTTATAGTTTCTAATTAGAAAATTATCGAATAAAAATATTAAAATATTAAAGTATTAAGATAAACAGATTTGAGGGTAATATGGTAAATGTGACTGGAATTTGGATTCTTGTAAGAAGCTATAAAAATTCAACTTTTTTTTCCTATATAAATTTCGTTGTTAAGAATCATACATTCTTACAGAATATGGAAACTGATTTTCTGTTTGTGAAACACATTTGGATTCTTACCAGATTCTTGTTGGAATCCATCTAAGAATATGTTGTCAAACGCACCTTAATTTTGGTCTCAGATTCTTCCAAAGTTTTATTGATTTCGAGTTGATTTCCATTGTTTGATAAATTTGATTCCATCTGTCGATTCTAGTTGGAACTCAAAAATTTATTCGAATTCAACTTGATACTCGATTCTGGTTTATCTTGAAATAAAATAATAAAGTGAAAAATTAAAAATCTTCAAACTTGGATCAGTAAATTAACTGGTTCGGATTCGAAATAGATCCAGCTCGACTAAAGATTATTATTGTTCAATTTGTATTTATTTGACTCGACTCGACTTGTTTATACCCTCTGTCGGAGAGAATTAGATTTCCCATGAAAAAATCGTGGTCTCACGTTTCTCTCTCTTCGTGGAATGGGAAACAAAACTTATTTTGGATACCTCAAAGTAGATTTCACGGTTACTTGCACCTGGAATCGATTCTTAAGAATTCAAAACCAATTGACCCTCAGATCAAGTTACAGTACTGCAAACACTAGAATCTTAAGACAATCGAGCTGTAACGTGAAGAAAATAAATTACCGAGGTAATCAGAACCAAAGAAGGTTTTACATTATCCTTAATTATTTTATGTTTGTGTTCTTATATTATTTTTTTGTATTTGATTTGGTTTAATATTTATTTATCTTTTTCATTATTTCAAAATACTAATAACAAAAATATATTATTTTTACATTTTATTGTAAAATCCAGTGATATACACAAACAATAGAAATTTGAATTCCATCAGAATCTAAAACAAGCACAAACAACAGAATTGGTCAAACGAAATTTTAATTCCGCTAGATTCTGTTTTCCATTTGACCCCAGGATTCATTGTTCACCTGGTTCTTATGCACAAACACTCCCATAAGCAGATCTCAAAATCCAAATAGTTTTCGAAATCCGGTTTCTTTAAACTTTCAATATACGTACAAAGATTAAAAACAATCATTTGGGTGAACCTTGCATTTAGTTCTTAAAGTCCGTTACCCTCAAATAATGGTTATCATGTCCCTCAAGATTGGTCAAGGAGTGCTTCTCAGATAAGCTTGCGGTAGGGTGTTTTTGAGACAATACTTTTGTATCCACAGAAGTAAATAGGAATTAAAGCAATGGGGAATTGAAGTTCGCTTTCTATTATTGATTGGAGTTCGTATTTGACGAGATTTCCATCAGCTTTCCACGAGACCATATGAAATCATAAAAAAATCTGAGTATCTATTTATTATTGTATGGCTTCTCACTTCCAACGTATATATATTTATTATTGTATGACCCAACACAAAAATGCTATTCCACATTCTTAGACTAATGTTCGTATACCAATAACACTGTATTGCCTAAGCGAATTCTTCAATAATTGACCAAGAATTTGGTTACACATCGTTTTCGCAACATTTCCCCCCGAACTTTACTAAACCTTCTGCGCCAACTCTCAACAATCTCTCTAGTCTCTCTCCTTGCAAAACATACATCTTGACCACTTCTCTGGAAATGGACCCAAGCCATGCACCATTGTCACTCTCCATTTGTTTGCTGGTACAATAGATTGCCCCTAGACCAATCATATTATCAAGCCCAATCATGAGTTATTCATGGGCCTCATTATTAGCCCAGTCACAGTACTCATTATTTGATTTTATCCTTAATCTATCCTTATCCACGTTGGTGTGAAGAACATTCTATTCAAATGTACCGCCAATTGTTGAATTTGTGTTTGCGTATGTTATTATTTATTGATATTGAATTTACAAACGAGAGGAATATATAGGCTACATAATGGCCGTAAGAGGAGATTTGAGTTTCCTGTTACTAGAGATCGTGATTTACTATACGTGTATTTAATCTTTGTTTCCTTTGGTGGAGATAGTCGTTGATGTTGATGAGGATCTCGTCCGTTGATTGGTGGTGACGACCGTTTGTGTCTGAGCCAACTTAATATTTTGACACTTTCCCTCAAGTTGGGTATGGAAGAAGTTGAAGAATCTCAACTTGTGAATAATGCTATGTAATTGTTTCTGGTCCAAAGATTTGGTGAAGATGTCCGTGAGTTGGTCTTTGCTTTGAATATAGGGAACTTTGATTTCTTTGTATTGGATTTCTCTCTCTGATGAAATGGTAGTCCACCTCACCTCTATGTGCTTCGTTCGTTCGTGAAATATGACATTGGAGGCGATGTGACGAGCAACATGATTATCACAATACATTTGCATAGGCTCCGAGTAGGAAACCTTCATTTCTTTGAAGAGTTGTTTGAGTCAAATTAGTTCACTAGTAGTGGATGTCATGACCCAACATTCAGTTTTAGGATTTCGTGCCCTTATGTATGTATATATTTTAAAAAATTATACATGCATACAAGATCATTTTTCATATTTTCAATAATTTTATATACATTGTTTTACATTTATTCTAATATCATATTATTCACATATATATTAAAAATATATAAGATGGTCATACTCAAAGAATCTCTATTTTTTATGAAAATCCGGAGTTGTGTCACACATCGAATCGCCAGTTGATTCGCCTCCAAGTGTTCACCAAACTCTAAACAAGATTAGAGAGAAATGAGCTAGCTTATTCAATCTCTAAATCAAGCTTAGAATCTAGCTAATAACCCCTCTAAAGCTTCACGAGATTTTGATCTCCAAAAGCTCGAAAAATTAAGAGAAATTTGGATGGATTTGTGGAGAGGTTAGGGACAGAGAGAATTTTTGCATTAACCTAAACAAATAGGGAGAGTTGACCTATTTATAGACTATCCAAACACCCACATCGTGGGATTACCACTAACCCAAGTTCCATTGTTTTTCTCTCCCAAAAACCAATCACAAATTGACACATAATCATCCTCAAAACCGTTTGACCATAATTGGAATAAATCCAACACATCATCAACACTAATATCTTAATAATTCTAAGCAGAATCGTGCCGAACGGTCGACTGAAATCACCAATTGGTCGACCGAACGGTTAAGATTTTTCAGGTTTGGTCGGATCGTGAGCGAGACAGTCGACCAAATATTCATAAGAAAAAGTCCCTGGAAAAATTCGATCGAACCACGTCTCACTCCGGTCGACCGTTTACTCACCAAAAAAATTCCTGGTACATTTCGGTCGGCCGTGTCCCTATCCTGGTCTACCGTTTATCACCAAGATATCTCCTGGAGATTTTCGGTCGACCGTGTACTACGCCCGGTCGATCGATCCTATTATCATGACACATCCTGATAATTTCGGTTGACCACCCGCGTATTTGATCATTGTCCGGTCGATCGTTCTGAAGAAATCGGTCGACCGATCCCAAAACGGTCTACCGTTTTGACACTGATTTTGCCTTTGTCAAATTTTGGATTTACTTCCAACAAAATTTGATCATTCAGGTTTTTAGCAAACTCATATGTAATGTAATGTATCATACTATGTAATGTCAAACTATTACACCCCATAATACATACATCCTATATGAATTTATTCATGATTCTATTTATGTTATTATCACCACATATTGATCTTGTCGATTCACCACATATATCCCATTTCACATGAAACCCGATACAACATATGAACACAAAATCAAGCTTCTTGTTTCCTAGTTCTGTTGGATTTCGTGCCCTATTACATGTATATATTTTTTGATTTTTATAAACAAATAGGATCGAAACATTCATATTTTCTTCGATTTTCATATAGACATGCATTTGTTTGTCCTAATTATTTAACATGCATTAGAACAAACAATTGTAAAGAGGATCATACCTAGAGGTTCTCTAAAACCTCTTGCAGATCCGGAGTCGCATTGACGGTCGAATCGCCCGGTGGATTGCCTCCGAGTATTCACCAAACTCTAAACGAGATTGGAGAGAGAAGAGCTAGCCTCTCAATCTCCAATAGGGTTTAGAATCCAATTACAAACTCCTATTTAGTTCCCTTGAGAAGATGGTCTCTGAAAACTAAAACTAATCTTAAGAATTAAGGAAATTTCGTGGAGAATTATGGAGAGAGATTTTTGCATGAGAAAACAATGAATTAATTAATGAGGTAATGAGATAAACTTGTATTTATAAGTTCTCTCCAAATTACCTATTCATGTGCAACCTCTTGCCTATGATTTCATGCAAACTTCCATCTAACCATCCATTATTTACTAATAAATAATCTTAGCCACGAATTAAATCAATTATGGACCAATTCCATGCAAGATCTAATTAATTCTTAAATTAATTCTGCATAAAACCGTCTGGACCGTTTGGAGATTCGGTCGACCGTTCGCAACAATAAAATATTTCATCGCAATGTTCGGTCGACCGACCGATAGATTCGGTCGACCGTTCCGAACAGACGAAAATTCTCTGTTATCGGTCGAGACGTGTCCGGTCGACCGTGCACCGATCGGTCGACCGTTCACTGTTAACCGGTCGACCGTTTGTGCACAGTACTGCAGACTTGTCAAATTTCGGTTTAACCCCTACAAAATTTGACATTTCGGGATTAGTAGTAAATTCACAACTTATGTAACATATTATCCTATGTAATGATAAATCATTACACCCCATAATATTTACATCACATATGAATTTAATTTAGATTCTAATTATGTTATTAATCACAACATAATTTTGATTTTTCTTGGTCACCCCATGTGTCATATTTTCTTCATGAAACCTGACACATCTTATGAACTCAAAATCCCCATTTTTCGTTTCCCAGTTTTGTGGTGCGACCTATGGGAGGATCTAAACTAAGTTGACAGTGATATTAAGAGTTTAATATCACAAGCTATAAACGGTATCTAGCTACACATTATAGCTCCCAATTAGTTAGATGTCTTAATTCCACTTGAATCAAAACCCGATCCATTTAGTGATGGACTGCACCACTTGTGTCCGTCCCTTGCCTCATGATATTAAGAATACACACAAAGTAGTATTGTGTCATCTTTGTATTAGTATTCATTGTGTCATCTTTGTATTTGTACTAATACAAAGATGACGCAATCATGGTAATTAACATGGGACATTAATTACCGAGTTAAGATTGTCGTGTTGGTCATAGATCATTGTAGCTCTACAAATGAGTGACAACACGGGTATACGAAAGAGTAAAATACTACTTTTGCATACTGAATAGACCTAATAAGTAAAACATTATAGAATTGTGTTTTCTGTGTCATTAATGTTTTACTGTGTCCTTGGTCCTTTGATATGAGACTTTTATCTGATCACTTAAGAATTGCTTGATTAGACTAGTGTCTTGAGCAATCGATGAGTGTAGTGTAAATGCATTAGTTGGTTAAGTATGACTTTCGTTGGAGAAGATAGTTAGTCAAAAGATTATCATTGCCCCTCTTAATTGAGTGATGATATTAGTGGGCCCCTTGATAAAGCAAAGTTATAATGTGCACAATGTGATTTGAGTTAAGTCACATATTTATAACTAGCTTAAAGAGATCAAGAAATGAATACTAATACAAAGATGACATAATACTACTTTGTGTGTATTCTTAATATCATGAGGCAAGAGACGGACACAAGTGGTGTACTCCATCACTAAATGGATCGGGTTTTGTTTCGAGTGGAATTAAGACATCTAACTAATTGGGAGCTATAATGTGTAGCTAGATACCGCTTATAGCTTGTGATATTAAGCTCTTAATATCACTGCCAACTTAGTTTAGATTCTCCTATAGGTCACACCACAAAACTGGGAAACAAGAAATGGGGATTTTGAGTTCATAAGATGTGTCGGGTTTCATGTAGAAAATATGACACATGGGGTGAACAAGCAAAATCAAAATTATGTTGTGATTAATAACATAATTAGAATCTAAATTAAATTCATATGTGATGTAAATATTATGGGGTGTAATGATTGATCATTGCATAGGATAATATGTTACATAAGTTGTGAATTTACTACTAATCCCGAAATGTCAAATTTTGTAGGGGTTAAACCGAAATTTGACAAGTCTACAGAACAGTGCTCCAACGGTCGACCGGTTAGCAGTAAACGGTCGACCGATCGGGCACGGTCGACCGGACATGTCTCGACCGATAACAGGGAATTTTCATCTTTTCGAACGGTCGACCAAAAGTAATCGGTCGGTCAACCGAACATTGCGATGGAATAATTCCTGTTACGAACGGTCGACCGAGTTATTGAACGGTCGACCGAAACCAGGTTCGAGCGGTCGACCGAACCTCCAAACGGTCGACCGGTCCAGACGGTTAATGCAGAATAAATTTAAGAATTAATTAGATCATGCATGGAATTGGTCCATAATTGATTTAATTCGTGGCTAAGATTATTTATTATTAAATAATGGATGGTTAGATGGAAGTTTGCATGAAATCATGGGCAAGAGGTTGCACATGAATAGGTAATTTGGAGAGAACTTATAAATACAAGTTTATCTCATTACCTCCTTAATTCATTCATTGTTTTTCTCATGCAAAAACTCTCTTTATAATTCTCCACGAAATTCTTAAGTTTAGTTTTAGTTTTTAAGAGATCATCTTCTCAAGGGAACTAAAGAGGGGTTAGTAATTAGATTCTAAACACTATTGGAGATTGAGAGGCTAGCTCTTCTCTCTCCAATCTTGTTTAGAGTTTGGTGAAATTTCGGAGGCATCCGGCGCAGCAACAAGTATCCTCAACGTCTCCGAATCTTCAAGAAGTTTTTGAGAACTTTTAGGAATAAATTTCGGAGTCCCTTTGTGTTTGTTTTAAAACTAGTTGTTAAAACAAACAGATGCATGCATGAAATAAATCAAAGAAAATTGTAATTGATCCTTATTATACATGAAAATTCAAAAAATATATATGTATAATTAAACATGAAATCCTACAGTGGTATCAGAGCTTAGGGTTCAATTTTCTCATGATTTAAGGCTGTAAACGAATTTAGTTTTCCATCTAGGATTTAAACTATTCGATTTACCGGTTTTTTCGGTCTATGAATGTTTGTTGATGTAATTCTCCATAATAATTCGTTCTGAATGTTTTAAGTGTTTTAAAACATGCCATGTAATTATTAGAATTAAGATTTAGACATTTGTCTAACTTGTAATAATTTCGTTTTAAGTATAAACGATTATTTTGTAAGAGAATCAACAAAACTGAAAAACTGTGGTTTATCTTTCCATTGGAAATTGGATGGACAGCGGTTCATAATTAATTTTTGAACTATGGATGCATGAAAAACGTTTTAAATGGATTTCAAAATGGTTTTCAAAGAATTGTTTGGGATTCTAGATGCTTGATAAACTAGGTTGGATAGTTTATAGCGATATTGCGTGCATGGATGCTCGAGTTGTTTTTGCAGGAATTGTGAGTTTATATGTTCCAAATCAGCGGCTATGAATGTTTATAATTGTTATAATACAGGGGCTTATGTATGTAAAAGCCAAATTCTCTATTTCCATCTTTTAGATAATTGCATATGCATATGAGAGGTTTTACATAGGACTTGCACTAGTCGATTTTTTATCGAATGTGAGGAGCATGATTATTTTATGTAAAATCTACATCTCCGGTGTAAGAGGAAGTCGCCGCTATAGCGCATCGATCGAGGATCGAGGATCGGGGATCGAGGATCGGGGATCGAGGATCAAGGATCGAAGGGAACATATAAACTCACATGATGTGGAATGTGTGAATGTTTAAATTCTGTTTTTTTAATTTCTGCTATGCATGTGATGAATGTGGTGAATGTTAGGATGTGTATGATTATTAATATGCATGATAACCTAAAATTCCAAATCACATGTAAATATATGAAATTGTCCAACAAAAATTAAGAATAATTTCCTTCTTATTTCATCCACTAGCAACCATTGATTGAGGGATACTCTGCTCGCCCTTAGCGGGAGATAACTCCCTCCATCTTTGGGAATAGTGGGAGATATAATGGTTGTCTGTTGTTGTGTCACGATTAAATGTATAAGGTGTGTTTCACCCTAGTGAACCCCAAGTATGTTTAGTTGTGAATACAATTGATAAACGTATCTCGTATCAAATGAAAATAAGTTTTCTTAACATTACCTAGAGCCCTCACTCGGTTTTGGGAATTTTTTTTTCTTACGAGGATAGGTCGCATTCCCTCATAATTAAAACGACAAGAATCACAAGAGTTTGAAGATGCTAAAATTCAAAAAGGTTGTGATTAGAAAATGTTTTTCTTACCTTGATGTTGTAATTTATTCGATAGCCCTTAGCTAGTCTATGTTACAATTAATGGGATATTGTATTGTTGCATTTATGGGCAAAAATTTTATTTGCAACATTTACATTTGTATGTATGTATAATAAACATAAAATTGGCATTAAAATCCTGTATGATTTATTTTGTAGAAAAATGTCGAACATCCAACCTATCGTACGATCCATGATAGAAAAACACCCTTTAGCAAATGATGGCTCAAACTTCATTAGTTGGCAACTCAAACTCAACATCGTGTTAAAGTTTGAGAAACTATCTCACATTTTGGAAGGTCCAATCCCAAAGTGGAATGAGAGATTAACTGATGAAGAGAAATAGGCTAAAGCCAAGTGGGAAGACCAAGAGAACCAAGTTCACGGTCTTATGCTAGCATCCATGGGTGACTCGCTTCAAGCGAAATACTTGGATTCAAAACCCAAGAAGACCATGGAGGCTTTATCAAAGATGTTCATGGATAGTGCCCGAAAGGAGCGCTATAAGACCACCATCGCACTCACAAGGTGCCATATGGCGGAGGGAACATCGGTATCTATGCATTTTCTCACGATGCAAGGACACCTTGAGAAGTTGGCAAAGCTCTCTTCACCAATGCCCGAGAACATTGCTGAAGATATGATTCTTGGCTCTCTAGCCCCGTCCTTTAAGGACTTTGTGATGCACTATCACGTGCGTGAAAAAGGGTGAGTCTTGAGGAGCTGCACAACGCTCTCAAAACTGCTGAAGTTGACATGGGCAAGGGTAGGGACAAGCAAGTACTTGCCGTCCATGGGAGGAGCCAAAAGATTGGTAAAGGAAAGGGCAAATCTACCAAAAGTGGTTCAATCAAGAGCAAGGGAGTAGGAGATGCTCATAAGAGTGCCTCGAGGGGGAAATCTCAGAAATCTCCAACTCCCAATACGGAGTGCTTTCACTGTGGTGAAAAAGGACACATCCGGCCAAATTGCCCCAAGTACAAGGAAGACCTTGACAACGAAGTGATTGAACGTCGATGCCCTAAAAAGGCCAAAGGTATATTTGTTATTGAAATAAATTTAGCCACCTCTGATTGGGTAATTGATACCGGATCTTGTGCTCACATAGTTTCTAATGTGAAGCTACTCAAGGATAGGAAGGAACTCGTGCGGAACGAGATTGAATTTAAGGTCGGAAATGGTGTGAACGTTTCTGCGGTTGCACAAGGTTCTTTGGTGCTTCAATTATGTAGTGGTTTAAATTTATGTCTAAAGAATGTTTATTATGTACCTTCGATTAGCAAGAATATTATTTCTGTATCATGTTTGGATATGGATAATTTTAATTTAAGTATTTCAAATTCTTGTTTGTCTATATCGAAGAATGGTGTTTTCTATGCAAATGCGTTCATAAGGAATGGTCTCTATTTGCTTGAATTCAATAATAAACAAATCTTTAATATCAATAACAAAATACTTAAGACCACTCAAGAGAATGATACTCTCTTGTGGCACTATCGTCTTGGTCACATAAATGAAAAGTGCATCAATAAATTGCAAGAAGCTAACCTTCTTGGTCTACTTGATTTTAAATCATTGGAGACGTGCCAACCATGTCTAATGGGAAAAATGACCAAAAAGCCTTTCAAGAAGAAAGGCCCAAGGGCGAGTGGCTTGTTGGATTTGATACATTCCGATGTATGTGGTCCAATGAGTACTAGTGCACGAGATGGTTTCAGGTGCTTCATTACGTTCACGGATGATTATAGTCGTTATGGCTATGTTTATCTAATGAGAAACAAAAGTGAATCCTTCGACAAGTTCAAAGAATTCAAGAATGAAGTAGAGAACCAACTCGACAAGAAAATCAAGTCTCTACGAACGGATCGTGGAGGTGAGTACTTAAGTGCCGAATTTGACTCTTACCTAAAGGAGTTTGGTATTATACCTCAACTCACCCCTCCCGGAACACCTCAGTGGAATGGGGTATCCGAAAGGAGGAATAGGACATTGCTCGACATGGTTCGTTCAATGATGAGTCATGCGGATTTACCTCTTTACTTTTGGAGTTATGCACTACAAACTGCGGCTTACACACTAAATAACGTTCCATCCAAATCCGTGGAGAAAACTCCTTATGAACTATGGAGTGGTAAAACACCTAAGCTCAATTTTCTCAAGATTTGGGGTTGTGAGGCTTACGTCAAGAGATTGATGTCGACCAAACTTCAACCAAAAGCGGATAAATGCTTCTTTATTGGTTATCCTCGTGAGACAAGAGGATACTACTTTTGGCATATCACCTCCAATCGAGTGATTGTAGAGAGGGATGCCACATTTCTGGAAAAGGAATTTCTAGAAAGAGTAAAAAGTAGTGGGAGTAGGGTTGTGCTTGAGGAAACTCAAGATACTCTACAAGATCATGACATGAATGATGACATTCAAGATCATGAAGGCCCAACCGAGATTTCTTTGGTTAGTGGGAGCGTGAGCGAGAGACCATCACAAGAAATTGTGAGAGAATCTCAATCATCCCCACCAAGTGTGCGTTCAAGAGTTGAACGTGAACCCACTCCTCAAGAAATTATGGAAGAAGTTCGAGAGACACGAGAAGAACCAAAAGAACTAAGAAGGTCAACAAGGGAAAGGAAGAAACCCGACTTGTATCTGGGACTTCATGAAATCATGATACTAGATACCAATGATCCCTTAACCTTCCAAGAGGCAATGGAAAGGGAAGACTCCAAACTATGGCTTAAGGCCATGGAATCCGAAATAGAATCCATGTATGATAATCAAGTATGGGACTTGGTTGACCTTCCTCAAGGGAAAAAGGTCATTCAAAATAAATGGGTTTTCGAGAGAAAGATGGACATGGATGGGAACTTGACAACCTACAAAGCGAGGCTTGTAGCGAAGGGTTTCACTCAAGTTCAAGGAATTGACTATGATGAAACTTTTTCACCGGTTGCTATGTTCAAGTCTATTCGGATTATGCTCGCTATTACCGCATTTCATGATTATGAAATATGACAAATGGATGTCAAAACGACGTTCCTTAATGGGAACTTGGAGGAGGATGTGTACATGGTACAGCCTCAAGGTTTTGAAGATCCAAAGAATAGCGAGAAGGTATGCAAGCT
Organism: Triglochin maritima; assembly: GCA_963682175.1. Classification (NCBI taxonomy): domain Eukaryota; kingdom Viridiplantae; phylum Streptophyta; class Magnoliopsida; order Alismatales; family Juncaginaceae; genus Triglochin; species Triglochin maritima. Next base: position 33,735,226 of record OY821772.1, read on the forward strand.
TCAAAGATCTATTTATGGATTGAAGCAAGCATCAAGGAGTTGGAACAAACGCTTTGACGAGGAAGTGAAGAAGCTTCACTTCATTCAAAGTAAGGAATAACCTTATATATACAAAAAGGTTAGTGGGAGCCATGTAGTATTCCTAATCTTATATGTCGATGACATATTGCTTATGGGCAATCATATTCCTTTGCTTGAGCAAACGAGAAGTTCATTGAAATCTGCATTTTCAATGAAAGATATGGGTGAGACTCAATACATTTTGGGAATCAAGATATACCGAGATAGATCCCGTAGACTAATTGGCCTGAGTCAACGTACATACATTGACAATGTCTTGGAAAGGTTCAAGATGAACAATTCCAAAAGGGGCAGTGTGCCAATGAGTATGGGTGTGCAACTCAAAAAGTCTCAACGTGCTCAATCACGTAAGGACTTAGAGTACATGAAGGATGTCCCTTATGCTTCGGCAATTGGGTCGATCATGTACGCGATGACTTGCACAGGACCCGATGTCTCGTATGCTCTAAGCGTGACAAGTTGTCACCAATCCAACGCAGGTCCTGAGCATTGGACTGCGGTCAAGAATATCCTGAAGTACCTTAACAGGACTAAGGATAAGATTCTTGTTTATGGAGGACAAAGGGAATTGATAGCTGAGGGTTAATCGGATGCGAATTTCATGAGTGATCCAGACGATAGAAGATCGCAATTAGGATACGTCTTCTTTCTGAATGGTGGAGCTGTGAGTTGGCGTAGTTGGAAGCAAAGCACTACGATCGACTCAACCACTGTTTCCGAAGTAATGGCTGTCGCTGAAGCGAGCAAGGAAGGAGTGTGGATTAAGAAGTTTCTTGAAGAGCTTGGAGTAGTTCCCTCGAGTGAGGGACCAATAGAGCTATTTTGCGACAATAGTGCATCTATCTCGTAAATCAAGGATCCCAAATCACACCACAAAGTGAAGTACATGGATCGTAAGTACTTCGTGACGCATGACCTCATCGACGAAGGCAAAATAAATCTTTTATGGGTGGACACCAACAACAACACAGCTGATCCATTCACAAAACCCTTATCCCAAGCCAAGGGCGAAATGCATTTCGAGTCCATGGGATTGAGGAACCATGTAGATTGGCTTGATGATTGATATGTAATGGGGTTTACCCTAGTTATTATTGTTTTATGCATTGAGTATGTATGAGAAAGAAAACTTTAATAACAAGTGGGAGATTGAAGGGAATGTGTTCTAAAAGTTTTACTTTTAAATGTCAATAATTATGAATTGAATGAGAAATCATTTTGTTCCTTGTTTATGTTATTCGTCTTTTAGAAGTGTTAAGGAAGAGGCTCTTGGTCCTTAACCGTAGATCTCTAAAAGATATTGGTTTACATAAAACAAAAGATATTCGAAATCATGGTAATTAACATGGGACATTAATTACCGAGTTAAGATTGTCGTGTTGGTCATAGATCATTGTAGCTCTACAAGTGAGTGACAACACGGGTAGACAAAAGAGGAAAATAGTACTTTTGTATACCGAATTGACCTAACAAGTAAAATATTATAGGAATGTGTTTCTGTGTCATTAATATTTTACTGTGTCCTTGGTACTTTGATATGAGACTTATATCCGATCGCTTAAGGAGTTCTTAATTAGACTAGTGTCTTAAGCTATCGATGAGTGTAGTGTAAAGGCCCTAGTTGGTTAAGTATAACTTTCGTTGGAGAAGATAGTTAGTCAAAAGATTATCATTGCCCCTCTTAATTGAGTGATGATATTAGTGGGCCCTTTGATAAAGCAAAGTTATAATGTGCACAATGTGATTTGAGTTAAGTCACATATTTATAACTAGCTTAAAGATATCAAGAAATGAATACTAATACAAAGATGACACAATACTACTTTGTGTGTATTCTTAATATCATGAGGCAAGGGACGGACAAAAGTGGTGTACTCCATCACTAAATGGATCGGGTTTTGGTTCGAGTGGAATTAAGACATCTAACTAATTGGGAGCTATAATGTGTAGCTAGATACCGCTTATAACAAGTCTGCAGAACAATGCTCAAACGGTCGACCGGTTAGTAGTAAACGGTCGACCGATCGGGCACGGTTGACCGGACGTGTCTCAACCGATAACAGGGAATTTTCATCTGTTCGAACGGTCGACCGAAAGTAATCGGTCGGTCGACCGAACATTGCGAAGGAACAATTCCTGTTACGAACGGTCGACCGAGTTATTGAACGGTCGACCAAAACCAGGTTCGAGCGGTCGACCGAACCTCCAAACGGTCGACCGGTCCACACGGTTAATGCAGAATAAATTTAAGAATTAATTAGATCATGCATGGAATTGGTACATAATTGATTTAATTCGTGGCTAAGATTATTTATTATTAAATAATGGATGGTTAGATGGAAGTTTGCATGAAATCATGGGCAAGAGGTTGCACATGAATAGGTAATTTGGAGAGAACTTATAAATACAAGTTTATCTCATTACCTCGTTAATTCATTCATTGTTTTTCTCATGCAAAAACTCTCTCCATAATTCTCCACGAAATTCTTAAGTTTAGTTTTAGTTTTTAAGAGATCATATTCTCAAGGGAACTAAAGAGGGGTTAGTAATTAGATTCTAAATCCTATTGGAGATTGAGAGGCTAGCTCTTCTCTCTCCAATCTTGTTTAGAGTTTGGTGAAATCTCGGAGGCATCCGGCACAGCAACAAGCATCCTCAACGTCTCCGAATCTTCAAGAAATTTTTGAGAACTTCTGCGTATGAATTTCGGAGTCCCTTTGTGTTTGTTTTAAAACTAGTTGTTAAAACAAATCGATGCATGCATGAAATAAATCGAAGAAAATTGTAATTGATCCTTATTATACATGAAAATTCAAAAAATATATATGTATAATTAAACATGAAATTCTACACCTTTACCAACCAATCTAGCTTTGTATCGGTCAACATATCCATTACTGTTATAGTTAATTTTATATATCCACTTACAATCTATAGGCTTAATTCCAGTTTTTGAGGGGACCATGATCCAAGTTTGATTATTTTCTAAAGTGTCTAGCTCGTCTTTCATGGCCTTTACCCTATTATGGTTCCCAAGGGCTTCATAGTAGGAAACAAATTCGCTAAATTTATCAATCACATTCAAAAAACTTCTGATGAGAAGACGTTACAGCTTTGTAGGATATATAGTCTTGGGTGGGATATGTAGTATTATAGGTGATAAAATTTTGGAAATAAGACGGAGTACGAGTAGGTCTTATGGATATTCTCGTGGGAGCTTCTTTTTGGGGTTCTTCCTATTCGTCATTTGGTTCTCCTGTGACCTGTTCGTCTCCCCTGTCTTGAGGTACAAGAGTCACCTCAAAAGATGGAGAGATATCAAACATGTGGTTGGAAGAGGAGATGTCTCACCTGCAGAAGTAGTTGTTGTAGATTCAAAATATGACTTATTTTCAAAAAAAGTATACATCTCTTGAAATGTACAATTTACATTCCAAATGATCGTAACATTTGTATCCCTTTTTTTTGGAAGGGTACCCAAAAAGACAGTTTTGACAGAGTGAGAATCAAGTTTATCAATCTTTTTTTAACATAGCAAGTACACCCAAAGATTTTAAGATGATCAACACTCATTCGTATACCATTTAAGATTTTTAAGGGTTGTTTATTTTGAAATATAGGACTAGGAAGCCGGTTAATAAGATACACATCAATTAAAATGACTTCAGACCAGAAATTTTTTGGTACTTGAGTTTGAAATAAAAGGTATCTAGTGACATTCAAAAGATGTTGATTCTTTCTTTCAGAAATATCATTTTGTTCCGAGGTGTTAATACAGGTAGTTTGATGAAATATGCCTTTTCTTTCAAGAAATTTTGAAATATATTACTAGTGTATTGTGATCCATTATCTGACCTAAGGATTTTAATTTTAGTGTCATACATATTTTCTACCACGGAAACATATTCACAAAATATAGAGAAAAATCATATTTTGATTTAAGCAAATATAACCAGGTTGTGTGAGAAAAATCATCGATAAAAGTAATAAAATACTTAAAACCATTATATGACTCAACCGAGACTGGACCACAGATGTCAGAGTGAATCATCTCCAGAGGTTTCCTTGTTTTAGTTGTACAAGAATGGAATGGCAACCTGATTTGTTTTGCAGGGCGACAAGTCTCTCAACATAATTCAACATGTAAATTCAAATTAGGAAATAAGTGTTTTAAAACAGGAAAAGACGGATGACCCATGCGTTTGTGCCAAAGGTTTGGTGTATGATGTGACACTTATTAGCATGCAACACGTTCTTGTTTGAATTGTGTCACACATATAAGCCATTTATGAGCAAGCCTCTACCAATCATCTTCCCCGATGTTCAGTCCTGATATAAAACATCAAAAGGTGAGAAAATAACATTGCAATTCAAACTCCTAGTGATCCTGCCACAGACAATAGATTAGATGTGAATTTGGGGACATAAAGAACATTTTCAGATGGTCATTTAGTAGTGTGGACTCTCCTGTTCCATTGATTTTAACTTGATTTCCATTAGCGAAAGTAACAATTTTTTATGTTTCAGTCATAATGAATATGTAAAATATCTATATTTCCAGTCATGTGATCAGTGACACCAATGTCTGTAATCCATGAAATATGGGTCATAGTATAATTTGTGAGGTTGGCAAGAGGGTTAATACTTGAACCATTACCTGACTGTCTCAGATTTTGACTAGAGATTTGAAGGAGACTATTAAGGTGGGTCAATACATGACCCAATTATTTATGGATGGATCCAAGCCGAAGACCATGAGCAGGTGTTGTTGCACGCTCCCCCACACCCGCATGCAAACCCGTATCCGGAGTGCACGCCTGACCGCCCGAGCCACCAACGAAGTCGGGTGTTTAGTGATCCGTGAAGGAATTAGATATATGACCCTGACCTTAAGAGCTCGATCAGACTTCCATCGCCGTTAGGGTTTCCTCTCCCATCTCCCCTCCTCTCTCTGGTTATGTCTTTTGGTGGTCGGAGGTGCAAGAAGAGAAACCATCAACGATCACAATTGTGGCCTTATTTTTTGCAATTTTCGTAGTGTTCGTCTTTGCACCTTCCAAACTGTCTTTTCCTTTTACGTTTTGGTTGTTGTTGTGTGTGGCTGCGAAAGCTTGTTTTTTGTTGTTGTGGTGTGTCTTCGGGTTTCTACCTATTTAACCATTGCCACGATGAGCGTGAGGGGCAGAAGCTCCAATGATAGCAGCACTTGTGACTTAGTGTTTCAAAGTTGGAGTCGAGTCCAACCAAAAACTGGTAGATCAAATTTTGCTCGATCCTTTCTTGAATGATCTTCGAGTCTGGGTTTGGTGGTTCATAGACGTTGAGTTGTCCCACCGGCCTTTGAGGACCCTGAGATATTTAGTGATTATTTTTTGTCCTTACCTTGTTTGTGCAATTTCTTACTTGATTTTGAAGATGTGAGCAAAGTTTTGTTGTTTTCCATAGAGGTCATAAACGGCTTCACATAGCTCTTTGGCGGAGTTGGAGTACATAAATAACTCCCTGATCTATGGTTACATGGAATTTAGCACCCATGTCATTACCAGGTGATCGGTGGTCTGCCATTCTTTTATTTTGGTGTCGTCGGTTGCTAGTTTTTTGTGATTTTCCAGTGATGTGACCCAACTTTCCTTTGCCGCTGAGGGAGATAGTGAAGGATCGCGCCCATGAGAGATAATTAGCCTCGTTAAAAGTTAGGTGATTAAGCACTAAGGGTTCCTTCTGTAGGATCGTGAGGGTCTACAATTCTAATCACTTTTAAGCTAATTACCTACTTGTTTAATCGATCAAAGATGTGCATCAGAATTTAAACAAAACAAGCAAGTAAGGAAGAGGATAATGCAAACTACAAGGAGTCGGGGAATTTTATAGAGGTTCGGCACCCCACCCGGGTCCTAGTCCTCTCTTGCAAGCTACACTCGGATCACCGAGCTCCGTTCACGACTTCACTAACCACTCCCCGTTTCAGGCCGGGAGAGAACTCCTTTACAATCTTCAAACTCGCGAACAACCCTCGCTGAGCTTGGTTCCTCCTCTTTCAATCCGACATGGATCACTTTGGGCTCTCACCGAAGTCTATACTCGTGTCTTGGGCTTTCACCAAGACCCTTGCTTCTTGACTAATGTTTGAGTGGAACAACACTCTCTAAACTTGAGCACACTTGAGTAGAATATGGAATTGATTACTAAGTGTGGAAGGTTTTGAGCTTTTGAGTGTGTGGAACTTCTCTACAATGTTGGGGACAAATAGTAGTGGGAGAGTTGTGTTAAAATGTGTTTTACAACTCTATTTATAAGCTACAAAAGAGTTATAGCGGTTGGGGATGAATTGAGTAAAGATTGTGTAAGATACACAAAAATAGAAACTGACAGGACCCAATTCTGAGTAAAGTCGGTCGACCGGATCGGGATGTTCGGTCGACCGTTTGACAATTTAGAACTCGGTTCGTCGACTGAGAAACGAACGGTCAACCGCCAAGGCTATAATCTAGGTACACTTAAGTGATCGGTCGAACATCGAGATAGGTTCGGTCGACCAAAACAAGGTCCACGGTCGACCGAAAACCGACAGACACTTTGGGTTTGTCAAGGGACATAAGTTCGGTCGACCGAACAAGGTCCTCGGTCGACCGATACACTAAATGTATTTGGGGTATTTGGAGATAATACAAATACGACCGTTGGGTATAATAAGAAAAAACAAACAGTCGAAAATATGTTGCTACTCGGTCGACCGAACTTGGACAGTAAAACACTAACAAGATATATGATCACTCGGTCGACTGAACGGTCTGTTTTGGTTGACCGAATGTGGGCAAACTGTTTAGCTTTTGGTTTAGTGTTTTCCGGTCTAAAATTGGGTGATCTATTGAAGTCCAAATTATGTAAAATTTCGTGTGACTTTTATAGGGAATCTAGTGTGTGTTTGAGTAGTTTTTAGCTCAAGTATGCTCAATTACACAAAGTTCCTAAGACTCAAAGAAATACAAATTACATGTCTTCAAATGGGTTTGATTACATGTCTTGACTTGATTTCCTTTCTTCCTTGAGTCTTGATCACCTGTAGAGGTTAGCACAAAGCAATATATATGCAATGCAACATGTGTTCTACTCTACATGATCACAATTAAGATTAGGTTGATTAAATCATCAAAACATAGATTAATGACAAAAAACCAACACCTTCTGTCATGAGGTTTGGGTGTCATTTTAAGCGTCAATCCCCTTTGGTGATATGAGGCTGTGGTGGATTTGGGATGGTTTGAGGCTGGATGACCAATGATGGTTTGGGTTTTTTTTGTGGTGGACGGATTCGTGATGATTTGGGGAAATTCTAAGGTGATAATTGTCGTCGATGATGAAACCCCTGCTGAATGTCTGATGATACCATGTTGAATTTGTCTTTGCGGATATTATTATTTCTTGATCTTGAATTTACATATGAGAGGAATATATAGATTGCATAATGGCCGTTAGAGGATATTTGAGTTTCCTATTACAATAGTTTGTGATTTGCTATACGTGTATGTAATCTTTGTTTCCTTTGGTGGATCGTCGTTGATGTTGATGTTGACGTTGATGAGGATTTCGTTTCTTGATCGGCGGTGATGATTGTTTGTGTCTGAGCCAACTTAATATTTTAACAGGAATATTCCACTTTACTTGGTTATATAAAGGAAGCATCACACATGTTGGTGCGAGGGACAACAATATGAGCATTTGATCAATCTTTATTTTCATTCCTACCTTTGTCTTTATGTATTCCAATACGTAAATTTACAAATACATAAATTTACAAATTAATTCAAGTGGGTGAAAACAATCAATCACTGATAACGAATAAGAAAATAACAAGCGATAAAAGCATCCACAAGGCAAAGCGATTTTGCGTTGTAAGTTGTACTACCACTAAACTAATACAACTCGTTATTATTGGAGCCAAATTCGTAATTATATGTTGAATACTTTTAATTTCATGTAATAAGTGATTCATTAATTAGATAAACCAAGTCAAGTGTGTTCTATTTTTTAATTTTTCTACGATTACATGTAACTGACCACGTGAAGAATCTATGGATACCAAGAATTGTTTCACATGGAAGTATGGCAATTTCACTTTCCCACTCTACATATATATTGAAAACGATAAGTTTGGCCTTTGGCAAGGTGAATTCTGGATCTTAATAAACAAACATTGCTTCAAGTTAGAAGAAACATTTTTCTAGGAAAAAGCATTGCTTCAATTGAAGGCTTGAAACTGCACAACTCCTTTTTTTTATTGTACACTTGATCGACGACGAAATAAGTTAATTGTCGGACATTTTTTCTGTCCTTTCAAATTATTAGTTTGGACTCTCGATATATTTCATAGCCAATTATTTAATATACTATAGCATTTCCTTTCAAAAAAATAAATAAATCAGTTGGGCTCTGTATCTCACTATATGAGCTCACATGACTTGTAATTCCAAGGTACATCGATCCGAAATTAGCGATGGGACCATTCTCACACGCCTATGCACACGCAACTAGTTTTATCTAGTTTTTGCATTTCAACATACTAGGTGACGTGGGTCCATGATAAAACTGTTTGTTGTGATACCATGTTGAAACTTGAAATAGGAAATAAGTGGACATGATCATCACCCAAAAACTAATTTGTAGGTGAGAGAAGAACCCACATGACTTGTTACGTCAGGGCACATATTCAAATTAACCGATGTGATATTATTCACAACTATGATTAGTAAAGTTTATGTGTTGTGAGGCCAACGATATTTAGTTTCACAACAAGTTTAAAATTATATACTCAAGAAATACCTTAAGTAATTAATAAGATAAGGAAATGTTAGGAATAGAGAGGTTACCCAATTTCACAAACCATATGCACCAACAATATATCATAAATACAAACCCATAAAAATTTCGAACCGATGTTGTACAATCCACGTACAACTAATCCAAACCTATAAAGCCGGTTCTATATATGATTTAGTAAATTACAAGCCCGAAATACTTTCCAAAAAAAAAGGAAGCCTGAATGCCTTAATAGCAAACAATTGATATGTTTGTTTGACAAATATAAGAACGGAACAATAATTTAATTCCATTAGCACTTCGGTTGTTTCTCCACCTCTATTTCTTTCTAGGTTGATTCCATTTTATCGTGTCACATGCACCAATAAGTAATGATTTTAGTTGTAAAACGTGGTGTAAATTTGTATGACAACTATAGCCATCTTTAATTCCTTCTTTTTTTCTCAACTCTTTCTTTATGTTGGGACTGTTACACAAAGGTGCATGGTCCCATACATGACTTGCACCATTTTCATACTCCATTAAAGCCTTCAATGGTTCGCTTAACTACATGAACCAACTAGAACCACTATGTTATACTACCTTATACTACCCTAATTTGTAGAATTTCAACTTTAAAATAGTCAAAGTTGAAGACTATATCTAACAAATACGTATTAACATTTGATATAATTAGCTAGGTTAACGTAATTATGTGTAAAATAATCATTTCACCACCTCTAGTTTTGAGTCTTTGATTTCATTTTTCTGGTTTGAGAACATCTCTCTTCCTTGTTCTTATGCACAATAAATTTCCAATTAGTTTAATTTTTAAGCCAAACTATGTCCCGGCTATTAACTACATGGGAATAAACCATATTCGTGAAACAGTACAAAGAAGTAGAAACATGTTGCGCTTTCCAGGAGTAGCAACAAATCTGTTCTATTCACTTGCCAACTTCACTGGCTCTACGTCACCCGATTTAAGCTAAGGATATTTTCACACAATTTTTTCTTCTGTAAAAAGAGATTTTTGCACAGATACCCCTTGTCTCACAAGAAATTGCCCCATGTACACTTCTGCATCGATATGCTTTCATTACATGTTTCATCGTACGTGTTTAAGAAAGTGAAATTGAGTTTCAATTACTTGGTCGCCGAAGCATGTTAGAACTTCATAATCATAAATTGTTCCAGATGTCACACAATAAGATTTAATTCATGTTTTAATTTTGGGTTAATTACAATCGACCCATTTCAACTATGTCCCGATTTTACCTTGCCCTCCTAAGCTTCAAAACACATCGATCACCACCTTGTATCATTTTGTAACATTTTGCTCCCCTCAATTTTAAAAATCTATTAATTTTCCACATATTCACTATTATTTCTTGAATTTTTAGTGTTGTGTACCTAATACACTCGTACTTCTAACTTTGTTTTAAAGTTCGTATCAAAACAGGTGTCAAATATAATTCAAAATTGAGTCTGATTGACTACCGGTCCAATCAAATTACAACCAAATCTAACCACATATTTGATCTGAAATGTAATATAAAGTTAGGATCAAGAGTCTATTAGGCAAACCAAAAAAAAGATGAGTATGGTGAAATAATGAATTCCTAAATTCAGGCGGTAAAGTGTAACAAAATAAAAGCACAAGAGAGTGATTGTTATGTTTTAAAGTTTAGAGATTTGAGTGAAATCAAAGCATAGTTCGGAGACGGAGGTGAAGCCGCAATTAACACTTTCAATTTTAGTAGTCAAATTACTAATCATTTTAGAACAATATAACGATCATGCAAAGAATTTTACATAGTTGCATATATATATATATATATCTACATGAAATAATATTATGTACTCAATTTTGTTCGTCGAAAGATAAAGATATATATCTTCGCCAAGGAATGAAATGTCAATATTGACAGTTAGAGGCTATACTTTTTAAGTAGGACTAGTAGTAAAACGAATTGTAAGAGAAATAAACACATCATGCATTAAACTTGTAGGAGACACCAAATAGTGATGGAAACCTTTCCGCTACACGAAAATGATTGAAGAAGAAAGCAAGATACATGATATGATGACTTTTGAGATTAAGAAATCTTACAGTTATAATATAAATTCTATAAATCAAATTTTCAACAACAAAATGGTTTACATAAAGGAGACCCAAGAAACACCCCAACATCACCAATTATTATGTGTACTTATCACACTTTCGATCAAAGGCAGTTATTAGAACATTACCAGTTGCAATAGTACTTACTCGCTTCACCCGGACTGGTATTATGATTGAGGAAGGGCGGAATATTCAGAACCAACTTGCATTGCATTCATGAGGTCCAGTACTGCATGCAATTTAGAGACCAAGAGTGCAACTTAATAGTCCCATTGCACTTGATCTTCCATGGAGCTCCCATTATTGCAAAACCCTCCTCCACAAGGCATGAATGTTGACTCCATAAGGTCGAGATCAAAGGTCGAACCATTGAGCGGGATATTGAACTCTTGACATCTTTGATCCCCATTAGCCGAGCCAAGGAAGTCCATTTTGCAAAACATGAAATCATCATCATGCTCTTGGATCACTCCATTTTGCTTTAATGGATCCAAGGGTTGTATTCCACTAATGTCCCACATGGAACCCTCATTGAAAGGGGAAACAAGTGTGTTGTCTAGTGAAGAAGATGAAGATGACCTATTATTTGCCATACCCATCAACAGCTGTGATGGGTTTTGTTGGTCTTTGAGTCTGACAAGATGGTCTAAGGGGTCTTGTTGTTGGAAATTAGGGTTTGGAATTGAGTCGTGTAGTGGAGTAGGCTTTGAAGGGGGGAATGTGAGGAATGGTGGGTTGGTGACATCCATGGAGCTCTTCATGTTGGTGCTAATGGTGAATGGGGTCGTGGTGGTTGGCTGGAATTGAGGCACATGACTAAGATTGCTAGTGTTGGTGCCATTTGTGGTGGTGGAATTTCTTGAAGAAGGCAAAAGGTTGTGTGTCTTTGGATCCAACCCTTGTGCAATAAGCTTCTTCTTGATGCATGAGTTCCAAAAGTTCTTCACCTCATTGTCCGTTCTTCCTGGCAAATGTTTTGCTATTTGAGCCCATCTGTATTAGAATCAAAATCAAAATTAATTAGTATTAATTTTTTAAAATTATCATGATATGCCAATCATGTGGATGCATATACAATTGGGCTTAAATTTGTTCCTTTTTGAAATCGAATGTAAAGAAAAAAAATTAGGGTTTCCAAAATTAGGTTTTGAGTGGTAGTGGTACCTGTTGCCAAGGATTCTGTGAACATCAATTATAAGCCTCTCTTCATGGGCAGTGAAGGAACCTCTCCTCAAGTCAGGCCTCAAGTAATTGATCCATCTTAGCCTACAACTCTTCCCACACCTTTGTAAACCTAAATTTATACATATATATGTATATCACATAAGTAGATCTAGAGAGATAATTAGTCAGATAAATCTAGAGAGATAAAACACCTACCTGCTTGTTTAGGGATGGAGCTCCAGCATGCATGGCCATGGGTGGTGATGTATCTAACTAGCTTCTCATCTTCCTCAGGAGACCAAAGCCCTCTCTTCACCTTTTGCTTGGTGCAACAGTGATGACCCATTCTTTGCACTCACTAGTGTGTTTCCTTTACCAAGTCATATAGTACAAGTGACACCCCCAACACACATGTTTGATGTCACACTCCCACGGCACTAATATATAGATGGTCTCGGACATGCACAAATGGACCATGCATACGTATCTATCAGTGTGTATATGTTGGATGATTTGGATTGTCTTGTTTGAAGATGATGGTTTTACTTAGGGTTTACTCATGATGGGCTCCACAGTGTTATGAGTGTCTTGCTAGTGATGACATAGATTCTTTTCTCCTGTTGGTTTTACTGTGATATTAAGGGTTTAATTTGTTATTCAAGACTTGGTGGTATAGAATTGATCATGTGCTTCACACTTCTTATGGGAAGCTTATTCTTTGGGTGATCCATTTCTCAATAATATGAGAAACCAAGGCTTGGGACATTCCTTTTCTTTTCTAATTATACATATAAAATAGTTTTGCAAGTATGTTATTGAATTATTAGTTCAATGATGTTTAGGATTTTCTTATGAAGACTGTCTCTAGCCACCCTAAACTAGTGTACATGTATAAAATGTGTATTTAAGCCATGTAGTTGATGTGGACAAACTTTGAAAACTTAAATTGGTTCCAACATCTAGATTTACTTGACCAAATATGGGTTTATTGCATGGAAGAAGCTTCTTGGAGGTAATGTAAACTAAAAGGAGAACAACATGTATGACCATCAATTTCATTGCCAAAGATTGACAAGTTAAGTGATAAGGAGAACAGGCAAACAATGGAATCATTGCGTAAGAGACTGTCCTTGTTCCTCTCTATGCATAAAAAAAAGACAATATTAACTACAAACCATACCAACCACGTAGAAGAGTTAAGTATATTAACCTGGATAGTCAATTAAACTAAATATGACATCTAATCTAATAATTTCTAATGCAAAGAAAACTTTCTTCTTGACTCTGATGGTTTTAAAAAAATATTTCTCTTTCACAATTATTCTTATATTATAATATTCTGATCAATACGCACTATTTGGATCAAATTTGGATCCATACCTTTAAGTCTCTCACTTTGACATTAGAGATAAGAAGTAATTACGGAATTATGGTTACTTTCAGTGATAGGCATATTTGGAATATAATGTAATTTACAATATGATATAATTTAGAGGCAGAAGATGCAAATGGGATATAATTGCAGGACATAGGTGCAAAATTCCTCTATTTTACAAATGTATTGTGCTTTATAAGTTGCGAACAGTGAGGTCAGCACAATCGATACCACAAGCGTACATAGCTGCTGATCCCTCAAGATGCCAAGCACAATCCTCAGGTGCTCTCGATGCTGCTCCCTGTCAGGCGAGTATATCAAGATGTCGTCTACGAATACAACGACAAATCTGTCGAGGTACGGCTGGAAGGTCCTATTCATCAGATCCATGAATGCTGCAGGCGCATTCGTCAGTCCAAATGGCATCACCAAGAACTCGTAGTGGCCGTACCGCGTCCTGAAGGCTGTCTTCTGAACATCTGCCTCCCTGATCCGCAACTGATGATAACCCGAACGCAGATCGATCTTCGAGAACACTCTCGCCGTCTGCAACTGATCAAACAAATCATCAATCCTGGGCAAAGGGTACCGGTTCCGAACGGTAACCTTATTCAGCATCCTGTAGTCGATGCACATCCGCAACGACCCATCCTTCTTCTTCACGAAAAGCACAGGCGCTCCCCATGGAAAAACACTCGGTCGAATGAATCCGGACTCCATCAACTCCTGCAACTGCTTCTTCAGCTCTGACAACTCTGCAGGTGCCATCCGATAAGGTGCCTTCGACTGAGGTGTCGTACCCGCAACCAGCTCGATGCCGAACTCGATCTCCCGGTGCGGCGGTAATGCTGGAATCTCTGCTGGAAATACATCCGGGAACTCCTGCACAATCTCTATATCCTCCAGCCTCCTCCTCTCAGAATCAGGAACTACCAGCGTGGCCACAAACGCGCTGCATCCCTGCTGTACCAGCCTCCGTGCCTTAACTGCAGACACAATCAGACGACCGTCTCTTCTCCTCGTACCTCTGATCAAAACATCTGGCTCGCCCTCCATCGGAATCAGAATCTTCTTCTCACGGCAAAAGACCCGCACGTCGTACCGGGACAGCCAGTCCATCCCCAGTATGACGTCGAAGTCCACCATCGGTAACAAGACCAGATCTGCCGGAAAATCGTGGTCTCCCGAAGCAACTGTGGTGCCGGGGAAAAAGCTCCCCACAGTGCCCACCTCACCCATGGGCGTGCTGACCTCCAAAACATCAGTCAGCAGCACAGGGGTCCGACCCAACTCGCCAGCAAACTTCTCCGAGATGAAGGAGTGAGTGGCGCCGCAAACAAACAACACAAACATCAACCATGAATGCATGCTAAAAGATAAAATGCATGAATCCTATTACTACAAGGGTGATTTCATTGGGAACCGCATAGGAATCGACCGCTCTGATACCAAGTTGTAACATCCCGAAACAGCGGAAATTTTAAAAAAAATAATAATCAAGACAATCAACTCAATAATCAAAGGCGGGACTGTTACTTCTCATAATCATAAAAGTGGTGCACCAAAATACATCAGAGTTTATCAAAAGATACATGATTACAGCAAAACGACAACAGAGGATAAAAAGTAATCATGTCGACCTCAGCGGCCCGAGAAGAGGATCCAACTCCAAAATGCGCGTCCCCGCCGATCACCACCCAACTGGACCTACTGCGGTCCTGAAAAATATATAACAACGATGCCTGAGTTTCCAGAAGGAAACCCCGTATGCCAACTCACCTACATGCATGCATCACATAATGAACCTATCATGCTAGTGGCATGTCATGGCATCAACAGAAAGTAAAACAGTTCCCCCGAAGGGTAAAACAGGACATCAGTCCGACAATCAATCATCGGGTCTCCCGAGGAGACCTACTGCAGGCACATGCAGTCTAGTAGCCCGCAACATCGCACCCCCCACACGCAGCTACACTACTCAAGGGTTCGGCAGGGAGCCTCTGTCACGTCTACGCGCCGATAGAAACAGATCTGTAAATCTCAGTGGTCGGGGCCACAGGGACCAACGGGGCCGTCGCCCGGAAGGTATAACAACAACATCTCGGTAGGTGCCCAGCCGAGGAAAACAACATAGCCGGCACAGCCTCGACCCAACAATCATCATCGCCGGCACAGCCTCGGCGGCATCACCGGCACAGCATCGGTGGTCCATCACAACGTCCGGCACAGCATCGGACGGTCCAGACCGAAGTCTGCCAGGTCATCAGGCTCCTCGAGCCGCGAACACCAACCGCGCCGCTATAAAAGCAGGGCAGCGACCTCCGTAGCCCGTGGGCCGGTAGTCACCTCACCCAACGCCAGTTGCGTGCCCGCACAACATCAACACTGGGATCCGCGATCCCTCAGGCCTGCTATACTACAAAGTGCCAACAATCATCTCAAAAGTCACGGTCCATACATGGAGGTGACGCGTCCCGAACACCCACACTCTTCCCAACGGCGGTCCCTGGGCAGGCACGCATCACGCGCCCACCGTCACCTCCCGGCTCACGCACAAGGCGAGGACACGGGTTTCCGTGGCAAAGTTGGCGTTCAAAAAGGGAACCTGGGATTCTGTTCTGTGCCCCAACGGTCGACCGAAAGAGGTGATTCGGTCGACCGGTTCCATAAAGGAATCGGTCGACCGTACTCCTATAACGGTCTACCGCTGCGCTCAAGACAGAACCCCCAACGGTCGAACCAAGGTCTAAAACCGGTCGACCGGACGAGGTCAAAATCCGGAGTCTGGTCAACATTGAAATCCACTCTATCGGTCGACCGACTCAGGGGTCCCGGTCGACCGAAAACTAACAGGGTCAACCTAGTATTTTACGTCATCAAACGGTCGAACGCAAACATGCTACCGGTCGAACAAACATGCAATCGGTCGAACGCAATAAAAATCGGTCGAACAATCAAACAATAATAATCAGTACACTTAAGTTCCGGTCGAACACCACAAGGACCGGTCGACCGATAACAGGTAGAAAAATCCCAACTCACCAGCAATAATGCACTACCGGTCGACCGCCCCAAGGCATCGTTCGACCGGTGAAGGTTAAAGTCGGGCAAACAGTGCTAAAACGGTCGACCGCCCGAAGGATCCGGTCGACCGTTGGTCGTCTTCAACCTCGCGCCAGCCGAGGTTTTACGAAGAACGCGTCGCCGGAGAGGTCCCCAACCTCTCCCGACCCGACCAACGCCTCCCCCCACGCTTGGGTGAGTAACAAACCACACTAAGAAGTTGACATACCTCAACCAACGACGACGAAACGCCGGAGCTCGCTCACGCACGTCGCCTCCGGTAGACCTCGAGCACGCGCCGCGCCTCCTCTGGACGTCCGACCTCTGCCCGCGCGTCGTCCTCGTCTCCTCCGATCGGCGCCTCAGCTGGAAGAAGGTGAAGATGCGTGAAATGGAGAGAAAGAGAGAGAGAGAGAAGAAAACGCGATTTTAAACCCCCAACCCATCTCTTCTCCACAGTAACCCGCAACTCTACACCTCTCACCCATCACCAGACCACTGTAGCTCGCCTCTTCCCCATGCAACCCAACTTCCCATGCCAAGCAAACCCTAATTCTCCTCTAATCTCCATTAGCCTCCTAATCTCGGTTAGGGACATAACAATCCACCCAACTTAAAAGGATTTCGTCCCGAAATCAAAGCAACTACTCACCGAAAAGCTCTGGATACTGCTTTCTGACATCCTCCTCGATCTTCCACGTGGCCTCGCGCTCACTGTGATGCTGCCACCTGACCTTCACCATCGGAATGGTCCTCCTCCTGAGCTGATGATCCATGCGATCGACAATCTCAACTGGTCTCTCCTCGAGTGACAAGTCCTGCTGAATCTCTGGTACTGCTATCTCGATGACGTGCGACGGATCTGCCACATACTTCCTCAGCATCGACACATGGAAGACATTATGCAGACCTGAAAACTGCGGCGGCAACGCAATCCGGTAGGCAACCTCTCCAACCCGGTCGAGGATCTCAAACGGTCCAACATACCTCGGACTGAGCTTCCCCTTCTTCCCAAACCTCATCACACCTCTGGCTGGGGAAATCTTCAGAAACACATGGTCGCCTACCTCGAAACTCAACTCACGTCTGCGTCGATCAGCATAACTCTTCTGCCTGCTCTGTGCTGTGGCCAGTCTCCTCCTGATCACATCAACCTTCTCTGAGTACATCTGCACAATCTCTGGCCCCACCAACTGCCTCTCGCCCACATCACTCCAGCATACCGGTGATCTGCAAGGCCTCCCGTACAGCGCCTCGTACGGTGCCATCCCAATACTCGAATGGTAGCTGTTGTTGTAGGCGAACTCTATCAGTGGCAGGTGCTCATCCCAGTGCCCTGCCCAATCCAACGTGCATGCTCTCAGCATATCCTCCAAGGTCTGAATCGTCCTCTCTGACTGACCATCTGTCTGCGGATGGAACGCTGTACTGAACCTCAGACGCGTCCCCAAAGCCTGCTGCAGACTCCCCCAAAATCTGGAAGTGAAACGAGGATCTCGATCTGAGATGATGCTCACCGGCACTCCATGCAACCTGACTATCTCCTCCACGTACAACTTAGCTAGACCCTCCAACGGCAACGTGGTCCTGATCGCTAAGAAATGCGCCGACTTGGTCAGTCGATCGACTATCACCCAAATCGCGTCGTGGAATCTCCTCGTCTTCGGCAATCCTGTGACAAAATCCATCGTCACGTGCTCCCACTTCCACTCAGGAAGCTCAATACTCTGCATCGGTCCTGCCGGCCTCTGATGCTCAATCTTCACCTGCTGGCAGACTAAGCATCGCTCCACAAACTCTGCAATATCCCTCTTCATGCCCTTCCACCAGAAGTTCCGCTGCAGGTCCTTATACATCTTCGTGCTCCCCGGGTGAATGGTGTATCTAGCTCTGTGTGCCTCCTCCATGATGTCATCTCTCAGCCCATCGCTCTTCGGCACCCAGATTCGACTCCTGAACCTCAAACCACCATCAACCCCTATACTGAAATCTGACCCCTCTCTGGAAGCCAACTGTAGCAGACCATCTAACTCATCATCTCCAAGCTGAGCCTGCACCACTCGTGAGACAGTCTGCGGCTCCACCCGAAGCCCAGCAATCACTGCTCCCTCTGCACCCTCTGTGAACGGTCTCCACTCTGACACGGCCTCGAGTAGCCTCCACTCCTGGATGCACAGACTCGCAACAGAAACCTCCACCTTCCTGCTCAGCGCGTCTGCAACCGAATTCGCCTTCCCCGGATGATAGGAAATGGTGAAGTCGTAGTCCTTAATGAACTCGAGCCATCTGCGCTGCCTCATATTCAGCTCCTTCTGCGAGAACAAGTACTTCAGACTCTGATGATCGGTGAAGACCTCGAACTGCTCGCCATACAGATAGTGCCGCCAGGTCTCCAACGCGTGAACTACCGCCGCCAACTCCAGATCATGAGTAGGGTAGTTCTTCTCGTGCACCTTCAGCTGCCTCGAAGCGTACGCGACCACCTTCCCATGCTGCATCAGAACACAACCCAAGCCTACTCCTGATGCATCACTGTAAATCACGTAGCCTCCACTGCCACTCGGTAGCGTCAGAATAGGTGCTATCGTCAATCGCCTCTTCAGCTCCTGAAAGCTGTCCTCGCACTTCTGGGACCAAACGAACTTGACGCCCTTCTGCGTCAACGTTGTCAGCGGCGACGCAAGTCTGGAGAAATCCTGGATGAACCGTCTGTAATACCCTGCCAGTCCAACGAAACTCCTGATCTCCGTCACGCTCGTCGGGGCTCTCCACTGAGTCACTGCCTCGACCTTCGCCGGATCCACTGCAATCCCATCCGCTGACACAATATGCCCCAGAAAAGCCACCTGATCCAACCAAAACTCGCACTTCGTGTACTTGGCATATAGCTGCTGATCCCTCAAGATGCCAAGCACAATCCTCAGGTGCTCTCGATGCTGCTCCCTGTCAGGCGAGTATATCAAGATGTCGTCTACGAATACAACGACAAATCTGTCGAGGTACGGCTGGAAGGTCCTATTCATCAGATCCATGAATGCTGCAGGCGCATTCGTCAGTCCAAATGGCATCACCAAGAACTCGTAGTGGCCGTACCGCGTCCTGAAGGCTGTCTTCTGAACATCTGCCTCCCTGATCCGCAACTGATGATAACCCGAACGCAGATCGATCTTCGAGAACACTCTCGCCGTCTGCAACTGATCAAACAAATCATCAATCCTGGGCAAAGGGTACCGGTTCCGAACGGTAACCTTATTCAGCATCCTGTAGTCGATGCACATCCGCAACGACCCATCCTTCTTCTTCACGAAAAGCACAGGCGCTCCCCATGGAAAAACACTCGGTCGAATGAATCCGGACTCCATCAACTCCTGCAACTGCTTCTTCAGCTCTGACAACTCTGCAGGTGCCATCCGATAAGGTGCCTTCGACTGAGGTGTCGTACCCGCAACCAGCTCGATGCCGAACTCGATCTCCCGGTGCGGCGGTAATGCTGGAATCTCTGCTGGAAATACATCCGGGAACTCCTGCACAATCTCTATATCCTCCAGCCTCCTCCTCTCAGAATCAGGAACTACCAGCGTGGCCACAAACGCGCTGCATCCCTGCTGTACCAGCCTCCGTGCCTTAACTGCAGACACAATCAGACGACCGTCTCTTCTCCTCGTACCTCTGATCAAAACATCTGGCTCGCCCTCCATCGGAATCAGAATCTTCTTCTCACGGCAAAAGACCCGCACGTCGTACCGGGACAGCCAGTCCATCCCCAGTATGACGTCGAAGTCCACCATCGGTAACAAGACCAGATCTGCCGGAAAATCGTGGTCTCCCGAAGCAACTGTGGTGCCGGGGAAAAAGCTCCCCACAGTGCCCACCTCACCCATGGGCGTGCTGACCTCCAAAACATCAGTCAGCAGCACAGGGGTCCGACCCAACTCGCCAGCAAACTTCTCCGAGATGAAGGAGTGAGTGGCGCCGCAAACAAACAACACAAACATCAACCATGAATGCATGCTAAAAGATAAAATGCATGAATCCTATTACTACAAGGGTGATTTCATTGGGAACCGCATAGGAATCGACCGCTCTGATACCAAGTTGTAACATCCCGAAACAGCGGAAATTTAAAAAAAAATAATAATCAAGACAATCAACTCAATAATCAAAGGCGGGACTGTTACTTCTCATAATCATAAAAGTGGTGCACCAAAATACATCAGAGTTTATCAAAAGATACATGATTACAGCAAAACGACAACAGAGGATAAAAAGTAATCATGTCGACCTCAGCGGCCCGAGAAGAGGATCCAACTCCAAAATGCGCGTCCCCGCCGATCACCACCCAACTGGACCTACTGCGGTCCTGAAAAATATATAACAACGATGCCTGAGTTTCCAGAAGGAAACCCCGTATGCCAACTCACCTACATGCATGCATCACATAATGAACCTATCATGCTAGTGGCATGTCATGGCATCAACAGAAAGTAAAACAGTTCCCCCGAAGGGTAAAACAGGACATCAGTCCGACAATCAATCATCGGGTCTCCCGAGGAGACCTACTGCAGGCACATGCAGTCTAGTAGCCCGCAACATCGCACCCCCCACACGCAGCTACACTACTCAAGGGTTCGGCAGGGAGCCTCTGTCACGTCTACGCGCCGATAGAAACAGATCTGTAAATCTCAGTGGTCGGGGCCACAGGGACCAACGGGGCCGTCGCCCGGAAGGTATAACAACAACATCTCGGTAGGTGCCCAGCCGAGGAAAACAACATAGCCGGCACAGCCTCGGCCCAACAATCATCATCGCCGGCACAGCCTCGGCGGCATCACCGGCACAGCATCGGTGGTCCATCACAACGTCCGGCACAGCATCGGACGGTCCAGACCGAAGTCTGCCAGGTCATCAGGCTCCTCGAGCCGCGAACACCAACCGCGCCGCTATAAAAGCAGGGCAGCGACCTCCGTAGCCCGTGGGCCGGTAGTCACCTCACCCAACGCCAGTTGCGTGCCCGCACAACATCAACACTGGGATCCGCGATCCCTCAGGCCTGCTATACTACAAAGTGCCAACAATCATCTCAAAAGTCACGGTCCATACATGGAGGTGACGCGTCCCGAACACCCACACTCTTCCCAACGGCGGTCCCTGGGCAGGCACGCATCACGCGCCCACCGTCACCTCCCGGCTCACGCACAAGGCGAGGACACGGGTTTCCGTGGCAAAGTTGGCGTTCAAAAAGGGAACCTGGGATTCTGTTCTGTGCCCCAACGGTCGACCGAAAGAGGTGATTCGGTCGACCGGTTCCATAAAGGAATCGGTCGACCGTACTCCTATAACGGTCTACCGCTGCGCTCAAGACAGAACCCCCAACGGTCGAACCAAGGTCTAAAACCGGTCGACCGGACGAGGTCAAAATCCGGAGTCTGGTCAACATTGAAATCCACTCTATCGGTCGACCGACTCAGGGGTCCCGGTCGACCGAAAACTAACAGGGTCAACCTAGTATTTTACGTCATCAAACGGTCGAACGCAAACATGCTACCGGTCGAACAAACATGCAATCGGTCGAACGCAATAAAAATCGGTCGAACAATCAAACAATAATAATCAGTACACTTAAGTTCCGGTCGAACACCACAAGGACCGGTCGACCGATAACAGGTAGAAAAATCCCAACTCACCAGCAATAATGCACTACCGGTCGACCGCCCCAAGGCATCGTTCGACCGGTGAAGGTTAAAGTCGGGCAAACAGTGCTAAAACGGTCGACCGCCCGAAGGATCCGGTCGACCGTTGGTCGTCTTCAACCTCGCGCCAGCCGAGGTTTTACGAAGAACGCGTCGCCGGAGAGGTCCCCAACCTCTCCCGACCCGACCAACGCCTCCCCCCACGCTTGGGTGAGTAACAAACCACACTAAGAAGTTGACATACCTCAACCAACGACGACGAAACGCCGGAGCTCGCTCACGCACGTCGCCTCCGGTAGACCTCGAGCACGCGCCGCGCCTCCTCTGGACGTCCGACCTCTGCCCGCGCGTCGTCCTCGTCTCCTCCGATCGGCGCCTCAGCTGGAAGAAGGTGAAGATGCGTGAAATGGAGAGAAAGAGAGAGAGAGAGAAGAAAACGCGATTTTAAACCCCCAACCCATCTCTTCTCCACAGTAACCCGCAACTCTACACCTCTCACCCATCACCAGACCACTGTAGCTCGCCTCTTCCCCATGCAACCCAACTTCCCATGCCAAGCAAACCCTAATTCTCCTCTAATCTCCATTAGCCTCCTAATCTCGGTTAGGGACATAACACTAGTACAGAATTCACCTTCTAGAGAATCAGCTAGCGTAGAAAATGAGGTGCATAACCCAAGTTTGTATTAGTGCCACCTAGTTAATTAGACATGATAAGGTTTATTTTTCCACTATTTGAAATTTTTGGTTTGTCAACCAACCTCTTAAGCGGGGGCGTTTCTGATTGTACACCTTCATCCTCTTCGTTGACGTCTAACTGTAAAGGATTTTTTTTTAAATTAAACCAATTTTCAATTTTCATGTCGAAAAATTTCTTACTACAAAACAACTCATTCATTTGGGGGTTTTGCTACAGTACACCTCTCGGGTGTCTAAATTAGCAATATGCACCCAGTTTTTTGATATTGCCTCATATACGCCTGCGATTTGAATTAATTACACATATACACATCTCTCGTTACTGTCTCTCACTCTGTTACCGTTAAAGTCTAACAGTGTTAGACAATTTGCAAATTAAACCTCGTAAAATAGAACTGTCCTTAATTGTAGACACAAATAGCCTAAAAAAATCAAATTGTTTAACAGTCTCCACTCTTTCACTCTCTCTCTCTTTCATCCATTTTTTTCTTCTCTCTCTCCCTTGAATCTCTCACTCTCTCATTTCTCCATCTCTCATGAATCTCTCTCCCTTCTCTCTCTCCACTATTTCACTTTCTCTTCAATCTCCCTCTCATTTTTCCCTCTCCACTCTTTCACTCTCTTTTTCACTCTCTCTCCTCCCTTTCTCTCCTCTCTCTTTCTCTCCTTTCTCCACTCATTCACTCTTTCTTTCTCTCCTCCCTTTATCTCTCTCTCCTCCCTATTTCTCTCTCTTGAATCTCTCTAGGTCGTCTCTGGATCGTTGCTTGAATCTTTCTCTCTCTCCTCCCTCTCTATCTCTCTCTCATCCCTCTTTCTCCTTCTTGAATCTTTCTCTTTCTCTCTACCATCCCTCTTTCTCTCTCTCATCCCTCTTTCTCTCTCTCATCCCTCTTTCTCTTTCTCTCTCTCCTCCTTTTTTCTTTCTCCTCCATCTTTCTCTCCTTTCTCCACTCATTCTCTCTCTCTCATCACTCTTTCTCTCTCTCTCCTCCATCTTTCTCTCCTTTCTCCACTCATTCTCTCTCTCTCTCATCCCTCTTTCTCTCTCTCTCTCTCTCTCTCTCTCTCTCTCTCTCTCTCCTCCCTCTTTCTCTCTCTTGAATCACACTGGATTAACTCTGGATAGAGTATGGTGCACCTCTGGATTCTCTGTGTACCCTTCATGCATCCTGGAATCACTCTGGATCGACTATGGATCGTTGCTTGATTTAATCTGGAATTTATGGATTGACTCTGGAATCACTCTGGATTGTTGCTTGATTGAACACAAAATTATTGAATCGTCTCTGGATAGATTATGGTTCGACTCTGGATACTCTGCGTACCCCCACGCGCATCCTGGAATCTCTTCGGATCGACTCTGGGTCCTTGCTTGATTGAATATGGAATCTCTGGATTGACTCTGGAATCACGCTGGATCGACTCTAGACAAACTCTGGATCGACTGTGGAATCACTCTGGACGAACTCTGGATCGACTCTGGACTAACTCTGAGTCGATTCAGTGTCGATCCAGAGTGAATCCAGAGTGATTCTAGAGTCGATCCAGAGATTCCAGATTCAATCAAGCAACGATCCAGAGTCGATCCAGAGTGATTCCAGGATGCACGAAGGGTACGCAGAGAATCCAGAGGTGCACCATACTCTATCCAGAGTTAATCCAGAGTGATTACATGATGCACTAAGAATACGCTGAGTATCCAGAGTGGAACCATAACCTATCCCGAGTTAGTCCAGAAAGGACTCTAGGGTTAAATCAGAGATAATCCATGGACATTCAAGATCAAGACAAGGGTTACACACCATACTCTCTCTCTCCTTTCTCTCTCTCTCCAATCTTTCACTCTCTCTCTCATCCCACTTTCTCTCCCTCATCACTCTCTCTCTCCACTCTATTACTCTCTCTCATCCTTCTTTCTCTCTCCTTTCTCCCTCTCCACTTTTTTACTATCACTCCTCTCTCCCTCTCCAATCTTTCACACTATCTCTCCTTTCTCCCTCTCCAATCATTCCTTCTCTCGCATCCCTCTTTTCTCACTCTCTCTCTTTTCAAGAGAGAGAGAAAGAGGGATGAGAGGGTGAAAGATTAACAACGGAGAAAAGAGAGGGATGAGAGAGAGAGAGTGAAAGAGTGGAGAGGGAGAAATGAGAGAGTTAAAGATTGGAGAGGTAGAAAGTAGAGAGAGTGAAAGAGTGGAGAGGGAGAAAGGAGAAAGGAGAGAGGGAGAGAGAAAGAAGGATGAGAGAGAGTGATAGAGTGGAGAGAGAGTGATGAGAGAGTGAAAGTGGGATGAGAGAGAGAGTGAAAGATTGGAGAGCGAGAAATGAAAGGTAGAGTGAAGGAGTAGAGAGGGAGAAAGGAGAGAAAGAGAGATTCAAGAGAGAAAGTGAGAGAGGGAAAAAGGAGAGAGAGAGAGAAAAAGAGAAAGAGGTTGCATTTCATGGAGAGAGATTCAAGATAGAGAGGGGGGAATGAGAGAGAGAAAGAGGGATGAGAGAGAGTGAAAGATTGGAGAGGGAGAAAGGGAAGAGAGTGTGAAAGAATGGAGGTAGAAAGGAGAAAGAAAGATTCAAAAGAGAGAGAGAAAGAGGGATGAGAGAGAAAGGAGAGAAGATTCAAGAGAGAGGGATGAGAGAGTGGTTCATGAGAGAGAGAGAGATTGTGTTTCATGGAGAGAGAGAAAGGAGAGAGAGATTCAAAGAGAGAGCGGGATAAGAGAGAGTGAAAAAGTAGAGAGAGATTCGATAGAGAGAGAGAGAGAGAAAGAGGGATGAGAGAGAGGAGAGGGAGAAAGGAGAGAGAGTGGAGGTAGAAAGAGAGAGAGATAGGGAAAGAAAGAAACATTCAAGAGAGAGTGAAAGAGTGGAGAGAGAGAGAGAGAGATTCAAGAGAGAGAGTGAAAGAGTGGAGAGGGAGAAAGGAGAGAGAGATTCAAGAGAGAGAGAGAGAAAGGAGAGAAATTCAAAAAAAGAGCGAGATGAGAGAGAGTGAAAGAGTGGAGAGAGAGATTCAAGAGAGAGAGAAAACGGAATGAGAGAGAGAGGAGAGGGAGAGTGGAGGTAGAAAGAGAGAGAGAAAGAAAGATTCAAGAGAGAGGGTGAAAGAGTGGTGAGAGAGAGAAAGATTCAAGAGAGAGAGAGAGTGAAAGAGTGGAGAGGGAGAAAGGAAAGAGAGATTCTGGAGAGAGAGTGATGAGAGAGAGAAAAAAGAGGGATGAGAGAGTATGTGTAAAAGAGTGGAGAGAGAGATTCAAAAGAGAGAGTGAGAGAGAAATAGTAGAGAGTGTTAGACAATTTGATTTTTTATAAGGTTTTTTTTGTTTACAATTAAGGACATTTGAATTTTACAAGGTTTAAATTGCAAATTTTCTAACGTCCTTGGATGGTAACGGTGACAGCGTGGGGTCCACTAACGGCAGATGTGTATATCAGCAAATAAGACGAGATTACAGGTGCATATCAGGAAATAGCAAAAAACTGGATGTATTTGGTCAATTAGGTCACTTGAGAGATGCACAGTAGCAAAATATCCTCATTCAATTCCATTGTGAAATCATGGGATGTCGTGCAACTAGATTTAGATTCCATGTATTTTGTGCAAAACACAGGTCTACTCAAACTCTTACCTCATTTTAAATCTCAAGCAATATACATTGTGTCTGTCATGATTTGATCTCCAAGACTAAGGATCTCTAAATCTAGTCACATTTGGTTATAAACCTTGTCATACCAAAGAAGACATGCACATGCGTGGTATAAATGCAAAACCCTTAATTTAATTTATAAAGTTCATAACCGGAAAGTAGAGTGATGAGCCTTTGTCATTATGTTATTGCTGGTAATAGTTATGGTTAATTACAGTTTGTCCTCTTGTCTTGTGCCCTTCTTTTTGTGAAACATGACAATCACTTATCTTCCCTTAGTACTTAAGTTTTGTATCATTTATTTCATTTAACTTTAAGAATCCATTAGTTTTCCATACATGCGTCGTTATTCTTTTTATTTAATATGGTAACTTTAAGTTAAATTTCAAATCAACCGAAGCTCATATTTCGTTTGAATTCTGATCGGTTTGGTACTAAATCTAATCCCAATACTAGCCAAATCAAACTTCTTATTTGATCTTAACTTTAATATAAAGGTAGGATTATGAGTATATATGTTTGATAAACAACATAAAAAATAATGGCCACTACAAAAAATCTGGCTAATTTGTCGGGAATAACCCTTAATTTCGTCTCTTCATGATGAACAGTTCGTCGAGAAACATCCGTTGGGATTGTGGACGTGGCAATAGTTTGTGTTGGTGATTTGTCCGTCGAGAATACATTGCAACAAATATGTTGTCGACACGAACTTCAATTTGATGCCAAAGTCTTGGTATTGCTGACGCACGCTCCGTTGGGAATACCCTGCTGACAACCCATCCGTCAGCATTAACTTCAACTTAGCACCCCCCCCCCCCAAAAAAAACTTGGTTATTGCAGATGGACCGTCCTTGATCAACTAATGAATTCTTAAACTTCACCGGTGAATGTGTGAAAAACTAATCAATTTCTAAAGCAAAAACAAGTATGAGAGGGATGATTGTCACATTTTAAAATACAAGAAAATAAAGTGAAATCAAGACACATTTCAGGAGAACAAACTTTAATTAACCCTAAGGATGCGCTTGGTATGGGTGTAATAGGGGGTGAAAAATTAAGGAAGTAATTTTTGGTCCCCTTCAAACATGCTTGGAATGGGGAGAAAGATTATGGTGGGGGAATCTATTATAGCCTCATATGATGGTAATCCATTTCCCTCCTCCCCTACAAAGTAAAAAATAAAAAACAATTGTTAACACGTCTATAAAATATAATGTATGACAACTAAAGATGAAATCTCATTCGATTTGTTGGGATTGCCAAAATATGTCCTATATATCCTTGTATATCTGACGTATATAATTTTTTCTGTACTAGTGCTTACTTGATGATGTATATCAATCGGAAAGTCTCTCAACATAATGTATTCATTAGCATAGGGATTTGTACAAGTTAATGACATGGTTAAACTAAATCCACACTATCTTTTAGTCATCAGTAATTAACTAAGACGTACTTATTCGAAAATCTCACTTATAGACCCATGAGAAGGTTCTTCAGAAGAAGAAAAGGACTGCACTCAAAAGAACATTAAAGTATTCCTTCAGTCTTTCTGGACAATGCTATGAAAGTATGAAACTCGTACTTATTCAGTTGGGACTGAAGGCACCAAAATATTGGAATTTATTTCGATGCTCAATTTATATTTTCAATCTATGATTTCTCAATCATAAAATTGATATTGTTTTTCCTTTTGAATTGATCAAAATCTTGAATGTCAAGATTTTACAGCTTGTCTTGATGGAGCAAGGACAGTGACTTTCTAACAAAAAATCCTTAGAAGTTTGCAAACTGTAAAATCGTCATATACACTCTTGCCTCCTAAAAGAACGATATCATCACTTGATTAAATGGAAGTAGTTCAAGTCTTTGCAATTAAAAAAATTATTTGTAAGATGTTGCACTAAACAAACAAAGAGTAAGCAGGATTAGGGGTACACCTAAACACAAGGAATGATGTCTATTGGTAACGCAGAAACCTTGAAGCTTGTGATATAAGTGAATAATAAGACATGATCGCATCCTAATTAGTTATGCTTTTCCATGCCTGTTACGATCACGACTAATCATGACATCTTTTTTCTGGAAGGATAATCTTGACATACTTCAATGTACATTAAAAGGTCTGTAATTGTCTTGTATTAATGAATAAATATTGTATAGGTTTTGGTAGACGCACTTAACAAGAAAAGTGACTAATAAAATAGCCATATAATTCTAGATAGATTTTCATTTATGACATTGGATAATCCGATAATGTATACAATCTCCATATCTAATCTAAATAGTATATATGGTAGCTGTTAATTTTCATCTCTCTACCCAATAATGTTTTTACACGTGTCCTCCGAAAAGTAGTTTTTTTCCGAGTCCCTCTGCTGCACAAGAACCTTTAGATTACTTACTAACTTCTAATTGATCTTGGTCATCAATCCAAGAGACTCCTCTTACCACCCACTTGATGATATCAACCATTGGATCTTTTGCACATAATATCACCCCTTAGATCTTTTGTATCTAATAAGAATAAATGGATGTTTGATTTGGGAAAGGGTGTTAGAGCATCCCTTATCGGGATAAAACTCGGGTCATGCACTCGGTCACGACTGGGTCGTGAGTAAAAAACTATTTTTTTTTTGTTAAAATCTTCGATCGTAGATGACTGGGTCGTCGACCCGGTCGTTTGAACGACCGGGTCGACGACCCAGTTATCAAATATTTTATTATTTTTTGATTTTTTTGTTTTTGTTTTGATTTTTTTTAATTTTTTGTTTGAGGTTTTTTAAATTTTTATTCCCGAAAATACGTTTTACAATTGTTTTGATTTTTTAGAATTTTTTTTTATATTTTTTAAATTTTTACCAAAATGGACCCCGAAATGATGTGGAGGAGAGAGATAGGTTGTTGTGGGTTGTGTTGGATTGTGGTTAAGACGTGAATAGTATAGGAAAGAGAAGAAAGTGGGTTGAGGAAAGTGAAAGCTGATTTTGAAGAGAGAGAGTTGATGATCGGGTCGTCCAGGTCATGGTTAGTGATGGTGGGTAGGATTTAGCATCTATTTATAAATAATATTTTTCAAATCCAATTCGATAATAATTATGAGCTACAATACCATTTTTTTGCTTGGTGTAGATAGATTTTTTTACATAATGTTGATTGAGTTGTCTGATTTAAAGCAAATATAAAAATCTTTAAGTAAAAGAATTGCAAGAAAAAGATATTCGAAATATAAAAATGTCTGTCATGCAAATCATATTTAATAACGTCGATTGTGCGACACAGAAGTTAGTTGGAATGGCTTAAATAAACTAAATATTGATGAGTACTTGTATGTATTTTGAAGTTCGAAGGCAGATGTGCATACCAACTACATAAGCCTACAATGTAGATAGAAAACAAAAAGTTTCTGGAATATAAAAAAAATGAAGATTAAATGAAAAACCTTTTATCTTTAAGATAATAATTGTACTTATATACTATTTCATTTGTAACAACCGTGCAAGGCATGGGTCGAATACTAGTGATTACTCCAGCTCGAGCTGCTTAATGCTTATGTATGATTACTAAACGTTCGGCTGCAGCTTAGTGCATTTTCAAACCTTTATAGAAATATTCATACTCTTGCGTTTCTATTTTTTGATTCATGTTGTAATTAATCAGTGTTTGATCCCAACAAGAAACCGTTAGCAAATATTTAATCTCTAGTGTCTAGGTGATTTAAGCAAACGATCTTCTGATCAGTTGAAGTGTAACTTAGAAGTTGATTGATTAGTTCCATAACTAAATGTTGAAGTAGGACGAGAAGTCATAAATTGTTTTCGATTCCTGTAACATTGTTCGTTTGGTCTTCTTTTCACTTGAACAAATTAGAGCTCATTTATAATAAAAAGTTTAAATTCACAAAAACTCCTATAAACCAATCATCAAACGATTCTTTGTGTTTTTTCGCTGGTAACTTCACTTCTCCATTTGCATAGAATCTTCACACAAATTAGAGCACAACATCAAATACACACTTCACTCTAAATATTACAATTGTCCAATATTTGTTTTGGCGGCCATTGTCCAAGAATTTAAAACTCCCTTTTCTATGTGCCAAGAGATAAAAAAACAGACGTGAGGTCGGTTTGTCAATAACTTATCCGATACACTCTAGGTTTCTTGTTTGAGGTTCTTCCCATGGAAATGTACTATTCAACTTTGGCCTCCCCTGAGATGGACATGTATGAAACATACAAGTGCTCCAATGATGTGGAGTTTTCCGAATTGTAGAATCAAGAATTGTTCAAGTTGGGAACTTATGATTACGTGTTTTTGTGTAACACCTTCTTCTTCACTCAAGCACCAAAAAACAATTTGTCAGGGGCAATGGGAATTGAGAAAGGGTTTGTGCTACATTGACAGAAGAACTCACTCTATGTTTAAAACATACGTGGGTTTTTAAACATCAACTGTTAATTTTCTAAAGATGCTTGATCTTTAGGTAGAAATATTAAATAAATTCCTAGATTTTCCAAACATTGATTCTTAATTTTCTATAGGTGCTTGATTTTTAGGTCATTTACATGGATGGGTACCATATTCGTTATGTTTTGAGTAATGTTTGAGATTATCATTTTTCTTTATTTGGTTATCTATGAACACAGTTTTCAATCTGATGATGATGACCTTCTGATTTGTGTTACGTACCTTCTAAACATAATCAATGACCTTGTGATTTATACTCTTACATATAGACCTAGTAAATCAATAACACGACTCTATACTTCTATATCAGAGCGTTGTAAATAAAAAAAATACGAGTTTTATATCATTACAATTGACATTGTAAATCGACAAACACTCACTTTTATTTTTACATTAGCACATTTAAAATCGATAAGGTTTTCGTCAAGTCACTTAGTCATTTAACCACAAGAGCATGGAGTCCATTCGTAACGGACGAGGACCTAGCGGTTAAACATTCGGATCATGTGGTTATCAGTCAATACTTTGTAGTTTAACTTGACCATTAGTTGTAAAAAGCATGGATTTGGTGATGATGTTGTGATTCTTCGTCGGGTCTCTTATGCTAATTGAATTCTAAAATTGTTTCACCACACGAGCATGGATTCCATTCGTTATGGGACGAGAACTTATTTGTTGGACACCTGGGTCATGTGGAAATTGGTTAAGAGCATGTAGTCTATTTGTTAAAGGGTGAATACCTATTCATTGGACATCCGGATCATGTGGCGCTTGGTAAATACATTATGGTTCGGATCTTTTCTTATGTAATTCTTATTCACACCTTAAGTTCCTACATCGCATTAGCACGTCGTTTTTTAGATTCTTCATGAGGTCACCTAGCTTTGACCTTAGTATTAGTTTTTGGGAGAATAGATTTTGCGAAGGTCTTGTGATTCTTTTTCGGGTAACGTATGCTAATTAGGTTTGAGTATCCTTTGACCCGAACATTAGTTGAAAAGAGCATGGATTTGACAATGATGTGATTATTCATCGGGTCACTTATACTAATTGGGTTCCAGAACCGTTTCACCGCACAAGCTTGAAGTCCATACCATATGAGGACTTATTTGTTGAACATCCAAATTGTGTGACTATTGGTTAAAAAATTGTGGTTCTGACCTTTTCTTATGTATTTCTTCTGCACAACTTAAAACCCCACATTGCATTAACACTTCGATTTTGAGATTCTTCGTGGGATCACTTATGCTACTTGGGTTTTAGTATCCTTTAACCTTAGTATTTTTAGGAGCATAGATTTGGCATAGGTATTGTAATTCTTTATCAAGTCACATATGCTAATTGGGTTCTAGTATCCTTTGACCCGAGTATTAGTTGAAAGGAGCAAGAATTTGATGACAATATTGTGATTCGTCATCGAGTTACTTATGCTAATTGGTTTCTAGAATCGTTTAACTACACGAGCATGAAGTACGCTCGTTAAGAGATGTTGACTTGTTCGTTAGACACCGGGGCTGTGTGATTATTATTGGTCAATACATTTTGGTTGGGTATGGAGTTTCTGCGCAATCCTTATACAGAAAAATGACCAAAATAAAAGGTGATCGAAATATATCGACAATAGTACTCAAATTGATCGGTTTGATGAGATGATTCTAAATCTAAACTTACATCTTGGAAAAACCTTTGGGGATCTCTAAATACTTGGTTTAAAAAAATTGAGGTGAAGAGATGTAACATGTTAAAAACAAAGAGAGGAGTTCAACTATAAAGAAACTTTGACAACAATAAAAAACATTGTGTGGTGGATATTAATCTGAATCTCAATAAACTTCTCTTCAAATAGGGCATGCCACATAGGATAAGGTGTTTTTGGCGTCGAAATCGAGCGTAAACCTCACACGGTCCTAATAGAATTCTCAAGAATGATAGTTTGGTAGAGCTTTCCTTACGGAATCACCTACAAAATTTCATATTAAAACTTGCAGAATTAAACCTAGATGAAGTGTCAATAGGGCTTCTACAACTTCATTACCACTATTAGAAAATGTAGATGGATCTAAAGCATGAAGGAGGGAAAGAAAGAGGACAATTTTGAAAGGGAAAAACACTGGAGGGTTTTATTAGTACTTTAAAGGGGTGCAGTAGATACATTATACATATTTAAAATTAGTAAATGGATCGACTATCCTTAAAATATGTTAATATTAACTTACGTCTATTGATAAATTAAAGTAATTTCTAAATGGAAAATTCAGACTGTTTATCTTAATCTATGACAAAAGTTGTCATTGTAAGTCGACAATCATAGAATTTGAAAGTCACATCGTATAAGAACACGAGACCAATTTTTGCAACAATTATAATATGTTTCTTTCTTAAATGCTGCGTTCTCATTTAAAGCATATGTTGTTTGAATTTTTCAGTTGAAATTACTTTGATTTATTAACAATGATAAAACAATATCAACTTGTTTTAAGAGTGCATGGATCTCTCCTAGATCTTCAAAATATCTATGGTGTACTGTTTTTCATATTTCGCTCGAAATGGTTTTAAGTTCACCAATACACTGAAATTAAATAGGCTAGCTCTTACGTATATTCTTCAATTTCAAAACTTTTTTATTATTTATAAGGAACAAAAAATTAGGTAACTTAATTCTTAGGGCTTGACTTCTACTTTCTCCCCTTTTTTCATGTGAATCTCAAACGTAGCAAGGATTAAGATTAAAATTGGATAGGGAGGTGAAATAATTTTTTTAAAAGAACGGAAAATCCAACTCTAGATCATCTGCGAGCATCCAAAGAAAGAAACCTCCCTCAGCAAAGCAGAAAAACCACGGGGAACACATAAATCTGTAAATGTTTTACAAGGGGAACTTCAACCCTCCACCTAATTCAGCTTTTCCTACCTTACAGAAAAATCTTGCTATCGTATTGTTTGCCATATTGTGTATACTGGCATACATAGTGAATCCCATTATGTGCGATGTGCCCTTTTATTGTTGGTATGAAATTTAGAGACATTTTCTTTAACATCAGGCATGTACTCAACAAACTTATTGTCGACAAAGTCTCAATTCTCCTCTAAATAGAAAACAGTAGATAAACTATTTATTTGTTGGAATGAATATTTATTTATTTGTAAAACACTTTATACTTGAAAGGACGTATTTGGAAATACACCATTTAGTGATTCCATTCACTTTGGATAGTGATACCAAACAAAGGAATGAAAAATTATTCGCATTTCATGTCAATTCCCACGTATGCTAACGAAACACGAGAAAGAAAGAAAGAAAAAACTAATTTCATTCCTACTTCAATTCAATTTGGGTGATTCCATTTTGTTGCATTTGGGAGATGTTGGGATTATAATTATAGTCAAACTCTGATTCTTTGAAATATGATTTTTGGATGCCAAAGTTTTTGGAAAAGCAAACTTAACAAAATACCTCCATTCAACGGAGAACCCACTAACAATAACGTTTTACTACATTATTCCATTCTAATATTTTTTTGGACAATGAGAGTAAAATTGATTCCGTCATTAAAGTTTAGGATTTTTTTTATTTTGTGTTTTTTTCCAAGGCTTTTAATTGATATCCTTAAATTTTTCAAAATAAAATAAAAATGACATCCAAACAAGTTTTAGTTTAATTGGTAAATTCTTAAATTCGCAATAAATAAAATCATACGTGCAGTGCGTTAACTATATTAAAAAATGCAACCTCTCGGAGAATAGCTACAACTTTACAGGGTTAATTACAATTACCTCCCCTAAACTATACATTTGTATCACTTACACCCCCTCAACTCTAAGAGATCACAGTTACTACCCTTGAAATATACTTTGATCAGTAATAAAAAAAACTTTTGTCAATAAATCCGTTAATCTTAATGGGTAGGTGATCATGTAATGCAATAAATTATGTATCTGAAGTACCCAAAACAACCTTAACCTCAATCCCAATTTCCAAACCCTAACATGCACTTCCCAGCCCTAAAATTTCAAATCTTTAGGTCCAATTCCATCAACATCACCCCACCCACACATCGACCCAACACCTTCGTCCGAGTATGAGATCACCTTCGACCAACCTTCTTGGGTCGTCTTCCAAGGATTGTATTGTTGCTATTGGTGGTGGTGATGTTATTTGTCGTGCTATTCTTCTGGGGTTCTTTTGTTAATGTTTCTTGTCGTATTGATGTGAAGAATTGCTACAAGAGTTCGTTGGGAAGAGAAGAGGTATAAGAGTGTTGAGGTTTTGTTAATTTAGGGTCTTAAATCAATTTGTAATTTGGTCAATGCAATTGAGTTTCCGACTAAAAGTCCTTTCAAATTAAGTTAGGGGTATAATAGTCATTTCTTAAATCTGTTAGCCTAGTTTAGAAAGAGAGTTATCATAGTTGAGGGGGTTTAGGTGTGACCTTTTAAAGTTGAGTGGTATAAGTGATACAAGGGAATATTTCAGGAGAGGTAATTGTAATTAACCCAACTTTAAATCATGTACATGTAACATTACTTGGACATATAGATGTAACAGGGATTTGAGTCTTAACCGTCAACTATACTTCACATGACTTGGATATAATTAGACTAAAGAATGGAAGAAATTTGGAAAAAAAGATAATTACAATTTCCCCTCCTCAACTATGGTCGAGTAATACTTTGACCATCTCAATTTTAAAACGTCACACTACGATCCTTAAACTTTGATTTATATAACACTTTGATCATCTTTCCACCAAGAAATTGTTGTTTTTTAATATATTCATCGTTTTACTCAATTTTTTTTCTATTATTTGCTAAACATATTTCTAATCTATCATTGTGGTAAAATTCTAATCAAATTGGAAGTCGAATTTGCTTCAAATTTGAGTTTAATTTTGAACCAATCAGTCCTAATTCAAGTAAATTAAATAAGATCTCTGATTTGATTTAGACTTTACCATATGATACATTATAAGCATGTTTGATAAACAACATGATTTTTTAAAAAAAATAATGAATATATTGAAAAATAACAATTTTATGATAGAGAAACTGTCAAAATGTTACACAAATCAAGGATGTGAGTGTTAGTTTTAAAGTTAAGGAAATCAAAATGTTACTCAAAACATAATTGGGAGAGACAAACTATAATTTAATCTTGAATAAAGAAACCACGTAACATGATGGGAAAAGTATTGCAGGGTTAGGACTAGGCCTTCAAAGTAAAACCTACCACTTCCCCTCTCCAGCAAGAAATAGGTCAAATCAAGTAAAACCATAGGATATGTTCACGTTACAACGAATCGCCTTAAATTCTTAAATATTTGCAGAAAATCTCTCTCAAGGTCCTGACTTAGCCAGACAAATCTAACGGAACAAATAAGTTTTTCATATACTCCAAGAAACAAAAATAAACCATCTTCTTTCACTTAAACAATTCGTACCAAGAAAACTCTTCAAGTACTAGTAGTTTTCTCAACCCAAGGAAATACAAACGTTAAATAAAATTTCTATCATCCGCATTGGATGTTGTACGTAAGACACCAACGTAGAAAGAAAATTCTCACTTATTCCAACATTAAGTCTTTATTTGGCCCTGACCAGTCGAAGTTGTTAGTATTTATGTCGTCACTGGGAAACTAAAATTCCAAGGCTTCACATCAAATGTCAAATAGGGTAGGTGTACACAAATTTTAGTCGAAATTTTATTGATCGTCATCATTAAAAATTATGTTGATCATGAAAGTAA
Organism: Triglochin maritima; assembly: GCA_963682175.1. NCBI lineage: Eukaryota > Viridiplantae > Streptophyta > Magnoliopsida > Alismatales > Juncaginaceae > Triglochin > Triglochin maritima. Next base: position 33,772,077 of record OY821772.1, read on the forward strand.
AACTTTCACTATGTTACGTTACTACGTACAATGTGAATGTAACCCCTCACCTGCATATTGTCTGACCCACATATCCCCATATTTTATTAAAATCTTATAAAATTTGGATCGACGTAGATATATTATTACCGCATGCAGAGATTAGTCACGTAACGTGAATACGGATTGCACCAGTAAGATATATTATGAATGATTACTCTATTCTTCCTGGTCTGGTGTCAATCACCATCCCAAACATCAGACTGAGATGACCTCCAATTTGATCTTGAATACGCTTTAGCTCCCGTACGCCCTTCCCGAGCCTGTCCCCGGACTCCTTCTGAGTCCTTGCTTGAGCTCCGTTTCTTGGGTTGGCATAGTGCGACCTTCAAGGGTTTGGAAAGTAAACCTCCAATCTGGGTTTTTCTCCTTGGAGGTTCGTCGTCGTTCAGATCACGTCCTCCTTCGACTTAGCGTCTGGCTTAGACACTTGCTCGCCAAGAGCGTTCTTTGTCATCGAAACGGTCTCCTCAAACAATAGATATATAGTCTTCTTTTTCTAGTAACTCAACTTTCATTTTGAATAGCTTCAAAAAATATGATAATTACAGCAAAATTGAAGAAATCCTTGAAGAAGACGAAGATGTTGGAACCTAAATTCTAATTAGGAGGCTAATCAAGTTTAAGGTAGGCTAATGGGTTTTGATAACTTAGGTGGAAGTAGGGTTGTGCATCCGGTCCGGACCGGACCGGATTTTTCTCCGGGGTCCGGACCGAAGACCGGACCGGACCGAATCGGTCCGGTCCGGTCAAAAACCGAATTTTTTACATTAAAAAAAAATTGGACCGGTCCGGACCGGACCGGACCGGAAATTTTAAAATTTACCGGACCAAAACCCGGACCGGACCGGATTTTTTCGAAATTTTCCGGACCGAACCCGGACCGACCGGTCCGGTCCGGTCCGGTTGAGCGGGTCAACCCGGGTTTTGCTCTCCCCTAGGTGGAAGGATGAGGTGTTTGGTTGGGGGTGAGGTGTTCAGTTGAGAAGAGGGAGGTTGATGAGGTGTTGAGGTGAAGAGTACAAATACTCTTTTCTTCTCACTTTCTCATCTCTCTCTCTCTCTCTCAAGTTGATTCGGTGGTGCAGGAAGAAGAAGAAGGAAAAGTTGAAAGGAGTTGGGTAGAGAGAAAGAGTTGATGTTTGTTGATGAGAAGAGGGGTTTGATAGGAGGAAGAAGAGTGAAAGTGTGAGAAGAAAAGAAGTGAGTTTTCTTTGAGTGTTGATTCGAGAGAGAATCGTGTTGGGTGGGAGTTGTGAAGAAGTGGAAAGGATTCACGAGTAGAGAAGAAGAGGAGAAAGAAGAGTAGGTGGAAGAAGATTCGAGTTCGCCATTTCGTCGGAATACGAAGGAAGCGAAGTGGTTATCACCGTCGACGTTGGGAGCCTCGTCGACCGTCAAAAATGTATGTCAAATTCAATTAGATGTTCACACAATGTGTGAGTGGTCGGGGGCGTCATCGGAGGTCGGAGACCTCATCGATGTCAAGGTGCAGCAAGGTTGCTGCGCTGGAATGGTGGACCGATTGTGGTGTTGGCGACCGGTCGTAGTGTAAATATGTTATTTTTATGCGCACCAGTCGAACGATGCCTTGTAGCGATCGACCAATTATGCTTGATTTTGCGGGAAGAAGATGACTTTTTCTAATTTCGGTCGGACGAGATCCCTTGTTGTTCAACCGTGGATCTAAGTAAGTCGGTTGGGGGCCTAGACCATCTAAACGGTTGACCGCCCTAAGATTTGGTTCGACCGATAATTTATGCGAACTTAAAGTTGGTTCAATCAGTTGCCTTCTGGTTCAACCGGTAATGACTTAGAGAAAACGTAGGAAGTCCTTTTTATTTTCGGTCGACCGGGTCCGCTTTGTCGTCAACCGTTGGGATGATTATTTTAATGATATATGTGGCATAGACCTTCCCAACGGTCGACCACCAGTAGACTTTTGTTCGACCATTTTAGTATATGTTAGTTCGACCAGTGGATTGTGGTTTGAACCAATCACCGACCAACCAGTCGACTGTATGACCTATTTCGGTCGACTGTTGGTGCACAAGATTATATTACATGTTTATGAGCGTGTTGGCACGTGGAATTCTTTTATGACTTATGTTCTAATGATATGACATATGCATTGAGACCAAGGTAGTATACTTGTGGGACCATATTCCCTTTTGCATGATCTATATGTATTGGCTTGACGGAGCAAGATGACGGTTAGCCTGTGTGGCAACGGGGATGAGTCGTTAGCCTGTGTGGCAACGGATATGCCCGTCTAACTTGTGTGGCGACGAATATGACCGACCAATGTTGTTCCGGGGGATATGTTCGGCCATTGTTGTACCGTCGAGTATGATCGTCCAGTTGTGGCATGGGTGACGAGTATGACCGACCAGAATGACGGCTCTGATGGATTGTGGCTTTGAAACCACGGGATCAGATCTGATGATGACTCGGAAGTGCATGCGACCTTCACCGAACTGTCATGACTAGTATAACTGCGAGTGGGGGTGTGTCGTGTACTCTCCGTATGACCGCATGTGCCTGCGGTGGGTATCTTCGGATGTCCAAAAATGAGATTTATGACTATATGACCCCTGTGTGGGAAGATGACTAGTATGTTTTTATATGTTTCTCTGAGACTAGTATGATAGGTAATGTATAGTGTATTGCATGTGCATGTAGGTGGACTTGGTATATAGGGTTTCCTTTTGGAAACTCAGGCATTGTTATTTATGTTTTTCAGGGTCCCCTTCGGGAGTTGGTAGGGTGGTGACTTGATGTTAATTAAATTTATACCGCAAGTGCACGACGTCAATGAAGACGTGACAGGTACGGGTCGAACACAAGGAGGGAGAGATTTGTTATTTGTGTGATTTTCGATTAGGGGAAAGAAGGAGAGAAGAATAAGTTTGGTTTTGAGATTTTTGGTTTTTAATTTTCTAAAGCATGAAACATGAACAAATAAAACTAAAATAAGAACAAGGATGGTGAATTTCGTTGGGTGGAGGTTTAGATATAGGGTTTAGATTAGAGAATTTAGAAACTTATAATAAATCATATTAGTTATAAAGCATTACATGATAAATGATTTAACATAAATTTAAGTAATCAAAATATACTAACACAAAATTAAAATAATAACTTTTATTCTTCTTCTCTTCACCCTAAATCCGTCACCTCCACCCTTTGGAAATAGTTAGAAACTCATAGATGGAGGGAGGGAGAAGGGGTCCTAGAGAAACTACAAAAGAAAACTAAAAACAAGAAATAAAATAACAGAATTTTATTGCTAAAGAGAAGAACAAAAACTAAGACTAAAATTAAGAACATAAACTAAGAACATGCTCTACACAACGTTTCGGGGCTATTTATAGCCGATACAAGGGACCTAGGTATAAAATAGGAAAGTACACGTGGCAAAACACGACTGGACAAAATCCGGAGCCACGGATCCACAATGGGCGGCGGAATCGCCGCATATTACACATAAGGTGCGGCGGAATCGCCTCAATATTCGCTCTGATTTAATCCGGATTTTTCCTGTGTGTTTATGGTATGATTTCAATATCCTTTGCGCGTCTGGATTGATTCTTTCCTTTCTTTTGAACTCCGACTTTATTTCTTTATATATTTGGAGATCCACATTGATTTTTCTTTAGACTTTCTCCATAATAATAAAAGCTACTCGTAATTTGCAATTAGGTCCTTGTCTTTTTGCAATTAAGTCCCTGACTCCTTTTGTGCTTAAGTCCTTGTCCTTTTTGTAATTAGGTCTTGAATGCTTTTATGCTTGGATGAACTTCCATTTGAATCCCGATAATCTTGAACTTGGTCTTTATGACAGGAATGAGTCTCTTGGACGCATTTATGCTCGGGATATGGGTAATTTGCATTCAGGTCCCTATATTCTGTAAATAAGACTAAACACATACCTTAGTAGCATTTATTGATATAAAATTAATCTAAATGAAAGAAATATGATGCAATGTATGCAATGCATCACTCAGGCATTGTTATTTATGTTTTTCAGGGTCCCCTTCGGGAGTTGGTAGGGTGGTGACTGAGGACGAGTACATCTAGGAGTCGGGTCCTCGAGTTTATTTTGAGTTGGTTATGACTACTTGTATTATGTTTGTCGTACTTTGATGTAGTCATACTTTTGACAACTCTTGTATAATATATATATAGGTGCACCTTAGGTAAATAGAGTAGAGTTGCCCATTAGGTGCACCTTGTAGTTATAGTGTGTATATATATAGTAGTGTTCCCATGTGATCTGTTTATTGATGACTTTGAATATCCTTTAAAGTTTAAATTTTAGTTGTTTTGGGGAACATTACAGAAGAAATCCAAAGCCTTTCATTTAAATAAGTAACTCTTCTTGGAAACAACGATCCAAAATTTGTTTTCTTCCCTATTAGCAAGGACTCTTGGACAAACACCTATGGGGGTTTTCAACTTAATTAGTTGACACTACCTGTGCATCCCAGGTTGTCTCGAGCATTAAAATTTGTGATCCTTTTGGACCTCTAACTTCTGACATGGACACTTAGGGCACCAACACTTCCAAGCACATTCCCTTCCTTTCGACGACTTATAGCTCAGAAGCAACAAAGGAGTAATCTATTTTATCACGCCAAACTTTCGGATAAAGCAGATGACCGTCCCACATCAAAAACCTATGTGGAAGTGGTGGCCTCCTTGGCTCCACCTTTTTGAAAAAACATCATGTAGACAATGAACCTGCTTCATATTGGCTACATGTCAATATTGGTGCATGTTTATAAACAAACAATACAATTATCTTCGTGATATTAAATGAAGATAACATCGTTTCCGCGCTCTAATTATCAAATACATTAGCATAGTTATACTTTTCATATGGTGGTCACTTACATGTTAATGTCAGATCAAACTCTTCTTTTGGAAAACCACAAACTCACTTGCATGTTAACGTCAGGTCAAACTCTTCTTTTGGAAAACCACAAACTCGACAAACTTTTTAACAAAGATCATCATATCATATTTTACTACTAACATTCATCATCCGTCTGTAATCACGTTCAAATTCTGGAATGTATCTATGAATTTAACAATTCCATAAAAAAACTACAACCAATCTGGTATCGGAGTTCATTACTTCCAATGTAAAAATCCACATTTAATACATCAAAATAACAATCATATAATAATTATACATGCATTACATTTCATATTAAATCAAAAACAAAAAAAAACAAAAGGAAAACCAACCTGAAGTTTGATTTTCGCCGGAGAGAGGGAGGAATGAGTGATTTAGAGGTGGGAGGAGGAGAAGAGGTGGCTGACGACTCTTTTCTCACCCTAGGTGAAAATGACATCTCAGATATCATTTTTTGTTTCATGAAAAGCACATTCGAGAGGCCATTTTCATTGAAGGATGTCGTTTTCCATTTATTAAAATGGTATCACAAGTATTGTTTATCTGCATCATATTTTTCCAAATAAGTTTCACAACCTTATATTCTTCCAATTTCTTTTTTAGATGGACAAAATAGTCATAGGTGGACGGTTGGGATCTTCCAATTTCATCTAAATAAGTTTTTTTCGGACAAAATTGCCAAAGGTGGACTGTTGGAATCTTCACCCCCTGTCGACACGAGCCTTTATTTTCTCTTGCCCCTCTGAGAAGATGGCAAAGGTGTTGGCTTTTTTGCCTTAATCTATGTTTTGATGATTTAATCAACATAATCTTAATTCTAATTAATGTAGAGTAGCACACATATTGCATAGCATATATATTGTATTGTGCTAACATCTACAGGTGATCAAGACCCAATGAAGAAAGGAAATCAAGTCAAGACATGTATTAAAGCTATATTGAAGACATGTAATCTTATTTTCTTTGAGTCTTAGGAACATTCTGTAATTGAGCATACTTGAGCTAAAATCAACTCACATACACACTAAGTTCCTTATAGAAGTCACACACAAAATTTCACATTCATTGGACTTCAGTAGATCACCCAAACTAGAACCGGAAAACACTAAACTAAACCTGGACTATATGCCCACATTCGGTCGACCGAACCAAACCTCTTGGTCTATCGAGTGATCAATTATCCTGTAGTGTTTTCACTACCCATATTCGGTCGATCGTGCAGACTTTTTTGGTCGACCGAATCAACACTATTTTCCGACCGTTAGCCTTGTCGTATTATACAAACAGTCGTTTCGAATTATTCACAAATACCCCGAAATACAAATTGCCTATCAGTCGACCGTGGACTTGTTCGTTCGACCGAACTTTATTGTCTCCAAAATTGTGCAACTGCCTTGACGTTTTTGGTTGACCGAAGACTTTGGATCAGTCAACCAAACTTGAACAATTTTATCAACCCCGTAGAGCCTGTTGATTTTCGGTCGATCGAACCATATTCGGTGTTCGACCGTTAACTTAAGTGTACCTAAGTTATAGGCTATCGCGGTCGACCGTTCATTTATCGGTCGACCAAACCGAGTCCAAAATTTCCGAACGGTCGACCGTCTTCTTGATTCGGTCGACCGAACTTACTTAGAATTGGATCCTGCAAGTTTCTGTTTTGTGTATTTTACACAAACACTTACCCAATTAACCCCAACGGCTATAACACCTTAGGAGCATATTAATAGGTGTTCCTATGACACAATTACACAACTCTTACACTTCCATTTGTCATATACACTTATGAGAAAACTCCAAATCTCCCAATCCCCAAATCCTACTCTCCAAGCTATACTTCAACATCTTAGATCAATTCCATATAATAAGCTAAGTGTGATCAAGTTAGAGAGTGAGTGATCCACTCAACAATTATTGTTCAAGGAAGCAAGGACTTCGGTGAAAGCCTGAAGTGTTCCTCTCGGATTTGAGAGAAGAAAGTGAAGGTCGCGGGGGTGTTCGCGGAGCTTATTTTGTAAAACGCTCAATCTCGGCCCGGAACGAGGTTTATAGTCAAGACACAAACGAAGCTCGAGGAAGTTCGAGTGGAGCTTGCAAGAGAGGAAGTAGGCTGGAGAACGAACCTCTATAAAAATCCAGTGCCTTCTTGTTGGTTTGCATTATCTCTTCCTTTGCTTGCTTGCGAGTTTAGTTTTTTTTCCGCTGCATATACTTGATTGCTTAAACTAGTAGGTAATTAGCTTAAAAGTGATTATAACTAAGCCAGATTACGATCCTACAAAAGGAACTTCACGATAGCAAGTTGGAAACTCTAGGAGGCACCGTATACAAAATGGCGATATGGTCAAGTGAGGAAGGAGCTTGACGCACCCCCAAAAAGCAAGCATCTGGATCATCGTCAAGGGGGTGTCGCTTGATGCATGGTCTCCAGAAGATTTCCACGACCTGGCCTCTGCCTATAGAGATCTCAACGACATCGACGGAAACACCCTACTTAAAAATTCATCTCTATTGCCCGCATTAAAGTTTGCCAGTATGAGGGATTTTGAGTCCCTCGTGTACTCATCTTCTGGCACAGACAATGCCACTTCGAGGTATCCTTAGCTAGAGAAAATGGTGCAGTGAGCAACAAAGGAACTACAAACCCGAACGTGGGGAAACCTCTTGAAGATCGTCCATTCGAGCCTGACTAATTTCACTAGAGTTGAGAACCTTAGGGAACTAGGAAGGAGGAATTTTTTTTATTGATGCTCCGAAAGGAGATGGAGAATGTCAAAGCAAACCCTACCTCTTCCGGCCACCCCAAAGCTCTAGAGCTTTCAATCGAGACGAAGGATAAAGAGAATTAAATTCTTAGAGCCGAAAAGATCCAGCTCGGAAAAGAGTAAAGATGGTGGTGCACATGTCGAAAGCCCACCTCAGGGAAAGCAAAGACATACCCCCTTCAAGATTACATAATCGCTTGCCAGGAAAGGAGCCTCGCACGAATGAGCCCATCTCTCAAGGAAGACTCTTCGCACCCAGTTTTGCAAGCTTTCATGTCACGAATTAACCTAACAAAACCTTCGATTTTTTGCTAGTTCAGGCGATGTAATTTATGTCGACATTCTCAAGCTTATAAGAGGCATAATGTTGCAGCTAAACATGCCCAGCATGGCCCAAAATGTGGGTGCTCCACCCTTCTTCCCGTCCATTATTTTACCTTTGGTCATTATTTTACCTATGAAGATAATCTCCTGGAACATTAAAGGGTTGAGTTCAAGTAGGAAGCATTGTGCGGTTAAAAATATATTGTTCGGGTAATCAAGTCCAACATACTAATCATTCAAGAAACTAAATTAGAAGTCATCGAAACATGATTTTCAAAACTTATAAGAGCATCCCTCATTGAGGATTGACTCGCACTCTTGGCTTTCGGTGTGTTTGGAGGTATCTTAGTAGGTTGGACAAGAAATGGGAGGAAAGGGGCATCACCCTTTCAAAAATTTATGCGGGTGAATTCACTCAGACTCAGCCGACGACCCTTACGCAGAAAGAGAGGGAAATCATTGGTCTGGCTGAAAAAACTCAGCCAACCCTACGAACAAATAGTGATTGCCAGTCAACAAGCACCGAACCAAGGTCCAATTGAGGGATTGCAGCATCCCTTGGGACCCACTACAGCAAGAATTGGAGTTTGCAGTGTTGAAGACAAAATGGTTACAAGCAGAAGTTGCCCTGAATGAGGCAAATGAAGAGGTTAAGAGGCTGAATGAGGAACTGAGGAAGTACCAGGAGGAAAATGAGACCCTTAGGGAAGAGATTGCATCTCTTCGAGGATATGGTATAGAAGGTGGACAAGAAGGGAGAGAGGAGGAACGGAGGGATGAAGAGTAGGAAAGAGAGGAGGAGAGTAGGAGGGAAAAAGAGAATGAGATTGAGAGGGAAAGAGAGAGACAAAAAGAAGAGGGCAGGAGAGAGGAGGAGAAAAATAGAGAGGAGAGGAGAAGAGAAGAGAAGAGGAAAGAGGAGGAAAAACAGAAAGAGAGGGAAAGAGAAAGAGAAGAGGAAAGAGGAAAGAGGAGGAAAAAGAAAAAAAAGGGAGAGAGAACAGAAGAGGCAAGAGGAGGAGAAAAGGAGAGAGGAGAGGGAAAGAGAAGAGAAGAGGAAAGCGAAGGAGAGAGAGAGAGAGAGGGGGGGGGGAAAGAGAAGAGAAGAGGATAGAGGGGGAGAAAAAGAGAGAGGAGAGGGAAAGAGAAGAGGCAAGAGGAGGAAAAAGAAAAACAGAGGGAGAGAGAACAGAAGAGGAAAAGAGGAGGGAGGAAGAGGAAAGAGAGAGGAAAGAAGACGAGAAGAGAGAAGAGGAAAGCTGATGATAAAAGGAGGGAGGCCGAAGCTTCAAAGAAGAGGGTGAGAGAAGAGGTAGAAAGAAAGAGAGTAGAGATGGAAATGAGAAAAGGAATGAGAGGGATGATGCATTGCATACATTGCATCATATGTCTTTCATTTAGATTACTTTTATATCAATAAATGCTACTAAGGTATGTGTTTAGTCGTATTTACAGAATACAGGGACCTGATTGCAAATTACCCACATTCCGAGCATAAACGCGTGCAAAAGATTCATTTCTATCATAAAGACCGAGTTCAAGTTTATCGGGTTCCGAATGGAAATGAATCCAAGCATAAAAGCATTCAAGGAGCTAATCACAAAAAGGTCAAGGGCTTAATTGCAAAATGCCAAGGACCTGATTGCAAAAGAAAAGGATCAAGTTATTTTGTTGGAAAAGTCAAAAGAAAAGTCAAAAATAAATCCCCAACAATGGAAGGAATACTCCGGAGTTCAAGACAATGGAAAGAATCATCCAGACGCGTAAATAAAGATCAAATCATACCATAAACACATGACAAAAATCCGGACCCGAGCAGACCTGATTGTGCGGCGTTTTCGCCGCACAACACCTTCAATATGCGGCGTTTCCGCCGCCCAGTCATTGATCTGTGTGCCCGATTTTTGTCCAGTGTCGGGTCGACGCGTGTACTATCCTTTTATGTATTGGTATCCCCTGTATCGGCTATAAATAGCCCTGTAGGACGAATGTAACACATCTTTGAACCTTTGGTCTTGGATCATTAGTAATAAATTTCTGTTTTATTTTGTTTTGTTTTTATTTTCTTTTAATGTCTCTAGGATCCTTTCTTCTTCCTCCCTCCATGAGTTTCTAACTCTTTCCAAAGGGTGGAGGTGATGGAATTAGGGGTAGAGAAGATGAATGCATGTTATTGTTTTAAGTTCGTGATTAGTATATTTTGATTACTTGAGTTTATGTTAAATCATTTATCTTGTAATGCTTCATAACTAACATGATTTATTTCAAGTTTCTCCATTCTCCAATCTAAACCTAAGTCTAGACCTCCACCCGACGGAATTCTCTTCTTTGTTCTTGTTTTAATTTTAATTGCTTTTGTTTCGTACTTTAGTTAATTAAACCAAAAACTCCAAAAAACCCTAATTGATTTTTCTCTACTTCTTTCCCCCAATCGACATCACACTAACAACGAAATCTCTCCCTCCTTGTGTTCGACCCGTACTTGCCACCGCTTCAACGCAGCCGTGCACTTGCGGTATAAATTTAATTCTCATCAAGTTTTTGGCGCCGTTGCCGGGGAGGCGACGCAGATTTTTGTTGTTTTTGTGTTTTCCATTTTATCCTGTTTATCTTGTGCGCAATCTAAGTATTTGGATTTGTGTTTCAGGGGACAACAGAGTGCGCGGAGAAATCCGGGCACATTTGGAGCTAAACGAGCGGCGAAATCGCCGCACCTGAAGAACAACTTGCGGCGAATTCGCCGCACCAGTAAGGCTTCTGGGCGTCATTTTTCTCTGGGGTCGTCTACATCGTGGATTGGTCGCATTGAACTACTGGAAATTCCGAGAGCAGGCGGCGAACCTGTCTGAGCATTGCGGAGGTAACTTTTCTTGCCTTTCTCGTATAATCTGAATTTTCGAAAAGCTTCCTTTCGTAGAATTGCACGTGTTAGGGTCAAAAATTCCATAATTAGCAATAACTCAACTCTGACCTAAAAATTGGCAAAATTAGAAAGACCTTAGTGCATGCATCATGTAATGTTTTGTTTGCATTATTCTTGCTAAATTATTGCAAATTATTTTTGTTGAAGAGTGCTGGAGACAAGGTACGTATCGCGGTTTTTAACGACTGCATTTAAGCATATAATTTAATTTGCATACAACCTTGCAATTGCCCCCATTAAAAAGACCATTGTTTGACTATCTTTGTTAGATCTAAGTAAACTATCTTAAGGGCAACTCCATAGGAAAAGATACGGTAGGGATTTCATCACCCTTCCGTGGCCCACAAATCACAATCCTCAAGTGTCACCCAAGCCTAAAATTAAAATCAATTAGACATTGACCCCTAAGGACTCGGACTCAATTAAGGAGGAGATTGGTTTGACTTGCTATGACCTGAAGCTAATTGAATTCAATTTGGTGTCTAGAAAGTGTTTTTGTGTTGACGAAAGTCTTCCAAGCGACGTGGTTGTCTAATTGGCACCGACTCTGTCGGAAGCGCCCCCACTAGCTATACACTAACTGGCCAACTTGGTTTGATTGGTGAGGGAGGTGAATCAAGCAAATCAATTCGACTCAACCAGTTAGGAGTCGTCTAGATCTAAGCGACACTAGGTCTAGGATTGTTTGAACCGTGCTTTCTTAGGAAACCTCTGACCGACCCTCTTATCTATCTTTAGAGTTAAGTTTCCCTTCTCCTCTGAGTCATCTTCTTCTCACCTACTTATACGTTCTAGTCTCCTCCCCTTTACATTCTCTATTAGCATTTTAGGGTCGAGTCGAGAACTTGTGCTTGCTTAGCCTCATAAGGGTAAGAGTACTTGACTCAAGAGTGTTGTGATGGATGGTTACATGAGCAACCATTCATATCATTGTTGGGACCAGGACAATGCTTCCTGGTATTCTAAAACCATGCAACATGGGGTGGCTCAGACCAACACCCCATATGGGTGGGACAATCCTAATTGTATGACTGAGCAATCTTCATATTGGGGTAACATGAGAGAGGAACCGACTGCTAGACCACAATCTAGTTATATCGGATCATATGCTGGTCAACAAACTGAGAATTTACAACAAGCTTTTGCCTCTTTCATGAGTAGGACAGACAACATGAGTGCACCGGTGGCTCCAGTAGCCGTACCGTGCGACTGTTGTGGGTTGAGTGGTCATGTTATCGGGGAATGCCCTTATGTTCCCCCAGAGCCTGAGTATGAGCATACTTTTTCCCAAAACGCTCAAAATGACTATTACGCATCCGCGTACAACCCGAGAGTGATGGATTCGTGGAGAAACAATTCCTATCCAAATTCTTATACTTCATTTTCACCTCAGTATCCCCCTCCCGAATACCCAGAATTCTACCAACTCCCCACGTCAAATCATTATTCTCAGCCCATCAACACCCAATCCCATAATTTCACAAGCTCAAACTTGGACCTCATAGTTGACCACGTACCTAATTCCTTGGAACAAACTTTCCTTACGTACATGGAATCCACTCAACGATCCGTACAAAATATAACATCGCATTTGAGTCAAATGATACAACAATTAGGTGAACGTAAGGAGAGTAACTTTTCGTGTCAACATGAGGATCCACCTTTTGATATCGAACCACCACCACATCCACAAATTCAAAGCACAATCTGTCAAAGCCAAACTCCTAGTCAGTCTGAAGGACTTGGGGTTTCAATTCACGATCACTTAGTGGAGGATTCGATACACATTGACCAATTTCATCATGAGTCGGCCCAGGATTGTGCCTTATCTTCGTGCCCCGTGGCCCTTGAGCCACATGATCTTCATGTTGTGCCTCTTAAGGACTCACTTCCGGTGGAGCAAGAGCTCCCTAGCACCCTCAATTTCAAACAACCTGATGAGAGTTTGCCTCTCACTATCGTTCCTGATCATCTTGGAAATGATGGAACATCAAACGACTACAGTGCTCATGAGGGTATTAGGAGTTCCTTGGAGGATACATTGGGTATGAGACCCATTTTATGTTTACCTGTTGAGTCGGACTTGCCTAACGAGGCTCCTGACCTCGCTCCGACGCACCAGCCAGTTGGTTGGAGAGTTTGGTTTGACGATCATAACTTCAACACCGTAACAGGAGAAACTCTTCTTCCGTTGCCCCCTATTTCCCAAACTCTCGAGAGGTTCAAGCTCTTTCAGTTTGATCCTTTGTATGAGACGCCTTTGCGTCCAATTCATGAACCTCTCATTTCTTCTTGTGCTCTTTGTGAAGGGGGCCCACGCATGAATATTCTGGCCCCACGTGGTGTCATGTTCCCTTTTGAGGTCTTTTGACAAATGAAGATGGGAACTTATGTTTGTACATAGTTATATTTGTATAACAATAAGTTAAAAAAAATAATTGTTTTTATCCCTTCTTTAGCATCTCACAGGTTTTTGAGGGAATTCGGGTTTTTGTCCATCAACAGAGCCATGAACTTTCCTTTGTACTTCACGTTGGTGAGATCTTTCCTTTTTCATGCATAAATCCATGTAGTATCTTGCTCGCATACATTGAGGACAATGCATGATTTAGGTGTGGGGGGTGTTTATATATGTACATATCTATCTATTTGATTTTCTGTTCTGCTTTATTTAAAAAAAAAAAAAAATCAATATTCTATGACATAGCTTAAGATTGAACTGCCAAAACCCGTGTACAAATTGCATTAAGTTTTTGTTCCTTATTATATAGTTCTGCTTGTAGAAATTATGACATAAATCTAAGTTCCAAAGAAATAACCCATGGCCCTTGTAAGACATGTATGCACTTAAATTGGATGAATCAAATCTTTGAAGTGGTTGATAAAAAGCAGAGGTTGAGGAAAATATACCGGGAAGTGTGGACTTCTAATAGCAATTAAGCCTTGAGGAAAATAAAAGTAAAATGAAATAAAAATAAAGTGAGGAAAACACATTTTGCAAAATGATTACAAAAGCCCAAGCCTTCGAGTCACTGGTCCGTAGGGGTATCTTGAAACCCGGTAACTTGAGTCTGCCAGCTCGGGATTATCGACCAAACTCGCTACACGAATGCAAAAAGGGTATAAGTGTTAAAAAGAAAAGCAAATGTGTTGAATCACGGAAAAAGGAAAATAAATAAATAAATGCTTTAAGATACTCAAGGCCCAAAGCTAAAGGAATGATCCATGCCATGGTTGATCCAAATGATACTTCACCACAAGAGGAGGCGTGCAAAATAATTTAAGTAATAACATGTTTAGAAGGGTTAGTGGTGTGAATGTTGGAGGAATAAAGACCAAGTCATATTTTTAATGAGTTAGATTTATATAATGAGCATGCAAGAATTTTCAGTAAGATGTATAAGGTTGAGGTAGGGATATTGAGAACTATTAATGAAATGTTGATAGGATTTTGTGGGTATATCCGCTGAAAACCCTCAGGAGACAACACTCCTCCTCCTTGGCAACAAAGAGGTTTAAAGGCTTGTTGCACATGCTAAGTGCAACCGTGATTCCTACGAAAGTGAGTTAGGATTCCCCTGTTTTCATTTTCTTATATTTTGTTTTGCTAGGGACTAGCAAAATCTAGGTGTGGGGGTATTTGATGCATTGCATACATTGCATCATATGTCTTTCATTTAGATTACTTTTATATCAATAAATGCTACTAAGGTATGTGTTTAGTCGTATTTACAGAATACAGGGACCTGATTGCAAATTACCCACATTCCGAGCATAAACGCGTGCAAAAGATTCATTTCTATCATAAAGACCGAGTTCAAGTTTATCGGGTTCCGAATGGAAATGAATCCAAGCATAAAAGCATTCAAGGAGCTAATCACAAAAAGGTCAAGGGCTTAATTGCAAAATGCCAAGGACCTGATTGCAAAAGAAAAGGATCAAGTTATTTTGTTGGAAAAGTCAAAAGAAAAGTCAAAAATAAATCCCCAACAATGGAAGGAATACTCCGGAGTTCAAGACAATGGAAAGAATCATCCAGACGCGTAAATAAAGATCAAATCATACCATAAACACATGACAAAAATCCGGACCCGAGCAGACCTGATTGTGCGGCGTTTTCGCCGCACAACACCTTCAATATGCGGCGTTTCCGCCGCCCAGTCATTGATCTGTGTGCCCGATTTTTGTCCAGTGTCGGGTCGACGCGTGTACTATCCTTTTATGTATTGGTATCCCCTGTATCGGCTATAAATAGCCCTGTAGGACGAATGTAACACATCTTTGAACCTTTGGTCTTGGATCATTAGTAATAAATTTCTGTTTTATTTTGTTTTGTTTTTATTTTCTTTTAATGTCTCTAGGATCCTTTCTTCTTCCTCCCTCCATGAGTTTCTAACTCTTTCCAAAGGGTGGAGGTGATGGAATTAGGGGTAGAGAAGATGAATGCATGTTATTGTTTTAAGTTCGTGATTAGTATATTTTGATTACTTGAGTTTATGTTAAATCATTTATCTTGTAATGCTTCATAACTAACATGATTTGTTTCAAGTTTCTCCATTCTCCAATCTAAACCTAAGTCTAGACCTCCACCCGACGGAATTCTCTTCTTTGTTCTTGTTTTAATTTTAATTGCTTTTGTTTCGTACTTTAGTTAATTAAACCAAAAACTCCAAAAAACCCTAATTGATTTTTCTCTACTTCTTTCCCCCAATCGACATCACACTAACAACGAAATCTCTCCCTCCTTGTGTTCGACCCGTACTTGCCACCGCTTCAACGCAGCCGTGCACTTGCGGTATAAATTTAATTCTCATCAAGGGAGAAAGACGAGAAACGGATAGAGGAGGAGAGAAGAGAGGGGGATAAGCAGAAGGAGAAAAAGAAGGATGAGGGAAAGGAAAAACCCAGGAGGGAAGACTGGGGGGCCAAAGGATCACACTCATCGGCCAATAAACAAGAAGATGATGTGAAAGAAATGAAGAAAAAAGAAGAGGAGCGGAAAAGGGGAGAAAGAAGGCTCTAGAGGAGCATGAACAAAAAAACAAAGCGGGATGTGAATGACGAATTCATGTTGGCTCATCACGGGAGAGAGACTAGGCCAGACGTTGACATGGATGCATTGGCCACGTTGAGCCCCAATGAGCTGAACATTGTACTGAAGGTGACTGCACATACACATAACCAAATGGAGGTGATCTAGAGAGGTGATTCATGTTTCTTCACACGTTCCGACCTCAAAGAGTTAATGATGAAGGGGATGGATTTGACCAACGAGGCAATCGACAGTATGCTTTGTGTATTGGAAGAGCGCCAAAAATCAGAAAACTACCCCCAAGAGGTAATTTGTATTCCAAACTTCTATTCGGAAAGAATTTTGATCGATCAAGGGAATACCATGATTGAAGAGTGGCTGACGCCCAGACTACAAGGCTTTGAACCGGGAAGCATCGTGATTCCACAACCACTGCTGCTGTCAGAACGCTGGACCCTGGTCGTTGTTAATGGCTTAGACGAGGAGATCCTGCATTACAACAATTGCTCTAGGGAGCTGGTCCCAGATGACGATCCTGACTAGGGATGAGAAAAATTTCGGTCTTCGGTCCGGTCCGGTCCCAGACCGAAGCTCACCCCTAATCCTGACAATGCGGTAGGGATACATGAATGTTCAGCCAAATATGTGGGTGAATTCTGGAGAAACTGTCTTAAGGTGAACTGGTCAGTGAGATACCTGAGGGGAACATGCCAAAGACAAATGCCGGGAAGCAACGACTGCGGTTTTCTATACTACTGGATAAAATGTCTCATGCGAAAGGTCAGCCCAACGGAACCGAAAGACCCCAAGACACTTCACTCGATCAGGGGTGAAATGACCATTACTTTATTGAGAGACTCCCGCTGCTGCGTCGAATTAAAGTAGTGGTTTGTAAATTCACAAATACATTTTATCGTTGTTGCAATTAAAACTTTTCCATACTCCAAAGTAATAGCTCCAACATTTAAGGTAGAACTTCACACTTAAAAAGGTACAACTCACAATTAAAAAGGAGACCCGCAAACTTAAAAAGGAACAAGCTACTCTTAAAAAGGAACATACTACACTTAAAAAGGAACAAACTACACATAAAAATGTACAACTCACATTTAAAAAGGAGAACCGCAAACCTAAAAAGGAACAAACTACACTAAAAAGGAAAACTTCACACTTTAAAAAGTACAACTCACATTTAAATAGGAGAACCGTAAACTTAAAAATGAACAAAAAAACACTAAAAAAGAAAATTTTACACTTAAAAAGGTACAACTCACATTTAAAAAGGAGAACTGCAAACTTAAAAAGGAACAAACTCCTCTTAAAAAGGAACAAACTACTATTAAAAAGGAACAACTTCACACTTAAAAAGGAGAAACACAAACATAAAAAGATACAACTCACATTTAAAAAGGAGAACCGCAAACTTAAAAAGGAATAAACTACACTAAAAAGGAAAACTTCACACTTAAAAATGTACAACCGACAATTAAAAATGAGAACCACAAACTTAAAAAGGAACAAACTACACTTAAAATGGAACAAACTTAAAATGGAACAAACTTAAAAAAGGAACAAACTACACTTTAAAATGTACAACTCACACTTAGAAATGAGAACCGTAAACTTAAAAAGGAATAAACTACACTAAAAAGGAACTACTTCACTCTTAAAAAGGTACAACTCACAATTAAAAAGGAACAACTTTACACTTAAGAATGAGAAACGCAAACTTAAAAATGAACTACTACACACTAAAAAAAGGGATACAAAATTCCTCATTCATAGGGAGAAACTATTGTCTTACAAAAGTGTACAAAATTCAAAGACCAAGCCTTGCTACATAATTAAGGAGCAAGTTGGTCGTAATACAACTTCATGTCCCAATCGTCAAAATCTGGATCCCCTGGTCTAGGTACGACCGGATGCATAGGTGATTTGCCCTTCCTTCGATACTTGCTCTTTTCTTCTGTGAGACCCTTTTTTGGCTTCGTTGAAGAATTTTCTCGGCTAAGGAAACCCGACGTCTAGTAGTCGGTCTTCTTGGACGGGTTACTTTGTCTGGATTGCGCACAAAGGTACCGCCAGACACAACTTCATCAACTATTGGAGGGGCCTGGGGAATGTTCATACGTGACCTTAGCCACTCCATACACTTCATGGCCTGATAAGTTTCATGAGAAATGAATGCTTCCCTTGCAATCCAAAGAGCACGACCCATTATGTCGGCGTGACGACTCAGCGCATCCTTCTCCAATACGCCATTGTCTTGGTACATCTTATCTCGATAGCTCCGACGAATATCCTTCCGCCATCGATCTGTGATGTAAGACGACAGGAGTAATGCATTAGGATGTAGCCGTGCAAATACGACCAGGAGGTGACAGCAAAGAATACCAACACGCTTAAACAGTTTACAATCGCATATCATGTTCAGACCTGTTCTCCGTACAAGGAAACGTTTCGATAATAGTTGCTCACCGACCCGTACACATTCAGTCACCTTGTAATGCAACGCGTCGACTGATTGCAACTCCTTGGTTAGGTTACAATTCATCATCTTACCAATTTGTAACTGTACTTTCTTGAAAACCCCTACGGTATACAACTCGCTCATTTGACTCTCGAAGGGATATATTGAAACCAATTGGGGTTTCTTATGCAGGCAATCTGAATCTGATTGAGCTTCCTTCTCGTACTTGTGACGGAGAGCAAGTTCGTATTGTTGAACGAACTGCTTAAGGGTGGTTCTAGAAGATAAGTACTTGTTGAAGAAGGAGTTCATACTTTCGCTTCTTTGGGTAGAAGTCATTCCAGCGAAAAAACAATCACACAAGTAAGCAGGTACCCAAGACTCACGGATACCGTAAATTGTTTGGAGCCAACTATGGTCTTGAAGGTCAAAATCAACCAGGAAACCGTGCCAATTCCGCTCAAATTCAGCTGGGTTTTTGAGTCGTAGACAATCAATTTTAGATCAAATAATATGTGCTAACGATACTTCATCGGCAACTTCACGGGAGTTTTGTTCATTATGTGCCAAATGCAAAATCAGTGTCTGGAATTTGGGAAGACATTTCTTACAGCAACAGTAATGGCCCCACATTGGTCCGTTATGATAGCTGGTGGAGGGATTTCTACAACAACACCGATATTACACAAAAAAAAGAAAAATCGCTATAAAGGAGACTAGGTAACTTAAGAAGGAAAAAGAAACTTAAAAAGGATGGAAAGTACTTAAACATCACTGTAAAGGAGACGAGGTAACTTAAGAAGGAAAGAGAAACTTAAAAAGCATGGAAAATACTTAAAAATGAAAAATCGTAACTTAAAAAGGATGAAATCAAACTTAAAAAGGAAAACTGCACTTAAAAAGGGTCAACAAAACTAAAAAAGGAACAAAAACAAATTAAAAAGGAACAAACAAAACCTAAAAAAGAAAAACATAACTTAAAAAGGAAAAACAGTAACTCAAAAGCTTTTAGAAGAACTTAAAAAGAAACAAACAAAACTTAAAAGAAACATACATAACTTAAAAATGAAAAATAGTAACTCAAAAGGTTTTAGAATAAATTAAAAAGGAACAAACAATACTTAAAAAGAAACAGACATAACTCAAAAAGTATAAAAATGAGAACCCCATCAATACGAATACGAAAGTCAAAGGAAAAGTCGCTATAAAGGAAACGACGTAACTGAAAAGGCACAGACATCACTTAAAAAGGAAAAATTGTAACTCAAAAGGTTTTAGAAGAAGTCAAAAAGGAAGAAACAAAACTTAAAAAGTATCAGATATCACTTAAAAAGGAACAGACAACACTTAAAAAGGAAAAAAATAGTAACTCAAAATGTTTTAGAAGAAGTTAAAAAGGAACAAACAAAACTTAAAAAGGAACATACATCACTTAAAAAGGAAAAACAATAACTCAAAATTCAAAAAGGACAACCCCATCAATACGAGTACGAACTCTACATACGTACCTCCCACACACGAAAGCCACGTCTGAAAGAGTCATATGTAGTTTTCAGTGGTCTCGGAAGACAGCAAAGTGCAACCGAGAAACACGGACTCGAAATGGTGATTAACTCCCACAAATGGTGCAAAAGGCATGTCGTATTTGTTTATGAGGTACGTAGTGTCGAAACATATAGCATCCCCAAAGTATGAATTGGCAGCCCTGGAACGGCAGTCGACCCAGAAAACGTTCCTTCGTCTTCCCTCGTCATCCATATCCATGACATAGAAAAATATTGCATCAATCTTCTGCATCTTAATGAAATAGTTCTGAAGAGCTTGTGCATCGCCGGGTCCATTTTCAAATTCCTTACTTCGGTTATAACATTCCTGCACACACAAAAAATATTAAGGCCGCAGATTTCTACAAACAAAATAACGTACAAAAAATTTCAAACCTTAGGTCTCTATCGTTAAAAGTAAGTTTGTCATGCCCCCCAACCTCGACAACAAACGATTGCATGGTCTTAGCAGCAGAGATCCCAGAAGTATCATTACATGCTATTCATGCTATGGCGGCCTTAGGTACAAATTGTTTTTGTCTTAGAAAATGCATCTGGTGCTCCTGAAGCATTTCATGGTTATGATTGAGATCGACAAAGTTAATCTGGTAACCCCTTGCTGGGTTTCCAGAAACCCTGATGCGAGCCGTGCACTGAACTCTACTCGATAAACGTGACTTTATTATGCCTTGACCTTAGTCTGTTGGTGCCTTACCCTCCTTGGAACAAGTAATAGTAGACCGGGTAACAACACCACCGTCGTAATGAGTATGTCGTAGCTTAACCACAAAAACCACAAGCATCAGCATAGTCGTTGTAAAATGCTCTTGCTCCTTCGAAAGAGGGGAAAATCATCTTCTCCTTAGGAACGTTTAACGAGATTTCTTACCGAGTAGACATCTTTACAATTTCCATTTGAGTGAACATTTCTCTCAAAACGAAGAGAAATGAACGAAAAAGAAAGGAAGAAGTGGCGGTGGCCATTCCGTGCATTTTTGTCAAAAAGAGGTATGGAGCATGTGGGAGTGCCAAAAGGAATGACCGGGTCTGATTTGGAGCACGTCTGGTTTGAGATGCATTTAATGCGACTGCCCCCTCTGCTTAAAAAAATTAAAACTTTGGCTGAGCTGGATTTGTCCAACTCAGCAGCGTCTCCCGACCGCATCCCGGAGAGCAGCCAAAAAACATTTTCCTATATACAAATGTAAAGCACCCACACACTTACTTCATGCATTGTCCTCAATGAATGTGAGTATGATACTACATGGATTCATGCATGAAAAAGAAAAGATCTCACCAACGTGAAGCATAAAGGGAAGCTCATGGTTATGTTGATGGACATAAACCTGAATTTCCAAAAACCTGTGAAATACTTAAGAAGGGATACAAATACGTGAAAGAAATGGAGCCCAAATACTCAAGTGTTGGGGCCACAACAAGCAATGCTCACTTGTGGTGTGTTTTGTGTTTCTTTTGTTTTTTGTTTTTGTTTTTTTCTTTTCTAAACAAGATATATATCAACAAGGATATTCTCATATTCATTTGGTCAAGGAACATCAAATGAGAACATCGAGTCATGCGAACCAGAGATTTGCCAAGATGGGCCCACATCATTGGTACTCTCAGGTGCCATGAGGGGTGAAAGGTCAAAGCTGAAAGACTCAAACCCCTCATGATATTGGTTGGGTGTAGGCAACATGAATGAGTGAAGTTGTGTTGCCTTACTAGGGTTTAGTTGCTCATCAAACAAAACCCTCCAACCAATAGGTGGGTGCATCAGAATGAGTTCCTCAGGCTCATTCGAGGGATGCAGCAAACCTGCTTCACTAAGAATGTGGCTTCTCCCCAAGTCATCCAACAATGATCACCCAATCTCCTTTGTATTATCAAGCATAAGCTCGATCCCAGGTGAGTCCTTGTTGGAGTCAAGATGAAGCACAATAGAGTCAACGACCGTGGGAGATGGGGTAGAGACACCATATGGTATGGGCATATGCTGAGGTGTGTCCCCCTTACTAATAGTCTCAACTAAATCGTCCAACAAACACTCCCTTTGTATATTCATGTTTGATGTCAACTCACTCTGTTATATTTCAAAGACAGGCAATGAGTTTTCGCTGGGCCTACAAACATCCTCAACGGGTTGCATTCCAGGCACTCCAGACAACTTCGATCAACCAATTGTGCTAACTCGTTCCCTGTTCGGTTGACCGTTCCGAAGACACCTCGATCGACCGAATCCTAAACGGTTCACCGTGTTTGACCCCGATTTTGCCTTTGTCAAATTTTGGATTTATTTCCAACAAAATTTGATCTTTTGGGAGTTTTAGCAAATTCATATCCTATGTAATATATTATCTTATGTAATATTATTACACCCCATAATATATACACCTCATATGAACTTATTAATGATTCTAATTATGTCAATTCTCATGACATATTGATTTATTCATTCACCACATGTGTCCATTTTTCACATGAAACCTGACACATCATATGAACTCAAAATCAAGCTTCTTGTTTCCCAGTTTTGTGGTGTGACCTATAGGAGGATGTAAGAAAAATTGACAGCGATATTATAAACACTTAATATCTCAAACTATAAGCGGTATCTAGCTACACATTATAGTTACCCAATTAGCATATATGTCTTTGTTCCACTGGAACTAAACACGATCCATTTAGTGATGTAAGTGCACCACTTGTGTCCGTCCCTTGCCTCATGATATTAAGAATATATACAAAGTAGAAATGTGTCACCTTTGTATTATATTCATTTCTTGATCTCTTTAAGCTAATTATAACTATGTAACTTAAGTCAAGTTACATTGTGCACATTATAATTTTGCTTTATCAAGGGGCCCACTAATATCATCACCCAATTAAGAGGGGCAACGATAATCGTTTGACTAGCTATCTTTTTCTAGCACAAGTTATGTTCAACCAACTATTGATTTTATCACTATACTCAATGATAGCTTTTCACAATAATCAAATTAAGCACTTCTTGAGTGAAAAGATATAAGTATCATATCTTAGGATCCAAGACACACTAAAACATTAATGACACGAAACATAATTCCATAATGTTTTACTTGTTAGGTTTGTTCAATATATAAAAGTAATCTTCTCCCATTTTATATACTCGTGTCGTCAATTATTTGTAGAGCTACAACAATCGATGACCAACACGACAATCTTATCTCGGTGATTAATGTTCCAAGTTAATTACCGTGATTGTGAATAACACTTGAAACTCGGCACTCATGTTACCGAATGAGAGCTTCATGAGACCATTTCTACAATTAACTAAGGCTTTAGAGGTTGCCAGAAATGGTCTACCCAAAATCAAAGGTCTACAATTAATTAAGGCTTTAGAGGTTGCCAGAAATGGTCTACCCAAAATCAAAGGTATTTGAGAGTGGGTGTTCGCAACAGGGTTGGTATCGAGGACGACAAAATCTACTGGAAATATAAAATCTCCCACTTTGATAAGCACATCCTTAATAATCCCTTTTGGGACAAGAATGGATCTATCCGCCAATTGGAGGGTGATCTTAGTTGGTTTTAATTCTCCCAAGTTCAACTGTTAATAAACAGAAATTGGGAGGAGGTTCACCGATTATCCTAAATCAAGCAATATGTTACTCATACTAGTGTCCCCTATTGTACACCGAATAGTAGGACACTCAGGGTCCTTGTACTTTGTGTAAGTTGGATTGGACAAAAGTGAGCTTACACTTACAGCTAAGAATGTCTTCTTAGGAACATTGGTCTTCCTCTTGGTTGTGCAAAGATCTTTCAAAACTTTGACATATTGAGGTATTTGTTGGATGACATCCAACAAGAGGATGTTAACCTTCACTTGCCTAAAGACCTCTAATATCTTATCCACTGTGTCACTTTGTTTTTGGTTAACCTACTAGGATATGGAGCTTTTGGCATGTAGGTTTACTACGGTGCCTGAGAAGGAGGCGTTGGTGTATTACCCTTAGCCTCTCCTTCACCATCATTCCCACTAAGGGTTGCACAGATGATGGTGGCGGCGGCAAGGAAATGGGATTGTCAACCTGTTTTTCATTCCATAAGGTTACAATGGCATTGACATGGTGAACATGTTCCTCCACATGGTTCACTTGATTGGTGATTTGAGCTTGGGGTGGTTGATAAGATTGTGCATGCATGGGAGGTTGGTGTGGTCAGTTAGGTGGTCGAGAGAAGTTTGAAGGACCATCTGAGACATTGTTATGGTTCCGTGAAAAATTAGGGTGGTTCCTCCATCTAGGGTTATATGATGATGAATATGGATCATTCTTGGATCTATCGTAGATGGCATTGACATGTTCCATCTCAAGAGGAATGGATGCACACTCATCTTCTTTATGATATATCCTACCACATAGATGACAGGGAACTGGACTAGATGCAGACATATTTGACACATCGTGCTGGTTTTGGAGCTCAATCGAATCCATACGGCGCATTAAGACTGTCCTGCGTGCCTCGGTGGTCGTAGTGGTATCGACAGCAAATGCGATACCCGATCTAGTCGAGTTTGTGTTTGTGATCCTTGCTCCTATGCTAGATGATGTTGGTGGTTCCCTCACACTCTCTCACTGCATGATTTTCTCAGCGAGGTCTTCTAGGAAAGCACACACCTCTCTTTCATCCTTTCCTAAGAACTCTCCTTGACACATGGACTCATGGAGCGTTCTGGACGGTATGCATCTGACACAGGCGCCACAACTCGATGTTATGGTGAGGGCATGAAGATAGTAGCTCCTTGAATCTCTCTAAGTATGCATGGAATGATTCGATCTCATGCTGATAAAATGAATTGATTTCGTTCCTCAGTTTTTGAGTCCGATGATTTGGAAAGTACTTCTTGAGGAATGCAAATTGAAACTCATCCCAAGTCCTAAAGGCATTCGCTTGGTTGTTGTACAACCACTTCTTGGCATCATCCTTTAATACAAAGGGGACAAGCCTAAGATGGATGGAGTATGTGCTAAGTTGTTGCAGCTTGAACATAGCACAGACCTCCTCAAATTCCCTGAGAAAGATATAAGGGTCACCCTTCCCAGTGAAGTGATGGAGCATGGATATAAACTGAGGCTTAACCTCAAAGTGGTTCACATTCGCCTCTGGTAATACGATGCACGAGGGTAGAGCAGTACGGCTCAGGTAGCATCGATCACGGAGAGGTATGAGAGCAAGAACAGGAAGAACAGGTGGGACAAGTGGGACAGGTGGGTCCAACAACTACTCCTCCTTGTGGTACTGAGCATCCACGGAACCCGGACCGTGTGCGACATCAGAAGATGAAGGCATCAAGAAAACGACTACCAAGGCAGGATTGACGACACACCTCGTCAAACGGCCACTCTCGTCTCATGCCCACACAAGCTTGCACAAAGGTGTGCACACACACGAATCAGACAAAAAATAAAGAAGATTTTTTTAAAACAAAGAAACTGAATGTGCGTAGAGGAGAAGATGGGAGGACACAGAAGAGAGAGAAGCACTCAGGAGAGAAGGGAAGAAGTCCTTATGCTACGGCGGGTAGGTACCGGTAGGAGCACACAAGCAAAGAAGGCTCAAACAACCTAAAGTCGTTATAGGTCCTTACAGCTAGACGACGCCTAACTGCGAGGTCACGCGCCCTCAACACGCCTCACCTCCCTAAGACGAGGATCACAAAGCCGAGAAAGTGAGCCAAGATCCGGAGATCTTGTCTCTCCTACTATTGACAGAGTGGGTGACGTCGATCAGGCCATGACAGTCACGACTGGATCACTCTCCTAATGCGCCTGAGATCCTTAGGGCCAATGTCTACTTGATTATAAAATTAGGCTCTTCATTAGTGTGGTTTTTGGGGACAAGGAAAGGGGGATGAAATCCCCCACCTTATCTTATATGGGACATCCCCTCCTTAGTAGCGTTATGGAGTCCTAATCTAGAAAGCAGCTCTCCAAACAAAACGCTCAACTCACACTTGTTGCAATGCAATTCCTACTAACTAATGTATGTTCATACGAAATGCATGAATGAGTCTGATCGAGTCTGGATTTTGGTGGCTCGGTTCTGGCTTGATTTCTTGGTGTTTGATGAACCCGATTTGGTTGTTGATGGTTGGGTCCGGATTTAATTGCCAAAATAGTCATCATTAAGGTGTGGAGCTTCTTGATTTGCTCATTGATCCTTTTGGTTTTACATCCGGGTCCTTCTCTCTTTCATCTCAGTCCATAAGTCTTGCAACTTAGTCGTTTTCCTTGCTTTTGAGTCCTTTCTGAATCTCTTCTTCTCAAACCTATTTATTCCTGAAACTTAAACATAAACTCATTACATAGCATTGCTTAGGTTAAAAATAGAGGATATAAGACACAAATAAATACATGATATGATGTTAATCAGTGGGAAATGAGAGGAGAATGAGGAGATTATGTTAAACTAAATATGCTAAACGATGAATTAATCAACAATTAAACTAAACCCCCATGGAGTGGAGGTGCGTAGGTGTGTGTAAGTGGTTTTTGATTACATGAGGAACACGTGTGTAAAGTAGATGAAATCAACTAGAAACTACTTTGGAATCTAATTAACATCAACTACATTTACATGAATACATGACTAATATAGTTAGACATGAAGTTAAGATGCACTTTGAGTTCTCAAGAATGAACTAAGTACTTAGTGTGGACGTTAGGACATAAATTAATCATCTATACAATTTAATACATTCATGCATTTTCTACTAATCAAGCATCCATGCATAACAAGATGATCTATTACAAGCAACAACATCAACTCTAGATCTAGCATGAGAGAAGTACCCAACAAGGTCATTTTCCCATCTAATACAAGTTTGGCGAAGTTACATGCACAGATCTACATTAGGATATGAAATGGCACAAGATAAGAGGAACTCATCTCTAACACTTCACATAATCTGCATCACCTCCACCCCCATATGGGGTGGATCTACTCTCTACTCATGTTAACAACTATGGAAAGTATGAAACCTACATTAAACATGGTGAGAAAAGCAAACTACTAAATCTACCAATAAAACACAAACATACTTGGATAGAAACAAAGCTAAAGAAGAGAGGAATTCAAATCTACCTTTAGATTAACAAAAGAGTAACATTACAAGCTTCAACTCCCACCTTTCTCTATTGCCCAAATTGGGTAAAACCTAAGGTTTTTTGAGGGTGGAGGCTAAGAAGAAGAAGAAAGGTAGGATAAACATTGCTATTTATAGAAGAACGAGTGGTGTAGATGAATCTGGAAGCAATCTGATATGTTTAATTGGTTTCTCAATGGTCTAATGTGTTGTCTTTTTTGCCTTAATCCGTGTTTTGATGGTTTAATCAACCTAATATTAATCACAATCAAATGTAGTGTAGTACACATAATGCATAGAACATACATTGTATTATGTTAACATCTACAGGTGATCATGACTCAAGAAGAATGAAATGAAGTCAAGACATGTAATCAAAGATATTTGAGGACATGTAATTTACTTTATTTTGAGTCTTAGGAATTTGTGTAAACTTGAGCATACAAAAGTTAAAACTTTCTCACATACACACTAAGATCATTGTAGAAGTCACACACAAAATTTCACGTCAATTGGACTTCAATAGATCACCCAAACCTTAGCCAGAAAATCACTTAAACCAAACCTAGACTTCCTGTGTCAATCGGTCGACCGGAACCAGTTCTCTGTTTGACTGATTATAATAGCCACTCTAAGTGACTTTTCCCATTTCTTCCGGTCGACCATTTTCGTGTTTTTTGGATGACAGCTAACCTTGTCGTATTATACAACGGTCATATTCATATAAATTTACCTAATCCCGAGAATACAATTGACCATCGGTCAAACGTTGACCTTTGAACGGTCGACCGGATGAAAACTTTTCTTGTGCCTAAAACTTTATGTTTTCGGTTGAAACGTTTATCCCACCTTTCGTTCGACTGATTACAATTTATCCTGGCCAAAACCCCTAGATCAATTGACCGACCCCTGTCCTGGTTCAACCGATGACTTAAGTCATAGCCTAATTGGTTCGACCATTCTCTAGTTCATTTGAATATTTCTTTATTCTTAAGAAACTGTCGATCGTTCTTCCCGATTCGGTCGACCGTTGAGGGACAAAATTGCTGATCAAGAGTTTCTATTTTGTGTGTTCTTCACACAACATAACTAATTCATCTCCAACGGTCATATATCTCTAAGAGCTTATAAATAGAGGTCCATACACCTTATTTACAGAACTCTCACACTTAAAATTGCTTCATATACTAGAGAGACATGTCTATTCAAGAAATCCCAAATCCTACACTCAAGCTTAAACTTCCACCACTTTGATCCAATTCCAATCACACTAAAGTGTGCTCAAGTTAGAGAGTGTTGAATACTCAGGTTACCTTCATTGTCAAAGAGTAAAGGTTTCAAGGAAAGCCCGAAGCTAGACCTGTCAATTTTGGACACGACACGATTACACGACACGGACACGACGCGATAAGGAAACACGATATAGACACGACTTTACACGAATTTTTTTGTATGATTGAAATGATTTATTACGATGTTTTGTGAACATATAAATATAAAATAATTGGTACACGATTTGACACGAACACGACACGATAACACGATAAGTTGTTTTTGTACACGAAACAGACACGAACTGCATCTTTTGTTAGATAATCAATTGTTTTTACTTGATTATAGTCAATTAAGATGTTATTTAGAATGAAAAATATCAATATAACATGTCACTTAACTATTTTCAATCTAAACATGATGCAATCTTTTCAATTTATACTATACACGATAACACGAAATCCTGACACGAATGCAGAACTGTCAGACACGATAGTACACGAACACGACCCAATTGACAGGTCTACCCGAAGCATTCATTCTCGGATTGTGAGAAGATGTTTCAAGCTTGACGAGGGTGTTCGCAAGCTTGAAGTATAAAGGCGTTCTCTCCCTGCCCGGAACGAGGAGTGGATAGTGAAGTCGTGAGAGGAGGTTGTGGAATCGAGCAGAGCTTGCAAGAGAGGAAGTAAGATCCGGTGGTGGATCCAAACCTCTATAAAATCGCCTTGAGTCTATTGTGATTTGCGTGTCTTTTCTCTACTTGTCTTTAAATTCGTTTTCGTTGCTTATTTAGTAACGATTAGACTAATTTGATTAGATTAATTATGGGTCATCGATTCCTACATAATGCACCCAAATAAACAAGCTTGTGCCACAGGTGAAATGTGGGGGGGGGGGGGGGGGGGGGGGGGATTCAGACCAACAAGATCTGCCATTGGTAGATCAGATTGGTATGATCCGCCTAAATTCGCTCAGCAGCTTAAGTGATGTATTTTGCACGTAGGGCGCACTCCAGGTCCGTTGGTTTGAGCATGTTTGATCTTAATTCCCCAAATACTTCTCAAGATCATGATAATGAGAGATTTTTCCCAAAAATGTTTTCCTTATGCTCAGGTCCATCCGGGTTTATCTGGGTCCTTCCTGAATTGCAGATGGGTCCTTATGCATGACAAACATGTCCAAGATGCTTCAATAAGGTCTTTTTTTTTTCTTTTCAGTTTTTTTTATTCCTTTCTCATCTTTATTACCTGAAACACATCAAACAAACACTCAAGTAGCACAAAATTGGGGTAAAATAAAGGATATATAGTTTGAATGCAATGTATGATGTGCTACTAATCAGAACGCAACAATATAGTTTTTCATGGCAAAGCTAATTCATTAAATCTTAACATGACAAAAATTGCTTCGATTCACTTGAATGTTGGACAAGTCCTCTCAAAAGAGGTGGTGATCCGATGGAAAACTCCATTTAAAAGTGTACATGAATGCACTTTGTACCATAGTCATATCCAATCGTAGGAGCCGCAACGCCTTCCAGTCGTTATACAAATCTAGAACAGAATCCGCAAGTTACCATGGCACACTTAGTAAAAAGACAGGTGAGTTACGATTTCTCAAGACCTTTGGATTCTGAGACAGAGGAGATCTAGAGGATGGTGAGGATCGAGGAGGAAGCTCGAGAGAGGATTGATGCAGAGGAAGCCAGATAACTACAGATGGAGGAGCACATTCGATTCTTTGAGACTTAATGGGTCCTGCCACATCCCTTGGCTTCTGAGCAAAATAACAAGTCTTAGTCTTCCTTTGCATGTGTTGTGTTATTTACGTTTTGAACTCGTGTATTTTTATTTTGTAATAGGAGGTTCGACTTAATTTTGGAGCTTATATGCTTGGTTCCCCTCGGAACAATTTTGTATTCCTAAACGAGGACATTGTGCCTTATAACATCCAAATAGGCCTGACAATCAAGTTTTTCGTGTATATTAGTCACTATGACCATACACGAACACGACACGAAATAAATTCGTGTACCAATACTTCATACACGAACACGACCCATAAAATTTCATGTAAACACAACCCGATTGAACACGAAAATTTTATTTAATTTCAATAATCAAGTATTGAATTCGTATTAGTACAAATTCATTTGATTAATATTATAAGGCCTACCTTCTTTGTAAGAAGCACCAAAGCCAAACGATGTTTCAGCTCTTGTGCCTATGGTGACATTATATAGGCTGGAATGGGAGGTAAAGGTTTGGTTTAGTCGATGTGGGACTAAAGTTCTCACACTTTGAATCCCGTTGATAAATGCATATGTATTTAGTAGAACGCTTTTCTACAACTAAGGTGGGTTGGTAAGGTGGTAATGTGCATCATTATGTTGCCATGTACCGCAAGTTCGAGTCCTGCGAGGAACATTTTTATCGATCAAAAAATTTACCATTTTGTGTTGTTGCATGTCAATTGTGGTATAATAATGTTATATTTTATTTCTGGTACTTTCGTGTACTCGTTAGGTGAAAAACGACGCGACGTGAAATTAATTTTGTGTACCCAAAACACGACACAAACACGAAATCCTTGAACCTAAACATGAATTGTTCGTGTCATATTTTCGTGTATTGTGTCAAATTGCATGACGTGCGTCCAAAGCCTATTTTGATTAATGCAAAAACCACCATTTATCAAAAAAAATAGTTTACTCTAATCTTTTCATTATCAGGTGATTGAGAGATTGTGGTGACGTCGTCTAGCATTGTCAAAATGTGATTTGATTTCTGAGTCCGTTAAATTCTTTTACGAGGATTTATAGGTACGTGATATTTTGTAGCAGTAGTAGAAATAGTACAATGTCTCGAAAAAGTATCATTGAAAACTTCCACCAAATTATTCTATAGGTTCTTACATATAAGAAATACTCTTGTTTCTGTGAAGACTTTCGCCATCCATAGAGTCACGAATCTTTTTATCGACATAACAATTTAACATGAGAAGGAAAATTACGATTTAGTATTCTACTTTATTTGCACTTTTATATTATCAACTAGAAATATATCAAGAAACGAGTCACTAACATAAAAAAGAATATGAACGGAACAGACTAATATGATTGGTCAACAACTAACATTGGAAAAGAGAAGAATCAAAATTAGAGTTTGCTTCCTAGGAGTGATTTACGTGCTTTGTTGTAGAGTGTTTATTTATTTAATCTTTTCTACCGAAATCTCATTAATTTTAAATATCAAACATACAAATTAAACTGCTGGAATTTATCTATAATCTTAACTATCTCAAAAGAAGAAATCTTCCAAGTGATATATCCCCAGTTGGTGATTTATTGTAGAATAAAAAAATCTTTCGGAAACCATTAAAGAAGAAGTGGGGTAACATAATGAAACCCAAATCAAAAGTGAATAATCACACATGTATCCAAGCTCAAGAACAAATCAAATATGAAACCCACTAGATCGATCTTTATTCCACCGACACCTTATCAAGCGACACCACTCATTTGTTTTAGCCTCACACTTCTTTAAAGACAAAAGCTGGATTTGATTTGAGTAACCACCAAGGCTGTTTTGTTTATGGAGTTGTTATTCATTAGGCGGAGACTAGTCCTACACAATGTTCTGGGAATGCCTAGGCGAGCCTAGGTGGTTATGCGACCGCCTAAGTATGGGCGTTTTTTTTATTTTAATTCAATTAAATTTTATAAAATAGATAGAAATCAGGAAAAATAGGGAAAAATAGGAAAAAATGCACAAATATTATCTAAAAATACAATACATGTTTAGGCTTCGAAAAGACACCTAGTTTCTCGACCAATGTCTCACTAGGCACCCCATCTACCCACCTAAACACTTAGGTATACAATTTATTGCTTAGTAGTACGATTACAAAGGTAACTCAGAGTTCATACAATAACAGATAAGAGAGAAATTAGAGTTACAAGCTAACTAACTAATTCCATTGGACACATTGATCTAATGTCCAACTGGGAACCATATCATATCCTCCACCACCATCAGAGTCGTCGAAGTGGTTCTTGTTCGGATTGTCGACGTAGACATCATCTTCTTCAGTTTCTTCATCGTCGGATTGGACATATTGCTCGTCAATGTCCATCGGTGGTTGAGAACTCGATGCACCTGGATCTCTAGAACTAATGTGAACGATGACATCATCCATGCCAAAACCTAATAATGGCGCGTCAGATGAAGTGGAACACCGCACGTCAGATGCAGTGGACATGGATCGAGCAAAGCGTCTCCGTGAAGAAGAATGTCCTAAAGCTGATTCCTCGGCATCGGCCCATGTAAGCTCCTCTCCAGCGAAGACCGGATCTTCAGTTTCTGGCAACATGGCAGAGCTGTTGAAATGTTTGACGATCTTACGAGCTAAAACAATAGTCTTCAAAAACAACTTGTCAATATCCTCCAAGATGATATTGATGCAATGCGCTGCACAGGGAGTCCAAAATAATCTTTTTTCTTTTTTGCTGCAACATCCTACCGGCAAGTACGTATGCGGCGGCGTTGTCGGTGACCACTTGAACAACGTGTTCTTCGTCAATCTCGCCAACTACCTTGTCCATCAGCTTGTACAGGTAGTCTGCGGTGTGAGAGTGACCGGAAGCATTTACAGACCTCATGAACATGGTACCTGTTGGACAATTTACTAGAAAATTGATTATATTCCTACCGGACCTATCAGTCCAGCCATAATTCATCAACGTGCACCCGTATGTTGCCCAATCTTGTCTGTACGACTGTAGTATACCTCTAGTGTAGTCAATTTCCTGTTTAAGGCACGAGTCACTAACTTCATGATACGTCATGGGTTTAAGTCCGGGTCCGTAAGTACAAGTAGCGGATATTGCTTCCTTCCACTCAGGCGTCCTTACAGTGTTGAATGATATACCACATCTATAGAAAAGCCTAAATCATTTTTGATTAATTGTTTTCCTATCTTCTTTTTTAAAGGTTCTTTCGATGGTTGTTTGTTGGGCGCCGGAAACCACGTCCTTCCCACGTCCGCAAAATGGTTCCCACAAACGTTGTTTTTGTCTCTTTCAACCAGGAACGGGGCGAGGACGGGAGGTTGGGGTCCGAGCAGAACCGGAACTCGACCCAGTTTCCAGATCAAATTCTATGTTTTCTCTGTCTACATAATCATCAAGACATACATTTTCGTTTTCTAATGTCCTATTGTTTCTAATCATGTATGCAGTTATGTCTTGTTTAACAGAGTCAGGAACTTTATCACAAGGTCTAGCATTGCTACCGGGTGTGTGTGCAAAATGTTGTTTGTGACGGGCTATACCACCTCTAGTTTCCTTACCACATAACTCACAGTCAATGCAGTTTTTATCATTAGCACTAATGTAATGGGCTGTATTCCAACCGGGGTCATTTGTACGAGTAGGTCTTAGGTCATCGTAACTCTCGTGATGCATAGGGAGACTAGTGTCGGGTACGTATGTCATATCTTAAAACTAGACTAATATAAAAATTTAGACTAATATGAAAATGAAATATTAATTAATTTAATTCTAAAGATAAGTTAGAAAAAGTGCACTTGATTTTGGCGGTTGAAGAATGAAGAACCGGATAGGAGACTTCACTTTCCAACTTCAAAACTAAGCACCAGACCGGAGACTTAACTGCGAAAACTTGATGATTATGAAACTTGATGATTAGAATAGAATTATGAAGAAGAAGAGAATGAGAGATGTGTGAAAAATGAAGAGGTTTGGAGTGGTTTATATAGGATTTGGGGGTAGTGGTAAACTTGTAATTTAAAAAAAATAAAATAAAATAAAAAGTTGATTGCCGTTGGAGTGCCTCCAACGGCTATCGCCTAGGCGAGACGATCCCCAATTTCGCCAAGCTTTGCTGGGCGAAAGCCGGTGGTCACCCCGCGACGGGCGGTCGCCTACCGCCTAGGCGATCGCCTACGTGAACATTGGTCCTGCCACACATATTGAGAAGTTTCTTTACGTTATCATGTCTTTAAAAATTAATGACCAATATCATGCATGGCCATCAAATAGCTTCATGGTTAGGGTAACCTAAACTACAATTTTTGATTATAATATGAGCAAGCTAAAGGCCAGAAGAAAAGAAGATATTCTTGTAATGAACTATTTCTTGGCGGCTATTGTAATAATTTCCTTTGTCCAAATCATGATGGTGGTTTGCAAAGGACAGATGGGTTAGGTTAGAAGTGGTTGTGATGAATCTTTTGTTTACACCTTAAGTCTATGAAAGAAGATTTTTTATGATGGGAATGTCGAAGGGTTGGTCTCACGTGGGAATTTTGGTGATCAGAGAGAATAATACACTTGGTATGGTTGAAAAATCGTATTCGTCAGTTAAAAGAAAAGGAGTCACCCGGCGTTTTGTATTTTCTAATATATCTTGTTTTGTCATCTGGGACTTGCTTAATTAATTTGGTTTATTCGTGGTATGATATAAGAGGGACTTACTGTGCTTAATTTCTACCCACATCAATTAACTCTTGCTCGTAATATAAATTTTAAACTTTATATGAAAAATCAAAATCATAGATCTTGAATTATGACTCATATTATCTATGTTTGCCGAAAAGCAAAAAAGTTGGGAGTCATTTGATATGTGATCAATAGATCATGTTTTTTTATGAATTTAATGCATTTATTTTACGAATGTAATACATTTATTTTTTTTTAATTTCTTGACTCTGTAGCAAATGACTTCTAATTTTTTTGATTTTCAACACACATAGATAGTATGAATCTTACATCAATGTCTACGGTTTGGATTTTCCATTTAATATCTAAAATTTAGGTTATTAGCAATGATAAATTGATGTTAACAAACATTAAATATAGTTGACCCCTCTTCATGATATAATATCATGAAAGATCAATTTCTTTATAATGTTGATGGGCAGAGTAAGTGACTTCTTAATTATTATATGATTTGATTGTAACTTATTTTTTTATGAAATTCTACGAATTAATTTTTAAAAAAAATACATTTTAGACTTGTATGAGAAGTATTTCTCAAACTAGACACATTGTCACCACGTCACGACACGTTCCGACGGTGGGTCTTTTTTTAGTGTATACGGTACTCGACGTCTCAGACACTGCGTTCAGCATTAATAGAATTCTTTATAGAACTCAGCATCTGCAAAACCGAGTTCTAACACTTAGTAGGTTTGAAGCATCGACATCTGCATCACACACATCCAATAGAGTGCATTGTCAGTTTTGAATCCAAATTGAACTTGACGTTTGCATCACCAAGTTCATTTTGATAGAACTTGCACTAGTGCAGAATAGTGAATAGTCATCACCCCCATAGACGTCAGTCGCCCATATAGCTGACATCTATAGGTATAGACGTCGGGCAATATACCCTAACGTTTATCCCTCAAGCCTATAGACGTCGACCCATAGACGTATGTCATCGCCTATAGACGACATCTATGCCCCCATGCATATAGACGTCGGGGTATAGACGTCAGTTGTAGGCTATGGTCGGCGTTCTTTGGGGCTTATATGGAACGAACAATTAGGTTTTTTTCATTTATTCCAACAAAACCTCTGCGACTAAACCCTAGCCGTTCTCCGACTCTGACCTACCGTTCTCCGACCAAACCGCAGTTTCCTCGGCGTCCTCGACAACCACCGCAGCCACCCACGACAGCCTTGTTCGATTCTCCACCTTGTTCGGTATATCCTCATGTTGAATACTTATAGTTTGTGTGACTTGGTTTTGCCGAAAACTTAGTTTGTGTGACTTGGTTTCGGTACATCCTCATTACCAAAAAATGTTTAGCAAGTATAGGAGATGTTTTGAAAAAACAGTTTTTGCATCATGGAATCGAATATGAGAGGGAGGACGGGACATGTGTTGATTGTTTGTCTGTTGCTGCCATCTTTTATTTAATATATTGCATAATAAAAATAAATAATAGATAATTGTGGTTGGTTGATTGATGGAATTTGAGGGGAGCATGAAATCAATTGTTTTGTTTGTGATTTGTTGGTTATGAGAAGTTTAAGAGAGGAGGCAATGGCGAGGCTGAACATGAACATGAACGAAGAGGGAGAGGAAGAAGAGGTGGTAGTATAGTGGTTCTTGCAAAAAAAACATAATAATATGAATAATAATGCCTTGTTTGAATTTGGAAGTGAGATTAGGTGTTGATGCAAGTGGGTTTGGTTCATGAGGTGATACTATTGTTCTCTTGTGAGGCATCAATTTCTAATAATAGGAATAATAACATTTGAAAGTCATCTCACTTTAAATAATATGGTTTAATTTATGATTAGACATGATTTGGTTTATATGGCCCTAAACATAAACAATTCGATTTAGTTTAGTTAAATGTTTATTTATTTTAGTTAAATATTTATTTATTTTTAGTTAAAAGTTTATTTATGTTTAGTTTAGTTAAATGTTTATTTATGCTGAAAAAACTTATTTTGTTTAGTTAAATGTTTAGTTTCTAATAACTCATTGACCCCCTTAAGCAACTTGGCATTTAATAACCTATAACAAAAGATTAGACAATATTTGTTAAGTCATTCATCATATAGGACTTTCCATTCATCATTAGTCAGTTGTATAATTATAGTTTCATTATTTAGATATTAATATTTTGTACTTGTATTTTAATAGGTCTTCCAAAAAATAGTGATCCCTACTCGAAACAGGAGTTGCATGATACTCGCGAGCGATGTGCTCGCTATTTTGTAAGAAACATCTTAATGAACTGGTAGGTTCTTATATCATGCAATTTTAACTTGTTTCTTTGTATTACCAACATACAATTTGTTCGTTAATATAATCAAACACATTTGTGAATGAATGCCAAGTGTTTGTGTATGTATGCTTCTGGATGAATGATTGTGTTTGTGTATGCTCATTGGATGAATATGTATATGTGGATGAATGTGTATTTGTGGATAAATGTGTTGTGCAGGATGAATATTTTTCTGGTGTAGGATGAATGTTTTTTTTAATCTGGTAAGGGTATAGATGTCGGCTATTAGGTTAACCTGACGTCTATTCCTCTTTTGAAGGGCTATAGACGTCAGTTGGGATCTACAACCGACATCTATACTTAAGAATAGACATTGGTTGGAATATATAACCGACATCTATTCTTAAGTATAGATGTCGGTTGGTCGCTAACAATCAACGTATATTTCTTGCGAATAGACGTCGGCCTTTAAGTGACTGATGTCTAGGTATATATAACGCATAGATAGACGTCGGGTTTGGAAATCTATATATCTGACGTATATAAGCTATATATCCGACGTATATTCCCTTTTCTGCACTAGTGTTGGTACTTATAACGTCAAGTTTTGACACTTAGAAATTTTCACGCACACCTAGAAGGGTGCACTGCCAGTTTGGAATCCAAATTGAACTCGGCATTTGCACCGCCGAGTTTATAAAACATAACTCAGCATTGTGGATGTCGAGTTCTTTGGTGTAATTTAACCACACAGGCCTGAACATGCACTGGCAGTTCACAGTCTAAGAACTCGTATTGAACACAGCGTCTGCATCACCAACTTTGTAATACAGAACTTGACACCATGAACATTAAGTTCATTTTAAAAAAGTGAACTTTGCATGGAGACGCTGAGTTCTGCCGGGCTATAAAGACTACACAACATAACCACTTCTTACGCCAAATTGTTGTCGGCGATTTTAAGGTTAAAATCGCAACTCCAACCATTTTTACGTTTTCCCATTTTTCCTTGCTTATTTGTGTATAGGATGATGGTTATTGTTGTTATAGGTTAGATTTGTATGATTCCATTGATTTAGGATTTGGTTTAGGGTGTTTTTGTGGTTGGTTTTGTGTTTTACAAAATCTCTAAATGTTTTTCATTTTGATTGTTTCATCGTATTCCAATATAAATTTGAATGTGCAAACATTATTATTTGGGTAGTATAAGTCATTGTAGTTGTGCACTTGAATTGACGTAAAATATGTAGGATAATATATAAAATATATATATGTAGGATAAAATAAAATATAAATTTTATTCATTTTAATTGACATTAAATTTACTAATGTGATATGTGTATTATTGCCTTTCTTGAAGTTGTTATGATATTGTCGTCAAAGTGTTGAAAAGTAGAATTTGTCTGCAATGTGATTTTGTGAAATGGTAAGATGGTTTTCGATTGCCGTAAATGAGGCTTTGTTTGATGGAGTGTTAATATATAGGATTTGGTTTTCGATGTTTTTATGGTTGGTTTTGTTTGGTTATCCTAATCCTTGAACTTAAGTGTAATAGTTCTTGAACGTAACATATAATACTGTATAAACCAATGTTGTCGGAATGCCTAGGCAACCCTAGGCGATTGGGAGTAGCCGACCAGGCAATCGCCTAGGCATTTGTGCGGTCGCCCAGGGCTGGGTGACCCACTTTTTTAAAAATTGATTTTTTCTGTTTTAATCTTAAAAAATCATGAAAAATTGGGGAAATGCCCAAAAATTATAGAAACAAGCCTTACATGTTTGGGCTTTGAAAAGACAACTAGTTCATCGACCAAAGTCTCACTAGGTACCCCCACTACCCACCCAAATACTTAGGCATTTTATTTTATTAATGCTAGAGTTTGTAATACAATTTAGAAGGCAAAACAATCACAATACAAGTTTCGTAGACTCTTAGTCATTCCAATTGGACACATTGTTCTAAAGTCCAGTTAGGAACTTCATTATCGTCGTCTTCCTCTGAGTCGTTTGGATCATCAACATAGACGTCATCCTCGTCTGTTTCTTCATCATTGGTCGCAATGAACTCTTCATAAACATTCCGGGGAGCTTCAGAACTCAATGCACTTGGATCTCCATAACCATAAGAAATTATGTTGATGTCTTCATCTAATCCCTCGCTTAAGAAAGGTGAAGTTGAGGACGTTGTGGATCTACGGGTCCGTCTTCGTGAAGATGCAGGTCCTAAGGCAGCTTCCTCCACCTGAGCCCACGTCAGATTCTCCCCAGCGAAGACCGGATCGTTAGATTCGGCTAACCAAGAGTGTTCCTCCAACTGGTCATAGTCCACATGAATTGGATCGAAGAAACCGGGATGTTCCATTCTTGTTTGAAATCTTTGCTGCAACTTCTGGTTGTAGTTCACGAAGACCAAATTGTTCAACTTCTTCGTTGCTAATCAGTTTCTTTTCTTCGTGTGCATTTGCTCGAACACACTCCAATTATGCTCGCAACCTGAAGCCGAGCAAGTTAGGACAAGAACCTTTAGTGCCAACCTCTGCCATGTCTCATCCTTCTGGTCCGCTCCGTATGCACGCCACCAATCAATTGGTCTTCTTTCAGTGCGTTGTCTCTTCACAATGTCCTTCCCAAACATGCCTAGTTCTGAGACGTAACGATCCAACAAGTATGAACACTTGTCTTGAGCTTCACGGGTATGAATAATTTTTTGTCATTTAAATTTAAATAATGGGTAGATTCCAACCGGGATCATTACTTCTACTAGATCTTAAGTGATCATAATCTTCGTGTCTCGTTGGCAAAATTGATCCAGGTACGTAAGTCATTGATTGTGATTCTAAGTTAACCAAAAATTAATCTAAAGAGAAGAGTTCGAAAGTGTGCACTTGATTTGATGGAAGCGAAAACAAAAACTTGAACGCCAGAATTCGTGAACGTCAGAATTCGTGAACGCTGGAATTCTTGAGCACCGGAGTAGCAGAGTTGGAAGTTTAGAGCTTGAAAATTAGGATTGAGAGAATGAAGGTTGTAGGCGAAGGAATGAGGGAAATGAAATGGATGAGGGGGTATTTATAAGAACAAAAGTAGGAAGGAGGGGGGTAAATAAAAACTAAAAAAATTATTTTTCGCTGCTACTATAGCAACGGCTAGAAAACAAGTCATTGCTATAGTAGCAACATGCAACGGCTAGATTTCTAGTTGGTTCTGTGTTATGCACAGTAAACGCATGTGCACAGCACATGCCATCGCCTAGGCGACTCGCTTGATCGCCCAGGCGACACCGCACAGCCTCCTGTGCGATAGGCAGGTGGTCGCCCAAGCGACCCCCACCTAGGGCAGTCGCCTAGGAAACCGCCCGCCTCAACACTGGTATAAATAAAATTAACAATGTGCAATAATCCATGAACCCTTAATTGGTCTTATGTATTGGTTCCAAAGGAAGTTTAGGAAGTTGTATTGCTCTTTTTTGGCTTTAGCTTGTCATAATATTAGTTTTTGATGCTATTGTTATTTATTTTTAAAGTGCAATTGTTTTTGTTTTGAAGATTATTGGACGTTCATATTCCCAATTTAGACACCTAGTGGAGGTAATATCTTGATCCATGAGAAATTTTGCTTCATAGTTCATATATGAACATTATATTGAATGTGAATGCAATTTTGTTAATGAAATGTTATAGGTTAGTAATGGATAAAGATGATGATGGTTCTTTATTGATTATGTATGATGGGAAATTAGAATGTGAGGGGGACTTCGCAAAATATATAGGGACGAAGCATAAAATAGTTATGATGCCCTTGAATATCAAGTATAATAATTTATTGGATGTGATTAGATTTGAATGTTGCTATCCCGAGAGTATATTTGATGTGAAATTGACAGTCAAGTTGCCTTTAAACAACGATTGGACATATGCTTCATAACCGACGATAAATCAATTTATGGAATGATGTGTATTCAAACGGATATCGGTGGTTGGAATGTATGTATAAGCCGAACCCCGAATGCCTAACCCTACGCTAACAACCAACCCTCATGTTCGTGATTATGGTACAACTAGGTCAAGCGGGTGGAACAATGGAATATATTTGAAAATAAATCTAAATCTTCTATCAAAGTTTTGGTCTACCATGAAGTTTCTTCTTCCAATCTCAGGGCTTCCATATGGGTAGTGAATGGTGTAAAAATGTTGGTGATATTTCTTCAAATAATACAAATCCTGATCTTGGTTTGTCTCAACTGGAGGTCATGCACCACAGCAGTCGCGTGTCTCCTGGCAAAGCTGGAACGTCAACTTCATATCCCTCTCTTGGCCTTAGTTTACCACTACTTGACCCAATTCAGTACCATCTGCTAAAAGTTGAAAGTCCGTTCGAGGATTACCACGAAGAAGAGGTACACAATGATGCAGAAAAAGAGACTAAGGATTCGGGGGATTATAGTACACCTTTTCTAGAAGAGGATGAGCCGAAGATGTTTCTGGAACTGAAATAGTTTCAAAGACCCAAGATGTCATATATGCGATGAGGCAATCAATAAACCAAGAAGACAATGACGTTGTTGATGATGCAGTTGTTAACGACGACATGATTCCTAATTTGAATGAACTCTCTAATATCTTTGAACACTCATTCTTTGATAGTGCGAACAATGTCTCGCGAACTGATTGGAGGACCCAAGATGGACGTTCTTTCTAGGAGAAATGTTATTTCTAGATGAAAGATGATTTGGTGCATGCTCAACAGACATGGCATGTACATAAAGAAACATGTTCAATATACAATTGTTGTTTATTCAAAGAATGCTACATTGTGCGTTGTCTTCGTCGTGATGATGATAACTGTTAATGGAGGTTGCATGTGTTTGATCCAAAAGACTTCAAATATTTTAAAGTTCAAACTTACCAGGCAGAACACATTGTTCCAATCTGATGTTGTTGAATGACAATAACATGCAACACGTCATTTATTATGACCTGATCATACCTTCTGTTAGAACCAAATTCACAATCATACCGGCTGAGATAATGAAGATGGTGAAAACAAAATACTCACTTGAAATTGGTTACACCAACGCATGGCATGCTAGGCAGAAAGCGTTGAATAGAATTTATCGTGCTGAAGATGAGAGCTTTCAGAATTTGCGAAGAATTTTTGTCGTAGTTTGTCAAACCAATTCGAGAATCGTGGTTGAAATGCAGCGGAGAGAGTAAATCCTGAAGAGGAGATGTTTAATTGAGTTTTCTGGGCTTTTAGACTTTCTGTTACTAGATTTCAATTTTGCTGACCAGTTATTAGTGTTGATGGAACGCACCTCTAGCAAATATAGATGAATGTTGTTGATAGTTGTTGCACCGATGCAAACAACATAATCATTCCATTAGCATTTTCTATTGTAGAGGGTGAGAAGAAGCATTCGTAGACCTGATTCCTCCAATTGTTGTCCAGTAGAGTCACTAGACGACCAGTTTTGTGTACTATCACCGAATAGATTTTCGGGAATAAATGCTTGTGTAACATATGCATTTCCTCCTTCTGAGGGACATATATATCGCTTCTATCTATGACACATGAAAGCTAACTGATTGACATCATTTCATGCTTATATTTGTATCTTATATCCATTATCTTTCACCAAAACAATGCTATGTTACGAGTTTTATGTTTAGTTTTCAGGAATAAATAGGTTTGAAGAGATGAAACATAAAAGGACCCAAAAGCTGGGAAAAAAGACTGGATTGTGAGATCTGGGGACCAAGATGCAAGGGAGAATGACCTGAACGCAAGACAGAGGGACCTAAAGAGCAAAACAGAATACTTCACACCATCATGGGGAGTATTTTAGCAATTGGATTCGGGTCGGAGCTCCAATAAACAAAGTAGATGCATCTAAGACCACCAAATACACTAAGCAAAGCCCAACACAAATTCTAGATGGATCCGGACTTTTTAGACCGCCAATTGGCGGTCATTTTTGGCCCAAATCCGTTAAGATTTCTCTGGGTTACGTATTAGCTTTCTATGAATTCTTCTTTCTTGTTTCCGCTTCATCTAAAATGTTT
This sequence comes from Triglochin maritima, assembly GCA_963682175.1. Classification (NCBI taxonomy): domain Eukaryota; kingdom Viridiplantae; phylum Streptophyta; class Magnoliopsida; order Alismatales; family Juncaginaceae; genus Triglochin; species Triglochin maritima. The sequence goes on from OY821772.1 coordinate 33,815,327, forward strand.
GAATTTCTTTAAAAGGAAACAACTTATCGACAAAATGAATGATTTTAACACCAAATCTGTTTGAGTGAACTCGGCGTTTGCGTTGCCGAGTTCACTGAAAAGAACTCGGTGTTGTAATGGTCGATTTCATTGTTGGTTCCAGATTTCCCATTCGACATTTAAAAAAAATTCAATGTGTTAGAACTCGGTGTTACGCTTCCCGTGTTCTAATGAATTGAACACGACATTGCAATTATCGAGTTCAAATTGAACTCGAAATGGAACTCGGCATTGCACGTGCCGAGTTTAATCGAACTTAACTCGGCAATGCCAGTGCCAAGTTCATTAAAACTGAACTCGACATTGAATGTCCCGAGTTCAATTTCGATCCCAAGGTACCATCCTGGGTAGGGGTGGCAACGGTTAGGTTCCGGTTCGGGTACTAGTACCCAAACTGGATCCAAATTATAAATTGGGACCCATAACCGAACCGGATCCGGGTCGGTTCCCAACTTGGGTACCCAAAATCGTATCTGTTTGGTTCACGGGTACCCAGCACTGGATCCGGTATGCAAAATCTATTTTTTTCTTCCTAAATTTACATGTATACTATATTTCATCTCCACAGCAGTTATATCACTCTAAACCATGCAACGTAAAGCATGTAACGTCATCTTAGATTACAAAGTCTTGATTAGTTTAAAGTCCTGAATCAACGTAAAGCATGTAACATCGTCTTGATTACTGTGGAGTCTAAAATAAACTGATTTTACTTGAGTAGCAAAAACAAAAGAATATCCCAATTTTTTCTCCATCCAGCTATTATAGTATTATACAGCAATGTACATTACAAAGACATGCTAATTAGTTCGCAAATCAAACAACTAAAGTTAACCAAAACACAATTTTTGATTTATTTCTCACGAGGGGAGGATGGAATGCAATCTATGCACTTCAAATCACAATTTCTTCCCCAACTTAGTCATATTTATCATCTTAGACCTGTAAAAAACCTCCCTCTTCTTATGACACACAAAAAACCTCCCCAATCAAGGCTATCTCCCACCTGTTTCACACGAAATGTTGACAAGATTGCGACACAAATACACGATAACATTTGAGTAGAAACATTACGATGGGAGTAAATTGCAATGGATGAATTCAATCTCTTTCATTCAAAACTCGTCAAACTGGAAACATCATTTTCATAAGTTGTGTTGTTCCTTACCAGAAATCAAACCTTCCTAACCAAAGCTTTTCTAAGATCTTGAAGATGGAGAAGCGTGCTGCATAGAGAAGACCGGAGGTGCCGCATGGAGAGGTCCTTTTATAGGCTCCAAAAACATCCTTATCAAGAACTATTCTTTAGTCCTGATCTCTTGCTTATTCTCTCCTAAAATTAATCTCAAATTTCCACATAAGCATCCTAAAAAACGTTTGATTAAATCTGGAATTAATTTAACCCATGATATAATTATTCTCTTAAAACTTCAGGCAAAAATCGCGTTGTTCGGTTCACCGAGAATTCTTCTCGGTCAACCAAACCATTCGGTTTTAACACATGTTCGGTGAACCGTAAGCTAGACGGTCGACCAAATATGCATGAGAAAAATTCTCTGGAAAAGTTCGGACGATCCGCGTCTTACTCCGGTCGACCGTTGACCCACCAAAATTTCTCCTGCCGAACATTCATCGGACGACCGTGTCACCTTCGGTCTACCAAAAATATCCCAAGATATTTTCTCTCGGTTGATCGTTCACGCTCGGTTGACCGAACCCAATTGTCCAAGCACTCCAGACAATTTCGGTCGACCAATTGTTTTATCCGTTCCCCGTTCGGTTGACCGTTCCGAAGACACCTCGATCAACCGAACCCTAAACGGTTTACCGTGTTTGACCCCGATTTTGCCTTTGTCAAATTTTGGATTTATTTCCAACAAAATCTGATCTTTTGGGGTTTTTAGCGAATTCATATCTTATGTAATATATTATCATTTGTAATATTAAATTATTACACCCCATAATATATACACCTCATATGAATTTATTATGATTCTAATTATGTCAATTCTCATGACATATTGATTTTATTCATTCACCACATGTGTCATTTTTCACATGAAACCCGACACATCATATGAACTCAAAATTAAGTTTCTTGTTTCCCAGTTTTGTGGTGTGACCTATTGGAGGATTTAAGCCAAATTGACAGCGATATTAACCACTTAATATCTCAAACTATAAGCGGTATCTAACTACACATTCTAGTTACCCAATTAGCATAGATGTCTTTGTTCCACCTGAACCAAAATACGATCCATTTAGTGATGTAAGTGCACCACTTTTGTCCGTCCCTTGCCTCATGATATTAAGAATATATACAAAAAAGAAATGTGTCACCTTTGTATTATATTCATTTCTTGATCTCTTTAAGCTAATTATAACTATATAACTTAACTCAAGTTACATTGTGCACATTATAATTTTGCTTTATCAAGGGGCCCACTAATATCATCACTCAATTAAGAGGGGTAACGATAATCGTTTGACTAGCTATCTTTTCCAGCACAAGTCATGTTCAACCAACTATTGCATTTATCACTATACTCATTGATAATTTTTGACAATAATCAAATTAAGCACTTCTTGAGTGAAAAGATATAAGTCTCATATCTTAGGATCCAAGACACAGTAAAACATTAATGACACGAAACAAAATTCCATAATGTTTTACTTGTCAAGTCTATTCAATATATAAAAGTAATATTTTTCTCTTTTATATACTCGTGTCGTCAATTATTTGTAGAGCTACAACAATCGATGACCAACACGACAATCTTATCTCGGTGATTGATGTTCCATGTTAATTACCATGATTGTGAATAACTTTTGATTTATGTAAACCATTATATTTTAGAGCTCTACGGTTAAGGACCAAGCGTCTCTTCCTTAACACTTCCAAAAGACGAATATCATAATCAAGGAACAAAATGTTTGCACATCTAATTCATAATAATTGACATATAAAAGTAAAACTTTTAAAAAACATTCATTTCACCGAGTTCTATAAAGAATTATATTCCTACATAACTCGGTGTTTGTATACATTGAAAAATATGACCTAGGTGGCAGCATGTCTAATTTGAGAAATACTTCTTATACAGGTCTAAAATGGATTTTTTTTAAATTAATTCGTAATTTTTCCCTTTTTATGACATCTTGATGTAACTTTTATTATGATTACGTTCCCTTTGAGTAACAAGAATCAGGTGATGATCAGAAGAATATCAACCACTTGTAGATCTCCCAACATCCGGAACGATCTTATTTCAAGCTCCATTTGAGTTGCATTAAATGCAAAGAACAAAATAGGTTTTGTTGATGGGTTTTTTCTCAACCATTAGTCATTGGCCCAAATTTAATTAATTATATTTTTTGCTTTACAAAATATATCACCCAAAATTGAAGGGGTGAGAGATTGGGGCAAAATCCAAATTAGTATAACCTAACCAAACAAAATTCAAAATCCACAGGAGGGCAAAATCCAAACTGGTGTCTAACAAATTATGTAACAAAATTAAAATATTAAGAAAGAGCAAAATCCAAACAATTATATACCTAACTAAGCAAATTCAAACCTAAGCTAAGAGGGACCAAAATCCAAATTTGTGTTCACATTCACTAAGCAAATAAAAACTCCTATTTGTCCTTTACTGTCACCACCGAGACTACATGTACATCTGATAAGCTCAACGAGCCAAACTCAATCTCTAACAAATTCAATCATGTCCAACCCATCCACACCATCTCGTAGGAATGCGTATGGGTCGGGTTGGTTCAGTTCTAATCTAGAATCGAACCCAGCCCGACTTGATCGGTTCTAGATTTTGTGGTGGTGGTTTGTGACGATGTCTTTGGTCACACACCACCGTGTGAGATGTGTTGTTATGCAAAATCCAAAGTTGTGTTACTTCTGTTCTCTTTGTTAAACAAAATACTTTTTTTATTTTTACACATTCATATGTGTTCATGTCGAGGGTAACACACCCATACTAATGGGTTGATTCATTTCTAATCCAGAACATAACCCAACCCGAGATGGTGGGTTCTAGATCTTGTGGTGGTGTGCAACCAGACATAAATTAATTTCCACAGAACACCGGATCTGAAGCCCAACGCGGTCCAGCCCATCGACACCACCACTCACCAACCCTCCGCAAACCCAACCAAACCGAATCTAAAGGGTTTAGTTTGTTTTCGTTTCGGAGGAGAGAGAAAGCGAAAATGCCGCTAACGGAGACGGCGATCGGGGCCCTCCTAGGGCTTGGCAACATGCTCTACTCTAACGCCCTCCGGAAGCTCCCCCTCATGAGGCGTACGCGATTCCTCGTGTCGATTCTTAGCCGTTTGGGCTCGATCGATTGACTGACTGACTAATGTGGTTGTGTTTGGTTTGGGGCGCAGATCCGTGGGAGCACGTGGTGGCGATGGGAGTAGGGAGCGTCTTCGTCAACCAGCTCGTCAACTGGAACGCGACGCTCCACGACGACCTCGGCAAGATGATCCAGAAGGCCAAGGCTGCCAACGAGAGGAGATACTTCGGTTCGTGATTGTTTTTGCTCCTTTTCTTTTCTTGTTTTGGATTTGGATTTTGGATGAGTTTGTGGAGACTAGATGGACCCTGAAGATGTGTTGTAGCAATGTGAATTGAGTCTTGAAATCATAAATAAATAAATAAATAAAGATTGGTAAGGGTAGATATGGTTCTTTTTTGTTGCCTCATTGAGTGGGTTTAGTCCCACTAATGCACGGGCAGTGTTAGGAATTTAGGTCTGGGGTCGTAATTTATGAGAACAAAAATTAGGGGAGTTGAAAATCTAGAGGAGTTTGAATCCGCAATGGTTCTTAGAAATTAGTGACTTTTTAAAATCCAAGTGGTTGAAATCCTCAAGTGTCCTTACAAACTAGGTGAAATCCCAAATCATGATTTCGTTCACATAAGCACGGGTTGCTTGGCTAGCTTAGGTGATGTTATATTATAGACAATATTTGTTTGTGTTTTTGTATTGAATAAAACACGGGATTTGGATTCAATGAGTTGAGAGCATTGGATTCAGACTTTTAATGGCACATCCTTTGAAGGACCGAAATTGATATCATTTTGTACCACATTAAAAGTCTACCTGTATGTTAACTTGATTTGTATAAATTCTTTTGGCAATTAAATTTATGTCATTCTTTGAGCATTTGGCACACCCTTTCTTTATGCACTGGAAATGCCATGTGAAGCTTCCATAGTTCCATCGTTTTGGACATTAGCTCCATGGAACAATATGTCATTGTTGAAAGAAAAAGGAAATGCTGAGGTCCTAGGTTAATAGAAAGAAAAAGGAAATGCTGAGATCCTAGGTTAATAGAGGTCCTGGGTTCAATATGATTACATAACTACTTTTATGTTATCCTCATGTCAAGATCTCATAGAAGTCTATTTTCAATGAACATTAGCTGTTTTTAATCATATGATAAAAAACAAAAGTAGCTGTCATTACTCATCACAGAACAAAAGTAACTATATTATGCTTACAGCACAGAAAAAATGCAGTCTAATCTGTCAAATGTTTCCACCCAGAAATTCAAAAGCTCTAGGTAAAGAACAATAAAAAGATGGGATAAACATATAATAGATTATTTCACCATAGTCCTATTCAAACTAAGACTTTCTTTATTACAAGCTTCTTCAATTCATTTTACCATGAATACGATGGAAATATAACTTGAACAAGTACATGGTGCCATATTAGAAGACTTATAAATGCATGGGGTGGTTAAAAATACTTAAATGCAAAATGACTTCGATGTTCATATGTAATGCACTACTAATTAAGAACCTTAATTTTCCAATCTACTAAATCCTATAAACACTTGATTATTTGTTGATAATGATAAGAACCACAAGATCACAATTATACACAATAATCATCAACTTTTGAGCTTTTGAAAAGGGAAAAACAAAAGTCAAATGAAGTATCATCATTTATCAATCCGTAGACAATATTTTGCAACACTACTCCTGAAGACCTAGTATCAAGCACATAACGGGGATGTGCAGGGTGTTATTGAAACGTTCTTTAATCAAAATTACTCACCTTGTGAAGTGTTATAGTATTAAACAAATTCATATGGGAAACCCTTTTCTATAATGACCTACCCCAATAAACATGTACCTAAATTGCTAAAGGTGGAAATGGCGGCATATTTACAGCTGCATGTTTGCAGCATGGGAGCTGATCACCCACCGCCATCAAAGACGACATAGGATTGGCTTGGGTTTTGGTGAGACAATTGTGAAATCTGGGGAGTTGGTCTTGTTGTTCGAAGAAGCTTCTGGCAATTAAAGAGTGGTTCATAGGTTTCGACGGCAAGTCGGTGAAGGGTACAACAACCATATTCCTTCGCCAGCATTTTTGGGAGAAGGTGTAGGTTTCAGTTGAATGAAGAAAGGTGATTGATTGAGAATTTTGGTGGTTCTTGCTGCTGCCGAAGGTATCTAAGGTATTGGGTTCTAAACAGGGCTTTGGATGTGCAATCGGTGAAGAAGGAGAGAGGGACACGGTGGAAATGTTTTGAATGTCTTGGGATAGCGTGGGAAAGTAGAAGTTTGAAGGGTAAAATGGGAAGATGAAATGTAGGATGACGGACAGAAGATATCATATTCTTTTTTATAAGAGGGGATAGATGAGAAAATAAAAGAATCATATAGGTTGAAATCATTTTCAAAGAAAATAGTATATCCTCTAGCATTTGAACAAGTTTGAATATTTATTGAATTAAGAAACCCTTTTTCCGAAGATTATTTCTCTCGTCTTGGTGACACGTATGGCTTTTATAGTCTAATTTACTTACATGCATTTGTACCGTCAAATTTTGCCCAAGGATACATATTTCTCCCATATATCTAGTGTTTTAGCTTCTCTTGGATTTATTTATGCAACATCACGTAGTGAGAACGAGCCTACGGGAACTTCACGTTGAGTGGCCTTGTAGGAGTAAAATTTCAGAAAGGCTTGTGTTCAAATTTCAAAACAAAATGAGGATCTTAAGGTCAAGCGATTTTGAGGGTATTTGTATATGAGTATATTTATTCCATCATGATACTTGAGACCTTGGCCTCCTTGAATCATTGTCTTTGCAATAGACCGTACTATGTTTTGCTTGTTTTGTTATTGGTACAGTAACAATTTTAACATTTTTCTTCGAAAAAATAATATATAAAGCTGTTTGTGTGTCTACATGCACGTACTAGGGAAAAGGGCTTTACGTATCATATGCATGTGTTCACGTACCTAGTATGTATTCGAAAGGGCTCTATCTATCATATGTATTTGAAAGCCAGCCCACATTTGTTTGTTTTCTTTTAAAACACATACTTCCATGACTGTTCATATCCTTAACTTTTAATTGGACAGTTTATGCATTATGAAACCCTTATATTGTTATGCTTTGTACTAATTCTAGACTTACCATAAAATGGTTTGCAGATTGCTGCCATAAGAAGCTATTTCTTCTCTAAAAAACAACCCCATTCTAGTAATAAAAATTAACGTAAAAGGCCTTGCAAAACAAATATATTAACAGCAAATCGAGGTAACAAAGAAAATCTCACAACTCACGCCCTATTGTTCATTGGGCCATATTCACCCCATACCCCACCCACATTAACTATACCCACTCATGGCACCATTATAGTTCCAGGTCAACAAAAATTATGGTTCTTCCTTTCTCTATTCTTCTTGGTAATGGTAATGCATCTGCCCCCATCATCCCCCATTGACAATTTGTTCTTCTGCATACCATTTTTTGTCCTCCCTCTATATGTTTTTTCCAAGCTTTGTCCTGATATAACCCTTCATTTTGTTATTTAGGGCTCATATTTGTCCTTCAGGGCTGCTGTTGAGAAGCTTTTCATCAGCATTTTCACTCTGTTTTTATGAAAATCTACTAATATATGCTGTTTCACTTGTTACTTTATTTTCACTTCTATTTGTAAGGTGCAACACTTGTCAATCTTGAGCTAAGTTTTTATACTTCATGGTAATACCTACAACTAGAACACTTTGACACAGCTAGGAGATGAAGAAATATGATTGGTAGTCAATCAAACAGAATAGTAGTTGATGATCACTGCTCTAAATGCTAAAACAATGTCAACTCCATGTTTGGTGTATTGACTAAATTGTATTTCCCTTAGGATTCACATACAAGGGATTCTTCAAGACAGAGATAGAAAGATGTAAAGGCAAATGCTTTATGGTGTTATTCCTGGAATCGGTGTTGTGACCCATATCTGGTTTATTGAAAATTTTCAAGATTCTAAGGAAATTAATCTGTAGAAGTTAAATAAAGACATTCTAGATGTCTCTCCTTATTGCATCTAACACAAGTTAATTGTTTGTTGCTATCAAAATGCACTGCTAAAGAAGCTTCCATAAATTCGCATGTTCTTTTGGTATCTGATTGATGAGATGAGAGGGATCCTATAGCATATAGGTAACATGTTTTCACACATTAGAGGTGTTGTGAAATTTATTAGTGTTTCTTGAGAGAAGTATTTGGATTTAGGAGTGATATTTATGGAGACAAAAATTGTTTACTTTTTTAATTATAAAAAAAAAGCTTTTATCTTTTGCTTGCAGAATATAGGATGTTTTCATACTTTGTCAAATTAGTAATAGTAAGCACAATATTTATCATACATTGATATTTGATGTCATGCACATTTTTCCTCGTAAAATTAGAGGTGAGAATATATGTGGTATTGTAGTATTCTTGGGGGAAATCTTTTTGGGTGTAATTAGTGTCATGGAAGTGGAAAACTGAAGATCAGAAAGAAGTGCTATACCGTTACAGTGTTATATAAGTGGGTTGTTTAGGTCGCTGAAGTAGAGGAAAATGGCTCCAAAATACGAAACCTCAAACTTTTGTAACCGTTCTTGCATAGAATCTTAGGCTTAAACATTTGTGTTAAACAATGGATTCATTTCTCATTTACATCCAGAGAAGTTGCTAAATATTGTTCATTCATTGCAGACAATGAAGACTGAGATCTCAATTGCCAACACAGACTGAAAGGTCCACGTGTTGCATGGTGTGTTGCTGTGTATGGTGCAGAAAACTCTTGAAGCTTTATGCTGTAGAAGTATTGCAAAACTTTTTGTTGTTCAAACAGATAATCGGACTGGTTTTTTAAAGTTACGTTACTGCAAATAATTAAGAATGCTACAGGCATTTGACTGCTTGTGCTAAAATATTGCCTGCCAATCAATAATTTGTTCTCCTTTGCTTGTTTCAGATTTTTGTCCAGCTTCTTTGAAAACCTGCTTAGTCGTATGATTTGAAGGTCATGTTTTGCCTGCATTGTTGGCGTTGTGGATGTACAATGTTTTGACCCTTTTGTGCCTCTCTATGAGGCGTTATTTTAGTTGGTGGGCAATTTAAAAACGATAATAAAATTTATAAATATTTAATAGAGTAAATGTAGAAATTCACACATCCTGAGAGATGAAGAAAACCTTAAGCACTTGCTATTATTGGGATTTTGAACATACAGTCAGTTTCTCAATTTTGGTTTAGGTGATTGTTGGTGGGAGTTTGAAACTTAGTAATCCAGATATATTTTAGGGTTAATAATAGTTTCACCGCCTCGACTACGTGTGTATCAATTTGACCCCCTAAAGTTTACTTTGTAACACTTACCAAGTTTCCTTTTGGATCAAAGGTACCATTCTGTTTAGATTTCTGTTCATTTTTAAAGGAAACTTAAAAATATTATTTTTTGTTCCCCTAGTTTACCCAAATTACCCTTATGTTAGTCATTTTAACCCAAACAGGACATGCAATTGTAAACTCTAATATCAAATGAGAAATCCTAATCCCAAAATCCAAATCCCTAATTCTCAAATTCAACACCCAACAGGCCAACACAGAGCCGACAACGAGGTGGAAGGAGTCCATGGACATTGGGAGCCAACATGGGTTCCCTGAGGGTGATTTGAGGAGGTGAAGGTGCAGGTGGTGAGATGGTTGTCAATGTGGCGGTAGTATTGTTGATTGCGAGGGGTTCGAGGGTGGACTCGAAGAGCGAGAGGTTACCCACAATGAGCAGGTTGTCGGTGGGGTGACATTGTCGGTTGCGTGACATTACAAGGTGGATATGAGGAGGGAGAGGGTGCTAACGATGAGGAGGTCGTAGGTGGCAACCCGACATCGATTGCGGGGTGGTAGTAGGTGGCTTTGAGGCATGGAAGGGAAGTGACTTCCAGAAAAAAGTCAGTGGCCTCGATTAAAAAACAAAGCATGAAGGGGTTGACTTGAGGAAGAAAGGTGGATGACAAGAATATCTTTGGTGGCAACGAAATCCTTGGTTGGAGGAATGAGATAATGTTGGGTTTGGAAGAGAGATTGGGAAAAAAATTAGGTGGTAGCATTTGGTATAGGGGTGCACACGGGTCGGGTTGAACCCGAAAATCGACCCGAACCCGACTGGTCGGGTCGGGTTGGGTCGGGTTGGTAGGTGTTTCGGGTTGGGTTGGGTTAGGAAATTCTGAAACCCGAATTTTCGGGTCGGGTTCGGGTTGTAGGGGTCGGGTTGACCCAACCCAACCCGAAGCCGCTAAAACCTTAATCCAGTTACCCATACCCGAATACCCACACCCGAATACCCGTTCCCCCGTTAAACCCGATTACCCTACCAAATCAAAAAAAAACACTCCGACTCTACCCGACGCGGAAAAATCGCTAAATCCTCAAATCCCCTTCGTCTCGCGAAGCCACGCCATGGACTCCTTCCCATTGGTGGACTTCCCCTTTTCCTCCCTCTCACCACGTCCATCCTCTTCCCAACCCTAACCCTAATGACCCACCACTAACCACCATGCTCCCCCTCCTCCTCCCCGCCGTCCTCGCCGACCCCGACCTTCGCTGCGACAGCTGGCGCGTAGCCGACGAGGCCAACAACCTCGGGCCCTGGAAGACTGTCCCGCCCAAGTGCGCGGACTTCGTCCGGGACTACGTCCTCGGGAAGGGCTACTGGATCGACCTCGAGGTGGTATCCAGGGAGGCGGTGGAGTTCGCGAGGTCAGTGGTGGCTGGAGGGGACGGGAGGGACACCTGGCTTTTCGATGTGGATGAGACGTTGTTGTCGAATTTGTCGTATTATGTGAAGCATCAGTACGGGTGAGTGAGGTTCCGTTTGATTGAGTTTTGGTTTTGTGATTTTATCTCTGTTGCGTTTGTTTGGTTAATAATGCGAAATGATTCGAGAGAGATTCGTAGAAATGTTAGTTTTGGAATCGGAATTTAGAGTAAGTAATCATCTTGAAAGGTAATCTTTTTGTAACCCATATCAATTTTATTGCCTACATTTCAGGAATCATTTAGCACTTAGTGTGCAAATATTTCATGTCAAATTTTCAGGTGCAACCCGACCCGACCCAACCCAACCCGAAAATTTCGGGTTGGGTTGGGTTCAACCCGAATCGGTTCGGTTTCGGGTTGGGTTTTCCCCTAACCCGAAAATTTCGGGTTGGGTCGGGTTTCAGTCCCAACCCGACCCAACCCGACCCGTGTGCACCCCTAATTTGGTATTATCGTGTGTTGACGAGGGTAAAATTGGTTTTTTTTCCCTGTTTGTTGTTACCATTGTTAAGAAGAAAAGTGATGTAAAAGGTTGAGGGGTGGTAAGTGTTACAAATTAAACTTTAGTGGGTCAAATTCATACACACCTATAGTTGAGGGAGTGAAATTGTAATTAACCCTATATTTTATTTCTAGTAAGAGAGACCGGTAGTTGGTCTGATACATTATTGACATATAGTTATGGGACGGACAATGAAACCACCTAATTATAATAAAAAAAGACATTTAGTTTTGGGGGGTGACAGATGGCTAAAATGTTTTCTTAATGTAGAGGACTAAAATGATATGTAAATTGTTAGTGATCATATTGTCAAAGGCCGTCTCACCTCTTTGGTGGGTTGACAAGTTGGATATGCGGTTAGACGGATTACCTTATAAAAAAAATTGTTATCATTTTCTTAGACAAATCAGCACAAATTAAACCTAAAAACATAATGACTCCTAAATATGTAAACATAAATGGTAATCGTTATTACAACAACATAAATAAACCCTAAGTCTCACATGACATTAATAGCAAATTGCTAATTACACACATATGTATGTATAATATATTTTAATACAGGAATTATCTAGTGAGTCTCGGACTTAATTTTTTATTTTAAACTCTCACAATATCCACCACACATCTGAAACCATATCCAGAACACATCTGAAAGTGTAAGGTAGATTATAAGAAAAACAGTTATGCTAATTAAATTTGAGATTAATGAGATCTAATGATGATATTGTAAGGAACTTAAACTAAATAAAATAAGTCTTAAGCTCACTAGAATTTGACCGTATTTTAATATGTTATCATTATTATAATCATCATCATTATCATGTTTTGGCAAGTTTGTGGGTTAGAGTAAACCCTAACCCAATCGGGGGCTTGGTCCTAACATGACTCATTAAGGAGACGAGTTGAGAGATTCACGGTTAGTAGTCCAAAAACTTAAACGTAAATCTAATCCTAACCGGATCCAATCAGGGTGGAATCGTGGATTCCATTGACAACCTTAACATTTCGTTAAGTTAACATGACAATTGACAACGTTCTGTATCTCCGGATTGCATCCTTCACTTTTCCACTTTCCATCATGCCTCCAATTTGGAATCGGATAGTAGGTCCTTTTATAATGGTAAGTGGGCGGATTGGATATACGCCATATTACCTGTCCAATGGTAAATATATGCTTTTCATTCATTTCAATGTTTTTTTTTCGATACATCTTATTCTATGTTTGCTTTTTTGATTGTGTAATTTTAAGTTTAAGTTGTGATTGGTTTGAAGTGAAAAACTTCTACATCTTGTTCCATATCTTTTTTGGATTTTGGAGTGTAAGTTGGAGAGATCATTCAATTTACAAATTTATAAAGTTATGAAACTCGTGGAATGGATAAAGTTGTGATTGGTTTAAAGTAAGTGAAAAAATCACTGAAATTCTCTGCTTCCAAGATATATTTATTTGCAAAGGAATCACCCCTTAGTAGAAAAATAAATAATTGGTAGAATTGGTCTGTGTTCCTTCCGCCTGTATAAAGCAACTCTGGTTGGTACTCTCAATAATTTAATTACAGCTAAAAGAAGATGGAAGTGGGTACGTCGATGTTGATCCATCCTTAGCGCAAGGAATGGCTCCAAACACTACCCGACTAATCCATTAATCGTTGGAGATAATCACATAACCATCCTGACCAAAATGTATACTTTAGCATATCTACCATAATTATTTACTGGTTCTCTACGGTGATCTGAGGGAACAGCCTACCATGACTTCGACCAATAGTTCTACCAACTCCTAGACTGATTGTGACGGTGCATCGACGTCTTCAATTTCAAATTCTGATAATTTGTTTTTCATAAAAAGACAAAACGAATATGCCATAACTCGATGATTTGCAGGGCCGAATTTGGGTCATTCACGTCAAAGTACCTGGGAATATTTCATGTTTCATTATCCCCATCCGACATCATGTTTTAATTTTCAAATATTTCGTTTAAACCTTCGATTCAGTTATATGATTTACGTATTGATCTTAGTTGGATAAAGTCTTTAAATTCTCCAATATGTATTATTCTTTAACACTTCCTTATACACGTGATTGGGATAAAAAAATTATGTGTCTTCGTATTAACAAAAATATAGGTGGATGTCTCCAGTCAACCGTTAGGTCTGTAAAATTCTAATAACATATAAAAATGTTGGTATCTGATTCAAAATGAACTGACGATGAGCGAAAAATTCTTATAACTTATAACCCAAATAAAATTCTAAATCCTCGTGGGAATATTCTGAAACAGTCACAAAGTCTATGGTTTGATTAGTTTTCCATTTGATCGTTTGAAGTTTACTAATCTTGTGAAAATATCACCCAAGTTGAAAAGTCAAAAGTTTGCTTATGTGAATCACGTGATGAATTGCCCCATGCATTTATCTTCTTCTACCACGTTCTCTAATTAAAACATAGCCGCCATTATGAATTTCTGATAGTTTGCTTACGAGAAGTGGTCAAGTCAAAATAATATTTTATTATTTTAACTTGTATAAAAGGAGTTCGCGCCTTTGCTCGGATGCTAGCTCCATCTTAATTAGTCGTTCATTTACAAAGGTTGATCTCAATAGGAACCTCCAATCAAGAGCTTATATATTTCAAGGGTAATAAATTATATCAAAGCTATCAATACATACATTTTTAAACATATTCTTAATTGATTCTATCTTATACTTAATCCGTAGTAGGCATAACGTATCATTCAATTTCATTTTCATTAATTTTAGCAAACCATATTCGTGGGTCATCATTTGCTTAGGTACTTGCAAAATGTTGATATTGGAATGATCCGCTGAGTTTAAGGTATTTATTTGGATGTACTAGTGAACTTACAAAATTAGTTTGTTACACTTGTAAACAAGTGGTTCCACTTCAAGTTGGTACTCCATTATTTTTATATTAAATTCATTGAATATTTTGCATATGAACCCAACTAAGAATATTATATTCTACTTAGTTCCTTTAACTTTGGTTAGATCGGAATTAAAATGGAATTAACCAAAATCAATCTCTTTTCATTATTAACATCGTTTAAAAGAAGAGGAGGTGGTGGGGCGGTGACAGGTGGTGAGGGACGATGGTAAAGGGAAACGCTCACTGGAGAGACGAGGCGACGCGTCACGCGGGGGAGGCAGCCGGAAAGGAGGAGGTTGGGGGCAATGGCAGAGGGAAATGCTCAACAGAGAGGCGAGGCAGCGGCATCGAGGGAGGCTATGTGGGATCTACGACGTTGCGTGGGGGAGGCGACGCCAAGGGCAACAACAACGGCAAAGCAATAGCGAGGAGGGAAGAAAGATGACATTTAAGGCAGCAGTGCGACAGAGTTGTTGGTTATATTTTGAGAGAGATTTTGGGGGACAAGAGAGTGGGAGGGGTAGTCTGATCCAAGCTACTGATATAAAGATTCACCGACAGAACTTATCTGTCAGTGAATGTTCACATTAACCATCGTTGTATACATGGGGATTATGTCTGTAATGGTCAATTTTCATACAATACACCGACAAAATATATCCTTCGGTGTATGTTTGTATGTAAAGACCGAGAAACATATTTGTTGGTGGATGGTGGCATCTGTTTGTTTTGGTACCAATTGTTTTCGCATTGTCAACTTTTTAAAAACACATACGCCAACGATATCAATATGTCGGTGTTTGTTTCTGATTGGACGAAAAACTACAAAATTATGTCTAACGGAGTTTATCCGTCGGTGATTATAAACAAACGGATAATCATTTCCGTTAGTGGATACGTACAAACACTAACAGATGTTGCATCGATGGATAACTATTTTTCGGTGGAACTAGTTTTTCTAGTAGTGACTGACTTTTAAAACGTTGCAGTTTGTCCTTTGTTGACCTTTCACTCGTTGACAATTTACCCCCATCTACTTGTTTTCACTCCAAAAATGACAAAATTACCCTTAGCCTAAAAATCGAAAGTTATCCCCCACAAATTTTGAAAAAAAAACATTTCAAACATTTTAATATTAAAAATAAACAAGATAGTTTGTGTGGTTATTTTTAATATTTTTTGAAAAAATTGATGATAACTTTAGATTTTCGAGTCGATACCAGTTTGATTATTTGGAGGGATCAAAACTAGGAAAGAGAGAAGAGAGATAAACCGTAACGTTTTAAAAATAAAGCAGTAAAACGACGATAGGTCAAACTACAATTCACCCTATATCAAAACATCAAGATTCCCATGTGCCTTACTCCCACCAAAATGTGTTCCAGTAATTTGAAACCAACGTATAAAATATAAAACCCTACAAATCCAAAATCTCATGTAAAAGTAAAACCCACGTACAATCTCAACATGGAGCAACATGAACACCAACTTGAAGACAATGACGTATGGATACACCACAAGAGTCGTGGTACGACAAAGAAAGTGGAATAAATCAATTCAAACATACAAGCCTCTGAAGTCAACGGTAGCAGTTGACATGATCCGATGAGGTATTAAATGCATTACAGTATGGGACGTGTCTGTCGTATGCATGCATGCAAACAGCTGTGGACGTGTCTTGTTCCGTGACACGATCTCATGTCTCGTAGCTATTTTTCAAGCGATGATGACACGGCAATTGATCTGCATTCACTTCTCCTCACGAGTCAGGGATAGGCATGCTGGCGTTAATATCTTTGGCATGTGAACGTTCCAATTTGTTCGTACGGTTGAGCTCAGTCTCCTTTTCTCACCACGATCAACGAAAAATTGCATAAGACATGTTTTTTATAGAATTAATTACATTATGTCCTCTGAACTATACATACCTTTGCATTCTGATCTTTCAAAATTGACAGCCCAGGTGGGCATAGGGTCATCCACTAAAATTTGGAAAATAACAATGATGTATTACATTCTCTCTTGTTATAATAGCATGACATAAATGTTATCCAAGTAGTTAATTTTTTGGGTCATGAGTTCAAACCTTAACCTTCGTATTTTTTTCCGGACAGAAGAAACAAAAATAGACTCGTGAGGTTTCGAACCTGAGAATGTCGTGTAAGATTCACCAATACAGTGTCGTAATTATATATTATAAAACCGTCACGGATACTATATATTCATGTATATGGTGTACTTTTGTGGATACAAATAAAATACATGAAAATAGTTTGTGTATTTTTAAAGTTTACACATCTAATTCATTACTTCAAGGTTGACATCCTCTATGTTGTTATTTGACAACTTCAAGAGCTCAATGATTTCAGGTGTTAAATCAATAGGAATGAGCTGCTCTTGTTTATGATGTGTTTGGATCCCCGAAACCATTTGTCAAACGAGTGATGCGGTTGACTGAATGATTGTCTCATAACATACATGAAAAGGAAAATGATTTGTGGCATCTCTTAAGAATACACTTTTGTGACGCTGCTAACATGTACAAGTCCAGCTCATTAGCAGATTTTGTGATTTTTTATTTTTCCTTTTTTTTGCACTTTACCCAATGAAACTTTCATTTAAAGCTTCTCAGATCAATGTTTTTGGCGCTCCATCCCATGTGTCAATGTTTCATCTTTTGGTGCTCTTTCCTATAATCCCCAAAATCACAACCTTTTGTCTTCCTTTCTCTTTCGTATATTCTTTCTTCCTTTTGAGCGTAGGTTTTTCTCTACCATCAACTATAATGGAAATTGTACCTATGTCTTCCCAAGAGAAGCAACTGTTAAACGTTCCTCAGGAGAAGATGTTTTTTCGTTCTTTCGAAGAAGCAAGAAGATTATATGATGCCTATGCAGATGCATATGGTTTTGGTGTTAAGATAAGGCAATTTCACTTATTGACCTACTAACTTGGCCGAGCATTCATGTACGCCTACTGCCTGGTTGGGATCCTCATCTGGAACTAGCTTCCTAGAGAAATTGTTCAACTACAAGATCTCCTCAAACGGAACGTTAACAACCATCAAAGTCCAATGTTGTGTCAGTAGCATTGGTTGTGCGATGATGGTCCTTCTAGGATCCACGTCTTGTAGTCGATGGGAGAGCAACTCTTCAATGGACTGGCTTTGGCTATTCACAATGTGCTCTAAACAAAAGCTTGAAATACAAAGTAACTCCTGCAGGTAGCTTTCTATCGGTCTTCCAGTACAAAAAAACATAATGTTGATCATCTCGTTCGTCATATCCATTCCTGATTAGTAGCATATCATACATTGCATTCATTCTATATTTTTTTTATCTCATATTTGTGCTACTCGAGTGTTTATTTGATATGTTTGAGGGTTTAGGCAATAAAGAAGAGAAAATAACCAAAACGTGAGAAAAAAGACTAATTGGTGAGACTTATAGACATATCTGCAGGAGAGAATGACCTAGATGCAAGCTAAAATGACCAATTAGCAAATCGAGAACTCCACACCATCATGGGGAGTATTTTTGCAATTGGATTCAGGTTTGGACTCACACAACCGATTAGGGTGTACTCCATGTGAAGAAATGAAGCAACTAAGAAGTCATCTGAAAATAGGTCGGATCTAAGCCATCCAGACCGCTAGTTGGTGGTGGTTTCTGCTCCAGGTCTGACATGTCTTCTCTTGGTTGTGTATTAGGTTGTTTTAGTCTATATTTAGTATGTTCCATTAGTCCCACACCAGGAGATTGTTCACAGTTGTATTTTTTCATGACTATAAATAACTCTTCTTCCTCCTTTGTAAGGTCTCCATTACTTGTTGGTCATTCTCTCTACTTGAAGTAAGCCTTTGAGGCAAAACTTAAGGTGGAGAGGATGTCACATTGTAATGTGAGTTATGTAAATAAAATATTTTATTTTTAGTTAGATATTATTTCATTTAGTCTTGCATGTTTTGTTTACTTAAATCTTAGCATAATTGTTAGCTTAATGAGTAGAGAGTAGATCCACCCCATTTGGGTTGGATGTGATGTAGATTATGTGAGAGTGACGAGTTCTTTTATTTGTGTCATTTCATGTGCTTAATGTAGATCTATATTTGTAGTGTGCTTAAACTTGTATTAGATGAGATAATGTTCACACTAGGTACTTATATCATGCTAGCTTTAAAGTTTATCTTGTTGTTTGTAATGGTTTGATGGGAATGACTTGTTATGTAAGGATCCATGTTTGGTACATATTCACATGAATGATTTAGGTTGTATATAGTATTGATTGATGCTCTAATGACCACAATATGTACTTTTTGCATGCTTGATAATCTAAAATCAACATCAACTTTATGTGAGATATGCATGTTCATGGTTTGTCATGTAGTGTTGTGTATCTTACACTTAGATTCTACACTAGCGTCTACTTGTATGCCACACAAACGACACTTGTGCCTAATTGAAATGAAGACTCACTCACACAAAAATATCTACACACCTCCACTCCATGGGGTTTAGTTTAATTGTTAATTCATTCATAGTTTGGTGTAATCAAACTTCTTCTCCCCTTATTTTCCACTTGATTTCTGAGGAACTAGAGTTGAAACACCTCCTTGTGGACTCGACCCGTATTTTCCGCGTCTTCACCAACGTCTTAAATTGTTGTATTATAACTGAATCAATCAATCCCCTTTGTGATGAGCTCCTTCAGATCGAATGTGTGAAATTGCACAAATCACCTCTTCAGATCACCTCTCTGTGATTGTGGGTGGTTGCGGTAAAGTTCAATAATATGTTCACCTCATCACTGCTCAATGTGGCAAACACATCCATGTCTATGTCTAGCCTTGTCTCTGTGATTGATGTGCCAACCTGAAATCATCATCTACCATCTTCCTCTTTTTATTTAGGCTCCTTTGGAGCACTCTTTCCTTCCTCTTCCTCTTCCTCTTCCGCTCCTCCTCTTCCTCCTTCTTCTTCTTCTTATCCTTCTCTTCATCTTCTTTCCTTTTGAGCTCCACAGAGGCCTTCGAGGCGATGTCTTTTGGACCGTTAGTTTGCTCTTCTTTTCTGCTCCTTTTGCTGCTACTTAAATTCTTCTTTCTTCTTCCTATTCTCCTTTTCCTCCTGATTCTTTCTTTGTTCCTTCTCTTTCCTTCTTTCTTTTCCCTCATCTTGTGCTCGTCCTTCTCCTTCTTCTTTATTCTTTCCTCCTCTTTCCTTTTTTCTTGCTCGCTCATCTTCTCCTCATCTCTCTCTCTTCTCTCTCCCTCTCTTTTTTCTTCTCTTCCTCTCTCATGTCCTCCTCCTCTCTCTTCCTCTATTCTTTCTCCCTATCTTTTTCCTTCTTTTCCTCCCTCATCTTCTCCTCCTCCTCTCTTCTCTCTCCCTCTCTTGCTCCCCATAGTTTACTGAGTTGCACACTCTACTCGAAGAGATGCAATCTCTTCCCTCAACATCCCAGTCTCCTCCCCAGACATCCTTAGTTCTTTCTTGAGCCTTTTAACCTCTTAGTTGCTTCCTTCAGGGCAACTTCGTCTTGCAATCATTTCGTCTCCAGCCCAGCAAGTTCCAATGCTTGGAGCAGCATGTCCCTAGGGATGTTGTAGTCTCTTAATTGCAGCTTGGGTTCGGTGCTTGTTGACGCACAATTAGTTTATATGCGATTGGTTGGATCAGGAATTTGAGCCAAACCGATGAGTCCTTCTCCTTCGGTGTAAGCAGAGGCGGGTGCGCCAATCCGATTTCTCCGATGTAAATTTTAGAGAGGGTGATGTCACGTCCTCTCATTTCTTCAGAATTATCCGTCTACCAAACATCGCAGACCACATGTTCATCCTCGATTAGGCACCCATTTCAGGTTTTCCCAACCCGAACTTCTCACAAAGCCACACCTGTGTATGCAAGAACGTTAAAAAGGCAAACTCATCTATTAATAAGGGAAAAGTATGAAATTAAAAAGCACAAACAAATACAATAAAAAGGACATGAAACTGTCTTAAAAAGAATGCACATGAATTAAAAAGAACAAACCAAGAAATGTATTAAATTGAAGAAACCCATAGGTTAAAAAGGACACACTCATAAATTAAAAAGGACAACAAATTAACTTAAAAAGGACACACTTATAAATTAAAAAGGACACACTTATAGGTTAGAAAAGTACAAACCTATTAGTTAAATAGGACAAACCTATAGGTTAAAAAGACAAACAAATGTGTTAAAAATGACAAACCGTTAGCTTAAAAAGGATAAACCCATATAGTACAAAAGGGACAAACTCTTACGTTAAAAATGACAAACCCAAATTTTATAGAGGATGAACTCATAACTTAAAAAGGACAACCTCATATCTTGAAAATGACAAACTCATTAGTTAAAAAAGACAAACCAACAAATAAAAAGGGACAAAGCCAGTGTCTTAAAAGGACCAACTTATATATTAAAAAAGACAAAACATTATATTAAAAAGGTCAAAACCATAGATTAAAAGGGCAAATTCATATATTAAAAAAGACAAACTCATGATAAAAAAATGCAAACTGATTGACATCATATCATGCATATGTTCGTGTCTTGTATCCTCTATTTTGAACCTAAGCAATGCTATGTAATGAGTTTTATCTTTAAGTTTCAGGAATAAACAGGTTTGGTGAGAAGAGACACAAAAAGGATCTGAACGCAAGAAAAGTGACTGAATTGTGAGACTTATGGACGGGTATGCAAGAGGGAATGACCTGGATGTAAACAAAAAAGACCAATAGGCATATCGAGAAACTCCACACCTTCATGATAAGTATTTTAACAATTAGATTCGGGCCTAGACTCAACCAACTGATTTGGGTGCACCATACATGGAACATTGAAGCAATAAAGAAGCCAACCGAAACCAGGTCGAATCCAACCAAATGTGACCGCCAATTGGCGGTCCAAAATGCTCAAGATCCCAAACGACATCTCATGGTTGTGTAATATGTTGTTTGTATCCAATTGTAGAAGTTTCATTAGTCCCACACCGAGGGATTGTCCCCGATTACCTTTTTCATGACTATAAATAAAATTATTCTTCCTCCTTTGTAATTACTCCTTGCTTGGTGGCATTCTTTATACTTGGAGTAAAGTTTTGGAAAAAAAACTCTAGTGGAGAGATACTACTTGTAATGTAAGTGAGCAAAAAAAGAATATTTTGATAGTTTTATAGTCTCTTTCAATTCTTGCATGCTTAGTTTAATTTCGTTTTGTCTCTTTTCTTAATGAGTGTGAGTAGTTCCATCCCCCTTTGGGGGTGAAGGTGATGTACATTATGTGATAGTGATGGATTCTGTAATTTGTGTCATTTCATGTGCTTAATATAGATCTATACTTGTAGCACGCTTAAACTTGTATTAGATAGGATAATGTCTACACTAGGTACTTATCTCATGCTAGCTTTAAAGTTTATCTTGTTGCTTGTAATGGTTTGATGGGAATGACTTGTTATGTAAGGATCATGTTTGGTGCACATTCACATGAATGATTTAGGTTGTATGTAGGATTGATTGATGCTCTAGTGGCCACATTAGGTACTTTTTGCATGCTTGATAATCTAAAACCAACCTCAACTTTATGTGAGATATGCATGTTCATGGTTTGCCATTTATGTTGTGTATCCTACACTTAGATTCTACACTAGAGTTTACTTGTATGCCACACAAACGACACTTGTGCCTAATTGAAATGAAGAGTCACTCACACACACATACCTACACACCTCCACTCCATGGGAGTTTAGTTTAATTGTTAGTTCATTTGTAGTTTAGTTTAGTGTAATCACACTTTTTTTCCCATCTTTTTCTCACCTGCCTTCGAAAGAGATAGAGTTGACACACCTCCCTGTGGATCGACCCGTACTTGTCACCGCTTTATTGCGGTCGTGCACTTGCGGTTAAACTTAATATTCACATCACAAACCCTTACTTATAGTATGGCAACACAACCATTGGCGTTCCCATTCTAGGTAGCATACTTACCGGATAAGCTCCTTTCCTGGAGATCCCCACTTGCTTTCTCCAGCCCCAGCACAAAGGCTTCGTGAATGGTCTTTGCCTAGACATACTTGTGGAGCCGTCTGAAGTCAGCCAAATATTCCATGAACCAAACTTCCGTTTGAAGCGTGCCATCATAGAACAAAAAAAGGTTGAAGATGTAACAAATGAGGAGTCGAACATACTCCTCATAATTGGTAGCCAAACATCTAAGTGTGGAGTTGATTGTTGATAAGGGTCTCCCCCTCTCTCCTTGCGACGTTTGTTGGTTGCATTTGTTAGGGCTGCAAACGGGGCGGGGCGGGGCGGGTTTGGCTCCGCCCGCTACCCGCCCCACCAAAGTCAGGCGGGCAAATGGGGCGGGGCGGGACGGGTAAAAAACAATTGGGTCGCTACCCGCCCCGTTTAGTCCGGCGGGTTAACGGGTGGCGGGTTACGGGTAGGAAAATTTTAATTTTAGAAGAAATGTTAGAAGTTTAATGAAATAACGAAAATTTTAATACATAAATATGTATTTTTTTTAATAATTATATTTGTAACGGGTAAACGGGTTAACGGGTTGGTAACACATTAACCGCAACCCGCCCCGTTTAGTCCGGCGGGTTAACGGGTGGCGGGTTAACGGGTCACGGGTAGGAAAATTTTCAACCGCAACCCGCCTACGCGGGGCGGGGCGGGGCGGGTTGGCGGGTCAAACCCGCCCCACGAACAGCCCTAGCATTTGTATTGTCTTGCCACGTAGTCTTAGGCCCAAAATTAGAACAATGTCTTCAACTGTAAAGTGGACTACTTCATATCTGATCCTCAACCCAACCTCCTTGGCATCATAGTGTTCAACAAACCAACCGACAATGTCATTATCAACTGGGACGTCAATCAGCTTTAGGAAGTGACCAAAGGTGGTCTCCTAAAATACATCCTTCTCAGCATCAGTCATCTATGCCAACTGCTTCTCTATCAATGTCCACGCGCATTTCGACGACTGGAAGTAGTGGGTAGACTCCTAAAAAACAAACAAACTTCAGCAAGTTCGTAAAATCGAACCAATGACAAACATGATGCACCACCACTTTGTTGGAAGAAAAGTGAGTCATGAAAACTGTTGTATTTTAATATATTGATGACAAAACAATTATAAATAATTTCAAGACATGAAGTCACAAGGAATGTTATATAAAAATGCTTTGTGTGATTTTGTAGGCACCCCAGTTCGAAAAATCATGGATCCGCTCTGGTTACCCCCTCTGAATTTTCGTTTTGTAACAGTTTGTCCCCCCTGAACTTTAAAAATCCATTATTGAAATCTACGTTTGCCTTTTTTGCCAAAATTTTCTTGTATCCCTTGTATACTCATAAACTTATATTTACGTGAAAGTTCGGATCAACACAGAGATGAGATATGGTTGGAATTTTGGTCAGGTATGAACTAAATTCGACCTAAATTCCAACCAAATCCGATCTTTGTTTCTATCCCAACTTTCACGTAAATATAGCATTAGAAGTGTACTAGGGATACAACAAAAAAACTACGTATGTGGTTTAAATAATAAAGTTTTAAAATTCAGAAAGGCAAAGTGTTCAAAACAAAAGTTGAGGAGAGATAATTGTCAACTTTAAAAGTTCAGTGTTGTAAAGTGATATCAAGGTAAATTTCATGGGGGGCAAATTGTAATTAACTTTTTTTATAATAACACTAATAGTGGTGCATGTCTAGACTACCTAGACACCCACTTTCCATGTTAATTTTCTCTATGCTACGTCTGTTTCTCTTTCTACCACACCATACTTGTCCCCAAACCCCCCAACTACTCACAACTTCCTTCTTAACAATGCCCATACCCACCCAGGAATTCAATACTTTTTTCCCTCCACCTCATTTTCTTTTACTTTCTTTTTTAATTTTTTCATAACAATCAACAATTACATAAGAAATTATTATTGTAATTACTTTAATGTAATTAAGTAACACATTTTACTATCAGACCACGAAAAATATTATTAATAATTAATAAATCAGACTGCATATGACACTAATTGAAATATTACATAACCAAATTACAATATTAATTTAAAATAACTTACAAATTTCATAACCAAATTAAAATAAATTAATTACAAACAATAACTAAATTCAACTAACTAAATTAACAAATTAAACTAACTAAATTTAAAAAAACAACCATTTACATTATCATTTAATATATGGCCAAGGGGGGAGTAGATGATTTGGGATTATCTCATACTCCTTATGCTCACTCCGACAGGTCGGGTTGGGGTCTCGCTCAATATATTTTTGGACTTGAGGATTTATTAGGAATTCTAACAATTTGGATACGAAAAACGAACGACCAAACTAATTTCCAATGAAGCTTGATGGACTCGATAGATACTCGATGGACACACTTTGGACACTCATTCTGGACACACTTTGTCCAGGTTTGTCTAGACGTTGGTCCAATTCTGGATACTCATTCTGGACATTCATTCTATATGCTCAATCTGGACACACTTTGGAAACTCATTCTTGACACACTTTGGACACTCATTCTGGACACACTTTGGACACTCATTCTGGACACACTTTGTCCAATACCTGTGTTCAGGTTTGTCCATACATTATTCCCATTCTGTACACTCATCCTAGACACTCATTCCAACGAAACTAGATGGGCTCAATACGAGTTCGATGGGAACGCGATTGTTGTGCTCGATAGACTTGATTACTTTTTTTGTGAGCTCAATAGGAAGCACAATGTAAATTTGGGCTTGGGGATTTATTAGGAATTCTAACAGTTTTGATGCCAAAAAGGAGGATCTTCTGTGTTTCCAACGAAACTCGATGAGCTCGATATGAGTTCGATAGGAACACGATTGTTGTGCTTGATAGGCACGATTACTTTTGCATGTGAGCTCGATAAGGCTCGATAATAGTTTCTTAAGTTTGTTTTAACTTAGTGTTGAGTTTGTTTTGATGTGCTCGAGAGAGCTCGATGGACCTCGATGTCATTTTCACTGAACGATTTCGGAGGATGTTTTATGACGAACAAAACTCAAGTCGTCTGTGTGTGGAGAACTGTAAACTCGATGAGTTCTATGTGCTAGATATGACATTGATAATTTAGATTTTTTTAGAAATTTTACTTTTCACCACACGATTTTTGAGGACGTTTTATGACGAACGTAATTCGAATCGTTTGGGTGTGGAGAACTGTAAACTCGATGGGCTCAATCCGCTCGATATGTGCGTGATATGACGTCAATAATTTAATTTTTTTGAAAAAATGTTACTTTTCACTGCACGATTTCGAGGATGTTTTATGACGAACGGAATTCGAATTGTTTGGGTGTCGAGAATAGTTCATCGCACGATTTTTTAGAATTGAAAGATATAGATAGAAAAATGGAGAAAGAAAATAGTCTCACAGTTTAGGCAGCGGTATTTTGGGTAGAACGGGAAACATGAGCATATTTTTCAAAGAGTGTCAAACTGGAGGATATTTTTCAGAAGTTGTGACACTTGAGGTATAGAAAGTCAAGCTTTCATTTTCATATTTATTAATGTTTGTTTTTAATCTTTTTGTGTTGTTTACTTGGAATACTTTTAATTAAAACTTTACAGTGAAATCCTAATTAAATTGGATGTTATATTTGGCTTGGATTTATATCGTATTGGTATCATATTTGACTTGAATATGACATTCAACTTAGTCCAAACTTTACCACAAAATTACAATTGTGAGTATTCTTGACAAACAAGACAAAAATAACGGGAATATGATGAAAACAAATGAATTCTCAATGGAGATAGAAACTATATATGTGTTATGAATTGTCGAAATTTCAGGGGAAGGGAGACATTGCTGTGACTTAGAGTTGTAGATGTAAAATGATAACAATACATGGTTTAAGGAACAAATTGTGACTTACCAAAAAATTGTAACTTTTCATTTATTAATTTAAAAAATGACAAAAATGTCCCTAAATAATTTTTGACCCCACCATCTGCTTCAATCATTGTCGATGTACTTCAGAAAGGTGATGTTGCGTAAAACTCACAAGTTACCTACCTGGGAATAGGGCTGAGCATCGGTCCGGTCCGGTCCGGTGCGGTTTCCGGTCCGGATCTAAACTTTTTTTCCGGTCCGGTCCGGACCGGACCGGACCGGAAAAAATTCGGATAGGCGGACCGAAGACCGGACCCGGTCCGGTCCAAAAACCCGATTTTTTACCTTAAATTTAAAAAAAAAATTGGATCGGACCAGACCGGATCCAATTTTTTTTCGGTCCGGACCGGGTTTTGCTCACCCCTACCTGGGAAGGTAAAATGAATCTAAAGTCTAAACAAATATCAAAGTTGGTCTGGGGTTGGTCCACCAAATGTCACCGCTTTAGGCTTAAACCCTAGACATAAAAAACCCATTCCAAACAACCAAAAAAGAGGTTTATCCAAATCATTGAGCAATTAACAAAGAGTAGACAAGGTGCGTGCAATAGGTTACCAAGTGGAATGGATAGAGAAAGGTGCCAAATAAGATGAGGTGGTGTTGTGACTAAAAAGCTTCTCATCCTCCAAACTATTCTAATTTATGAGAATACAAACTCGGGTTTGGTAGCTCAACCCCAATTGCCTTCTTTGCGTATTGGTTTGAAAGCACATAAAAAGGTTTGTGATTATTAATGGTTTTATATTTTGGAGGTATAAGGAATAAAGAAATGGTATTGGGTTTGAAAAGAGATGAGGGTCAGTTGGAAGGTTGTTTTATGTGCAGGATGGATTCGGAGATTTGGATCGGTTTGACTTTGGTTACACTTGCCCGTGACATAAGATATCAATTTTTTGTGTTGTTTTTATAGTGTTGGCAAGAATTATTTGGTCTACCAAGATGGACAAAAGATAGACATGATTTCATCGGTCAAACTTGCGATATGAACATGATATCGGAGGTTGAAGTCTAGATGAGATCATGTCGTCAAGAAAATTGAATGTGTTCAGCCTGACAGATAGATGATGTCAAATAGATTCAGATGATTCGATTCTTACGTAGGAAATAAATTTTGAAAAGATCAATGATCATCATGTCAAATATATTTCCAATTTTAAGAAGTAATAAGGCAACTCGAAGAATCTATTTGATTTCTTATTGAATTATGGAAAACATTTCCCACTAGTTTTTTTATAGTATCCCACTAGCTAGGTTCATGACAACAAGCGTATTCGTACTATGTAAGTCAGTATATCACATGTACGACTTCTACAAATTTATATTTAGGTCTAATTAGAATACATTTTGTAAAATATAGATGAGAGATCGTTTGTTAACCATTTAAAAAGATTGAAGTCATCGTCGATATAAAAGAGGTTTGATTAGGTCAGCTATATGTTAAGATGGTAATGATGGTTTTATGTTGCATACGGGTTAGATGATCCTTTATATCAAAATGACATCCTAACAAATTAAGTTCTGTCAGAAACATATAGCTTAAGACGCACAAGTGACTTCAATGTTCTACTCCTACCCGTAGTTACAATCTAGTGATTATACATAACTTCCAAAGTATATGACACTGTAAAGTTAACAACTTCCTTTTCTCACTTGAGTGCCAAATTTTTTATCATAAAATATAATTGAATTTAAAAAGTTAAGATAGATGAAACGAGATAGCATACGACTTTGATTGGAGTTCAAATCTCAGTAGTTGTTAAGCCTATGATCCTTTTTTTATAATTATGTTGGAACTTACTTGTGTTTATTATTTAATTACATAATAATACATAAAATCTTTTAAAATCAATAAAACATGGTATTTTGCTTAATTCCTATTGTTATGTCTCTCAAAGATTTCTTGTTAATTCATGCCGTAGTGGTCAAGATTCGCAAGACTAAATGCATACATAAATAAAAATGCAAGGTAGAGACAGTTTTGTAAGATATAGCCCTAAATATGATGGGTGTGGTCAGGTGGAAGGGAGAGAATAATGTATGATGGCATACAAATGGGAACCCAACAACCATCTTTTGTAGTTGAGGCAATCACAACAGGTATACAAGAAACCGTGAAGGGTTATTTTCAAACCTTCTAATTGTTGTCCTGTGTGCTTGGCATCATCTTCCAAACAATGTTCAATTAAGAAAGCTAATTTAAAATCATCTCGATTTAGGGATAGGGGAATGGAACATGTTAATAAATATCTTTCTATGGTCTCTAAGGAAGGAACCAAATTCTAGGGTCTTTAGAATGATCTCAAACAATAAAATTTATGTGCTTGTCTCTGAACGGCGAGAGTTTTATGATTTATAAGTAGCGTATTCTTAATCTTAAAGTAGATTAAATTTCAATGACAAACATTGTGTTATGGTGTACAGAATAGGGATGAGCAAAATTCGGTTCGGTCTTCGGTCTGGGAGACCACGAGAATTCGGTCTTCGGTTCGGTCCGGTCCGGTTCGGTTCGGTCCGGTTAAAGATCGAAATTTTAAAGGTTAAATTCAGGTTTTAGACCGAACCGAACCGGACCAAACCGAATTTATTTGGTCTGGTCTTCTGAAAAGTTCGATATTCGGTCCGGTTCGGTCTGGTCTCGGACCGAAGCTCACCCCTAGTACAGAATGCTAGTAAAGAACATAACGAAACGACAAACTAGGAGATACTTATTGGAACATTCAACACCATCTCCTTAACATCTTTTTCTTGTATCGTGCAAGTGAATGACAAGAGAATAACTCAAGGTTAATAAAGAAATTAAGGTTACTTACTACAAAAAATTGAACTAGAGCATCATTATCAAAAATGTAATGAAACGAGTTTTACGTGGCAACTGTTGGCACATGATTGATTTTACGAATATACACGTTGCAGAAACAACAATAATACACATAGACACAATACATGATCTTTTCCATCTTTGAATCTATTATACCAAAAGGTTACAAATATAAACGAAAGTTGCATTTACACGTTTATATGAAAACCTTTATTGGAATTTTATAAAGCTATATATTTTGAATACTTGTATTGGAACTTGCAAGTCCGCAACATCCAACTAAATCTAACGCACATCCTTAATAGCAAAATCTATTCCGCAAGAGATTGAGACAGTTACAAGTAGGGGTGAGCAAAATTCGGTTTGATCCAGGTGTCCGGACCGAACTTTTTTAGTCCGGTCTTCAATCCGGGAGACCACGGTATTTCGGTCTTCGGTCCGGTCCGGTCCGGTTCAGTCTGGTCAAAGACCGGAATTTTAAGGGTTAAATTCGAGTTTTGGACCGGACCAGACCGAATTTATTCGGTACGGGCTTCCGAAAATTCCGGTCTTCGGTCAGTCCCCTAGTTACAAGAATACCATAAATCACGAAGGATATAATTGCAAAATACACATTGAAATATTCGATTCAAAATATTAATATACGTGTAGACTGTTGAGGTGGATGGGTTGCTGTAGTTGTTCAGGAAGTAGCTTTGGTTGGCATTTAATGGGTACCACCAAAACCTGACATGAGTCTTAATTCCCCAACCTCTCTATAATTTGCTCCTTCTCACTTCACCTAGTCCACCACTGCGCCAGACACCGCCTTTGTGAGGTTACCATCCATCACCATCCCATGCAAACTTTCCAACTCCTCCCAATTTATTGTAAAAGAAATTTATTAAGTGCAAATGAAGCAAATCTCGAACATGTGAGCTCTTCTCCCAATAATCGTTGACTTATGTCTTAAATTCGTTCAACCTCATTTCACAGTAGTATGTTTTGCACAGTTATAGGATTTTTTTATAAGTTGCAATAGTAGTAATAAACGGTGGGTCGATTTATTAAAATCTATTGCGCATCTGGATCTCACTAATCACTTGTTGTTTACTAGGGTGGAGCTCGAGCTTACGTCGTTACCATCACCGAATAATGATTTGGGTCAGTTTGGATACAAAAAGTAAATGCAGTAATAACATCTTATTGGTTATGTTTTTTTACTGATACTTGTTTTAAAGCCATGTGGATTTTAAAAGAGGATTTTTAGGGATATTCAACCAAAACTGCCACCACCTTTTAACCCAAAAAAAACACTTTCTATCACAATCTAATCTCTAAACAGAACCTAAGAAGATCTCCATAGAGTACCAACAACCCCAAACCCTTTCCCTCTCCTCTCTTCCCACCATCCTAAGGTCATCACTAACCATGACCTGGACGACCCGGTCATCAGCTCTCTCTCTCTTCAAAATCAGCTTTCTCTCTCTTCCACATCAGCTTTCTCTTTCCTCAACCCACCTTCTTCTCTTTCCTACACTATTCATCTCTTAACCACAACCCAACACAACCCACAACAACCTACCTCTCCTCCACATCATTTCGGGGTCCATCTTCGTAAAAATTTAAAAAAAAATTTAAAAATTTCTAAAAAATCAAAACAATTTTAAAACGAATTTTCAAAAAAAAATTATAAAAAAACTCAAACAAAAAAATTAAAAAATCAAAACAAAAATCAAATAAAAAAATAAAATAAAATTCAACCCGGACGCGCCACGTGGCGCGTCCAGGTTGGCTAACCCAGACAACCGGGTTGTCGACCCGGGCGTTGGAACGCCCGGGTCGACGACCCGGGCGAAGATTACCCAGGTCATCTTCGCGTTAAGGCGAAGATGACCTGGGTCATCTTCGACCCAGGTCCCACGACCGGGTATTAGACCCCGTTAAGGGCATTCCTTAACGGGGGGGAAAATCCCCCCCACGCCCGGTCATCACAGGATGACCGGGTCATCTCCCCCTTAACGGGGGAGATGACCCGGTCATCCCTGACTGGGTCGATGACCCGGGCGTTGAAACGCCCGGGTCGTCGACCCGGTCAAACAATAAAAAAATAATTTTTTGATTTTTTTTTTTGATTTTTGTTTTGATTTTTTTAATTTTTTGGTTTGAGTTTTTTTTTTATTTTTTTTTTGAAAATACGTTTTATAATTGTTTTGATTTTTTAGAATTTTTTTTAATTTTTTTTAAATTTTTACCAAGATGGACCCCGAAATGATGTGGAGGAGAGAGATAGGTTGTTGTGGGTTGTGTTGGGTTGTGGTTAAGATGTGAATAGTATAGGAAAGAGAAGAAAGTTGGTTGAGGAAAGAGAAAGTTGATGTGGAAGAGAGAGAAAGCTGATTTTGAAGAGAGAGAGAGCTGATGACCGGGTCGTCCAGGTCATGGTTAGTGATGGCCTAAGGGATGGCCTAACCACACCACACCTCAATAAAAACTTCCACACACCCCATCACATCTGCCCTCTCCCTCCATTTACTTCTCCCCTCCCTCCAAGAAAATTACATTGAACCAACCAAAGTTCCACCCCATGCAACATGCACACATATATTCATCTTCTCTTCCCAAGACCAACATCAAACACACACCCTTCTACTCTCTTCCCAACTTCCAACCCTTAAATGATTGTTCTCCCTTCCTACACTCCCCCAACACCTTTCCACTTTGAACTAGCAGGTTTTGGAGATGGACAGGAATGGTAATGGCAGCATGTTGAAGTTCCCAGTTGCAATTCTGCTTATGCTTTTGGTTCTCCCCACCTTTTGTTCTTCACTTGAAAGTGACATTGCTAAGACCAACTCTTTGGGGGACACTCTTAGCCTTCTTTTGGAGGTTAAGAGGTCATTTGTGGATGACCCTTTTGGTGTTTTGAGTAATTGGACTGATGACAACCCGGGTTATTGCTCGTGGGCCGGAATCCGGTGCTCTCCGACCGGAGAAGTGGTTGTCTTTAATTTGTCTTCGTCTTATCTAACCGGTTCGATTTCTCCGTTGCTCGGGCGGCTGTCAAGACTGGAGGCTCTCGATCTTTCGTTGAACCAGCTCACCGGTTCGATACCACCTGAGCTATCCAATCTCAGTTCTTTAACCACTCTGTTGCTGTACTCAAACCAACTATCTGGTGCAATTCCCCCGGAGATGGGGTTGTTGTCTGCACTACGAGTTATGCGTATCGGGGACAACGCGGAGATCTCCGGGAGAATTCCGGATACATTGGGTGGGCTTCGGAATCTCACGACGCTTGGGCTGGCAGCTTGTAATCTCTCCGGAGAAATACCGACGCAACTGGGTGAGTTGGTGATGGTGCAGAATGTTGTTTTGCAGAATAATTGGCTCCAGGGAGCGATTCCGGCGGAGCTCGGGAATTGTTCGAATCTTGTGGTGTTGTCTCTTGCTGCCAATTCGCTTAACGGAGAGATCCCGAGGGAAATTGGGTTATTGGGAGAGCTCCAAACTTTGAATTTGGCGAACAATTCGATAACCGGAGTGATCCCGACTGAGCTCGGGAGGCTGAGTCAGCTTGATTATCTTAATCTCATGGGGAACAACCTCCAAGGGGAGATTCCGGAGTCGTTGGGGAAGCTCAGCAGCCTCAAGACTCTGGACTTGTCGAGAAACCGATTGGCTGGTACGGTTCCGACCGAGTTGGGCCAATTAAGTGAGCTTGTTTTCATGGTTTTGGAGAGGAACAATCTGTCCGGTGAGGTTCCGGGTAATATTTGTTCCAATGCAACCAATTTGGAGCACTTGTTTCTGTCCACCAACCAACTCAAAGGGAAAATTCCAACTGAGTTGGTGAACTGCAAGGCTTTGAAGCAGTTGGATTTGTCCAACAACAGCTTTTCTGGAGAAATTCCGGTCGAGCTCGGACGGATCGATGGGCTTACCAATCTCTTGCTTAACAATAACAGCTTGACGGGTTTGATCCCGGGCGAGCTGGGCAACCTCGGGGAGCTTAGAATGCTGACACTCTACCACAACCACCTCACCGGCAAATTGCCTATAGAAATCGGAAAATTGGGTAAGCTGGAAGTGCTCTATCTTTACGAAAACGAGCTATCGGGCGAGATTCCGGTGGAGTTGGGCAACTGTTCGAGCCTTAAGGAGATCGATTTCTTCGGTAATCAATTCTCGGGGAGCATCCCGATCACAATGGGCCGGCTAAGCAACCTTGATTTTCTGCATTTAAGGCAGAACAGCCTCACCGGGGAGATCCCAGCGACATTGGGTAATTGCCGGAAGCTTAAAATTCTCGATTTGGCGGACAACTTGCTCACTGGAGGAATACCAAGGACGTTCGCATTGTTACAAGCACTGGAGCAGTTCATGCTTTACAACAACACACTCACAGGACCCATTCCAGACGGAATGATCAACTGCCGGAATCTTACTAGAGTGAATCTTTCCAACAACAAGTTGAGCGGAAGCATCCTCCCGTTGTGTGGCGCCACGACGAAGCTTCTTTCCTTCGACGTCACCAACAACACGTTCGAATCAGTTATTCCTGCCGAAATGGGGAACTCACCTTTGCTCGACAGAGTCCGTCTCGGTCACAACCGATTCACCGGGCGAATTCCCTCGGCATTGAGGAGATTAAAAAGCCTCCAACTTCTCGACCTCTCGAGCAACAAGCTCGACGGGGAAATCCCGCAGAATCTCTCTTCCTGCCGAAATCTCACCCACATTAACCTCAACAACAACCGCCTCACCGGACCGATCCCCGATTGGCTCGGTAGCTTCCCGAAGTTAGGAGAGATCAATCTCGCGTCCAACAACTTCTCCGGCTCACTCCCGGCCGCGCTCTTCAACATCTCAACCCTTCTCATCCTCTCTCTCGACGACAACTTTTTAAACGGCACTCTCTCCCCTGACATTGGCAACTTGCAATCCCTTACCTTGCTCGGCCTCTCCGCCAACCAATTCTCCGGCCCAATCCCGAATTCCCTCGGGAAATTGACCAAACTCTACACCCTTGACCTATCCAAAAACGCTTTCTCCGGTAACATCCCGATCGCGCTCTCGCAACTCTACGAGCTCCAGAGCATACTAGACCTAAGCAGCAACAACCTCTCCGGCCCAATCCCACCATCGCTCCAATCGCTCTCGAAACTCGAAGACCTCAACCTCTCCAACAACTCCCTCTCCGGACCGATCCCTCCGCAAATCGGATCGATGAAAAGCCTCATCCGCCTCGACCTCTCCAACAACTTCCTAAACGGGCATTTAATCGAACAGCTCTCGCACTTCCCACCCCAGTCCTTCTCCGGCAACGAAAACCTCTGCGGCAAACCGCTCCCGCCCTGCAATTCCACCGCCCTCCGGCGCCGGAAGTCGATCCTCAGCATCGCATCCGTAGCGGTGATCTCCGCCACGGTGACTCTCATCGCGCTCCTCCTAATCGCCGGCTCGGTGATCCTCCTCCGCCGCAGGCGCCACCTCTGGAGGAAAAACCACGCCGTGAATTGCGGCTACTCGACCAACTCCTCGCAGTCGCAGCGGCGGAATTTGATCATGAAGGCGCAATCCCGACGAGAGTTCAAGTGGGAGACGCTTATGAAAGCCACCAACAACCTCGACGACGACTTCGTAATCGGATCCGGAGGCTCCGGGAAGGTCTACAAAGCCGAGATCAATTCCGGAGAAATAGTAGCTGTAAAAAACATGACCCGTAATAGTAGCCAGGATTTAATCACTGATAAATGTTTCATACGGGAAGTTAAGACGCTCGGCCGGATACGACACCGGCACTTGGTTAAGTTATTGGGGTGTTTGAACTCCGGCTCGGGTTCGAGTAGTTTGATCGTATACGAGTACATGGAAAATGGCAGCTTGTGGGATTGGCTGCATAAGCCGGTTGTCGGGGAGAAGAGGAGGAAGGAGTTGGGGTGGGAATTGAGGATGAGAATTGCTATGGGGTTGGTTAGAGGTGTTGAGTATTTGCATCATGATTGTGTGCCTATGATTGTGCATAGGGATATTAAGTCTAGCAATGTGCTGTTGGATGGTGATATGGAGGCTCATCTTGGTGATTTTGGATTGGCCAAGTCGGTCGTTGGGGATGCTGGTGGGTTGTCGGAGTCCACCGCCTGGTTCGCCGGATCTTATGGCTACATCGCTCCCGGTAAGTCTTTTCTATGAGGAAACATGTTCGGTACTTCATAATTTACCTGCTCAGAATATAAATCATGCAAGGATAAATATTGAACTTGTGTTTGGTTGGGTGTTCCTCTTATGATTTTCTTTTTAAACTTTAAATTTTGCAGATTTTAAGATGTTTTATAATCTCAAAAGTAGTTTATTTCGTAATGTCTGCATTCAACTTTCATCTACAATTGGGTCATGTCAGTTACATACTCTAAACCACTTTTCCATGTAATCTTTTTAAGCAACCTTGTGAAATTTCGATAACATTTAGCTGAAGTTGTCTTTTAAACTAATCGTTCTACCATAATTACATCACAAACAAATCGTAATCCTTATGATTTAGAATTGTTATTTCTTTCTATATCTTAACATTGTTTTTCACAACTTTCATATATGAAATCCTAACTGATCTCCCTCCACCCTTTGTGATGCAGAGTACGCCTACACCATGAAAGCAACAGAGAAGAGCGACGTGTACAGCATGGGCATAGTTCTAATGGAACTAGTCACGGGCCTAATGCCGACAGACTCCACCTTTGGGGAGAACATGGACATGGTGAAATGGGTGCAATCCCACATCTCCCTACCAGCCCCCGACTGCGAGAAGCTGCTTGACTCCTCTCTAAAGCCACTCGCTCCCCACGAGGAGGCTGCCATGTTTGAGGTGCTCGACGTGGCTCTACAATGCACCCAAACCGTGGCGGGTGACCGTCCGACTGCTAGGCGGGTGGCCGACCTTTTGCTGCATATTTCAATGAGTTGTCATGATGGGGTGACCGGAAAGAAGGTGTCGTCTTGAAGGAGGGCATTGTTTTTAAATTTTTTTTCTTTTTGTTGTGGTTGTTTGGTGTTTTGAGGAGATGATACTAATTGTGTTGTTGGATGTGATTTGGCGGTGGGTTTCAATTGTTGTGTGTAGAGAGATGGAGTAGGAGCATCTTGAAGTGTTAGTAGTTGCAGGGTTTGATAATTCAGAATGTTGTGTTTTATTTTTATAATGAAAAGAGGGTTCTATAACTTGCGAAGATCAAACTTGGTTTCCAATTCCACAGATGTCTAGTACTTCTGCAATGTCTACTACATCAGTTACAGTTTATTAGAACAAGAAAAATCCAACAAGCATCAGTTCTGCATTTTATCTACCTCAATGCTAATTTGCTAAACGCCTGAACCTTACTCATGAATCATTAAAGTTCAAACAAAACATGTGTCTTTTCACTACCATGTTTCATAAATATATCAGTGGATAAGCGAAATGAATTCAAGGCCGTGACTACAATTGTCCTACAAGCACAACGGTCGTCGAAACTGAATCTTCACAAGCTTCAACTATCTTACTTTCATGTCATAGAATTAATTACTGCGACATGCAGCTGGTAAGAATTTGTGAGAGGTTGGAAATATGTAATGAAAACATTCTCAGCATAAGTACGAGAGGTGAATGGTATGTATAGTAGAGTAATACATAATACATTGAATCTAGTCATTTCAATATTTGGTGATCAAATCATATAAAAACTAGTAAGTTCTAGAATATCCTAATACAATGAATATAGACACTTAATATTTGTATAATAAGTTGCTCAAATACAACTTATGTTAATGGGCATGGGCTTTTGGTCTGAGATGGTGCTTCTTCCTGATTTTGGGCCTGAACTGGGCCGGGCTCCCTGACACAACTGATCCAGTTGTTTGCTGCAAATAGAAACAAAATAATCAAATTCCATGGATGCGGATTGTGACTGAATTATAAGATCATAAATGGCAGCCGAAGGGTGAAAGGTTCGGTTGAAACTTATTTTCAATCAATCATTCTCATCACTAGTAAAACCAATAACAGTTCAGTATCCAACAAGAAATAATTTAAATCAAGCCAGGAAACAAACACTTCAATTTGACCTTTATATTTAAAGTCATAAAAATTGAGAACTGGTCATGATGTTTACAACCATAAAGTGAGGTTTATTATTAAAAAAAACATCAAGAAAGAAGTTACCACAACTCTACCCTGAGAAAAGCATTAAGATGTAGGGTGAGGAGGAAAACACCTCCTATACCTAACCTAATTACCTAACAAACCAACTCAAAACTCAACCCCTTACAACCGAACTATCTAACAACTGAAACCAGATCAATGCCCAACCCAACCATTGCAACTCGGCTCAACTAGTTGTGTTAGATCCTAACATTGCTTAATGTTAATCCCTTGTTTAGTGGAGGTGCTTTGCATGGGAAATGGGCGGTGAACAGTGTGGGCTGTGATGGGTGAGGGGGTAGGGGGTGCGAGTACTGTTCCTGAGGAGATGGTTGGGTTTAAGAAGAGAAATCTCTCTTCTTCTCTCTCTCACTTGCTCTCTCTCACTCTCTTCCTTTCTTGTCCGGCGTGCAACCTAGGAGGAAGCTCCGGCGAAGGTGGACGAGCTCCGTGAGAAGGTGGCTCGGTCGTGAGGTGCGTTGGAGCGGAGGTTGTGGTCGCGGATCGACGTCGAGCGAATCTCCAGCGTGCTCCGTCCTTCTTTGAGGTATGTCGGCTTCTAGTTTGGTTTTGTGGCTTCCCCACGTTAGTGGGATGTTGTTGGTCGGTCGGGGGAGGTCGGAGACCTTCCCGGCGACGAGAAAGACGTAAATCCTCGGCTGGCGCGAGGTTGAAGACGACCAACGGTCGACCGGATCCCTATGGGCGGTCGACCGATGTAGTGTTGAGGGTCGTTGTTGTTGGACTGGGGTCCCGTTTACCCTGTTGAGGGACTTGATGCATTGCAGATGTGACATGACATGCTACTAGTATGATAGGTTCATTTACCGTACTATTGCATGCATATAGGTGAGCTTGGCATACGGGGTTTCCTAATGGGAAACTCAGGCATCGTTGTTTGATTCATGTTTCAGGACCGCGGTAGGTTCTGTCGGGTGGTGACCGTAGGCGCACACATCTTGGGGCCAGGATCCTCATCGGACTCTTCGAGGTCGTCGTGATTACATTATCTGTCTTTTCATTGTATTATTGTAATCACGTCTTTTGACAAACTCTGTTGTATTATTGGTGCACCGACGGTTGATTTATTGAGTGACATTCCCGATGTTGAGTTTATTCTGATGATCTCTTGATAGTTTAAATTTTTAAATTTTCCGCTGTTTCGGGATGTTACAACTTGGTATGAGAGCGGTCGGTCCCTATGTGTGGCTCCCAAAGAAATCACCCAGTGTAGTAGTGTAGGTTGCACTTTACATTTAACATGCATTCATGACTGATTTTGACTGTTTCTTGTGTCAGATGCCTCCGAGACGTGCGAGGAACGTCGCGAATGAGCGTGTTGCCAGTGATGTCATTGAGGGCGCTACCTGGGATAGGTTGAGCTAGTTCCTTGAGCGTCAGGCAGCGAGGGCAGAGCAGACAGGGACATGTGCGTAGCAGGATCGCTTCATGAGGTAGCACCCGCCTAGTTTCGATGGTAGGAGTGACCCTGAGGCTACAGAGGAATGTGTCTTTAAGATCCAGAGGATTTTCTAGGCGATCGGTTGTGTACCGGAGCGGATGGTGAGCCTGGTCACCTATGTGCTGGATGGAGAGGCAGCAAACTGGTGGAGGACCAATTCTGCGGTGGTGTTTGCTGACCGAGTTGACGTGAGCTGGGAGGAATTCCTTGAGGAGTTCAACCAGCCGTTCTTTCCGCATCACGTCAGAGACAGGAAGAAGGAGGAGTTCTTGGCCCTCGAGCAGAAGGACATGTCCTTGGCTAGTTACGTCAGCAGGTTTAACGCCTTTGAGCGTTATTGTTCTGAGACCTACGTGACGTCGGAGCAGCATGCACGAAAGTTCATCAAGGGGTGAAGGAAGCATCTCAGGTCGCGTGTGATTACCAACATGCCGCAGACCCTGGCGGATGCGGTGAAGTATGCGACTCTCATCGATCAGGACTACCAGGAGAATTACCAGGAGGCGCGGAAGCCGTCAGTGAGCACGGGAGGACGTGCAGTTGGACGATCCACTGGGAACCCGGGCAAGAGGCTTCGGTTCGATGGAGGAGGATCACGCCAGTCTGGAGCATGTGGTACTTGCGGGAGATCTCATCCGGGTCAGGAGTGCCCCCGACGTACATGTGCATGCTTAGGATGCGGTCAGATGGGCCATTACATCCGAGATTGCCCGAGCAGGCAGGGCGAGACGAGCAAGAGGCCAGGACCACCGGTCTCAGGGAGGAATGGAGGCAGCAGGTCTGTCGTTCCGCAGAGCCAGACCAGGAGAGCAGGTTGAGTCTTCACCGTCCGGGCTGAGGAGGCGAAGGACTCCAACACTATTGTGGAAGGTACCCTTGTCATTTCAGGTTTGGTTGCTCGTGTTTTATTTGATTGCGGCACCACACACTCCTTCATTTCGGAGAAGTTTGCTTGCGAGTTGAATCAGACCCCTGATCTACTGACTGAGTTGTTGGAAGTCAGTACGCTCATGGGTGAGGTGGGCACTGTGGGGAGCTTCCTCCCCGGTACCACAGTTGTTTCGGGAGACCATGATTTTCCGGCAGATCTGGTCTTGCTACCGGTGGAGGACTTTGACGTCATACTGAGGATGGACTGGCTATCACAGTACGATGTGTGAGTCTTTTACCGTGAGAAGAAGATCCTTATCCCGAGGCAGGACGCGCCAGATGTGTTGATCAGAGGGACGAAGAGTAGAGGAGGTCGTCTGATTGTGTCTGCGGTTAAGGCACAGAGGCTGATACGTCAGGGTTGCAGAGCGTTCGGGGAGACTTTGGTTGTTCCTGATCCTGAGACGAGGAGGCTGGAGGATATATAGGTCGTACATGAGTTTCCAGATGTGTTTCCTGCAGAGATTCCTCGTTTACCGCCACACTGAGTGATCGAGTTCGGCATTGAGTTGACGGCTGACACGACACCTCAGTCGAAGGCACCGTATCGGATGAGACTTGCTGAGTTGACAGAGCTGAAGAAGCAGTTGCAGGAGTTGATGGACTCTGGGTTTATTCGACCGAGTGTCTCACCGTGGGGAACGCCTGTATTGTTCGTGAAGAAGAATGATGGGTCGTTGCGGATGTGCATCGACTAGAGGATGCTGAATAAGGTTACCGTCAGGAACCGATACCCTTTGCCCAGGATTGATGATCTCGTTTGATCAGTTGCAGACAGCGAGAGTGTTCTCGAAGATTGATCTGCGCTCAGGTTATCACCAGTTGCGGATCAGAGAGGCAGATGTTCAGAAGACAGCCTTCAGGACACGATACGGGCACTACAAGTTCTTGGTGATGCCGTTTGGACTGACGAATGCACCTGCAACATTCATGGACCTGATGAATAGGACCTTTCAGCCGTACTTTGACAGTTTTGTCGTGGTGTTTGTGGATGATATCTTGGTGTAGTCGCCTGACAGAGAGCAGCACCGGGAGCACCTGAGGATTGTGTTTGGCATCTTGAGGATTGTGGTCGCGGATCGACGTCGAATCTCCGGCGTGCTCCGTCCTTCTTTGAGGTATGCCGGCTTCTAGTTTGGTTTTGTTGCTTCCCCACGTTGGTGGGATGTTGTTGGTCGGTCGGGGGAGGTCGGAGACCTTCCCGACGACGAGAACGGCGTAAATCCTCGGCTGGCGCGAGGTTGAAGACGACCAACGGTCGACCGGGTCCCTATGGGCGGTCGACCGATGTAGTGTTTTACCCGACTTTAACCATCACCGGTCGAACGATGTCATTGTGGCGGTCGACCGGTTGCTTATGTGCTGGTGAGTTTGGGGCTTCCTGTTGGTTTTCGGTCGACCGTTCCTTGCTTTTGGTCGACCGGAACTTAAGTGTACTTGTTGATTATGCATGTTTGTTAGACCGTTGGTTTTTTAGCGTTCGACCGTTATTCGACGTAGACTATTAGGATGACCCTGGTAGTTTTCGGTCGACCGGGACCCCTGAGTCGGTTGATCGAATAGTCTTGGTGATTTTGACCAACTCCGGATTTTGACCTCGTATTCGGTCGACCGGTTTTAGACTTTTGTTCGACCGATTGGACTTAAGTGACGTGCAAAATAGCTCGACCGTTGTAGACTTTCGGTCGACCGAACCAATTGGGGACGGTCGACCGGATAGACTTTTTCGGTCGTCCGTTTGTGTGCAGAACTGAATTCCTGGTTTTGTGATCATGTCAACTCTGTCCACGGAAACCCGTGTCCTCGCTTAGAGCGTGAGCCGGGAGGTGACGACGGGTACGTGCTCGTACCGCCCAGGGACCGCCGTGTGGAAGAGTGTGGACACTTGGGTCGCGCCACCTCCGGATTGGACGTGGTGTGACGTGTTGTTACCTTACTCTCTGATGAGTAGCAGACCTGAGAAATCGCGGATCCCAATGCGTGTGACGCATGGCTCGTGGAGCATGATGACCCTGCAAACTACGGTCTGGACCCGTCCGATGTTGTGTCGGACGTATGTTGTATCGCCGATGTTGTGCCACGATGCCGCCGAGGTTGTTGCCGGCGATGATGGTGCCGACGATGTTCCGGCTTGTGGTTGTGCCGTCCGATGTTGTGCCGGACGTATGCTGTACCGCCGATGTTATGCCGACGATGCCGCTGATGGTGTGCCAGCGATGATCCCCGATTGGGCACCTATCCTGGGATGTTGACCGACCGGGCTACGGCTCCGTCGAAGGTGGTGTTGACCACGTGGTTCCTTGCACGGAAGTGCGGACGCTCCTCACCGATCCCTTAGGCTCGTGTAGTCGCGTGTGGGGGGACGCGTCGCGTACTGTCCGTAAGACCGTATGTGCCTACGGTAGGTTTCCGAGGGAGACCCGTGTTGTTTTTGCTGGACTGATGTCCTTGTGGACCCTGTTGAGGGTCGTTGTTGTTGGACTTGGGTCCCGTTTACCCTGTTGATGGACTTGATGCATTGCAGATGTGACATGACATGCTACTAGTATGATAGGTTCATTTACCGTACTATTGCATGCATATAGGTGAGCTTGGCATACGGGGTTTCCTAATGGGAAACTCAGGCATCGTTGTTTGATTCGTGTTTCAGGACCGCAGTAGGTTCTGTCGGGTGGTGACCACGGGCACACACATCTTGGGGCCAGGATCCTCATCGGACTCTTCGAGGTCGTCGTGATTACTATATCTGTCTTTTCATTGTATTATTGTAATCACGTCTTTTGACAAACTCTGTTGTATTATTAGTGCACCGACGGTTGATTTATTGAGTGACATTCCCGATGTTGAGTTTATTCTAATGATCTCTTGATAGTTTAAAATTTTAAATATTCTGCTGTTTCGGGATGTTACAAGTTGACAGTTCAGCTGGATTATCATTCTAACTTCTGAATTGTATACACCATTTCAACTTGACTGTGTTAACATAAGATTGGTGAATATTAGAAATCCGGAGTGTTGTTGATTGTTAAACGTGGTCAGGTTGTGTTTGTTGTATGTTCTCTCCTCTAGACTAGGTTTGAGCCCTTCCTGTTTAGTTTTACACTAAAAATATAGATATATAGTGGTGCCATTCTTCTGCATTGCACAAAATAGTAAATTCATGCATGATGTCTAAAAAGAAACGTGATTATGGTTTGTTTCCCAAAAATATCGAGTTGTGGCGTTAAGGAATTGATAATTAATAATATTTTGCACTGAATTATTCAGTTATGGTATAAATTATTAAATACTACTAAATATTGAATTGTAGCTACTGCAGTTAAAATAGTTTTCTTAAGTAGAAGTTTAATATAGTCCTCTTTATCAAGTGTCAGTGTCGGTGTCGGAGTTTAATATAGTGTGTTTAATTGAATAAAGAATTATTTTTCTAGATGGTTATAAAAAAAGATTGAAAGAGTTTATTTTTGTGCGAAAACAAAAAATAGAGCACAACTGAACTGCTAGGATTCTTATAAAAAGAATTGAAGTTTTTTTTTAATTTCTATTCTTGTTACTATTCATTTTGTTTTAATTTAGCCGTATCACCTCATCTCATTTTGTTATGAAAAATGATTCGTTCACGTTGCATCCCAGGCGTTATTTGACGTGGTCAGTCCATTCAACAGTCTAGTCAGCAAAGATTATTAAAATCACATATTATTTATTTATTTTGGGTCATATCACACGCACACGTAACTATGTGACATTTTGTTTTCACCATACATATCTCAACGAAACCTTTCATTATCCTCCGAAACGTTTCATTCTCCATCATTTTCTCCCGGTGGAAGGCGAGATCGGCAAGAGGGATGCCGAGGGGACGAACACTGCAGTGAGTCTTGAGGGAGGTGGGGACGCCGACACCGTCGCGGTGAAGTTGGTCGGCGAGGAGGGGGAGGAAGTAGTCGGCGTTGGAGCCTGTCCCGATGCGAGGAGGAGGAATGTGGTTCTTTGTAGCTGATTTGAGTTTTTTCCGTGGTGTTTTTTGGGGGGGAATTTGATTTTGTGTGGCTGATTTGAAGTTTATGTTTTGTTCTATGATAGATCAATCTTGATTTTTTGGAAGTGTGATTCCTTGTAGCTCATTTGGGTTTCTTGTGTGGATTTTTTTAGGAAATTTTTGGTTCTTTGTGGTTGATTTGAAGTTTTTGGTTTTTTCTGTGATAGATTGATCTTGATTTTTTATGTTTATTTTGGAAAGTTTTTTTTATTGCTCATTTTGTCTTGAAAGTTTCGTTCTTTTTCTTTGATTTCGGTTTGTGGTGTTCTTTGAAATTTCACTGTGCATATCTTGATTGATAAAATAAGTAGGTAATTAGCTTAAAAATGATTAGAATTAGAGACCCTCACGATCCTACATTTGGTATCAGAACCTTGTGAGCTAAACCGCATTACTTAACCGTAATTTTTAGAAATGGCTAGC
This sequence comes from Triglochin maritima, assembly GCA_963682175.1. Lineage (NCBI taxonomy): Eukaryota > Viridiplantae > Streptophyta > Magnoliopsida > Alismatales > Juncaginaceae > Triglochin > Triglochin maritima. Next base: position 33,859,686 of record OY821772.1, read on the forward strand.
ACATCTAATCATGTAGAGGGTTTATGCACAACAAGACATCATTTGCTAAATGGGTCAAACTATGATTATTGGAAGAATATGATGAAAATTTTCCTAATTTCAAATGACCTTAAGTATTAGATGTTTCTTCATAATTCATACACACTCCCAAATGAAAATGAATTAGATTCACTTACTAGGCCCAAAATGAAAGAGATTGAAATGAACTCTAAAATAATGAACCTTCTATATTGTGGGCTAAATGATGGTGAATATAATAGGATTAGGAGTTGTGAAAGTGCATATGAAATATGACATAGATTGCAAATGCTTATATGTTAATGACATATTGTTGTTTGCTTCAAACAAGAAAATGATTGATGAAACTACGTCCTTCTTGTGTAGTAAGTTCGAAATAAAGGATAAGAGTGTTGCAAATATGATCTTCATACTCAAATTGCCTATATCAATTGATGGTGTCACTATATCTTAATCTCATTATGTTGAGAAAATTCTTGAGAATTATTGCAATACAAATTGCAGATCTGAGAAAACTCCACAATTTTCTTTTAAACCTCTCTACAAGACAAGAGTGGTGTATCAGTTTCACAATTGACGTATTCTCAGATAATAGGTGGTTTGATGTATCTTGTAAATTATACACGGTCATATATTTCATTCTCGATTAGCAAACTAAGTAGATACACAAGTTGTTTTGATCAGACTAAGTATACACACATTGTGATGTTACCAAAGTCTAACTCACCATCCTCTCTCAGACTCTCACCGATTCCACCCAATAAGCATCGCCAATGTTGTCTACCACATTCTTACCAAAACTATTATGATGCTACATAAGCTACTCGTGCAACAACTCATTTCACGCACACAAAGTGCCTTTGTAGTGGGTTAAAATATCCACAATAATATTCTTATCGCCAAGGAAATTATTGATGTGATATGCAAAAGTGCACGAACCGACTCACTACCGTGATGTTGCTTAAGCTCGACCTCTCAAAAGCTTTCATCGCTTCGAATAGTCCTTCGCAAAATATGTCCCACGACAAGCAAAACTCGATGACAACCTATGGAGCATATTAAGTCAATGCTTCTCTAGGCTCACGTACTCTATCCTACTAATTGGCTCACCCACTAGCTTCATTTGCCTTCACGGGGAATTAGAAAAGTTTGTCCCTTGTCGTAGTACATCTTTATCCCCCATATCAAGATTCATATATTTCAATAAACTTATAAATTAAATTGTAGAGTTTTTACGTTATTATCTTAAGTTTTTCTTTTCAAATTTGCCCTCAGCGATAGAATTCCCGGTATCTGTCACTAGTTACTGTCTATCATTACGACGTATTATTTATCATCCTAGAAATACGAATTGCCTATGTTCTTCCAAAAAAACTATTAGTACCCAAACAAACCATAGGCATGTTCACTACGGTGTATATACACAGGGGTGAAAGTTGTTCGAATAATATATGTTTCAACCAATATATTCAAATCTGTTTAGTAGGATATAATTACTAAATAATAAATATAGAATCTATTTAAATGTGGTACCGAAATATGGAATGATGAAGATAAGAGTGTATAAGATAATATCTAGTTCATATTCGTATCCGAATTATTAATTTCAAGATGTTCGGCAAGGGGAAAAAAGAGGCCAAGGACGATTTTTATAAATTTATAAGTTAAAAACATAATATCCAATAAATATCTGTACTTGATTGTTGCACGCATCTGTTTAGCTCCGAATATGGTTATGTATCATAAAAACGAAAAACAACAATATTCGTATTGTTATATAAGGGTGATTTGCTTGCGTGCCAATAAAAAGTTACGATATTGTTCTTATGTCATTTGATACTTTCAAATTGGTGCAATGCCATAGAAAAACTAGGAAGGTTGCCCAAATGCCATTACTTTTCTTAACCTTGCCATTCTGTTAGCACCCGTTAATTTTCCGTCCATTACCCACTAATCACCCCTCTAAACATTCCCACCATGCCCAATGTCTCTCCCTCCCCAATCACCCTTTCTCTCTTCACTTTGTCCCCCACATCAACCCCCACCAAGCGCAAGCCTGGCCTCTCCCACCTCCTCCTCACCTCATTTCCCCTCGTCTCCCTCCCCACCTCCAAGCCCCCCTCGACTGCATCATCTGCCCTCCACATTCTGTCACCTCTTGCTCCGTTGTGACGTCCGTCCTCCCATCCGACTTCCTTTCCCTCCTCCGACGCTACACTACTTCAGAAACTCCAACCTCAAAACAAATCTAAGAAGGTCAAACTCATAACTTCCAAGTGCATCAAGATCGAAATTTGAGAACAACCCATCATGCCATTCCCACTACCATCAAGACGTGACAACAAACAACGAGAGGGGGAGGAGGCGATGCTTAAGGCAGTGAAATCGAGGACATGGATGGTGGCCTAAGACTCCAACTCGTCATAGTTGGAGAGCGGGGTGGAGGTGAACGAGGGTGAGAGTGGGGGACGCGGGTGGAGGTCGGGGCTGGGGGAGATATAGGTTAGGATATGGTGGAGGTCAGAGAGGACGAGGGGGTGGGATGGGGACGGAAAGGGGTGGAGAGGGAGGTGTTAAACGTTTTACTAATTAACCGCACTTGCACAATCGTCGGTGAAGACGGGGCAAGTGTGGGTCAATCTGCAGGGAGTGTTGCCAACCTTTGAGTGAGCAAAATCAAGTGGGCAATGTCGGTGGAAGAAGATATTATTATGCTATGACTAAAAAGACGATTATACTAAGAATGCAAAGCAAACTAGATTAAGATGCAAATGAAAACTAAAGAAATTCAGCAAATGATATGGAACGAAATATGGATGAACCCTGATTAGTAGCATATCATGCATCATATTCATGCTATATATCTTTTATTTTACCCCAATATTTGTGTTACTCAAGTTGTTGTTCGTAGTGTTTCAGGATCTAGGTAATAAAGAAGAGAAATGGAGCAAAATGACCTAAATGTAACAAGTATGGACTGATTTGGAAGGTTCTGGACATGTTTGTAATGCACAAGGACATGATCGCAAATCAGGAATGACCCAAGTGAAAATCCGGAGGGACCTAATCGTAAAGGACAAAATGTTGTGTCACATGACTTGAATCAAATCAGTATTTCTCTAATTAAAATCAAAGTGATTCGAGCCAGTGGACCAGAACTTCACCCCACGTGCCAAATGAAGAAACAAAGTGGAAGCTAAAATTGCAACTCGATCGGACCTATTTGATCCGCCACTGGCGGATCAAAAGGGTCCAAAGGACCTCCAATTTTGGTTGTGGGTCGGGTATTCAGGTTAGAGCATTTCCGGACAATTAGATGTAATTTAGAGTCATCTGATTATTCCCAGATTAATCATAACCATGTATTAGTCTATATACCATTGTAATCCCTCTTCTCCATCTTCTTCTTGTTTCTCCATAAGTTTTAGGTTTTGTTTTCCTGCAGATTAGTGTAAGAGGAGAAGAAGGAAGAATTTTGCAATATTTTCATTTCAAGTTAGTTGAATCTTTCTCTTTCCATGAATGTTTATTACTTTGATGCAATTTCTTTGATGTTGTTGTTTGTTTAATCTTATTTTTAGTCATTTACATTATGAGTTCTTGTGTGTTTTTATGTTTTATTTAGTATAGAGATGAGTAGAGAGTAATTCATCCCCTTTGGGGGTGGATAAGAAGGTGATTTGATCATGTGATGGATTTGTGTGTGTGTTAATCTTTGAGCCATACATGATTTCCATGACCATCTAATGAGATTTCACTCTTATCTTTGATGTGCTAATGCTCTTGAATGAAGCTTAGCACATGCTTAGATTAGTGGACCTATTTTATGAGGAATGATGATGTTAGGATAAAGATGGAGTAGAAGAAGGAAACAAGGCATGTGCATGCATGTGCTCGTGTTGGTTTTATCTAAATTAATGTCTTGTATGTTTTAATGATTGCGATAAATCTTATTTCATGTGGAGACATAGGTTGATTTGAGTCATTTTGCATGTGAACATATTAGTTTCGTTTCAATTATTGTCTTGTATGTTTTAATGATAATGTTTTATCTTTTTTCATGTGGAGGCAAAGTTGGAATTGAGTTTTATGGATTTCATGTATGACATGTGTTTGATGAGCACATTTGAACACACACACAACACACATTTTCGTATTCATATTCTTTCTCTACCCCCTGAGGGGTTTAATTTTATTGCTTATTTTCTGATTTCCCACACATTGTAGTTTAATTTGATCACATCTCTCTTTTCTTCTCTCCCACTCAAGTATCGTGGATCAGAATCACACGTGCTCCCTGTGGACCGACCCGTATTTGCTACCACGTCAACGCACCCGTGCACTTGTGGGATCTTAACTGATTCAATCAACGGTCAGTTGTCGGATCAGACCCATTTTTGGATATATTCTTTAGTACTTCAAGTCTTCAGGTGGGGTGCACTCGAATCGGTTATTGAAGTCTGAGCCCAAATCTAATTGCCAAAATACTCCTCCTGATGGTGTGGAGTTTCTCGGTTTTCTATTTGGTCTTTCCGGGCTTACGTCGGGTCATTCCCTCTTGCATATGGGACATTTTGTATGACCAAGAGGTCAATTTTGCTTCATTTAAGTCTTTTCTTCTTACGTTTCAGTCGTTTTTCTATTTCATTCTCTTCTTTATTACATAATACTTGAAATATAACAACAAACACTTGAGTAACACAATATTATGGTAAACTTAAGGATATATAACATGAATATGATGCATGATATGCTACTAATTAGAAGCGTGAGAGAGTAGTTTGGGTTTCTGTTTATACATTACAATGATGCCTTTAACGGGTTATGTACTAATTAACTATGGTGTTTAGGATTAGATAGAGATTTTAAGAAATAACCAATAAGAAGTTGACACGGGTCAAACGATAATGGATTATACTGACGTATTGACATGGTTAGAAAGTAATGACATTTAAGTTTTCTATTTTTTCTGACACAGAGACAATATCGTAATTTTTTTTGGATGCATGGAAATCAATTTTATATAAATATAATACAAAGATAACAAATACATATATGCTCCGTATACAAATCGTTTTCAAGTCTGTACACACAAACTATCTTCTTGCTCTGGGAATACGATCGTTGGAACTTGACCGGGGACAAAGTTTCCAATGCGTGAATCAACGTTCCCGATTCCGTTAACCAAAGGGACTAAACCAACTAAAACCTGCTGCACGAAGTCAAATACTCCCGTGTCACACACCAACTAACCTAAATCCCCACGTGTCAAAGTCCATTGGCAAATCCCAGTCGTCCAACACCCGCCGCAACAGCACTTGTCACCACCCGCGGCGATCCAGACCGGGTCGGAAAAGGGGGAAATCGCGGCGGTCGATACTCCCTCCCTCTTCCCATCGCCAGATCGGAAAAAAAACCCCGAATCCCCCAAACCTAGGGTTCCGCGAGATCCGACTCCGGAACCCCGAATCCCGCCCTATTTATATCCATTTTGGGTTTGACTCTGGATTCCTTGGATTCGGGGCCGAATTAGGGCTTCTTTGGTGGCGGATTTAGGGATTTGGTCGGAGGGAGGTTGGGTTTGGTAGGGATTCGGCGGCATGGCGCCTGCGCAGGTGCTGCCTAATCCCGGCTCTTCTTCCGCCAGGAAGCAGAATCTCGAGGCCGGGAAGCGGCGTGTACGTAATCTCGATCTTAGCTTGAAAATTCGATCATCTTTCCCCCTATAGAACCTTAATTTCGGCGTGTGTGAGTTTGATTTGGAAAATTGACGTTTCTTTTCGTTGTTTGAGCTTTCATTCCGATTTTGAAAACGCATGAAAGGCCGCCGGTTTTGGAATTGTGGTTTTGTTAAATTTGTTTTTATTTATTTAGATGTTGTTTTGGATTTGTTTGCAGCTGGAAGAATTTCGTAAAAAGAAGGCAGAAGAAAAGGCTAGGAAGGTTGCATTGGCCAGGCAGCCACCCCCTGCCGATGCTGACGTGGTGGAGAAGTTCATGCATGAAGGTTCGATCAGTGGATCCAAGTCCGATACGGAGAGTGTACCCACTTTGAGATCTCCCGAACCGGCTGATGTCTCTGGAGATAACTCTGCCGATTCTAATGTTGATGGTGAGGTGGGCCTTTCAAGTGGAGTCGATGCAAATAGTGTTCAAAGTTCCAAGAGTGAAATACAGAGTAGTTTTAAGAATGAGGGGTCGAGTATGTACAGGAGTTCTAGCCTTTCTGGACTTATGAATGGTTTTGCGGATGCTTGGCGAAGCAAGAACAATGGATCTACGAATTCACTTTCTGAATTGGTCTCCAACGGACCAGGCAGTGATTTTCCGTCAAAAGGTTTGGTCAATGATAACAGCATTGACCGCCCCAAGTTTTTTTCGACAATTGAAGGTGACTTGGATGGTTATGGGAATTTGGTGGGAGATACCAGTTCTGAATGGTCTTCCCTTAGGAATGCAAGTAATTTGCCTGTTGAAGCAGGTATCATTACCAGTCAAGTTAATGGTGGCATCGGCAATGCTGCTGCAAGCAGTAATAGGTTTGATAGAAACAATGGTAATAATTCCTTTTGAGTTTAAGTGAGATGTGGACCTTTTTTTATCGGTATTGAGTTGTGTAGTTAATGATATCTTTCTTGGCTGAATGCCAATGTCTTAACCTTAACATGGTCTTTTTCATTTCTTCCTGCTTCCTAAGAAAATATATACAATTGAGCATGCTCATTATCAGGAGAACTTCTGCCAGGTAGCTTGGATCAGGAAGGCAATATCGGTTTTAATACAGGAGGAAGTAAAATAGGTGATTCCATCAATCGTCATCTGAACAATGAGAATACAGCTTCGCCTACAAATTTGCCTTTTTCTGCGGAGTATAGCTCAACTTCCACTAGTTCCTTAACTCGCACTTCATCTCCTGCAACAGCTTTTGGGAGTGGCTCTGTCCGATCTCGCCCATCATTTCTTGATTCTATTAATATTCCTCGTGCCCCTTCAAATTCTAATTTTGCATCCGTGGAGGTTGTGAAACCAGATCCAACTGTTCGGCTCAATGTAAAGTCTGCAAGTGAAGAAATTCAGTTGACGTCTTCCTCTCAAAGGCCATCTATTTTCCATGATGACCCTGAGCTTGCTGTAAGAATGTTATCTTGGTTTCCTTGAATTAGGTTATTAACTCTCCATTTAGGCACTGATCACAGCTATTGGGACAGAATCACAGAAATGATAACACTGGCTTTCAGATGGAGCTTCCGTCTACCAAGGACGACAATTTTGCCTCCTTAGAGCAGGTATGGGTTCCTTTAGTGCTTTTCTAATTCCCTTTTCAAGAACTTCACATTGATTTTCAGTTCAAATTGCTATTCGCCCTACCGCTAAAAAAGGGCTCTTTGCCTTACTCCAGATCAGCTTCCTAACTAAGCAAAAAAAAGATTTAAATGTTGAGGACAATTTATAAGGTGTTGAACCATCTTCTATCCAAAAACACTGTTGTACTGGAAGATTGAAAAGATGTCACCCATGTTTTTTTTCTGGTTATTACAAACGCACTATATAATTTATAGGTTAGGTTAAACAGAAAATTCTTTGAAAATCTAAAGTTAAATTAAAAGTCTTGTAGCTAAAGTTTCCTAGACCATTTGTGAGTGTTTGTTTGCAAGTAAAGTTTTGGAATAGTTGCGTGGGTACTGGGTGTCAATGAGCGACTTTAAACTGAAATACACTAAAAATTAAATTAAAAAAATGAACACGACCTGAACAAGATTGAAGCATTGTGAATATTTACCATTAGAAGAACTCATTTTGACGCCAAATATTAAAGGGGTCACAGTAAGTTGGTGGTGATATGCACATTTGAGTGTTAGTGTATGGAGTCCCAATTTCCAAACACATTAATGTCTACCATTTGAAAGAGATCTTGAATTTTAACAGAGAAAATGGTTTCATGTTACCAGCCAAGCATAGTTGTAACGTGATAGTATCACACTTGGATGTCGTCTCCACAGCTCATGATTGCGTTCCTAGTTCCTATGTTACCAATTTCTTTTGATGTAAAATTGGAGTACATGCGGATTATTAGGCATGTACATGGTGAAGAATATTTTTTCATTTTTATTTCAAAGCTTGGCAGGGCTAGACATCTACATTTTGTGAATAATAATGTTTGATGTTGTAACGCTGTCCAGTATCTAGAGACAAGGTTGTCTTTTGACTGACAATGCAATGCCATTGCTTTGTCTTGTACAGTTGTGGTGGGTGCTAGGAAGCATGAATATTTGTACAGGGTTATCATTATATCATATCCGTATCAGATACAATACTTGTGGATACATATCAAATACTTCAAGTTGAATATCCTGATTAAATCATTTTAGTTTTACTCTAAGATACTTCTGTTGTAATTTTGAAATAAATTCCAAAATAAGGTGTTGTGACAATATTATTATTTAATGTAAGTTTGGAGTCAAGCTCTCTCACTTCTAGTCGAGACATAAATATCACTGTTTTGAAAACCAGACTGGACCGGCCGGTCGGACCGATTCAGCCGTGAACCAGAGGCTTGTCCGGTTCGGTGAGGCTACAAAAACCGGATTTGAAGCGAATCGTGCCGGACTGGAGGTTCAACCGGCATGTCGGACTGGCGGTTCTGGCCATTTGGATAATCGGGCAATCCGGATCCGAAAAAAAAAAAAAAAACATCTGACCCCTATCATTTCTCCCTGAAACCCTCATTTCCTCGAAACCCCAAACCCACCTCTCCCCTAACGCCGACTCAACCCCTCTCACTGCCATCGCGCCTCCGGCCACCTCCGACCAAGACTGCCGTCGCCAAATTTTGGTTTTGACTTTTGTTGGATCTGGTGTTGGAGGAAGGGGAGAGGAGAGGAGAGGAGGTGTTGGAGGGGAAGAGAGATGGGACCAGGAAGGGGAGAGGAGAGGAGAGGAGGGATGCGTTGGAGGGGAAGAGTGGTTTTTGTTGGGTGGATTGGTTGGTGGAGGTGTTCATGTTTTTTTGTTTGTGGGTTTTTTAAGAAAACACCCTATGAATGTTGATATTGTAGATGTTTTGAAGATTGTCTTAATAAAGAAGACTTATATATATAATATGTATATATGACGTCATGCCAATGTTACCGGTTCAACATGTTCGATTCGGTCTAACCTCGGTCGAACCTTTGAACCTTTGACGTTGCCGGTTTGACGTCCGGTTCGGTTCTGAAAACCTTGATAAATATTGATTATTAATATTCCAATATAGGTTAAACTACATAATACTTCAGGTGATATTAAATTTAGTGGCAATGTAGCCATCCATATTGTATCTTTGTTTTATGGAAGATAATGTATCCATGTTCCATACCATGTCGTTCCCGTATACCATCTGTATATATGCTTCATGGTATATTTGTATTCATGTAATTCATTATCTTTTTTCAGTGATTATTGTCACTGACATCTTTATGGCCTCCCTTTTATTTTTATATTTACTTGCTCTTCTACAGCACATTGAAGACCTGACTCAAGAAAAATTTTCTTTGCAACGGGCTCTTGACACTTCACGTTCTCTAGCTGAGTCCTTAGCTTCTGAAAATTCTTCCCTGACTGATAGTTTTAACCAGCAGGTTGGTTTTCTGATTCTATGGTCTATGCATCTTTATCTTATTGTAGTTGTATAAAATTTGTCCCTCTTTACTGCATTTCAATTATAAAAAAATAATCTTATTGAATGGAAGAGGATACATTGTAGAAAGATCTATATTTTTATGTAATATCAAACTAGATATCCTTTGACAGGTGCACATGGGGAAGGAGGCGATTTATGTGTTTAAACCATGATTCTTAAGAAGTTTATTTTTTAGTCTACTCCAATTAATGAGTTAGAAGACTTCGTTGTTGTGGCAATAAACTTCAGTTGCCCAGCTTAACCATGAGTGTTGGCTTATTGGTGAGGGAATAATCTACCATTCCTAGGGAAATGAGTTTTCTCAATATTCATAAAAGGTCAATCCGTGCACATCTAAAATTCTAAGGTACACTTAGTCAAGGTTATAGGCATGGTTTATAAAAGGTTAGTCTTTCTTTTGTCTTTGCTTTTAAATCCTAGAAGTCTACCACTTGCTTTAGCAGATAAGAATGTTGTGAATCTAAAAATATTTACCCGGATGACTTTGATATCATTCACGTTTTATATCTTTTGTTTGGCCAGGTAATATAGTTTGACGACTTAATGCACCTTCCAGATATTTCTGTCCTTTGTGATCAGAAGCTTTTTTTTTAGTATTCTGAACGTCATGTTGTTTATTGATTTATAATTGCATACTCATATGTTATTTTTTCTTTAGTTAATTGTGGGTGTGAATGTTGGTTTCTATTTACAGGGTAAGGTAATCAACAAACTCAAGTTAGACATGGAGAAATTACAGGAGGAGATAAGAGCTCAAATGGTTGGTATTTTCTTTTCTGTAAAGATGATGCATGACAGGGTCCTAGACATTCCTTAATTTTGTGCTTTCCTGTTTATAGGCGGCGTTCGATGCTTTGAAGATGGAGTATAAAAATGCACAGCTAGAATGTAATGCTGCAGATGAACGAGCAAAAATACTGGCTTCAGAGGTTATCAGTTTAGAAGAAAAGGTAAATTTATGATTTTGCATCTGACCTATTATATTTCAAGTTCTTTATTTTTTGTACTTCACATTCATATATACCTTACCATGATTTTAGTACTTGCACTGAGCCACTAACATTGTTATTGGTTGGATCTTTGAATGCTTCATCTTTACCCATCTTTATTTTGAGGTTTCTTTTTAATCATCAAATTTGGCAAAAGTCTAGTGTTTCTATTTTTCAAAATTGACTTTAATGTACATTTGTGTTTGGAGGGCATGCTTATGCTTTGATTCTTATAGCCTTCTATATCCTGTGAAAGTTTTATGGCATTTTCTCTACTTCTGTTTTTCATGTGGTTCCAAATTGTTACATGATTTTGCTGGCCTATTACATACTGTGTAGCTTAAGTATTTGGTTTTCTTTCTAGACCCTCAAAGTTGGCATAACTATCACTTTGTCGGCGTTCAGAGCTTATGCTGGTTGACATTAAGTGCAGATTTTCTGGAATGTAGACTGCAAAGAAGTATCATTACGTTAAATTTTTCGTTTTTGTCGGTTGGTTCTTTGTAGTAAACTGGGCAATTGTTTTCTTGCAATTTTTATTTGTAAGCTTTCTTGTAGGCACTCAGATTGCGATCTAATGAATTGAAGCTGGAAAAGCAGTTGGAAAATTCAAATGCGGAGGTTTCTTCATGCAAGTATGTTATATTTCCCAAGTATATGGTAGAAACCAAATTGGTCAGTCTTAATTATGTTTTTTTCCTTCAATTGTGATGCCCTTTTTAAACAGAAATTTCAAGTTAACAAGCTACTGCAAGCTGCACTTCCCTTTTCAAGTGTCAAGTTTAGTTGTTTTAGGTTATTTGCTCATATTCTGTTCCAATTATGGAAGAATTGGTAAGATAAATGCATAATTGAACAATATTTTTATTATCGATGTTTGTTTTCTAATAGTCCTGGAAGAATGATAATAACCCAATGCTATCCTCTTGTAGATTCTCTTTATTGAGTACAGTAAATTGTGTTCTCTTGGCAAAAATATATGTAAATGTCTAAAAATCACCCTTATTGGGGACTTGATGACTGTAAGCGTTGAAACACTGAAAATTAAGCATAGAGTTTGTTTTAATATCAGCCACTTGGAGTCAGGAGATTATATACTCAAATTAACTTAAAGAATTTACTTGAGCACCACAAAAATCTCGATTCATGCACCCAACCTAATGCTCTTATGTGTTCATTGTTTGTAGGAACAAAATGAATATCATCATATCAGCAACAAATAAAACTTGTTCAGGATTAACAATTGAGTATTAGGGTCTCGATTGTCTTATAAGTCATTATATGATACTCATGAAGGAAATGGATTTTGTATGAAAAACATTTTTAGCTTTATGGTTGTGGTTGACAGTTAAAATTATAGATTGCTGTCGGTGTTGTTTTGGTTAATCGGAGCTCCTGTATTGCACCATCACTGGATGCCAGGATGGCCTCAGTAATGTGATCTACCATTGAGACGGTTTTGCGTTAGTAATTAGTGAAAAGCACGCTATAGGACAATGGAAGTTAATATTTTGTCTCCTGACAGCAAGGTGTATGCATCCTTTTTCTTAGATACTATATTATATAGTTTGCCAATTCTGGTCAACCTTTTTGTGTGGCCTTGCTTTTATCGCTCACGAGTTGTGTCCGTTTTCTGCAGACGTAAACTGCACAGCCTTGAGAAAGAACATCGTGATTTTCAATCTACAATTGAAGCTCTACAGGAAGGTAGTGTTGGTCATGACTCATGAACATATTCCCGGTGGAGTTACAATAATAGTTCCTCTTTTTATTTTTTAGTGGATATTATCATATTTTTCAATTTTACTGGTGCATTATATTTTGCATTTCACTCACATCTGATCAGAATGGGTTATACTATTATTTGCCTTAAATGTGATGCATAAAGAGTTTTGTTTATGATAACTTTTTTTTGATCGGTTATGATACTGTTACAACTAGTATCAAATGAATGCTGTATGTAAGTAGCCATACCATTTAATATTAAAAAAGTTTGCCATATTTTTGGTACCACAGTTGGGCCATTCAAAAATTTAGTGTTTACCTCATGCATTCAAGGAAACCTTGACCAAATCATATGACCCATGAGTAACAATTGATGTGGTTTTGAAGTATCATATCTTCTAATATGTTACGTATTGTTAATTTTTCACGTGTTGTCTTTGAATACGGAGTACTTATGTTTTCATCATTTAGCCAAATTTATATCTATCTGGTCACACACTTGTGACTTTTTAGCAATTATGCAGATATATCATTTAATTTTATAAAATGCTTATCTTTTTATATAATATTTGTACAACTTGCTCGATAATGTAATCAATAATTAGGAATCAATGAGTTGATGTGCTGTACAACTATAAAATTGATATTTTTAGTACTACGGTACTGCAGTTGGATTTTATTTTTGAAACTTTTTTTCAGTTGATACAGTAGGAATTTAGTAGGGGTATGCTAGGACAAAGTTACCTTGTTATTGTTCTGATTCAGATACACTTTGTCTCGTGTAGAGAAAAAGCTCTTGCAATCTAAGCTCCGGAAAACATCTCAATATGGAAATCTTGTTGAAAACAGAGGTATGGATGCTAAAAAAGATGCATGCACGTCTACAGAGGATTTAGGTTTGTATCTCCTATCCTCCAATTTATCCCCTGTTTTCTCATGCTTTTCTAGCCTCTTCCGTGCTCGATTAGTGTTACATATGCATAATGGCGGTTATAGCATTTTCCTTCATGTGTTTAATATTGTAGGAGGTTTTGAATTGAACTTTTAAAGAAAATTTACGATATAGTTTTTTGCATGGTTGTAAGATCCAAGTGCTAGAGAATTCAATGTAGAAAAGGTAAGGTGTTTCTTTCTAAGAAAATAAGTGGTAGGAGTGTAGGACTGATAAAGAGGTTCTATTAACTCAAGATGTGTTAGTGGGATGGTTGTGGCTCATACGTCGTTCTTTTTCATAGACTTATTTTGAGAAAATGGTTTCCTCTTTTGTTATTTTCTTTATTGTGCTATTATCAGCAAGGCGCTGTGAATGATATCATCTGGGTGCTGGTGGGCTGGTTGTTGTTGGCACTTTGGTGTACTTCACGTCTTATGTAATATCTAATATTTTTTTGTATATGGGATACCTACATAAAGTCTGAAGACGCTTTCATGTGATGGTGAGCCATTTGAGTGCACTGTGTATTGACATTGCATGGGTATAATTCTATGAACTTAACTACTTGTGTTTTTTTTTTTGCATTTTGGGTCTCAGTGACCCAAACCAGACTTCTTTGCTTGTTCACACTACTAGATAAGAATGCAGAGCAGGAGATTTTGTCTTGCTTAAGTCTGCCCAGTAGAACTCAAACAGTGTGCCGTCATCATTGCTTCATGGGAATATTGATGGAATATGATTTAAGTTAACGGTGACAAGTTTAAGGAGAGTGGAAGTTGTTGAGATACGGTGGGTCGTGAGTGGACTGAGAGAGGACAGGAGTATTACTAGGTGTCTCCTCTGTGAAGTAAGAAAGATAAAAGGATAAAAGGAGGTGCTTTTAAGAGACATTGGTCTCCAATGGGATCTCTGATACCATGTTTTGGAGAGAATGATTGAAGAAGAAAGGGAATACGGCGGAAGAGAAGTTTTTGTTAAATCTTTCATTAGGGTAGGGCTGCATTCATATACCATTCACTTTAGGAAGTATGCTATGTGAATGAGAACCAAAATTATTGAGAGTTTTTTTCCATCTGTACGCAAAGGAATCAAATAGAACAACTTTGCCCTTAGTAATGGTCCAAACCTGTGCCTGTTGGTGGAGAAGCCCTAAAGATATGGTATTCCCTGAAGATGGTCAAGGATGGTGAGCAACAAACAGCACGACTGCCGCATCTGACACTTATGACTGCCAATTATGGTGTTGTGATTGGTAGTGTCAAGGAATGTGTGCATCCATTGACTCCCAAGTCTCAGCTGTTTTATATGCTAAAAACCGTCATGCACATTATTATTTGGTTTTTGGTTACTTTTGCGATTTTGATTGCAGTTGGAACTCCCAAGGGTATTTCTTGCTTAAAAATCAACATGTTTAAAACTCATTATGAAAAATTGCCTTTTAATCTTTGTACAATTACCTGACAGATTCTCATGAAGAGCTGCAAGAGACCAGAGCTTTGAAAAATCCATCGGATGAACTAGGATCATCATCTATCATGCCAGAAGATAGCACCAGTTTTTCTTCTCATCATAACATACAGTCTTCTTTTCCCGAAGGAATTGCCTCTATACCAGACGATCAAAGAAAAATGATCAGCAACATCAATTCTTTGATTTCTGAGGTGAAGGCTCATGTTCCCTCTTAAGTTGATCTTTTCCTTTAGCGTATTAGAACATCATATACGTTTATTGTGATGTTTTCCATGTATTTTTTTGCTCTTCTGCTGTATCAGAACAGTTCCCCCTTCTCTCAATAATTAACCATTGCATTTCTTCATTCAGTTAACATTGGAGAAAGAAGAGTTGAGGCGGTCATTGGCATCTGAGGTGTCTATGAGCTCCAAACTGAAGGTAATATTATGCCCCTTGAGAATCATGCAATAATATTTTTATGTTAATTTGGCTTCTGTGTACTCCGTAGTTAATTGATCATGAATTGTATCACATATGTTCCACTGAATTGTCTGATGTGTTATGCAAGTATGAAAGGTCATAAGTGCTTTTCTGATCTGCGTTTGCCTTTTTTTGTAAATGTTTGGTGTCTCTCATGAATTAACTGTTACCTATCTGTGGTCTCTCAAGAGGCTTGAGTGACCTCTGCCACTTTGTCAGTGACTTGGTAGACCCCTTACCTAGTATGCATGCTAAGGAAAACCTGATTGATAATAGGCCCACCTGAAAAAAAGCCATTATCACAGTAGTCTTCCCCATTTGCTAGCTGCTACAGTTGCTTCCTTGAGCAACTATAATTGCTACAGGGGATGAGGGGATATCACAGTTGCTACAGTTGAGACTTGTGCCATTGATACCTGGCAAACAGGGGATGAGGGGATATCACAAAGACTGTAGTTTTCAAAGGTGTGGAACTGAAATCTTCTCGAAACCCATTGTCTTGTCCTTGTGCTCAACTATTTAGTGATGCATGAGCTATTCGTAGGTGGTGGTGTAGGTCACCATAACAAAATGTAAATTTGTAATCGTTTGGAATAAATTTGTGATTGTTGGAAGTACACGAATGTAGTCTTCGGCTCTTCACTTAAGCCAAGGTTGCTCAAGCAGCCTAAACTGTCTGTACCTCTAAAGTAACAATGTTCCGGGGGTTTTTGTTTTTGTTTTATGGGGATGCTTCTGCTTATTGGGGTAATCAATAACTATATTGTCTTTTGATACATATACGATAATAATACAAGTTTGATCATAAGAATGACAGTATATCTAAACCATGGAGGCATGGAGTTTTGTTGCTATTGTACATGTTTTTATTATTATTGTTCTAGTAGGGTACATACTTTTCATCCTCTTGGAATGGTTTCTTATTTCACCTAGTATTCTTACTATTGTCTTTGTATTTATTTGTGTGAAGGATTTGATTAAGGAGCTCTCGCAGAAGCTTGAAGCTCAGACACAGAGATTAGAGCTTTTAGCTGCCCAGAGAATGGCCAACGAAAATGTTCAGATTAAATCTTTAGATACTCAAACTATGCGTGATACGACAGAGTATGCTGATGAAGGAGATGAGGTAATTGAAAATAAATTATTCAAATTCATTATATGCTAATGTTAAATGTTGATACATCTTATATGCTAATGTTAAATGTTGATGTGCTTGGTTGATTGTACTTGTTTGATTATGCTCTGCACAATTTCAAATTCATTTGATTTGCTGCTCATGGTTACACCCGACGACGTGATTTTATTTATATTTTGAAGTATATTTTTTATCCTGACCTGCTTTTATTATTAGATGGTAGGTCTTGCTTTTTTTGGATAGGTAGATAGTAACTTTTACTATTAACTATCAGAAAAATTACTTGTAGAATGATGAATTGCATGCCAAACCCGCTGCTGATTTGTATAAAATTTGTTGAGGATCAAGAGATGAGTTGTGTGATATTGTATCTCTTGAGGGATCAAGACAGGATAATTTGAGTGGTGTGCGGTGTGCCTCTTGGAATGGGACAAGAATGATATGAGTGCATTATTATTAGTGCATGTGTGCCGATTAGGTTTTCCTCTCTCAAAGCTGCAGCCGTTTCATCTGTTGGCTGATTTTTATTTAGCATTTAGACAGTTTCTTTTCGTATTAATTATCAAAGAATTGGTGCATTAACCAGGTCATTGTTAGGGATGAAAATGAGTTTGCTTATAAAAATTTGCACGTATGACTCAATTACAGCTGTTGCTATGAACATGAGTTAACATGTTTTCATTATAGGCTTACTCAAAATGAGAGAACTATTTTACCGGTTATTTTACCTATTCTTTTCTATAATTTCTTGAATCATAGGTATATAATTCAAAAGTCTAGCAATCTATAAGCATTTTCAGAGATCTTCATTCTGAAGTCAATTGGTCAAGATTCTGACATCTATTTTAGGAAGTTATGTCCCATAGGCGATAGTTAGTGTTGCACCTTAAAATATTGGTGAATCATTTGCTTTTTGGTTATGAAGTAATTCGCTTGATCATTGTGGTTTCAATGGGATAGCACGATAAGTACAGCAATTCAAACTCGTTGCCCTTTTACTATCAGGTTGTTGAGAGGGTTTTGGGATGGATCATGAAGCTCTTCCCCGGAGGTCCAGCAAAGCGCCGTACAAGCAAGCTTCTATGATTTATGGAAGGACAAATTGGCAGATCATTACAATATGCTCTTCCTGTATATTCTCATCCATTATTGTACCATTCTTTGTTATAGAGAAAGAATATAGCGAACGAGAAAAATGTTTCCGAGTTCAATTATGTTAGTTGTTCCCACAATCGTAGGACATGGAATAAAGAAAGTGGCCTTGCCGTGGTTGTTACCTTTTTACGTCGTTACGTTGTGGGAACTGTCGGTAAAATATTTCGACACATGTTTGCAGTCAATTGTGAATACGAACTTTCTGAAGGTGATGTTTTCATGTATGTGATGTTAATCTAACATAAAGAATTTTTTTGGTTGATGCTTCCTGTACGTTAAGCTCATCGATATTTGTGAGCGAAATGCTTAAATGTTAGCTCAAAGTTTTGATTTTTTGTTGATTTTATGGTGTTCAAAGTTGTAATATAGGTTCCATAGAAAATAACAATATAAGCTTGTTTCATTGGAAATTGGAAGCACAACTCTCTCACTTAAAATAAATTATTGATTTCACTTACAGGTGTTCGTTCGAAGAAAGTGACGATGAATTTAGAATTTCAGTTCTTAGAACTTTATTTAGAAGTTCAGTTCTTAGAACTTTAGTTTCTATCATTTTTAGTTTTCAAGGTTCTCGTAATTGATATGAAAATGTATCTTTTGATGAGTTAGGAAAAATAATTGATATTTGGATATTTTTAAGAATTGTTTTTAGCTAAACTACATGAAACTAAAATTCCTCTAGTTTTGAGTGGGAAGTAAAGAATTTGTATCTAATATAAATTCTAGAATCCGTGAAACTCTAGTTTCAAAAGTTTGGAGATTTTCTTCAAACCAATCATAGAGAATTTTCATTTGCAAAGTTCATTCTTCAGTTTTTTTGCAAATCACTTGCACCCTTAATGATACATTGAATTTGGTGGGCACACTGTTGGCGTCTTAAATGTCTGAGACATCAATAATCTTGTTACGGGCAGTATTTGGTCTGTTCGGTTTGTAAGAATTTAAATCATCCTCAATTATAATCAAGCGTTCGACAAGTTCGTTATGAACCCGTTTATTTTAGTTAATCATCATTAGTAACAAGTAATTTAAATACGGTGCATCTAAGAAATCAAATAAAATATTTTGACCCAATATAAATAATATTGGAGATTTAAAAATTTAATTAAAACAAGTTTATGTTGAAAAGTTGATAGAAGAATACGTGTAAAATAATTTGAAATTAGAAAGTATAGATAGGTTAAACCTCAAGGTATTGGTGATTTGGTGTTATTAAATTCATTTGAAGGAGTATCAAATATCAATGGATTTCGTTTTCTTTAGGAAAATGAATGTGTTGTATTAGGACGGGTTTTGTTACCTTCACTCCTAGTAGATGATGCAGTCCAGCGACCACCCTTTCCTCGCCCTCAAATGGGCGAAGTAGATTCACATACCCTTCCTGGTGGAGAAGCTCCCGTTGGATATCGTTGTTGCCATCTCTCTTGCTCTCCAATCGAGTCTTTCTCTCAAGTCAAGTATGTCTTTCAACTTTGGAACTCAGACGTCAAAATCCATTCAAATGCAACATAACCAATTTTTTCGTGTTTTCACACTACATGTTTTCCAATTCTATTGTAGAATCTAAAAACTGCTCAAGTGAGTGATTTATAACAAAAAAGGAAAATTAATAAAACAGAAAGAACCCTCTTTCAAATTAATTAAACTTTGAAAGATACAATTGAATAGTAATGCAACATATAATCTAATAATAATAACAAATTTGCAATTCTCTATTTATCATTCGTTGTAAGTCTACTTGTACCAGTACATAAATACAGTTCAATTAATTAATTTTTATATATATTTGTTGTCTTTATATTAAAAGGTTTCAACTTAATCAACAAATAATTAGTATCCGGACTAAAAAAAAATTAATTTCCTTTTATTTGAATTTTTTTAACAAAAATCAGTTCGATTTAAGTTTGTTAACATTCAAATCAGAATCAAACAAACTCACACTCTCTGTTTGACCGGTTCCTAAATCTTACTGCGATTTTCTTTATATATGATATGCTGTTTTTTTATATAACGGTTAAATTCATTAAAGCAAAAGAAAGGCGCGCAGTAGACACAACCTTTCAAAATTCAGAGTACGGAAATGTTCAAATATAAGATAACAACAGGTCTAGAATCCAACCACTGTGATTGGATACTGTCTAGGGACTCTAGAGATAGACAAACTAATAAACTAAAAGCAGACCAGTGGACTACGATGAGCTATTTCCTCAGTTGCCGATAGCAGAGGGAGTGTTGGTTTTGTTAGGCATCGCACTTGCCACCACAAAACCCCTCACTCTCTCCTCGACTCTTTCTGCCGATTCAACCATGCGTTCCTCTTCATCCCGCGCCATGTCCTCCAATCTTGAGAGAGAGAGAGAGAGACATCTACCACCCTCTGAGAAGGAGATTATAAACAAACTCCAATCATAAGTCGTAACTAGCTACCAACCACCAATACCCTTCCTTGACCGACCCTAAAACCTCCCCAACCCAAAGGGAACTTTAAGTTGATGGATAATCTTCCCCAGAGATCATCTCCGATGTCCTCTCACGTCTTCCGGTAGAATCCTTATCCAAAGCCAAGCACGTCTCCAAACTGTGGAACTCCATAATCAAAACCCCCTCATTCGCCATCACACACCTCACCCGAAACAACAAACCCAAACTACTCTTCCACTTCCAGAAACCTGACCCGGCCGAACACCAACGAGAAACCCGACTCCAGTCTTGAACGAGTACCTCACCATCCCACCCGACCCCGAACCCGTAACTTATATACAGGCACGACGTCGGCTCCGTCTAATTTTTTTCTGTTCCGCCAAGCCATCCGAAGGTAAAGATATTGATGGTTCAGTCATCAAAATATATATGCACTATTAGGGTGGTTGATGCCGGTTTCGACGTTGGACCTTGCCAGCCGGTCGGTTAATTACCGATTTTCCCCCCTAGCTAGCATGTGTTTTTTGAGGGGTAGATTAATTGCATTGTTTCGGCACAACCTGGATCTCATTCTCTCTTTTAACGCTCACACTGAAGAATTTGCCGTCTTCTGTGCGAGATTCGACGTCTCCAGCAAAATTCACCCACCTCGAGGTTCTAAGAGGACATCTATTTTCTCTCGAATGTTGTCCCGAATGATGCCGAGGTCGATCATGAAATTCTGATGGTATTGTTTTAAAATCGAGATATCTTAAAAAATAAAAGTAATAAATTTTAAAAAAATTACCATAATTTTTGGGAACTACTGTTAATCGTCGGAAAACTACTTAAATCATCCCAACAATTACCATTTTGCCCTTCACAATTCATTTAATACTCATTTCGTCATGTGTTTTAACATAAGATTTTTGCCTCAGTTTTCCTCACATTCCCAATACCAACAACACGAAAATGTCTGACGAAACGCCTGGATCTAGTGAGGTAAGTGAGACGGATTTTTTCCCATCTCGGGCGTCTGTCTAAGCCGCCTCATCCAAGGATGGGGCGTCTGGCAGAGACGCTCCTCCTTGGCGGGGGCGGCTTAGCCAGACGTCCTTACCTTAGAGGAGGCGATTAAGCCAGACGCCCCATCCTTGGATGAGGCGCCTGGCTTAGCCACCTCCTCCAAGGTAGGGGCGTCTGGCTAAGCCACCCCCTCCAAGGTAGGGGCGTCCCTGCCAGATGCACCTGATTTTATTTATTTATTTATTTTTAGTTTATTTATTTTTTGTTATTTTTAATTATTTCAGGTTCCGTTGATTTTGGTGGTGGTGGAGTAGATTACAGCGAATTTTTAATAGTAAACAAGTATTTACAACAATCGAGGAAGTGTGTAAATGGGCGAAACAAATTGCCATCAGAGCCGAATTTTTTTGGTAATATCATCCTACAAATTAAAAGCAGATAATCAGACAGATTGTTATTTGAGATGCGATCGAAGAAATAAAATAGGTTCTCGTGATACAGATATTGCACTACGGAAGAACACGAAAAGAAAAGGTTGCGGTTGTCGTTTTTTGGTAAAGGTAATCGAGCGACGGGATCGTGATGAATATGTCGTTGTTTCTAATAGTACTTATGGACAACACAACCACAAACTTGCAGTTTATCCAGAGGGTCACCGACAGGTCAGCGGTCTTAGTTCTGGGGCAAAACAAATTGTTCGTGATATGACTGAGGCACAAGCGAGACCACGTAACATCTTATTGGCAGTAAAGGAGAAATTCCCGGAGGATAATCCAAATCAGAGACGCATTTATAACTTCATAGAGTACATGAGGATGACGAAATCTGAAGATAGGAATCACGCTCAGCAGTTTCTCAGTCAGGCAGTGCAGTATAAGTACTTACATTGGATTATGGCGGATAAAGAAACTAATGTTCCCACTCACGCATTTTTGGCACATCCTACGTCAGTTCACTTGTTGCGCACATACCCTTTCGTAATCTGCATGGATTCAACGTATAAGACGAACAAGTATAAGATGCATTTGTTTAAGATGATTGAGGTTACTCCAACAAACTGAATTTCCTTGTCGGCTATGCGATTTTGAAGGATGAGGCAGAGTCTAGTTACCCGTGGGTATTGGAGAGGTTGCGAGATCTGTTATTGGATATTGTTAGCCCGACTGCAATAATAACGGACCGGGAGTTGGGTTTGATGCGACCAGTGGCAGAGGTTTTTCCTCAGTCTGCTAATTTACTTTGCACCTGGCATATCAATAAAGACGTGTACAATTACGCATACCACGTATTCGGCAAGAGCAAGCAGCTTGCAGAGAGTTTTAGGCGTGGAAAGTGAAGGAGAGTTATGGTTTCTCATTCACAGACGGATTATGATAAAGCAGTCCACAATCTAAAAGATTCTTTCAATTCCTGGCTAGTGCTCACGGAGTATCTGGAAGACACGTGGTTAGTGCATAAAGAAAATTTGTGTTGAATTGAACGAATAAAGTCCTTCATTTCGGTAACACTACGAACTGTAGGGTAGGAAATGCTCATTCGGCTCTAAAAGAGTGGATTACTACATCAACTGCAGCTCTGGACACTCTTTTCGAACTGCAGCTGACGAATATCCAGAACTTTCTTGAAGATTCGAGACGTCGAAATTTGACAAACTATATAGGTCATTTGTGTCATCATATAAATGACCGAGTTTCGCATCACTGCTTGTCATTATTAACTTAGGAGTTGAAGCGAATGCAAGACTTAAGCAATCAAGTTGAATATCGTTGCGGGTGTGCTTTTCTGACATCACATGTGATTCCTTGTGCATGTACCATGCACGATTGTATTGAGTCAGGTGATGAAATTTATTTAGAGCAGATTCATCCATTCTGGAAAACACTTGTGATTGGAGGAGTTCCGATGTCAGAGTTTGTAGATCAGTCAACACAAGACGTCGAACATTTTTGGAAGCTTGTTGATGAGATTTCGGGGAGCGACCCTGCAGTAATTCGTAGTGCCTCTTGTATTTTATACACACAGTTACACCCAGAGCAGTCGAACTATCAAGAACCCGCACAAAATACTAAGGTACGAGGTTGACCAAGGGGAAAGTCGACACGTCGGGACCCGAGTGCCTTTTAGTATGTTGAGCAAAGTAGTGGTCGGTCATCCAGTAGTGGGAGCAGGGGCCGTGGTCGGTCTTCCAATTCGTCTCGATCGTCCGTAACCATGGGCGTAGGATCTGGTATGACGATATGTTTGTTGTTATTATTATTACTTAGTTGTTTGTTGTTATTAATATATATACTAAATTGCTATTTTTCCATTTTATAGTGTCCGAACGGATTGACGTTGATAACTTCCAATATGTTGATAGACTGTTAGGAATCATTTTACCATTTCTAGAGAGGTGAAATGACGTACGTGCTGATGACAACTGTGGATTTTGATGTGTTGCCGATGTCTTCCATGGTGGTCAAGACAATTGGTTGTACGCCCGTCGTGCGATTTCTAATAAGATAGGTGCACACGTTGGGTCGGGCGTCTCCCCCGAACACCCGACCCAATTTTTTTTTAAAATATACAAAAACTAAACAAGACATTTTACCAGATTTGAGTAGACCGAAGCGTCCGCTAGCTCTTTTCCGGGCCTTCGAGACATGATTTTGGGTGAATATGAGTGTAAAATGAAGAGAGTGTGGTGTTATGAGAGTGAAATGTAGAGTTATATAAGTAGAAAAGACAAAAGGACAAACTGGTAATTGGTTGGGGCAATTTAAGTAGTTTTCCGCCGATGAATAGCAATTTAGTAATTTTTACAGGGAACTATTATTTGTCGTCGGAAAACTACTTAAATCGTCCCAACAATTACTATTTTGCCCTTCATGATTCATTTACTACCTATTTCATCTCGTCTATTTAAATAAGGTTTCTGCCTAAGTTTTTCATACTTTCCCAGTACCAACACCACGAAAATGTTTGGTGAAGCGTCGGAATCCTGTCAAGTAAATCGGGGAACTTTTTTTCTCCTGTCCCGAACGTCTGTATAAGTCGTCTACCCCAAAGAGTTATATAAGTAGAAATGAGAGAATGACAAAATGGTAATTCGCACGGACGATTTAAGTAGTTTTCCGACGATGAATAACAATTCCGTTTTTATATCCTCATGTTTTATGGATAAATACTCATATTCCTATATACATATTGTCTTTCGAAATATTAAATTTTTTGGTGGTTAACTCAAACGGGACAACTACCAATGTTGAAATGGTTATTTTCTTTGTATTACACATTTCAAACAATTATATTTTCAAAGATCATAAAAAGTTCGTTCTCAATTTTGTTTTTTAGATTCTTCTTTTTACAACTTACAACTTCATATTTCAAACTCATTATATTCTCAACTTTGTATTTTCTAAAGAATTTATTTTTAATTTTCTCACTTCCGTAGATTTTATTCTTAACTTTTGCAGAGATCTTGGCAGCCGACCGGTTAATTACTGATTCCTTTCTCCTAGCTAGCAAGTGTTTTCTGAGTGGTAGATTAATTGCATTGGTTCGGCACAACCTGGATTGCGTTCTCTCTTTTAATGCTCACACTGAAGAATTCAATGTCTTCTATGCGAGACTCAACATCTCCAGCGAAATTCATCCACCTCAAGGTTCTAGGAGAACATTTTTCTTTTCTCGAACGTTGTTCCAAAGGTTGTGCTGATATTTGAGTTATGAAGAAGTACGGAAATACCGAGTCTTGGGTGAAGAAGCACAAATTAGTACAGGGACGAACTAACTAACTGGGGTACACCAGACATGATCCTCTGTGCTTAATCATTGGATAATCATGAAATTCTGATGCGTTTGTAGTGTTCATGGAGAGTTTGTTCTTACAAGTGTTTCGTGAGTATACAATTCAGGGAAACCATATATACTGAAGATAATGGGGTAATTGGGTTTTGGAAGTCAGTTCAAAGTATCTTGCATGTCTGCAGCATCATATCCTTGAAGGGTACACAATCTAGCTAGTTAATTCTACTTGTTAGGACATAAGCCCTACTTAGTGGGACTAATCAAGTTTAAGAGTGACTTGATGAACTAATTAGGTGTATGTGTAGTATTATGGAAAGATAGGGTGGTGAGTGCAATTTTCCCTAAACCTTTCCACATGTCAATGTGCAAGGAGGAGTTGAATGGCGCTAGAATTTATGGTATACAAGGGTGGTGATCAAAGGAGAAGGTGGTGTTAATCGTGAGGAGAAGGGGAGAGAATAAGAGAGGAAGAAGGAGATTTAAGAAATTTTATTTTTTATTGTATAAAATATTTTAACATTTGAATACGTCTATTTATCGACCTGTTTTGGAGGTTGATTTTTGAAAAAATTAAAAACAAATTAAAAAAATAATATCAATTAGAAAACATATTTTGAAAAAAATTACAAATAATTACAATAAAAAAGAAAAACAGAAATAAATAACTAAAACTAAAACAGAAAACTTAAAAAAAATATTTTTTAATTTTTTTTCATGGATCGTGGTTGTTTTTTTGCAATTTTTTTTTAAATTTCCACGGATCGTGTATACCGCAATCCGTGGATTTTTTTTTTAAAATAATTGATTCATCGTGGTTCACACCCGTGATCCCTCAAATTTTTTTTTTTCGAGACGGATCGCGGTTCACACCCGCGATCTGTCCCTCCACGGATCCCGGTTCACACCTGCGATCCGACTACTTTTTTATTTTTTTTTCTTCCTAAAATTCGAAATTTGAATTTTTTTTATTAGATAAAAAATTACGGCCCGCTGTCACACTACCAAACCCAAACCCTAGAAGAAAATGGAGAAGCTGCCGCCGGAGGTCGTCTTCAACATCCTCACCCGCCTTCCGGTCGACTCCATCCCGGAAGCCAAGTCCGTTTCCAAACTCTGGAACTCCATAATCAAAAACCCCTCCTTTACCACCACCCACCTCGCCCACAACAACAAACCCGCCCTTCTCCTCCACTTTTCCGACCTCTTCCTTCTCGACCTATTCCTTCTCGACCCCAACAGCCCCAAACCACGTTTCCTCCCCGTCCGCACCGACTTCCTCGACCCCGACTTCAAATTCACCGTCGTGGGGTCCACCAACGGCAACCTCTGCCTCACCACCGACGAGCCTTATTCCCCCTTCTACCTCTGCAACCCGGTGTTAAACGAGTACCTCGCTATCCCACCCATCCCCAACTGCCCTCCGGTCGATACTTTCAAGCGTATCACCGGCTTCGCCTGCGACCCTTCCACGGGGGACTACAAACTTCTCATGGTCTTCAACTCGCGTAGAGAGACCCCCGATGGAGGTACTGTTGTTGTTCTGGTGCCGCTGATCTGTACTGTTAAGTTGGATTGTAGGGTTGGTTGTGAGGTCGGCACGTGGCGGTCGATTGGGCCCCCGCCTTTCCCACTCTGTTACACTACCGGACGTTTCCTGAATGGTAGATGGCATTGGCTTTCCGACCGTGTTGTCTGCCCGGAATGCATTTTGATGTTCAGGATGAGGAGTTCGGTGTATTGCCCGTCCCGAAGAGGGATTCGGTGACTTTGACTGATATAACGTTGGTCAGGGTTTTAGGCGGACGACTCTGTCTGATTCGCCTGTGTTTTGGGAAACCTCTTGATGTTTGGGTGATGAAGGATTACGGGAGGTCTGAGTCCTGGGTGAGGGAGTACAACATCAAGACGGGCGCTTCGACTTGGGCTAGACAGATGCAATCTTATTATCCTCTGTGCTTGTTGGATAACGAGGAAATGCTATTATGTAATGTCTTTGGTGATTTTCTTTCTTATGATCCTGACAAGGACGCGCTTCGTGAGTTTAGGGTTTTGGAGAATGACGATGAAGTTAAAGGTGTAACATCTTCTAGGAAATTGCGGAAAAAAATTAAATTTTTAATAAAACACAACACGAGGATATTGTCAAAGAAAAAGGTCACCTGTTGCACCAACATATATACAATATATATATATAAGAGTTTACCAAAGTGTGATTACAACAAAAGATAAGAGAAATATACGTGTAATCACTCGGACCTCAAAACCGGGAAAACAAGATCCGATCCCGAAAGCACCCCGCCTCAGTCACCACCTCCTAACGCTGCTCACGACCAGACATAAAACATGAATATGCCTGAGTTTCCCGACAGGAAACCCCGTATGCCAACCTCTAACACAATAAATGAATTAGACATCTAAAAGCATGTATGATATGAAATGCAACAACCAATCAACGTCTCACTGGGTCCCCGGGAACTCTCTCCCTACCACAGTAGACACCAAACATTGACGGTTCTCATGGGTCCTCTAGCCCAGCCCTCACACACGTGCCCCAGGCACCTCAGCCGGAAAAATCCTCGGCCACACGCACACGTGCCCCAGGCACCACTGTCGGAAACTCCCTCGGTCAACACACACATGTGCCCCAGGCACCGCTGGATTACTCTCAGGTCGGTATCCTCTGTACCGCTGCCATCTTGAGCTGTCCAGAAGACCACTCTCAGGCTGACACCGTCACCCCTCTAGGGCCGGAGATCCGTTGCCACCTTGAGCTGACCCCACACGCGAACCACCCTCAAGCCGGCACCGGTCACCCCACTAGGGCCGGAGATCCGTTGCCATCTCGAGCTGGCTTCACAACACAAGAACACACAAAAACCGTACCAAACGGTCGAACGAAATCTCCCAACCGGTCGACCGAATCCTCTCAGCAGGACTAACCCAACCAACAAAACTGTCAATCGGTCGAACTGCAAAGGGGTCCCGTTCGACCGAATTCGACCAGTAAAAACTCGTGCCACAGTAATATGCACCAACGGTCGAACGACCCAAACTCACCGGTCGACCGAAAACGACCAGCAAAACTCCAAACTCAAGCGTAGAGCACCGGTCGACCGAAACCTCACACGGTCGAACCAACTTAAGTTATTTTTAATCGTTGGTCGAACGAGTCAACAAGGCGGTCGACCGTTTGGATGGTCAACGCCCCCAACCGACATACAATAGTGCTTTCGGTCGACCGGCAAAGGGGTCCCGTTCGACCGAAAACACACAGAGCAAGATTCCCTTGATAAAACGTACCACCGGTCGACCACTCGAAGAGTATCGTTCGACCGGTGCAAGGGTTTCCGCCCAAATTTCTCTACAACCGGTCGACCGAACCATGCCACCGGTCGACCGAAC
Organism: Triglochin maritima; assembly: GCA_963682175.1. Lineage (NCBI taxonomy): Eukaryota > Viridiplantae > Streptophyta > Magnoliopsida > Alismatales > Juncaginaceae > Triglochin > Triglochin maritima. The sequence goes on from OY821772.1 coordinate 33,887,870, forward strand.
CATGCCACCGGTCGACCGATTATAGTGCAGAACGCTGCTGCACGGGTCCGACGAGCCCTCCGGCCTACCGTCGACCACCCCAACACCCACCAAAGCATAAGTGAGCATCAAAGTAAAGCTTGACATACCTTGAAGACTTGAAGAAGTCTTCGAAGACTCGACGACGAGCTTTTCCTCGCAAAACACCTCCTCCGGCGAAAACCAACCGAACGACGATCTACCCTCACCGGCGAACGTCCGATCCTTACCTCGCCTTCAGAACCCACGACTCGAGCTCCTCCACGCACCGGAGGTCTGATCAGAGAGAGGGAGAGAGTTTGAGCGGTGAGAGAGAGAGAGAGAACGCGAGAGAGGGAGAGAGAGTCAAACACTCACCACATAAACCCTTCTCCCCAAATCACCACCATCCATCTCATCTCATCCAAACAAACCAATCTCAGCCCTCCATCTTAAACCACCCAATTAAGCACCTAATCAAAGCCAAAACATGATTAGTCTTAAGAAGGATTAAGGATATTACAATCCACCATCCTTAAAAGAATTTCGTCCACGAAATTAGGACCAAAACTCACCAAACAATTCCGGGAACTCCTTCCGGACTTCTTCCTCCACTTCCCAAGTAGCCTCTCGCTCACTATGGTGCTGCCACCTGACCTTCACCATCGGAATGGTCCTCCTCCTGAGCTGGTGGTCCATCCGATCCACGATCTCCACAGGTCTCTCCTCGAGAGACAAATCCTGACGGATCTCCGGAACCTCTAACTGAATCACGTGAGAAGGATCCGTCACGTACTTCCTCAACATAGAAACGTGGAAGACGTCGTGAAGACCCGAAAACTGCGGCGGCAACGCAATCCTGTAGGCAACCTCTCCGATCCGATCGAGAATCTCAAACGGCCTGACGTACCTCGGACTGAGCTTCCCTTTCTTCCCGAACCTCATCACTCCTCGAGATGGTGAAATCTTCAGGAAAACGTGATCGCCTACCTCAAACATCAACACCCGCCTACGCCGATCCGCGTAGCTCTTCTACCTGCTCTGTGCTGTCGCTAATCTCTGCCTGATCACATCAACTTTCTCGGCATACATCTGCACAATCTCAGGCCCGATCAGCCGTCTCTCGCCTACATCGCTCCAGCACACTGGCGATCTACAAGGTCTCCCGTACAAAGCCTCGTACGACGCCATTCCGATACTCGAATGATAACTGTTATTGTAGGCGAACTCTATCAGCAGTAGATGCTCATCCCAGTGCCCTGCCCAATCCAGCGCACAAGCTCTCAGCATATCCTCCAGAGTCTGGATCGTCCTTTCTGACTGCCCATCTGTCTGCGGGTGAAATGCTGTACTAAACTTCAACCGTGTCCCCAGAGCCTGCTGCAGACTTCCCCAAAATCTGGAAGTAAACCTGGTGTCTCGATCAGATATAATACTAACTGCACCCCATGCAAGCGAACTATCTCATCAATGTACAGCCTAGCCAGGTCCTCCAAGGGTAATGTGGTCCGGATTGCCAGAAAATGCGACGACTTGGTCAGTCGATCAACTATCACCCAAATCGAGTCATGAGATCTCCTCGTCCTCGGCAACCCGGTGACGAAATCCATCGTCACATGCTCCCATTTCCACTCTGGCAAATCTATCCTCTGCATTGGTCCCGCGGGTCTCTGGTGCTCAATCTTCACCTGCTGACAAACCAGACATCTGCCAACAAACTCCGCTATCTCAGTCTTCATCCCCTTCCACTAGAAATTCCTCTGAAGGTCCTTGTACATCTTCGTGCTACCCGGGTGGATGGAATAACGGGACCTGTATGCCTCCTCCAAGATTTCCTTCTTCAGCTCTCCCCCATTGGGTACCCAGACTCGGCCTCTGAATCTCAGACTTCCGTCAACCCCTATACTGAAATCTGATCCGTCTCTGGCAACCAACTGCAACAACCCAGCTAAATCTTCGTCAGCCCTCTGAGCCTGGACAATACTCGTGACCATCTGAGGCTCCACTCTCAGTCCAGCTATCACTGCGCCCTCAGAGTCCGTGGAGAATGACTTCCACTCTGACAAAGACTCGAGCAGCTTCCACTCCTGAACACACAAACCAGCAGCTGAAATTTCCACTTTCCTACTCAAGGCATCTACGACTGTATTCGCCTTTCCCGGATGGTAGGAGATAGTGAAATCATAGTCCTTGATCAGCTCAAGTCACCTACGCTGCCTCATATTCAGCTCCTTCTGCGAAAACAGATACTTCAGACTCTGATGGTCCGTGAAAACCTCGAACTTCTCCCCGTACAGATAATGACGCCAGGTCTTCGGTGCGTGAACCACTGCCGCTAACTCCAAATCGTGAGTGGGGTAGTTCCTATCGTGTACTTTCAACTGCCTCGAAGCATAAGCAACCACCTGACCGTGCTGCATCAGTACACAACCCAACCTCACACCAGAAGCGTCACTATAAATCACAAAACCTCCACTGCCACTGGGAAGAGTCAGAACTGGAGCAGTCGTCAACCGACTCTTCAGTTCCTGAAAACTGTCCTCGCACTTCTGGGACCAAACAAACTTCACTCCCTTCTGCGTCAGTGCCGTCAAAGGTGAAGCAAGCCTCGAGAAGTCCTTGATGAATCGACGATAATAACCCGCCAATCCAACAAAGCTCCTGATCTCCGTCACACTCGTCGGTGCTCTCCCCTGAGTCACTGCCTCCACCTTCGCTGGATCCACTGATATCCCAGCCCCAGACACAATGTGACCAAGAAAAGCGACACTATCCAACCAGAACTCGCACTTCGAAAACTTGGCGAACAACTGATGATCTCTCAGGATGCCAAGTACGATCCGCAAGTGCTCCCTGTGCTGCTCTATGTCCGGTGAATAAATCAAGATGTCGTTTACAAAGACCACCACGAATCGGTCGTGGTACTGACTGAACGTCATGTTCATCAGATCCATGAAAGCTGCAGGCGCGTTCGTCAACCCGAACGACATCACCAGAAACTCAAAGTGCCTGTACCTCGTCCGAAAAGCTGTCTTCTGAACATCTGCCTCTCTGATCCTCAACTGATGATACCCAGATCGCAAATCAATCTTCGAAAATATCTTCGCTGACTGCAGCTGGTCAAACAGGTCCTCAATCCTGGGTAAAGGATACTGATTCCTCACAGTAACCTTGTTCAGCATCTTGTAGTCGATGCACATCCTCAATGAGCCATCTTTCTTCTTCACAAAGAGTACCGGAGCTCCCCAAGGCGAGACACTGGGGCGGATAAACCCAGTATCCAACAAATCCTGCAGCTGCTTCTTCAGCTCAACTAACTCAGCCGGTGCCATCCTATAAGGAGCCTTCGACTGTGGAGTGGTCCCAGCCACCAAATCAATACCGAACTCCAACTCTCTGTGAGGTGGCAAACCAGAAACATCTGAAAACACATCAGCAAACTCCTGGACAATCTCTATGTCCTCCAACAATCTCGTCTCTGGATCTGGAACGACCAATGTAGCCATGAAAGCGCTGCAGCCCTGCTCAAGCAGCTTCCGTGCCCTCACTGCTGACACTACGACCCGACCACCTTTGTCTTTCTTCCCCCTGATCAGCAAATCAGGTAGCCCATTCCTCGGGATCAGAATCTTCTTCTCCCGGCACAACACTCGAACATCATACTGGGATAGCCAATCCATCCCCATTATAACATCGAAATCCTCCATCGGCAACAAGATCAGGTCAGCAGGAAACTCCTGATCTTCCGAAACAATCGTGGCGTCGGGGAGGAAGCTCCCCACAGTGCCCACCAAACCCAAGGGTGTGCTGACTTCCAACGTTGCAGTCAACATCGCAGGGGTACGACCCAACACACTCGCAAATCTCTCAGAAATGAACGAATGCGTGGCCCCACAATCAAACAACACTCTGGCTACAAACCCAGCAATCAAGAGCGTACCTTCCACCACAGTGCTGGCGTCCTTCGCCTCCTCTGCCTGAATGGTGAATACCCGTCCGGTCCTCTGTCCCTGCTGAGGTGGTGAAAAGGGATGACGACCTCCGCCTTTACCTGCTACCGGAGGTCTCACTCGAGAACTGGACTCGCCTGGTCTGCTCCTGCAGTCTCTGGCAAAATGGCCTGGCTGGCCACAACTGAAAGAAACACCAGGACGGCTTCCACACTCACGACCTGGGTGGGCTCTGCCACACTTCCTGCACGGCTCAGGCTGGCGTGCACTGCTCCCCTCTATCCGGGGCTTCTTGCCCGGATTTCCTGCCAGTGGAGCTCCTGGACGTCCACTGCTCTTCCCCTGAGGCCTCCTGGACTCTGCATAGTTTTCCTGATAGTCCTGGTCAATGAGAGTCGCGAACTTCACAGCATCTGCTAAGGTCTGAGGCAGATAGTCCTGGTCAATGGGAGTCGCGAACTTCACAGCATCTGCTAAGGTCTGAGGCATGCTGTACGTCACACATGTACGGAGCTGCTTCCGAAGCCCCCGTATAAACTTCCTTGCCCTCTGAATCGGGGTCACACAGAACTCCGGACAATAACGCTCCAAAGCGTTGAACTTCCGGACGTAATCCGCCAGTGTCATCTCACCCTGCTCGAGGCTCATGAACTCCTCTCTCTTCCCGTCCGTGACATGCTCTGGGAAGAACTGCTCGTTGAATTCCCTGAGGAACTCATCCCAGCTGATATCTGCCCTGCCCGGAAACACCACTGCAGCCGTGGTTCTCCACCAGTTGGACGCCTCGCCGCCCAACACATACGTGGCCAATCCCACCATCCTTTCTGGTGGACTCCCAATCGCCTGGAAGATCTCCTGGATTTTAAAAACCCAGTCCTCGGCAGCCTCAGCATCTCCTCTGCCATCAAATGTAGGTGGGTGCTGGCGCATAAACCGGTCGTGCACCGCCCCTACCCCTGTCGTCTCTTCTCTGCCAGACTGACGATCTAAAAGAACGCCCAACCTCTGCACAATGTCGAAGAGCATCCGGCGCTCGTCCGCCCAATCCATGGCGCCAGTCTCCTCAGTGGTACTCGGACCACGTGGGGGAAGTCTCTTGCGTCTCGGAGGCATCTACACACGAGACAACAAAACTGAAAATCAGATGATTATGGATGTATGCTCTAAAATGCAACTATCTAAAAGACATCTAAGGTGGCTCCTTTGGACAAGTGCGTCGGAACAGACTGCTCTGATACCAATTTGTAACATCCTCGAAAGCGGAAGGAATTTAAATTTTTAATAAAACACAACACGAGGATATTACCAAAGAAAAAGGCCAACTGGTGCACCAACATATATACAATATATATCTGAGAGTTTACAAAAGTGTGATTACAACAAAGGATAAGAGAAATATACATGTAATCACTCGGACCTCAAAACCGGGAAAACAGGATCCGATCCCGAAAGCACCTCGCCTCAGTCACCACCTCCTACCGCTGCTCACGACCTGACATAAAACATGAATATGCCTGAGTTTCCCGAGAGGAAACCCCGTATGCCAAACCTCTAACACAATAAATGAATTAGACATCTAAAAGCATGTATGGTATGAAATGCAACAACCAATCAACGTCTCACTGGGTCCCCGGGAACTCTCTCCCTACCACAGTAGACACCAAACATTGACGGTTCTCATGGGTCCTCTAACCCAGCCCTCACACACGTGCCCCAGGCACCTCAGCCGGAAATATCCTCGGCCACACGCACACGTGCCCCAGGCACCACTGCCGGAAACTCCCTCGGTGACAACACAGGTGCCCCAGGCACTACGATCGGAAATATCCTCGGTCAACACACACATGTGCCCCAGGCACCGCTGGATTACTCTCAGGTCGGTATCCTCTGTACTGCTGCCATCTTGAGCTGTCCAGAAGACCACTCTCAGGCTGGCACCGTCACCCCTCTAGGGCCGGAGATCCGTTGCCATCTTGAGCTGGCCCCACACGCGAACCACCCTCAGGCTGGCACCGGTCACCCCACTAGGGTCGGAGATCCGTTGCCTTCTTGGGCTGGCCCGACAACACCTGTGAACCACTCTCAGGCCGGCACCGGTCACCCCACTAGGGCGGGAGATTCGTTGCCATCTCGAGCTGGCTTCACAACACAAGAACACACAAAAACCGTACCAAACGGTCGAACGAAATCTCCCAACCGGTCGACCGAATCCTCTCAGCAGGACTGACCCAACCAACAAAACTGTCAATCGGTCGAACGGCAAAGGGATCCCGTTCGACCGAATTCGTCCAGCAAAAACTCGTGCCACAGTAATATGCACCAACGGTCGAACGACCCAAACTCACCGGTCGACCGAAAACGACCAGCAAAACTCCAAACACAAGCGTAGAGCACCGGTCGACCGAAACCTCACACGGTCGAACCAACTTAAGTTATTTTTAATCGTCGGTCGAACGAGTCAACAAGGCGGTCGACCGTTTGGATGGTCAACGCCCCCAACCGACATACAACAATGCTTTCGGTCGACCGGCAAAGGGGTCCCGTTCGACCGAAAACACACAGAGCAAGATTCCCTTGATAAAACGTACCACCGGTCGACCACTCGAAGAGTATCGTTCAACCGGTGCAAGGGTTTCCTCCCAAATTTCTCTACAACCGGTCGACCGAGCCATGCCACCGGTCGACCGATTATAGTGCAGAACGCTGCTGCACGGGTCCGACGAGCCCTCCGGCCTACCGTCGACCACCCCAACACCCACCAAAGCATAAGTGAGCAGCAAAGTAAAGCTTGACATACCTTGAAGACTTGAAAAAGTCTTCGAAGACTCGACGGCGAGCTTTTCCTCGCAAAACACCTCCTCCGGCGAAAACCAACCGAACGACGATCTACCCTCACCGGCAAACGTCCGATCCTTGCCTCGCCTTCAGAACCCCACGGCTCGAACTCCTCCACGTACCGGAGGTCTGATCAGAGAGAGGGAGAGAGTTTGAGCAGTGAGAGAGAGAGAGAACGCGAGAGAGGGAGAGAGAGTCAAACTCTCACCACATAAACCCTTCTCCCCAAATCACCACCATCCATCTCATCTCATCCAAACCAAACCAATCTCAGCCCTCCATCTTAAACCACCCAATTAAGCACCTAATCAAAGTCAAAACATGATTAGTCTTAAGAAGGATTAAGGATATTACAAAAGGCGTCCTCGGTGCGAGGAGATCACTTCATGACAGCCTTCAGCATACCTGTAGCTTCATATCAGTTAAGAGTGGGAAGCCCAGGTAATTGAAATTAACACATGGTTTTCTAGTGCTTTAAATGTTATATTGTTTTTGTCTATCTGTTTCAACGGTGATTATGATTTCGTGCTTGGTTATTGATGAAGAATTGTGACTTTTTATTTCTTGTCCTTTGCAAAAGACTTGACGCAAAACTGCATTGTGATACAAGATATGCTTAATTATAAAAGAGAAATTTGTTTCTATAGTTTCTCGTTATTCTAAATAAAAATATAGAACATTCTCGTGGATTAATCTAACCGGTTGATGTTGGTCATTCACAGTCCCGACATTTTATCCAACTCATCTCAGTCTTTTTCTTTATACCACGTCGGCATAATTTTATCGAACCCATCATCAACTCTATTCGTAATCCTAATCTAATATTTCAACACTATCTTTTATCAACATTATTTTTTATACCTTTTTCTTATTTCTTTCATAAAAATCCACGGACTACATAATATTTTTTTCTTCCAATTATTTAATCTAATCAAATAACAATTATTCAATTAAAACTACAAAAATATTATTGATAAATAATATTTAACAATTACATATAATATTAATTAAAATATTAAATTACATAGTACAAACCATTGTTATTTTGCATTTCCTTCAAACCCAAATGTTTCATTCATGCTTGGTAATTTTACGTAGGTACCCAAAATGGGAGTTAATAGTTCAACCTGGTCTGGTGTATGTACCACGTAGACGTCGACCAATATGTCAACAAGAGCAAGTGGATAGTAGTCCCCAAATCGAGAGCGACTTCGGCAAGAGGAAAATCACGGATGATTCTTCGGGTCAGTTGACACCAACAAAAGAATGCTCGTCACATGTCTTTGCTCGACCTGAAGGTGTTAAAAAAGTCAAGAAAAAGGGACAAGCTCCAATAAAAACTCAAGAAGATGATCAGATTTACGAATTATGTGGTAAAATTAAATATAGTTCAAAAGTTAGAGAAGAAGAGATGAAGATCGAGGAAAGCGAGCAGAATCTTCATTACGGCAATTGAAAATGAAGCAAGATATCTGTAAGTTGAAAATAATTTCCATTTTATTGAAAAATCAAAACCGATCAGAGTTTGAAAATAGAATACTCGCTAAGATGCTATATTCGGCGGAATGTAATGAATTGATTTAGTCCTGTTCTTTTCCCAATGAAATCGTATTTTGTCTATCTTGTGTGTTATATTTTCATTAAAATTATATGTCGTACTTTATAAGTTGTAATTTATATTCTGTATCGTTTAGTGTATTTGTTGAAGTATTGTAGTTTAAGTAATCTAATTTAAATTAAACGAAAATTAATAGAAATTTAGATCAAAACGAAGTAAGATTGATAAAAAATTAAAAAAATCAAAAAATATTTCAAAATAATATGTTTGAAATCGAAAAAACATATTTAAAAATAAAAAAAGATTTAAAAAACAGATTTAATTGTAATTTAATTAATCTAAATTAAATGAAGTTTAACAAAAATTTAGATTAACACAAAATAAGATTAATATAAATTAAAAAACAAAATTAAATGTCAACAAAATTAAAATATCAAATTAAATAAAATTGTACCAATGGGCTGTGGCCTGTGGTCCCAGGCCCACAGGTGCGGGTGTGACCCCTGACCATTAATCGGTGGGAAATGTTTGTTGAACGCAGCGCGTCACAGACGCGTTCTACGTGGACATCCATGTCAGCCCTTACGTGGCCAAAGCATGAATGTTTTTTTGTTTTTTCTTCCTGATGTCCACTCAAATCACATTAAATGCGTTTCAACTCAGCACGTTCTCTCTCTCCACCCAAATACAAATATGATGACACTCTTTCTTTCTTCTTCATTCTTTCTCTCCAGAATAAATCACCATTTCGAAGAAGCGTCTGATGCCGACTCCCAGGATTCTTCACAACGTAAGCAGCGTGAATGGGACGGTGCGAAGACTTCCCGATGTTCTTGTCAACGCTCCGTGGTGAAGACTGTAAGTCTGTTCGGTTTATGTTGTACATCTCTCCGTAATAAATCACCATTTCGAGTAAGATATTACGTCGAAGAAGCGTCTGATGCCGACTCCGAAGGTTCTTGACAACGTAAGCAGCGTGAATGAGACAGTCATGTTTAAGTCTTACATCTTCTTTCCGATTTACTGGGAAAATATATATTATTTTTGTAATTTGTGTGTGTTTGTGTTTGTAATGGAAATCTGAGATGCTATTTTTTTCCTAAACGTAATTCTTGTGGGGTAAAATATACAGTGGGAGATTTGTTGAGTTTTTGCGGGGGTGGCAGGGGGCGGCAGCCCCTGCGGGGGACGTGAGTCCCCCCCGCAAAGCGAGCGGACAGAGGGAGCGCGCTTTGCGGACATTTTTTTGTTTCGACATCATATTATTGCATTCCATATATTGATTCGTTTATTCCGACAATAATGAAGCCATATATTATTCCGGACTGCAAATACACTTATTCCGGACTGCAAATACACTTATTCCGGATAGCAAATACACTTATTCTGGACAACAAGTCCACTTATTCCGGACAAACTTTATGTTCCGTTTCTGGACACACTTTATTCTTAAACCGGACAACAAATACACTTATTCCGGACTGCAAATACACTTATTCCGGACAAACTTTATGTTCCGTTTCTGGACACACTTTATTCTTAAACCGGACAACAAATACACTTATTCCGGACAACAACTACACTTATTCCGGACAGCAAATACACTTATTCCGGACAGACTTTCTGTTCCGTTTCTGGTCACATTTTCTTCTTATTCCGGACTGCAAATACACTTATTCCGGACTGCAAATACACTTATTCCGGACAGCAAATACACTTATTCCGGACAACAAATCAACTTATTCCGGACAAACTTTATGTTCCGTTTCTGGACACACTTTATTCTTAAACCGGACAACAAATACACTTATTCCGGACAACAAATACACTTATTCCGGACAAACTTTCTGTTCCGTTTCTGGACACACTTTCTTCTTATTCTGGACAACTACACTTATTCCGGACTGCAAATAAACTTATTCCGGACAACAAATACACTTATTCCGGACAACAAATCAACTTATTCCGGACAAACTTTATGTTCCGTTTCTGGACACACTTTATTCTTAAACCGGACAACAAATACACTTATTCCGGACTGCAAATACACTTATTCCGTACAACAATATACACTTATTCCGGACAGACACATAACGTAAACAGGACAAACACATAATGTAAACTGCACACACACATAAAGTAAGCTAGACAAATTAAGTTGATCCAACGTAAAACTTAAAAACAAATATTTTATTATGATAAGTGTGGGCTCTGCACGAATAATGAGACTGCACGATGTCCTAGGGTCTGCACACTGTCTTATCTGTGTATTGGGAAATGAATCGTTCAACTTAAAGAACCGGCGTTTTTTAAAAATACCAAAACGCGCGAAGAGAAATTTCGCTGACTGGACGCTGACTCAAAGAAAAATATCTGAGCTGTACAGATCCACGTAAGGCGCGTCCGTGACGCGCGCGTCCGTCTATAACTACTCTTAATCGGTCCCCATTATGGGAACCCGTAGTTGCTGCCCTAAGCATTTGAAATAACTTTTGAAATTACTCGTGGTTTATGAAAGCCACATGATTGACATTATTTCATGCTTATATTTGTATCTTATATCCATTATCTTTCACCTAAACAATGCTATGTCACGAGTTTTATGTTTAGTTTTCAGGAATAAATAGATTTGAAGAGATGAAACATAAAAGGACCCAAAAGCAGGGAAAAAAGACTGAATTGTGAGATCTAGGGACCAAAATGCAAGGGAGAAGGACCTGAACGCAAGACAGAAGGACCTAAGAGCAAAACAGAAAACTCCACACCATCATGGGGAGTATTTTGGCAATTCTATTCGGGTCGGAGCTCCAATAAACGAAGTAGATGCATCCAAGACCACCAAATACACTAAGAAAAGCCCAGCACAAATTCCAGATGGATCCGGACTTTATAGACCGCTAATTGGCGGTCTGTTTTGGCCGAAATCCGCTAAGATTTCTCCTGGACATGTATTAGTGTTTGTTTAGGCTATATTTGGTATTGGTTTAGTCCCACATCGGGGGATTGTCCCGGATTAGCTTTTTTCATGCCTATAAATAGAACTCTTCACATCCTATTGTAATCACTCCATATTTTAATTGACTATTCTTCCTACTAGAAGTGAGGCCTTGAAGCACCCACTAAACTAGGAGGATGCTACTTTTAATGTGAGTCATTTTAATACAAGTTTTTTTTTATTATGTTGTTTGTTTTATGTTTCTTGTTTTGCTTTGCTTAATCTCATTTCATTAGTTTTATTAGATTAGTTAATATGCTTTCTTTGTTTAGTTTAATAATTAGTATAATGTTTAGTGAGTAGTTCCATCCCCTTTGGGGGGTGGAGTAGATGTTCATATATGCATTAGAGAATGGAATGAATGCTTTATTTTTCAATGTGTTGATAAAACATGAATGTATGCTTGTTTGTTTAGGATAGAATTTATAACTTGATGAGTTTTGCCAAAATGATTAGATACCTCTTATGCTTGTTTAGGTTCTGAAATAAACATCTTGCATATGTAAATGTTAATCAACTAGGTTGGTGAATAGATTGATAGGTTTTTCCATAACATTTAGACACCTCCTATGCATGATAACACCACCTTAATTTGTGCTTAAAGAATGTGTTCAAAACCCACCTCTTTGCTTGTGTTAACTCACTCCACCCCTTAGGGCTTTTCCCATTTCTGTATTCCAGCATTCTTCTTTTGTTCTTAGCTTAGTTGTCATTTCATTGTTTGTTTCTTTCGTTCGCATTTCTTACTTCTTATCGTAGTTTAGTGTAGAGTAGCATAATCAATCTTTCTCCCCTAATTTTTGCCACTTGATTTCTGATAAACAAGAGGCTGCTCACCTCCCTGAGGACGACCCGTACTGGCCACCGCTTCATCGCGGCCGTGCATTTGCGGTTTAAATTAAAACGTTCAACAAGTTTTTGGCGCCGTTGCCGGGGAGGTGTCAGTCCAGACTCTTGTTTGGACGATTCGAGTGGATTTAATTTGTGTTTTGTAGTTTTTCTTTGTTTCAGGATAGTTGGAGTCGCCAGAAGGAACACCTGGAGAAATTTGGAGGCATTTTGGGCACTGTAGACCGCCAATCAGCGGCCTGAGACCGCCAATTGGCGGTCTGGTGAGCTCATTTTACTCTCTTATTTCTGTGGCGTGTTTACATAATTGATGTAGTGATCTGGGACTTGATTTGACATGTTTTGACTTATAGTTTGTTCCCAGATCAATAATCAAACCTCTTTTAAGTAACATGGACCCTAAAACTCAAAGCAAAAGATTAGACATTCTTTTTGTTTAGGTCATGCATCATGTATGTGACTTAGGCATATAGATTGTCTTTCATTTTAGCTTTATTTTCAGTTGCTGAGCGCTGGCGTGAGGTACGTACCTTCTACTCTCATTCATGCATTTCGTATGAACATGCATTAGTTAGTAGGAAGTGCATTGAAACAAGTGTGAGTTGAGCGTTTGTTTGGAGAGTTGATTGCTAGATTAGGACTCCAAAACGCTACTAAGGAGGGGCTGTCCCATAAAAGATAAGGTGGGGGATTTCATCACCCTTTCCTTCGCCCCACAAGCCACACTAATCAAGAGCCTAATTTTTAAAATCAAGTAGACATTGACCCTAAGGATTTCGGGCGCATTAGGAGAGTGATCCGGTCCCGACCGTCATAACCTGATCGGTGTTGCCCAATTTGTCAATAGTAGGAGAGACGAGATCTCCGGATCTTGACTCACTTGCTGGGCTTTGTGGTCCTCGTCGTAGGGAGGTGAGGCGTGTTGAGGCCGTGTGACCTCGCAGTTAGGCGTCGTCTAGCTGTAAGGACCTATAGCGACCTTAGGATTGCTTGAGCCTTGTTTGCTTGTGTGCTTCTACCTGTACACATCCGCCGTAGCATAAGGACTTCTTCCATTCTCTCCTGAGTCATTCTTTCTCTCCTGTGTTCCCCCGTCTTCTTCCCTACGTACATTCTTTGAAAAAAAAGGTTGTGGTTTGTGTGCGTGCACCTTTGTGTATGCTTTCGTGGACACGAGATGAGAGGGGTCGTTTGACGAGGAGCGTTGTCAATCCGGCTTCGGTCATCGATTTCTCGACGCCTTCCTCCTCTCGTGTCGCACACTGTTCGGGTTCAATGGCTGCTCATTTCCGTGAGGAGGAGCAATTGCTGGACCCACCTGCTCCACCAGTGCTTCCAGTTGTCGTTTCCATACCTCTACGTGATCGATGCTACCCGAGCCGTACTGCTCTACCCTCATGCATCGTATTGCCAGAGGCAAATGTGAACCATTTTGAGGTTAAGCCTCAGTTTATTTCCATGTTCCCTCACTTCACTGGGAAATGTGACCCCTATATCTTTCTCAGGGAATTTGAGGAGGTCTGTGCTATGTTCAAGCTGCAACAACTTAGCACAGACTCCATCCATCTTAGGCTTGTCCCCTTTGCGCTGAAGGATGACGCCAAGAAGTGGTTGTGCAGCAACCAGACGAATGCCTTTAGGACTTGGGACGAGTTTCAATCTGCATTCCTCAAGAAGTACTTTCCAAATCATCGGACTCAAAAATTGAGGAACGAAATCAATTCGTTCTATCAACATGAGACCGAACCATTCCATGCATACTTAGAGAGGCTCAAGGAGCTTCTATCCTCATGCCCTTACCATGGCATCGAGTTGTGGCGCCTTTGTCAGATTGTCTACGAGGGTCTTCACATCCCATCTCGAACGCTCCTTGAGTCCATGTGTCAAGGAGAGTTCTTGGGAAAGGATGAAAGGGAGGCATGGGACTTCCTAGAAGACCTCGCTGAGAAAACCATGCAATGGGAGAGTGTGAGGGAACCACCTGCATCATCTAGCATAGGAGCAAGGATCACGAATGCAAACTCGACTAGATCGGGTGCCGCATTTGTTGTCGATACCACTACGGCCACCGAGGCGCGCATGGCGGCCTTAATGCGCCGTATGGATTCGATTGAGCTCCAAAACCAACAAGGTGAACCTCACATGTCCACATCTGGTCCAGTTCCCTGTCATCTATGTGGTAGGATAGGTCATGTAGAAAGCAAGTGTGAGTCCATTGCTCCTGAGATGGAGCGTGTCAACGCCATCTATGATAGAGCCAGGAATGACCCATACTCATCATCTTATAATCCTGGATGGTGGAACCACCCTAATTTTTCATGGAACCAAACTAATGCCCCGGGTGGTCCTTCAAACTCCTCTACACCACATTACCAATCACACCAACCTCCCATGCATGCGCATTCCTATCAGCCACCCCAAGCGCAAACCACCAATCAATCGGGTTTCCCAAATTCCAATAATATGGAAACCTGATTCAATTCGCTTGAGACCTTGACTCGTGGACTTGAAAACTCAATGAAAATTTTTATGTCAACCACGAGTCAAGTTCTCACTTCAAATCAGAAGACCATCAAATCTCTAGAGCTTCAGATGTGCCAATTGGCTCAGTCTGTACATGAAAGAGAGAGAGAGGGTCTTTTCCTAGCCAACCTGAGGCTAACCCCCGCATGTACCAGCAACAACACATGCAAAATGAGAATATGGTACCTCGGGGGAGGCAAGTGAACCATGTGGAGGAACCTGTTCACCATGTCAATTCCATTGTGACCTTAAGGAATGGAAAGCAGGTTGACAATCACATTTCCTTGCCACAACCACCACCATCTATGCAGCCCCTCAGTGGGAATGGTGGTGAAGAAGAGGCTGAGGGTAATACACCAAGGTTTTTTTCTCAAGCACCGCAGAAAACCTACCTGCCAAAAGCTCCCTATCCAAGTAGGTTAACCAAAAAGCAGAGTGACACAATGGAAAAGATATTAGAGGTGTTTAAGCAAGTTAAGGTTAACATCCCCTTGTTGGATGTCATCCAACAAATACCTCAATATGCCAAAGTGTTGAAGGATCTCTGCACAACCAAGAGGAAGACCAATGTTCCTAAGAAAGAATTCTTGGCTGCAAATGTAAGCTCACTTTTGTCCAATCCTGCCTACACAAAATACAAGGACCCTGGGTGTCCTACTATTCAGTGTACGATAAGGGACACTAGCATGAGTAATGTTTTGCTTGATTTAGGAGCAGCGGTCAACCTCCTCCCATTTTCTGTCTATCAACAGTTAAATTTGGGAGAATTGAAACCAACTAAGATCACCCTCCAATTGGCGGATAGATTCATTCGTATTCCAAAGGGGATTATCAAGGAAGTGCTTATCAAAGTTGGAGATTTTATATTTCCAGTCGATTTTGTTGTCCTCGATACCAATCCTGTTGCGAACACCCACTCTCAAATACCTTTGATTTTGGGTAGACCATTTCTGGCCACGTCCAATGCCTTGATTAATTGTAGAAATGGTCTCATGAAGCTCTCATTCGGTAACATGAGTGCCAAGTTTCATGTGTTCAACTCTGGTAGGCAACAGGAACCCATGGATGAACCTTTAAATCTAAATCTCATCTGCCAATTGGAGAAAGCACCACAAAATCAACGAACACCCCTAACCCCAATGCAACCCGTTGAGAATGTTCGTGGGCTCTGCGAAAACTCATTGCCTATCTTCGCAATGCAACAGAGTGAGCTGGCCTCGAACATGAATGTCCAAAGGGAGTGTTCGTTGCATGATTCAGTTGAGAGTACTAGTGAGAGTGAGACACCTCATCATATACCTATACCAGAAGGTGTCTCTACCTCATGTCCCATGGCCATTGAGCCATTTGAGCTTCATATTGACTCCAACAAGGACCCACCTACGACCGAGCTTATGCTTGATGATCTAAATGATGGTGGGAGGTCCTTGTTGGATGACTTGGGGAGAAGCCCCATTCTTAGTGATGCAGGTCTGCTGCGTCCATCGAATGAGTTTGAGGAACTCATTCCGATGCACCCATCTATTGGTCGGAGGGTTTTGTTCGATGAGCAACTAAACCCTAGTGAGGCAACACAACTTCACTCATTCATGTTGCCTACACCCAACCAATATCATGAGGGGTTCGAGCCTTTCAGCTTTGACCTGTCACCCCTCATGACACCTCAGAGTACCGGTGAAGTTTGCCCATCTCGGCAAGTCTCTGGTCCTCATGACTTGATGTTCTCATTTGATGTTCCTTGACCAAATGATTACGAGAATATCGTTATTGCTGTACATATCATACTAAAAAAAATCGAAAAAAGTGCAATAAAAGACTCCATGAGCGAGCATTGATTGTTGTGGGCCCCAACCCTTGCGTATTTGGGCCCCAATTCTTCACGTATTTATCTCCATTCTTCAACATCTCATAGGTTTTGAGGGAATTCGGGTTTGTGTCCATCAACATGACCTTGAACTTCCCATTGTACTTAATGTTGGTGAGATCTCTCCTTTTTCATGCGTATATCCATGTAGTATCTTGCTCGCATTCATTGAGGACAATGCATGAAGTAGGTGTGGGGGGTGTTTTACGTGTGTACATAGTCGAGTCTTTTTCCTTTGGTTTTATTTTCTTTTGTTTGTACTGCTAGGGTCATGTTAGTGTGCCGCATTTAACATTGATATATCTGCTTGCCATGATCCTTGGGTGACTTGTCTTCTTTTGCTTGCCTAGTGCTTTAAAATTTTCACATTTCTCTCAAAATCTTCATGTGTTTGCGAAAGAAAATGTTTCGTGGGTTTTGTGTGTGTTTAGCATGTACGAAACCGTTGAGAGGCAAAGTAAAAAGACAGCTCCCAAAATTGTCTTGAACTTGATGCATTAGGATATCTTGTTTATCGGCTTTAGGTCTTATCGAGTCGTTAGGATGCACCCTGGTTTTCCCTCAGGGGGCATGTAATCATAGGGTTTCTGTACTCAAACATTTAAAGAAGTCCACCCTGAACCTAATGAGTCAATAATTCATGTGTGTTAGTATAAGGAAGTTTGTCGTAGTCAAGGGCCTTAATCTCTTTTTGTGAAACTTTAGTGTAGGAGTTTTGGTTCCCATGTAGATAAATAAATAAGTGGTGTTCTCTCTTCTCGCACGGCTCCTATCACTCGGGAAAGTAGGTCTGTAGGGACTTTGTGCCTGGTGCTTTCGAGTCATCTGACTTGGGATGCACCGACCGAACTCCCGTTACACGGGTGGTAGGGATCACCCTATGTGGAGATTTGGGGAAAGGTGTATGTGATAGTGTAAGTCCTCATCGGCAATGATGCACGAAACCTGACCCTGGGAGAATCAAACACCAACCAATAAAATGCTCCAAAGAAAAAAAAAGAAAAAAAAGAAAGAAAAAAAGTGTCAAATAAGAACCAAAATGGACTTTACACATTGTATCACATTCAGAAGTTAAGGTTGCCATGTCTTTCACTTAAGTCCTTAACTAACTCTCACGAAAAACTCATTAGGCTAGGTGTGTGGACCGATTACATTTATAGAGTCGACCCGTATTATTACCGCATCCCATGATCGACAAAATAAATCCAACAAGTCGTGTGGTTAGATTGATTAATGCATCTTGTTCGGATTTTGTGGGTGTATCCGCTGAAAACCCTCAGGAGACAACACTCCTCCACCTTGGAGACAAGGAGGTTTAACGGCTTGTTGCACGTGCTAAGTGCAACCGTGATTCCTATGAAAGTGAGTTAGGATTTCTTGTTTTCGTATGCTCTTCTTTTTATTTGTTTTGCTTGGGACTAGCAAAAGTTAGCTGTGGGGATATTTGATTGACATCATTTCATGCTTATATTTGTATCTTATATCCATTATCTTTCACCTAAACAATGCTATGTCACGAGTTTTATGTTTAGTTTTCAGGATTAAATAGATTTGAAGAGATGATGCATAAAAGGACCCAAAAGCTGGGAAAAAGGACTGAATTGTGAGATCTAGGGACCAAGATGCAAGGGAGAAGGACCTGAACGCAAGACAGAAGGACCTAAGAGCAAAACAGAAAACTCCACACCATCATGGGGAGTATTTTGGCAATTCTATTCGGGTCGGAGCTCCAATAAACGAAGTAGATGCATCCAAGACCACCAAATACACTAAGAAAAGCCCAATACAAATTCCAGATGGATCCGGACTTTATAGACCGCCAATTGGCGGTCCAAGACCGTTAATTGGCGGTCTGTTTTGGCCCAAATCCGCTAAGATTTCTCGTGGACATGTATTAGTGTTTGTTTAGGCTATATTTGGTATTGGTTTAGTCCCACATCGGGGGATTGTCCCGGATTAACTTTTTCCATGCCTATAAATAGAACTCTTCACCTCCTATTGTAATCACTCCATATTTTAAGTGGCTATTCTTCCTACTAAAAGTGAGGCCTTGAAGCACCCATTAAAGTAGGAGGATGCTACTTTTAATGTGAGTCATTTTAATAAAAGTTTTTTTATTATGTTGTTTGTTTTATGTTTCTTGTTTTGCTTTGCTTAATCTCATTTCATTAGTTTTATTAGCTTAGTTAATATGCTTTCTTTGTTTAGTTTAATAATTAGTATAATGTTTAGTGAGTAGTTCCATCCCCTTTGGGGGGTGGAGTAGATGTTCATACATGCATTAAAGAATGAAATGAATGCTTTATTTTTCAATGTGTTGATAAAACATGAATGTATGCTTGCTTGTTTAGGATAGAATTTATAACTTGATGAGTTTTGCCAAAATGATTAGACACCTCTCATGCTTGTTTAGGTTCTAAAATAAACATCTTGCATATGTAAATGTTAATCAACTAGGTTGGTGAATAGATTGATAGGTTTTGCCATAACATTTAGACACCTCCTATGCATGATAACACCACCGTAATTTGTGCTTAAAGAATGTGTTCAAAACCCACCTCTTTGCTTGTGTTCACTCACTCCACCCCTTAGGGGTTTTCCCATTTCTGTATTCCAACATTCTTCTTTTGTTCTTAGTTTAGTTGTTATTTCATTGTTTGTTTCTTTCGTTCGCATTTCTTACTTCTTAGCGTAGTTTAATGTAGAGTAGCATAATCAATCTTTCTCCCCCAATTTTCGCCACTTGATTTCTGATAAACAAGAGGCTGCTCACCTCCCTGAGGACGACCCATACTTGCCACCGCTTCATCGCGGCCGTGCACTTGCGGTTTAAATTAAAACGTTCAACACCACATAATGACATGTCAGACGTCTTCGCTTTCTTGGTGCCGAACCATGTAATTAGGGCTGAGCAACTGGTCCGACCTGGACCGAACGGAACCGGATCGGCTCCGGACCTCGGATTGAAGACTGGACCGGTCCGGTCCAAAATCGGTTTTTTACCTTGAATTTTTTAAAAAATAATAATTCAGACCGGTCCGGACAAAATTGGACCGGAACCGAATTGACTCCGGATCTCGGACCGAAACCCGGACCGATTTGGACCGGACCCCTACATGTAATAGTGTTAATATACTATTCTTTGTATCTATGCCTATATAAGAAAAATAGCAGTATATGAAAAAACCCATTGCAGTGTCTCATCTAACGTACAACGTTATAATTGTGTTTGCCCTCTTATATATATTCTGCTTCAAATAAAGGTGTGGCATGTAAAATAGGTAAATCTGGAATGGTTTTGAGATGAATAATAATATAATATTAGAAAATAATTTTGGGAGGATAGTACGTATCTGAAGCAAACCCTTTGTGAAATATATAATTCAAATTGATTTAAGCATTAAATCAAGAGTTGGAGAAATAAAGTTTTAAAAAAATTATTGGATACATCAGATATGAAGCACTATTTCCAGAAGTCTCTTGATATTTGATTTTTTTTTTGTGATCAGTACCAATGGTCTGGGAACGCCTAGGCGGTTGTGCGACTGCCCAAGTCTGGGCGATTTTTTTTTAATTTTAATTCAATTAAATTTTATAAAATAGATAAAAAATCAGAAAAAATCGGGAAAAATAGGAAAAATGCACAAATATTATCTAAAAATACGATACATGTTTAGGCTTCGAAACGACACATAGTTCCTCGACCAAGGTCTCACTAGGCACCCCTTCTATCCACATAAACACTTAGGTATACAATTTATTGCTTAGTAGTACGATTACAAAGGTAACTCAGAGTTCATACAATAGCAGATAAGAGAGAAATTAGAATTACAAGCTAACTAACTAATTCCATTGGACACATTGATCTAATGTCCAACTGGGAACCATATCATATCCTCCACCACCATCAGAGTCGTTGGAGTGGTTCTCGTTCGGATTGTCGACGTAGACATCATCTTTTTAGTTTCTTCATCGTCGGATTGGACATATTGCTCGTCGATGTCCATCGGTGGTTGAGAACTCGATGCACCTAGATCTCTAGAACTAATGTGAACGATGACATCATCCATGCCAATACCTAATAATGGCGCGTCAGATGCAGTGGAACACCGCTTGTCAGATGCAATGGACATGGATCGAGCAAGGCGTCTCCGTGAAGAAGAATGTCCTAAAACTGCTACCTCGGCATCGGCCCACGTAAGCTCCTCTCCAGCGAAGACCGGATCTTCAGTTTCTACCAACCATTGATGCTCGTCGAAGAGATCGTAGTCCACACTGATGGGGTCATAAAATCCGTTCTTCTCCATCCTTTGCTGAAACCTTTGCCTTAACTTTTGGTTGTAGTTCACATACACCAAGTCATTCATCTTCTTCACAGCCAACCTGTTCCTTCTCGTTGAGTGCAACTGCTCGAAGACACTCCAATTCCGCTCACAACCTGATGCCGACCATGTCAATCCCAACACCCTCAGGGCCAACCTCTGTAATGCGGTCTCTCCGATGTCTGCGCCATAAGATTGCCACCAATCGATAGGTCTTCTTTTCGTCCTTTGTCTGACGACCATATCCCTCGAGAATATTCTGAGGGAGTTCTTGTAACGATCAAGTAGACCGCAAATCTTGTCTTGTTCTGCAGGAGTGGGGACGAGCCGCTCTACGACATCCATGAATCCAGGCATATGCTCATTAAAAGCTACATTTCGATCCTGAGGTGGGACGGAGAAGAAGGTACCAGGGTTGAGTAAGAAACCAGTTGAGTGTAGCGGTGAGGACATCATCTTCCCTGGACCCCACCTAGTGTCGATGAGGTCGATGACTTGCTTGTACAACCTCGGGTTTCCGTCAAAGTTCGTCATGATTTGTTCTTTGGCTTTCTCCATTGCGTCACACAGATATCCCATCGGTGGTTTCTCATCGCCGTCAACAAGTCTAAGAACCTGGACCATTGGTTGTGAGGCCTCCAGT
The DNA here is from genome assembly GCA_963682175.1 of Triglochin maritima. Classification (NCBI taxonomy): domain Eukaryota; kingdom Viridiplantae; phylum Streptophyta; class Magnoliopsida; order Alismatales; family Juncaginaceae; genus Triglochin; species Triglochin maritima. The sequence continues at coordinate 33,909,406 of OY821772.1, forward strand.
GCCTTCACGACGTTGGTCCAGAAACCACTTTGTAGAATGGTCTCAGCAACTTCAGTAGAGATCTCATTCTTTTTCTTGTTCTTTATCAAACTTGCATTAGGATCGTTGTACTCCGGGGAAACAACAAAGACTCGGAGTCTGTCTTTCTTCAGAAACAACCTTTGCAAAGTCAGAAAGGCGGTGGCAAATCTCGTGACAGCAGGGCGTAGTAGGTTCCCTTCAATGACAATTCAGATCCTGTTCAACAACTTGACAGAGCTGTTGAAATGTTTGACGATCTTACAAGCTAAAACAATAGTCTTCAAAAACAACTTGCCAATATCCTCCAAGATGAGATCGATGCAATGCGCTGCACAGGGAGTCCAAAACAATCTTCTTCTTTTTTGCTGCAACATCCTACCGGCAAGTACGTACGCGGCGACGTTGTCGGTGACCACCTTAACAACGTGTTCTTCGCCAATCTCGCCAACTACCTTGTCCATCAGCTTGTACAGGTAGTCTGCGGTGTGAGAGTGACTGGAAGCATCTACAGACCTCATGAACATAGTACCTGTTGGACAATTTACTAGAAAATTGATTATATTCCTACCGGACCTATCAGTCCAGCCATCTGTCATCAACGTGCACCTGTATGTTGCCCAATCTTGTATGTACGACTGTAGTATACCTCTAGTGTAGTCAATTTCCTGTTTAAGGCACGAGTCACTAACTTCATGATACATCATGGGTTTAAGTCCGGGTCCGTAAGTACAAGTAGCGGATATTGCTTCCTTCCACTCAGACGTCCTTACAGTGTTGAATGATATACTACATCTATAGAAAAGCCTAGACCATTTTTGATTAATTGTTTTCATATCTTCTTTTTTAAAGGTTCTTTCGATGGTTGTTTGTTGGGGCCGGAAACCACATCCTTCCCACGTCCGCAAAAAGGTCCCCACAAACGTTGTTTTTGTCTCTTTCGACCAGGAACGGGGTGAGGACGGGAGGTTGGGGTCCGAGCAGAACCGGAACCCGACCCGGTTTCCAGATCAAATTTTATGTTTTCTCTGTCTACATAATCATCAAGACATACATTTTCGTTTTGCACATTGAACTATAAAAGTAACAATTTACCGTATAAAAGATTAAACCGTATTTTGCACATTGAACTATAAAAGTAACAATTTACCATTCAAAAACAATTATTTTGTTTCAATCATTAAATTTTCAACTATAATTAGTATTTTGGGTATGTGAAAAAATCGTAAGGGTTGCGATTGTCGTTTTTTGATTAAGGTGGTCGAGCGACGGGAGCGTGAATGATGTGTCGTAGTTTCTAATAGTACTCATGGTCAACACAACCACATGCTTGTAATTTATCCAGAGGGTCACCGACGGATCATTTGTCTTAGTCATGTGGTTAAAGAAATATTCAGTTTCTACACCAGGTAGTACAATATCAGTACTTATATTGGATTATGACGGATGAAGAAATTAATGTCGTCACTCACGTATTTTTGGCACATCCGATGTCAGTTCAGTTGTTACACACATACCCTTTCGTAATCTGCATGAATTCGACATACAAAATGAACAAGTACAAGATGCCTTTGTTCGAGATGGTTGGGGTGACACCAACAAACATGACCTTTCTTGTCGTCTATGCGATTATGAAGGATGAGATCGAGTCTAGTTACCAGTGGGTGTTGCAGAAGTTGCGAGATCTGTTATTGGGTAGTGTCACCTCGACTTTAATAATAACAGACCGGGAGTTAGGGCTTATGCGACCAGTGAGATGTTTTTCCTGAGTCTGTCTTTTTACTTTGCACCTGGCATATCAACAAAGACGTATACAACTACGTATACAACGTATTCGGCAAGAACAAGCAGTTTGCAAATAAATTGAAGTGTGGAAAGTGGAGGAAAGTCATGCTTTCTACTTCAGAAACCGAGTATGATAGAGTTGTCCGTAATATGAAAGATTCTTTTCATTCTTGGCCAACTATCACGGAGTATCTGGAAGACACGTAGTTAGTGCATAAATAATAGTTTGTGTTGAATTGGACGAACAAAGTCCTTCATTTCGGAAACACTACGAACTTTAGTGTCGAAAACACTCATTCGACTCTGAAAGAATGGATCACTACATCGACTGCAGCTCTGGACACTCTTTTCGATTGCGTGAACGCGACGCAACTATTGAAATGCAGCTGACGAATATTCGAAACTTTCTTTAAGAGTCGAGACATCGAAATTTGACTAGCTACAGAAATGCTTTGTACAAGCATATAAATGGTCGAATTTCGCAGCACTGCTTGTCATTATTGTGTGAGGAGTTGCAGAAAATGCCGGGCTTAAGCAATCAAGTTGAATATCACCATGGGTGTGCTTTTTTGACATCACGTGAGATTCCTTGTGCATCTACCATGCACGATTGTATTGAGTCTGGAGAAAGAATTCATTTAGAGCAGATTCATCCATTCTGGAAAACACTTGTCATTGGAGAATGAGTCGAGATGCCAGAGTTTGTGGATCAGTCATCACAAGAGGACGAGCATTTTTGGTACCGCGTTGATGAGATTTCGGGGAGTGACCCTGCAATAATTCATAGTGACTCTCGTGTTTTATACGCGTAATTACACCCCGATCAGTCGAACTATCTAGAGCCCGCAGAAAATACTAAGATACAAGGTCGACCAAAGGGAAAGTCGACACGTCGGGAGCCGAGTAGCTTTGAGTATGCTGAGCGAAGTCGTGGTCAATCTTCTAGTAGTCGGAGCAGGGGTCATTGTCGATCTTCTAGTTCGTCTCGATCGTCCATAAACATGAGTACAACATCTGGTATGACGACATATTTGCTGTTATTATTATTACTTCGTTGTTTGTTTTTTCAGTAAACATGTTCTTCCTGCTATTATATATAACTTTGCTATTTTTTCATCCTGTAGTGTCCTGACGGATTCTTTACATGCCGACTACAACTCATCATCCAAATCGTGGCCGGAAATGCCCAACTGTCTGTTTCACGCCTTTATGAAGTCATCCCAACCTTCACATGCAGATCTCGTCTCCTCATTCGGCATCTGGTCGCTATAATCCAAAATCGGTTGTGTAAGCCGTATCGCCATACTCATCCACTGGATATAACATCAAAATAAATCTACATCAACAAGAAAAACAAAATATACAATACAAATAAAAAATAATTTCGACAAACTTACCGCATCGCCACATGTCCTATCTAGTGGTCTCTCAGGTCTCGGGGCGGTACCGTGCACGGGAACTGGATGTGAGCACCTACCGAACCAATCTAAATAATCTGCATGACAAGTGGAGGGGTCGCGGCTACGTGTGAGATTGCCAAAGTGAAGTGGGTCTCCTCTTGGAAATGTCCTCCAAACCGATTCTGCGCTTGAAGTGCTGTACTTGACGTCGTACGTCGTCGCAGTCGCAGACCGCACTACATGCTCTGATGTCGGGATGTCAACCGGGATAACCTGAATGTACACTAACTGACGCAAAACGCGATCAGGGAAATAAGACTCCATGATATCCAGATAACGAATAACACCCATCAATAAAATCCTTGGCACAACCGCAGCAGCCTCAGGACCATAGGGCAACCACTTCACCTAAACGTCCACACGTTAATAATAATAATAATTTAAATAAATGTGAATGATATAGAGTTTTATACGTGCGATGTAGTCATCTGATCTAGCCATCTACGAATGAAATGGAGTCGCCCCTCGCTCTTATCCTGGGTCCGGATAGCCCATATACGCGAATGAGGATGACCCGACTCAATGATTTTCCGTTCCCAATGCAGGCAGAAAGGTGGAAAATATTCATATATCCAAGCCCCGCAGCAACGTAAGACAACCCGCAAGACCAGAACAATCAGCACGACTCGCTATCCTTAACTGGCGATACAAGTATGCAAACGTCGCCAACCCCTATGAGTATTGACTAATGGTATTTGAGTCTCTAGCCTCCAATAAGTCGCGTGGTCTGACTCTGCAACCGCTATGGTCGACAAACAAGACGCATCCGAGCAGAAAGAACATGTAGGCACTAAAATACGTATCCTCTGTCCGCGGTGGTCGTCCTTGTCTGCATAAAAGTCGTCAACTATATCGATGCTAACACCATCGCCACTCCCAAATGAGCTATCCCTCCCAAGACCATCGACCCTCACCCTCAGCAACTTTGATACATAACTCTTCAGCTTAGGCATCGATGCCTGAGCACTGACCATACGACACTCAACATGAATGCGCAGAATCTGGAAGACGTCATGCAACATGATTGTCATCTCTCCGAAAGGCAAATCGAAAGAGTTGGTGTCAGACTGCCACCGCTCCACAAATGCAGAAATCAACGACATATCAAGGCAGGGAAACATGTTGTAAGGCAAGTGACCCAATCCGCTATCAGTAATGGCCCCCGTGATATCATTGCTTAAAACTGAGTGCCACCCCTCAAATGTAGTACATGCTCTGTGCCGATTTTGACAGTTTAGAACCTTTCGATCCTCGCCCTCCCAAATGCGTCTGGCAATGTGGTCTCAGAAACTTAGAATGACGCTGCCATTTAAAGGACCACCGAGCATCACACCAGTCACGATTCCAAAATCGTCCTCAACCCTATTCTTCTTCTGAGCTCGTGCATCTACAATGCACGAACTCGAATCACCGGTCACAAACCTACCACCTCTACCTTTCCGAATGACCCGCTCAGCAGAAGAAGAACTACCATTTCACCCCCGTCCTCTACCATACTGCTGCCTCTCCTCCTCCTGCCGCTTCAACTTCAACCCATACCAACCCCCATCATCACTCTCGTCGTCACTCTCCGCCTCATCCAAATCCTCCTCGTCGTCGAAAGAATCCTTATGTGTCTGATGACGACGTAAATTATCCCTTTCCCTCCTAACCGAAGTGGATATACCGCGTCTACGTGGATGACGAGGTGCTAACTCGTCGTAAGTATGTACATTGCGTAAAGGTATGAATTTTCCTCTTCCTCCACGGAAACCTGATGAATATTAATTAAATTTTAGAAATAAAATGTTGTTAAATGGATTTAAGCATCTAACAAATTTATTAATTATTTTGAACTAATTATCAATTAATACTAATTATTACTTATAAAAAAAGAGGGAGTGAGCGTCTGCGGGAGACGTCTCTCCCATGGGGGGGGGGGGGGCTCCCGCGGACGCCCACCCAATTTTTATATATTTAAATTTAAATAAATGAGATATTTTACGAGATTCGAGTGCACGACGATGTCCGCTGACTCATTTTCTGGCCTCCGAGACATTCTTCTTGATGTTTATGAGAGGAAGATGAAGAGAGAGTGGTGGTGGGAGAGTGAAATGAGGTATATATAAGTAGTAATGAGAGAAAGTCAAAACGATAATTCGCACAAACGATTTAAGTAATTTTGGGGTGACGTTTAGCAGTTCCGAAAATTAAACTTAAATTTTGCTGCATCCAACAACTTGTTCAAATTGGTGGAATGCTTGTGGAGAATATGACCGGAGATACGAGGTTGAAATTATTTGATAGTGAATATTATCTAGAATACGACTTTACTAATTCATGTATTGAAGATGACTACAGATATTGAAAATAATTTTCTTTATCAAACTTTTCCGTTATAACATATGTACAAATTTAGATAATAAACAAGATGAATACTTGTTGGGTGAATTGATTGGATGTCATCAAGAAACAACGAAATTGGATTTATACAATCTGAAAAGAATTATTCCCTCTAGTACGATAAAAGTATCAAAATACTTGTTCTCATGTCATTAATTTTTTTTTCCAATGTGATTCCGTTAGCAAATTGTTAATTTTTCGTTAACGTCCGCTACATATATTAATATTTAATGAAAATTTTGCAGAATCACCATGAATGAACTTAGAATTCATAAATTTCCTTATATGTGTTGTACAAATTATAAAATTTAGTCGAATAATTTATGTATACCCTCTCTGGTTTCTATCTTTCTTCTCTCGTCTCTTCTTTTTCTCTAAATAAACTTAATGGCTTATTATTAAAATAATGAAATCCGATAATTTTTGATAAAAACATTTTTATAATAATATTTATTTTTTATATAAAATAATTTTTTTCAAAAAAATAATAAATTTGAAATCAGATAAAAATTATTTTTTTGAATTTGTTTTTAAGAAAATTAATTTTTTTCGGAAAAATATTTATGTAAAATAAAATATTTATTGATAATAGTTGTTTTGGATGACATAAATCTTATTTCGTTGTTTCTTGATGACACCCAAGCAATTCAGTAATACTTGTCTAATAAGTCAAATCCAAATTTGAACCTTGGCTAATCATTATGGTCAACTTATCTACGACTCCAAATCGCTTTAAACCAACGAAATTTACCAAAACTCTACTTATTAGAGTTTCTACAGATCTTGTTGCAGCTCAGCCGCTCAAGCCTAGTTCATGGTAAGTGCAACTTTTAAGAGCCGCTGTCGTTGATAAAACTTCTTTCAATTTCTCTTCCCACGTAAAACCATGTTGGTTAATAGATCAAGCTGGTTAATTGAAGCCTGGTTTAATCTAACTTTATTTGAAACGCACCCTTAATTGTCACCTGTACTTACTAGTATTAAATATTACGATTTTTTGCATACATGTTGCTAAAAAACATTTTTTTGTGTGCAAAACATGATTTTTAATCACAAAACCTTTCTTATGCACAGACAACACAACAAAACAACGTCCTTTTATCTATATGCTTGTGTGATTGGATTAGTGGGTAACAAAAGAATTCATCCATGTACTTGTTAAATTCGTCCCCAAATACTCACTCTAATCAAGGAGATCATATTTTTCTTGTCAAAAAAGAAAAATTTCAACCCAGAAATAATATATGTTACTCCAACCCAAAACAATATATTCTCCATGGATTTTTTTTAGAAATTTTCCTACTTAAAAATTATATAAGTGTCATACATATTTTTTGGTTTTTAAATATTTAGATTAAGGCAATAAATATCAATTTTGATATTTTAATGAGAAAAACAAATTCCTCGTATTTTATCTTCAATTCAAATACTAATTACCTATAGTTTTGTTAAAATGTATATTTGTAGTTAAAAACTTTAATTTAAAATTTTAACAAAATCCTTACAAACGGATTTTTAACGTGGAAAACCTCATTGACCTGAAAGACAAAACCACGAGGCAAATCGACACCTAATACACTATGTAATTGATTGACATCATTTCATGCTTATAATTGTACCTTATATCCATTATCTTACACCTAAGCAATGCTACGTGACGAGTTTTATGTTTAGTTTTCAGGAATAAAGAGGTTTGAAGAGAAGAGCCATGAAAGGACCCAAAAGCAGGAAAAAGGACTCAATTGTGAGACCTGAGGACCAAGATGCAATGGAGAAGGACCTGATCGTAAGACCGAAGGACCTAAGAGCAAAACAGGAAACTCCACACCATCATGAGGAGTATTTTGGCAATTCGATTCGGGTCGGAGCTCCAATAAACAAAGTAGATGCATCAAAGACCAACAAAGACCACCAGGAAAGCCCACAACCAAAACCAACTCGATCTGGATCATATAGACCGCCAATTGGCGGTCTTGGACCGCTAATTGGCGGTCCATATGTCTCCAGATTCGCTAAGATTTGTGCTGGGCTTGTATTAGTGTATTCTTAGTCTATTTTTGGTATTGGTTTAGTCCCACATCGGGGGATTATCCCCGATTAGCTTTTTCCATGCTTATAAATAGAACTCTTCACCTTCCATTGTAATTACCCATTGCTTGGTGGCATTCTCTCTACTAAGGAGTGAGCCTTGAAGCAAAAACTCAAGGTGGAGATGAATGCTACCTTCAATGTGAGTCATTTGTTAATAAAATAATTCTTCTAGTTTATTTTAATCTTGTCTTTTAATTTGTGCATGTTTGTTTAGTCTTTCCTTTCCTTTTATGTTTCTTTAATGCTTCTTGCCTTCTTAGTTAACTTTCATTTCAGTATTATGCTTTCTTTTGTTAATATAGTTAGTGTAATGAGTAGTGAGTAGTTCCATCCCCATTTGGGGGGTGGAGAAATATGTGATATAATCATGTAGTGTATTAAGTGTGTGTTATCTTTATCCCTTGAGCTTTATATGATTTCCATAACCATCTAATGGGTTTTTACTCTTATCTTTGATATGCTAATGCTCTTGAATGAAGCTTAGCTTATGCTTTGATTAGTGGACCTATTTTATGGGGAATGATAAGGTTAGGATATGGATGAAGTTAATATTGGAAACACAATTTGTAGTGTATGTGCTCTTGTTGCCTTTACCTTAGCTAATGTCTTGTATGTTTTAATGATGTAGTGAAATCTTAATTCATGTGGAGGCATAGTAGGGTATAGTCTTTATACTTGAGTTCATTTAGCTTCATTCCAATTATTGTCTTGTATGTTTTAATGATGTAGTCTTATCTTAATTCATGTGGAGGCAAAGTTGGATGTAGTTTTATGATTTCATGCACTACATGTTGTGAGGAGCTTAATGAACACACACACTTCTTTATGTTCACATTATTTCTCTACCCCCTTTGGGGTTTAGTTTTCTTGCTTCTCTTCCATTTCCACTTGCACCTTAGTGTAGTTTAGTGTAACCAACCTTTCTCTCCTTCTTTTTACCTCTCGCCTTCGAACAAACCAATCGTCGACACACCTCCCAGTGGACGACCCGTATTTGCCACCGCTTCAACGCGGCCGTGCACTTGTGGTTAAATATAAAACGATCAATCAGTAATCAACAAGTTACAAGTGTTCCTTTTTTTTTCAAAGTTGTACCAAAAACTTGAGGAATTTATTACAAGAAGAGAGTTACAAAGTTACCTTGATTTGAGTTAGACCCAAATCAACCCCACCATGAAACTTTTGAAAACAAGTTGGAGAAACCCTAGATTCAACTTGTCTCCCACAAGATGAATTTGTTCACGTAGTGTTGGTGTTAAAAAGGAACTTGGAGCGAATGCCAAACTTCTTATTTTTTACCTTTCTACTTTATCCACCTTTTCTCCTCTCCTAATCTCTCTCTATTCTTCTTGAAAATTGACGACTATAACTCCCACCCACACCGACACGTGTGGCTTTAGGGCAGGATGCCTAAGTGGGTTGGACCCATCGTGAACCCATCACAAACGCTATATTCTTGGAGGATAAACAGAAGTTCGAAAGAATAAACTTGCGCCCAAAACCAACCAAACTATAATGGGATTTTTGTTGGTGCACTTCCAAAAGTGTCTTATTAGACCTTTGCACATGTATAGTATTTTATTGGTCAAGTACACTTGCAAACTTGATTAATTGTCTTTGGTGCACTTCCTTATTAATAGTCGTTAACGACCGCTAGTAACGTATGGGTATCAATGAACCGATTATATATAGTTCGGTCCACCATTGTGGGAGTCCAGTAACTATAAGGAAGATTTTGTTGGCTGGGTATTGGTGGACAAAAAGAGATTTGGTTGACCGTTCTTTGAGTCGAGTAACTATAAGGAAGACTCTGTTAGTTGGGTATCAGTGGACCGAATGAGGTTCAGTCAACCGTTCTTCAAGTCCAGTTGCTATAAGAAAGACTCCGTTGGTTGGGTATGAGTAGAACGAATGGGGTTCAGTCGACCATTCGTATATATGTTCCACGAAATCTCCCCATCTCCAAAAGCCCCTAATTACCTTCTTCCACGAAATCACCATCTCCCCCAATACCCCAATTTGTTATGGACTTAGTTTGGACGAATTTTTCTTGATCATATTTAGATTGTAATTGATAGGTTATTGAATGGTTGATGGTTTTGAATGTCTTATGAATTTGGTTTGGATGAATTTTCTTGATCATATTTCGATTGTTATTGAAAGGTTATTGAATGGTTCTGATTGTGTTATGGACTTGGTTAATTTGGATGAATTTTTCTTGATCATTTTTGAATTCTAATTGACAGGTTATTGAAGGGCCATTGGCGTTATTGAGCGATTAATGTACTTGACAGTTTACTAAATGTTTCTCAATGTCTTATGTCTTGATCAAATATTTCTTAAAAATATTATGATAATGTTACATTTTTGATCTTATAAAACAAGATCAAGAATGGTCGATCGAACCTCATTCGGTCGACCGATACCCAACCAACAGAATCTTCCTTATAGTTACTGGACTCGCACAACGGTGGACTGGACTATATTTGGTCCATCGATACCCATACGTTACTAACGGTCGTTAATTAAAGATTCAGTGGAAATACACCAAAACAATTAATCAAGTTTGCAAGAGTAGTTGACCAATAAAAAACTACATGTGTGCAAAGGTCCAATAAGACAATTTTAAAAGTGCACCCAAACAAAAATCCCAAACTATAATCCTACATATTTGGGATGTAATTAAGAATTAATGGAAACCAAACTTAAATCTGCAAATTGCTAATGAAGAAACTAGAAAGATCATAAAACCATATACGTTTTTTGTTCACAGGAAGGCTCTTTTCGGAATTACAAACAAGCTGCAGGTTGGGCATCCTCATCTACGTTGAATGTCCAGAGAAATTTATTAAAAGTGACCCATATTCATGGCCATTTGAAATATCAGAGAGTCTCTGCCTAGGTGAAAATGTGGATTTCGCAGCAATGTCGTCATCTATAGTGGATATGTTTTTACTCTTCTGCTGTGTTTCTGACTTAGGTTTCTCGTCAGATATCTCCAGAACGGGGCTAAAAGATGCTGGTGCATTGACATGCTGCTCGTTCATATCAAGTTTTCTTTGGTTACATGGTAAAGGGGGGCGTTATACAAGGTGACCCTACCACGTCGGTTACACATCCGACGTGATACACCACTCTATAACGTCGGTTTTAAGCCACAAATGACCGACATTAAAGACCTGTGTTTTTAAAATAATTCACACCATACCAAGTCGGTAATACAACCGACGTGATAGTGTTCCCTATCATATCAGTTTCTAACAACCGACGTGGTAGGTTACATTTTAATTTTTTTAGAAAAAATAATTCGAACATTACCACATCGGTTGTGTTTGTCACCGACGTGATAAACCACGCTAAAACATCGATCACGCCATAAAACCGACGTGGTAGTGTTCAAATAATGATAAAAAAAATATTGAAAATATCTTACGACGTCAGTTGTGTATAAAAGCCGACGTTGTAGGGTATTTCTTTTGATTTTTTTCATATTTCTTACTATTTATTTGAAGCCTATAGTTCAGATTCAACCCTTGGAATTCATATTCAGTCCAGCAACATTCACAACAAAGTATCACAACATTCATATCTAGTTCATATGTAACATACAAATGCACCTAATTAATACTACAATAGGCAAACAAGCAACTATTACTATGAAGCTTAACTTCAATGTGAATCTGCAACAATAACTTTACTTGAAATTGAACCTTTATTTTCGACATTTTTTGCTCATAGGATCCTCAATCCATATTCCTTCATGATGATCATCTTAGAGAAGTAGGTTGTTAACAGTTCTGTCGTCATCGAGAGATTTAAGTTCAACTACTTCTGCAAATGAGGAATTTCTCCAAACGACTTGTCGTTTCCTTCTAAAACTACCAACCATTCATTAGCACACAAGTCTGTTACATAGAAAATCCGTTTGTTTGAGATGCCAGAATCAAATGATCTTCCTTAAAACCTTGTTTTTTAAGGTTCACCAAAGTAAACCCCAACTCATCGACTTGAAGACCGTTCTTATTGTCCACCAACTTGCATTTAAATACAACAACATTAAATTTAGTAAAATTCAGGTCCCATATTTCTTCAATCTGACCATAATAAGATATATTGACATATATGAGATTTCCATCTTTCGAACTAGAAATGTGCAACGATTCAACTACCAAAGTGACCCCAATATCCTGCATTGTGCCTTTGTCCTCCTCCATTTTGGTATAGAAAGAAAAGACATTTATATCATAACCATTATAAGATGTCACTACAGGATTAGGTCTATATTGTAGGATCGTGAGGGTCTCTAATTCTAATCACTTTTAAGCTAATTACCTACTTGTTTAATCAATCAAAGATATACAGTGGAATTCAAACAAAACAAGCAAGTAAGGAAGAGGATAATGCAAACCACAAGGAACACAGGGGGATTTTACAGAGGTTCGGCCATCCACCTACATCCTCTCTTGTAAGCTCCGCTCGGATCACCGAGTTCCGCTCACGATTTCACTAACCACTCCCCGTTCCGGGCCGGGAGAGAACGCCTTTACAACACAAGCACCGCGAACACCCTCGCTTGCTTGACCTTCTTCCTCTCACAATCCGAGAGGGAACGCTTCGGGTTTCACCAAAATCCTTACTTCTTGAACAACCAATGAGTGGGACAACACTCTCTAAATATTGAGCACACTTTGAGTATGATTTGGAAATGATCAAATGTGTGGAATTTAGGCTTAGAGTGTAGGATTGGGGAAATTGGAGCTTGGAGCTAGTGTATGTGACAAATGGAAGTGTGAGAGATATATAATTGTGTCAAGGAAACTCTTATTTATAAGCTCCTAAGGTATTATAGCCGTTGGGGTTGATTGGGTAAGAGTTGGTGTAAGATACACAAAACAGAAACTTGCAGGACCCAACTATGGATAAATTCGGTCAACCGGATCGGTAAGTTTGGTCGACCGTTTGACAGTTTTGGACACGGTTCGGTCGACCGGTAAAGGAACGGTCGACCGCCCAAGGCTATATCTGGGGTACACTTAAGTGATCGGTCGAACACCGAATATGGTTCGGTCGACCGATTCACACCAGGCACTTTGGGGTTGACAAACAAGATTAAGTTCGGTTGATCGAAGCATGGTCCACGGTCGACCGAAAACCGACACACACTTTGGGTTTGTCAAGTCTTCTATGTTCGGTCGACCGAACAAGGTCCTCGGTCGACCGATACATAAAATATATTTGAGGTATTTTGAGATAATACAAATATGACCGTTGGGTATATACGACAAAACAAACGGTCGGAAATTTGTTGATACTCGATCGACCGAAAAGGTCTGAACGGTCGACCGAACTTGGGAAGTTAAACACTAACTGGATATATGATCAACTCGGTCGACCGAATGTGGGCAGACTATTAAGGTATTGGTTTAGTGTTTTCCGGTCTAAGTTTGGGTGATCTATTGAAGTCCAAATTATGTAAAATTTTGTGTGTGACTTCTATAGGGAACCTAGTGTGTGTTTGAGTAGTTTTTAGCTCAGGTATGCTCAATTACACAAAGTTCCTAAGACTCAAAGAAATACAAATTACGTGTCTTCAAATGAGCTTGATTACATGTCTTGACTTGAATTCCTTTCTTCCTTGAGTTTTGATCACCTGTAGAGGTTAGCACAAAGCAATATATATGCAATGCAACATGTGTGCTACTCTACATGATCACAATTAAGATTAGGTTGATTAAATCATCAAAACATAGATTAAGGCCAAAAAGCAAACATATATGCCAACCACTTCAACTTTTCAAAAAAATCACGGTTGTACGCAGTTTCCCCAAACCAATCAACGAAAGTTTTACTGTGAGAATTTATTACTTGTTGATCAGTCCACGTAGGGTGTTTTTCCTTTACTATGGTCATGTGCTCATCTAAATAAGGTTGGACTTCATAAGAATTGCACAGCACATATAAATACGCTTTCAAGAGATTGTCATCTTTTGGACTTGTCATCTTCATACCAGGCATACCTTTCGCTTCAATCCTATATTCATGTCGGTTGTTAGGAAGTCCGACACTCTTTGTATGAGTCAAGTACTCATTACAAAACTCAATTACCTCTTGGGCTATGTAACCTTCAACAATGCTCGCATCTGGCCTTCATCGATTGTTACAATAATCTTTCAACTCACCCATGTAACGCTCGAAAGGATACATCCACCTCAAAAATACCTGGCCAAGTAGTTTAACTTCTCTAACTAGATGAGCCACCAAATGAACCATAATGTAAAAAAAAGACGGGGGAAAGTACATCTCCAACTGACATATCGTAACAACTTCATTCTGCAACTTATCCAAATACTTTGGACCAATTACTTTTGCTGTAAATCATGTTGAAGAACAAACAAAATTTGATAATAGCATGTCTTACGTGTTTCAGAAAAATTGATCTAATAGCAACATGTAACAATTGCTGCATCAACACATGGCAATCATGAGACTTCAAACCAAGTAGTTTCAAATCTTTCATTGAAACAAGATTACTAATATTTGAAGAATACCCCTGCAGTACTTTGACACCATGTAGACACTGACACAAAGCTAATTTCTCATTTCTGGACAAAGTGTAACAAGCTACTGGTAAATACTTACGAGTACCCTTACTCTCTGGTGCTAGTGTTGCTCGAATACCAAGTTCAAGTAGATCAAAGTCTGACATTATATACATCTTTAGTCTTATCCGGTATTTTCAGAAGAGTTCCTAACAAACTGTCACAAACATTTTTCCGACATGCATCACATCAATAGAATGTCTGACTTCTAAGGTCTCCCAATAAGGAAGGTTACAAACATGCATCACATCAATACAATGTCTGACTTCTAAGGTCTCCTAATAAGGAAGGTTAAAAATGGATTTTTCTTTCAACTGCTCTTATCATTACTGCGTTTGTTAGTCTTGTCGAATTCGCATTGTATGTTCTTCACTCGTTCAAGAACTTAATTGTCTTACACTGATTTCCGTAGGGGGTTTCCCAAATTCCTGTATTCCATTAAATACGCTTTTGATTTTACGGTACAGATGGCTCATATGAAGAAATTTGGGATGACCAAGATATACTGTCTTGATGCTATGCACAAGTTGCAAAGAATACATGTTTTCTTCACAAATAGGACACACTTTGTATCCTTTCCCAGAATATACAGACAAATTTCCATGTGCAGGGAAGTCATTAATTGTGCAAAATATCATTGCAAGCATTGTAAATGTATGTTGACGGTGGGCATCCCAGACCTGCTCACCTTCATTCCATAATTTCTTTAAGTCATCCGTGAGGGGATCCAAATACACATCTATGTCATTGCTTGATTATTTTAGACCAGAAATCATTAAAGACAACATCCTGTATCTATGTTTCATGCTTAACCAATACGACATGCCACAAATTATTGCAAAATAGACAAATGTCTAAATCTTAATTCTAATAATTAAGAGAATAAATTCGGATTATTGCGTGCATGGATGCTCTGATACCACTGTAGGATTTCATGTTTAATTGTACATATATATTTTTGAAATTTTAATGCACAATAAGGATCAATTTACAATTTTTCTATGATTTATTTCATGCATGCATTATGGCTCTTCAAACTACACATGAAATAATCGGGTAGAAGTTGATCCCTCGATCCGGCACAATTGAAGGGAATGTGTTCTAAAAGTTTTACTTTTAAATGTCAATTATTATGAATTGAATGAGAAATCGTTTTTTTCCTTGTTTATGTTACTCGTCTTTTAGAAGTGTTAAAGAAGATGCTCTTGGTCCTTAACCGTAGAGCTCTAAAAGATATTGGTTTACATAAAACAAAAGATATTCACAATCATGGTAATTAACATGGAACATTAATTACCGAGTTAAGATTGTCGTGTTGGTCATAGATCATTGTAGCTCTACAAGTGAGTGACAGCACGGGTACACAAAAGAGGAAAATAGTACTTTTGTATACCGGATTGACCTAACAAGTAAAATATTATAGGAATGTGTTTCTGTATCATTAATATTTTACTGTGTCTTTGGTCCTTTGATATGAGACTTATATCTGATCACTTAAGGAATACTTAATTAGATCAGTGTCTTGAACTATCGATAAGTGTAGTGTAAAGGCATTGGTTGGTTAAGTACAACTTTTGTTGGAGAAGATAGTTAGTCAAAAGATTATCATTGCCCCTCTTAATTGAGTGATGATTTCAGTGGGCCCCTTGATAAAGCAAAGTTATAATGTGCACAATGTGATTTGAGTTAAGTCACATATTTATAACTAGCTTAAAGAGATCAAGAAATGAATACTAATACAAAGATGACACAATACTACTTTGTGTGTATTCTTAATATCATGAGGCAAGGGACGGACACAAGTGGTGTACTCCATCACTAAATGGATCAGGTTTTGGTTCGAGTGGAATTAAGATATCTAACTAATTGGGAGCTATAATGTGTAGCTAGATACCGCTTATAGCTTGTGATATTAAGTTCTTAATATCACTACCAACTTAGTCTAGATCCTCCCATAGGACACACCTCAAAAACCGGGAAACAAAAAGCTTGATTTTTGGTTCATACGATGAGTCGGGTTTCTTATAGAAAATATGACTCATGTGGTGAACGAGTAAAATCAATTATGTTGCATATAACATAATTAGAATCATGATAAATTCATATGAGATGCATATATTATGGGGTGCAATAATTTATTATTGCATAGGATAATATATTGCATAAGTTGTGAATTTGCTAAAACCCCAAAAGTTCAAATTTTGTTGGAAATAAATCCAAAATTTGAAAAAGGTAAAATCGGGTAGAAGTTCGGTAATCCGTTATGGTTCGGTCGATCGAAGGATCTATGGATCGGTCAACCGAACGTGGAACGGATAGTCGTAGTTGATTGACCGAACTTGACCAAAGTGCCTGGATCTTTGGTACGGTGTACCGAACCGGAAACGGTCGACCGAACAATGTCAAGTTCCGATATTTTCGGTTAACCGAATAGCACTCGGTCTTGGACGAGAATTAGTCCGATCGGTTAAGGAGATTTTTTCTCCTTAAGATTTGGTTATCCGTCGCGTACTCGGTTAAACAATCGTGACATATTCGGTTAACCGAGTGGGACTCGGTAAACCGAAGCACAATCGATTTTCTGCCTTTGATAATTAAGAGAATAATTTGATCGATGGTTAGATTAGCTTCAAACTTGGTCAAACGTTTTGTGGATGCATGTAATGCATTTTGGAATTAGTTTGTGAGAGAAAATGTCAAGAATTCGTGGCTTAAGAATAGCTATGATTGAGAGTAAGATAGGAGCCTATAAATAGGTCCTTATTCTCCTCAATTGATATGAGTTTTTTTCTAATTATTTTTTCTCCAAAATTCACCACAAAAATTCACGAAAATTCTCTTAGTTTTCTGAGTCTTTGAAGGAGAAATCTCAGAGGCTAAGGAAGGGGTTTGTAGCTAGATTCTAAGCTTGTTTGGAGATTGATTGGCTAGCTCCTTTCTCTCCAACCTTGTTTAGGGTTTCGGTGAACACTCGGAGGCATCCGGCGCAACGAGAAGCGACGATTGGCTTCCTCAACGTCTCTGAAATGTCAAGAAGTTTTTGAGAACTTCTAGGTATGAATTTCGGAGTCCATTTGTGTTTGTTTTAATGAGTTTTTAAAACTAGTTGTTAAAACAAACCGATGCATGCATGAAATAAATCGAAGAAAATTGTAATAGATCCTTATTATACATGAAAATTCGAAAATTATATATGTATAATTAAACAAGAAATCCTACATGTTTCATGCTTAACCAATACGACATGCCACAAACTATGAAGGCTACTCAAACTCCCGTAAGGATTCATTCCATCAGTACACAAACCAAGTCTTAGATTTTTGGATTCCTTACCGAACAACAGAAAGTCTGAATCGATCTTCTTCCACTACGGAGAATCTGCAGGATGTCGAAGCATCTGATCATTTGCTTTATTATGATCTGTGTGCCATATCAGATTCTTTGAATCCATAGGGTATGCAAACAAACGTTTCATCCTTAGAATGATCGGAAGATACCACAACACCTTCGCAGGTGGCCCTTGTACTGGTATTTCACCACTCCTATTTTTCTTATGTTTGTACCATGACGCATTACAAACCGGACAACAATGCAAATTTTCATACCACCCCTATATAATATGCAATCAATAGGGTATGCGTATTTTTTCCTGTACTGCATACCCATCGGACACTATTTTTTTGGGCTCATTTGTACGGTCTGGATGTTCGTTGTTTTCTGGAAGAATTTCTTTCAACAACTTAAGTAAGGCAGAAAAACTGACATCACTCCAACCGTTCGAGGCTTTCAAGATATATAACCATAACACTGCAGACAATCTACTGAAATCAGTGCAACCCGGATACAAAGGTTTTTCATTGTCGGACAACAAACTACAAAGTACACGAGGTTTATCATCAAACTTATGAGCAACATCTCGAATCATATCCTCTAACCGATCATTAACATCTTTCGGTGAAGGACTATCAGTCTCTTCTTTCGTACTTGTATCATTCTCACTATTCCATATCCAACGTGTGTATCATTCATCAAACAAATGAGCCCAGATCTCTTTTACATTTTTCAAGAACATGTTAAGACACTTGTTTAATCATTTTAAATACCGTAAGTGCACGACGTCGGTGAAGACGCTGCAAGTACGGGTCAATCCACGGGGAGGTGAGTAGCCTTTGGTTTATCCGAAATCAAGTGGAAAAAATGGGAAAGAGATTTGATTATGCTAAGCTAAACTACACTAAACTAGTAAGTAAGAAATGCGAAAGAAAGCAACTAAAGATTGGAAATCAGGAAGAGAAACCCCTAAGGGGTGGAGTGTGTCACCACCTTGAGATCGAGAGTGCCTGAGGGTGCACCATACCGGGCCAGGTTCGTGAGCTTGGAGCATCACAAGGAACTATGAAGCACACAAGGCAAACCAAACGCGAGGCGTGAGGTGAGCAACAAGGGTAGCCCAAGTACCCCCCTGGGTTTTGCAAGGCAAGCGCCAAGGAAGTTCGAGATGCGCGGGCATGCGCACACGCAAGGCGCAGCGTGAAGGAGGAATCGAGTGGCAGGCAGCGGCAAAGCGCGTGCAAGAAGGCAAGTAGCCAAGGCTACGAACATGGAGCGAAAAGCCAAGTCCAAGGACGTGCGCGTGGCACGGGCGCAAGGAGGCTATGCTTAGGTAACATGTGCGTGCGCGGGGCGCGAGCATGAGCAAGCGAGGCAAAGGCGTGGATGTTCGAAAGCCTATAGCACGATTGGTAGCTTGGAGCGCGAGGCGCATGGAAAAGTACCAAGGCTTGGAGTCCGGGGACAACCAAGCAAAGGTCAGAAGGCATCAGCAAGTGAGGCGCATGCATAGCACTTGGGAAGTGCGAGAGCATGCCCGGGCAGCACTTAGGCGCGCCATGGAGGCGGGCATGAGCGGGCAATGCTTAGGAAGGAGGCGCAGGAGCTTGGGAGGCTAAAGACCAGGAGTCAACACCATGTCAACACAAGGAGACCAAGTGAGGATCGTAGTCAACACGAGTCATCACCGGTCAACTGGTGGATGATGGTGCGGGCCGACGAGGACTACCCATGGGCGAAGCAAGGGCCGAGATAGGTGACCAAGCAAGGCATGGGCAGCCCAACAAAGGCGTGGAGACCAAGTCAAAGGAGGAGGCTACATTCGTGGAGACGGTTATGGACTTGGTCCACCAACGGAAGGGAGAGGGAAGCGTGGGCTGAATGGGTCAACACCAACACGCACATGTCTTCCTTACATGTAGGTATTCGGTTGGAAGGAGTAGAAATCGTGGTGCATGCATTCCTTGAAAATAGGAACCGAAGATGCACTTCCTTAAAAGTAGGATTCGATTATGGAACAAGTCCATAACTGAACGGGACATGTGCAAGGGATTTGAACCGGTCAAACCCCACTTGCGCAACTTCCTATTCTTGGGGAGACGGTTTTGAATAGATTATTCCAGCAAAATACAACATGATTCCCACGTTTCCAGCCAACCTAAACCGAAGGGTTCAGTTATGACAAATTGGCGCCTATTTGTGGGAATTAATCCGTGATAGAGGGAGAGTTGGGAACAATTCCTATGGATTTATTCAGCCACGATTATTATCAAGTTATGGGGGAGAATAGAGAGTTATTCTCTTGCAACCAAAGGAAGGTGGGTTGGGTGGCATCCAACCCTGCTACAAAGTAGGACTTTGAAGCAATATAAAAGGGGACGCCTCCCTAAGTTCAGAATCCATCGAATTGAATCAGGATCACCATCCAGGATCAGATAGGATTCCCATCATAGTTTGAGTTTAGATTTGGGCGTGAGAGAGTTTCTGTGAGAGACTTGTGAGCGTGAAATCTTTGTAATCCCTTTGGGACGTTTCTTCTATTTAATAAAAGAGATTGTTCCGCCATCATCTTTCTGTGTTCTTGTGTGGGGAATTTGGGACGTTTGGGGGCTTGGCAATTTGTGAGGGTTGTGCAACCTTAGTTTCCGCGTGTGCTTGTTGTGGGGGCTATTCCGCTAGTTCCCAACTCTGAGGGTAACCGAAGAGTTGTGCGGTTGTGTTGGTGTTTTCAACTCTGCCCCACGGGGATAGAGCGTTTGGCGAGGCCAAAACTCGAAAAAGTTGGAATTTGAGAGTCTCTAAAGGACTCCTAACATAACCGATGACAGAGTGTGTTCCCATATGAAGTGAAATAAGTGATGAATGATGCATGTAGGCATGTATGTGTGTGTCGTGTGTACACATATGAAGTGAAATAAGTGATGAATGATGCATGTAGGCATGTATGTGTGTGTCGTGTGTGTGTTTTCGTGCATTGGAAGTGTCTAAAGATGTGGCAAAACCTATCAATCCATTCACACAACATATCGGCAATTACTACTTGATTATCATAAGATTAGTCTCAGCATGAGAAGTGTCTAAACATATGGAAAGAGTCATCAAAAACCATAAACCCATATGAAGAACAAAGCTAAGCATGAGAGGTGTCTAAATCTTATGGCAAAACCCATCAAAACAAAGTTTCTTCAATCAATCAAGCAATCAACCACAAATACAAACACTTAACTAACATGTACCATATTCAACAGGAAATTTCGGTCAATAAACATGAGGAAACTAAGCATGGGAAGTGTCTAAATCTTATGACAAAACCCATAAAAAATCCCCCAACATGTAGATGATTAAAATACCCTTGATGAACATATAAACATGCAAGTCTACACAATCAAAAATTCATCAAACATCCAAACTTCACAACATATATGTACATCATATCCACCCCTAAAGGGGGATGAAACTACTCACTACTCATTATGACAAGAAGACAAAACGAAATTAAGTTAAGTATGCAAGAATTGAAAGAGACAATATAAAACTAATTAAGAAAATTATTTTATTGACATGACTCACATTACAAGTAGCATTCTTCTCCACTTGAGTTTTTCCCTAAGACTTACTCTAAGTAGAGAGAATGCCACCAAGCAATGGGTAAATACAAAGGAAGGTGAAAAGTTCTATTTATAGGCGTGGTAAAAGTTAATCCGGGACAATCCCCCGGTATGGGAATAAAAAGATACCCAATATGGACTAAATACAACCTAATCTAACACCCGACAAAAACATGTGAGTTTTGAAGCAAACTTGACCGCTGATTAGTGGTCTGGGATTGCTAATTAGCGTCCTGTATTTGTCTGATCGGGTCTGGATTTGGTTTTAGCTTGATTTCTTGGTATTGGATGAACCCAATTTGGTTGTTGATGGTTGGGCCCGGATTAAATTGCCAAAATACTCCATTAAGGTGTGGAGCTTCTTGATTTACTCATTGATCCTTTCGGTTTTACATCCGGGTTATTCTCTCTTTCATCTCTGTCCATAAGTCTTGCAACTTAGTCATTTTCCTTGCTTTTGAGTCATTTTTGAATACTTCTTCTCAAACCTATTTATTCCTAAAACTTTAACATAAACTCGTTACATAGCATTACTTAGTCTAATAATAAAATATATAAGACACAAATATATGCATGATATGTTGTCAATCAACACTTTTTACACGAACATAAGACTTTTCTTTTGTTTCTAATATGCGCATTTTTCTTTGCAAACTCTAGAAATTGATCAACTTCGTATTCATACTAATCACTCAATCGACTTGCAAAAATCCAATTTTGATTCATTGTTATCTACACAAGAACACAAACAATCATAATATAAAATGAACCCAATATGCATGAATTTTCCAAACTTTCGGCAGAACCTCCCTTTAAATTTAATAGTCCCCAAAACAATTGAAATTTTAAACTTTTAATAAAGAGATAATCAAAGGATATCAACATCAAACACATGGAACACTACTCGGAATACACATATAATATACATAAGGTGTACCGTATAAGAGTTGTCAAAGGTATGACTACAACAAAATACAACATCGAGATATAAAAGTAGTCATCATAACCTCAAAATAGACACGATGACCTGACTCCTAAATGTACTCGTCCTCCGTCACCACCCTACCAGCTCCCGAAGGGACATTGAAATAAAAACATAACAATGTCGTGAGTTTCCATAAGGAAACCCAGTATGCCAAGACCACCTACATGCAATGTGAAACATGTCCTATCATACTAGTATCACGCAAAACATAAACATAGAAAGTCATTCCCCAAAGGGGTCATCAGGTCATGAATCCTAACAGTCATTTCCCCCATCGGGGTTCATTAGTCATAAGTCTACTTTTGGACATCTGTAGATACCCACCGCAGGCACATGTGGTCATACAGAAAGTACGCGACACACCCTTACTCGCAACTACACTATTCGTATGGGTTTGGTGAAGGTCGCACGCACTTCCGAGTAATCATCAGATCTGATCAGTGGTCGAAAGGCGACAATCAGCCAGAGCCGTCACTCTGGTCGATTATACTCGCCAACCGTGCCATAGCTAGACGATCAATCTGCCGAAACAACATCGGTGGGTCATCTCCGTCGATACACAGGTTAAGGCACAACACTCTGTTGCACAAGGGCTAACAATCATCTACGTCGCCACACAGGCTAAGGTCAACTCCTTCACCACAAAGGCTAAGGTCATCTCTGTTGCCACACAGGCCAACAATCATCTCTATCGCCACACATGTCGACAATCATCTTTCTCCGTAGAGCCATATCATATAGATCAAAGGGGAATATGATCCCACAGGTCTACTACATAGGTCTCAATGCACATGTCATATCATGGGAACATAAGCAGTAAATGCAGTCCGTGCGCCGTTGCGCTCATATAACAAACATACAATTTGTGTGCTCCAACGGTCGACCGGAATAGGTCGACTGGTTGGTCAATAACACCGAGAATTGGTTCAACCGCAAACCATCGGTCGAACCAAACACCACACGAACGGTCAAACGAAATCACAGGCGGTCGACCGTTTAGAAGGTCTATGTCCAGTTCCAACTAACATAACAACCTATTGGGGGAAAAAAGGTTATAGGTGGTTGACCGTTTAGAAGGTCTATGCCACACAAATATTAAATTAAATTGTCCCATCAGTCGAACGGCAAAGGGGACCCGTTCGACCGGAAAACAATTGGGACTCCGTAATTTCTCAAGGTCCCTGACCGGTCGAACAAGGCACACATCGGTCGGACAAACTTTAAGTCAACTTAAATAATCGGTCGAACGATTCAAAGAGCGGTCGACCGTTTCGATGGTCTATGCTTCTGACATAGTTACTACAATGCAATCGGTCGAACTGGTCAAAAGGACAGTCGATCGTTTGGATGGTCTTCGTCCCCAACCGACTCACTACAGTGCATTCAGTCGAACGACAAAGGGGACCCATCGACCGAAAACACCCAGTGCTTGCCTAACATGCTTGATCGGTCGACCGCAGGAGGCATCGTTCGACCGGTGCAAGACAAAACTCCCTAAAATTTCACTAACAATGGCCAACCGAACCACCAACCGGTCAATCAAACGCAGTAGAATTCTGCTGAACTAAAAGTCCGACGAGCGTTTCGGCCTACCGTCGACTACTCCAACACCCACACATTCTTAGGTGAGCATAAAAGCAAAGCTTGACATACCTTGAAAGCTTGGAAAAGCTTTTGAAGAGCAACGACGATCACCTCTACCGAAACGAGCGTATCTCGGGCGACCTCTTCACACGAACACGATCTCCACCTCCTTTTCCGTAAACTTCGGTGAACTCGACTTGCCAATTCACCCCTTCCACCTTCCTTCTTAGCTTTCGAACCAAAGGTGAGAGAGAGAGAAAAAAAACGAGGGAAAGAAATGAGAAGAAGAGATGGGTTTTGCTTTTAAACACAACCACCACTCTCTCACCCAAACCCCAGCCGCCACCTCACCTATACCACAAAATATCTCCACAATTAGGGATTAGATCCTTAAACCCAATTAACCTTAGTTAATAAGGATTAGGTTCTCACACCAACAACATCACCATATGCAGCTAGACAATCCCAAAAAAAGAACATAGACATATTGATAAGAGAAATGCATGTCATACAAAAGAAAATAATCTAGATTAATACATATTCAAGGATGCCTAACAAGGATACAATGAAGAAAAGCAATAAAATTTGAAATACAAAGACAAGATACTTAACAAGGATGCCTAATAAGGATACAAATGAAGAAAGGCAACAAAATTCGACATACAAAGATAGGATACCAGTAACAAGAGTAACAATACTTTAAATCCTATAACGTATAAATAACCAGTGCTTGATATACCAGTAACAAGAGTTTAGATCCTCAAGACGGTGGAGTGATGCCAGAGTGCAAGGTGGCAGGGCAACGGGCATGCATGGCTCAATATGGCAAGGCTAGGGTGTCCTGGGTTGCGGGCGTGTGAGGGGGTTAGATCGGAGATGGGTTTTGGGGTTTGGCTAGGGTCGTGGCGAGGCTAGGGTTGTTGGGGTTAAGGGGTGGGAGAGAAGGGTTGTGTGTTTCGTTGAATTATGATTTGGGGGTTTTCTATACGAAAACCCTTCCACGACAGATTAATTAAAAACCAACGTGATAGTGTAGGAATAATAATAATAAAGATATTCATATTCTCCTTCCATGTTGGATTAATTAAACATCGACGTTGTCGAGTAGGAAAAAATAATAAAGAAATTCGTATGCCCTTCCATGTCGAACTAATTAAACACCGACGTGGTAGGGTAGGAAAAAATAATAAAGAAATTTGTATGCCCTTCACGTTGGACTAATTAAACACCGACGTGGTAGGGTGGGTAAAAATAATAAAGAAATTTGTATGCCCCTTCCACGTCAGATGAATTTTAATCCAACGTTGAAGAGAACATACCACGTCGGTTTACGTAAAGACAGACATGGTAGGGTAGGAAAAATAATCAAGAAATTTGTCATAGATGCCCCCTTCCACTCGGATGCATTAGAATCCACCGTTGCATACAACATACCACGTCAGCGTTCTGTAAACATCGACGTTGTAGGGTTTTAACGTTCTTTGGTGGCTGTAATACACTCAAACCCTGCAACTTGAACAATCCAACAAGTCGTAAATCTCCATCTTCCGATCCCAAACTGACAATTTGTTCCATATGTCATTATGTAGTAACCGCATTCAGTATTTTCAACTTGTCTACGGTACAACAATTACAAATTAAAATATATTCAGTATTTTATCCTGATAATGAAATGAATACATATTACATCCAATAATGACTAATATTACCTTCATGGCATACCAAGCTGTTTGCTTCTTCTGATTTCTTTTTCGACCCATAATTTTATATATATTCATGGCTTTGTCAAAATTACACAAATGATTAAATGTTTGACTCTTTCGTAAACAAATTTAAAGTAACTAAACTAAAAGTAACTAACAACTGAACAATAATCTTCAATGACTTCCTAGGTTTATCTGATGCTAGAGCATCAAACCAATATGCACTATTTGTATCAGGAAGTAAAACAACCAACATCCAATGATCACTATTTAATCGATTAAAGTTTAGACCGCAAGTGCAAAGCCGTTAGTGAAGACAAGGCAAGTACGTGTCGGTCCACGGGGAAGCAAGTGAACTCTGGTTCTTTCAAAATCAAGTGGCAAAAAAGGGAGAGAATAAGTTGATTATGCTAAGCTAAACTACACTATACTAGTAAGAAGCAAATGCAAAAGAAGACAAGTAGCGATGGTTTAAAACTAAATTAAAAGAACTTAATAACTAGGCTGGAAATCAGAAAGAGAAGCCCTAGAGGGGTGGAGTGAGTGTACACATACAATAAGATGGTGAAGAATGCATTCATTAGGCACAAATGTAGGTTGTGTTTTCATGCATAGGAAGTGTCTAATAGTTATGGCAAAACATATCAATCCAATCACTAACCAAGTTGATTAACATGCACATACACAAGTTGGTTATTTCAGAACCTAAACAAGCATGAGAGGTGTCTAATAGTTGTGGAAAAACCCATCAAGTGAAGTGGTATACTCTAAACAAGAAAGCATACATTCACATTCATCCACACATTTCAAAGTAAAACATTCTTTTCCATTTTTTATTGCATGTATAAACATTATCTCCACCCCCAAAGGGGAATGAAACTACTAACTAATCATTAAGCTACTTATTATGTTAAAAGAGGAAAACATGTTAACTAAGTATACTAAGATTAATGGAACGAGATTAAGCTAAGCATGCACGGTAACATAAGTGAGACAACATAGCCTAAGAATATTTTATAAAATTTCAGACTCACAATACACGTAGCATCTCCCCACTTGAGTGTTTGCTCCAAGGCTTGACTCAAGTAGAGGGATTGACCACTAGGCATGTAGTAAAAAACAAGGGAAGAGGAAGAGTTCTATTTATAGGCGTAGGAAAAGATAATCAGGGACAATCCCCAGATGTGTGACTAATGCACTACAAAAAATAGACATAAAACACTCTAATACATGACCCACCAAAATCTTATCAGATCTGGAGAGGACCCGACCGCCAATCAGCGGTTTGGGACTGCCAATTGGCGGTCTATAGACTTTGGATCAAGTATGGATTTGTAGTGTGGTTGTCTGGCTTGATTTCTTCATGTCTGATGCACCCGAGTTGGTTGTTGGAGTTTAGGCCCGAATGAAATTGCCAAAATACTCCTCATGATCATGTGGAGTTTCTTGATTTGCTCATTGGTCCTTTGGGTTTACATCTGGGTCATTCTCTCTTGCATCTCAGTCCATAAGTCTTACAACTCAGTCTTTTTTCTTGCTTTTAGGTCCTTTTTCTGCCTCTTCTCTTCAAACCTGTTTATTCCTGAAACTTAAACATAAAACTCATTACGTAGCATTGTTTTGGTTCAAGATAATGGATATAAGACATACATGTATGCTTGATATGATGTCAATAAAATACCCCCACACCTAACTTTTACTAATCCCGAGCAAAACAAAGAAATAGAAATATGAAAGAAAGGAAAAAGCATACGTAAAACAGGGAAATCCTAACTCAATTTCGTAGGAATCACAGTTGCAGTTAACATGTGCAACAAGCCGTTAAACCTCATTCTCGCCAAGAAGGAGGAATGTTGTCTCCTGAGGGTTTTCAGCAGATACACCCATAAAATCCGAACATAGATGCATTATTCAACCTAGCAACACGACTCGATGGACTCATTTTGGTCGATCATTGGACACGGTAATTTTACGGGCTGACTCTATATATGTAATCAGTCCACACACCTAGACTAATGAACCATTTTTGAAAGTTAATTAAGGACTTAAGTGAAATACATGTTTGACCTTAACTTCTTAAAGTGATACATTGTGTAAAGTCCATTAAGGTTCTTATTTTTTTTCTTTTTTGAAGCATTATGATTTACACTAGTTGGTGTTTGATTGTCCCAGGGTCAGGTTTCGTGCATCATTGCCTGTGAGGACTTACACTATCACGTACACCTTCCCCCAAATCTCCACATAGGTCGATCCCTATCACCCGTGTAACGGGAGTTCGGTTGGTGCATCCCAAGTCAGATGACTCGAAAGCACCAGACACTAAGTCCCCTTGGACCTAATTTCCCGAGGGATAGGAGCAATGCGAGAAGAAAGAACACCACATATTTATTTATTATCTACATGGGAACAAAAACCCCTACACTTACAGTTTCACAACAATACTTTAAGGGTCCATTTACTACGACAAACTTCATTATACTAACAGACATGAATTATTTGACTCACTAGGTTCAGGGTGGACTTCTTTAATTATTTGAGTAATGAAACCCTATGATTACTCATCCCTCGAGGGAAGACTGGGGTGCATCCTTACGACTCAATAAGACCTAAAGCTGATATACTAGGTATCCCAATGCATCATGTTCAAGTCAATTCTGGGAGTTTATCTTTTTGATTGCCTCAATATGGTTTTGCATGCGCTAAACACATACACAAACCCCACGAAACATTTTTTTCTTTCGCAAACACATCAAATTTTTGAAAGAAATCGGAAGTGAAAGTACTACAACAAACAAAAGGCGACAAGGCACCCAAGGATCATGGCAAGCAAATATATCGATATTAAATGCAGCACACTAACATGACCCTAGAAAGGTAAACAAAAGAAAGCGAAATAAAACCAAAGACACACAAAATATGTACATACGTGAAAACACCCCCACACCTAATCCATGGATTGTCCTCAATGTATGACAGAATGGCGCCAAAGCATGGATAGGGTGTACCAGACTAAAGATGGTGTCCAGAGGTGCTTGCTCAATAGCCGAACTTCCTATAAATTTTCCGGTTTTGCTTGGCCAAAATGACATTTTGTTGCTCTACCACCATGTCAGATATGTTAGTGTTAAAGAGCGTTCCCGAGCTCACATATGAGTTTGTGGAACTGGCTCTAACACCCTTCTCCATGTAATCATGCACTTATGCCTCCTGTAGGCAATGATGATATGACGGGGTCATCTTCGCAACCTCAAGGTTGATGCCTTGGCGCCGCAGCAAGTGCTCAACTCATGGGATGTCCAACATTCCACACAATTTCGTCACCAGAGTAGGTAAACAATGTATTTCTTTAAGCTTGACGTTCACCAAAATGTCAACCAACGTTCGACAAATGCAGTGAGGTGAACCATCCATGAGACTATACACAATTCGCAAACATTGGGTGAAGAATGTGGAGGTCCGCTCTTGCCCCAACACATTCCTACACACCCACCTTGCTATAATGTGCGCATTGGAGTAGATGTGCGCATTGGGTATTCCCCCATGCGATGAAATGGGTTGCCCGCGCCCAATCATAGATCGGTAAAAATTAATGTCAGGGGTGGCCGCGAGATCATCGACTTAGGTAATCCCAGTCGCGTCGGAGATAAATTTGGGTGTCACAGTGTGTTTCACCCCTCTAAGAGTGACACTAAACTCGAGTTGTCCGGTCTGGTCATACTCGAGTTTAGAAAAAAAAACTCACGTACGAGAGGTTCTACGTACATGGTTTCAACACGCTCATACAATAAATGATGCCACCCTTTTGCTACAATTCTATCCTAGAAGGGTTCTCCAAAATTGCAAATCAGGGAGGCAAAATTAAGTTCTGGAATTAAATGTGGGCTGACCATAACTGCACCTACCTTGGTGAGCTTTAACGGAGGAACAAGCGGCGGTGGAGACGAACACGACGCCCGAGGGGTGGAGACCGAAGCACGTCGATGTGAGCAGTAAAAATTCTCAAAACCAACAAAAATCGACTGCCCACTGATTGACATCATTTCATGCTCATATTTGTATCTTATATCCATTATCTTACACCTAAGCAATGCTACGTGACGAGTTTTATGTTTAGTTTTCAGGAATAAAGAGGTTTGAAGAGAAGAGCCATGAAAGGACCCAAAAGCTGGGAAAAAGGACTGAATGGTGAGATCTAGGGACCAAGATGCAAGGGAGAAGGACCTGAATGTAAGACAGAAGGACCTAAGAGCAAAACAGAATAATCCACACCATCATGGGGAGTATTTTACCAATTCTATTCGGGTCGGAGCTCCAACAAGTCGAGTAACCGCATCAAAGACCAACAATACCAGAAAGCAAAGCCCACAACAAATTCCAACACGATCCGACAAGTTTGGACCGCTAATTGGCGGTCCATATTGCTCAGGATCCGTCGAAATTTCTCCTGGACTTGTATTAATGTTCGTTTAGGCTATTTTTGGTATTGGTTTAGTCCCACATCGGGGAATTGTCCCCGATTAGCTTTTTCCATGCTTATAAATAGAACTCTTCACCTTCCATTGTAATTACCCATTGCTTGGTGGCATTCTCTCTACTAAGGAGTGAGCCTTGAAGCAAAAACTCAAGGTGGAGAAGAATGCTACCTTCAATGTGAGTCATTTTGTTAATAAAATAATTCTTCTAGTTTCTTTAAATCTTGTCTTTTAATTTGTGCATGTTTGTTTAGTCTTTCCTTTCCTTTTATGTTTCTTTAATGCTTCTTGCCTTCTTAGTTAACTTTCATTTCAGTATTATGCTTTCTTTGCTTAGTCTAATCAGTAGTGTAATGAGTAGTGAGTAGTTCCATCCCCATTTGGGGGGTGGAGAAATATGTGATATAATCATGTAGTGTATTAAGTGTGTGTTATTTTTATCCCTTGAGCTTTATATGATTTCCATAACCATCTAATGGGTCTCCACTCCTATCTTTGATAGGCTAATGCTCTTGAATGAAGCTTAGCTTATGCTTTGATTAGTGGACCTATTTTATGGGGAATGATAAGGTTAGGATATGGATGAAGTTAATGTTGGAAACACAATTTGTAGTGTATGTGCTCTTGTTGCCTTTACCTTAGCTAATGTCTTGTATGTTTTAATGATGTAGTGAAATCTTAATTCATGTAGAGGCATAGTAGGGTATAGTCTTTATACTTGAGTTCATGTAGCTTCATTCCAATTATTGTCTTGTATGTTTTAATGATGTAGTCATATCTTAATTCATGTGGAGGCAAAGTTGGATGTAGTTTTATGATTTCATGCACTACATGTTGTGAGGAGCTTAATGAACACACACACACTTCTTTATGTTCACATTATTTCTCTACCCCCTTTGGGGTTTAGTTTTCTTGCTTTTCTTCCATTTCCATTTGCGTTTTAGTGTAGTTTAGTGTAACCAACCTTTCTTCCCTTTCTTTACCTCTCGCCTTCGCACAAACCAAGTGTCGACACACCTCCCAGTGGACGACCCGTATTTGCCACCGCTTCAACGCGGCCGTGCACTTGCGGTTAAATATAAAACGATCAATCAAGTTTTTGGCGCCGTTGCCGGGGAGGTGCTCTGTCCAGACCTTGGTTTGGACGATTCGAGGGGTTTTTAATTTTTTGTTTTCAGTTTTTCTTAGTTTCAGGGAACACTCTGATCAAGGGGAGGCTACTGGGAAAATCTGAGGACCAGAAGACCAAAAGGGACCGCCAATCAGCGGTTGTAGACCGCCAACTGGCGGCCTGGTGAGGTCATCTTGCCTTGCAATTTTTTCTGGTAGTTGTTTTCTTCTATTTGGTTATCTGGGAGCTCTATTTTGCATGCTTTGACTTCTGGTTTGCTCCCAGATCATTAATAACTCCCCCATTAATCAACTTGGACCATAAAACTCAAAGCAAAAGATTAGACTTCTTGCCATCTAGGTCATGCACCATTGGTAGACCTTGCATGCATTTGTCTTTTCTTTGCTTTACATTTTGTCGTTGATTGCTGGCGTGAGGTACGTGCACCCACATCCCTCATTCATGCATGTTTCTTTCATGCATTAGTTAGTAAGGTGCATCGGGACAAGAGTGAGAGAGCGTTTGATTGGAGCGATTGATTGCTAGATCTAGGATCAAATCGCTACTAAGGAGGGGCTGTCCCATAAAAGATAAGGTGGGGGATTTCATCACCCTTTCCTTGGCCCCAAAAACCACTCTTAATAAAGCCTTAACTAAAAGCAAGTAGACATTGGCCCTAAGGAATTCGGACGCACTAGGAGAGTAATCTAGTCGAGACCGTCATGACCTGATCGGCGTTGCCTACCTTGTCGATAGTAGGAGGTACTGGATCTCCAGATCTGGTATCACTTGCTGGGCATTGTGGTCCTCGTTGTAGGGAGGTTAGACGTGTCGAGGCTAGTGACCTCGAAGTTAGGCGTCGTCTAGCTTAAGGACCCATTGCCTTACATTATTTGAGCCGTGCTTGCTAGTTAGGCTTCTTCCTGATCCCGTTACCTACGCTAGCTTTAGGGTTTCTTCCCTTCTCCTTTGAGTCATCTTCTTCTCACCTTCTTCTACGGTATAGTCTCCTCCCCTTTACACTCTCTGTTAGCGTTTTAGGGTCGAGTCGAGCACTTTTTGCGAGCTTAGCCTCGTGGTGGTGAGAGTGATCGACTCGAGAGTTTTTCTTGAGATGGATGGTTACATGGGCGACCATCCATATCATTGTTGGGACCAGGACGATTCTCCCTGGTACTCCGGACCCATGCAACCTGGGATGGATCAGACTAACACCCCGTATGGTTGGGATGATCGCGCTTTTGTGACTGAGCAGTCTTCATATTGGGGTAACATGAGAGAGGCACCGACTGCTAGACAACAATCTAGTTATGCCGGATCATATGCTGGTCAACAAACTGAGACATTACAACAAACTTTGGCCTCTTTCATGCGTATGGCAGACGACATGAGTGCCCCGGTGGCTCCAGTAGCCGTACCGTGCAACTGTTGTGGGTTGAGTGGTCATGTTATCGGGGAATGTCCTTATGTTCCCCCTGAGCCTGAGTATGAGCACACATTTTCCCAAAATGCTCATTATGACCATTACGCATCCGCGTACAACCCGAGAGTGATGGATTCATGGGGAGACAAATCTTATCCAACTTCTTATACCTCATTTTCACCCCCGTATCCTCCTCCCGAATACCCAGAATTCTACCAACACCCCACTTCAAATCATTGGACTCATTCTCAGCCCATCAACACCCAACCCCAAAATTTCCCAAGCTCTGACTTGGACCTCACTGTTGACCCCAAATTTGATTCCTTAAAACAAACCCTCCAAACATTCATGGAAACCACTCAAACTTTATTGAAGTCCAACTTGAATTCCTTGCAAAATATGGAATTGCAAGTGAGTCAAATGACACAACAATTCCATGAACGCGAGGAGGGTCACCTTTCTTGTCAACATGAGGATTCATCTTTTGATATCGAACCACCACCACATCCACAAATTCAAAGCACAACCTTTCAAAGTCAAACTCCTAGTCAGCCTGAGGGACTTGGGGTTTCAATTCACGATCACTTAGTGGAGGATTCGATTCAAATTGAGAATGACTTGGACCAGTTCTATTATGAGTCGGCACAGGATTGTGCCTTACCTTTTTGTCCCGTGGCCCTTGAGCCACATGATCTTATTGTTGTACCTCCTAAGGACTCACCTCTGGTGGAGCAAGAGCTCCCTAGTACCCTCAACTTCAAACAACCTGATGAGAGTTTGCCTCTCACTATTGTTCCTGATCATCTTGGAAATGATGGAACATCAAACAACCACATTGCTAATGAGGGTATTAGGAGTTCCTTAGAGGATACCTTGGGTATGAGACCCACTTTTTGTTCGCCTGGTGAGTCGGACATGCCTAACGAGGTTCTTGACCTTGTTCCGGCTCACCAGCCAGTTGGTTGGAGAGTTTGGATTGACGATCATAACTTCAGCAGCGTAACAGAAGATTTTCTTCTTCCGTTGCCCCTTATTTCCCAAACTCTCGAGAGGTTCAAGCTCTTTCAGTTTGATCCTTTGATTGAGACGCCTTTGCGTCCAATTCATGAACCTCTCATTTCATCTTATGCTTTTTGTGAAGGGGGCCCACGCATGAGTATTCTGGCCCTGCGTGGTGTCATGTTCCCTTTCCAAGTACATTGACCCACTTTTGAGATTCCCATTTGATGTCTTTTGACAAATGAAGATGGGAACTTATGATTGTACATAGTTATATTCAAAAAAAAAAAGAGTGTAATAAAAGACTCCTGCAGTGAGCATCGATTGTTGTGGGCCCCAACCCTTGTGTACTTGGGCCCAATCTCTTCACGTATTTATCTCCCTTCTTCAGCTTCTCACAGGTTTTGAGGGAATTTGGGTTTGTCTCCATCAACATGACCCTGAACGTCCCTTTGTACTTCATGTTGGTGAGATCTTTCCTTTTTCATGCATGTATCCATGTAGTATCTTGTTCACATTCATTGAGGACAATGCATGAAGTAGGTGTGGGGGGGTGTTTTACGTGTGTACATAGTCGAGTCTTTTTCCTTTGGTTTTATTTTCGTTTGTTTGTATTGCTAGGGTCATGTTAGTGTGCCGCATTTAACATTGATATATCTGCTTGCCATGATCCTTGGGTGACTTGTCTTCTTTTGCTTGCCGAGTGCTTTAAAATTTTCACATTTCTTTCAAAATCTTCATGTGTTTGCGAAAGAAAATGTTTTTGTGGGTTTTGCGTGTGTTTAGCATGTGCAAAACCGTTGAGAGGCAAAGTAAAAAGAAAGCTCCCAAAATTGTCTTGAACTTGATGCATTAGGATTTCTAGTTTATTGGCTTTAGGTCTTGTCGAGTCGTTAGGATGCACCCTGGTTTTCCCTCAGGAGGCGTGTAATCATAGGGTTTCAGTACTCAAAAATTTAAAGAAGTCCACCCTGAACCTAGTGAGTCAAATAATTCGTGTCTGTTAGTATAAGGAAGTTTGTCGTAGTCAAGGGCCCTTAATCTCTTTTTGTGAAACTTAAGTGTAGGGGTTTTGGTTCCCATGTAGATAAATAAGTGGTGTTCTCTCTTCTCGCACGGCTCCTATCACTCGGGAATGTAGGTCTGAGGGGACTTTGTGCCTGGTGCTTTCGAGTCATCTGACTTGGGATGCACCGACCGAACTCCCGTTACACGGGTGGTAGGGATCGCCCTATGTGGAGATTTGCGGGAAGGTGTACGTGATAGTGTAAGTCCTCATAGGCAATGATGCACGAAACCTGACCCTGGGAGAATCAAACACCAACCAATAAATGCTCCAAAGAAAAAGAAAAAAAAAGAAAAAAAGAAAAAAGAAAAAAGAAAAGAAAAAGAGAGAGTCAAATAAGAACCAAAATGGACTTTACACGTTGTATCACATTCAGAAGTTAAGGTTGCCCATGTCTTTCACTTAATTCCTTAGTTAACTCTCACGAATAACTCATTAGTCTAGGTGTGTGGACCGATTACATATATAGAGTCGACCCGTAGTATTACCGCATCCCATGATCGACAAAATAAGTCCAACGAGTCGTGTAGCTAGATTGATTAATGCATCTTGTTCGGATTTTGTGGGTATATCCGCTGAAAACCCTCAGGAGACAACACTCCTCCTCCTTGGCGATAAAGAGGTTTAACGGCTTGTTGCACGTGCTAAGTGCAACCGTGATTCCTACGAAAGTGAGTTAGGATTTCTTGTTTCTCGTTTGTTTTTCTCTTTCTTTGTTTTGCTCGAGACTAGCAAAAACTTAGGTGTGGGGGTATTTGATTGACATCATTTCATGCTCATATTTGTATCTTATATCCATTATCTTACACCTAAGCAATGCTACGTGACGAGTTTTATGTTTAGTTTTCAGGAATAAAGAGGTTTGAAGAGAAGAGCCATGAAAGGACCCAAAAGCTGGGAAAAAGGACTGAATGGTGAGATCTAGGGACCAAGATGCAAGGGAGAAGGACCTGAATGTAAGACAGAAGGACCTAAGAGCAAAACAGAATACTCCACACCATCATGGGGAGTATTTTACCAATTCTATTCGGGTCGGAGCTCCAACAAGTCGAGTAACCGCATCAAAGACCAACAATACCAGAAAGCAAAGCCCACAACAAATTCCAACACGATCCGACAAGTTTGGACCGCTAATTGGCGGTCCATATTGCTCAGGATCCGTCGAAATTTCTCCTGGACTTGTATTAATGTTCGTTTAGGCTATTTTTGGTATTGGTTTAGTCCCACATCGGGGGATTGTCCCCGATTAGCTTTTTCCATGCTTATAAATAGAACTCTTCACCTTCCATTGTAATTACCCATTGCTTGGTGGCATTCTCTCTACTAAGGAGTGAGCCTTGAAGCAAAAACTCAAGGTGGAGAAGAATGCTACCTTCAATGTGAGTCATTTTGTTAATAAAATAATTCTTCTAGTTTCTTTAAATCTTGTCTTTTAATTTGTGCATGTTTGTTTAGTCTTTCCTTTCCTTTTATGTTTCTTTAATGCTTCTTGCCTTCTTAGTTAACTTTCATTTCAGTATTATGCTTTCTTTGCTTAGTCTAATCAGTAGTGTAATGAGTAGTGAGTAGTTTCATCCCCATTTGGGGGGTGGAGAAATATGTGATATAATCATGTAGTGTATTAAGTGTGTGTTATTTTTATCCCTTGAGCTTTATATGATTTCCATAACCATCTAATGGGTCTCCACTCCTATCTTTGATAGGCTAATGCTCTTGAATGAAGCTTAGCTTATGCTTTGATTAGTGGACCTATTTTATGGGGAATGATAAGGTTAGGATATGGATGAAGTTAATGTTGGAAACACAATTTGTAGTGTATGTGCTCTTGTTGCCTTTACCTTAGCTAATGTCTTGTATGTTTTAATGATGTAGTGAAATCTTAATTCATGTAGAGGCATAGTAGGGTATAGTCTTTATACTTGAGTTCATGTAGCTTCATTCCAATTATTGTCTTGTATGTTTTAATGATGTAGTCATATCTTAATTCATGTGGAGGCAAAGTTGGATGTAGTTTTATGATTTCATGCACTACATGTTGTGAGGAGCTTAATGAACACACACACACTTCTTTATGTTCACATTATTTCTCTACCCCCTTTGGGGTTTAGTTTTCTTGCTTTTCTTCCATTTCCATTTGCGTTTTAGTGTAGTTTAGTGTAACCAACCTTTCTTCCCTTTCTTTACCTCTCGCCTTCGCACAAACCAAGTGTCGACACACCTCCCAGTGGACGACCCGTATTTGCCACCGCTTCAACGCGGCCGTGCACTTGCGGTTAAATATAAAACGATCAATCACCCACCAAAAACCCAACTCTCAGCCAAAAATCTAGCAAATCCGACCCCTGATCAGTGGTGGTGGACTGCTGGTTGGCTGTCGGTTTGTTAGATCTGGCACAAAACGTTCTCCACACGGCGGGCAGGAGTGGAAAACATGTTTTGAAATGCATGTATGATGGGTAGGGTAAAGAAAAACACATTTTTAACAAAAGAGCATGGAGAAATATCAAAAGACACTTCCATTTTTTTTCTTTTCTTCTTTTTGGTATTTTTTTCTTTTTTTCTTCTGTTTGCTTGCTTGTTTTTGTTTTATGTTTTTTTTCAAATGATAAAGATATGTACAACAAAATCAAGGGATTGATCACGTCAAGTAATGACATCCACGAGAAGTTCGTGTAAAGACACGACTTCCGCCTTGACCTCTGTCGTGGTCGCCTCCAAGTACGGTTTTAGTCGGTGTCCATAAACTTTGAACACATCCTCGTTACTTGGGCTTTGAATCTCAACTGCCCCGTGAGGGAAAATGGTTACAACAATAAAGGGTCCAGACCAACGACTCTGAAGTTTCACCGGAAACAAGTGGATGCGAGAGTTATATAACAAGACCTTTTGTCCAACTGTAAAGGTCTTGATTCAAACCAAGATGTCGTGGAAAATTACAATGCGGGACTTGCAGATCTTGGTATTCTCATAAGTTTTGTTTCTCAACACCTCCAACTCGTTGAGGTCCAACTTACGATTGGCACCAGAAACATTAAGACTCATGTTAAGATGTTTGATTGCCCATAATGCCCGATCCTCAAGCTCTACCAGAAGATGGCATGCTTTGCCATAAACTAGCCGATATGGGTACAAGCCAAGGTTTGTTTTAAATGTAGTGCGGAAGGCCCACAATGCATCATTTAGCTTAACCAACCAATCTTTCTTCGAAGCGCTAACCGTTTTCTCCTGAATTTGCTTGAGTTGACGGTTGGAAATTTCTACCTGGCCACTGGTTTGAGGATGGTAAGATCGGTTCACAAAGTGTGTCCCCCGATCACTTATGATACAACGAGGTGTCCTAAACCTCGAAAAGATGTGTTCTTTAAGAAATTTGATCACAACCTTGCGATCGTTAGTGCGAGTGGGGATTGCTTCAACCCACTTCGACACATAATCAACCACCACGTATGTAGGTGTGACCATGTGAAATGGGGAAATGAAAGGAATGTGTTATAAAAGTTTTACTTTTATATGTGAATTATTATGAATTGGATGTGCAAACATTTTGTTCCTTGATTATCATATTCGTCTTTTGGAAGTGTTAAGGAAGAGGCGCTTGGTCATTAATCGTAGAGCTCTAAAATATAATGATTACATAAATCAAAAGTTATTCACAATCATGGTAATTAACATGGAACATTAATTACCGAGATAAGATTGTCGTGTTGGTCATCGATTGTTGTAGCTCTACAAATAATTGACGACACAAGTATATAAAAGAGGAAAATATTACTTTTATATATTGAATAGACCTAACAAGTAAACATTATGGAATTGTGTTTCGTGTCATTAATGTTTTACTGTGTCTTGGATCCTAAGATATGAGACTTATATATTTTCACTCAAGAAGTACTTAATTTGATTATTGTCAAAAGCTATCAATGAGTATAGTGATAAAGACAATAGTTGGTTGAACATGACTTGTGCTGGAAAAGATAGCTAGTCAAACGATTATCATTGCCCTCTTAATTGAGTGATGATATTAGTGGGCCCCTTGATAAAGCAAAATTATAATGTGCACAATGTAACTTGAGTTAAGTTACATAGTTATAATTAGCTTAGAGAGATCAAGAAATAAATATAATACAAAGATGACAAATTTCTACTTTGTATATATTCTTAATATCTTGAGGCAAGGGACGGACACAAGTGGTGCACTTACATCATTAAATGGATCGTGTTTTGGTTCGGGTGGAACAAAGACCTCTATGCTAATTGGGTAACTATAATGTGTAGCTAGACACCGTTTATAGTTTGAGATATTAAGTGTTTAATATCGCTGCCAATTTGTCTTAGATCCTCCTATAGGTCACACCACAAAACTGGGAAACAAGAGGCTTGATTTTAAGTTCATATGATGTGTCGGGTTTCATATGAAAATGGGACACATGTGGTGAACGAATAAAATCAATATGTCATGAGAATTGACATAATTAGAATCATAATAAATTCATACGAGGTGTATATATTATGGGGTGTAATAATATTACATAAGATAATATATTACATAAGATATGAATTTGCTAAAAACCCCAAAAGATCAATTTTTGTTGGAAATAAATCCAAAATTTGACAAAGGCAAAATCAGGGTCAAACACGGTGAACCGTTCAAGGTTCGGTCGACCGGGAAATCTTTGGGTCGGTTAACCGAATGTGGAACAATTAAGCACAATTGGTTGACCAAAATTATCTTGAGTGCCTGGACAATCGGGTTCGGTTAACCAAGTATGAACGGTCGACCGATGACTATGCTCCAGGAGAAAAAGTATTTTCGGTAGACCGAAGGTAACACAGTCATCCGATGACTATGCTCTAGGAGAAATTTTGGTGAGTCATCGGTAGACCGAAGAGAAGACGTGGTTCGTCCGAATTCTTCCATAGAATTTTTCTCATGCGGATTCGGTCGACCGTCTAGCTCTCGGTGCACTGAACATGTGTTAAAACTGAATGGTTCGGTTCACCGAGAAAAATTCTCAGTCAACCGAACAGTGCGATTTCTGTCTGAATTATTAAGAGATTAATTAGATCATGGGTGGATTAATTCCATATTTAATTAAAACGTTTTAGAGGATGCTTATGTGGAAATTAGAGATTAATTTTAGGAGAGAATAAGCAAGAGATCATGACTAAGGAATAGTTCTTGATAAGGATGTTTTGGGAAACTATAAAAGCACCCCTCCTCCTACTTGTTTATGTTAATGCAAAAAATCTTTCTCTCATTAATCTCTCTTCTAATCACCACGAAAATCTCTTATTAATTTTGAGTTTGGGAGATAGAAATCTCAGGAGCTGAAAGAGGGGTTATTAGCTAGATTCTAAGCCTTGTTAGAGATAGATTGACTAGCTCATTTCTCTCTAATCTTGTTTAGAGTTTGGTGAACACTCGTAGGAAAATCGGTGGACGATTCTATGGGCAACGCGACTCCGGATCTTCAAAAAGGTTTAAGAGAACCTTTTAGGTATGATCTCTCTTTGTGGTTTATTTTAATAAATGTAGGGTTGCATGATATCAGAATAAACACAAAATAATGTACATAAAAAATTGTTGAAAATATGAAATCGATCTTGTATGTTGTATTAAAAAATTTAAAATATATACATACATAGGGACACGAAATCCTACAGGAAAGGGCCCATGAAGTCAATTCCCCAAACATCAAAGATGTTGACCACTGGGATAGGATTGAGTGACATCATATCACGTCTTCCAATGCAGCCTACACATTGACACCTATCGCATGCTTTGCAAAATGCAAAAGCGTCTTGGAACAACGTGGGCCAATAAAAACCGCATTGGAGCACTTTGGCAGCGGTTTTCTTGACACCGAAGTGCCCACCACTTGCCTCCTTATGGAAAGAAGACAAGACACTCTGAATCTCGTCGTTAGGAATGCACCTTCTTATGATTTGATCAGCACAATACTTAAATAAGTAGGGATCATCCCAATAGAAGTGCTTGACTAACGACTTGAACTTGGCTTTCTCATTTTGTGTCCAATGAGCAGGCACCTCCCCGGTTGCTAATAGTTCACAATGTCAGCGAACCAGGGGCTGAGGCTATTGCCATAAGGTTCTAATCAGGGAAGAACTTGTTCACCGGTGGATCCGATGAAAGCTCAACTGGAATGCAAGAGGTGATCTGCCACAACATTCTCGCATCCCTTCTTATCCCGTATCTCAAGGTCGAACTCTTGCAATAACAAGATCCAACAAAGGAGATGGGGTTTCACATCCTTTTAAGATAAAATGTAGCGAAAAGCTGAGTGATAAGTGTAGATGATGACGTGCGACCCAATGAGTTACTGGTGAAAATTTTCAAACGCAGATATGATCACGAGGAACTCTTTCTCAGTAACAGAGTAGTTGAGTCGGGCGTCATTGAGAGTACGACTTGCATAATAGATCACATGAGGAAATTTGTCAAGTTTCCGACCCAAAACTGTTCCTATGACATAATCAGATGCATCACACATCACCTCGAAAGGTAGAGTCAACACTGGTGCCTTAATAATAGGAGCGGAGGTCAACTCACGCTTTAGAAACTCAAATGCAGTCATGCACTCGGGTGTGAACTCAAAAGATGTGCCTTTACCAAGCAAGCTCGTCAAGGGGTGACCTATCTTGCTGAAATCTTTAATAAAATGCCGGTAAAAACAAGCATGTCCAAGGAAAGACCTGATTTCTTTTACCGAGGTGGGTGACAGAAGCTTAGAAATAAGCTCAATCTTTGCCTTATCCACCTCGATCCCATTACGAGATACCACGTGACCCAATACGATGCCTTTTGTAACCATGAAATGACAATTTTCCCAATTAAGGGCTAAGTTCATTTCCGAACACCACTTGAGAACAAGGCTCATGTGGTGCCAGCACTCATGAAAGTAGGTGGCATGAACTGAGAAATCATCCCTGAAAATCTCAAGGAAGTTCTCAACCATGTCAGAAAAGACACTCAACATGCAACATTGGAATGTTGCTGGTGCATTGCATAGTCCGACAGGCATACACCTATAAGCAAACATCCCAAAAGGACATGTGAACGTGGTTTTCTTTTGATCTTCAGTAGGAACTGGGATTTGATTGTACCCCGAATAACCATCGAAGAAGCAGTAGTAGGCATGCCCAGCATGTCTCTCCAACATCTGGTCGATGAAAGGCAAAGGAAAGTGGTCCTTGCGCGTGACCACGTTCAACTTCCTATTATGAATGTAGACTTGCCACCCAGTTTGAAGTCGTACGGGTACAAGTTCATTGTTGTCCATTCTGGACAACAGTGATACCTGATTTCTTCGGCACAACTTGGACAAGACTTACCCAAGCACTGTCCAAAATGGGAAAAATGATGGCATGATCTAAACATTTGATGATCTCTTTCTTAAGTACTTCTGTCATGGCTGGATTTAAACACCTTTATGGGTCACGACGTTGTCGTGCCTCATCCTCCATATAAATGTGGTGTTGCACGGCGTCGGGACTTATCCCATTAATGTCCTTCAAGGACCACCTAATGACTGATTTGTACTCCTTTAGGACTTGAATCAAACGTTCTTCCTGATCATTAGTCAACGTCGATGAAATAATTACTAGAAATGACCCATCGGGACCAAGAAAAATGTGTTTCAGTTCCTTCGGGAGTTCCTTAAGCTCAATCGTGGGTGGCTCCTCAAGGCGAGGCGTGATATCTAGTTCGAGATGGAAGAGTGGAGGAGCTCGCATGTACTGAATGACTTGCACATCATTGCTCAACTCGCCCCGTCCTCTTCATGATTGGAATCATTCATGATGTAAGCATTTATGTTCTCATGAATCAGGGGGTCCTCTTCTTCTATTTATTCTTCAATGTTCCGGATAAGATTGATTTGC
The DNA here is from genome assembly GCA_963682175.1 of Triglochin maritima. NCBI lineage: Eukaryota > Viridiplantae > Streptophyta > Magnoliopsida > Alismatales > Juncaginaceae > Triglochin > Triglochin maritima. The sequence goes on from OY821772.1 coordinate 33,951,924, forward strand.
ATGGGGTCCTCAAAAGATGCCGGTTGCCTGGACATATTGAGCACATGGAATGTCGCGGTTAAGTTCCCAAACGACAATTTTATGAGTCCAGTTTGACAATTGATTAACGCATTTGACGTCTCCAGAAAAGGTCTACCCAAAATCAATGGAATCTGAGAATGTATAGTCTTGACTAGTTCAATTTCAAGGACGACGAAGTCAACAGGAAATATGAAATTTCCAACCTTGATTAGGACATCTTCAATGACCCCTATCGAGACTTTGATCAAACAATCAGCCAACTGTAAAGTTGGTTTTGTAGGCTTGAGCTTGCCTAGGCTTAATCGTTGATACACAGAAGATGGTAAGATGTTAACCGCCGACCCTCGATCTAGCAAGACATTATTAATGCGAGAGTCCCCAATGACACATGAAATTGTTGGACTTCCAGGGTGTTTCAATTTTACGTACATTGGGTTTGAAATGATCGAACTCACATTAGCGCCAAAAAGCTTTGCTAGGGACGCTAATTTTACTCTTAGTCGTACAGAGATCCCTTAGGAATTTTGCAGAGGGTTTGTTGAATCATGTCTAACAAAGGAATGTTGCAATTCACTTTCTTGAATATCTCCAGCATTTTGTCCACATTGTCACTCGGTTTCTTAGTCAACCTCCTAGGATATGGAGTTTTTGTCAGGTAGGTTTTCTGCGGTGTTTGAGAAAGAGGCGTTGGTGTCTTACCCTCACCCTCCTTCTCACCATCATCACCATAGAAGGGCTGCATAGGCCGCACCGATGGTGACTACGACATGGAAATTTGGTTGTCAACATGTTTCCTATTTCTCAGGGTCATTAATGACATTGACATGATCCGCAGGTCCTTCCATACAGTTCACTTGCCCCTCGTGGGGTCTCAAACTCGCAATTTGCTTGTTCGATTGATGCTGAACGTGGGGGTTAGCCACAGGTTGGTTGGGCAGAGTCTCTCTCTCTCTCTCTCATGTATAGACTGAGGCAATTGGCCCATCTGAAGCTCGAGAGATTTGATGGTCTGCTAATTCGAAGTGAGGACTTGACTTGTGGAAGATATAAAGTTTTTCATTGAATTCTTGAGTCTACGCGTCAGGTTCTCAAGAGAATTAAATTGGGTTTCCATGTTGTTGGAATTTGGGAAACCTAGTGGGTTGGTGATTGGAGCGTGGGGTGGCTATAAGACTGTGAATGCATGAGAAGTTGGTGTGGACGGTTAGGTAGCCGAGAGAAGTTTGAAGGATCACCTAGGTCATTATTTTGGTTCCATGAAATGTTAGGGTGGTTCCTCCATCCAGGGTTATATGATGATGAATATGGGTAATTCCTGGATTTATCATAGATGACATTGACATGTTCCATCTCAGGAGGAATGAATGCACACTCGCCTCCTACATGACCTATCCTACCACATAGATGACAAGGAACTGGACAAGATGCAGACATATGTGACACACCTTGCTGGTTTTGGAGCTGAATCGAATCCATGTGACGCATTACGACTGCCATGCTCACATCGGTGGCCATAGTGGTATTAACAACATAATGATCTAGTCGAGTTTGCGTTTGCGATCCTCGCTACTATGCTAGATGATGGGATGGTTACCTCACACTCTCCCACTGCATGGTCTTCTCAACGAGATATTCTAGGAAAGCACATGCCTCCCTTTCATCCTTTCCTAAGAACTGTCTTTGACACATGGACTCAATGAGCGTTCAGGACAGAATGTGAAGACCATCGTAGACAATCTGACAAAGGCACCACAACTCGATGTCATGGTGAGGGCATGGGGATAATATCTCCTTGAACCTCTCTAAGTATGCATGAAATGATTCAGTCATATGTTGATAAAACGAATTGATTTCGTTCCTCAATTTTTGAGTCCGATGATTTGGGAAGTACTTTTTGAGGAATGCATCCCAAGTCCGAAAGACATTCACCTAGTTTCTGTACAACCACTTCTTGGCATCATCCTTTAGTGCAAAGAGGACAAACTTAAGGTGGATGTAGTTTGTGCTAAATTGTTGCAGCTTGAACATAGCGAAGACCTCCTCAAATTCCCTGAGAAAGATATAGGGGTCACCCTTCCCAGTGAATTGAGGGAGCATGGAGATAAATTGAGGCTTAACCTCAAAGTGCTTCCTGTTTGCCTCTAGAAATACGATGCATGAAGATACACCAGTACAGCTAAGGTAGCATCGATCACGTAGAGAAACGAGAACAGGAATAGGTGGGTCCAGCAACTGCTCCTTCTCGTGGTATTGAGTAGCCATGGAACAAGGGTTGTGTGCAACACGATAAGGGGAAGGCGTCGAGAAATCGACTTCCGTGGCAGGATTGACGACGCACCTCGTCAAATGGCCACTCTTGTCTCGTGCTCACACAAGCATGCACAAAGGTGCAGACACGAACCAAAATATTTTTTTAGAACACAACAAAAAAAACTGAGAAGGGTGTGTAGATGAGAAGATGGGAAGACTCAGAAGAGAAGGAATGACTCAGGAGAGAAGGGAAAAGTCCTTATGCTACGGTGGGTACGTACTGGTAGAAGCACACAAGCAAACAAGCCTCAAACAACCTAAGGTCGTTATAGGGCCTTACAGCTAGATGACACCTAACTGCGACGTCACGTGGCCTCAACACGCCTCACCTGCCTACGACGAGGACCACAAAGCCCAGTAAGTGAGCCAAGATTCGGAGATCTCGTGTCTCCTACTATCGACAGAGTGGGCGACGCCGATCAGGCCATGATGGTTGCGACAAAATCACTCTCCTAATGCGCCCGAGATCCTTAGGGGACAATGTCTACATGATTTTAAAATTAGGTTCTTGGTTAGTGTGATTTTTGGGGCAAAAGAAAAGGGTGATGAAATCCCCACCTTATCTTATATGGGATAGCCTCTCCTTAGTAGTGTTTTGGAGTCATAATCTAGAAATCAACTCTCCAAACAAACGCTCAACTCACACTTGTTGCAATGCAATTCCTAGTAACTAATGCATGGGCATACCAAATGCATGAATGAGTGTAGGAAATGCGTACCTCACGCCAACACTCAACAACGAAAAGTAAGCTAAAATAAAAAACAAACTACGTGCCTAAGTCAAGTATATGATGCATGACCTAAATAAGCAAGAATGCCTAATCTTTTCCTTTGGATTTTAGGGGATTGATAATTGATCTGGGGATTGATAATTGATATGGGGGCAAACTACAGGTCAAAACATGCCAAATTGAGCCTCAGACCTCTATGTCATATGTAACAACAAATCAAAGAAAGAAGGAGAAAATTGGAGCCTACTAGAACGCCAGTTGGCGGTCTCAGACCGCTGATTGGCGGTCTCAGACCGCTGAATTGGCACCTTCCCGACAACGTGCCAAAAAAACTTGTTTAATCGATTAATGTTTAGACCGCAAGTGCACAGCCGTCGGTGAAGACGGGGCAAGTACGGGTCGATCCACAGGGAGGTGAGTGACCTCTGGTTCTTTCAAAATCAAGTGGCAAAAAAGTGAGAGAAGAAGTTGATTATGCTAAGCTAAACTGCACAAAACTAGTAAGAAGCAAATGCAAAAGAAGAGAACTAGTGATGGTTTAAAACTAAACTAAAAAAACTTAATAACTAGGCTGGAAATCAGAAACAGAAGCCCCTTAGGGATGGAGTGAGTGTACACATACAATAAGATGGTGAAAAATGCATTCATTAGGCACAAATGTAGGTTGTGTTTTCATGCATAAGAAGTGTCTAATAGTTATGGCAAAACATATCAATCCAATCACTAACCTAGTTGATTAACATGCACATACACAAGTTGGTTATTTCAGAACCTAAACAAGCATGGGAGGTGTCTAATAGTTGTGGAAAAACCCATCAAGTGAAGTGTTCTACTCTAAACAAGCAAGCATACATTTACATTCATCCACACATTTCAAAGTAAAACATTCTTTTCCATTTTTTGTTGCATGTATAAATATCATCTCCACCCCCAAAGGGGAATGAAACTACTAACTAATCATTAAGCTACTTATTATGTTAAAAGAGGAAAACATGTTAACTAAGTATACTAAGATTAATGGAACGAGATTAAGCTAAACATGCAAGGTAACATAAGAGAGACAACAAAACCTAAGAAATTTAATTTAATTTCAGACTCACAATACAAGTAGCATCTCCCACTTGAGTGTTTGCTCCAAGGCTTGACTCTAGGTAGAGGGATTGGACACTCTAGGTAGGGGGATTGGCCATTAAGCATGAAGTAAAAAATAAGGGAAGATGAAGAGTTCTATTTATAGTCATAGAAAAAGGTAATTAGAGACATCCCCCGATTTGGAACTAATGCACTACCAAAAATAGACATAAAACACTCTAATACATGACCCGCCAAAATCTTATCGGATCTGGAGAGGGAGGACCCGACCGCCAATCCGATGAATTATTATCTGAGATGCAATCACAGAAAGGAAATGAGTTGTCGGGATATGGATATTGCAGTATGGAGGAACAAGACAAGAATGGGTTGTGGGTGTAATTTTGTGATAAAGGTGGTCGAACGACGGGAGCATGATGGATGAGTCGTTGTTTTTAATAATTCTCATGGTTAGCACAACCACAAACTTGCAGTTTATCCATAGGGTCACCGACAGATTAGTGGTCTCAATCCTCGGGCTAAGAAAATTGTTCGTGAGATGACTGTGGCACAAATGAAACCACGTAACATGAGAAATTTCCGGAGGATAATCTGAATTAGAGACACATTTATAACTATAGAGAGTACATGAAGCGGGTGAAATCTGAAGACAAGAATACCGCTCAGCAGTTTCTGCATCAGGCAGAGCAGTAACAATACTTGTATTGGATTCTGGGGGATGAAGAAACTAATGTCATCACTCACACATTCTTGGCACATCCGACGTCAGTTAATTTCTTACGCACAAACCCTTCGGTAATTTGCATGGATGCATTTGCTCGAGATGGTTGGGGTGACACCAACAAACATGAACTTCATAAATGGCTATGCAATTTTGAAGGATGAGACCGAGTCTAGTTACCGGCGGGTATTGGAGAAGTTGCGGGATTTGTTATGCAGTACTATCAACTCGACTGCAATAATAACGGACCGGGAGTTAGGCCTTATGCGATCACTGAGAGAGGTTTTTCCTGACTTTGCTCATTTACTTTGTACCTGGCATATCAACAAAGACATATACAACTATGCATACCACGTATTCGCCAACAACAAGCAGTTGGCAGAGACTTTGAAGTAGTGAAAGTGGAGGAAATCATACTTTCTACTTCAGAACCCCATTATTATAGAGTTGTACGTACTCTGAAAGATTCGTATAGGTATTGGCCGTCTATAACGGAGTATCTGGACGACACGTAGTTAGTGCATAAAGAAAAGTTTGTGTTGAATTGGACGGACAAAGTCCTTCATTTCGGCAACTCTACAAACTGTAGGGTTGAAAGTGTTCATTCGGCTTTGAAAGACTGGATTACTTCATCGATTGCAGCTCTGGACACTCTTTTCGACCGCGTCAACGCGGCTATTAAAATACAGCTGATGAATATTCAAAACTTTCTTGAAGAGTCGAGATGTCAAAATTTGACTAACTACACAAATGCTTTATATCAACATATAAATGGTCGAATTTTGCATCACAGCTTATCATTGTTGAGTCAAGAGCTTAAGACAATGCAGGACTTAAGTGATCAAGTTGAATATTGTTGTGAGTGCGCTTTTCTGACATCCCATGTGATTCCTTGTGCATGTACCATCCACGGTTGTATTGAGTTAGGTGAAGGAATTTATTTAGAGAAGATTCATCCATTCTGGAAAACACTTGTCATTGGAGAAGGAATCGACGTGCCAGAGTTTGTGGATCAGTCATCGCAAGACATTGAGTATTTTCAGAACCTCGTTGATGAGATGTCAGAATGGATATACGTGGTTACATCGATCGGTCGAATTATGCCACTTTTCAGTCATCACTTGTCATTCGTAGTGTCTCTCGTAGTTTATACGCGCAGTTACACCCTGATCAGTCGAATTATGTAGAGCCCGTAGAAAATACTATGGTATGAGGTCGGCCAAGGGAAAAGTCGACACGACGAGACCCTAGTGCCTTTGAGTATATTGAGTGAGGTCGTGGTCGATCTTCTAGTAATCGGAGCAGGGGTCGGGGTCGATATTCTAGTTCGTCTCGATCGTCCGTAAACATGAGTACAAGATCTTGTATGACAACATGTTTGATGTTATTATTATAACTTCGTTTTTTTTCCAGTAAACATGTTCTTCCAGTTATTATATGTAACTTTGCTATTTTTTCATCCTGTAGTGTCCAAACGGATTGACGTCGATAACTTCCCATATGTGGATAGACTTCCAGGAATCATCTTAGAAATTTTTGGAGTGGTGGAATGATCCATGTGCTGATGGAAACTATGGATTTCGATGTGTTGTCGATGTTTTCCATGGTGGTCAAGACAATTGGTTTTACGCTTGTCAGACGATTTTTAATGAGATGGGGTGCATCCCATTTATGAGCACGTTTATTATGATGGTTTGGTGCAGGCTCATCAGCGAATTGATTGGGGTGGAGGACCTTGTGGCGAGGATCACTATATGGAGATTTGGTGCGACTTGTTCCCGATTGCTAATTTTTACAAGTGTGCAATTATGACTTTCTCAGTGGGAACAGATGGTTTGTTTTACCCATATATTATAAAGCTACCTTGGGAGAGTTCGTCTACAATGACGAAGCCATGCTGAGAGTTGATCATTGCTCATTTAGGGAGTTACATACATTACATTCGCTTAGAATTAGCAGAGGGATTCTCAGTACCTCCTATAGCGACCCTGTGATTTCAAAAGCGAGATGAGAGTGTTCTTGGATGAGAGCTGGAGTACGAAAATAGGAGAGCATATTGAGACCAGTTAAGTAGTAGATTTTGATTGTAATTTGTAATGTATTGGTTAAATTACTGTTTCGTGTTGCTTTTTTTATAAGATTTGAAATTTAAAATGCATTATATAAAGCAAATAGGGAGAAAATATGTTCGCTAGAAATAAATAAATAATAAGAGTACAATAGATAAGCAAAGATAAATAGAAATAATAAGAGTTCAACAGATAATAAAGTAAATAATGTACAAGCTGACTACAACTACAACTTATCCTCCAAATGATGGTCAGAAATGCCCAACTGACTGTTCCGCACCTCTATGAAGTTATCACAATCTACATATGCAGCTCTTGTGTCGTCGTCGGGCATCAGGCCCCTCTTCTCCAAGAACGGTTGCGCAAGCCGTATCGCTCTACTCATCCACTGTATATAACATCAAAATTAGTGTATATTAACAATAAAAACAAAATATACATTACAAATATAAAATAATTTAGAAAACTTACCGCATCGCCACATGTCCTATTAGTGGTCTCTCAGGTCTCGGGGCGGTACCGCACACTAGAGATGAATGTGAGTACCTACTGAACAAATCCAAATAATCTGCATGACAAGTGGAGGGGTCGTGGCTACGAGTGAGATTGCCAAGGTGAAGTTGGCATCCTCTCGGAAATGTCTGCTAAATCGATTCCGCCATCGAAGTGGTGTTCCTCACATAGTACGTCCGCAATCGAAGACTACATTGCATGCTCTAGGGTCAGGATGTCAACCAGGATCACATGAACGTATCATAACTTATGCAATACGCGATCAGGCAAATAAGGCTCCATGATATCCCGATAACGAATAATGCCATCAATAAAGTCCTCGGCACCGCCGCAGCAAGTTCAAGACCATAGAGATAACCACTCCACCTAAACTTTGACACGTTAATAATAATAATTATTATAATTAAATAAACGTAAATGGTATAAAGTTTTATACCTACGATGCGGTCATCTGATCCAGTCGTCTACGAATAGAACAGAGTCGCCCCTCGCTCCTGACGGCCCACATACGCGAACAAGGATAACCCAACTCAATGATTTTCCGCTCCTAATACGGACATAAGGGCGGAAAATACCCATATATCCAAGTCTGCAGCAGCTTAAGACAACCCGCAATACCAGAACAATTAGCACGGCTAGCTATCGCCAACTGACGAGACATGTATGTCAACGTCGCCGACCCCCATGAAAACTGACCAATGGTATCCAGGTCCCTAGCCTCCAATATGTCACGTGGTCTGATCCTGCAACCGTTCTTGTCGACAAACCAGACGCATCCGAACAGTAAGAGTAGGTAGGCAGTCAACTGCGTATCCTCGGCCCGCGAGGTCGTCCCCATCTATATAAGTCATCATTAGCATCGATGATAACAACACCGCTACTCCAGAAGACGCTATCCCTCCTAAGACTATCGACGCTCACCCCGAGCAACTCTGCTACATAACTCTTCTGCTCGGTCGTCGATGCCTGAGTACCGACCATACAACCCTCAACAGGAATGCGAAGGATCTGGAACATGTCATGCAACATGATCGTCATCTCTCCGAAAGGTAGGTGGAAAGAGTTGGTGTCAGGCTTCCACCGCTCCACAAACACAAATATCAAAGGCATGTGAAGGCAGAGGGACATGTTGTAAGGCAAGTGATCATATCCGCTATCAGTAATGGCCCACGTGATATCATCACTCAAAACTGAGCGCCAACCCTGCAATGTAGTACAACCTCTGTGCCGATTATGACACTTCTGGACCTTCCAATCCTCTCCCTCCCAAATACGTCTGGCGATGTAGCCCCCAAAATTAGGAATGACGCTCTCATCTAAAGGACCTGCGGGCATCACAACAGTCATGATCCAAGAATCGTTCTCAACCCTCTTCTTCTTCTGAGCTCGGGCATCTACAATGCACGAACACGAATCATCGACCACAAACCTACCACCTCTACCCTTCTGAATTACCCACTCAGCAGAAGAAGAACTACCATGTCGCCCCCATCCTCTACATACTCCCCCTGCCTCTCCTCCTCCTGTAGCTCCAACTCCAACTCATACTGGTCCCCATCGTCACTCTCGTGGTCGTCACTCTCCACCTCATCAGAAACTTCCTCATCATCGAATGAATCCTCACGTTCCTGACAACGACGAGGGTGTTTCAGATATACCTCGTAAGCATGTACAACACGTAAGGGTATGAATTTTCCTCTTCGTAAGCATGTACAACACATAAGGGTATGAATTTTCCTCTTCCTCCACGGTAACCCGGTGACTATTAATTAAATTTCAGAAATAAAATTTTGTTAAATGGATTTAAGTTACTAAATTAACAAAAATATTAATTATTTTTAACTAATTATCAATTAATACTAATTATATTTACTTATTATTAGTTAACTAAATAATAAAATAAAAATTTAAGGGGGCGTCTCCAGGACCCCCCCCCCCCCCCCCCCCCCACCCCCCCCCCCCCCCCGTGACGGGTGGGCGTCTGCAGGAGCTTCCCACTCACCCCACGGGGGGGGGGGGGGGGGGGGGGGGGGGGGGGGTCCTCCGACGCAGACACCCTCTTAATTTATTTTTTTAAACTTAAATAAATTGTAAAATTTACCGTATTCGAGTGCATCGGGGCGTCTGCTGACTCCTTTCCTGGCCTCCGAGATATTGTTTTTGATGATTATGAGAGGAAAATGAAGAAAGAATAGTGGTAGGGTAGTGAAACGAATAGATATATAAGTAGAAATGAGAGAATGACAAAACGGTAATTGACACGGACGATTTAAGTAATTTACGGGTGACGTTTAACGGTCCAACTGGTCAAAGCCAACAGATGACATCTTTTGTGGTGCAGTGGAACTACTCGAGTTACTCTTCTGAATTGAGGCCGCAGCCTTTTGGAGTTTTTGGCAACTGGGGTAGATTTTGATGGAACATGGTCCAATAATGTAGATTATTTTACCGGTTAACTCAAAAGCGGGTTTGATATGTTTTTGTATGCTAAATAAAAGAGAGAGGAAGTTCTGAGTTGGGCTTGATAGGCAAAAAAAAAAAGTTAATATAAGAAGTGGTGTAGAGAATAGAAATTTTATGTAAGCAAACATCATGAACAAGCGGTAGTGTTTATATTGGTAAACTCGTGCTGTGCACACGCCGGACTATCTGTTTGCAGGCCACAATGACACATCACACCGCAACTAAGGCAGCCGCTGCCTAGGTGGTGACCTTAATACCAACCAAACAAAGGTGGTGACATTAACATACCACAAAACCTTTTTCATGTTTTTTTTTCTTAAAAAAGAAATTTATTTGCCTATTGGGCTATGATCCATTAACGCACTTGATGAAATTCATATTTACCATGTAATCTCTTTTTGTCACCAAAACAAGAAACACTTTCGACCAATATCTTTTGTCAGAAAAGTTATTTTACAGTTGACGTATATGATTACAAACTCATGGGTATTGGTTCGCAAACTTGATACTCACGGATTTGTTAATATAACAATTTAATTTAATTTGAACACCAACATCTAGCATCACCTTTCTTTTCTAGAGTTTGTTTTTACCTAAAATTTTGATTTTACTACTTCTATGACGTTGATTTGAGTTATTGTTCATGTTCTATGTGGAGAAATACAGATATTGTGCGCTCCCACTTACATAGGATATTTTCCAAACATATTCATAATTTTACCGGGTTTTTTGCTATTTTGCCACTCGAAAACAATCGATTTCTAAAAATACCATCAACTTACGGCTAATGTTTTATATGTCACTTAAAAATATAGTTAACATCTAGATTGTCATTATGTTTTTGGATTGGTGTGGATTTGTAACTTTTCCCGTCAGTGGTGTTATGTTATCAATTTTAAAAAAAATATATTTAATTATAAATTTTACAATTTCAACCAAAAAACATAACAAACATTTCCTTCTTCTCTCCTCTTCGTCCTCTCTATCCTCTTTCTCCCTCCTCACTCTCTTCTTTCTCCCTCCTCTCCCTTCTCTCTCCTCTCTCTTCTTTCTCCATCCTCTCCCTTCTCTCTCCTCTCCCTTCTTTCTCCATCCTCTCTCTCCTCTTTGTCCTCTCTCTTCTTTCTCCCTCCTCTCTCTGCTCTTTGTCCTCTCTCCCTCCTCACTCTCTTCTTTCTCTCTTCTCTCTCCTTTCTATTATTCAAAGAGAGAGGAGAGCCAAAGAAGAGGGAGAGAGGGGAGAGAGACGAATGAGAGGAAAGGGAAAAAAAGAGATTATAAAAAAAAAAATTTAAGTTTTTGGGGTGAAATTGTAAAACAATTAAATATTAATTTTTGTTAACGTCGTTAAATGAATAGTAAGACTACTAACGGAAATGTTTTGAAGGAAGTGACATATCCGCACCAATCCAAAAACATAATTGTATTCTGGATGTTAAATATATTATTGAGTGACATATAAGACAATAGTTGTAAGTTGATGACATTTTGGGAAATCGATTGTTTTCGAGCGGCGGAATAGCAAAAAATCTTAGTTGCTAACTAGGAGAGGTTTCCATACAATTCCTTTAAATCTCTTATTTTTTGAAGAATTTCATATTTTAATAAAAATTCAATAGGTATAGTATATGCCAACTTATCTTTGGTGTAATAAAGCTCAAAAGCAACGGTACTATTGAGAATCCAACATCAACTTGGCCCAGGAAGTAATGTATAAATAAATATGAAACCCAATCTCTAGATAATTCAACTAAGATAAATATCTAAATAATTTCCGCCCCCAACTAGGGGTGAAAACGGAGCGGATACGAAGCGGATGTACCAGTATCCGAATTCGTATCCGTTTTTTTTTCTCGAATCCGAATTCGAATCCGAGCGAATGTATGAGAAAGGGATCCGAATTCGTATCCGTCGAATTCGGATCCGAATTCGAATAAATTCGCATCCGAATCAAGTTTAAAATCCATTCCGAATTAGGATATCCGAATTCGTTAAAAAATCCGAATAGACTTAAAAACATTTTGTGATTGATCTAAAAACGAATAAATTTCAGTCTTTATTTTTTGCCTACGTGAAAAAATATTAAATATAATATAAATAACATAATTTAATTCATATATATTGTATATATTTTATTTATTTATTTATATATGCATATAAAATACGAACCGGATATTATTCGAATCGGATGTACCAATATCCATATTCGCTTCGTTTTTTTACGGATGTTTATATCCGAATACAAATTCGGTTGCGGATTTTTTTTTCTTGGATAATTTTTTTGATTTCGAATACGGAGTCGGTCGGATTAACGGATTTCGGACACAAAGTTTCACCCCTACCCCCAACTACCATCAAACACCTAATTTACTCTATCACCCAACTACCCTTATTAACTCACTTTTTGCACCACCTTCCATCACTTTTCCATTATTCTCAATAGGGTACCTCTCCACCCCGCGTCCAACCATCTCAATAACAATAACCATATCCGTCCAAGTGTGAATATAGTATCGTGTAAGTATAGTAATGTTGTATTGTGAGTCATTCTAGTATAGTATAGTATAGTATAGTGTGGTGTGGTGTAGTGTAAGTGTGTGAGTTGTATTTGTAGTTATGTCTTGAGTTATAGTTAAATGTTGTTGTAACATTTGTTGTTATAACAATACAAGTTTGTTTTGTAGTATATATAAAAATTTCTTGAGTTGCAATCCAACGGTTGTGGCAGTGCGACATAAGGGAATTCAACGAGTTAGGTGAAAAGAGGAAATGTTATGTCTTAAACCCTAATTAGGGTGCTAAAATTGATTATGTGGGGTTTGACTTGGGTTGCTCGGAGGGGTATGGGTTGAGGTGAGGGGAGGCATAGGTGAGGCATGGACTTGCATGCCTTGGGGGAGGGGCTTATTTAAGGAGAAGCACCCATCCCTTCCATTCTTTCCTTCATCCACTCCATCCTCTCACCCCATCTCTCTCTCTCCCTCGTTCCCTCCATTTCCGACGATCAGAGGAAGTGCGACTGGAGGTGCAAGGAGGCAAGGTGGTTGAAATGAATTGCGGCATGACAAGGGTGAATGTGTGGGGCTTCGAGGTGTGATGACGTAGAGACGAAACGACAAAAAAGGCACGTTAAGTTTCAATAGATGTTAACACAAGTTGTGCGAAGAGTTGTGCTCGTCAACGGAGGTCGGAGTAGTCGTCGGTGACGAGGGATAGGCATGTGTCTATCGTAAAAAGGTCGATTGCCGTTGTTGTGGTTCGACCGAATTGTAGTGTAAATACTAGAATTTTACCAGCACTGGTCGAACGATGCTTGTCTGTGGTCGATCGGTTGCTCATATTGGTGGGGAAGAAGAAAACTCTATTAATATCGGTCGAAGGGGCAAGCCATTGCGTTCTACTGGTACCTTCGTGATTTAGATTTCTCGAGCATAAACCATCTAAACGGTTGACCGCCCATGTTATTTTCGGTCGAACGGGTCCTTTTTTCCGTTCGAGTGTTGCACTGTTTGATTTAGTGTTAGTCTGGCCTATACCATCTAAACGGTCGACCGCCTATCATCTTTTGTTCGATTGTTGTGACTTAGGGATGTGTTCAGAGTTCAACCGGTTAGAGTTCAACCGGTTTTAAGCGTTTGTTCGAACGTCTCCCTATTCATTGGGAACAGTCAACCGATTTGCCTTTTTTGGTGGACCGTTTGTGCCCAGATCAGTTTCCTTGCCCTTGTGTAAACTTTGTCCACGGAAGACGGTGTCCTTGCTTCATGAGTGACCCGGGAGGTGATGGTTGTTAGTGAGTGCGATGATTACGCCTGCCCAGGGATCGTTGAGTGGAAAAGTGTGGATACTTGGGGCACGTACCACCTCTGTTTTATGGAAAGTGGAGTAGCTTTGAGCATTTCGTTGACTCATGCTACAATAGTAGACCCGAGGGATTGTGGATCCCAATGCATGTATTGCACAGCTCCACGGAGAAAGATGACCCTGCGGACTTCGGTCTGGATAAGCCGATCGATCTGCCTTATTGTCGACAGATATGATCGACCGGTCTTGATGGCAATGGTGTGACCGTGTGACCTTGATGGCGGCGGAAAGTGCCCTACGTGACCGAGTGGCGGCAGGAAGGACCGTGCGACTGAGTGACGACGGTGTTGACTGTCTGACGATGATTTTTGGCAGGTAGCGTTTCTACGGCATAACTAGGTGTGTTGATCGACCTGAGTGACGACTCCATTGTGGTGGTGTTGACCAAGAGTTTCAGATCTGATTCTATGTGGCGGAAGTGCGGGAGCCCCTCACCGAACCCTCGTTTAGTGTAGTTGCGTGTGGGGGTGCGTGACGTACTCTCCGTAAGATCGAATGTGCCTACAGTAGGTTCCCGCGAGGGACCTGATGATGTTTGTAGGGTCGTTGTCCCTTATTATCCATGTATGGGGAAGAATTTACTTGTTGCATTCTATTATGTCATGCTATACTAGTATGCTAGGTTCATTGTACTATATTTGCGCATGCATATAGGTGGACTTCATATACGAGGTTTCTTATGAAAACTCAGGTATTGTTATTTCTTTTGCATTTGAGGACCGCAGTCAGTAGGTGCTGAGTGGGTGTCGACTGAGGATGAGCTCACTCTGGGATAAGATCCTCCAGTCTTACTTTCCTAGGTTGTATGATTACGTGTATTTAAACTTTCGCGTAATCTGATGTAGTCATACATTTTGAAACTCTTATGTAATAGTGCACATTTTGAGTATTTTATGAGTAATGTTCTCACCCTTTCTGGTCTTATTCATTGTGGTATTTGTTTAAATTTTTCGTTGTTTTCGGGACGTTACAGGAAAAGTAATTCAAACATCCATCCAACTCCCAGAGAGATGCTAAATTTCTTGTTTGATTTGCAACTTTATCATTGATTAATCTCAACGAAGCACTACATGTGGCCCTTTCCATTATTTGTAGTCCGGCTATGAAATTGTTATGGTTTAAAATGATTTTTGCATAAAGACTTTTTTTTTTAAAATTGTGTGATCTTACCATTTTGAAATGAAAAAAATTATCATTCAATTATGAGAATATAGAGTAGATATAAAAAACAGAGCGTGGTAAGGTTATATTGATTGAGATGAAAATTAGTGGAGATCTAGTACAAACATTTTTATTGGAAATCCATTATTACCATAGTCTGGTTAATAATTGTTGTCATTCATCACCAACGTTATATGTTTGACCAACTTGATAAGAACGATCAATTATGGTAGTGATTACATAAACAATGTCTTTTTAATATTGTAAGTTCAAAGAGAATAACAGACTAGACAAGAACGACAATGTTAACATTTTGCAGTTATTTGGAGGTTTATGATCTATTTAGACACTTATTGTTTCATTCTAGGAGTTCACACAAATATACGATTTGAAAGCAGTGTAAGTAAAAAAAGAGAGCAATGGTTGATTAATCAAGGCTAATTGCTAAATACTTATGAGATTAAAGGTGATTTCCAATGCACAATCAAGGAATGGGCATATATGATGTGCCTGTAAGCAAATAACTGTGAAAATCGTTTGTGTAATAACATTTAGAATACAAAAAATGAAAAAATGATGCTCACATTTGGGTTGAGAAAAATGGATTCTAAAATGAATGTGATAACATTTACAATACTCATGGTAAAAATTACCACGGATGATGTCATTGCTCCAAACAGAAATGACTCTGCAAATATAGAGAATTGTATATTTGTATTAGTCAAAATCAAAGTTCAGACATGCAAGATGAGGATTGATGCGGCGAGGTACCATATGCAGGTGAGCTCCTGCTCCGGAATCAAAATCAAAGTTCAGACCGCACCCCCGCATATGCGGGCAAGGATGAAGACCGCATCCTGGAAATGCGATGCACATCTCCCCCATCGGCATATGCAGCCTCGTCAAAAAAGGGTTAAAACTGATTTACCAAAACTTACTTCATAATGCGTTGTCTTTGGAATTATGATACTAAACTTGTTGAAAACTGCAGGCCTTTGCAAAAGCCAAGTTGAGCATGCGGCAAGTAGTCAAAAGGATGGTTGGCGACACGAAAAAAACCGCACTTTTGAGTTGCTTTTCCTGCCGGTAAAGAAATATTTTTACGTGTGTGAAATAATAACATGTGTTATGGATCGTAAGATTCAAGAACTGCAACATGTGAACTCTTCATAACCGATCTACTTTGAAAGCATACCGTCAAATTCATTTCACTTTGTTGGAGCATCCACGGAGAACTGCCACTACCTGTACCGTAGGTCATCAACACCAAGTTGTCGTCAACAACCAGTTTGCAAACCGTAAATGGGATCCTGTCTTCAACTTTGGTTACCGGATAAATCGTTTTCTGAAAGCTTTCATCAGATAACCTAAAGCAAAAAACTATACTCCGTGTACACCGATTGTGGCCCAATATATATTGTTTTTTAAAGGATACGCCGTGGTCCGTTAAAAAATTGGGGAACGTCAAACGTTTCCATTTTTGAATCAGAATTTTTTTCTGAACAACCAACAAATGACAATCTCTCGTCAAATTATTTGTCCAATTTGTGACGACGATGACTTTGATGTCTTTTGTGTTCTCCTCTCTTTTGAAGCCAGTCACGTCTTTCTACGTTGCTTTCTTCCAATATTGGGATACCCCAGTAGTCTTGGGTATTCCCCTAATATGGGATTGTAGATGAAAGACAACTAAACTTTGGGTTCCAGGGGGTTGACGAACAAATGACAAGCCCTTCACTTGATTCAACAAAAACAATGCTCGTTCTAGCTTACACAATGCTTGTGAACTTTGATGGAAGTCAAAGTAGAGTTTTTCTTTCTTTAATAGCCACATGATATTTGAATTGAAATAAGAAATCAAAAAGGTATACTCCATCTTCTCTTTTTGGTACCAATTACCAAAATCTTTCGAAATTATGATTGTGAACGAGCTTTTATTGAGATATTTCACTAAGCATACATCTTGTTGTTAGAACCTAACCCTAAGCTAAGGTGCTATCCTTGTTTAGGGGGGAGATTAGGGTTTGTTTGGGGTTTGAATGGGGAAGGGGAACGCGTGATGGCTGTGTATAGGGGGAGGTAAGGTGATATGATGGGAAGCATGGTGTGAGCGATGGTGGGATTGGTGGTGTTTGTTTATAAGAGAAACACCCTCACCTTTCTTCTTCTTTTTCTTCTCACAAATCTTCCCCTCCTCACCACAACTCTCTCCCAATCTTCCTTTCCGACGAGCGAGGTGGAGCAGCAAGGCAAGGCATTAGGCGGGGCGTGACCAACAAGGGAGTCAGTGGTTCCGTGCGAAGAGGAAGTGCGGGGTTGCAGATTGAGGCGACGTCGAGCGACCTCCGACGAGCTCCATCTAGCAAGAAAGGTATGTCAAGTTTATGCATTAGTTTTACTCACCTAAGTGGGTGTGAGGTTTTGCTCGTCGCCGGAGGTCAGAGACCTCACCTGCGACGAGAGGCAACAAGTTGTGCCTGGCTAGGTTAGGTAGTTGTCGGCTATCCGTCGACTGATGCTTGTTTGCGGTCGACCGGTCTTAGTGTATTTTCTCCATGTTACCCAACATCGGTCGAATGATGTCTTGCGGTGGTCGACTGGTTGTGTATTTTGTTGGGTTGGAGAGTCTCTAATATTTTCAGACAAACGGGGCCCTTGAGCCATTCGACCGTTGTCTTGTATAATTGACCTAGACTGAGCGCTGACCATCTAAACAGTCGACGCCCTAGACTTTTGTCCGACCAAAACTTAAGTGTATTGAATGTTAGGTTGATCGATTAATTGATGGTTTGACTGATAGTGACTTTGTGAACATAGGAGAGACCTAGATATTTTCGGTTGACGGGATCCCTGAGCTGTTCGACCATTGCCTTGATTGATTTAGTCTTTGCCTGGGTGTTGACAATGTAAACGATCGACCACCCTTGTGATCTTGTTCGACTGTTGGGGCTTAAGCTTTAAACCCGTGCTTCGACTGTTGTAGGCGTTTGTTCGAGTGTCGCCCTATTCTTTGGAAACGGTCGACCGATTTACCTTTTTCGGTCGATCGTTTGTGCTCAAGACTGAGTCCTTCTCCTTGTGAAGTGTCAACTCTATCCACAGAAACACATGTCCTTGCCTAGTGTGTGAGTCAGGAGGTGACATTGGGTGCGTTGATCGTGTCTTCCCGGGGACCACCGAGTGGAAGGGTGTAGATACTTCGGATGTGCCACGTCTGTATTATAGACTGTGACGTAGTATAAGCATTACTTTGACTCATACTAGAGTAGTAGTCCTGAGGGATCGTGAATCCCAATGCATGATGTTGCATTGCTCTACTGAGTGAGATGACCCGACATACTTTGGTCTAGATGAGTCGATTGGTCGGCCTTAAGGGTGACGGATAGCTTTGACTGGCCTTGATGATGTGATCTGCATGACCTAGATGGTGACAATGTTGGTAGCTTGTGCTAAAAGACAGCCAGGTGAGAATACTTCACATGACCTTGATGGCGGCGGTGACTGTTTGATGATGTATTCCGGTAGGTAGTTTCGTTGTAGCACAACCAGGTCAGTTGACCGACTAGCGACGACTCCGTTGGTGAGGTGTTTGTTGCCTTTTTGGCCTTAATCTATATTAATTTTGATGAGTAATCAAACTAATCTTAATCAATCAAAGTAAGCAAACACAATTACATGCATTGCATACATACTTGTATACTTGCAATCATCTTAATAGGTTGATTAGGATAATCAAGGAAATGAGCAGGACAAAGACATCAAGAATCAAGACTTGTAATCAAAACATTGGACCAAGACATAGAATTTATGTTTATTGAGTCCATAAGGTTTAATGTAAACTTGAGCACTAGGATTCTGTCCCGTCAAGATTCGGTATACCGGACCCTTCACGATCAACCGAAACCTTCCCAGTTTGGTCCACCGAACACTTATCAGATAACTGAATCATACCCATTAGTAGACGATAGGATGCTCTCTAGAGTTGTCCGGACGTACGACCAAAACACCTTCGGTCGACTGAATAGCCTTGGATAATTTTTGGACTTTGCTCCAACGGTTGCATTTGAATCAAGCCTGTAGAGCCCAATCGACTTGTCCTAATTCAGTCAACTGAATGTCTGTTGGTGAACCGAGTCCCTCTTGGCTTTAGGCGCCCAATGACTATTAACACGTGGCACTTGACCGTTGTACCTAACGACTATTTAAGCTTTCACTGTCAGCACAAAACCCGTGCTAACTTTGGTCATCCGAAGTATACATGGTCAACCAAACTTGAGTAATCACAGCCCAACCAATCTTGCTGTCCACCTTGGATTGGTGAACCACATACAATTCAGTTAGCTGAAATTAAATAGGGAGAAATTGAAAATAATTACTTGAAGTCGGTGAACGGTGACCCGAACCTTATTTGGTCAACCGTATGCTTAGTTTAGACCAATCCAACCTTCTTGTTTCAGATTATCATTCTATTAACGGTCGATCAAACATGCATAGAAATCTACCCGAGCTTTAAGTAAATCATTGCTTCTTATTGGTCCATATCCCACCAACTCCCAAATGGCTAGCAGAGCTTGAAGGCTTATAAATAAGATCTCATTTGTTGGTTTTAGAACTTTTGAACACTTCCTATCAATCCTATACTCAAAGTTAAATCCTCTTCATCTTCAAGCTCTCGTCCTTCTACACTCAAGCCTAACTTTGTTATGAACTTTGGCCCTCTAATCGATAGAAAAATGCGGAATTAAAAATAATAATCGAAGGATTAAGGAAGAGACAATTGCAAACCACAAAAATGACGACGTCGGAGTTTAGAGAGGTTCGGCACCCACACCCGAGTCCTAGTCCTCCTCGCAAGCCTCGCTCGATCCCCCGAGCCTCACTTACGGTTCTACTAACCGATCTCGGTTCCGGGCCGAGACCAACGCCGTTTACAACACTGAGCCTCGCGAACAACCTCGCCTCGCTCGTGTCTCCTCTCACAAACCGAGAAGGAGCTTCCTCGAAGCTTTACAACTTGGTGATTCTTGAATAAGGAATTGGAATCGCAATCTAACTATCACTCTATACTTGAGCACACTTGGATATGATATTGAATTGGATATGCAAGTGGTGAAGTTTAGGCTTGAGTGTTGTGGATTGACATCTTGAAGATGGAGAGGATTTGACTTTGAGTATTGGATAGATAGGAAGTGTTCAAGATGTCCAAAACAACCAAATGAGGTCCTATTTATAAGCCTTCAATCTCATCTAGCCATATGGGAGTTGGTGGGGAATGGACCAATAGGAATTCAAGATGTGACTTAAGCTCGGACATAAATCGTGGCATATTCGGTCGACCGTTATCTAAATGGTAGTCCAAAGAATTGGTCTGATCTAAGAACTCGGTTGACCGATTATGTATCGGATCACCGTTCACCAACCTCCAATAGATTTTATCTATTTAGCCCTAATTAAATTCGGTTCACCGAAGTGCTTTGGTTCACCGTTACAAGGTGGACAGTAGAATTGATTGGGCTCTGATCATGTCAAGTTTGGCTGACCGTGTATACTTCGGTAGACCGAAGTAGTGCGGGTATTGTGCTGACTTTGAGTGGAAGTTTGTTTATCGTTAACGGTCAAGTTCCACGTGTAAAATAGTCGTTGGGCTCCTAAAGCCAATAAGGATTCGGTAGACCGAAGTGTGTGCGGTCGTCCTAAGTGGGTCAAGTTAATTGGGCTCTAGGTACTCGATTTGAATGCGACCGTTGGAGCAAAGTCCAAAACTGGTCCAGGGCTATTCGGTCGACCGAAGGTAGTTCGGTCTTCCGTAGGGGCAATTCCAGAGAACACCTAAGTTTTACTGGTGGGAAGAATTCGGTTATCCGACATGTGTTCGGTGGACCGAACTGGGTATGATTCGGTTAACCGAAATACGTTCTGTTTACCGAGGATTGACGGGACAGAATCCTAGTGCTCAAGTTTACATAAACCTTATGGACTCAATAAATATAAAGTTACATGTCTTGATCCAAAGCTTTGATTACAAGTCTTGAGTCTTGATGTCTTTGTCCCAATGCTCATTTCCTTGATTGTCTTGATCAACCTATTAAGATGATTGTAAGTATACAAATATATATGCAATGCATGTAATCATGTTTGCTCACTTTGATTGATTAGGTTGATTGATTAAGATTAGTTTAATTAATCATCAAAATTAATATAGATTAAGGCAAAAAAGCCAACAAACTTCACCACTTGCATATCCATTACGTATCAATATCCAAGTGTGCTCATGTATAGAGTGTTAGATTGTGATTCCATTTCCAAATCCAAGAATCACCAAAGACTTGTAAAACTTCGAGGAAGCTCCCTCTCGGGTTGTGAGAGGAGACACGAGCGAGGCAAGGATTGTTCGCGAGGCTTGGTGTTGTAAACGACGTTGATCTCGGCCTGGAACGGAGACCATTTAGTGGAACCGTAAGCGAGGCTTGCAAGGATGACTAGGACCGGAGTATGGTGTTGAACCTCTCGAAACTCCAATGTCGATGATTTTGTGGTTTGCGATTGTCTTCTCCCTTAATCTCTCAATTATTATTTTAATTCCGCAATTAGTTTAGTGATTACAGGGTCATCGATCCTAACAGTGTTGACCTCGAGATTCAGCTGATTTCTTCTGACGTGGAAGTACGAGTGCCCCTGACCAATCCCATGTTTAGTGTAGCCGCGTGTGTGGTTTGTTTTGTACTCTCTGTAAGACCGTAAGTGTCTACGGTAGGTCTCGGTCGAAGACCCGGTGATGGATTGTTGGACATATGTCCTTTTTACCCTTGGAGGGAAATGTTTATGGATATGCATTATATCTTGTCATGCTATATTAGTATGATATGTGCATTTCGTTGTGTTTTAACATGCATTTAGGCAAGCTTAGTATACAGGGTTTGCTTATGGAAATCCAGACATAATTGTAATGTTCGCATTTCAGGACCGCGGTAAGTTCTTGCAGATGGCGACCGAGGACGAGGGCGCTCTGGGATCGAATCGTCTATCGTATTTTCCTAGGTTGTATTACTGCTTGTATTTGCACATGTACTTGATGTAGTCGTATCTTTTGACAACTCTAATGTAATATAGTACACATCTTGAATATTTTATGAGTAATATTACCGCACTTTTGGATTTTTGTCTTACGATCATTTGTTGTTAAATTTTAAATTTTCTGCTATTTCAGGACGTTACACTTGTACTCGAAGTTTTGCCAAGACATCCATAGTGTTGTCTTCTGACAATTGACTAATATTTGTTACAACAGAAGAATTCACGTACAAACAGAGCATTGACCTAAAATTATAGGTTCACATAGTTATTTGATAACTGTAACATTAATCTAAGATTATGATGTGGTAGGATCATACCTAATCTTCTCATCAACAATAGTTGGAAATTTTCTTTATTAACTTGTTCAGATTCTTTCGAGTGGCCTCTGAAACAGAAGGCGCTTCAGTTGTACATTGTTGTGACGAGGACAGAGCTTGAACCGTAGAGGCATTTTCTTCCAGAAGATTGCACTCTTTCTCTAAGGTGGCACAGTGTCTCTTTTCAGCTTCAGGAAGTTCACTGCTTTGGTTGCATTCTAATTTTAAGCAATTGCAACTTTCGACTTCTTTTGATTATTCTCCCAGATTTGATTACTAGATTATAAATATTTCAAAGATGATTGAGACGATGTACAGGCTTCCATGGAGTTGTTATGTCTTAATAAAACGTTCAGTATGATTTTGATAAATCTACTTTAAACTCGTGTCTGTTGGCATTATTACTCTATGGTTTGGCACTTTTTTGTAAGTATTAATGGGTTTACGAGTCAAGTTAAATTGAAATTTCAAGTCTTAATTATTAATCAATATTATTACCAATTACAAAAAAAAAAAAAATTAAGCAATAAATAACAGTACCTGAATCTGGTGAGGTAAGCGATACAGTTTTTTTTCCGTCTTGGGGGTCTGGCTAAGAGCTCGCACCAAGGCAGAGGCGTCCGGATAGGACACCTCCGCCTTGGTGCGGGCGGCTTAGCCAGACGCCCCATCCATGGATGAGGTGTCTGGCTAAGACGCCTCGCCCATGGAGGGGGCGTCTCCGCCAGACGCCCCAATTTTATTTTAGTTTTTAGTTTTTTTTTGTTAATTTAAAATTTTCAGGTTCCGTTGCAAGATTTCGGTGGTGATAGAGTAGATTACAGTGAGTTTTTTTGATAGTAAACAAGTATTTACAACAATCGATGAAACGTGTAAATGAGCGAAACAAGTTGTCATAGGAGCCGGATTTTTTTGGTAATATCATCATACAAATCAAAAGCAGATAATCGGACAGATTGTTACCTGAGATGCGATCGCAGAAATGAAATGAGTTCTCGTGATGCAAATATTGCACTACGGAAGAACACGAAAAGAAAAGGTTGCGGTTGTCGTTTTTTGGTAAAGGTAGTCGAGTGACGGGATCGTGATGGATGAGTCGTTGTTTCTAATAGTACTCATGACAGCACAACCACAGACTTGCAGTTTATCCAGAGAGCCACCGACAGATCAGCGGTCTTAGTTCTGCGGCTAAGCAAATTGTTCGTGATATGACTGAGACACAAACGAGACGACGTAACATCTTGTTGGCAGTAAAGGATAAATTTTCGGAGGATAATCCCAGTCAGAGACAGATTTATAACTTCAGAGATTACATGAGGAGGACAAAATCTGAAGACAGGAATCTCACTCAGCAGTTTCTCAGTCAGGCAGTGCAGTATAAGTATTTGCATTGGATTATGGCAGATGAAGAAACTAATGTCCTGACTCACGCATTTTTGACACATCCGACGTCAGTTCAGTTGTTGCGCACATACCCTTTCGTAATGTGCATTGATTCAATGTATAAGACGAACAAGTACAAGATACATTTGTTTGAGATGGTTGAGGTTACTCCAACAAACATGAATTTCCTTGTCGACTATGTGATTTTGAAGGATGAGACCGAGTCTAGTTACTGGTGGGTGTTGGAGAGGTTGCGAGATCTGTTATTAGATATTGTTAGCCCGACGACAATAATAATGGACCAACAGTTGGGTCTAATGCGACCAGTGGCAGAGGTTTTTCCTGAGTCTGCTCATTTACTATGCAGGTGACATATCAACAAATACGTGTACAACTACGCATACCACATTTTTGGCAAGGACAAACAGTCTGCAGAGATTTTCAGGTATGGAAAGTGGAGGAGAGTCATGTTTTCTGATTCACAGATTGATTATGATAGAGCAGACCATAAACTGAAAGATTCTTTTCAGTCCTGGTCAGGGCTCGCGGAGTATGTGGAAGACACGTGGTTAGTGCATAAAGAAAAGTTTATGTTGAATTGGACGAAAAAAGTCCATTTCATCAACACTACGAACTATAGGGTGGAAAGTGAACATTCGGCTCTGAAAGAGTGGATCACTACGTCAACTGCAGCTCTGGACACTCTTTTCGACTGCGTGAACTCGGCTATTGAAATGCAGCTGACGAATATTTGGAACTTTCTTGAAGGTTCGAGACGTCAAAATTTGACAAACTATATAGGTCCTTTGTTTCAGCATATAAATGGTCGAGTTTCGCATCACTGCTTGTCATTATTAACGCAAGAGTTGAAGAGAATGTAGGACTTGAGCAATCAAGTTGAATATAGCTGCGGGTGTGATTTTCTGACATCACATGAGATTCCTTGTGCCTGTATCATACACGAGTGTATTGAGTCAGCTGATGGAATTTATTTAAAGCAGATTCATCCATTCTGGAAAACACTTGTCATTGGAGAAGGAGTCCAGATGTCAGAGTTTGTAGATCAGTCAGCACAAGACTATGAGCATTTTCGGAAGCTCGTTGATGAGATTTCGGGGAGCGACCCTGCAGTAATTCGTAGTGCCTCTCGTATTTTATACGCACAGCTACACCAGTATCAGTCGAACTACCAAGAACCGGCAGAAAATACTAAGGTACGAGGTCGACTAAGGGAAAATTCGACACGTCGGGACCCAAGTGCCTTTGAGTATGCTGAGTGAGGTCGTGTTCGGTCTTCCAATAGTGTGAGCAGGGGTCGTGGTTGGTCTTCCAATTTGTCTCGATCGTCCGTAACCACGGGCGCAAGATCTGGTGAGTTGGTGAGGTGGTGAGGTCTCGGACAGTCGACCGTCCACACCATATGGTTTAGGGGAGCAGCTCCTATAGACGCCCCCCTATAGGTGGGTGTTTGTAGGAGCCGCCTGACCCAGCGGGCGGGCGTCTTCCACGAACGCCCGACCCAAAAAATTTTTTGTAAATTAAAAAAACTAAATTAGTCATTATACCATATTCGAGTAGTCTGGAGCATCCGCTGGCTCTTTTCTTAGCCTCCGAGACATTCTTTCTGATGAATATTAGAGTAATATAAAAAGAGAGTGATGTTGGGAGAGTGGAATGAAGAGTTATATAAGTATAAAGGGCATAAAGTCAAAATGGTGGTTCGCACGGGAGATTTAAGTAGTTTTTCGGCGATAAATAGTAGTTCAGTTAAAATTTCATGAGATTTGCTTTGTGTTGCATGAAAATTATTTTAATTTAACTGTATAAAAGGGAGAAACACTAACAAAGATAACCAACGTTTTCTGGTTTTGACATATACATGCTTTCCAGGTTCAATGCAGGATGTAAAGAAAATGCCAAATTAAGTGATTCATGATAATAAGAACGTCTTTTCACTTTTTACATGCCACATAAAATCTCAAAAATACTTGTGCTTTAATTTAATAGTAATGCAACTTATAATTCAAAGTTAATACTTAATGTGCAACTTTATAAGTTGCATTATAAGTCTACTTGTATTAATACGTAATAATAGTTTTGTTTCAATATATAGTTTTTGTTGTCTCTATAATTTAAAATTGGAAAATTTTAAAAAAATAAAAATTGACAAAGCATAAATGCCGTAAAAATATTTGACAAAATATAAAAATGAAAAATTGTAACGTCCTTGCAAACAACGAAAATTTAAAAAAAATTAAACGATATACAGAAGAAATCAACATTAGATCACACGAGGACGCTACTTGAATAACACATCAAAAGGGAGCACAACTATATTACATGAGTTGTCAAAATGTATGATTACATTAGAGTATAAGAAAATAAGGATACAAGTAATCATAACAACCTAACAAAAGTTGACTGAGGATCCGATCCTGGTGCGCGCTTGTACTCGGTATCCACCCCAAGTATCTAATGAGGTTTTGAAATGCAAAAACAATGTCTGAGTTTCCATAAGGAAACCCCGTATACCACATAAACTTACACGCATATAAAACTACTATACAATGAACTTATCATACTAGTGTAACATGACCTAAAATGCAATAGTAAAATCTTTCCAACCTAGGGTCATGAAGGACATCAGTCCTAACAACTACATCGGGTCCCCCAAAGGTACCTACCACAGGCACACATGGCCTTACAGAGGTACGCGACTAATCCCCACTCACAACTATACTAATCATGAGGGTTCGGTGATGGTCACACGCACATCTGAGTCCAAGATAGAGATTTGATCTCATAGCCAATGCCACTCCGCCGGAGCCGTCACTCAAGGTGGTCAACTCACTTGGCTGTGCCACAACCAAGCTACTTGCCATAATACATCGTCGGTAAGAAATCCTGGTCGCATCCAAGGTTGCACGGTTTCTCACACAAGCTGAAACACTTGGCTGACTGTAACTCAGTCGGCTACCTGCTGGAATAAACCTCGGATAACGTCCAACTGTACTTGTGCTA
Organism: Triglochin maritima; assembly: GCA_963682175.1. Taxonomy (NCBI): domain Eukaryota; kingdom Viridiplantae; phylum Streptophyta; class Magnoliopsida; order Alismatales; family Juncaginaceae; genus Triglochin; species Triglochin maritima. Next base: position 33,978,664 of record OY821772.1, read on the forward strand.
GCAACATGCAATGCAATGCATTGGGATCTGCAATCACAGGCTACTACATAGGATGTCGAATGTAACGTGGTGCAAATATGCAATAAAGCAAGGAATCAAAACTGTGCACCAACCAGTCAACCGAAAAAGGTCAAGAGGTCAACCGTCTTGAAGTTGAACTAGGCACCCAATTGATCGAACAAACATAACTACCAATCAATCGAACAAAAGGTCATTGGCGGTCGACCATTTAAAAGGTCTAAGACAACAAAAACATTAGACAATTTCACACAACGGTCGAACGACAAAGGGGTTCCGTTCGACCAAAAATAACATGAAGTTCCTACGTTCTTCAAATACTTAACCGGTAGAACCAACATCCAATTCGGTCGAACAATAATTAATTTTACATAAGTTATCGATCGAACTCTGATCTAGGCCCAACCGACTTACTTTAGATGCAACCGGTCGAAAGGCAAAGGGGTCTCGTTCGACCATAAATAACAATATCTTCTTCTTCCCGCTAATTCATGTATAACTGATCGACTGCCCGTAGGCATTTTTTGACCGGTGCGGGGTAAAAATACACATTTACACTACAATCTGGACAACAAAAACTAACGTCAGTCAACTGTTAACATGCAACAACCTTGTTGCACGTTGCCACCACGAGGTCTCCAACGTCCGACAACCAAACCAACCCTTCACACACCTTGTGTGAACATATAATTGAACTTGGCATACTTTTTTGACGCTCATCGAAGCTCCCAACGTTGTCGGCAATCTCCACCACACCAACTTGAAACCAGAAACCTTTTTCGCACGAGCTCCTCGACAATCACGCAACACACACCTCTGGCAACATTTTGTTGGTCCTCCCTTGCTCGATGTTCTCACCACTCGCAGGAACTTCAGAGAGTTGAGAGAGATGAGTTGAGAGAGATGAGAAAGTGAGAAGACAAGAGAAGAGTATATGTACTCTTTTAAACCCAACACTTCAACACACCTCCACCACAACCGCACACCTCAGCCCTTCCTTCCATCTAAGTCATCAAAACCCATTAGCCAACCTTAAACTTGATTAGTTCCAAATTAGGGATTTGGTTCTAACAATCCACCATTCTTAAAGAAATTTCGTCCTCGAAATTTAAAATGAGTGACTTATCGAAAGCTATGGATACTTCTTCCGGACATCCTCCTCAATCTCCTAGGTGGCCTCACGAACACTGTGGTGCCAACAACGCACCTTCACCAACAGAATGGTTCTCCTTCTGAGCTGATGCTCCATGCGATCCACAATCTCAACAGGCCTCTCCTCGAGCGACGAGTCTTACTGGATCTCTGGAACCTTTATCTCTATCATATGAGTTGGGTCTGTCACATACTTCCTCAGCATCAATATATGGAAGACGTTGTGAAGACCCGAAAACTGTGGTGGCAACGCATTTTGGTAGGCAACCTCTCCAACACGGTCCAACACTTCAAACCGCCCAACATAAGTCGGATTGAGCTTCCCTTTCTTCCGGAACCTCATCACTCTTGAGATGGGGACATCTTCAAAAACATGTGCTCGCCAACCTCGAAGCTCAACTCCTATGTACACTCATCAGCGTAGCTCTTTGCCTATTATGTGCTGATGCTAGTCCCTTTCTGATCACATCTACCTTCTCTACATACATATGCACTATCTCAGGCCGGACTAACTGTCTCTCGCCTACCTCACTCCAACAAACTGGTGATCTGCAAGGCCACCCATACAAAGCCTCATACGGTGTCAACCCAATACTCGCGTTGAAGTTGTTTTTGTAGGCGAACTCGAACAGTGGTAAATGATCATCCCAGTGTTCTACCCAATCCAGAGTGCATGCGCTCAACATATTGATTGAATCAGTTATAATAACTGCAAGTGGATGACGTCAATGAAGACGCGACAAGTACGGGTCGTACCACAAGGAGTTTTGCGCGTTGTTGTTACTATCCTACTCGAGTGGGAAAGGAGAGGAGAATGAAGGGATTATGCTAAACAAATTACTAAATGATGGATTAATAAACAATTAAACTAAACCCCTTCGAGTAGAGGTGCAATAGTGAGGTGTGTGTGCATGAGTGGGTCTTCATTTCATTAAGTACAAGTGTGTAAAGTAGGTGACATCAACTAGAAAATCGTGTGGAGTCTAATTAACATCAACTACATTTACATGAATAGATGACTAATATAGTTAGACTTGAAGTTAAGATGCAGTTTGGGTTCTCAAGAATGAACTCAGTACCTATTGTGGCTATTAGGACATCAATTAACCATCCATACAACTTAATACATTCATGCATTCTCTACTAATCAAGTATTCATACATAACAAATCACTTCCATACAAAGATAAACCATACAAGCAACAAGATAAACTCTAATGCAAGCATGAGACAAGTACCTTGTGTGGCTATTATCCTATCTAATATAAGTTTTAGTGACTTACAAGTACAGATCTGCATTAAGCACATGAAATGACACAAGATAAGAAGAACCCATCATACACTTCACCATAAATACATCTCCTCAACCCCAAATGGGGTGGATCTACTTACTACTCATAAGAACAAACATGGAAAGCAAGAGATTAAGACTAAACATGGCATAAAACACTGACTAGAAAACTAACCAACAAAATCAACAAAAAATTGGATAGAAAGAAAGTAAATGACAAGAGGAATTAAAATATACCTTTAGATTATGAAAGAAGTAACATTACAAGCTTCCAAGCCCACATTCTCTACTGCCCAAAATGGGTAAACCTAAGCTATTCTAATGGTGGAGGCTGAGAAGAGAGGAAAGGAAGAAGAAACAATGCTATTTATAGAAGAAAGAGTGGTATAGATGAATCTGGGAGCAATCTGATGGTTGTAATCGCTTTCTTTCTAGTCTAGTGTACCCAGTAAACAAGTTTAAGCCACATGGGACATTTGGGGTACATTGGGCAAAAATGATCCGCCCGTGGCGGATCACAATCCTCCACTGGAGGATCTTTGTGTCTGATCGACCCCAATTTCTTCCAAGAGCTGAAGTGTCATATTTTGCACGTCGGGTGCACTCATGGTCCATTGGATCAAGCCAATTTGTCTTTAATTGCCCAAATACTCCTCAAGTTCATGGTTTTGAAGGATTTTTGCTCCCAATTTTTTTTCATCCTTTCTGGTCCCTTAGCATTTAATCTGGGTCCTTCCTGATTTGCAAATGGCCTTTGTGCATGATAAACAAGTCAATTTTGCTTCATTTGAGTTATTTCTTCTTCCATTTAGGTCTTTTATCTTCATTTCTCTTATCTAATACCATAAACACCACAAGCAAGCACTCGAGTAGCACAAAATTGGGTAAAATAAAGGATATATAGTATGAATGCAATGTATGATATGCTACTAATCACATATCCTTTAACATCCAGATTGTCCTCTCCAATTGACCATCTGTCTACTGATAAAAAGTTGTGATGAACTTCAACCACGCCCCCAAGGCCTTCTGCAAACTCCCCTAAAATCTGGAAGTAAACCTGGAGTCTCGATCAGAGATAATGCTCAGAGGCACTCTGTGCAGTCTGACAATCTCCTCAATGTACAACTTAGCTAAACCCTCTAGAGGCAACATGGTCATGATATATAAGAAGTGCGTCGACTTGGTTTGTCGATCAACTAGGACTCAAATCGCGTTATGAAATCTCTTCGACTTTGGCAAACATGTGACGAAATCCATCATCACGTACTCCCACTTCCATTCTGGCAGCTCAATCCTCTGCATCGGCCCCGCAGGCCTCTGGTGTAGGATCATGATGGTCTCTATTTCTAATCACTTTTAAGTTAATTACCTACTTGTTTAACCAATCAAGTTATGCGCAGCAGAATTTAAACAAACAAGCAAGGAAGGAATAATGCAAACCACAATGGACTCGGGGGTTTTAATAGATGTTCGGCCACTGCCTACGTCCTCTCTTGCAAGCTCTGCTCGACACTTCGAGCTCCGTTTACGTCTTCAATATCCACTCCCCGTTTCGGGCCGGGAGAGAATGCCTTTTACAAAACAAGCTCGACGAACAACCTCGTGAGCTTGACTTTATTCTCTCACAATCCGAGAGGAACACTTCGGGCTTTCACCGAAGTCCTTGCTTCTTTACAAACGAATCTTGAGTGGAACAACACTCTCTAAACTTGAGCACACTTCAGTGAGATAGGATTTATGACTAAAGTGTGGAAGGTTTGAGGCTTTGAGTGTGTTGGGATTCTCTCTAACGTATTGGACAAGTATGTGTGGGAGAGTTGTGTTAAAATGTGTTTTACAACTCTATTTATGAGCATTAGAGAGAATATAGCCGTTGTGGTTGATTGGGTATAAGTTGGTGTAAGATACATAAAACAGAAACTCACAGGACCCAATTCTGGATGAGTTCGGTCGACCGGATTGGGCTTAACGGTCGACCGGTTAAGTAACGGTCGACCGCCGAACGCTAAGACTTAGGTACACTTAAGTGATCGGTCGAATACCGAATAGGGTTCGATCGACCGAATCACACCAGGCACTATGGGGTTGACAAACAATGTTCTATTCGGTCGACCGAACCAAGGTCTAACGTGTAGGATCGTGTGGGTTATGGGTCCACAATCTCTAATCACCTTTTAATCCTAAACAAACTCTACTTGCAAGCCAAATGATGATGCAACGGAATTAAAAACAAAACAAGCAAGTAAAGAGAAGGAAAATGCAAACCACAAGAAGTCGGGGGATTTTTATAGAGGTTCGGCACCCCAGCCGGGTCCTAGTCCTCTTTTGCAAGCTCCTCTCGGATCACCAAGCTCCGCTCACGACTCCACTAACCACTCCCCATTCTGGGCCGGGGAGAACGCCTTTACAATCCTCAAACTTGCGAACAACCCTCGCCGAGCTTGGCTACACCTCTCATAATCCAAGAGGGATGCTTCGGGCTTTCACCGAAACCTTTACTCTTCTTTGACAGCAAGAAACTTGAGTGGGACAATCACTCTCTAAACTTGAGCACACTTGAGAAAGATTGGAATTGATCTTAAGTGTGGAAATTTTAGGCTTGGAGAGTTAGGAATGATCTCTCTAATGTAGGAGGCAAATATGTGTGGGAGAGTTGTGTAGAAATGTGCTTTACAACTCTTTATATAGGCATTAGAGAGAAGATAGCCGTTGGGGTTGATTGGGTGAGAGTTGGTGTAAGATGCACAAAACAGAAACTTGCATGACCTAATTCTGCCTAAAAACGGTCGACCGAAACGGGTATGTCGTTCGACCGTTTGGTCAAAATTCAGCTTTGACTTGAGTTCACTTAAGTTAATGGTCGAATGGGCTTAGGGTATTGGTCGACAGAATAAGTCCAGACACTTCTGGGAGACCAAATTGTGTTGGTTCGGTCGACCGCTAGGAAAGTTTCGGTCGACTGGATGTTTGGTAATTTTAGGGTATTTGGGAATAATACGAATACGACCGTTGGGTATAATACAACAAAACAAATGGTCATGTGACACGTGTGAACGGTCGAAGAAAAAGGTTTAAACGGTCGACCGTTTTGGTCAAGGCAGTTCAAGTATTGTTTAGGTGTTTTCCGGTTTTAGTGTGGATGATCTATTGAAGTCCAAATTAAGTGAAATTTTGTGTGTGACTTCTATAGGGAACCTAGTGTGTGGTTGAGTAGTTTTTAGCTCAAGTATGCTCAATTTACAAAATGTTCCTAAGACTCAAAGAAAATACAAAATACATGTCTTCAAAAGAGCTTGATTACATGTCTTGACTTGATTTCCTTTCTTCCTTGAGTCTTGATCACCTGTAGAGGTTAGCACAAAGCAATATATATGCAATGCAATATGTGTGCTACTCTACATGATCATAATTAAGATTAGGTTGATTAAATCATCAAAACATAGATTAAGGCCAAAAAGCCATCATAACGGTCGACCGAATTCCAGCAGGAGATTCGGGTTTGTCAAGAGACAGATATTCGGTCGACCGAACAAGGTCCTCGCTCGACCGATACATGAAATGTATTTTTGGTTAATACAAATACGATCGTTGGGTATATACGACAAAACAAACGGTTGGAAAATACTTGGTACTCGGTCGACCGAAAAGGTCTGAACGGTCGACCGAACATAGGAAATTAAATACTAACAGATTAATTGATCACTCGTTCGACCGAACAGTCTGTTTCGGTCGACCGAATGTGGCCAGATAGTTTGGGTTCAGGGTTAGTGTTTTCCAGTCTATGTTTGGGTGATCCATATAAGTCCAAATTATGTGAATCTTCGTGTGTGACTTCTATAGGGAACCTAGTGTGTGTTTGAGTAGTTTTTAGTTCAAGTATGCTCAATTACACAAAGTTCTTAAGATTTCAAGAAATACAAAAATACATGTCTTCAAATAAGCTTGATTACATGTCTTGACTTGATTTCCTTTCTTCCTTGAGTCTTGATCACCTGTAGAGGTTAGCACAAAGCAATACATATGTAATGTAATATGTGTGTTACTCTACATGATCACAATTAAGATTAGGTTGATTAAATCATCAAAACATAGATTAAGGCCAAAAAGCCAACAATCTCCCCTTTTTTGATGATGGCAACCTATATCGTAACTATATCTTAATACATGGAATTTTTATATGTAAACTATGCATATTAATGCTCCCCCTCTGGATGTGCATAGATTTTGTTTATTTAGTAATCAAATTCCAAGTTACCCCCTTAATTATCTCTCCCCCTTTGACATCCATCAAAAAATGATATTTATCAAAAACAAAAAAAATACGATTTAAGTTCAATGTGGATGTCTTGTAATGAAGTCGCTCCCCCTAAATTTTGCACTTCATTACTCTAAGAAAATGATATTCAATAAGCTCCCCCTATCAATATGAATATGATTTTTCAATAAAGTTCGTTTCTATTTCTCCCCTATTAACATTAAGCAATTATTTCAATATAGCATGTTATGTTTTCATTACCCTTTTTAACATCCATTTACAAAATGTTTGACTCTAAAACTATGGATGTGAATCAAATTTAAGATTTTCAATGAATGAGCAAACGATATGTCAATTAAGCATACAACCTAGACTAGAACCAATTTGATTGAAAAATTTAGAGGATAAGAAAAAAATTATACCAACTTGAAGCTTGAATTGGTTCTATCTCCATTTGGTGATGCAGGCTTTGAATTCGACTCTTAAGCTCGCCTGGTCACCACCGATTTCTTCATCAAGCACCTACAAGTGTAGATTTAGGTACCCAAACAACTTTGGGTCCTTGAATGTCAGCTTTGGGAACCCAAACCATTTTGGTTTTAGGAGCCCACACACTTAGGAACTATGATTAATGAACATATGCTTGCCATTTAGTGTAGTGTGAGATACATGATTTTTCTATTTAGCATTGTATCCTAAGCCATGTTTTTGCAAAGATTGTCTTTGACTACCTAAAAGCATGTTAAGCATCATAGTTCCATTTGTGAATCTTTCTAAATCTTTCCTTAATTGCACATTGCAAGCTTGAAGATCTAGTTATTCACAATCTATAAGTGTTGCTTCCAATTTATCAAGAGTTAATGCATTGTTTTCTAGTTTAGCAACCACCTCATTCTTCTCATTCATGCATATTTCAATTTGGCTTTGGAGATCTTTGATTAGCTTTCAAGCATTCTTATTTTTTATCACAAATGATCTCATATTGCTTAACTAAGTCATGAAATGCATTTTAAAGCTCATCATGTGTATAGGTTTCATTATTTGCACTAGAATGTGATCTATCACTATAATATGACTTAGTTGGGCATGAATTACTAGAACAAGAGTTAGATTCTACCTCACTTTGATCATCTTCAATAGCCATGAAGCATGAGTGAGCCACCTCTCTTTGACTTTGCAAGGAAGACGATGATGATGATGGTGATGAAGAATCATCCCAAGTAGCCTTGTGAGCTACCTCCTTTCTATTCTCTTACTCTTCTCCTTTTCTCTTCTCCTCTCCCTTCTCTCCTTTTTCTTCTCCCCTTCTCTTCTCTCATTTTCACTCTCCTCCTTCTCCTTTTCTTTTTCTCTTTTCTCACTTCTTCTACCTTTTCTTTCATTCTTTTCTCCCCTATCCTTCTTGAGGTATTTGAAGAAGTCTTTGGCTAGGACTTCAATGTCCTCATCTTCTACACTCCTTCTTGGTTGGTCAATATTTGCGTGTAATGACAAGAAGGGTTTGTTCTTTGAAGCTTCCTTCTCCTTTCGATGGTTGATTTATAGTTCATACGCCATCAAGTTTCCAATTAATTCCTCCATCTTGAGTTGGGAAAGGTCGTTTGCTTCTTCAATTGCGACCACCTTATCTTCCCAATCGTGGCTTATAGATCGGAGGAATTTTCTTGTCATCTCTCCTTCATTTAATCTTCTTCCAAGAACCAAGAGAGAGTTAGTAATATCGGTGAAGCGAGTGTTCATTTCGCTTATGTTTTCACCGATTTGCATAGAAAATATTTCATATTTATACATAAGGAGACTAATGCGGGTTTCCTTAGTTTCGCTATCCCCCTCATGATGCATTTGCAATTTATGCCATATTTCATATGCACTTTCACAATCCCTAATTCTATTGTATTCACCCTTATTTAGCCCGCAATATAGAATGTTCATTATTTTTGAGTTCATCTCAATTTCTTTCATTTTGGGCATAGTGAGTGAATCTAATTCAACTTCATTTGGGGGAGTGTATGGATTTTGAAGAAACATCCAATACTTAGGGTCATTAGAAATAAGGAAAATTTTCATCATATTCTTCCAATAATCATAATTTGACTCATTTAGCAAAGGAGGTCTAGTAGTGCATAATCCTTCTATGTGATTAGATCATGTAGAAGTCATGCTAAAAATACGATTAAGTAATGAATTTAGCTCACAAGACTCTAATACCAAATGTAGGATCGTGATGGTCTCTAATTCTAATCACTTTTAAGCTAATTACCTACTTGTTTAAGCAATCAAGTTATGCGCAGCGGAATTTAAACAAACAAGCAAGTAAAGAAGGAATAATGCAAACCACAATGAACTCGGGGTTTCTACAGAGGTTCGGCCACCACCTACGTCCTCTCTTGCAAGCTCTGCTCGACACTTCGAGCTCGTCTCACGTCTTCACTATCCACTCCCCGTTTCGGGCCGGGAGAGAATGCCTTTTACAAAACAAGCTCGACGAAGGACCTTGTGAGCTTGACTTTCTTCTCTCACAATCCGAGAGGAACACTTCGGGCTTTCACCGAAGTCCTTGCTTGATCCAGCCAAAACTCTCACTTCGAGTAGTTGGCATACAACATCTGATCCCTAAAGATACCAATCACTATCGAGGTATGGCTTGAATGTTCTATTCATCAGATTCATGAATGTTGCAGTGCATTTGTCAGTCCAAAGGTCATCACTAGGAACTTGTAGTGCCCATACCGCATCTTAAAAGTTGTCTTCTAGACATCTGCCTCTTGGATCCTCAACTGATGATAACCTGAACACATATCAATCTTCAAGAAAACCTTTCCTGACTGCAATTGGTCAAAGAGGTCCTCGATCCTGGGTAAAGGATACTGATTCATGACGGTAACTTTATTCAGCATCTTGTAGTCGATGCACATGCGCAATGACTTATCCTTCTTCTTCACAAAAGGTACTGGTACTCCCCAAGGTGAGACACTTGGTCGGATAAACCTAGTATCCATCAAATCCTATAACTACTTCTTCAACTCAGTCAATACTGCAGGTGTTATCCGGTATGGAACCTAGAACTGCGGAGTGATTCCAGCTACCAACTTGATACCGAACTTTATCTGTCTATGCGACGGTTGTCCAGAGATATCTACCGAGAATACCTCTGGAAAGTCCTACACAATCTCAATGTCCCCCAATCTCTGTGTATCGGGGTCTGGAACTATCAGAGTAGCCAAGAAAACTCTGCAACCCTGGTGTAGAAACTTTTGAACCTTCATCGCAAAAATAATGATCCTTCCTCCTTTGTTCCCCTTATCAGCATATCAAAGAGGTCCTTCATTGGGATTAGAATTTTCTTCTCTCGACAAAAGACTTAAACATCATGATGTCACAACCAAACCATCGCCAGTATATATGACATCAAATTCCTCCATTGGTAGCAAGACCAGATCTGCAAAAAAAATCTTGGTCTCCCGAAACTACTGTGGAGCCGAGGAGAAAGCTCCCCACAGTGCCCACCTCACCCGTGGGTATACTCACTTCCAAACTGGCAGCCAACATCATAGGGGTACGATTCAAAATGTCCGCAAACCTCTCCGAAATGAAAGAGTGAGTGGTGCCACAAAACAAGACAAGCAACATAAAGTATACCTTCTACCACTGTGTTGGTGTCCCTCGCCTCCTCAACCTGGTTTGTAAAGACATGTCCAGCTCTTCTCCCCTGCTCTGGCGGTGCAATCGGTCAGCTGAGTCTGCCTCTACCTGCAATTGGCGGTCCTGGTCGCCTAGTGGACTCTCCCAGTTTGTTAAGAAACTCTCGAACATTATGCTCATGTTGACCGCAATCCACAAACACCAGGATAGAACCAACAGTCCCGTCACGGGTCAAACTTGCCACAATCTCTGCACGCCTCTCGCTGGCATGCATTGCCTCTCTCAATCCTGGGTCTCTTGCTCGGATTCCTGGTGAAACGGCCAGCTGGACGTCCCCCTGTAATCCCTCGCAGCTTCCTGGCCTCTTGGTAATTCTCCTGATAATCCTTGTCCAGGATAGTTGCACATTTCACAGCATTTGTTAGGGCCATTGACATAATGGTACGTACACGGGACCTAAGGTACTTTCGAAGCCCCCGTGTGAACTTCATTGCTCTCTGCTCCTATGTCACATAGATCTTGGGGCAGTAGCGTTATAGGGTGTTGAACTTGTTGACGTAGCCCTCCAGCGTCAACTCCTTCTACTCGAGAGCCAAAAACTCCTCGCACTTGGTGTCTCTGACATGTTGTGGAAATATCGCTGGTTGAACTCTCCCAGGAATTCATCCCAACTCACATCCTCTCTGTGATATCACATAAGGATGTAGTGTACATGAAAGTCATTCCTTATGCTTCAACAGTAAGATCAATCATGTACGCGGTAACTTACAAAAGACCCGATGTCTTGTATGCTATAAGCATGACAAGTTGTCAGCAATCCAACGTAGGTCCTAATCATTGCACTGTGGTCAAGAATATTCTGAGGTACCTTAACAGGAAGAAAGATAAGTTTCTTGTTTATGGAGGACAAAGAGAGCTAGTAGTTGAGGGCTACTCGGATGCGAGTTTCATGAGTGATCTTAGACAATAGGAGGTCTCAATCAGGATATGTCTTTACTCTGATGGTGGAGTCGTTAGTTGACGTAATTGGAAGAATACCACTACAACCAACTCAACCACTGCTTCAGAAGTGAAGGTTGTCACTGAAGCAAACAAAGGAAGGAGTGTGGATTAAGAAGGTCATTGAAGAGCTTGAAGTAGTCCTTCGAGCGAAGGACCCATACAGTTGTTTTGCGACAATAATGTGTCTATCTCGCAGATCAAGGACCCTAAATCACATCACAAGGTGATGAAGTACATGGATCACAAGTACTTTGTTACTCGTGATTTCATCGACGAAGGCAAAATAAATTGATTATGGGTGGACACAAACAGCAACACAATTGATCTATTCACCAAACCCTAATCTCAAGCCAAATGCGAAATGCATTTCGAGTACATAGGTTTGAAGGACTATGAAACGGTTGTAGGATCGTAATGGCTCCTGATTATCTAATCAAATTACGCTTAATCCTTACTTAAACAATCAAGATGTGCAACGGAAATATTTAAACAAAGTATGGAAGAAACAAGCAAACCACAAATGGACACGAGGATTTTATATAGGTTTAGCCACCCACATATGTCGTCTCTTGCAAGCTCCTCTAGACAATTGGAGTTCCGCTCATGTATTCACTATCCGCTCCCCATTTTGGGTAGGGAGACAACGCATTTACAATCTTCAAGCTAACGAACAACCCTCTCCTTGCTTTGAATCCACTTCTCACAATCCGAGAATGATGCTTCAGGCTTTCACCGGAGCCTTTACACTTTTGAACAAAGAACTTGAGTAGAACAACACTCTCTAACTTGATCACACTTTGAGTATGATATTGAATTGATCAAATGTGTGGAATTTAGGCTCTTGAGTGTAGGATTGGGAGTTTCAGGAGTTTGAGATTTCTCTCTAATGTATGACACAATTGGAAGTGGTAGAGTTGAGTAAATAAGGTGTATGGACCTCTATTTATAAGCTCTAAAAGATTTCTAGTTGTTGGGGAAGAATTGTGTAAGTTGTGTGTAGATACACAAATGAGAAAAGAAGATCTGCAATTTTGTCCCACAACGGTTGACCAAATCAAGGAGCTTGGTCAACCGTTTCCTTAATAATAAGGAAACGTTCGAACCACATTGAGCTTCGGTCGAACTTGATAGGTCTGTGACGTAAGTGATCAGTCGACCAAGGAAGGGACGGTCGACCAAAATCAGGGTTTTGGAAGGGTTAAAAGATATATTGGTCGACCACAAAAGGAAGGTCCAGTCGACCGAAATAACATGCACTTTGGTGTCTCGGAATGTTTATGTTCGGTCCACCGTTTCTAGGTCCACGGTCGATTGGTAATCAAATGTATTTTGGAGGTTGGAAAAAATACGAATACGATCGTTGGTATAATACGAGAAGGTTTACAGTCATCTGGAAAATACGGGACAATCGGTCGACCGGTAGGTCAATGTCAGTTCACCAAACCAAGGCTAACTATGTACTTATCAATCAGTCGACCGTAACAGGGTCGGTCTACCGTCTCGGTGCTGATAGTTTTATTGGGTTGCCTATTCAAGTCGGATTGATATGGAAATTTGTATGTAACTTCTATAGGTTCCCTAGATGTCTATGTGGATGGATTTTAACTCTTGTATGCTCATGATTACATAGATTCCTAAGACTCAAATAAAAGATAAAATTACATGTCTTCAATAAGCTTGATTACATGTCTTGACTTCAATTTCGTTCTTCCTTGGGTCTTGATGACTTGTAGATGTTAGCATAATACAATATATCTTCTATGTATTATGTGTATTACACTATATTGATGAAGATTATGTTGATTAAATCATCAAAACACGGATTAAGGGCAAAAAGGCAACAAGGGTTACCCAAGTTTTTATTTTTGTATACATTACGAATGTATGTGAAAGAAAACTTTGATAACAAATGGGAGATTGAAAGTCTTCTTCTTCCTGCTAATTCATGCATAACCAGCCGACCGCCCGAAGGCATCGTTAGACCGATGTGGGGTAAAAATACACATTTACACTACAATCCAGTCTATCAAAACTAACGACGGTCAAACGTTAACATGCAGCAACCTTGTTGAACATTGCTACCACGAGGTCTCTGACCTTCGGCGACCAAACCAACTCTTCACACACCTTGTGTGAACATCTAATTGAACTTGACGTACCTTTTTTAGCGCTCGTTGAAGCTCCCAATGTTGTCGGCAATCTCTACCTCACCAACCTTTAACCGGCAACCCTTTTCGCACGTGCTCCTCGACAATCACACAGCACACACCTCTTGCCACGTTTTGCTGGTCTTCCTTTGGTCGACGTTCTCACCACTCGTAGAAACTTCAGAGAGATGAGTTGAGAGAGATGAGAAAGTGACAAGAGAAGAAAAGAGTATATGAACTCTTATAAACCTGACACCTCAACACCTCCACCACAACCGCACACCTCACCCCTTTCTTCCACCTAAGTCTTCAAAACCCGTTAGCCAACCTTAAACTTTATTAGTTCCAAATTAGGGATTAGGTTCTAACAAAAATGGTAGTAGAAATACCCTTTTCAAAAGTTGGAAAACGTTATCCAAAATAAGGTTTTCTATTTATCTATTAAAAAATCATGCATTTCAATAACAAAAATTTCATACTTGGCTTTAACATCATAGGATAATTTTTGGCTATTTCGATAATAGATTCACATTTCTCTCTGTTTTATCATCAATTTAAGTACCAAATTGTAAGGATTTTGTTGATTTTGGAAATTAAACATTTTTAGTTATAAATTGGTATTTCCGCAAAACTATAGATGAGGAATTTGATTTTGTGATTAAAATATCCTTAGAAAGCTCATCTTATGTGTTAAACTTATTTTATTTTTCCTGAACCAGATGTATGTCTTGACCCAGAAATACGATAACAACTTCAAATCATCAGAACCCAAACGCACGTACGTATTAAAAAAAAGAAACATTCCAACTAAAAAATTAGCATATCTATTCCAACCCAAAGCGATATCCCATGTAAATAGTTTAGAAAATTACCAAACTACAAAATAAAAAATTCTCCTACAAGTTTATTTTTATTTTTAAATGTTTCTCATTTGGGCGAACCTCTAGTTCATAAATATATATTTAATTTTTACGCAAGAGATGAGTTTGTTTTTTGACATTTTGATCACAAAATCAAATTGCTCATTTTGTTTATCTTTAAATCACGTACCAATTACTATACGTTTGTTAAAATGCCTAATTTTTAATAAAAAATAATTTCAAAAATCAACAAAAGTCTTACAACATGGTACTTTAATTGATGACAAAAAAAAAGAAAAATGTGAATATGTCATTAAAACTGAGTGTGAATTGTTTTTCATTGAAATGTGTGATTTTCTAAAAATAAAAATGAATAAAGAAAATGGAACACTTGGGTTACCATTTTCTACTTTTCAAATGATTACCCCACGCCGTTTTTATTACTTACACTTTGCCAAATATCTTAACGGGTCTTATTTTTTGCCTATATTCTGAAAAAAAATCCATTAAAGTTTCTACCTGATCAACAAATGCAGACTTTAATTTAAACCGATCGGCACTTAATTATTATTTTTTGATTATATTATGTTTGGTTTTCCAAAAAAATAAGTTGGATTTAGATTTACTAAATATCAAAATCCAAATCAAACCAACCGTTCATACGGATCCAGTTTTGACTTGGTAATTGCTTTCTGAAAAAAAGGGTTGCGTGTTGCGTAGCGCTATATGACCCGTATAAAAACAAGGGTCATTTGCTTGGGTAGACCTCAAAAGGTGCACAATTGGCGAAATACACTTGGATTTTTACTATTCACTTGGGTACACCTCGTTGCACTGCATATTGCTTGCATGCCCTTGGACCGTTTATGGGTCCCACTCCGTTAAATTTTCTGTTAGTTTATTTACAAAACACACCCTCTAAAATTCAAATATCCTTAATATTAAATATAAAAACACAAAACAAATATTTTCTTTACAAACACACCCTTATTCTCATTCTCTCTCTTTTCTTCTCTCTCTACTCTCTATCTCTATCCACCATATCTCTTTTTCTCTCTCCTCTCTCTCGCTACTCTCTCTCTTGTTCTCTCTTGCTACTCTCTCTCTTGTTCTCTCTCTCTACTCTCTCTCCTCTCTCTACTCTCTCTCCCCTCTCTTTCTCTCTTTTGTTCTCTCTCTACTCTCCACTCTCTCTCTTGTTTTCTCTCTCCTCTCTCTCTCTCATGTTCTCTCTTCTCCCTCTTTCTTTCTCTCTCTTGAATTCTCTCTCTCCTCTCTCACTCTTCTCTCTCGAATTCTCTCTCCTCTCTCTCATCTCCCTCTCTTCGGTTCTCTCTTCTCCTTCTCTCTTTCTCTCTCTCCTCTTCTCTCTCGAATTCTTGAGGGACCTATATATTTAGATTACTGATTACAACAATATTCACTACGTACGTCTCATTCTCTTGAGATTGGACTTGGTCCATCTTAGATTCTTTTGAGAGGGAGAATTCGAGAGGGAGAAAAGAGAGAGAGGAGAGAGAATTTGAGAGGGAGAAAAGAGAGAGGATAGAGAATTCGAGAGGGAGATGAGAGAGAGAGGACAGAGAATTTGAGAGGGAGAAAAGAGAGAGGATAGAGAATTCGAGAGGGAGATGAGAGAGAGAGGACAGAGAATTCGAGAGAGAAGAGAGAGAATTCGAGAGAGAGAGAGAGAGAGAGAGAGAGAGAAAGAGGGAGAAGAGAGAACATGAGAGAGAGAGGAGAGAGAATAGGAGAGAGAGAGAAAGAGAGAATGAGAATAGAGAACCGAAGAGAGAGAGAGAGAGTAGAGAGAGAACAAGAGAGAGAGTAGCGAGAGAGAGGAGAGAGAGTAGAGAGAGAGAGAACAAGAGAGAGAGAGAAGAGAGAGAGTAGCGAGAGAGAGAAGAGAGAAAACAAGAGAGAGAGTGGAGAGTAGAGAGAGAACAAAAGAGAGAAAGAGAGGGGAGAGAGAGTAGAGAGAGAGAACAAGAGAGAGAGTAGTGAGAGAGTAGAGAGAGAGAACAAGAGAGAGAGAAGAGAGAGTGAACAAGAGAGAGAGTAGCGAGAGAGAGAAGAGAGAAAACAAGAGAGAGAGTGGAGAGTAGAGAGAGAACAAAAGAGAGAAAGAGAGGGGAGAGAGAGTAGAGAGAGAGTAGAGAGAGAGGAGAGAGAAAACAAGAGAGAGGGTGGAGAGAGAGAGAGAAGAAAAGAGAGAGAATGAGAATAATGGTGTGTTTGTAAAGAAAATATTTGTTTTGTGTTTTTATATTTAATATTAAGGATATTTGAATCTTAGAAGGTGTGTTTTGTAAATAAACCAACAGAAAATTTAACAGAGTGAGACCCGGTCCGAGGGCATGCAAGCAATATGCAGTGCAACGAGGTGTACCCAAGTGAATAGTAAAAATCCAAGTGTATTTCGCCAATTGTGCACCTTTTGAGGTCTATCCAAGCAAATGACCCTATAAACAAATGTTTTTTTTGCTGACATTAACCATAAAAAAGGTTTGAAATTGACAATGTACATGGTTGTGCGTAAACTGAATTGATACATTCACTGACGTCATGCATATAAGCACGTGGGTTTGTGCTTTTGGCATGCCCCAACTGGCCTTAGGTTTGTGATTTCCAATTTCCATATTCTAATTCTATTTCACAAAGCATACAATTAACACTTTTTAGTTTTTCTTTTGTCGTGATCTCGTGTTGTATTTCTTGCTTCTTTTGAAATTTCGGTTTGATCTTTCTATATAAGCTCTAATAAGTTTGTTAAATAATGATTTCTGTCCTTTGGAAAAGAAAACTATTTCTATTTGCAGTTTACTGAAAACAACTATTTGTCTTTGCAATTTTGCATATGTTTCATTACAAAGAAAGACAAAGAACAAAACCGTTAAAAGAAAGGTTCATTTGCTTGGGTAGACCTCAAAAGGTGCACAATTGGTTAAATACCCCTGAGTTTTTACTATTCACTTGGGTACACCTCGTTGCACTGCATATTGCTTGCATGCCCTCGGACCGTTTGTGGGGCACATTCTGTTAAATTTTCTGTTGGTTTATTTACAAAACACACCCTCTAAATTTCAAATATCCTTAATATTAAATATAAAAACACAAAACAAATATTTTCTTTACAAACACACCCCTTCTTCTTATTCTCTCTCTTTTATTCTCTCTCTACTCTCTCTCTCTCCACTCTCTCTTGTAGCAAGAGAGAGAGAATGAGAGAATGAGAAGAGAGGAGAGAGAAAACAAGAGAGAGTGGAGAGAGAGAGAGTAGAGAGAGAATAAAAGAGAGAGAATAAGAAGAAGGGGTGTGTTTGTAAAGAAAATATTTGTTTTGTGTTTTTATATTTAATATTAAAGATATTTGAAATTTAGAGGGTGTGTTTTGTAAATAAACCAACAGAAAATTTAACGGAATGGGCCCCACAAACGGTCCGAGGGCATGCAAGCAATATGCAGTGCAACGAGGTGTACCCAAGTGAATAGTAAAAACTCAGGAGTATTTAACCAATTGTGCACCTTTTGTGGTCTACCCAAGCAAATGACCCTAAAAGAAACTACCCATACCACGTAGCCACATATATAACACCGGTTAGGGTTTTCCCCATCTAAACCCTAAACCCTAGAAGAAGATGGAGATTCTCCAAGAGGAAATCATGTTCAACATCCTCTCTCGCCTCCCGATTGAGTCTCTAGCCCAAGCTAAGTACGTCTCCAAACTCTGGAACTCAATCATCAAAACCCCATCCTTCGCCACCGCACACGTCTCCCATCAGAACAACAAACCCTGTATTCTCCTTCATTCCTTGAACTACTGCGTCAGCGACACTCCCGGCCTGTTCCTCCTCGACCCTAACGACCCCGAACCGCACCTCCTCCCCCTCCGCTTCCACCTCTCAAACCTCAAAGTTTACCCTATGGTAGCTTCGTCTAACGGCATTCTCTGCCTGGACGGCCCCACTTACAGCGGTCTCCCTGCCCCCTACCTCTGCAACCCCGTATTGAACGAGTACCTCACCATCCTACCCAACTCTAATTGGCCTTATGACTGCAGATACTCGTACTTCTTCAGCCTCGCCCACGACCCCTCCACGGGGGACTGCAAGCTCCTCATCTTTTTCGATTCCTCTATCAACGTCGCCGATGGAGAGTCTGAAGTTATTATGACGTACGAAATCTGCACTGTCAGCTCTTACTGTAACTGGAACCGGAAGGATGCTGTAAGTTATGCCAGTGTCTCATGGAGGCCGCTAGGGCGTCCTCCTTGCCCGCTCAGCCACTCCAAAGGGTGTTTTCTAAATGGGAGGTTGCACTGGCTTGCCTATAATGATGAGGGCTCAGGCTGCATTGTGTCTTTTGATGTTCACAATGAAGTATTCGGTGTCTTGTCCGATATTGATGCATTTGATTCGAGTAAATCGAAAATGCTTTTGAGAATTGGTGTTTTGGGAGGATGTATTGGTATGTTCAATGGTTATTCTGCAGGATGCCTTGATGTTTGGGTGATGAAAGAATACGACAACACAGAGTCTTGGGTGAAGCAGTACAACATTACAACCAGCTCTTTCAAGGGGTGTAGAGAACCTACTTATTATTATCCCGTGTGCTTGTTGGAATATGGAAAAATTCTAATCTGGAGTTCGTTTGATCAATTTCTTTGTTATGATCCCAGCAAGGACATAATTTATGAGTTCAACATTCAAAGAAACCATTATAAGCAAGATTATTGGTTACCACCGACGGGAACTTTGACACATACTGCCAGCATCTTATCACTAAAGGCTGTGCGAGCTTGGTAATTAATGACAACCAACATTTGTTTATCTGAGTGTTTCATTGTTTAATTTTTAGTTTTTTCCTAAAATAAGGTTTGATTTTTGTTTTTTAGTTTCTATTTTGTTGGTTCCTAGCTATGTGTTCAGAATGTAGTTGCAGCGAAATCAATTGGGAAAGAATGATAACGTATTGATAGCTAATAAGTGGGGACACGTCGACGGTGCGAAGATGGCTTTCTTATTTGAGGTCGACTACCTCCCAACAACGATACAAGTGATTGTACAGAAAAAATTCATAATATTCTTTAATTTGTTAAAGTTGTCTATGAAATGTGTGTTCTAAAAGTTTTACTTTTATATGTCAATTATTATGAATTGAATGTACAAACATTTTGTTCCTTGATTATAGTATTCGTATTTTGAAAGTGTTAAGGAAGAGGCGTTTGGTCCTTAACCGTAGAGCTCTAAAAGATAATGGTTTACATAAATCAAAAGTTATTCACAATCATTGTAGTTAACATGAAACATTAGTTACCGAGATAAGATTATCGTATTGGTCATCGATTGTTGTAGCTCTACAAGTAATAGACGACACAAGTATATAAAAGAGGAAAAGATTACTTTTATATATTGAATAGACCTTACAAGTAAAACATTATGGAATTGTGTTTCGTGTCATTAATGTTTTACTGTGTCTTGGATTTCCTAAGATATGAGACTTATATCTTTTCACTCAAGAAATGTTTAATTTAATTATTGTCAAAAGCTACCAATGAGGATGATGTGTACATGGTACAACCTCAAGGTTTTGAAGATCCAAAGAAAAGCGAGAAAGTATGCAAGCTTCAAAGATCCATTTATGGATTGAAGCAAGCATCAAGGAGTTGGAACAAGCGCTTTGACGAAGAAGTCAAAACGATTCACTTCGTCCAAAGTAAGGAAGAACCTTGTATATACAAGAAGGTTAGTAGGAGCCACATAGTGTTCTTGATCTTATATGTCGATGACATACTCCTCATGGGAAATCATATACCTTTGCTTGAGCAAACGAGAAGTTCATTGAAATCTGCTTTTTCGATGAAAGATATGGGTGAGGCTCAATACATCTTGGGAATCAAGATATATAGAGATAGATCTCGTAGACTCATTAGCCTAAGTCAACGTACGTACATTGACAAGGTCTTGGAAAGGTTCAGCATGAACAACTCCAAAAAGGGCAGTGTGCCAATGAGTATGGGTGTGCAACTCAAGAAGTCTCAACGTGCTGAATCACGTAAAGATTTGGAGTACATGAAAGATATCCCTTATGCTTCAGCAATAGGATCGATCATGTACGCGATGACTTGCACAAGACCCGATGTCTCGTTTGCTCTAAGTGTGACTAGTCGTCACCAATCCAACGCAGGTCCTGAGCACTGGACTGCGGTTAAGAATATTCTGAGGTACCTTAACCGGACCAAAGATAAGTTTCTTGTTTATGGAGGACAAAGGGAATTAATAGCCGAGAGCTATTCGGATGCGAGTTTCATGAGTGATCCCGACGATAGAAGGTCGCAATCAGGATACGTCTACCTTCTAAATGGTGGAGTTGTGAGTTAGCGTACATCGAAGCAAAGCACTACGGCCGACTCAACCACCGATTCCGAAGTAATGGTTGTCGCTGAAGCCAGCAAGTAAGGAGTGTGGATTAAGAAGTTCCTTGAAGAGCTTGGAGTAGTTCCCTCGAGCGAGGGACTAGTAGAGCTATTTTGCGATAATAGTGCATCTATCTCGCAAATCAAGGATCCCAAATCACACCACAAAGTGAAGTACATGGATCGTAAATACTTTGTCACACGTGACTTCATCGACGATGGCAAAATAAATCTGTTATGGGTGTACACAAACAGCAACACAGTTGATCCATTCACCAAACCCTTATCCCAAGCCAAGGACGAAATACATTTCGAGTCCATGGGTCTGAGGAACCATGTGGATTGGCTTGATAAGTGATTAAAGAGGGTTACCCTAGTTATTATTGTTTTATACATTGAGAATGTATGTGAGAGAAAACTTTGATAACAAGTGGGAGATTGAAAGGAATGTGTTCTAAAAGTTTTACTTTTATATGTCAATTATTATGAATTGAATGTACAAACATTTTGTTCCTTGATTATAGTATTCGTATTTTGGTAGTGTTAAGGAAGAGGCGCTTGGTCCTTAGCCGTAGAGCTCTAAAAGATAATGGTTTACATAAATCAAAAGTTATTCACAATCATTGTAGTTAACATGGAACATTAATTACCGAGATAAAATTGTCGTGTTGGTCATCGATTGTTGTAGCTCTACAAATAATTGACGACACGAGTATATAAAAGAGGAAAAATTACTTTTATATATTGAATAGACCTTACAAGTAAAACATTATGGAATTGTGTTTCGTGTCATTAATGTTTTACTATGTCTTGGATTTCCTAAGATATGAGACTTATATCTTTTCACTCAAGAAGTGTTTAATTTGATTATTGTCAAAAGCTACCAATGAGTGTGGTGATAACGGCAATAGTTGGTTGAACATGATTTGTGCTGGAAAAGATAGCTAGTCAAACGATTATCATTGCCCTTCTTAATTCAGTGATGATATTAGTGGGCCCATTGACAAAGCAAAATTATAATGTGCACAATGTAACTTGAGTTAAGTTCAATAGTTATAATTAGCTTAAAGAGATGAAGAAATGAATATAATACAAAGATGACACATTTCTACTTTGTATATATTCTTAATATCATGAGGCAAGGGACGGACACAAGTGTTGCACTTAGATCACTAAATGGATCGTGTTTAGTTCGAGTAGAACAAAGACATCTATGCTAATTGGGTAACTATAATGTGTAGCTAGATACCGCTTATAGTTTGAGATATTAAGTGTTTAATATCGTTGTCAATTTAGCTTAGATCCTCCTATAGGTCACACCACAAAACTGGGAAACAAGAAGCTTGATTTTGAGTTCATATGATGTGTCAGGTTACATGTGAAAATAGGACACATGTGGTGAATTAATTAAAATCAATATGTCATGAGAATTAACATAATTAGAATCATAATAAATTCATATAAAGTATATATTATGGGGTGTAATAATTTAATATTACATATGATGATATATATATATATATGATGTGAATTGCTAAAAATCCCAAAAGATCAAATTTTGTTGGAAGAAAATCCAAAATTTTACAAAGGTAAAATCGGGGTCAAACACGGTGAACCGTTCATGGTTCGGTCGACCGGGGTATCTTCGGATCGGTTAACTGAGAGGGAACGGGTAAGCGCAATTGGTTGACCGAAATTGTCTGGAGTGCCTGGACAATCGGGTTCGGTTAACCGAGTGTGCACGGTCAACCGAGAAGTAGTATTTTCGGTAGACCGAAGGTGACCCGGTCATCCGATGACTATGTCCCAGGAGCGATTTTGGTGGGTAAACGGTAGACTGATTACAAGACGTGGTTCGTCCGAATTCTTCCAGGGATTTTTTCTCATACGGATTCGGTCGACCGTCTAGCTCACGGTGCACCGAACACGTGTTATAACCGAATGGTTCGGTTGACCGAATAATTCTCGGTCTACCGAAAAAGAACGATTCTGCCTGAATTATTAAGAGATTAATTAAATCATGGGTGAAATAATTCCAGATTTAATGAAAACGGTTTTTGTGGGTGATTATGTGGAATTTAGAGATTAATTTTAGGAGAGAAAAACACGGGATCATGGCTAGATAATATCTCTTGATAAGGATGTTTTGGGAGCCTATAAAAGGACACATATTCCTACTTGTTTTAAGACTAATGCAAAATTATTTCTCTCATTAATCTCTCCCTAATCACCACGAAAATCTCTTAGTAAAATTAAGTTTTGGAGATAAGATTCTCATGAGCTTAAAGAGGGGTAATTAGCTTGATTCTAAACCTTGTTAGAGATTGATTGGCTAGCTCCTTTCTCTCTAACTTTGTTTAGAGTTTGGTGAACACTCGGAGGTAATTCCATGGACGATTCAGCGGGCAACGCGACTCCGGATCATCAAAAATGTTTTAGAGAACCTTTGGGTATGATTCTATCTTTGTGGATTATTTTAATAAATGTATGTTGTATGTTATTAGAATAAAACACAAATAGATGTACATGAAATTGCTGAAAATATGAAAATTGATAATGTATGTTATATTAAAATTTTAAAATATATATACATACATAGGGACACGAAATCCTACAGTCTATGTTTCACCAGCCTGTTGAATTTCAATCGGTAGTTAGGCTGTTTTCTTGCACCTTTGATGGTTGTTGACTGCATTACACTCTTATGTGTGTTTCTTTTTTCAATTTCTTTGATTATACACCAATTGGCGTTCACTTTTACGAATGTGGGCTTGTTAACGAAGGTATGGGAGTTGGATATGAAGATGATTATTCTCAGAGGTATGGGAGTTCATTACAACCGACAATAAAATGTGTAGCTAAGCACTCAATAGGAGATTTCTGCTTATCAGAAGTTTACTGGTTTTGAAGTTTCGATGAGCTTCAACGTTACCAGTCAATAGAAACGAATTGCTCGAAATTCTGACTCTGTCTCGGTTACTACTTAGTGAATACTACCTGTTGAAATAATACTGAATTTTGTTGCCCCTTCCGATGATTTCCTCGCGAGCTTTGGCGTTCAACTTTATGTTGGATTTTGATCATGTATAGACAGAATGTAGACTGCAAAAGCTGGCATGAACCTCATTTTAAGGATCATATTGTATCCTCTTCTCTTGGACATCAATCAGTTGTGACCATAGACTATTCAGGTTGGCAATTCTACGATTCAAATGTGCACTTAATCTAAAATCATGTCCATCATTGAAACATGACTTTGTGTCTGCTAATTTCTCAATCCCATTTGTTTCTTGGTTGTTACTTCTATTCTTCCTTGACGGATTCCTGTCCCACAAAGCATAGTAGGAGATTAAGCAAATCTCAAGATTATGCGGTTCATGTGATTTTCAGAGTATCCTATAATCCTATGATTTATTGCCTTTTCTTTTGCCGTCCGACATTTGCATCCAATTTGTTTACCATGCAGAAAGTCTACTTCACACAATCACTAGTTGAGTCAGGAGATAGGCTTCCATTGAGTTATTAGAACGTTGAATATGATTTTGATTTGGATAAATTTTGTCTAAAGTCCTCCCTATTGACATTATTACTCATATATATATGGTTGAGCTTAACGCTTACTTGTTTGAGGCCAAATTATGACAGACTCCGAAGTTTCTCTTTAAGTGGTGTACTTATGTATGAAACAAAAATGTTCAGATCAATCTCGTATGCAAGCTTTAATATACTGAAGCCTTGCCTAGTATGATAGTTTTTTTTCCTCCAGAGAATGGTAATGAGTTGCTTGGCTCCTGACTCACATTAGAGAAAAAGTAATTAAGGGGCGGACTTGGATGTGTTAATTCAACGTCAGTTTCACATGAATTGAGTTTGCTCGGTTAAGAGATTATTAGTTGGGAAAACGAAAACCATAAATCGAATTTCGGAGACGCATTTGCATGTTTTGGGATTAATAAAATGGGATACCAAGAGTAGATTAAACAAACAAAAAACATAAAATTTCACTTGAACTTGGAATTTTGTAGCGATATATCAATATGAGATTAATTATCATATCAAAATAACACGTTTATGCAAACAAGATAAGCACAAATCAATCTATTCTATAAAAAAAATTAGATTTGTAAATTACGTCAATTAAAATTCAATATATTCACAAATGTTGCATCCAAATGCCTTTGAGAAATCAATTTAAGTATATAAAAGGGAGATATATTTACAACGATAAAATGGAGAAATATTTATAACAATAACCAATGTTCATTAGTTTTGACGCTACATGTTTTCCAGGTCTAAGTGTAGGATGTAAGAAAAAAAAACAAGCTTCTTTTGAGGTTTTGTATGCCATAGATCAGACTCTGAAAGATACCTTTCCTTGTTCTAATTCAAACACAATGTAACATATAATCCCATATCAATTCTAAATTTCGAGATCTATTTTTAGCATCATAAGTCTACTTGTATTGACCTGTAACATAAATTCAATTAAAATATACAATTTTTCATTGTCTATATATTTTAAATTTTCTACTTGATCAATAGACTGAAATTTAAACCGAGCAGAACTGAAACTTTGATTTTCTTAACCTTGAATAAATATTTCACAAAAATTAGTTTGATCTAGGTTTGCTAAACATCAAAACCCAATCAAACCAAACAGATCCCTTTCCTAGAGATAGATTAAGAGCATCATCTATGGGCACATTGAAAATGTTATGAGTTAATGTTCACCCCATGACATTTTGTTTTCAAAATTATGGGTGGAGAGAATCCTCCCAAAGCAAAAGTTGGGGAGCATCCACCCCATGCAAAAATTAGGAAAATGATTAATGGACGCTTGCATCGGGGACGCGCACTGACGTGGTCAGTCCAGTCAGCAGCAATATATTTATTTTGTGTCACATGCAACTTATACACTTCCAATGCAACATTACGTTTCCCAATGCAACATTTTGTTTCCCTATGTAACATTTATTTTCCCAATGTAACTTTTTGATTCCCCTACGGAAAAACCCACAACATAAAATGGACAGACGAACACCTTATTTTGTCGAGAATAATTTTTGTGATTGTCCAGAATAAGTTCAAAGTCTGTCCAGAATAGGTTTTGTGTCTGTCCAGAATAAATTCAAAGTCTGTCCAGAATAAATTCAAAGTTTGTCCATAATAGGTTGTGTGTCTGTCCAGAATAAGTTCCAAGTCTGTCCAGAATAAGTTCAAAGTCTGTCCATAATAGGTTGTCTGTCTGTCCATAATAAGTTCAAAGTTTGTCCAGAATAAGTTGTGTGTCTGTTCATAATAAGTTCAAAGTCTGTTCATAATATATTTAAAGTTTATCCATAATAAGTTCAAAGTCTGTCCAGAATAAGTTCAAAATCTGTCTATAATAAGTTCTGTGTTTGTCCAGAATAAGTTCAAAGTCTGTCCAAAATAAGTTCTGTGTGTGTTCATAATAAGTTCAAAATCTGTCCAGAATAAGTTCAAAATTTGTCTAGAATAAGTTCAAAGTTTGTCCAGAATAAGTTGTGTGTCTATCCAGAATAGATTGTGTGTCGTTCCATAATAAGTTCAAAGTTTGTCCAGAATAGGTTGTGTGTCTGTCCAGAATAGGTTGTGTGTTTGTCCATAATAAGTTCAAAGTCTGTCCATAATAAGTTCAAAGTCTGTCCAGAATAGGTTGTGTGTCTGTCCATAATAAGTTCAAAGTCTGTCCAGAATAGGTTGTGTGTCTGTCCATAATAAGTTCAAAGTTTGTCCATAATAAGTTCAAAGTTTGTCCATAATAAATTCAAAGTCTGCCCATAATAGGTTGTGTGTCTGTCCATAATAAGTTCAAAGTTTGTTCAGAATAAGTTCAAAGTTTGTCTAGAATATGTTATGTGTCTGTCCAGCATAGTTTGTGTGTTTGTCCATAATAAGTTCAAAGTTTGTCCATAATAAGTTCTATGTGTTGTCCATAATAGTTCAAAGTCTGTCCATAATAAGTTCGAAGTATGTCCATAATAGGTTGTGTGTCTATCCATAATAAGTTCAAAGTTTGTCCAGAATAAATTGTGTATGTGTCCAGAATAAGTTCAAAGTATGTCCATAATATGTTCAAAGTTTGTCCATAATAAGTTGTGTATCTGTCCAGAATAAGTTGTGTGTCTGTCCAGATTAAATTGTGTGTGTTCAGAATAAGTTGCATTGGGAAAAAGTTACATGAGGAAACGAAATATTGCATTGGGAATCGAAATGTTGCATCGGGAAAGTAAAAATTGCATGTGACACAAAATAAATATGCTACTTAGTTAAGTTCAAAAAGTAAAAGACATTTGAATTTTGCCGACTCGACTGCTGACTGTACTGATCATGTCAGCGCGCGTCACGAATGCCTGCGTCCGTATATAAGGATCATTTTGATAAATGTTAAGTTTTTGGGATGTTTGGTGGGAAACCGAAGGTAAGAAAGAGATATGCAGTTTGAACCAACAAGATATCTATGTAATGGGGAGGGAAAAAGATGCTCTCCAGATTGAGATTTGACTTGCTAAATCCTATGTAAATGCTTTCCAGAAAATGGGAGAAAACAATTCAACGGCACTTGATAAGAGCGAAATCAACGCAGCCAGCTGCCCCACACTCATGGGCAATTAATTGGATGTGAGTCCCGAGTTCCAATTTGTGTCAATTTTGCAAAATTACAATCCAATAAAGATAACTATAAATTTTAAATATTTCAAGATGGGTTTTGAAAATTTTCAAATTAAATATGAATTTAGTTCGTGGTCTTAGTAACATAATTTACGGAAGCTTAATTGAATGACACGCAAGCAAAACAAGTGTTTTGGAGTGGCATCTAATTTTTTTTATCGTTGTTATGATATATAGTTTATTATTGGGTCCAAGAATTCATCTTTAAAAATTATTTTTAAATATTTGGTACTACATATGTAACTAAAATTAACTATGAAATTTACAAAAAATATTGAAACATATTAATTATTATATAGTGATAATCAACCATAAAGAAAAATGAAAACTTGAAGTTTATTGTTACATTAAGTTAATTAATTTTACCTTTTCTTATAATCTACCATTTCACAAACCCAAAAGATTATTATATTTGAAAAGTTCAGTGATTGTAACATAATATTTTTGGGCTAAATTGAAACAAAATAAATTTTCTTGAAGGTTTAATTGTTACTTACATAGTTCAATGTGCAAATTGCAGATTAACTTTTTTTTGGTTATACCGTGGTTCCACCAATGTCCAAACCGAGACTAGTTTTCTCCTGTCTAATACGGTTGCTCTGGTTTGATGAGCACTTCGGGTAATTTTAAAAAAAAGAAGAGAAATATATCAGAAATTTGAAAAAATATGAAAATTTAGGAAAATTTAGAACAAATCAAGAAAAACATGATAAACCTCAAGAAGATAATAAACAATATACATAAAATACCTAACGTGATTTGGCTTCAACAAACCATCTAGTTTCTCGTCGTCATTGTCTCGTTGGAAGCCCCATCTAACCACCAAATCACGAAGTATATTTTCATTGATTAACTTTCAATTAGTACAAAATAAGGTAAACTTAGAGTCTTACACATAGCACACCAAATAAAAACATTAATTGACTAACACAAGTAGTAGCTAAGGTATGTATGCAATATAGGACAGTCGTAGGCAGTAGTTATGACCGATGTATATAGTGGAATTGTTTGATTCTTAATCTACTGAGGTACGTTAAAGCTAGGATCATCCTCTTTGTCATCAGAATCCTTGTAGTCATCGGGGTCCTCATAATGGGTCTCATCTTCCTTGGTTTCCTCATCCTATGTACCCACGAATTCCTAATCTATTTCTCGAACCGAAACCAATGTTTAAAATATCAAACCGAAAAGTGAACCAAACAGAGCTCGGTTTGGTTCAAAGTGATTCAACCTGGTACAACCGATGATAATGTCAGCATGACATCAACATTTTGTGAACAAGGGTTGGATCGAACCGACTCCATAGTGGCAGTCCAATCAACGGTCAGACCGATTGAACTAATTTTACTTATTGTTTTATTATATAGAGTAAATAACCTTGTGCCTAAACAATGAATAATTCAACAAAAAATGTGCATCTATAAAATAGCTTAATTAAAACCTGTAAACAAAAATGAAGTGATCAACATAAATATTTGAATGCCAACATAAAACTTAAAATTTAAACATGCGAATAGTAATTAACCAAGACTATCATTTAACTATTCATGATTAATTGTTTAACAAGTAGCCAACAACAAAATGCTCCACAACCAACAACGAAATTAAAGCACGAAGCTTCTAATTGATCTAATGGAGTTAAAATATACTAGCATAGAAACTCACAAAAAATATGACTCCAATAGAAGTCCATCTCCATAGTTCTTAATAAAAAAACGCCAACAACACTTCCACTTGAGTTTCAAGTTAACTTCCTTTGCCTTGTCTTTTGCGTTTTATCTTTTCTCCTCAAGCCCTATGAGATTCTTGAAAGTCCCTAAATATACAAAGCCAACATCAACAATAGTTTCATATTATTATCTTGCTATGGAAAATTTTGAACATAAAATCCAACAATAGACATCATACTTAGCTCAACACTACTATCACTTGCACAATTAAGAGCTCCATCTAGGCAACCATCCATATCTATGTGTGACAAAAGGTTCTTCAATCCAATCATCAAACAAATGTATGGAGTCCAATGATATTGGACCAAAAATTATATTTGCAATATCACATTCCTCCCTACTAAAAAATCAATTAGTGTACATGTTAAAAGAAACGAAAGTTCTCTTAAATATTAAAGAAAGTGGACATCATTACCTCAAATGTAAATTGTTGTGGATGAAAGCGAGGTTGTTCAACCTTTTTTTTAAACTAGCTAGTTAGGTTGTTCAACCTTGCATGTTTAAGTTTGTTTCTTTTTTTGGTTTGTCTACGCACAAAGACACTCCAAGTGCGTTCACAACCAGATGCACTTGTTTGACTCAGAACCTGAATGACCATCTTTTTAAAATTTTCAGTCTCACCTCCAAAGTTTTTCCACCACAATCATGCAAACACGTTAACATTTTCATTAGCACACAAATTGAAAAGGTGGAAAAGCAAAATTAAAGTTGACAACGCAACGAATTAAAGCAATTTATAACCTAGAAGTATTTTGTCACGATTTCTAATTGTGGATCCACGCCCAAAGTCACCAGCTGCCTTTCTATAAAATTCTATTTCAACATTGATTTTATCAATCGGTTTCTCATCATTGTAATACATGACATCCACAACATCAAGAAAATCACTCCAAAATTGTGATTAGCAGCGAAGGCAACATCTTTGTAAAAGAACTATAGATTCAAAAGGAACCTCGAGGAATGTAAAGGATCTCTCAGTTGTACTTATCATAAATAATATTGACATAAAACCCATATTCCTCTGCAATGGCATTAAAAGCAACCTTTATTTCTTCCTTTGCCCTCCTCATTCCTTAAAAAATGCAACACAGAGATGATATTTCATTACTATCTACCAATTACCATCCTCAGAACTTTGATAAGCGGTTTAGTCACTTTGATAATAACATTGCATGAATTCTAAAAGGAAATTGATTGTCAGACGTGCACGTCACGAACGCGGCCGATGTGGCGCCCCACGTGAAATACCTTTTCTACGTCTTTATATTTCTTGGCTCCCAATGTTAGGTGACATTTACTTTACTAATGCATGTTATTGTTCACTATTTTTTTGCCGTGTGTTTTTAGGCGACGTTTACTTTCCAAATGCATGACATTGTTCACATTCCAAATTTTGGTGTATAACCCTTTCCAAAACATAAGAAGAATGTTGTCTCTTTCCTCTCTTCATCAGTTACCTTATTTTCTTTCTTTATCACTACCATTGAATTTATTCTCGTCGATGGAGATTGTTGCTCAGGTTGACCAACAATAGAAGGGAGAGGTGGGGTCTCCTTCTCACCCCCATGTCGGAATGTCTTTCAAAATGTTTGAAGAAACTAGAGAGTATTATACCTCGTTTACAGATGTTAATGGATTTAGCATCAAGATCAGACATTTCCATTACAAGGATGACATTATCATCATGGCCACTTTTACGTGTTCCAAGGAGGGTGCTCCACCACCTAACCAAGGGAAGGGGGAAGTCCATTCTCGGTTGTCTATATGGATCAACTGTCTCGTGCGTGTTAGGGTTGCTGGGAACCCTAAGAAGGGATATGTGATGACTGATGTTTGTTTGGAGCATAATCATGATATGTTGGACGCAAGTCAACTGCACTTTCTGTGTGGCAAACGTCAGATTTCTGAAGAAAAGAAACTATGAATTACCTCAAATAATGTAACCGATATATTAGCTTCCAAAACCATGCAAGTTTTCATTGCTGAAGCTGGTGGTCATGAAAACCTCACATTCAATGAAAGAGCATCAGGTGAGCATGAGAAACGATTGGATAGTGTGTGTCCAGAAAACAAGTGGTTCTCGTCACTGTGCCATAGTGTGCCAAGAATCAACCAGACTATGGACCACCATAGTCCAGAAATTGTCTGATTCTGGATAGGCACAAAACTAATTCGAGTCCAGAAAACATGTAAATCTGGACGGAACGGACTTGTGGGCAGAGTACGTCAAGACACAGTCCAAGTTAACCTACATTCTGGATGTCCGATTTTGGACATGCACAAATTTAGTTTGTGCCCAACAAGTGAATGAATATGGACATACTCTGGACGAAACTGACCTGTGTTCAAAGTACATCCAGAACAGATTCACACACTTTCTGATCACGGGTGACTAAATCCTTATTTTAATTCTCTTGGCTCCTCACTATTTTTCGTTGTTTACTGTCTTGACAGAAATGTTTTAGCTGAGGGTTGTAACATTAATCTGGGACCAGGGTATGTCGAAGCTCTTCAAAATCATTTCGTTAAGATGCAGACTTTGGATCATAATTTTTTTTACATTATGGATTTGAACAACGATGGATGTTTGAGAAACATGTTTTGGGCTGACTCCTGTTCTCGTGCTTCCTACGATTATTTTAGAGATGCAATCTGTTTTGACAGAATTTATCTAACAAATAAATATGATATGTCTTTTGCTCCTTTTGTTGGTGCCAACCATCATTTTGAGTCTGTACTTTTAGGTTGTTCACTATTGGCTTGTGAAACAACTAAGAATTACATCTATTTGCTTCGAACTTGCATGGGGGTATGTTTTCTTGTAATCTTTGCAACGATAAGTATACTTTATGTATGTTACGAATTTGTTTTGCAGGTTGTTGTATAGGAACACCACCACTAACCATCATAACCGACCAGTGTCATGCCATAACCGCTGGCATTCGAAATTTTTTTCCAGAATCTAGACATAGATTCTGCATATGACACATCTTGAACAAAACACACTTTAAACAGTCTGCCACCAGCAAAAGTGTTATACTATCTCAATTGAAAGAGTTGGCTTATGAGTCCGACGATGAGGTTGTTTTTTAGAAGAAATGAGATGATTTCATTCGAGAGTTTTCTCTTCATAACAACTCCTGGCTGCAATCAATTTACAATATTCGTTCATTTTTGGTGCCTGCATTCGTTGGGGGTTTCTTTTTGGATGGGATGTCTTCTACCCAGGGGAGTGAAAGAATGAATGTTTTCTTCGACAAGTATCTACGCTCAAGGACCACTCTTAATCACTTGTCCAATAATATGAGTCAACCTTGCATCAAAAGTATGAGATGGAGGCCCAAGTAGATTTCGATTCTCGTCATCGTCAACTGATTTCCCAATTTTCCTTCGAAAAGCAATTATCCCAGTTGTACACAATCAGAGCTTTGAAGAAATTTCAACGTCAATTTGGGAGGATGTTTTATTGTAAAATCACGCATGGTGAAAACAGAAAGGAGGTGTTATACATCTCTGGTAGGGAACTTATACATGTTGAACATCTGCCGAAACCCAAGAAGAGGAGGTTTGAAGTGCAATACCCCCTCCACAATCTTAAACTTTCTTGTAGTTGTAGCCTTTTTGACATGAAGGAATTATTCGTTGTCACACTTTA
Organism: Triglochin maritima; assembly: GCA_963682175.1. NCBI lineage: Eukaryota > Viridiplantae > Streptophyta > Magnoliopsida > Alismatales > Juncaginaceae > Triglochin > Triglochin maritima. The sequence goes on from OY821772.1 coordinate 34,011,526, forward strand.
GCTGTTCTTAGCCGTTTCAATGTTTCCACTATCCAATCTTCTTACATTCTTTGACGTTGGCAGATGAACGTCAGACGTAGCTATGAAACCCCCTACTCGATAAATTCAACTTGCATCTGGATGGAAATTTAGATGTGATGATGTTGTTGGACATTCTGTGTCCTAGCTGAGGAAGCCTTCGTGTCCCACGAAAGATATGAAGTGGTGGTGAAGTATTTGGATTTCATAAAATCTCAAATCTCCATGCAACCCCTTCATCAGAACGAACATCCTCCCAATGTTCCTAATGTGAAGACGACTAATGCTTCAGTGTTGAATCCTATTCCGGTTTGAAGAGTTGGAGGGCCACTTACTAATCGAAGAGTCTCGACAACAGAAAAAAAATCTACAAGAAGATCATCAAGAAGAACTCAAAAGAAAAGAGCAAGTGTAAGGACAAGGAGGATAAGTCTAAGATAATTCTTGGTCCTGGAGATCATGACTTTTCGGATTGGGATTTAAGGGTTTAGTTAGAAGTGTAATTTTTATTTACATGTTCGTCTTTGCAACACATTTTTTAATTTTCTAGAATTACATGTTCCTATCTAAACTTAATTTGTAGTTTTGAAGGATGGACACATTTCAGACACAAGCTTGTTTGATTTATTCAATGTCTTATAATGTTTGTCTATGATTGGATTGATTCTGGACGATGTTTTAACACATGCAGGACAATGTCTGGACTCATCCTGGACACACCAAAATTGGTATTGAGCAGTTGTCCAACATGTGTTCATTAGTTGTCCGGAGTTTGGTTGATCTGGACAATGTCGCCGCATTGGCCGGACACATGCTGGACATTGTCTAGACACATCCTGGACTTAAAAAAATTGGTCACGAGCCATTGTCCAGTTTGGGTTGCCTCTGGACAATAACTGGACATTCTCTGGACTCATGCTGGAAAATGTCTGGACACTGAGAGTGTTTCCTGGACAGAACATACTCAGGACCAGCCCATCCATTACGTGTGTCACCCAACAATTTGTTCAGGAATGTACAAAGATGGTCCACATTTTTTTGGACTAACTATGTCCAGAGATTCACCCAACATTAGTCCAGACTCGTGTCCAAATGAAATTAGTTCATGATTTCGTCCAAAATTAGTCCAGAAATGTACGGACATGGTCTAGATTTGTCCAGACTAACAGTGCTACATGGATGTGTCTAGATGTGTAATTGACATCTAGAGACTCGTCCAACATTAGTCCAGACTCATGTCCATATGAAATTAGTTCATGATTTCGTCTAGAATTGGTCCAGAAATGTACATGCATGGTCCAGATTTGTCCAGACTAATTGTTCAGTGCTACATGAATGTGTCTAGATGTCTAATTGACCAACTATGTCAAGATATTCGTACGGCATTATGCCAAACTCATTTATAGAGGAAATTAGTTCATGAATTCGTCTAGAAATCGGACCAGACCCGATTTGGTACCGTTTTCTACTCCAATTTTTCTTCTTGAGTAACATAGTAGATTGTATCATTTACTTGGTTTATATGCATTATTATCCATGTTGAGGTCAGATTTTGATTTTTGGTGGAATTTAGATTTAGATTTTGTTGATTTTACCAATAATAAAAGATTTTTGCTATTTATTGTTGTTGATCTTATATTTCTTGATGTTTATAAATTTTTTTAGTGTTCAAATGTATAATGTAGGTTATTTTTTTATAAAAAAATAATGGACAGGAGTTGAGAAAAATGTGATTAAAATATATTTAGGTTTGAAAAAATATTGTTATTTAGATGTGATTAAAATGTTTATTAGGACATGAGTTTATGTTTGATTATAATGCATGTAATGTGTTTATGGATGTTACAGATGAATTACTTGAATGAGTGTTAGTTGTGATGTTTGGTTGTAATGCTTGAATGAGTATTAGTTATGATGTTGTGATGAATTAATTAAAATGCAAGTTTTATTTTTTCAAATATGAAAATATAAGGTAGGTTCGGTCAAAAAAGTTAGCAAATATTTATTGTTGTATTGTAGTTGATTTTGTTTGAAAGATTAGTGGACATTTAAAGGCTTTTACTTCAACACCCGACCAAGGTAACTTCCAAATTCATGTAGTAGTTCTAATTGTTTAATTAATTATTATTAGGAGAACAACTATTTCACTTGAACACATTTTTAAACTTAATTTATATAGGTTAGGAATTGATAAGGATGGTAATGTTTTTTGTTGGTCATGTATGATGGTTCGTTTATAATTGTAATTGTTTATGACTTCATTGTTTTGCAACACTTGAATGTTTTTTAACAGTTCACATGTTATGTAGAGATGAAGTTGTAGGATCGTGTGGGTCGGGTTAATCTAATCACTTTTACGCTAATCCCTGACTAATCAAACAACAAACACAGCGGAAACAATTTAAAGAGTAGTAGGGAAAAGGAACATGCAAACCACAAATCGACTCGGCGTTTTTATAGAGGTTCGGCACCCCACCCGGGTCCTAGTCCTCTCTTGCAAGCTCCGCTCGACTCCGCGAGCTCCGCCTACGACTTCACTATCCGCTCCCCGTTCCGGGCCGGGAGACAACGCTTTACAACCGTCAAACTCGCGAACAACCCTCGCCGAGCTTGAAATCCTCTTCTCACATTCCGAGAAGGATCACTTTGGGGTTTCACCGAAGTCTATACTCTTTTGACAACCTTTGTAACTGAGTGGGATTCACTCTCTAATTGAGCACACTTTGAGTAGGATGAGTGATTGATCAAGTGTGTGTTGTTTAGGCTTATGGAGTGTAGAAATGGGAGCTTTGAGGATTGAGATTTCTCTCTAATGTATTGGGACAATTGGAGTTGGAGAGTTGTGTTAACAACAAGTCTTTATCCTCTATTTATAAGCTCCTAAGGTATTCTAGCCGTTGGAGATAGATTTGGTTGGGTTTTGTGTAAGATACACAAAGCAGAAAATCGGGCTGCAAATCTGTCCAGAACCGGTCGACCGAAACTAATAAACCAGTCGACCGTTCACTTGATTTCAAGGAGAACGGTCGAACAAAAGAATATTCGGTCGGACAAACGAGCTAGAACTTAACTCTACTTAAGTGGATCGGTCGAACCAAAGTATGGGGCGATCGACCGTTAAGGGGATTCGGTTGAGACAAAGTTGGATCGGTCGAACGAAGAGTGTGTCGACCGATAACATGGATATTGTAAGTGTTCAACCGGTCGACCTAAATAGGGTCCTCGTTCGACCGGTTACCGAATGTATTTTGGGGTTAAGTTTGTTTTATACGAATACAACTGTTATAGGAATACGACAAAGGTAACGGCCATATTAAAATCCGGGATCGGTCGACCGAAAAGGTAGAACCGGTTGACCGGTAGAGTTCGGTAAAATCACTGTGGAGAGTCTGTTATAAACCGGTCGAACTGAGAACTGGTTCGGTCGACCGTTTCACACAGGAATTCTGGGTTTAGGTTTTAAGTGATTTCCGACTAAGGTTTGGGTGATCTAATGAAGTCCAAATAAGGTGAAATTTTGTGTGTGACTTCTCTAAGGAACCTAGTGTATGTGATATGTTTTTAGCTCTTGTATGCTCAATTTACACATGTTCCTAAGACTCAAAATAAAATCAAGATTACAAGTCTTCATATAGCTTTATTACAAATCTTGGCTTGATTTCCTTCCTTCCATGAGTCTTGATCACCTGTAGAGGTTAACACATGCAATATATATGCAATGCAATATGTGCTACTCTACATTACTTATGATTAAGATTAGGTTGATTAAATCATCAAAACAAGGATTAAGGCCAAAAAGCCAACAATCTACCTTTTTTGACGATGGCAACCTATATCTTAATACTTGAAAATTTTAAGTGTAAACTATGCATAAAAATGCTCCCCCTATGGATGTGCATAGTTTTTGTTCAATTTTAACCAATTTTCAAGTAGCTCCCCTTTAATTATCTCTCCCCCTTTGACATCCATCAAAAAACAAAAATAATTATGACTTTAAGCATAGAATTTGGATGTCTTGTAATGAAGTTGCTCCCCCTAAATTTTGCACTTCATTACACTAATAAAAGATATAACATTTAAGCTCCCCCTATCAATAAGGCTATATGGAAACTAAGAGTATGATTCAAGTTAAGTTCATTCAAGTTTCTATTCAAGCCTTATTCTAACATCCATTCAAAATTTGACATGTATAAATAATGGATGTGATAAATGATTTGCAATGAATAGGGTTTATGATTTGCAATGAATTAAACTTCTAAAGATATGACAATTAAGCATATAGACTAGATTAGAGCTAATTTTTTAGAAAATTCAAAGATAGAAATTTTGTACAAAACTTGAATATTGATTAGCTCCAATCTTGACTTGGTGATGCAACCGGATTCGAATTTGACGCTTTGGCTCGTCCGGTCACCACCAATCTCCTCCTCAAGCTCCTACAAGTGTAGATTTAGGTACCCAAACAACTTTGGGTCCTTGAACATTAACTTTTGGGATCCAAACCATTTTGGTTTTGGGTGCCCACACACTTGAGGAACTAGACTTAACAAATAAATGCTTGCCATTTAAAGTAGTATGAGATACATGATTTTTCAAATGCACATTGTATCCTAAACCATGTTTAGCTAAGGATTGTCTTTGACTACTTAAAAGCATATCAAGCATTTTTGTTCCTTTAGTGAACATTTCTAGATCTTTTCTTAGTTGCATATTTGAAGCTCTAATATCTAAATGTTCATCAACAATAGGTGTTTTACTTAGACTAGCAAGTGATGATTCATTTGATTCAAGTCTAGCAACCACCTCATTCTTTTCATTCATGATTAATTCAATTTGACACTTGAGATCATTTATAGTTTTTCTAGCATTTTTGTTCTTTTCACAAATGATCTCATATTGTTTAACTAAATCATGAAATGCATTTTGTAGCTCATCATGTGTATATGATTCATCGTTAGCATTAGATTTAGAGCTAGCACTAGAATATGATTTACTTGAACATGAATTACTTCTAGTGGAATAAGATTTAGTGGAGTTAGAAGCTACCTCACTTTGTTCATCTTCAATAGCCATGAAGCATGAATGGGCAACCTCTTTTCTACTTTGCAAGGAAGAGGATGATGATGGAGACGAAGAATCATCCCATGTAGCCTTGTGTGCTTCCTCCTTCCTTTCTCTTCTCTTGCTTTTCTCCTCTCCCTTCTCTCCTTTTTCTTCTCCCCTTCTTTTCTCTCATTTTCACTCTCCTCCTTCTCCTTTTCTTTTTCTCTCTTTTCACTTCTTCTACCTCTTCTTTCATTCTTTAAAGAAGTCTTTTGCTAGGACTTCAATGTCCTCATCTTCTACACTCCTCCTTGGTTGGTCAATATTTGCATGTAATCCCAAGGTGAATTTGTTCTTGGATGTTTCCTTCTACTTTCGATGGTTGATTTGGAGTTCATACGCCATCAAGTTTCCAATTAATTCCTCCATCTTGAGTTGGGAAAGATCGTGTGCTTCTTCAATTGCAACCACCTTATCTTCCCAATCGTGACTTAGCGACCGGAGGAATTTCCTTGTCATTTATCCTTCATTTAATCTTCTTCCAAGAACCAAAAGAGAGTTAGTGATATCGGTGAAGCGAGTGTTCATTTCGCTTATGTTTTCACCGATTTGCATAGAAAATATTTCATATTTATGCATGAGGAGACTAATGCGGGTTTCCTTAGTTTTGCTATCCCCCTCATGATGCATTTGTAGTCTATGCCAAATTTCATATGCACTAACACACCCTCTAATCCTATTATATTCACCATCATTAAGGCCACAATACAAGATGTTCATGATTTTCGAATTCATTTCGATTTCTTTCATTTTTGGTCTTGTAAGTGAATCTAATTCATCTTCATTTGGGGGTGTGTATGGATTTTGAAGAAACATCCAATACTTAAGGTCATTAGAAATTAGGAAAATCTTCATCCTATTCTTCCAATAATCATAATTTGACCCATTAAGCAAAGGAGGTCGAGTTGTGCATAATCCCTCTACGTGATTAGATGTACTAGCCATGCTAAAAGTACGATTAAGTATAGAATTTAGCGCACAAGGCTCTGATACCAAATGTAGGATTGTGTGGGTCGGGTTAATCTAATCACTTTTACGCTAATCCCTAACTAATCAAACAATAAACGCAGCGGAAACAATTTAAATACTAGTAGGGAAAAGGAACATGCAAACCACAAATCGACTCGCCGTTTTTATAGAGGTTCGGCACCCCACCCGGGTCCTAGTCCTCTCTTGCAAGCTCCGCTCGACTCCGTGAGCTCCGCCTACGACTTCACTATCCGCTCCCTGTTCCGGGCCGGGAGACAACGCCTTACAACCGTCAAACTCGCGAACAACCCTCGCCGAGCTTGGAATCCTCTTCTCACATTCCGAGAAGGATCACTTTGGGGTTTCACCGAAGTCTATACTCTTTTGACAACCTTTGTAACTGAGTGGGATTCACTCTCTAATTGAGCACACTTTGAGTAGGATGAGTGATTGATCAAGTGTGTGTAGTTTAGGCTTATGGAGTGTAGAAATGGGAGCTTTGAGGATTGAGGTTTCTCTCTAATGTATTGGGACAATTGGAGTTGGAGAGTTGTGTTAACAACAAGTCTTTATCCTCTATTTATAAGCTCCTAAGGTATTCTAGCCGTTGGGGATAGATTTGGTTGAGTTTTGTGTAAGATACACAAAGCAGAAAATCAGGCTGCAAATCTGTCCAGAACCAGTCGACCGAAACTAATAAACCGGTCGACCGTTCACTTGATTTCAAGGAGAACGGTCAAACAAAAGAATATTCGGTCGGACAAACGAGCTAGAACTTAACTCTACTTAAGTGGATCGGTCGAACCAAAGTATGGGGCGGTCGACTGTTAAGGGGATTCGGTTGAGACAAAGTTGGATCGGTCGAACGAAGAGTGTGTCGACCGATAACAGGGATATTGTAAGTGTTCAACCGGTCGACCGAAATAGGGTCCTCGTTCGACCGGTTACCGAATGTATTTTGGGGTTAAGCTTGTTTTATACGAATACGACCATTATAGGAATACGACAAAGGTAACGGCCATATTAAAATCCGAGATCGGTCGACCGAAAAGGTAGAACCGGTCGACCGGTAGAGTTCGGTAAAATCACTGTGGAGAGTCTGTTATAAACCAGTCGAACTGAGAACTGGTTCGGTCGACCGTTTCACACAGGAATTCTGGGTTTAGGTTTTAAGTGATTTCCGACTAAGGTTTGGGTGATCTAATGAAGTCCAAATAAGGTGAAATTTTGTGTGTGACTTCTCTAAGGAACCTAGTGTATGTGATATGTTTTTAGCTCTTGTATGCTCAATTTACACATGTTCCTAAGACTCAAAATAAAATCAAGATTACAAGTCTTCATATAGCTTTATTACAAATCTTGACTTGATTTCCTTCCTTCCATGAGTCTTGATCACCTGTAGAGGTTAACACATGCAATATATATGCAATGCAATATGTGTGCTACTCTACATTACTTATGATTAAGATTAGGTTTATTAAATCATCAAAACAAGGATTAAGGCCAAAAAGCCAACAGAAGTTTGGTGGATCTAGTAATGATTCAGTTAGAGACAGTTACACTTCGCAAGATCCAGTGGATAGATCAGTGTTAGTTTTGTAAGCAACCACAAGTCTGACATGTTTATAGATTTTGTAAGCAACTTACTACTTTTAAATTAAATATTAATACGTACATGATAATGTTCTGATGTGAAATCTAATGTCTGCGGAAGGATCCGGAGGGCGTAAAATGTGTTGAGCATTGCTCGAAGTTCAAGGAGTGGCAGATTATTGATCAGAGGATGTGTCTTTTGCTAAATACAATAAGATTTGAACAATCAGTCGGTTAGACCGTGTTCAGTTGAATAATACCTTGTTGGGGGTGATGGTGGAGCGCTGGAGACCGGGGACCCATTTGATTCACCTACGTCTTGGCGAGATGACTTAGACATTGTGTGACATCTCCTTGATTACAGGATTGCGTGTAAACGGATTGCCAATTTATGAGTCGCGGGAGTACGTGTGGTCTGATGTTTGTATGGATTTATTGGGTCAGTGTCCAGAGGATATAAGCGGGAAATGCTCGGTAACTCTGGGTTGGTTGCAAGCTCAGTTTCAAATCTTACCGGAAGATGTTGATGACGACACGGTCATACGCCACACCAGTGCGTTTATTCTTTTCCCGTTTGGGTGTAGTATTCTGTCTATTAAGAGAAATATCATGGTTCACTTGAAGTGTTTACCTTTGCTCAAAGATTCGGTAGTGGCATCAGAGTACAATTAGAAAAGTGCGGCTCTGGACCACTTGTATCATAGTTTGATGATGATAACTTGATAGCTACCAGACATCTATGTGGCTTTCTTACATTTTTGCAATTGTGGCTGGGAGCATTTACACATTGGTAGACCAAGTAAGAGCAAACTTTTAGTATACTCGGCGGACGAAATGGCACCATTAGAAGCCCGTTGGAGACGACCACGATGGTTCAGGGGAAGTATCAAGACGTCGACACTTGATTTATATCGGAATGACATTGATATGCGGGAAATCGACATGGTCACCTAGGATCATTATACACATTTGGATCTTAATAAGTTTTCACATTTATATACAAAAAAGTTTAGAGATATGGATGAGCCGTACATGACTTATAGATTTCAGGGAAGTGGTTATGCATTGCCCAGACCGAGTGATGAGACAATGCGGTCTACAATTACACATTCCAGAGCCAATGGAGAGACATGTGGTGAAACCGGCTTAGGTGAGAGCATACATGAATTGGTTGATGGGAAATTCATGATTCATTCAACATTGGTCTCACAGAAGAGATTATTTACAGTTTCAGCGACCACTCTTAGGTGCTACTCCTAAAGAGAGCAGACAATTGTATATGGAATGATATTGGAACATCACGGTACATTGGATTGTTCACCACAGTTCGCTTACAAAGCCAAACTTCTACAGAACCCAAACGGGTAGAGATCGAGAGATGGTAAGATCTCAATTTGCAATTCAACACTTATGATATTTTTAAAATGTATTTGATATTTGTTTAACGTTTAAATTGCCTGTAGATGCATTACGTTTACGAGTTCCACAAAAAAATCCATAAAATCCACAAGGTCATCAGAAATCATAAGGCAAGATCCTCAATGACTGCAAAGTAGAAGGAAAATATGAAGGCTTTCCTTATGTGTTTTGGTGTTGAAGAACTCATACTATGGTTGAGTCAAGATCGCATCGTAGAAGAAAATGATACTACTATTCCACATACACAAGAGATAGAGGGGTCACTTAGGCTAGATTGAGTGAACCAATTAGGTGAAATGTCACTTTTTAATTGATCGTTAGAATATTCAACGATGTTACTCTTTCAATCGATAGTTTTGTGTCTGATTTCGAATTGTTTCGCATGTTTCTTGTGTGTATGCAATTTTGGTTGTACTCCTGTGGTTTTCATTTGGTGTATGTATTTGAAATGTTTTTTAACAGTAAATGACCTATTATCAAATGAATGATCGAGTTCCAAAGTTGTCTAAAGGAACTTGACATCTCAGTTGCCAAGTTCTTGTTTATAAAACCCGATCATTGTGTTGTCGAGTTCTATAGTCGGCAACTTAGACGTCGAATTTTGCACACATGTTATTTGGGCTTCCAAAGTGCCATTCCATCTTAGTGAGTATGCGCAAATTTTTCCAAGTGTTAGGACTCAATATTTTCAACGCCGAGTTTGTTTATAAAGAACTCAACATCTTTAATACCAACTTCGGGTATATAGATTTTGGCATCCTCAATGTCGAGTTCTTTAAAGAATTTAATTTCTACAGAATTCGATGTCGGATATACACTAAATATAAGTCACCACCACGTGTCGCAACGTAGTGCCAGTGGGTCTAGTTTGGAAAATATTTTCCAAACAAGTTTAGTTTGGATTTTTTTAAAATAATTTTAATTCGATTTTTTTCCCTTAATGGAATACTCTAGAATTAAACAAATACATAATTGGGTTGGGGCTCATATCGGCCTTTGTGAAGATGGCCTTGAACATGAGCTTCTTTTCTAACACCCCCGTTCAAGCGAACTGGGGGAACATCAATGGAGAGCTTGGGATGTAGAAATAGAAACCAATGAGTGTCGAGGGGCTTTATTAGAATGTCAGCAAGCAAGTTTATGTTGCAGACGAATCGTATGTGAAGTTGTTGAGAGGAAACTTGTTCACAGACAAATTGAAAGTCAATGGCAACATGCTTCATGTGGGCATGAAAAACATGATTAGAAGCTAGATATGTGGCTCCTAAATTGTCACACCAGGGAATGGGTGTACTTTGAAGAGATAAACCCAACTCATGAAGAAGATTCTGAATCCACAGAACCTCAGAGGTGGCGTGGGAGATTCCACAATATACTGCCTCTGTGTATGATTTTGCAATCGTGGGTTGCTTCTTTGAATACCATGGTTGGTTTCCAGAAAAATGCAATAGTCAGTGGTGGATTGCCTATCATCTTGATCACTTGCCCAATCAGCATCTAAAAAGTCATGGAGTCCATTTAGATTTGTAGAGGAGGATTTGGTTATATGTAGTCCAAAGTCAATTGTGTGTTTTAAATATAAAATTCTTTTGACTGTGGTCCAATATTTTTCAGTTGGTCTCTGCAAGAATTGACAAACTTTGTTTACTGAAAATATAATTTTTGGTTTAGTCAATATTAAGTATTGAAGAACACCAACAATGCTTTTGTATAGTAAAGAATCAAACATATAAGAGAGCCATTAAACTTGGATAATTTTATGGGTATGCATGTTGAAGATGATTCTTTAGTATGTTCATTTGGTAAACTTTATTTTAGTCTAATTTCCCTTGTAACCCCATGTAGGGAAAAACATATTTTGTGGTGATCATGGCTTGAAGAAGAATCTTTTCTTTATGCAATTGCCTACTTTCAAAGAAAACATGAAAAGCAAACCTCTTAATTGAAAAACAAAATGATCCAAGTCTAATTCATTTGGGATCTGTCCTCTGCTAAAATGGCACTAGTAATGCCACTTTTGGTTGAACGAAAACGACACTGGTGATGTCATTTTTATTACTGAAAACGGTACCGGTAGTGCCGTTTTAGCATAGGACATATCGATTTGGATATGTTTTCCACCCATTCTCTTGGATTTTAAATCAAAGTCTTGTACGCCTATGGAAAAAAATCATCCCATCTCATACAAAAAAACATACAACAACACACATTTCATGCAACAAACATGTATTAAACATTAAATTAGTCCATGCTTAATATGAACAACTAATTTGTTCTTAATATTAGAATTTGATTACAACTGAGGTGGAGAAAATATTTTAGTTGGTATTTTAGTCTGCCCACCTTGTCGTGGGACCTTCAAAGGCCGATAACGATAAACCTTAGTTATCCCACTAACATCGTGTTCAGCAATCCCAATGTCATCACCTCTTTTGACTTCAGGAGCTAGAAATGATGAACCTTCACCAATGTGAAATGATGAACCTTCACCTTAAAAGAACGTTGCACCGTATGACTCTTGAGTCAAAAATCCTCCATCGGGAGCAGACACTCCCGTGAAAATGAAATTATCATTTTCATCAAGTGACACTCCTATTTCTAGGAGATTTTTCTCAGAATCTTGACGAACTGGTTGGGAGCTTACACCTTCTGACAAGTTCACATTGGATCGACATTCTTGAAGTACGTCATCATTTCCTTAATTTTTTCTTCAATTTTGTCATTATTGACCGTGTGTGATTGTGTGCAGAATGCATCCCTTCGAGGTGATGAATATCTTCATGTAACTTGTGTAAGTCATGAAGCTACAAAAAAATATGACAAATATGACAAAAAATTCTTAAGTAAGAGCATAAAAACTAAATTTCTTACCAAGTAACGATCCCTAGCAGTTGGAGGCCTATAATTCGGTAGTTCTCCATCTTCAACTCTTCCTGTCAGCCATCGCATAGTAATCTGCAAATACCACTCCATGTAAATACGTCTACGACTAGCTGAGTATTCCGCCAGTGAAGGTGCATCAATCTACACAAACTCTCGCCGATGTGACCATGCTTGAATGTATGATTGTTGCTCTTGCAACCAGTTTACTCTAGGCTTCCCTTGAACCTTCTTCATCTTGAGAATATGTTGCCACATTCCAAACTGACACATCACTCTGTCCGGCGCTTACATAAAGGCTACTCCGAAACAAACCATCTATGTTCTAGTCATCCAGATTTCATGTCCTTCCTTACAATCAGCAGGTAACACCATCATATCTACTTCTTCATAAAGGGTCCAACAAACTTGATTTTCTTCTTGAACATCCCACTCATTTCTGTAGAATTCCACCTAAGACGTCTTCACATTATTCATCTACGATCTAGGAGTCGTCCAACGAGAACCTAAAGGACGCAAAAGATGTACTCAAATTTGCAGACTCAGAGTTCTTGATGGTCACCTGTTGTGAAGATGTTTCCAGCACCAAATCTGTAACAACGTCAGGAAACCAGCTACTTGTTTCCCATTTTTCACACAACCTGATCCAAATAGAGGTTTACAGAACAGAACAACCAATGATGGATCTTCCCAAATGTAGTTTCGACATTCAAAGAGATTCTCCAACAACAGTAAGTATCTAAGGTGGACTTTGTTCCACTCTTATCGCTTACTATCTCAGCTCTTAACTAAAACAAAATGAAGGCTCTCGTGTGTTGCAACACTTGCTCACTTGTTGCATTTGGCGCCACGACACGATAATTTTGCTACAACCATTCAACGACATGTATCCCCCTTTCATTGCAGCGGTCACCTCTTCTTCAGTACCCAACAAGTTCATGCAATCTTCAGTCCAATCATGATCTAAGGTTGCACACATAGTCAGACTACCAATACGAAGACCACTAAGAATAGCTACGTCTTGTAGCGTGATCGTCATCTCCCTATGTCTAAAGTGGAAGGTGTGAGTCTCCGGTCACCACCTCTCAACCGCAGCATGGATCAGATTCCAATCCATTTGCAGTTAGGGCAAACGAGAAACTGTAGTAAATCTAGCAATCTCATACCCTATCATCTTCTGCAGTCCACGTGTTGAATTGAATGCCGTGCTCGATACACCTAATATCATGTAATTGCTCCTGAAATAATAATTAATTTTTAAGATCTAATAAAAAACAATTAACATAATTATTTTTAATCAAAATACTTACATTTTCGAGAATCGAAGATAACTTATGATTTTTCTGCAATATTAGCACTGAAGGGTCCACAAGACCGTGAGAGTCGTGTGAAGTAGACATCTTGCAACTATTCAACAAGAACAAAACAAAAAACATGAGTTGGTATTGGGTTTAAATAAACCAATCCAAACCAATTTCATACCACAAAAACTTAACTTGTTGTCACTATTTAATACTTTCTAAATACCTTATTAACTTAACTTGTGTTCACTGCAAAAACCTGAAAATCATCATTTCCTTAAAAAAATCTAATACAATCATCAACACAATTGTAATTTCACGTCAAACATGTAATTTTTTTAAGAATATAATCTAAATTGGTAGAGCATGTCAATTTAAACAATATCTAAATCTCAAGCTTAATGTTAACATACTAATCTATGTTGAAAGGATTGGAATAATAACGACATACAATTACTAAGTATGTCTCCCAAATCCAAGCTCCTACTAAGCAAGATCCAATTTATGAAGCGCCTATTTTTGAATTGGTTAGTTTAATTCTATGTCTTCGAAGAGGTTTTAATTGCATCTCCTTCGTTACTACCACCAGTTCTCAGGATAATATCGATAAGTATCTCTTCCCAGTAGTAAACATTTTAAAATATTCTAATTAATCTTGATGGAGTCTGCTGAATTTTGACTTAACTAGTGCTGCATGCACACTAAAATCAATTGCAATCAACAAACTCAAATTAATCTAAATCAACCTAATTTCAAATCAAATCAATCAATCCAAACCAATCAATAATTTTCTCAATCAACTCAAATCAATTTGCAAACCAAAAACAAGTACTCTAATCACAAAAAACATAATCCAAACAGTTTTCACCAATCCACACAAACAAATCAATCCAAGTCAATCAAGCAAAACGTTAAAAAAAACTAAATGTACCTTAAACTAATGAAAGACGTGAAACCGCACCAAAGTCAGAAATCTCCAGAGAGAGGAAGGAGGACGACAGGGGAACGTCGATTATGGGAGAAGTGGGAGAAGATGGGTGGCTGACGGAACATTTTATGCCTCAGCAAAACCAACATCTCCGATGTCGTGTTTAGGCTTCTCTAAAAAAATGATATATGTGATGCTGTTTTTGCTTAATGGAAACGACACCACAGTTGTCATTTTTAACAAGCATTTTTAATTTTTTAAAATTTTCCAGGATTATTTCGAAAAAAATATTTTCTTAAACTTCTTATATAGGGTTGATTTTTTGGATTTATAGGAAACATGCTTTTTTATTAAACTACAAACATGGTTTTATATTTTTCTCTTATATCTATGATACCTATGAAGGTGATATATTTACCCTCAGAGCATAACTAACAGCGCCCGGGCTATCCCGGACGCCCTGCTTCCTCTCTCTGTCACGTCAGATTCTCTCTCTGCCACGTTAGCTCACCCAACCTACCAAAAAAAAACCTTAACCACACCTGGACTACCCCAACCCTACACTCTCTTTTTCCTCCATATCATTTATTAATTAAAAAATTTTAAATCTTACCCAACATCTAACAAATTACATTTTATATAATTCTAATTCTAATTCACAAAATGATTAATGTTAATAATTATTAATTAACATTAATAATTAATATTAAACCACGAAAAAAAATTAAAAATTAAAAATAGAAATGCACAATATACGCATGAATCCACAGTACGCACATGATTACACAGTGTACGTGTGAATGCGTGATACCCACGTATATGTACAGGCTATGCGTGAATGCACAGTCTATGCATGAAAGCAAAATAGTCCGCGTGAATGCATCGTGACCGCGTGAATGCATAGTGTCTGATTTTCCCTCCATATATACATTACACAAAACACAACTTACACTTCATACCTCTTCCACAATGTCTTCTCCACATCACAACTGTTCCCCACGTCGTTCACAATCAAATCCACGTCCACGCTATCCAGAAGGATACCCCTCACGTTCATATTTCCAACAACCATTCCAACAGCAAGACTTCTCCCAATACGCACCACCATTCCCACAAAATCAACCCTAATTTCAGTTGTATGGCCAAAACATGTCCCAAGAAAGTACTCCGAGTATTGCGCAACCTGAAGAAGAGGACCACGACGACAATGAGTACCCACAACGCCACACCACCATCCCCATGTCCATAGAGACGTCGTCGCAAGCAAGTCGAAGCCCTCAAAAGAAATTCGAAGTTGTGGACCATAGTTGAGGACGAGCGACTCGTCTCAGCATATATAGAAGTCAGTTGTGATGTGGTGATGACAAACCAGAAGTCTACTTCCTTGTGGACCAGAGTAAAACGTGTTTACGAAGACACTATCGAAGAAACATACCTCCCCGAGAGGAATGTGGAGTCCTTAAAAGGACGGTGGAGGAGAATTGTACCTGCTGTCAACAAGTGGGTCAGGTTCTTCGATCAGGCGTACCGACGGAAAAGGAGCGGCCAGAATGACAACGATGTCGTCCGGCAAGGTCACGTGATCTACGAGCGAATTCATAGGTCCAAATTTCTTTATTTTGATGCTTGGGTCATGTTGCGTGGGTACCCAAAATGGGAGTCACTGATATCTGGCGCGAATGTCGTGAGTGTTTCTCGGGAGTCCCCGGAGTTCCACGAGGAAAGTAGTCCCCATTCAGGAAACCTTGGGAAAAGAAAGAGCATTGATAATTCTAGAACACAATCACCATCGGAGGCAAAAAAATGCCGCCAGGACCGTTTGCACGCCCAGAAGGTGTCAAGAAGGTCAAAAGAAGGGCAAAAGTTCATTATGCCCCGAAGGCAACACCAATGTTAAGGAACTTGCACAACAACTTGCGTACACCACCCAAGTGAGAGAAGATGGTTTTACCAATCAGGAGGAATTAGCGGAGCAAAATTTTGAAAGCCATGTAGAAAAACTAAGCTCAACATGCTTCACTCTCTGAGGAAAAAAGACAACCTGTTGGAGCGGGATCAAAAAATAATTGCGAAACTCATGGACTAGGCGGAAGAGAAAGATTTCATGTAGTTTGTTAGTTTATAATAGTTGGAATTTTGAGTAGTTTATATTACGTGTAGTTTGTTGGTTTGTATTTCATGTATTTCGTACAACAATGTATTACGTGTAGTTTGTTTTTTGTACCACGATGTACTATTCCTATGATATTGTAGTATTAATATATTTTCCAATTTAAGCATTAAATATGGATTTACCTGCACTCGTGCCCGGTCAAGATGTGCACGTTAACCATGGCCTCATGTAGTCTTGAAGTATGATCACTTTGGTTTCTCGTTTTCCGAACGTTTCCGTTTTCTTTCCAACTGCAAATCTGTCAAATCAGGTGCATGTTTGAAATTGGAAATTTATATATTGACGCGGGCGTCAAGAACATTGTCCAGTTGGTTGCTAATGTGGATGTGTTGATGTGGCAGTTTCAATATTTTATTATCACATGGGTGTGTGCGCGTGACAATGTACGAGACGGTTCGATTCCAAATACATATTCAACTGCTTTATTTTTTCCCTCATTCCTCTACGGCTCTACCCTCTCCTATACTTTCATATTCCGTCTTCATTATCCCAGCGTGGGCGGAGTCTCAATTGCAGCTCCGTGTCCTAGAGAATACGAGCGTCCCCTCGACGACGACAGCAAAGTTCAGAGGGCGTCTCCGGGAGTTGCACTTGTAGACGGTGATGAATGTGGGAGGTGGTGAGCTTAGAGATGGTAATGGGGTCGAAGGGGTTTGGAGAGTGTTGTGGATGTGGGTGTTTTTTGTGTTGTGAATGAAATTGGTAGGTGTGGAGTTGTGATATTTATGAGTGTCCAAGTTTGATTCTAAATTTGTTTGTAAGTACTTGAAAAATTTTAACTTTGCATTTGTAGTGTTTTCAAGAGTTATGAATGATTTGTCACTTTCTTTTGTCCATCATTTTTTGTTTTTGTAATGGTTATGTTCAAGAGTTATGAATGATTGATATGTGTGGATGTAAATAGTGGTGTGGATGTAAAGTGTAGAGATCATGATCTGATAAATAAAACACAATTTTACATGATCTACTTACCACCTCATCAACATCAACTGCAACGGGACACAATCTTGGCAGTATGACGTGTCCAAAATCATTTAAGGATGTATCCAAAATTAGGCCAGAATGTGTCTATAATGTGCCAGAATTAGTCCATATAGAACGTGACCAGAAACAATCTATAATGTATCTAGAATCAGTCCATAATGTATCCCGAATCAGGCCAGAATGTATCCATAATGTGCATGAAGCAATAAAGAATGTGTCCAGAATGTTTCCAGAATCATTCCAGAATGTATCCAAACTCAGGTCAGAATGTGTCTATAATGTGCCAGAATCAGTTCATAAAGAATGTGTCCAGAATCATTCCAGAATGTGGTCATAATCAGTCCATAAGGTATCCAAAATCAGTTCAGAATGATTCCAGAATGTGTCCATAATGTTTCCAGAATATGTCCAGAATCAGTCCATAATGTATCCAGAATCAGTTTAGAATGATTCCAGAATGTGTCCATAATGTTTCCAGAATATTTCCAGAATGTGTCCAGAATCATTCCAGAATGTTTCCATGATGTGTCCAGAATGATTCCAGAATGTGACCATAATGTGACCATAATGTGTTAGAATCAATCCATAAAGAATGTGTCCAGAGTTATTCCAGAATGATTTCAGAATGTGTCTATAATGTTTCCACAATGTTTCCAAACTATTTCCAGAATGTGTCCAAAATCATTTCAGAATGTGTCCATAATGTTTCTAAAGTGTCTCCATAATCAGTCGAGATTGTTTCTAGAATGTGTCCATTATATTTTCAGAATGTGTCCTCTAGCAACCAGAATATCTTTTCACGTATTAATGATATGTCCAGATTTCCATGCTCAATAGTCATTCTCCAGGGATAACGGGTATTTTATTTTTCAAATTTCAAACGCTTTGTCAGTTCAACCCTGATTCTGTCCACGTGTTTGCTGAGTGAGTGCTAACATGTTGATGCGCAACGTTCGTGTAACAACTTCCTTTCAAATTGGAGATCTGTATATGACTGTTTGATGAATTAATGCTGCTCAAATAATGCTTAGAGTATTTCGCTTTATAAGGTATTTATAGATAATAACACTAGTACAACGGCAATGATTTTGATAAAATAAAGCTCACAGTAGATTGTAAATATTATTTTCCGAGCTTAGACAGACTATCCATCCGTACAACACAGTGTCTGGGTGAGTCCAGATGAAATTGTTATTATTCACGGTATGGCAGTATGCCAACTACGCAGCTTATTTTCATACTCTGGTTTAGGCTTTTGCTTCTTCTCCTTGTCATCATCTTTTATCCTTGGTACTGCCTAATTTCATTTCAACCTACGGACTTGGAGTTTGATTGTGAGATGCATTTCAAGGTAAGGTGTTTTTTTTACGACAAAGTGGTAAGGTGATTATTATCATAGCTAAGTTAAGTTAACACGTAATATCACAACTAAATTAATCCCCAGCACAACAGATAAAGTCCTCACACAAGTACACAACCCCTTCAGGCTCCATCAGACATCATGTACTATCAAGGTGAAGAACTGTCCTATGATCAGTTTGTTTTTGTGTAGATCATCGTACTTATTTTATGGTTGTTTGGTTGGTTTATGGATCATCGTACTTGGTTAGTTTGTGGTTGTTTGGTTTCCATGACGTATGCTTGCAGATTTACGAAGGTTGCTTGGAAGACGGAAGATATTTTCCCTCAATTCTGCTTGGCAAAGCCATTACATCTTGTCGGTTCTTCAAGTACGTTTGGATTAGTGTAACATCTCCAAAACAACAAAAAATTTAAACTTTAAACACAAGAATTCAAACTCAAAGGGCAGGAACATTACTCAAATAATTATCAAACATGTGCACCATATTACATCAGAATTTCTCAAAATATATGATTACATCAAAATACAGACAATTATAAAATAGAAGTAATCATGACTACTTTGAAGAGTCAAAAGAGAGGATCCTAGTCTCAAAATGCGTCTTCTCATAGTCACCAACCCGCAACTGAAAGAAATGTGTTCTAAAAGTTTTACTTTTATATGTCAATTATTATGAATTAGATGTGCAAACATTTTGTTCCTTAAATATCATTGCCCCTCTTAATTGAGTGATGATATTAGTGAGCTCATTGATAAAGCAAAATTATAATGTGCACAATGTAACTTGAGTTAAGTTACATAGTTATAATTACTTTAAAGAGATCAAGAAATGAATATAATACAAAGGTGACACATTTGTACTTTGTATATATTCTTAATATCATGAGGCAAGGGACGGACACAAGTGCTGCACTTAAATCACTAAATGGATCGTGTTTTTAGTTCGAGTAGAACAAAGACATCTATGCTAATTGGGTAACTATAATATGTAGCTAGATACCGCTTATATTTTGAGATATTAAGTGTTTAATATCGCTGTCAATTTAGCTTAGATCCTCTTATAGGTCACACCGCAAAACTGGGAAACAAGAAGCTTTATTTTGAGTTCATATGATGTGTTAGGTTACATGTGAAAAAGGGACACATGTGGTGAACGAATAAAATCAATATGTCATGAGAATTGACATAATTAGAATTATAATAAATTCATATGAGGTGTGTATATTATGGGGTGTAATATTTTAATATTACATAAGATAATATATTACATAAGATATGAATTTGCTAAAAACCCTAAAAGATCAAATTTGTTTGGAAATAAATCCAAATTTGACAAAGGCAAAATCGAGGTCAAACAGGTGAACCGTTTAGGGTTCGGTCGACCGAGGTGTCTTCGGAACGGGTAAGCACAATTGATTGACCGAAATTGTCTGAAGTGCCTGGACAATTGGGTTTGACCAACCGAGCTTGAACGGTCAACCGAGAGAAAATATCTTGGAATATTTTCGGTAGACCGAAGGTGACACGGTCGTCCGATGAATGTACGCCAGGAGAAATTTTGGTGGGTCAACGGTCGACCGAGCAAGACGCGGATCATTTGAATTTTTCCAGAGAATTTTTCTCATGCATATTCGGTCGACCGTCTAACTCACGGTGCACCGAACATATGTTATAACCGAACAATGCGATTTTTGCCTGAATTATTAAGAGAATAATTAGATCATGGGTTGGATTAATTCCAGATTTAATTAAACGTTTTTAGGATACTTATGTGGCAATTTGAGATTAATTTTAGCAGAGAATAAGCAAGAGCTCATGACTAAAGAAAAGTTCTTGATAAGGATGTTTTTGGAGCCTATAAAAGGACACATCATCCTACTTGTTTATGTTAATGCAAAAATTCTTTCTCTCATTGATCTCTCCCTTCATAACCACGAAAATCTCTTAATAGTTTTAAGTTTTGGAGGTAGAAATCTCAGGAGCTTAAAGAGGGGTTATTAGCAAGATTCTAAGCATAATTAGAGATTGATTGACTAGCTCATTTCTCTCTAATCTTGTTTAGAGATTGGTAAATACGGGGAGACGAATCGGCGGGCGATTCGATGAGCAAAGGAACTCCGGATCTTCTGAAAGGTTTTAGAGAACCTTTGGGTATGATCCTCTATTCTTTGTTTATTTTAATATGTATAGGAATGCATGATATTAGAATAAACAAATACATGTTCGTAAAATCAATGAAAATATGAAATTGATCTTGTATGTTTGTATTAAAAAAATTAAATATATACATACATAGGGACACGAAATCCTACAGCAACACTTACCGAGGTCCTGAAATGCAAATGTAACAACAATGCCTGAGTTTCCAGAAGGAAACCCCATATACCAAGCCACCTATATGAAATGCAACCGAACAATAAATGAATTTATCATACTAGTAGCATGTCATTGTAGGATTTCGTGTCCCTATGTATGTATATATTTTAAAATTTTAATATAACATACAAGATCGATTTTCATATTTTCAGCAATTTTATGTACATCTATTTGTGTTTTATTCTAATAACATGCAACCTACATTTATTAAAATAATCCACAAAGATAGAATCATACCTAAAGGTTCTCTAAAACTTTTTTGATGGTCCGGAGTCACGTTGCCCCTGAATCGTCCACGGAATTGCCTCCAAGTGTTCACCAAAGTCTAAACAAAATTAGAGAGAAAAGAGCTAGCCAATCAATCTCTAACAATGTTTAGAATCAAGCTAATTACCTCTGTTTAAGCTCCTGAGAATCTTATCTCCAAAACTTAAATTTACTAAGCGATTTTTGTGGTGATTAGGGAGAGATTAATGAGAGAAAGAATTTTTGCATTAGTCTTAAAACAAGTAGGAATAGGTGCCCTTTTATAGGCTCCCAAAACATCCTTATCAAGAGCTATTATTTAGCCACGATCCCTTGTTTTTCTCTCCTAAAATTAATCTCTAAATTCCACATAATCACCCACAAAAAAATGTTTTAATTAAATCTGGAATTATTCCACCCGTGATTTAATTAATCTCTTAATAATTCAGGCTAAATCGTTCTTGTTCGGTAGACCGAGAATTATTCGGTCCACCCATAACAGATTTATTTTGCCCTCGTCGATGAAGTCACGTGTGACAAAGTACTTACGATCCATGTACTTCACTTTGTGGTATGATTTAGGATCCTTAATTTGCGAGATAGATGCGCTATTATCGCAAGATAGCTCTACTGGTCCCTCGCTCAAGGGAACTACTCCAAGCTCTTCAAGGAACTTCTTAATCCACACTCCTTCCTTGCTCGCTTCAGCGACAGCCATTACTTCAGAAGCGGTGGATGAGTCGGCCGTAGTGCTTTGCTTCCAACTATGCCAACTCACAGCTCCACCATTTAGAAGGTAGACGTATCCTGATTGTGACCTTCTATCGTCGGGATCACTCATGAAGCTCGCATCCGAATAGCCATCGGCTATTAATTCCCTTTGTCCTCCATAAACAAGAAACTTATCTTTGGTCCGGCTAAGGTACCTCAGAATATTCTTGACCGCAGTCCAGTGCTCAGGACCTGCGTTGGATTGGTGACAACTTGTCACGCTTAGAGCATACGAGACATCGGGTCTTGTGCAAGTCATCGCGTACATGATCGATCCTATTTCCGAAGCATAAGGGATATCTTTCATGTACTCCAAGTCTTTACGTGATCCTGCACGTTGAGACTTCTTGAGTTGCACACCCATACTCATTGGCACACTGCCCTTTTTGGAGTTGTTTATGCTGAACCTTTCCAATACCTTGTCAATGTATGTACGTTGACTTAGGCCAATGAGTCAACGAGATCTATCTCTATATATCTTGATTCCCAAGATGTATTGAGCCTCACCCATATCTTTCATCGAAAATGTAGATTTCAAAGAACTTCTCGTTTGCTCAAGCAAAGGTATATGATTTCCCATGAGTATGTCATCGACATATAAGATCAAGAACACTATGTTGCTCCCACTAACCTTCTTGTATATACAAGGTTCTTCCTTACTTTGGACGAAATGAATCTTTTTGACTTCTTCGTCAAAGCGCTTGTTCCAACTCCTTGATGCTTGCTTCAATCCATAAATGGATCTTTGAAGCTTGCATACTTTCTCGCTATTCTTTGGATCTTCAAAAGCTTGAGGTTGTACCATGTACACATCCTCCTCCAAGTTCCCATTAAGGAATACCGTTTTGACATCCATTTGCCATATCTCATAATCATGAAATGCGGCAATAGCGAGCAATCCAAATAGACTTGAACATGGCAACCGATGAAAAAGTTTCATCATAGTCAATTCCTTGAACTTGAGTGAAACCTTTTGCTACAAGCCTCGCTTTGTAGGTTGTCAAGTTCTCATCCATGTCCATCTTCCTCTTGAAAACCCATTTATTTTGAATGAGTTTTTTCCCTTGAGGAAGCTCAACCAAGTTCCACACTTGATTATCATACATGGATTCTATTTCGGATTCCATTGCCTTGAGCCATAGTTTGGAGTCCTTTCTTTCCATTGCTTCTTGAAAGGTCGAGGGATCATCGGTATCTAGTACCATGATCTCATGAAGTCCCAAATACATATCGGGTTTCTTCCTTTCCCTCGTTGACATTCTAAGTTCTTTTGGTTCTACGTGTACTTCTCGAACTTCTTCCACAATTTCTTGTGGAATTGGTTCGTGTTCGATTCTCGAACGTACACTAGGTGGGGAGGATTGAGTTTCTCTCACAATTTCTTGCGAATGTCTCTCACTCACGCTCCCACTAACCAAAGTAATCTTGGTTGGGCCTTCATGATCTTGAATGTCACCATTCATATCATGATCTTGTAGAATATCTTAAGTCTCCTCAAGCACAACTCTACTCCCACTACTTTTTCTTCTTTCCAGAAATTCCTTTTCAAGAAATACGGCATCCCTCTCTACAATCACTCGATTGGAGGTTATATGCCAAAAGTAGTATCCTCTTGTCTCACGAGGATATCCTATGAAGAAGCACTTATCCGATTTTGGTTGAAGTTTGGTCGACATCAATCTCTTGACGTAGGCCTCACAACCCCAAATCTTGAGAAAATTGAGCTTAGGTGTTTTACCACCCCATAGCTCATAAGGCGTTTTCTCTACGGATTTGGATGGAACATTATTTAGTGTGTAAGCCGCAACTTCTAGTGCATAACTCCAAAAGTAAATCGGCAATTCAGCTTGACTCATCATTGATCGAACCATGTCGAGTAATGTCTTATTCCTCCTTTCGGATACCCCATTCCACTGAGGTGTACCGGGAGGGGTGAGCTGTTGTACAATACCACACTCCTTTAGGAATGAGTCAAATTCGGTACTTAAGTACTCACCTCCACGATCCGTTCGTCGAGACTTGATTTTCTTGTTGAGTTGGTTCTCTACTTCATTCTTGAATTCCTTGAACTTGTCAAAGGATTCACTTTTGTTTCTCATTAGATAAATATAGTCATAACGACTATAGTCATCCGTGAACGTAATGAAGTACCTAAAACCGTCTCTTGCACTAGTACTCATCGGACCACATACATCGGAATGTATCAAATCCAACAAGTCATTCACTCTCGGTCCTTTCTTCTTGAAAGGCCTCTTGGTCATTTTGCCCATTAGGCAAGGTTTGCACATCTCCAATGATTTAAAATCAAGTTGACCAAGAAGGTTAGCTTCTTGCAATTTCTTGATGCGTTTTTCATTTATGTGACCAAGACGATAGTGCCACAAGAGTGTATCATTCACGTGAGTAGTTTTAAGCCTTTTGTTATTGATGTTTAAAATTTGTTTATTATTTAATTCAAGCAAATAGAGATCATTCCTTACGAATGTGTTTGCATAGAAAATACCATTCTTCGATATAGACAAGCAAGAATTTGAAATATTTATATTAAAATTATCCATATCCAAACATGATACAGAAATAATGTTCTTGCTAATCGAAGGCACATAATAAACATTCTTTTAACATAAATTTAAACCACTAGATAATTGAAGCTCCACAGAACCTTGTGCAATCGCAGCAACGCTTGCACCATTTCCGACCTTCAAAATCATCTCGTTCTTCACGAGTTACTTCCTATCCTTTAGTAGATGCACATTAGAAATTATGTGAGCACAAGATCCGGTATCAATTACCCAATCATGGACAGAGGTGGCTAAATTTATCTCAATAACAAATATACCTTTGGCCTTTTTGGGGCGCTTACGTTCAATCATTCCATTGTCAAGGCTTCCTTGTACTTGGGGCAATTTGGCCGGATGTATCCATTTTCACCGTAGTGAAAGCACTCTGTGTTGGGAGTCAGAGATTTCAAAGATTTCCCCCTTGAGGCGCTCCCATGAGCACCTCCTACTCCCTTGCTCGTGATTGACATATTCTTGGTGAATTTGCCTTTACCTTTGGTGATCTTCTTGCTCTCTCCATGGACGGCTAGGACGTGCTTGTCCCGAACCTTGCCCATGTCAACTTCAGCCGTTTTGAGAGCGTTGTGAAGTTCCTCAAGACTCACCCCTTTCTCACGCACATGATAGTGCATAATGAGGTCCTTGTAGGACGGGGCTAGAGTGCAAAGAATCAAATCTTCCGCAATGTCATCGGGCATCGGGGAAGAGAGCTTCGACAACTTCTCAAGGTATCCTTGCATCATGAGAAAATGCATGGATACCGATGTTCCCTCCGCCATGTGGCACCTTGTGAGTGCGATGGTGGTCTTATAAGCTCTTTTCTAGCACTATCCATGAACATCTTTGTTAAAGTTTTCATGGTCTTCTTGGGTTTTGAATCCAAGTATTTCGCCTGAAGAGAGTCACCCATGGATGCTAACATTAGACCGTGAACCTGGTTCTCTTGGTCTTCCCACTTGGCTTTTGCCTCTCTCGCTATCGGTTGCCCTCTCATTTAATTTTGGGATTTCACCATCCAAAATATGAGACAGTTTCTCAAACTTTAACACGATATTGAGCTTGAGTTGTCAGCTTATGAAGTTTGAGTCATCATTTGCCAAAGGATGTTTTTCAATCATAGATCGCACAATTGGCTGAATATTCGACATTTCTACAAAATAAATTATATGGGATTTAATGTCAATTTTATGTTTTTAAAACAATAATACCGCAAATAAAAATTTGTCCATAAATGCAGCAATCCAAGATCCTATCAATTATAATATAAACTAGCTAAGGGCTATCAGATATATTATAAAATCAAGGTAAGAAAATATTTTTCTAATCATAACCATTTCGAAATATCGCAACATTTGCATTTTCAAACTCTTATGACTCTTGTCGTTTTAATTATGAGGGAATATGACCAATCCTCGTAAGAAAAACTCTCTTTCCCAAAACCGAGCTAGGGCTCCGGGTCTTATTAAGAAAACTTATTTCATTTGATACGAGATACGTTTATCCATTGTATTCACAAACAAATATACTCGGTGTCCGCTAAGGGCGAATAGCACCTCGTACATCTATTCGTGGCACAACAATAGACAACCTTATATATCCCACTATTCTCAAAGATGGAGGAAGCTATCTCCCGCTAAGGGCGAGCAGAATATCCCTCGATCGATGGCTGCTAGTGGATGAAATAAGAAAGAAAGATACTCTTAATTTTTGGTTGGACAATTTAAACATTTATATGTGATTTTAGAATTTAGGTGATCATGCATATTTATCATCTATACACATCCTAACATTCATCCATACAATCACATATATATCAAGCAAACAAACATAAATAAATTCATTCACACAAACATTGCGTGAGTTTATATGTTCCCGCGTCCTTGATCCTTGATCCCTTATCCTTGATCCTTGCGCTTCTTCAGCGTCTTTCTCTTCCACCATGGATGTTGATATTGCAAAAATATAAACATACATCTCTCAATTTTGAAAATTGTCTAGTGCAAGTCCTATGTAAAAATCCTCTCATATGCATGCATATACATAGAAATAAAATTTGGCTTTTACATACATAAGCCCCTATGATTGAATAATAATAGCATACACATTCATTCATTCATTCACACATGGCTTCGATGGAACATATAAACTCACATATCCCTGCATTAGAGAACTCGAGCAACGCATGTACATATACTATATATTACTCGATTTAGTTTATCATGCATCTCTAAATCAAACAATTCTAAACTCATTTGAAATCCATTAAAAATGATTTTATGCATTCATAGTTCAATTCATAAAATATTTGAACCGCGGTTTATCCAATTTCTAAAATTAAACATTTAAAGAAAGATAAACATATGCCTTTTTCGTTTTGTTGATTCCTTATAAAATAATCATTTAATTAAAATGAAAATTATATAAATCAGACATAAGTATAAATCTTAATTCTAACATTCACATGATGTGTTTTAAAACATTTAAAACTATCAAAAGAATCAATTAGAATTAAATCAACAAAACTATCGAAAACTCAAAAAAAACATAGAACATGAATTGTTTTGATTGTAGATGGTAAACTAAAATTAATTATATAGTCTAATTGTCGAAAATATGAACTAAAAGCTCTAATACCACTGTAGGATTTCGTGTCCCTATGTATGTATATATTTTAAAATTTTAATATAACATACAAGATCGATTTTCATATTTTCAGATATTTATGTACATCTATTTGTGTTTTATTCCAATAACATGCAACCTACATTTATTCAAATAATCCACAAAGATAGAATCATACCTAAAGGTTCTCTAAAACCTTTTTGATGATCCGGAGTCGCGTTGCCCGCTGAATCGTCCACGGAATTACCTCCGAGTGTTCACCAAATTTTAAACAAAGTTAGAGAGAAAGGAGCTAGTCAATCAATCTCTAACAAGGTTTAGAATCAAGCTAATTACCCATCTTTAAGTTCCTGGGAATCTTATCTCCAAAACTTATACTAAGAGATTTTCGTGGTGATTAGGGAGAGATTAATGAGAGAAAGAATTTTTGCATTAGTCTTAAAACAAGTAGGAATAGGTGCCCTTTATAGGCTCCCAAAACATCCTTATCAAGAGCTATTATTTAGCCATGATCCCTTGTTTTTCTCTCCTAAAATTAATGTCTAAATTCCACATAATCACCCAAAAAAAGACGTTTTAATTAAATCTGGAACTATTCCACCCATGATTTAATTAATCTCTTAATAATTCAGGCTAAATCGTTCTTGTTCGGTAGACCGAGAATTATTTGGTCAACCGAACCATTCGGTTATAACACGTGTTTGGTGCACCGTGAGCTAGACGGTTGACCGAATCCGTATGAGAAAAATTCCCTGGAAGAATTCAGACGAACCACGTCTTTTAATCGGTCTACCGTTGACCCACCAAAATCACTCCTGGGACATAGTCATCGGATGACCGGGTCACCTTCGGTCTACCGAAAATACTACTTCTCGGTTGACCGTGCACACTCGATAACCGAACCCGATTGTCCAGGCACTCCAGATAATTTCGGTCAACCAATTGGGCTTACATGTTCCCTATTCGGTTAATCGATCCGAAGATAACCCGGTCGACCGAACCATGAACGGTTCACCGTGTTTGACCCTGATTTTACCTTTGTAAAATTTTGGATTTATTTCCAACAAAATTTGATCTTTTGGGGTTTTTAGTAATTCACATCCTATATATATCATCATATGTAATATTAAATTATTACACCCCATAATATATACCTCATATGAATTTATTATGATTCTAATTATGTCAATTCTCATGACATATTGATTTTATTTAATTCACCACATGTGTCATATTTTCACATGAAACCCGACACATCATATGAACATAAAATCAACCTCTTGTTTCTCAGTTTTGTGGTGTGACCTATAAGAGGATCTAAGCCAAATTGGCAGCGATATTAAACACTTAATATCTCAGACTATAAGCGGATCTAGCTACACATTATAGTCACCCAATTAGCATAGATGTTTTTGTTCAACCCGAACCAAAACATGATCAATTTAGTGATGTAAGTGCACCACTTGTGTCTGTCCCTTGCCTCATGATATTAAGAATATATACAAAGTAGAAATGTGTCATCTTTGTATTATATTCATTTCTTGATCTCTTTAAGCTAATTATAACTATGTGACTTAACTCAAGTCACATTGTGCACATTATAATTTTGCTTTTTCAAGGAGCCCACTAATATCATCACTCAATTAAGAGGGGCAATGATAATCGTTTGACTAGCTATCTTTTCCAGCACAAGTCATGTTCAACCAACTATTGTTGTTATCACTACACTCATTGGTAGCTTTTGACAATAATCAAATTAAACACTTCTTGAGTGAGAAGATATAAGTCTCATATCTTAGGATCCAAGACACAGTAAAACATTAATGACACGAAACACAATTCCATAATGTTTTACTTGTTAGGTCTATTCAATATATAAAAGTAATCTTTTCCTCTTTTATATACTCGTGTCGTCAATTATTTGTAGAGCTACAACAATCGATGACCAACACGACAATCTTATCTCGGTAATTAATGTTCCATGTTAACTACCATGATTGTCAATAACTTTTGATTTATGTAAACCATTATCTTTTAGAGCTCTACGGTTAAGGACCAAGTGTCTCTTCCTTAACACTCCCAAAAGACGAATACTATAATCAAGGAACAAAATGTTTGTACATTCAATTCATAATAATTGACATATAAAAGTAAAACTTTTAGAACACATTCCTTTCAGTCATGTCATCAGCGACAAGGAAAACAAACCCCTCACGTGTAAACTTGGGACCTTAGTCCTAACGCATCAACGAGCCTCCCTCAGAGACCTACCATAGGCACATACAATCTTATGGACAGTAAGCAACACACCATTCACTCGACTATACTAACAGGGTTTCGGTATGGGTCGTCCGCACTTCCGCGTCAAATAGTATCAGATTTGAAACTCGTGGTCAACACCACCCCGATGGAGTCGTCGCTCAGGTCGGTCCACTCACTCAGCAGGTGCCCAGCCAAACTATCCTACTGAAAACATCGTCGACAGTTCACCGTCACCGCGGTCCTCCCCAACTCCACTCGGTCGCATAGGGGCCCTGCCGCCGCCACTCGATCGTGTGGGCTCAAAACATCGCCGTCAAGGCCAGTCGAAGATATCTGCCACCCAAATGGCCAAATAATCGATAGATCCGGACCAAAGTCCGTAGGGGTCATCATACTCCGTGAGTTGTGCAACATCGTGCATTGGGATACGCGATCCCTGAGGTCTACTATTCTAATATGAGTCAAGTAAAGCATACACTACGCCAGCATCTATAATACAGATGTGGTACGTCCCAAGTATCGACACTCTTCCAAACGGTGGTTCCTGGGCAGGCACGAGCAACGCACCCACTGTCACCTCCCGGCTCATGCGCTAGGCGAAGACAAGGGTTTCCATGGATAGAGTTGACACTCCCTTAGAACAAGGATTCAGTTCTGGGCCCAAACGATCGACCGAAAAAGGTATGTCGGTCAATCGCTCCCAAAGGATCGGTTGATCGGATGCCTACAAAGGTTTAACCCATGGCTCACAACTTAAGCCTCAACGGTCGAACATATGGTGAAAATTGGTCGACCGTAAATGGTCAAAATCTAGACTCAATCTAAGTCAAAATCAAGACAACAGTCTAACGGCTCCGAGACCCCGTTCGACCGAAAACTAATGGGCAACCTAGAAGTTTCTAGTCATCAACGGTCGAACTAACCATCTTCCAGTCGAACAAACATTAAGTCCACTTTAGTTACCGGTTGGACCAAGTCTAGAACGGTCGACCGTTTAGGTGGTCAACATCCAGTCCAAGCAAAATCACAAAGCAACGGTTGAATGGCTAAGGTCATTGTTCGACCGAAAAACAACAGTCACTCCTCCGACCCACAAGCATAAGCATGACCAGTCAGCCGCCGCAAGGCATCGTTCGACCAGTGATGGTTATGGTCGGGAATTACACTAAGATTGGTCGACCGATCGCCGACAACTACATGGCCTAACCAGGTACCATTGTTGCCTCTCGTCACCGGCGAGGTCTTCGACCTCCGGCGACGAGCAAAAATCCACACCCACAAGTGTGGTTAAGACTTTTATGCAAGAAGTTGGCATACCTAGCCTTCTTTGTTGGACGGAGCTCGCCGGAGATCGCTCGATGTCGCCTCAACCTCGCACCTCCGTTTCCTCAACACAACCACCACCTTGCTTGCTTCTCTTGGCCACGCCTTCTTGCTCACAACCCACCACCACCACCTACTGGAGATTCGGTCACCTGAGCTGCCAGAGAAGACAGGGATCCGTGGTAGAGGGAGAGGAAGGAGTTGGAATGAGGGAAATGGGAAGAGGAGTGTTGATTTTCCTCCAACCAAGGCACGCCCTCCCACAAGCATGGCGTCCCATGCCTACCCATCACCCCTACACCCCCACCATACTTACACCTTCCCCCATGCAAAACCCTGATCAACCTCTAATCTCCCCACCTAACAAGATTAGCACCCCAAAGCTTGGGTTAGGGATTTAACAATTGGTGTCCCCACTTAACATCTGAAAAAAATTGTTAGAATAATTATTTAATTAATTAGACAAGAAAGAAAATTCATTTGCTACTTTTAGGTGATTTGTTATATTGCAATGTTTTGTTGGGTTTCCTACTATATTTCCTTTTTTCTATTTACCTATTTTATATTCTTTTTTATAGAATAAGTGCAGTATTTGGTAGACCAATCCTTTATATTACTTAGAGCACCATTAACAGCGCCCGAGTACTTTTCGGGTGCTCGGTTTTCTCTCTCAACCACGCCAACTTCTCCCTCTGCGACGTCAGCACAATTTAACCCCCTACAAAATCTTTAATCATTATCCAATCCACTGAGTCACGCTACAGTGTTTGTTGCCACATCATTATTTTTATTCTCTTCTCTAAAACTCTCACAACAATCAACAAAATATATTAATAATCATTATCGTAATTACTGAATTCAATTAATTAATTCGATTATAATTAACAATTAATAAATAAATAGGAAAATATTATTAAAATTTAGGAAACCACATTACATAGTATATTAATTGGAATTTTAAATACTAAAGTTAAAAATACATCACGACGCATTTCCTCCAAATCGTTGTCATATATTGTCGATCAAATCGACTTAAAGGTTCAAATGTGTAGTGTGATCACACAACTGATCTCTCCTTCTCAAATACGTGTTAATATTCACCATACGGTTAGTGGAATACCGTAACGGGTCATTCATAGAATTTTCAGGTTGGTCCTGAATAAACTCATTCCAATCTCCGAAATTAGCGTAGGTGACGCATTCATCCTCCACTATCATGTTATGCATTACGATGCAAGATGTCATTATTTTGTTAAGCACAACCTTACTCCATGCAAGAAATGATATTTTCACGATCGCAAATTGCGTTTGCAAGACTCCAAATGCACGTTCTACATCTTTGTGTGTCGCTTCCTATCGTTCAAAAAATAACTTGTCCTTCGGTGTTTGTGGCTGAACGACAGACGGAATGAATGCCACCCATTTTGGATAAATATCATCTGTAAGATAGTATTTCATATCATATCGAGAATCGTTAACCTCAAAAGTGACAGGTGTAGCTCGTCATTTCATTACGTCGTCGAAAATGGGAGATCGTTGCACGACATTTAAGTCATTGCATGAACTTGGTGTGCCAAAAAAAGAGTGTCATATCCACAAGTCAGCTGACGCCATTGCCTCAAGGATAAAAGTTGCATTACCACTACGCCCTTGATAGTATCCGTATTTGTATTGCTCATTTGGAGTTTATTTGTATTGTACTAGTGTTTTGTGACTTATCTCAATTTCATATTTGATTTTTTCATTTTTAAATAACTAAATCTTAATAAATCAAAAACAATTTAATTACTTAAAAACAATTCTACAATAATTGCCAAATTTAAAAACATCAATACATTAACCACAATTAAATTACAAAACCTAATTGATTAAATTACAATTTAATTAATCAATACTTTAACCTAATTACATATCTAATCCTTTTTTTAACTTAATAAACAAAACAAAAAAGATTAAAAAATTAGCCAATCCAAGGGGGCCATGTGCCCCCAGATTTCCCGCCCAGGCGGGGCGGGGCTGCTCCTGCCCACCCGTTAAGGGTGTGCTTTTCGGGCGCTCGGAAAATGGCCTCCTATTAAGGGAGGCCTTATATTTGTGTACCGAATTATTCGATTTGTTCACACAGTTAATACATAGTAGCACGAATATATATTGAATTTAAATGCAAGATTAAAATGTGAGTTGCGCATTTGCACAAACACAAGTATAGCCCTATACCGAAACAGGGAGCTCACTCTTGCTACAATGTATCCCGACCGTGGGAAATAAAGAAAACTTGTGGCGAGGTTTGGTTTCTCTTGTTTGAATTGAATGTCCTTTCCTTTATTGTGGAGTAAATAAAAGGAATTTTTTTCAAAATAAAATTTTTTTTATAAAAATTTGCCAAAATAAACCTCCACTAAAAATAATTATCAAACTAGACCCGCTGCCACCACGTGGTGACACGTGGCGGCGGCGGGTTTTGTTTTTTTGTGCATAAAGAACTCGGCATCACCAGTGCCGAGTTCTTCTTGGAATAACTCGGCACTGGTGATGCCGAGTTCATTCTGGGAATTCCGGGCTAGTTCCCAGATCAAACTCGGCATCACCAGTGCCGAGTTATTACAAGAAGAACTCGGCACTGGTGATGCCGAGTTCAACTTGGTTTTTTATTGGCCAACACTTGACAATTTTTACTGATGTGATTCAAATAGAACTCGGCACTGAGAGTGCCGAGTTCTATATAAGAAACTGTTCTCCTGGCGCTCAGATCGTGCATGAGACGATTGACGCGCCAGGAGAACAGTTACTTAAATAGAACTCGGCACTGAGAGTGCCGAGTTCTAAAGGCATAACTCGTCGTTACTAACGCCGAGTTCACTTAAAAAAAAGTGAACTCGGCGTTTCCAACGCCGAGTTCCGTCGGGCTATAAAAGCAGCCCGACGCCCCCAACTCTCCCCTTCCGCCGAGTTCTCGAGTTTTGAGGTTAGGGTTTCGAATTTTTTTCGTTTTTCACCGTTTTCTTGCATTTTTTATGTATTAGGATGATATACATTGTTGTTTTAGGTATGATTGTGGTGTTTTTGTTGGTTTAGGAACCCGTTTTGGTGCAAAATCGAAATCGAATTTGGGTTTTTAGGCAAAACGTTTTCTTTTTTCTTTTTTAGTTGATTATTGAATTTAGTTTTGTTGATCATAGTTCTACGGTAGTCATCTTAAAAAAAGTTCAAATTAAGTATGATTATTGTGATTAAAATTAGATTTTTTGTTGTTATTTATGTTTGAATGTATGTTAAATTGAATGAATGTAAACCTAAAAGTGCTTTATTTGTGTTTAAATGTATGTGACTTTGAATGTATGTGAGTATTGAAGTTTGTAGTCTTGTTAGTTTTCCCAATTTACCAATATGAAAAATATAGGGGATGTTCTGTCAAATTTTTTAAAAATTCTCTGACATGATTCGTAACGTTGTTTATTGTAGTTGATTTTATTGGAGAGATTGTTCGACGTTTACAGTCATTTGCTTCTACACTCGATTGAGGTAATTCTCAACTTTTAAAGTCATTTAAACTCGGCATTCTCAACTTTTTAAGTAGTAAGTAATGAAGAACAACCATCTCATTTTTTAACGTGTTATGTACAGATGGAGGTTGGTGGTTCCAGTACTGGTTCAGTTAGAGGTAGCTACGCTTCACAGGGTCCGGTAGACAGATCAGTGTTGGTTTTGCAGGCCAACCACAAGTCAGACTTGTTCAAAGATTTTGTAAGTATTTTACATTTTCAAATTAAATATTTGCGCGTGAGTTTCAATATTCTGAAAGTTATCTAAATTTATGCAGAAGGATGTTGATGGTGTAAAATGCGTTGAGCATGGATCGAAGCTCAACGCATGGCAGATCACTGATGAGAGGATGTTGTTCCTGCTAGATATGGCAGGGTTTGACACAGTAACTCGGTTGGGCAGAGTTCAGTTGGATCATACGTTGCTGGGGGCGATGGTCGAGCGTTGGAGACCGGAGACTCATTCATTTCACCTGCGACATGGTGAGATGACGTGCACATTGCGTGACATCTCGATGATTACCGGCTTGCGCGTAGATGGATTGCCGGTGTGCGAGTCTCAGGAGTACGATTGGTCAGAGGTTTGCATGGATTTATTGGGTCAGGTCCCCGATGATTTGGGTCGTAAGGGTTCCGTAACTTTGGGTTGGTTGCAAGCTCAGTTTCAGCACTTGCCTTTTGATGCTGACGAGGAGACAGTTACACGACACACCAGAGCCTTCATTTTGTTCCAGCTGGGATGCAGTATATTGGCAGATAAGAGTGCCACGATGGTTCACTTGAAGTACCTATCCTTGCTTGGAGATTTGGCAGTCGCATCGGAGTACAGTTGGGGTAGTGCGGCTCTGGCCCACTTATATCACATGTTAGACGAAGCCTCACTGATTCCGACAAAACATTTGTGTGGTTTTCTTACGTTCCTGCAGTTGTGGTGTTGGGAACATCTACACATTGGCAGACCTTTGAAGAGGAGACCTTTAGCATACCCGGAGGACGACAGGGCACCATTAGGTGCCCGTTGGAGACGACCAAGAACATTCAAGGGTAGTGCGAAGACGACCACACTTGATTTTTATCGTAATGAGCTGGACGTGCAGGAATTCGATCAAGTGATCTGGGACCCTTATGCAAATTTGCAACTTAATCAGTTACCACCATTATGTACGGAAGGTTCAGAGATCTGGTTGAAGCCAATGACCAGAAAAAATACCTCGTAAAATTTGAAGAAGGAGTTATTACTTGCACTTGTGGATACATAATTGCAATGCACGTCCCATGTTCACATGTACTAGCAGTTTGCAGTGGCAGACATGCAAATGTCAACACTTCACATTTGGTGTCCCCGTATTATGAGGTTCAAATGTACAAGGAGGCGTACAAACCGATATTTATCCCAATTCCTGATGTGAGGTATTGGCCAGATCGAGGCACCATCACAATGAAGCCTCCCCAAACCAAAAGACCTCCCGGTCGGCCTAAATCAACGCGAATCCGAAACGAGATGGACGAACACTCTGGAAGAAAGGTAAGGTGTGGGAGATGCGGCGGTATAGGGCATAACCGAAAGCGATGCAAGGAACCTATATAGCAAAATATTTTGTATGTAACTATTTAGTGAGACGAATGAATGTAAGAGTTGATTAATTGTAAGACTTGTAATGTATTTGTAATGTATTTTGTTATGACTTGAATGAATGTACGACTTAAATCCTTTTTAAGAGTTGATCAATTGTAAGACGATAATTGTAAGACGAATGAATGTAATGTATTTTTTAGGACCGCAAATTTGCCTACTTAAGCCTATTGAATTGGACTTCTGCCTATGAAACTCGGCATCTAGAATGCCGAGTTCTATTGTAGACATGGGCCACCTGGAGAACAGGACCAAATAGAACTCGGCATCCCCAATGCCGAGTTCTATCTGAATCACTGTCTTCCTGGCAACTCAATTCGACTGGAATGTCAAGTGTTGGGCGATAAAAAATCAAATCGAACTCGGTATCACCAGTGCCGAGTTCTTCCAAAGCGAACTCGGTATCACCCGTGCCGAGTTCTCTCTGGGAGAACTCGGCATCACCAGTGCCGAGTTCTATTTGAATCACCTCAGAAAACGTCAAGTGTTGGGCAATAAAAAATCAAGTAGAACTCGGCATCACCAGTGCCGAGTTCGTCCAAAGAAAACTCGGCATCACCAGTGACGAGTTCTCTCTGGGAGAACTCGGCATCACCAGTGCCGAGTTCTCTCTGGGAGAACTCGGCACTGGTGATGCCGAGTTCTCTATGCACAAAAAAACAAAACCCGCCGCCGCCACGTGTCACCACGTGGTGGCAGCAGGTGTAGTTTGAGAAATACTTTTGTTTGAGATTTATTTTGAGAATTTTTTTTAAAAAAAATATTATTTTGAAAAATTTTCCTAAATAAAACCCAGCCTAGGCTTATAATAACGTACCTTAGTTTTGTTTAGGACGGTTTGCAGTTCTACCCGAGTCTATGTGTAACATCCAAGGATTAGTGTTGTAAAATTTAAGTTCTTTTGCATCATGATTAATAAGTAAGCCTTAACTATTTAGTTGATTAAACTGCTATGTCAATTAATGTTTTTGGGAATGTCGTGTACTCTATTCTTACTGTACCTACATGCTTGCCACTCGCTGGAATTTGATGTGTTTTGGTTTTGTTATTTGGAAGTTCAGGTATTTCCAGGTCGTGCAGATAGAGGCCTTAGTTCCTGCAGCAACAAGAATTAATATTATGTAGTCAAGATTAAATATCAAATTTAAAACATTCTAAATCTCAACATTTGCTTCATCACAACAAAACAAAAAAACCTTAAGATTTAACAACAATAAAGATTGAAGGCCGCAAAAGGATTGGTCAACAACAACGTGCATCCCAGTCTCACCCTCCAAATCCTATACTGCTTCCCACGTCCACTTAGAACACTTCAAAAAACAAACAAATCCACACAACTATATATGTTCCCTCCCAATGCATTAAAAACTCCTCAAACAAGCCATCGCTTGCCCAAAAAGCTCCCAAACATGAGGCTCTCTTCTCTTATCCTTCTCCCTATGTTGCTACTCCTCCCTTGCCTCTTCTCCATTGCCTTAGCTGATGGAATGGACATCCCGTTCTCTCCCCCCATGCCGTCCTTCGTCCCTCCGATGCCCGACATTGGCAGTTTCAACGTTGATGACCTCCTCTCGTTCGACTTCTACGACAAAAGCTGCCCCGACGCCGACTCCATTATTGAGAACAAAGTGAAGCAGTGGATGGAGAAGGACCCCACTATTGGTCCTAGCCTCATTAAGCTGCATTATGTTGATTGTGCCACAAGGGTATGCACATCAAACTTTTTTATTTTTTTAATAGCATCTGTTTTTGTGTTAGATACCATCATTATGCTATAAGTAATAAAATTGGTATCCTATAATGACCCAAACCATAGTCAACGCCAATCTGTTAACAATTATCGATCATAATATCTTGAATACGTTTAGATCTGGTCAAAATCCTCCAGTAATATCATTTCATCACTTTGATCAACCTTAGTTCTAATACTCAGTTGACCTGACTTAGGCTGACATGCTTATGATATATTTAGCTTTGCAATTTGATGTCACGAGTAAAAGACGATAGTCTCTAACCAAATCATGGATTGAGAATGCAATTGGTAAAGGATTTTTTGATCATTGATCACAATAAGATAAACTGAATCTGACATGGTATGTCTATTTTGTTGATGAATCATCTATAATTATGACTCACGTCTGAGTATGCATGATCTCAACATCTAAGTACAAGTATATCGAAATCATTGTCTCATATTTCAGAATGGTATATGTTCTAAGATTTGAATATACCAAAAAAATGTGCAACAGGGTTCATAAAATCGTTTAAGAGTGAAGAAAACTATTGCCACAGAAGGGGGTATTCATAAATCATACACGACAAGTTTTTTGTGTTATAAGCGAAGTATTTTTTAAAAAAAAATCATAATGCAATTTTTGAAGGGCTGTGATGCTTCCATACTACTAAACCACGATGACAGTGAGAGGAAAGCAGCAGTAAGCAAGTCTTTGAGGGGCTTCGAGGTTATCGATGACATCAAAGCCGAGCTCGAGAAGAAATGCCCCAAAACCGTGTCCTGTGCAGATATACTTGCTCAAGTCGCCCGAGATGCCACCTTTAAGGTAAAATGATGATTATCAAAATATTAATAGATAAAATTAGCTCTACTCGTAGATCTTTTGTAAAACCCCTAAGTTTAGTCCCACATTGCTTAACATGAGAATGTTGGGGTGGGATATAAAGACATGAGCCCACTACCATAACACTTACCAACTTAAGTTTTGTGGCAATATGTGAGTGTTGTGGGCCAGTGGGCACATGGGTGACGGATCGGGACCAGAGTTCGATGCGGACTCGGGGGACGGGACGTTACAGATGGTATCAGAGTCTGAACCAGCCGGAATTGTGGGAACTAAGTGCTACACCTAAAGGGTGGGAGCCACCTCTAGAATCCCACAACGTCTGGTGACTGAGTGGCTTGACCCTGACGAGGACGTCAGGTGTTCAAGTGGGGTAGGTTGTAAAACCCCCAAGTTTAGTCCCACATTGCTTAACATGAGAATGTTGGGGTGGGATATAAAGACATGAGCTTACTACCATAACACTTACCAACTTAAGTTTTGTGGCAATAGGTGAGTGTTGTGGGCCAGTGGACACATGGGTGACGGACCGGGACCCGAGTTCGATGCGGACTCGGGGATGGGACGTTACATCTTTCATCCTAGAATGGTCAAGATCAATTATCAGGTACTTCAGCTAAATTAAACATCCTGTTGCAATAGAAAACTTTCAACAGCCCAAAAACTTTAGTGATTTCAATGTAAAATAACTAGTTTCTACTTTTCTAACGATCCTACAACCTCATAATTATTGCATACTTATCAATTACTATGAAATAATTACAACAGGATTACGCATATGAAGACTCAATTACATCCATAATCAAACCAAGCGTGCGTGTTAATTCAGTTCTGACGTGAGATTAATTATGACGACACATATGTGGTTCAGATCGGAGGACCCTTTTGGGAGGTGGCGCATGGGAGGAGGGATGGGCTGGAGTCCAAGGCAGAGGACACCAATATGCTCCCGATGGGCAAGGAGAACATCACTTACCTCATTGAGTTCTTCGAATCCAAAGGGCTGGGTTTGATAGATTTGGTTGTCTTATCAGGTACTTGCTTATGTACAAAACCAATTATACACGCATTTGAATCAATTCAGGGCAAAATTATTAAAACATTTTGTTTATATCATTTTATTGTTAGCTTTTGGGAATCTCATTCAGTTTCAAGCTATTTCTTCCAAAACAATTACCCGTCAAATTCATAAATAAGATGGTTTAATTAAAACCTTCTATGTTTTCAGTGAACGTCCTGTAGCTTTAAAGAACCTTGTTGAGCTCCAAAAATTGTGGCTGGACGTCCCTCCAATAGTGATTCTAACTTGTAATGATTACACAAAATTTTAGAAAGTTTATGTAAATGTAATGATTCTCAACTCAGGCAAATTCAATAGAAAAAAGTACATTATAAAGGGAAAAAAACAAAACAAATTCAAACACGAAAGAACGATAAAAATGTCCCAAATATGTCAAAGATAATAAAAGTTGAACATACTGATTGATTTCAGGTGCGCACACCATTGGAAGGGCCACATGTGATGCCGTGCAGGACCGTATCTTCAACTTTAAGGGCACTGGGAAACCAGACCCATCGATCGAGGCCCACTACTTGGACTACCTGAAGCGTAAGTGTCGGTGGGCATCAGAGTACGTAGACTTAGATGCCACGTCTCCGACCAAGTTTGACGCCGGATACTACTTGAACCTGCAAAAGAAGATGGGCCTGCTGACCACGGACCAGCTTCTCTACACCGATTCCCGGACCTCGCCTCTTGTATCTGTCTTTGCGGCCAACCCGTGGCTCTTCCGTCAGCAGTTCTCTGTTGCCATGGTGAACCTCGGGGACACTCAGGTGCTCACTGGGGACGACGAGGGTGAGATTCGTGTCAACTGCAACTACGTCAATGCTAAGTGAGTGTGCTTATTTCATTGGGACAATGTGTTTTGTAATGTTTGTGATAGTAAAGGACATATTTAGTTAAGTGTGGTTTGAAACTATAATAGCAGATTACGTATTGCCATTTACGGTCGTTAATGTGTTTGTTAATGATCAAGGTGTTGTCTGTATAAATACAATGAGAACTCCGTTTTGAATACCTAATTTTGCTTTTCTTGTGTGTTGATGAAATTGGCAATGAAATTATTTATTTTCCAGATTTTTTTTACTCTTAAGTTCAAAAAAATGCCAAGCACTTTCTCGAACTAAAAATCTCAAATTTTGCCTATTAAAGGCGTCAATGTTCTACCAACTCGAGTAGTGCCCTGATAGTGACAGGGTCTTAATATACAAGTACTCAACTTGGTATGAATTGCAAATATGCAATTCAGAAAAGGTGACTACTGCACAAACAATTTGGGATACAATCACCTTTTTTATGGTCAAGATCTTGGTAGGTCTTGTGCTTAAATTCAGTTTAGGTAAGAGAATTTTGTTGACGCAAAACTCGTACGCAAAATCTGATGTTATAATTTACTAATTTTTTTGGGTCAGATAAAGTTAACCAGTTAGCCCCTTAACATTTATACAACTACTTATTAATTGAATTGGCGTATTCTTGTTTTTATGCATTGATGATGAAAAGCAACTTTTTA
Organism: Triglochin maritima; assembly: GCA_963682175.1. Classification (NCBI taxonomy): domain Eukaryota; kingdom Viridiplantae; phylum Streptophyta; class Magnoliopsida; order Alismatales; family Juncaginaceae; genus Triglochin; species Triglochin maritima. Next base: position 34,052,748 of record OY821772.1, read on the forward strand.
ACGTGGTTCGTCAAACATGAAAAAAATATAACCAACACAAAGTCATAAACATTAGACCAGTTCGATAACTCTGCTTCTGTATATCTCAGCACTAATGATAAATAGAATTGAGGAAAAAACTCATCCACATGAGGAAGATTTTACATCAAACTAGCCAAAATCTGGACGTATTCTTGTTGAATAGTAAATTGTATGTTCTTAAAGGCAGCATGTTCAATGTGAAGCTAATCTACTAGGATTTTCACATATTGCATATCTTGGCAAAACAAATTGTACTGTAATGTATGGAAGCGGAACACGTAGAAGAGATGGTTCTCAACATTCAAAAATACACCTTACAATAGTTTTGGTCAGTCAACACGAACACATCCATAATAGAAGCTTTGCGGATCGGACATCCTCCACAACTCTTTTGCAGATCTTGCGCACAACTAAAACACTTCCAAATCCTGAGATGTACCCAAGCAATTTTATTGCTAAAGTGTGTATCCAGGCAATTTATAGAATTTCATGTGAATGATCTTGTTCCCTTCTTAACAGAAAAATAACAGCTGAAATACAATAAAAATCAGAACACTAACTACTAACGACCCTTTAAATCTAATGCGTTGGATGGACTTAGGCCATTCAATATCAGCCGTCGGATGTCGCAGGAGGGAGCCTGGATCTGCTTATAAGCGCGGATCAATCCTAGCCATACACTGGTTTGAGTCTTATCATCCGCACCCTCCAAGGTATAACCCATTGCTAACCCGATAATGACCGGATGACCCAATTTTATTTTATTTTATTTTTTGATAACCAGGGAACGGACCATCGTTTTTTGGACTTCAGTCACGCTACAAATCCAAAACTTACGGGACCCATCCTATTTATTACCTTTTGACCAAGGATCGTGATACACGGACGCGCGTGTCACGGACGCGTCTTACGTGGATCTGTACAGCTCAGATATTTTCTTTGAGTCAGCGTTCAGTCAGCGAAATTTCTCTTCACGCGTTTTGGTCTTTTTAAAAAACGCCGGTTCTTTAAGTTGAACAATTCATTTTCCAATACACAGATAAGACAGTGTGCAGACCCTAGGACATCGTGCAGACTCATTATTCGTGCAGAACCCACACTTATCATAATCAAATATTTGTTTCTAAGTTTTACGTTGGATCAACTTAATTTGTCTAGCTTACTTTATGTGTGTGTGCAGTTTACATTATGTGTTTGTCCTGTTTACGTTATGTGTTTGTCCGGAATAAGTGTATTTTGTTGTACGGAATAAGTGTATTTGCAGTCCGGAATAAGTGTATTTGTTGTCCGGAATAAGTGTATTTCTTGTCCGGTTTAAGAATAAAGTGTGTCCAGAAACGGAACATAAAGTTTGTCCAGAATAAGTGGATTTGCTGTCCGGAATAAGTGTATTTGCAGTCCGGAATAAGTGTAGTTGTCCAGAATAAGAAGAAAGTGTGTCCAGAAACGGAACAGAAAGTTTGTCCGGAATAAGTGTATTTGCTGTCCGGAATAAGTGTAGTTCCTATCCGGTTTAGGAAGAAAGTTTGTCCTGTTTATGTAGAAAGTTTGTCATGTTTATGTAGAAAGTTTGTCATGTTTTGTCATGTTTATATAGAAAGCTTGTCCTGTTTTGTCCTATTTATGTAGAAAGTTTGTCATGTTTATGTAGAAAGTTTGTCCTGTTTATGTAGAAAGTTTGTCTTGTTTATGTAGAAAGTTTGTCCTGTTTTGTCCTGTTTATGTAGAAAGTTTGTCCTATTTTGTCCTGTTTACGTAGAAAGTTTGTCCTGTTTTGTCCTCTTTATGTAGAAAGTTTGTCTTGTTTATGTAGAAAGTTTGTCCTGTTTTGTCCTGTTTATGTAGAAAGCTTGTCCTGTTTTGTCATGTTTATGTAGAAAGTTTGTCATGTTTATGTAGAAAGTTTGTCTTGTTTATGTAGAATGTTTGTCCAGTTTATGTAGAAAGTTTGTCCTGTTTATGTACAAAGTTTGTCATGTTTATGTAGAATGTTTGTCCAGTTTATATAGAAAGTTTGTCATGTTTATGTAGATACAATGAGAGCACAATGAGATATTGATGGTACATATTATTGATGGTAACTATTACACAATAAGATACAATGAGAGCACAAAGACAAACAAACAATACAAGCACAAACACAACACACACAAAAATTACAAAAATAATATATCTTCTTCCAGTAAATCACACTCAAACAAACAATACAAACACAAACACACACAAATTACAAAAATAATATATCTTCTCCCAATAAATCACACACAAATAAACAATACAAACACAAACACACACAAATTACAAAAATAATATATATTTTCCTAGTAAATCGGAAAGAAGATGTAAGACTTAAACATGACCGTCTCATTCACGCTGCTTACGTTGTGAAGAACCTTGGGAGTCGGCATCAGACGCTTCTTCGACGTAATATCTTACTCGAAATGGTGATTTTTTACGGTGAGATGTACAACACAAACCGAACAGACGTAACTCTTCACCACAGAGCGTTGTACCTCTCTCTGGAATAAATCATCATTTCAAGCAATATATTATTTCGAAGAAGCGTCTGATGCCGACTCCCAGGGTTCTTCACAACGTAAGCAGCGTGAATGGGACGGTCGATGACACTCTTTCTTTCTTCTTCATTCTTTTTCTGTCACGGACACTCCAACAGTGCAGCAAAGATGTTGTGGTGCGAAGTCTTCACCACCGGATCGTCACATTCACGATGCTAACGCTGACAAGAACATCGGGAAGTCTTCGCACCGTCCCATTCACGCTGCTTACGTTGTGAAGAATCCTGGGAGTCGGCATCAGACGCTTCTTCGACATAATATCTTGCTCGAAATGATGATTTATTATGGAGAGAAAGAATGAAGAAGAAAGAAAGAGTGTCGTCGTATTTGTATTTGGGTAGAGAGAGAGAACGTGCTGAGTTGAAACACATTTAATGTGATTTGAGTGGACATCAGGAAGAAAAAATAAAAAAACATTCTTGCTTTGACCACGTAAGAGCTGACATGAATGTCCACGTAGAGCACGTCCGTGACGCGCTGCGTTCATAAAATATTTCCCTTTGACCAATAAGAACCCACTCATCAAGTAAGGGACTAGAGACACCTACAGGATTCAAACCGATTTCAGATTTCAGCCTTGGTGAAACCTTACCAACAAAGCCATAAGTAGAGGGCCAATGACCCGATTTCAGCCTCCACTATTCTGTCCCTACCAGACGCAACCCTTCTACGTGTCTTAATGGTCCGTCTTTTTACCACCAAAATATCCTCACGCTTACAATAAAAAACTATTCTCACATGCCATCCAATGATTATTTGATTTGTCTGATCGTTCTACTTTGTTAAGATTTGGATCTACAATAAATAATGTAGGTCGGATGCTAACTAGATATATTTCTCTAGTGTTCGACCTACTGTTTGTTTTGTTATTACTCCTACACATTTCTTCGAGTTCACACAATATTAACTAAATTAAAATTGGTCATGTTGGTTTGATTTAATTAATACCAAATCAATCAAACTCTAACTTCGGTATAACATTGTTTCTATGATAAAATTATTTTAAATGGTATTTCGTATTATATGTGACATGAAAATACTATGCTTCTACATATAAAATCAAATTTAAAAAGTTGCTAATAATGCATACATTCATACAATAATACATATAAACTTTAAGTTATACAAATATTAGTACGTCAAATAAACAAAAAATAGTAGTTATCGGTATTATACTTCTATATATATTTAAAAACATTACGATTTTAAAATATTATATATTTCTAATACTAATTATATATAGTAAACGATTATGCAGATAAGTGATACCGCAAGTCTGTAATACATTAGAGTTGGGTGTCGTGTTTAACTTGATTGAGTTCTTCCCGGATGTTCTCATCCCACCCATGATCACACACATCCTTCATTTGTTCATTCCACTCAAGCAATCTTGCTCCGAATTCCTCGTACTGGTGTTCACCTGCAACCCCGACCATCAACTCATTCGACAAAGCATCAATTGTGATCTCCAAGTTATTAAGGTTGTAACCTTCCTTGTTTGAGCTACCCTCCGACATCAACTCATTTTTGACCTCCTCGATGGCTAAAAGGTTCTCTTCATTGGTACTTGTGGAAATCCTACACTTCTTGCTGCTACTCTTGAAATGCTTAACTCGTTCCGTTCGGAATATGATTTGTTGCAAAAATGTAGGCTTACCAAGAGCTCTCATGAGGAATGACATGGCTTGGTGTTGTTTGCTTAGGGTGTCAAATTTATTCTCTGCTGCCGCCAATTGTTTCCGTAGTTCTGAGTTCTCGCATTGGAGCATTTTGTTCTTTCTTTCAAGCTTGTCGAGTTTCGAGGCTTGCTCCAACTGCACGAGTTCCACGAAAGTTCCACCACCCCCTTGTTGTGCGGTTTGTGATTGTTGTTGTTTTTTCTTCTTTTGTTGCTTTTCTTCGTACTTTTTCCTTTGAATGTTCTTCAAGAGATGCTTCTGGCCAGCTAAAAAGTTCTCATTTGCGAATTCCCAACTTGCATCAATCTTTTTGAAACCCTGCTACCATGTCGTAGAATGTTAGTGTAATTATGTAAATTATACACCAATATTAATTGAACATTTAGGTTCCATAAGCCATTTTTACTTAGCAATGGGAACATGTAATGACTCCGAACTCCCAAGTCAGCACAGGAAAACTTAAATATCACGTTTACTGGATCATTAAAAAATACTTTAAAAAATTTGGCATCTGAGTTTGGGTAGGAACATAAAAATTAATTAAATGGAACTCAAGAGGTATACCTAAGAAATTGAGGACAAGTGAACATGAGATTTGAGATCAAATAATTAACGTGGCAAATCCAATAAACAATTGAGTAAATGATTCATTTGGAAATGTTCTTAAAACAACACACTGTAAAAAAACATTACACTCTCAAAGCCCCAAAAGATGAATGGTGGGATAGAAAGAAACCAAAGACATGAAGATTTAAGTTCCAATATTACAAAAAATTAGAAGACATCATCTATATTATTATTTTTCTTAACTATATATATAAAATTCCTACTTAAAAAGGCAAGATAACATACTTTTCATAGTGACAATGGAAAACACAAGAACAAAAAGTGAATAGCGGCAAAACTTGAAAAATAAACAACCATTTGAATGTACATCAGTACATCGGGCATTTTTTTAAGCATCAAAAATAAAAAATGTAACATAAGAAACCAAAACTAAACTAATTAAGCTACAAAACGGCACAAGAAAAATTCACAATCAATCATCAAATAAAGAAAAGAAAAGGTAAAAAAACATGAATAAAATGGAAATGGAGAGGAACTTACATAACAATTGAGCTGGCGAACGAAACTGGAAAAGTTGTCGTGTTTGAAGTACCTTGGCAGTATATGGCTTGCCAACATGTTAGCATCCCAAACAATGAAGCTATTCAGATGACAACTCCACGAAATGACATCATTGGTAATCGGGTCGTCCACCATATCGTAAGTTTTGGTAAGAAAGAGAGGTATTCTTGCCTCTCTAAGGCAATCCAGAGGCTGAGGGACGTTCATGTGTTCTTCTTCCTTCACCTCAAGTTCGTTCAAGTTTACTCCTGCATGTTCCATGTTGTTTCTGGCTTCGAATGGATGATTGAGTAAGCTTTCTAAGTTCAAGTGAACATGAACTTCAACATTGACAGATGAGGTTTTATAAGTGTGTTGCACCATTATTGCATGTGATGACTCTAGACAATTGATTTGGTCTCATGTGAGGCAACATGAAAATCGAAGTATGATGTCTGTTCAAACTGTACTAGCTATTACACCACAGCCAATTTGAGAAAATTTCATCACATGGGTCAATTCCTGATTAAATTCGTCCATCCAAAATAAGCATAAAAAGATGAACCAAAAAATGTCAATAAGAAAAAAGAATATTTTCACATGCGAAGAGAATATGGGTACAAAAAAGGTTGTACTTTGGAGTTTCACTGGAAAAGCAATCTAGACAACGACCCTGAAAAAAAAATTAAGTAAAAAAAATAAGATTTACATCTGATCACTATTAAAATCAAGTTGGAGTTTCTTCTTGTCCTTTACTCACCATGTGTATGCTGCAAATCATACAAATTAATCGACATCGTACAACTTTACGTTCCAGTGCTAATCTACTGCTGTATTATTACCAAATAAAATCAAAGAACAATGTAGAACCAGAACTGAAAACCTAAAATGTAATGTTTGAATACTTAGGAACTAAGAGCTTAAACTTATACGAATATCAGGCTGAGGACGATTTAAACAAATCTTATTTTCAAGGTCCTGGATATTAGAATACCGCATATGCATTCTGAACAAGTACTTGCGAAGCTTACAAGCTACATTAACATCTTCCTTTTTTCTAATTTCTTGCTTAAGTTCAATCAATTAATAAAAACTATGATACAACTATAAAGACCCGATTTGCAGTACGATGGAGTTTATCTTGTATGGGAAAAGTTTCTATTGTTGACACATATTTGATACTCACAGAGTTTAGATGGCCGTTTTGAAGGGAGAGGGTGACCCTGTATTGAAATATCTATGTGTTTTATCAACTTTCAGAGACTCTTGGAACAGCTGGAGTAATCAGTCGGATTGGACAACCGAAGGCTTTTGATGAGCAAGGCGATGCTTCTCGGGAAAGGCGGGATGACATCCGCGGATATCAACCCGGGGAACCAACAGAAAAGCCTGTGATTTCTGGCCCAGAAGGTGGATAATCAGCATCAGTCGCACGACGGTAGAGTGTATGCATCCGGGCCTGGACTATCCCATCACCCGACACCATGCCATGACACTGATTTGCGTCTGGGGCCTTTAAATCTAAAAGCAAACCCAAGAAAAGCACACAAGCAATATTTATATGGTCTTGTTTTGCTATTTTCTTCAACCAACCTCTCGGTCTTATTGGCAGTTGTACACTTCTTTAAATATAAGATACGATTTGTTTTTGTCTTTCTTTTCATCAATTTGGCATCATATTACATACGAGTTTGTCAAAAGAGTGATTACATCAGAATACGAAATACATAATACATGTAACCACGACAACCTAAAATAGGCAGACAACAGGATTCAGCCCCAAAGTGCAATCTCCCTCGGTCACCACCCGCCGGAACCTAACGCGGTCCTGAAAATAAACATAACAACAATGCCTGAGTTTCCATATGGAAACCCCGTATGACACGCTCATCTATATGCCCTAACATACTAGTATAGCATGACATGAATACAAGCAATAAAACATTCCCACTAAGGGCAAAATCGGACATCTGTCCCATGGTCGTTCTCGCTGCCACACAGGCTGCGCGGTCTACAATCGCCACTGCTGCCACACGGGCCCCACGGTCCACAACATCGTCACCGCCACACAGGCCTCGCACGATCCTCCCTGCCGCCACGCAGGCCGCACAGGGGCCCTCCCGCCGCCACACAGGTCGCACGGGCCGAACATCGGGTCTCCGTGGAGACCTACTGTAGGCACATACGGTCTAGCGGACAGTACGCAACACATCCCCACACGCGACTACACAAGCCAAGGGATCGGTGAGGAGGCATTCACACTTCCGCGCAGGTAGAATCAGATCTGAAAACATCGTAGTCCACCACCACACCAACGGAGTCGTCGCTCAGGTCGGTCCATCACTGACGCCACACAGACCGCACGGTATCTCACTCGATAGGTGCCCAATCGATCTACCTGCAGGAAATCATCATCGGCAGTCCATCGCCACAACCACACAGGCCACGCGCGATGCTCCCTGCCGCCACACAGGCCGAACAGGGGCCCTCCCGCCGCCACTATAAAAGCAGGGCAGCGGCCTCCGTAGCCATCCAGGCCGGTAGTCACTTCACCCAACGAATGTTGTGTGCCCACTGAAGCAATTGGATTCGCAATCCCTCAGGTTGCTACTCTAACACGAGTCAAATCATAAACTACGTCACCCTCTATAATGCAGAGGCGACACGTCCCAAGTATCCACACTCTTCCACACGGCGGTCCCTGGGCAGGCACGCGCAACGTACTCACCGTCACCTCCCGGCTTATGCTCCAAGTGAGGACACAAGTTTCCATGGACAGAGCTGGCACTTCACTAGGACCAGGATTCAGTTCTGGGCTCAAACGGTCGACCGAAAAAGGTATACCAGTCAACTACTTCCGCAAAGGAATCGGTCGACCGAACGCCTACAACGGTCGAACTCTGTGCTCAAAACTAAATCCCCAACGGTCGAACAAAAGTCTAAAACCGGTCAACCGAACGTGGTCAAAATCCAGAGTCTGGTCAAAATCACACAAGTCTATTCGGTCGACCGAAAACTACCAGGGTCAACCTAACTGTCTAGGTCATCTACCGGTCGAACAAGGCACAACAAACGGTCGAACAACATACTATATACTTAAGTTCATTTATGTTCCGGTCGGACAAAAGGTCTAGGGCGGTCGACCGTTTGGATGGTCAACGTCCGGTCCACGTGAAACACGAAGCAACAGTCGAACGATCCAAGGATCCCGTTCGACCGAAAACATCCAGATAAACCTCGACTCACCAGCACATGCACGACCGGTCGACCGCCACACAAGGCATAATTCGACCGGTGTTGGTTAAAGTCGGGCAAAACACTAAACCGGTCGACCGTTGGTCGACAGCAACCTTACGCCAGGCAAGGATCTTACGTCGATTCTCGCTGTCGGTGAGGTCTCCGACCTCCCGCGACCGACCACAACTCCACCCCAACTTGGGTGAGCAATAAAGGCCTCTAATGCAAGAACTTGACATACCTCACTTCCGAAGAGACGAAGAACGTCGGAGCTCCGCGACCAATCTATGGTCCGCACCGCACACTCCGCATAGCTCCGCAACTTCCACCACCGGAGCTTGAGGATCTTGAAGGAGGGGAGAAGATGAAGGGTTGAAGGAGAGAGAGGTGAAGGAAACGTTGGTTTCCTCTTAAACCAACCAAACCATCCCTCACCCATCCGCACAACAACACAACACCCCATCACCCTACACCCTACTTCCCATCACCACCATACCTCCACTATTCCCTCTTCAACTCCCCATGCAAACTTCTCCAATTAGCACACCTAATCACTAAAGAACCTTAATTAAGTTAGGGTCATTACATTTTATCATTTGTATTGTCATACGGTTTTATATAAGGACAAGGTATTGCATACTTTCATAGAAACAATAGAGATGACATCAATTTTTGAAGACTAGTTAGAGTTTATAAAAGTAGCTGACTAACCAAAATGATAGAAGATATACATACCTACATTGCTGGAATGTTAAGTATAAAGCAAAGTGTAATTGGCAAACGTTAATATGAAGTTATAGGTATGGGAATTCTCAATATGAATTTTATTTTCAATGTGCACATTAATCATTTACCCAATACAAGAGTGTGAATCATGAAAGCTTAAGAGGTATACATGTAAGGCAGCTGATATGTGTTTCGTGGCAAATGCAGCAACTGCATTTCTTTGCATCTTCCCATTGACAACACACAACATTAAATCAATGAATCACAACTACTTTCCATAATGTAGAAAAGAAACCACTAAATGCCTACTGCAACATTTGTCACAAGTATTTGAACCTACCTAAGCTACAAACAACGATATTCTGCTGCGTAGAACCGAAAAAGTCGTAGTTCTTTATGATGCATCTCTGAGACAACGTGTAACATCTCGAAAACAGCGGAAATTTAAAAATTTAAACTATCAAGAGAATATCAAATAAACTCATCAACGGGAATGTCACTCAAATAAATCAACAGTCGGTGCACCAATAATACAACAGAGTTTGTCAAAAGACGTGATTACAACAGTACAATGAAAAGACAGGTAATGCAATTACGACGACCTCGAAGAGTCCGATGAGGATCCTGACCCAAAAATGTGTGTGCCCGCTGTCACCACCCGGCAGAACCTACTGCGGTCCTGAAACATGAATCAAACAGCGATGCCTGAGTTTCCCATTGGGAAACCTCGTATGCCAAGCTCACCTATATGCATGCAATAGTACGGTAAATGAACCTATCATACTATTAGCATGTCATGTCACATCTGCAATGCATCAAGTCCCTCAACAGGGTAAACGGGACCTAAGTCCAACAACAACGACCCTCAATAGGGTCCACAAGGACATTAGTCCAGCAACAACAACAACGGGTCTCCCTCGGAAACCTAGCGTAGGCACATACGGTCTTACGGACAGTACGTGACGCGTCCCCCCACGCGCGATTACACGAGCCTAAGGGATCGGTGAGGAGCGTCCGCACTTCCGTGCAAGGAACCACGTGGTCAACACCACCTTCGACGGAGTCGTAGCCCGGTCGGTCAACATCCCAGGATAGGTGCCCAATCGGGGATCATCGCTGGCACAACATCAGCGACATCTCCGGCACAACATCGGCGGTACAACATACGTCCGGCACAACATCGGACGACACAACCACAGCCGGAACATTGTCGGCACCATCATCGCCGACAACAACCTTGGCGGCATCGTCGGCACAATATTGGCGGTACAACATACGTCCGGCACAACATCGGACGGGTCCAGACCGTAGTCTGCAGGGTCATCATGCTCCACGAGCCATGCGTCAACACGCATTGGGATCCGCGATCCCTCATGTCTGCTACTCATACAATGAGTCCAATCAATCCAACATATTAGTCACGATCCATACATGGAGGTGACGCGTCCCGGACACCCACACTCTTCCACCCGACGATCCCTGGGTAGGCATGCGTCACGCGCCCACCGTCACCTCCTGGCTCACGCACTGGGCGAGGACACGGGTTTTCGTGGACAGAGTTGGCATCAAAAGGGAACCAGGAATTCTGTCCTGTGCAAAATGGTTGACCGCAAAAGACCACTCGGTCGACCGTTTTCCTCAAGGGAATCGGTCGTCCGGAAGTGACAACCAGTCGACCGCTTCCAGAAGGGAAATCGGTCGACCGAAAGTGACTGCTCGGTCGACCGAAGCATCTGCAACGGTCGAACTATTTGCGCAACACAAAAAATCCTAACGGTCTACCGAAGGTCTAAAATCGATCGACCGAACGAGGTCAAAATCCAGAGTCTGGTCAACATCAAAATGGAATCTATCGGTCGACCGAAAACTAACAGGGTCATCCTATTATTTCTACGTCAAAACGGTCGACCGCTTACACATGCATACTACCGATACACTTAAGTTCCGGTCGACCGAACAAGGGACCCAGTCGACCGAAACACAACAGACAGGCAATAATACTCTACTTCGGTCGACCATGCGAACTCTCGTCACGAAATCGGCAACACCTTCCGATTCCTTCATTTTTAACGCCTCGAACTCGCCTCGAAGCATTTGGAGGCGCACTTGCCTCACTCGATCAGCACCCTTGTAGCTCCTCTCAAGGGTGTCCCACGCCTCCTTCGACGTCTTCGCTTCAGCGATCTTTTCAAAGCCACTCTCATCCACCGCTTGGAAGAGAAGGAAGAGAGCACTCTTATCTTTGGCTCTTCTCTCCTTTTGTGCTTTGTTTTGTGCGACTGTTTCTTCTCCCATCTCGGCCTCCTCCTCGAAGCCGCTCTCCACAAGATCCCAAGCATCATGTGAAGGGAATGTGTTCTAAAAGTTTTACTTTTAAATGCCAATTATTATGAATTGAATGAGAAATCGTTTTGTTCCTTGTTTATGTTATTCGTCTTTTGGAAGTGTTAAGGAAGAGGCTCTTGGTCCTTAACCGTAGAGCTCTAAAAGATATTGGTTTACATAAAACAAAAGATATTCGCAATCATGGTAATTAACATGGAACATTAATTACCGAGTTAAGATTGTCGTGTTGGTCATAGATCATTGTAGCTCTACAAGTGAGTGATAACACGGGTATGCAAAAAGAGGAAAATATTACTTTTGTATACTGAATAGACCTAATAAGTAAAATATTATAAGAAATGTGTTTCTGTGTCATTAATATTTTACTGTGTCTTTGGTCCTTTGATATGAGACTTATATCCGATCGCTTAAGGAGTTCTTAATTAGATTGGTGTCTTGAGCTATCGATGAGTGTAGTGTAAAGGCATTAGTTGGTTAAGTACAACTTTTGTTGGAGAAGATAGTTAGTCAAAAGAATATCATTGCCCCTCTTAATTGAGTGATGATATTAGTGGGCCCCTTGATAAAGCAAAGTTATAATGTGCACAATGTGATTTGAGTTAAGTCACATATTTATAACTAGCTTAAAGAGATCAAGAAATGAATACAAGACAAAGATGACACAATACTACTTTGTGTGTATTCTTAATATCATGAGGCAAGGGACGGACACAAGTGGTGCACTCCATCACTAAATGGATCGGGTTTTGGTTCGAGTGGAATTAAGACATCTAACTAATTGGGAGCTATAATGTGTAGCTAGATACCGCTTATAGCTTGTGATATTAAGCTCTTAATATCACTGCCAACTTAGTTTAGATCCTCCCATAGGTCACACCGCAAAAACCGTGAAACAAGAAGCTTGATTTTTTGTTCATATGATGTGTCGGGTTTCTCATAGAAAATATGACACATGTGGTGAACGAGTAAAATCAATTATGTTGTATACATAACATAATTAGAATCATGATAAATTCATATGAGATGCATATATTATGGGGTGCAATAATTTATTGTTGCATAGGATAATATATTGCATAAGTTGTGAATTTGCTAAAACCCCAAGTTCAAATTTTGTTGGAAATAAATCCAAAATTTGAAATAGGCAAAATCGGGTAGAAGTTCGGTAATCCGTTGAGGTTCGGTCGACCGAAGGATCTATGGATCGGTCAACCGAACGTGGAACGGATAATCGTAATTGATTGACCGAACTTGACCAAAGTGCCTGGAACTTTGGTACGGTGTACCGAACCAGAAACGGTCGACCGAACAATGTCAAGTTCCGATATTTTCGGTTAACCGAATAGCACTCGGTCTTACACGTGAATGGGTCCGATCGGTTAAGGAGAATTTTTCCCCTTAAGATTCGGTCATCCGCCACGTACTCGGTTAAACGATCGTGACAAATTCGGTTAACCGAGTGGGACTCGGTAAACCGAACAACGGTCGATTTTCTGCCTTTGATTATTAAGAGATTAATTTGATCGATGGTTGGATTAGCTCCAAATTTGGTCAAACATTTTATGGGTGCATATAATGTATTATGGAATTAGTTTGTGAGAGAAATTGTCATAAAACCGTGGCTAAAGAATAGCCATGATTAAGAGTAAGATTGGAACCTATAAATAGGTCCTTATTCTCCCTAATTGTGACACACAATTCAGAAATTATTTTCTCTCCTAATTCACTACTAAAACCCACGAAAATTCTCTTAGTTTTCTAAGTCTTTGGAAGGAGAAATCTCAGAGGCTAAGGAAGGGGTTTGTAGCTAGATTCTAAGCTTGTTTGGAGATCGATTGGCTAGCTTCTTTCTCTCCAACCTTGTTTAGGGTTTCGGTGAACACTCGGGGGCACCCGGCGCGGCGAGAAGCATCCCCAACGTCTCCGAATCTTCAAGAAGTTTTTGAGAACTTCTAGGTATGAATTTCGGAGCCCTTGTTTGTTTTAATAGAGTTTTGAAACTAGATGTTAAAACAAACCGATGCATGCATGAAATAAATCAAAGAAAATTGTAATTGATCCTTATTATACATAAAAATTTCGAAAAAATATATGTATAATTAAACATGAAATCCAACAGTGGTATCAGAGCATAGGGTTCAATTTTCTCATGATTTATGGCTGTAAACAAATTTAGTTTACCATCTAGGATTTAAACAATTCGTTTTACCGGTTTTTCGGTCTTTAAATGTTTGTTGAAATAATTCCTTATAATAATTCGTTTTAAATGTTTTGAATGTTTAAAACATGTCATGTAATTATTAGAATTATGATTTAGACATAAGTCTAACTCGCAATAATTTCGTTTTAAGTATAAACGATTATTTTGTAAGAGAATCAACAAAACCGAAAAACTGCAGTTCATCTTTCCATTGGAAATTGGATGGACAACGGTTCAAAAATAGTTTTTGAACTATGGATGAATGAAAAATGTTTTTAATGGATTTCAAAATATTTTTCAAAGAATTGTTTGGGATTCTAGATGCTTGATAAACTAGTTTGTATAGTTTATAGCAATTGCGTGCATGGATGCTTGAGTTGCTTTGCAGGATTGTGAGTTTATATGTTCCAAAATCAGAAGCTATGAATGTATGTCATTATTATTATACAGGGGCTTATGTATGTAAAAGCCAAAATTCTCTCTATTTCCGTCTTTTAGATAGTTGCATTTGCATATGAGAGGTTTTTACATAGGACTTGCACTAGTCGGTTTTATCGAATGTGAGGAGCATGTTTATTTTTTGTAAAATCTACATCTCCGGTGCAAGAGGAAGTCGCCGCTGTAGCGCATCGATCGAGGATCGAGGATCGGGGATCGAGGATCAAGGATCGAAGGGAACATATAAACTCACACGATGTGGATTGTGTGAATGTTTAATTTCTGTTTTTAATTTCTGCTATGCATGTGATGAATGTGTTGAATGTTAGGATGTGTATGATTAATAATATGCATGATAACCTAAAATTCTAAATCACATGTTAAATTGTCCAACAAAAAATTAAGAATAAATTTCCTTCTTATTTCATCCACTAGCAGCCATTGATCGAGGGATATTCTGCTCGCCCTTAGCGAGAGATAGCTCCCTCTATCTTTGGGAATAGTGGGAGGTATAAAGGTTGTCTGTTGTTGTGCCACAATTAAATATATGAGGTGTGATTCACCCTAGTGAACCCCAAGTACGTTTAGTTGTGAATACAATAGATAAACGTATCTCGTATCAAATGAAAATAAGTTTTCTTAACATTACCTAGAGCCCTCGCTCGGTTTTGGGAAAAAGTTTTTCTTACGAGGATAGGTCGTATTCCCTCATAATTAAAACGACAAGAGTCACAAAAGTTTGAAGATGCTAAATGTTGCTAAAATTCAAAAAGGTTGTGATTAGAAAATGTTTTCTTACCTTGACATTGTAATGTATTCGATAGCCCTTAGCTAGTCTATATTACAATTAATAGGATCTTGGGTTGTTGCATTTATGGGCAAGATTTAATTTGCAACATTTACATTTATATATTCGATATATGTATGCATGTGTATTAAAACATAAAATTGGCATTAAAACCTGTATGATTTATTTTGTAGAAAAATGTCGAACATCCAACCTATCGTACGATCCATGATAGAAAAACACCCTTTAGCAAATGATGGCTCAAACTTCATTAGTTGGCAACTCAAACTCAACATCGTGTTAAAGTTTGAGAAACTATCTCACATTTTGGAAGGTCCAATCCCAAAGTGGAATGAGAGATTAACCGATGAAGAGAAAGAGGCTAAGGCCAAGTGGGAAGACCAAGAGAACCAGGTTCACGGTCTTATGCTAGCATCCATGGGTGACTCGCTCCAAGCGAAATACTTGGATTCAAAACCCAAGAAGACCATGGAAGCTTTATCTAAGATGTTCATGGATAGTGCCCGAAAGGAGCGCTATAAGACCACCATCGCACTCACAAGGTGCCATATGGCGGAGGGAACATCGGTATCTATGCATTTTCTCACGATGCAAGGATACCTTGAGAAGTTGGCAAAGCTCTCTTCACCAATGCCCGAGGACATTGCTGAAGATATGATTCTTGGCTCTCTAGCCCCGTCCTTTAAGGACTTTGTGATGCACTATCACGTGCGTGAAAAAGGGGTGAGTCTTGAGGAGCTGCACAACGCTCTCAAAACTGCTGAAGTTGACATGGGCAAGGGTAGGGACAAGCAAGTCCTTGCCGTCCATGGGAGGGGCCATAAGATTGGTAAAGGAAAGGGCAAATCTACCAAAAGTGGTTCAATCAAGAGCAAGGGAGTAGGAGGTGCTCGTGCGAGTGCCTCGAGGGGGAAATCTCAGAAATCTCCAACTCCCAATACGGAGTGCTTGTTGGCTTTTTGGCCTTAATCTATGTTTTGATGATTTAATTAACCTAATCTTAATTATGATGATGTAGAGTAGCACACATATTGCATTGCATGTATATTGTATTGTGCTAACCTCTACAGGTGATCAAGACTCAAGAAAGAAGGAAATGAAGTCAAGACATGTAATTAAAGCTAAATCGAAGACATGTAATGTTGATTTATTTTGAGTCTTAGGAACATGTGTAAATTGAGCATACAAGAGTTAAAAACCAATCACATACACAATAGGTTCCCTATAGAAGTCACACACGAAATTTCACATTATTTGGACTTCAATAGATCACCCAAACTTAGACCGGAAAAACACAAAACCTGAACCCTAACTGTCTGCCCACATTCGGTCGACCGCAACATGCCGTTCGGTCGACCGGATGATCAAGTAATCCAATTTGTGTTTTCCTGCCTAGTTTCGGTCGACCGCACCATATCTTTCGGTCGACCGTTTGAACTTACTGTTCCGACCGTTATTCTTGTCGTATATGCCCAACGGTCGTATTCGTATTAAAACTATATACACCTCCATATACTTAACCAAACGGTCGAACCATGTGCCAAGTTCGGTCGACCGTTTAACCTTGTCAAAATCCCCTGCTATCGGTCAACACAATTTCGGTCGACCGATCCAATTTTCCCTCTACCGAAACGCTTGTTCGGTCGACCGGTAATCTTGTTTGGTCGACCGTTTTCTTAATTGACTTAAGTGTTCAGTCGACCGATTCATATTTCGGTCGACCGTATCCCTATCGAACCCAAGCGTTCGGTCGACCGTTTCTGGACAGATTTGCAGCCCGATTTTCTGCTTTGTGTTCTTTGCACAATATCCAACCAAATCTTGTCCCAACGGATCTATTCTCTCTAATGCTTATAAATAGAGTTGTAAAACACATTTTAACACAACTCTCCCACTACAAACTTGCCCCAAACATTAGAGAGAAATCAAAACACTCAAAGCTTCAAACCTCACACACTTAGTGATCAATTCCTTCATCCTACTCAAGTGTGCTCAAAGTTTAGAGAGTGTTGTTCCACTCAAGGCTACAATTGTTGTCAAAGAAAGTAAAGGCTCCGGTGAAAGCCCGAAGCATCCTTCTCGGATTGTGAGAAGAAGATTCCAAGCTCGGCGAGGGTTGTTCGCGAGTTTGACGGTTGTAAGGCGTTGTCTCCCGGCCCGGAACGGGGAGCGGATAGTGAAGTCGTAGGCGGAGCTCGGTGATCCGAGCGGAGCTTGCAAGAGAGGATTAGGACCCGGGTGGGGTGCCGAACCTCTATAAAAATCGACCCGACTTCTTGTGGTTTGCATATTTCCTACACTTGCTTGTTTTGTTTTAAATTTCCGCTGCGCATATCGATTGCTTAAACAAGTAGGTGATTAGATTAAAAAGTGATTAGTGGACCCATAACCCACACGATCCTTCATTTGGTATCAGAGCCTTGTTAGCTAAATTCTATACTTAATCGTATTTTTAGCATGGCTAGCACATCTAATCATGTAGAAGGATTATGCACCACTAGACCTCCTTTGCTTAATGGGTCAAATTATGATTATTGGAAGAATAGGATGAAGATTTTCCTAATTTCTAATGACCTTAAGTATTGGATGTTTCTACAAAATCCATACACACCACCAAATGAAGATGAATTAGATTCACTCACTAGGCCCAAAATGAAAGAAGTTGAGATGAACTCAAAAATCATGAACATTCTATATTGTGGGCTAAATGAGGGTGAATATAATAGGATTAGAGGGTGTGTTAGTGCACATGAGATATGGCATAGACTTCAAATGCACCATGAGGGGGATAGTAAAACTAAGGAAACACGCATTAGTCTCCTCATGCATAAATATGAGATTTTTTCTATGCAAATCGGTGAAAACATAAGCGAAATGAACACTCGCTTCACCGATATCACTAACTCTCTTTTGGTTCTTGGAAGAAAAATCAATGAAGGAGAGATGACAAGGAAGTTCCTCCGGTCACTTAGCATCGATTGGGAAGATAAGGTCGTCGCAATTGAAGAGGCGCATGATCTCTCTAAATTAAAGATGGAGGAGCTCATTGGAAACTTGATGGCTTATGAACTTCAAATCAACCATCGGAAGGAGAAGGAAGCCACCAAGAACAAATTCACCTTGGGATTACATGCAAATATTGACCAACCAAGGAGGAGTGTAGAAGATGAGGACATTGAAGTCCTAGCAAAAGACTTCTTCAAATACCTCAAGAAGGACAAAGAAGAAAAGAATGAAAGAAGAGGTAGAAGAAGTGAGAAAAGAGAAAAAGAAAAAGAGAGGGAGGAGAGTGGAAATGAGAGAAGAGAAGGGGAGAAGAAAAAGGAGAGAAGAGAGAGGAGAAAAGAAAAGGAGAAGAGCAAGAGAAAAGAAAGGAAGGAGGAAGCACACAAGGCTACATGGGATAATTCTTCATCACCATCTTCATCGTCGTCTTCCTTGCAAAGTAGAAGAGAAGTGGCTCACTCATGCTTCATGGCTATTGAAGATCAAAGTGAGGTAGATTCTAACTCTTGTTCTAGTAATTCATGCTCAACTAAGTCATATTATAGTAATAGCTCACATTCTAGTGTTAATGAAGAAACTTATACACATGATGAGCTTCAAAATGCATTTCATGACTTAGTTAAACAATATGAGATCATTTGTGATAAAAACAAAAATGCTAGAAAGTTAATCAAAGATCTCCAAAGCCAAATTGAAACATGCATGAATGAGAAGAATGAGGTGATTGCTAAATTTGAAAAGAATGCATCAAATCTTGAAAAATTAAGAGCAACACCAATAGATTGTGATCAACTAAATCTTCAAGCCTCTAACTTGCAATTAAGAAAAGATTTAGAAAGATTCACTAATGGAACTCATATGCTTAACATGCTATTAGGTAGTCAAAGGCAATCTTTGCAAAAACATGGTTTAGGTTACAATTTTAAATTGAAAAACCATGTATCTCACACTACTCTAAATGGTAAGCATATGTTCATTAACCATAGTTCCTCAAGTGTGTGGGCACCCAAAACCAAAATGGTTTGGATCCCAAAAGCTAATGTTCAAGGACCCAAAGTTGTTTGGGTACCCAAATCTACTATTGTAGGAGCTTGAGGAGGAGATTGGTGGTGACCGGGTGAGCTCAAGAGTCAAATTCAAATCCGGTTGCATCACCAAATGAGATTGGAGCTAAATTCGAATTCAACATTGGTATAAATTCTTATCTATTCAATTCATGTTAAATTAGCTCTAATCTAGCTTCATATGCTTAATTGACATATCATATAGTTTAATTCATTGCAAATCATAAACTTCAATTCATTGAAAATCATTTATCCCTATTCATTGCAAATCATTTATCACATCCATTGATTCTAAATGTCATATTTTAAATGGATGTTAGAATAAGGCTTAAGTTGAAACTTAAATGAACTTAACTTGAATCATACTCATTGTTTCCATTTAGCCTTATTGATAGGGGGAGCTTAAATGTTATATCTTTTATTAGAGTAATGAAGTGCAAAATTTAGGGGGAGCAACTTCATTACAAGACATCCAAATTCTATGCTTAAAGTCTTAAATAATTATTATTTTTGATGGATGTCAAAGGGGGAGAGATAATTAAGGGGGTAACTTGGAATTTGGCATAAAATTAAACAAAAACTATGCATATCCATAGGGGGAGCATTAATATGCATAGTTTACATATACAAATTCCATGTATTTAGATAGAATTAAGATATAGGTTGCCATCATCAAAAAGGGGGAGATTGTTGGCTTTTTGGCCTTAATCTATGTTTTGATGATTTAATTAACCTAATCTTAATTATGATGATGTAGAGTAGCACACATATTGCATTGCATGTATATTGTATTGTGCTAACCTCTACAGGTGATCAAGACTCAAGAAAGAAGGAAATGAAGTCAAGACATGTAATTAAAGCTAAATCGAAGACATGTAATGTTGATTTATTTTGAGTCTTAGGAACATGTGTAAATTGAGCATACAAGAGTTAAAAACCAATCACATACACAATAGGTTCCCTATAGAAGTCACACACGAAATTTCACATTATTTGGACTTCAATAGATCACCCAAACTTAGACCGGAAAAACACAAAACCTGAACCCTAACTGTCTGCCCACATTCGGTCGACCGCAACATGCCGTTCGGTCGACCGGATGATCAAGTAATCCAATTTGTGTTTTCCTGCCTAGTTTCGGTCGACCGCACCATATCTTTCGGTCGACCGTTTGAACTTACTGTTCCGACCGTTATTCTTGTCGTATATGCCCAACGGTCGTATTCGTATTAAAACTATATACACCTCCATATACTTAACCAAACGGTCGAACCATGTGCCAAGTTCGGTCGACCGTTTAACCTTGTCAAAATCCCCTGCTATCGGTCAACACAATTTCGGTCGACCGATCCAATTTTCCCTCTACCGAAACGCTTGTTCGGTCGACCGGTAATCTTGTTTGGTCGACCGTTTTCTTAATTGACTTAAGTGTTCAGTCGACCGATTCATATTTCGGTCGACCGTATCCCTATCGAACCCAAGCGTTCGGTCGACCGTTGCACCTTTTCGGTCGACCGTTTCTGGACAGATTTGCAGCCCGATTTTCTGCTTTGTGTTCTTTGCACAATATCCAACCAAATCTTGTCCCAACGGATCTATTCTCTCTAATGCTTATAAATAGAGTTGTAAAACACATTTTAACACAACTCTCCCACTACAAACTTGCCCCAAACATTAGAGAGAAATCAAAACACTCAAAGCTTCAAACCTCACACACTTAGTGATCAATTCCTTCATCCTACTCAAGTGTGCTCAAAGTTTAGAGAGTGTTGTTCCACTCAAGGCTACAATTGTTGTCAAAGAAAGTAAAGGCTCCGGTGAAAGCCCGAAGCATCCTTCTCGGATTGTGAGAAGAAGATTCCAAGCTCGGCGAGGGTTGTTCGCGAGTTTGACGGTTGTAAGGCGTTGTCTCCCGGCCCGGAACGGGGAGCGGATAGTGAAGTCGTAGGCGGAGCTCGGTGATCCGAGCGGAGCTTGCAAGAGAGGATTAGGACCCGGGTGGGGTGCCGAACCTCTATAAAAATCGACCCGACTTCTTGTGGTTTGCATATTTCCTACACTTGCTTGTTTTGTTTTAAATTTCCGCTGCGCATATCGATTGCTTAAACAAGTAGGTGATTAGATTAAAAAGTGATTAGTGGACCCATAACCCACACGATCCTTCAGTGCTTTCACTGCGGTGAAAAAGGACACATCCGGCCAAATTGCCCCAAGTACAAGGAAGACCTTGACAACGGAGTGATTGAACGCAGGCGCCCCAAAAAGGTCAAAGGTATATTTGTTATTGAAATAAATTTAGCCACCTCTGTCCAGGATTGGGTAATTGATACCGGATCTTGTGCTCACATAGTTTCTAATGTGCAGCTACTCATGGATAGGAAGGAACTCGTAAGGAACGAGGTAGAATTGAAGGTCGGAAATGGTGCGAACGTGTCTGCGGTTGCACAAGGTTCTGTGGTGCTTCAATTATGTAGTGGTTTAAATTTATGTCTAAAGAATGTTTATTATGTACCTTCGATTAGCAAGAATATTATTTCTGTATCATGTCTGG
The DNA here is from genome assembly GCA_963682175.1 of Triglochin maritima. Taxonomy (NCBI): domain Eukaryota; kingdom Viridiplantae; phylum Streptophyta; class Magnoliopsida; order Alismatales; family Juncaginaceae; genus Triglochin; species Triglochin maritima. The sequence goes on from OY821772.1 coordinate 34,074,507, forward strand.
ATATGGATAATTTTAATATAAATACTTCAAATTCTTGTTTGTCTATATCGAAGAATAGTGTGTTCTATGCAAATGCGTTCATAAGGAATGGTCTCTATTTGCTTGAATTGGATAATAAACAAATCTTTAACATCAATAACAAAAGACTTAAGACCACTCACGAGAATGACACTCTCTTGTGGCACTATCGTCTTGGTCACATAAATGAAAAGCGCATCAAGAAATTGCAAGAAGCTAACCTTCTTGGTCTACTTGATTTTAAATCATTGGAGACGTGCCAACCATGTCTAATGGGAAAAATGACCAAAAAGCCTTTCAAGAAGAAAGGCCCAAGGGCGAGTGGCTTGTTGGATTTGATACATTCCGATGTATGTGGTCCAATGAGTACTAGTGCACGAGATGGTTTCAGGTACTTCATTACGTTCACGGATGATTATAGTCGTTACGGCTATGTTTATCTAATGAGAAACAAAAGTGAATCCTTTGACAAGTTCAAAGAATTCAAGAATGAAGTAGAGAACCAACTCGACAAGAAAATCAAGTCTCTACGAACGGATCGTGGAGGTGAGTACTTAAGTGCCGAATTTGACTCATACCTAAAGGAGTTTGGTATTGTACCTCAACTCACCCCTCCCGGTACACCTCAGTGGAATGGGGTATCCGAAAGGAGGAATAGGACATTGCTCGATATGGTTCGGTCAATGATGAGTCATGCGGAATTACCTCTTTACTTTTGGAGTTATGCACTACAAACTGCGGCTTATACACTAAATAATATTCCATCCAAATCCGTGGAGAAAACTCCTTATGAGCTATGGAGTGGTAAAACACCTAAGCTCAGTTTTCTCAAGATTTGGGGTTGTGAGGCTTACGTCAAGAGATTGATGTCGACCAAACTTCAACCAAAAGCGGATAAGTGCTTCTTTATTGGTCATCCTCGTGAGACAAGAGGATACTACTTTTGGCATATCACCTCCAATCGAGTGATTGTAGAGAGGGATGCCACATTTCTGGAAAAGGAATTTCTAGAAAGAGTAAAAAGTAGTGGGAGTAGGGTTGTGCTTGAGGAAACTCAAGATACTCTACAAGATCATGAAATGAATGATGACATTCAAGATCATGAAGGCCCAACCGAGATTCCTTTGGTTAGTGGGAGCGTGAGCGAGAGACCATCACAAGAAATTGTGAGAGAATCTCAATCATCCCCACCAAGTGTACGTTCAAGAGTTGAACGTGAACCCATTCCTCAAGAAATTGTGGAAGAAGTTCAAGAGACACGAGAAGAACCAAAAGAACTTAGAAGGTCAACAAGGGAAAGGAAGAAACCCGATTTGTATCTGGGACTTCATGAAATCATGGTACTAGATACCAATGATCTCTTGACCTTCCAAGAAGCAATGGAAAGGGAAGACTCCAAACTATGGCTTAAGGCCATGGAATCCGAAATAGAATCCATGTATGATAATCAAGTATGGGACTTGGTTGACCTTCCTCAAGGGAAAAAGGCCATTCATAATAAATGGGTTTTTAAGAGGAAGATGGACATGGATGGGAACTTGACAACCTACAAAGCGAGGCTTGTAGCGAAGGGTTTCACTCAAGTTCAAGGAATTGACTATGATGAAACTTTTTCACCGGTTGCCATGTTCAAGTCTATTCGGATCATGCTCGCTATTGCCGCATTTCACGATTATGAAATATGGCAAATGGATGTCAAAACGGCGTTCCTGAATGGGAACTTGGAGGAGGATGTGTACATGGTACAACCTCAAGGTTTTGAAGATCCAAAGAATAGCGAGAAGGTATGCAAGCTTCAAAGATCCATCTATGGATTGAAGCAAGCATCAAGGAGTTGGAACAAACGCTTTGACGAGGAAGTGAAGAAGCTTCACTTCATTCAAAGTAAGGAAGAACCTTGTGTATACAAGAAGGTTAGTGGGAGCCATGTAGTATTCCTAATCCTATATGTCGATGACATATTGCTTATGGGCAATCATATTCCTTTGCTTGAGCAAACGAGAAGTTCATTGAAATCTGCATTTTCGATGAAAGACATGGGTGAGGCTCAATACATCTTGGGAATCAAGATATATCGAGATAGACCCCGTAGACTCATTGGCCTCAGTCAACGTGCATACATTGACAAGGTCTTGGAAAGGTTCAAGATGAACAACTCCAAAAAGGGCAGTGTGCCAATGAGTATAGGTGTGCAACTCAAGAAGTCTCAACGTGCGCAATCACGTAAGGACTTAGAGTACATGAAGGATGTCCCTTATGCTTCGGCAATTGGGTCGATCATGTACGCGATGACTTGCACAAGACCAGATGTCTCGTATGCTCTAAGTGTGACAAGTCGTCACCAATCCAACGCAGGTCCTGAGCATTGGACTGCGGTCAAGAATATCCTAAAGTACCTTAACCGGACTAAGGATAAGATTCTTGTTTATGGAGGACAAAGGGAATTGATAGCTGAAGGTTACTCGGATGCGAGTTTCATGAGTGATCCAGACGATAGAAGGTCGCAATCAGGATACGTCTTCCTTCTGAATGGTGGAGCTGTGAGTTGGCGTAGCTGGAAGCAAACCACTACGGCCGATTCAACCACTGCTTCAGAAGTAATGGCTGTCGCTGAAGCGAGCAAGGAAGGAGTGTGGATCAAGAAGTTCCTTGAAGAGCTTGGAGTAGTTCCCACAAGCGAGGGACCCATCGAGCTATTTTGCGATAATAGTGCATCTATCTCGCAAATCAAGGATCCTAGATCACACCACAAAGTGAAGTACATGGATCGTAAGTACTTCGTGACACGTGACCTCATCGACGAAGGCAAAATAAATCTGTTATGGGTGGACACCAACAGCAACACAGCTGATCCATTCACAAAACCCTTATCCCAAGCCAAGGGCGAAATGCATTTCGAGTCCATGGGATTGAGGAACCATGTAGATTGGCTTGATGATTGATATGTAATGGGGTTTGCCCTAGTTATTATTGTTTTATGCATTGAGTATGTATGAGAAAGAAAACTTTAATAACAAGTGGGAGATTGAAGGGAATGTGTTCTAAAAGTTTTACTTTTAAATGCCAATTATTATGAATTGAATGAGAAATCGTTTTGTTCCTTGTTTATGTTATTCGTCTTTTGGAAGTGTTAAGGAAGAGGCTCTTGGTCCTTAACCGTAGAGCTCTAAAAGATATTGGTTTACATAAAACAAAAGATATTCGCAATCATGGTAATTAACATGGAACATTAATTACCGAGTTAAGATTGTCGTGTTGGTCATAGATCATTGTAGCTCTACAAGTGAGTGATAACACGGGTATGCAAAAAGAGGAAAATATTACTTTTGTATACTGAATAGACCTAATAAGTAAAATATTATAAGAAATGTGTTTCTGTGTCATTAATATTTTACTGTGTCTTTGGTCCTTTGATATGAGACTTATATCCGATCGCTTAAGGAGTTCTTAATTAGATTGGTGTCTTGAGCTATCGATGAGTGTAGTGTAAAGGCATTAGTTGGTTAAGTACAACTTTTGTTGGAGAAGATAGTTAGTCAAAAGACTATCATTGCCCCTCTTAATTGAGTGATGATATTAGTGGGCCCCTTGATAAAGCAAAGTTATAATGTGCACAATGTGATTTGAGTTAAGTCACATATTTATAACTAGCTTAAAGAGATCAAGAAATGAATACTAAGACAAAGATGACACAATACTACTTTGTGTGTATTCTTAATATCATGAGGCAAGGGACGGACACAAGTGGTGCACTCCATCACTAAATGGATCGGGTTTTGGTTCGAGTGGAATTAAGACATCTAACTAATTGGGAGCTATAATGTGTAGCTAGATACCGCTTATAGCTTGTGATATTAAGCTCTTAATATCACTGCCAACTTAGTTTAGATCCTCCCATAGGTCACACCGCAAAAACCGTGAAATAAGAAGCTTGATTTTTTGTTCATATGATGTGTCGGGTTTCTCATAGAAAATATGACACATGTGGTGAACGAGTAAAATCAATTATGTTGTATACATAACATAATTAGAATCATGATAAATTCATATGAGATGCATATATTATGGGGTGCAATAATTTATTGTTGCATAGGATAATATATTGCATAAGTTGTAAATTTGCTAAAACCCCAAGTTCAAATTTTGTTGGAAATAAATCCAAAATTTGAAATAGGCAAAATCGGGTAGAAGTTCGGTAATCCGTTGAGGTTTGGTCGACCGAAGGATCTATGGATCGGTCAACCGAACGTGGAACGGATAATCGTAATTGATTGACCGAACTTGACCAAAGTGCCTGGAACTTTGGTACGGTGTACCGAACCAGAAACGGTCGACCGAACAATGTCAAGTTCCGATATTTTCGGTTAACCGAATAGCACTCGGTCTTACACGTGAATGGGTCCGATCGGTTAAGGAGAATTTTTCCCCTTAAGATTCGGTCATCCGCCACGTACTCGGTTAAACGATCGTGACAAATTCGGTTAACCGAGTGGGACTCGGTAAACTGAACAGCGGTCGATTTTCTGCCTTTGATTATTAAGAGATTAATTTGATCGATGGTTGGATTAGCTCCAAATTTGGTCAAACATTTTATGGGTGCATATAATGTATTATGGAATTAGTTTGTGAGAGAAATTGTCATAAAACCGTGGCTAAAGAATAGCCATGATTAAGAGTAAGATTGGAACCTATAAATAGGTCCTTATTCTCCCTAATTGTGACACACAATTCAGAAATTATTTTCTCTCCTAATTCACTACTAAAACCCACGAAAATTCTCTTAGTTTTCTAAGTCTTTGGAAGGAGAAATCTCAGAGGCTAAGGAAGGGGTTTGTAGCTAGATTCTAAGCTTGTTTGGAGATCGATTGGCTAGCTTCTTTCTCTCCAACCTTGTTTAGGGTTTCGGTGAACACTCGGAGGCACCCGGCGCGGCGAGAAGCATCCCCAACGTCTCCGAATCTTCAAGAAGTTTTTGAGAACTTCTAGGTATGAATTTCGGAGCCCTTGTTTGTTTTAATAGAGTTTTGAAACTAGATGTTAAAACAAACCGATGCATGCATGAAATAAATCAAAGAAAATTGTAATTGATCCTTATTATACATAAAAATTTCGAAAATATATATGTATAATTAAACATGAAATCCAACATCATGCGCACCCAGCAGCGCACGCATTTGGATACTCCAATTGTCGTAGTTGCCTTTCGACAATCGAGGCAACGACGCATGACCAAACGAGGTCATTCCCGAGCTTCCCATCGGACGAGGCTCTGATACCAGATGTTGGAGGACGGGAGGAGGACGGGGAGCTACTGATCAACCCACCACAGGAGATTACCCGTCTCCTGGGCTACAGGGACCGCTGATTGGCGGTCCCCAACCGCCAATTGGCGGTCTAAAAGGCGCGCCTCGTGTGCTGCCTTAGACCACCCTGATCACCATTCATTTTGCCTTCTTTTGATTCCACTAGATCCATTCTTGATCTATGTTACTGGGGGGGCACAAAGGAAAGAAGGTGGCTCTCTACTCACAAAGCAAAAAGACCGATTTTGCAATGCACACTCTTCTTCTTCTTTCTACTCACATACTCACTCTTTTCTCACACAATTTCGTGGCTCAACTTCTAATGCTTGATATATGTTGTTGTTGTGTTACAAATGATGAATTCTAGTGCTTTATATAGACACTTACATGACCCTACAACTTCCAAACATAAAGACTACATAAACATGATCATTGAAGATCATTACACCCTCTACTTAAATTGCATACATAATTAGGACGAAAATTACTCAAAAAATGAAAAGACTCTTGTCTCTTCCACTCCCTTAACCTTTTGTCTTCTCATGTGTTGACTCATCTCCTCCTTGATGTGTCATCAAGCACTGATGATGTGGCGGGTGACTAGGACGCCACATAGGATTAAGTCGCCACATAGGATTAAGTTCAATTCTCAATACTTCTCATGCAAAACCCGTTAGCACCCTAAACCTCCTCTAATCAAAGTTTGGGATTTTACACGTATGTTTGGAATGACTGGCTGACAGGCATCTGAGAGAAAGAAGATGCAAATAGCTTGGTGACATCACATCCACCCCATCCAGAATTATACTGGCATCTTCTTCTCGTCTGATGATAACTCACCAGCAAAAAACATTGTTCAATTCGTACCAATGGCACCCCAATCCAAAATTCACCGAATGCAATCATTTTTAGGGTTAATTACAGTTTGCCCTATGAACTATGTCTTGATATCACTTTGCCCCCCTGAAGTTTCAAAGTTAACAGTTACCTCCCTTGAACTTTAATTTTGTAACACTTTGCTCCATTGAATTTCAAAAACTCATTATTTAACACACATTCAACGTTTTTTCCTAATTTTTTTGTTGTATCCCTAATACACTCATAAACCTATATTTACGTGAAAGTTTGGATCGAAACAGATGTCGGATATAGTTGGAATTTGGGTCAGATTGACACTCAATTCGACCCAAATTCCAACCATACCCGACCTCCGTTTCGATCTAAACTTTCACGTAAATATAGGTTTAGGAGTGTATTATGGATAAAAAAATTTAGAAAAAAACGTTGAATGTGTGTTAAATAATGAGTTTTTGAAGTTCAAGGGGGCAAAATATTACAAAATTAAAGTTCAGGGGAGGTAACTGTTAACTTTGAAACTTCAGGGGGGCAAAGTGATACCAAGACATAGTTTAGGGGGGCAAATTGTAATTAACTTTTTTTATTTAAAGAAAGAGGCAATTCTTTGAGTATTTCAGAATCGACCGTGATACACGGAGGTACGCGTCGTGGAAGTTTCTGACGTGATCAGTACAATCAGTCGTAAAGTTAGCAAAAGTCAAATGTGTTTTTCTTTCTAAATTTAATTAAATAACAAGTTTATTTTGTGTCACATGCAACTTTACTTTCCTAATGTAACATTTGGTTTCCCAATACAACATTTAGTTTTCCCATGTAATATTTGGTTTCCCCACGCAATATTTAATTTCCCCTTGAATAGACCAACAAGTTAAAATGGACAGACTCACAGTTTAAAATGGACAGACTCACACCTTAAAATGGACAGACCCACACCTTAAACTGAACAGACCCACACCTTAAAATGGACATATCCACAACTTAAACTAGACAGACCCACAACTTAAACTAGACATACCCAAACCTTAATTTGGACAAACTCGCACCTAAATCTGAACACACCTACAACTTAAACTGAACATACTCACACCTTAATATGGACAAACTCACACCTTAACATGCACATACCAACAACTTAAACTGGACAGACACACCCCTTAATCTGGACAGACTCACACTTAATCTGGACAGACCTACAACTTAAACTGGACAGACTCACACCTTAAACTGGACAGACCTACAACTTAAACTGGAAAGATACACACCTTAAAATAGACAGACTTATAACTTAAAATGGGCAAACACACACCTTAAAATGAACAGACTCACACCTTAAAATGAACATACTTAAACCTTAAAATAGATAGACGCACAACTTAAAATGAACAGAAACACAACTTAAAATGAACATACTCACAACTTAAATTGTACATACCCACAACTTAAAATGGACAGACATTTGTCCATTTGAAGTTGTAGTTATGCCCATTTCAAGTTGTGAGTATGTCCAATTTAAGTTGCAAGTCTGTCCAGATTAAGGTGTGGGTATGTCCTGTTTAAGTTGTGGGTCTGTCCAGATTAAGGTGTGAGTCTGTCCAGATTAATGTTTAGGTCTGTCTAGTTTAAGTTGTGGGTCTATCCAGATTAAGATGTGCGTCTGTCCAGATTAAGATTTGAATATGTTCAGATTAAGGTGTGGGTCTGTTCAGTTTAAGTTGTGAGTCTTTCCATTTTAAGTTGTAAGTCTGTCCAAAGTGTAGATCTATCCATTTTAACATGTGGGTCTCCATGGGGAAATTAAATATCACATGGGGAGTCAAAAGTTGCATTGAGAAACTAAATGTTGCATTGGAAAACCAAACGTTGCATGGGGAAAGTAAGGTTGCACGTGACACAAAATAAATATGTTTTTTAATTAATCTCAGAAAGTAAAAGACATTTAAGTTTTGCTGACTGTACTGACCACGTCAAAAACGTCTGGAACGTTAGCGTCTGTTAATCGTTTTGCTTTCGGAATAGTCGTCATGTAACTCTACTTCTTGTTCAGATTTACAATGTATTTGCTTAAAACAACAAAACTTGTGTACACCTGCTAATGATTGAGCTATACCACAACAAAACATTTGTCTTATAGCACATTAAAAACTCGAAGCTGAAACTCAGGTATCAAGGGAGTTGCAAACATAACGTAGTGACAACATCCAAACAATTGTACAAAAACATACAGAAACAAAATAACAGGAATAGAAGTTAGCATGCATGGCAAAAACATTGTTTAATGGTGAATATTGTTTCAACATAGATGCACGAGTATGAATCACAGCAATGTCATTTTTACTAATCCACGGTCTGTGATTCACTAGTAAGACAATGAAACAACATGATAAACAAAAAAAGCAAGCCTGCTTTTGCCTTTTTTTGTTAAATCTTAATCACATGCCAACAAGTTCAGAAGAAACCTATTTTTCCTATCTTAAATTCAAAATATGTTAGCAGTTCAGCAAGGTAGATTCGAGTGAGAAACTCCCGATTATCCTACAAGCCAAAACAGCACAGAATCCCTCCCAATCTTCAAATTCTTCAACTATATGTCTTAGAAATAGATAACCTACTGCATTTGTGTGCTGCAGAAGGAAACAAGATACCAAATATCAAGGATTCAAATTGTGAGGAAATTATAGCAGTGATTTAACACAGAGTAAAGTAAGATCTTTACTCAGAGGGCCACGGATGCAAGACTATCCCATTTTCCAAATTTTTCAGTGTTTCCGTCCCTGATGAACAGAAAACAGGGGTAACATTATGTTAAGTTGATTAAAAGTAAAGGGTTTGCTAACAGGATCATCATTTAGTACTCAATAACAACTTAGGGTCAATTAGCAAAAAGCATTGGCTCAGAGCAAAATACAAACTGCGAAATGAATTAAAACATTTACCTATTAGAAGAAAAAAAACCAAAGGCCGAGGTGTATTACTAAACCATCAAATGGGAAGTTACTAGAGCTACACTACAATATAAGATTCCCGAAGACAACCAAATCATCAAAAATTGAACTTCAATGTTGTAAACTACTCATGTAGGGAGGACGACTTTGAACTACAATCACTTGTTGATATGAGTGGTGTACGGGGTACACTTTAAGCAGGAAAAGACAATAAAAGATTTCAAAAGATTAGGCAGTTTACATAAATCCTGGGATTAGCCAGATTGTGACATGGTTGGTTACAGTATCAAAAAGTTGTTATGGCCAACCTAAAGTGGGTTTCAAAATAAAGGTTCTAATCAAGCTCATCAATCCAATAACATTTTTTTCCTTCCACACAATTAAGTATTTGTAGCATTCCTCAACATAACTCCGCAGTTCTGATTACAAAAAATAAAAAGAAATAAAACTGACTTTTGCAAATAGTTCTATGGAATCTAGTAGAAGCCACCAATCCCCGAAAAACTTAGAAAGTGAAAAATTATTGTTATTCATCTATTTTGTACAGGGTAGCTCAAATACCTGCTATCCTCCTCCTCGTCTTATTTCCTAAGTTCTTCTGTAACTCAAGTCTCACTCATACCACAAGCTATTCTATTTGTATATTCAATTCCAAAGAACATATTGAACATAAGGGTTTCTGACAATCGAAAAACATCCTATATACGAATAATTTATTAAATACAAATATAGCATTATTGGTCGGTTTGTATTTTAAGGGCATAGGAGCAAATTAAGCATGTGACAACGAACAAGGTCCACCAAAATCTACATTTAGATATTTCAGTAAGTGATATGTTTCAAAAACTACGGAAGCAAAAACTAATTGCTACATTGAGAGATAGATAGATCATAATCAGTAACTCGGACTTAAATTGTTAGATCCCTAACCTAGGGTTAGTGGACTAATGATGTTTAAAGTGTGGTTTGCATGGGGAAGTGAGTGTGCAAGAGTTGCATGGGAAGGTGAAGGGTTGAGTTACTGTAGCATCCGAGTTTTAAATAAGGCTCTTCTCTCTTCTTCTTCTTCTTTCATCTCCTTCCTCATTTCTTCTTCCTTCATTCTCACCAAACACACACCTTCTTCCTCAGTCGCTCAAGCTCAGGCAGAGGAGGCTGCGTCGGCGTGAGGTGTGAGGCGGTCCAGGCGGGAGAGGTGCGGAGTTGAGCGCACGAGGAGATCACCGGAGGCGGCGTGCTCGAGCGGTGCTCCGGCTTTGTTCGTCGTTCTCGTGAGGTATGCCGCTCTCTAGTGTGGTTTTGTTGTTGACACTCATGAGAAGGTCGTGTTGGTCGGTCGGAGGAGGTCGGAGGCCTCTCCGACGTCGCGTTTGGGCGAAGAAACCTCGGCTGGCGCGAGGTTGAAGACGACCAGACGGTCGACCGACCCTTGGGCGGTCGACCGAATGCATGTGTTTATTTACTGCCTGTTGCGTTTCGGTCGACCGAGTCCTTGTGTTCGGTCGACCGGAACTTAAATATATTGGATTTTATATGCATGTGGTTCGACCGTGGTATATGTTCGGTCGACCGTTATATGACGTAGAAATATAGGTTGACCCTAACTGTTGTCAGTCGACCGAGACCCCTGAGTCGGTCGACCGATGGATTAAAAGAATGAAAATGTTGTACTGTTAGTTTTCGGTCGACCGGGACCCCTGAGTCGGTCGACCGATAGGATGTTTTGAATGTTGACCAAACTCCGGATTTTGACTTCGTTCGGTCGACCAGTTTTAGACCTTCGGTAGACCGTTGGGGGGATTGTGTTCTGTGCGCAGCGGTAGACCGTGTTAGGGACGGTCGACCGATTCCTTTCTGGAAACGGTCGACCGAATCACCTCTTACGGTCGACCGTTTGGGCCCAGGACAGAATTCCTGGTTCCCTTTTTGAACGCCAACTTTGTCCACGGAAACCCGTGTCCTCGCCTTGTGCGTGAGCCGGTAGGTGACGGTGGGCGCGTGATGCGTGCCTGCCCAGGGACCGCCATTGGGAAGAGTGTGGGTGTTCGGGACGCGTCACCTCCATGTATGGACAGTGACTTTTGAGATGATTGTTGGCACTTTGTAGTATAGCAGGCCTGAGGGATCGTGGATGCTTTGTGCGGGCACGCAACTGGCGTTGGGTGAGGTGACTACCGGCCCACGGGCTACGGAGGTCGCTGCCCTGCTTTTATAGCGGCACGGTTGGTGTTTGCGGCTCGAGGAGCCTGATGACCTGGTAGACTTCGGTCTGGACCCGTCTGATGCTGTGCCGGACGTTGTGATGGACCACCGATGTTGTGCCGGTGATGCCGCCGAGGTTGTGCCAGCGATGTTGATTGTTGGGCCGAGGCTGTGCCGGCTTTGTTGTTTTCCTCGGCTGGGCACCTACCGAGATGTTGTTGTTATACCTTCCGGGCGACGGCCCCGTTGGTCCATGTGGCTACGACCACTGAGATTTGCAGATCTATATTCTATCGGCGCGCAGGCGTGACAGAGGCTCCCTGCCGAACCCTTGAGTAGTGTAGCTGCGTGTAGGGGGTGCGATGTTGCGTGCTGTAAGACTGCATGTGCCTGCAGTAGGTCTCCTCGGGAGACTCATTGTTGATTGTCAGACTGATGTCCTGTTTTACCCTTCGGGGGAACTGTTTTCCATTTCTGTCGATGACATGACATGCTACTAGTATGATAGGTTCATTGTGTAATGCATGCATATATAGGTGAGTTGGCATACGGGGTTTCCTTCTGGAAACTCAGGCATTGTTGTTATATATTTTCAGGACCGCAGTAGGTCCAGTGGGGTGGTGATCGGCGGGCGCGCGCGTTTGGAGTCGGATCCTCTAGTCAGACCACTGAGGTCCACATGATTACGTTTATCTTCCCTTGTCGTTTTGTTGTAATCATGTATTCTTTTTGGCAAACTCTGATGTATTATGGTGCACCGCTTAATTGTTTATGAGAAGTAACAGTTCCGCCTTGATTATTGTGCTCTTTGTCTTGATTATGAATTTTTAAATTTTCCGCTGTTTCGGGACGTTACATAAATATTTTTAAACGTAATTCTGATTCTTACAAAACAGAAATCGATATTTTGTTGCTAAAAATAATTAGTCATTTCCATACGTTGTTCATTATTTTGATTCATTCCATTGACTATAACAACATTGTCGATACACGGGAATCAACACAAACAAGAAAGGAATTAAAACACGACATCTAAAGCACTCAAACAAGCAAACATTAATTCTTACCTAACTGGCACACCCTTAAGTGATATTATGCTGCAGGCATGAGGAATTGTTTGTTGTCTGCAGAACAACATAATGCTTTTGTACACTTTTCCATGGATCCTATGCTCACGAAGTATATCCTTGCCACGATCGTAAGACATAAATTGTAACATCCCGAAATAGCGGAAGAAATTTTTCAAATTTAAAACACAAACATACGACCGTCAACGGTCAACAATGGCACGATATCGGAAAAGTCAACAGAATATATATATAAAATATCTCCACATGGAAGTCATAATACAGAGTGTCAAAAGAGCGATTACATGTCTAATACATAACTACTGTAATCACTACCTCTACAAAAAAACTAAGAAGACAGGACCCGATCCCGGAGGCACTCCCCTCGGTCACCACCAACCTAAGACCGTCTGCTCCCTGAAAATGAAACATAAAATCTGCCTGAGTTCCCGAAAGGAACCCCGTATGCCAACATCTCCTACATATACAGAAATACAGATGAAAAAGCCAAGAATGGTCATGCAATGCAATCCGCCTCGGGCCCAATGAATGCCCCAACCGCCACGGACCATCTCCCAGCCGCACACAGGGGCATGGAAAACATCCCCCACCCTGCCAATCCAGGCCCACACGAGGGGGTCTCGGCTCTCCTCCACAGGGAAAGTGCATCCCCTTCCCCACCAGGGAAGAAGGCATCTACCACCCACACAGGCATGGCAGACATCCCTCTGCCGCACCAGCATCCACGAGGGGTCCAACAGAAATACGCTCTCGTCGTAGGTGAAATCCGTAGCTCCGAGGTCCGGTGATCGACCGTGGGCTCGGCAGCCGGTAGTCGCCTCTGCTCGACGTCACGTATGTGGATAAATCCACCAAGGAAAGATAATTCGACCGACCAGTCGAACAAGGTCAAATCTATCGGTCGACCGTTTGGAAGGTCTACGCTATACGTTTTATATACATATATATCATGTCGGTCGAACCAGGGTCCGTTCAACCGATAAGGAAAACTGCATGAATCCTGCCCACTGCATTCGGTCGACCGAAACTCTTTCGGTCAACCGGATCAACAGGCACTTCACTACAGGAAAACTGCACGCGGTCGGTCGACCGGATCTAGAGCGGTCGACCGTTTAGATGGTCAACGCTATTGACCGACTTTGCGCAGTTCGGTCGACCGAGACACACACTCGGTCGGCCGAAGGTCTGTCTACCGGAATCGGTCGACCGAACAACCACCGGTCGACCGGACTAATATAACCCTTATAAAATATTCCCGCTAAAATTTGGCATAAACGGTCGACCGTCACACAGACGTCGTTCGACCGTTTTCGGGCAGCAAGTTATTTTTATAAAATATCGGTCGACCGAAACACTACAATATCGCCACTGAACATGCATTATTTAGACGCTGTTCGGTCGACCGAGACACACAACGGTCGACCGAACCAGTCGTCTTCAACCTCGGTTCAGTGGTTTACACCGGGGAAAACGGCACCAACGCCGCCCCCTACACTCCCACACCTCTTGGGGAGTTACTATGAAGACTTGGCATACCTTTCACCGTGAAGAAGACGTGTGTGGCGAGCTCCTCCTCCTCCGGCGTCGCTTCTAGCTTCTTCTTCTCGAGCTCCCTCCTACGGCGCCTCTCCTCCGCGTCGCCGGTGCTCAAGCTCTCCTCCTGGTCCGCCGGAAGCAAGGGAAGGGTGAGGTTTGGGTGGAAAACACGAATGGCAACAAGAGGTGCAAATGGGTGAGTTTTTGGTTTTTAAAACAAAACCTAATACCTTACCCATACCTCCCTCCATACCTCCCATACCCCCACACTCCACCCCATACCTCTCTCTCTCTCTCTCTCTCACTTCACGTCTTTACAATCCACCCTCCTTAAAAGGATTTCGCCCCGAAATCAGAAAGGTAACTTACCAAACAGCTCTGGATACTGCTTCCGAACTTCCTCCTCGATCTCCCAGGTGGCCTCGCGCTCACTGTGATGCTGCCATCTGACCTTAACCATCAGAATGGTCCTCCTCCTGAGCTGATGGTCCATCCGATCGATGATCTCAACTGGCCTCTCCTCAAGTGACAAGTCCTGCCGGATCTCAGGCACTGCAATCTCTATCACATGTGTCGGGTCCGCAACGTAGTTCCTCAACATAGAAACATGGAAGACGTTGTGAAGGCCAACGAACTGTGGTGGCAAAGCAACTCTGTAGGCGACCTCCCCGACACGGTCCAAGATCTCAAAAGGTCCAACATACCTCAGACTGAGCTTCCCCTTCTTTCCGAACCTCATCACTCCCCGAGCTGGTGAAATCTTCAGGAAGACGTGATCTCCAACCTCGAATCTCAAAGTCCGTCTGCGTCGGTCAGCATAACTCTTCTGTCTGCTCTGTGCTGTAGCCAACCTCCTCCTGATCAGGTCAACCTTCTCTGCGTACATCTGCACAAGCTCTGGACACACTAACTGCCTCTCGCCTACGTCACTCCAGCATACCGGCGATCTGCACGGCCTCCCGTACAACGCCTCATACGGTGCCATCCCAATACTAGCATGGTAGCTGTTGTTGTAGGCAAACTCGATCAGAGGTAGATGCTCATCCCAGTGTCCAGCCCAGTCCAGCGTGCAAGCCCTCAGCATATCCTCCAAAGTCTGGATAGTCCTCTCTGACTGACCGTCTGTCTGCGGGTGAAAAGCTGTACTGAACCTCAGACGTGTCCCCAGTGCCTGCTGCAGACTCCCCCAAAATCTGGATGTGAATCTCGGATCTCTGTCAGAGATGATGCTCACCGGTACACCGTGCAATCTGACGATCTCCTCTACATACAACTTCGCCAGACTCTCCAAAGGCAAGGTGGTCCTGATGGCCAGAAAGTGCGCCGACTTGGTCAGTCTATCGACTATCACCCAAATCGCGTCATGGAACCGCCTCGTCTTCGGTAGCCCCGTAACGAAGTCCATCGTCACGTGTTCCCACTTCCACTCTGGAAGCTCGATACTCTACATAGGCCCAGCTGGCCTCTGGTGCTCGATCTTCACCTGCTGACAGACCAAACACCGACTCACGAACTCTGCAATGTCCTTCTTCATGCCTCTCCACCAGAAGTTCCGCTGCAGGTCCTTATACATCTTCGTGCTCCCTGGATGGATGGTGTATTTCGCTCTGTGTGCCTCCTCCACGATGTCATCTCTCATGCCATCAACCCTCGGCACCCAGATCCACGCTCTGAATCTCAGACCTCCATCGACCCCACCACTGAAATCTGACCCCTCTCTGGCAGTCAACTCCAGCAAACTGGCCAACTCATCATCCTCATGCTGCGCCTGTACTACCTGTGAAACGGTCTGTGGCTCTACCCACAACCCAGCTAACACCGCTCCCTCTGAGTCCCCAGTGAACGACCTCCACTCTGCCAATGACTCAAGCAGTCTCCACTCCTGAAGGCACATGCCAGCAACTGATAGCTCCACTCTCCTACTCAAGGCGTCTGCAACTGAATTCGCCTTCCCCGGGTGGTAGGAGATGGTGAAATCGTAGTCCTTAATAAACTCCAACCAACGGCGCTGTCTCATATTCAACTCCTTCTGGGAGAAGAGGTACTTCAGACTCTGGTGGTCGGTGAATACCTCGAACTGCTCTCCATACAGGTAGTGTCTCCAGGTCTTCAGTGCGTGCACAACGGCTGCCAACTCCAAGTCATGCGTCGGGTAATTCCTCTCATGAGTCTTCAGCTGCCTCGAAGCGTATGCAATCACCCTCCCGTGCTGCATCAACACGCAACCCAAACCAATGCCAGACGCATCACTGTAGACCACAAAACCTCCTGTGCCGCTCGGCAGCGTCAAAACTGGAGCTGTCGTCAATCGTCTCTTCAGCTCCTGAAAGCTGTCCTCGCACTTCTGGGACCAAACAAAAGTGACTCCCTTCTGCGTCAGGGCAGTCAGAGGTGCAGCTAACCTCGAGAAGTCTTTGATGAAGCGACGGTAATAACCCGCCAACCCAACAAAGCTTCTGATCTCCGTCACGCTCGTAGGGGCTCTCCACTCAGTCACTGCCTCTACCTTCACCGGATCCACTGAAATACCCTCTGCAGAAACGATGTGACCCAGAAATGCGACTCTGTCCAACCAGAATTCGCATTTCGAAAACTTAGCATACAACCTCTGGTCTCTCAAAATGCTAAGTACTATCCGCAGGTGCTCTCTGTGCTGCTCCACATCAGGTGAGTAAATCAGGATATCATCCACAAAGACAACGACACAACTATCCAAGTACTGCCTGAACGTCCGGTTCATCAGATCCATGAAAGCTGCCGGAGCGTTCGTCAACTCAAAAGGCATCACCAAAAACTCATAGTGCCCATATCTGGTCCTGAATGCTGTCTTTTGGACATCCTCCTCTCGGATCCTCAGCTGATGGTATCCTGAGCGTAGGTCTATCTTAGAGAAGACCTTTCGCTGACTGCAACTGATCGAACATGTCCTCAAGACAATCGAAACAGCCTCCCCGACTCCACCTACTACCCTTCTACGGAAATTAAAAAACATGACGACCTTGCAGTCCCCCGTGGAGGGGTCAAAGCTGAAGTCGGTGATGTGTTCCTCCCTGAAAACGTGAGGCCACTGGGGGTTGGGTGGGACGGTTAAGTGCTCGCCCAACACCGGATTGCAGAGGTAGAGCCAACAAGGCAGATGATTCCGTTGCAGGATGCGGCAATGTTGTTTTCGAGTTTGGAGCGGTGGTAGTCTGGGCAGAGAGGGAGGAGGTGGGGTTTGCGGTCATTGGGGTCGAAAAGGAAGATGTTCGATTTCGATTTCTGGCTGAGGTCGAAAAAGTGGAAGATTAGCGAAGGTTTGTTGTTGCGTGAGAAGTGTGCGATTGCGAAGGAGTGGGTGTTTATGATTGAGTTCCAGAGTTTGCAGACGTACTTGGCTTTGGATAAGGATTTTATTGAGAGGTGAGAGAGGATGTCGGAGATTATATCCAACGGCAGGTTTTCCATTGGCGACAGTATGTTGGAATCATTGCGTTTCCGCTTGGGGTTGTTGGAATTGGAATCCATCGCCGGGAAGAAGATGGGAAGGTGATAAAACCCTAACCGTTTTATTGTTACCCTAAACGGTTAATTGGTGTTGGTGGCAGCAAAGAATGGGTTTAAATAGTGGAGGGCAAATTAGGTGCAAGAGCCCCCAATAATCCAAATATAGTGAATTAGGAATACTTTTATTTTATTTATTTCTTATATTTTTAGGGACTTTTAATAAAATATTATATCAATTGCATATTCTGAAATTGTTTAAAATAGAATTGCAAAAAACCAATTCAAATTTAAAACTGATTTCACTGAGTTACTAGTATAAAAAAACCAACGACAGTGTGACACGGTTCTTACAAATAGATAAAATTATGTTACATGTCTAATGCAATTATTATATAAAAAAATAAGGATTTTTTTTTTCAAAATAATAAAAAAAATAAAAAATTGTAAAAATATGCACTTCAGAAACTTAATTGGCAAAATATGCACATTGAAAAACAACACCTAAGATACCGTTTTCATTAAGTAAAAATGGTATCTTCAATGCCGTTTTTCAACTAAGTAAAAAACGACATTGTTAGTGCCGTTTTTCACTTGGTAAAAAACGTCACTAGTAGTGTCGTTTTTCACTTAGTTAAAAACGGCAGTACTGGTGCCGTTTTTACCATATATAAAAACAACATCCGAGATGCCGTTTTTAACCCTAAGGCCTCCTTTTCTCCAATCTTCCCAAATAGTTTTGTGTTTTTTCCTCTCACTCTCTCCTGCGATTTCAGGTATTTTTACATCATTTTTTGTTAAGATTTTGCCTTATTAGTTTGTATTTATGTACATTTGATTGGTTTGGTTAGGATGTGTGTGGATTGTTTGATTTGAATTGGATTCGATTGATTGATATTTGGTTGATGAGTTTACCATACTTTGTTTAATTAATCTTGTGTGGATGATGTTATATTGTTATGATTATTAATCTTGTGCGGATTTGATTAATAGATCAATTAATCTCAGAAGTCCAAATTTAATAAATTTACATTGTTTGGTGAGTTTCGCATTGTGTGGATTTGTGTTAAACCAATTAAATTGAATGATCAATGTTGTAGTTGTTGAAATTAGATTGATTGTGGATAATGTATTGAATTTGTTTGGATTGTATTATTTGAACTGAATAGTATGTAATATTATTTTTTGTTAATTATGTTTTACAGTTTCCAAAATGTCAACTTCACATGATTGTCACGGTTATGTTGACCTTTCAGTGTTAGTACTACAGAAAGATCATAGATCATCTTCGATTCTTGAAAATGTAAGTGTTATGATTTTTAAATTTTAATTTTTGTGTATCGGTATTTATGATTGAGTTCCAGAGTTTGCAGACGTACTTGGCTTTGGATAAGGATTTTATTGGGAGGCGAGAGAGGATGTCGGAGATCATATCCAACGGCAGGTTTTCCATTGGCGACGGTATGTTGGAATCATTGCGTTTCCGCTTGGGGTTGTTGGAATTGGAATCCATCGCCGGGAAGAAGATGGGAAGGTGATAAAACCCTAACCGTTTTATTGTTACCCTAAACGGTTAATTGGTGTTGGTGGCAGCAAAGAATGGGTTTAAATAGTGGAGGGCAAATTAGGTGCAATAGCCCCCAATAATCCAAATATAGTGAATTAGGAATAGTTTTATTTTATTTATTTATTGTATTTTTAGGGACTTTTAATAAAACATTATATCAATTGCATATTCTGATTTTTTTTAAAATAGAATTGCAAAAAACCAATTCAAATTTAAACTGGTTTCACTGAGCTACTAGTATAAAAAAACCAGTGACAGTGTGACACGGTTCTTACAAATAGATAAAACTATGTTACATGTCTAATGCAATTATTATAAAAAAAACAAAATCAGGTGAAATTTACAACTGGTTTAACTGAGAAAAAAAATTTGGTTCAAGAACTAGTCAGCGGGACTTAGACCCCGTTTGGATGCTACTCCCCCGTAGTAGCTCCCCCATGAAACCAACTTCTTGAAAACTCAAGAGCAGAAGCTGCTCCTCCCCCTCAATTCGGGGAGTCGTTTGGGTGTCTCACCCAACAGCTCCTCCATCCATGTCTTGTCCCGATAAAATCCCCGAAATGCCCTCCGAAATGTATGGTTTAGGGTGGTTCCTTCAATCCCAAGGCAACCCTCTCTCCCTCGCCATCCTCCCCTTTCTCTCCCGTCATGCTCCCCCAAATCTCGATCTACCACCACCAAGATTAACATGGCTGACCCATCTACCCACACTGAACCACCATCGGTAATGCCCTTTTGCTTTTGTGGGATCCCGACAAAGACTTGGGAAAGGGTTGAAGAAGGCCGACCAATCAAGTTGTATTACGAGTGCAGTCGCGACATGGTGAGTTGGAAACCTGATTTGAACTTCCATTTATGTAGAGATTGATGTACTTTAGAAGTTCGTATTTTGCGTTTCAGCTGGATAACACAAGATGCCATTACATGTTGCCTGAAGAAGTAGTGGTGGCCACCATTGGTGGTGTTGTGCGTGACATTGCTGACCAGATTGAAAAAGTAGAGAAGTCCCTATTGGGGACAATTGAGCAAGTGATGGAGCGTATTGTTCAGAGAGTGGTCAAACAGATCAAAGAGGAGGCCGCAACACCCACCCCGAACCCCCCTCCATGTGGTAATCGTTTCACCAACAATGATAATGATAATGACTTCGCATGTCTTACGATAATGATTTGGTATTACTCTAAAGTATTTTTTTGATTTTGGCCCAAGAAAATACAATTACATGTTTAACATATGTCAAGTCTTACAGGTTGCAAATTGATTAACAGATAAAAAATATCAGAATGAGTGATCAATGTCCCCTTTCAACATAACTAGCCCATTCTCCACAATTTTAAAAGTGTATTAGAGAAGTTACAAGGTAGTGGAGATATCATAATTACTTAATCTGATGGTCTCTCTATTTGTAATGGTATTCATAGTTGCAGGTGTGTCTGACACTTTGTAGCCATTATGTGGCCATATCTGCCAATTTCCTAAGCATGTTCACTTAATCATCTTCTGTGCCTTCTTTGTTGACGGTGTTGAACAAAGTTTTGATTAACAAAGAAAGGCACAACATGCCTTACTGAACCCCTTTCTTCTTGAAATTTCCTGATTAAAGAAGAAACACCCACAGAAATTGAACTGCATTTTCTGTCTATCTATTCTTAATTTTTGCATCACTTACACATGTTTTACATCTTACCCAGTTTTTTAGTTTTCAGTTTTAACGGGAAGTTTTTAGTTTCCTCTTTAACTTTCTTTATAAGGATATGGTTTATTTCTTATTAGTTATTAGTAGATGGTGTGTACTTGATCGTGTTTTCATTGACATTGGATTGCAATTGGACATGTTTTGCAATTGGTTGTCTAAAGTTTGTTTTGTGACATAAGTATTTAACGGATAAATTAAAATTAGTAATTGTAATACAATAAATAATTTTATTATTTGGGTTGATTTTGAAGTTAATCGATCTGTGCAATTCTTGGATGACTTTAACAACCTGCGTATCACTGCTTGGACATCGAACTCCCCACCAACATATGAGGAAATGCTTCGAGACCATAAAAGGAGTATGCTGGAGGAAAAGGAAATAGAAAGACAATGAGAGCGCGATATGGAGGTGCATGATGCAGAGGAACCGCGAAAGGAAATGGAAGAAGGAATTTTTCGAGCGGATTGGCATGCTTCAGACGACTGCAGTGATGATTAATTGTTGAAGTCTTAATTTATATAGTCATTATTATTTAGGAAAACTCTATGTTATGGTTGGGTATAAGAATGTTTTTTTTCTAATCGTCAAACCAAAGCTTGTAAAACTTGTGTATGACTCCTTTCACATTAATGTTCATGAATATTAGGTGGTCGTCATCCCTCAAACTTGATTTGGAAAATGTGTTTTGCCTAATAAGTTTAACTTTAATGCATTAGGTAGCCCCAAAAACAAGAACATGAAGCGCAAAAGAAAATTCAAAGAGCATATGTGCATCAAGTGTGGCAACATATGTTGTGCTGAACTAGTGAAGCATTCTAGAAACAGCCACTCCGTTGCCATGCCGAGCCCAGTCCATGTTGTTAGGCCTCTTCGTGTCGTCTTCCCATTTAACATGAATGCGTCCGACCAGGGAAGTGGGGTCTAGCTGAAGAGGGATTGAATTGAAATGTGTTTTGGAGGTTTTTGAAATATGTATTTAGTCCTCTGTATTTATGGTTGACGTGTTTTTGGCGTGGATACTTGGCAAGTTTTGGTTCTTGGGTTATGCAGGATCTTACCCCGTCAACTGTAACTTTATTTACTTGCAAACATCATCCGAAGTACTGCTGCACGTGTAAATTATTTTAAATATCATGCTACTAGTTTAACACTTCATTGCTTGCACGGATGTACCTTTGTGATGTGGTCTTAATGATTTTTACATTGACTTGTATGTTGACTTAGATGAGCAAATTACCACGAAGTTAAGGTGATGCCTTTGAAAATAACTTTGCTGGAGTTATTTGTTGTGAAGTTTTGAACTTGTAACCAAACTCATCGTGTTCATAACCAATAAATATGCATGGTGGGTTTTTGCTTTAAGTTGGGACCTCTCGTCCTTGGGAATGTGCAAAACAACCAAATAACGCAAATGATCGAAACATCATTTCTTGTCCAAACTCGGTTAGAAGCATTAAAATTCAAAGGAAAAAAAGGAGTAAGATTTAAAATATCATACAACTTGTAACCAAACTCATCATGTTCAATCTCTCGGCCAAACTATTCAATTGAGGTGTCTTCGGAGGTGTCATTTAATGTCTAATACTTTGCTGCCTGCAAATCTGCAATACTCGTCAAAAGTAACAATGTATCCTCTCCCGCTTAGAGTTCTGATGTACTTCAGTTTCTCCCTGTCTATCTCTCATGCAATTGGAGTCTGAAACTACTTAACAAATCTTACACTTGATCTTTATGTTTCAAGGTATATGATGCATTGCATACATTGCATCATATGTCTTTCATTTAGATTAATTTTAGATCAATAAATGCTACTAAGGTATGTGTTTAGTCCTATTTACATAACATAGGGACCTGAATGCAAATTACCCATATCCTGAGCATAAATGCGTGCAAGAGACTCATTTCTATCATAAAGACCAAGTCAAGATTATCAGGATTCAAATGGAAGTCCATCCAAGCATAAAAGCATTCAAAGACCTAATTACAAAAAGACCAAAGACTTAAGCACAAAAGTAGCCAAGGACTTAATTGCAAAAAGCCGAGGACCCGAATGCAAATTAAAGTACCAAAATATTATTTTGGAGAAGTTCTAAAGAAAAATCAATTTGGATCTCCAAATATATGAAGGAATTAATTCGTAGCTCAAAAGAAAGGAAAGAAATCAATCCAGACGCGCAAAGGACAATTAAATCATACCATAAACACACAGGAAAAATTCGGATTAAATCAGAGCAGATATTGCGGCGAAATCGCCGCATATTACATGTATTGTGCGGCGGAAACACCGCACCCCTTGCGATCCGTGGCTCCGGATTTTGTCCAGTCGAGTCTCGACGCGTGTACTTTCCTATTTTATACTTAGGTCCCTTGTATCGGCTATAAATAGCCCCAAAACGTTGTTGTAAATGTTGGATTTCATGTTTAATTGTACATATTTATTTTTGAAACTTTTATGCACAATAAGGATCAATTTACAATTTTCTATGATTTATTTCATGCATGCATCAATTTGTTTCAATAACTAGTTTCAAAAACTTTATTAAAACAAATATGGGCTCCGAAATTCATACCTAGAAGTTCTCTAAAACTTCTTGAAGATTCGGAGACGTTGGGGATACTCCTCGCTGCGCCGGATGCCTCAGAGTATTCACCAAACTCTAAACAAGATCGGAGAGAGGGAAGCTAGTCTCTCAATCTCCGATAGGTTTTAGAATCTAATTACTAACCCCTCTTTAATTCCCTTGAGAAGATGATCTCTTAAGAACTAAAACTAAACTTAAGAATTAAGGAATTTTCGTGGTAATTATGGAGAGAGAATTTTGCATAAGAAAATAATGAATGAATTGAGGAGGTAATGATATAAACTTGTATTTATAAGTTCTCTCCAAATTACCTATTCATGTGCAACCTCTTGCCCATGATTTCATGCAGAATTCCATCTAACCATCCATTATTTAATAATAAATAATATTAGCCACGAATTAAATCAATTATGGACCAATTCCATGCATGATCTAATTAATTCTTAAATTAATTCTGCTGAAAACCGTCTGGACCGGTCGACCGTTTGGAGGTCCGGTCGACCGCTCGAACCAGGTTTCGGTCGACCGTTCAATAACTCGGTCGACCGTTCGTAACAGGAATTATTCCATCGCTATGTTCGGTCGACCGACCGATTACATTCGGTCGACCGTTCGAACAGATGAAAATTCCCTGTTATCGGTCGAGTCACATCCAGTCGACCGTGCTCGATCGGTCGACCGTTTGAGCACTGTTCTACAGACTTGTCAAATTTCGGTTTAACCCCTACAAAATTTGACATTTCGGGATTAGTAGTAAATTCACAACTTATGTAACGTATTATCCTATGCAATGATCAATCATTACACCCCATAATATTTACATCACATATGAATTTTATTTAGATTCTAATTATGTTATTAATCACAACATAATTTTGATTTTGCTTGTTCACCCCATGTGTCATATTTTCTACATGAAACCCGACACATCTTATGAACTCAAAATCCCCATTTCTTGTTTCCCAGTTTTGTGGTGTGACCTATGGGAGGATCTAAACTAAGTTGACAGTGATATTAAGAGCTTAATATCACAAGTTATAAGCGGTATCTAGCTACACATTATAGCTCCCAATTAGTTAGATGTCTTAATTCCACTTGAACCAAAACCCGATCCATTTAGTGATGGAGTGCACCACTTGTGTCCGTCCCTTGCCTCATGATATTAAGAATACACACAAAGTAGTATTGTGTCATCTTTGCATTAGTATTCATTTCTTGATCTCTTTAAGCTAGTTATAAATATGTGACTTAACTCAAATCACATTGTGCACATTATAACTTTGCTTTATCAAGGGGCCCACTAATATCATCACTCAATTAAGAGGGGCAATGATAATCTTTTGACTAGCTATCTTCTCCAACAAAAATCATATTTAACCAACTAACGCCTTTACACTACACTTATCGATAGCTTAAGACACTAGTCTAATTAAGAACTCCTTAAGCGATCGGATATAAGTCTCATATCAAAGGACCAAGGACACAGTAAAATATTAATGACACAGAAACACATTTCTATAATATTTTACTTGTTAGGTCAATTCAGTATACAAAAGTAATATTTTCCTCTTTTGTGTACCCGTGTTGTCACTCACTTGTAGAGCTACAATGATCTATGACCAACACGACAATCTTAACTCGGTAATTAATATCCCATGTTAATAACACGACAATCTACCTTTGATAATGATGACGCATCATCATTCCAACCTCCTATTGTCAAGAATTCCTATGAGAATTGCATCAAAATAGCCCTCGGCTATTTTCTCCTTTGTCTTCCATAAACAAGAACCTTATCTTTAGTCCGGTTAAGGTACTTCAGAATATTCTTGACCGCAATCCTACGATTAGGACTTGCGTTGGATTGGTGACCTCTTGTCACGTTACGAGATATTGAGTCGTGTGCAAGTCATCGTTTACATGGTCCTTCCTTTTGCCGAAGCATAAGGGATACCTTTATGTACTCCAAGTCTTTGTGTGATTGAACACATTGAGACTTCTTGAGTTGCACACCTATACTCATACTTATTGGCATATTGTCCATATCTGAATTGTTCACCCTGAACATTTCAAAGACCTTGTCAATGTATGCACGTTGACTGAAGCAAATGAGTCTTCGGGATGTATCTCAATGTATCTTGATTCTCAAGATGTGTTGAGCCTCATCTTTTTCTTTTAATTGAAATGCCGATTTTAATGAAATTTCTCGTTTGCTAATGCTAAGGTATATGATCGCTCATGAGCAATATGTCATCGACATATAAGATCAGAAGTACTACATGGCTCCCACTAATCTCCTTGTATCAACAAGGTTTTCTTTTACTTTGAATGAAGTGAATCTCTTTCACCTCTTCGTCAAAGCGTTTGTTCCAACTCCTCGATGCTTGTTTCAATCCATAAATGGATTCTCAAAACTTGCATTTCTTCTCGCTATTATTTGGATCATCAAAACCTTGAGGTTGTACCATGTACATATCCTCCTCCAAGTTCCTGTTTAAGGAACGCCATTTTGATATCCATCTTCCATATCCCACAATTGTGAAATGCGGTAATAGTGAGCACAATCCGAATAGATTTTAATATGGTAACTTCTCAAAAATTTCATCAAAGTCAATTTCTTGAATTTGAGTATAACTTTTGCTACAAGCCTTGCTTTGTAGGTTGTCAAGTTACTATCCATGTTTATCTTCCTCCTAAAAGCTCATTCATACCAAATGACATTTTCTCTTGAGGAAGGTAGATCAAGTTCCATACTTGATTACTATACATGGATTCTACTTCGGATTCTATGTCTTTTAACCATAGTTTGGAGTCTTTTCTTTCCATTGCTTCTTGGAAGGTCGAGGGATCTTTGGTATCTAGTACCATGATCTCATGAAGTCCCACATACTTATTGGGTTTCTTCCTTTGCCTCATTGACCTTCTTAGTTCTTTTGGTTCTTCTCGTGTGTCTCGAACTTCTTCCACAATTTCTTGAGGAATAGGTTCATGTTCGACTCTCGAACGCACACTAGGTGAGGATGATCGAGATTCTCTCACAATTTCTTGTAAGGATCTCTCGCTCATGCTCCCACTAACCAAATGAATCTCGGTTGGGCCTTCATGATTTTGAATGCAACATTCACATCATGATCTTGTAGAGTATCTTGAGTTTCCTCAAACTCAACTCTACTCCCACTACTTTTCTCTCTTTTTCAGAAATTCCAGAAAAAACTATATCTCTCTCTACAATCTTTCGATTGGAGGTGATATACCAAAAGTAGTATCCTCTTGTTACACGGGGACAACCTATAAAGAAACACTTATCCGCTTTTGGTTGAAGCTTGGTCGACATCAATTTCTTGATGTATACCTCACATCCCCAAATCTTGAGAAAGTCGAGCTTAGGTGTCTTTCAACTCCATAGCTCACAAGACATTTTCTCCACGGATTTGGATGGAACATTATTTAGTGAGTTTGTCATTATTTGTAGTGCATAATTCCAAAAGTAAATAGGCAATTTAGATTGACTTATTATTGATCGAACCATGTCGAGCAATATCATGTTCCTACTTTAGGAATAAGTCAAATTAGGTATCCTAAGCACTCACCCCTACGTACCTTTCATAGAGACTCGATATTCTTGTTTAGTCGGTTCACTACTTCATCCTCGAATTCCTTGAACTTGTCAAAGAATTCACTTTTGCTTCCCATTAGACAAATATAGCCATAATGACTATAGTTGTCCGTGAACAAAATGAAGTACCTTAAACGTCTCTTGCACTTGTACTTATCGGACCACATACATTAGAATGTATCATATCCAATTAGTTATTTGTTTTCGTTCCTTTCTTCTTGAAAGGTCTCTTGGTCATTTATTTGACCAATCCGATAGTGCTACAAGATTATATCATTCATGTGAGTTATCTTAGTTCCTTTTGTTATTGTTTGTTTATTATTTATTTCAAGCAAATAGAAACCATTCTATGCGAATGTATTTGCATAGAAAATTCCATTCTTCGATATAGACAAACAAAAGTTAGAAATATATATTATGTTATCCATATCCAAAACATAATACAGAATAGTTCTTGCTAATCGAAGGTACATAACAAACATTCTTCAAAGCATAAATTTAAATCACTAGACTATTGAAGTTCCATAGAATCTTGTACAATCGCAGCGATGCTTGTACTATTTCCAATCTTCAATATCATCTCGTTCTCCACGAGTTCCTTCCTATCCTTCAATAGTTGCACATCAAAATTATGTGAGCACAAGATCCGGTAACCATTACCAAATCAAGGACAAAGGTGATTAAATTTATCTCAATAACAAACATACCTATGACGTTTCTCGAGCGCCTATGTTCAATCATCCCATTTTCAAGGTCTTCCTTGTACTTGGGGCAATTAGGTCGGATGTGTCCCTTTTCACCGCAGTGAAAGCACTCCGTGTTGGGAGTTGGAGATTTGAAAGATTTCCCCCTTGAGGCACTCCCATGAGCACCTCCTACTCCATAGCTCTTGATTGACGTATCTTTGGTAAATTTGCCTTCACCTTTGTTAATCTTTTTTCTCTTCTCATGGACGGCTAGGACGTGATTGTCCCGACCCTTGCCCATGTCAATTCTGCCGTTTTGAAAGCGTTGTGAAGCTCCTCAAGAGTCACCCCTTTTTCACGCACATGATAGTGCATCACAAAGTCCTTGAAGGATGGGGCTAGAGTGCCAAGAATCAGATCTTCGGCAATGTCCTCGGGCATTGGAGAAGAGAGATTCGACAATTTCTCATGGTATCCTTGCATCGTGACAAAATGCATGGACACCGATGTTCCCTCCGCCATGTGGCACCTTGTGAGTGAGATGGTGGTCTTATAGCGCTCCTTTCGGGCACTATCCATGAACATCTTTGTTAAAGCTTCCATGGTTTTCTTGGGTTTTGAATCCAAGTATTTCGCTTGAAGCGAGTCACCCATGGATGCCAACATAAGACCGTGAACTTGGTTCTCTTGGTCTTCCCACTTGGCCATCGCCTCTTTCTCATTATCGGTTGTCTTCTCATTCAATTTTGGGATTTCACCATCCAAAATATGAGATAGTTTTTCAAACCTCAACACGATATTAAGATTGAGTCGCCATTTCATGAAGTTTGAGCCATCATTTTGCAAAGGATTCTTTTCGATCATAGATCATACAATTGGTTGGATATTAGACATTTCTACAAAATAAATTATACAGGATTTTAATGTCAATTTTATGTTTTAAAATACATACATACAAATGTAAATGTTGCAAATAAAATTTTGCCCATGAATGCAACAATCCAAGATCCCATTAATTGTAATATAGACTAGCTAAGGGCTATCGAATACATTACAACATCAAGGTAAGAAAAACATTTTCTAATCACAACCTTTTTGAATTTTAGCAATATTAGCATCTTCAAACTCTTGTGATTCTTGTCGTTTTAATTATGAGGGAATGCGACCTATCCTCGTAAGAAAAACTTTTTCCCAAAACCGAGCGAGGGCTCTAGGTGATGTTAAGAAAACTTATTTTCATTTGATACGAGATACATTTATCCATTGTATTCACAACTAAACATACTTGGGGTTCACTAGGATGAAACACACCTCATACATTTAATCGTGGCACAACAACAGACAACCATTATATCTCCCACTATTCCCAAAGATGGAGGGAGCTATCTCTCGCTAAGGGCGAGCAGAGTATCCCTCAATCAATGACTGCTAGTGGATGAAATAAGAAGGAAATTATTCTTAATTTTTGTTGGACAATTTCATATATTTACATGTGATTTGGAATTTTAGGTTATCATGCATATTAATATTCATACACATCCTAACATTCACCACATTCATCACATGCATAGCAGAAATTAAAAACAGATATTAAACATTCACACAATCCACATCGTGTGAGTTTATATGTTCCCTTCGATCCTTGATCCACGATCCCCGATCCTCGATCGATGCGCTACAGCGGCGACTTCCTCTTGCACCGGAGATGTAGATTTTACAGAAAATAAACATGCTCCTCACATTCGATAAAAACCGACTAGTGCAAGTCCTATGTAAAACCTCTCATATGCATATGCAATTATCTAGAAGATGGAAATAGAGAATTTGGCTTTTATATACATAAACCCTTGTATTATAACAATTATAAACATTCATAGGCGCTGATTTGGAACATATAAACTCACAATTCCTGCAAAAACAACTCGAGCATCCATGCACGCAATATCGCTATAAACTATCCACCCTAGTTTATCAAGCATCTAGAATCCCAAACAATTCTTTGAAAACATTTTGAAATCCATTAAAAACGTTTTTCATGCATCCATAGTTCAAAAATTAATTATGAACCGCTGTCCATCCTATTTCCAATGGAAAGATGAACCGCAGTTTTTCGGTTTTGTTGATTCTCTTACAAAATAATCGTTTATACTTAAAACGGAATTATTACAAGTTAGACAAATGTATAAATCTTAATTCTAATAATTACATGGCATGTTTTAAACACTTAAAACATTCAGAACGAATTATTATGAAGAATTACATCAACAAACATCCATAGACCGAAAAAAACCGGTAAATCGAATTGTTTAAATCCTAGATGGTAAACTAAATTCGTTTACAGCCATAAATCAAGGGAAAATTGAACCCTAAGCTCTGATACCACTGTTGGATTTCATGTTTAATTGTACATATTTATTTTTGAAACTTTTATGCACAATAAGGATCAATTTACAATTTTCTATGATTTATTACATTCATGCGTCAATTTGTTTCAATAACTAGTTTCAAAAACTTTATTAAAACAAATATGGGCTCCGAAATTCATACCTAGAAGTTCTCTAAAACTTCTTGAAGATTCGGAGACGTTGGGGATACTCCTCGCTGCGCCGGATGCCTCCGAGTATTCACCAAACTCTAAACAAGATCAGAGAGAGGGAAACTAGTCTCTCAATCTCCGATAGGGTTTATAATCTAATTACTAACCCCTCTTTAATTCCCTTGAGAAGATGATCTCTTAAGAACTAAAACTAAAGTTAAGAATTAAGGAATTTTAGTGGGAATTATGGAGAGATAATTTTGCATAAGAAAATAATGAATGAATTGAGGAGGTAATGAGATAAACTTGTATTTATAAGTTCTCTCCAAATTACCTATTCATGTGCAACCTCTTGCCCATGATTTCATGCAAAATTCCATCTAACCATCCATTATTTAATAATAAATAATATTAGCCACGAATTAAATCAATTATGGACCAATTCCATACATGATCTAATTAATTCTTAAATTAATTCTGCTGAAAACCGTCTGGACCGGTCGACCGTTTGGAGGTCCGGTCGACCGCTCGAACCAGGTTTCGGTCGACCGTTCAATAACTCGGTCGACCGTTCGTAACAGGAATTATTCCATCGCTATGTTCGGTCGACCGACCGATTACATTCGGTCGACCGTTCGAACAGATGAAAATTCCCTTTTATCGGTCGAGTCACATCTGGTCGACCGTGCTCGATCGGTCGACCGTTTGAGCATTGTTCTGCAGACTTGTCAAATTTCGGTTTAACCCCTACAAAATTTGACATTTCGGGATTAGTAGTAAATTCACAACTTATGTAACATATTATCCTATGCAATGATCAATCATTACACACCATAATATTTACATCACATATGAATTTTATTTAGATTCTAATTATGTTATTAATCACAACATAATTTTGATTTTGCTTGTTCACCCCATGTGTCATATTTTCTACATGAAACCCGACACATCTTATGAACTCAAAATCCCCATTTCTTGTTTCCCAGTTTTGTGGTGTGACCTATGGGAGGATCTAAACTAAGTTGACAGTGATATTAAGAGCTTAATATCACAAGCTATAAGCAGTATTTAGCTACACATTATAGCTCCCAATTAGTTAGATGTCTTAATTCCACTTGAACCAAAACCCGATCCATTTAGTGATGGAGTGCACCACTTGTGTCCGTCCCTTGCATCATGATATTAAGAATACACACAAAGTAGTATTGTGTCATCTTTGTATTAGTATTCATTTCTTGATCTCTTTAAGCTAGTTATAAATATGTGACTTAACTCAAATCACATTGTGCACATTATAACTTTGCTTTATCAAGGGGCCCACTA
The DNA here is from genome assembly GCA_963682175.1 of Triglochin maritima. Taxonomy (NCBI): domain Eukaryota; kingdom Viridiplantae; phylum Streptophyta; class Magnoliopsida; order Alismatales; family Juncaginaceae; genus Triglochin; species Triglochin maritima. Next base: position 34,105,947 of record OY821772.1, read on the forward strand.
ATATCATCACTCAATTAAGAGGGGCAATGATAATCTTTTGACTAGCTATCTTCTCCAACAAAAATCATACTTAACCAACTAATGCCTTTACACTACACTTATCGATAGCTTAAGACACTAGTCTAATTAAGAACTCCTTAAGCGATCGGATATAAGTCTCATATCAAAGGACCAAGGACACAATAAAATATTAATGACATAGAAACACATTTCTATAATATTTTACTTGTTAGCTCAATTCAGTATACAAAGTACTATTTTCCTCTTTTGTGTACCCGTGTTGTCACTCACTTGTAGAGCTACAATGATCTATGACCAACACGACAATTTTAACTCGGTAATTAATGTCCCATGTTAATTACCATGATTGCGAATATCTTTTGTTTTATGTAAACCAATATCTTTTAGAGCTCTACGGTTAAGGACCAAAAGCCTCTTCCTTAACACTTCTAAAAGACGAATAACATAAACTAGGAACAAAATGATTTCTCATTCAATTCATAATAATTGACATTTAAAAGTAAAACTTTTAGAACACATTCCCTTCAGTAAAAGGGACTTAGTTATTATTCCATCTTTTAGCAATAAAATTCTGTTCTTTTATTTCTCCTACCCTCCATCCATGAGTTTCTCACTCTCTCCAAAGGGTGGGGGTGACGGATTTAGGGTGATGAGAAGAAGAATAAAGTTATTGTTTTAATTTCGTGTTAGTATATTTTGATTACTTGAGTTTATGTTGAGTCATTTATCATGTAATGCTTTATAACTAATATGATTTATTATAAGTTTCAGAATTCTCTAATCTAAACCTGATATCTAAACCTCCACCCGCTAGACTCTCACCCATCTCTTCTTTAATTTTTAGTTTTTCTTTTGATTGTTCTTGCTTTAGATAATTAAAAACCAAAAATCTCAAACCAAACATATTTGTTCTCTCTTTCTTTCCTAAATCGAAAATCACAAAAATAACACTATCTCTCCCTCCTTGTGTTCGACCCGTACTTTTCACGTCTTCATTGACGTCGTGCACTTGCGGTATAAATTTAATTCTCATCAGTATACACCCAAAAATTCCTTGAATAATCATCTATGAAGGTAAGAAAATAGTCATTTCGTAGAGTAGACTCTTGACAAAACATGCTCATCATCAATTGCCTCATCAACTTGGCTTTCTTTTCCTGCTCATTTGAAAATAAAAGATATCACTAGGAAATCTTAAAAGACAAATCAAAGTAATGGATGAGAGAAATTGAAAAATAACCGATTTCAGCACAATACAGGTCTGTATTGGATTTAATCATTACAGTTGGCTCCTAGTATTTCTTAATCATATCTATATATCAATAACCTAATTCAATCAATAACCTCGTCACAGTTGAAGATCCACAAAAACAACATACGTAATAGAATGAAAACAGTGGCATACATACACAATAACACCAAAACACCCCACATAAGGTCTAGGAAAGGAGGATTTAAAGGTTACATTTCCATAAGGTCTAACAGAAGTAGTTTAATATATCACTCTTTCAGCTCTTCTTCAAGCCAAAAGATACGGCTCTCCCCGGCAAGCATAAAAGATTGTCGGGTTGTAAAGTTTTTGAATTTTTGACACATTCTACCCCAGTCTCTTGTACCCGGTTTTACCCCACACTCCTCCAACAATTGCGCATAACTTCATATTATATTTATTCAGCATTCCAGTTTCATCCTCTCGTAAGGTCCTCATCTTTGACATTTCCTCTCGAATGCCATTGAGGTTCGACATAATTGCAGCAGTTGTAGGCGCTAGCCTGGGCTTCTTTGGCTTCACACTGTCACTTCCGCTGGAACGTCGGCATATTGAATCCTCATTCTTCCCCTCACTTGACGCGCCAGTGTCTTCATCTTCATGCACGTCAATGCCCATAACGTGGGAGGAGGTAGACTTCCCAACTAGCAGTTCCAACTTCAAGCCAGGTTGTCTAGGTATGAAGTTTTTATCTCCCTCAGATAAATGATCACCAAATATCACACAAAGTTTGTCCTTAAACTCTAAGCCTTGAGTCTTAAATCTCTCCACCTTATCTCTTTTCTACAATTTAAATGACATCAACACGAAGTGTTAGCATGCACACAGACACAAATTTAGAAAGGAATTGAAGGGGTTGTACTACCTTAGAGGCCGCGGTCCACCACTCCTCGTCAACAATGAACATCTTCTTTTGGTCATCCCATCCAATTCCAGTCTGCTTCTTCAACCATTGCCAATTGCGGTAAGTTGTTTTGGTTTTATCCCAATGGTTCTTGTGTTGGGTCCGAGTGTAGTTTGATGAAAAATTCCCTTAGTTTTCAAAAAAAATGAAAATTATGGCTATTGTATTTGATACCATTGTCTGATCTAAAAGTTTTAATTTTGAAGTCATACATATTTTAAACGAAGGTCACAAATTCACAAAAAAATGTTGAAGGCATCGGATTTTGCTTTTACAAGGTAAAACATGTACTGCGGGAAAAATCATCGATAAATAAAATAAAGTGTTTGAAACCGTTATAAGATTCAATAGGGGTTGTCCCCAAAAATTGGAATGAATAAGTTCAAGAGGGTAACTAACTTTATTTGTAGAGGAATGGAATGGTAGTCTAGTTTGTTTTGAATAATGGCATACATCACATGAATATTCGAAGATAATAAAAAGGCAAAAGATTTTTTAAGACATGATGAGACAGGTGTCCCATTGTCTTGTGCCAAAGCTCATGGTTTGGTTTATTAATAACATGCATCGCCTTATTTTTGGTGTCTAAGATGTAGAGTCCATTGATAAGAACTCCTCTACTAATTATTATCCATGTGATTTGATCCTGAAAGATTACATCAACACGAGTAAATATGACATTACAAGTTAAATTCTTAGTAATTTTAGTAATGAATAGAAGATTGGAATCGAAAGAAGGTACATACAATACATTTTTAGCTAATTTATTTAATAATTGTATGTCTCCTACACCCTTAATTTCAACTTGATTACCATTGGCTATGGTTACAAATTTATTTAGCAATTCCAAACTATTTTTAATATTATTCAGTAATGAAGGATTGCCAGTTGGTCTGTAACACCCGAGTAAATAACCATCTAGTATCATATGATATATGAACAAAAAATTTGACAGTATATGAGTCAATAACCATCTAGTATCATATGTTGGCTTTTGGATGCCTTTGGAATGGTGTCATTTTGGCATACATTGAGATGACTTGAATAGCCATGAAGGCTATGGAAGTTGGAGGGTTGGTTGCAAACAAAACCCCCTCAGCCCTAACCGTCTCTACCTTCTCTCTCTCCCTCACCCACGAAATTCAGACCTTCTCCATCTCCCTCTCCAGTGTGCTAGTGGCTGGAGCTCCGACGAGTTAAGTGAAGCAAGATAGAGTGCATCTTTTGGGAGTAGCTAGAAGAAGATCTTGGTGGGCTGATCTCCGGTGATCTCGGGCAAACCTTTGGTGAATTCAGGTATGCTCCTGACCCTTGAAGGGTTTTATGGGAGGCGGTGTTGGCTGGAGGGCCGACCAGCACCATGTTGGTGGTTGGTGCAATCGGTTGCACCATCAACTGAGTTGACTTCTAGAATGCGCATGGAGCATGCGCTAGATGGGGTTGGCTGTGGGGCAGCCAGAGGGACCGAGGCTCCGACGAGCTCCGGTGAGGTCTGATAAGGAGTGATGAGGTTTCTTCTGGGCTGAGTTTTGGAGTGGACACGTATCTGGTTGAGTGTGGCTGGCACACACAAGATCCGACTAGGATTTGTCTTCAACCCTCTTGACTCTTTGTTTGGGTCGGCTGGCTGGTGCAGCCTTCTTAGACTGTGGCTGGAGTCAAGAGGGGGTGGGGACGGACCCTAGGGAAGCTAGGGACGTGAGGGCTCTGGCTGGGGTTGTTTGGTCTGAGCAGGGTGCGTTAAAGTGGGCTAACCATGCGGTTAGTGCACCTCCTGCGTCAACCTGCTCGACGGGTGGACTGAGCAGCTTGAATGGATCCCTATAATGTCCTCCCACTTCAGATCTCCCGAGAAGCATACTCTAAGCACTTGGGTTGGATGAGTCAGAGGCTCACGTGTCTGGTTGTGATTCGGGTGGCTTTGATTAACTCGTATGTTGTTAGTTATCATGTTCCATGTGTTGACTGTCGTATGTCTATATACGAGTTGTTGTGTTTCAGTAGTGATATTATATATCTATTTGCCTTGATTATATGTGTATTTCCTGATGCTGGAGTCACGCATGCATACCTGGAAGTAATCTAGCTCCTTCATATCATATGCTATCCATGTTACATCTTAATGCAATATATTAACTCAGATGCATGCATGTGGTCTGGTTTAAATATATATATTTTGACTATTGATTATCATGTGCATGTTCATCATGTTTGCCTACTGATATGCGTGTTATTTCATACTTATATCACCTCTGATCATGTTCTGAGATGGTAATTATATTCACATATATGGTCTGAATCGGATGATGCATGTTGTCTATTGTTGCGAAGTTTGAATATGATGTCTCTTGCTGTAATACATCAGTTTATTGCTCCTTTCATGTCCACATGTTTCTGATTTGATATGTTAGATTATGGTTGGGTTTGACCATTAGGAAATCAGACCTCATACTGTCTTTATCATGACCCGTAGATGACCCGTTTAGTGGTTAGATGGTTTTACCGATCCGGATAGGATTGCTTGTTGTTTTGGACGCAATTTGATCCCTGATTCGGGATATTGGTTTCTGATTATTGTTTGGGACTGCGAGGAGGGTATTCTTAGATCATTCCTTGAGCTCGTTCTGGTTGCTATAGCTACGTTATATGTATAGATGAATAGGTAGTTTGCATTGCATTTAAATTGATAAGTAATTCTGGGCACGTTCTATTTTCTGGGCCGACGGGCCAACTCCTGGCAGGCGTGTTGTCATTCTGTCTCAGGTTTGGTGTTCCCAAGTTCTCGATGACATAATGTAGGTTTATTTCTGCGAATTGGGGCATCTATCCGGCGTACCGCTTTGTGTCGAGCAGTCGGACACTGTCGAGTGACTCGCTTTTGAACAGCATGGCTGGTGTTCTGGTTCCTTTCGAGGAATGGGTTCGGGTGCGCCCGACTAGCAAGACTTATGAAGTCGTAGCATTCTGTTGCATTTGATGTTTTTCTGTTATGTTTCTGATGCTTTTGTCTTAGTTAGACTGCATGCATTCTTCTGTAAAACTCGGTTTGGACTGGGGGCATACTGAGTTTTCTTTATAGAAACACACGCATACGTTAACACGGTGTTTGCAGGTACTTAGACTCCTACATGGCAGACTGGACGAGTAGTTGAAGATTCTATACACAAGGGACATAGTGACCAGAGTTTTCAGTTATCTTTACTTCCGCTTTATATTGTTGTATTTCTTTGAAACTCAGATATTATTGTTGAACCTTTTCATTTATGGATATTTTATTGCTTCAATTATTTCTATAAGTTGTCTATCCATGTATGTCATTTACATCTTGTCAAGTCGTCTTGTTTGGTTTATCTTTTGTAACTCCTTCGGTCGTCGCGGAGGTCTTTGATCGCGACACTTGTAGTTCTTCCCAGTGTGCGTACCCACGAGATCGGAGGCGTTACAGTTGGGGACTTTACGCTTTCGCATAGAGTCGCCATGATCCATGGCCGGGGAGGAAGGGTGATGATCCCTAACCGTTTTTTGGTCGGTTAATTTAGAGTGATTCGTCGGTGGGAGGCGTGAACAAATAATGCGTTTTAGTAGAGGTGTGGTGGGCAAACTAGGTGCAACAACCCCAAGAATCTGAATATAGTAAATTAGTAACGGGTTTTTATTCTGTGTTTCTTTTGCGGGGCTTTTATACAAACAAAAAAAAAACTGAGGCAATGAAAGTGAGTATGTGACCACTTTGCAAGCAAACAACAAAATTTGGGTATTTTGTTTATCAAATAAAATCTTGGATATCTATTTAAAGGTGGTAGGGAGATTAGCGAATCATATTTCTTAAATCTATCATGAGGTAGAAAAACAAATAAGAGAAAAGCATCAAGACACACCATTAAATTTAGAATCGTAAGGTTATCGAGGACTTTGTCCCGAATTACCTTCAGAAGAGTGGTCATATACATTCTTCCATATCTTTGGTTTTATTCATTCCATGAAAAGTTGTATACAACTATAGTTATCCACAAAATACCGTTGTATTTTCTCAATCTAAACATCTAGGGGTCTAATAATGAGAAACTCGTGAAGATATATTCTCAGTCATGATCAATATTGTTAGGGATACTCAATCATAGGTATCATTAGTATTTTTCCTTATTATTTTTGTTTCCAAACAACAGTATTATTATATTTCCTATTTTGAATCATTGTGACCTCTATATAATGCGCTCTATTGTATTGAATAATATGGAGCAGATATTGTCTTTCCATTATCTTGTCTAATCTTTTGTCTCTCTTCTAATCTCTCCAACAAGTATTCTCTCTTTACCCTCGTGTCTAAACTCTAACTCATTTGACATCTCCCTTCTATTCTATTTAACTTTCCTCTCAATCCCTTATAGGGGTGAGCAAAATTCGGTTCGGTCCGGGAGACCAAGGGATTTCGATCTTCGGTCTGGTCCGGTTCGGTCCGGTCAAAGTCCGAAATTTTAAAGGTTAAATTCGGGTTTTGGACCGAATCGAACTGGATCGAACCGAATTTATTTGGTCCGATCTTCCGAAATGTTCGGTCTTCGGTCCGATCCGGTCCCGGACCGAATCTCACCCCTACTTATACGGATTGAGAGGGGTGTTGGTGGGATTGGCGATGGATAAGTTTGACGAGTTGGGGTTACAAGTGTTCGTGTTGGAGGGGTGGATAGTCATCCATGCTGGCTCGCATAATTGCTTTTTTCTAGTCTTAAGTCTTGCCCAAGGTTCAAGTGTTTCGCATTTTCCTTGAGTCCACGATACATCTCTAAAAGTAACATCGGGTGGTGGGTGGAAAAAGCAACAACACACGGTGTGTATCTGTAAATTGTAAGTAAGAAACGCACTTCTAATCAAACATACCAATAACAAGAAACATTCATAAACAACAACGCAAACAATTGACGAGTTAGAAAACAACTCTGGTTCTGTTTACTGCAGCAATAATAAATATAAAAGGCAAAAAAAAACTCAGGTGAAAGATTTTACATTGAACTCACCACAATCGGGGCGTAAACTTCTAGTAAATTATACGATCCTAAGGGCGGCATGTTAAACATCAAGCTATTCTACTATAATTTACAAATATTGCACCACCTTGGCAAAAATTTTGTGCAGTCATGTAAAGAACGCTTCCTTGTGATTTGTTCTCGATGTTCCACAATACACCAAAGTACTTTCGGTTAGTTAGTATGTGTATATGCCCGAACGACGTCCATGATAGGAGCTTCACATATCAGACACCTGCCGCGACTCTGTTGCAGATCTTGTGCACAACTAAAACAAGCACACATATGGCCACACCTGCAAAGGACAGATCTTAAGGCCTTAGGTTATTGGTGCAGGAAAGCTGAAGATTGCGTATCTTAGAAAATGTTATTCATGGTTTCTGAGCGTAAGCAAACTAAAGAGATGTCATTGATCAAAGTTATTTTGGTGTGCTAAAGATTAGTAACAGTTTTCATGGATATATTACCTACAGTTTCATAATGCTAAATATTTACAAGTGCCTTTATCGTATAGAGAACAAGCAGGTTAAATGCAGAATGTTTTGTTTGCATTCTGAGCCTGAACCTCCTCTCCAGTATGCCTAAACAACATCACTTGCCATATCTCAAACCATCATGGTTTGGCAATTCCTTTAAATGCAGTTCAGGTCCCTTAATGCTCGAAAGATATTATACCTGTAAAGTAGGGAGTCGATTTGTGTTTCCTGGCAGATGCAACAACTACCTTTTTTTGCAGGTTCCCATTTAGAAGTTTGTAGAGGTTTCCCTGTTGAAACTGAGATTACATAAACATCACAATGAATTAATTGCCAGTTAGTGTTGAAAGACTGAATGAAAACTATTTACCAAACAGCAGACATGAAACATTTCAAGCCTACCGCGACTTGTGCTGTAAATAATTGCATCTACCTGAGTTACAAACTACAGCATTGACATTTGGCCGAGCAGAATATTGGAAGTCTGGGTTCTTCATGATGCAACTCTCAACCAACTTCCGTAGATCCCCAATTTCATGATGTATATTTGCAATGTCATTCCTCATATCATGCACGACGTCCATTTGCTGAAACGGCATGACGTTATTTTGTGGAATAGGTTTGGTAGGTAGAGAACGTGTTTCTCATAACTTCAATTGGAAAAACATAATTTGTTTGGCTTGAAATAGAAAAGGCAAACCAACTTACAAGAAAAGTCTGCTCAGATAATGGGCTGTCATTGTTGTACGAGTTGTCGTATATTTGGGATGATAGAGGCGGCAGTGAGAAAGAGGATGCAACTTGATTCCTAACATCAAATCCACGATTACACTGGTATTCATCTTCCCCTCTGAGGCTCCCTTCTCCCAATTGTCGTTTCCGTAATGAACATAACAGGACTCTGTTCAGTTCATCTCTGAACCCACTAGCAAGATACGCTGAGACAGTCCGCCTGAAATAGAAAAGGGTAATCTCTTAAATTCTGTAGTCTAAACTCTAATTGATAAGTATACTGTTTTGATTCACAAAGTTTCAAATCTAGCACCTCTCAAGAAGCTCCCGGAGTTCCAAATTATCTGAATATGTTTCAAACAAGTCATTATACATTGTTTCTCTGTGACTTTCCCAGTCCCTTGGAGAAGGAGAAACACCATTTGACCATGAGCCGTCGGTGTCTCCTGTGTGTGGATCACTGTCAATATCCCGTTCATCAATTACCACCTCATCTTGTTCGCTCCGTGGATTGGAGGAAATATTTGCTCTCTCCCCGTCAATATTTTGCAAGCTTCCCTCTTCCCAAGCCACATCGGAATTTCGATCATCTTCTTGCAGGTCTTCACTTCCGGAAGGGAAAGAATCCTCTTCTGGATGTAGGTTGCCCAAGTCCTGCTGCTTTAGTGCTTCGTCGTGCTTAGTGCCCTGCTGTTGGGCAGCCACAACAGGGGGCTCTGAAGAATTAACAGTGTGTTTCATGTGAAAGGTCCTTTCATTCTGGACATTTGGTGTAGCCGTACGCTCTTTGGCAGGTGCAAGACTGAATTGCTGCCTAATTCATTAAAATTGACACAGTGAGAATTATTTTCCATTTAATTGTAACAAATATCAATGTAAAATATGTGCAATAATAATCTCCCAAAAGACCTTGTCCACCACCTTTCTTATCTATATGAAGTTAGCATGAATACATGGGTGTCCTACAATAAAAAATCTAGGTGAATAAGTGATATTAAAGCACCTTTTATCACTCTTGCAATGTGAAATCATTCATAAATGGAAAAATAGGACACTGAATGCATGTACCTCTATTTAATAGAAAATTTATGTTGTAAATGTCGGGAAAATTTTGAAAATTGACATTCCTTTCAAATATAAAATGACCATGAGTCCATGACAATATTGTATCTCATGGTCATGTTTCCTTATGGAAGTTAGATGATATGTTTTCCTGTTCTGGATAATCTTCTTTCAACATAGGCATTAAGAATATCAAAATTATCAAACAAATTCAAACTCCATAAAACGTCATGTTATATTCTCTCTGCAATATATTTAAAAAACCATCCGATTCAAGATCCATTAAAAGACTACCTGAGAAACAAAATGGCAGTTCCATTTTGTAGTTGATCAAGTTCCTTCACTGTTGACTGACGGCACTGTTGTTCCTGAATCACCACCTGTTGGCGCAATGCTCTGAATCTAAGGAAGGTCTGCAAACAAGTCGTTGATAATATTAGCTACATAATATTCCCAATTTAGGGAAAAACTGTTCTAGTTAATTAAAAATGAATAAATTTCATGTAATCAGCGCATCTGAATAAATTTCATACTTCGAAAATGCTGTCGTAACAGCTAAAAAATGCAACTATCAACAAACCAAATCTTTAGAAAAACAAAAGTTAAAATGCACCTCCTATTTCGCAATCCAATCTAATCATGTAACAACTCGTCAAGATCCATACAATTCCAACGGTGTCTTGACCGCTTAAAGACGCAATCCAATACCAAACCCCCAGAATTCACCTCCTGGATCAAATCCACTCAATCCCAGCACCGTCTCAAAGGCCCAAACACAACAGCAAACCAAAATAAAAAATAAAAATCCCAAACCTGAATACGCCTCCGATGCGCGAACCCCGAGACGGCCCTAACTTCGGCCAACCGCTCGACCTCTTTTCTCCTCTCCATCCGAAACCTCTCCATCAACCTCTCCACCTCCTGACGTCCTCTCACCTTCCTCCTCTTCCCATCAACCAACAACCCTCTCCTCCCCTCCCCACTGTCCTCCTCCGACCTTGTCAGATCCGACTCCCACCCGGTGTCCTCACAGACCTCAAACCTGGGACTACACCCGCCTTCCTCCATCTCCCTCCACATCTGAATCAGCGACTTGGCCCTGACCTTCCCCGGCATATCCCCAACTGCACTCCCTCCCCCTCCTCTCTCTCCTTTCCCCAGAAGCGACGCCGCCCGTGCCGACACCGGCTCCACCGCCATGGCGGAGAGTTCCTCCTCGTGTGGTTTCCGAGGGGTGTCGAGGGTCCGGATGGATTTCAGCTTGGAGGAGGGCTTCCACGGGTCAAGGTGGACGGTAGCCATGGCGAGGAGGAGGAAGAGGGACACGTGGCTGTCGGGGGTGGATTGGTGGGAATGGGGTGGGCCCATGTAGATGGGGATGGGAGAGAAGGGTGTGGTGTGGGTTTTAATTGGGTTGGTGTCTAAATAAAGTGGGAGGAGGGAGAGTGGCTAATTTAAGACGGGGGTTTGTGTGGGTTTAGGTTTGGGTTGGGTTGTTTGGTGTTGCTGGGATGGGAGCAATCTGTGGTGGGTTTCGGATTTTGGAGGTAACAGCTGTTTTTGGAGAGAGAGAGAGAGAGAGAAAAAAAAAAGAGAAGTGGACTTCTTGTTGGTTGGTTGGGATGGACCGTTACCATTCACTCTTGCTTTGCTTTGTTATCACTGCTAACTACATTCTTTTTATTTATTTATTTTAAATGTTGTATTTGCACTTTGTAATAGGTGATTGCAGTGTGGACCTTAAGTTGGTAGATTTTGCGTTTGAGTACCTTCGAGTTTTGATTATTGGCGAGTTACAGGGTAGTAGAATTTTTTGTTTTGCCACTTGGAGATTTGATTGTCTATTCTACCCACATAAGACCATGAGGATATATGAAGGTTAGCTAGATCAATACAAAACAAAGTTTTTTGCTCCCCTTTTTTTTGAATTACATTTGAGGGTAATTGACAATGCAAATTCATTTGTTTGGTGTGCTGGAATAAGTAATTCTAGAGCTGAAATGTAAGAGTAATCATTGATCGATATAATAACTTCAGAAGATTTCGTATTATTTATTTTCATTCTTAAGTGTGAAACTTGAAAAGAAGATGGTTTACAAAGACATGGTAAGAACTATATGAGAGTAGACGCTCAACAAGTGTAGCAATGTGAAGATTAAAATGTATAAAGTTTCCCCATACATTGTACCTAAATACTTCCAATCCATCGTTGCATTTGAGGGTATTGAAAGTCCGAAACGATCATGACATGGTACAACTTTTTTTATGAAAATTCGTGACATAACAAAATCTGATAGTTTCTAGTGTTGACGCTAATCAGAGGGGGTGTGTGAAAATGCTAGAAATTGGGCAAATTCAAGCAATATTAGTTTTTAGGAGGGTATAGGTGAAAATGGCATAATTTTACAAGGTTGGGAGGGTTTGATGTTGCTGGATTGGATGAGTTTTAGGACACGCTTCTGTTGGTTGGTTTTGGTCAAGAAAACGTTTTTTAGGTCCGAAGTCCCATGCCAGCTTCCATGTATAGAAAAGGAGTGGACTGAGCCCTTCCACCTGATTTAGGCAACCAATTAGTGAAGTGAAAGAAAAGGAATTTGGCACTGCTTTTGTCTGTTTCGGAGATAATTACGTTTGTGATATTGTGATGATCCCAAGAAAATAAACTACTTTATTTGTAATATAGATTGATAAGACCAAATCACCTTTTCAATTTGATTTGTAGATTCTGTTCTTTTCCCTTTATAGTGCATATAATACTCTGGATTGTTTGTTGGTATATAATTTCTGCCGGAGATGAAGAGAACCGAAAAGGATAAGTACTACAACAACATATCGGGAAACAATAATAAATACGCAATTAGATATTATGTGTACAGGAGGAGATGATGACAATCATCTAACAAAATAAAAGAGGTTCCAAGTAATTTAGTTCTACAATTAAACCTCTTTCAAGGAATTATATATTTAGAGTGTCAGTTGCGCATTAGACGATCTAAAGGATTTGTTTTAGTAATTTAAACGATATATATACATGATGGAGGGCATTAAAGGCTCATGTAGAATAGGTGACAAACTTATTAGATTGCGAAACAAGTTGGTTGTACTTATTTTGTACAAAAAAACAAAAAAACAAATTTTTTTTTCTCAAAGTGTTGCGGTTTGTGTCAACCCCAGGATTTACTTTCTTTAACATAATAACAACAACAACAAACGCAAAAACAAAAAACAATAATAATAATAATAATAGCAACAATAACTATAATTGTTGCAGCTAATCGAGAAAGATTAATTTGATTATGAAATTTTTTTATGATAAGAATTAGTATCATCTGAAAAAATAGTTTCTCTTTTTTCATGTTCTGTAACAATTACTCGCGCTTTGGGAATTACTTTTTGAAAAATTTAAATCGATAGAGTTATGATATTCAAACGTCCCTTTTAAAATATAGGTTTCAATTATGTATTTTTACTTTTAATGCACAACATTTGTTCCTTAAAATCAAATTACTTAAATTTAATCTTCCGAGCACCTCGTTGCGTTGCCCTTAACATTATTTCGCAACTTCTAAAAAGTTCGGAAGTTTATTTGGACTTTAGAAGTACACACCAATTGATTGTGCAGTGATTTTTGTACTTTAGGAATTCAACAAGTTCAACATGAAAAATGATCTCAATGACTTCCGTAAGTGTCAATTGCTTTTATTAGGTAAAACTAAGTGAAAAATCACATAAATGGCCACCTAAATGTATTAATGACACGGAGTGACACGGTGGTGCACCATTTAATATTCACAACTTTTTTTCTTCACCTCAACTACACAAATAAATAAGTTAGTTGAAATTCAAAATTCAAAATCTTACCTGCTTTTGTACCTGTATGTATATCAAACTTAGAGCTCTCAATGTTATGACATTTTCACATACAAAAAAAAATGAAAACTATTAGTTTAAGATTCTTAATAGAGTCAATGCTTGTAATTCTATGGCAATAGAAATGACCATATTATGTTATTCACTGATACATGTCAATGCCAATACTTTGGTTACAAATCACGATCTAACCTTTGTCTTTCTTAAGAATCCCTTTCAGTTGCAATAAGGAGTGTGCATTGGTCTGAACTCGGACCGAATCGAAACCCGATCTGTTGTCAGGATGCAGACCGAAGACCAGACCGTCTGGAATCCGGGTTTGGACCGGGACCGAAGACCGGACCGGTCGGTCCATGGTCCATTTTCTTACAAAATAACAAATATACAAGACCATTAAGGTCAGATGTGTGCAGCACATGGGATCCGGGCCAGTTCGGTCTTCATCGGGTTTTGTTGGGTTCAGTCCAAATCGGACCGGAACCTGGAATTTTCAAATCACCCGACTCAAAACCCAGACCGACTCCATGTACGGTCTGGACCGACTCGGACCGATTGGTCTGGTTTGGTTCGAAACCCAGACCGGACTTTGCTCTCCCCTAGCTGCAATGGGTAGTTGGGTACGGTACTTCTCATGTGTTCATTAATTAACATTATTTTTCTTAAACGTTTCTACGTAGGTGTGTTCATTAATTAACATTATTTTTCTCAAACGTTTATACGTAAGTGTCTCATACAAACGGTGTGACCGCTTAACTTGTAGTAAAGTGATATACTAGAACAATATGTTAGTTGACAACAAGTCGTCATGTGTGTTATGTTGTATTTTCTTCAGGTGTATGATACAAAGATTGTCCTCTTTATATACAAGGGGTTTTGGGGTAAAAGTGTAGATATGAATAATAAATGAGCCTATATGAAATATGTCTATTTTCACACTCCCCCCTCAAGATAGTGTGTGCAGGTCATAGACACTCATCTTGCTTAACAACCATTAAAGCTAAGTTGCCCCCAATGCCTTGGTGAAGAGGTCAGTCGGGTAGTCACGAGTAGGGATATGAAATGGCTAAAGGACTTTGGCTCGATCTTGTTAGGAATGAAGTGACAATCAAGCTCGATGTGCTTGGTACGTTCGTGGAAAATGAGATTCTCCGTGATGTGAATAGTAGAGAGATTATCACAGTAGAGGCATGAAGGGGTGGTCGTCAGAATGTTGAGGTTGAGCATTAGGCTCCGTAGCCACACAAATTCACATGTGGTCGCGGCCATGGAACGGTATTCTGCCTCGGTGGAGGAACAAACGATTGTTGGTTGCTTCTTGGTGCGCTGATGCATTGCATACATTGCATCATATGTCTTTCATTTAGATCACTTTTATATCAATAAATGCTATTAAGGTATGTGTTTAGTCTTATTTACAGAATACAGGGACCTGAATGCAAATTACCCACATCCCGAGAATAAACGCGTGCAAAAGATTCATTTCTATCATAAAGACCAAGCTCAAGATTATCGGGTTACGAATGGAAATGTATCCAAGCATAAAAACATTCAAGTCCTAATTGCAAAAAGAACAAGGACTTAAGCACAAAAAGTAGCCGGGGACTTTAATTGCAAAAAGACAAGGACCTAATTGCAAATCACGAGTAGCTTTTATTATCTTCGAGAAAATCTAAAGAAAAATCAATGTGGATCTTCAAATATATAAATGAATTAATCCGGAGCTCAAAAGAATGGAAAGAATCAATCCAGACGCGCAAAGGAGGATCAAATCATACCATAAACATTCAACCAAAATCTGGACCAAATCAGAGCATGATGTGCGGCGATTCCGCCGCATATCACACATACCATGCGGCGATTCCGCTGCCCCCTAGTCGATCCGTGTGCTCCAATTTTGTCCAGTCGTGTCTGGACACATGTACTCTCCAATTCTATACTTAGGTCTCTTGTTACAACTATAAATAGACCCGAGAACGATGTTAGAAGGGTCCTTGGTCTTTGGTTGTAGTTTTTATTCTTAATCTTAGCTTTGTATTCTTCTTTTCAGTAATAAAATTCTGTCTTTTATTTCTTACTTTTAGTTTTCTTTTGTAATGTCTCAAGGACCCCTTCTTCCTTCCTCTATGAGTTTCTAACTCCTTCCAAAGAGTGGAGGTGACGGATTTAGGGTGATGAGAAGATGAATGAATGTTATTATTTTAAGTTCGTGATTAGTATATTTTGATTACTTGAGTTTATGTTAAATCATTTATCATGTAATGCTTCATAACTAACATGATTTATTATAAGTTTCTAAATTCTCTAATCTAAACTCTAAATCTAAATCTCCACCCAACGAAATTCACTTCTTTGTTCTTGTTTTAGTTTTAATTGTTCTTGTTTCTTGCTTTAGATAATTAAAAATCAAAAATCTCAAAACCCAATTTATTTCTTCTCTCCTTCTTTCCCCCAATCGAAATCACATTAATAACAAATCTCTCCCTCCTTGTGTTCGACCCGTATTTGCCACGTCTTCATTGACGCCGTGTACTTGCGGTATAAATTTAATTCTCATCAAGTTTTTGGCGCCGTTGCCGGGGAGGCGACGCAGATTTTGTTTTTTTTGTTGATTTCGATTATGTTCTGTTTATCTTGTGCGCGATCTAAGTATTTGGTTTTGTGTTTCAGGAGACAACAGAGCGCGCGGCGAAATCTGAACGCAGTCTGAGAAAGAAGGGCGGCGGAATCGCCGCATACCAAGAGCAACCTGCGGCGGAATCGCCGCACACCTGAAGCTTCTGGGCTTCAAATTTTTCTGGGGTTAGCACCATCTCTAGGTGGACGCGTGGAGCATCTGAAATTTCGAGAGCGGGCGGTGAACCCGACTGAGCACTGCATAAGGTAACCTTTGTTGCCTATTTTCCTCGTAATTTCTATTTTCAGAAAATTTCTTTTTCGTAGAACTGCATGTGTTAGGGCAAAATTCCATAATTTGAAATAATTCAACTCTGACCTAAAATTGGCAAAATTAGAAAGGCCTTAGTGCATGCATCATCTAGTGTTTTGTATGTATTATTTTTGCTAAATTCTTGCAAATCAATTTCTGTTGAAGAGTGCTGGAGTCAAGGTACGTATCGTGGTTTTCATCGATTGCATTTAAGCATATAATCTAGTTGCATATAACCTTGCAATTGCCCCCCTCTAAAGACCATTGTTTGACTATCTTTGTTAGATCTAAGTTAAACTATCTTAAGGGCAACTCCGTAGGCAAAGATACGGTGGGGATTTCATCACCCTTCCGTGGCCCACAAATAACAATCCCAAAGTGTCACCCAAGCCTTAAATTAAAATCAATTAGACATTGACCCCTAAGGACTCAGACTCATTTAAGGAGAAGAATTGGTTTGACTTGCTATGACCTGAAGCCGATTGAATTTAATTTGGTGTCTAGAAAGTGTTTTTGTGTTAACGTAAGTCTTCCAAGCGAAGTGGTTGTCTAATTGGCACCGACTCTGTCGGAAGCGCCCCCACTAGCTATACACGGCCTGACCAAGTTGGTTTGATTAGTGAGGGAGGTGAATCAAGCAAATCAATTCGACTCAACCAGTTAGGAGTCGTCTAGATCTAAGCGACATTAGGTCTAGGATTGTTTGAACCGTGCTTTCTTAGGAATTTTCTGACCAACCCTCTTTCTATCTTTAGAGTTAGGTTTCCCTTCTCATCTGAGTCCTCTTTCTCTTCTCACCTAAATTCTCTAGATTAGGATTCCTTTCTCATCTTTCCCCATTCTATTGTTTGTTTTCCTTTTGAAAAAAAATATAAAAATATATATATATATATTAAAAAAAACGAAAAAATATAAAAACAAAATTGTAATTAATTCTTGAAATTAAATTTCGAATTTGAATTCAAAAAATTGATTCAACCCGGTGCACTCAGATTTGGATTCGGGACTTGAGTAATCGACTCTCACGAGTTCATCTAGATTCCAGTCTGGAACTTAGCCCCAATCCATCTGCTGCACCACCTCACCCGGATCCAATGGGTGAGAACGTAGTGGACCCGCCTGTTGCACAACCTATAATTCTGAGGGATCGATGCTATCCAGCGATGGCTGCTCAGCCATCGTGCATCGTTATGCCCACCATACCGGGTCGCGACTTCGAACTTAAGGCACAATACATGAGTATGTTGCCTAAGTTCACCTCTAGGGAAGACCCATATCTCTTCCTTAGAGAATTTGAGGAAATCTGCTCTCTTATGCAATACCAGCATATCCCAGAGGAGGCAGTGCGTCTGAAATTCGTGCCTCTAACACTGAAGGACGACTCTAAGAAATGGCTATATAGTCTAGCCGAAAGATCCATTAGAAGTTGGGCTGAGTTTGTTCAAGTATTCCTAAAAAAATATTTCCCCAACCATAAGACTATGAGGATTAGGAATGAAATTGTTGCATTCGTTCAGTCTGAGAGCGAGCTGTTCTATTCCTATCTAGAAAGATTCAAAAGTGTTCTGACCCAATGCCCTCATCATGGAATTCCAAGATGGCAATTATGCCAAATTATTTATGAGGGATTGACACCCACATCTAGGGTTATGGTAGAATCCGTAAGCCAAGGGAACTTTATGTCGAAAAATGAAAATGATGCCTGGACTTTCCTTGAGGAATTAGCTGAAAACAGTATGCAATGGGACAATACTAGAACACCGCCTAACCCGAGTATTGGATCTAGAATAGCAAGCCAACCCAAACCAGGTGTCTTAGCTGTAGATGCCAACATAGCGGCTGAAGCAAAACTAGCTACTCTTATGCGCAGAATGGAAAGTTTAGAGCTACGAACCCAAAACCGAGTGAATCAAGCCTCGTCTATCCCTTGCTCTAGATGTGGTCAGACTGGTCATGTACTGGAGGATTGTGCGGAATGGGACCAAGTTAATGCCATGTATAACCATGCTAGAAATGACCCATACGCATCAACCTATAACTCGGGTTGGCGTAATAATTCCAATTTCTCATCAAACCAACAGGGTCAACCTCCTAGACAACAACCAAACCCGTATAACCAAAATAATACATCATCTGGGTTTAGTAACAATAACGATCATGAGGTTAGGTTGACAAGCTTGGAAAATTTGATGAAAACTTTTATACAAACAACCAACCAGACCTTCCAAAGGCTAGAGACACAAGTCAGCCAACTAGCACAAAAAGTAGGTGAAAGAGAAAAGGGTCGGCTTCCAAGTCAACCTGAGGTGAACCCTAGATCTAATAATTCATATCAATCCTATCAAGCACCTTCAGGAAATAACAACCCTAGACCGGTTCAAATGGTTAATGAGGAAGGACCGTTCCAACAAATAAATGCAGTAGTATCATTACGGTCCGGAAGACAAGTTGATAACAATGTGGTAAATCCTAGAACGTCTAATCAATCTAGCCATCAAACTGCCACATTTGACCTAACCATTGAACCCGACGTCCAATCTGAAACGCCCAACCCACCTACTCAACCTGAACCCATAGCTCAACCTGAACCTGAGCGAGTCTATGTCCCTAAAGCCCCATTTCCCAATAGACTCAAAAAGAACTCAAGTGCACAAATAGAGAAAATCTTGGAAGTATTTAAGCAAGTTAAGGTGAACATTCCACTCTTAGACATGATTCAACAAATACCTGCTTATGCTAAATTCTTAAAAGATTTGAGCACTAAAAAGAGAAAAACAAACGTACCAAAGAAGGCATTCTTAACTGCAAACATAAGTTCTATTTTGTCCAACACATCTCCTATAAAATATAAGGATCCTGGGTGTCCCACAATTTCATGTTCAATAGGAGATACTTTTATCAACAAATCCCTTCTAGACCTTGGTGCTAGTGTTAACCTACCCCCATACTCTGTCTATGAGCAAATGAACCTTGGTCCACTAAAACCCTCTAAGACAACCCTTCAATTTGCTGATTGTTCTATTAAGAAACCAAGAGGTATAGTAGAGGATGTTTTGATCAAGGTTGGTGACTTCATTTACCCAGTGGATTTTGTCGTACTAGATACCACACCTGTTGTAAATCCTAACCGACAAATCCCTGTAATTCTAGGCAGACCCTTTTTAGCCACTTCGGAAGCATTGATAAACTGTCGTAATGGGCTCATGCAATTATCTTTTGGGAACTTAAAAGCTGAATTTAATATCTTTCATATTGATAGTGAGCCAGAAATAATATGCAATCAAAGTGACGTTGTGATGAAATCACGAATCTATAATATTTCTGAATCATCACAAAATCAAAAAGGAAGTAAAAAAAGAGGAGAAATTCATTTACACACCCACCATCACTCGAGCAAATAAGAGAACTTATTTATGTGAGGGGTGTGGAACCTATGACTCAGGACTCTCATTGCAACATGGGGAACAATTCAACTGGATACATGCACCAATATGGTGTCATTCAATCCAGTTCTGACTATGGTTGACTTTGAGCAAATTTCATCCTTCCACCGTAGTTCACCAAGGTAATAAGTGCATTTGCTTTATATTTGCATACATTGAGGACAATGCATGATTTAGGTGTGGGGGGGATGTTTATGTATATATTTATCTATAGATCTGTCTTTTATTTCTAAAAAAAAATTCAATGATTCATGACATAGCTTAAGATTGAACTGCCAAAACCCGTGTACAAATTGCATTGAGGTTTTGTTCCTTATTATATAGTTCTGCTTGTAGAAATTATGACATAAATCTAAGTTCCAAAGAAATAACTCATTGCCCTTTAAGACATGTATGCACTTAAATTGGATGAATCAAATCTTTGAAGTGGTTGATAAAAAGCAGAGGTTGAGGAAAATATACCGGGAAGTGTGGACTTCTAATAGCAATTAAGCCTTGAGGAAAATAAAAAAAAATAAAGGAATAAAGTGAAGAAAACACATTTTGCAAAATGATTACAAAAGCCCAAGCCTTTGAGTCACTGGTCCGTAGGGGTATCTTGAAACCCGGTAACTTGAGTCTACCAGCTCGGGATTATCGACCAAACTCGCTACACGAATGCAAAAAGGGTAAAAGTGTCAAAAAGCAAATGTGTTTAATCACGGAAGAAAAGAAAAAAAAATACTCAAGGCCCAAAGCTAAAAGAATGATCCATGCCATGGTTGATCCGAATGATACTTCACCACCAGAGGAGGCGTGCAAAATAATTTAAGTAATATCATGTGTAGAAGGGTTAGTGGTGTGAATGTTGGAGGAACAAAGACCAAGTCATATTTTTAATGAGTTAGATTCATATAATCAGCATACAAGAATTCGAAGTGAGATGTATAAGGTTGAGGTAGGGATATTGAGAGCTATTAATGGAATGTTGAATTAAGACTTTGTGGGTGTGTCAACTGAAAACCCTCACGAGACAAAACTCGTCCTCCTTGGCAACAAGGAGGTTTAAAGGCTTGTTGCACATGCTAAGTGCAACCGTGATTCCTACCAAAATGAGTTAGGATTTCCCTGTTTTTATTTTTCTTATTTTCTGTTTTGCTAGGGACTAGCAAAATCTAGGTGTGGGGGTATTTGATGCATTGCATACATTGCATCATATGTCTTTCTTTTATTTCACTTTTATATCAATAAATGCTATTAAGGTATGTGTTTAGTCTTATTTACAGAATACAGGGACCTGAATGCAAATTACTCACATCCCGAGCATAAACGCGTGCAAAAGATTCATTTCTATCATAAAGACCAAGCTCAAGATTATCGGGTTACAAATGGAAATGTATCCAAGCATAAAAGCATTCAAGTCCTAATTGCAAAAAGAACAAGGACTTAAGCACAAAAAGTAGCCGGGGACTTAATTGCAAAAAGACAAGGACCTAATTGCAAATCACGAGTAGCTTTTATTATCTTGGAGAAAATCTAAAGAAAAATCAATGTGGATCTTCAAATATATAAAGGAATTAATCCGGAGCTCAAAAGAATGGAAAGAATCAATCCAGACGCGCAAAAGAGGATCAAATCATACCATAAACATTCAACCAAAATCTGGACCAAATCAGAGCATGATGTGCGGCGATTCCGCCGCATATCACACATACCATGCGGCGATTCCGCCGCCCCCTAGTCGATCCGTGTGCTCCAATTTTGTCCAGTCGTGTCTGGACACATGTACTCTCCAATTCTATACTTAGGTCTCTTGTTACAACTATAAATAGACCCGAGAACGATGTTAGAAGGGTCCTTGGTCTTTGGTTGTAGTTTTTATTCTTAATCTTAGCTTTGTATTCTTCTTTTCAGTAATAAAATTCTGTCTTTTATTTCTTACTTTTAGTTTTCTTTTGTAATGTCTCAAGGACCCCTTCTTCCTCCCTCTATGAGTTTCTAACTCCTTCCAAAGGGTGGAGGTGACGGATTTAGGGTGATGAGAAGATGAATGAATGTTATTATTTTAAGTTCGTGATTAGTATATTTTGATTACTTGAGTTTATGTTAAATCATTTATCATGTAATGCTTCATAACTAACATGATTTATTATAAGTTTCTAAATTCTCTAATCTAAACCCTAAATCTAAACCTCCACCCAACGGAATTCACTTCTTTGTTCTTGTTTTAGTTTTAATTGTTCTTGTTTCTTGCTTTAGATAATTAAAAATCAAAAATCTCAAAACCCAATTTATTTCTTCTCTCCTTCTTCCCCCAATCGAAATCACATTAATAACAAATCTCTCCCTCCTTGTGTTCGACCCGTATTTGCCACGTCTTCATTGACGCCGTGCACTTGCGGTATAAATTTAATTCTCATCATGCGCCAAGAAATAAGGGACTTGTCGACGAGAACACAGTGGCCCGTAGTCGACTGACACGTGATGGGTAGTTGACCCAATCGAAGTCGCAATAGACATGAAGGTCACAATAGGAGTCTTTTGCTAGAGTAATACCCATGCCCAGTGACCATTTAAGATGGCAGAAAAACTCGAACAATGGCTTCCATGTGAGATTTTGTGGGGGCATGCATGTATTAGCTTAGGACATTGATGGAGTATTGAATATCAGGTGGGTGACCGTGAGGTAGATGAGGTGATTGACAAAGAGACGATACATAGAGGGGTCGGCGATTAAAGGGGAGTCGCGAAACTTGAAGTTTTGGTCGAGCGAAAGGTCAAGGGGTTTGCAACTGAGGAGGCCGATGTCGGAAAAGATGTCGAGGAGATACTTGGATTGATTGAGGTGGATACCGACGTGGGAGCGGGCAATTTCGATGCCGAGAAAGTACTTTGGGGTACCCAAAATTTTGGTGAAGAAGGTGGGTGACGATGAAATCTTGTACTTCAGAGATGGAGTCAGGTATTTATTTGAGACGAGTATGTCGTCAACCTAAATGAGGATGACGGTGAGTGAGTCACCGTGGGATAATTGAAGACGGAGTGGTTGGAGCCAGATTGGATGAATCATTGGGAATGGAGGGTTGCGGCGAGGGTGAAGTACCAAGTGCGGCTCGATTGCTTGAGGCCGTATAGGGATTTGTCGAGATGGCACACGACATCTCCCTTTTTTTCCACTTGATTTCAAAACAACCAGAGGCTACACAGCCCCCCCCATGGAACGACCCGTACTTGCCCTGCGAGATGGCACATCGAGATGGCACACGACTTTGCACTTGCGGTCTAAACTTTAATCGATTAAACAAGTTTTTGGCGTCGTTGCTATATGATGATGAATATGGGTCATTCCTGGATCTATCATAGATGACATTGACATGTTCCATCTCAGGAGGAATGGATACACACTCGCCTCCTACATGACCTATCCTACCACATAAATAACATGGAACTGGACCAGATGCAGACACATGTGACACACCTTGCTGGTTTTGGAGCTCCATCGAATCCATTAGGCGTATTAAGTCTGTCATGCGTGGTTCGGTGGCCGTAGTGGTATCGACAGTAAATGCAGCACTCAATCTAGTTGAGTTAGCCTTTGCGATCCTTGATCATATGCTAGATGATGGTGATGGTTTCCTCACACTCTCTCACTGCATGGTTTTCTCAGCGAGGTCTTCTAGGAAAGCACATGCCTCCCTTTCATCATTTCCTATAAACTCTCCTTGACACATGGACTCAAGGAGCGTTCGGGATGGGATGTGAAGACCCTCGTAGACAATCTGACAAAGGTGCCACAACTCGATGCCATGGTAAGGGCATGAGGTAGTAGCTCCTTGAACCCCTCTAAGTATGCATGGAATGATTCAGTCTCATGTTGATAAAACGAATTGATTTTGTTCCTCAGTTTTTGAGTCTGATGATTTGGGAAGTACTTCCTAAGGAATACATATTGAAATTCATCCCAAGTCCGAAATACATTCACCTGGTTGTTGTACAACCACTTCTTGGCATCATCCTTTAGTGCAAAGAAGACAAGCCTAAAGTGGATGGAGTCTGTGCTAAATTGTTGCAGTTTAAACATAGCGCAGACCTCCTCAAATTCCCTGCGAAAGATATAGGGGTCACCCTTCCCAGTGAAGTGAGGGAGTGTGGAGATAAATTGAGGCTTAACCTCAAAGTGGTTCCCATTTTCCTCTGGCAATACGATGCACGAAGGTAGAGCAGTATGGCTCGGGTAGCATCGATTACGTAGAGAAACGGGAACAGGAACATGTGGGTCCAGCAACTGCTCCTCCTCGTGGTACTGAGCAGCCATGGAACCCGGGTTGTGTGCGACACGAGAAGGGGAAGGCATCAAGAAATCGACTACCGAGGCAGGATTGAAGACGCCCCTCGTCAAACGACCACTCTCATCTCGTGCCCACACAAGCATGCACAAAGACGCACACACACGAACCAAAAGAATATATATTTTTAGAACAAAAAAGGGAAAAAACTGAGAAGGGTGCGTAGATGAGAAGATGGGAAGACTCAGATGAGAAGGAATGACTCAAGAGAGAAGGGAAACATGTTTTTCTTGGTCCCGATGAGTCATTTCAAGTGATTATTTCATCGACGTTGACTGATGATCATGAAGAACATTTGATTCAAGTCCTAAAGGAGAACAAATCATCCATTAGGTGGTCCTTGAAGGACATTAAAGGGATAAGTCCCGACGTCGTGCAACACCACATCTATATGGAGGATGAGCCACGACCATGTCGCGACCCACAAAGGCATTTAAATCCATCCATGACAGAAGTAGTTAAGAAAGAGATCATCAAGTGTTTAGATCATGACATCATTTTTCCAATTTCGAACAGTACCTGGGTAAGTCTTGTCCAGGTTGTGCCCGAGAAGTCAGGTATCACTATTGTCCAGAATGACAGCAATGAACTTGTACCCACACGACTTCAAACTGGGTGGGTAAGGACCACTTCCCTCTGCCTTTCATCGACCAGATGTTGGAGAGACTCGCCGAGCATGCCTACTACTGCTTCCTCGATGGTTATTTGGGGTACAATCGAATCTCAGTTGCTCCTGAAGATCAAGAGAAAACCACATTCACATGTCCTTTTGGGATGTTTGCTTATAGGCGTATGCCTTTCGGACTATGCAATGCACCAACAACATTCCAACGTTGCATGTTGAGTATCTTTTCCGACATGGTCGAGAACTTCCTTGAGATTTTCATGGATGATTTTTCGGTTCATGGCACCTCCTTTGATGAGTGCTTGCAGCACCTAAGACTTGTTCTCAAGAGGTGTTCGGAAATGAACTTAGCCCTTAATTGGGAAAAGTGTCATTTCATGGTTACAAAAGGCATCATATTAGGGCACATGGTATCTCGTAATGGGATCGAGGTGGATAGGGAAAAGATTGAGCTTATTTCTAAGCTTCCGCCACCCACCTCAGTAAAAGAAATCCGGTCTTTCCTTGGACATGCTGGTTTTTACCGACATTTTGTTAAAGATTTCAGCGAGATAGCTCGCCCCTTGGCGAGCTTGCTTGCTAAAGGCACATCTTTTAAGTTTAACCCGAGTGCATGACTGCATTTGAGTTTCTAAAGCGTGAGTTGACCTCCGCTCCTATTATTAAGGCACCAGTGTGGACTCTACCTATCGAGTTGATGTGTGATGCATCTGATTATGCAATAGGAGCAGTTTTGGGTCAGAAAGTCGACAAATTGCCTCATGTGATCTATTATGTAAGTCGTACTCTCAATGATGCCTAACTCAACTACTCCATTACTGAGAAAGAGTTTCTCGTGATCATATTTGCATTGGAAAAATTTCACTAGTACCTCATTGGGTCGCACGTCATCATCTACACTGATCACTCAGCTATTCGCTACCTTTTGTCCAAAAAGGATGCGAAACTCCATCTTCTTCATTGGATCTTGTTGTTGCAAGAGTTCGACCTTGAGATACGAAATAAAAGGGATGCGAGAATGTCATGACATATCACCTCTCTCGCATTCCAGTTGAGCTTTCATCGGATCCACCGGTGAACGAGTTCTTCCCTGATGAGAACCTTATGGCAATAGCCTCACCCCCTGGTTCGCTGACATTGTGAACTATTTAGAAACCGGAGAGGTGCTTGCTCATCAGATTATGTGTTGAAGTAGGTTGAAGCAATCCCCACTCGCACTAACGATCACAAGGTTGTGATCAAATTTCTTAAAGAACACACATTTGCGAGGTTTGGGACACCTCGTTATATCATAAGTGATCGGGGGACAAACTTTGAGCGAAGCAGTGTTGAAGAAATACTCCATCACGCACAAGTTGGCCACACCTTACCATCCTCAAACCAGTGGCTAGGTGGAAATTTCCAACCGTCAATTCAAGCAAATTCTGGAGAAAACGGTTAGCGTTTCGAGGAAAGATTGGTCGGTTAGGCTTAATGATGCATTGTGGGCCTTCCGTATTGCAATTAAAACCAACCTTGACATGTCCCCTACCGGCTAGTTTATGGCAAAGCATGACATCTTCCGGTAGAGCTTTAGCATCGGGCATTATGGGCAATCAAACATCTTAACATGAGTCTTGATGTTTCTGGTGCCAATCGCAAGCTGGACCTCAACGAGTTGGAGGAGTTGAGAAACAAAGCTTATGAGAATGCCAAGATCTGCAAGTCCCGCACTAAAATTTTCCACGACCGCTTGGTTTGAATTAATACCTTTACCGTGGGACAAAAGGTCTTGTTATATAACTCTCGCCTCCACTTGTTTCCGGGGAAACTTCGAAGTCGTTGGTCTAGACCTTTTATTGTTTTAACCGTTTTCCCTCATGGGACGATTGAGATTCAAAAACCAAGTAACAACGACGTGTTCAAAGTTAATGGACACCGTCCAAAATCATACTTGGAGGGGGCCACGACAGAGGTCGAGGCGGAAGTCGTGTCTTTACACGAACTTCCCTTGGATGTGTTCACGTGACGTGATCAATCCCTTCATTTTGTTGTACATATCTTTATCATTCGACAAAAAAAAGAAATAAAAATATAGCAGAAAAGAAAAAAAGAAAAAAAATGGAAGTGTCTTTTGATATTTTTCCATGCTCTTTTGTTAAAAACGTGTTTTTTCTTTACCCTACCCATCATACACCCATATCAAAATGCATTTTCCACTCCTGGCCGCCGCACGGAGAACTTTTTGCGCCAGATCTGACAAACAAACCGCCTACCAGCGGTCTACCACCGCCGATCAGCGGTCGGATTTGATGATCGTTGCCTATATTTTTGGCTGGGAGTTGGGCTTTCTGTAGGCAATCGGGTTTTGTTGGTGTTGAGGATTTTTACTGCTCACGTCGAAGTGCTACGGTCTCCACCCCTCGGGCGTCGTGTTCGTCTCCGCTGCCACTTGTTTCTCCGTTAAAGCTCACCAAGGTAGGTGCAGGTATGACCATCCCACATTTAATTCCAGAACTTAATTTTACCTCCCTGATTCGCGATTTTGGAGAACCCTTCTATGATAGAATCGTAGCAAAAGGGTGGCATCATTTTTTGTATGAGGGTGGTGAAACCATGTACGTAGAACCTCTCGTACGTGAGTTTTATTCTAAACTCGAGTATGACCAGACCGGACAACTCGAGTTTAGTGTCACTCATAGAGGGGTGAAACACACCGTGACACCCCAATTCATCTGCGACGCAACTGAGATTCCCTTAGTCGATGATCTCACGCCCACCCATGACATTAATTTTTACCGATCTATGCTTGGGCACGGGCAACCCATTTCATCGATGATGGAATACCCAATGCTTACATCTACTCCAATGTGCATATTGTAGCCAGGTGGGTGTGTAGGAATTTGTTGGGCCAAGAGATGACCTCCACATTCTTTACCCCAAGTTTGCGAATAGTGTATAGTCTCATGGATGGTTCACCTCACTGCATTTGTCGAACGTTGTTCGACGTTTTGGTGAACGTCAAACTTAAAGAAATACATTGTTTGCCTACTCTGGTGACCAAATTGTGTGCAATGTTGGACATCCCACGATTTGAGCGCTTACTGCAACGCCAGGGCATCGACCTCGAGGTTGCAAATATGAGCCCGTCATATCTCACTAGTGCAGAATAGTCTTTACTCGTGGCCCAACAGACGTCGATTGTTCTAACGACCGACATTTATTTGGACGAAGATAGAATAGACATCGGATGTTATGTACAACCGACGTCTATACCCCTATGCATATAGACGTCGGAGTATAGACGTCGGCTGTACATAACATCCGACGTATATAAGTCTTAAAGAATTCGAACAATTATGTTTTCTGTCATTCATTCCAGACAAAAACCAATCCAAACCAAACCCTAGTCGTTCGACGGCCGAGCCGTCCTCCGCGACCGATCTGCAGCAATATCCGGCATCATAGTGATGTCCCAACCTCTCCTCCTGTTCTCCGGCCCTCTCCTCCCGTCTTCCGTTCTCTCCTCGACCATTGAAGCGACCCTCCTCCTCCATCTTCCTCCACTTCCCTAACCACCGTAAGAGTTTTGGTTTAGTTTTGGTTGGTTTAGTTTCTGATTTTAGGTGGATTTTGGTTGTGTCCCTATGTAAGAGTGCGTCCCCATTAACGGCTTTCATACAGCGCGTTTAAGAAAAATGAGGATGCGCATTCGAGAAGAGGGAGGACGCGCATTCGAGAAGAAGGAGGACACACGTTTGCTGGTTCGTGATTCCACTCATTTTGTCTCTTAGTTTTAATTGTGTCAAAAACCCAAAGATCTGACCTCACAACAGTAGAGTGCTTCTGTTTAATATGGATGTCCAATATGCTTCTCACAATATGTTTCAAAAACCCAAAGATCTGACCTCCAATATGTCTATTTTATTATATGTATTATTTAATAGATTAAAGTGTAGCCTTATGTGCAAAAACAATAGAGTGCTTCTCACAATTGTCGTCCTCTTTGGCAATATTACCAATCCCTACAATTTTAGGTTCAAATGGTAATTTTTATTCCACCGCTCTAGATGTGACGATTATAGCTACTTAAGGCACCATCATAACTCATAAGATGAGTAATAGCAAGCGTACTTAAAATAATACTCTATTGATTACCAATAACACCTTTAAATTACGTCGGCTTAAATGTAAACCCACATATTAAATATTATGTACCCTTCAATGTATATGTTTGAAATATCATCCACACATTTTTTTGGTGTTGTGTCGAAGTTTGAAGGGTTTGGATGTTGTGTGTTTGTGATGAATTGGGTGGAATTGAGATTAAGTTTAGATCTTGTACTGTTATAAAATTTTCTTGTTAATTCCAGGATTTGAAGATTTTTGCATAGCATATTTTAGGGGAGGTTCTACAAAAATTTCAAAAAATATATATATATATATATAATCTCAATTGTTATTAATAACATGATATTTTAAAATAATAACTTAGATTTTATATTAAAAAGAATATAACTTAGATCATGTAAAAACTTATGTTTAATTAGTCTAGTGAGTTCATACATTTATTTATGTTTATTAATGTTTAGCTTAGTTAAATGTTTATTTATTTATGTTTATTTATGCTGAAAACAATCTATTTTGTTTAGTTAAATGTTTATTTATGTTTAGTTTCTAATAACTCATTGCCCCCCTTAAGCAACTTGACCTTTAATAACTTAATAAAAGATTAGACAATATTGCTAAGTCATTCATCGTATTTATTATTTATTTTACAATTTCTGTCGTAGATTGTTGGTGTAAGGTGCGTAATCTCTTTCACTCATCATTCATTAGAAAGCACGCATTAGTTAGTAGGACTTGCATTGGAACAAGAGTGAGGTGAGTGTTTGTTTGGTGTGTTGTTTGTTAGATTAAGGTTTGAAAAACACTTAGGGGCAGTCACCTATAGGAGATGAGGTGGGGGGGTTTCATCACCCTTTCCTTGGCCCAAAAACCATTTAATAAAAGAGCCTTAATAAAATCAATTAGACGTTGGCTCTTAGGATTTCTGGACGTATTAAGGAGAGGAAACCATTTATGACCGTTATGGCCTGAACGTCGTTGCCCATCTAGTCTCCCTGAGATTTTAGGAACCTCCGGGTTCTTGATTTCCTACAGACTAGTGGTCCTCAATGTTAAAGACCGTTTCAGCCTGAACGTCGTTGCCCATCTAGTCTCCCTGAGATTTTAGGAACCTCCGAGTTCTTGATTTCCTACAGACTCGTGGTCCTCGGTGGAACCTCAAAGTTAGGCGTCGTCTAGTACTAAAGACCTATAGTGGACTTTAGGCTTGTTTTGGCCTTGATTGCTTAGTTAGGTTTCTAACCTTCCTTATTCCCACTCTAGATTAAGGACTTCATCTCATCTTCTCTGAGTCATTCTTTTCTCATCTTAATGTCTCTGAATCTTCTCATCTATGAACACATTCTTTTAAATTGAAATTTTATTTATTTTCTTCAATAATAACTATCATTTTTGTTAATGTTTAGATTGAAATGGATCGGGAGTGAATTCTTTCAAACAGATTGAGTGATGAGTATGAGAACGGAGTGAATATGTTCTTAGAGGTTGCCAAAAAACATTAAAAAACAAAAAATAGCGACATGCCGTATTGTCCGTGCAATAAGTGTCATAATATCTCAGTACTGACTTTTTGGAAAATGAAAGATCATTTGTTTGAGAAAGGTTTCGACCCAAATTACAGACGGTGGATATGACACGGCAAAAATGAATCATTTAGTCGTTCCAAGAATGATGGAGACAACGTTAGTGTGGAAGATCACTTAGAGGAAATGGGTAAGGATATGGCTGAAAAGTTTTCGTCTAACCCCAATTTACTTGGTAGTTTGTTGAGTGACAATGAGAAGTCATTGTATAAGAGTTGTACCAAATTCACTAGATTGTTAGCGGTGTTGAAGTTGTACAATTTAAAAGCAGGGAATGGTTGGTCTGATGTCAGTTTCACATCAATGTTGAAGTTATTGAAAGAGATGCTTCCAGATGATAATGAGTTTCCAGATAGAACATATGATGCTAAGAAAGTGTTGTGTCCTATGGGAATGGAATATAGGAAGACATGCATGCCAGAACGATTGTATATTGTATAGGGGTGAGTTTGAAAACTTACATTCCTGTCCCAGGTGTAATGTTTCACGATACAAAATGAAACGCAGTGGAGCAAACCCCAATGAAGAGGCTGATGAGATGAAAATCAAAGGGATCTTCTGCTAAGATTTTGTGGTATCTTCCGATAATACCAAGGCTTAAACGTTTGTTTGCGGGTAAGGAGGATTCCATGAACATGACATGGCATACTGATCATGAGAAACCAAATGATCAGTTGCTACGTCATCTTGCAGATTCACCTCAGTGGAAAAAAGTAGATTTCGACTTTCCTATGTTTGGTGAAGAATCCAGGAATGTACGACTTGAACTCTGTACAGACGGAATGGATTCTTTCGGTAGTTTGAGTAGCATTCACAGTTCTTGGCATGTTCTGCTTGTAATTTACAATCTGCCCTTGTGGTTATGCATGAAATGCAAATATATTATGTTGTTCTTAATGATTTCTTGTCCGAAACAACCTGGAAACGACATCGATGTGTATTTAAGACCTTTAATTGATGACCTAAAGAGATTGTAGGATGACGGAGAACCAGTTTTGATTCTTATCGTCAGGAGTCGTTTGTAATGCGGGCAATGATATTTTGCACGATTAATGACTTTCCAGCTTATGGTAATATGTCTGGATATTCAGTCAAATGTCATAAAGCTTGTCCAATTTGCGAAGAAAATACATGCTCGAGGATGGATCTAGATGTGTTTTATTTGTCGAAGACCCCGATCGAAGATTAGTGGGACACGGGAAAGTTTATAACATCTCTAGACACCACTTCACAAAGGTGGGAGATGGAGAAGTGAAGGTTGCAGTGGGGAGTTGCTTAGATGCTGGTGCTTTGGTGTCATTTCCGGATTAAGAGATTGTTACCCTCGGTGATGCTATCGGTGGGTTCGTGAGGTGGTCTAGTTATTTAGTAGAGCTAAATGACAAACATGAGGTATACTTTAATTTTGAAAGACATTAAATTTCAAATTTGTTAACAATTGTATTTTTAACGATTGTATATATATCTATAAGGTGTTTAGCCCCCGGAGCAAAGGGTCTAACAACCAATCTCCGATCAACATTAATTTGCTTCCAAGTATGTGCAAAATGTTGTATCAATGTATGGTACGTAAGAAATCACAATCCTTAAGTAGCTGGGATTTGGAGGAGGGGGATAAAGGGTTGCCTTCGGCTTTGTACGTCACCAAAGAGGATATCATGCAGTTCTTGGCAATGGATTCATTGTGTATCATGATTATCGACGTGCAAGTAAAGTAAGTGTTTTCTTTGGTATAAAATGAAATGTATTGAATAATTTTATTGAAACTGTAATAAAGTGTAATTTTTACTCTTGTAGACATCTTTATGATGATGCTAGAAGGTCAGTCTTTCCCGACAAGTATTCGGATTCATATATATATATATACATATATATATATATATATATATATATATATATATATACGGGAATGACGATAAATCGGGTTAGCTTGAGACTCTCATGAAAGAAGAAGACAAAAGATATCATTTGTTCCCTATCATGAGAGGTAAACTTTGTAATTCAAAGTGGAATTTTATTTTGTAATAAACTGATAATTATATATATAACAAAGCTCATTGGATGCTTGTCGTTGTATGCCCCACGACTAATTTGGCATATTGGTTTGATTCGTTGGGATCGAATAAACCAAGGGACTCAATAAAGAAACTTCTAAATCTGTAAGTTCGTTTTAGTCATCATATTTGTAATTAGTGGATTTTTATTAGTATTATTGAATGAAGCTTTTCAATAACTTGTGCTACTTAGAGCAATTAAGGTTTACAGAGCGTTAGGTGGCAGGAGAACAACCACAAAAGCAGGAATAACATGTCATGGAATGAGAGTACGTTCTCTCTCATTTTTTGTTAATTAAGGTAAAGAACATATATTTAGCAAATCTCTATGTTTGTAGTACCAGAAGCAGGATGGAAATACGGAATGTGGTTACTACGTGATGAGATACATAGAGAAAATTCGCGAATTAGCAACTCAAGTCGTATGCCTATCCGAGGTAATATAGATTGTTATTCACTTGTACAGTTCTTGTTTCAATATTTAGATATTAAAATTTTTACTTGTATTTTGATAGGTCTTCCCAAAAAGTAGTGATCCCTTCTCGCAACAGGAGGTCGATGATACTCGCGACCGATGGACTCGCTATTTTATCAGAAACATGTTGATGAACTAGGAGGTTCTCCTGTCACTAGCATTTTTTTTGTAATTTAGTTAATAAGTTTACTTGTATGACAAACATACAATTTATGCCTTAATATAATCGCCTCAATTTTAGAATGAATGCCAAGTGTTTATGTATGAATTAATTCCAAGTGTGTTGAATGATTGTGTATGCTTGTATGTTTGTGTTTGTGCATGTATGTTTGTATGTACATGTGGATGAAAGTGTGTATATATTTGTGAACGAATTTGGTGCAAGATGTATGTACACGAATTACAAATACGATGACTAAATACAACTGTGCAGGATGCTATTTTTTGTCCAGGTTTAGGAATAGACGTCGGACGTTTGTATTAGACGACGTCTATTCCCCTGAAGAATGGTATAGACGCTGGTTGTATGTATCAGACGACGTCTATTCCTAAAGACTAGACGTCGTCTGTTATTTCACCAACGTCTATACCTAAAAAATAGACGTCGGTTCTTTATAAGGGCCGACACCTATTTTATAAGTTTAGACGTTAGTTGATACATACATCTGACGTCTATTCTCTTGGAATAGACGCCGGCTTTCGCGCGTCCGACATCTATGAATAGACGACGTACACATAGGCGTCGGATCTGTGAATGCTTATATCTGACGTATATACCCCATACATCCGACGTATATTCTCTTTTCTGCAGTAGTGTTGCCATTACGTTCAGGAGGCATGAGTGCCTGATTACATGGAGGAGGATGTTAGAGCCAGTTCCCCAAACTCATCTGTGAGCTCGGGAATGCTCTTTAACACCGACATATCTAAGATGGCGGTAGAGCAACAAAACATCAGTTTGGCAAAGCAAAACCGGAAGATTTATAGGAAGTCACCGACTCTTGAGTGAGGTGCCTCTTTGAGCACCTCTGGCTGCCATCTTTAGTCTGGTACACCCTATCCATGCATTGGCGCCATTCTGCCATACATTGAGGACAATGCATGGATTAAGTGTGTATGTGTGTGGGGGGGGGGGGTGTTTTCGCGTATGTACATATTTTGTGTCTTTGGTTTTATTTTGCTTTCTTTTGTTTACCTACTTTGATCAGCATCTGACTTTGTACAGTAATTCCGACCTTCTTTTCTTTTTCTAACCGAAGCAATGCAATATCATCTGTGGAATTTTGACTGGGACCATAATTTGTTTCCGTTGATTGTTGGGAGCTTGCCATCTGAAATGAGATAAAATCAATTTAAATTAATTTTAGTACACATATTCGTTAGTTGATTCCAATTTCGGTACACACATAAAAAATTCAGTGCATACATTCGTCGAAGATTTAGTTGATGTTGTTGATAACAATTCAATTGATTATCGAGAATCCAGTTCCAAAGCATGCAAACAACATATAAACCCAAAACCACATCAAATCTCATTTAACCAAGAGAAAAAAGTGAAATATCTAATGATTTAACAAGTAAATACTGAGAGCATTGACGGTTCCATGGTCACTTCAAGTAGGCAATTGAGTGAAAAATCCTTAAATATGTTAACTTGATGAACTCAATGTTAATGTTTCAATCCAAAGGTAGTTACGAAAACTAACATAAATGTAGTCAATGCAACCACTCTAAAAAAAGATTTTTTGTTTAATAAGTGCATCATAGAACTGTTAGGATCGATGACCCTCTAATCACTAAACTAATTGTGAAATTAAAACGATAATTGAGAGATTAAAGGAGAAGACAATTGCAAACCACAAAATCGTCGACACTGGAGTTTAGAGAGGTTCGGCACCACACCTCGGTCCTAGTCCTCCTCGCAACCCTCGCTCGATCCCCTGAGCATGTCTTATGGTTCCACTAACCGATCTCCGTTCCGGGCCGAGATCAACGGCGTTTACAACATCGAGCCTCACGAACAATCCTCGTCTCGCTTGTGTCTCCTCTTTTCTATATGATTGCTCCCCCTATATATATGTAATCTATGCATGTATTAGATACCCCCTAACAATATGCATAGTATGAGTAAATTGAAGCTCAATCTTATCATTCTCTTCATTTTGAATTCAGTCAAATGCAAATACTAAAAGCATAAGATGCAAAGGTTAGAATTACATAATTCTCTCCTTTAAATAGATGATATAACATTATATGCTACCCTATCACTAAGGCCTAAAAGCAATGATGTATGTTATCATTTAAGCATGCAATGTTCCTAGATCAGAACCAGTAGTTAAAGTTAAGAGGATTGATAATGTCACCCAACTTTTGATCCTCTATTTTTCTTGGTTCCAATCTCCTTTCAATAGCGACGATGGCTTTATGAATTCGATCCAAATGTATTCTTTGAAGCTTGGAATCAATATTTTCTTTCTTGAGTCGATCGCTACTGATTATCCTCCTTCTAAGTACCTACAAGTGAAGATTTTGGTACCCAAACAACCTTGGGTCCTTTGATATTAGTTTTTGGTACCTAAACCATTTTGGTCTTTGGTGCCCAAACACTTGAGGAACTCTTATTCACAAAGAAATACCTTCCACTCATGGTAGTGTGAATTGTTGGCTTTTTGGCCTTAATCTATGTTTTGATGATTTAATTAACCTAATCTTAATTATGATGATGTAGAGTAGCACACATATTGCATTGCATGTATATTGTATTGTGCTAACCTCTACAGGTGATCAAGACTCAAGAAAGAAGGAAATGAAGTCAAGACATGTAAATTAAAGCTAAATCGAAGACATGTAATGTTGATTTATTTTGAGTCTTAGGAACATGTGTAAATTGAGCATACAAGAGTTAAAAACCAATCACATACACAATAGGTTCCCTATAGAAGTCACACACGAAATTTCACATTATTTGGACTTCAATAGATCACCCAAACTTAGACCGGAAAAACACAAAACCTGAACCCTAACTGTCTGCCCACATTCGGTCGACCGCAACATGCCGTTCGGTCGACCGGATGATCAAGTAATCCAATTTGTGTTTTCCTGCCTAGTTTCGGTCGACCGCACCATATCTTTCGGTCGACCGTTTGAACTTACTGTTCCGACCGTTATTCTTGTCGTATATGCCCAACGGTCGTATTCGTATTAAAACTATATACACCTCCATATACTTAACCAATCGGTCGAACCATGTGCCAAGCTCGGTCGACCGGTTAACCTTGTCAAGAATTCCCTGCTATCGGTCGATACGATTTCGTTCGACCGATCCAGTTTTCCCTCTACCGAAACGCTTATTCGGTCGACCGGTAACCCTGTTCGGTCGACCGTTTTCTTAATAGACTTAAGTGTTCGGTCGATCTATTCATATTTCGGTCGACCGTATCCTTATCAAACCCAAGCGTTCGGTCGACCGTTCCACTTTTCGGTCGACCGTTTCTGGACAGATTTGCAGCCCGATTTTCTGCTTTGTGTTCTTTGCACAATATCCAACCAAATCTTGTCCCAACGGATCTATTCTCTCTAATGCTTATAAATAGAGTTGTAAAACACATTTTAACACAACTCTCCCACTACAAACTTGTCCCAAACTTTAGAGAGAATCCAAAACACTCAAAGCTTCAAACCTCACACACTTAGTGATCATTTCTTCATCCTACTCAAGTGTGCTCAAAGTTTAGAGAGTGTTGTTCCACTCAAGTTCTCAATTGTTGTAAAAGGAAGCAAGGACTTCGGTGAAAGCCCGAAGTGTCCCTCTCGGATTGTGAGAGGAAGATTCCAAGCTCGGCGAGGGTTGTTCGCGAGTTTGACGGTTGTAAGGCGTTGTCTCCCGGCCCGGAACGGGGAGCGGATAGTGAAGTCGTAGGCGGAGCTCGGTGATCCGAGCGGAGCTTGCAAGAGAGGATTAGGACCCGGGTGGGGTGCCGAACCTCTATAAAAATCGACCCGACTTCTTGTGGTTTGCATATTTCCTACACTTGCTTGTTTTGTTTTAAATTTCCGCTGCGCTTATCGATTGCTTAAACAAGTAGGTGATTAGATTAAAAAGTGATTAGTGAACCCATAACCCACACGATCCTACATTTGGTATCAGAGCCTTGTTAGCTAAATTCTATACTTAATCGTATTTTTAGCATGGCTAGCACATCTAATCATGTAGAGGGATTATGCACCACTAGACCTCCTTTGCTTAATGGGTCAAATTATGATTATTGGAAGAATAGGATGAAGATTTTCCTAATTTCTAATGACCTTAAGTATTGGATGTTTCTCCAAAATCCATACACACCACCAAATGAAGATGAATTAGATTCACTCACTAGGCCCAAAATGAAAGAAATTGAGATGAACTCAAAAATCATGAACATTCTATATTGTGGGCTAAATGAGGGTGAATATAATAGGATTAGAGGGTGTGTTAGTGCACATGAGATATGGCATAGACTTCAAATGCACCATGAGGGGGATAGTAAAACTAAGGAAACACGCATTAGTCTCCTCATGCATAAATATGAGATTTTTTCTATGCAAATCGGTGAAAACATAAGCGAAATGAACACTCGCTTCACCGATATCACTAACTCTCTTTTGGTTCTTGGAAGAAAAATCAATGAAGGAGAGATGACAAGGAAGTTCCTCCGGTCACTTAGCATCGATTGGGAAGATAAGGTCGTCGCAATTGAAGAGGCGCATGATCTCTCTAAATTAAAGATGGAGGAGCTCATTGGAAACTTGATGGCTTATGAACTTCAAATCAACCATCGGAAGGAGAAGGAAGCCACCAAGAACAAATTCACCTTGGGATTACATGCAAATATTGACCAACCAAGGAGGAGTGTAGAAGATGAGGACATTGAAGTCCTAGCAAAAGACTTCTTCAAATACCTCAAGAAGGACAAAGAAGAAAAGAATGAAAGAAGAGGTAGAAGAAGTGAGAAAAGAGAAAAAGAAAAAGAGAGGGAGGAGAGTGGAAATGAGAGAAGAGAAGGGGAGAAGAAAAAGGAGAGAAGAGAGAGGAGAAAAGAAAAGGAGAAGAGCAAGAGAAAAGAAAGGAAGGAGGAAGCACACAAGGCTACATGGGATAATTCATCATCACCATCTTCATCGTCGTCTTCCTTGCAAAGTAGAAGAGAAGTGGCTCACTCATGCTTCATGGCTATTGAAGATCAAAGTGAGGTAGATTCTAACTCTTGTTCTAGTAATTCATGCTCAACTAAGTCATATTATAGTAATAGCTCACATTCTAGTATTAATGAAGAAACTTATACACATGATGAGCTTCAAAATGCATTTCATGACTTAGTTAAACAATATGAGATCATTTGTGATAAAAACAAAAATGCTAGAAAGTTAATCAAAGATCTCCAAAGCCAAATTGAAACATGCATGAATGAGAAGAATGAGGTGATTGCTAAATTTGAAAAGAATGCATCAAATCTTGAAAAATTAAGAGCAACACCAATAGATTGTGATCAACTAAATCTTCAAGCCTCTAACTTGCAATTAAGAAAAGATTTAGAAAGATTCACTAATGGAACTCATATGCTTAACATGCTATTAGGTAGTCAAAGGCAATCTTTGCAAAAACATGGTTTAGGTTACAATTTTAAATTGAAAAACCATGTATCTCACACTACTCTAAATGGTAAGCATATGTTCATTAACCATAGTTCCTCAAGTGTGTGGGCACCCAAAACCAAAATGGTTTGGATCCCAAAAGCTAATGTTCAAGGACCCAAAGTTGTTTGGGTACCCAAATCTACTATTGTAGGAGCTTGAGGAGGAGATTGGTGGTGACCGGGTGAGCTCAAGAGTCAAATTCAAATCCGGTTGCATCACCAAGTCAAGATTGGAGCTAATCAAATTCAAGTTTGGTATAAAAATTCTATCTTTGAATCTTCTGAAAAATTAGCTCTAATCCAGTTTATGTGCTTAAATGTCATACATTTATAGTTCAATTCATTGCAAATCATATACCCTATTCATTACAAATCATTTATCACATCCATTGATTTTAAATGTCAATTCTAAATGGATGTTAGAATAAGGCTTAAGTTGAAGCTTAAATGAACTTAACTTGAATCATACTCATTGTTTCCATTTAGCCTTATTGATAGGGGGAGCTTAAATGTTATATCTTTTATTAGAGTAATGAAGTGCAAAATTAAGGGGGAGCAACTTCATTACAAGACATCCAAATTCTATGCTTAAAGTCTTAAATATTTATTATTTTTGATGGATGTCAAAGGGGGAGAGATAATTAAGGGGGTAACTTGGAATTTGGCATAAAATTGATCAAAAACTATGCACATCCATAGGGGGAGCATTAATATGCATAGTTTACATATACAAATTCCATGTATTTAGATAGAATTAAGATATAGGTTGCCATCATCAAAAAGGGGGAGATTGTTGGCTTTTTGGCCTTAATCTATGTTTTGATGATTTAATTAACCTAATCTTAATTATGATGATGTAGAGTAGCACACATATTGCATTGCATGTATATTGTATTGTGCTAACCTCTACAGGTGATCAAGACTCAAGAAAGAAGGAAATGAAGTCAAGACATGTAAATTAAAGCTAAATCGAAGACATGTAATGTTGATTTATTTTGAGTCTTAGGAACATGTGTAAATTGAGCATACAAGAGTTAAAAACCAATCACATACACAATAGGTTCCCTATAGAAGTCACACACGAAATTTCACATTATTTGGACTTCAATAGATCACCCAAACTTAGACCGGAAAAACACAAAACCTGAACCCTAACTGTCTGCCCACATTCGGTCGACCGCAACATGCCGTTCGGTCGACCGGATGATCAAGTAATCCAATTTGTGTTTTCCTGCCTAGTTTCGGTCGACCGCACCATATCTTTCGGTCGACCGTTTGAACTTACTGTTCCGACCGTTATTCTTGTCGTATATGCCCAACGGTCGTATTCGTATTAAAACTATATACACCTCCATATACTTAACCAATCGGTCGAACCATGTGCCAAGCTCGGTCGACCGGTTAACCTTGTCAAGAATTCCCTGCTATCGGTCGATACGATTTCGTTCGACCGATCCAGTTTTCCCTCTACCGAAACGCTTATTCGGTCGACCGGTAACCCTGTTCGGTCGACCGTTTTCTTAATAGACTTAAGTGTTCGGTCGATCTATTCATATTTCGGTCGACCGTATCCTTATCAAACCCAAGCGTTCGGTCGACCGTTCCACTTTTCGGTCGACCGTTTCTGGACAGATTTGCAGCCCGATTTTCTGCTTTGTGTTCTTTGCACAATATCCAACCAAATCTTGTCCCAACGGATCTATTCTCTCTAATGCTTATAAATAGAGTTGTAAAACACATTTTAACACAACTCTCCCACTACAAACTTGTCCCAAACTTTAGAGAGAATCCAAAACACTCAAAGCTTCAAACCTCACACACTTAGTGATCATTTCTTCATCCTACTCAAGTGTGCTCAAAGTTTAGAGAGTGTTGTTCCACTCAAGTTCTCAATTGTTGTAAAAGGAAGCAAGGACTTCGGTGAAAGCCCGAAGTGTCCCTCTCGGATTGTGAGAGGAAGATTCCAAGCTCGGCGAGGGTTGTTCGCGAGTTTGACGGTTGTAAGGCGTTGTCTCCCGGCCCGGAACGGGGAGCGGATAGTGAAGTCGTAGGCGGAGCTCGGTGATCCGAGCGGAGCTTGCAAGAGAGGATTAGGACCCGGGTGGGGTGCCGAACCTCTATAAAAATCGACCCGACTTCTTGTGGTTTGCATATTTCCTACACTTGCTTGTTTTGTTTTAAATTTCCGCTGCGCTTATCGATTGCTTAAACAAGTAGGTGATTAGATTAAAAAGTGATTAGTGAACCCATAACCCACACGATCCTACATGAATAACATGGTTTTTGTAGTTGTTAACATAATAGCCTAAACCATGTTTATCTAAAGATTATTTTTGACTACCTATCAGCATATCAAGCATTTTATTTCCATTTGTGAATCTTTCATGATCTTTTTGTAATTGAACATTCTTAGCTATTAGATCTTGAGTATCATTACTACATGAAGGTTTTGCATTTAGAGTTGCAATTTCATCAATCAAACGAGAGTTCTCTAATACAATTTTATCATGACTAGCAAGCAAATCACTTTT
This sequence comes from Triglochin maritima, assembly GCA_963682175.1. NCBI lineage: Eukaryota > Viridiplantae > Streptophyta > Magnoliopsida > Alismatales > Juncaginaceae > Triglochin > Triglochin maritima. The sequence continues at coordinate 34,147,047 of OY821772.1, forward strand.
CTCATTCATGATAGATTCAATTTGAGATTGTAGCTCATTGATTTTCTTTCTAGCTACTTTGTTTCTTTGACAAATTTTCTCAAGCAATTCATTGAATTCACTTTAAATTTAATTATATGAATTTGAATGACTTGAATCAATTGGATCACAACTAGAGCAAGAATATACCTCACTATCTTCATCTTCTATTGCCATGAAGCACATCGAGGTGAATTCGCCTTCAATTGATGAAGATAATGGATCATCCTAAGTTGCTTTGAGAGCTTTCTTCTTCTTCTCTTTTCTCTTGCTCTTCTTCTTTTCTTTTCTCCTTTCTTTTTCTTCCTTGAGCAACTCCTTGAATTGTTGTGTCACCAAATGTTCTTCAATGTCACTATCTCCTTTGATTGAATTGGCGACGACGTGTATCACCATGGATTTCTTGGCTTCCTTCTCCTTCCGGTCATTCATTTGTATCTCATATGTCATGAGACTACCCATAAGCTCCTTGACTGACAACTTTCTTAGATCTTGCGCTTCTTCGATAACGGTTGACTTCTCCTCCCAATCGTCGGTGAGTGATCGGAGAATCTTTTGAGTGATTTCTCCCTTACTAAAAAAAATTCAAAGTGCTTTAAGAGAGTTAATGATCTCAATGAAGTGAGTATGCATCTCACTTATGTTCTCACTGGATTGAATACGAAAAAGTTCATATTTATGCATAAGTAAGCTAATCCTAGTTTCTTTCATTCTACTTGAACCCTCATGGTGCATTTCTAATGTATGCCAAATGTCATAAGCATTTTCAGAACCTCGTACCCTATTTTATTGCCCTTCAATTAACCCACAATACAAGATGTTCATTATGCGGGAGTTAATCTCCGCTTCCGTAAATTTGGGTTTAGTTAGGGACATAATTTCATCATCATTTGGAGGTGTGTATGGGTTTAAAATGAATGACCAATATTTCAAGTCATTTGATCGCAAATAAATCCACATTATCTTCTTCCAATAATCATAGTTTAAGCCATTAAACAAGGGTGGCGTAGTTGTGGACAATCCCTCACAATGATTAAAAGTAGATGTCATGCTAAATTACGATTAAGTAAATAAAATTAGCAACCTAATTCTCTGATACCAATTGTTAGGATTGATGACCCTCTAATCACTAAACTAATTGTGAAATTAAAACGATAATTGAGAGATTAACGGAGAAAATTGCAAACCACAAAATCGTCTACACCGGAGTTTAGAGAGGTTCGGCACTGCACCCCGATCCTAGTCCTCCTCACAAGCCTCGCTCGATCTCCCTAGACTCGCTTACGGCTCCACTAACCAATCTCCATTGCAGGCCGAGATGAACGTCGCTTACAACATCGAGCCTTGCAAACAATCCTCGCCTCGCTCGTGTCTCCTTTCACAACCTGAGAGGGAACTTCCTCAAAGCTTTACAACTCTTTGGTGATTCTTGAGTATGGATATGGAATCACAATCTAACACTCTATACTTGAGCACACTTGGATTTTGAAAAAAATTGGACATACAAGTGGTAATGTTTTGGCTTGAGTGTAGGAGAATGAGAGCTTGAAGATGTAGATGATTTGGCTTTGAGTATGGGATCAATACGGTGTGTTCAAGAGTTCTAAAACCAACAAATGAGATCCTATTTATAATCCTTCAAGCTCTACTAGCCATTTTGGGAGTTGGTGGGATATTGAACAATGCGAAGCAAGGATTTGCTTAAAGATGGGGTAGATTTCTATGCAGGTTCGGTCGACCGTTAATAGAACGGTAGTCCGAAACAAGAAGGTTGGATTGGTCTAAACTAAGCATAAGGTTGACCAAATAAGGATTGGTTCACTGTTCACCAACTTCCAGTAACTATTTTCAATTTTTCCATATTTAATTTTGGTGAACCGAAAAGGTGGCCATTAAGATTGGTTGGTCTCTGATTACTCAAGTTTGGTTGACCGTGTATACTTTGGATGACCGAAGTTAGTGTGGGTTTTGTGCTGACGTTTATACCTAATAGACGTCGCATTTACTGATAGCCAACATCTATATAGTCATCTAGATGTTGGTTGTTGTAATAACCATTTAACTCAATGTGTATTAGGAGACATTTATTACCCATCGTGTAGACGTCGGAGTATAGACGTCGCGTGGATCGTATAGCCGACGTCTATTACCGTATAAATGTCGTGTGTGTTCTATAGCCGACGTCTATTGCTCTTATATGAAAATGAAACAATTTCATTTTATCTTCTAGACCGTTGCAGTTTTTGTGTTTTTTAATAGCTTAATTTAATCTTCTAGTATCTTTCTTTGTAGCAACTTAGAATGGGATTAGATAATTTGGGAGTGTCATGTTGCTTATCAAACTTGAGTAGCAATTGCTACCATGGTTTCACTGCACTACTATTTTGTGTATACAATAGTATAAGTTTTTATTTTCATGTATGCCTTCATTCTAAGAATGAATATTCATGGATCAGAATCTATGCTTTCTTCATAAGCTATTCTTCATAAGCTAAAAATCACGTTGTGCTCTTTGCAATTTGATCCTTTGGGGTCGACTACACCAAGGGCATCCTTAAAGAAACTTGTTTCAACATAAGTTCATTTTAATCATCGTATTTGTAATTCGAGTATTTTATTAGTATTATCGAATTCATATTGAATAACTTGTGTTACTCTGGACATTTAAGGTTTACAAAATGTTGGGTGGAACACATAGTACCAAAAGTACGGGCGTAACCTGGCGTACAATGGGAGTAAGTTTCTCCTCTTTTTTGTTAATTTTGTTAAGTACTTGAACATATATTTAGCAAATTTATTTCTTTGTAGTACCGCAAGCAGACTTGCAATACCAAATGTGGGTACTACGTTATGAGATACTTGTAGGAAATCATCGAGATTGCATCTGAAAACGTAGAGCTATTTGAGGTAATAGATCATTTTCAGTGGTATAATTATAGTTTCATTATTTACATATTTATATTGTGTACTTGTATTTTCATAAGTCTTCCAAAAGAATAGTGATCCCTATTCACAACGATCGCTCGATGATACTCGCGAACGATGGGCTCGCTACTTTGTTACCAACATGTTAATGAACTAACATGTTCTAATATCATGAACCACATTCTTTGAAATTAAACATGCAATTTTATTGAACCACATCCTTTGTATTACCAACATGTTATTGAACTAACATTATTTGACTACAATTTTTACTTTAATATGATCAAACTTCTTTGTTAATGATTGTGTTTATAAATTTGTGAAATGTAAATGTGTTGTGAATGAAATTAGTTGAATGTGTATGATTGTGCAGGATGAATGTGTTGTGAATGAAATTAGTTGAATTTGTGTATGATTGTGGATGAATGTGTTTGTTGTGCAGGATGACGATGTTGATTGCATTTAACATTTTATTTTTTTTAATTTGGGAAGGGTATAGACGTAAGTTATTAGATTAACCAGACGTGTAATATGGACTATAGATGTTGGTTATTAGGTTAATGCGACACCAAGTCTTTTTTTGAAGGATATAGACGTCGGATGTAAGGGATAACTGACGCGTATTCTCTTAGAATGGACGTCGGTTGTAGGTGATAACCGATGCATATTATCTTAGAATAGACGTCGTCTGTAAAGTATAACTGACACATATTCTCTTAGAATAGACGTCGGCCATTCGTGACCGACGTCTAGGTATAGACGACTCATAAATAGACGTCGGGTTATGAAAGACGAATAACCGACGTATAGAAATTGTATATCCGACGTATATTCCCGTTTCTACACTATTGCGAGACCATTCTTTGTTGTGATGATATATAGGCCTACATTAGAGGTTGAAACTAGAAATCGAGTTTGGAGTAGCGGAGGATCAAAGTGTGTTTATTGTTGCGAGAGATGTGTGCGATAGCAAATGAGGAGGTTTTGATTATGGAATTTTGACATACTTGGATTGACAGAAGTATTCGATGGGAATGTGAGAAAGGATGTCAGAGATAATCTCCAGTGGGAGCTTCTCCATCTCTTTAAAATGTTGGAAAGGGAAGATATTGAATGGTAATCTCCACGTAACAATGCAGTTTTGACATCGAGCTGCTCTAACTCGAGATGAAGTATTGCTACAAGGTTTAGCAACACGCATGTCGAAGTGTGCTTCACCATCGTGAAGAAAATAGTTGTATAATCGATGCCATTGATCTAACTGTATCCCTTTGCAACATGCATAGATTTTTACTTCATGTCGGAAGTACCATCAACACATTTCTTCTTGAAGACCCACTTGCAGCCAAATAGCTTCTTTGTTTTAGTTGGAACAACGAGCTCCCATGTCTTGTTACCTGTCTTGCCCCTTCCATTCGGTGAGACGATCAATCCTTCACCCTTATTAGAAGAGCTACTAACTAAATTCTTCCTTGCATCAAAAGAGATCAGTGTGCCCTTGACCTCTTCTAATACACAACGAATCCTTCCCATACATGACCGTGTTCACCAAATTCAGAATTGGGTTTGGCAGAGACGTTAACAACAACATTGCTTTGTCCTCATTTTCCAATTTGACACCCGGCTGAGCAAATCTGTGATAAGCTTGTTGAACACCGATAAATGATCAACAAATGGTGTGTTCTCCCTCATCCGAAGTGTGTACAACTGATCCTTCAGGTTCAATTTGTTGCCTAGGCTTTTCTTCATAAACATGTCCTCCAGAAGTTTCCAATATTCAGCTGTTGTTGCCGCCGATTCCTCGAAGAGAATATCATCGGAAAGGCACAATTTGATGATCCCTATCACCTAGAGATTTAGCATCTCTCACTTCTCATCGGTCATCTTCGGCAACTTCTTCTCCTCACCGCCCAAAGTGTTCAGCAATATGTCCATTTGAGACATCAACGCATGAACCCTTCTTTGCCAGGTGGAATAGTTCCATTTTCCAGTAAATTTCTCAAGATGGAATTTTCTTGCATTTTCTGCCATCTCTAGCAGCAACCTGGCTCTGATACCAACTGTTGGGAGAGATTCTAACAATGCTACTACGAGACGACAGATTAAATGCACTAGCAGAATCACAAGAATATTGATTTGCAAAATTAAACTAACTTATGTCACTCTCCCAAACTTAATAGCAACAAAACACACAAGATGAAAGAAACAAGTAAAAGACAAACGCACACCTGAAACAACCATGACACATGCATTTTACAAGGTTCAGCAATGTACCCACATCACTGGGAGTCTCCTGCGGGTTTCCTTTCCTTCTTCCACTTCTCCAACAAGAGAAACAACCGAGATTACACCGGATTGGAGGCAATATGTCATCCAAAACTCTCAAGAACTCTCCCTAACCCTAATCTCTCTTAATGAAATAATAATTATGTGTTGTATTCAAATAAGGGCGAAGAAACCCTTAAATACTCGACTCAAAACCGTACAAAAAATATGCAAAACGTAGGCAACCGTACAGAAAAATATGCAAAATGTAGGCAACGACGACCGAACTTCTCCATCAGTCGACCGGAATGGTTACCAGGAATGCTTCCTTATAATTTTGGTCGTCCGACGCCATCACCCGGTCTGCTCCATGGTTATCTTCAGTTCTCCGCAACCTTCTCGGTCGACCGGCATCTCCTTCGGTCAATTTTTCTTGGACTCCAAAAAGTCCCTTCAAAATTCGGTCGAACGGTGTTCGATAGCGGTCGATCATTTTTCACTTTTGAAAGTGCCTAACAAATTAGGTTGACTGTCATCCCACTTCAGTCGACCATTTTTCCTTGTTTATGCCTTAACAAATTTAAGCCAATTTCTAACAATATGGGTTTTTTGGAAGGCTCGAAGTTGACTTCAACATGCTCCACCTTAATCTCCAGGCCACTCTCCTCTTCAACAACTACCTCTTGCAAAGTCAACATGGTCTCCTCATCAAAGGTAACATTTTTCTCGATCATTTGCTATCGAGACTTCATTCACCATAACCAATAGCTTTTCTTTTCCAGATTGTAACCCAAGAATTTGCACTCCACAGAACTTGCTTCAAGCTTCCTGTTGTTATCTACACGTGCATAAGCTGAACACCCAAAAACTTTCAAATCTAAAAAAATTAGAGGACTACCATTCCATACCTTCTCATGTGTCCGGATCGGAAACCAATTTCAGAATGTGATGAATGGTTGATGAGGTAACATGTTGTATAGATAGCTTCTGCCAAAAAATACTTTGACATATCTGCCGCATTCGGCATACATCGACCCCCTTTCAAGACGTATTTGATTCATCCTCTCTGTAACTTCATTATGTTATCGTGTATGTTGTGTTGTTTGTGATCATCTTTATAAAAGTCATTGAACTCAGTCTAAGAAAGCTTTAGCCCGTTGTCTATCCACTTTGATATTTCTACCAGTTTGATTCTCGATCATCGCCTTCTATCTCTGAAATTGGTTAAATACATTTCTAATGTGCTTAAGCGTGAAAGCCCATGTTTTCCTAGAGAAATAATCCATTGTTTAAAGATAGAGACCAAGTCTTTTTGTTCGACCAAAACATGTGTGGTTCCAGTAATTTTGAAAAATTGTTCCCTTGTCAGACTTTAGTAGAACGACTAGTCAATAGAGATTTTTAGTTCGACTATTGAAATAACACAAAAATAGAAGCCTTGCTTCTCAATGAAGCGGTCGAACCAAGTGGCTAAGTTCGACGATTCAACGTAAAAGTGGAAAGTGTTGGGTTTTTTGGCCTTCATCTATGTTTTGACGATTTAACTAACATAATCTTAATCCAATCAAATACAGTGTAACATATTATGCATATAATACATATTGATACATATTGTGTTGTGCTAATGATTGAAAGTTAAAATACCGCAAGTGTACGACCGTGTTGAAGCGGTGGCAAGCATGGGTCGGTCCACAAGGAGGGTGTGCGAGTGAGATTCGCTATACTCGAGTGAGGAAGGAAGAGAGTAATGAAGTGAGAATTACACTACGATGCGTATAAAGTGGAAGACAAACAATAAAACTAAACCCCTTAGGGGGTAGAAAAAAAATGTGAATACGAAAATATGTGTATGTGTGTTAATTTGTGCTCATTACAGCATGTAAAACATGAAATCCATAAAACCAAATCCAACTTTGCCTCCACATGAAATAAGATAAAAACATTATCATTAAAACATACAAAACAATAATTGAAATGAAGCTAAATGAGCTCCTGTAAAAGGACCACACCCCACTATGTCTCCACATGAAATAAGATTTACACAATCATTAAAACATACAAGACATTAATTATGGTGTGGCCAACAAGAGCACATGCTCCCAAATGTTATGTTTCCTTCTTCCACTCCATCATTATCCTAACCTCATCAATCCCTGTAGAATTAATCTAAGAATGTGCTAAGCATCAGTCAAGAGCATTAGCACATCAAAGATAAGAGTGAAACCCCATTGGATGGTTATGGAAATCATGTAAGGTTTAAAGGATTAGGATTAACACACACACACCTAATACATCACATAATCACATCACCTTCCTCTCCCCCCCCCCCCCCCCCATGGGGATGGACTACTCCTACTCATCTCTAAACCAAAGCAAACATGAAAAGAACATAAACCCAATAATGGAAATGAAGGAAAACAAGATTAAGCAAACAACAACATAAAAGAAATTGCATCAAAGGAAAGACATGTATTTAAAGAACAAAACTAACACTTGATTGAAATGAAAAAGATTACAAAGTGTCTCCTTATTCTCCTCTTATACTAATCAGCAGCAAAATAACCCTAAACTAATGGAGGAGCAAGAAGAAGAGGGGAAGGAGCCATTACAAGTCTATTTAAAGAAGATTTTAGGGTTTGGATGAATCTGGGCATAATCAGACGACTGTAAATCAGATATGGAGGTCCTGGAATGCTTTGACCAGACAACCCGACCCGTGGCCAAAATTTGAGAGTTAAACTCTTAACTGGATCTGCCATTAGCGGATCATTTTTCTCTGATCGCCTCCAAATTTTAACCACAGCTTTGGTTAACATAATAAACACGTGGGGTGCTCCTGGCTTGTTGGTTCGAGCCAATTTGGTTTTAATTGTCGAATTACTCCTCAGATTCAGGAGATTCTGGACTTTAGCAACCAACATATTTTTCTTTACACTTAAGTCCCTCTGAGTTTTCACTTGGGTCCTTCCTGAGTTACAATCCAATCCTTGGCATTACAAACAGGTCCAGAACCTTCCAAATCAGCCCATTCTTCTTACGTTTATGTCATTTTCTCTTCCTTTCTCTTCTTTATTGCCCGAACCCTGAAACACATCAAATAAACACTCGAGTAGCACAAAATTGGGATGAAATAAAGAATATATAGCATGAATGCAATGTATGATATGCTACTAATCAGCTAACATCTACAGGTGATCAAGACTCAAGGGAGAATGGAATAAAGTCAAGACATGTAATCAAGCTAATTGAAGACATGTAATTTTACCTTTATTTGAGTCTTAGGAATCTACATAAATTTGAGCATACAAGAGGTGTAACATATTCACATATACACTAGGTTCATTGTATAAGTCTTACACTAAATTTCACATCTTTTGGACTTCAATAGATCACTCAAACCTAAGTCAGAAAACCACTCAAACTGAACATTAACCTATCTATGTAGAATGGTTGATCGAAATGAGTTTTCCGTTCAACCGTTTATAACAGTCAACCCATTCCCTTAATTGATTTTACATCGTTTTTCCGGTCGACCCAACTTGCCCTTTCAGTCGATCGATTAACCCGTATTATCCGGATGACCGTTGTACTTGTCGTATTTTACAACGGTTGTAATCGTATATTTCACATACCCCTAAATTGCTTTTGGCCACTGGTTGAATGATGCCTTGACGGTGGTTGACCGGATGCAGACAATTGTGTGCCCAAAAGTGCCTGTTATTTTTGGTCGGACGGACTTTCTTGTTGTGTTCAACAACTAATCTTTTACCTAGCCAAAACCCTCAGAACGGTCGACCGCCCCTAGATTTTGTTCAATCGTTCACTTAAGTTGTAGCCATTTGGTTCGATCGTAGTTTAAGTTGGTTTGAACGTTTACTTTTACGGAAATGGTCAACCGTTGATCCTGTTTCCGTCGACCGATTTAGGACAGATTTGCTGAACTAAATTTTCTATTTTGTGTGTCTTGCACAAATCTCAACCAAATCTTCCCCAACGGATATAACACTTTAGGAGCTTATAAATAGAGGTTCACACTGAAAGGATTGTGTTCTAAAAGTTAACTTTTATATGACTTTTATTATTAATTGAATGTATAGACATTTTGTTCCTTGATTAATGTATTCGTCTTTTAGAAGTGTTAAGGAAGAGGATTTTGATCCTTAACCATAGAGCTCTAAAAGATAATAGTTTATATAAATGAAAACGTAATTCATAATCATGGTGATTAAGATGGGACATTGATTGCCGAGTTAATATTGTCATGTTGGTTAAAGGATATTGTAGCTCTACAAGTATTTAACAACATGAGTATATGAAATAGAAAATCTTTCTTTCATATATTGAATTGACCTAATAAATGAAGACATTATGGAATTGTGTTTGTGTCATTAATGTTTCATTGTGTCTTTGAATCCTAAAATATGAGACCTATATTTTTTCACATGAGAAATGTATAATTTTATTATTATGAAAAGCTATCATTGAGTATAGTGATAACGGTATGATTGACATCATATCATGCATTTATTCATGTCTTATATCATCTATGTTGAATCTAAGCAATGCTATGTAACAAGTTTTATGTTTAAGTTTCAGGAATAAATAGGTTTGAGAAGACGAGACACAAAAATGACCTGACCGCAAGAAAAATGATTGAATTGTGAGACTTATGGACAGATATGCAAGACGGAAGGACCCGGATATAAAAAAGACCAATAAACAAATCAAGAAACTTCACACCATCATGAGGAGTATTTTGGCAATTAGATACGGGCCTAAACTCCAGCAACCACTTCGGGTGCACTACACATGAAGAAATCAACCCACCAACGTGTCTTCGAAGCCAGGATTGGATCCAAGCAATCCAGACCACCAGTTGGCGGTTGGATCTGCTCCGGATCTGATACGGTTTAGCCCGATTGTGTATTAGAGTGTTTTATGTCTATTTTTAGTAGTGCATTAGTCCCACAACGGGAGATTGTCCCCGATTATCTTTTTCTATGACTATAAATAGAAATCTTCCTCCTCTCTTGTAATGGACTCCTCTATTGATGGTCATTCTCACTACTTGGAGTAAAGCCTTGAAGCAAAACTCTAGTGGAGAGATGCTACTTGTAATGTGTGAGTAAATAAAGAAAGTTTTGTTAGTTTTATATTGTCTATCTTTTAATTCTTGTATGATTAGTTAATTTTGTTTGTCTTAATTTTAGTAGAATTAATTAGCATGTTTCCTTTTGCTAGTTTAATTTCATTTTGTCTCCTTTTCTTAATGAGTAGTGGGTAGTTTCATACCCCTTTGGGGTGGAGTTGATGTTTATACATGTGATGAAATATGAAATGAATGCTATATTTTGCTTTATGTGATGAATGTGGATATGCTTGTTTGAATAAAAGAGAATACTTAACTTGGTGGTTTCTACCATACTCATTAGGTACATCTCATGCTTGTTTAGGTTCTTAATAACAAACTTGTTTATGCTCATATTAATCAACTAGGTTAGTTATTTGGATGATAGGTATTGCCACAACCATTAGGTACTTCCTGTGCATAAAAACACAACCTACACTTGTGCCCTATGGAATGCATTCCTCACCACTTTATTTCATATGTACATACAGTCCACCCCTTGGGGGTTCTCTTCCTGAATTCCAGCTTGCTTTTATAGTTACTTAGTTTAGTTTCATTTCTTCTCGTGCTTTCATCTTCTTTGTTTATTGCTTTCTAGTTTAGCGTAGTTTAATTAGTATAATCACACTTCTTCTCCCCTCATTTTCCACTTGATTTCCGACGAACTAGAGTCGACACACCTCCCTATGGATTGACTCGTACTTGCCTCGTCTTCACCGACGACCGTGCACTTGCGGTTAAACTTAATTTCAATCAAGTTTTTGGCCCCGTTACCGGGGAGGTGCTATGTCCAGACTCAGGTTTGGACGATTTGAGTGGATTTAATCTTTTGTTTTTAGTTTTTGTTTTTTCAGGGACATCTAAGCAAAAGGGGAGGTACCAAGAGAAATTTGAGAGCATAAAAAGCAATTGTGATCGCCAATCAGCTGCCTGAGACCGCAAACTGACGGTCTGGTGAGCAGATCTTGCCTTATAATTTCTTCTATTTTTTGTTTCTTTCAATATAGTGGTCTGGGAGCTCGATTTGGCATGTTATGACATGTAGATTGTTCCCATATTAAATAAGAAACCAACCAATCCCCATTTTAATCAACTGGACCTTTAAACCCAAAGCAAAAGAGTAGACTGATTGCCATTTAGGTCATGCATCATTTGTATACCTTGCACGCACTCGTCTTTTCTTTTCTTTACATTCTTGTTGTTGATTGCTGGTGTCAGGTATGAGCACCCATTCTCATTCATGCATGGTTAAAGCATGCATTAGTTAGTAAGGTGCATCGGGACAAGAGTGAGGTAAGCGTTTGTTTGGAGAGTTGATTGCAAGATTAAGAATCAAAACGCTACTAAGGAGGGGTTGTAGCATACAAGATAAGGTGGGAGATTTCATCACCCTTTCCTTTGCCCCAAAAATCACTCCTAATCAAAAGCCTCAATATAAAATCAAGTAGACATTGACCACTAGGACACGGGAGCATTAGGAGAGTGATCCGGTCACGATCGTCATAGCCTGATCGGCATGGCTCACTTTGTCGAGATCTCTGGATTTTGGCTCACTTGCTGGGCTTTGTGGTCTTCGTCGTAGGGAGGTGAGACGTGGTGAGGCCGTGTGACCTTGAAATTAGGCGTCGTCTAACTGTAAGGACCAATAGTGACCTTAAGTTGCTTGAGCCGTGTTTGCTAGATTAGGCTTCTACCTTTGCCCACTACCCACGCTAGATCTAGGGATTCCTCCCTTCTCATCTGAGTTTTCCCCCCTCTATATTCTATGATAGTCTCCTCCTCTGATTACACCCTCTGTTGTGTGTGGTTTTAGAGTTGAGTCGAGCGTTTTATGCGAGGCTGGACTCGTTCTAGTGAGAGCGCTCGACTAGCGAGAGTGCATTTTTCTGAGATGGACAGAGTAGGTGTTCACCTATCTCCACCTCAAGCTCCTTTGGAGCATGAGGCCAAGTAGTCTCATGGTAATGGGGGAGACCAAGTTCCATACATGGATTGCCTCGGTCCGCTCCCACCACCACGTAGACCTCCTTCTCCTCCTCCGACTCAGAGGAAGAGGGATTCGGTCAGGATCGAGTTCTTGGTGCTCCCCACCTTTAGCTTGACAGGATAGATCGATGACTTTGTGGGAGCAGACCCATCATGTTTGGCTTACGCAACCTTCTTGCATAGTTCTCCCGCCAGCTCGCGTGAACAACTATGAATTGAAACCTCAATATGTGAGCATGCTTTCTACCTTCATTGCCAAAAAGGAGGAAGTATGCTCCATGTTCAAGCTTCAACAACTTGACGAGGATTCAATCCAGTTGAGGATGATTTCTTTCGTGTTGAAGGATAACATGGAGAAATGGATGTACAACCTCCCAACGAGCTCTATTCGGTCTTGGGACAAATTTGTGACAGTCTTTCTGAAGAGATTTTCCCCCCAAAGGAAAACTCAACAGATACGGCACCAAGTACATCAAATGTATCAGACTGAGACCAAATCTTTTCATGCTTTCTTTGAGAGGTTCAAAGACCTTCTCCAATAGTGCCCTCCTCATGGACTTGAGCTATAGAAGTTATGCCAGATTGTTTATGAGGGCCTCAACTACAACACATGCACATTGTTGGAGGCGATGTGTCAGGGTGATTTCCAAATGAAACCCATTGATGAGGCGTGGGTCACTTTTTAATTAATGGTTGAACGTACCTTTGAGTGGGATACTATGAGAGAGCCACCAGGGCTGCCAAGTCTTCCGGTCGAGCTGGGTCATATCAGGTTGAGTCAACTATCGCGTCTGAGGCTAAAATGGTTACTCTCATGCGTAGGACTAAGAGTTTAGAGTTGGACCAAGCTCCTTTAGCTCAGGTCGCTACTCCTACATGTAGTAGGTGTGGACTTACGGGACATGATGACTTGGAATGTGCTTACGCTCCAAGGGTACTGAGCATACAAATGCGATGTAACAACAAAGGCCCTGTAACGACCTATACAATCACTCCTACAACCCGGGATGACGAAACCACCCTAACTTCTCTTGGGGGCATAGTAGGGGCCACGGTAAGAGCTCGCACGCTCAACCTCCACCTTATCACCCTCCAGGACCATCGCCGACCTACCAACCCCCACATCAAAGGTCTCAACACCATAATCACCAACCTCCTCAGGCCTCACCGTCGGGTTATTCTAACCAAACTCCACTACCCCAGCGGGTTGACCCGAAGGACCCCACTCTTGAACAAACCCTTCACACGTTCAAGCATAGCACACAAACCATGCTTGCGGCCAACAACAATTCAGTCAAATCATTGGAAATGCAAGTCCGCCAGTTGGCTCATCAGCTCCATGAACGTGAGAAGGGTCAGTTACCGAGTCAACCTGTGGTAAATCCCAGGGGTCAACCTACAAAGGCAAAGCAGGATGTGCACAGTGTTGAAGATGACGCTTCCCAACATGCAAATGTTATCCATACCTTAAGATCGGGAAGGGTTGTTGACAATAATGTGGAAATACATGCATCGAACCCTGTTGATGACTCTTCCGAGGAGGGTCGTGAGTCTTTCATGGAACCCATTCCTGAGAATCCTCATGATATTTATGTCCCCAAGGCACCATTCCCTCATAGGTTGACCAAAAAGCATGATGAGCATTGACACAAAATCGTTGAGGTACTTAGGCAAGTCAATGTGAACATTCTGTTGTTGGACGTTGTTCAGCAAATGCGAATGTATGCCAAGTTCCTTAAAAATCTTTGTACCATTAAGAAGAGAACAAATGTTGCCAAAAAGGCATCATTTGCCACCAATGTGAGTTCGATATTGACACAACCCACGCAAGTCAAATACAAGGACTCCGGTTCAACTGTTTCTTGCATGATCGGCAACGTGACAATTCCTCAAGCTCTATTGGATTTGGGAGCATATGTGAACCTCCTGCCCTACTCTATCTATGTCAACCTCCAGGATCTTAAGCGATATTAAGCTAACAAGGACCACCCGTTAGTTGGCTGACAGATCCGTCAAGATTCCACGAGGAAGTGTGGAGGATGTCCTTATTAATGTGGGTGAGTTCGTATTCCTATTTGATTTCATCATCTTGGATATTAAACCAGTGTCCAACCCACAAGGACAAATTCCAGTGATCCTTGGGATGTCATTCCTTGTGACTTCTAATGCTTTGATCAATTGTCGCAATGACTTGATGAGGTTGTCTTTTGGAAACCTCACGACAGATTTCAACATCTCTTAATCTTGGTAAGCAACTTGGGCATCTTGATAATGTTGTAGGAGTCAATTTCATTCAGGACACGGATGAGCTTGAGTCATTCGACATGTTCAACTCACATCGACATATTATTGAGGTGCCTAATGACCAGATTGCGATTGAAGATGATTTTGAGGAATCTGCCTATGAACTTCTGGATGAGGAGGCACATCTGGGTGATTTCTCCTCTTACCTTGTGGCCTTTGAGCCACTTGAAATTAACTCTCCCACCTCCGGTCAAGCTTAAAACAGCCCCCGATAACCTTAAATACTTCTTTTTAGGGGATAATGAGACATTGTCACTCATTATTGCTTCTGATCATGCAAAAGATCAAGAGGCTGCCCTTAAAAAGTGCTCTTTGAAAACAAAGAGGCTCTCGAGTGGTCCTTGAGGACATCAAGGGAATAAGCCATGGTATTGTCCAGCATCGGATCCACGTGGAAGAGAATTGTGGGCCCCGCCGGGACCCACAACGAAGATTGAATCCTGTGTTGAATGAAGTCGTCCGAAAATGAGGTTCTTAAGTGCTTGGATCATGGTATAATCTATCTTATTTCTGATAGTTCGTGGGTGAGTCATGTCCATATGGTTCCCAAGAAGTCAGGTGTGACGATTGTTGAGAATGAGCATCATGAGCTTCCAACATGCTTGAAAACTGGTTGGCGAGTTTGCGTTGATTATCGCAAGCTCAATGCGGTAACGTGGAAAGATCATTTCCCGTTTCCATTCATTGATCAGATGTTGGAAAGTTTGGTCAGACATGAGTATTATTATTTTCTTGATGGATCCTCTTGTTACAACCAAATTCCCATTGCCCCCGAGGATAAAGAGAAAACCACATTTACATGTCCCTTTGGCACGTTTGCCTACCATCGCATGCCTTTGGGTTATGTAATGCGCCGACAATGTTTCAAAGGTGTATGATCATCAACTTCTCCGATATGGTAGAGCGTTTCCTAGAGATTTTCATTGACGATTTTCCCATATTTGGTGTTTCCTTCGATGAGTGCATTCATCACTTGAGCATTTTCCTCAAGCGATGCCGTAAGAAGAACCTCGCTCTTAATTGGGAGAAATGTCACTTCATGGTGAAGAGAGGTATTGTACTTGGACATGTGGTCTCAAGTAGGGGAATTGAGGTTGATCCAGCCAAAGTGGGTCTTATTGGTACTCTCCCACCGCCGCATAATGTGAAGGATATCAATGCCTTTTTGGGGCATGCTGGATTCTATCGGTGGTTCATTCAGGATTTTAGAAAAATTGCTCGAGCTCTCACCACCTTGTTGGCTAAGGATGCCATTTTTGAGTTCCACCGGATTGCCACCATGCTTTTTTGATCTTGAAGAAATAGTTGACTTCAGATCCCATAATTAAGGCACTGGTGTGGACTGAACCCTTCGAGTTGATGTGTGATGCATCTGACTTCGTTGTGGGAGTTGTGCTTGGGCAACGATTGGAAAATTGTATCATGTGATCTACTATGCTAGTAGAACACTCAATGATGCCTAATTGAACTACACTGTGACCGAGAAAGAATTCTTAGCGATCATATTCACTTTGGAGAAATTCTGGTCGTACTTGATTGGCTCTCACGTGATTATCTATTCTGATTACACAACCATCAAGCACCTCATGGTGAAAAAAGATGCAAAATCTCGACTTTTGAGATGGATCTTGTTGTTACAAGAATTCGATCTCGAGACTCGGGACAAAAAAAGTGTGAAAATGTTGTAGCAGACCTCCTGTCTCGTCTTGAGACGACCAACCCACATGACCAAATTATTAATGACAAATTTCCTGACTAGCAATTGTTCACGATCAAAGATAACCCTTGGTTTGCTTTTATCGTGAACTACCTCATGACCGAGCAACTTTCTGTGGGTTGGTCAAAATCTGACTAAACCAAATTTAGATCTTATGTCAGATTCTTTCACTAGGATGACCCCTATCTATTCAAATATTGCTCTGACCAAATTTTTAGGCGGTGTGTCCCAAATAACGAGTTCCAAAGTTTGCTTAAATTTTAAGATTCTGAGTCATGTGTAGGACACTTTGGATCAAAGAAAATTGTTGCCAAGGTGCTCCAATCTGGATTTTACTAGCTTTCACTTTTCAAAGATGCTTACGAATTTTGTAAGCACTGTGTTAGGTGTCAACACTTGGCAGGATAAATCGACGTGATATGATACCTTTGCAAAATATCCTCATCGTTGACATCTTCGATGTATGGGGCATCGACTTTATGGGTCCTTTATTAGCTTGTCGTCAATTCTATGCCAATATCCAGGAGACTACCGCTCTTGATAGCACTCAAGCGGCGCTTACCACACAAGTTGATAGCATCTCCTTCACTCTCACCGCATCTGTTCTCTCGGAGATCACCAGACTTCCTAGTGCCGGCGAGGATATCTACAACCTCTCTCGGGAAGAAGTTTGTGGCTCTATAAGTCAATTTGTGGAGGTTACTCGACCGAATGTTCCTCAAGATGGCAAACTTGCCATTCCTCATCTTCCGATTCTTGGCCGCATTCTTTGTCGCTTCATTTCCACCAACCTTTTCCTAGGAAAAGGACACAACGACGAACTTGGCCACCAAATGATGAACTACCTATTTAATCTCTCTACCGGTACTCGCACTAATTCACCCTTATTCATCATCAACCATATGCACTAAATTTCTCGGAAGAACAAAAACTTTCTCCCTTTTCCTATGATCATCTCGCTGGTCATAGATCACTTCAACATCCAATTTGACCGCGATCTTTTCAAATCCTCCAAGATGGTCATCGACAAATATACACTCAAACGGATGCGCTCGGGGAAGCAAGCACTTGAAGAAGAAGAAGAAGAAGCGGAAGATGATTCCTCTGAAAATGAGGATGATGACATAGCCACCGAACCTCCACAATGGTCTCCTCCTCCATCTGGTGCCGAGGTGAATCCCAATTGGGATCCTAGCACCACTCGTGGTCCACGGAGATACACTCGTCCCGAATGGTCATCCGGTGCCGATGCTCCATGGAACCAACCGATTTGGGCCTATCGTCACGAGAAGCTCTTGGACAAGAATTGCGATGAGATCTATGAAGTTCAGAGTTTAGTGAATCGTAACTATCAAGGAATTCAAGACCTCACTTCCAATTTCCAATCTTTTCAGTTGGCGACGCCGAACTCGCTCAAAGAGATCAACAATCAAATTCGTGTGGTTAGAGATTCTCGTCAAGCCTTTCTCGACTCCTAAAATGAAATTATGGAGCTTCTTCGAAGCATGAACAAGCCGCACAACTAGACTATCTTTGTTGCTTTGTTGCTTATTGTTTGTCATGTTTGTTTCGTTTGTCACTTGCTTTAGTGTGTTTGTTTTTGTATCGGTTTTATGCCTTATCTTCCCTTTTAAAGAAATGCAATTTTATTTACATATTATGTGTCTTTTTGTCACAAACTTTGATTATTACATTCTTTTTGATGGATGTCAAAAAGGGAGAACAATGGATAAAACATGCCTAAATCAAATATGTGAAACTCATGCATTTAGTAAGAGGGAGTTAACATATCTCTTGCATATTGATAGGGGGAGGACTTACACAATTTGACATTAGTTTGTCATCATAAAAAAAAAGGGAGACTATTGGCTTTTTGCCCCTTTAATCTTAATTTTGATGATTAACAAACTAATATTATGTACAACTCCAATTAGAACATCACACACATCATATTGTCAAATTTCATAGATATTGTGTATTCCCAACAATTTGGTGTACCAAAGGGGTATCGGTCATCCAAACATCACTTGTGTCTTTTGGCCTAAACGACTTCATCTTATTGGCCCACATGGCACAAACTAACTCCAACAGACTTATCTTTTGTCATTTAGGAACAACCATTGAAACGTGCAATATCGGTCTACCAAGAACCCGTCGGCTTACCAAATACTTGTTGATTAATCTAAAACGTAACGGCTCTTTTCCACGTAAGATTTCGACCATTATCGATAAACCAATTTCCCAGCCAATGTCAGCAAAAAAACCGCACATGTATCGGTCAACCGACCTTTCCACGGTGTCCTGAACAAGATCACCAAATCGCAACAATTCTTTACTGTCCAATTGGAACGGTGAACCGAGGCTCTCTCGGTCAACCAAACTTAATTGGTCGATTTTAGTAAAAAGTTACTGGAAGTTGGTGAACGGTTATCCAACACATAATCAGTCAGCTGAGTGCGTCAATCTGACCAATAAACACACACCTTGTCGGACGATCGCTGGTTACCCGGTCGACCTAATTCCTCCTGAATTCTGCCCGAGCTTAAGTCACTTCTTATTTTTCTTATTGGTCCATACCTCACCAACTTACAATAACGACTCTATTTGTTGTGAAGGCTATATAATCTTCACTTAAGAGACATTCACTTCTCTACTTGCCAAAAATCAATCCTACTATTGTGCTCTCAATCTCCAAGCCTTCAAAGCTCCACCAACTCTCAAACTTCCATTAAATTCAATCCAAGCTTAATTACAATCCTTGAGTGCATTCAAGTTAGAGTTTAACAACCTCATTCAATTACCTTTGTGTTGTAAAGCTTTAAGGAAGCACCCTCTCGTGTTGTGAGAGGAGATCCGAGCAAGGTGAGGGTGTTCGCAAGGCTCCGGTTGTAAGAGGGTTTATCTTCGACTCGGAATGAAGATAATAGTGAATTCTCATGTAGGGATCGGAGGAGCGAGCGGAACATGAGAAGAGGACTAGATCACGGTGGTGTGATCGAACCTCTATAAATCTCTGGAGTCATCTTGTGGTTTGCAATGTTTCTCTTATTATTTTAATTGCACAATTGTTTAAGAAAATTATGACATAATCTATTCAGCCCCCTCTCTAGATTAGTGATCGATCGACTTAGATTTGGTATCAGAGCGTAGGTTTACTCATCTAATCCATTTAGCCATGGAGAGTAACACTAATCAACTTAGAGAAGAATTCTCTACCACTAGACCCAATTGGCTTACCAGAAATAATTATGCACATTGGAAGAATGGAATGAGAATCTACATCCAATCAATTTCCTTAATAATGTGGATATTTCTTGGTAGTAAATATGTTCCACCCACTAGTGAACAATTAGCAACATTAACCGATCCAATAATTGTTAATGCTGAGATGAATGTTAAAATCATGAACATATTTGCTTGTGGAATGGATACTCAAGAATATGGTAGGATTAGCGGATGTGATACTGCTGATGAAATATGGAAATTACTTGAATCTCATCATGAAGGATCTTCTAGAATGAAAGAAACTAGGGTTGATATATTTGTGCGTAAATATGAATGATTCTCTATGCAACCCGGTGAAAATATTAGCGAGATGAACACTCGCTTCACTGAGATTACTAACAATTTGAAAAATCTTGGTAAGAAGGTGAATGAAGGTGACAAGGTGTGGAAGATTCTTCGATCTCTCTCAAGCGATTGGGAGAAAAAGGCAACCGTCATTGAGGAGGCTAAAGATCTCAACACATTGTCAATAGAGGATCTCATCGAAAGCCTTATGGCTTATGAGATTCAAATGAATGAGAGAAAAGAGATGGAGAGCTCGAAAAAGAAAGAAAAATTTATTGCTCTCAAGGATAACTTTGAATCCGAAAAGTCGGACGACGAGGAGAGTGATGAAGAGCTTGCAATGATGGTTAAGAGATTCAAGAAGCGTTGGGTGAAAGAGAAATTTCAAAGAAATAGAAGGGATGATGGAGAAATCTCAAAATGTCATATTTGTTATGGATGTGATAAAGTTGGACATATAAAGAAAGATTGTCCCTTAATCCAATCCAAGGAAAGAAAAGAGAAAAAGAGAAGAGTGGATGAGGAAAAAGAAAGGAGATTCAAAAAAAAGAAAATAAGTATAAGGAGAAGAAAATGGCCCTCAAGGCAACTTGGGATGGATCATCTGATTCATCCTCCGGTTCTTCAAGTGAGTCGGAAAATGAAGAAGCTCATCTATGTCTCTACAGTACTCAAGAAGAAGTCGATGGAGAATTAGGTAGTGCATCTTCGTCAAGTGAGTAAGACGAGCCCAACACTTGCAATGTCACCAAAGATGGAGAAAAAGATGTAGTCTCAACTCATGAATCAAACTCATATGATGAATTACTTGATGCCTTTCATGAATTGCTTGAAAAATGTGACATATTGAGGCATAAAAGTAAATTATCTAGGAAAGCTAATCATGATCTAGCATGTATAAATGAATCATTGTCAAATGAAGTTGATAAGCTTATTTTGGAAAATAAAAGCTTAAAGGAACTCAATGTTGAATCTCATGCTATAGAAATACATGATCTTACAGAATGCAATAAGCAATTGAGAATTGATCTTGAGAAATTCACAAAAGGAATGAAGATGCTAGACATGTTACTTGGTAGCCAAATTCAATCATTAGAAAAGCATGGTTTAAGATACGTGAATGAAAATAAAAACTCTAAGAGTTATTTTGTGCATGCTTTAGATGGTGTAGTGAAAAAAAATCTTCAAATGTTTGGGTACCTAGGACTAAACAAGTTTGGGTACCTAAAGCTAACCTCAAAGGACCCAAACAAATATGGGTACCAAAATTATCTTCTTCTTCTTTGAATGTAGGTGAAAAAGAAGGGGAAGTGGATCGTAGATAGCGGATGTTCAAGACACATGATGGGAGACCACTCCCTGTTCAATACATTGAAATCAAAGAAATGTGGAACTGTCACATTTGGGAATAATTCTAAAGGTCACATTATTGGCATCGGCGATGTTGGTAATAATTCTAATACCCAAATACAAAATGTGCTTCTTGTGGATGGTTTGAAACATAATTTACTCAGTGTGAGTCAATTAACCAATAAAGGATTCTTAATGCTCTTTGATCAACATATTGTACACATTATTTCTAAATCTAGTTTGGAAACCACTTTTAAAGGCTATAGATATGGAAATGTTTATGTTGTGCATGTTTATAGAATTGACTCATTCTCTAAGGAAACATGCTTAGTTTCTTCAAATGATGAATCTTGGTTGTGGCATAAGAGGTTAGGCCACATTAGAATGAGCCAACTTCATAAACTTGCAAAATTTGACTTGGTAAGATGATTGCCCAAATTGGATTTCAAGAAAAATAAGCTTCGCAATTCTTGTGAATTTGGAAAACAATTTAAAAGTTCTTTCAAATCATTTAACATGGTTTCTACTTCAAAACCTTTGGAACTCTTGCATATGGATCTCTTTGGTCCATCTAGAACCTTTAGTCTAGATAGCAAGAGATATGCATTTGTAATTATTGACGATTTCACTCGATTTACATGGGTTTTGTTTCTTGCAAACAAGAATGAAGCTTTCAAGGAATTTGAAAATTTCAAAAAACAAATTCAAAGAGAAATAAGGTCTTTGATTTTGAAAATTCGTAGTGATCATGGTGGCGAATTTGAAAATGAAGGCTATGAAGAATTTTGTGATTCTAATGGTATTCATACTTTCTTTCCCAAGAACTCCTCAACAAAATGGGGTAGTTGAAAGGAAGAATAGAACTCTTCAAGAAATGTCAAGACCAATGCTTTGTGAAAATGATTTACCAAAGTATTTTTGGTGTGAAGCGGTTAACACGGCTTGTTACATTCGTAACCGTGTTTTGATTCGACCAAATTTAAACAAAACTCATTTTGAACTTGGTTTGGCAAACCCCCAAAAATTTCCTATTTCAAAGCTTTTGGTTCTAAATGTTTTGTTCTCAATACCAAGGATAATTTAGAAAAATTTGATGCTAAATCTGATGAAGCCGTATTTTTAGGATATTCAAGTAGGAGTAAAGCATATCGAGTTTATAACAAGAGAACTAGTTGTGTAGAAGAATCCATGCATGTTCACTTTCAAAAAGAACCATGTAAGGATAATTCTAACCTTGATGATGAACCTATTGATCATATTCGAAATATAACATCTCAAGAACAACCCAATGAGACATCTCAAGAAAAACAAGAGCTTTCAAAGGATTGGCAATATAAGGACCATCCTAAGGATCTTGTAATTTGTGATGTATCAAAAGGAATTGTTACTAGGTCTAATGCTCTTGTTGTATGTGAATCTTATGCATTTATATCTCAACTTGAACCTAGGAAAATAAAAGAAGCATGTGATGATGAAATTTAGTTAATAGCTATGCATGAAGAGTTGAACCAATTCATTCGTAATGATGTTTGGGAGCTTGTTCCAAGTCCCAAAGATCAAAAGCTCGATTGGTCGCTCAAGGTTACAACCAAGAGGAAGACATCAACTTTGATGAAAGCTATGCGATGGTAGCTCGATTAGAAGCAATTAGAATGTTATTAGCCTATGCATCATACATGGATTTTAAACCCTTTCAAATGGATGTTAAAACTACATTTTTGAATGGTTTTATTATGGAAGAAGTTTATGTTAAACAACCACCCGGTTTTGTGAATGAAACATACCCGGATCATGTATTCAAGCTTAAGAAGGCTATGGGCTTAAGCAAGCTCCTAGAGCTTGGTATGAAAGGTTGAAGACCTTCTTGCTTGAAAACAGATTCACCATGGGAAAAGTTGACACCGCATTATTTACAAATATCAAAGATAAAGATTTATTAATCATACAAATATATGTTGATGGCATTATATTCGGTGCTACTAATGATTGTCTATGCCTAGAATTTTCTGAGTCTATGCAAGGTGAATTTGAAATGAGCTTGATGGGTGAAGTCAACTTCTTCCTTGGACTCCAAATCAAGCAAACCTCGGAAGGAAACTTCATCAACCAAACCAAATACACAAGAGAACCACTCAAAAGATTTGGATATAAAGATATCAAACCTCACAATACTCCCATGAGCACATGCTTGAAAATTGATAAAGATGAAGAAGGTAAAGAAGTTGATATTAAAAAATATCGAGGTATGATTGGTTCACTTCTTTATTTAAATGCTAGTAGACCTGATATCATGTTTAGTGTTTGCCTTTATTCTCATTTTCAATCTTATCCTAAAGAGTCTAATATGCATGCATTGAAAAGGATTTTTCGATATTTGAAAACTACTTGTGATTTTGGATTGTTTTATCCCAAGACTCGGTCTTTTGATCTCATTCCCTATAGTGATGTTGATTATGCCGGATGCAAATCCGATCGGAAAAGTACTAGTGGGACATGTTAATTCTTGGGTAAATCTTTGGTTTCTTGGTTTATTAAGAAGCAAAATAGTGTTGCACTCTCAACAACCGAAGCTGAGTATGTGGCCGCCGAATGTTGTTGTGCACAAATTCTTTGGATGAGGCAAACCTTCAAGGATTTGAGACTTGAGTTTCATACTATACCTATCCTTTGTGATAATACAAGTGCTATAAATCTATCTAAAAATCCAATCCTTCATTCAAGTACCAAACATATCGATGTTCGCCATTATTTTCTTAGAGATCATGCTCTTAAAGGTGATATTGAATTGCAATTCATTTCAACCAATGATCAATTAGCAGATATATTTACTAAACCATTAAATGTTGATCAATTTGATAAAATTAGACAAGAACTAGGAATGTGTAGAGCTAAAGAAATATCATAATTCATTTCCTTTGCTTAAAAATCATTCCTTAAATTGCTTGGTTATGTGGTCTGTCCGAACTGGACAGATGACCGAACATGGTTCGGTCAACCGAACGGTATCTCGACAGGGATCTTTATTTTTTCTGGAACGCTCTTCTCGATACACCATTACCTACCCGGTAGACCAAAAGGTTTTTTTCGTTTGCTAAAGGTTTCAAACTTCCTTGTTCCCCTTCCAACGATTATCCAAATATATCTCGGACTACCAAATATTTGTTGATTAATCTAAAACGTAACGAATCTTTTCCACATAAGATTTCAACCATTATCGGTAAATCAATTTCCCAGCCAATGTCAGCAGAAAACCCGCACATGTATCAGTCAACTGACCTTTCCACGGTGTACCGAACAAGATCACAAAATCGCAACAATTCTTTACTGTCCAATTGGAATGGTGAACCGAGTCTCTCTCGGTCAACCGAGCTTAATTGGTCGATTTTAGGAAAAAGTTACTGGAAGTTGGTCAATGGTTATCCGACACATAATCGGTCAACCGAGTGCTTCAATCTGACCAATAAACACACACCTTGTCGGACGACCGCTGGTTACCCGGTCGACCTAATTCCTCCTAAATTCTGCCCGAGCTTAAGTCACTTCTTGTTTCTTATTGGTCCATACCTCACCAACTTACAATAACGGCTCTATTTGTTTTGAAGGCTATATAAGCTTCACTTAAGAGACGCATTCACTTCTCTACTTGCCAAAAATCAATCCTACTCTTGTGCTCTCAATCTCCAAGCCTTCAAAGCTCCACCAACTCTCAAGCTTCCATTAAATTCACTCCAACCTTAATTTCAATCCTTGAGTGCATTCAAGTTAGAGTTCAACAACCTCATTCAATTTCCTTTGTGTTGTCTTCAAGGAAACACCCTCTCGGGTTGTGAGAGGAGATCCGATCAAGGCGGAGGTGTTCGCAAGGCTCCGATTGTAAGAGGGTTTATCTTTGACCCGGAACGAAGATAATAGTGAATTATCAAGTAGGGATCGAAGGAGAGATCAGAACTTGAGGAGAGGACTAGATAACGGTGGTGTGATCGATCCTCTTTAAATCTTCAGAGTCATCTTGTGGTTTGTAATCTTTCTCTTATTATTTTAATTGTGCAATTATTTAAGAAAATTATGACATAATCTATTCACCCCCCCCCCCCCTTTAGTTTAGTGATCGATCCACTTACGAGAACTAGTTCGGTCGACCTATTTTGCTCAGACAATTCCAGTTTAGTTTTAAGTGTTTTCCGGTCTAAGTTTGGGTGTCCTATTCCAAATGATCTAAGATTTTGTGTGTGACTTCTATAAGGAACCTAATGTGTGTTTGAGTAGTTATTTACTCTACTATGCTCAAGCACACAAAGTTCCTATGACTCAAAAGAAATATAAAATTACATGTCTTCAAAGCTTGATTACATGTCTTGACTTGAGTTCCTTTCTTCTTTGAGTCTTGATCACTTGTAGAATTTAGCACAAAGCAATATATATGCTATGCATAATGTTTGCTACTCTACTTTGATTGTGATTAAGATTACGTTGATTAAATCATTAAAACATAGATTAAGGCCGTAAAGCCAACATATATTAATAAGTGATTTTTTGCTGATTAATGGTTGGATTTAGTCCACCTAGGTCAAAGGTAGTTATGGGATGATGATATGGCAAAATAAACAAGAGATCATGTGCAAAGTGGTTTTCACATGATGTGGTTTATGTTGCCTTTTTTGCCTTAATCTATGTTTTGATGATTTAATCAACCTAATCTTAATTGTAATCAATGTAGAGTAGCACACATATTGCAATGCATATATATTGCACTGTCGTAACCTCTACAGGTGATCAAGACTCAAGGAAGAAAGGAAATCAAGTCAAGACATGTAATAAAGCTCATTTGAAGACATGTAATCTTGATTTATTTTGAGGCTTAGGAACTTTGTGTAATTGAGCATACTTGAGCTAAAAACCACTTAAAGTCACACTAGGTTCCCTATAGAAGTTAAACACAAAATTTCACATCAATTAGACTTCAAAGATCACCCAAACTAGAACCGGAAAAACACTTAAACCAATCTTCACCGTCATAACCATTTTGGTCGACTGGTTTCATACCTTCGGTTGACCGTTTGTTCCTTTAATCAAATAGTGTTTTCTACCACCCGATCGGTCGATCATTCCGACCTTTTTGGTCGACCACGTAAACATATTTTTCTAACCGTTAGACTTATCGTATTATACCAACGGTTGTATATAAATTATTCACCCAAACCCCAAAACACAAATGCCTATCGGTCGACCGTGGACCATGTTTCGGTCGACCGAACATAAATGTCTCGACAAACCCAAACTGCCTGGAAGTTTTCGGTCGACTGAGAACCTTGTTTCGGTCGATCGAATATGATCATTTTGTCAACCACATAGAGTCTGGAAGTTTACGGTCGACCGAACATTTCTCGGTATTCGACCGTTAACTTAAGTGTATCTAAGTTATAGCCTGTTTCGTTCAACCGTTCCCTTATCGGTCGACCAAACATTGTTCAATATTGCCAACCGGTCGACCGAATTTGTACTGAATTGGGTCCTGCAGGTTTTTGTTTTGTGAATCTCACACAAACCTTACCTAACTTATCACCAACGACTATAACACCTTAGGAGCTTATAAATAGGTGTTCCTTTGACACAATTAACAACTCTACCACTCCATATTGTTTACTACCTTAGAAAGAAAGTTCCAAACACTCAATAGCTCAAACCTTACACACTTGGTAATCAATTCCACATTATACTCAAGTGTGCTCAGACTTAGAGAGTGTTCTCCCACTCACATTGTTGTTCAAAGAAGCAAGGATTTTGGTGAAAGTCCAAAGTTTTCCCTCTCAGGTTGTGAGAGGAAGAAATCAAGCTAGCGAGGGTTGTTCACGGTGCTTGTGTTATAAAGGCTTAATCTCAGCCCGGAACGAGGTTGATAGTGAAGATGTGAGCGGAGCTCGAGGGAGATCGAGCGGAGCTTGCAAGAGAGGAAGTAGGCGGGAGACCGAACCTCTATAAAAATCTAGTGCCTTGTGGTTTGCTGAATTTACTTTGCTTGCTTGTTTTTAGTTTTAAATTCTGATGCATCTTTGATTGTTAAGCTAATAGAGTTTTTTTAGGGTTAAAATCGATTAGAACTATGCCGCATTTACAATCCTACAGTTTAGTGGAGAGATAAAAAAGATATCATGTGCAAAGTAGTTTGCACATGATGTGGTTTAGTGGAGAGATTAACAAGGGATCACGTGTAAGTGGTTTGCACATGATGTGGGTTAGTGGAGAGATTAACAATTGATCATGTGTAAGTGGTTTGCAAATGATGTGGGTTAAAGGAAACCCTATAGATAGGTCCCTTCTCCTTTCCTTGTTTACATTAATGCAAAATCTTCTCTCTCCAATTTTCTCCATCATTCCATCCAAAATTCTCTTAGTTTTAATTGTGTAATAGAGATAAATTTCTTTGGAGCATAGAATGGGTTATTAGCTAGATTCTACCCTCGCATTAGAGATTGATTGATTAGCTTTGATCTCTATAATCTTGTTTAGAGTTTGGTGAACACTGGAAGGTAATTCCGAGGCAATCTGATGTGCAACTCGACTTTCGATTAGTAAAAGGGATTTGATAATCCCCTAGGTATGATGCAATCTATGTATTTCAATATTAATTAGTATATAATATATATTGAAATACGATTAGGAAGTTTTGTACATAAAATTGTTGAAAAATATGAAAATCGATCTTTATTGTTTGTAAAAAAATTAAAAATATACACAAGTATAGGGCACGAAATCCTACACACACACCTTATTTACATAACTCCCCTACTCCAAACTTACTCATACATTAGAGAGAATCCTCCCATCTCAAGAATCCCATTTCACACACTGAAAAGATTAACTCTCCAACTTCTATTTGCTTCCTACATTAGAGAGAATCGTCCCATCTCAAGAATCCAATTCTACCCACTGAAGATCTAAAACTTCTACACTTTAGATCCCAAATCATATCCTACTCAAGTGTGCTCAAAGATAGAGTGTTGATACTCTTGTCCCTTTGTTTGCCAAAGTTGTAAAGGTTTTGGTGAAAGCTCAAAGCATCACTTTCGGGTTGTGAGAGGAAGAAACCAAGTTCGACGAGGGTGTTCACGAGCTTGCTCTGTAAAACGCATTATCTCCCGGCACGAAATGGGGAGAGGATAGTGAAGACGTAGGCGGAGCTCGGGAACGAGTGGAGCCTGCAAAATGAGGAAATAAGACCCGAATGGGGTGCCGAACCTGTATAAAATCGTTGAGTCTTCTTGTGGTTTGCATTGCTTTTTCCATATTGTTTTAGTTATTGTTTCCGCTGCATATTAAGTAGAGATTAAGTGAATTGATTAGATTAATTAGAGCCATATACGATCATATAGAAAGTTGAAACTTCCAATCTAGCTTGAGTCACCAACCTGCATAACCTTCGTTGGAAGTTGACATTATTCTAACTTACATTTTTCAATTAAGGATTTTTTTTCGAAATAATGTTATTTTAAAAAAATCCAAGGTAAAGAACGTGGAGGCGACGAGTCTTGTTTTTAGTGTCTAAAGAACTCGGCATCTCATATGTTGTGTTCTTTAGAAGAATTCTTTGCAAAACTCGGCGTTGAGACGTCGAGTTCTGTTGGAATGAACTCGGCGTTGTCATTATTGAGTCCCAACACTTGTAAAAAAACTAACCTCCTAGGGGGATGCGAGGGCCAGTTCAGCGTCTAGGTTGAACTCGGCACTATCAATGCCGAGTTGAATTAAACAAAACACGACAACCCAAGTGTCGAGCTCAATCCTTGATAGAACTCGGCGTTGTTGTTGCCGATTTTATTCTTTTGAAAATTTAACTGCTTCTCAGAACGTGTAAGGGAAGGTTACAATCCGGGAATCAATATAGAACTTAACGTCTAAGAAGTCGGGTTTGCAATACAGAATTCCCCATCGTTAATGGCAAGTTAATTTAAAAAAATCGAAGTCAGTGTCTGTAATGTCGCGTTCCATCAGGCTATGAAACCAGCCCAACGCCCCCCTCCCCCACTCGTCTCTCTCATGAAAATCAGGTTAGAGTTCCATTTTTCTTCCTTTTTTCACTGTGTTCTTTACAATAATATGTATTAAGATGATGTACATTGTTGTTTTAGGTACGATTGTAGAAGTTTTGTTTGTTTAGGAACCCGTTTGAGTGCAAACCCAATTCCGATTTTTGGTTTTAGGCCGATTTTTTGTTGATTGTTAGTGGATTATTGATTTAAGTTTTGTTGATTGTAGGTTTAAATTTTTAATCGAAAGAAATTGTTGAATTTGGGTTTGGTTATTGTGTTTGGAATCATATTTATTGTTGTTAAAACCAAAAAAATCCATTTTTTTTGTTATTTATGATATTGTTTTGTTGATTTGATCCTATATATGACAATGTAATGATAGATTTGTTGTTTTTAAGGTGATGAGTAACGAAAGTATGTCGTTGTTAGTGCAAAATGAAATTGGTTGGAGTTGAGAAATTTGTGCGTTAAAATGTTGTGAATATTGTTACAAATGCGTTAAAATGGTTTTAAAATGTTGTGAATTGCGTTAAAATGGGTTGGAGTTTAGATGTTTGGAATTTTTGTTTGTATTATTGTTAATGGTTTTTACAATGCATGTTTAAAATTTTCAAATATGAAAATATAGGGGAGGTTCTGTCAAAAAAAATTAAATTTCTTTCACTATCTGTAATGTTGTTTATTGTTGTATTTTAGTTGATTTTGTTGGAGTGATTACTTGATGTTTAGAGTCATTTGCTTCTACATCTGACTGAGGTAATTTCTAAATCATTTGAGTATTTTCAATTTTTTAATTAATTAGGAATAGAAAAACAATCATTTCACTTAAACACATTTTTAAATTTAATTTATATAGGTTAGGAATGGATAAGGATGATGAAAGATATTTTTTGGTCATATATGATGGGAAATTAGAATGTAACGGAGTTGTGGTAGAATATTCAGGGTCCGAGCGCAAATTAGTTGTAGTTCCATTGAACATCAAAGATGTTGAGTTTTAGTGGATGTCATACGATCTGAATGTTGGTATGCAAAAAGTTTGTATGATGTCAAGTTGACGGTGAAATTGTCTTTAAATAACGATTGGACATACGCTACATTAACCAATGATAAGTCGATTTATGGAATGATGTGTTTGTTTAAATGAATCTATGTGGTTGGACCCTACGCTGACAACCAACACTCATCTTCCATGATAGGTTGTTAACCTTTTGTTTTTGATCTTTATTAGATTCTCAAAATGCAATTTTAGATGACTTTATGAAATTTCAAAGAATTAAAGTGGTATTTTCTATTGGAATTTGAGATTGGAATTTGAAATTTGCAAATATTTGGTTCTTTAGATATTGGAATTTGGACGCATTTTGGATAGTATAATATGTTAAGTAATGGGTTATAAATTAAGATTGATTGTTAAGTGGTAGATTAATAAATGTTTGGATAACATGAGGATAAAAGGTTGAATTTGAACTTTGATTTGTAGATGGATTGTTATTGATTATTGTTTGCTTATAGTTGTTCGCTTGGTTGCTTGAGTTGTTTGGTTGAAGTTTTGTTGGTTGTACTTGTTCCAAATGTAAGATTGATTGTTAAGTGGTTTCATACTTACAATTTTAGGAAAGGTTCTGCCTTTTCTTAATAAATTTAATTGTTTAAAATTTTTATATTTAGATATAATTGGTTTTGGTGTGACTTTTATTGGATGTCAATTGTACCAGAAAAATCTTGGTTACAGATTGATGATAGATTCACACTTGAATACATAAAAGGGTTGGATGAGTTCTTGAATTTTGCAAGTGCAAATTTGGAAAAATTGGGTGGTCTTACCCTTGCCCATGCAAGAAATGCAAAATCAAGCACTTCTTAAACGACCCCAAATTCATGAACATTTTCTCCTCAAGGGTTTTATGTCGGATTATCCCACGTGGGTACGTCATGGCAAAAAAACTACCCGGAAGGAATATGAAATTTCAATTATCCGACATCACTTCAACTTCAAATGTTGTTGACGACATGCAAGGAATATTGCAAGACATTTAGGGAGATGTTGGAGGTGAAGAAGTTAATGTAGAAGATGACGATAGTATTTATGAAGATGTTGTGGACGACAAATATGAAATTGAAGAAGCTGAAGTTGGGGACCCAGATCGTCTTTCAGAACTTGTGAAAGATGTTGAAGAACCGTTGTATAGAGGATGTTATAAGTTTGCGAAGTTGTCATTCTTGGTTTGTTTATTTCATTTGAAAATCTTGAACGGTTGGACCGATAAGTCCTTCTCTATGCTTCTTTCTTTGCTTCGGGAAACTATTCCACATGGCGGAAGAAATATTTCGTCATCATATTATGAAGCTACGAAAATCGTAAAAGAGTTAGAGCTTAGTTGTAAGAAGATTGATGCTTGTCCTAAAGATTGCATGTTGTACTGGAGAGAAGATGCAAAGAATGACATTTGTGACACATGTTGGTCATCGAGATGGTCACAAGGAGTAGATGAAGAAGGTGTAATCCAGAAAAAAAATTCTGGCAAAGGTGTTGAGGTATTTCCCATTGATCCCAAGACTCCGTAGGTTGTACATGAATAACGACGTGGCGAGAAACATGAGGTGGTATTCTGAAGAGTAAAAAGATGATGGTTCTCTTCGTCATCTTGCCGATGCGCTTATGTGGAAGTACTTGGACAAAACCTATCTTGATTTTGTTGAGAACCAAGAAATATTAGGTTGGGTTTTGCAAGCGATGGGTTTAGTCCTTTTGGTACAATGTCTTCAAGTTACAACACATGGCCAGTGATATTGATGCCTTATAATCTACCACCTTGGTTGTGCATGAAACAACCTTATTTTATCATGTCTTTGTTGATTTCTGGTCCTCAAGCACCGGGAAATGACATCAATGTCTACTTACAATCGTTAATTGAAGACTTGAAAATATGATGGAATGAAGGAGTTCATACATATGATTCACATTTCAAAGAGAATTTCAAGATGCACGTGGGTGTGTTGTGGACAATAAATGATTTTCCAACACACGCTAATCTTTTTGGTTGGTGTACCTAAAAGGAATGTGTTTTAAAAGTTTTACTTTTATATGTCAATTATTATGAATTGGATGTGCAAACATTTTGTTCCTTGATTATGGTATTCGTCTTTTGGAAGTGTTAAGGAAGAGGTGTTTGGTCCTTAACCGTAGAGCTCTAAAAGATAATGGTTTACATAAATCAAAAGTTATTAAACACATTTTGGAAGTGTTAACGAAGAGGCGTTTGGTCATTATTCGTGTATCATAGCATTAAACACCCACCTTCTTACCACCTTATCGAGTCGGCTTCCTTGCGCATGTGATAGACGCATTGCCTCACCTTCTAGATTGCTTGCCATGCTTGGGCTGAGCTGCATGAGGTAAAGGAGACATCTCCAAACCTACTTCGTGTATTGACATCTCCAGAAAATGTGCTCCATGTCCTCCTCCTTTTCGTCACAAAGCACACATGTCGGGTCATGCATTGCGCCTTGCTTAATCATAAGCTTCTTTGTGAGTAGGCGCCCCTTCATTGCTCTCCAAGCCGTGAGTGCATGTTTTGGGACAGCAAACTTGTGTCATACCATGCCAGCCCAAGATACCTTTCTACCCGGCTCCCTCACCCAAATCCACACTTCCTTCATCCCAAGTGCAACACCCATTCCATTGGGTCGTATTGGCTTATCCATACCTCCATGGATTCGGATTTGGTTCACCCTCAAGCAAACTTCCTCCATCATGATGGAGCATGGGGGAGGGAGGTTCCACATCCCCTCTCTTATGAAATATGATGCCCTAATATCCCAAGGTACAACCATCTCATAGTGAAGTCGTTCACCCCAACTGTCGCACTGAAAAGGTTCTCCACACCATGGGTATTGGAAGAAACATATCTCTTCCCCCATTTCCCACCTCATACTGAATATGTGTTCTAGCAATATCTCAGACTTGAAGCAGACCTCCCCATGCCCATGAGGAGGTGGAGGGTGGTCATGCGAGCCAAATGGAGTGGTTCTTTAAGTACTTCCGACGAACACACCTGACCCATAAAGAGTTGTTGTCTGCCACCACGAACCAAAACAACTGGGGAGGCCCACATCATTCCACTCCATTAGTCGTTTGAGGCCATGGCCTCCCTCGTCTTTTTGTGTGCATACATCTTTGCATGCTACCACGACCCACTTCTTCTCCCCTTCCCAAATAAAATGACACATAGGGCTGTCCAATTCTTTCATGATTTTCCTTGGTAGAAGGAAAGTCGAAGTCCAATATATGCTAAGGGATGTAAGAACACTTCGCACAAGTTCCACTCCCCGGTGATTGACATCATATCATGCATATATTTGTGTCTTATATCCTTTATTCTTAGCCTAAGCAATGCTACGTAATGATTTTTATGTTTAAGTTTCAGGAATAAACAGGTTTGAGAAGAAGAGACTCAAAAATGACTTAAAAACAAGAAAAATGACTAACTTTCAAGACTTATGGACTGAGATGCAAGAGAGAGACCCGAATGTAAAACCAAAATGACCAATGAGCAAATGAAGAAACTCCACACCATCATGAGGAGTATTTTTGCAATTCAATTCAGGTCTAAACTCTAACAACCAACTCGGGTGCATCAGACATAAAGAAATCAAGCCAGACAACCACACTCCGAATATAGACCCGATCCAGAGTATATAGACCTCCAATTGTCGGTCGGTTCTTCTGCGGATTCCATAAGATTTAGGCAAGTCATGTATTAGAGTGTTTTATGTCTATTTGTAGTAGTGCATTAGTCCTACATTGGGGGATTGTCCTCGATTGTCTTTTTCTATGACTATAAATATAACTCTTCCTTCTCCTTTGTATTCACTCATTGTTTGGTGGCATTCACTCTACTTGGAGTAAAGCCTTGGAGAAAAACTCAAGTGGAGAAGAATGCTACTTGTAATGTGAGTTATGTAAATAAAATATTTTTTTAGTTTGTTTTAATGTTGTCTTCTCTTTTAATTCTTGCTTGCTTAGCTTAATATTATTTTATCTTAGTAGAAGTAATTAGAATGTTTCCTTTTCTTAATGTAATTTGTAGTTTAATGAGTAGTGAGTAGTTTCATCCCCCTTTGGGGGTGGAGTTGATGTTTATACATGTCATGTAGTATGAAATGAATGTTATATTTTGTATGTGAGAAATGTAAGTATGCTTGTTTGAATTAAAGAGAATACTTAACTTGATGGTTTCTGTCATAATCTTTAGGTACATTTCATGCTTGTTTAGGTTCTTAATAAAAAAAATTGTTCATGCTCATATTAATCACTTAGGTTAGTGATTTGGATGATAGGTCTTGTCATGAGGTACTTCTTATGCATAGCAACATTACCTCCACTTGTGCTTTATTGAATGCATTCATCACCACTTATTTCATGTGTACACATGCTCCACCCCTTACGAGTTTCCATTCCTGATTTCCAGCTTGCTTTTATTAGTCACTAAGTTTAGTTTTATTTTGTCTCATGTTTTCATCTTCTTTGTTTGTTTTGTGCTAGTTTAGCGTGGTTAGTTTAGTTTGATCAATCTCTTCTCACCTCTTTTTCCCACCTGCCTTCGAACGAACCAGAGTCGACACACCTTTCTGTGGATTGACCCGTATTTGCCACGTCTTCACCGACGTCGTGCACTTGGGGTCTAAACTTAATCGATTAAACAAGTTTTTGGTGTCGTTGCCGGGGAGGTGCTTAGTCCAGACTTTGGTTTCACGTGGCTTTAAAGTTCAAAAGACGTAACCAGGAGAAGTTTGGAGGAGAATAAAGGTGAACAGACCGCCAATCAGCGGTGGTGGACCGCCAACTGGCGGCCTGGTGAGCTCAATTTTCCCTCTACTTTTTTCTGGTTGTTTCTACATTCACTAGCGTGTTCTGGGGCTCAATTTGGCATGTTTTTACTTATAGTTTGCCCCCAAATTAATAACCAATCACCTTTCTATACAACTTGGACCTTAAAACTCAAAGCAAAAGATTAGATTGATTGTCATCTAGGTCATGCATCATTTGTAGACCTTGCACGCACTCGTCTTTTCTTTACATTCTTGTTGTTGATTGTTAGCGTGAGGTACGTGCACCCATTTTCTCATTCATGCATGGTTAAAGCATGCATTAGTTAGTAAGGTGCATCGGGACAAGAGTAAGGTGAGCTTTTGTTTGGAGAGTTGATTACTAGATTAAGACTCGAAAAACTA
Source organism: Triglochin maritima (assembly GCA_963682175.1). NCBI lineage: Eukaryota > Viridiplantae > Streptophyta > Magnoliopsida > Alismatales > Juncaginaceae > Triglochin > Triglochin maritima. Next base: position 34,182,574 of record OY821772.1, read on the forward strand.
CTAATGAAGGGTTGTCCCATACAAGATAAGGTGGGGGATTTCATCATCATTTCCTTTGCCCTAAAAATCACTTTTAATCAAAAGCTTTAACCTAAAATCAAGTAGACATTGGCCACTAGGAATTGGGTGCATTAGGAGAGTGATCATGTCATGACCGTCATAGCCTGATTGGCGTTGCCCACTTTGTCGATAGTAGGAGAGACGAGATCTCCAAATCTTGGCTCACTTGCTGGGCTCTGTGGTCTTTGTTGTAGGGAGGTGAGGCGTGTTGAGGCCATGTGACCTCGTAGTTAGGCGTCGTCTAGCAGTAAGGACCTATAGTGACCGTAGGTTGTGTGAGCCTTATTTGCTAGATAGGCTTCTACCTTCTCCCATTACCCACGCTAGAAATAGGGATTCTTCCTATGAGTCTTCTTCTTCTCACCTGCTTCTAAGTTGTAGTCTCCTCCCCTTTACACTCTCTGTTAGCATTTTATAGTTGAGTCGAGCACTTTTTGCGAGCTTGACCTCGTGGTGGTGAGAGTGGTCAACTCAAGAGTTCTTTGTTGAGATGGATGGTTACATGGGTGACCATCCATATCATTGTTGGGACCATGACAATTCTCCCTGGTATTCTGGACCCATGCAGCCTAGGGTGGCTCAGACAAACATCTCGTATGGTTGGGACAATCTCAATTGTGTGGCTAAGCAATCTTCAGATTGGGATAATATGATAGTCACTGACTGCTAGACCACCATCTAGTTATGTCGGATTATATGTTGGTCAACAAACTGAGACATTACAACAAACTTTGGCATCTTTCATGCGTGCGGTAGACGACATGAGTGCACTGGTGGCTCCAGTAGCCGTACTGTGTGATTGTTGTGGGTTGAGTGGTCACGTTATCGGGGAATGTCTTTATGTTCCCCCAGAGCCTGAGTATGAGCATACTTTTTCCCAAAATGCTCAATGTGACCATTACGCATCCGCGTAACCCGAGACGGATGGATTCATGGGGAGACAATACTTATTCAATTTTCATACATCATGCACACCCCATTATCCTCCTCTCGAATACCCATATTCCTACCAGCCACCACCCATGACCAATCATTGGACTCATTCTCAGCCTATCAACAACCCAACAAGTTCCCAAATTCTGACTTGAGTCTCACAGTTGACCCCAAACTTGACTCCTTAGAACAAACCCTCCAAATGTTTATGGAAACCACTCAAAATATGTTGAAGTCCACTCAAAATTCCTTGCAAACTATGAAAATTTAAGTGAGTCAGATGACACAACAAATAAGTGAATGTGAGGTGTGTGGCCTTTCTTGTCACCATGAAGATTCATCTTTTGATATCGAACCACCACCACATCAACAAATTCAAAGCACAATCTGTCAGAGTCAAACTCCTAGTTAGTATGAGGGACTTGGGGTTTCAATTCATGATCACTTGGTGGAGGATTGATTCAAATTGAGAATAACATAGACCAACTTCATTATGAGTCGACACAGGATTGTGCCTTATCTTTTTGTCCCATGACCCTTGAGCCACATGATCTTATTATTGTGCCTCTTAAGGACTCTCCTGTGGTTGAGCAAGAGCTCCCTAGTACCCTTAATTTCATACGACCTGATGAGAGTTTGTCTCTCACTATTATTCCTGATCAACTTGAAAATGATGGGACATCAAACAACTACATTGCCAAAGAGGGTATTGGGAGTTCCTTAGAAGATACCTTGGGTAAGAGACTCACTTTCTGTTCGCCTAGTGGGTCAGACATGCATAACAAGGTTGTTGACCTCATTCCGACCTACCGGCCTGTTGGTTGGAGAGTTTGGATTGACGGTCATAACTTCAGTACCGCAACAGGAGAATTTTTTCTTCCGTTGCACAATATTTCCCAAACTCTTGAGAGGTTCGAGCTCTTTCAGTTTGATCCTTTGAATCAGACGGTATGTCGTCCAATTCATGAACCTCTCCTTTCATCTTTTGCTCTTTGTGAGGGTGGAGTTGATGATTATACATGTCATGTAATATGGAATGAATGTTATATGTTGTATGTGAGAAATGTAAGTATGCTTGTTTGAATTAAAGAGAATACTTAACTTGATGGTTTTTGCCATAATCTTTAGGTACATTCCATGCTTGTTTAGATTCTTAATAACAAACTTGTTCATGCTCATATTAATCACTTAGGTGAGTGATTTGGATGATAGGTCTTGTCATGAGGTACTTCTTATGCATAGCAACACTACCTACACTTTTGCTTTATATTACCGCAAGTGCACGGCGTCGGTGAAGATGTGGTAAGTACAGGTTGCATCCACAAGGAGGTGTGTCAACTCAGGTTTGTTCGAAGGCAAGTGGGAAAAGAGGGGAGAAGAAATTGATTACACTAAACTAGACTAAACTATGATACGCTACACTAGTACGAAACAACAAAGAAGATGAAAGCACAAGACTAATAACTAAACTAAGTGACTAATATAAGCAAGCTGGAAATCAGGAATGTAAAACCCCTAAGAGGTGCAGTGTGTGTACACATGAAATAAGAGGTGATGAATGCATTTGATTGATTCGTTTTACATTAAACCACAAGTGTACGGCCACGTTGAAGCGGTAGAAAATACGGGTCGATCCACAGGGAGGTGTGTCGACTTTTGGTTTGTGAGAAGGCGAGTGGTAAAGAAAGGAGAGAAAGATTGGTTACACTAAACTACACTAAGATGAAAAAAGGAAATGGAAGATAAGAAATAAAACTAAACCACATAGGGGGTAGAGAAATAATGTGAATATAAAGATGTGTGTATGTGTATGTGTTCAATTATGCTCCTCGCAACATGTAGTGCATGAAATCATAAAACTAAATCCAACTTTGCCTCCACATGAAATAAGATAAGACTACATCATTAAAACATACAAGACAATAATTGGAATGAAGCTAAATAAACTCATGTATAAAGACTAGACCCTACTATGCCTCCACATGAGTTAAGATAAGACTATATCATTAAAACATACAAGGCAATAACCAAGGCCAAGGCAACAAGAGCACATACACTACAAGTCATGTTTCCTATATTAATTCCATCAACATCCTCACCTTACCATTCCCCATAAAATAGGTCCACTAATCTAAGCATAAGCTAAGCTTCATTCAAGAGCATTAGCATATCAAAGATAAGAGTGAAATCCCATTAGATGGTTATGGAAATCATATAAGGCTCAAGGGATTAAGATAACACACACCTAATACACTACATTATCATATCACATATTTCTCCACCCCCCAAATGGGGATGGAACTACTCACTACTCATTACACTAACTACATTAACAAAATGAAACATATTACTGAAAATAAATTCAACTAAGAAAGAAAGGAACATTAAAGAAGCTAATTGAAAGAAACATAAACTAAAGAAACATGCAAGAATTAAAAGACAAGATTAAAAGAAACTAAAACAATTATTTTATTAACAATGACTCACATTGAAGGTAGCATTCTTCTCCACCTTGACTTTTGCTTCAAGGCTTACTCCTTAGTAGAGAGAATGCCACCAAGAAATGGGTAGTTTATAATAGAAGGTGAAGAGTTCTATTTATAGCCAAAGAAAAAGGCAATCCGGGACAATCCCCCGATGTGGGATTAAACAGATACCAAAAATAGCCTAAACAAACACTAATACACATGCTACAGAAAACTCAGTGGATCCGGGAAGATCCAGACCGCCAATTGGCGTTCTACAGGATCCGGATCGCGCTCAGATTTGTTGTGGGCTTTTCTTGGTATATTTGTTGGTCTTGGATGCATTTACTTGGCTTGTTGGAGCTCCGACCTGAATCGAATTGCTAAAATACTCCCCATGATAGTGTGGAGTATTCTGTTTTGCTCTTAGGTCCTTCGGTCTTACATTCAGGTCTTTCTCCCTTGCATCTTAGTCCCCAGGTCTCACAATTAAGTCATTTTCCCTGCTTTTGGGTCCTTTCATGCTTCATCTCTTCAAACCTATTTATTTCTGATATTCAAACATAAAACTCGTCACGTAGCATTGCTTAGGTGTAAGATAATGGATATAAGATACAAATATAAGCATCAAAATGATGTCAATCAGCATTTCATAGAGCACAAGTGTAGGTAGTGTTGCTATGCATAAAAGTGAAAGGAATGTGTTCTAAAAGTTTATATGTCAATTATTATGAATTGAATGTGCAAACATTTTGTTCCTTGATTATGGTATTCGTCTTTTGGAAGTGTTAAGGAAGAGGCGCTTGGTCCTTAACCGTAGAGCTCTAAAAGATAATGGTTTACATAAATCAAAAGTTATTCACAATCATGGTAGTTAACATGGAACATTAATTACCGAGATAAGATTGTCGTGTTGGTCATCGATTGTTGTAGCTCTACAAATAATTGACGACACGAGTATATAAAAGAGGAAAAGATTACCTTTATATATCGAATAAACCTAACAAGTAAAACATTATGGAATTGTGTTTCGTGTCATTAATGTTTTACTGTGTCTTGGATCCTAAGATATGAGACTTATATCTTTTCACTCAAGAAGTGTTTAATTTGATTATTGTCAAAAGCTACCAATGAGTGTAGTGATAACGGCAATAGTTGGTTGAACATGACTTGTGCTGGAAAAGATAGCTAGTCAAACGATTATCATTGCCCCTCTTAATTGAGTGATGATATTAGTGGGCCCCTTGATAAAGCAAAATTATAATGTGCACAATGTGACTTGAGTTAAGTCACATAGTTATAATTAGCTTAAAGAGATCAAGAAATGAATATAATACAAAGATGACACATTTCTACTTTGTATATATTCTTAATATCATGAGGCAAGGGACGGACACAAGTGGTGCACTTACATCACTAAATGGATCGTGTTTTAGTTCAGGTGGAACAAAGACATATATGCTAATTGGGTGACTATAATGTGTAGCTAGATACCGCTTATAGTCTGAGATATTAAGTGTTTAATATCACTGCCAATTAGGCTTAGATTCTCACATAGGTCACACCACAAAACTGGGAAACAAGAGGTTGATTTTAAGTTCATATGATGTGTCGAGTTTCTTTTGAAAATGGGACACATGTGGTGAATTAATTAAAATCAATATGTTATGAGAATTAACATAATTAGAATCATAATAAATTCATATGAGGTATATATTATGGGGTGTAATAATTTAATATTACATATGATAATATATATAGGATGTGAATTGCTAAAAACCCCAAAAGATCAAATTTTGTTGGAAATAAATCCAAAATTTGATAAAGGTAAAATCGGGGTCAAACACGGTGAACCGTTCATGGTTCGGTCGATCACTTATGTTCATGGGCATCTTCGGATCGGTTAATTGAATAGGGAACGGGTAAGCGCAATTGGTTGACCGAGATTGCCCAGAGTGCCTGGACAATCGGTTCGGTTAACCGATTGGAAACGATCAACCGAGAAGTAGTATTTTCGGTAGACCGAAGGTGACCCGGTCATCCGATGACTATGTTCCAGGAGCGATTTTGGTGGGTCAAAGGTAAACCGATTACAAGATGTGGTTCGTCCGAATTATTCTTGGGAATTTTTCTCATACAGATTCAGTCGACCGTCTAGCTCACGGTGCACCGAACACGTGTTATAACCGAATGGTTCGGTTGACCGAATAATACTCGGTCTACCGAACAAGAACGATTCTACCTGAATTATCATGGGTGGAATAATTCCAGATTTAATTAAAACGTTTTTTTGTGGGTGATTAAGTGGAATTTAGAGATTAATTTTAGGAGTGAAAAACAATGGATCATGGCTAAATAATAGCTCTTGATAAGGATATTTTGGGAGCCTATAAAAGGGCACATATTCCTACTTGTTTTAATACTAATGCAAAAATCTTTCTCTCATTAATCTCTCCCTAATCACCACGAAATTTCTCTTAGTCAAATTAAGTTTGGATATTAGAATCTCAGGAGACTTAAAGAGTGGTTATTAGCTTGATTCTAAACCTTGTTAGAGATTGATTCGCTAGCTCCTTTCTCTCTAACCTTGTTTAGAGTTTGGTGAACACTCGGAGGCAATTCTGTGGACGATTCAGCGGGCGACACGACTCCGGATCATCAAAAGGTTTTAGAGAACTTTTAGGTTTGATTCTCCTTTGTGATTTATTTTAATAAATGTAGGGTTGCATGTTATTAGAATAAAACACAAATAGATGTACATAAAATTGCTGAAAATATGAAAATCGATTTTGTATGTTATATAAAAAAAATTAAAATATATACATACATAGGGACACGAAATCCTACCAAAAGTACCTCATGGCAAGACCTATCATCCAAATCACTAACCTAAGTGATTAATATAAGCATGAACAAGTTTGTTATTAAGAACCTAAACAAGCATGGAATGTACCTAAAGATTATGGCAAAAACCATCAAGTTAAGTATTCTCTTTAATTCAAACAAGCATACTAACATTTCTCACATACAATAATATTTAGCATTCATTCCATTCTACATGACATGTATAAACATCAACTCCGCCCCCAAAGGGGATGGAACTACTCACTACTCATTAAAAGAAGACAAAACGAAATTAAGGTAATTAAAACATTAAAACAAAGACAACATTAAAATAAACTATGAAGAATTATTTTATTTACATGACTCACATTACAAGTAGCATTCTTCTCCACCTTGAATTTTGCTCCAAGGCTTACTCCAAGTAGAGAGAATTCCACCAAGCAATGGGTGAATACAAAGGAGAAGGAAGAGTTCTATTTATAGTCATAGAAAAAGGCAATCAGGGACAATCCCCCGGTATGGGACTAAACACATACTATAAATGGATATAAAACAACATACTCCACGACCCGACTAAACCATGAATTGTTTGGACCAATTTGGACCGCCAATTGGCGGTCTGGAATGGTTGGATCGCGTCTGGATTTCGGTGGCTCGTTTCTAGCTTGATTAACCAGATTTGGTTGTTGATGTTTGGGCCCGGATCTAATTGTCAAAATACTCCTCATGAGACAACACTCCTCCTCCTTGGCGACAATGAGGTTTAACGGCTTGTTGCACGTGCTAAGTGCAACCTTGATTCCTACAAAAGTGAGTTAGGATTTTCCTGCTTTCCGTATGCTTTTTCTTTTCATTCATTTTTCTCTTTCTTTGTTTTGCTCGGGACTAGCAAAAGTTAGGTGTGGGGGTATTTGATTGACATCATATCATGCATATATTTGTGTCTTATATCCATTATCCTTCACTTAAACAATGCTACGTAACGAGTTTTATGTTTGAGTTTCAGGAATAAACAAGATTGAGGAGAAGAGGCATAAAAGGACCTAAAAGCAAGAAAAATGACTAAGTTGCAAGACTTGTGGACTAAGATGCACAAAAGAGGGACCCGAATCTAAAACCGAAGGGCCAATGTGAAATCAAGAAACTTCACACCATCATGAGGAGTATTTTGGCAATTAGATTCCGGCCGACACTCCAATAACCAAACCGAGTGCACCACATGTGAAGAATTGAAGAACTAAAGAACATATCCGAAAATGGTCGAATCCGGGAAAAAGTGACCGCCAATTAGCGGTTCGTTTGTCTCCGAATTGGACCCAGTTTCTCCAGGACATGGGGTATGTGTTTATGTGTATTCTGGGAAGGTTTCATTAGTCCCATATCGGGGGATTGTCCCCGATTACCTTTTTTCATGCCTATAAATAGAACTTTTCCTCTCCTTTTGTATTCACCCATTGCTTGGTGGCATTTTCTCTACTTGGAGTAAGTCTTGGAGCAAAAACTCAAGTGGAGAAGAATGCTACTAGTAATGTGAGTCATTTAATAAAATATTTTTTTATTGTTTTGTTCTCATGTTGTTTCTTTTTATGCATGCTTGGCTTAGTCTTATTTCTTTGATCTTAGGTTAAATTAGTTAGAATGTCTCCTTTCTTCTTTAGTTTAATTGCTAGAAAAATGTGTAGTGAGTAGATCCATCCCCTTTGGGGGTGGAGATGATGTTCATATATATTGTGAGGTTTGGATGTTTGATGAATTTTTGATTGTGTAGATTTGCATGTTTTGTATGTTCATTTGGGGTATTTTAATCATCTACGTGTTGTGGAATTTTGATGGATCTTGCCATAAGATTTAGACACTTCCCATGCTTAATTTTCTCATGTTTATTGACTGAAATTTTCTGTTGAATATGTTACATGTTAGTTGTGTTTGTATTTGTGTTTGCTTGCTTGATTGATTGAAGAAACTTTGTTTTGATGGGTTTTACCATAACATTTAGACACCACTCATGCTTACCTTTGTTTTTCACATGAGTTTATGGTTTTTGATTAGTCTTGTCATATCTTTAGACACTTTTCATGTTGAGCCTAATCTTATGTTAATCAAGTAGTAATTGCGGATACATTGTGTGAATTGATTGGTAGATTTTGCCACATCTTTAGACACTTCCTATGCATAAAGACACACACACGACACACACATACATGCTTACATGCATCATTCATCACTTATTTCACTTCACATGTGCACACACTCCACCCATTAGGGTTTCTCTTCTTGATTCTCCATCTTTCGTTGCTTTCTTCCGTATTTCTTACTTACTAGTTTAGTGTAGTTAGCTTTAGCATAATCACATTTTTTTCTCCCTTTATTCGTCATCTGATTTCGGCCATACCAGAGGCTGCTCACCTCCCTGCGGACAACTCGTACTTGCCTCGTCTTCACCGACGGCTGTGCACTTGCGGTCTAAATTTAAAATGATTAAACAAACGGAATGAGTGCTCACGAAAGAACTTGTATAAACATACAATTTAAATGCGTCCAACTAAGAGAATAGCCGCACAACTCTTGCAAAAGTTTCAAAAAATAAAATGAACATTCATGTTCATCTCAAATTGCAAAAATCAAAACTTCTACTAAATAAGAAATAAAATAAATAATAGTTATTAATTATTAATAATTTAATAATAATGCTAAGTTTTTTGGTTTAACCATGGTCTGAGCGAAGGCCGAAGGGTCAGAGGTGGTCCAATTCGGTTCAATCGGGTCATACCAGTTCAACTTCATTTCAACTCATGGTTAACTCGAAACAGTCTCAGTTTTTGTCAAACCTGGTCGGACCAGCAAAGCATGTTTTGAAAGTTGAAAGAATATAAATTGAGACGGATTCTCTCAAATTTCTGTGGAATTTGAGAGGTCAAAGTCAAACAATCTCAATATCTCAACCATCAATTCCAATTCAATAGTGGATATCCAATCGATCACTTATGTTGAAATTGCATTGTTGTAACAACGTTTTTGACAAGTAAATCGAAAAAAGGTTGTTTTTAAAAGGGTTCGACCAATGGTTCAACATGGTCGGACAGCGAAAGCCGAATTACCATTCATGTTAGAGTTGATAGTGAATATTTCAGATATCCAAACATTGGCATGGTTGACCTCTTCATTCTAAGTAGTAGTTCAACATCATATGTTATCTATGTTTCAGCTAGAACTGTCAATCGTTGCAAGTTTACCTGTTTACACTTTCACGTTATGTTTCTACACGTTAAAAAAAATATTCGGGTATAATTTCATTAACCATTTATAGTTTCTTACCCGTTTTACCGGTCAAGCGAACTATAAATATATTTCTTTTAAATTATATATATTTGGAAGACTATTGCCTAACTTATGTCATAGTTAATGATATAGCTTCTTTCTATGTTCATTAACATGTTGTTTGTTTACGTTTTTAGTTGTGAAATTCAAATTGTTATAAGTCTTGAAATATATCATTAATGTCAAAGTTAGTGATAAAAAAACTTATATAACTTATATAAATTAACGTTAAATCCATTGTCAACATCCAATTATGTCTTTTTTGATAATTATAGGATATATATATATATATATGTAACTTTTATATGTTATGGTTGTGCAGAAAAATAATATATTTGTGCATGTAACTTTTACATGTTATGGTTGTGCAGAAAAATAATATATTTGTGCATGATTGTTTACTTTTTATTAAATTGCTTATTTTTATTGAACGATAAATATATTATTTGTTTATCCATATGTGCTCCGTTACACGTTTATTTTAGGACAACAAGTAAGGGGAGGGTAAAGACATACTGAAACGCGTATTGTACATGTTTCTTTACACGTTATTACTATCGAATAAGTTGACGTCGTTTCGTTACATATAAGGTAACAAATAAGGGTAGGTAAAGACTAAAGACCTAAAGAAACAGACAAAGACCTAATGTACCCGTTTCATCACACGTTATTGTTATCAGGTAAGTTTATGAAAATGTACTTACCGACCCTTACCCTACTCTGAATGAAAGGTGAATTTGTTGTTACCATCGAACGGTCAAAATCATTTGTTTGAAATTCAAAATCATTTCATCCATATTCATATTCGTTTTATCAAAGATACACAAGAATATTTGTATCCAGAACTAGACATTTTAATCCAAAGGGACAGCCTTATCTTGGATTTTCCTCCTAAGTCCCAACATTCAAATCAGCAAATATATGGAAAGAGCAATGCATGCGCAATTGAAGACTTCGGTGGTGGCTCGACGGGTAACAACAAATTCACCTTCCATACAGAGTAAAACAGAAGCTATTAATGCCCATGTCTGACTAAAATTTTGGACAACTAAAATTATTCCACAAATATATAGTTCAGTTTTAGAGCATGATTTCGTCAAGAATCAAAAGGAATGGACAATCAAAAATCAATATGAAACTAAATTTGCATGCCACCAAGAAAAACACCACCACCAATGTGAAGATACTAAAGAAAACGGTTACGGTATAATAGCAATTTTAGAAATACGAGTATCGCCGCATAAACCATAGAATATTAACCAATATCTTCATTCAAACTTCCCCTCCCAGAAACGCCAAAAAGTTGGAAAACAATAACCAAAAATGCTCAAATTGTTTTTAACATCATCTCAAATAAGATGAAAAACTGCTTAGTCATAGCCTAAGTGTACTGCTCGAGATTACTTGAATTTTTTTGCATCAGACAACGGCAGATACATATTCGACTATGCCAGCTCTGACCGCTTGATAGAATTGAGGACCCAGATACCATTGTTTCAACAAACAGTTCAAAGGAAATAGATGGCTGACAATCTTCGTACCGAACCTCCAGAAGAAGCATGCTTGAAATCATTTGTGTTTGAAACTCCACAAGTGCAATTGTTTTTTCTGCACTACCATTTAACAATAAAAACAAATACGTTAGTAGGATAATTTTTTGTTGCAGGTATAAATTGGCACAATATGCAATAACATGTAGTTCAGAGAATCAACATAGAGTGAACACAATTCATAATATTTGTTTTAAGTAAACGTTATGGTTTTATCAAAACTGAATACATGTGTGTGTTTTTCTTATCATCAAAGCCGGCATATTTTGTAATGTCCAATATACAGTCAAGGTAAAAGAATTCCACTGACTGTGTACGTTATTATACCCAAAAAAATCTTTGTACTTGAACGTAACATTGATTCAAGTGAAGAGTGCTAAAATCTCAATTTAAGAATAGAAAACTATCATCTGTCTTGAAATGTGAAATAAAGGAAGTGTTCCAATTCATGGCCATGGCTTACCCAATCAAGCTATCAAATATCTTTCAAAGCAATACAAAGTAAAAGCCTCATAACAATCCCACACGATCTCATGAACAAAGGTCCCTTTAATTCAGCAGGATACCCAAAAGAAAATATCATGGAGTAAGTAGTTTCAAGAATGGTAGAGTCATTTTACTTCTTAGTCAGACGACTCAGACCTGAGGAATGATCCAAGATATAATGGAAGAAAATGGCTGAAACTCTAGCATGCCAATATTTAGAAGTATAAAAAAAGGTCAATTACAGAATGCATTCAATCGATTGTTGCACCTATATGTGGGATGATGGATTTTGCTAGTAAAAGAAAATACTGCAGTAATATATGATTTGAGCTCCAGAATAAACACGCAGAAGATAGTCTATGTTGTTTAGTACTTCAATTTATAGGTTATCACCATTACCTTTCTCTGATAATATCAAAAACATTTCAGGTTCGGTAAAAGACGTTCCAGTTACCAACACAAATTCTAGTCATGTGACAAGAAATCACAGGACAATAAATTTTAAATAGCATACGAGAACATGCTCTCACATGATAAATCAGAAGCTGACACGATCAGGTTTAAGAGAATAATCCGCCACTTCACAATCTACAGATCTTTCATATCATAAACATGCTCTCTTTTTCCTTCTGTCCAACAAAACTTTTTTTATACAATCCTTTTCAGTTGGTAAATCATGTGTCAATACTCACTCTCTCAATTCTCAATGACTTTCACAAATATGCACAAACAATCATCTTTTGATACCCAAATATAATAAAAATAGAAAACCATTACAATGTAGACCAATCATGTTAAGGGCTGAAAAATGTTATCACCAAAACCTAATCTTGTACCAGAATCAAACTTGGTGCAATGAGGTTCAGCTATTGCTTTGTTCTATATATAATTATCGACTATCAGTTAATATCATTAGAAAGAAAAAGTACCTCAGGTAGATGGTACAGAGCAAGATATTCAGATAAGAAAAAAGAAAGGGCAACAACTACTACTACAAAAACAAACAAAAAATGCAAAATTAAGACATACTGAAATCTAAAAAGTACTATATCAACTGATTTCATTATCTCCTGTCCATTACTAGTAGTTATAATAAAGTAGAAAACATAATATAAAGTGCCAATTTTAACTCATGTAAAACATAAGAATATTAAAGAAGTCCTACCGCACACACACTTAAGAAAATCACATATGTTCTGCTACTAATATCATCAAAACTAAAAAACAAACCTGCTCTTTCTCTATCCCTTGTTCATGAAGATGTGAATGGTTCAACAACGTGAATTTGAGGCAATGGCTTCAGCAGTCTTCAATGTCCCTACAAGCAGAACTAGAATTAAACTCAAGGTGTATGTCCGGATATATTAGTTTCCAGTGGTAAGAGCGGGATATACGCCTAAGACGGTAGCAGATTCCACAAGAAGAGAAGTCCACTACATGGTATGACTCTTCCGAAATTCCAACACCTTAAAAGAGTTTCAAGAAAACTCCAATGGCTAGAATGAAAGCATGGTTTTCCTCAAGCAATAAATTGTGCTATATTCATAATTTTAAATTTAATTGAAATACAAGGTTAGCACTCTTGCATTGCAAAGAGCTTCTATATTATTGGCAAAGGGTCTGTAAGGCTTCGACACATTAAGCATTTTTTAGAACAAAGATGAACATAAAAATCCACATTTAGATATTTTAAGAACATATTCATATTCTAAAATCTATACAAGCCAATTTTAGACCCCAACATAGATTGATAAATCTGTTGGAAAATATGGTTGATGTGTTAGATTATATTTAGAAAAATCAACAAACAAACACAAATAAAATAGATTTCAGAAGGAGATAGGCTGGGATGGAAGCACGTAGTCAAGCCACTGACCTCAGAACAAACTCCACCACCTCATGCGCACAAGGTTCACTGGCGTCTTGTTCCCAAGATACGCCCACCCCAGCCATCTGGCACAACACTCGGTGCAATCAAGATGTTGGAATTGAACCCGGTCTATGGCCTAGTCGCTCAACACTTTTGAACAACCAAAACCATGAGTTAAAAAATATTGAGTAGAGAAAAGTAAAAAAGTTGATTTTGGGAGGGTGAGAGAATAGAAATAAAAAAGGTAGAGAGATTGTTGTTTTATTATTTAACCAACTCTTATTCAAAGAGTTGAAAACGGTTGCACATGTAACCAACTCAAAGCCAACAACAGTTGGCAATTGTTTTATTTTTATTTTTTAATCACATGAATTTTCCCACATTCCCCCACATGATAAAAAAAAATTGAAAACACTTTCGAAAAGAAAAGTAATTTAGCGACATAACATGAACATCATGTATTTGAGTCGGGTAGTTTCAGGCTTTGAACCCAACCTTAATGTAAATTCTATCCATCTGAGGGAACGTGGTGAACTATGTCTTGAACTAGACCCTGTTAACCAAATTTCACAAAATCCACAACACGATGTAGACACAAGACCAAAGTTCTTTGTCAGTGTGTACGTTATGGGCATGCGCTTATCTTGTCTCATAAGTGCTCTAGAGAACACCCTCATGCTCATAAATTCCGGCCACAAGAATCACACTCACGTAGTAGAGTTCTCAAAAGGCGCACTGCTCGGACCAACACCCTCCCAACGTAGGCCATGAACTCATTTAGAGTATTTAAGCTCTTCCTAACCGAAACAGATTTATGAGCACTACTACCAAAGGGATGAGCTAAAGGAGTAAAATTCAAATTAATTTTTAGTGCTCCTGTGAAAATAGCGTCGACTCATTTTCCCTTTGAATCACCACTTTGGGATCTCCAATAGAGATAATAGGGTATCCATTGAGGTTTTTCATTATTATGGGCTCACGGCCTCATCTCCCTCGATAGTTAATATTTAACTTTCCCAAAGGTCCACCAATTATCGGATCCACCATATTGCATGCAAGTTTGGTAAGTCACTGTTTTCCAGAAAGCTCACAACAAAGAATAATCTGCCATTTTGCCCACAAAATTTGCATTACCAAGAGATATATAATATATAAGAGTATAATCACCAAGCTCATATCTCTTTGCAAAAATTTCTCAAACTCATATTTCAAAACTTTGTCAATTATGACGACACACAAAGATATAATTTGTAAAACACATTCAGTGTAAATTCATGTAACTCATTCTTGAAATATCTCATTATAATCAACTTGTAGAACAATGTCAACATAAATAAATATCGATTTCGCAATAAAACATGCCTAAAGGAAATTTCTTTTCATGTTATTGACAATCCACAATAGTTTAAAACGATAATATATATCTCTCAAGATAACAAACTCAAATTTTCAATTAGTTATCTATTTATTTACATAATTTTACAAAATCACTAGAGGATATAATTTTAATATAACAAAATTATTCTTCTTGTTCGATGCAATATCAAGATGCTCAAAATATTAAATGCAAAAAATAATACCCAAAGATTGCTCATGTATCTAAAACTCAATTTCTGCAAATTGTTACTCAACAAAATCAAAAATAAATTACATATAAGAAAAACTTCAGCTTGACTCACCAAAAATTAACACTATGTTTGTATGATTCATGTCAAGTATTAGATACCAATTGCAATCATACACAATAGTATCGTTTCAAAATTTTCTATATAACTAGAACCATAACCAACCATGAGTTACTAATATTTTTTGTCAATCAGTTTAGTCTAATATTAATAGACATAAAACATCACCAAAAAACTGGAAAAATAATTTATATATGCAAATTTTAATGTCTCAAACTCTCAGTAAGTACACTGAAAAAATGCAAATGCGGAATGCACAATATTAATAGAGCAAATAGTTTACACATCTTTGCAACTCACAAACTAATGTTTAACTTCAACCCCCACAATTTCAACTATTACATCAAGGTCAGTTTTGAAGAAAAAAAATCAACCTCGTGGAACAATTAACAATTAAAAAACACACCCTACAAAAGGATGGTATCCTAAAATAGTTAGTGTAATAGACATGAAACTTATAACATCAATATATTACCGCATTCAAGTTTCCATAACAATATAAGTGGCTAAAATCCGTAGGTTACAACCAAAACATAAAGTCAATAAACCATTATCATTCTACAATATTATATTTCTATGATAATCACAGCTCAAATTAATTTTGAACAATAACCACATTTAATTATACACTCAAAGTCTCGGTTTTACTAGAACAAATTCGTGGGTAGTTTTCTAAACAAAATGTGCCACCTTTAATTGAGAAAGCAATTTTAACTAACCAACAAAATGAGGGAAAATAATCAATGCAAGTGTAGTTGAAACATCAGGATGATGGGTAGTTCTAAACAAAATGTGCCACCTTTAATTGTGAAAGCAATTTTAACTAACCAACAAAATGAGGGAAAATAATCAATGCATGTGTAGTCGAAAAATCAGGATGACCAACTTACTCCTAGAAGTACATGACTCAAATAAGAGTAAAATAAATCCTACACTGGAAATCAAAACCTATAATAGAATCACCCTAGATAGTTAATGCTGTAAAATCAAACTAGGGAATTTATAAAAGAACTTTGCAATCTGGCAAGTGATCCCACTTGACACTAAACCACCAATTTGTAAATTATGTCAAGCTGATTGTTCATAACTGCTATTGACGTGCAACAAAACACACCATGACATTATGACATAACTGAAACAACCATGCCGAACGCAAACATCATTTTCCAAACCAAACTAGATTAATAATAATATCATGAAAATCTAACACAAAAAAGTATTTGTTCTAAGATTGTTGGAAAATATGGTTGATGTGTTAGATTATATTTGGAAAAATCAATAAACAACACAAATAAAAGAGGTTTAAGACTGAGATAGCCTAGGATGGAAGCATGTAGTCAAGCCATTGTCCTCAAAACATATTCCGCCCCTTGAAGCGCACAAGGTTCACAAGTTCACTGGCGTCCTGTTCCCAAGATACGACCACCCTAGCCATATCTGGTCCAACACTTGGTGCAATCAAGATATTGGAGTCGAACCCGGTCTATGGCCTAGTCGCTCAACACTTTTGAACAACCAAAACCTTGATCTTAAAAATATTTTGAGTAGAGAAAAGTAAAAAAGTTGATTTTGAGAGGGTGAGAGAATCGACATAAAAGAGGTAGAGAGATTGTTGTTTTGTTATTTAACCAACTCCTATTTCAAGAGTTGAAAATGGTTGCATATGTTTGAGTTGTAACCAACTCAAAGCAAACGGTTGGCAACTGTTTTATAATATATATATATATATATATATATATATATATTTAATCACATGAATTTTTCAACAAAATCTAAGTGTGTTATTCAATCAGATAATATTTCACTTTCTTTTACAAAACAATAAAACATGTAAATCTGCTTTCGATAACAATATCTAGTCATTTTCATAACAAATTTATTTTATTTTTCATTGTTTATTATTGCACTAACGCAATTTTCTTAAAGCACATAAACAAAGTAATCGACAAACAAAACAAAATTAAAGAACTAAAAGAAACAAATATTGGTCACAAATTTAGCTAATCCACATACCGTTAAGTGATATGATGTTGCAAGTATGGCATAGAACACGCTCAACTGATCCCATCGTATTGAACTGAACCCTAAACTCATGAAGTGTGTCCTTGCTCGGATGATAAGAAAAAAAACCACCACGGTGACCACACATTAGAATCTCCTGATTATCCATCAAGTATACCGGAAAAGATGTGTTTGGTGTGATTCTATGCTCTCTCACCCACGACTCTCCCTTCCCATACTCCTTCATCACCCAAACATCAAAATAGTCTCCAATATATCCATCAAACAAACAAAGACGACCTCCTAAAACACCAATGCCCAAATTATCCGTCGGAGTGCCGGAATCAAGTGTTGGAGTGGGCAAGACATCAAACTTTTCATCGTGTACATCGAAACACACAATACAGTCAGAGTCATCATTTTTAATGGCAAGCCAATGCAGATTTCCATTTAGAAAACACCCATTGGAGTACATGAGGTCGTATGGATGACTCTCTAGCGACCTCCACGGTCCAACTTCCCCGTTAGTACTGACAGTGCAGATTTCGAGCATCCAAGCATCAGATACATCTTCAGGCTCTCTGAAGAAGATGAGGAGCTTGTAGTCCCCCGTGGTGAAGTCACAAGCGAAGCCGAAGACACATTCGTATCTGGAATCAGGGGGCAGTCGGGTGCTGGGTGGGATAATGAGGTACTGGTTTAAGATCGGGTTGCAGAGGTAGGAGATTGGGAGGCCGCATTGAGTGTGTCCCAGGAGCCAGAGGATGCCATTGGAAGAACCGACGACGTCGACGTTGTATGTAACACGAGAGAGGTGGCAGCGGAGAGGGAGGAGGTGTGATTCGGGGTTGTTGGGGTGGAGTAGGAACAGGTCTCGGGTGTGAGATTTGGGATCGATGGAGTGGAAGATTAGAGCGGGTCTGTTGTTGATGCTGCGGGAGGAGTGTGTGGTGGCGAAGGAGGGGGTTTTGATGATTGAATTCCAGAGTTTGGAAACGTACTTGGCTTGAACTAGAGACTCGATCGGGAGACGAGAGAGGACGTCGGCGACGGTCTCCGGCGGGAGCCTCTCCATTTGCGAATGAATGATTCGCCGCTGCTGGAGATGGTTATTACTGCGTTGGAGGAAGAAAGGTACTGGGCTGTTGGGATTTGAGGGGATTTAAACTACAGTAAGACACCGACGAATGACGTAGTCAGTCAAGTCGGTAGAGAAATTAATTTACTGTGTCACATGTAATTTTTAATTTCTCAATGTAATATTACTTTCCCATTATAACATTTGGTTTTCTCATGCAACTTTTATTTTTCTCAACGCAATCTTCGGTTTTCCATGAACTTCCTTGTTGGCTATGCGACTATGAAGGATGAGACCGAGTGTAGTTACCGGTGGGTGTTGGAGAAGTTACGAGATCTTTTATTGGATACTATCAGCCCGACTGCAATAATAACGGACCGGGAGTTAGAGCTTATGTGACCAGTGAGAAATGTTTTTTTTGAGTCTGCTCATTTACTTTGCACATGACATATCAACAAAGATGTATACAACTACGCATACCATGCATTCGGCAAGAACAAGAAGTTTGCAAAGAATTTGAAGTGTGGAAAGTAGAGAAAAGTCATGTTTTCTACTTCAGAAACTGAGTACGATAGAGTTGTCTGTAATCTGAAAGATTATTTTCATTCTTGGTCAGCTATCACGGAGTATCTGCAAGACACGTGGTTAGTGCATAAAGAAATGTTTGTGTTGAATTGGACGAACAAAGTCATTTATTTCGGCAACACTACGAACTGTAGGGTCGAAAGCACTCATTCGGTTCTAAAAGAGTGGATCACTACATCAACTGCAGCTATGGACACTCTTTTCGACCGCGTGAACGCGGCTATTGAAATGCAGCTGACCAATATTCGAAACTTTCTTGTAAAGTCGAAATGTCGAAATTTGACTAACTACAAAAATGTTTTGTATCAGCATATAAATGGTCGGATTTCGCATCACTGCTTGTCGTTATTGACTGTGGAGTTGAAGAGAATGCATGGCTTAAGCAATCAAGTTGAATATCGATGTGGGTGCGCTTTTCTGACATCACATGAGATTCCTTGTGCATGTACCATGCACGGTTGTATTGAGTCAGGCGAAGGAATTTATTTACAGCAGATTCATTCATTCTGGAAAACACTTGTCATTAGAGAAGGAGTGCAGATGCCAGAGTTTGTAGATCAGTCATCACAAGACGTCGAGTATTTTCAGAACCTCGTTGATGACATTTCAGGGAGCGACCCTGCAGTAATTCGTAGAGCCTCTCGTATGTTATAAGAGCAATTACACCCCGATCAGTCGAATTATCTAAAGCCCTCAAAAAATACTAAGGTACAAGGTTGACCAATGGGAAAGTCGACATGTCGGGACCCGTGTGCATTTGAGTATGCTGAGCGAAGTCGTGGTCGATCTTCTAGTAGTCGGAGAAGGGGTCGTGGTCGATCGTCTCGATCGTTCGTAAACATGAGTACATGATATGGTATGACGATATGTTTGTTGTTATTATGATTAATTCATTGTTTTTTTGTTCAGTAAACATGTACTTCCAGTTATTATATATAACTTTGCTATTTTTTCATCTTGTAGTGTCCGGACGGATTGACGTCGATAACTTCTCATATGTTGATAGACTGTCAGGAATCATCTTACCATTTTTGGAGAGGTGGAATGATGTACGTGCTGATGGCAACTGTGGATTTCGATGTGTTGCCGATGTTTTCCATGATTGTCAAGACAATTTGTTTTACGTCCGTCGTGCAATTTCTAATAAGATAGGGACGCATCCCATTTATGAACACGTCTATTACGACGATATGGTACACGCTCGTCAATGAATTGATTGGGGTGGAGGACCTTGTGGCGAGGATCACTATATGGAGGTTTGATGCGACTTGTTCCTGATTGCCAATATTTACAAGTATGTAGTTATGCATTTCTCAGTGGGAACAGATAGTTTGTTGTACCCGTGTATGACAGTGCTACCTTGAGAGAGTCTGTCTACCATGACGAAGACATGCAGAGAGTTGAGCATTGCTCATTTAGAGAGTTACAGACATTTCATTCGCCTAGAATTAGCTGAGGGATTCTCAGTACCTCCTATAGCGACCATGTGGTTTCAAATGCGAGATGAGAGTGTTACTGGATGGGAGGTAGAGTATGAAAGTAGGAGAACCTATTGGGACGGCTTACGTAGTACATTTTGATTTTAATTTATAATGTATTTGTTAAATTACTGTATTTTTAATGTATAATCTGTTCGTTATAATATGGTGTATTTGTAGTTATATCGTGTTGTTTTTTTATCAGATTTTAAATTTAAATTACATTACATATACCAAACAGGAACAAGATTATGCTCGTAACGAAATAAATAATAAAAGTACAACATATAAACAAATAAGGAGAAATGTTCGTCAGAAATAAATAATAAGAGTACAACAGATAAGCAAATACTAATACATGTAGCAATAGTTCAACACATAATAAAATAAATAATGTACAACCTGACTACAACTCATCATTTGAATCATGTTCAGAAATGCTCAATTAACTGTTCCACTCATGTACGAGGTCATCCCAATTTACACATGCAGATCTCGTCTCCTCGTTCGGCATCTGGTCCCTATAATCCAAAAATGGTTGTGCAACCTGTATCGCTATACTCATCCACTGTGTATAACATAAAAATTAGTGTACATTAATAATAAAAACAAAATATACATTACAAATTAAAAATAATTTAGAAAAAATTACCCCATCGCCACATGTCCTATCCAGTGCTCTCTCAGGTCTCAGGGCGGAACCGCGCACGAGAATTGGATGTGAGAACCTACCGAACTAATCCAAATAATTTGCATGACAATTGGAGGGGTCGCGGCACGTGTGAGATCGCCAAGGTGAAGTCGGCCTCCTCTCAGAAATGTCCTCCAAAACGATTCCGCCAATGAAGTGTTGTACCTGATGTCGTATGTCGTTGCACTCGTAGACCGCATTGCATGCTCTGACATCGGGATGTCAACCGGGGTAACCTGAACGTATCCTATCTAACGCAAGACGCGATCACAAAAATAAGGCTCGATGATATCCCGATAACGAATAAGGCTCATCAATAAAGTCATCGGCACAGCCGCAATAGGCTCGGGACCATAGGGCAACCACTCCACCTAAACTTTTACACGTTAATAATAATAATAATATTTAAATAAACGTAAATGATATAGAGTTTTATACCTGCGATGTAGTCATCTGATCTAGTCGTCTACGAATGGAATGGAGTCGCCCCTCGCTCTTATCCTCGGTCCAGACAACCCACATACGCGAACGATGATGACCCAACTCAATGATTTTCCGCTCCCAATACGGGCGGAAATGAGGAAAGTACTCATATATCCAAGTCTACAGGAGCGTAAGACAACCTGCAATATCAGAACAATCAACACGGCTCGTTATCCCAAACTGACGATACAAGTATGCCAACGTCGCCAACTCCCGTGAGTATTGATCAATGGTATCTGGGTCTTTAGCCTCCAATAAGTCGTGTGGTCTAACTTTGCAACCACTCTTGTCGACAAACAAGACGCATCTGAGCAGTAAGAACAAGTAGGCACTCAACTGCGTATCCTCAGTCAGCGGTGGTTGTTCCCGTCTGCAACAGTCATCAACAGCGTCGATGCAAATACCACCGTCACTAAAAAATGGGTCATCAACAGCGTCGATGCAAATACCACCGCTCACATTAATTAAAGGTAGATAACTTAATGGTATAGAGTTGATAAATGTGAATTGGGAAATTTGTTTGATTACTTATGTTTCAAAAAAATTGTTTTCATTTCTCTATTTCTATGGAGGATAAAAATACAACTTTTGACAATAATTTGCAAAAACATTCCAAATGACCCTTAATTTTATATATTTGAATTGTTACGAATATTAACTACTAGATGTTTACATGCTCAAACCGTGTTTTGTGATGTGTTTCGTTTCTAGTCTAGTCCAATTGATTGGAATTGTGGTCTTTGTTGTTGTTATTGCTGTTATAACATTTAAATAACCCTTATTATTTTCAATCTTGTTTAAGAAACCCTCATAAATGTCCAACTTTCTAAAATTACCTCATTTCGCCCTAATGAATCACCGAACGTTAGTACAATGATAGAATTGAGAAAGTTCATTATCCATTTTGAATTTGACGATTTTATGGTAACCACGGTCGGTTTACAAAAGTAAGGTAATTGTCCTACAAATTTCTCTCATATGATATGGGCCTTCTCTCTCAACTCTCATCTCCCGTCTTTCGCATCTCTCTCTTTCTTTCTCATCTCATATTTTATCTCCCAATAACGACAGCAGCCGCAAAATCAACCTCTTGGCTTTACTCTCTAACGGGTGTTGGAGTAAACGGCAGGCAGGTAAGTCACTTGAGGCTGCGAGTCTGCGACATTGCAAAATTTCCCGAGTTATCTGAATATTGAAGATGACTTAAATATATTCGTAAGTTTCCAATATGATCCCATTCCAAACTTAAAAACTAATTTGTTTAAAACCACAGCAACTAATTAAAGCTTATGCTATCTTTAATGCAAAAATCACATCCTATAACATTATATTAGAATCTAACAACAAATTTGTAGAATAACATTAAATCAATTTTAAAAATTAGAATACATCATATTACTACTCCAAGCAATTTCACGTCGAATGGGTGTGCACGTGCCAGCGAATGTAGGATCCGCCCCTGCCCTCAGGACTTTGGAACTGTCACATTCATGATCTTTACATCTTGGTATGGCTTGTCATTTTTATCTGTCTTCACCTTCTCTATTAACTGCCCAACCAAATGAAATTACAGAATTTAAAGGCATGATATTCAACATAACTTCATTTCACAACCAAACCATAAAGATAAGAATACCTGAACAACATCCATCCCCTTCGCAACTCTACCGAAAACAGTGTGCTTGTTATCTAGCCAGGGTGTAGCCACTGTGGTTATAAAAAACTGAGAGCCATTGGTGTTTGGTCCAGCATTGGCCATCGAGACCGTGAAAGGCCGGTCATGTCTCAAACTGCAGAAGGCAATGAAAATACACATAAGCTGCTAGTAAAACCAAATTACATTGCCGTTAACATGTTTTTACAAGATAAGCATGGCATTTCCGTAACCTTTTGTGGAACTCGTCTTCAAACTCCCTACCCCAAATAGACTGACCACCGGTGCCATCTCCTAGAGGATCGCCAGTCTGGATCATAAAGCCTTTTATTACCCGGTGGAAGATGAGATTGTCATAATACCCATTCCTGCAGTGCGTGGTAAAGTTCTCCACTGTTTTTGGGCATTCTTCTGGGTACAACCTCATGTGGATATCACCAAGGGACGTGTGCAATATCTGCCCAAAGGTAGAAAATGATCTTCTAAACAATTGTAATATGAGGAATATACATGAATAGTGCCTATCAAAAGATAAATAACTTCTCTTAGTTAAGAAATAAACCTTGTCAGTTCAAGTACCATAATAAGTATATAGGGCTCAGGAGGATGAACGAACATAAATTGAAATTCATTAGAAAAAATATGATCTACATACCACACTATCAGGAAGAGAAGTGGTGGCCGAGTTTCCAAGATCTGACACTGACAAAAGTTCTTCAGGTGGTGGCTTTTCATTGAATACATCCCTTCCTTTTGTTGCATCCTCAGCCTCCTCGGGTTCACGACGACTAACAAGGGAGATGAGTTAAAAACCAAAAATGATCAGATATGATCAATGAGGTAACATAAAAGAGAGACAGCAAATGATAATAGAAGTTAGCTATCAGGAAAAGACATGGACGAAAAGAATCCATAGCTTTTAAAATACGTCCATCTCACAACATAACGTGCATTTAAGATGGATGACACCTTAGGAGGATCGGTAGCAGAAAAGACAATAAAACATTCTTAACCTACAGTAAAAGGTGTACCTGAACAAATAAATTCTGTGTTTCTTGAAAGCACAGCATAGAAGAGTGGGGTCACTAAGTGGTTCTTTCGCCTCATTGACATTTGCTGCAGCGGTAGGTAATTTCCTCGCCTTTTTACTGCTTCGGTCGCCTTGATATAAAGCAATTCTCAAGAACCTGTCATTATTTTCTACTTTGCCAAGTATTCGAGCAACCTTATTTGTATGCAAATTCACGATCTACATAAAGGAATCCAGAAAACATATTAACTTGATTGACAATGATAACAAATTGAAAAGGTCTTTATAGACAAATTATAATAAAGATGGAATGCCATCCATAAGTTAACAAAATATGTGTATAAAAAAAACAATATCACAAACAAGCAGCTTTTAGTTCCAGTGAAATGAATTGCAAAGGTTCATGAATATTAAGAGAAGGGAACATTTAATGTCAAAAGGCAGTTGCTTACTTTTATACCCAACAAGGTTGCATATATGATGAAATTAGCACTCTCGTCAAAAACAGCATTTGGTTGCGGTACATTATCAGTTTTCTCGATCTCTTTTTCAATAGCCATCCTACGTCCGAAATCTATGGTATCAAGCCTATACAATGGAGCATCACTTCGTTGAAGATCCTGAGCCACCTATCAGTACAACCAGAAGCTTCTTCTAAGGGCTGGAGAAACAGGAAAGATACAACAGCTGGATAGTATACAAACATACAGCTAAGGGCTTACCTCCAGAGATTCATCATACACCCGTCTAAGCTTTCCGGTTTTATACCAAAAAACCCGTATTCTACGGTCTGGAGACGTGACAACAAATTGACTGCCATCCTGACTAACCTGGAAGTGAAATGGACCATCCAGTAAAAACTAACCAGACAACATTCAAATAATTTCAGCACAAGAATAATGATGGCATAATCCATCAAACTTAATGCACAGTGTTCTTTCTTCTCCTTGCATATTCTGCTCTTCTATGCTTTTATATAGGAGAACTGTGCTCCCTTCCCTGTCCCCTCTACTTTTGTTCCCATTCAGAAGACAAACTAGCCCAACCAAACAAGAAAAAATGTGCACAGCAAGGAGCGTGCGGTTAAGGCATAAGTGGAAGCAAACCATGCTTGACCCAGTTTTACCCACCGTCATTATTTTCATTAGGACATTTTAGTACACTCTCATGCAAACAACTATATATTAATACAAAAGTACAATGTTAGAGGAAAATAGTATAGAAAAACCGAATGGAAATGGCAAGAAAAAACTATTTGCAGCTTACGTTGCATACATAAGACTACTGAAAATAATACAAAAGTACAGTGTTGGAGGAAAATAGAATAGAAAAACCAAATGGAAATGGCAAGAAAAAACTATGTGTACACCAAGGAGCATGCGGTTAAGGCAAAAGTGGAAGCAAACCATGCTTGACCCAGTTTTACCCAGTCATTATTTTCATTAGGACATTTTAGTACACTTTCATGCAAACAACTATATATTAATACAAAAGTATAATGTTAGGGGGAAATAGTATAGAAAAATCGAATGGAAATGGCAAGAAAAAACTATTTGCAGCTTAAGTTGCATACATCAGACTACTTTTCAACGTTAAACCTTCATATTTCACTTTTCATTTTTATATTAGCAAGATATCCATACCTTGATGAAGAGGCAGTTCTACAGCAGAAATAATCAAAATATTGATTTCTTATTCTAGTTATATGACGTTCGCAACAAGAATTTATTACTGTCTTCATCTGTGTCCATCCATCAATGCATGGTTAAAATGCACGTACTTTAGAACGATAAAATAAGTATGTACTTTGAACCTTCCAATATCTTTAAGCCATCTCTTTTTTGTTCCAAGTCAATCAACTCTTTTGTTACACCTTCAGATACGTCTCCTTTCTTGTAGACAAGATTTATTCATATGCTACTCAAACTAAGGTATTACTCTTGATTTTACCATCATCAGTGGAAGTGGATTCTAGAGCACCTCTACTATGGGGTTCTTTCTATATTATGTACCTCCTTCCAACTCTTCTAGTAAATATTTCAGCTGAGCAAGTCCTTGAAGCTCCTGCTCATAAAGTAAATGTGATGATGTACGTGTCCTATAACCTTTTCCCAAATAATCAGGCAAACATTCTTCAAATAAAGAAAAATTTATAACATGTCTTGGTTTTATTTGGACATATATCCAAATAAATAGTGAAACATCTTACATACACCATCCTTCTTTATGTGTGGCAAATTAATCAAGGACATCGTAAAGTTGATATATTAGAAAATTCTGACACCCTGTGGATTATAATGTAACTAATGGCTGTTCGAATAAATGTGCATACTTCATATCTAATTTTAATTCTGCTATGAAGTTAAACCTGCTATATTTGCTCTTTGTTACACCAACTTCAAACAAGTTACACGAACCGCATTTGACAGGGTTTACATAGATCATACAAATGACCACTGCATCTGAAAATTATTAGGTCATGTAAATTATGTCTTTTTAAGTTCCTACGTGATGAAATTTGCATTCTTCATATTCACTTAAGATTTTCTTAAGCTAATAATATTCGGTTATAGATACTTGGAGTCCAAAAAAATACATGTTAAACAAATTTTGTACAACTGAAGAAAATAACAACTTATCCAGAATCTTTTTTATTGTTTATGAAGACAGCACAATCAAGGAGATCAAGATTCAATGCTGGATAATGAATTAATGACTGCATGAAAGATGTTGTAAGAAGGGGAGAACTTGCTTCATACCTCAATGGCGGATACAACTGTTTTGCATTTCGCAATATCAAAGAGGTTTGTGTCTGTCTTTAGTTTGAAACTCACCCTGTCAGTAACACAAAAGTTGTACTTAGAACGGCATGATAGTAAGTACCAAACCAAATCAGGCTTCCAGTATTTTAGAAACAATATACACAAATATTTGGGCAGAAGAAAATAAAGGCTATCTTTTCATTATTTGGAAGGAATAACAAGTTGAATTGGGCCAGAATGTCAACAGATAAGACTATAGGAAGACTGTTCAAATGCAATATAAACTTATAAACCAAGCAAAGTAAATTGCTGCAGTAAACATAATTAGCTGTGACCGAAGTACTGCAACTGTTGGAAAAAAGAAAACCAGAAATCATGACATTATCAGGCGATAAAGACGCAATATGCTAACCTGTTTGAATCATTAAGAAATTGCAAAAATCAAATGCGCAAACATTTTTCGGAAAATGTGTGTCAGCTACCAAGGGTGATTAAATGCTAGTCCTAGACTGTGAAATGGGTACCTCTAAATAATGATGAAATTGAATATATTTAATTAGATGTAATTTTTGGATGAATAGCAATGAACCCATGATATCGATGAGCAGTATATAGCTGGATATGGTGTGATTATGAAAAGGTAAGGGAGAATTAGTTGCTGCAACCCTAACAATTGTTGACATGGAAGTATGTTGTGGGTTTTAGCCTTCACACACCACACGACATAAGGATTAAAAGATACAATTTTCGCTCTGAATTTTGAACAAGTGCAGGACCTAATGTACCTCATTCCAATACACAAATTCTGTAAAAAAATGTGACTTGTGGGTATAGACGACACAAGAAAAGGATAAATATAAATATGTATTTGGGAATTACCAGTAAAAGATCAAATGGTGGTTCCAAAAATATGAGATATCTATCCTTTTCATGGGTATCCATTTTGGTTCCAATAGCTGACATGATGAACTAAGGAGAGGAATTTTCTATGCCCACTGTTTTACCTAAATTGTTGTTACATAGAACATGCTGCAAAAAAATTATTTGATGTTCAATCTTTGTTATTTAAGAAACTCCATTATCAAAAATCAAGGGGAAAATGCATGAAACAATCTCCAAAACTAAGAGGTAAGAATGTACCCCTCTTCCGGAAATGCGAGAGTACTAGGACACCAGTACTCTATTACTCCTTTGGCATCAGCAGATATAATCGTATCAAAAGCACTATTGTACTTCATCACTGTTATTGGGGTCATATGAATCTGATACAACATAACACTTGTGCCATCAGGTTGGGTAAGCTTTTGCATAACTGCAGAAAATATGTGAACATGGAGATGGAAACAAAAGGAACATACCTACATAAAGAATTGAGTGTAATACCTGTCTGGAAATAATGGGCTCGTTTGATCCAGCATGGGCATCATAAACATAGACCATCGTAGAGCTACTATCAGCAACAGCAAGCTTGGCCTTGACATCCCCTTGCTTGAAAACCCACTCCACCATACCAGGAACGAAAGGGAGGCGCATCATAACCATCATGTCGTAATTAACAACATCATAAATTTTCACAGATTGATCATTCGAGATCGTACAACAAAGCAATCCATCAGAGCTAACAGCCAGGGCTCGAATGGGGCCAAGATGAGACTTGAAATGCTTGGCAAATTCAATCCCAGAAGGTTTCTTCTTCCAGAACTTCAAGTGGCCGTCTACGCTCCCAGTGATGAAGAACTCGGCCGCAGAGACAGCAACATGTGACACCACATCACGGTGCATGTAACTCTTCTCGTACCTTAAGGTTATGATTGGTGATTAGTAAAATTTTAAGGAAGTAGAAAACTGGACTTCTAACATGTTTTTGTGAGTTCCACGACTAAAAGTATGTAATTACTAATTATAATGAGTTACCCAATCATTTACCCTTAACTACCTAGTTACCAATCATTCAAAGGATTGGTAACTACTAATGTTACTTATTACTAATTAGAACGAATTACCCAGAATGATAGCAAAATTTCTAGGAATTACTAACGACTTTCCTCAACTTCCTAGTTAGCAATCACAGCTTAAAAAAGCAAGCGACAAATATATCTTACGCACATGTGCGCAGAAGGAAGGGAGTCGAGGAAGGCTTGCTCGAAGTGGAGAGGGCGCTTGGGACGAGAGCGGGGAGCGGAAGGACCTGGACCGATGAGCACATACTCATCTTCGACTCGGTGGCCGTTCTGCCCATCCTCTTCTCCTCCTCCTTCCATTCGATCGATTTGGGGCAAACAATATTCACCACTACAACAATCTCGAACTATTTCAATTACAAAATTTGTAAAAAAATGCAAAATATAGACAAATTCACACAAAACCAGTGTAATCACAATCTACGTGAGTAATTCCAATCGATGGATGTAAATTGTGAAGTACCTTTTGTGGATCTAGGGTTCCTGCAATGGAAGGAAAAAAGAAGAGAAGCTGGAATCGCTTCTGGAGTTGTTCGATGCCGTTGGACTGTCCAACGGCAGATGGGTTTAGGGTTTAGACGGAGAAGATGCGAAGACGAGGGGGGAAAGAAGAAGTGGTGTTTGGTTAAATATTTTTATAATTAAGGTCCTGTTTGTGTAAAAAAAAAACTTTGTGGAAAATAAATTTTCGGAGTTAAAGGTAAAACGGAAAACCATCGGAGAATGAAACCGTCGGCCTTCGATTGTTTTTTGTGCATGTTTAAAAAATTATTTTTTTGAAAGATTATATAATAGCATAATTATTTATTTTAGCAAGTACCCAAAAGCTAGAAAATATACAAGATTGTACTTAGGGGTGAAATTTTGTGTCCGAAATCCGTAAATCCGACTGACTCCGTATTCGAAATCAAAAAAATTATCCGAGAAAAAAAATCTGTAACCGAATTTGTATTCGGATATAAACATCCGTAAAAAACGAAGCGAATATGGATATTGGTACATCCGATTCGAATAATATTCAGTTCGTATTTTATATGTACATATAAATAAATAAAAATATATACAATATATATGAATTAAATTATATTATTTATATTATATTTAGTATTTTTTTCATGTACGCAAAAAATAAAGACTGAAATTTATTCTTATTTAAATCAATCAAAAAATGTTTTTAAGTCTATTCGGATTTTTTAACGAATTCAGATATCCTAATTCGGAATGTATTTTAAACTTAATTCGGATGCGAATTTATTCGAATTCGGATCCGAATTCGACGGATACGAATTCGGATCTCT
The DNA here is from genome assembly GCA_963682175.1 of Triglochin maritima. NCBI lineage: Eukaryota > Viridiplantae > Streptophyta > Magnoliopsida > Alismatales > Juncaginaceae > Triglochin > Triglochin maritima. The sequence goes on from OY821772.1 coordinate 34,212,806, forward strand.
TTCTCATACATTCGATCGGATTCGAATTCGGATTCGAGAAAAAAAAACGAATACGAATTTGGATACTGACACATCTGCTTCGTATCCGCTCCATTTTCACCCCTAATTGTACTTGTGTATGAATAGGGAGAAAATGGTTTATATATATGAGATTTTTGTGGTTATGTCTAGAAATTTAATTGTGAATGAGATAATTGGAAGAAAAAATCACACCTATGAAGGTGTTAGGTTTGTGTGCACTTGTGCATATATCATGACTTTTTTTATTGTCGCTCACAGAAAAATATGTCAAAATGTTAATTATATATTCGATTGTATATTGGCAAAGGATCCGGGGATAGATGTGGAATTCCATCCGGTTTCCTACGTGCATGTTGACGTGGTAGTCACGTGGGATAAAGTAGGTATGTCTGGTTTGGTAAAGTGGTATTTCTGGGTTTGGTAAAGTAGTATTTTGCACCTACCGTGTTCTGTAGCGATTTTAGTTTTCAACAATTGGCTTTTCAAACTTGCATATTGTACGTTTTTAATGGAGTGGTGGTGTTGGAGGATGGACGTGTGAGTTATGTAATTTGTGTTAGTGTTGATTGTGTTAGTGTTGATAAGGATACATTTGAGTTGTTTCTTAATCTTTTGTCACACAAAATTCCAAAATAAGATTCCAAGACAAAACTCACATCTTCTTTTTTTCAAAATAATAATCTTTTAAATCTTCACCATCAAAAGAGTTTGAGTAACCAGAACTAAAATCAAAATTAGATTTTCTATATCAATTGTTTGAGCATTAGTTTTGTACTTAACCACTTACGTGAAGTTCAAGTGCCTACATCATTGTTCTTACTTTTATTCAAAATTAGATTTCTATATCAAGTGTTTGAGAGTGTCTTCGTTATTGTTAAATTCAAGTTATTTTCAAAACATTTATTTCTAACGCACATGCCATTTATTTTATTTTTTAATATGTTATATATTATCGAATATTTAACATATTATTTTATATGATATTATATAGTTATAGATATATATTTTTATATTTGTATATATATTCTTTCATTTCAAAATGCAATGTATTAATTAGTCGTATTTGTATACCTAAGTATCCAATTAGTTATCGTTTCTCTATAGTGTTAATCGTGTTTTAACTGGTAAATCTGTATCTGACCCATTTATTTATTATGTTACAACTTCATACCCATTAATTAATCGTGTAAAAAAATTGAATTCATATTCGTTAACTTCATGTTATACTCGTGTCATGTAATCATATTTCGTGTAAAATTGATTGACCTAACTTAAGGCTTATTAATTAACTATGGACGTAAATATACCTACTTTGACTCTAGTCGTAGTTAGGTGGAGATAGATGACCTTACATCTTAAGAACAAAAGCGCAAAGGGTGAGGTCATTAAGTGGGTTGAAGTTAATGCAGATCCAAGGATTGCCAGATATGTCGACACGATGAACACCCAAATTTTGCATCTCTGGTAGATGTTAGAGCAAGAAAGAAAGAATTATTGACAGTAGAGATCATGAACTCCCTTTTGGCTCTTCTAGCCAGAACTGAGAAAAACAACTTCACTGCCAAAAGGAAGAAAGAAAACATGAACTCCATCCAAATCATGGAGAACCAAGCTAGCTCCAAAACACCAACCTTACAAAATGATCTGTATCCACTTGCAGTAAGAAAGAAGTGTGAATTTCACTCCGCATCCACCTAAGGCCTCTACTCCCTTAGGTGAAAGCCTTAGTGAGGTACTCTGGAAGGTCTAGAGCTTGTTGAATCCCAAAATACAAACCACCACCAAATCCTTTACCAATTGCCATGCATCATGTTATGATCACAGACTGACATGTGAATTCTAAAGGACCACTAGACATACCACCAATAAGTGTATGGCCTTAACGCATGTGATACAGGATCCAATTGACGGGAGAATAACGTAGCGTAGTACAATGCTAAGGGAAGTCACCATAGAGCATCATGTTGAGCAATTAGACCTACATTGCTAAACACAAAATGTGTTCAACACTCTATAATAAAGTTGGACTCACTACCCTTCACCTAAGTGTTTAGGTTTTGATGAGGTGGTGTACAAACCAAATTTAACATAGTATTAGAGCGGGTCGATCGACCTGTGGGGGGTCACTCCAACTCATATTGTCCATGTGTAGATATGGAGGAAAAAATAGTCTCAGTCACACGTGTGGGGAAGTGTTGAGCAATTAGTCCCACATTGTTAAACACAAAATGTGTGCAACACTCTATAATAGAGTTGGACTTACTACCTTTCACTAAGTGCTTAGATTTGATGAGGTGGTAAACAAACCAAATTTAACACCTCCAACATTAACACCATCAGTATCGATGATGTTGACCATGAGACATGGATGGTAACATATAAGGTATAACAAGCTTTGTGATCCCCAAATACAAGTTGAAGAATTGATGAATGTCATCTCTGCCTCGACAATATTACCCTCTGATGATGTAATTATCCTTGTGATGTAATTATCCTTGTAAAATACACGTTATTGCTTATGAATAATGTGTTGATACAATTACAAATATGATCATGTAATAAAGTGGGTTGCATATGTCGAATAAATATTCCGTAAGGATCCAGATTAATCCAACATAAAAAAACATGTATAGAAAAACAAGAAACGAATGAGCTGTGATCAGAGACGACCTCAAATACCGAGCCGTCGGAAGGCGACTTGCCTCAAAGAAAATACCGGCCCACATACTAGTGTGTTTGATGGTCTGTCGGTTTTCTCCCACGATAGAACGGTCACACCGTCGATCAGGCGCACACCGGAGTCGACATACCACGAAAGCAGCGTGGAACCTCGCAAGAATCGGTCGGCGGAGAACTATGGATTCGGGAGACCTAAAATCGCCGGAGAGAGACGGTTTTCGTAGAGAGAGGATGTGAATAAAACGTGTGTATACAGGAGGAAACCGATTGTGATATATATATATATATATATATATATATATATATATATATATATAATCTTGTAACCGTCAAGGACTTAATTGCATAAACAATTAACATGAGGTCCAAAAATTAAATACACCCATCACCCTGAGGCTAAAGCCTCTAATTTCCCCCAAAACCCCCGCTGCCTCGCCCCGCCCCGCCCTGCCCTGGACCGGGACGGGACGGGCGCGCGCGTATGTGTGAAGAATTCTCTCCTCCTCTCTTTCCACCTACAAAGGGTCAAGTGAATAGAATGTTTATCAACATCCTTCAACTTGTTAGCTTCACCAATGTGGGACTAAAAGTGAGGTGAGCACATGGAACTTGGGGCAATAGTTCTCATCTTCATCTCAATATTGGATTTCTTCAATTAACTTATTCATGGGTCTAACCCAAACTCAATAATCCAACAATCCCCCACAAATCCATTGTTGATCGAACGACCAAACCTTGCAGCCTAGTATTTTCAGTAATGGTACCTTTCGGGTTTGAACCACGACCCGAGTCCTTCAACTTTACCCCCACATGAACTAAGTGAAACGAAGTCTTGAACTGGAACCTTTTGTGTGGAGATGTCCATTGAGAACAACACTAAGCAGGTTATGCTGCAATCTACAGGGTTGATGCTTTACGGCCATGCATCCGTATCCTATTTCATGAATACTTTCAAGGAATGACCCTTATTCCTCTAATTGCGGCCACACAATTGCATTCACATAGTTGGGTTTCTCCAAAGATGCACTGCTAACATCTTGTCTTAAAGACTTGAACCCATTCAGAGTCTACACTCTTACTAAACTTGCAGTTTCAGCAACATATCCATTCTTTGGGGTATTGACACAAATATAATGTATGACCTACAATGTATCACCAATGAGTTGCACTTGACTCACTCAAGAACTTGTTATTACCGCATTGAACCAACTTCGTGGGATCTCCACTCAGATTGTTTGGGTTGCCATTCTAGATGAGCCATGTAATGGGTCTCAGTCCCATCCCCAACTTGGATTTCAGAACTTGAGCTAGATCAAGTCCTTTGGTGAAAGGATCAACTGTATTGTCTTTGGTACCAACAAAATCAACAGCTATCATCCCTTCCGAGATTAATTCCCTTACAGACTTCAGTCTGACTTGGATGTGCCTCCTTTGTTTGGGGTTATACTTTGAGCTTCTTAACTTTGCCATAGTAGTCATATTATCACAATGCACAAATATTGCAGGAACTGGTTTGCTAGTCATTGGTAATTCAAAAAGGAGTCCTTTCAGTCATTCAACTTTCATTCCACTTGGATCCAAAGCACAAAGTTCAGCCTCAAATGTAGATCGAGACAATATGGTTTGTTTTGTAGACCTCGAGGAGACTGCGCCTCCACCCAGAGTAAAAACATACCCCGTAACACCGTTACTCCCAGAGTTTTTGGCTATCCAGCTTGCATCATTGTACCCTTCTAGTACAGTTGGAAATTTCCCATAATGCAGCCCAAGGGTAGAAGTACCCTTCCAGTACTTAAGTACTCTATCCAAAGCCTCCCAATGAGTACGATTAGGACAACTTATGTATCTACTAAGTTTGCTCATCGAGAATGAAATATCTGGTCGTGTGCAATTTGCAAGATACATCAAGCTGCCTATAATCTGAGAATATCTCAGTTGTGAAACTTGAACACCACTCTTGTTCTTGTACAAAGGTTTTGATGAATCATATGGGGTTTTCACATATCTACAATTCGTATAGCCAAATCTCTCAAGAATCTTCTCAACATAGTGAGATTGAGATATGGAAATACCATCAAGTGACCTAGTCAGTTTGATACCCAAGATCACATTTGCAACACCCATATCCTTCATCTCAAACGTAGTACACAAGAAGGACTTAGTTTCACGTATTATATTCAGATTAGAGTCAAACAGTAAAATGTCATCAACATATAAACACAATGCAATACATGCATTACTTTGAACTTTGCAATAGACACATTTGTCAGAATCAATAACCTGGAATCCAAATGATAATATAATTTTGTCAAATTTCTCATGCCAAGCTTTTGGGACTTGTTTAAGTCCATAAAGAGACTTAACAAGTTTACAAACTTTGTTCTCGTTTCCAGAAGCTACAAATCCTTCAGATTGGTCCATATAAATTTCTTCTTCAAGATCACCATGAAGAAAAGCAGTTTTTACATCCATTTGATGGATTGTAAAAATCATATACAGACGCCAATGCTAAGAGCACTCAGATAGTAGTCATACGAGACACTAGCGAATAGGTATCGAAATAGTCTATTCCTTCCTTTTGTTTAAACCCCTTGGCAACTAATCTGACTTTATACTTATTGATGGAACCATCTGGTTTTAATTTCTTTTTAAATATCCATTTACAACCGATCGTTGAACAACCTGGAGGAAGATTTACCAACTCCCATGTCCCATTAGAGACAATAGAGTCCAACTCGACCTTAACTGCATCTTTCCATTGCTTAGCTTCAGATGAAGCCATAGCATCCTTGAAAGTGTTAGGATCACCCTCGATGTGGTATGTGATAAAATCACTTCCCAAATACTTGGCAATTCGAGAATGTTTGCTCTTTCTTGGTTCAATTTCAACTTGAGCTTAAGAAGACTCAAATTCGGCAATAGACGAATCTGCCCCCACATTTGTCATCCTTTCCACATGCTCGTGGATGGAACCAGATGTAGAGGGATCAACTGAAGAAGAAACTTGTTGAGGAACTCCAGATTTCATCGGAAATACAACCTCAAACAATATGGCATCACGAGATTCAACAATTGTGTTAACATCTATGCCAGATATTTCGGACTTGATTACCAAAAATATGTACGCATAGCTATTAATCACATATCCAATAAATATTGCATCAACAGTCTTGGGACCAAGCTTCTTCCTCTTATGTTCAGGGATTAACACTTCTGCAAGACAACCCCAAACTTTAAGATATTTAAGGCTAGGTTTTCGACCACACCAGAGTTCGAATGGACTATCCTCCTTATGTTTCTGAGGAACTTTATTCAGAATATGGCAATCCGTATTCAAAGATTCTCCCCACATATATTTGGGTAATCCTGAACTCTCCAATAATGCATTAATCATATCAGATAATGTTCTATTTTTTCGTTCAGCAATTCCGTTAGATTGTGGAGAATACGGCACCGTCACCTCATGAACTATGCCAGAATCCTGACACACTTGTTCGAACAGGTTGGACGTATATTCACCACCTCTATCAGATCTCAACCTTTTAAGTTTCTTTTCAGTTTGTGTCTCTGCTTCATTTTAAAAATAAGAAACTTAGATAACGCTTCATCTTTACTTTTCAAAAGATAAACATAGCAATATTTTGAACTATCATCAATGAAAGTGATAAAATATTTCTTTTTATCCTTAGTTAACATGCCATTGAATTCACAAGTATCAGTGTGTACTAAATCTAAAACACTAGTATTTCTAGTCACAGAATGAAACGGTCTTTTCGGTTGTTTAGCTTGTACACACACTTGACATTTTTTATTTTCAATAGCATACTTAGGAATCATATTTAAATTCATCATTCTTTTCAAATATTGACAATTCACATGTCCTAAACGTTTATGCCAAACATCACCAGATTCAATGGAATAAACAACAGGAGAAGACACATCTTTAACAGAAATAGTATTGCGATTATAAAAAGCAGGTTCAACATGAATTAAAAAAGCACCACAAGACAAGTACCCCTTGCCAATAAAAGTATCAGAAAGAGTAATCACAACTTTGTTACATTTAAATGTTACTTCATAACCCTCAACTACCAGACACAGACCACTAATAATATTGCGACGAACAGCAGGCACATGATACGTCATGTGCAGTGAAAGAACTCGTCCTGAAGGTAACTTCAAGTCGATACGTCCAATTCCAAGCACCTTTGCAACATTCCCATTGGCCATCGCCACAGATCTACGATCAACAGGTTGGTAAGAGACAAACATGGACTTGTCAGCACATACATGCACATTAGCCCCAGTGTCAACCAACCACTCACGTGGTTCATAAATGAAAAAACTTGAGGATTAACAGAAACAAACTTACTGTTGGTCTCATCCACCTCAGTCAATACATTGACCTGTGGAGTCGATTCAGTGGTACCTTGTTTGTGTTTGGCTTTCTTGGATGGACAATCCTTAGCCCAGTGCCCAACCGGTCCACAATTCCAACATGGTTTGTTTGTTGGCTTTTTCTGGATTTTGGCCTTGGGTTTAGTCTTATTAATGGGTTGTGGTTTTCCTTTAAAATGTGACTTAGATGAGGATCCAATTAATATGTTTGCCTTTGGTTGGAACTCTACAGGCATCACTGGTTTTTCACCCCGATGTTCCTCCTCGATTGCAATAGCAACCATGAGGTCATCCATAGTCAGTTTTCCTCTCCTATGCTTTAGAGACATCCTGAAGTCCTCCCAGGATCGAGGGAACTTCTCAATAATTGACATTACCAGAAACTTCTCAGGAAGCTTCATATCAGCCTCTTTTAAGCCATGGATTAGAATCATAAATTGATGAGCCTGTTCAATAACTGACTTGCTTTCCACCATTTGAAACTTCAGGAATTTTCCAACATAATACTTTTCATGACCTAAGTCCTCAGTATTATATTTTTTATCTAACTCATCCCATAAATCTTTTGCAGTCACAGAAGCAAAGGAGGATGAACTATAAACATCGAAGAGCACGTTGGACAGAGCCAACAGAATGCAACCTCGACATAATTTGTCATTCTCTTTCCAAAGTTCTTGTACTGCTTTGATTTTGGGATCTTCAGTTTCAGAAAGTGGGAAAACCTTTTCAATTACATCAACTAAACCAATAGCGGACAGCCAAATCTTCATACGTTGTTGCCAACGTTTGAAATTCTGCCCGGAAAATTTTTCTGTCATGCCTGAAATGTCCACTTTTGGCGCAAACGAATTATTAGACGACATAATTAACAATATTTTCTCTGAGATTGTTGATGCAATTACAAATATGATCATGTAATACAGTGAGTTGCATATGTCGAATAAATATTCCGTAAGGATCCAGATTAAGCCAACATACAAAAACATGTATAGGAAAATAAGAAACGAATGAGCTGTGATCAGAGACGACCTCAAAGACCGAGCCGTCGGAAGGCGACTTGCCTCAGAGGAAATATCGGCTCACATACCAGTGTGTTTGATGGTCTGCCGGTTTTCTCCCAGGATAGAACGGTCACACCGTCGATCAGGTGCACACCGGAGTCAACGGACCACGAAAGCAGCGCGGAACCTCGCAATAATCGATCGGCAGAGAACTCTGGATTCGGAGACCTAAAATTATCGGAGAGGGACAGTTTTCGTAGAGAGATGATGTGAATAAAACGTGTGTATACAGGAGGAAACCGACTGTGATATATATATATGTATTTAATCTTGTAACCGTCAAGGACTTAATTGCATAAACAATTAACATGAGGTCCAAAAATTAAATACACTCATCAGAATGCAACCTCGACATAATTTGTCATTCTCTTTCCAAAGTTCTTGTACTGCTTTGATTTTGGGATCTTCAGTTTCAGAAAGTGGGAAAACCTTTTCAATTACATCAACTAAACCAATAGCGGACAACCAAATCTTCATACGTTGTTGCCAACGTTTGAAATTCTGCCCGGAAAAATTTTCTGTCATGCCTGAAATGTCCACTTTTGGCGCAAACGAATTATTAGACGACATAATTAACAATATTTTCTCTGAGATTGTTGATGCAATTACAAATATGATCATGTAATACAGTGAGTTGCATATGTCGAATAAATATTCCGTAAGGATCCAGATTAAGCCAACATACAAAAACATGTATAGGAAAATAAGAAACGAATGAGCTGTGATCAGAGACGACCTCAAAGACCGAGCCGTCGGAAGGCGACTTGCCTCAGAGAAAATATCGGCTCACATACCAGTGTGTTTGATGGTCTGCCGGTTTTCTCCCAGGATAGAATGGTCACACCGTCGATCAGGTGCACACCGGAGTCAACGGACCACGAAAGCAGCGCGAAACCTCGCAATAATCGATCGGCGGAGAACTCTGGATTCGGAGACCTAAAATTATCGGAGAGGGACAGTTTTCGTAGAGAGATGATGTGAATAAAACGTGTGTATACAGGAGGAAACCGACTGTGATATATATATGTATTTAATCTTGTAACCGTCAAGGACTTAATTGCATAAACAATTAACATGAGGTCCAAAAATTAAATACACTCATCACCCTGAGGGTAAAGCCTCTAATTTCCCCCAAAACCTCCACTGCCTTGCCTCGCCTTGCCACGCCCCGGACCTGGACGGGACGTGCGCGCGCGCGTGTGTGGATAATTCTCTCCTCCTCTCTTTCCACCTACAAATGATCAAGTGAATAAGATGTTTATCAACATCCTTCAACTTGTTAGCTTCACCAATGTGGGACTAAAACTGAGATGAGCACATGACACATGGGGCAATAGTTCCCATCTTGATCTCAACATTGGATTTCTTCAATTGAACTATTCATGGGCCTAGCCCAAACTCAATAATCCAACATATTGCTCAGAGGTGCGGAGCAGTAAGCACATAACCAACTTCAGTTAGCTCCGCTTTATCTAAGGAGATACCATTATTAATTTTCTGATTGATTTATATTCAAGTGGGAACATGCCCTTAATTTTCCTGTTTATGTCCAATTGGACTCTCTGGATCACAAATAGAACATTGAAAGATTCAACTAAAACAAGGTTATATCGCTCAAATACTCATACATGGTAGTTTTACAAAATAAATAAAAACAAACAAAAGCAATTTGCTGCATTCCTGATCCTAATCTAGGTTCAACATTGCCAATGGTTATGGAACATTGACACCACTAATCTGCTCCAACTAGCATTCAGATTTCAATGTTTGTAAAGCTGTAAGTCTATGTTTGTGGCAGCGGCGGAGCATGTGCACACCCGAATTTAAAAAAAAAGTATTTCCCGATTTTTTTATTTATTCAATCTTATATATTTAAATGTAGTATCTTGAAGTTTGTGGTATAATTGTTTAACTATGGTTTAATTTAAGATTTGGGAGGAGTTAATATAATATTTTGATAAAAAATAATTTTATAGTCAATTTTATTCAGATTGTGAACTTTGAAGTTCTTTTGAACAACTACATTGTGAAGATAAGGTATAATATTTTAGACTTGCACTGTTGTGTAAATTTGATAAATTTTTAGTTGAAAAATGAACATTACATATATTTTAGTTAGGTATTGTGCATGTTTGAGATTTGACATTTTTAATTATGACGTGTAATCTCACTTTTCTAGTACAACATACTTATTGACATGTTATATGTCTTATATCTCACTTTGATATTGTAGTCGTTTGTTGGCTGAAAATGTAATGAAAACTTAAAATAAACTAGCATTTATAAGAAACTTATTCATTAATATCATTCTATACATAAGAGTCGTAGAATGAATAATAAATTTAAAGTCTGCAATTCCATGAATGAAAATAACAATGAGTATAAATAGTAACAATTATTACAAAAATCTTTTATTATAATTTTAGGTTATATTTATACACTATTTTGCAATATCTATTTGTTTAGATTTTATCGATTTTAAACATAAGAGCAAACATACTCAATAAATCTTCCCAAACCACTTGCTTTGTGTTTGTATATTGGAATTTGAGTTGTAAGAATAAAATTAATTTAACTAATGTGCCGTGTTTGATGGTTGTAAAAATTTCTTTTGGATGTTTGAATTTTAATGTATGTTAGTTTGGAAAATTGTAAAAAAAAGAGAAGATATTTTCATTTTTTATTTTTTAATTAATTTATTTATTTAAAGTATCATCTTTAAGTTGTGTGTCATAAAAAAAAAATCAACCAATGTGGAGATAGTCTGTCCCACCTAAAAAATATTCTGGATCCGCTTCTGTTTCGTGGATGAATTAAACAAATTTGAAGGGTAGTTTTTTTGGTTGTTTCAAAGTAGCAGAGTACTCATACAGTTAATGCAATTTACTGAGGTTTAAAAAGTTCTTTTTGGGTCAGATGAGACGGGATTGGATCAGCTGAGCTTCTTTAACAAAATGCTGATGATGAATCCTACTTCTTGATGATTTATTCGACGATTCCAGCTCTACAGGATTTAATCAACTTCATGTTTTCATACTCGGGAGAGAATACATAACTTCATGTGTTCGTACATATATTTGAGAGGTATTGCACGTAGTACATATTATGTGCTTAGTAGGACGAACTTAGAAGTGATTCAAATGGATTTGTTTTAGATGGTGTCAAACTATATGACGATTGTTGCTCTCAACAAGCCAACATCCTCTACTCTACTCTACACTGCACGAAACCATCACTACACTTGTTTTGAGATATCCACCGTACAAGCCTACAAGGATATGATGTCACAAGAGACTTTTGTCAAAATAATAAAATCTTTAGCAAATTACTGATGACAAACACATTCCATCGATAAAAAACATATATGTTTGCAACAACAAAAAAAACTACCGAAATGGATAGAATTTTTTCTACATATCTACTCCACTCTAACTTACGCTAATGTTGGTTACTTGGCATTCGGCAATGGATTGATTTTATAAACGCGATGACGGAGGCAAAGTGGATAAAGGAGAAGGTGCCAAGTTCAGATGAATACATTTAGAAAGGGATTTGTATCGTTTGCTTTTGGACTTATTATAATGATATTGATAACAGAGCACCTTGTTGGTTAAAAGCTTTCAGACCAGATTGCTGAGAATCCTGCGTATCATTATCATGTATTTAGATGAATGAGCACTGTTGGGTGTCTGCTTAATCACATCCAAAGTTTTGAGGCAATAATTCCTCCCTAAATATGACATAAGCATATAATATGACATAAGCATATCCCTAAATATGACGCGCATGACATAGCACTTAAGGTGTGTTGAGTCAACGTCCAGTCAGGTTGACACGTAGTCGTCGCCCTACGCGTTTTTTTAAAAAAATCGACGGTTCGTTTCCAAATCAAACGATGAGACAGCGCGTAGACATAATGTGACGACGGTTCGAGTCTCGATAAAGAAAACGAATAGACCCATGAAAAAGGAAGGAAACGAATAGTTCCTTCATCTTTGTGTCTGTAACTGTGAACAGAGAAATCCGAACAACCGTTCCTCTACGTGTGTTTCACAACAAAACGAGAAATGGATTCACCGAGTAATGTTGTCGCTCCAGAAGTTGTGGCTGATCAGGTGGGTCGATTTAGGATTTTTTTCGTGGGTGGATTTGTTATTTACGAACTTTCTTTGAATTTTTTGTTTGTTTTAGGGAAGCACGTACTACTTCCGGGAAATGAAGTGTGGTTGGACGGCGATTCAAAAGCAGTTCGGTAGGATGAAGGACGTCGAAAATGAGGTCTTCCAGGGGACCGCTTTCGGTCACTTCCTACATTTTCCTAACATTCCAATAGACAATGAAATACTCGGGTGGTTCGTCGAACACTACGACGCAAAGGAGGTGAGGCTGAGAATAGGATCAGGGGTAGTCCCCCTTACAGCTGAAGACGTTGCCCTAATTCTGGGGCTAAGAGTGCATGGGAAGAGAGTTGTTATGGCACCGACGGGCGTACAGAAGCGAGATGGGGTGAACCTTGACAACACTCAACTATTAAGGCATCTGACTGCAACGAGTGTGATGGGCGACCCCGAGGAGTACGTTCGACTCCTTATTTGTTTCATCTTCAACCATTTTTTGTTCTTCGATGGAACACTTCGAACCAAAATTTGGTTCATGAAGCATTTGAGGGACTTCAAACGCATCAACAGATATGCATGGGCACGTGCAATTCACGCCGCACTGGTTCGGGGTCTGGAGGAAGCCAACTTAGAACTGCAGGAAAGGAGATCGGCCGGGAACTTCATTATGAAACAGGGCTGCGTCGATGGTTGTGTAGCAATACTACAAGTAAGCAATTTTGTCCGAATACGTTGTGTGTCTGTCCAGAATCAGTATTGTATATGTCCGGAATACGATGTCTGTCTGTCCGGAATAAGTAGTTCGGTCTGTCGGTAATAAGATGTGTCTGTCCGGAATATGTAATGTTGCTGTCTGGAATCAGGCGTAGGTCTATCCGGAATACGATGTCTGTCTGTCCGGAATAGTATGATCTTTTGTCCGGAATAAGATTTTTGTCTGTCCGGAATACGTTGTTTGGCTGTCCGGAATCAGGAGTAGGTCTGTCCGGAATACGATGTCTGTCTGTCCGGAATAGTATGATCTTTTGTCCGGAATAAGATTTTTGTCTGTCCGGAATACGTTGTTTGGCTGTCCGGAATCAGCAGTAGGTCTGTCCGGAATACAATGTCTGTCTGTCCGGAATACGTTGTGTAGATGTACAGAATCAGGCATAGGTCTGTTCGGAATACGAAGATTGTGTGTCCGGAATACTTGTGAGTGATTATTTAGTTGGGTTTCTATCCGGAATACGTTGTGGTTGTCCGGAATCAGGATTGCGTCTGTCCGGAATACGTTGGGTTTCTATACGGAATAAGTAGTGAAGTCAGTCGGGAATAAGATGTCTGTCTGTCCGGAATACGTTTTGTGGCTGTCCGGAATCAAACGTAGGTCTGTCCGGAATACGAAGATTGTGTGTCCGGAATAGTTGAGTGATTATTTAGTTGTGTTTCTGTCCGGAATCAGGATTGTGTCTGTCCGGAATACGTTGTCTGGTTGTCCAGAATCAAGCGTAGGTCTGTCCGTTTGTGTGTGCAAATCTGAACACCAGTTCCTGGAGTGTTCAAATTTGAACACCAGTTCCTGGACAGATCCCGAACGTAATCCGAACACACTAGAACCATAATTTGGACACACAAGCAACATAATTAGTACAGGCTAAAACGTAAACCGGACACACCAGGACCTTAATCTGGACAAACCATAAACTTAATCTGGACACAAAAACCATTTAAACCGGACAGACCCAGAACGTAATCCGGAGATCCCGAACGTAATCCGAACACACTAAACCATAATCTGGACACGAGCAACATAATTGGTACATGCTAGAACGTAAACCGGACAGACCAGGACCTTAATCTGGACAGACCATGAACTTAATCTGGACATAAAACCCACTTAAACTGGACAGACCCAGAACGTAATCCGGACAGATCCCGAACGTAATCCGGACACACTAGAACCATAATCTGGACACACGAGCAACATAATTGGTACATGCTAGAACGTAAACCGGACAGACCAGGACCTTAATCTAGACAAGCCATGAACTTAATCTGGACACAAAAACCACTTAAACCGGACAGACCCAGAACGTAGTCCAAACAGATCCCGAACGTAATCCGGACACACTAAAACCATAATCTGGACACACGAGCTGTAGGATCTAATTGCCCTAAATATTAGTCTTAAGGGGGGTTTATAGACTAATTACTCACTACTAACTATTTGTGCAATAACAAGATAACCAATGAAAATAGTGAGATGAAAAGGCAAACCAAAGACCGGATGTGTAGAGGTTTGGATCCAAGCACTGGATCCTAGTCCTCTCTTACGAATTGCTCTTCCTTGAGCAACTTCGTGATCTTCACTAATTTGATCTTCTTTCCGGGCAAAGATCGAGTCTTTATAATTCAAGCTTGCGAACACCCTCGCCAAGCTTGGACCTCCTTCTCACAACCCGAGAAGAGCTTCACTCCGGAAGCTTGTACAACTCCTTTGTAGTAGACTTTGTGTAACGAACTCTTGAGCACTTGAATTTGATGATGAATGCAATTGAATGATTGATCAAGAGAGTGGTTGAGAGCAATAAAGAGAGTAAGAGCACTTGGAAGGTTTTAGCACAATGAGAGCTTAGAGATTGGATTGGTGCCTTGTAAAGATGATCTAAGTTCTATATATAAGCCTCTTAAGTATTCTAGCCGTTTGAGAATGATTTGATTGGGTTTTGTGTAAGATACACAAACCAGAAATTCGGGATGCAATTCTGTCAATGTTCGGTCGACCGGTTACGTGAATAGTAGTCAAACGGTCAGACAAACTAGGAACGGTCGAACTAACTGGGATGGAACTTAAGTGCACCGGTCGAACGAAACTAGGAAACGGTCGACCGATGTGAAATGTTCGGTAGAGACAAAGTGTGTTCGGTCGAACCAAGGTGGTATCGACCGATAACAGGAAGCATGATACGAAAGATCAATGGACAAACGGTCGACCGGTAAATAGGAATTGTTCGACCGGTAAGCTATGTATTTGAGGGTAGGTAAAAGTATGTGTATACGACCGTTGCATAATACGACAAGTATAACGGTCACAAAGGAAGACAAAAATAGAAATCAAACGGTCGAACAAAAAAGGACTTTCGGTCGACCGGTTTGCACTAAGGCACGTGTCTTCCAGCACGTATGAACAGTTGATCGGTCAACCAAAAACCTTAAGTTACTCTAATGAAACGGTCGAACCAGAACACAGTTCGGTCGACCGAAAAGGTTCAGAAAACAGTTTTTTTAGATTGAACGGTCGAACCAGATGGTCGGCCGGTTGACCGGTTGAGTGCAGAAATCCTGGATATGGTTTGATTGATTTCTAAAGAAGTTTTGTATGGAATTTGAAGGTTTAGTTCTACTTCTATGGAATCCTAAAGAGTCATGATATGCAATGCATCAAGATTTAAGTGCTCGAGTTACATTTAAATCCTAATGACAATAATGTAAACCTATCTACTCTTCAACTTCATTTCTCGTTAAACTTGTCACCTGAAATGTTAGTACAAAACGATATATGTGTATTGTGCAAGAGTGATATGAACGAATTACATGTGTTTAAGTTATATGTTGATTAATCATCAAAACGGATAAGCAATCATTAGCCAAAAAGCCAACAATCTCCCTTTTTTTGATGATGACAACTTATCAAATTAAATACATGTTATTTCAATGAATTCTACTCAATGCTCCCCCTATCTTATAGCTCCCCTAGCTATATGGCATTTGTAAACCCAATAGACATGTATGAGTAGTATTACTCTCCCCCTTTGGGATAATCAAAAAGCTAAAAAAATCCAACAACTAAAGCACATCCATTTGCCAAAACAAACAATGAAGGAGAAACAAAACATGCATTAAGTAATGAAAGTTTCAAAATACATCAAACCCAAAAGCTACACCACACAACCAAAGAGGAAAACATATCATACAAGACACACGACCAACCAACATTAAACCATTAAAAACAATGTCAACCAACTCAATGCCCAAAGCGATCACGAAACATAGATGTGAGAGAGTCAATGCCATGAAGCACCGAGTCGAACTTAGTGTCAAGACGCTCAAGGTGTTGAGATGTCGAAGCTTCAAAACGATCAAGTCGTTGAGAAGTGGAAGCTTCAAACGCATCAAATCGATCCAACAACTGCTGAAAGGAATGATCAAGAGTGTAGTCAGTATAAACGGATCTCCACTGACTCTCCTGCCAAGCATATTCGTCGCCTTCTCCTCAAGAAAAGTGACCCTCCTGCTGAGATGGTTGTGGCATCCAACGCGGATCGGCCGGCACATCATCTTCATTTCTTGCTCAGAATCTCCCTCAAAGGACAGTGGAAGAGAAGATGAGGCCATGGTTTTCATTTTTGATAGAGTGGTCTTGCAGATTGGATATTTGTATGTGGCCGATGGACAATCGGTAACACGAATTTTAAGAAGGTCAAAGAGAGCGGTGAGCAACATGGGATAAGGGAGATACCTCCCTTTCTTAAAGCGCATATGGAGGAATATGAATAAAAGCCAATTAACTGGAATTTTCTTGTAGATGCAATAAATACGCACAAGCTCCGTATAAGAGATTTCGTTATAATCACCATGTTTAGGGAGGAAATTGAAGGATACGATATATGCCAAGACTCGAGCGAAAGGATGCATCAAGGAGGAGTTGTGAATAATGAAACCATTTTTGGAAGGAGGTGGAAAGACATATAATCAGCAACCATATCATCATGAGAGATGATTTCAAGTACACTAAGAGGATGATCAACATATAAATGAACACCCGAGAACTCTAAGCCAAAAGCTTCAGCAAGAGTTCCGGGGACAATTTCATATCTAACTCCATTAATCATGGTACGAGCAATGTGGTGATTTGGTTCAAAACGAAGATTACAATAGAATTGTTGAACCAAGAAAGGATAATAAGGTTTTGAAGCAAGATTTGTGAGACAATGTGTAAGGTCATTAGCATCTAAGCAAGATTTAAGAGAGTAGTCACGAAAGTCCGCTACCTCAACTGTGCGGTTCGGAATGAAAGGAGCCGCCGAGAGCTTTTTCTCCCAATCGCTTTTGGCGAACTCGTCAATAGGGTGGAAAGCAAGAGTTGGAGGCGCGGGCGGATGACGGACATTGGGGGTAGTAGAGGAGCGATCGTGGGCCTTTTTGGTGCGTTTTTCAGTGGAAGTTGTGGGAGCAACCGAGCGTTTCTTGCGGATAGCCATTTTCTTCCCGGTCATGGTGAAGGAGGAGAAGAAAAAAAACTTTGGGAAAAAATGTGTGCAAAGTGAAGAGGAGATGATGAGAAGTGATAAAATGCAAAAAGATTTGAGTCTTACCGCAGGAAATATGCGAAATCGAGGGAGGAACGTGATGGGGAAGGCTTAGGGTTTTAGAGAGAGATGGGTAAAAGTGAAGAACAAGTTTCGATTTTACCCTAAATGCAGCAGAAATCGACAGACTGGTCGACCGATCCATATTGCGGTCGACCGAATGGTTAAAAAAATTAAGTAAAAACTTAAGTCGACAAAGCGAACGGTCGGACAGAAGCATATTTCGGTCGACCGGACCGAAGAACAAGGCAGACACAAGTCCTTGCTATCAGTCGAACAAAACATACCGGTTGACCGAACGATTAAAAGCGGTCGCACGGAAAACACGAGCGGTCGAACAAAAACTCAAAGTCAAACTCATCATCCCTGCTATCGGTCGAACAACGCATACCGTTCGACCGAACTATTAAAAACGGTCGCACCGAAAACACGAGCGGTCGAACAAAAACTCAAAGTCGAAAACTTATCATCACTGTTGTCGGTCGAACAATACATACCGGTTGACTGATATAGCATAAGTCAACATGTACCGGTCGAACACACTCAGGCAGTCGGTTGAACAAAAAAGATTTCGGTCAAAAAACAACTCATCACCGGTCGAACCAATTCTCATTACCGGTCGACCGGTGAAACAGTAAAAGCCAGAAAAAGCTTCAAATAGCAAGAGACACTAGAACCAAATATAGTTAAATGGGCTCAAGTAAAACGTACTCAAATGTCATTTAGGGTACACATGCCTAGATTGAGTCTAATGAGATTGAATTGATCAACATTTAATGGTTTGGTGAATATATCCGCTAATTGATCATTTGTGGGAACAAATATAAGTTTAATGTCTTCTTTATTTGCATGATCTCTAAGAAAATGATGTCTAACTTCTATGTGCTTAGTTCTTGAATGCAAGATATGATTTTTGGAAAGGTTGACAGCACTCGTATTATCACAAAAAATTGGTGTAATTTGAAACTCAAGTTGCAAGTCCTTGAGGGTTTGCCTCATCCAAAGGACTTGTGCACAAGCACAACCGGCGGCGATATATTCAACCTCGGTTGTTGATAATGCAACACTATTTTGTTTCTTACTAAACCATGAGACAAGATTCTGTGTCCGGAATAGTTGTGAGTGATTATTTAGTTGTGTTTCTGTCCGAAATCAGGATTGTGTCTGTCCGGAATACGTTGTCTGGTTGTCCGGAATCAAGCGTAGGTCTGTCCATTTGTGTGTGCAAATCTGAACACCAGTTCCTCGAGTGTTCAAATCTGAACACCAGTTCCTGGACAGATCCCAAACGTAATCCGGACACACTAGAACCATAATTTGGACACACAAGCAACATAATTAGTACATGCTAAAATGTAAACCGGACACACCAGGACCTTAATCTGGACAAACCATAAACTTAATCTGGACACAAAAACCACTTAAACCGGACAGACCCAGAACGTAATCCGGACAGATCCCGAACGTAATCCGAACACACTAAAACCATAATCTGGACACACGAGCAACATAATTGGTACATGCTAGAACGTAAACCGGACAGACCAGGACCTTAATCTGGACAGACCATGAACTTAATCTGGACATAAAACCCACTTAAACCGGACAGACCCAGAACGTAATCCGGACAGATCCCGAACGTAATCCGGACACACTAGAACCATAATCTGGACACACGAGCAACATAATTGGTACATGCTAGAACGTAAACCGGACAGACCAGGACCTTAATCTGGACATGCCATGAACTTAATCTGGACACAAAAACCACTTAAACCGGACAGACCCAGAACGTAATCCGGACAGATCCCGAACGTAATCCGGACACACTAGAACCATAATCTGGACACACGAGCAACATAATTGGTACAGGATAGAATGGAAACAGGACAGACCATGACCATAATCCGGACAGACCATGAACTTTATCTAGACACAAAAACCACTTAATCCGGACAGATCCAGAACGTAATCCGGACAAACCACATAAAATTGATGCATTTGGCACATTTTACACTTAAACCAGGAACACATTTCACAACTTATAAGTTTTACAAGAGACGGAAAATAACAGGAAATCTAAAATTAAGGAGGGAGTTCCTCGTAATACAGATTCATGTCCCAATCACCGAAATCTTCATCCGCCGATTTCGGTGCGACTGGGTGCAACGACGATGTAACCTTCTCCTTGAACTTTCTCTTTTCTTGTTTGTCGTGCTTTTTGTGGCTTCTTCTAACTATCTTCTCAGCTAAAGAAATCCGTCGTCTAATCGGCGGTCTGCCTGGACGTCTTACCTTATCTGGATTGAGAATAGATGTACCCGTCGTCCCAGGTTCAGCAAGTTCAATAGGGAGTTGAGTACTTTGCATACGTACCTTAAGCAATTTAATGTACTTAACAGTCTCAAGATACCTTGCGTGTGAAATGAAAGCTTCCTGTGCGATCCAAACGAGACAACCCATTATGTCGTCGTGACGACGAAGCGCATCCTTCTCCACTATGTCATCTTCTGGGTACATCTTTTCTCGATGGCTCCTTCGAATATCCTTCTGCCATCGATTAACGATGTAAGACTCCGGGAGAAATGCATTAGGAACTAAGCGGGCAATGACAACAAAAATGTGGCAACATAAAAGACCAAAGTGCTAAAACATTCTACAATCACATGTGAAGTTCGTAGATCTGATTTGTACTAGGAAACGTTTCAACAGTAGCTGCTCACCACATAATACACGTTCAGATATTTTGTAATGGAATGTGTCACCCGTATTGAACTCCTCCGTAATATCGGAGTATATCATCTTCCCAATTTGTAATTGTACTTTCTTGAAGACCCCCTACCGTATACAACTCGCTCAACTGCCTCTCGAATGGATACATTGAAACTAATTGGGGACTCTTATGAAGACAATAGAAATCAGATTGAGCTTCCTTCTCATACTTGTGGCGGAGCGCGAGTTCGTATTGTCCAATGAACTGTGTAAGTGTGGTCTTAGATGTCAGGTACTTGTCGAAAAAAGATGTTCATACCCTCGCTTCTCTGAGTAGATGTCATTCCTGCGAAGAAACAATCTCCAACAAATGCAGGTATCTAGGACCCTCGGATTGCATAAATCGATTGAAGCCAACTATGGTTATAGAGATCAAAATCACCAAGAAAACCCTGCCAATTACGCTCAAATTCTGCTGGAGTTTTGGAATCGAATACAATCAATTTGAGATCAAATAGCATGTGTTTCTGATACTGCATCGGCAACTTCACGGAAGCTTTGATCATTATGTGTCATATACAAAATCTGTGTCTCGCGTCTGGGAAGACATTCCTCACAGCAGCAGTAATGACGTCACATTGATCTGTTATGATCGTTGGGGGACTTATATCTGCATGGACGGTGGCAATTTTAAATGAGTGAGTCATATATTCAAAGGTACGAAAAACTACTTTGAAAACTTAATCCGGACAAACACAACTTATTACGGACAAAACCACAAAGTATTCAGAACAGACACACGACTTAATCCGGATAGACATACAACTTATTCCGGACATACACCCAACTTATTCCAGACAGACACTCAACTTTTTCTGAACAAACCATATTTCGGACACACTCAGCAGTTATTCTGGACAGACATACATCTTATTCCGGACAGAGCAGGACCTTATTTCGGGCAGACAAGCAACTTCGTCTGGATAGAACCAGAACTTATTCTGGACACACTCAAAACTTAAACCGGACAAACATACATATTATTCCGGACAGAGAAGGACCTTATTCGGGACAGACATACATCTTATTCCGGACAGACAAGCAACTTTATCGGGATAGAACCAGAACTTATTCTGGGCACACTCAAAACTTAAACAGGACATACATACATCTTATTCCGGACAGATGACTTATTCCGGACAGACATTCCGGACAGACAAGCAACTTTATCGGGATAGAACCAGAACTTATTCTGGACACACTCAAAACTTAAACCGGACAGACATACATCTTATTCCGGACATAGCAGGACCTTATTCCGGACAAACAAGCAACTTCGTCTAGATAGAAGTTGCCCAAACCTTAAACCGGACAGCCATATTACTTATTCTGGACATAACCACAACTTATTCCGGGCATACATACAACTTAAACCGGACAGACACAGGACTTAAATCCGACCGACCCTAAGTATATACGTACCGTTCATGCACGACAACCAAGTTTGGAACAACCAGATGTAATTTTAAGTGGTCTCAGAAGACAACAAAGCGCAACCGAGCAAAACCAATTCGAAATGGTGATTTACTCCTATAAATGGGGCAAAAGGCATGTCGTATTTGTTGGTAATGTAGGTTGTGTCGAAACAAATTGCGTCTCCAAAGTATGAGTACGTAGCTCTAGAATGACAGTCAGCCCAGAACATGTTTCGTAGTCTTCCTTCGTCATCCATATCCATTACATAAAAAAACATAGAATCAATTTTCTACATCCTCATGAAATAATTCTGAAGAGTTTGGGCATCGCCCGGACTCATCTTCAAATTTCTGACTTCGTTTACAACGTTCCTGCACAAAGCAATGTTTAAGACCGGGCAAAATATTTAACTTCAATTAAATTACGCAGAAAATAACACACACCTTAGGTCCCGCTCGTTGAAAGTCAATTTGTCATGATCTTCGGCCTCGACCACAAAAGATTGCATGGTCTTAGCAGCCGATATCCCAGCAGGATCATTGCACGATATGCGTGTTCTGACGGCATCAGGGACGACTCGTTTTTGTCGGAGGAAACACATTTGATCGTCCTCAAGCATGGCGTGGTTATGTTGAAGATCAACATAGTTTATGTGGTACCCTCTTGCTGGGTTTCCAGAGACCCTGATCCGAGCAGTGCACTGGACCATACCGGATAACCTATGCTTTAGTTTCCCTTCTCCTTGGTTCGCTGGAGCGTGACCCTCCTTGGAGCAAGTCAGTGACACGTATCACAAAACCACGATCGTAATGAGATTGCATTATCTTAACACCAAAACCACATGAATCGGTATAGGCAACATAAAATGTTTTGGCGTCTTCGAAAGAATGAAAAAACATCTGCTGCTTTGGAACGTTTGAGGTCTCCTCCATTTGAGTACAAAGAACGAAGGAAAATGGTTGATAGTGCGCCAAAAGTGAGACAAAAGGAGGAAGAAAATCCATGAGATGTGTATCATGCGTAGGAGCGCCAAAACGAGAGAGGACGGACTGATTTGAAACGCATTTAATGTGGTTGGAAACGCATCGGGAAGTGAAAATAAAAAATAAGAAAATGATTATAAGTTTTGCTGACATGGATGACTCCAACTAAGCAGCGTCCTCAACGAATGTCCTAAACAGCGGCCACTACTCATTTTCCATTTTTTTAATCTTTTTTTTTGGGATTGATGCGCCACTAAAATAAAATTTGATTCCCAAAATCACATGCTATCTTACCCAGTGGAGACTTTAAAAAACAAAAAATGTAGTAAGACTGTAACAGCAGCATTAAGTTTACGAGCATAAACCATTCCTGCATGTGATTTTGTCTGATCAAACTATATTTTTTCAAAAAAAAACGTGCAATTGTTGTTCTAGAAGTGACTTATGTGATCTGAATTGCTATTCGTCGTCGGAAAACTACATAATTCGTCCATGCGAATTACCATTTTGCTCTTCTATCGTTTCTACTCATATATCTCGACATTTCAATCTCCTACCACCCATCTCTCTCAATCTTCCTCTCATAATCATAAAAAATAATATTTTAGAGGTCGGAAAATGAATCAACGGAAACTCCGATGTACTTAAATCTAGTAAAGTGTCCACTTCTTTTTAATAAAAAAAAAATAGAAGACGTCCACCGGAGCCCCCTGGCTAAGACACCTGCCCCATTCTTCTTTCAAAGTTAACAGTTACCTCCCATGAACTTTCACTATGTCTTGGAATGACACTCAATCTGATCTAAATTCCAACCATATCTGATCTCTGTTTCGATCCAAACTTTCATGTAAATGTAGATTTATGAGTGTATTAAGGATACAACAAAAAAATGAGAAAAAAACATCGAGTGTGTTAAATAATGAATTTTTGAAATTTTGGGGGACAAAGTGTTACAAAATGAAAATTCAGGTGAGATAATTGTTAACTTTGAAAGTTCAGGGGTGCAAAATGATACCAACACATAGTTCAAAGAAGTAAACTATAATTAACCCTTTTTTTAATTTTTTTTTTTTTTTTTGCTTTTTGAGATAATGATTTCCAGGTGATTTGGATAATGATTAAGAATTATACAGTAGGTTGAATTGTAAGTAGAATTTTAGGGGTTGAATTGTACTTACTATGCTCCAAAGATGCTTGAAGCAGTTGTGTACTTTCAAGGTTTGGAGAATGATTGACAGGGAAAGAACTGAACCCTTTAAAAGCATGAGGTGCAAAAGAAAGATGGCATAGTTCCAAGAGCATGCAAGGGATTTGGTTTGGAACAAGACCAAACTACCAAGTATGATATACATAAATGAACCTCTCAATATCTGATCATCACTACTTTGTAAACTAGAACATTAGTTTCCATGATTGAACTTGTAAGACAACTGTTAACAATAAACTCAACTTGTTTTTGCACACTCACCTAAACAAATTCAAACATTTACATCATAATTTTCTTTACACCCTCATCGACGGGCCAAATCAACTTGATATTACAAGAAAAATGTTAACCATGTGTACCTGGTTTTTAATAACTTGAGATTAGAGGTGAAATGCAGGATGGGAAGGCTTGTAGTGTTCATGTGATTAAGCATGATTCAAGATTATGAACTGAACAAGTTGGGATTTCTGTAGAAGACATAATATCCAACTGGATATGCTACCACCTCGTGACAGGATTAACTTGTCAACCGACGAATGTAGCTCAGGATTAAGATTACATTAATGAAGATCCTCATTTCTCAACAAATAAAGGTCATGAAACCCAACAACCTATGTTGATATTAAATAAGATCGTGGTACAGAACTCATGTGAGATCTCTCAATTTCCATGTCGACGTGTTTCAATTGTATCATAAGATAGTGCATAAATTAGTCTACCCATGATGCACAGCTCAAGTACCAAAATCAGAGCAGCAGTTAACAGCTAACTCCTAATTGGGCAAAAACTGAAACAATGAAGTTGGCAATGCGACATAATCTGGCTTACAGTTCGTTTAGTTTAGAGGCTTGAAGCAACTGATTCTTCCCCGGTGATCCACGCCTGGGCAGCAACAAGGTCGGGGAAGACAGGTGCTCCAGACTTTCTCCAGACCTCAGCTTCAGGTGTTTTGAACCTGTCCAGCAGCAAAGCATGCATCCCTACACTCCTTGCAGGGACATAATCTTTACGCATGCTGTCTCCAATATGAAGAGTTTCTTCTGGAGCCACATTTCCAGCTTTATCCAGTGCAATTTCGTATATTTTGGGATTTGGTTTCTCGACTCCAACAAGGCCAGAAAAAACACCAAAATCCCACTCTGATCCCTGGATTCATAGGAAATGCTAAGAGAAAAAATCCACGAAAGTAATAAGTTCCCAGCTAAATGGCAATAATGAAATCATGTGAAATGAATTAATACTTTATACTATGAAAATTATATAAACAAATTGCAAGAAGCCTTTGGATTTTAATAATGCAATGCAAAAGAAAATGGTATTAATACCCGCTGTAATCCCAAGGCAGGAAGAATAACGTCTTGGTATCGGTACTCAGCATTGCTAACAATACCAACAGTTAGGCCCTGTTTGCGTGCCCATCTAAGAAATGGCTGTGAATCTGGAAATACGGAATACGGTGCTGATGAACCAAACGTTGAATATATACGTCTGAAAACCTTTTCAAACGTTTCTTCATCATACTCATATCCTGCCTGCACAAGAAAAAAATTACTAATTTTACAATGTCAAATGTTAAAAGGGAAATGTGACAGGCGACGGGGCCAAAAAATGTTGCATGTCAAATTCACTATAAAATAGAAGCCGGCATAAAACCTCAAACTTGGACAATTTCGTTAGATTATAGGGTAACATACCACTAAAAAAAATTCAACAAGCCCAATAAGGATTACTGTGCAACGAACTGTACCTTGGTGAAGGAATCTTTGACACATGTTCTCCACCAAATGATATTGGGCATTTTCGCTGCATGTCCAAAGCATGGATAACGTTTTGCCATGTCTGTGTAGGCAGTTTTGAAGCCTTCGTGCATGCGCTTGTAGTCAGGACAGGGCAATCCGACAGCCTTCGCTGCCATGCAATAGTAATCACCAAGTTCACCTTTGTATGCGATTAGCGTTCCAGTGACATCAACAGTGATACAACGTAACTTTGACAACATCGAAGCTTGTGCCACACCTACCATGATGATGCCGTTTCACAACAAAAATAAAAATGCAATCTTTACCGTTCACCAGGAATATCTGCCACAAAAATGTTAAATGTCAAACATGAATCATTGCAATAAGAAAAATAAAAATAGAAAGACTGAAAGGGTGAATATGTCCATGATATAAGCAAAACTTATTAAGAACTTGCTTGGATGCGGCCATGGTTTTCTGGTCAGTAAAAAGCTACATTTTCATTTATTTCTTACAAAAAAAGAATTATTCATACAACAACTACAACAACAACAAAACCTTTAATCCCAAACTAGTTGGGGTAGGCTAAAATGAATTATTCATATTAAAGAGAAAAATGTTATAAAATACTGCATTCATGTAGAAAAAGGAAAAGTAAAGTGCAAATATTCAATTATACAAGTGAGTGCTGGGATGATGTTTAGCGAATATAGGGTGCTTGGACAAAAAAGGAGGTAAAGATTAAACTCAAGACTGCTAACCCATTCCTCTAAATTTCTGTAATTGTTTTGGTCTTTTAAATGTCCTACCAATAGAAGCACATCAACAAACTCCAGTGTGTACATACCTGCACTAAAGGGTAGGAAGAGCTAAAGATATTAGATCTTACACAGCCTACAGAATAGTTGCATAAAACCCAACTACAATCTGGTCCTTCAAATTTTAACATGGTATACAACTTCAAAAGAAATTTGGATACGAAAATGGACTACAGCATCCCATCTGGACCTTGAAAATATTAAATTGTGCAAACACAACATTAACCATCAATTCCTAACAAATCAGATGCTTTACACATCTATAAGGTCAGGATCATACAATTTGTAACCAAGTGGTCAAAACAAAATGAAATTTCAAACATCCATGAAATGCAATCCTTTAGTAAAATGAGTGTATCAACCAAAATTAATTTGGTCTTGGTCAATTTACTCAATCCACATTAAGTGAACTAGCACATCCAGCTTAGTCTTCTACACACCAAACTGCTTTGGAATTCCACCAGAGAGGAACCTCAGTAGGAAGAACAAAAGGTTAATGGGCTAAATCCTTCATATATTAAAAATACTATCTCATACAAACAAAGAAGTAGTTTCTAGCCCAGAAGAGGCATACCTACATGAAGTCTGCAAGCATAAAGATCGAACAACACCACTTAATCATGAATGGAAATCAACTTCACTTCAAATTTCAAAACTTGAACATCAATAAAGAACTCAATTAATTAAAAGACCAAACTCTACTTTGAACTATAACTCAAAATGCTTAATAAAAGCAATAATACAAAAAAAACTCACATGTAATAATCCAGATAGAAAAACCACCGCTGATCCCAACTAATGAGGCAACCCAATCAGAAATCCAACCTTAAAAATCGAACTTTAATCTCAAACAGTGAACAAGCGAAAATTCAACAAAACCCCAACTTTACTCCACAGTGCACACTGCAATTCAGAATATAAAGAAACAAAAATACGAAAACTTCAACTTTAATCACACCAAACTAATGATAAACCCCAGCCCAAAACCCAACTTCAGTTTGAACTTTGTTACAAGACACAAATGCAATCAGCAAAACAACTTTAATCTCAACTACACACCAAATGCAATCAACAAAACACCTATAATCTCAAGTAGACGCCAAATGCTGCTTTTGGGACGAAGGATCTGGTTTTTCGTGGTTGTGATAGGCAAACCTGCCTGGCTTGTTCTCAACTTAAAAGCTTGATAACTACTGGTAAGTCCCAACTAATTAGGCGAAAAACAAAATACGAAAAAAATCAACTCTATTCTAGTCTTCGATTCAAAATACAATAAAAGCAACAAAAGATATTAACATTCAACTCCGATCATCCGAAACTACCTAAAAAGCCCACAATTCATATTCACTTCGGACTTCGATCCAAGACACCAAATGCAACCAACATGAAAAAAAGAAATTGCAGAAATCCAACAAAAACAAAACAAAAGCCAACCAAAACCCAACTTCATCCACACTAACTTCAATCCAAAATACAAAAAATAAATAAAACCAAAGCTTTAATCACCCAAAAAAAACTACCAAAAAAACTCCGGACTTCGACCCAAAACACCAAACGAAGAAAACCCACAAAAAACCCAACTTTGACCCCAAACAAGCCAACCCAAACCGTACCCACAACCCCGAAGCAGCGGAAACCAACAATGGAGCTAAAATAACCAAACATTTCGAAAACTCACTGTAGAGATGGAAAGATCCGTAGAAGAGAAGTTAGTGGTCAACGAAAGGTGTTTGGGGTTGGTGTAAGAGAGAGGGAAGAAGAAGAAAACCAGCAGAGAGAGGAAACAAAAACAATGGATGGATGGATGGAAGCAGGAAGCGGTATGAGGAGGCGTTGAGGGCGACTGATTATGCTTTTAATTGAACATTTGCACCTTTTATGTATAAATAGTTTTAACCAAGCTCCGCCTTTGGCCACTTTACACGTCATGTTTGTTATAATTGACGATATACACTCGATTTTTTTACCGGTGTCTCGAGTGCACGTGCGAGTCGAACTAATTGCACATATGCACATCTGTTGTAAGTAGATTCCACTCTGTCGCTATTCTGTTCAACGACGTTATACAATTTACAAATTAAACATCGTAAAATACAAATATCCTTAATATTAAAATAAAAATAAAACATGAAATAACCAAATTCTTTATCTCCCCTCTCCTCCATCTCTTCTCCTCCCTTTCTGGTACTCTCCTTCGCTCTGCTCCTCCAACCCCTTCCTCGTCGGTAGATGCAGTGGTAGTGGGGAGTGAATGTGTTATACCTCTCTCCTCCTTGACCTGAACCCACCAACCTCTCTCCCTCTCCCCTCATTCTTTTTCTTCACCCAACCCTAAACTCATCTCCCCCTCACCCTCTCCCTTCCCTCGCAGCAGCTCCGACGATGGCGTCCCCAATGGCAAGGAGCTCCGGCGACCGCGCGTAAGCGCGAAGGGGAATCACCCACTTCTCTGATCTTTTTCATCCCTAGGTACGCCACCCACCTTATTTGGTTTGTGTCGGTTAGAGGGAGGTCAGGCGACGGAGGACGGAGCCGGCGAAGTGGCTGGCCAGAAGGAGTCAGCGGCGGCAGTCGCGTACGGTTGGTGCGCACAAGACATTGCAAGTCGCGCCACCGTGCTGGTGGCGATGGACGTGGTTGCTGCCACTGCAGGCGACCGACCTGAGGTTGGCGGCCGCCCGACGATGGGTCGCCGGGGCTGTGGCGGCGTCGGCTAGGGTTGGGATGTGGTTTTCTTGGTTTTGGGTTTTTTGCAAATAAGGCCCTCGATTTATGTGTGTGGTTAAAGATGTTAGTTGAATTTGATTCTTGGTTAATTGCATGATTTCCTTGGATTGTTTGATATTTTATTAAAGAATAAGTAATTGGAATAATTGCTAGCAAAAACCTTGGAATTGTTGAGTATTTGGTTGAATAATTTAATCTGGATTAATTGTAGAATAAAACCCTGGATTTAATTGTATTTGTTTAATTGATTAATAATTGGAATAATTACTAGAAAACCTTGTTTTTATTTGTATTTGAATAAATAATGAATAATTGAGTTAATTGCTTAATAAACCTTGGACTTGCCATAATTGTGAAAAATGATTTAATTTAGGGAAAATTACTCTCTCTTCCCTGGAATCCCTATATATTTGTAGAAAATTCTATTAATTGAGAAATTTATTGTTTTCCCTTAAACTTATGAGAATTATGTTTTGTACGAAAATTTTGGTAAAATTACACTTATACCCTTGTACATTGATTGTGGGTTTAGAATTATAGTTTCTTTATATTGCTTATATGATTGTATAGTCTTGTTGTGGTTATTTGATTTATATCTTGTTGGGGTTGTTGACCTGCGCTTTTGGGGGTAAATTGCATGTACCCCTCACCTTGTGAGACTGTGAGAGGTTCGAGGAACCGATCGTTCATCCACGTTGTTTCGAGGGGTTGTTGAAGCGTTGCTAATGGACTCGGGCGTGGGATGGCAGTGAGATGACGTGTGAGGCACATATGACTAGATGTTAGGGTATTATCTCGTTGTTGTGGCAGTCCGGGATGGTTTACCAGCGTTACGAGTGACCGCTGAAGCTAGGTTCGCGGGCTCGGGCATTATGGTGGGATTCTTGGAGCCGAACATAGAACTGGTCAGGTCACCAACATTGTGATGAATGGTCGTTTGGGAGAGATGCTCACGAGCTCGGGCGCGTGGTTAGAGTAGGGTGTTGCCTTGTGGACCATATGTGCGGTCTTGTCGAGGGTGCACGCTCGACCTGACTGGGCGCGTGGTCGCCTTGGGATGTGAGACAGCTCTGCCGTGAGAGCGGGTTGAGTGTTGCCTTGAGAATTGGATGTGTGGTGGGGTTGATGTGCACACTCGGCTTCGTTGGGCGCGTGATCGCCTTGGGACACGAGACTAGTGTGAGCCGTGAGGGACGACTAGACCTTGTTCGGTGTCAGGTTGTGGTGGTGTACTGGGTCTTTATTCGAGACTCAGGCTTGCGTTATTTGTGTGCAGGTGAGACGCAGTAGGGGGCGGAGGTGACTTTGGCTTGGGACACGATGACTGGATCATGAGCTTAGCTAATGTAATTCTCTTGTATCTCATAGTTGATGTAGTCGGTGTTCAACTTTTTGTATTTCCTTCCGCATTGTACTCTAACTTTGACCATATGGTTGTGTTTAATCTGAGGCCTCGACTTAATCATATTTGATAATGTACCTTATTCGCTTGTTTATAGTCTTGATTGATCGCTGTGTCCCGAGTGCGGATTAGGAGCGTTACAGAATGAGTCAATGATTTGCTTGGGAACAGACATGGGATCATCCACGAATTTGACTATCCCAGTGGCATCCTCATAATCCATGATGGTAACCAATTTTTCCTTTGCCACGATCTCCATGGCGGGTTGTGCTCCAACCACATTGTACCGACCCTGAGATGAATATGATACATGCATCCATCCATGAGTATTTATATTATATTAATGGAAACAACCATAAATTAATTAATTAAAAAGACATGCATGCATACAACGCTTGTCGATGATCCAGGGTGTTGCTGCTCTATGGACTCGAAGAGGAAGCTAAGGGTGTGCTGATCTCCTTCCTTGACTAGGCAATAGTAGGCGAGTACGAGAGTGAGGTGGTCGAAGAAGAAACAAGTTGAGAGGGGGACCAAGTTGTTGCTATGATTTTGGTGGAAACAAATCGAGTTTGAGCTAAAACGTGAAGCTTAAAGTTACAAGCAGACCGCTGGTCATCGATTTCGCGACTCATCCGCTCTTCATTTTCCAGCTTTTCTAATCTTTTTCAGTAGTTAATTTTAGTTCATGAATCATCATCATGACTTTCTTATTTATGAGAAAAATCACTTTTTGTTTGCATATTTACTAATTTCCATGGCTTTAACATCTAATTCTGAAGATAATAACAACCCCTTCCACCTTCCTGTTAATCCACCTAGACCTAAGGGTAGAAGTACTAAAAAAACTAGCAAAGTATGTGATGATTTTGAGGAATGACAAACTTCTAACGGTAAACCAACTGCTATTTGTATACACTGTGGTAATGTATATTCGGCTTAAGTCAATTGGAGGAACCGGTCATCTAAGTGACATGCACTTAAATGTAAAGTTAAGAATGCATCATCGGTAGTGAATTCACGTCAATCGGGTTTAGACACAACTAGTTGAACTTTAAATTTTAGAAGATATTGACAAATTAAAGGTAGAGAGATAATTGTTGATTTCATAATTATATATGAAGTACCATTTAGCATATGTGAATCTAAAGGACTTAGAGAAGCAATTTTCTACCATAATCCGCAATTTAAACCATTTTCTAGAAGAACACTTAAAAATGTCTTAATTGATAAATTCGGTAAAAAAGAATGCATTATTAGTTATTTTCATCAATGAACAATAAGATAACATTAACTAGTGATGTTTGGTTTGGTCAAAATAATTATCTTTACTATTGTGTAATTGCTCGTTATCTAGATGATTTACGATGTTTAAATAAAAAATTATTTTTTACCTATTTTGCATCCACACACTACCAAGATTATATTTTATCATATTGCTGCTACTAATAACAGTTTAGCAATAAAAATGCTTATAAATTATTGTCATCCACCTATAGATGATTTATTTTTTCATATCAGATGTGTTTGTCATACTTTGAACTTAATAGTTCAAGATGGACTTGAAATAATTAGACCTTACTTACAAAATATTCGGAATGTAATTGCCTATGTAAGTTGTAATAATACATTTAGATATCAGGAATTTAGAGAATTTTGTGTATATAATCATGTTAAACCTAGGAAGTTTAAATTAGATGTTCATCATATATGGAATTCTACATATGAAATGTTAAAATGTTGTTATCCTTATAATCTTGCAATTACAACCTTTTATAATGAGAAACAAAATGAGTACATGTTAACCCCCGTAGATTGGAATAATTGTAAAATTATGTTAGATTATTTAAAACTTTTTTTCACCTTCACTACTAGATCAAGTTGACAATATTACCTCACCTCTAACATACTTATCTATGAATTACTTCCAATTACTAGAGTATTTGCTAAATATCGGTCACATGCTGGTTTTGTTGAAATTTTAAATGTAATGGAGGTTAAGTTTAATAAATATTGGAATTCTCCTTCATTCAATTTTTGTTTAACTTTTATTATGGATCCTAAATTTAAAATTAGTGGTTTACAAGTTTTCTTGAAGATTTTTTTGCAAATATGAATTATGAAAATTTTCAAAATCATGGAGATAATTGTAAGTCTTTGTTAAACAAATATTTCGAACACTATGAAAGACTACACAATGCAAATCAAATGAGTTCAAATATTGTTAGTTCACCATCACAACCATCTACAACTGCAATGAATCCAGATGACGACGAATCCCAATGGAATTGGTTAAGTAAAAAAATAGTGCAAAATGAAACACAAAATGAATTAAGTGGATATTAAACACTGAAATGTACTTAACTACTGCTGAGTTAAAGTTTTTTGATGTTTTAGACTGATGGAGAAAGAATTCAGGTAGGTTTACACTAGTCTCCTTGATGACACGAGACTTATTATGTTATCCAACGTCAACGGTGGCGTCGGAGTCTGTATTTAGCGCAGGTGAACATGTCTTGAGTGACAAGACACAAAATTTATCCGACAAGTCAATCGAGATAAGCGTATGCCCGAATGATTGAATGGACGATGCAGATAGAATGCAAAACATTAATCTTAACAATCGCAACAACAACGATGAAAATTGAAGACAAATTAGCTAAACCATTCTGTTTAAGAAGTGATTTTTTCCTAATACCTCTTAGGTTTTTAGTAAATCCAAAATGCGGCGGCGTTGTCGGTGACCACCTGAACAACGTGTTCTTTGCCAATCTCGCCAACTACATTGTCCATCAGCTTGTACATGTAATCTGCTGTGTGAGAGTAACCGGAAGCATCTACAGACCTCATGAACATGGTACGTGTTGGACAATTTACTAGAAAATTGATTATATTCCTACCAGACCTATCAGTCCAGCCATCCGTCATCAACGTGCACCCGTATGTTGCCCAATCTTGTCTGTACGACTCTAGTATACCTCTAGTGTAGTCAATTTCCTATTGAAGGCACAATTCACTAACTTCATGATACGTCATGGGTTTAAGTCCGGGTCCGTAAGTACAAGCAGTGGATATTGCGTCCTTCCACTCAGGCGTTCTTACAATGTTGAATGATATACCACATCTATAGAAAAGCCTAGAGCATTTTTGATTAATTATTTTCTTATCTTCTTTTTAAAGGTTCTTTCGATGGTTGTTTGTTGGGCGCCGGAAACCACGTCCTTCCCACGTCCGCAAAATGGTCCCCACAAACATTGTTTTTGTCTCTTTCGAGAAGGAACGGGGCGAGGACAGCGGGTTGGGGTCCGAGCAGAACCGGAACCCGACCCGGTTTCCAGATTAAATTCTATGTTTTCTATGTCTACATAATCATCAAGACATACATTTTCGTTTTGTAATGTCCTACTGTTTCTAATCATGTATGAAGTTATTTCTTGTTTAACAGAGTCAGGAACTTTATCAGAAGGTCTAGCATTGCTACAGGGTGTGTGTGCAAGATGTTATTTATGACAGACTATACCACCTCTAGTTTTCTTACCACATAACTCATAGACAATGCAATTTTTATCATTAGCACTAATGTAATGGGTAGTATTCCAACCGAAGTCATTTGTACGAGTAGGTCTTAGGTCATCGTAACTCTCGTGATGCATGGGGAGACTAGTGCCAGGTACATAGGTCATATCTTAAAACTAGACTAATATAAAATTTAGACTGATATGAAAATGAAATATTAATTCTAAAGAGAAGTTAGAAAGAGTGCACTTGATTTTGGCGGTTGAAGAATGAAGAACCGGATCGGAGACTTCACTTTCCAACTTCAAAACTAAGCACCAGACTGGAGACTTAATCGCGAATACTTGATGATTAGGAAACTTGAAGATTAGAATACAATGATGAAGAAGAAGAGAATGAGATAGGTGTGAAAAATGAAGAGGTTTGGAGGGGTTTATATAGGATTTGGGGTAGTGGCAATCTTGTAAATTTTTTTTAAAAAAGAAGAAGCATTAGATGTTGGAGAGAACTCTCCAATGGCTGTCGCCTAGGCGAGGCGACCGCCTTTGCTGGGCGAAAGGCGGTGGTCGCCCAGGCGACCACACCGGGTGGCGGTTGCCTACCGCCTAGGCGACCGCCTACCTGTACACTGGTTGTTACCATTACTACTACTTAGTTTTAGCTAGCATCTGAGTTTTTTCATATGTAACTAATTATGTATTTATATTATTTCTTGATTTAAGTCAATAATTATTAATAAATAAATTGGTTACTTTGTGGAAAAATAAATTGTGTTTGTGTGATTGACATCAAATCATGCATATATTTGTGTCCTATATCCATTATCTTGAACCTAAACAATGCTACGTAATGAGTTTTATGTTTAAGTTTCAGAAATAAACATGTTTGAGAAGAAGAGACTCAAAAATGACTTAAAAACAAGGAAAATGACTAAGTTGCAAGACTTATGGACTAAGATGCAAGAGAGAACGACCCAAATGTGAATCCAAAAGGACTAATTAGCAAAATCAAGCACTCCACACCATCATGAGGAGTATTTTGACAATTGGATTCGGGTCGCAACTCACACAACCGATTAGAACGTACTCCAGGAGAAGAAATCAAACCAGACAACCACACTCCAAATCCAGACCCGATCCGAAGCATATAGACCGCCAATTAGCAGTCCAAGATCGTTGATTGATGGTCGGTTCTTCTTCGGGTCCGATAAGATTTAGGCGGGTCATGTATTAGATTGTTTTGTGTCTATTTGTAGTAGTGCATTAGTCCCACATCGGGGGATTGTCCCCGATTACCTTTTTCTATGACTATAAATAGAACTCTTCCTTCTCATTTGTAACTACCAATTACTTGGTGGCATTCTCTCTACTTAGAGTACGGCTTGGAGCAAAAGTCAAGTGGAGAAGAATGCTACTTGTAATGTGAGTCATGTAAATAAAATATTTTTTCTTAGTTGTTTTAATGTTGTCTTCTCTTTTAATTCTTGCATGCTTTGTTTAATTTCGTTTTGTCTTCTTTTCTTAATGAGTAGTGAGTAGTTCCATCCTCTTTGGGGGTGCAGATGATGTACATATATGTTGTGAAGTTTGGATGTTTGATGAATTTTTGATTGTGTAGACTTGCATGTTTGTATGTTCATCGGAGATATTTTAATCATCTACATATTGGGGAATTTTGGATGGGTTTTGCCATAAGATTTAGACACTTCCCATGCTTAGTTTCCTCATGTTTATTGACTGAAATTTCTGTTGAATATGCTACATGTTAGTTATGTGTTTGTATTTGTGTTTGCTTGCTTGATTGATTGAAGAAACTTTGTTTTGATGGGTTGTGCCATAAGATTTAGACACCTCCCATGCTTAGCTTTATTTTTCACATGAGTTCTTGGTTTTTGATGAGTCTTGCTATAACATTTAGACACCTGTTATGTTGAGTCTAGTCTTATGCTAATCATGTAGTAATTGCTGATACGTTGTGTGAATGGATTAACAAGTTTTACCACATCTTTAGACACTTCCTATGCATGAAGACACACACATACATGCTTACATGCGTCATTCATCACTTATTTAACTTCGTATGTACACACACTCCACCCCTTAGGGGTTTCCATTTCTGAATCCCAACTTGTTGTCTTAGTTAGTTTAGTTTCATTGTTGTGTGCTTTAATTTCCTTCTTTGTGCTTACTAGTTTAGTTTAGTCTAGTTTAGCGTAATCAACTTCTTCTCCCCTCTTTTCCCACTTGCCTTCGAATAAACCAGAGTCAACACACCTCCCTGTGGATCAACCCGTATTTTCCAAGTCTTCACCGACTTCATGCACTTGCGGTAGTTAAAACAAACACATCAAGTTTTTGGCGCCGTTGTCGGGGAGGTGTTATGTCCAGACTCTAGTTTGGACGATTCGAGTGGGTTTAATCTTTTGTTTTTAGTTTGTTTTTGTTTTAGGAACATTGAAGCATCAAGAGGCTTTACTCTTGTATGCTCAAGATTACATAGATTCCTAAGACTCAATTACAAGTAAAATTACATGTATTCAAAAGCTTGATTACATATCTTGACTTGAATTCCTTTATTCCTTGAGTCTTGATCACCTGTAGAAGTTGGCACAAAGCAATATATGCTATGCAATATGTGTGTTACTCTACATTTGTTATAATTAAGATTAGGTTGATTAAATCATCAAAACAAAGATTAAGGCTAAAAAAGCCAACAATTACGACCTGGGGTGGTGGAAATTATTTTCCTTACTTTAGAGATTGTGTTGGGGCATTAGATGGGACCCATGTTAACGCCTACGTTCCAAAGGAAAAACAAGTACGGTATCGGTGTGGTCGCAATCCAAGTCTCACAACTCAAAATGTGTTGGTTGTGTGTGACTTCAACATACGTTTCACGTTTGCGATTGCCGGATGGGAAGGAAGTGCCCATGATAATCAAATCCTTAATGAAGCAATTTACGACCGAAACCAGAATTTACCCATGCCACCAATTGGTAAATTAATTTTCCTTAAATTTTATCGAAATTTCAAATGGGTTTTCAATTTAAAACATTTTTTTGGTGGTTGAGAAAATAAGTATTACTTGGTTGATGCTGGGTACCCCAATCGAAGAGATTTTTTGGCACCTTATCTCAACACAAGATACCACCGAAGTGATTTCCAGGGATCTCAACCTCGAGGAAGGGAAGAACAATTCAATCAAATGCATTTTTCATTAAGGAATGTAATAGAGCGTTCATTCGGAGTCCTAAAGATGCGGTGAATATTCCTTAGGAAGATGGGACCTTACAACATCGAAAAGCAAACTAGGATTATGATAGTTGTGATGGCGTTGCACAACTTTATTATAGATGCCCGGAATGACATATTGATTGAAGAATATGACAACACACAAATAGTAGATTCCGCATCCGGATCCGCTATCGCAAACGATATCACTAGAGCTGCTATCGGAAACGATATTACTGGAGGACGAAGCGACGAATCAACTATGTCAAATGTTAGAGTTCAAATAAGGGATGATATTGCCACTGCTAGGAGTGTTTAAATAATGTTACTATTTGATTGAATACTCTCTTGACTTGTTATTATGGGATCCATGTTAAATTTGAACATATTGCTATATTGGTTTTGCCTCATTTTGGATTTTCAACAATCTCATTCTATCGGTGTTTCATTCAGCTATTTTTTAAATTAAATTTGTAGACTTGCAGGTATGAGGGGACAATCGAATCATGACACATCAGGAAATCCCACCTTCCCGGTTGAAACAAGGGGTGTTTTAGATGATTACGAACTATCACTAGATGAGGAGTACCTATCCGCTGGCCTTAGCACTCAACATCTTCAAGTTGTGGGAGAGACAAGTATAAGCCATTTCAGCTCTCAATCCGGGCAGCCTACAACGGAGGAGGTTGTCCTGCCACCACCCACAAAGCTTAAGAAAGTGAATTGGACATCAAGACGCCATGAAATATGGATCCGCTTGCTAATGCAGGAGGTGGCTCCTGAGAATAAGCCCGGGACTGTGCTTAGCAACGAAGGGGAAAAACCTTGTCAGAAACTTCCATCACGAATGTGAAATTTAGTATACCTGGGATCAACACAAGAACCATTGGGAGAATACAAAGAAAGAGTATTACACATGGAGGTGGTTGAAGTCACATACAGTGAAGGGATGGGATCCAAACCTTGGAACTATTCAGATGGATGATAGTTGGTGGAAAGAAAACACCATTGTAAGTTCATCACGCCATGAAATATAATCCATTTAAACTCTTGTACAATGCCAACATAATTGTATGTTTGTTTTCCGCAAGCCATTTCAACTTAGAAAAATTCAAGCACAAACCATTACGGTATGCAGACGAGCTGAATGTGATTTTCACGGGTACGATGGTGGAAGGAGATCTTTTATTAAATATGTCACATGCTGATTCTCAGGGTCGATCCATTTCTAAGCATACGACATCATCTCACTACAGCAATCAGACCTCCAGTAACTACCCAATTCTCGGAGATACTGCGGATTCTGGGGACCAACAAGGAGATGAAACCCCCACAACGGTCATCCATGGTGACCATACTCATGGGGTTAAGCGTAAACATCGAGTACCACCATCTTCCCAGTTGTTGAGCTTAGGAATTACTTCAGTGGTGAACGAACTAACATTGTTGGAAAAAAATGTTATCACGTCGGATATTAAGGGACTATAACATCGGGTTGACCGACTTAGTTGCCCAACGTGGTAGGTGAGAGACGTTATTCGGGAGTACTCTTTCACATCGGTCTAAAATCCGACCTGGTAGGGGGTCTACCACGTCGGTTATCTTGATTCCCGACGTGGTAGACCCCTGAATATTTTTTTTATTTTTCGGTTTGTATACCCTACAACGTCGATTTTCTAAAAACCCGATGTTGTAGGGTATTTTTTTATTTTTGATTTTTGTACCCTACTGATGCATTGCATACATTGCATCATATGTCGTTCATTTAGATTAACTTTATATCAATAAATGCTACTAAGGTATGTGTTTAGTCTTATTTACAGAATACAGGGACCTGAATGCAAATTACCCATATCCCGAGCATAAACGCGTGCAAGAGACTCATTTCTGTCATGAAGACCAAGTTCAAGATTATCGGGGCTCAAATTGAAGTTCATCCAAGCATAAAAGCATTCAAAGACCTAATTACAAAAAAGCCAATGACCTAAGACAAAAGTAGTCAGGGACTTAATTGCAAAAAGCCGAGGACCCGACTGCAAATTACAAGTACCAAAATATTATTTTGGAGAAGTTCTAAAGAAAAATCAATTTGGATCTCCAAATATATGAAGAATTAATTCGGAGCTCAAAAGAAAGGAAAGAAATCAATCCGGACGCGCAAAGGATATTTAAGTCATACCATAAACACACAGGAAAAATCCGGATCCAATCAGAGCTAAATTTGCAGCGATTCCGCCGCACATCTCATACAACTTGCGGCGAAAACGTCGCACCCGTTTCGATCCGTGGCCCCGGATTTTGTCCAGTCGTGTCATGACGCGTGTACTTTCCTATTTCATACTTGGGTCCCTTGTATCGGCTATAAATAGCCCCGAAACGATGTTGTGAGAAAAAGACTAGTTTTTATTTTATTCTTTAGCAATAAAATTCTGTTGGTTTATTTCTTGTTTTTAGTTTTCTTTTGTAGTTTCTCTAGGACCCCTTCTCCTTCCCTCCATCCATGAGTTTCTAACTCTCTCCAAAGGGTGGGGGTGACGGATTTAGGGTGATGAGAAGAAGAATGATGTTATTATTTTAATTTCGTGTTAGTATATTTTGATTACTTGAGTTTATGTTAAGTCATTTATCATGTAATGCTTTATAACTAATGTGATTTATTATAAGTTTCAGATTTCTCTAAACAAAACCCGACATCTAAACCTCCACCCGCTGGACTCTCGTCCATCGTTGCTTTATTTTTAATTTGTTTTTGTTGTTTTTGCTTTAGAAATTAAAAAATCCAAAAATCTCAAACCAACCTTATTTTTCTCTCTTTCTTTCCTTAATCGAAAATCACAAAAATAACAATATCTCACCCTCCTTGTGTTCGACCCGTACTTGCCACGTCTTCATTGACGTCGTGCACTTGCGGTATAAATAAAATTCTCATCACCTACAACGTCGGTTTTCTATAAAATCGATGTTGTAGGGTATTTTTTATTTTTAAATTTAACGTCTGTAATTCCCACCTAATCCATGCAAGATTCATATTAAATTCAGCAACTTTCAAATTCACATACATTTTTTACCACATTTTTTACCACATTCATTCAAACAATACACAAAGAGATACATCTAATAAGGCAACAAATAAAAAAATCTTCTTATATATGGATCAGTTTTTTAAGTCAATCTACAAAAAAAATGAATGAATGTTTCCTTTCCCTCAAGAGATCAACCACGTTGATCCACAACTTGTATTCTACCATGACATTGCCAGGAAAGTAATAAAAGGAAGAATGTGAGAGAATATATGTGGTGTACTCGGGGTGGCCTTGGATTCCATCATGTGATCTCCATAAACAAACATCTCAATCCATGTCTTCTCCAACCACGCCACCACCTCTGCTCATTGAGGATACATGCATTCCGGATCGGCCTTTAAGCTCTTCATTTTGGAGGTACGGGAGTGGATTCCGACGAGGGTGGGGCGTTGGAGTCGTGGATCGCGAGGTCGGATGCAGATAGGAAGTGGAGAAGGAAATGGATCTCTCACCCATCTATACATCTGGATGGGAAGGACGATGTGGTTGGGGAGAGGTAGACGGCTAGGGTTTATGTTTGTTGATTTCCGGATTGGTGGGATTTCAATTTGGTTACGCGGCTATACTAAACAAAAAATCCGACCCTTCCACGTCGGACTATTTATAGGCCGACGTGGAATACCCCAGAATAATTTGTTTGTTTTTTGTCCTTAATCTATGTTTTGATAATTTAATCAACCTAATCTTAATTGTGATCGTGTAGAGTAGCACACATGTTACATTGCATATATATTGCTTTGTGCTAACCTCTACAGGTGATTAAGACTCAAGGAAGAAAGGAAATCAAGTCAAGACATGTAATCAAGCTCATTTGAAGACATGTATTTTGTATTTCTTTAAGTCTTAGGAACTTTGTGTAATTGAGCATACTTGAACTAAAAACTATTCAAACACACACTAGGTTCCCTATAGAAGTCACACACGAAATTTCACATAATTTGGACTTCAATAGATCACCCAAAGTTAAACTGGAAAACACTAAACCTGAACCCAAACTGTCTGCCCACATTCGGTCGACCAAAACAGACAGTTCGGTCGACCGAGTGATCAATTAATCTATTAGTGTTTAACTGCCTAAGTTCGGTCGATCGTTCAGACTTTTTCGGTCAACCGAGTCCCATGTATTTTCCGACTGTTTGTTTTGTCGTATATAACCAACGGTCGTATTCGTATTAACCAAAAATACTCCAAATACATTTCATGTATCGGTCGACCGAGGACCTTGTTCGGTCGACCGAATATCTGTCTCTTGACTAACCTGAATCTCCTACTGGAATTCGGTCGACCGTTAGACCTTTGTTCGGTCGACCGATTAGAACATTGTTTGTCAACCCCATAGTGCCTGATGTGATTCGGTCGACCGAACCCTATTCGGTATTCGACCGATCACTTAAGTGTACCTAAGTCTTAGAGTTGGGCGGTCGACCGTTCCTTAACCGGTCGACCGAACTGAGTTCAAAACTGCCTAACGGTCGATTTTTCAGCCCGATCCGGTCTACTGAACTCATCCAGAATTGGGTCCTACGAGTTTCTGTTTTGTGTATCTTACACCAACTTAGACCCAATCAACCCCAACGGCTATATTCTCTCTAATGCTTATAAATAGAGTTGTAAAACACATTTTAACACAACTCTCCCACACATACTTGTCCAATACATTAGAGAGAAACCCAACACACTCAAAGCCTCAAACCTTCCACACTTTAGTCATAAATCCTATCTCACTCAAGTGTGCTCAAGTTTAGAGAGTGTTGTTCCACTCAAGATTCGTTTGTAAAGAAGCAAGGACTTTGGTAAAAGCCCGAAGTGTTCCTCTCGGATTGTGAGAGAAGAAAGTCAAGCTCACGAGGTTGTTCGTCGAGCTTGTTTTGTAAAAGGCGTTCTCTCCCGACCCGGAACGGGGAGTGGATAGTGAAGACGCGAGCGGAGCTCGAAGTGTCGAGCGGAGCTTGCAAGAGAGGATGTAGGCGGTGACTGAACCTCTGTAAAAAACCCCGAGTCCTTTGTGGTTTGCATTATTCCTTCCTTACTTGCTTGATTGTTTAAATTCCACTGCGCATAACTTGATTGCCTAAACAAGTAGGTAATTAACTTAAAGTGATTAGAATTAGAGACCCTCATGATCCAACATAATTAACATCCGTCGATTAAAAAGAGACCCTACCACGTCGGAGAAAATCCGACGTGGTAGAGTGTTTTTTTAATTTTTTTTAAAAATTAAGACCCTACCACGTCAGATTTCCTAAATCCGACGTGGTAGGGTCTAAATTTAAAAAAACACATAACTAACTTTTGATTTTCTTATTAGCATTTATTTCGATCATTATTGACATTCGTATTTCTATATTTCTTCCTAATTGTATTTGAGAAATCATTATTTTGAGATCAAAAGAAAATATGTTGTGATTTTTCATATTAAAATCATTCCAATGATAACTCCAGAAAACATGATTTCTTACTTCAAATTACCATGTTCATGGGAAATTAATTTTAAAAAAATTAAAAAATCATGGCTAAGCCTATACACCCTACCACGTCGGATTTAGCAAATCCGATGTGGTAGGGTTTTAGTTGAAAATAAAAAAATTACTTGCTACTTGAGGGTTTGTAGAATGTGAATTTCACGGTCTCCTAAGGACTAATTTACATCATGAGATTCAACTGTTGTCTTGGTTGTTTATTCGGGGTGAGGCGACGAACCCCGTATTTGCGACATGGATTGTATCTTTGACAACCAGGTTTCTTTTGTGACACCATAGTAAACTGGTTTTGACATTGGAGAAACAAGAAAATTCCACCCAATTGGCGATCCTCCAACAACGTACGATCCTTCAGAGCAAGCAGGCTCCTGATCAGCACCTTTTATTTCTGTTACACTGGCATGTGGCATTTCAGCTGCAGAGCTTAATGGGTTTGATGGTTACCAGGTTCGGATACCTGGTGAGGGTTTTCCGAGGGAG
The DNA here is from genome assembly GCA_963682175.1 of Triglochin maritima. Lineage (NCBI taxonomy): Eukaryota > Viridiplantae > Streptophyta > Magnoliopsida > Alismatales > Juncaginaceae > Triglochin > Triglochin maritima. Next base: position 34,256,287 of record OY821772.1, read on the forward strand.
GTTCTGATGTGTTTGGCTTCTCGAATGATTGAGATGTATCATTCTTGTTTTCTGTTTCAGCATGCTTATACTCATTTGAATGTGATATTGTCTCTACTTTAAGTAATGCTTATACAAGTCTATCATCAACTTCAACTCTGCACTTGGGATTTTATCCCAAAAGAAACACAACTTTTACGAGTATAAAAACTATATTTCAACAGTTGAACAAGAAAACAGAAGAAACTAGCTCATTTTCTATTGTTTTTCATCAAAAGAAAAATGGAATTTCAGTTGATTCAATCCTAACATCCTACCACGTCGGATTTCCTAAATCTGACGTGGTAGAGTCTTTTTTTTTTAAATTTAAAAAACACCGAACCACGTCGGATTGGGTAAACCCGACGTGGTAGGGTCTTAATTTTAAAAAATAATTAAAAAACACCCTACCACGTTGGTGCTGATAAAATCGATGTGGTAGGGGGTCTTCCACGTAATTAACCGACATGGTAGAGGCAACGTGGCAGACTCACTTTGTAGCAGTGTAAAAGAAAGGAAGGAAATGCTAAGCAATCACTTCAATTAGTTCAGCGTCTTGGAATTTGCTCGACAATTTTGGCTAACACCTGGTACAGAAGATTGGGTCTTGGCTGGACAAAAATTCGAGAGTTCACAAAAAAAAAGTGTTTGTTTCACTTGGTGACCCAACTAGTCGAACGATTTGGCTATGCAATGAGCTTGGTATTAACTTTTGACCTTTGCTTTGAATGTGGTATCAATATGCGGATAGAAAAAACAAAAAGGCAATGCTATGTTTGCTTTCTACAATGTAACGTGTCACAGCCTTGTGCTTAGTTGTGATTTATGTTTCAATTGTTGTAACTATGAATAACAGTTTTGTCTGAATGTCTTTGTTGAAGTGTGATGAGTACAATCTGGGAACCACGCTTTCAACTATAACATACATATTCCATAGCAGTACTATTACAACGGACACAAACCAAGAGTTGACAAAAGTCTACTTCAAACATTACAAATATATATTAGAAACTCACATAAAACAGAAATTCAACTACACCAATAAAACCAAGAGTGCTTAACACATAATATTGAAACAACAATATCCGGCTAGGTTAGTTGCTACTTCAACGAGGGCTACGAGCTTCCTGAAGATGTGTCCGACTGCAAGAACCACGACAGGGAGTCGTTGCTATCCCAAATAGTATGCCCGACTCGATATTGTCAAAATCTCCTGTTGAGTAGCCACAATGTGGAGAGAATTCAGCTTCCTCCTCCTTGACACTTTTGAGGCTAGGTATGACAAATGTTTTCTCAGTGTAGGGGTCTTCTTCCTGCGAGTTGATTAACCCATTCACAACTGAAAAATGGAGTATTATGTACTAACTGCAAAACCCAACACTAATTCGTAATTGTGTTAGTGCGATAAAGAGTGGTTCAAATAGTTCCAATAGGTATTAACTTTGACTTTTTACACTGAAAATTAAGCATTGAACATGTAATGAAGGTGTTCAATATATAAAGACAACATTAGAACACAAATGTACGCAAACGAAACACACTTCTTGTATCATTCTTAAACAAAAATCACCCATACAACTGCTAGGCTACATTCCACAAGTTTAATCCATAAGAAGTCCAATTAGAACCCAAAAATGGACTATGCCTTAACCGATGGTATCCTTTTGTACCCACCAAAAAATGTAATATATATACGTACTATCATATACCTTCCTAACAACATGACCATACAATACGAGTACAACCAAAATGAGTTATCATGATTCAAGTGTAACAACAAACCAACTCATGTTGTGGAGTGGTGGTCCTCCCCATGTTGAGGGGGACGTTCTCCACCGTCGGAGTTCAGGGGAACCTACTGATTTGGCCGATTTCGCTTGCCATTGGTTGTTTAGCGCCAACCCACACTTTATTGGATTTTGGCCGACCAAGAGACAAGGTTTCCGCAAAGCAGACCACACCACATTTGGGGCATTCGTGTTCCTCGAATGGTCTCCTTGGTGGGGGCGTGGACAAACGTGCTACTTACAAGGAAAAAAAAGAACTACTATTCAAATAAGTCCAACAAATGGGAAATATAAAAATTAAGAATTTAGATAAAACCAACTTCAACATGACCAAAACAAAAAAAAATTATGCATACATATTCGGACCAATAAGTAGGACATTTAGAAGAAGGACATTCCCAAAAAGTGGTTGCACGTATAGTACATGAAGGAAAACCAAGAAAAGCGACATTAAAATGCCATGTATAACAAAATCGTTGTAGGTATAGGACATGAATGATATCTAAGAAAAACGACATTTAAAGGTTGTATAGCAAAGGACATTCCCAAAAAATGGTTGCGGGTATACCCAGTTGAGTCCGAAATAGTTCCTCGGTCATCTGTTCCAGCACGACCAAGCGGTGTTCAAACGTGACCATCAGTGTCAGCATAGTGTCGATCTTAGGATTGCTTTCAACTTGCGGTGGAGGTCGTTCGTGGATTATGAAGGGGCAAATGGAATGACCCTGCTCGACATACACATTTGACAATGTGCTATTAAATCAACTTTGAGAATGGGGTAATAACGAAAAACAATAGCAACTAAACTCACTTTCATGTTCGACACACCACACTCCCAACACACTTACTTGCACTACACCGGCGGATGATCCTACACAGACACGGGTGGCATAGTAACCGCAATAGCATTTCAGAACTTGGGGTGGTACTGTAGGATTTCGTGTCCCAATGTATGTATGTATTTTAAAAAATTTAACACAACATACAAGATCATTTTCATATTTTAAAAATTTCTATGTACATTACTTTGTGTTTATTCTAATATCATGCAATCCTACATTTATTAAAATAAACCACAAAGGTAGAATCATACCTAAAGGTTCTCTAAAACCTTTTGAAGATCTGGAGTCGCGTTGCCCGTTGAATCGTCAACGGATTTGCCTCCGAGTGTTCACCAAACTCTAAACAAGAATAGAGAGAAAGGAGCTATCAATCTCTAATAAGGCTTAGAATCTAGCTAATAACCCCTCTTTGAGCTCCTGAGATTTCTATCTCCTAAACTAAAAATTACTAAGAGAATTTCGTGGTGATTAGAGGAGAGATTAATGAGAGAAATAATTTTTACATTAGTATTAAACAAGTAGGAGTATGTGCCCTTTTATACGCTACCAAAACATCCTTATCAAGAGTTATTCTTTAGCCATGATCCCTTGTTTATTCTCTCCTAAAATTAATCTCTAATTTCCACATAAGCACCCTAAAAACGTTTTAATTAAATCTGAAATTAATCCACCTATGATTTAATTAATCTCTTAATTATTCAGGCAAAATCGTTATGTTCGGTGGACCGAGTATTGCTCGGTCAACCGAGCCGTTCGGTTTTAACACGTGTTCGGTGCACCGTGAGCGAGACGGTCGATCGATCTCGCATAAGAAAAATTCCCTGGAAAAATTCAGACGAACCACGTCTTTTACTCGGTCTACCATTGACCTACGAGAATTTCTCCTGGGACATAGTCTACGGATGACCGTGTCACCTTCGTGTTGGCTTTTTGGCCTTAATCTATGTTTTGATGATTTAATCAACCTAATCATAATTATAATCATGTAGAGTAGCACACATATTGCATTGCATACATATTGCTTTGTGCTAACCTCTACAGGTGATCAAGACTCAAGGAAGAAAGGAAAATCAAGTCAAGACATGTAATCAAGCTCTTTTGAAGACATGTATTTTGTATTTTCTTTGAGTCTTAGGAACATGTGTAAATTGAGCATACTTGAGCTAAAATCAACTTAAACACACACTAGGTTCCATATAGAAGTCACACACGAAATTTCACATAATTTGGACTTCAATAGATCACCCAAACTTAGACCGGAAAACACTAAACTTGAACCCTAAGAGTCTACCCACATTCGGTCGACCGCAACAGGACGTTTGGTCGACCGAATGATCAATCACATTGTTTGTGTTTTCACTGCCTGGTTTCGGTCGACCGCACCTTATCTTTCGGTCGACCGTTTGATCTTAATTTTCCGACCGTTAGTTTTGTCGTATATACCCAACGGTCGTATTCGTATTAAACTAATTATACCCCAAATACATTTCATGTATCGGTCGACCGAGGACCATGATCGGTCGACCGAATGTCCATCTCTTGACAAACCCCAAGTGACTGTTGAAAATCGATCGACCGTTAGACCTGTTTTGGTCGACAAAATATCTAATTGTTTGTCAACCCCAAAGTGCCTGGTACAAATTGGTCGACCGTTTCCTTTTAGGTGTTAGACCGATAACTTAAGTGTACCTAAGTCGTAGCGTTGGGTGGTCGACCGTTTCCTTACCGGTCGACCGAACTTTATGCAAAACTGCCAAACGGTCGACCGTTCTTCCCGTTTCGGTCGACCGAATTTACTTAGAATTGGGTCCTGTAGATTTCTGTTTTGTGTATCACACATCAACTCACACCCAATCAATCCCAACGACTCTATTCTCTCTAATGCCTATATAAAGAGTTGTAAAACACATTTTAACACAACTCTCCCACGACAAACTTGTCCCAAACATTAGAGAGAATCCCAAACACTCAAAGCCTCAAATTTCCACACTTAGAATCAACTTCAATCTCATTCAAGTGTGCTCAAGTTTAGAGAGTGTGTTCCACTCAAGATTTTGTTTGTTCAAGAAGCAAGGACTTCGGTGAAAGCCCAAAGTGTTCCTCTCGGATTGTGAGAGAAGAAAGTCAAGCTCGCGAGGTTGTTCGCGGAGCTTGTTTTGTAAAAGGCGTTCTCTCCCGGCCCGGAACGGGGAGTGGATAGTGAAGACGCGAGCGGAGCTCGAAGTGTCGAGCGGAGCTTGCAAGAGAGGACGTAGGCGGTAGCTGAACCTCTGTAAAAACCCACGGCGTCCATTGTGGTTTGCTTATTTCTTACTTGCTCGTTTAGTTGTTTAAATTCCGCTGCATATAACTCGATCGATAAAACGAGTAGGTTATTAGTTTAAAAGTGATTATCATAGCCGACCCATACGATCCAACACTTCGGTCTACCAAAATACTCTTTCTCGGTTGACCGTTCACACTCGGTTAACCGAACCCAATTGTCCAGGCACTCAAGACAATTTCGGTCAACCAATTGTGCTTACCCGTTCGTCATTCGGTTAACCGATCCGAAGATACCCCGGTCGACCGAACCATGAACGGCTCACCGTGTTTGACCCCGGTTTTGTGTTTGTCAAATTTTGGATTTATTTCCAACAAAATTTGATATTTTGGGGTTTTTAGCAAATTCACATCTTATATAATATATTATCATATGTAATATTAAATTATTACACCCCAAAATATATATACCTCATATGAATTTATTATGATTCTAATTATGTCAATTCTCATGACATATTGATTTTATTCATTCACCACATGTGTCTTATTTTCACATGAAACCCGACACATCATATGAACTTAAAATCAAGCCTCTTGTTTCTCAGTTTTGTGGTGTGACCTATAGGAGGATATAAGCCAAATTGGCAGAGATATTAAACACTTAATATGTCAAACTATAAGCGGTATCTAGCTACACATTATAGTTACCCAATTAGCATAGATGTCTTTGTTCCACCTGAACCAAAACACGATCCATTTAGTGATGTAAGTGCACCACTTGTGTCCGTCCCTTGCCTCATGATATTAAGAATATATACAAAGTAGAAATATGTCATCTTTGTATTATATTCATTTCTTGATCTCTCTAAGCTAATTATAATTATGTAACTTAACTCAAATTACATTGTGCACATTATAATTTTGCTTTATCAAGGGGCCCACTAATATCATCACTCAATTAAGAGGGGCAATGATAATCGTTTGACTAGCTATCTTTTCCAGCACAAGTCATGTTCAACCAACTATTGTCTTTATCACTACACTCATTGATAGCTTTTGACAACAATCAAATTAAGCACTTCTTGAGTGAAAAGATATGTCTCATATCTTATGATCCAAGACACAGTAAAACATTAATGACACGAAACACAATTCCATAATGTTTTACTTGTTAGGTCTATTCAATATATAAAAGTAATCTTTTTCTCTTTTATATACTCGTGTCGTCAATTATTTGTAGAGCTACAACAATCGATGACCAACACGGCAATCTTATCTCGGTAATTAATGTTCCATGTTAATTACCATGATTGTGAACAACTTTTGATTTATGTAAACCATTATCTTTTAGAGATCTACAGTTAAGGACCAAACGCCTCTTCCTTAACACTTTCAAAAGACGAATACCATAATCAAGGAACAAAATGCTTGCACATCCAATTCATAATAATTGACATATAAAAGTAAAACTTTTAGAACACATTCCTTTCAATCTCCCACTTGTTATCAAAGTTTTCTTTCACATACATTATCAATGTATAAAACAATAATAACTAGGTTAACCCTCTCTAATCACTCATCAAACCAATCCACATGGCTCCTCAGATCCATGGACTCGAAATGCATTTCGCCATTGGCTTGGGATAAGGGTTTGGTGAATGGATCAGTTGTGTTGTTGTTTGTGTCCACCCATAACATATTTATTTTTCCCTCGTCGATGAAGTCACGTGTGACAAAGTACTTACGTTCCATGTACTTCACTTTGTGGTGTGATTTGAGATTCTTGATTTGCGAGATAGATGCACTATTATCGCAAAATAGCTCTACTGGTCCCTCGCTCGAGGGAACTACTCAAAGCTCTTCAAGGAACTTCTTAATCCACACTCCTTCCTTGCTCGCTTCAGCGATAGCCATTACTTAGGAAACGGTGGTTGAGTCGGCCGTAGTGCTTTGCTTCCAACTACGTCAACTCACAGCTCCACCATTTAGAAGGTAGACGTATTCTGATTGCGACCTTCTATCGTCGGGATCACTCATGAAACTCGCATCCAAATAGCCCTCGGCTATTAATTCCTTTTGTCCTCCATAAACAAGAAACTTGTCTTTGGTCCGGTTAAGATACCTCAAAATATTCTTGACCGCAGTCCAATGCTCAGGATCTGCGTTGGATTGGTGACGACTTGTCACGCTTAGAGCATATGAGACATCGGGTCTTGTGCAAGTCATCGTGTACATGATGGATCCTATTGTCGAAGCATAAGGGATATCTTTCATGTACTCCAAGTCTTTACGTGATTCAACACGTTGAGACTTCTTGAGTTGCACACCCATACTCATTGGCATACTGCCCTTTTTGGAGTTGTTCATGCTGAACATTTCCAAGACCATGAAAATGTATGTACGTTGACAAATAATCTCAGCCACGAATTAAATCAGTTATGGACCAATTCCATGCATGATCTAATTAATTCTTAAATTAATTCTGCAGAAAACCGTCTGGACCGGTCGACCGTTTGGAGGTTCGGTCGACCGTTTAGACCAAGTTTCGGTCGACCGTTCATAACTCAGTCGACCGTTCGTAACAAAAATTATTTCATCGCAATGTTCGGTCGACCGACCGATATACGTTGGTCGACTGAAAACGAACAGAAGAAATTCCCTGTTACGATCGAGACACATCCGGTCGACCGTGCAACATTTCGGTCGACCGTGCAACATTTCGGTCGACCGTGCAACATTCGGTCGACCATTTATCGTTTAGCGATTGACCGTTTTTGCACAGTGCTGCAGACTTGTCAAATTTCGGTTTAACCCCTACAAAATTTGACATTTCGGGATTAGTAGCAAGTTCACAACTTATGTAACATATTATCCTATGTAATGATAAATCATTACACCCCATAATATTTACATCACATATGAATTAAATTTAGATTCTGATTATGTTATTAATCACAACATAATTTTGATTTTGGTTGTTTACCACATGTGTCATATTTTCTACATGAAAACCCGACACACCTTATGAACTCAAAATCCTCATTTCTTGTTTTCCAGTTTTGTGGTGTGACCTATGGGAGGATCTAAACTAAGTTGACAATGATATTAATAGCTTAATATCACAAGCTATAAGCGGTATCTAGCTCACATTATAGCTCCCAATTAGTTAGATGTCTTAATTTCACTCGAACCAAAACCAGATCCATTTAGTGATGGAGTGCACCACTTGTGTCTGTCACTTGCCTCATGATATTAAGAATACACACAAAGTAGTATTGTGTTATCTTTGTATTAGTATTCATTTCTTGATCTCTTTAAGCTAGTTATAAATATGTGACTTAACTCAAATAACATTGTGCACATTATAACTTTGCTTTATCAAGGGGCTCACTAATATCATTACTCAATTAAGAGGGGCAATGACAATCCATTGACTAACTATCTTCTCCAACAAAAGTCATACTTAACCAACCAATGTCTTTACACTACACTTATCGATAGCTCAAGACACTAGTCTAATCAAGCATTTCTTAAGTGATCGGACATAAGTCTCATATCAAAGGACCAAGGACACAGTAAAACATTAATGACACAGAAAACACAATTCTATAATGTTTTACTTATTAGGTCTATTCAGTATACAAAAGTAGTATTTTCCTCTTTCGTATACCCGTGTTGTCACTCACTTGTAGAGCTACAATGATCTATGACCAACACGACAATCTTAACTCGGTAATTAATGTCCCATGTTAATTACCATGATTGCGAATATCTTTTGTTTTATGTAAACCATTATCTTTTAGAGATCTACGGTTAAGGACCAAGAGTCTCTTCCTTAACACTTCTAAAAGACGGATGACATAAACAATGAACAAAATGATTTCTCATTCAATTCATAATAATTGATATTTAAAAGTAAAACTTTTAGAACACATTCCCTTCAAAAAAGAACATTAAAATATTTCCCGGTCAATACATAACTAGTGTGTCTGCCCCACCCACCAAATTCTCCTGGATTCGCCCCTGTTCACTAGTTCAATAAGTACCTCTTGTGTCAAAGGTCACAAATTCAATCCCTAAGAGTCAATTAACCCAAAAACTATTTAGAACAATAATATAAACTTTCATTCTCGTTGCAAATAAATAAATAAAACATGTTATAAGTAAAGCATACAACATCTTGATACAACCAATTAGTCAAGCATACAATGGGGCAACAAAACCTGGCCATAACACAATGAACCACTATCATCTAACCACAACAAAATGTTGGATTTTTTTAACCTTAATTTAATTTGTTATGGTTAAAAAACTGATATAATTCATAAATATCAAAAAATGATATAATTTATAATATCAATAAATTATTGTTTGCTTTTAAGTTTAATCTATATTGATTTTGATGATTTATCAAACTAATTTTAATCAGTCAACCTAATCAAGAAAGTGAACAAACATGATTTCATGCATTGCATACATACTTGTATACTTGCAATCATCTTAATAGGTTGATCAAGATTCATCAAGAGAATGAGCATTCAAACAAAGACTCAAAAATAAAGACTTGTAATCAAAACTTTGAACCAAGACTTGTAACTTTATATTTATTGAGTCCATAAGATTAAATGTAAACTTAAGAGTACTAGGATTCTGTCATGACAAAGTTCGGTCAACTGAACCCCTAACGGACAACCGAAATCATCTCATCAGTATTCTTTAGGTTGCTCTAAGGAATTGTCCAGTCGAACGACCGAAAGACATTCAGTCAACCGAATTACCTTAGACCGGTTTTGGATTTTACTCCAACGGTCGCATTTGAATTATGCCTTAAAGCCCAACTTGACTCGTCCATTTTCGAACGACCAAGCTTCTATCGGTCAACTGATTTCTTCTTGGCCTCGGCGCGCAACGACTCTTTACACATGACATTTTACTGTTGCACTTCAATAAACATTTGAGCAATAATTCTCAGTGCAAAACCCGTGCTAAATTCGGTCATCCGAATAACGGACAGTCTACTGAACTTGTATAATCAGAGGCCGGTCATTTTATTATCCACCTTACAACGGTGAACATAACTTCATTAGGTGAATCGAACTTTAATTGGTCAAAATTAGAAATAGTTACTGGAAGTTGGTGATCGGTGATCCAAATACTTTTCGGTCAACCGAATGCTTTATTATGACCAATTCAACCTTCATGTTTTAGACTACCATTCTTCAAACGATCAACTGAACGTATTCCAAGTTCTGCTTGAGCTTTATTCACATATTGCTACTCATTGGTCAAAATCTCACCAACTCTCCCAAACGGCTAGTAGAGCTTGAAAGCTTATAAATAGAGTATCATACCTTTGTTTGCACTTTTGAACACTCCCTATTTATCCATACTTTAGTGCCAAACTCTCTACATCTTTAAGCTCTCATCTTCCTACACTCAAAGCCAAACTTCACCACTTGCATATCCATTCCAATCATATATCCAAGTGTGCTCAAGTTAGAGTGTTTAGTTAGATTGTGATTCAACTATCATATTCAAGAATCATCAAGTTGTAAAGCTTTGAGGAAGCTCCCTCTCAGATTGTGAGAGGAGACAAGAGCGAGACGAGGATTGTTCCTAAGACTCGGTATTGTAGAAGGTGTTGATCTAGACCCGGAACGGATATCAGATAGTTGAACCGTAAGCACAGCTTGAAGGATCGAGTGGGCTTGTGAGGAGGACTATGATCGGGTGTGGTGCTGAACCTCTATAATTCCAAATTGTGGTTTGCATGTTTATCTTCTTAACCCCTTAATTACTATTTGAATTCCACACTTAGATCGTAATTAGATGCCATCGATTCTAACAATTACCACATAAGTAGGGGTAGAACTGGGGCGAGTATTACCCGTTTACCCGCTCCATTTAATAAGCGGGTACGGGTACGATTTTTATACATATTTAAACAATTATACATATTTACCCATACCCACTTTACCCGTTTAATAAATGGGACGTGTACGGATATACCTCTACCCATACTCGTTTACCAATTTACCCATTTATTTAATTAGTATATAAATTAAACTCATTTAGGCATTTACGGATTTACCTTTACTCATTTAGATTTTAGAAGAGCCTCCACCCAAAGTCCCAACCCTAAGTCACAAACAGCTGCGGACCATCCTCTCTCCCAACCAGTTGTCCTCTCTCTGCACCATCCTCTCTCCCAACCAACCATCCACAACCATACATGCCCCTCCGACCAAATACCATCATTTCGGCTTGCTTGCGACCCATCATTAGGATTCCCAACTAATCATCGAGAAGAACAATGACCCACCTTGTTAGTCTTATTCTCACTTTCGTTCTTCTTTCTCCTGCCCTTTTGCTCTTCTTTTGTTTTTGTTTTTTTGTATTTCAGGAGGAAAGATTAGTTCTTTACCTTTTTTGGGGTGTTAATGTTACTAAATTTGAAGATTTTGTGGTTCCTTGAGTGGTTTTGGAAGCTTGTTGCTTACAACGTGCAAGTCATTTGCTTCACTCTGGGGCTTTCTTTTGTGTGTTTTAGTTAAAAATATACATTTTTTGCTACCAATTTCTTGTGTTCATGTTTGTTGCTTTTCTATAGTATTGCTGGGTAATTTGTTGTGTTGAAAGGGAAAACAGCGGCAAGTTTTTTTATAGAGATCGATGTGTAATAATACCCGTAATACCCTGTATACCTGTTTATTAAACGGGTATGGGTACAAAAACATTTAAATGTGTATATACCCGTACCCGTTTAATTAGGCGGATATGGATACAGGTATGACCATACTTGTCCCGTTTACACCCCTACACATAAGTTATGTAGTCAAATTGCATAAGTTTTCAAAAACTAATATATTTTGTATATCTTATCTTATTTTGTGCTAAAGAGTGAATATCACACACTCAATTTTCAAGGCTTCTAATATGTATTTGTTGGAGTCTTAAATTTTATGCGCACTTGATGCACAAAAGAGAACTTCATGGAAATTCGAACGACCACACACTCAACTATTGATCGCTAACTCCTTAGAACTTTTTGCTGAAGTGTAATATTTGTATGTTCATTCTACTATCGATCGACCAAACTTTGTTTCAATGTCTATCCAAATACTTTATTCTCATACAATGTATTCATGTCATATATCATTTATTTTTCCCCATATTTGTGCTACTCAAGTATTTGTTCCTTACATTTCAGGATTTAGGTAATAAAAAAGAGAAATGAAGCAAAATGGCTTATGCAAGAAGAAAGAACTGATACGGAAGCCTTCTGTACATGTTTGTAATGCTCAATGACCGGATTGCAAGTAAGGAAGAACCTAGGTAAAAACTTGGAGGGACCTGGTCATAAAAAACTATGTTGCACAAATCCATAATCTCATAAACCTGCGGAGTAATTCAACAGTTAAGACCGAACGAGCTTGCACCAACGACTTCAGGTGCACCACACGTACTAAATTGGTGAACTTAAGTTGTTGGTGACATTTGAGTTTGATTCAACCCAAACAATCCACCAGTAGCGGATCCGATTGGGCGTGTGACACCTGAATTTCTCCAGCAGTCGGGTATTAGATTTGAAGTACTACAGAGCATCCATATCTAATTTAGACACGTCCGATACGCCCAAATTAATCATGACCTTCCAATCTTCTATAAATACACTTGTAACTCTTCTTTCCTTCTTCCGCTTCCTATTCCTCTTCTCTCCCCCATTATAGTAGGTTTTATTTCTTGTTTTAGTAAGGTGGTTAAGTAGGTGAAAAGAAAACCTTCTAATATCTTAGCCATTAATTAAGTTTTGATATCATGTTCTTTACATGATGGGGAATGATGAGATGATGATAAGATTGAAGTGAATAAAGAGATAATATTGGCATGTGAGCATGTTGTTGACTTTGACTTTATCTTTGTAGGATCATAATGGTCCATAATTATCTAATCAAATTACATTTAATCCATACGAAAAGACAATATGCGCATCGAAAACAATTTAAACCAAGGTAGGGAAAAGCAAGCAAACCACAATTAACATGGTTTTTATTATAGATGTTCGGCCTCCCGTCTACTTTCTCTCTTGTAAGTTCTGCTCACGACTTCACTATCCACTTCCTCTTCCGGAGTGGGAGAGAGAGCCTTTACAAAGCAAACTCCACGAACAACCTCGTGAGCTTGGTTTCCTCCTCTCACAATCCAAGAGAGATGCTTCAGACTTTCACCAAAACCTCTACTTTTTTGACAAAGAACTTGAGTGGAACAACATTATCTAGCTTGAGCACACTTTGAATATAATTTGGAATTGATCAAAGATATGAAAGTTTAGGCTTGGAGTGTATGTTTTGGAGCTTTGAAGATTGGGAGACTTCTCTAGTGTATCAGACAATTGGAAGTTGGAGAGTTGTCTAAACAATGTGTTTGATCCTCTATTTATAAGCTCCTAAAGTTTTCTAGTCGTTGGGTATGATTTGCTTGAGTTGCATAAAAGATACAAAAAATGAAAATCAAGATTCAACAAATTTGTCCCTCAACGGTCGACCAGATCAGGCTTAACGGTCGACCGTTTCTTTTAGAATAATGGTTTGACATTTAGTATAACCGCAAGTGCACAACCGTCGGTGAAGATGAGGCAAGTACCAGTTTATCCACAGGGAGGTGTGTCGACTCTAGTTCGTCGGAAATCAAGTGGAAAATGAGGGGAGAAGAAGTGTGATTACACTAACTAAACTACGTTAAACTAGCAAGCAACAAACAAAGAAGATAAAAGCACGAGAAGAAATGATACTAAACTAAGTAACTATAAAAGCAAGTTGGAATTCAGGAAGAGAAGTCCTCCAAGGGGTGGAGTGTGTACATATGAAATAAAGTGGTGAGGAATGCGTTCAACGAGGCACAAGTGTAGATTGTATTTTTATGCATAGGAAGTACCTAATGGTGTTGGCAAGACCTATTATCCGAATCACTAACTTAGTTCATTAATATGAGCATACACAAGTTTGTTATTAAGAACCTAAACAAGCATGTGATGTACCTAATGATTATGGCAGAAACCATCAAGTTAAGTATTCTCTTTTATTCAAACAAGTATACCAACATTCATGACATAAAGCAAAAGATAACATTCATCTCATTCTTCATTACATGTATAAACATCAACTTCACCCCCAAAGGGGAATGAAACTACTCACTACTCATTAAACTAGAAACGACATTAAGAAAAGGAAACATTCTAATTACTTCTACTAAGACAAAACAAAGCTAAGCATGCAAGAATTTAAAGAAAAGACAACATTAAAACAAACTAAGAAAAAATATTTTATTTACCTGACTCACATTACAAGTAACATTCTTCTCCACTTGAGTTTTTCTACAAGTCTTACTCTAAGCAGAGAGAATGCCACCAAGAAATGGGTACCTTACAAGGGAGGAGAAAAAATTCTATTTATAGTCATAGAAAAAGGTAATTGGGGATAATCTCCCGATGTGTGACTAATGACATACTATAAATGGACATAAAACACTATAATACAACACCCGACTAAATATAATTGAGTTTGGAGCAAATCCAACTGCCAATTGGCGGTCTGGATTGCTTTGATCCAATCCTGGCTTCGAAGACACATTGCTGGGTTGATTTCTTCATGTGTAGTGCACCCAAAGTGGTTGCTGGAGTTTAGGCCCGAATCTAATTGTCAAAATACTCCTCATGATGGTGTGGAGTTTCTTGATTTGCCTATTGATCATTTTAGTTTACATCTGGATCCTTCTCTCTTGCATATCAGTACATAAGTTTCACAATCCAGTCATTTTCTTGCTTTCAGGTCCTTTTGTGTCTATTCTTCTCAAACTTGTTTATTCCTAAAACTTAAACATAAAACTTGTTACATAGCATTGCTTATATTCAACATAGATGATATAAGACATGAATATATGCATGATATGATGTCAATCAAATAAAGAAACATTCGAACCAAAAGTGCATCCATCGAACCAAATTGGTTTCTGACTTAAGTGATCGGTCGATCACAAAAGGGACGGTCGACCGAAACCATGGTTTTGGCCAGGGAAAATGTGTAACGGCCGAACTAAAAGATAAATTACATTCGACCAAAAATAACATGCACTTTGAGCTCAAGAAAATGTGTTCAACCAGTCGACCATTTTTGGGTCAACGTTCGACCGGTGGACAATTGTAATTTAGGGGTAGGTTGAATTTATACGAATACGACTGTTGTATAATACGACAAGGTATAACGGTCATCCGAAAATGTGGAAGCGGTCGACCAAAAAGGTCTGAGCGGTCAACCGTAGGAGTTAGGAAAAATCATTGTAGGATACTGGTAGAAAACGGTCGAACAAAGAACAGGTTCGGTCGACCATTTTTCACAGGCAGATTAAGTTTAGGTTTAGGTGATTTTCCAGTCTAAGTTTGAGTGACCTATTGAAGTATTGATGTGAAATTTTGTGTGTGACTTCTACAAGGAACTTAGTGTGTATGTGAGTAAGTTTTAACTCTTGTATGCTCAAGTTTACACAAATTTCTAAGGCTCAAAATAAAGTAAAATTGCATGTCTTCAAATAGCTTTGATTACATGTCTTGTCTTCAAATCCATTCTTCTTAAGTCTTGATCACCTTTAGATGTTAGCACAATACAATATATCTTCTATGCATTATGTGTGCTACACTACATTTGTTTGTGATTAAGATTAGGTTGTTTAAATCATCAAAATATGGATTAAGGCCAAAAAGACCACAATTTTGAGTAGTATTTTGTATGTTTTTATGATGGTGATAAATCTTAATCCATGTGGAAAAACACTTAGGATAATGATCATTAAAAATGTTCATATTAATTTATGTCACAATAGTGCGTCACACATCTACACTGCTGCACACATTCTCCACCTCTTATGTGATTAGTCACATTTATTTTACAATTTGTAATTACTGTAATTTAGTGTAGTGATTAGTAGCATATCATGCAACATGTTCATGTTATATATCCTTAATTTTACCTACATATTGTGTTACACGAGTGTTTGTTGTTATATTTCAGGTATTAGGTAATAAAGAAGACAATGGAAGAGAAAAATGGCTGAAACGTAAGAAGAAAAGGACTTAAATGAAGCAAAATGGACATCTGTCATGCACAATGACTCATCTGCAAGAGGGAAGAACCTGGACGTAAGCCCAGAGGGACCAAATAACAAACCGAGAAACTTCACACCATCATGAGGAGTATTTTCGACAATTAGATTCGGGCGCAGACTTAAACAACCAATTAGGGTGCACCAGACATGGAGAATTGAAGAAATAAAGAAGACAACCGAAACTGGGTTGAATCCGACCAAAAGTGACCGCCAATTGGCTACCCTAGCCAGCCAATTGGCAATCCAATATGCTCAGGATCCAACCCAACTTCTCATGGGTGTGTATTATGTTGTTTGTAGTAGAAGTTTCATTAGTCCCATATTGGGGGATTGTCCCTAACTTCTTTTTTTCATGCATATAAATAGAACTCTTCTTCATCCTTTATAATCTATTCATTGTTTGGTGGTCATTCTGTCTACTTAGAGTAAGCCTTGGAGCAAAACTCAAGTAGAGAAGAATGTTACTTGTAATGT
Organism: Triglochin maritima; assembly: GCA_963682175.1. NCBI lineage: Eukaryota > Viridiplantae > Streptophyta > Magnoliopsida > Alismatales > Juncaginaceae > Triglochin > Triglochin maritima. The sequence continues at coordinate 34,272,830 of OY821772.1, forward strand.
GAGTCATGTAAATAAAATAATTCTTCTAGTTTTATCTTAATGTTATCTCTTTTAATGTTTGCATGTTTAGCTTGAATTTATTTTCTTAATCGTAGTATAATTAGAATGTCTTTCTTTCTTTCTTAATATGATTGTTATTTTAATGGGTAGTGAGTAGTTTCATCCCCTTTAGGGGTGTAGATGATGTTTATACATGTAATGGAGAATGGGATGAACGCTATCTTATGCATATCTGATGAATATGATGTATGCATGTTTGTTTAAAAGAGCAATTAGCTTGATGAGTTCTGCCATAATCATTAGGTACTTCACATGCTTGTTTAGGTTCTTAATAACGAACTAGTTTATGCTCATGTTAATCAACTATGTTAGTGATTGGAATGATAGGTCTTACCACAACCATTAGATACTTCCTATGCATGAAAACACAACATACACTTGTGTCTTACTGAATGCATTCTTCACCTTATCACATGTGTACACACTCTCCACCCCTTAGGGATTTTACTTCCTGAATTTCGTCTTTCTTATTAGTTAGTTGCTTAGTTTACTTTTAGTTCCTCTTGTGTTTTCATCTTCTTGTTTGTTGCTTGCTAGTTTAGTGTAGCTTAATGTAGTTTAATCAACTTCCTCTCCCTTTTATTTTTCACTTGATTTCCGACGAACTAGAGTCGACACACCTCCCTGTGGATCGACCCGTACTTGCCCTGTCTTGACCGACGATCGTGCACTTGCAACTAAAGTTTTATTGAAACATGTAGATACACTCACTCACTCTTCATTTTCTTCTCTCACTCGAGTATGGTCAACGACAACTTGTACTCGCTCTTCATGGACATGACCCGTACTTGTCACGGCTTCAACACGACGCACACTTGTGGTTTTGAACTTTAAAATCACCAACAACGCTATTGGTCAATTGATTCTCCCTTTGACGTAGACAAAAATTGAAATTCCATTTGAATATCCAATCTTCTCTCGGATGACCGTTTCTTGACTATTCTCAACCGTAACGGCAAACCACATGTCGTATAACCGTTGAGACACTTCTCAACGTATATATAAAATAGTCGTTGGTGGAAGTAATCACACTTGTTGATTCGGATGTCCGCTTGGTCACCAAACGGTCGTTTATGTTCAAAAGGTCTCAAGCCACTCCTTACTGATTTCTAATCAATGAAGATCGATTTGATCCATTGGAAGAACGAGTTTGACCATCTCATGATTGTGATGGATCACTTTTTTATCGACCACTCGACAAGCTTGATTTTTTACCATGACATACACCGGACGGTATTAGTCGTTCGATATGGCAAACAGATTGTCCCAGGTTTGGTAATTTGTCGACACTCAACTACTCTTTGAGCTGCAAATCTATAAATACCCCTGTAAAAGAGTTTAACCACTACCAAGAAATATTCAAATAGTGTTGACTTTTTTCTGTGGAGTTCTTAAGCTCTTTTACTCCCAATAATTCCCCACTTCATTCATTTCCACTTAAAGCCTTCATATCTCGGGTTGTTTGATCTCAACGGGTAAAGGGATCCTTATTGAATTCTTGAGTAGGGCTCAACAGTAGAGCGTGACTTGCAGAGTGGAGTAAATCACGATAGTTATTCAACCTCTATAAATCGACGGTGTGTTACTCATGGTTTGCAAACTTATAACTCATTAGTTTTTATTCTGCATTTAGTGGCATGATTAGTGCATGAATCTATTCATCTCCCATCCTACCCTCTGTATTAGTCACAATCCGCTTACACAAACCACTATAGAGAACATAAAACTTGCGAAGGAGGCTCAACAATAACACCGCTTACCAGTGGGAGCTTTGCAAAATGAAGGTTGAAAAATTCTAAGTCCATGAGCTCAGCGTTCGGAACGACGAGTTTTATGAACTCAGTCTTTGTAAACACAACATAAAGATCATTTTCATTTGTAAAAAATTTGTCATTTTAGATGTCGAGTTTATTTAACACTAAAATTCACAACCCGCAGACGTCATCTGTCGTGACGTGGTGACAACGTGTTTAACATGAGAAATATTTTTTTGGAAGCTTACTATAAGATATTTTTTAAAATATTATTTCAAAATAATTTTCCAAAGGGAAACTACAGAAAGGACCTCAAGCATCTCGACCGGAGACCACCAATGGTTGGTACTTTTTTTCCTTTCTACCATCCGATGTAAAGTTTTCGTTCTCTTTGCATTGGCATTTAACAATGCAAACGAAAAGTCGCTCTCATAAAAATAGCCTTGAAGTGCAATAACCTCTCTCAACAAGTTCTCTATAATGATCACAAGATATTGTTTGCTCACGTACGTAGACATAGTTTGTTGGACATATTTCTTCTCTCTTGCCATGTAGATAGATAAAAATAAAACAAGCTCGCAATTTATACCAAATATTAGCAAAAAGGTAGTGGCTCCGCTCCATGGAATTTATTTACCAATCGAACTAGACCCAGTTACCTAAATTATCAGATACCAATCGCATTTGTTTGTTTTGTAATATCCAGCTATACAAATCACAATGACGAATGGTTAGACGATATCCAAAAGGATTTTTTGCTTGGGTGCACCTCACAAGTGTCTTAATTGGAGATATGCACTCAGAATTTTGCTATTGTCTGAGGTGCACACGTAAGTCCAACATATTTAGTCATATGCACAACTATCGTTAGTGGGACGTACTCCGTCACCGTTAGATAATTTGCAAATTAAACCTCGTAAAATACAAATGTCATTAATATTAAAGATAAAAAAGTAAAAAGTCTAACGGTATTTGATGAAAATGGTGACGGAATGGGTCCCACTAACGACAGATGTGCATATGAGCAAATATGTTCGACTAACAGATACACCTCTCGCAATAGCAAAAACTCAGGTGCATATCGCTAATTAGGACACCTGCGAGAAACACCCAAACAAAAAACCTTATCCAAAATAACACTCAATTCATCTAGCTAAATGCAATTGGAGTAATATTTCAATTTCAAATTTGGAATTGGAAAAGTTAAATTCTGTGGTGAACACGTTATGACGATCAGATATCGAGGGGTTTATTGATAAGAGAATTCACAACACCTACAAACTCTTTGGGAGATCTATACCCATCATTCTTCATGAATACCATACCAAGTAGCTTGGTCTGGTTCCAAACCAATTCCTTGCATGCTCTTGGAACTATGCTACCTTCTTTTTGCACCACGAGTTTAAGGAGTTCAGCTCTTTCTCTGTCAATCATTCTCCAAACCTCGTCTTTCGCTTCTTCCTCGGAAAGTTCACCATTTGCTTCAAGCATCTTCAGTGACACACTGTTCAGCTTCCCATTCACTTTCTCTCTCTGCATGATAGGGAAAATAGAAACTTGTGCATCACATAAGGTTCTACTAGAACAAATGGCTTAAGTTATCGTTAAGGAAGATTTATTACCTCAAAACCTTGGATGTCATTAAGCAGACGCCCGACAGTGCTCATTCTTCTGAATAGATAGTGAAATTCAGGACTCTCAACATTCTGACGTGGAAGCTTTGGACCAACAAGATACTCTGTTAACATAATAATAGGTCCTAAAGCAAATGATACAAATCCATTCTCAATGTATTCATCCAAACTTGGCACCACTTTCTCCCTTGTCCACTTTGCCTCCTTCATCATGGCATTAATGAAATCAATCCACTGTCAAATGAAATTAACCAACATGTAAATACAAGTTCATTCGACGACAAGTGATAGAATACTACTGAAGTGGATCGTGTCGTTGGGTGTACCAAGAGTGGAGTAGATACCATGTGGATACTAATTTTATCCATTTCAATATTTTATTTTATAAAGCACGGATATTTTAGACGATACCAAGTTTTCTGATCAATATTTACTAAATTTTGAAGTTTAAACAAAGTTAAAGATCTTACTAAATTGACAAAATCTCTTGTGACATCGTATCCCTGCAGAACGGATCCCTCAATAGCAAGTTCAGTGGTGGTTTCGTGGAGTGCGGAGTAGAGGATTTTGACATGTTCAGAACAACAATCATTGTAGTTCGATTCCCATCTGAAAAAAATCATTTGAATCACTCCTAAGACCTATGAAGCACATAATACGTATCAAGTTAGTACAGTACCTCTCAAGTAAATGTACAAAGTTTGTTAGTTCTTCAATAGAGCCAAAATCGTCAAATAAATCATCGAGAAGCGATGCGAGGATTGAATTCTTTGCCCACGACATGCGAGCAACGGACATTTGAGGAGTGTAAAGTGCAGCTGCAGCTGAGAAGTAGCAATTCATCATCTGTGGTTTGACAAAGAAGCTCAGTTGATCCAATTTCTTCTCTCTACACCACCTGCTCAAGATAAAAGCAAAAGGTTAATCTCCAAACCTCATTAACTGACATTTATTGTATTATTAGTATCAAATAAGAAAATAAAAATTTACCATTCAAATTTGTTGAATTCATCCACAAACATAGATTGACAAGCATTGAAGTCGCTGACCGTTAGTTGGAGCAGATGGCTTGTATCAATATTCCCATACCTTTGGCATCGTTGAACATATATTAGAATCCAGAATGTAAAAATATGCTATTTTTGGAATATTAACCTTTTTTTGTACTGGAAAGTTGTATTTTGTTTGCCATTGGAATATAAACCTTTTTTTTGGAATATAAATTTACCATTGGAATATTTTACAACTTTTTTGTCGTAGCACTTACATGTAGGAGTATTTTTGCGATAAAGCCTTCTTTTTGTTGAAACTTTCAATGTTCTGTTTGTGCTCCAAAGAGTCCAATTGGACATGAACTGGAAAGTTGAGGGCATGTTTCACCTGAGTATAGCTCAATCAGAAGACCCCCAAAAAATTTAAAATTTAAAATTTTGAATAGTAATCAATTCATGGTGGAATTTCATGCATGCCCTTCAAATAAGTTCCAATTTCACCAATACCGTTCAATTAGATAGTCTTTCTTGTATCTCATTTGATCATAAGTATCCTTTCACCTATACTCTTCTATTAACTTTGCAACATAGAATTGGGTAAAATTCTTTTAGTATGTGAATTCCAAACTTGTTCCTGTTTGTTATTTTAATCTTAAATATATATTTAATCATAGAGGAAAATAAGAAAGAAGAAAATTTTGTATGGGTATTCTTGTAAGAGTTTATGAAAGATTCAAAGTTAGATTCATTGTTCCTTTTTTCTCACATTTCATTTTAGCATTTTTGTTTTATTTATTTATATTTGTTGATTATACGAAGAAACATGTGTAAACACATAATTTCAAGTATCCAGAAGTAAGAAAATGACATATGTGAAAGAAGACTTGAAATTAAAGGGTATTAGTGAAATTAGAGTTGAATTTAAAGGGTATAGGTGATGGTCACTTTAATTGGAGGGTATGGATGCTATTGGATCATGTTTAGAGAGTATGCATGAAATTTGCCCATTATAATTTTACCTCTAGAATTTGGACTTTTTCGTTCTCGTCGGACGTTTCTATACTAGATGCGTATTGTTTCAGAAGGCTTCTTGACCAAGCGTTTAATTTTTCTAAAACTTTGTCATCCATAGATATTTTGATTTCTGAAGCTTTGAATAACTCCAACACAACTTTCACTCTCTCAAAGCTTCTCATCAATGAGCCGTCATGAAATTTATCTTCATCCAAGAGGGCAAAAAATTCTGCAGATATTAGCAAAACAGAAAAATATAATGAAAACACGCCAACAAATAAAATGGAAAATTTTCTAGAAGAATATTAGGCTAAAAAATACCTGAAGAAACATCATATGAATGCATACGAAGAAGTCTAAATGCGATTGCAAACGTCTCAAGCTCCGAATTAATTAGATTTTTATCAACTTCCATCCACCACCTGTAGAGTTTTAAATGAGATTTTTATCATAAGAAGAATTAAACGGGAAAAAAAGAGACTTTTTTTAATGATTTTAAAAGGATTTCTTTTCCTTATGTAATTACCTGAATGCAGATTCCATAATATCATTGATTTGTTCTGAAAAATAACGACCAATTCCAAGATTCTCCAAAAGATCAACCGTGCAAAGATTTAAATATACATCTGAAGGATTTGCATCTGAAAAATGAGAAATGAATCAAAGTCAGAAATGTTTCAGTTGTTACTTGAATCTACTGAGATTCACCATGTTCAGCAATAAACAAATGAAACTTCTAATGCTCGATATAAAATAAAATAATCATATCTTGCAATGAAGGATTAACACATTAGTCATGATTCTAGTTACCATCCATTTTATTCTGTATAATGTTTAAGTCTAAACAACAATCTGTAGTGTTATTACAAGAGGAAGGATGCATAAAAATATCACCATTTATTTTCTCAAATCGTCTTAGTATACAATTTGATAGTTGTTATACTACTTTAATTCAGCTTGCAGGTTCGCATTCGTACCATCATCTGTCGAAAGATAATTATGTAGACAGAATATACACATAAAGAAGTAGAAAGATGAGTTCAAATATTTATGCTTTTACCATCATTCTCAAACTTATGTGATGATGGTGTGAAGTCATGCTTTGGAATGGCCCCCTCTATAATTTTGTTCAGGCCTTGAGGAACCTGTAAAATATAATGAAAATTTAAAAGCCACTCCAATTATCTAAATCCTCAAGCTCTATATTCAGATAGATGTTGAAGAACAGAGCAATTAACCATGAGATGTTTTACCAAGAGAGTCCCATTGACCGTTGATTTCTTCCCAGACTTTGCTCCCACTTCTAAACAAGCGACTATTCAATAAAAAATATCGTTAGTCATGTAATAATGTAACGTACGTATGTGCATAATTACAAGATTGTAATTTGGGTACATATTTTTACGAGAAATATGTTCATAGGAATGATATATCCCATGGTCCAATTAAGTAAGAAAAAAGGGTTTTTTTTCGTAGGTCCACCTTGAAAAGAACGAATTTACTTGTGAGCGCGCACTTGTGTTTTAGAAAATGTGTAATTTGTATTTTGTTTTACTTGCATCGACGTACACCGTCAATGAGACTTATTCTGTCACTTAATCCATTAGAAAATTTGCAAAAAACAAATCATAAAATAAATATACCATTAATGTTAAATAAAAACTATAAAAAACTAAAAACACAAAAATAAAAACGGAAAAGGGCACAATAAAAAATAAATAAAGGGGAAGATAATCTAATTATTTACCCTATAATACCTATCTACAAAAAACTAATATAAAAAAGATAGGGATATATAAGTGTAACGTACCCGAAAACAGCGGAAAATTTAAACAATAATAAAGACCGTCAACGGTCAACACTGGGCACGTCACGGGAAAATAAACCAACATATATATATAAAATATATAATGTACAGACCCACGTGGAAGTCAACTATACAGACTATACCGACTGACTGTGATTACAACAAAAGCTATACAACATGTAATCACCTCAAAAGAAGAAGACAACTACAGGATCCGATCTCGGGGGTACCGTCCTCGGTCACCACCTCAAACTCTAACCCTGCTCGCTACCTGAAATGCAAACAACAAACATGCCTGAGTTCCCTGCAGGAACCCCGTATACCAAACCTCCTAAAATATAAAAAGGAATTAAATACAATGCAATGCTATGCACATGATCATCCGCCTCGGGCCCACAATAATGCCCTCACCGCCTCCGCGGCACTGAACCACTCCTGCCACTAGGGTCAAGTCAGTCCACCGCTGCCTCACAAGGGTCAGTCGACACCACTGCTCCCCAAAAAGTGCAGGAAGGAACCCCCGGTACACGCCGCACCCAAGGAGCGAGTCAGCCCGCCGAATACACAACTCGGGTCAGACGACAGCCACTGCTCCCCCAAGAGTCGTCTAACGCGCACCCTGCCGGAACATCCTCGGCCTACCGCTAAACCCTCGCAAACTGCCCAAGGTTTACGGTACACATCCCTCACACCCCGCTCGGTAAGAGAGGAAAAAGGTACAACAATAATACGCCTTCGTCGAAGGTGAAATCCGTAGCTCTCAAAGCCGGTAATCGACCGTCGCCTCGGAGCCGGTAGTCGACCTGACATCGACGGATCGCGTGTGGATAAATCCACCAACCTGCGGTAGATCGGTCGACCGCTACAAGCACACCGGTCGACCGGTCCCCCACACAGTACACAGTACTGTACAAACAAATCTACCGGTCGAACCACGCCAACCGAATTACCGACCAATCGGTCGAACAAAAGTCATCTAGCGGTCGACCGTTTGGATGGTCTACGCTATACAATTTTATATAATATATATATCCGACCGGTCGAACCAAGGGGCCGTTCGACCGATAACAGGGATTTCAATAATTTGCTCAAGTCTCGTTCGGTCGACCGGAACTGAAATACAGTTCAACCGAATCAACACAAGCACTCTACCGCTTAATTAAATGCTCAGTCGGTCGACCGAGAGTTAAAGAGCGGTCGACCGTTTTGATGGTCAAAGCTCCCAACCGACTTAGCATCGAATGGATCGGTCGAACAAGGTAAAGGACGTTCGACCGTTTAATAAGTCAAAATCCCCAACCGACCCATTCTCATCGTTATTCGGTCGACCGGCTAAGTGGTCCCGTTCGACCGATAACAGTATATCCCCTTTTTCCCGCACAAATCTGGCATAACGGTCGACCGTCTAACGACATCGTTCGACCGTTCGCGGGTAAACATCAATATAATAATAGGATCGGTCGACTGCCCACAGGCACCGGTCGACCGATCGTCGTCTTCAACCTCTGAATTGGTTGAATTCCGACGGGGAATTCGACACCAACGTCGATCCCCAACACTCACAAAGCACAAGTGAGTTATAATGGAGATTTGGCATACCTTTAGGTCGATGGAAGAAGCCTCCCAAGCCTGCACCACTTCACTCCACTTCTTCTTCTCTTTCTTCACTTCTTCTCTCCTTCCTCTTCTTCTTCTTACTGTCTACTCCGACTCTCCTCACTAATAAGCTAGGTTTTCGTACACAAGAAGCAAAACCTCGACTTGATCTCAAGTGCCCTTTAAATAGGCAAACTCACCTCTCTTAAATCCAATCACCAATCACCTAAAATCCTTCCAATCACAACCAACCAACTCTCTCTCTCTCTCCTTCCAACACCTCCTGCTCTTCATGCATAATTAATTAAGGTTAATTAGGTTTAGGTTTAGTTAATTAAGATGTTTTAGATTAGGTTATTACAATCTACCCTCCTTAAAAGAATTTCGTCCGCGAAATTCAAAACAACTGACTTACCGAAACAACTCTGGATACTGCTTCCTGACATCCTCCTCGATCTCCCAGGTAGCCTCTCTGTCAGTGTGATGCTGCCACCTGACCTTCACCATCGGAATCGCTCTCCTCCTGAGCTGGTGTACCATCTGATCCACAATCTCAACTGGTCTCTCATCTAATGACAAATCCTGTTGGATCTCCGGTACTGATATCTCTATCACATGAGCTGGATCGGCCACGTACTTCCTCAACATAGAAACATGGAAGACGTTGTGAAGTCCTGCAAACTGTGGTGGTAGTGCAATCCTATATGCCACCTCACCGACCCGATCCAATATCTCAAAAGGTCCAACATATCTCGGACTCAGCTTCCCCTTCTTCCCGAATTTCATCACCCCTCTGGAAGGCGAGATCTTCAGGAAGACATGATCTCCTACCTCAAAAGTCAGCTCACGCCTCCGCGTATCAGCATAACTCTTCTGCCTGCTCTGCGCCGTAGCTAGTCGTCTCCGAATCACGTCGACCTTCTCTGAATACAACTGGATAATGTCAGGTCCAACTAGCCGTCTCTCACCCACATCACTCCAGCATACCGGCGATCTACACGGTCTCCCGTATAATGCCTCATAGGGTGCCATCCCAATACTCGAGTGGTAGCTGTTGTTGTAGGCGAACTCGATCAACGGCAAATGCTCATCCCAATGTCCTGCCCAGTCAAGTGTACACGCTCTCAGCATGTCCTCCAAAGTCTGTATCGTCCGCTCTGACTGGCCATCTGTCTGTGGGTGGAAAGTTGTGCTAAACTTCAGACGTGTCCCCAGTGCTCTGTGTAGACTCTCCCAAAATCTCGAAGTGAATCTGGGATCTCTGTCTGAAATGATACTGACTGGTACGCCATGAAGTCTGACAATCTCCTCAATATATAACTTAGCTAGACCCTCCAGAGCAAGAGTGGTCTTAATAGCTAAGAAATGCGCCGACTTGGTCAGTCGATCGACTATAACCCAAATCGCGTCGTGGAATCTCCGTGTCTTCGGTAGCCCCGTAACAAAATCCATCGTCACGTGCTCCCACTTCCACTCGGGCAACTCAATCCTCTGCATCTGCCCTGCTGGTCTCTGGTGCTCGATCTTCACCTGCTGACAGACCAAACACCTCGACACGAAGTCTGCAACGTCCTTCTTCATACCTCGCCACCAGAAGTTCCGCTGCAGGTCTTTGTACATCTTGGTGCTCCCTGGATGAATGGAATATCTCGATCTGTGTGCCTCCTCCATGATATCATGTCTCAGGTCCTCTGTCTTTGGCACCCAGATACGGTCTCTGAATCTCAGACCTCCGTCCACTCCAACTCTGAAGTCTGACCCATCTCTGGCAGCTAACTGTAACAAACTGCTCAACTCCTCATCTGTAGTCTGAGCACGAATCACTGCTAATACTGTCTGAGGCTCTACTCTCAATCCGGCAATCACTGCGCCCTCAGAGCTATCAGCAAATGGCCTCCACTCTGCCAAGGACTCTAGCAGTCTCCACTCCTGAATGCATAGGCCTGCTACTGATACTTCCACCTTCCGGCTCAAAGCGTCTGCAACTGTGTTCGCCTTCCCCGGATGGTAAGAGATAGTGAAGTCATAGTCCTTAATGAACTCAAGCCATCTGCGCTGCCTCATATTCAGCTCCTTCTGCGAGAACAGGTACTTCAAACTCTGATGATCTGTAAACACCTCGAACTGCTCGCCATAAAGATAGTGTCTCCAGGTCTTCAGTGCATGAACCACTGCTGCTAACTCCAAATCATGTGTCGGGTAATTCCTCTCATGGACCTTCAGCTGTCTGGATGCGTACGCGATCACCCTCCCGTGCTGCATAAGTACACATCCTAAGCCAACACCTGAAGCGTCGCTATAAATCACAAATCCACCCGTGCCACTCGGCAATGATAAAACTGGTGCTGTGGTCAACAGTCTCTTCAGCTCCTGAAAGCTGTCCTCGCACTTCTGCGACCAAACAAAAGTGACTCCCTTCTGCGTCAGAGCTGTCAGTGGTGCTGCCAATCTCGAGAAGTCTTTGATGAAGCGACGGTAATAACCCGCCAGTCCAACAAAGCTCCTAATCTCTGTCACGCTCGTAGGGGTCCTCCACTGTGTCACCGCCTCTACCTTCGCCGGATCCACTGATATCCCCTCTGCCGATACAATGTGTCCGAGGAATGCCACTCTGTCCAACCAAAACTCGCACTTTGAGAACTTAGCATATAACTGCTGAGCCCTCAAGATGCTGAGTACAATCCTCAGATGCTCTCTGTGCTGCTCCACATCTGGTGAATAGATCAAGATGTCATCCACGAAGACAATCACAAATATATCAATATACTGCCTGAATGTCCGGTGCATCAGATCCATGAACGCTGCCGGAGCATTCGTCAATCCAAATGGCATCACCAAGAACTCATAGTGTCCATATCTCGTCCTGAAGGCTGTCTTCTGGATGTCCTCATCTCGGATCCTCAACTGGTGATATCCTGAACGCAGGTCAATCTTCGAGAAAACCTTCGCTGACTGCAGCTGGTCAAAGAGGTCCTCGATCCTAGGTAAGGGATACCTATTCTTCACCGTCACCTGGTTCAGCATCCTGTAGTCTATGCACATCCTCAAGGATCCGTCCTTCTTCTTCACAAACAAAACTGGTGCACCCCAAGGCGAGACGCTCGGTCTGATAAATCCAGAGTCCATCAACTCCTGCAACTGCTTCTTCAACTCTGTCAACTCAGCAGGTGCCATCCGGTATGGAGCCTTCGACTGTGGTGTAGTGCCGGCTACCAACTCAATGCCGAACTCCAACTCTCGGTGTGGTGGTAAACCTGGAATCTCTGCTGGAAAAACATCCGCGAACTCCTGCACCACCTCAATGTCCTCTAGCCTCTGAGACTCTGCCTCCGCAACTACAAGTGTCGCCAGAAAAGCTGCACATCCCTGCTGTAACAGTCTCTGAGCTCTCACAGCAGATACAATAATGCGACCCCCTCTGCTTCTGATCCCTCTAATCAGAATATCAGGCAAACCCTTCCTCGGGATCAAAATCTTCTTTTCACGGCACAAGACTCGAACATCATATTGGGACAGCCAATCCATCCCAAGTATAACATCAAAGTCCTCCATCGGTAGCAAGACCAGGTCTGCCGGAAACTCCTGATCTCCCGAAACAACCGTGGCGCCGGGGACAAATCTCCCCACAGTGCCCACCAGACCCAGGGGTGTGCTGACTTCCAAAGTGGCAGTCAACATCGCAAGGGTACAGCCCAACACTCCCGCAAATCGCTCTGAGATGAACGAGTGTGTCGCGCCACAATCAAATAACACCCTAGCTACTGAACCTGCGACAAGAAGTGTACCTTCCACGACAGCGCCTCCATCCCGAGCCTCCTCTGCCTGGATGGTGAAAACTCTGCCAGTGCGCTGCCCCTGCTGAGGTCTGAAAGGTGGTCTACCTCCGCCTCCTCCTCTGCCTGGTGCGGGTAAACCCGGTGGTCGACTCGGTCCAGCTCCTCGGCTCGGACAGCTCCTGATAAAGTGACCCAGCTGGCCACACCCATGACATGCTCCGGGGGTGAAGCACGGCCCGGAGTGAAATCTCCCACAAGTACCACAAGGCTCAGGTCGTGGTACTGCAACTCCTGCTCCCTCGTACCGGGGCCTCTTGCCCGGATTCCCTCCAATCTGCCCTCCTGGCCTCCCAGAGAACCTACCTGATGGCCTCCTCTCATCCTGGTAGTTCTCCCTGTAGTCACGATCAAGAACAGAGGCACTCTTCACTGCATCGGCCAACGTGCTCGGCATGTGCGTCAGCACCTTCGTCCTCAACTGCTTCCGGAGCCCCCGGACGAACTTCCCAGCCCTCTGCTCCTGTGTAACATACATCTCGGGACAGTAACGCTCAAGGGCGTTGAACTTCCCGATGTAGCCTGCTAGGGTCATGTCTCCCTGCTGAAGACTCAGAAACTCCTCCCTCTTCTGATCCTGGACATGCTGCGGAAAATACTGCTCGTTGAACTCGCCAACGAACTCCTCCCAGGCTATATCATCTCTGTCCGCAAACACCACTGCAGATGTGGACCTCCACCAGTTGGACGCAGCACCGCCCAACACATATGTAGCCAGGCCCACTCTCGCCTCTGGAGGACAACCAATAGCACTGAAAATCTTCTGCATAGTGAAGATCCACTCCTCCGCAGCCTCCGCGTCATACTGCCCCAGAAAGGTAGGCGGATGCTGGCGCATAAACCGGTCATGCATAGCGCCAGTCCCCGTCTGCCCTGTCTGTGCTGTCTGCTGCTGTAGCATCTCCGTCAGACGTCCGACCGTATCGAACAACGTCCGACGCTCATCCTCCCAAGCCTCATCCCTCGCAGTCTCACTCTCACCGCGAGTATGGGCAACCGCCTTCTCCCGTCTAGGAGGCATCTGCCAAAGGAAACAAGACAATATCAATATAATCTGTGCATGCATGATCCTCTAGACCTAACTCCTAACTCAAAGGTGGTTTCTTTGGACAAGTACGCCGAGATCAACGCTCTGATACCAAATTGTAACGTACCCGAAAACAGCGGAAAATTTAAACAATAATAAAGACCGTCAACGGTCAACACTGGGCACGTCACGGGAAAATAAACCAACATATATATATAAAATATATAATGTACAGACCCACGTGGAAGTCAACTATACAGACTATACCGACTGACTGTGATTACAACAAAAGCTATACAACATGTAATCACCTCAAAAGAAGAAGACAACTACAGGATCCGATCTCGGGGGTACCGTCCTCGGTCACCACCTCAAACTCTAACCCTGCTCGCTACCTGAAATGCAAACAACAAACATGCCTGAGTTCCCTGCAGGAACCCCGTATACCAAACCTCCTAAAATATAAAAAGGAATTAAATACAATGCAATGCTATGCACATGATCATCCGCCTCGGGCCCACAATAATGCCCTCACCGCCTCCGCGGCACTGAACCACTCCTGCCACTAGGGTCAAGTCAGTCCACCGCTGCCTCACAAGGGTCAGTCGACACCACTGCTCCCCAAAAAGTGCAGGAAGGAACCCCCGGTACACGCCGCACCCAAGGAGCGAGTCAGCCCGCCGAATACACAACTCGGGTCAGACGACAGCCACTGCTCCCCCAAGAGTCGTCTAACGCGCACCCTGCCGGAACATCCTCGGCCTACCGCTAAACCCTCGCAAACTGCCCAAGGTTTACGGTACACATCCCTCACACCCCGCTCGGTAAGAGAGGAAAAAGGTACAACAATAATACGCCTTCGTCGAAGGTGAAATCCGTAGCTCTCAAAGCCGGTAATCGACCGTCGCCTCGGAGCCGGTAGTCGACCTGACATCGACGGATCGCGTGTGGATAAATCCACCAACCTGCGGTAGATCGGTCGACCGCTACAAGCACACCGGTCGACCGGTCCCCCACACAGTACACAGTACTGTACAAACAAATCTACCGGTCGAACCACGCCAACCGAATTACCGACCAATCGGTCGAACAAAAGTCATCTAGCGGTCGACCGTTTGGATGGTCTACGCTATACAATTTTATATAATATATATATCCGACCGGTCGAACCAAGGGGCCGTTCGACCGATAACAGGGATTTCAATAATTTGCTCAAGTCTCGTTCGGTCGACCGGAACTGAAATACAGTTCAACCGAATCAACACAAGCACTCTACCGCTTAATTAAATGCTCAGTCGGTCGACCGAGAGTTAAAGAGCGGTCGACCGTTTTGATGGTCAAAGCTCCCAACCGACTTAGCATCGAATGGATCGGTCGAACAAGGTAAAGGACGTTCGACCGTTTAATAAGTCAAAATCCCCAACCGACCCATTCTCATCGTTATTCGGTCGACCGGCTAAGTGGTCCCGTTCGACCGATAACAGTATATCCCCTTTTTCCCGCACAAATCTGGCATAACGGTCGACCGTCTAACGACATCGTTCGATCGTTCGCGGGTAAACATCAATATAATAATAGGATCGGTCGACTGCCCACAGGCACCGGTCGACCGATCGTCGTCTTCAACCTCTGAATTGGTTGAATTCCGACGGGGAATTCGACACCAACGTCGATCCCCAACACTCACAAAGCACAAGTGAGTTATAATGGAGATTTGGCATACCTTTAGGTCGATGGAAGAAGCCTCCCAAGCCTGCACCACTTCACTCCACTTCTTCTTCTCTTTCTTCACTTCTTCTCTCCTTCCTCTTCTTCTTCTTACTGTCTACTCCGACTCTCCTCACTAATAAGCTAGGTTTTCGTACACAAGAAGCAAAACCTCGACTTGATCTCAAGTGCCCTTTAAATAGGCAAACTCACCTCTCTTAAATCCAATCACAAATCACCTAAAATCCTTCCAATCACAACCAACCAACTCTCTCTCTCTCTCCTTCCAACACCTCCTGCTCTTCATGCATAATTAATTAAGGTTAATTAGGTTTAGGTTTAGTTAATTAAGATGTTTTAGATTAGGTTATTACAATAAGTGTACCCAGATGAATAAGTGGGTATTGTGTTCTAAGATTCAAAAAAAAGGTATTTCAACCATCTATATGGGGTTTAGAATGAATATATCTATATATTAATCACATGTCAGGAGCCACCCGTTTGAACTAGTGACTAGGATTTTCAGTCCTCTGCCCTACCAACTGGACTACTTTTTGCACATAATTCTACTATTGTACAGGACCCATGTTTACATCAATTAAAAGGACTGAAAATCTTACCTAGGGGGTGTTAGTGGCGCGGAAAACTCCGGAAAGTGATTTTCGGAGTCAACGGGAGAGCAGAGGAAAACGGAATCCAGTGGAAAACAGTTTCCCTTTGACTGAATTCTGTTGTTTGTACATGCATCGGAAAACAGTTTGGATTAGAAAAACGGACGACCGAACTAGTTTCGGTCGACCGAAATGCGACTTCCTCAGAGTGAACGTAAACGGAAGACCGAACTAAGTTCGGTCGTCCGAACGGGTCATTCTAGTTACGAATTCGGTAGACCGAAATATGTTCGGTCGTCCGTTATATTCATTTTCGGTGAACCGAATGTTTGACGGTCGACCGAAAAAATTCGGTTTCCGTGGCTTTCCGACCTCAAAGTGACGGAAAACTCAAAGAAAATTTTATACATACCACAGAATCCGACGGAATCCGTGTTTTCGTGCACAAACGCCCCATTTCCGGAGTCAACCGGAATCCAAATTCCGTTTCCGCCAGATTCCTTCGGAATCCATGTGCACAAACCCCCCTAGTCTCTAGAATAAAACAATCATCAAGAAGTCGAATAAATTTTCATTGGGATTCCTTCACTTCCTCAAGGTCAAGGCCTTATTAGTATCACTCGAACAAGTAGGAATGATTTTTTGGTTGGGTTTTCGCACCGTTAAACTGAATTATGGCTTTTCCTCCACCCAGGAAAAGGGTTAGGCTGGCCCGACAACCACCACCGTGACATTGAAAGCCACCACCACAACAACCACCTCGGTACGACCAACCACCACCATCTCAACAACCCTCACCATCAATCCACCACAATACCGACAACCACCATCCGAACCGCCCTCACCGCCACTGCACTATGAGCAACCACCACCATCATATTGTCCATAGCCTCCATGACACTGTAAACCACCCTCTTGACAACCACACTCGTCAGAAAGGTGGAGGTTTGGATTTGGGTTTTTGTGTTTTATTTTTTTTAATTTTTTTTAATTTAGCATTTAGGTATGTTTTATTTTCGGATGTGTTTTTTTGCAAATATTCTAACGGAAAAAGTGATAGAATTGGTTCCACTGATAGGCGCGTGCAAGTAAAGAAAAAAAAGGTGTAAATTGAGTATTTCCAGAATCACAGGGGTATGCATGTAAAATCATTCTTTTCAAGGTACGCCCAAGCAAATAAAAATAAAAATAATTGTACACTTAATTAAGTATATATTATTGTCATTTGTACGACAATAATGCCCAATTAAGGAGGAAGGTGACTCCATGGCCAAAGTATTCTACGCAATCTGACATCTTGAGATCATGACACCATTGGAGTGCGGAGGAAGGGATTCAAAGACACATTACGAGACTAGTTATCAAAGCCTCCACCTAGCTCCATCCCATTTATACTTATACCATTATCATCCTCGATCGACTTCTTGAATTTGTGCACTTTGAAATGAAAAGAAATACATGAAATTTTAACTTCATAAACATAATATAACTTGGTTCATTTTTTGTCATCCTTTTAAACAAAGGGATTGAGCAAATGACACTCCAAAGTGTGCATATGCATGAACTAATAAGATCAACTTTCAAATTTTCAGATGTACAAATACAACTTAGAGTTGTAACAGATTATGAGGTCGTGCCGGAGTAGTTATCGGGCACGAGTAGAATGATGGTGTCTCTTCCCGCGCATGTTTGAACTATAACGACCACGAGAGCATAATCTTATTTTTCAAAAAAAAAAAGAAGCTTAGCAATTATTATTAGTGGTTTTGCCTTTTATATTATTCGTATCATACACATTCAAGATTTATTTTGGAAAAAAACGTAAGTTTAAACATATATATATATATTCACATATATGTTTTTCTAACACGGATATGATTGGAATCGAATGATGTGGAACTTATTAGAAGTTAATTGTTGGTAATATTTACCTGTTGATAAAGAAGATAACCTTCTGCTAGAAGAAGATTGCAAGAAGATATTGAGGGGTAGTAGAGAGGAGGAAGCCATGCTTGCATGCATATAGAGATGGTAGTGGAAGATGAGTGGATTCTTAGTGTGTTTATATATTGAAGTTGTGGTGTGTTTGGTGAGGTCTACATATGACTTTGTTTTACTGTAGTTGCAGTCATCGGCCGGCAACGACTTTTTGGTCTTAAAGTCAATATTTGATATGACACTCGGAGGGGAAGGAAGTAATCAAGTTGTCTTTTTTTTCCTGATAACCCAATAATTTAATGGGATACCAGAATCACCCGATTAACTTACAACCCAAACCGACAAACGGCAAAACCCAATTACCCGTCCCAAATCAAAATCACCAAATTCGCATTTGCAAAATCCCTAACCCTAACCTTTGTTCAACCTCACTTCCGCTCCCCTCGGCCTCTCTGGTTCGACTGTCGCCGCTCCTCCAAGTCCAACGCCGCTCCTCTCGGGTTCGACTCCATGGTTACCATAATGCTTTACTATTTGGAAGTAGAAGGTTAGGTTGTGGATCATGTTTATTTTGCTTGATTTTGTTCAAGTTTATATGTCCAACTTGATGAAGGGATCTTCTCAAGTTCATTACGTTAATTTGAATGTGTTATTTTAATAAAATTTAAACTTTGAAGTACAGAATATTCATGTAAAAACAGAACCAGGTTGTTCAAGGACTGAGTGCTATTTAGTAAACAGAACAACCCGGTTCCAGTTCGTGATCCATATCCAGCCATAGTCATTTCTGAGTTCTGACCCAGTAGAACCATATATGCGTCCAGTCCAGATTCTCGTGAGCGTAATCGGGATGTCGTAGTTTATCCAGTAGTTCAAGTAGCATATCCGGGATGTAGACATGTAGTGTATACTCTCTTATAGTCTTACTTCAATAATTAGTTTTTGGGAATGAGTTCAGGATTTGTATGGGTTACCTCAATTGTTCTTACTGCTGGTATGCTTAACCTCAATAAAATGAACTTATATTTATGGTTGTACATTTGTATTCAAATTCAGAGTTCTACTATTTAGCTTGTTCTAATATGTCATAGTAGTTGTATTTAGTTTATTTCATTTATTTACTTTTATATTTTTCTCAATAGGTAAGCACTCTTAATATAATTGAGAGTTTACTTTCTTTAAGAGATTAGGCATCCAATGAGACAGTTTAATTAAATAGATCGTGTACTTTGCCTAATTGCTTATTATTCTTCAACTTTGCCTAACTTTATAGAAATGTCATCAATTTTCTGTATTTTTAATTGTACATCAGATTTTGATCGAATCTCCCTTTATACTACAGCAGTCCTCAGTGTTGATTATACATACTATATGATATAGTTGACTTGATAATGTGAATTTTCCCCTTTCCAAACAACCAGTATACAACCTAGCTATTTTCGTAAGAATGAGATTGTTTGACAACCTTTACTTAAAATGCTTGAATTTTCAATAGTTGTATGGTTCAACTTGTAGGAAATGTGGGAGCACCTATACCCACAGGGCCATCACCACTACATCAAGAGTCAAAGGTACTTTAGTTATTTTCATTTGTTGATTTGAAACTTGAAAATATTCATTGATGCTCGTCTCTTGTTTATATTGTTAGATCCTTCATCAACTAATGCATGCAAAAGGTAGAGGTTAGAGATTAACTTATGGAGCTACATGCAAGACATGAAAAAACAAAGTTGAAATTAGAAGGAGTTGGACTGTTGGAGCCCTGTAGGGTTGAACTTGAAGACTTTTGTTATATTTTTCGCATGTATTAGATAATTGATTATTGTGAAACTATTTATTTGAAGTTTAAACATGAAAAAACTAGTATTATGTGCTCTACTAGTTAGGTTTATTTGGTATTTTACGAAAACTCCATAATTTTTGTGTCCATTCATGTACACCTAATTATCGTGTATGTTGGTACTTATCTTGTATACATATACTATTCGTGTCCATTCGTATATTATCGTGTATCGTGTTACACGACATGGTAAGATTCGTATACATATCGTGTCGTGTATACACGATAATAATCGTGTCCGGGTTCATGTACACTATTTCTTATTGTGTCGTGTTCGTGTATACTTAATACATGTTAACATCAAATCATACCTGACACGATAAGACGTACACTACACGATTGGCAGGTCTACTCCAAACCCCTTCCGTTGACCACCAACTTCTCTTCTCTGGATCTTTTCATCTCCAAAATGTGAGTTTTCAAAATGTTTGGTTATTTTAGCACCATTGTTGGGAAAAGAAATTACCTAACTTGGCCAAAATAAATAATAATTAAATAATATTTCATTGCCGGCACGGCTCATGTCACAGGTCTATTTTAACTGTTTGAAAAGTGTGATCAAAATATAACCGTCTTAATTTTGATAATTGTTCCGTTTGAATTAACAATAAAAAATCTAGTATTTCGAAATACAATATTTATATAACAATATAGGTGTGTATTCGTAGAACATGAGAAAATAAGAATTATGATGATTTTTTAAAATTTTATATTTATTTTCTAAGATATCTCAATTTAAAACAATACATCATATCTCTTAATTATATTCAATACACAATAGTAGTAGGTATGGTTAAACTAATAAAAAATAACATAAACAAAGCCAAACAGTTCGCGGGACTCACCGCACAGATCGGGTCTGAATGAAGTGGGAAATTGTTTTTTTAACCCACGATCCTCTCAAAGAGGACCGTTGCTGGTTCTTTAAGCAAGAAGGGTTCAAACTTGGATCATAATAATTTTACTGGTCACATGTATACACATTTGTTGTCCAAAGTGAATATTTGTGAGTCCATATTCCAGTTTGAAAGGAATGTACTTACCTAAACACAATAACTAATCAAACAAGCACACTTGCACCGCTGCAATAAGAACCTTCTATGCCAAAGGTTACATATCCAATCCCTACGAGTGAGATTAGCTGATGTGTACGTTTTAATTAACCGCAAGTGCACAGCCGCGTTGAAACAGTGTCAAATATGAGTCTAGAGTTGTAAGCGGGGCGGGTTTTCGTCCCACCGCTACCCGCCCCGCCAAAGTTAAGCGGGTAGGCGGGGTGGGGCGGGGTCAAAAAAAATTCGCTACCCGCCCCGCGTAAGGATGGAGTAGGCTATGCGGGGCGAGTTGGCGGGTTTGGCGGGTTTAATCTTTTTATTAAAGCTAAATACAAAAATCAATTTATTTTCTTTAATATTATCTATTTTAATCAAAGTTAAGTACAAAAATGAAGGAAAAAATCAATCAATGTATGTTTTTAAAGCTATATATAAAAAAATTAAAGCTAAATACAAACTAAATCATAACTAAATACAAAAAAATCAAAAACATGTAAGGCTTATGCAGGTTGCAGGTTATGCGGGGCGGGTTGGGAGAAAACCGCAACCCGCCCCGCTTATTATGCGGGTTGTGCGGGTGGCGGGTTGGCGGTTAGCAATTTTTTGTCCGCAACCCGCGTTAGGCGGGGCGGGGCGGGTTGCGGGTAAATTTCAACCCATTTACAACCCTATATGGGTCGATCCACAGGGAGGTTGTCGACTTTAGTTAGTTCGAAGGCGTGTGAGAAACAAATGAGAGAAAGAGTTTGGTTACATTACACTAGACTAGGAATGAACAATCAATAAAACTAAACACCATGGAGTGAAAGTGTGTAGGTATGTGTGTGAGTGAGTATTCTCTTCGATTAGAAACAAGTGTAGGTTGTGTGACATACAAGTACAAGCTAGTGTAGAATCTAAGTGTAGGATACACAACACTACATGACAAACCATGAACATGCATATCTCACATAAAGTTTATGTTGATTTTAGATTCTCAAGCGTGCAATAAGTACCTAGTGTGGTCATTAAAACATCAATCAATCCTACATACAACCTAAATCATTCATGTAAATGTGCATCAAACATGGATCCATACATCGCAAGTCATTCCCATCAAATCATATCAAGTAACAAGATAAACTCTAAAGCTAGCATGAGATAAGTACCTAGTGTGGACATTATCTCATCTAATACAAGTTTAATCATGCTACAAGTATATATCTATATTAAGCATATGAAATGACAGAAATAGAAGCACCCAAAAACATCACATATTCTACATTATCTCCACCCCAAATGGTGATGGAACTACTCACTAGTCGCTAAGAAAGGAAAACAAAATGAAATTAAACTAAACATGCAAGAATTGAAAGAGACAATATAAAACTAACAAAACATCTTTTATTGCTCACTCAATTACAAGTAGTCTCTCTCCACCAGAGTTTTGCTTCAAGACTTTACTCCTAGTAGAGATGATGACAACCAAGAGAGGAGATTGATACAAATGAGGAGGAAAAGTTCTATTTATAGCCATAGAAAAAGGTAATCCGGAACAATCCCCCGGTATGAGACTAAGCGCATACCAAATATAGCATAAAACACCTTAATACACATCTGGTAGAAGACGGGTCGGATCCAGAGACAAATGGACCGCCAATTGGCGGTCTGGATCTCTTGGATCCGTCCCAGTTTTGTCCGACTAGTTTGTAGCTTTGTTTCTTCTCCTAGCGTGCACCCTAATCGGTTGTGGGAGTTGCGACCCGAATCCAATTACCAAAATACTCCTCATGATGGTGTGAAGTGTTTGATTTTGCTAATTAGTCATTTGGGCTTACATCTGGGTACTTCCCTCTTGCATCTCAGTCTTCAAGTCTTGCAACTTAGTCATTTTTCTTGGCGCTTAGGTTCTTTTATGCATCTTCTATTCAAACTTGTTTATTCCTGAAACTCAAACATAAAACTCATTACGTAACATTATTTAGGTTCAAGATAATGGATATAAGATACAAATGAATGCACGAAATGATGTTAATCATTGGCCAATGAAAATATTTGAAACAATAATATAAAACTTTCATTCTCGTTGCAAAAATAAAATAAAAATTACAACAGGTTGTAAGCAAAAGTTGCAAAACACATTCGTCAAGCATGTTATGGGTGCAACCAAACCTCGCCATGACACAATGAGCAATTCATAATATCAATAAATTACCTCATTAGTTATGTAGTCAAATTGCATAAGTTATCAAAAACTGATATAATTCATAATATATTATGTATATCTTATCTTATAACTATGTGCTCAAGAGTACGTGAAGATGACACACAAATTTCTAAGACTTCTAATTTAATATTTATTTGAGTTTTAAGTTTTACGTACACTTAGATGCACAAAAGAGAACTTCTCGATATTCAGACGACCAAACACTCAATTGTTGATCGCTAAGTCCTTAGAGCTTTTGTTGGATACTTCGGGGTTGTGATAATCCTGGACTCTTCTCAGATCGTGTACGAATCACTTTCCGAACAAGATTATTCGACCCTTTTACACTGCCCGGGTTGCACGAATACCTTGCTGGGATAATCCTGAGAAGGAACAATCTCGTTCAGGCAATATGAACTTCGATCAGAAAGGTAGAGAAAGAGTATGAATTTTTCGTATGTTTGTTTTGAGTACCGAATTTCTCTTATAAAGCAGAATGATGGTTGGGCGGTTACACAATCACCTTTTGGGTTGGTATTATCCACTCAAACGGAAATACATAAAATCAAATGAAAATTAATATGGAATTTCCGAAGAGCTTTCGGGATCCCAGCCAGGGGCTCTGCCCCTTGGACCCCGCAGGGGCTCCGCCCCTCGACCCCGCGAGGGGGCGCAGCCCCCTCGACCCCTGCTTCATATTCGTGGTCGATAAACCGTTAGCTCAACAAGCGTGCACTCCGCACTACCCAAACTCGTTTCCGAGCCTAACAATAAATCGCATCGGTCTCAAGTAAATCACATTACGACTAAAATGAATCGATGACACTAAAATCACCAACAGCTTTTAGCTCAAATTCAGTATTTGTATGTTCGTCGTACTGCCGATCAACTGAACTTGGTTTCAATGTCTATCCAAATCTTTTATGCTCAACAGTAGGGTTGTAAATGGGAAAGATTTTACCCACAAATCGCTCCGATTAATGAGGATAGCGGACAAAAAATCATTATCCACCAACCCGTCAACCCACCAACCCGCATAACCAAAAGCCTAATAAGCGGGACGGGTTGCGGTTGTCTCGCAACCCGCCCCGCATAACCCGCAATCCGCCTAAATCAAATATGTTATTAATTTTTTAAATTCCAAAATCATTTTAGTGTTTCAGTTTTACCCATAATCATTAAGTCACCGTATCAAGTCACTACTCAACACTCACCAAACATCCAATTTTCTACTCACCAAACGTTCAATTTTCCAAAAATACAATAAGTGATTAATATTTCTCAAGTTTTGATTTTTTTTATTTTTCTTAAGAAAAATCTAAAAAATCAAAAAAAATCCGCATAACCCACCCGCCTAGTCCAACCTTAGGCGGGGCGGGTAACAATTTCTTTATTTTTGACCCGCCCCACATACCCGCATAACTTAGGCATGACGAGTAGCGGTGGGACAAAAACTCTCCCCCTCTCGCTTACACCCCTACTCAACGGACAACAGATACGGACGACGCTACACTGTTGGTCAACTGATTCTCCCTTTGACTTAGACAAAAATTGAAATTCCATTTGAATATCTAATCTTCTCTCGGACGACCGTTTCTTTACTATTCTCAACTTGTAATGGCAAACCACATGTATAACCGTTCAGACACTTCTCAACGTATATATAAATAGTCGTTAATGGAAGTAATCACACTTGTTGATCCGGATGTCCACTTGGTCACCAGACGGTCGTCTATGTTCAAAAGGTCTCAAGCCGCTCCTTATTGATTTCTAAACAAGAAAGATTGATTTGATCCATCACAAGAAAGAATTAGAAATACTTTTGATTATGAACATCTCATGATTGTGATGGATCACTTCTTTATCGACCACCCGACAAGCTTGATTTTTTTACCACGACCAACGCCTACATAAGACGTTATAAGTCATTCAATATGGCAAACGGATTATCCCAGGTTTTGTGATTTGTCGACACTCAACTACTTCAACTTCCTCCGAACGACTATATTGAGCTTGAAATCTATAAATACCCCTGTAAAATAGTTTAACCACTACCAAGAAACATTCAATTAGTGTTGACTTTTTTTCTCTCAATTAGTTCTCAAGCTCTTTTACTCTCAATAACTCCTCACTTCATTCAATTCCGCTTTAAGCCTCATTCATATCTCCTAGGGTTGTTTGATCTCAACCTGTAACGAGATCATTATTCAACTCTTGAGTAGGGCTCAACAGTAGAGTGTGACTCGCATAGTGGAGTAAATCACGATGGTGATCTTACCTCTATAAATCGACGGTGTCTTCTCATGGTTTGCAAATTTCTAACTCATTAGTTTTATTCTACATTTAGTGGCATAATTAGTGCATAAATCTATTCATCTCCCATCCTGACCTCTATGTTAGCCACAATCCGCTTACACAAACCATTATAAACAACATAAAACCTGCACAGAAAGAAGCTCAACAATAACATCGCTTACCAGTGGGAGCATCGCTAAATGAAGGTTGAAAATTTCTAAGTCCACGAACTCGACGTTCGGGATGTCGAGTTTTATGAACCCAATCTTTGTAAACACGACATAAAGTCACCGTTTTCATTTGTAAAAAACTTGACATTTTAGATATCAAGTTTTTTAACACTAGAATACTAGACCTGCAATTGTCACATGTTGTGACGTGGTGGCAACATGTCTAACATGAGAAATACTTTTTTGGAAGTATACTATAATAATAATAAAAATTAAAATATTATTTCAAAAAATCTTCCTAAAGGGAAACTACAAAAAGGACCTCAAGCATCTACGACCAGAGACCAACGGTTGGTACTTTTTTCCATCCTCCCATCCGATGTAAAATTTTCATTCTCTTTACATCGACCTTTAACACTGCAAACATAAAGTACGTTCTCACAAAAATAGCCTCGAAGTGAAATAATCTCCCTCAACAAGTTTCCTATAATGATCACAAGATAGGCTTCCATACCCAAAGCTGTGGATCATTAGGTTATGACTTTGTTTAGCTTAAAAGTCGTACATACGTTTTCCGCATAATCATGAATTAATATGAGTGTCTACCGGTAGAACATGAGAAGATAAGAATTATAGTGATTTTTTTAAAAATTTTATTATTATTATTTTTTCTAAGATATCTCTATTTAAAATAATACAATCATCTCTCTTAATTATATTTAATACAAAACAAGAGTAACTCGTACTACTGTTAAAAAAACAAAAATAAAATAATTAACACGATCCTTACGTTCAACTGCATAGATCATTTGCCTGCAGGGATATAAAAAAAATTAGACGATATGCTCACGAGTCACGATCGTCAAAAAAGACACAGTTGTTGGTGCTCTTAGCCTATTGTTTCAAGGTTTGACATACTGAATACGTTAAATCCACTGCCAAATGAAATTAACCAACATGTAAATACAAGTTCATTCCATGACAAGTGACAGAATAGTACGGAAGTGGTAAGTTATATTTTTTGCTCATGTATATACATAGTTTGTTGGACATATTTCTTCTCTCTTGCCATGTGGATAGGTAGAAATAAAGCAAGCTATCAATTTATACCAAATATTAGCAAGAAGGTAGTGGTGGTAGTGGCACCGCTCCACGAATCACTTGACCTCCTTAGCAATCTTTTCAGGAATTTATTTACCAATTGAACTAGACCAAGTTGCGCAAATTAATCACGCCGACGAATAGCTAGACGATATCCAAAATAATTCTCGATTCATCTGGCTAAATGCTGCACTACATGGGCGAGTTTAACAAAAGGAATTGGTGTAATATTTCAATTTCAAATTTGGAATTGGAAAAGCTAAATCCTGTGGTGAACACGTTATGACGATCAGATATCGAGGGGTTTATTGATAAGAGAATTCACAGCACCTACAAACTCTTCGGAAGATCTATACCCATCACTCTTCATATATACCATACTTAGTAGCTTGGTCTGGTTCCAAACAAGATCCTTGCATGCTCTTGGAACTATGCTACCTTCTTTTTGCAACACGAGCTTAAGGAGCTCAGCTCTTTCTCTGTCAATCATTCTCCAAACCTCGTCTTTCGCTTCTTCCTCGGAAAGTTCACCATTTGCTTCAATCATCTTTAGTGACACACTATTCAGCTTCCCATTCACTTTCTCTCTCTGCATGATAGGGAAAATAGAAACTTGTGCATCACATAAGGTTCTACTAGAACAAATGGCTTAAGTTATCGTTAAGGAAGATTTATTACCTCAAAACCTTGGATGTCATTAAGCAGACGCCCAACAGTGCTCATTCTTCTGAATAGATTGTGAAATTCAGGACTCTCAACAATCTGACATGGAAGCTTTGGACCAACAAGGTACTCTGTTAACATAATAATAGGTCCTAAAGCAAATGATACAAATCCATTCTCAATGTATTCATCCAAACTTGGCACCACTTTCTCCCTTGTCCACTTTGCCTCCTTCATCATGGCATTAATGAAATCAATCCACTGCCAAATGAAATTAACCAACATGTAAATACAAGTTCATTCAACGACAAGTGATAGAATACTACTGAAGTGGATCGTGTCGTTGGGTGTACCAAGAGTGGAATAGATACCATGTGGATACTAATTTTATCCATTTCAATATTTTATTTTATAAAGCACGGATATTTTAGATGATACCAAGTTTTCTGATCAATATTTCCTAAATTTTGAAGTTTAAAACAAAGTTAAAGATCTTACTAAATTGACAAAATCTCTTGTGACATCGTATCCTTGCAGAACGGATCCCTCAATAGCAAGTTCAGTGGTGGTTTCGTGGAGTGCGGAGTAGAGGATTTTGACATGTTCAGAACAACAATCATCGTAGTTTGATTCCCATCTGAAACAAATCATTTGAATCATTCCTAACTCCTACGAAGCGCATAATATGTATCAAGTTAGTACACCACCTCTCAAGTAAATGTACAAAGTTTGTTAGTTCTTCAATAGAGCCGAAATCGTCGAATAAATCATCAAGAAGCGATGCAAGGATTGAATTCTTTGCCGACGACATGCGAGCAACAGACATTTGAGGAGTGTAAAGTGCAGCTGCAGCTGAGAAGCAGCAATTCATCATCTGTGGTTTGACAAAGAAGCTCAGTTGATCCAATTTCTTCTCTCTACACCACCTGCTCAAGATAAAAGCAAAAGGTTAATCTTCAAACCTCATTAACTGACATTTATTGTATTATTAGTGTCAAATAAGAAAATAAAAATTTACCCTTCAAATTTGTTGAATTCATCCAGAAACATAGATTGACAAGCATTGAAGTCGCTGACCGCTAGTTGGAGCAGATCGCTTGTATCAATGTTCCCATACCTTTGGCATTGTTGAACATATATTAGAATCCAGAATGTAACAATATGCATTTTTGGAATATTAACTTATTTTTATGTAGTTCTTAAACCTTTTTCTCGTAGCACTTACATGTAAGAGTATTTTTGCGATAAAGCGTTGCTTTTGTTGAAACTTTCAATGTTCTGTTTGTGCTCCAAAGAGTCCAATTGGACATGAACTGGAAAGTTGAGGGCATGTTTCACCTGAATATAGCTCAATCAGAAGACCCCCAGAAAAATTAAAATTTAAAATTTTGAATATGAATCAATTCATGGGGGAATTTCATGCATGCCCTTCAAATAAGTTCCAATTTCACCAATACCGTTCAATTAGATAGTCTTTCTTGTATATCATTTGATCATAAGTAACCTTTCACATATACTCTTCTATTAACTTTGCAACATAGAATTGGGTAAAATTCTTTTAGTAAGTGAATTCCAAACTTGTTCTTGTTTGTTATTTTAATCTTAAATATATATTTAATCATATAGGAAAATAATAAAGAAGAAAATTTTGTATGGGTATTCTTGTAAGAGTTAGCAAAGATTCGAAGTTAGATTCATTGTTCTTTTTTTCTCACATTTCATTTTAGCATTTTTGTTTTTTTATTTATATTTGTTGTTTATACGAAGAAACATGTGTAAACACGTAATTTCAAGTATCCAGAAGTAAGAAAATGACATATGTGAAAGAAGACTTGAAATTAAAGGGTATTAGTGAAATTAGAGTTGAATTTTAAGGGTATAGGTGATGGTCACTTTAATTGGAGGGTATGGATGATATTGGATCATGTTTAGAGAGTATGCATGAAATTTGCCCATTATAATTTTACCTCTAGAATTTGGACTTTTTCGTTCTCGTCGGACGTTTCTATACTAGATGCGTATTGTTTCAGAAGGCTTCTTGACCAAGCGTTTAATTTTTCTAAAACTATGTCATCCATAGATATTTTGATTTCTGAAGCTTTGAATAACTCCAACACAACTTTCACTCTCTCAAAGCTTCTCATCATTGAGCCGTCATGAAATTTATCTTCATCCAAGAGGGCAAAAACTTCTGCAGATATTAGCAAAACAGAAAATTATAATGAAAACATGCCAACAAATAAAATGGAAAATTTTCTAGAAGAATATTAGGCTAAAAACTACCTGAAGAAACATCATATGAATGCATACGAAGAAGTCTAAATGCGATTGCAAACTTCTCAAGCTCCGAATTGATTAGATTTTTATCAACTTCCATCCACCACCTGTAGAGTTTTAAATGAGATTTTTATCATAAGAAGAATTTAACTGGAAAAAAAGAGACTTTTTTAATGATTTTAAAAGGATTTCTTTTCCTTATGTAATTACCTGAATGCAGATTCCATAATATCATCGATTTGTTCTGAAAAATAACGACCAATTCCAAGATTCTCCAAAAGATCAACCGTGCAAAGATTTAAATATACATCTGAAGGATTTGCATCTGAAAAATGAGAAATGAATCAAAGTCAGAAATGTTTCAGTTGTTACTTGAATCTACTGAGATTCACCATGTTCAGCAATAAACAAATGAAACTTCTAATGCTCGATATAAAATAAAATAATCATATCTTGCAATGAAGGATTAACACATTAGTCATGATTCTAGTTACCATCCATTTTATTCTGTACAATGTTTAAGTCTTAACAACAATCTGTACTGTTATTACAAGAGGAAGGATGCATAAAAATATCACCATTTATTTTCTCAAATCATCTTAGTATACAATTTGATAGTTGTTATACTACTTTAATTCAGCTTGCAGGTTCGCATTCGTACATTCATCTGTTTGAAAGATAATTATGTAGACAGAATATACACATAAAGAAGTAGAAAGATGAGTTCAAATATTTATGCTTTTACCATCATTCTCAAACTTATGTGATGATGGTGTGAAGTCATGCTTTGGAATGGCCCCCTCCATAATTTTGTTCAGGCCTTGAGGAACCTGTAAAATATAATGAAAATTTAAAAGCCACTCCAATTAGCTAAATCTTCAAGCTCTATATTCAGATAGATGTTGAAGAAGAGAGCAATTAACCATGAGATTTTTTTACCAAGAGAGTCCCATTGACCGTTGATTTCTTCCCAGACTTTGCTCCCACTTCTAAACAAGCGACTATTCAATAAAAAATATCGTTAGTCATGTAATAATGTAACGTATGTATTTGCATAATTACAAGATTGTAATTTGGGTACATATTTTACGAGAAATATGTTCATAGGAATGATATATCCCATGGTCCAATTAAGCTAGAAAAATGGGATTTTTTCGTAGGTGCACCTTGAAAAGAACGAATTTACTTGTGAGCGTGCACTTGTGTTTTAGGAAATGTGTAATTTGTATTTTTTTTACTTGCATTGACGTACACCGTCAATGAGACGTATTGTGTCACTTAACCCGTTAGAAAATTTGCAAAAAACAAATCATAAAATAAATATACCATTAATGTTAAATAAAAATGATAAAAAACACAAAAATAAAAATGGAAAAGGGCACAATAAAAAATAAATAAAGGGGAAGATAATCTAATTATTTACCCTATAATACCTATCTACAAAAAACTAATATAAAAAGATAGGGATATATAAGTGTACCAGATGAATAAGTGGGTATTGTGTTCTAAGATTCTAAAAAAAGGTATTTGAACCATCTATATGGGGTTTAGAATGAAAATATCCATATATTAATCACATGTCTGGAGCCACCAAGTTTGAACTGGTAACGAGGATTTTCAGTCCTCTACCCTACCAATTGGGTTATCCCAACTACTTTTTGCACATAATTCTACTACTGTATAGGACTCATGTTTACATCAATTAAAAGAACTAATAAGATGAAAATCTTACCTAGTCCCTGGAATAAAACAATCATTAGAAAGTCGAATAAATTTTCATTGGGATTCCTTCACTTCCTCAAGGTGAAGGCCTTATTAGTATCACTCGAACAAGTAGGAATGATTTCTCGGTTCGGTTTTCGCACCGTTAAACTGAATTATGACTTTTCCTATACCCAGGAAAAGGGTTAGGCTGGCCCGACAGCCACCACCGTGACATTGAAAGCCACCACCACAACAACCACCTCAGTACGGCCAACCACCACCATCTCAACAAGCCTCACCACCAATCCACCACACTTCCGACAACAGCCATCCCAACCGCCCTCACCGCCACTGCACTATGAGCAACCACCACCATCATATTGTCCATTGCCTCCATGACACTGTAAACCACCCTCTTGACAACCACACTCGTCAGAAAGGTGGAGGTTTGGATTTGGGTTTTTGTGTTTTACTTTTTTTAATTTTTTTTAAATTTAGCATTTAGGTATGTTTATTTTCGGATGTGTTTTTTTTTGCAAATATTCTAACGGAAAAAGTGGAAGAATTGGTTCCACTGACGGCGCAGGCGCATGCAAGTAAAGGAAAAAAAGTCTAAATTGAGTACTTCCGGAATCACAGGGGTATGCATGTAAAATCATTCTTTTCAAGGTACGCCCAAGCAAAAAACTCCCAAAAATAATTGTACACCTAATTAAGTATATATTATTGTCATTTGTACGACAATAATACTCAATTAAGGAGGAAGGTGACTCCATGGCCACAGTATTCTACGCAATGATGTAGACTAGGAAGTCGCACAACACAATCTGACATCTTGAGATCATGACACCATTGGAGTGCGGAGGAGTGGATTCAGAGACACATTACGAGACTAGTCATCAAAGCCTCCACCTAGCTCCATCCCATTTATACTTACGAGTCCTTATACACGGCCGCGCGCGTCCCAGACGCGACTGACGTGGTCAGTTGAGTCAGCAATCCAGTCAGCAGATAAATTCATTTAATAACATGTTGGTGTCAGATGCAACCTTTAATTTCCCAATGCAACATTACTTTCTCACTGCAACGTTTGGTTTCCCCATGCAACTTTTACTTTTCTTACTGCAACGTTTGGTTTCCCCATGCAACTTTTACTTTTCCCAACGCAACTTTTGGTTTTCCCAAACCACAACTTAAAAAAGGCAAAACATGTTCCTTTTTAACATCTACGTATATCCTTTTTAAGTTTGCGATTCACCTTTTTAACTGTGAGTTATATCTTTTTAAGTGATGTTTGTTCCTTTTTAAGAATTGTTTGTTCTTTTTTATTTTTGAGGTTCTCCTTTTTAACTGTGAGTTGTACCTTTTTATGTGTAGTCTGTTCCTTTTTAAGTGAGGCTTATTCCTTTTTATATTTGAGGTTCTCCTTTCTCACTGCAATGTTTGGTTTCCCAATGCAACTTTTACTTTTCCCAACGCAACTTTTGGTTTCCCCAAACAACAACTTCAAAATGCAAAACATATTCCTTTTTAATATCTACGTCTATCCTTTTTAAGTTTGCGGTTCACCTTTTTAACTGTGAGTTGTACTTTTTTAAGTGATGTATGTTCATTTTTAAGAATTGATTGTTCCTTTTTAAGTTTGAGGTTTTCCTTTTTAACTGTGAGTTGTACCTTTTTAAGTGTAGTCTTTTCCTTGTTAAGTGAGTGTACATTTTTAAGTGTGAACTTTTCATTTTTAGTGTTTTTTGTTCCTTTTTAAGTTTGTGGTTCTCCTTTTTAACTGTGAGTTGTACCCTTTTAAGTGATGTCTGTTCATTTTTAAGAATTGATTGTTCCTTTTTATGTTTGAGGTTCTCCTTTTTAACTTTGACTTGTACATTTTTAAGTGTAATATGTTCCTTTTTAAGTGATGCTTGTTCCTTTTTATATTTGATGTTCTCCTTTTTAACTGTGACTTGTACCTTTTTAAGTGTGATTTTTTCCTTTTTAAGTGAGGTTTGTTCCTTTTTAATTGTGAGTTGTACCTTTTTTAAGTGTATTATGTTCATTTTTAAGTGGGTGTACCTTTTTAAGTGTGAAGTTTTTCTTTTTGATTTTTGTTTCGTCCTTTTTAAGATATGTTGTTCCTTTTTAGGTACTACTTCATCCTTTTTAAGTTCCTATTTTTCCTTTTTAAGTATTGCTTCATCCTTTTTAATTTTCTGTTGTTCCTTTTTAAGTTGATGTTTTTCCTTTTTAATTTTCTGTTTTTCCTTTTTAATTTTCTGTTGTTCTTTTTTAAGTTATGTTTGTTCTTTTTTAAGTTGTTGTTTTTCCTTTTTAACAAAACCAAAAACTTTAAATCAATCACAAAGAAACAAACTTTTCCTCAAAAACTCAACACAAAAAAACTCAAATCAGCTACAAAGAACCACACTTCCAAAAAAAATCAAGATCAATCAATTATAGAACAAAACCAAAAACTCAAATCAGCCACGAAAACCACTTTCCCAAAAAACCACCACACAAAAAACTCAAATCAGTCACAAAAAATCACATTCCTCCTCATCCGTGAAAACTCAACACAAAAAAACTCAAATCAGCTACAAAAAACCACGTTTCCGAAAAATTCAAGACCAATCCATCACATAACAAAACCCCAAACTTCAAATCAGCCACGAAAACCAAACTTTCCCCCAAAAATATCATACAAAAAACTAAAATCAGCTACAAAAAATCACATTCCTCCTCCTCCTCGCCTCGAGAAAGACTACAACGCCGACCATTTCCTCCTCTTCCTCGCCGATCAACTACATCGTGACGTCCTTACCAACGACGTCGGCGTCCCAACCTCCTTAAGACTCACTCCCGCGTCATCTCCCCAGCATCCCTCTTACCGATCTCGTCTTCCATCGGGAGAAAATGATGGAGAATATAAGGTTTGGGGGGATAATGGAATGTTTTGAGAATATATGTACGTTGGAAACCAAAGGTCACATAGTTCCGCGTGCGCGTGATGTGACACAAAATAAATAAATAATATGTGATTTAATTAATCTTTGGTTTTTGCTGACTGGATTGTCCACGTCAGACGGCGTCTCGGACGCACCGCGGCCATAAAACATTTTCCTATACTTATACCATTATCATTCTCGATCGACTTCTTGAATTTGTGCACTTTGAAATGAAAAGAAATACATGAAATTTTAACTTCATAAACATAATATAACTTGGTTCATTTTTTGTCATCCTTTTAAACAAAGGGATTGAGCAAATGACACTCCAAAGTGTGCATATGTATGAACTAATAAGATCAACTTTCAAATTATGAGGTCGTGCCGGAGTAGTTATCGGGCACGAGTAGAATGATGGTGTCTCTTCCCGCGCATGTTTGAACTATAACGACCACGAGAGCATAATCTTATTTTTCAAAAAAAAAAAGAAGCTTAGCAATTATTATTAGTGGTTTTGCCTTTTATATTATTCGTATCATACACATTCAAGATTTATTTTGGAAAAAAACGTAACTTTAAACATATATATATATATATTCACATATATGTTTTTCTAACACGGATATGATTGGAATCGAATGATGTGGAACTTATTAGAAGTTAATTGTTGGTAATATTTACCTGTTGATAAAGAAGATAACCTTCTGCTAGAAGAAGATTGCAAGAAGATATTGAGGGGTAGTAGAGAGGAGGAAGCCATGCTTGCATGCATATAGATATGGTAGTGGAAGATGAGTGGATTCTTAGTGTGTTTATATATTGAAGTTGTGGTGTGTTTGGTGAGGTCTAACATATGACTTTGTTTTACTGTAGTTGCAGTCATCGGCCGGCAACGACTTTTTGGTCTTAAAGTCAATATTTGATATGACACTCGGAGGGGAAGGAAGTAATCAAGTTGTCTTTTTTTTCCTGATAACCCAATAATTTAATGGGATACCAGAATCACCCGATTAACTTACAACCCAAACCGACAAACGGCAAAACCCAATTACCCGTCCCAAATCAAAATCACCAAATTCGCATTTGCAAAATCCCTAACCCTAACCTTTGTTCAACCTCACTTCCGCTCCCCTCGGCCTCTCTGGTTCGACTGTCGCCGCTCCTCCAAGTCCAACGCCGCTCCTCTCGGGTTCGACTCCATGGTTACCATAATGCTTTACTATTTGGAAGTAGATGGTTAGGTTGTGGATCATGTTTATTTTGCTTGATTTCGTTCAAGTTTATATGTCCAACTTGATGAAGGGATCTTCTCAAGTTCATTACGTTAATTTGAATGTGTTATTTTAACAAAATTTAAACTTTGAAGTACAGAATATTCATGTAAAAACAGAACCAGGTTGTTCAAGGACTGAGTGCTATTTAGTAAACAGAACAACCCGGTTCCAGTTCGTGATCCATATCCAGCCATAGTCATTTCTGAGTTCTGACCCAGTAGAACCATATATGCGTCCAGTCCAGATTCTCGTGAGCGTAATCGGGATGTCGTAGTTTATCCAGTAGTTCAAGTAGCATATCCGGGATGTAGACATGTAGTGTATACTCTCTTATAGTCTTACTTCAATAATTAGTTTTTGGGAATGAGTTCAGGATTTGTATGGGTTACCTCAATTGTTCTTACTGCTGGTATGCTTAACCTCAATAAAATAAACTTATATTTATGGTTGTACATTTGTATTCAAATTCAGAGTTCTACTATTTAGCTTGTTCTAATATGTCATAGTAGTTGTATTTAGTTTATTTCATTTATTTACTTTTATATTTTTTTCAATAGGTAAGCACTCTTAATATAATTGAGAGTTTACTTTCTTTAAGAGATTAGGCATCCAATGGGACAGTTTAATTAAATAGATCGTGTACTTTGCCTAATTGCTTATTATTCTTCAACTTTGCCTAACTTTATAGAAATGTAATCAATTTTCTGTATTTTTAATTGTACATCAGATTTTGATCGAATCTCCCTTTATACTACAGCAGTCCTCAGTGTTGATTATACACACTATATGATATAGTTGACTTGATAATGTGAATTTTCCCCTTTCCAAACAACCAGTATACAACCTAGCTATTTTCGTAAGAATGAGATTGTTTGACAACCTTTACTTAAAATGCTTGAATTTTCAATAGTTGTATGGTTCAACTTGTAGGAAATGTGGGAGCACCTATACCCACAGGGCCATCACCACTACATCAAGAGTCAAAGGTACTTTAGTTATTTTCATTTGTTGATTTGAAAATATTCATTGATGCTCGTCTCTTGTTTATATTGTTAGATCCTTCATCAACTAATGCAGGCAAAAGGTAGAGGTTAGAGATTAACTTATGGAGCTACATGCAAGACATGAAAAAACAAAGTTGAAATTAGAAGGAGTTGGACTGTTGGAGCCCTGTAGGGTTGAACTTGAAGACTTTTGTTATATTTTTCGCATGTATTAGATAATTGATTATTGTGAAACTATTTATTTGAAGTTTAAACATGAAAAAAACTAGTATTATGTGCTCTACTAGTTAGGTTTATTTGGTATTTTACGAAAACTCCATAATTTTTGTGTCCATTCATGTACACCTAATTATCGTGTATGTTGGTACTTATCTTGTATACATATACTATTCGTGTCCATTCGTGTATCGTGTTACACGACATGGTAAGATTCGTATACATATCGTGTCGTGTATACACGATAATAATCGTGTCCGGGTTCATGTACACTATTTCTTATTGTGTCGTGTTCGTGTATACTTAATACATGTTAACATCAAATCATACCTGACACGATAAGACGTACACTACACGATTGGCAGGTCTACTCCAAACCCCTTCCGTTGACCACCAACTTCTGTTCTCTGGATCTTTTCATCTCCAAAATGTGAGTTTTCAAAATGTTTGGTTATTTTAGCACCATTGTTGGGAAAAGAAATTACCTAACTTGGCCAAAATAAATAATAATTAAATAATATTTCATTGCCGGCACGGCTCATGTCACAGGTCTATTTTAACTGTTTGAAAAGTGTGATCAAAATATAACCGTCTTAATTTTGATAATTGTTCCGTTTGAATTAACAATAAAAAATCTAGTATTTCGAAATACAATATTTATATAACAATATAGGTGTGTATTCGTAGAACATGAGAAAATAAGAATTATGATGATTTTTTTAAATTTTATATTTATTTTCTAAGATATCTCAATTTAAAACAATACATCATATCTCTTAATTATATTCAATACACAATAGTAGTAGGTACGGTTAAACTAATAAAAAATAACATAAACAAAGCCAAACAGTTCGCGGGACTCACCGCACAGATCGGGTCTGAATGAAGTGGGAAATTGTTTTTTTAACCCACGATCCTCTCAAAGAGGACCGTTGCTGGTTCTTTAAGCAAGAAGGGTTCAAACTTGGATCATAATAATTTTACTGGTCACATGTATACACATTTGTTGTCCAAAGTGAATATTTGTGAGTCCATATTCCAGTTTGAAAGGAATGTACTTACCTAAACACAATAACTAATCAAACAAGCACACTTGCACCGCTGCAATAAGAACCTTCTATGCCAAAGGTTACATATCCAATCCCTACGAGTGAGATTAGCTGATGTGTACGTTTTAATTAACCGCAAGTGCACGGCCGCGTTGAAACAGTGTCAAATATGAGTCTAGAGTTGTAAGCGGGGCGGGTTTTCGTCCCACCGCTACCCGCCCTGCCAAAGTTAAGCGGGTAGGCGGGGCGGGGCGGGGTCAAAAAAAATTCGCTACCCGCCCCGCGTAAGGATGGAGTAGGCTATGCGGGGCGAGTTGGCGGGTTTGGCGGGTTTAATCTTTTTATTAAAGCTAAATACAAAAATCAATTTATTTTCTTTAATATTATCTATTTTAATCAAAGTTAAGTACAAAAATGAAGGAAAAAATCAATCAATGTATGTTTTTAAAGCTATATATAAAAAAATTAAAGCTAAATACAAACTAAATCATAACTAAATACAAAAAAATCAAAAACATGTAAGGCTTATGCAGGTTGCAGGTTATGCGGGGCGGGTTGGGAGAAAACCGCAACCCGCCCCGCTTATTATGCGGGTTGTGCGGGTGGCGGGTTGGCGGTTAGCAATTTTTTGTCCGCAACCCGCGTTAGGCGGGGCGGGGCGGGTTGCGGGTAAATTTCAACCCATTTACAACCCTATATGGGTCGATCCACAGGGAGGTTGTCGACTTTAGTTAGTTCGAAGGCGTGTGAGAAACAAATGAGAGAAAGAGTTTGGTTACATTACACTAGACTAGGAATGAACAATCAATAAAACTAAACACCATGGAGTGAAAGTGTGTAGGTATGTGTGTGAGTGAGTATTCTCTTCGATTAGAAACAAGTGTAGGTTGTGTGACATACAAGTACAAGCTAGTGTAGAATCTAAGTGTAGGATACACAACACTACATGACAAACCATGAACATGCATATCTCACATAAAGTTTATGTTGATTTTAGATTCTCAAGCGTGCAATAAGTACCTAGTGTGGTCATTAAAACATCAATCAATCCTACATACAACCTAAATCATTCATGTAAATGTGCATCAAACATGGATCCATACATCGCAAGTCATTCCCATCAAATCATATCAAGTAACAAGATAAACTCTAAAGCTAGCATGAGATAAGTACCTAGTGTGGACATTATCTCATCTAATACAAGTTTAATCATGCTACAAGTATATATCTATATTAAGCATATGAAATGACAGAAATAGAAGCACCCAAAAACATCACATATTCTACATTATCTCCACCCCAAATGGTGATGGAACTACTCACTAGTCGCTAAGAAAGGAAAACAAAATGAAATTAAACTAAACATGCAAGAATTGAAAGAGACAATATAAAACTAACAAAACATCTTTTATTGCTCACTCAATTACAAGTAGTCTCTCTCCACCAGAGTTTTGCTTCAAGACTTTACTCCTAGTAGAGATGATGACAACCAAGAGAGGAGATTGATACAAATGAGGAGGAAAAGTTCTATTTATAGCCATAGAAAAAGGTAATCCGGAACAATCCCCCGGTATGAGACTAAGCGCATACCAAATATAGCATAAAACACCTTAATACACATCTGGTAGAAGACGGGTCGGATCCAGAGACAAATGGACCGCCAATTGGCGGTCTGGATCTCTTGGATCCGTCCCAGTTTTGTCCGACTAGTTTGTAGCTTTGTTTCTTCTCCTAGCGTGCACCCTAATCGGTTGTGGGAGTTGCGACCCGAATCCAATTACCAAAATACTCCTCATGATGGTGTGAAGTGTTTGATTTTGCTAATTAGTCATTTGGGCTTACATCTGGGTACTTCCCTCTTGCATCTCAGTCTTCAAGTCTTGCAACTTAGTCATTTTTCTTGGCGCTTAGGTTCTTTTATGCATCTTCTATTCAAACTTGTTTATTCCTGAAACTCAAACATAAAACTCATTACGTAACATTATTTAGGTTCAAGATAATGGATATAAGATACAAATGAATGCACGAAATGATGTTAATCATTGGCCAATGAAAATATTTGAAACAATAATATAAAACTTTCATTCTCGTTGCAAAAATAAAATAAAAATTACAACAGGTTGTAAGCAAAAGTTGCAAAACACATTCGTCAAGCATGTTATGGGTGCAACCAAACCTCGCCATGACACAATGAGCAATTCATAATATCAATAAATTACCTCATTAGTTATGTAGTCAAATTGCATAAGTTATCAAAAACTGATATAATTCATAATATATTATGTATATCTTATCTTATAACTATGTGCTCAAGAGTACGTGAAGATGACACACAAATTTCTAAGACTTCTAATTTAATATTTATTTGAGTTTTAAGTTTTACGTACACTTAGATGCACAAAAGAGAACTTCTCGATATTCAGACGACCAAACACTCAATTGTTGATCGCTAAGTCCTTAGAGCTTTTGTTGGATACTTCGGGGTTGTGATAATCCTGGACTCTTCTCAGATCGTGTACGAATCACTTTCCGAACAAGATTATTCGACCCTTTTACACTGCCCGGGTTGCACGAATACCTTGCTGGGATAATCCTGAGAAGGAACAATCTCGTTCAGGCAATATGAACTTCGATCAGAAAGGTAGAGAAAGAGTATGAATTTTTCGTATGTTTGTTTTGAGTACCGAATTTCTCTTATAAAGCAGAATGATGGTTGGGCGGTTACACAATCACCTTTTGGGTTGGTATTATCCACTCAAACGGAAATACATAAAATCAAATGAAAATTAATATGGAATTTCCGAAGAGCTTTCGGGATCCCAGCCAGGGGCTCTGCCCCTTGGACCCCGCAGGGGCTCCGCCCCTCGACCCCGCGAGGGGGCGCAGCCCCCTCGACCCCTGCTTCATATTCGTGGTCGATAAACCGTTAGCTCAACAAGCGTGCACTCCGCACTACCCAAACTCGTTTCCGAGCCTAACAATAAATCGCATCGGTCTCAAGTAAATCACATTACGACTAAAATGAATCGATGACACTAAAATCACCAACAGCTTTTAGCTCAAATTCAGTATTTGTATGTTCGTCGTACTGCCGATCAACTGAACTTGGTTTCAATGTCTATCCAAATCTTTTATGCTCAACAGTAGGGTTGTAAATGGGAAAGATTTTACCCACAAATCGCTCCGATTAATGAGGATAGCGGACAAAAAATCATTATCCACCAACCCGTCAACCCACCAACCCGCATAACCAAAAGCCTAATAAGCGGGACGGGTTGCGGTTGTCTCGCAACCCGCCCCGCATAACCCGCAATCCGCCTAAATCAAATATGTTATTAATTTTTTAAATTCCAAAATCATTTTAGTGTTTCAGTTTTACCCATAATCATTAAGTCACCGTATCAAGTCACTACTCAACACTCACCAAACATCCAATTTTCTACTCACCAAACGTTCAATTTTCCAAAAATACAATAAGTGATTAATATTTCTCAAGTTTTGATTTTTTTTATTTTTCTTAAGAAAAATCTAAAAAATCAAAAAAAATCCGCATAACCCACCCGCCTAGTCCAACCTTAGGCGGGGCGGGTAACAATTTCTTTATTTTTGACCCGCCCCACATACCCGCATAACTTAGGCATGACGAGTAGCGGTGGGACAAAAACTCTCCCCCTCTCGCTTACACCCCTACTCAACGGACAACAGATACGGACGACGCTACACTGTTGGTCAACTGATTCTCCCTTTGACTTAGACAAAAATTGAAATTCCATTTGAATATCTAATCTTCTCTCGGACGACCGTTTCTTTACTATTCTCAACTTGTAATGGCAAACCACATGTATAACCGTTCAGACACTTCT
Organism: Triglochin maritima; assembly: GCA_963682175.1. Lineage (NCBI taxonomy): Eukaryota > Viridiplantae > Streptophyta > Magnoliopsida > Alismatales > Juncaginaceae > Triglochin > Triglochin maritima. The sequence goes on from OY821772.1 coordinate 34,314,435, forward strand.
CAACGTATATATAAATAGTCGTTAATGGAAGTAATCACACTTGTTGATCCGGATGTCCACTTGGTCACCAGACGGTCGTCTATGTTCAAAAGGTCTCAAGCCGCTCCTTATTGATTTCTAAACAAGAAAGATTGATTTGATCCATCACAAGAAAGAATTAGAAATACTTTTGATTATGAACATCTCATGATTGTGATGGATCACTTCTTTATCGACCACCCGACAAGCTTGATTTTTTTACCACGACCAACGCCTACATAAGACGTTATAAGTCATTCAATATGGCAAACGGATTATCCCAGGTTTTGTGATTTGTCGACACTCAACTACTTCAACTTCCTCCGAACGACTATATTGAGCTTGAAATCTATAAATACCCCTGTAAAATAGTTTAACCACTACCAAGAAACATTCAATTAGTGTTGACTTTTTTTCTCTCAATTAGTTCTCAAGCTCTTTTACTCTCAATAACTCCTCACTTCATTCAATTCCGCTTTAAGCCTCATTCATATCTCCTAGGGTTGTTTGATCTCAACCTGTAACGAGATCATTATTCAACTCTTGAGTAGGGCTCAACAGTAGAGTGTGACTCGCATAGTGGAGTAAATCACGATGGTGATCTTACCTCTATAAATCGACGGTGTCTTCTCATGGTTTGCAAATTTCTAACTCATTAGTTTTATTCTACATTTAGTGGCATAATTAGTGCATAAATCTATTCATCTCCCATCCTGACCTCTATGTTAGCCACAATCCGCTTACACAAACCATTATAAACAACATAAAACCTGCACAGAAAGAAGCTCAACAATAACATCGCTTACCAGTGGGAGCATCGCTAAATGAAGGTTGAAAATTTCTAAGTCCACGAACTCGACGTTCGGGATGTCGAGTTTTATGAACCCAATCTTTGTAAACACGACATAAAGTCACCGTTTTCATTTGTAAAAAACTTGACATTTTAGATATCAAGTTTTTTAACACTAGAATACTAGACCTGCAATTGTCACATGTTGTGACGTGGTGGCAACATGTCTAACATGAGAAATACTTTTTTGGAAGTATACTATAATAATAATAAAAATTAAAATATTATTTCAAAAAATCTTCCTAAAGGGAAACTACAAAAAGGACCTCAAGCATCTACGACCAGAGACCAACGGTTGGTACTTTTTTCCATCCTCCCATCCGATGTAAAATTTTCATTCTCTTTACATCGACCTTTAACACTGCAAACATAAAGTACGTTCTCACAAAAATAGCCTCGAAGTGAAATAATCTCCCTCAACAAGTTTCCTATAATGATCACAAGATAGGCTTCCATACCCAAAGCTGTGGATCATTAGGTTATGACTTTGTTTAGCTTAAAAGTCGTACATACGTTTTCCGCATAATCATGAATTAATATGAGTGTCTACCGGTAGAACATGAGAAGATAAGAATTATAGTGATTTTTTTAAAAATTTTATTATTATTATTTTTTCTAAGATATCTCTATTTAAAATAATACAATCATCTCTCTTAATTATATTTAATACAAAACAAGAGTAACTCGTACTACTGTTAAAAAAACAAAAATAAAATAATTAACACGATCCTTACGTTCAACTGCATAGATCATTTGCCTGCAGGGATATAAAAAAAATTAGACGATATGCTCACGAGTCACGATCGTCAAAAAAGACACAGTTGTTGGTGCTCTTAGCCTATTGTTTCAAGGTTTGACATACTGAATACGTTAAATCCACTGCCAAATGAAATTAACCAACATGTAAATACAAGTTCATTCCATGACAAGTGACAGAATAGTACGGAAGTGGTAAGTTATATTTTTTGCTCATGTATATACATAGTTTGTTGGACATATTTCTTCTCTCTTGCCATGTGGATAGGTAGAAATAAAGCAAGCTATCAATTTATACCAAATATTAGCAAGAAGGTAGTGGTGGTAGTGGCACCGCTCCACGAATCACTTGACCTCCTTAGCAATCTTTTCAGGAATTTATTTACCAATTGAACTAGACCAAGTTGCGCAAATTAATCACGCCGACGAATAGCTAGACGATATCCAAAATAATTCTCGATTCATCTGGCTAAATGCTGCACTACATGGGCGAGTTTAACAAAAGGAATTGGTGTAATATTTCAATTTCAAATTTGGAATTGGAAAAGCTAAATCCTGTGGTGAACACGTTATGACGATCAGATATCGAGGGGTTTATTGATAAGAGAATTCACAGCACCTACAAACTCTTCGGAAGATCTATACCCATCACTCTTCATATATACCATACTTAGTAGCTTGGTCTGGTTCCAAACAAGATCCTTGCATGCTCTTGGAACTATGCTACCTTCTTTTTGCAACACGAGCTTAAGGAGCTCAGCTCTTTCTCTGTCAATCATTCTCCAAACCTCGTCTTTCGCTTCTTCCTCGGAAAGTTCACCATTTGCTTCAATCATCTTTAGTGACACACTATTCAGCTTCCCATTCACTTTCTCTCTCTGCATGATAGGGAAAATAGAAACTTGTGCATCACATAAGGTTCTACTAGAACAAATGGCTTAAGTTATCGTTAAGGAAGATTTATTACCTCAAAACCTTGGATGTCATTAAGCAGACGCCCAACAGTGCTCATTCTTCTGAATAGATTGTGAAATTCAGGACTCTCAACAATCTGACATGGAAGCTTTGGACCAACAAGGTACTCTGTTAACATAATAATAGGTCCTAAAGCAAATGATACAAATCCATTCTCAATGTATTCATCCAAACTTGGCACCACTTTCTCCCTTGTCCACTTTGCCTCCTTCATCATGGCATTAATGAAATCAATCCACTGCCAAATGAAATTAACCAACATGTAAATACAAGTTCATTCAACGACAAGTGATAGAATACTACTGAAGTGGATCGTGTCGTTGGGTGTACCAAGAGTGGAATAGATACCATGTGGATACTAATTTTATCCATTTCAATATTTTATTTTATAAAGCACGGATATTTTAGATGATACCAAGTTTTCTGATCAATATTTCCTAAATTTTGAAGTTTAAAACAAAGTTAAAGATCTTACTAAATTGACAAAATCTCTTGTGACATCGTATCCTTGCAGAACGGATCCCTCAATAGCAAGTTCAGTGGTGGTTTCGTGGAGTGCGGAGTAGAGGATTTTGACATGTTCAGAACAACAATCATCGTAGTTTGATTCCCATCTGAAACAAATCATTTGAATCATTCCTAACTCCTACGAAGCGCATAATATGTATCAAGTTAGTACACCACCTCTCAAGTAAATGTACAAAGTTTGTTAGTTCTTCAATAGAGCCGAAATCGTCGAATAAATCATCAAGAAGCGATGCAAGGATTGAATTCTTTGCCGACGACATGCGAGCAACAGACATTTGAGGAGTGTAAAGTGCAGCTGCAGCTGAGAAGCAGCAATTCATCATCTGTGGTTTGACAAAGAAGCTCAGTTGATCCAATTTCTTCTCTCTACACCACCTGCTCAAGATAAAAGCAAAAGGTTAATCTTCAAACCTCATTAACTGACATTTATTGTATTATTAGTGTCAAATAAGAAAATAAAAATTTACCCTTCAAATTTGTTGAATTCATCCAGAAACATAGATTGACAAGCATTGAAGTCGCTGACCGCTAGTTGGAGCAGATCGCTTGTATCAATGTTCCCATACCTTTGGCATTGTTGAACATATATTAGAATCCAGAATGTAACAATATGCATTTTTGGAATATTAACTTATTTTTATGTAGTTCTTAAACCTTTTTCTCGTAGCACTTACATGTAAGAGTATTTTTGCGATAAAGCGTTGCTTTTGTTGAAACTTTCAATGTTCTGTTTGTGCTCCAAAGAGTCCAATTGGACATGAACTGGAAAGTTGAGGGCATGTTTCACCTGAATATAGCTCAATCAGAAGACCCCCAGAAAAATTAAAATTTAAAATTTTGAATATGAATCAATTCATGGGGGAATTTCATGCATGCCCTTCAAATAAGTTCCAATTTCACCAATACCGTTCAATTAGATAGTCTTTCTTGTATATCATTTGATCATAAGTAACCTTTCACATATACTCTTCTATTAACTTTGCAACATAGAATTGGGTAAAATTCTTTTAGTAAGTGAATTCCAAACTTGTTCTTGTTTGTTATTTTAATCTTAAATATATATTTAATCATATAGGAAAATAATAAAGAAGAAAATTTTGTATGGGTATTCTTGTAAGAGTTAGCAAAGATTCGAAGTTAGATTCATTGTTCTTTTTTTCTCACATTTCATTTTAGCATTTTTGTTTTTTTATTTATATTTGTTGTTTATACGAAGAAACATGTGTAAACACGTAATTTCAAGTATCCAGAAGTAAGAAAATGACATATGTGAAAGAAGACTTGAAATTAAAGGGTATTAGTGAAATTAGAGTTGAATTTTAAGGGTATAGGTGATGGTCACTTTAATTGGAGGGTATGGATGATATTGGATCATGTTTAGAGAGTATGCATGAAATTTGCCCATTATAATTTTACCTCTAGAATTTGGACTTTTTCGTTCTCGTCGGACGTTTCTATACTAGATGCGTATTGTTTCAGAAGGCTTCTTGACCAAGCGTTTAATTTTTCTAAAACTATGTCATCCATAGATATTTTGATTTCTGAAGCTTTGAATAACTCCAACACAACTTTCACTCTCTCAAAGCTTCTCATCATTGAGCCGTCATGAAATTTATCTTCATCCAAGAGGGCAAAAACTTCTGCAGATATTAGCAAAACAGAAAATTATAATGAAAACATGCCAACAAATAAAATGGAAAATTTTCTAGAAGAATATTAGGCTAAAAACTACCTGAAGAAACATCATATGAATGCATACGAAGAAGTCTAAATGCGATTGCAAACTTCTCAAGCTCCGAATTGATTAGATTTTTATCAACTTCCATCCACCACCTGTAGAGTTTTAAATGAGATTTTTATCATAAGAAGAATTTAACTGGAAAAAAAGAGACTTTTTTAATGATTTTAAAAGGATTTCTTTTCCTTATGTAATTACCTGAATGCAGATTCCATAATATCATCGATTTGTTCTGAAAAATAACGACCAATTCCAAGATTCTCCAAAAGATCAACCGTGCAAAGATTTAAATATACATCTGAAGGATTTGCATCTGAAAAATGAGAAATGAATCAAAGTCAGAAATGTTTCAGTTGTTACTTGAATCTACTGAGATTCACCATGTTCAGCAATAAACAAATGAAACTTCTAATGCTCGATATAAAATAAAATAATCATATCTTGCAATGAAGGATTAACACATTAGTCATGATTCTAGTTACCATCCATTTTATTCTGTACAATGTTTAAGTCTTAACAACAATCTGTACTGTTATTACAAGAGGAAGGATGCATAAAAATATCACCATTTATTTTCTCAAATCATCTTAGTATACAATTTGATAGTTGTTATACTACTTTAATTCAGCTTGCAGGTTCGCATTCGTACATTCATCTGTTTGAAAGATAATTATGTAGACAGAATATACACATAAAGAAGTAGAAAGATGAGTTCAAATATTTATGCTTTTACCATCATTCTCAAACTTATGTGATGATGGTGTGAAGTCATGCTTTGGAATGGCCCCCTCCATAATTTTGTTCAGGCCTTGAGGAACCTGTAAAATATAATGAAAATTTAAAAGCCACTCCAATTAGCTAAATCTTCAAGCTCTATATTCAGATAGATGTTGAAGAAGAGAGCAATTAACCATGAGATTTTTTTACCAAGAGAGTCCCATTGACCGTTGATTTCTTCCCAGACTTTGCTCCCACTTCTAAACAAGCGACTATTCAATAAAAAATATCGTTAGTCATGTAATAATGTAACGTATGTATTTGCATAATTACAAGATTGTAATTTGGGTACATATTTTACGAGAAATATGTTCATAGGAATGATATATCCCATGGTCCAATTAAGCTAGAAAAATGGGATTTTTTCGTAGGTGCACCTTGAAAAGAACGAATTTACTTGTGAGCGTGCACTTGTGTTTTAGGAAATGTGTAATTTGTATTTTTTTTACTTGCATTGACGTACACCGTCAATGAGACGTATTGTGTCACTTAACCCGTTAGAAAATTTGCAAAAAACAAATCATAAAATAAATATACCATTAATGTTAAATAAAAATGATAAAAAACACAAAAATAAAAATGGAAAAGGGCACAATAAAAAATAAATAAAGGGGAAGATAATCTAATTATTTACCCTATAATACCTATCTACAAAAAACTAATATAAAAAGATAGGGATATATAAGTGTACCAGATGAATAAGTGGGTATTGTGTTCTAAGATTCTAAAAAAAGGTATTTGAACCATCTATATGGGGTTTAGAATGAAAATATCCATATATTAATCACATGTCTGGAGCCACCAAGTTTGAACTGGTAACGAGGATTTTCAGTCCTCTACCCTACCAATTGGGTTATCCCAACTACTTTTTGCACATAATTCTACTACTGTATAGGACTCATGTTTACATCAATTAAAAGAACTAATAAGATGAAAATCTTACCTAGTCCCTGGAATAAAACAATCATTAGAAAGTCGAATAAATTTTCATTGGGATTCCTTCACTTCCTCAAGGTGAAGGCCTTATTAGTATCACTCGAACAAGTAGGAATGATTTCTCGGTTCGGTTTTCGCACCGTTAAACTGAATTATGACTTTTCCTATACCCAGGAAAAGGGTTAGGCTGGCCCGACAGCCACCACCGTGACATTGAAAGCCACCACCACAACAACCACCTCAGTACGGCCAACCACCACCATCTCAACAAGCCTCACCACCAATCCACCACACTTCCGACAACAGCCATCCCAACCGCCCTCACCGCCACTGCACTATGAGCAACCACCACCATCATATTGTCCATTGCCTCCATGACACTGTAAACCACCCTCTTGACAACCACACTCGTCAGAAAGGTGGAGGTTTGGATTTGGGTTTTTGTGTTTTACTTTTTTTAATTTTTTTTAAATTTAGCATTTAGGTATGTTTATTTTCGGATGTGTTTTTTTTTGCAAATATTCTAACGGAAAAAGTGGAAGAATTGGTTCCACTGACGGCGCAGGCGCATGCAAGTAAAGGAAAAAAAGTCTAAATTGAGTACTTCCGGAATCACAGGGGTATGCATGTAAAATCATTCTTTTCAAGGTACGCCCAAGCAAAAAACTCCCAAAAATAATTGTACACCTAATTAAGTATATATTATTGTCATTTGTACGACAATAATACTCAATTAAGGAGGAAGGTGACTCCATGGCCACAGTATTCTACGCAATGATGTAGACTAGGAAGTCGCACAACACAATCTGACATCTTGAGATCATGACACCATTGGAGTGCGGAGGAGTGGATTCAGAGACACATTACGAGACTAGTCATCAAAGCCTCCACCTAGCTCCATCCCATTTATACTTACGAGTCCTTATACACGGCCGCGCGCGTCCCAGACGCGACTGACGTGGTCAGTTGAGTCAGCAATCCAGTCAGCAGATAAATTCATTTAATAACATGTTGGTGTCAGATGCAACCTTTAATTTCCCAATGCAACATTACTTTCTCACTGCAACGTTTGGTTTCCCCATGCAACTTTTACTTTTCTTACTGCAACGTTTGGTTTCCCCATGCAACTTTTACTTTTCCCAACGCAACTTTTGGTTTTCCCAAACCACAACTTAAAAAAGGCAAAACATGTTCCTTTTTAACATCTACGTATATCCTTTTTAAGTTTGCGATTCACCTTTTTAACTGTGAGTTATATCTTTTTAAGTGATGTTTGTTCCTTTTTAAGAATTGTTTGTTCTTTTTTATTTTTGAGGTTCTCCTTTTTAACTGTGAGTTGTACCTTTTTATGTGTAGTCTGTTCCTTTTTAAGTGAGGCTTATTCCTTTTTATATTTGAGGTTCTCCTTTCTCACTGCAATGTTTGGTTTCCCAATGCAACTTTTACTTTTCCCAACGCAACTTTTGGTTTCCCCAAACAACAACTTCAAAATGCAAAACATATTCCTTTTTAATATCTACGTCTATCCTTTTTAAGTTTGCGGTTCACCTTTTTAACTGTGAGTTGTACTTTTTTAAGTGATGTATGTTCATTTTTAAGAATTGATTGTTCCTTTTTAAGTTTGAGGTTTTCCTTTTTAACTGTGAGTTGTACCTTTTTAAGTGTAGTCTTTTCCTTGTTAAGTGAGTGTACATTTTTAAGTGTGAACTTTTCATTTTTAGTGTTTTTTGTTCCTTTTTAAGTTTGTGGTTCTCCTTTTTAACTGTGAGTTGTACCCTTTTAAGTGATGTCTGTTCATTTTTAAGAATTGATTGTTCCTTTTTATGTTTGAGGTTCTCCTTTTTAACTTTGACTTGTACATTTTTAAGTGTAATATGTTCCTTTTTAAGTGATGCTTGTTCCTTTTTATATTTGATGTTCTCCTTTTTAACTGTGACTTGTACCTTTTTAAGTGTGATTTTTTCCTTTTTAAGTGAGGTTTGTTCCTTTTTAATTGTGAGTTGTACCTTTTTTAAGTGTATTATGTTCATTTTTAAGTGGGTGTACCTTTTTAAGTGTGAAGTTTTTCTTTTTGATTTTTGTTTCGTCCTTTTTAAGATATGTTGTTCCTTTTTAGGTACTACTTCATCCTTTTTAAGTTCCTATTTTTCCTTTTTAAGTATTGCTTCATCCTTTTTAATTTTCTGTTGTTCCTTTTTAAGTTGATGTTTTTCCTTTTTAATTTTCTGTTTTTCCTTTTTAATTTTCTGTTGTTCTTTTTTAAGTTATGTTTGTTCTTTTTTAAGTTGTTGTTTTTCCTTTTTAACAAAACCAAAAACTTTAAATCAATCACAAAGAAACAAACTTTTCCTCAAAAACTCAACACAAAAAAACTCAAATCAGCTACAAAGAACCACACTTCCAAAAAAAATCAAGATCAATCAATTATAGAACAAAACCAAAAACTCAAATCAGCCACGAAAACCACTTTCCCAAAAAACCACCACACAAAAAACTCAAATCAGTCACAAAAAATCACATTCCTCCTCATCCGTGAAAACTCAACACAAAAAAACTCAAATCAGCTACAAAAAACCACGTTTCCGAAAAATTCAAGACCAATCCATCACATAACAAAACCCCAAACTTCAAATCAGCCACGAAAACCAAACTTTCCCCCAAAAATATCATACAAAAAACTAAAATCAGCTACAAAAAATCACATTCCTCCTCCTCCTCGCCTCGAGAAAGACTACAACGCCGACCATTTCCTCCTCTTCCTCGCCGATCAACTACATCGTGACGTCCTTACCAACGACGTCGGCGTCCCAACCTCCTTAAGACTCACTCCCGCGTCATCTCCCCAGCATCCCTCTTACCGATCTCGTCTTCCATCGGGAGAAAATGATGGAGAATATAAGGTTTGGGGGGATAATGGAATGTTTTGAGAATATATGTACGTTGGAAACCAAAGGTCACATAGTTCCGCGTGCGCGTGATGTGACACAAAATAAATAAATAATATGTGATTTAATTAATCTTTGGTTTTTGCTGACTGGATTGTCCACGTCAGACGGCGTCTCGGACGCACCGCGGCCATAAAACATTTTCCTATACTTATACCATTATCATTCTCGATCGACTTCTTGAATTTGTGCACTTTGAAATGAAAAGAAATACATGAAATTTTAACTTCATAAACATAATATAACTTGGTTCATTTTTTGTCATCCTTTTAAACAAAGGGATTGAGCAAATGACACTCCAAAGTGTGCATATGTATGAACTAATAAGATCAACTTTCAAATTATGAGGTCGTGCCGGAGTAGTTATCGGGCACGAGTAGAATGATGGTGTCTCTTCCCGCGCATGTTTGAACTATAACGACCACGAGAGCATAATCTTATTTTTCAAAAAAAAAAAGAAGCTTAGCAATTATTATTAGTGGTTTTGCCTTTTATATTATTCGTATCATACACATTCAAGATTTATTTTGGAAAAAAACGTAACTTTAAACATATATATATTCACATATATGTTTTTCTAACACGGATATGATTGGAATCGAATGATGTGGAACTTATTAGAAGTTAATTGTTGGTAATATTTACCTGTTGATAAAGAAGATAACCTTCTGCTAGAAGAAGATTGCAAGAAGATATTGAGGGGTAGTAGAGAGGAGGAAGCCATGCTTGCATTGCATGCATATAGATATGGTAGTGGAAGATGAGTGGATTCTTAGTGTGTTTATATATTGAAGTTGTGGTGTGTTTGGTCTACATATGACTTTGTTTTACTGTAGTTGCAGTCATCGGCCGGCAACGACTTTTTGGTCTTAAAGTCAATATTTGATATGACAGTCGGAGGGGAAGGAAGTAATCAAGTTGTCTTTTTTTTCCTGATAACCCAATAATTTAATGGGATACCAGAATCACCCGATTAACTTACAACCCAAACCGACAAACGGCAAAACCCAATTACCCGTCCCAAATCAAAATCACCAAATTAGCATTTGCAAAATCCCTAACCCTAACCTTTGTTCAACCTCACTTCCGCTCCCCTCGGCCTCTCTGGTTCGACTGTCGCCGCTCCTCCAAGTCCAACGCCGCTCCTCTCGGGTTCGACTCCATGGTTACCATAATGCTTTACTATTTGGAAGTAGATGGTTAGGTTGTGGATCATGTTTATTTTGCTTGATTTTGTTCAAGTTTATATGTCCAACTTGATGAAGGGATCTTCTCAAGTTCATTACGTTAATTTGAATGTGTTATTTTAACAAAATTTAAACTTTGAAGTACAGAATATTCATGTAAAAACAGAACCAGGTTGTTCAAGGACTGAGTGCTATTTAGTAAACAGAACAACCCGGTTCCAGTTCGTGATCCATATCCAGCCATAGTCATTTCTGAGTTCTGACCCAGTAGAACCATATATGCGTCCAGTCCAGATTCTCGTGAGCGTAATCGGGATGTCGTAGTTTATCCAGTAGTTCAAGTAGCATATCCGGGATGTAGACATGTAGTGTATACTCTCTTATAGTCTTACTTCAATAATTAGTTTTTGGGAATGAGTTCAGGATTTGTATGGGTTACCTCAATTGTTCTTACTGCTGGTATGCTTAACCTCAATAAAATAAACTTATATTTATGGTTGTACATTTGTATTCAAATTCAGAGTTCTACTATTTAGCTTGTTCTAATATGTCATAGTAGTTGTATTTAGTTTATTTCATTTATTTACTTTTATATTTTTTTCAATAGGTAAGCACTCTTAATATAATTGAGAGTTTACTTTCTTTAAGAGATTAGGCATCCAATGGGACAGTTTAATTAAATAGATCGTGTACTTTGCCTAATTGCTTATTATTCTTCAACTTTGCCTAACTTTATAGAAATGTAATCAATTTTCTGTATTTTTAATTGTACATCAGATTTTGATCGAATCTCCCTTTATACTACAGCAGTCCTCAGTGTTGATTATACACACTATATGATATAGTTGACTTGATAATGTGAATTTTCCCCTTTCCAAACAACCAGTATACAACCTAGCTATTTTCGTAAGAATGAGATTGTTTGACAACCTTTACTTAAAATGCTTGAATTTTCAATAGTTGTATGGTTCAACTTGTAGGAAATGTGGGAGCACCTATACCCACAGGGCCATCACCACTACATCAAGAGTCAAAGGTACTTTAGTTATTTTCATTTGTTGATTTGAAACTTGAAAATATTCATTGATGCTCGTCTCTTGTTTATATTGTTAGATCCTTCATCAACTAATGCAGGCAAAAGGTAGAGGTTAGAGATTAACTTATGGAGCTACATGCAAGACATGAAAAAACAAAGTTGAAATTAGAAGGAGTTGGACTGTTGGAGCCCTGTAGGGTTGAACTTGAAGACTTTTGTTATATTTTTCGCATGTATTAGATAATTGATTATTGTGAAACTATTTATTTGAAGTTTAAACATGAAAAAAACTAGTATTATGTGCTCTACTAGTTAGGTTTATTTGGTATTTTACGAAAACTCCATAATTTTTGTGTCCATTCATGTACACCTAATTATCGTGTATGTTGGTACTTATCTTGTATACATATACTATTCGTGTCCATTCGTGTATCGTGTTACACGACATGGTAAGATTCGTATACATATCGTGTCGTGTATACACGATAATAATCGTGTCCGGGTTCATGTACACTATTTCTTATTGTGTCGTGTTCGTGTATACTTAATACATGTTAACATCAAATCATACCTGACACGATAAGACGTACACTACACGATTGGCAGGTCTACTCCAAACCCCTTCCGTTGACCACCAACTTCTGTTCTCTGGATCTTTTCATCTCCAAAATGTGAGTTTTCAAAATGTTTGGTTATTTTAGCACCATTGTTGGGAAAAGAAATTACCTAACTTGGCCAAAATAAATAATAATTAAATAATATTTCATTGCCGGCACGGCTCATGTCACAGGTCTATTTTAACTGTTTGAAAAGTGTGATCAAAATATAACCGTCTTAATTTTGATAATTGTTCCGTTTGAATTAACAATAAAAAATCTAGTATTTCGAAATACAATATTTATATAACAATATAGGTGTGTATTCGTAGAACATGAGAAAATAAGAATTATGATGATTTTTTTAAATTTTATATTTATTTTCTAAGATATCTCAATTTAAAACAATACATCATATCTCTTAATTATATTCAATACACAATAGTAGTAGGTACGGTTAAACTAATAAAAAATAACATAAACAAAGCCAAACAGTTCGCGGGACTCACCGCACAGATCGGGTCTGAATGAAGTGGGAAATTGTTTTTTTAACCCACGATCCTCTCAAAGAGGACCGTTGCTGGTTCTTTAAGCAAGAAGGGTTCAAACTTGGATCATAATAATTTTACTGGTCACATGTATACACATTTGTTGTCCAAAGTGAATATTTGTGAGTCCATATTCCAGTTTGAAAGGAATGTACTTACCTAAACACAATAACTAATCAAACAAGCACACTTGCACCGCTGCAATAAGAACCTTCTATGCCAAAGGTTACATATCCAATCCCTACGAGTGAGATTAGCTGATGTGTACGTTTTAATTAACCGCAAGTGCACGGCCGCGTTGAAACAGTGTCAAATATGAGTCTAGAGTTGTAAGCGGGGCGGGTTTTCGTCCCACCGCTACCCGCCCTGCCAAAGTTAAGCGGGTAGGCGGGGCGGGGCGGGGTCAAAAAAAATTCGCTACCCGCCCCGCGTAAGGATGGAGTAGGCTATGCGGGGCGAGTTGGCGGGTTTGGCGGGTTTAATCTTTTTATTAAAGCTAAATACAAAAATCAATTTATTTTCTTTAATATTATCTATTTTAATCAAAGTTAAGTACAAAAATGAAGGAAAAAATCAATCAATGTATGTTTTTAAAGCTATATATAAAAAAATTAAAGCTAAATACAAACTAAATCATAACTAAATACAAAAAAATCAAAAACATGTAAGGCTTATGCAGGTTGCAGGTTATGCGGGGCGGGTTGGGAGAAAACCGCAACCCGCCCCGCTTATTATGCGGGTTGTGCGGGTGGCGGGTTGGCGGTTAGCAATTTTTTGTCCGCAACCCGCGTTAGGCGGGGCGGGGCGGGTTGCGGGTAAATTTCAACCCATTTACAACCCTATATGGGTCGATCCACAGGGAGGTTGTCGACTTTAGTTAGTTCGAAGGCGTGTGAGAAACAAATGAGAGAAAGAGTTTGGTTACATTACACTAGACTAGGAATGAACAATCAATAAAACTAAACACCATGGAGTGAAAGTGTGTAGGTATGTGTGTGAGTGAGTATTCTCTTCGATTAGAAACAAGTGTAGGTTGTGTGACATACAAGTACAAGCTAGTGTAGAATCTAAGTGTAGGATACACAACACTACATGACAAACCATGAACATGCATATCTCACATAAAGTTTATGTTGATTTTAGATTCTCAAGCGTGCAATAAGTACCTAGTGTGGTCATTAAAACATCAATCAATCCTACATACAACCTAAATCATTCATGTAAATGTGCATCAAACATGGATCCATACATCGCAAGTCATTCCCATCAAATCATATCAAGTAACAAGATAAACTCTAAAGCTAGCATGAGATAAGTACCTAGTGTGGACATTATCTCATCTAATACAAGTTTAATCATGCTACAAGTATATATCTATATTAAGCATATGAAATGACAGAAATAGAAGCACCCAAAAACATCACATATTCTACATTATCTCCACCCCAAATGGTGATGGAACTACTCACTAGTCGCTAAGAAAGGAAAACAAAATGAAATTAAACTAAACATGCAAGAATTGAAAGAGACAATATAAAACTAACAAAACATCTTTTATTGCTCACTCAATTACAAGTAGTCTCTCTCCACCAGAGTTTTGCTTCAAGACTTTACTCCTAGTAGAGATGATGACAACCAAGAGAGGAGATTGATACAAATGAGGAGGAAAAGTTCTATTTATAGCCATAGAAAAAGGTAATCCGGAACAATCCCCCGGTATGAGACTAAGCGCATACCAAATATAGCATAAAACACCTTAATACACATCTGGTAGAAGACGGGTCGGATCCAGAGACAAATGGACCGCCAATTGGCGGTCTGGATCTCTTGGATCCGTCCCAGTTTTGTCCGACTAGTTTGTAGCTTTGTTTCTTCTCCTAGCGTGCACCCTAATCGGTTGTGGGAGTTGCGACCCGAATCCAATTACCAAAATACTCCTCATGATGGTGTGAAGTGTTTGATTTTGCTAATTAGTCATTTGGGCTTACATCTGGGTACTTCCCTCTTGCATCTCAGTCTTCAAGTCTTGCAACTTAGTCATTTTTCTTGGCGCTTAGGTTCTTTTATGCATCTTCTATTCAAACTTGTTTATTCCTGAAACTCAAACATAAAACTCATTACGTAACATTATTTAGGTTCAAGATAATGGATATAAGATACAAATGAATGCACGAAATGATGTTAATCATTGGCCAATGAAAATATTTGAAACAATAATATAAAACTTTCATTCTCGTTGCAAAAATAAAATAAAAATTACAACAGGTTGTAAGCAAAAGTTGCAAAACACATTCGTCAAGCATGTTATGGGTGCAACCAAACCTCGCCATGACACAATGAGCAATTCATAATATCAATAAATTACCTCATTAGTTATGTAGTCAAATTGCATAAGTTATCAAAAACTGATATAATTCATAATATATTATGTATATCTTATCTTATAACTATGTGCTCAAGAGTACGTGAAGATGACACACAAATTTCTAAGACTTCTAATTTAATATTTATTTGAGTTTTAAGTTTTACGTACACTTAGATGCACAAAAGAGAACTTCTCGATATTCAGACGACCAAACACTCAATTGTTGATCGCTAAGTCCTTAGAGCTTTTGTTGGATACTTCGGGGTTGTGATAATCCTGGACTCTTCTCAGATCGTGTACGAATCACTTTCCGAACAAGATTATTCGACCCTTTTACACTGCCCGGGTTGCACGAATACCTTGCTGGGATAATCCTGAGAAGGAACAATCTCGTTCAGGCAATATGAACTTCGATCAGAAAGGTAGAGAAAGAGTATGAATTTTTCGTATGTTTGTTTTGAGTACCGAATTTCTCTTATAAAGCAGAATGATGGTTGGGCGGTTACACAATCACCTTTTGGGTTGGTATTATCCACTCAAACGGAAATACATAAAATCAAATGAAAATTAATATGGAATTTCCGAAGAGCTTTCGGGATCCCAGCCAGGGGCTCTGCCCCTTGGACCCCGCAGGGGCTCCGCCCCTCGACCCCGCGAGGGGGCGCAGCCCCCTCGACCCCTGCTTCATATTCGTGGTCGATAAACCGTTAGCTCAACAAGCGTGCACTCCGCACTACCCAAACTCGTTTCCGAGCCTAACAATAAATCGCATCGGTCTCAAGTAAATCACATTACGACTAAAATGAATCGATGACACTAAAATCACCAACAGCTTTTAGCTCAAATTCAGTATTTGTATGTTCGTCGTACTGCCGATCAACTGAACTTGGTTTCAATGTCTATCCAAATCTTTTATGCTCAACAGTAGGGTTGTAAATGGGAAAGATTTTACCCACAAATCGCTCCGATTAATGAGGATAGCGGACAAAAAATCATTATCCACCAACCCGTCAACCCACCAACCCGCATAACCAAAAGCCTAATAAGCGGGACGGGTTGCGGTTGTCTCGCAACCCGCCCCGCATAACCCGCAATCCGCCTAAATCAAATATGTTATTAATTTTTTAAATTCCAAAATCATTTTAGTGTTTCAGTTTTACCCATAATCATTAAGTCACCGTATCAAGTCACTACTCAACACTCACCAAACATCCAATTTTCTACTCACCAAACGTTCAATTTTCCAAAAATACAATAAGTGATTAATATTTCTCAAGTTTTGATTTTTTTTATTTTTCTTAAGAAAAATCTAAAAAATCAAAAAAAATCCGCATAACCCACCCGCCTAGTCCAACCTTAGGCGGGGCGGGTAACAATTTCTTTATTTTTGACCCGCCCCACATACCCGCATAACTTAGGCATGACGAGTAGCGGTGGGACAAAAACTCTCCCCCTCTCGCTTACACCCCTACTCAACGGACAACAGATACGGACGACGCTACACTGTTGGTCAACTGATTCTCCCTTTGACTTAGACAAAAATTGAAATTCCATTTGAATATCTAATCTTCTCTCGGACGACCGTTTCTTTACTATTCTCAACTTGTAATGGCAAACCACATGTATAACCGTTCAGACACTTCTCAACGTATATATAAATAGTCGTTAATGGAAGTAATCACACTTGTTGATCCGGATGTCCACTTGGTCACCAGACGGTCGTCTATGTTCAAAAGGTCTCAAGCCGCTCCTTATTGATTTCTAAACAAGAAAGATTGATTTGATCCATCACAAGAAAGAATTAGAAATACTTTTGATTATGAACATCTCATGATTGTGATGGATCACTTCTTTATCGACCACCCGACAAGCTTGATTTTTTTACCACGACCAACGCCTACATAAGACGTTATAAGTCATTCAATATGGCAAACGGATTATCCCAGGTTTTGTGATTTGTCGACACTCAACTACTTCAACTTCCTCCGAACGACTATATTGAGCTTGAAATCTATAAATACCCCTGTAAAATAGTTTAACCACTACCAAGAAACATTCAATTAGTGTTGACTTTTTTTCTCTCAATTAGTTCTCAAGCTCTTTTACTCTCAATAACTCCTCACTTCATTCAATTCCGCTTTAAGCCTCATTCATATCTCCTAGGGTTGTTTGATCTCAACCTGTAACGAGATCATTATTCAACTCTTGAGTAGGGCTCAACAGTAGAGTGTGACTCGCATAGTGGAGTAAATCACGATGGTGATCTTACCTCTATAAATCGACGGTGTCTTCTCATGGTTTGCAAATTTCTAACTCATTAGTTTTATTCTACATTTAGTGGCATAATTAGTGCATAAATCTATTCATCTCCCATCCTGACCTCTATGTTAGCCACAATCCGCTTACACAAACCATTATAAACAACATAAAACCTGCACAGAAAGAAGCTCAACAATAACATCGCTTACCAGTGGGAGCATCGCTAAATGAAGGTTGAAAATTTCTAAGTCCACGAACTCGACGTTCGGGATGTCGAGTTTTATGAACCCAATCTTTGTAAACACGACATAAAGTCACCGTTTTCATTTGTAAAAAACTTGACATTTTAGATATCAAGTTTTTTAACACTAGAATACTAGACCTGCAATTGTCACATGTTGTGACGTGGTGGCAACATGTCTAACATGAGAAATACTTTTTTGGAAGTATACTATAATAATAATAAAAATTAAAATATTATTTCAAAAAATCTTCCTAAAGGGAAACTACAAAAAGGACCTCAAGCATCTACGACCAGAGACCAACGGTTGGTACTTTTTTCCATCCTCCCATCCGATGTAAAATTTTCATTCTCTTTACATCGACCTTTAACACTGCAAACATAAAGTACGTTCTCACAAAAATAGCCTCGAAGTGAAATAATCTCCCTCAACAAGTTTCCTATAATGATCACAAGATAGGCTTCCATACCCAAAGCTGTGGATCATTAGGTTATGACTTTGTTTAGCTTAAAAGTCGTACATACGTTTTCCGCATAATCATGAATTAATATGAGTGTCTACCGGTAGAACATGAGAAGATAAGAATTATAGTGATTTTTTTTAAAATTTTATTATTATTATTTTTTCTAAGATATCTCTATTTAAAATAATACAATCATCTCTCTTAATTATATTTAATACAAAACAAGAGTAACTCGTACTACTGTTAAAAAAACAAAAATAAAATAATTAACACGATCCTTACGTTCAACTGCATAGATCATTTGCCTGCAGGGATATAAAAAAAATTAGACGATATGCTCACGAGTCACGATCGTCAAAAAAGACACAGTTGTTGGTGCTCTTAGCCTATTGTTTCAAGGTTTGACATACTGAATACGTTAAATCCACTGCCAAATGAAATTAACCAACATGTAAATACAAGTTCATTCCATGACAAGTGACAGAATAGTACGGAAGTGGTAAGTTATATTTTTTGCTCATGTATATACATAGTTTGTTGGACATATTTCTTCTCTCTTGCCATGTGGATAGGTAGAAATAAAGCAAGCTATCAATTTATACCAAATATTAGCAAGAAGGTAGTGGTGGTAGTGGCACCGCTCCACGAATCACTTGACCTCCTTAGCAATCTTTTCAGGAATTTATTTACCAATTGAACTAGACCAAGTTGCGCAAATTAATCACGCCGACGAATAGCTAGACGATATCCAAAATAATTCTCGATTCATCTGGCTAAATGCTGCACTACATGGGCGAGTTTAACAAAAGGAATTGGTGTAATATTTCAATTTCAAATTTGGAATTGGAAAAGCTAAATCCTGTGGTGAACACGTTATGACGATCAGATATCGAGGGGTTTATTGATAAGAGAATTCACAGCACCTACAAACTCTTCGGAAGATCTATACCCATCACTCTTCATATATACCATACTTAGTAGCTTGGTCTGGTTCCAAACAAGATCCTTGCATGCTCTTGGAACTATGCTACCTTCTTTTTGCAACACGAGCTTAAGGAGCTCAGCTCTTTCTCTGTCAATCATTCTCCAAACCTCGTCTTTCGCTTCTTCCTCGGAAAGTTCACCATTTGCTTCAATCATCTTTAGTGACACACTATTCAGCTTCCCATTCACTTTCTCTCTCTGCATGATAGGGAAAATAGAAACTTGTGCATCACATAAGGTTCTACTAGAACAAATGGCTTAAGTTATCGTTAAGGAAGATTTATTACCTCAAAACCTTGGATGTCATTAAGCAGACGCCCAACAGTGCTCATTCTTCTGAATAGATTGTGAAATTCAGGACTCTCAACAATCTGACATGGAAGCTTTGGACCAACAAGGTACTCTGTTAACATAATAATAGGTCCTAAAGCAAATGATACAAATCCATTCTCAATGTATTCATCCAAACTTGGCACCACTTTCTCCCTTGTCCACTTTGCCTCCTTCATCATGGCATTAATGAAATCAATCCACTGCCAAATGAAATTAACCAACATGTAAATACAAGTTCATTCAACGACAAGTGATAGAATACTACTGAAGTGGATCGTGTCGTTGGGTGTACCAAGAGTGGAATAGATACCATGTGGATACTAATTTTATCCATTTCAATATTTTATTTTATAAAGCACGGATATTTTAGATGATACCAAGTTTTCTGATCAATATTTCCTAAATTTTGAAGTTTAAAATAAAGTTAAAGATCTTACTAAATTGACAAAATCTCTTGTGACATCGTATCCTTGCAGAACGGATCCCTCAATAGCAAGTTCAGTGGTGGTTTCGTGGAGTGCGGAGTAGAGGATTTTGACATGTTCAGAACAACAATCATCGTAGTTTGATTCCCATCTGAAACAAATCATTTGAATCATTCCTAACTCCTACGAAGCGCATAATATGTATCAAGTTAGTACACCACCTCTCAAGTAAATGTACAAAGTTTGTTAGTTCTTCAATAGAGCCGAAATCGTCGAATAAATCATCAAGAAGCGATGCAAGGATTGAATTCTTTGCCGACGACATGCGAGCAACAGACATTTGAGGAGTGTAAAGTGCAGCTGCAGCTGAGAAGCAGCAATTCATCATCTGTGGTTTGACAAAGAAGCTCAGTTGATCCAATTTCTTCTCTCTACACCACCTGCTCAAGATAAAAGCAAAAGGTTAATCTCCAAACCTCATTAACTGACATTTATTGTATTATTAGTGTCAAATAAGAAAATAAAAATTTACCCTTCAAATTTGTTGAATTCATCCAGAAACATAGATTGACAAGCATTGAAGTCGCTGATCGCTAGTTGGAGCAGATCGCTTGTATCAATGTTCCCATACCTTTGGCATTGTTGAACATATATTAGAATCCAGAATGTAACAATATGCATTTTTGGAATATTAACTTATTTTTATGTAGTTCTTAAACCTTTTTCTCGTAGCACTTACATGTAAGAGTATTTTTGCGATAAAGCGTTGCTTTTGTTGAAACTTTCAATGTTCTGTTTGTGCTCCAAAGAGTCCAATTGGACATGAACTGGAAAGTTGAGGGCATGTTTCACCTGAATATAGCTCAATCAGAAGACCCCCAGAAAAATTAAAATTTAAAATTTTGAATATGAATCAATTCATGGGGGAATTTCATGCATGCCCTTCAAATAAGTTCCAATTTCACCAATACCGTTCAATTAGATAGTCTTTCTTGTATATCATTTGATCATAAGTATCCTTTCACATATACTCTTCTATTAACTTTGCAACATAGAATTGGGTAAAATTCTTTTAGTAAGTGAATTCCAAACATGTCCTTGTCTCTTATTTTAATCTTAAATATGTATTTAATTATAGAGGAAAATAAGAAAGAAGAAAAATTTGTATGGATATTCTTGTAAGAGTGTTTACCAGAGATTCGAAGTTAGATTCATTGTTCTTTTTTCTCGCATTTCATTTTACCATTGTAGTATTTTTTAGGGTTAATTACAGTTTGTCATTCTGAACTATGCATTGGTATCACTTTACCCCCTGAAGTTTCGAAGTTAACAGTTACCTCCCCTGAACTTTAATTTTGCAACACTTTGCCTCCTTCAACTTCAAAAACTCATTTTATAACACACATTCGACGTTTTTTTCTTATTTTTTTGTTGTATCCCTAATACACTCATAAACCTATATTTACGTGAAAGTTTGGGTCGAAACGGATGTCGGATATGGTTGGAATTTGGGTCGGATTGACAGTAACTGTCAATTTTGAAACTTCAGGGGAGCAAAGTGATATCAAGTCATAGTTCAGGAGGGCAAACTGTAATTAACCCATTTTTTATTTATATTTGTAGTTTATACGAAGAAACATGGGTAAAGACGTAATTTCAAGTATCAAGAGTTATCTTAACACAAGTTTATGTTTGAAGAAGCATGAAAAGCGCATATGTGAAAGAAGACTTCAAATTAAAGGGTATTGGTGAAATTAGAGTTGAATTTTAAGGGTATAGGTGATGGTCACTTTAATTGGAGTGTGTGGATGATATTGAAGCATGTTTAGAGAGTATGCACGAAATTTGCCCATTATAAATTTACCTCTAGAATTTGGACTTTTTCGTTCTCGTCGGACGTTTCTATACTAGATGCGTATTGTTTCAGAAGGCTTCTTGACCAAGCGTTTAATTTTTCTAAAACTTTGTCATCCATAGATATTTTGATTTCTGAAGCTGTGAATAACTCCAACACAACTTTCACTCTCTCAAAGCTTCTCATCATTGAGCCGTCATGAAATTTATCTTCATCCAAGAGGGCAAAAACTTCTGCAGATATTAGCAAAACAGAAAATTATAATGAAAACATGCCAACAAATAAAATGGAAAATTTTCTAGAAGAATATTAGGCTAAAAACTACCTGAAGAAACATCATATGAATGCATACGAAGAAGTCTAAATGCGATTGCAAACGTCTCAAGCTCCGAATTGATTAGATTTTTATCAACTTCCATCCACCACCTGTAGAGTTTTAAATGAGATTTTTATCATAAGAAGAATTCAACTCGGAAAAAAAGAGAGACATTTGTTTAAGATTTTTAAAAAGATTTCTTTTCCTTATGTAATTACCTGAATGCAGATTCCATAATATCATCGATTTGTTCTGAAAAATAACGACCAATTCCAAGATTCTCCAAAAGATCAACCGTGCAAAGATTTAAATATACATCTGAAGGATTTGCATCTGAAAAATGAGAAATGAATCAAAGTCAGAAATGTTTCAGTTGTTACTTGAATCTATTGAGATTCACCATGTTCAGCAATAAACAAATGAAACTTCTAATGCTCGATATAAAATAAAATAATCATATCTTGCAATGAAGGATTAACACATTAGTCATGATTCTAGTTACCATCCATTTTATTCTGTACAATGTTTAAGTCTTAACAACAATCTGTAGTGTTATTACAAGAGGAAGGATGCATAAAAATATCACCATTTATTTTCTCAAATCATCTTAGTATACAATTTGATAGTTGTTATACTACTTTAATTCAGCTTGCAGGTTCGCATTCGTACCTTCATCTGTTTGAAAGATAATTATGTAGACAGAATATACACATAAAGAAGTAGAAAGATGAGTTCAAATATTTATGCTTTTACCATCATTCTCAAACTTATGTGATGATGGTGTGAAGTCATGCTTTGGAATGCCCCCCTCTATAATTTTGTTCAGGCCTTGAGGAACCTGTAAAATAAAATGAAAATTTAAAAGCCACTCCAATTAGCTAAATCCTCAAGCTATATATTCAGATAGATGTTGAAGAAGAGAGCAATTAACCATGAGATGTTTTACCAAGAGAGCCCCATTGACCGTTGATTTCTTCCCAGACTTTGCTCCGACTTCTAAAGAAGCTACTATTCAATAAAAAATATCGTTAGTCATGTAATAATGTAACGTATGTATGTGCATAATTACAAGATTGTAATTTGGGTACATTTTTACGAGAAATATGTTCATAGGAATGATATATCCCATGGTCCAATTAAGCTAGAAAAATGGGATTTTTTCGTAGGTGCACCTTGAAAAGAACGAATTTACTTGTGAGCGTGCACTTGTGTTTTAGGAAATGTGTAATTTGTATTTTTTTTACTTGCATCGACGTACACCGTCAATGAGACTTATTCTGTCACTTAATCCGTTAGAAAATTTACAAAAAACAAATCATAAAATAAATATACCATTAATGTTAAATAAAAATGATAAAAACACAAAAATAAAAACGGAAAAAGGAACAATAAAAAATAAATAAAGGGTAAGATAGTCTAATTATTTACCTAGTAATACCTATCTACAAAAAACTAATATAAAAAGATAGGGATATATAAGTGTACTGATTGACATCATTTCATTCTCATATTTATATCTTATATCCATTATCTTTCACCTAAACAATGCTATTTCACGAGTTTTATGTTTAGTTTTCAGGAATAATTAGGTTTGAAGAGATGAAGCATAAAAGGACCCAAAAGCTGGGAAAAAGGACTGGATTGTGAGATCTGGGGACCAAGATGCAAGGGAGAAGGACCTGATTGCAAGACAGAAGGACCTAAGAGCAAAACAAAATACTCCACACCATCATGTGGAGTATTTTACCAATTCGATTCGGGTCGGAGCTCCAACAAGTCAAGTAACCGCATCAAAGACCAACAATACCAGAAAGAAAAGCCCAAAACAAAAATGAGCAGGATCTGAACCATATAGACCGCTAATTGGCGGTCCATTTTGGCCCAAATCCGCTCAAATTTCTCCAGCACATGTATTAGAGGATGTTTAGGCTATTTTTGGTATTTGTTTAGTCCCACATCGGGGGATTGTCCCGGTTTGCCTTTTTCCATTGCTATAAATAGAACTCTTCACCTTCCATTGTAATCACTCCATATTTTAAGTGACTATTCTTCCTACTAGAAGTGAGGCCTTGAAGCACACACTAAAGTAGGAGGATGTTACTTTTAATGTGAGTCATTTTATCAATAAAGTTTTGTGTTTCTTTCATTGTTTGTTTCATGCTTCTTTTATTGTTTGTGCATGTTTTAGTTTAATCGTCTTTTATTTCTAACTTAGTTTTAAATATGCTTTCTTTGCCTAGCTTAATAATTAGTGTAATGTTTAGTGAGTAGTTCCATCCCCTTTGGGGGTGGAGTAGATGTACATACATGCATTAGAGAATGTGATGAATGCTTTAATTTCAATGTGTTGATTAAACATGAATGTGTGCTTGCTTGTTTAGGATAGAATTTATAACTTTTCTGTTTTGCCAAAATGATTAGACACTTCTCATGCTTGTTTAGGTTCTGACATAAACAACTTGCATATGTAAATGTTAATCAACCAAGTTGGTGAATAGATTGATAGGTTTTGCCATAACATTTAGACACTTCCTATGCTTGATAAACATCATCTTCATGTGCTTAAAGAATGTATTCTACACCCACCTCTTTGCATGTGTGCACTCGCTCCACCCCTTAGGGGTTTTCCCATTTCTGTATTCCAGCATTCTTCCTTTGTTCTTAGTTTAGTTGTTATTCCATCGTTTGTTTGTTTCATTCGCATTTCATACTTCTTAGTGTAGCGTAGTCTAGATTAGCATAAACAACGTTCTTCCCCCTCTTTTTGCCACTTGATTTCTGATAAACAAGAGGCTGCTCACCTCCCTGAGGACGACCCGTACTTGCCACCGCTTCATCGCGGCCGTGCACTTGTGGTTTAATATAAAACGTTCAACATGTACCCAGATGAATAAGTGGGTATTGTGTTCTAAGATTCTAAAAAGGGGTATTTGAACCATCTATATGGGGTTTAGAATGAAAATATCCATATATTAATCACATGTCAGGAGCCACCGAGTTTGAACTGGTAACGAGGATTTTCAGTCCTCTACCCTACCAATTGGGTTATCCCAACTACTTTTTGCACATAATTCTACTACTGTATAGGACCCATGTTTACATCAATTAAAAGAACTAATAAAATGAAAATCTTACCTAGTCCCTGGAATAAAACAATCATCAGAAAGTCGAATAAATTTTCATTGGGATTCCTTCACTTCCTCAAGGTAAAGGCCTTATTAGTATCACTCAAACATGTAGGAATGATTTCTCGGTTCGGTTTTCGCACCGTTAAACTGAATATGGCTTTTCCTATACCCAGGAAAAGGGTTAGGCTGGCCCGACAGCCACCACCATGACATTGAAAGCCACCACCACAACAACCACCTCAGTACGGCCAACCACCACCATCTCAACAAGCCTCACCACCAATCCACCACACTACCGACAACCGCCCTCACCGCCACTGCACTATGAGCAACCACCACCATCATATTGTCCATTGCCTCCATGACACTGTAAACCACCCTCTTGACAACCACACTCGTCAGAAAGGTGGAGGTTTGGATTTGGGTTTTTGTGTTTTAATTTTTTTTTAAATTTTCTAAATTTAACATTTAGATATGTTTATTTTCGGATGTGTTTTTTTGCAAATATTCTAACGGAAAAAGTGATAGAATTGGTTCCACTGACGGCGTAGGCGCATGCAAGTAAAGGAAAAAAAAGTGTAAATTGTGTGTTTCCGGAATCACAAGGGTATGCATGTAAAATCATTCTTTTCAAGGTACGCCCAAGCAAAAAAAAACCAAAAATAATTGTACACTTAATTAAGTATATATTATTGTCATTTGTACGACAATAATACCCAATTAAGGAGGAAGGCGACTCCATGACCAAAGTATTATACGCAATGATGTAGACTAGGAAGTCTACATCATTTGACATCTTGAGATCATGACACCATTGGAGTGCGGAGGAAGGGATTCAGAGACACATTACGAGACTAATTATCAAAGCCTCCACCTAGCTCCATCCCATTTATACTTATACCATTATCATCCTCGATCGACTTCTTGAATTTGTGCACTTTAAAATGAAAAGAAATACATGAAATTTTAACTTCATAAACATAATATAACTTGGTTCATTTTTTGTCATCCTTTTAAACAAAGGGATTGAGCAAATGACACCCCAAAGTGTGCATATGTATGAACTAATAATATCAACTTTCAAATTTTCAGATGTACAAATACAACTTAGAGTTGTAACAGATTATGAGGTCGTGCCGGAGTAGTTATCGGGCACGAGTAGAATGATGGTGTCTCTTCCCGCGCATGTTTGAACTATAACGACCACGAGAGCATAATCTTATTTTCCAAAAAAAAAAAAAGCTTAGCAATTATTATTAGTGGTTTTGCCTTTTATATTATTCGTATCATACACATTCAAGATTTATTTTGGAAAAAAACGTAAGTTTAAACATATATATATATATTCACATATATGTTTTTCTAACACGGATATGATTGGAATCGAATGATGTGGAACTTATTAGAAGTTAATTGTTGGTAATATTTACCTGTTGATAAAGAAGATAACCTTCTGCTAGAAGAAGATTGCAAGAAGATATTGAGGGGTAGTAGAGAGGAGGAAGCCATGCTTGCATGCATATAGAGATGGTAGTGGAAGATGAGTGGATTCTTAGTGTGTTTATATATTGAAGTTGTGGTGTGTTTCGTCTACATATAAATTTATTTTATGGTAGTAGCGGTTATCGGCCGGCAACGACTTTTTGGTCTTAAAGTTAATATTTGTTATGCATTCGGAGGGGTAAGTAAAAGTAGTAATTAGCTTGGCTTCTATTAAGGAGAAATACGAAGAGATTGGGCTTGCATATGTCACGCTTTGGATCATTAGGTTAAGACTTTGTTTAGCTCAAAAGTGCTACGTACGTTTTCCACATAATCGTGAATCTGATTAGAAGTTTTAGGTTCAATTTAACTCAATCCCAACTGACATATTCATTAATTAGTAAAGGAACAGCAAAAACACGAAAGACCTACTTCTAATGTGGGAAAATATTGACCACTTAGGACGATGCCAACGACTTGCTCATGTGGTTCAAGTGTTCAACCATGGTATTGGCTTGGCTCTTTTTAAGGCCATCGTTAAACTTTAATATATAAACACAGCAAGTGGCCGTCGGTTGAAGTCTTTGATTTTAGCATGTGGACTCTATTAATTTAATGTAAGCCAGCATATTTTTGCATGTGGACTATTTTATATTTCATGTAAGCCAGCACATTTTTGCACGTGGACTATATTATATTTCATGTAAGCCAGCAGGGGTGAAAACAGAGCGGATACGAAGTGGATGTGCCAGTATCCGAATTCGTATCCGTTATTTTTTCTCGAATCCGATCGAATGTATTAGAAATGGATCCGAATTTGTATCCGTCAAATTCGGATCCGAATTCGAATAAATTCGCATCCGAATTAAGTTTAAAATCCATTCCGAATTAGGATATCCGAATTCGTTAAAAAATCCGAATAGACTTAAAAATATTTTTTGATTGATCTAAACAAGAATAAATTTCAGCCTTTATTTTTTGCCTACATGAAAAAATATTAAATATAATATGAATAACATAATTTAATTCATATATATTGTATATATTTTTTATTTATTTATATGTGCATATAAAATACGAACAAGATATTATTCGAATCGGATGTACCAATATCCATATTCGCTTCGTTTTTTACGGATGTTTATATCCGAATACAAATTCAGTTGCGGATTTTTTTTTCTCGGATAATTTTTTTGATTTCGAATACGGAGTCGGTCGGATTGACGGATTTCGGACACAAAGTTTCACCCCTATAAGCCAGCACATTTTTGCATGTGGACTGTATTTTATTTAATGTAATCCGACACCGCAATTTAGAGCATCCGCGGTAATGATTTTTATCTTAGTTTTTTTTCTTCCGTTTCGTCAACACGACCTTTATAAAAAATGTCAACCATGATTTTCTGCTTCACAACATTTATCCACAATCTCTTTCTCTTTTATCTTTTCAATCATAAAAAGATCATGTTGTGAACTGTTCTCTTCATCCAACTCATTTATTACATTTTACAAATAAATAAATAAGTTGGAAAGTTGAAGTTGTAAAGAATAAAAATCCTAAAAAATTGAAAATTGAGAATAATTTTTTAAGATGTTTGAAAATATAACTGTTTGAAAAGTGTAATATGAGAATATAACCGTTTTAAATTTCAAAATTGTCTCGTTTGAGTTAATCACCAAAAATCTAGTACTTCAAAAATACAATATTTATATAACAATATTGGTGTCTATCCGTGAAACATGAGAAGATAAGACTTATGAAGATTTTTTTAATTTTATTATTTTTATTTTCTAAGATATCTTCGTTTAAAACAATACAATACAATCATCCCTCTTAAATATATTCAATATAAATATTGTATTTTCGGTTGTTAACTCAAAGTTGAAACGATTATATTCTGATATTATACTTTTCAAACAGTTAATAGTTAATTGTTTAAATATCATAACAGTTGATAGTTAACTGTTCAAGCAGTTTGCTGCGGATGCTCTAACGAGTTCATTATTTTAAAAGTGTCATACGACAATATAATGGTTTCAACTTTAATAATTGTTCGGTTGAGGTAACCATCGAAAATATAATATTTCGAAAATACAATATTTATATAACAATATGTGTGTCTATCTGTAGCATAGGAGAATATATGAACTATGGTATTTTTCTAAATTTTATTATTTTTATTCTCTAAGATATCTTTTTTTAAAACATTACAATCACATCTTCTAATTATATTTAATACAAAATTGCAACATCACCGTTAAACTAACTAAAAGATATAAACAAAGTCAAACGACCCGTGCGTCCCACTACGCGGATCGTGGGCTGAATGAAGTGGGAAATGAATTTTTTAATATGTGATCCTCTCAAAGAGCACCGTTGCTACTGCCTACTGGTATTATATCCTCAACTTTTAATTTTGCAGAGAATTTATTTTGCACTCTCAGAGATTTTATTATTTGTAAGTTTGGTTATCATGTGACTGTTTATCATTTTGCAGTTAATAACAAAATTATTTTATCCACTTGTCCAACAATTATTTTTGAAAAATTAAAAATGAAAAAAGTTTGTATTAAATTTTAGTAATAATTCATACATAAAAGATGTAAATGATGATATATTAAGTAATTTAATTTATTTATTTGTAAAATGTAAGAAATAAGTTAGAGGAAAGATAACAATTGAATTGACGGCAAGATCTTTTTATAAAGATTATGGTTGAGAGTATGAAAGACAAAAAGATAATGGATAAATATTGTGAAGTGGAAAATTTGACTTGATAAAGAGAGAAAACTGAGACGATCTTTTTTTAAAGATCATGGTTGCGGATGTTCTTAGCAAATTGATAGTGTTATACAATGATTACCGACCTATATAGTCTATTTTGTAAGAACTAGTGTTTTATTGAGTAATTATAAAAACTAGTGTTGAAGCAAGGTAAAAGAAGTAGATCTAAAAAGACTAAAAATTACATAATCAAATATCATTTTATAAAAGTGCAATTACCAAGTAAAATTTATTGTAAATGTTAAAATATGACCTCTATATCCTTATCTTCATAGGATGTCAAAAGCTTCTTTTATGTAGGCTCCGTTTGGGAGCAGGTTTTGGTTGAGATTGCGGTCGCAAAATTTGCAAACCGCAACATAACTCTCTCAGACACCTTTTCAGCGTTTTAGGGAGTGATGGTTGGTTGCATTTTGTTCATTGATTTTAGCATAAGTGTGTTTTGCAAACAATTGTGTAGACCATAGACACAGCTATTTGCAAAAAGCATGACATTGGCAATTTCCCTTTCTACCCTTAACACATATAAATGTTATGTTATTGTTGTTTACCTGGGCTGAATATTTAATTTCTTGTGTTTTACAAATAATCATGAGAGGTTGACACTCGATTTTGACGTTAAAAGTTTGTTATCCTATGTGATATGTTCTGTTGGAGAAAAAAAGTTTATTTAGGTTCTGGATCATTTTCCACTGCACAATCTTTGTTCTTACTGTTGTCAAACTTATCTTTCAGTTCAACCCTTCTGTTTATTTTTCATATATTACATATCTTCACTTCATTTTTTTAAATGAAGTATTTAGATATCCATAAATGATTTCTTAAAGATGTAAGTGTAGATTGAGAATCTTCTGATTAAGCGGGTCAATTTAAGTATCACTTTCGCCGTATTAATTACAGTTTGACCCCTGAACTATGCCTTGGTATGTATCACTTTGCCCCCCTGAACTTTCAAAGATAACAGTTACCTCCCCTGAACTTTAATTTTGTAACATTTTGCCCCCCTGAACTTCAAAAACTCATTATTTAACACACATTCGACGTTTTTTTTCCTAATTTTTTTTGTTGTATCCTTAATACACTCCTAAACCTATATTTACGTGAAAGTTTGGATCGAAACGGAAGTCGGATATGGTTGGAATTTGGGTCGGTTTGACACTCAATTCGACCCAAATTCCAACCATATCCGACCTCCGTTTCGATCCAAACTTTCACGTAAATATAGGCTTAGGAGTGTATTAGGGATACAACAAAAAAAATTAGGAAAAGACGTCGAATGTGTGTTAAATAATGAGTTTTTGAAGTTCAGGGGGGCAAAGTGTTACAAAATTAAAGTTCAGGGGAGGTAACTGTTAACTTTAAAAGTTCAGGGGGGCAAAGTGATACCAAGTCATAGTGCAGGGGGTCAAATTGTAATTAACCTTTTTTTTTATAAGGTGAGCATAAGAACTTCATACAAAACTAGAATATATTTACCAATAGCCACAAGGCCTGGGTGTCCAACGAATATGTCTTTGTACTTCAACGAATGAACTTCATGCTTGTGTGGTGAAATAATTCTATAACCCAATTAGCATAAGTGACCCGACGTAGAATCACAACATTGTCACCAAATTCGGGCTTCTTTCAACTACTACTTATATCAAAGGACACTAGAATCCAATTAACAAAGGTGACCCGACAAAGAATCGCAACACCTTCATTAAATCTATGCAACTAAAAACTAATACTCAGGTCAAAGGATACAAGAATCTCAAAATTGACATGTTAATGCTATGTGGGAACTTAGAGTGTGCACAAGAATTACATAATAAAATGCCTGAACCGTGGGATCGTATATGACCATAATTATCTAATCAAATCAGTCTAATCTCTACTAAATATGTAGCGGAAACAAATTTGAAACAAGTAGAGAAAATACAATCAAACCACAAGAAGACTTGACGATTTTTATAGAGGTTCGACATCCCGACTACTTCCTCTCTTGCAAACTCCGCTTGACTCCGCGAGCTCCACCTACGTCTTCACTATCCAATCTCGTTCTAGGTCGAGATCAAGCCTTTACACCACGAACTAGCGAACAATCCTCGCTGAGCTCGATTTCCTCCTCTCACAACCCGAGAGGGAACACTTCAGGCTTTCACCGAAATCTTTACAAGTTGCCTCGGGCTTTCACCGATACTTTTGCTTCTTGACAACAATTTGTGAGTGGATTGAATCATCACTCTCTAACTTGAGCACACATTGAGTATGAGTAGGATTTGAGTACTAAAGTGTAGAAGGTTTAGCTTTTGAGTGTGTGGAGTATTATCTTTAATGTAGGAGGCAAATAAAAGTGGGAGAGATGTGTCAATAAGGTGTGTAATCCTCCATTTATAAGCTCCTAGAGATTTCTAGCCATTGGGGAAGATTTGATGGAAGTTTGTGTAAGATGCACACAAAAAAAGAACTTAAGTTCAGCAAATCTGTCTAAATCGGTCGACTGGTACGAGAAGAGCAGTCAACCATTTCCATGAAATTGAGGAAACGTTCGAATCAGCAAGTCATCGGTCGAACCTAAACGGTCATCACTTTAGTGAACGGTCTAACTTAATAATGGATCGGTCGACCGTTCTGGGGGCTTTGCCCAGGTCTAAGGTTAATCGGTCGAACACAAATATTAGTTACGTTCGACCGAAAATAACAAACATTTTTGGGCTCAAGAATTGTGTTCATCTGGTCAACCTTTTCTAGGTCAACTTTCGACCGATGACTAAATGTATTTTAGGGATTAGGAGAAATATACGAATACGACCGTTGTATAATGCGACAAGATTAACGGTCGTCAAAAAAAATACGAGAAATGGTCGACCAAAAGATCAAAGGCGGTCGACCAGTTTAGTTGGGAAAAGTTATTTAGAGAATCTGTTATAAACGGTCGAACGGTAAACGGGTTTAGGTCGACCATTTTGCACAAACAGTTTAGGTTTGGTTTAAGTGATTTTCCGGCTAAGGTTTGGGTAATCTATTGAAGTCCAATTGATGTGAAATTTTGTGTGTAACTTCTACAAGGAATCTAGTGTGTATGTGAGTAAGTTTTAACTCTTGTATGCTTAAGTTTACACAAGTTCCTAAGACCCAAAATAAAGGCAAAAATACATCTATTCAATTAGTTTGATTACATGTCTTAACTTCATTTCATTCTTCCTTTAGTCTTGATCACATGTAGATGTTAGCACAATACAATATATGTTCTATACCTAATGTATGCTACACTACATTTGATTTGATTAAGATTATGTTAGTTAAATCATTAAAACACGGATTAAGGCCAAAAAACCAATACGAACCACACAGTATTGACCAATAAGCACAAGATTCGGATGTATAATAAATAGGTCATCATCCCTTAACAAATGGACTTTATGCTCGTGTATTGAGAATCAGAAGGTATTTATCAATTACCACATGACATTAGTGTCCAACAAATAGGTCCTCATCGATCCCTTAGTGAGTGGACTTCATGCTCATAGGGTGAAACAATTTTAGAACCCAATTTACGAAGAATCATAACATCATCGCCAAATTCATGGTCCTTTCAACTAATACTCAGGTCAAAGCATACTAGAACCCAATTAGCATACATGACTCGACAGAGAATCACAACACCTTTGCCAAATCTATGCTCTTAAAAACTAATAATCAGGTCAAAGGATATTTGAACTCAGGTAGCATAGGTGACCCCACGAAAAATCTCAAAATCGACTTGTTAATGTGATGTAGTAACTTAAGGTATGCACAAAAAGTATATTACAAAAGGTCTGAACCACACGATATTAATCAATAGCCACACGATTTGGATGTCCAAAGAATAGGTCTTTATCTCTTAACAAATGGACTACATGCTCGTGTCGTGAGAATTAAGGTAATGACTAATAGTCACATGACTCAGGTGTTCAACAAATAGGTCATCTTCTCATAACGAATGAACTTCATGCTTGTGTGGTGAAACGATCTTAGAACCCAATTAGCATAGTGACCTGACAAAGAATCGCAACATCGTCGCTAAATCCATGCTCCTTACAACTAATACCCGGGTCAAAACATATTACACACAACCTAATTAGCACACGTGACCTCCACGAAAAATCCCAAAATTGACGTGCTATTATTGCAATGTGTGAACTTAAGGTGTGCACAAGAACTACATAAGAAAGGGTACAAACCACAAGGTATTACTAATAGTCACATAGTCTAAATGTTCAAGCAATAGATCATCGTCCGTTAACCAGTGAATTTTATGATCTAATAGTCAATAGATCATCATCAAATAGCAAAAGTGTGTAGACAAAAAAACTTATCAATTAAAAAACTTATCAATTAAAAATGTGCTAATGTAAATGTCAATTGTAATGATATAAAAGTTGTGTTTTTAATTTACAAGGCCCTAATATAAAAATATCAGATCATGTTGTCGATTTACATGGTCTTCATGTAAGAGTATAAATCACAAGGTCATTAATTATATGTGGAAGACCCGTAACACAAATCAGAAGGTCGTCATCATTAAATTGAAATTGTAATTACTAATAACCAAGTAAAGAAAAAGGACGATCTCAAAAATTACTCGAAACATAGTGAATATATTACTTAAATGTACCAGCTTAATGAGAAAACCCCAATATGTTTACATCTCTCAAAAACGTATGTGGTTCTCAAAATATGAGATTAAAACAAAAAAATTGAGAATCTATGACTTGTAATTGGAAACAAACAGAGAGGGTATATTGTAAAAAACAAAAATAACTATAATAAAAAATCTTGTGGTGTAGAATGACTCAACATCTCCCCAACTTCTCTCATTGGTATCAAATTTTCTCTCTAATGTCACGTGCCATTTTTTCTCTCTCATTTGGACCGTGTCACTATTAGTCAGTACCTTGTGACCATTAGTCTACATAGAACTACGTGAGAGTGACGTGAGATTTGAGCGTAGGTGGATCATTATTCTTTTAGCAATTACATTATAATTTCTTGTCTTTTACCCAATCTTGGTAATTTTCTTGTATATAGCAAATCTCAAGCTAATATTTAATTTGGCCAAGTTAGGTAATTTCTTAAGTGATAACGAACTTAGGCAGTTCTTCTTGTAATTTATCAAATTTTGGTATTATTTTTATTAGATTCCAACCAGAAGGTGCAACTTGGTCCCTAAAAAAAACGCAACCTCAGTTGCATCCAGACAATGCTACATTTTTGGGGTTAGAAGAAAGCAAATGCCGAACCAAATTACAAATTGCCTACGGGCCGTTTGGAACTAAGATTAAAGGTTATGTTGAAAGGTTTGAGGCTTTACACCACCAAAACATTTTTTGCTTCCAAACTAACTCATTTGAAGTTTTGAGGTTTTAGTGATTAGATAATTGAGTTGTATACAACATGATGTTTTGGAAAACTCAAGCATTGGGGTGCGTTTCGCAAAACGCAAAAAAATTGGACCAATTGGTCCCCAACAATATCACCATTTCCAACCCATGTCCCTTTTAATGTTAATGTTAATGTGTTAAGTGCAATTTCCAACCCATTAACAAAATTAACTGGACCAATTAATGTTAATGTTTGAATGTAGGTTTTGTTTAATATTAATGTGATACAATTGACATAATGATATGTATTGCATGTCTGCTATAACTAGGGATGCAAATGGTAACCGATTATCCGAGTATCCGATTCGAAAATTACAATTTGGTTGGTATTTGGTAAATAAGTTTTTACCGGATACAATTTGGAATTGAAATTGGTTTAAAATGTTTTATCGTTTTCAATTTCGGATACAAATTCGGATATAGGTCAAATCATATCCGAATATCCGAAAATACCAATTTTAACATCCAATACATGTGGTTATTAATATTTGTATTGTGAGTTAATAAAAAACTAAGTTATTTCCTATGTAAATATAAACATAATAGAAATGCAAAAATAAATTATAATATAATTCTCTTAAAACAATTTTCAAAAGATTTTAGATTATACAACAAAATATATATAAAATATGTTATAGGAATTTGGACATTATCCGAATTCGAATCCGAATTCCAAAAGTTCTCAAATTTGGATATGAAATCGGTAAGCTATAAGAAAATTGAATTCGGATTCGGATTTGGTATGCTTATTTGGAATTCGGATTCGAATTCGGATACAGGTTATACCATATTCGAAAAGATCCATTTGCATCCCTAGCTATAACTCATTTAATGTTCTAATTTTTGAAAAATAAAATGCTTGATAATTGCTCAAGTTTTGATAGCCACAAATTCGTCAAGTTGGAACTTGGAAGTGAAATTTTTAAATAATAGTAATAACTACTACTAAGGTTTTTCAACAATAATAATAATAGCTGGTAGGGTCTTTAAAAAATGACATTTTTTAATGACATTTGTGTTAAGAACCTAATGATCAAATAGTCATTGCAACACTCTCCTGATTGATACCAACAAACCAAAACTCTAAATGACAGAAGGGAACCCAAATAAGCAGACGATGTTGCGTTTTGAGATGAGGGGTAACAAAAACTATAAAAATTGATACCTCTAATGGGGGGATTGTTTGAGATATAAGAGTTATGGTTTGGAAAACTCAAATCATCACATTCAAACCTCTCCCTCAAAACTCAAGTTTTGGAAATCTCAAACGCAACCTCTATGGTTCCCAAACAGACGCTACATGACAAATCTCTCCCAAAACTCACGTTTTGGACAAATGCAAGTGGGATCCAAATGGACCCTAAATCTCATTGCCATTTATAAAGAAAAAGACTATAGGATGTTGAGAACCAAGTAAACTACATGTACACTCAACCGCTTTTAGGAAGTTAGAAAAATATTCCCAATGAAAGGTCTGAGACTCCAACTAGTAGTGCAAATCCTTATCCGTTTTCTAAGGACATGGATATCATTTTTCGATATCCGGGTAGATATGGATACAAATATTTGTTTTCAAGGTTTTATGGATACAAATATGGAAATGGAAATTTCAATTTTGACAAATACATATATATATATATATCCGCAGAATTAATATAATTTTTTCTTATATACGTAAATTAGTACTTTTTTCATGATTCTTTCTAACTTTTACTTAAATTTTTACTAATGCACATAAAATTTTACATTTCTAAATAAAATAGTTAAGATATAATCTTACCAAAATTTAAGAGTAAAAATTACACTAATTCTATACTATATATATACACCGTATATATCTTTTTTTTATCCGTATATGTTTATGAAATATACATTCCATATCCGTATCCATTTTTTAAGGATATATATACGTATTTTTCATATCCAACACGATCTGTATCCACCAATCAAATATGGATATAATAATACCTATATCCGATCCATTGTCTACAGCCCTACACCAACCACAACCGATGGGTTCCAAAAGGAACCTATATTCAACTTAAAACTCATTGTACCACCAGCTGGCCTAGCGTCAGTTGGTATGACATATATAGTTTTACAAACGTTGCAAATGCAGTAGTTACAGATATGTCGGGAATTGTCATCAATTTTAAGATGCATGAATAAACATCCACTAGAAGCAACAATTTTGAAGTCACAAACGGACTTCAAAATGTAGAAATAGAATTTTACAAATGCTTTATGCGAGGGTTTCAAAACTACTATTACGGCAATGGACTGGACGAATGGAGAATAAAACTTCAAGAGAGATTTATATATCAACACTTACTAAATGAACTTCAGGCTAAAATGAGCTACAAAAGTACGGTTTAACAAATAATAGCTGATAGCTAAATTTACATAGTTACAGACACCAAAACATGAGAAGATGCACGATTGTAAATTGAACAGCGTCAGATATGAACTATCATTTTGACGTGAGAAAGCTAACATCGAAGATATCAGCGGTGTGAAGCCAAAATGTAGAGACCCCGTGTAACAATGACCCAAACCTACGAATTCAAAACTGATAGGATAAACCAAATTGTGCCTGCATGAACAGGAACCAAACTAAAGCATTGACAACAACTCATATATGCAGTTGTCTGCTTACAACTCTTATCTACAAAATAACACTAAAGACGAACAAGAGCTGAAAGAAAGTTTCAAACAACGGTTACCTCTCTTGAACACAAACCGTCAACGGTGTTTCGGCTACGAGCCAACTCCTCAACTAATACCGTCTGAAGAATCAAGGCCTTGTAAGTTGTAAGTGAATATCATGACCTTGAGGATATGCAGCAACAATAGCTCAAGGTTTAGGATATCACATCTTTAGGATCTCCTTTAGAACATTTGCAATCCTTGCTGCCATATGATGCTCCATAAATGTCTCTTTCACCCTCTCATAACCTTTCTTTCCCAACGTCAGCCTTCGTTCCACATGGCTAGCAAGCTTCACTATGTTGTTTGAAAGAGGAGAAACACCCTCTTTCCCCACAGGGTGCAACAAACCGGTGACTCCATCTAAAACAATTTCTGTTGTGCCTCCAGCAGCTGTACCCTGTTAAGACAGCGCATCCATCAAGTACTACTGAAATAATGGTCACTGGTCAGATCAAAAGAAAAAATGATTTTGTTTTTGACTTTTGCCTGGCAAAGGGAAGATGGGCCCACCAAATTTGACCATAGTATACAACTTCATGGGATCTGATCCCTGGTCCTAGTTACTCTTAAGACCAGATATAATGAAAGTGAGCTAGCCCTAATTGGTACAAATGCATTTTCTATGTTAGAAACACTTTTAGGTGGAATAAGTTGGGAGTGGGCACGATCCATCATTCCATCTTCTTACAAATGACGAGCAATGGAAAGGTGATCTGGAATTGAATACAGGTTTTTGCTTGCATACACTTCCAAAGGATTGAAATTGGATCTTTGACCCCGTGTTTTGGGAATTGTCTTGGTTATACCTCTAAGCCACTCAAAATTGCTTGTACACACCTGCCGTTAGTGCAGATCCCACTCCGATAAATTTTCCACCCAGCTTTATTAAAAACTTGCAAATTACAAATAACAACCCCTTTAATAAATACTGTCCTTGATGTTATTGTTACATGAACAAAATTACAACCTTCTCCCCATTTGTTAACCAATCTTCACTAGTATACAACAGCATTTCAATTTCATATGACCAGCAACGAGCATTTTGAATACGAAGGAAGGAGATCTGCTTTTATTTTGAAAGCACTCCACACGTCCCACGTATTACAACGGTAAGAATCAAAATAGACATGTGACAACAACTGGTTCATCGACTAGGACGTTATGGGATGGTAAGTCTAGAGGTCCTACAAATTGAAGGGCTGTCACCTGTCAGACATTATGGGGGACTGAGATTAAATTTCATGGAGCATATCTAAGAGAAGGTAGAGTTAAAATGAGGTATGTAAGGCAGCACCGAAAACACAAAGAGCATGTAAGGCAACACCGATAATAAAAAAAGCATGTAAGGGGGGTGATTGAGTTGTTTCTGTTTTTACCACAAAACGAAGCTAGTGTAGAATCCAGACCAATAGAAGAGTGTCAGCAAATCAGACTAACTAAATAAAAAGGAGGGGTTAACACAGTAACATGTAGAAAACTCAGTTCAATGATCTCACCAACACTGGAAGCTGAAAGGCCATGGCTTCAATGGTTATCCTACCAAAGCATTCACCTCGAGCCTGAAAAAATGGAAGTATAATTAGCATTCTATTTGCATGTCATCTAATTATTGATCTTTGAAGGAAAAAAATTGGTATAACTATAAAAAGGGTAGAGAGTAAAGACAACAAATGTACCAAACATGTGTACATGATTTAAAATGGACTTCCATAATGACCTGAGCATGTGAAAGCGAACAAACGACTTCAGAGAAGAAAGACAAGAAAAACTATGAAAATATTTTAATCAAATAATTATCTAGTAAGCAGGGGAAATATCAGTTAAGAAGCAAAAAGTTTAAGTTTCTATTTTTTAAATATCAGTTAGTTTTCTAGCTTATTACATCCCATAGAAGCAATTGTACTTGTAATTCTTAAATATTCAAGAAGAGCAGCTCAATATGGCGAGGGAACAAGCTGGTGCCCCTCAAATGGATTAAGTACTTTCGTTGGGGCTCCAGTGGAACTGATCCTTCACCAGTACAAACTCTGGTTGGGGCTCCTAAAAAATAAGACAACCATTAAAAGTGTACACCAAGTGATATCATTCTAGTACATGGTTTATTTAGGTACGTATCTGATAACCAGTCAGTGGGTATGAGGTAGAGAATAAAACAAAAGGTTAAAGTAACTTCACGTTCACGGGAATTCGTTTAAAAGAGACATTCAACAAGTTGGATACGGTACATTAGTGTATAAAGAGGTATCTTATTTAAGCCTCAAACCCTAGCTAACCTACTGACTAAGGGTGCAAACAGATCAGATACGGATCGGATATGAGTATTACCATATCCATATTTGATTTGCGGATAGGGATACGGATCACCTCGAATATGAAAAATATGCATCCATATCTTTAAAAAACAGATACGGATATTAAATGGATATTTTATAAACGGATACGAATGAAAAACGGATATATGTGATGCACATATATGATACAAAATGAATGTGTATCATGGTAATTCACATAAATTTTTACCTCTTAAATTTGAAAAAAATTATATCCTCACTATATTAGTTTAGAAATGTAACAAATTGTAGGTGTAGTAGTAAATTTCTTAGTAAAAGTTAAAAGGAATCGTGAAAAAATCACTAATTTAAAAATATACATGGAAAAAACTTTATATTAAATCTATGGATTTCCGTAACCATATCCAACCAAAATATGCATATCTATATCCGTATCCACCAAAATTCAAAATTTCATATATGTATCCGTAAAACTTAAACCGATATCCGTAGCCGCCAAGATATGGAAAAATGATATTCATATCCTTAAAAAAACAGATACAGATTATCCGTGCATTTGCATCCCTACTACTGATAGTAAAGGTGATTTGGGACTCCTTCCAGATATATATTTAACTTTCTGTAGGTCTGAATCTAATATCCCTCAAGGGCCAAAATGTAGTAAATACAAATTTAATTGGAAAGTTTGTTATAGTCCATTTAAGCACAACCTTGAATAGAGTATACGAGAGGGTAAAACCCCTAATGATATGGAAAATAGTTAAGATATCAATGCCATAAATACCTGAGAGTTCTGGACAAGGACATCAATTGCAGCTA
Organism: Triglochin maritima; assembly: GCA_963682175.1. Taxonomy (NCBI): domain Eukaryota; kingdom Viridiplantae; phylum Streptophyta; class Magnoliopsida; order Alismatales; family Juncaginaceae; genus Triglochin; species Triglochin maritima. Next base: position 34,355,186 of record OY821772.1, read on the forward strand.
AGTAAGGTGCAACATTAAGTGACTTGTTGACAAAGTGAACATGACCTTGCATTCCATTATGCAATACAAAGTTTCGTAATTCCAACTCATACTTTGTTTGGGCATTCATATCACTTCCCACAACTACAGCATGCATAGGAGGAACTTTCAGCTTTTTATCCTGGATCAGCTGCAAGCTCTCATGAAAAGCTCGGAGAAACAAATCTTGTCCTTTTCCGCGAGAAACACCTAGAATACAATTAATTAATAACATAAAGACCAAAACATATGAAAGAAAGCCATTTTCCTTGTTCAGAACAAATCTTGTAGCCTTTTCCCTATCAATAAGCAAATACATACAAATATATTTAGAAGAAAACCAAGTCGTACAAAGAAACCATCTAAGAAGTCAAAAGAAACTTCAAACCATGCCTATAGTAATAAATACATTTAAAAACATTTATATCACTACATCCTAGTAATAAGCAATATATAGTCAGTTCTAATAATTTCAAATGGTTTTTGGGTTTTTTGTTTCGGGTCCCCGTCTGTGGGGTTATCCAGTTTTTCCCTTTATTAATATTATTTTTTTATCCATTAAAAAATCATATAATAACCAATTACAAAATATTTCATAGAAACTATCAATCTTTTAAGTACATAATTAGCAATAATATTTCATACTTCCAAAAAGTTTGTGCTTCAAAGATGAGAAATGGAAGTGATCTTCGCGTCCACTCTCCCACTTGTTGTAAATCATTAAGTGTGTTAGTAGCAACTCGTTCTTGATAAGAGAAAATAATATGATCATATGACCAAGCAACTAATCTACTCTCCTAATCATGACAAAACACACATCTCACCAAACACAATTTAGTTATCAATCAGATAGTTAAACACCTAGAGACCTATCATGAACCAAACATTAACAGGTCTCCCATTACCCACAGGATGTCTTGCTGATGTGGCAACCCACGAGATATGTTTGAAAAACTAATTTTATATATGAGTCTTAGCAACAAACCATGTCGCTCTACTTTCACAGCACACAACATAAATGATGCTAAAATATTGAGTTATTTTTCAAATGAATTATTACTGTAAAAGTTAGTGTCGTGGCTTTAGTTGTTTGACATATACAGCCAATGGTTGGATAGACCACCATTTAATCTCTTCGATCACCAACTCAACAATTGAAGGTCTTCAAGTCGACTAGTCAGCTACCAATTGGTCTGATGGCCTAATCGAGCATGCAGACTAGCCAACCAGAAATTAATGGTAATTCAATTTTGAAACGGATTTGTTGCAACTGATTATTCATTTAAGTACTTTGAAGATTTTGGCAGAAACTAACCGAGCCAAGATAGACTAGCGATCGGTCGACCCACCTTGAAATCGTTGTAGTAAACCACCCGCAACAAGAGATGTAGAAATAGTATCTCTCTTGCAAATAATGGAGTCGGCATGGTCAAATTCTAGAAGATGTGCATTATTCATGCTACTCTATTGTTCAAAGAGAAATCCTTGCCAATAGACTTTTTGATGATTCTCATTTGGAAAAGTTAGTAATATCCAAGGGTACATCATAAAAAGGATGAAGCTACACCTCTTCACTAGTCATTGAGTGTCATGAGACTTTGAAGAGGATATAACAGACTAATGACAATTGTTGTATGTATTGGGAAATTACTTCCCCCACTACTCCACCGAGTCCACCTATACCATAGTAACCATACAAATACTAAAAGTACCACTACTTCATGGCCTCACACTTGCATTAACACTTTCAGAGTGTTTATAATAGGGTATTCTTTTCTCTTTTATATGGTTTTTGCTTTGATCTCCACGTTTTACTCATGTACCGGTAAGGCATTGGAATTTACTTATCTTTCTTGAGTAGACACAAAGTTGGTCAGGGGTCTCAGACTTTCTGATGGTGTTGGATTCGGGAGGAAGAGTGGTCTAGTCTGGTTTCGTAAGGAGTTTCCCTGGTCATATCAAGGTGAGTTTATTGAGTGTTTGCAGTCATTTCTTTTCTTGTTTTTTCTTTGTCAGGTTTGCTTTGTTTTTTTTTTCACCTTTGAGTTTGGCTTGCCTACTTTATCTAACATTGATGCTACTTTTTGTTTGTAATAAAATGTTCATTGTATCAATAACAAGAAAACAGGAGATAGTGAGAAAGAAAACATACTATTGATTATGGCAAACAAAATATCGTCACTACGAACTCCAAGGGATTCACGCACATGTTCACGAAGGACTCTTCTTGCAACAGTATCCTCGGCTACTTCCATGAGTTCTTTGCTATTTCCAAGGTGCACAACATATGTCTGAGGCATTTTAATCCTGCATGTTGGATTCCTATGGATTAGAAAGCAGTTTTTGCACCCAAGGCAATGTGTCGAAATGGTTTAAATGACCTAAACTTCAATATAAGCAGCAAATGTAATTCATATGATGTGCATGGCTGAAAATCAATACAACTACCTTGATTTACACTAAGTAATCTACCAATGGTATGTCAACATTGGTTTTCCAGTTTTTTCCTCATTCCATGGCAATAAACAATGCTGTGTGATTGTGCTATTTCCTTTCTGATGAAAAAATCTTATCTGCAAGTAAAATCTAATTAGAGCTAATGCGATAAGTCGAACCGTTTACATGTCACTCATCTCAAGGATAATGTTAAGATGTACATAAGAGTTACTACTACGATTTGCAAATGACATGAGTTCAAACACAAAGAAGATGTTGAGTTGAGCATCACTAGACTTGTCAAAGTTGAGCAATACAATGCAGTACTTAGATGATTGATACTTAAATATTTAAATGAAATAAATAAGACCTTCACAGAAAACATAAGTGTTGTGGATGATGAGATGAACATAAAAGCATATGTAATCTACTCAAGGAAGGACCTGTGATGCATACCCCAAACGATCATGAGTTCTTCTCTTCCAGTAGTGTGCCGTTGTATGGGAGTCAATCATGGCACCAGCAACAAATGGAAGATGCTTGACATATTCCATTTTGAAATAATGCCCTCTCATTTCATGAATCCACCACAAAACCTTGGAAAGGACTTGAGAAGCTTGATCCTTGAGAACAGCATCAAGCCATTTTCCAGAAACAGCTGTGTTCAAAACAACCAGATCAGCTTTAAGAGCTGTATCAACAGCTTCCTGGCTCTTTGCAGAAAAAACCTGCCATGGTGGAATAAAAGTACCCAAAAAAGTAACATAAATGGTGGTTGATCAAAAGAAACATAGAAATTAAAAAAAAATGCAAAGAAGGTGAGAAATGTAGATCAAGAAGCATCATCAACTTGAAGGTCTTAAGTAGTGCAAGTCTCTAAAAAACTTATTGCAAATGAATAACTTGGTCGAAAAGAAGGAAAAAGATAAAAGGAAATTCAAAATTCTATTCACTATCTACTTGAAAAATATTCAAACTCTGGACGATGCAGTCTTGCTAATGTAATTATAATTAAAAGCATGACTCAGACACCCGGACCGGACGTCGACCCGGTCGCGCCACTGGTTCAATCAGTGGGTGAACTGGTTGGACCGTGACATCAGCATGTTGTCGTCATATATGTATTTAATATATAAATAAACTCTGTTAATATCTGAAACAATAGGAAAAAATATCTGAAAAATAGGGAAAATTTTAAAAATAATAGGATAAATAGAAAAAACACCATTCTCATAATCCTCCATTTCCTCCTCTTCTCAACACCCTCATCATCCAACACTTCTTAACATTTCCCTGGAGGATAGATCACCGGCCTGAGAGGTCGCCGGCAGGAGTAGAGGCGGCGGACGGCAGGGGAGGGAGGGAGTGTTGAGAGAGAGGGGCATTGAATGGGTTGCGTTAGGTTTTTTTATGTGGGTCAGGTCAGGTCGGGTCAGGCGGATCCTAATCGAATCCCCGAATCGCTGGTCAGACCACCGGATCACTAGTTCGACCGGTGGTTCACTGGCCCGACCGCCCCAGATGGTTTTGGAGGCCTGACTGGACCGGGCGCTGCCCAACTGCTCCGGCAGGCCGGTCCGGTCCGGGTTTTCAGACCATGATTAAAAGGCTCTATTGTAGATACATGTACTGCCTAATGATTCTGGATCTGGGCACAGATGAAATAAATTAGAGTAATTTGGATCTCGGAAGTAGAACTAGAGAAGTTCTGGCAATCACTTTTTTAGCACTCCCAGTTTATGGCTGTGGTTCATAATGAAGCATCAATTCCAATCTTGTTCGGCTTTGACTCACTTAATTAGTACTTTCGTGCATTATTCCCAAAAGGACTAAGTTTTGAATTTTGATCTCAAATTCAACTTAAATTAAATCACAACTCACTATCAACATTGTAAGATTGGAAAACCAGGCTTGGTTTCTCTTTAAATTTTTAACAATGTCAGAAGGGAGAATATAAGCTCAGGGCATCACATCATTTTCATGTCATGATTGCCGTGTAGTTTTAGAAGCATTTTGGCCAATGAATAGGCCCATTTTTCAACTGCATTACAATCTTCATTACATACTTATAGATTACATATACATTCTAAACTATCATGCCATGCTCATTTATTTACTTCTGAAGATACTTATTTTCCATTTGCATAAAGAACAAATTGTTAAAAGCTAATACACTATAAAATTTATTTAATGACTTGGCTAACAATACATACACAGTGATAAACAAAAAGCAAACTATGGAAAAGGCTTGACAACTACAAATTGTTTATTCCTTCACTTCTTGTATTCTCTAGGCACCATTAAGCAAAAAGTACAACAAAGAAACTTAATATTTGTTTTTTTGGTGAAAGTGTAGAATTACAAAGAAAATGTACCTATTCATGCTATCACCCTAGCTGTCTATTTTACAGCATCAACAGTCATTAGCTGATAAACAGAAAAAAGTAAATCAACTCTCTAAAACACTATCAACGTATGAAAAAGTAAATTGAGTATATCAAGAACTTAGTTTAAATTGTTGCTTAAGATAATTAAGATGCAATAGCTCAGAAATTATCTGAAAAGCCATAATAAATATTTAAAAAGGTAATCAGGGTGAAAAGCACAGAAAGGAAAGTAAGCGAACAGTTCAAATACCACAAAATGTTAATACCTGTACACCTCTATCCAACATCTTGTGCTCCAAACTGTATGTCACATCATCAACTTCAGTTGGATTTTGATTTGTAACCCATATCACCTCAGAGCCAACAATTCTCAGGAGAAAAGCCAATTCCATTAGCAGTAGAGGCCCACCTGATAAAGAAGTCCCCTAAAGGCTTTTGAGTACCAGACCAAGGATAAAACTGAAGCATTCAAAGTAACTAATCTCGATCAGATGGTTGCTTCTAAGTTCATAGATTAATCATGAAAGGATAAACTTTATCATGCTTATAACCTGACTGCCTTTTAGAACGGGGAAGATATTTTAATATTGGTTTTGTCAGTGCTAGAACCACTCAAGTTTTTTTTAATCGGTAGAATCAATCCAGTTTTACAATCCAGATCGAGCAAAATAACATGTACCACAATAGCTCTTGAAATCCGTTTAAAGTAACACAAAGGAATTGGAAAGGCCAAGCTTTCCAGTTCATCAGGATGCTGAAAACATTTTTTTTAAAGTATAGCTATATAAGGTCAGCAGTCCAGATCCACTGAAGCTCGACTTCACCAGCTAGAGTGATTTAATAAAGTCCATAATATACACAATACATCTGCAGCATGGACATAATGTCTCTAATATGCACATGTTAAACTAAGCCTTAAATCCAAATGCACAAAAACATCTGCAACATGGACGTATCTACATACTATACACATTTTACATATTAAGCAAAAGAATATGTAAAACAAGTTTATGTACACCATACATAAATCATGTTTATGATCCAAACATATGAACATATAGCTAACTGCAAGGTGTGTTGGATGTGTGATCTGTGACTTTAAGGATTTATGGAATAATGGGATTGACAATCTTGTAATTTATCGGAATAATGGGATTGACAATCTTGTAATTTATCCAAGATGTAATTTGTGTTTCCTTTGTTTAGGTAAGCACGTCATTTCAAATGATGATGGTAGAGATTTTAAAATATAAGCAACACCTATTCTGAGTCACATCGCATGACGTGTTCAAGATAATATACAAACCATCACACGCATATGTTGATGCAAATATGGGCATTTCTTAAGTATACCATCAGCATTTTAAATTAATTTGCAAAGTCAGACCATATCCTGTGGAATTTCAATTCCACTCTAACTTGGGAGTTCTTATAGACAACTCTTACACAAAGAGGGTTCTTCAAAGTAACTTGAAAGATTTACAGATTTGCAAGGGCAATCATCCAAGTAAGTTAATGGTAAATCTAAGTTGAATTGCAATCTCAAATTAAACTACCGGGATGACACCCTTACAGTGAATCATTAGTTTCTCCACCATTAATTGGCCCATGCATCCAGCTCTCACTTGACCCTCGTACAAAACACTAGTCTATTCTTTTCCCAATAAATTCACATCTCTCTCCTCCAACCAAGAGCCACAACAAAATCGCTCAATATTCAAATCATAAAAGGAGCATCCTTTCCAGGGGTGTTAAACTGTCAATAATTTTGGTTTGGGGGTAAAAATCTTGAACGGTTGAGTAATTTTTGTATGCCTCTGCTGTACCTATATTACTATTTCTGCTGTCAAAAATCTGGATGAATCAAAATCCACTAATTCAAATACACAAACCCCCTATAGATTTACATACACAAACCCCATAAAATATACATCATATTTCTCTCATCCAACCAACAAACACAACGAAATCGTTCAATACTCCAACCATAACAAAACCTTCCTTCCAAGAGGTGTCAAATCGTCAATAATTCTGGTTAGGGGGTAATAATTCTTAACGACTTTCCTACCTTATATTCCTACTTTTGTTATTGAAAATCCGGAGCAATCAAAATCCACTAATTCAAATATACAGACAACCTACAAATTTCTTTTTGAGGGAGTCATACTATACTAACTAACTGATTTTCCAAACTCCTCACACTCACACACACTCCAAACTCCAAAACTCCGTAAGCAAAAGCGAGCAAACGAGCCAAGCAAGCAAGCACGTACCAGAGAGCGAAAGCTCATGAGAGACGAGAAGAACAACCTTGGACCTCATGAACGCGAGCGGGCTCTCCTCCGTCCACCCGATCCGCCTTTGAACCTCGACCGATCCCGCGAACTCGCGCCTGATCTCGCAAGTCTGGAAGGCGCCGCGGGCGAAGAAGGCGACGGCGAAGAAGGCGGCGAGGAGGAGGAGGAGCCACTTCGTCTGGAGCGACACCCGCCCCGCCGGGGACGGCTTGGCCATTTGATGGTCGGATCTGGGGGTTGGAGAGGAGTTGGATCTAGGGTTTGGGGGATCGGAGATGGTGAAGTTCAGACTTGGTTTCTTCTTCCACGTGCGGATTGCAGTGGGTTTTGTTACGCTGAGACTCTTACGAATGTGTATGCTCTTGCAGAGCTAAGGTGAGGGATCCGTAGAGATGGAATCTATGCGAATTTATTCAGGCTAAATTACAATTTGTCCCCCAACAATATCATGATATTATTACTCATACCAGTTAGAATTTAGAATTTGTAGGTTTGTGTCAAACCTACAAATTCTATGTGGAAAAGGTTGGATCTTTGAGGATTTTTTGGGGTTTGCGGTTTGGTCCTGGTTTTAGGGATGTAGGGTTGATTGGAGTTGGGAGGGTGAGGTTGATGCTGAGTTGGTGTTGTGTTGGGTTTTTGTTTGGAATTGATGGAATTTAGAAAGGTTAATACTAGAATAATTGTCCGAGAATTGCATATACATAAATGTTATATGTCTAATCATGATTTGTCCAATTACATCTTATAACTGTCATGAAAAATGGAGATCCTAAATCAGGTCTAAAATCTAAGTCACATATAATCACCTTTTCATGTGCATGCCCAACATTTTGTTTTCTGGATGTTATAATGTTATAATGTAAAGATTTTATCACATTTAGGAAGACATTATAATGTTACTCCCTAAATTGAGAACCATGAAAATGTTTCGCTCCAAAATTTCCATTGAATTTGTTTATGTACATTGAAAAACAAGCCAAACACATGCCATTGCTCCACTACAAAGGTGTCGTCTGGATACCACATATGCAATGTGTGTGGTTGGGAAAAGTTGCATCTCTTCCCCCGTATGTTTGCATGCTTACCAAACAAGAAAATCAATGTCTGGCGTCGGGAACATTGCAACGTCTATGGATGAATTTTTTTGTAAGAGTTGAGATGTGGGAAGAAATTATGGGTGATGAGTGTTTCAACGTCTGGGGTAATTAGAAACATAACCCAAATGTGCTTGGAGTGAGGAGAACAAAAAAAAGTATGAGCATCCACGTGTAGGGGTGAGCTTCGGTCCGGACTGAATACCGAATTTTCGAGAAGGCCGGACCGAAGACTGGACCAAATAAATTCGGGTCGGTCTGGTTCGGTCCAAAACCTGAATTTTACTCACAAAATCTCGATTATGTCTGGGAGGACCAAAGACCGAATTTTTGGTATCCCTCGGACCGAAGACCGAACCGAAAAAATTCAATCAGGTTCAGTCTGGACCGAACTTTGCTCTCCCTTATCCACGTGGACCACGTCTTTGTCACGAGACGCCTATTGTTACAAAATATAGCCAAAAAACATATTTGAAAGTAGTGTTGTCATACATCACATTAATTACGGGTGTGATCCATCTAATTTGGCAAAAATGCACTTCATCGTCTAAATATTCGGTTCTTCAACTAAATTGTATCCATTCCACCAACCATGTATAATTATAAAGGTAGAACTTAATGTTGCATCTTACCCACATCCAACTATTAAAATACAAAGAATGATACAATAATACACAATGATGATTATTACTGTTATCTAAAATGGTCGTTGCTTAAATATTAATGTCTATCTCATATTTGCCAAAGTGTCCAAAGTTTTGTGATTTGTTGATACTCAACTACTTCACCTACCTTCAAACTCTCACATTGACCTTGAAATCTATAAATACCCCCATAAAAGAGTTTAATCGCTACCAAGTTTATTCAATTACTACCAACCCTTTTTCGCTCAAGTTCTCAAACTCTTTTACTATCAACAAATAATAAGCCTCATTCTTACTTCTTAAGGCGATTTTATCTCGACCCGTAGAGAGATCATCACCGTAATATTCCTTGACTGGTGGCTTGGATTGTAATCCCAATTGTATATGGTGCATTAACCATATGTTTTTTGAATTCCAGTTATATATAAATGATATGAGCAAAGTAAAGGCAACCAATTGCCAACCCAAAAACCCTTGTGTTTTTTCATCGGACTCCAACGGAGTTCTACCGTTCTCGTGAGAGTCTATCAAATCGAAAAGATATGTCGGTAAACTACAAAAAAGACCTCAACCATCTACGTCTAGAGAGAACCAACGATTGATAATTTTTCCCCTCTCCCATGTAATGGTTTCAAGCTCTTCATGTTGACATTTAACATTGCAAATGTAGTGGATGACTCTTCACTTGAATGGTTTGGAATGGGAGACGACACCCCTATTTATAGGTAAAAATGGAAGCTTGTGAAAAAGTTGAAGTTTCTAGACTTTGAAACTTTTAGGAAGCTTCCTAGTGTTGGATAAGGAAAAAACATCTACAATATGAATTCTCTAGAATTTAGGTTTTATAGGTTGGACGAATAATTAACTTAAGTAATATAACTTCTTGGGCTTGGGTTGATGTTGGATCTTTAATACTCCCCCTCAACACCAACCCTTCTTCTTACTATCTCAAGTCGTTGACGAAGTTCTTCAAACTTTACTTGGTTTAGTCATTTAGTGAGGATATCTTCTATTTGCTCCTTCGTCCTAATAGATTTCAGAAGAATTTCTTCTTGTAGAACCTTCTCTCTTAGAAAATGGTGATGAACCTCCACATGTTTCGTCATTGCATGAAAGACTAGATTTTCTGTCAGACGTATGGCAGATTCATTATCGCAATGCAACAACACTGGATAATCTACTAGTTGATGAAAATCTTCTAAGAATTGTTTCAATCACATACTCTCTTGGGCGGTCATTGCTCCCACTCTATATTTGCTTCTGTAGTAGACAATGAGACAGTTGGTTGTCTCTTACTACACCAAGAGATTGGTGCAGAACCAAGACTAAATGCATATCTGATAGTCAACCTTCGTGTGTCGTGGCCCCCCATATAGTCAGCATCGCAACACCTGCTAGCTTTTGATCTTCTCTATTTTTGTATAAAATACCAAGATCAATAGTACATTTCACGTACCACAGTATTCTTCTTACTGCTTCTAAGTGAGGCTTCTTCGGTGTTTGCATGTATCGACTTACAAATCCAACGACAAAAGTATATCAGGTCGAGTCATGGTTAGGTAAATCAAACTTATTAATTGTCGATACATCGTTGCATCCTCTGGATCATTGCCTTTACATGCACATAATTTGGTCATTTCCTAAGTTAGGGTAGATATTGGTTTGCAGTCAAACATACCAACCTTCTGTAGAAGATCTTTAGCATACTTTTACTGGAAGAGAAATATACATTGTTTGCTCTGGTCTACTTCAAGCCCCAAGAAATGCTTAAGCTCTCCAAGTTCCTACATTTGGAATCTAACTGATAGATTCTGTTTGGTCCTTTGATTTTCCTCCTTCTCATCTCCAGTGATTATAAACATTATGTTTGCTTCACGAAAAGACTTGAGTCTGTAGGAGCAATATTGTAGCCACACCCAAGTAAGAACTCTGCTATCTTCCCGTACCACGCGCATTGGAGCTTGTGTCAATACGTATAATGTCTTCTTTAACTTGCATACATAGTCTGGATGACCAGTCCTTTCAAATCCTTGTGGTTGTTCCATGTATATTGATTGATCCAACACTCCATGAAGAAAGACATTCTTCACATCCATTTGCCATAACTTCCATGACTTAATTGCTGCTATAGCAATTAAGACTCTAACGGTGGTAATCTTGGCTACTAGGTTGAAGGTCTCATCACAAACCATACCATATTGTCGTGAAAATCCTCGAGAAATGAGACAAGATTTATACCTTTCCATGGATCCATCAGGGTGTGCCATCAGCTTGTAGACCCACTTGCAAGAGATATGTTTACATTTGCAGGTCTTGGGACCAACTCCCATGTCTCATTCTCTTTTAAAGCTCTGTATTCTCCTTTCATGGCGCTCATCCATTGTTTACTCCTTGATGCTTCTTCATATGTGACAGGTTCCTTGATTTCTTCTTCTTTTGCTAGGGTTGCATTTGCATACCTTGGATTTGGCTTCCTCTGTCTGTTGGATCATCGTAACTTACTTCCTGATTCTTCTCCAACCTCATCTGAGATGGCCGAGTTTCTTTGGAACTCTTCCAATATACTCCAGTCTTCCAAGGATCTTTAGAGTATTTTGATGATTTTGATGAGCATTCTTCAGATTCGTCTCCTTCATCGCTTGAATCTTGCTCACCAAGCTTCTCTTGTACCATGCTTTCCAATTATCCATGATCTGGAAGCACTACATCATTTGAGGACCATCAAGATGAAGCTTCATTGAAGATCATGTTCCTCGAAGTGTGACATCGATAAGTTGTGGGGTCGCAACACCTCTACATCTCATTGTCGTACCCAACCAAGATGCACTGAATTATTTTCTTATCAAATTTACTTCATTGACTGTCTGATACAAATACATACTAAACACAACCAAGCACGCAGAAGTGACTTACAACGGGCTTTGTTTTCCACAGCTTCTCATATGGTGAGAGGAACTCCAACCTTGCTTGTGGTAGTCTATTGATGATATGTGTCGTTGTTCGCATGCATTGTGCCCAAAATCTTATAGGTACATTATTTGCATGCATCATGCTTCTATAAATGTCTGCTAGATGTTGATTTTTCATCTCAGCCACACCATTCTGCTGAGGGGTTTTGGGATACGTTGATTGACGTATGATATTGTGCTCATTTAGGTATGTCGTAAACTCCCTAGATGTGTATTCATACTTCATTATCGGTGTGCAAGCATTGTATACGCTTTCAAGTTCTCTTTCAACCTTCATCCGAAAGTCTTTAATTTTAAAATAACTTCTGATTCTTCTCGAAGAAAGTCTACACATACATACTATGAGTAATCATCGATAAACATCTTCATGTACTTAGTCCAACTAATGGATTGATGTTTTGCCAGTCCAAAGACATCTGAGTGAATCAACTCCAACGACTCTCTTGCTTGAAAGTTTAATTCTTCATAAGGGAGTTGATGAGTCTTCCCATATTGACATCCAACGCAGACTGTATCCCCAACAATCTCAAGTTGTGACAAACCCTTCACTATCGACTTCTTCATCATTGCTTTTAGTTTATGATAGCCCACATGTTCAACTCTAGCGTGTCACAGATCAACGGTCTTGTTCTTTCTGTTTTGTCTACATATGTTGATTCCACAAACATCACATACACAAACTCCAGCTTTTGTCCCTCCATGATTGGTGAACCAATTATCTTGAGTGTTCGATACACACTCACATCTTCTGGTCTGAACAAAACATACTTCCCAGTTGATGGTAGTTGGGACACAGATAGGAGATTCTTCTTCATACCTGGCACGTGGTAGACATTCTGCAGTTGCACTTGATTTGGGCAAAATCGAGGCACCACCACTATCTTCCCAATGTGATTGATTGGTAGTTTTAAGTTATTTGTTGTCACCACAACTCTCTCCCTTATACTCAGATAAATTTTGTAACTTTTTCTTACCTTCTATCATATATTTGGCACAACCGAAGTCTACAATCCAATCATTATCATAGTCAATTCGCATTGACCTTGTGTTGACTACAAGAGCATGCTCCTCTACCGTCGCCATAGATGCTTGCACATCCCATTCTTCTTCACTGTCACACTCTTTGTGACTTTGAGTTGCAGCATTTCCTTCAGCTACCTTATTTTTCGATCAGCAATCCCTCGCAAAGTGACATCTCTTGCCACAATTGTAACATTTGAGGTTCTTCTTCGTTTGCTCCTTTTTGTGTGCTCCCCCTTGTTGTGAGCTCCGCTCTTGTTTCTTATGTCCATCTTTTTTTCTTCCACTAAAAAGTATTTTATCCCCACTCTTTGCAAAAACTCATGTGATCTGCTTGGTGAGAGTCTTTTAATTGACAAGCAAACTCTCCAACTCTGAGATGGAAGGAGGAGTCAACCAACCTTGTACTGCTATGATAAAGACACTACATTCTGGTCTAAGCCCATGGATAATAATACTCATCATCTTGGGCTCTAATCCTAGACTCTGGATCTAATTGAGATATATCACGACAAAGCCCTTTAACCTTTCTAAAGTATTGGTTAATGGACATACATCCTTGCTTGATAAACATCAACTCATTTTCCAAAAGCTGAAGTCAGGTGTCATGCTTTTGCGTTAAGAGCGACTTAAGTGTTTCCTAGCAACAATCTCCCATAGATCCTACCCTTGCAAATATGGTTCTATGTAAAGACTCCAATACTTCTAGTTTTCTTCATTGAGCCTCTCTATCCCTTCGGTTGGGTTTGAAAAATCCGTCATTAGTCATCTTCTCAAACTAATCGATTTGACACTTCAAATCTTGGCGTGAACTTTGATTCCTCCGGTAGCACTTTGATTGTGTGGATTCTGACGAACAATCACCACGAACGTGACTCTGATACCACTTGTTGAGAAGTGAATAAGTAGAAAGGAAAGAACAATGACACTTGTATTGGACAACTATTGTTATTTCAACAGCACAAACTCACTATATGGCTTTTCTCCTCACTAGAAAACTCTCTCACACACTACTAGAAGGACTACACTACACACTTACGCAAGACTCACTCTTTGTGTTGTAGATGACTCTTCACTTGGATGGTTTGGAATGATAGATGACACTCCTATTTATAGGTATCAATGGAAGTTTGTCGAAGAGTTGAAGTTTCTAGACTTTGAAATGTCTTGAAACTTCTAGGAAGCTTCCTAGTATTTCTCTAGAAATTATGCTTAATGGGTTGGACTAATAATTAACTTAAGTAATATTTCTTTTCTCTTTTTATTTGGAAAGAAATTGGAATCATATTTAACAGTGTACAACAAAAAATAAAGCATAGTCGTATTTCTTTTCTCTTTTATTTGGTTGGTGTTGGATCTTTAACAGTGTACAACAAAAAAATCGTAGTCATATTTCTTTTCTCTTTTTATTTGGAAAAAAATTGGAATCATAATTAACAATGTACAGCAAAAAAAAATCGTAGTCATATTTCTTTTCTCTTTTTATTTGGAAAGAAATTGGAATCATATTTCAAAATCAAATTTGGAGTAGGATCGAAAACTAAATGTTGGGGTGTACATAAAACGATTATCAGATATTAAGGGGTTTATTGATAAGAGAATTCACAACACCTACACACTTTTCGGAAGATATAAACCCATCACTCCTCATATATACCATACTTAGTAGTTTGGTATGGTTCCAAAACTAGGGGTGTAAACGGGTTGGGTACGGGTCGGGTATGCCCCTACCCGTACCCGTACCCGGTTAAATTAGCGGGTACGGGTACGGGTATATACCCGGCAAAAAACATATATACCCGACCCGTACCCGTTAAGTTAGCGGGTACGGGGCGGGTAAACGGGTATAGCGGGTATAATATATAATATATTATATATTATATATAAAAAAATATATAATATATAACATATAAAATAGTAAAAAAATATTATATATATAATATAATATATCTTAACGGGTATACGGGTATGGGTAATGCGTATACCCGTACCCGACCCGTTTATTAAACGGGTACGGGTATACGAGTTTGAATTTTTAAACGGGTATGGATTTTTGTACCCATACCCGTACCCGCCCAAGACAGGTGACCGGGTATACGGGTATTACCCGTACCATTTACACCCCTATCCAAAACAAATCCTTACATGCTCTTGGAACTATGTTTTCTTTTCCACCACAAGCTTAAGGAGTTCAGCTCTTTCCCCATTAATCATGCTCCAAACCTCGTCTTTCGCATCTTCCTCGGAAAGTTCACCATCTTCTTCAAGCATCTTTAGTGACACACTATTCAGTTTCCCATATTGTTTCTCCCTCTGCATGGTAGGAAAAATAGAACAACAATAACATTTTTTTGTTGCAATATTATTGTAAGATTAGATGAAGGATTCAGATAGGATTAAAAAAAGTTTATGTTATCGCTAAGGAAAACTTATTACCTAAAAACTTTGGATGTCGTTAAGAAGACGCCCAATAGTGCTCATTCTTCTGAAGAGATAGTGAAATACAGGATCCTCAACAATATGGCCGGAAAGCTTTGAACCAAAAAGGTACTCTGTTAACGTAATGAGATGCGAGCGCAGCCACAACTGAGAAGTAGCAATTCACCATCTGTGGAAAGAAGTTCAGCTGATCCAATTTCTTCTCTCCACACCACATGCTCAAATTAAGAGCAAAAGTTAATCTCTAAACCTCAGTAACCGGCATTCAGTATTATTAGAGTCAATTAAGAAAATAAAATTTACCCTTCATATTCGTTGAATTCATCCACGAACATAGATTGACAAGTGTTGAAATCGTCTCCTGCTAGTTGGAGCAGATCGCTTGGATCAATGTTCCCATACCTTTGGCATTGTTGAACATATATTAGAATCCAAAATGCAACATTATGCTATTTCTGGAATAGTAACTTCTTTTTTTGTAGATGTTACAGTTTTTTTCTTGTAGCACTTGCATGTAGGAGTGTTTTTGTGATAGAACTTTGTTTTTGTTGAAACTTTCAAAGTTCGATTTGTGCTCCAGAAAGTCTATTGGACATAAACTGGAAAGTTGAGGGCATGTTTCACCTGAATATAACTCAATCAGAAGACCCAAAAATTAAATTTTAAAATTTTAAATAGTAAACGATTATAAATTTACCTCTAGAATTAGTGTAATGTCCCCGAAACAACGAAAATTTAAACTTTTGAAAGATCCTCAATAGTCATAGATAACAAGATCACATGGGAACGCTACTCGAAATATATACATAAAATACAAGAGTTGTCAAAAGGGTGACTACATGAAAATAGAACAGACATAAATACAGGTCGTCATAATAACCTCAAAATAGACACTAGGACCCAACTCCTAAATGTATTCGTCCTCAGCCACCACCCTACCAGCTTCCGAAGGGAAACCTGAAAAACATAAACAACTATGTCTGAGTTTCCATAAGGAAATCTCATATGTCAAGCCCACCTACATGCACATGCAATACATGACCTATCATACTAGTATAATATGGCAACATAAAATCATAACAGTCATTTCCCCACACTAGGGTCATAAGATCATCATTTCTACATTATTTGGACATCCGCAAATACCTACCGCAGGCACATGCGTTCATACGGAGAGTACTCGATACACCCCCACTCGCAGCTACACTAGTCATATGGGTTCGGTGAAGGTCACACGCACTTCCGAGTCATCATCAGATCTGATCCGTGGTCGAAAGTCCACAATCCGCCAGAGTCGTCACTCTGGTCGGTCATACTCGCAAGCCGTGCCATATCTGACCGATCATACTCGCCGGAACAGCATCGATTGAGCACATCTGCCAGAACAACATCGGTTGGTCATCTCCGTCGCCACATAGGCTAAGGTATTCTAGCTTCGTAGAGTCATATCATATAGACCATGCAAAGGGGACCGCCGGTACAATCACGACCACACAAACGGGTCTCAAGGGTCCTCTCACCCCAACCCCACAACACTCGTGCACACACGGCACCGCCGGTACAATCACGGTCACACAACCGGGTCTCAAGGGTCCTCTCACCCCAACCCCCAACACTCGTGCACACACGGCACCGCCGGTACAATCACGGCCACACAACCGGGTCTCAAGGTGAAGGATTTCATGTTTAATTGTGCATATATATTTTAGAAATTTTTATGCATAATAAGGATCAATTACAATTTTCTATGATTTGTTTCATGCATGCATTAGTTTGTTTCAATAACTAGTTTTAAAACATTTATTAAAACAAACACGAGACTCCGAAATTCATACCTAAAAGTTCTCTAAAACTTCTTGAAGATTCGGAGACGTTGAGGATGCTTGTTGCTGCGCCGGATGCCTCCGAGATTTCATCAAACTCTAAACAAGATTGGAGAGAGAAGAGCTAGCCTCTCGATCTCCAATAGGGTTTAGAATCTAATTACTAACCCCTCTTTAGTTCCCTTGAGAAGATGATCTCTTAAAAACTAAAACTACACTTTAGAATCAAGGAAATTTCGTGGAGAATTATGGAGAGAGATTTTGCATGAGAAAATAATGAATTAATAAATGAGGTAAGGAGATAAACTTGTATTTATAAGTTCTCTCCAAATTACTTATTCATGTGCAGCATCCTGCCCATGATTTCATGCAAACTTCCATCTAACCATCCATTATTTACTAACAAGTAATCTTAGCCACGAATTAAATCAAGTATGGACCAATTTCATGCATGATCTAATTAATTCTTAAATTTATTCTGCAGAAAACCGTCTGGACCGGTCGACCGTTTCGAGGTTCGGTCGACCGTTCGATATTCGGTCGACCGTTCGCAACAATAAAATATTTCATCGCAATGTTCGGTCGACCGACCGATAGATCCGTTCGACCGTTCCGAAGAGACGAAATTCCCTGTTATCGGTCGAGACGTGTCCGGTCGACCGTGCACCGATCGGTCGACCGTTTGCGGTTAACATGCATTAGAATAAACAACAATTGTAAAGAGGATCATACCGAGAGGTTCTCTAAAACCTCTCGAAGATTCTGAGTTGCGTTGACGGTTGAATCGCCCGGTGGATTGCCTCTGAGTATTCACCAAACTCTAAACGAGATTGGAGAGAGAAGAGCTAGCTTCTCAATCTCCAATAGGGTTTAGAATCTAATTACTAACCCCTCTTTAGTTCCCTTGAGAAGATGATCTTTTAAAAACTAAAACTAAACTTAAGAATTAAGGAATTTTCGTGGAGAATTATGGAGAGAGTTTTTGCATGAGAAAAACAATGAATTAATTAATGAGGTAATGAGATAAACTTGAATTTATAAGTTCTCTCCAAATTACTTATTCATGTGCAACCTCTTGCCTATGATTTCATGCAAACTTCCATTTAACCATCCATTATTTGCTAACAAATAATCTTAGCCACGAATTAAATCAATTATGGACCAATTTCATGCATGATCTAATTAATTCTTAAATTAATTCTGCATAAAACCATCTGGACCGGTCGACCGTTTCGAGGTTCGGTCGACCGCTCGAGCAAAGTTTCGGTCGACCATTCAACATTCGGTCGACCGCTCGCAACAATAAAATATTTCATCGCAATGTTCGGTCGACCGACCGATAGATTCGGTCGACCGTTCCGAACAGACGAAATTCCCTGTTATCGGTCGAGACGTGTCCGGTCGACCGTGCACGTTCGGTCGACCGTTTACTATTAACCGGTCAACCGTTTGTGCACAGTACTGCAGACTTGTCAAATTTCGGTTTAACCCCTACAAAATTTGACATTTCGGGATTAGTAGTAAATTCATAACTTATGTAACATATTATCCTATGTAATGATCACTCATTACACCCCATAATATTCACATCACATATGAATTTAATTTAGATTCTAATTATGTTATTAATCACAACATAATTTTGATTTTTTTTGTTCACCTCATGTGTCATATTTTCTACATGAAACCGACACATCTTATGAACTCAAAATCTCCATTTCTTGTTTTCCAGTTTTGTGGTGTGACCTATGGGAGGATATAAACTAAGTTGACAGTGATATTAAGAGCTTAATACCACAAGCTATAAGCGGTATCTAGCTACACATTATAGCTCCCAATTAGTTAGATGTCTTAATTCCACTCGAACCAAAACCCGATCCATTTAGTGATGGAGTGCACCACTTGTGTCCGTCCTGTTGAATTTCGTGCCCTATAGTATGTATATATTTTCGGAATTTTATAAACATATAGGATTGTAGTATTCATATTTTCTTCGATTTTCATATAGACATGTATTTGTTTATCCTAATTGTTTAACATGCATTAGAATAAACAACAATTGTAAAGAGGATCATACCGAGAGGTTCTCTAAAACCTCTCGAAGATTCGGAGTTGCGTTGACGGTTGAATCGCCCGATGGATTGCCTCTGAGTATTCACCAAACTCTAAACGAGATTGGAGAGAGAAGAGCTAGCCTCTCAATCTCCAATAGGGTTTAGAATCTAATTACTAACCCCTCTTTAGTTCCCTTGAGAAGATGATCTTTTAAAAACTAAAACTAAACTTAAGAATTAAGGAATTTTCGTGGAGAATTATGGAGAGAGTTTTTGCATGAGAAAAACAATGAATTAATTAATGAGGTAATGAGATAAACTTGAATTTATAAGTTCTCTCCAAATTACTTATTCATGTGCAACCTCTTGCCTATGATTTCATGCAAACTTCCATTTAACCATCCATTATTTGCTAACAAATAATCTTAGCCACGAATTAAATCAATTATGGACCAATTTCATGCATGATCTAATTAATTCTTAAATTAATTCTGCATAAAACCATCTGGACCGGTCGACCGTTTCGAGGTTCGGTCGACCGCTCGAGCAAAGTTTCGGTCGACCATTCAACATTCGGTCGACCGCTCGCAACAATAAAATATTTCATCGCAATGTTCGGTCGACCGACCGATAGATTCGGTCGACCGTTCCGAACAGACGAAATTCCCTGTTATCGGTCGAGACGTGTCCGGTCGACCGTGCACGTTCGGTCGACCGTTTACTATTAACCGGTCAACCGTTTGTGCACAATACTGCAGACTTGTCAAATTTCGGTTTAACCCCTACAAAATTTGACATTTCGGGATTAGTAGTAAATTCATAACTTATGTAACATATTATCCTATGTAATGATCACTCATTACACCCCATAATATTCACATCACATATGAATTTAATTTAGATTCTAATTATGTTATTAATCACAACATAATTTTGATTTTTTTTGTTCACCTCATGTGTCATATTTTCTACATGAAACCGACACATCTTATGAACTCAAAATCTCCATTTCTTGTTTTCCAGTTTTGTGGTGTGACCTATGGGAGGATATAAACTAAGTTGACAGTGATATTAAGAGCTTAATACCACAAGCTATAAGCGGTATCTAGCTACACATTATAGCTCCCAATTAGTTAGATGTCTTAATTCCACTCGAACCAAAACCCGATCCATTTAGTGATGGAGTGCACCACTTGTGTCCGTCCTGTTGAATTTCGTGCCCTATAGTATGTATATATTTTCGGAATTTTATAAACATATAGGATTGTAGTATTCATATTTTCTTCGATTTTCATATAGACATGTATTTGTTTATCCTAATTGTTTAACATGCATTAGAATAAACAACAATTGTAAAGAGGATCATACCGAGAGGTTCTCTAAAACCTCTCGAAGATTCGGAGTTGCGTTGACGGTTGAATCGCCCGGTGGATTGCCTCTGAGTATTCACCAAACTCTAAACGAGATTGGAGAGAGAAGAGCTAGCCTCTCAATCTCCAATAGGGTTTAGAATCTAATTACTAACCCCTCTTTAGTTCCCTTGAGAAGATGATCTTTTAAAAACTAAAACTAAACTTAAGAATTAAGGAATTTTCGTGGAGAATTATGGAGAGAGTTTTTGCATGAGAAAAACAATGAATTAATTAATGAGGTAATGAGATAAACTTGAATTTATAAGTTCTCTCCAAATTACTTATTCATGTGCAACCTCTTGCCTATGATTTCATGCAAACTTCCATTTAACCATCCATTATTTGCTAACAAATAATCTTAGCCACGAATTAAATCAATTATGGACCAATTTCATGCATGATCTAATTAATTCTTAAATTAATTCTGCATAAAACCATCTGGACCGGTCGACCGTTTCGAGGTTCGGTCGACCGCTCGAGCAAAGTTTCGGTCGACCATTCAACATTCGGTCGACCGCTCGCAACAATAAAATATTTCATCGCAATGTTCGGTCGACCGACCGATAGATTCGGTCGACCGTTCCGAACAGACGAAATTCCCTGTTATCGGTCGAGACGTGTCCGGTCGACCGTGCACGTTCGGTCGACCGTTTACTATTAACCGGTCAACCGTTTGTGCACAGTACTGCAGACTTGTCAAATTTCGGTTTAACCCCTACAAAATTTGACATTTCGGGATTAGTAGTAAATTCATAACTTATGTAACATATTATCCTATGTAATGATCACTCATTACACCCCATAATATTCACATCACATATGAATTTAATTTAGATTCTAATTATGTTATTAATCACAACATAATTTTGATTTTTTTTGTTCACCTCATGTGTCATATTTTCTACATGAAACCGACACATCTTATGAACTCAAAATCTCCATTTCTTGTTTTCCAGTTTTGTGGTGTGACCTATGGGAGGATATAAACTAAGTTGACAGTGATATTAAGAGCTTAATACCACAAGCTATAAGCGGTATCTAGCTACACATTATAGCTCCCAATTAGTTAGATGTCTTAATTCCACTCGAACCAAAACCCGATCCATTTAGTGATGGAGTGCACCACTTGTGTCCGTCCTGTTGAATTTCGTGCCCTATAGTATGTATATATTTTCGGAATTTTATAAACATATAGGATTGTAGTATTCATATTTTCTTCGATTTTCATATAGACATGTATTTGTTTATCCTAATTGTTTAACATGCATTAGAATAAACAACAATTGTAAAGAGGATCATACCGAGAGGTTCTCTAAAACCTCTCGAAGATTCGGAGTTGCGTTGACGGTTGAATCGCCCGATGGATTGCCTCTGAGTATTCACCAAACTCTAAACGAGATTGGAGAGAGAAGAGCTAGCCTCTCAATCTCCAATAGGGTTTAGAATCTAATTACTAACCCCTCTTTAGTTCCCTTGAGAAGATGATCTTTTAAAAACTAAAACTAAACTTAAGAATTAAGGAATTTTCGTGGAGAATTATGGAGAGAGTTTTTGCATGAGAAAAACAATGAATTAATTAATGAGGTAATGAGATAAACTTGAATTTATAAGTTCTCTCCAAATTACTTATTCATGTGCAACCTCTTGCCTATGATTTCATGCAAACTTCCATTTAACCATCCATTATTTGCTAACAAATAATCTTAGCCACGAATTAAATCAATTATGGACCAATTTCATGCATGATCTAATTAATTCTTAAATTAATTCTGCATAAAACCATCTGGACCGGTCGACCGTTTCGAGGTTCGGTCGACCGCTCGAGCAAAGTTTCGGTCGACCATTCAACATTCGGTCGACCGCTCGCAACAATAAAATATTTCATCGCAATGTTCGGTCGACCGACCGATAGATTCGGTCGACCGTTCCGAACAGACGAAATTCCCTGTTATCGGTCGAGACGTGTCCGGTCGACCGTGCACGTTCGGTCGACCGTTTACTATTAACCGGTCAACCGTTTGTGCACAATACTGCAGACTTGTCAAATTTCGGTTTAACCCCTACAAAATTTGACATTTCGGGATTAGTAGTAAATTCATAACTTATGTAACATATTATCCTATGTAATGATCACTCATTACACCCCATAATATTCACATCACATATGAATTTAATTTAGATTCTAATTATGTTATTAATCACAACATAATTTTGATTTTTTTTGTTCACCTCATGTGTCATATTTTCTACATGAAACCCGACACATCTTATGAAATCAAAATTCTCATTTCTCGATTCCCAGTTTTGTGGTGTGACCTATGGGAGGATATAAACTAAGTTGGCAGTGATATTAAGAACTTAATATCACAAGCTATAAGCGGTATCTAGCTACACATTATAGCTCCCAATTAGTTAGATGTCTTAATTCCACTTGAATCAAAACCCTATCCATTTAGTGATGGAGTGCACCACTTGTGTCCGTCCCTTGCCTCATGATATTAAGAATACACACAAAGTAGTATTGTGTCATCTTTGAATTAGTATTCACTTCTTGATCTCTTTAAGCTAGTTATAAATATGCGACTTAACTCAAATCACATTGTGCACATTATAACTTTGCTTTATCAAGGGGCCCACTAATATCATCACTCAATTAAGAGGGGCAATGATAATCTTTTGACTAACTATCTTTTCCAACGAAAGTGATACTTGACCAACCAATGTCTTTACACTACACTTATCGATAGCCTAAAACATTAGTCTAATCAAGCATTTCTTAAGTGATCGGATATAAGTCTCATATCAAAGGACCAATGACACAGTAAAATATTAATGACACAAAAACACATTTCTATAATATTTTACTTATTAGGTCTATTCAGTGTACAAAAGTAATATCTTCCTCTTTTGTGTACATGTGTTGTCACTCACTTGTAGAGCTACAATGATCTATGATCAACACGACAATCTTAACTCGGTAATTAATGTCCCATGTTAATTACCATGATTGCGAATATTTTTTGTTTTATGTAAACCAATATCTTTTAGAGCTCCACGGTTAAGGACCAAGAACCTCTTCCTTAATACTTGTAAAAGACGAATAACATAAACAAGGAACAAAATGATTTCTCATTCAATTCATAATAATTGACATTTGAAAGTAAAACTTCCAGAACACATTCCCTTCACGTCACTTTCCTCATGATATTAAGAATACACACAAAGTAGTATTGTGTCATCTATGTAGTAGTATACATTTCTTGATCTCTTCAAGCTAGTTATAAATATGTGACTTAACTCAAATCACATTGTGCACATTATAACTTTGCTTTATCAAGGGTCCCACTAATATCATCACTTAATTAAGAGGGGCAATGATAATCTTTTGACTAAATATCTTCTCCAACGACAAACATCACAATATCGTCAATTCATCAAACTCAAATTATACAATCAAATCCTAAACCTAATCCAATCTTAAATCAAAAATCAAATCCTAAAACCTCAAAATACTAATTTTCTTTAAACATATAATTCATCCTAACTCCGTGATAATCCTATTTCCAACTCCAATTTCATTATCTTTATGCACTCCACAAAGGCCCAAACCCCAAAGCAAACACAACACAGGATGCCCAATGCCTATATTGAAGGGAATGTGTTCTAAAAGTTTTGCTTTTAAATGTCAATTATTATGAATTGAATGAGAAATCATTTTGTTCATTGTTTATGTTATTCGTCTTTTAGAAGTGTTAAGGAAGAGGCTCTTGGTCCTTAACCGTAGAGCTCTAAAAGATATTGGTTTACATAAAACAAAAGATATTCGCAATCATGGTAACTAACATGGAACATTAATTACCGAGTTAAGATTGTCGTGTTGGTCATAGATCATTGTAGCTCTACAAGTGAGTGACAACACGGGTATGCAAAAGAGGAAAATATTACTTTTGTATACTGAATAAAGCTAATAAGTAAAATATTATAGAAATGTGTTTCTTTGTCATTAATATTTTACTGTGTCTTTGGTCCTTTGATATGAGACTTATATTCGATCGCTTAAGGAGTTCTTAATTAGACTAGTGTCTTGAGCTATCGATGAGTGTAGTGTAAAGACATTAGTTGGTTAAGTAAACCTTTTGTTGGAGAAGATAGTTAGTCAAAAGACTATCATTGCCCCTCTTAATTGAGTGATGATATTAGTGGGCCCCTTGATAAAGCAAAGTTATAATGTGCACAATGTGATTTGAGTTAAGTCACATATTTATAACTAGCTTAAAGACATCAAGAAATGAATACTAAGACAAAGATGACACAATACTACTTTATGTGTATTCTTAATATCATGAGGCAAGGGACAGACACAAGTGGTGCACGCCATCACTAAATGGATCGGGTTTTGGTTCGAGTGGAATTAAGACATCTAACTAATTGGGAGCTATAATGTGTAGCTAGATACCACTTATAGCTTGTGATATTAAGCTCTTAATATCACTGCCAACTTAGTTTAGATCCTCCCATAGGTCACACCACAAAACTGGGAAACAAGGAATGGGGATTTTGAGTTCATAAGATGTGTCGGGTTTCATGTAGAAAATATGACACATGGGGTGAACAAAGCAAAATCAAAGTTATGTTGTGATTAATAACATAATTAGAATCTAAATTAAATTCATATGTGATGTAAATATTATGGGGTGTAATGATTGATCATTACATAGGATAATATGTTACATAAGTTGTGAATTTACTACTAATCCCGAAATGTCAAATTTTGTAGGGGTTAAACCGAAATTTGACAAGTCTGCAAAACAGTGCTCAAACGGTCGACCGGATAGCAGTAAACGGTCGACCGGACGAGTCTCGACCGATAACAGGGAATTTTCATCTGTTCGAACGGTCGACCGAAAGTGATCGGTCGGTCGACCGAACATTGCGATGGAATAGTTCCTGTTACGAACGGTTGACCGAATGTTGAACGGTCGACCGAAACATTGGTTCGAGCGGTCGACCGCACCTTGAAACGGTCGACTGGTCCAGACGGTTTTATGCAGAATTAATTTAAGAATTAATTAGATCATGCATGGAATTGGTCCATAATTTATTTAATTCGTGGCTAATATTATTTATTAATAAATAATGGATGGTTAGATGGAATTTTGCATGAAATCATGGGCAAGAGGTTGCACATGAATAGGTAATTTGGAGAGAACCTATAAATAGAGGTTATCTCATTGCCTTCCTACATCTTAATTAATATTGCTTTTCATGCAAAATCTCTCTCCTTAATTCTCCACGAAAATTCCACAAATTCTTAAGTTTAGTTTAGTTCTTAAGAGATCATCTTCTCAAGAGAATTAAAGAGGGGTTAGTAATTGGATTCTAAACCCAATCGGAGATTGAGAGACTAGCTTCCCTCTCTCCGATCTTGTTTAGAGTTTGGTGAATACTCGGAGGCATCCGGCGCAGCGAGGAGCATCCCAACGGTCTCCGAATCTTCGAGAAGTTTTAGAGAACTTCTAGGTATGAATTTCGGAGCTCCTTTATGTTTGTTTTAATAGAGTTTTTGAAACTAGTTTGTTAAAACAAACCGATGCATGCAATAGATTCTAGAAAATTGAAAATTGATCCTTATTATACATGAAAAATTCGAAAAAAAAATATATGTATAATTAAACATGAAATCCTACAGTGGTATCAGAGCATAGGGTTCAATTTTCTTATGATTCATGGCTGTAAACAAATTTAGTTTACCATCTAGGATTTAAACAATTCGTTTTACCTGTTTTTCGGTCTTTAAATGTTTGTTGAAATAATTCTTTGTAATAATTCGTTTTAAATGTTTTGAATGTTTAAAACATGTCATGAAATTACTAGAATTATGATTTGGACATATGTCTAACTTGCAATAATTTCGTTTTAAGTATAAACGATTATTTTGTAAGAGAATCAACAAAACCGAAAAACTGTGATTCATCTTTCCATTGGAAATTGGATGGACAGCGGTTCATAATTAATTTGTGAACTATGGATGCATGAAAAATGTTTTTAATGGATTTCAAAATGTTTTTCAAAGAATTGTTTGGGATTCTAGATGCTTGATAAACTAGGTTGTGTAGTTTATAGCAATTGCGTGCATGGATGCTTGAGTTGCTTTGCAGGATTGTGAGTTTATATGTTCCAAATCAGACACTACAAATGTATGTAATTATTATTATACAGGGGCTTATGTATGTAAAAGCCAAAAATTCTCTCTATTTCCGTCTTTTAGATAGTTGCATTAGCATATGAGAGATTTTTACATAGGACTTGCACTAGTCGGTTTTATCGAATGTGAGGAGCATGTTTATTTTCTGTAAAATCTACATCTCCGGTGCAAGAGGAAGTCGCCGCTGTAGTGCATCGATCGAGGATCGAAGATCAGGGATCGAGGATCGAAGGGAACATATAAACTCACACGATGTGGATTGTGTGAATGTTTAATTTCTGTTTTTTTTTTAATTTCTGCTATGCATGTGATGAATGTGGTGAATGTTAGGATGTGTATGAATATTAATATGCATGATAACCTAAAATTCTAAATCACATGTTAAAATTGTCCAACAAAAATTAAGAATAAGTTTCCTTCTTATTTCATCCACTAGCAGCCATTGATCGAGGGATACTCTGCTCGCCCTTAGCGGGAGATAACTCCCTCTATCTTTGGGAATAGTGGGAGATATAAAGGTTGTCTGTTGTTGTGCCACAATTAAATATATGAGGTGTGTCTCACCCTAGTGAACCCCAAGTATGTTTAGTTGTGAATACAATAGATAAACGTATCTCGTATCAAATGAAAATAAGTTTTCTTAACATTACCTAGAGTCCTCGCTCGGTTTTGGGAAAAAGTTTTTCTTACGAGGATAGGTCGTATTCCCTCATAATTAAAACGACAAGAGTCACAACAGTTTGAAGATGCTAAATGTTGCTAAAATTCAAAAAGGTTGTGATTAGAAAAATGTTTTCTTACCTTGACATTGTAATGTATTCGATAGACCTTAGCTAGTCTATATTACAATTGATAGGATCTTGGATTGTTGCATTTATGGGCAAAATTTTTATTTGCAACATTTACATTTATATATTCGATATATGTATGCATGTGTATTAAAACATAAAATTGGCATTAAAACCTATATGATTTATTTTGTAGAAAAATGTCGAACATCCAACCTATCGTACGATCCATGATAGAAAAACACCCTTTAGCAAATGATGGCTCAAACTTCATTAGTTGGCAACTCAAACTCAACATCGTGTTAAAGTTTGAGAAACTATCTCACATTTTGGAAGGTCCAATCCCAAAGTGGAATGAGAGATTAACCGATGAAGAGAAAGAGGCTAAAGCCAAGTGGGAAGACCAAGAGAACCAAGTTCACGGTCTTATGCTAGCATCCATGGGTGACTCGCTTCAAGCGAAATACTTGGATTCAAAACCCAAGAAGACCATGGAAGCTTTATCTATGATGTTCATGGATAGTGCCTGAAAGGAGCGCTATAAGACCACCATCGCACTCACAAGGTGCCATATGGCGGAGGGAACATCAGTATCTATGCATTTTCTCACGATGCAAGGATACCTTGAGAAGTTGGCAAAGCTCTCTTCACCAATGCCCGCTGACATTGCTGAAGATATGATTCTTGGCTCTCTAGCCCCGTCCTTTAAGGACTTCGTGATGCACTATCATGTGCGTGAAAAAGGGGTGAGTCTTGAGGAGCTTCACAACGCTCTCAAAACTGCTGAAGTTGACATGGGCAAGGGTAGGGACAAGCAAGTCCTTGCCGTCCATGGGAGGGGTCATAAGATTGGTAAAGGAAAAGGCAAATCTACCAAAAGTGGTTCAATCAAGAGCAAGGGAGTAGGAGGTGCTCGTGCGAGTGCCTCGAGGGCGAAATCTCAGAAATCTCCAACTCCCAATACGGAGTGCTTTCACTGCGGTGAAAAATGACACATCCGGCCAAATTGCCCCAAGTACAAGGAAGACCTTGACAACGGAGTGATTGAACGAAGGCGCCCCAAAAAGGCCAAAGGTATATTTGTTATTGAAATAAATTTAGCCACCTCTGTCCAGGATTGGGTAATTGATACCGGATCTTGTGCTCACATAGTTTCTAATGTGCAGCTACTCATGGATAGGAAGGAACTCGTAAGGAACGAGGTAGAATTGAAGGTCGGAAATGGTGCGAACGTGTCTGCGGTTGCACAAGGTTCTGTGGTGCTTCAATTGTGTAGTGGTTTAAATTTATGTCTAAAGAATGTTTATTATGTACCTTCGATTAGAAAGAATATCATTTCTGTATCATGTCTGGATATGGATAATTTTAATATAAATATTTCAAATTCTTGTTTGTCTATATCGAAGAATGGTGTGTTCTATGCAAATGCGTTCATAAGGAATGATCTATATTTGCTTGAATTGGATAATAAACAAATCTTTAATATCAATAACAAAAGACTTAAGACCACTCACGAGAATGATACTCTCTTGTGGCACTATCGTCTTGGTCACATAAATGAGAAGTGCATCAAGAAATTGCAAGAAGCTAACCTTCTTGGTCTACTTGATTTTAAATCATTGGAGACGTGCCAACCATGTCTAATGGGAAAAATGACCAAAAAACCTTTCAAGAAGAAAGGCCCAAGGGCGAGTGGCTTGTTGGATTTGATACATTCCGATGTATGTGGTCCAATGAGTACTAATGCACGAGATGGTTTCAGGTACTTCATTACGTTCACGGATGATTATAGTCGTTATGGCTATGTTTATCTAATGAGAAACAAAAGTGAATCCTTTGACAAGTTCAAAGAATTCAAGAATGAAGTAGAGAACCAACTCGACAAGAAAGTCAAGTCTCTACGAACGGATCGTGGAGGTGAGTACTTAAGTGCCGAATTTGACTCATACCTAAAGGAGTTTGATATTGTACCTCAACTCACCCCTCCCGGTACACCTCAGTGGAATGGGGTATCCGAAAGGAGGAATAGGACATTGCTCGATATGGTTCGGTCAATGATGAGTCATGCGGAATTACCTCTTTAGTTTTGGAGTTATGCACTACAAACTGCGGCTTACACACTAAATAATGTTCCATCCAAATCCGTGGAGAAAACTCCCTATGAGCTATGGAGTGGTAAAACACCTAAGCTCAGTTTTCTCAAGATTTAGGGTTGTGAGGCTTACGTCAAGAGATTGATGTCGACCAAACTTCAACCAAAAGCGGATAAGTGCTTCTTTATTGGTTATCCTCGTGAGACAAGAGGATACTACTTTTGGCATATCACCTCCAATCGAGTGATTGTAGAGAGGGATGCCACATTTCTGGAAAATGAATTTCTAGAAAGAGTAAAAAGTAGTGGGAGTAGGGTTGTGCTTGAGGAAACTCAAGATACTCTACAAGATCATGACATGAATAATGACATTCAAGATCATGAAGGTCCAACCGAGATTCATTTGGTTAGTGGGAGCGTGAGCGAGAGACCTTCACAAGAAATTGTGAGAGAATCTCAATCATCCCCACCAAGTGTACGTTCAAGAGTTGAACATGAACCCACTCCTCAAGAGATTGTGGAAGAAGTTCGAGAGACACGAGAAGAACCAAAAGAACTTAGAAGGTCAACAAGGGAAAGGAAGAAACCCGATTTGTATCTGGGACTTCATGAAATCATGGTACTAGATACCAATGATCCCTTAACCTTCCAAGAGGCAATGGAAAGGGAAGACTCCAAACTATGGCTTAAGGCCATGGAATCCGAAATAGAATCCATGTATGATAATCAAGTATGGGACTTGGTTGACCTTCCTCAAGGGAAAAAGGCCATTCATAATAAATGGGTTTTTAAGAGGAAGATGGACATGGATGGGAACTTGACAACCTACAAAGCGAGGCTTGTAGCAAAGGGTTTCACTCAAGTTCAAGGAATTGACTATGATGAAACTTTTTCACCGGTTGCCATGTTCAAGTCTATTCGGATCATGCTCGCTATTGCCGCATTTCACGATTATGAAATATGGCAAATGGATGTCAAAACGGCGTTCCTGAATGGGAACTTGGAGGAGGATGTGTACATGGTACAACCTCAAGGTTTTGAAGATCCAAAGAATAGCGAGAAGGTATGCAAGCTTCAAAGATCCATCTATGGATTGAAGCAAGCATCAAGGAGTTGGAACAAACGCTTTGACGAGAAAGTGAAGAAGCTTCACTTCATTCAAAGTAAGGAAGAACCTTGTGTATACAAGAAGGTTAGTGGGAGCCATGTAGTATTCCTAATCCTATATGTCGATGACATATTGCTTATGGGTAATCATATTCCTTTGCTTGAGCAAACGAGAAGTTCATTGAAATCTGCATTTTCGATGAAAGACATGGGTGAGGCTCAATACATCTTGGGAATCAAGATATATCGAGATAGACCCCGTAGACTCATTGGCCTCAGTCAACGTGCATACATTGACAAGGTCTTGGAAAGGTTCAAGATGAACAACTCTAAAAAGGGCAGTGTGCCAATGAGTATGGGTGTGCAACTGAAGAAGTCTCAACGTGCGCAATCACGTAAGGACCTAGAGTACATGAAGGATGTTCCTTATGCTTCGGCAATTGGGTCGATCATGTACGAAATGACTTGCACAAGACCAGATGTCTCGTATGCTCTAAGCGTGACAAGTCGTCACCAATCCAACGCAGGTCCTGAGCATTGGACTGCGGTCAAGAATATCCTGAAGTACCTTAACCGGACTAAGGATAAGATTCTTGTTTATGGAGGACAAAGGGAATTGATAGCTGAAGGTTACTCGGATGCGAGTTTCATGAGTGATCCAGACGATAGAAGGTCGCAATCAGGATACGTCTTTCTTCTGAATGGTGGAGCTGTGAGTTGGCGTAGCTGGAAGCAAACCACTACGGCCGATTCAACCACTGCTTCAGAAGTAATGGCTGTCGCTGAAGCGAGCAAGGAAAGAGTGTGGATCAAGAAGTTCCTTGAAGAGCTTGGAGTAGTTCCCACGAGCGAGGGACCCATCGAGCTATTTTGCGATAATAGTGCATCTATCTCGCAAATCAAGGATCCTAGATCACACCACAAAGTGAAGTACATGGATCGTAAGTACTTCATGACACGTGACCTCATCGATGAAGGCAAAATAAATCTGTTATGGGTGGACACCAACAGCAACACAGCTGATCCATTCACAAAACCCTTATCCCAAGCCAAGGGCGAAATGCATTTCGAGTCCATGGGATTGAGGAACCATGTAGATTGGCTTGATGATTGATATGTAATGGGGTTTACCCTAGTTATTATTGTTTTATGCATTGAGTATGTATGAGAAAGAAAACTTTAATAACAAGTGGGAGATTGAAGGGAATGTGTTCTAAAAGTTTTGCTTTTAAATGTCAATTATTATGAATTGAATGAGAAATCATTTTGTTCCTTGTTTATGTTATTCGTCTTTTAGAAGTGTTAAGGAAGAGGCTCTTGGTCCTTAACCGTAGAGCTCTAAAAGATATTGGTTTACATAAAACAAAAGATATTCGCAATCATGGTAACTAACATGGAACATTAATTACCGAGTTAAGATTGTCGTGTTGGTCATAGATCATTGTAGCTCTACAAGTGAGTGACAACACGGGTATGCAAAAGAGGAAAATATTACTTTTGTATACTGAATAGACCTAATAAGTAAAATATTATAGAAATGTGTTTCTGTGTCATTAATATTTTACTGTGTCTTTGGTCCTTTGATATGAGACTTATATCCGATCGCTTAAGGAGTTCTTAATTAGACTAGTGTCTTGAGCTATCGATGAGTGTAGTGTAAAGGCATTAGTTGGTTAAGTAAACCTTTTGTTGGAGAAGATAGTTAGTCAAAAGACTATCATTGCCCCTCTTAATTGAGTGATGATATTAGTGGGCCCCTTGATAAAGCAAAGTTATAATGTGCACAATGTGATTTGAGTTAAGTCACATATTTATAACTAGCTTAAAGACATCAAGAAATGAATACTAAGACAAAGATGACACAATACTACTTTATGTGTATTCTTAATATCATGAGGCAAGGGACAGACACAAGTGGTGCACGCCATCACTAAATGGATCGGGTTTTGGTTCGAGTGGAATTAAGACATCTAACTAATTGGGAGCTATAATGTGTAGCTAGATACCACTTATAGCTTGTGATATTAAGCTCTTAATATCACTGCCAACTTAGTTTAGATCCTCCCATAGGTCACACCACAAAACTGGGAAACAAGGAATGGGGATTTTGAGTTCATAAGATGTGTCGGGTTTCATGTAGAAAATATGACACATGGGGTGAACAAAGCAAAATCAAAGTTATGTTGTGATTAATAACATAATTAGAATCTAAATTAAATTCATATGTGATGTAAATATTATGGGGTGTAATGATTGATCATTACATAGGATAATATGTTACATAAGTTGTGAATTTACTACTAATCCCGAAATGTCAAATTTTGTAGGGGTTAAACCGAAATTTGACAAGTCTGCAAAACAGTGCTCAAACGGTCGACCGGATAGCAGTAAACGGTCGACCGGACGAGTCTCGACCGATAACAGGGAATTTTCATCTGTTCGAACGGTCGACCGAAAGTGATCGGTCGGTCGACCGAACATTGCGATGGAATAGTTCCTGTTACGAACGGTTGACCGAATGTTGAACGGTCGACCGAAACATTGGTTCGAGCGGTCGACCGCACCTTGAAACGGTCGACCGGTCCAGACGGTTTTATGCAGAATTAATTTAAGAATTAATTAGATCATGCATGGAATTGGTCCATAATTTATTTAATTCGTGGCTAATATTATTTATTAATAAATAATGGATGGTTAGATGGAATTTTGCATGAAATCATGGGCAAGAGGTTGCACATGAATAGGTAATTTGGAGAGAACCTATAAATAGAGGTTATCTCATTGCCTTCCTACATCTTAATTAATATTGCTTTTCATGCAAAATCTATCTCCTTAATTCTCCACGAAAATTCCACAAATTCTTAAGTTTAGTTTAGTTCTTAAGAGATCATCTTCTCAAGAGAATTAAAGAGGGATTAGTAATTGGATTCTAAATCCAATCGGAGATTGAGAGACTAGCTTCCCTCTCTCCGATCTTGTTTAGAGTTTGGTGAATACTCGGAGGCATCCGGCGCAGCGAGGAGCATCCCAACGGTCTCCGAATCTTCGAGAAGTTTTAGAGAACTTCTAGGTATGAATTTCGGAGCTCCTTTATGTTTGTTTTAATAGAGTTTTTGAAACTAGTTTGTTAAAACAAACCGATGCATGCAATAGATTCTAGAAAATTGAAAATTGATCCTTATTATACATGAAAAATTCGAAAAAAAATATATGTATAATTAAACATGAAATCCTACACATATAGTCAACAAAACTGCAACCTACTTCAATCATCAAAGTTAAGAAATTACCAATCCCCACAACAAAGTAAAAATTACCAAACCTCCCACATTAACCTACTTCGTTAAAAAACCCACGAAAAAGACAGAAACTTGGACCATAACTCAGAAAAAACAAAGTTCAACTCCCCAAGTGCTACCAGTCCCTCCACTTACTTCAACCCTATTCGATGACTAAAAAGCACACAATTCCCATACCAAACTACAAAAATTACCAATCCAAAATTACTTACAAATCCAAATCCAAAATCAAACCCAAAATATTAAATTACTAACAAATCGAACTAACAGATCCAACTAACATATCCAAATTTAATCTAACATACAAGTCTACTTAACCCAATTGAAATCCAATTGCGACATCAGAACCGTGTCTTACATATTATATCATCATAGTTTGTCGATGGACGTCGTTGGCCTTGGACTTGTTTTGCACATTTTTAGTTGTGTGTGTTGTTTTAGCATGGGGATTATGATTCTGGGATGTTACTATGATTCTTGATTGGGTCACCCCCGCAGTTTGGGTTCTAGAATGCAACGACCAACTAACCCTTAAAACTAGAATGAACTTAGTGGAACCGTGTTGATAGGCACCATAACTGATTGGAATACATTGTAATACCGCAATTGCACAATGTCGGTGAAGACGTGGCAAGTACGAGTTGTGCCCACGCAAGTTTATGTCAGGTTTATTGCCTACGTTCTACTCAAATGAGATTGAAAGAGGAGAATGAGTTTTTACACTACATTGTCCTATAAAATGAAATGCAACTAGCTAATGCTAAACTAGAACTAAGGAATAAGATGAAGATCAAACAAGGTAAAAGGCTTAAGTGTGAAGAAGTGTAAGTTTAGTGTGTAGTTCGTGGGCCTGTCATGCCAAACCATTAAGAACATATTTGTGTTCGTGTGAGTTAACTAACCTATGATAGCTAATGCTAAACTAGAACTAAGAAACCCCAACTTAGATTTCTGTTTGTGCCTTTTATACATACTTCAACCAAATCTTCCCCAACGACTATAAACCTTAAGGAGCTCATAAATAGAAGTTCACACTCCTTATTTACACAACGCTCCTACCTAAAACTCATACATACACTAGAGAGAATTCCTCCACTCCAAAAACTCAAATCCTCTCAAGAGCCAAAACTTCTACACCTTTGATCATTTCTTAATCATACTAAAATTGTGCTCAAGTTAAAGAGTGTTTGATCCACTCATCTGAGTTGTCAAAAAAGCAAAGGTTTCGGTGAAAGCCCGAATCGCCCCTCTCGAGTTGTGAGAGGATGATCCAAGCTCGGCGATGATTGTTCGCGAGCTTGAAGTGTAAAAGCTTAATCTCGGTCCGGAACGAGATTAGATAGGGAAGACATAGGCGAAGTTCGTGGAATCGAGCGGAGCTTTCAAGAGAAGAAGTAGGACCTAGGTGGGATGCCGAACCTCTATAAAAACCATTGCGTCTTCATTTGTGGATTGCATTGCTTTTTCTTTACTTTTTTTTGTTTAAATCCCGCTACATATTTGATTGAATCGAGTAGAGAATTAGAAAAGTGATTAGATTAATTAAGGACCATAACGATCGTACAGTTTATGGATGTCGTAATGACATAAGTTTAGATGCGATATGGCACCACATCTCGTATATGAGGGATGTTGATGCAATACAGATGCATATGTGGCTTACGATTTAATAATTAAATAATACTAGTAATATACATATTAATTATAAATTTTATGTATGTATGCATAAAAATTTAGGTAAAAAATTGAACCATTCCTAACATAAATATTAAACAAAAATAACATTATAGTACAAGTATATAACTAATAATATATTAATTTCATTGAGAGGGAGAAAGAAAATTTGAAAAAAATCAAGATAAAAGCCCGCATCACATATGTCACATCCCGTCACTTATGCGGCTGCATATGCAGTCCGCGTAAACAAGCCCCGCATCCTTGGGATATATTAAAGGTTTCTTAATTTTGACTTTTTTTTCGAACCATAACAATGCATACGAGTAGAGGACGGGAAGCTGACTGGAACAAAATAGATGGCCCGGTCCACCTTCAGCAATGACCACACTAATATCATTCCTATCAGAAGTTTAGGCCCATTTATTTTGTGAACATGGCCCAACCCTATATAC
Source organism: Triglochin maritima (assembly GCA_963682175.1). Classification (NCBI taxonomy): domain Eukaryota; kingdom Viridiplantae; phylum Streptophyta; class Magnoliopsida; order Alismatales; family Juncaginaceae; genus Triglochin; species Triglochin maritima. The sequence continues at coordinate 34,391,402 of OY821772.1, forward strand.
ACTTCCATGTGTTGTAAAATATTAGTCCTTTCGACAAATTTGAGAAACTGTATATATTTTTATCATCTTTCACATATTTTCATCATTTTATCATTTTATGAATATTTGAAGATATTTAATTATTTAAAAGTACACATTAATTAAATACATATAAAATGAAAAAAAATTACAGAAAATAAATGGTTTCTTCTCTTCCTCTTTGACCATCGTCGATGACTGAGTAAGATCATTGTCAATTAAATTGAAGATGTTGTTGCCATCTCCATCATCTTCGTCGTTTACGTCAACGTGTCCTCGCTTATAAAACCCCTACCATTGTGACATTGTCTAAAATGTCAATCCTGTAAGATAGTTAAGTTGAATTTAGGGTTGTAAAGGAGCCGAATTCGAGCGAGCAAGGCAAGCTCGAACTAGGCTCGATTATTTTTTTTACCAGCTCAACACTCTCGACACTTGGTTCGAGCCTCAAAATCGTGCTCATGTTCGACTTACTACTTGCTCGCGAGCTGCTCAACTCGCCTCGTTAGTAGCATGAGTTTTTCCCCCTCCGAGGGTCAACCTCTTACATGCGGAGTTTGCATGTGCTTCACCATAGGACATGTGCTCTTCCATATTTATACAGCAAGGAATGAGTTGCATTGCACAAACAGCTGATGGGGGACTAAAGTTCCACGTCAACATGCCAGGAAAGCTCGCCACCCAAGCCTATATAAGCAAAAGCTTGAGATATCTCTTCTTTTTTAGATATCCATACTGTCTATTCATGTATAAATATAACTGTCTCAGCCCCAAATCCTTGATTTGGCCGGAAAAGATTGCACGGCTTTGGGCCCAGGAAGCGAAGGAAATGAGCTCGGCTGCTTCTCCTCCACACTTTCTTTTTCTCCATGCATGTTCCGCATGCACGCTTCGCGCGCCATTGGTGCTTTGCTCTCCTCTTATTTCTTCATTGGACGGTTCGGATGGACTTCGCCGTTCTTTCCCCCAAAAAATGGAAAGGGTTGTATCACATCGAGATGTCGAGTCGTTTTCTCAATATAATATTAATTTCATATTACATATTGTTTGTTGACCTTTGTCTGATGGTTGTGTTGGTTATTTTAAGGGATCCTAATTTTGATTGTACAACAATTTTTATATATTTTTTGAAAAATAACAGTGTTTTTTTTGAATTCCAATTCTTCTGCATTTTTTTTATTTTTAATATGTAATTGGGTATTTCATAAATCGTAAGTGTAGTGTGGTTTAGTGTTTCAAATAAGTCTAATTAGTGTTAAAACTTAAGTACAAATAGGATGATAAATAGTAGTGGGGATTTTATGTGTGTTCAGCATCCTTGGAAAGCATTTGGTTTTTTTATTTAAGCTGATTTCTGTATAAATTAAATGGATATGCACAGAACATTAAAATTATAAAAGATATCATGATTTTATTAGCATATACATATACACATCCATGCATGCATGTAATATTACACATATATATAAATAAGTTGAATACTCTTAACAGTTAACACCATACGTGTTATCATAAACTTATTAACATATACATACATATATAATATAATAACAAGCATAAGGCACTGTTCGAGCAAGAGCAAAACCTAGTTGAATTGAATGAATCGAGGATTAGTCATCAACGGTGTTAAGATTAAAATATACAAGCATGTTAATTGTTATCGAAACATTTTTAATGTTAAGGTACCGTTAAGGTATCAAACATTAATACACGTCAATATTAATTGGAACAGAAGTGATATGATGGTAAAAATTAAGACGTATAAAATAATTGTAGTGAAAACAAAATTCTGCAATTCATTTTTGGGTTTTTTGCTTGTATGCCATTGCAAAATCCCATATTTTCGTTTCTACCATCACTATTTGTATTAATGTCACTAAAAACTATACAAATTCTATTAATGTCAATCCGTTAACGACGTTACTGTTCCGTTAACGACGTTAGAAAATTTATTATTTTAATAGTAATATTTATAAATTCTACCTTATATAATTTAATAACTTAGAAATTCAAATCTATCATTTTTAAGACATTCACAACAAAATACTTAAATTCAAAAAAACAAGAATGTTAATTTCACACGTACAAACGGTGGGGATACCGGTGTTTTGATGTTTTTTCCTATAAAAATTAAATTCCAAAACACTTAAACAAGAATTAAACTTGTATGATTTTCACAACAAAACACTTAAATTTCAAAAGTTTTGAATTATAATTTTCATAACAAAAAAACACCAAAACACCGATATTCCCACCGTTTGTACTTGTGAAAATTAGCATTCTTGATTTTTTGAATTTAAGTGTTTTGTTGTGAATATCATAAAAATGATAGTTTTGAATTTCTAAGTTATTAAATTATATAATGTAGAATTTGTAAATATTATTATTAAAATAATAATTTTTTAACGCCGGAGAAAGTTAACAGAATTACATTAATAGAATTTGTATAGTTTTTAGTGATATTAATAGAATTTGTATAATTGTTTAGTGACATTAATAGAAATATGATTTTTTGAAATGACATGCAAGCTAAAAATCTTTAATTTTTTTTACCTTTTAACTTTTGTCTTCCCCGTACCCTCAATCCAAAGGAGACGTAAGATCAAATATCATAAGCTAGTAAGCTACTAGAGATAATTTTTTTGAGTTCCAGAAATTAAAATATAAACTTGAAAAAAAGACTCTTGACTACCCTGTGCAGCAAACGACATTTTAGATATATTTTTCCCAGTTGTGCATGACATAGATATGGAAGATTAACATAAGGGGCCCACTTTCGAAACGTTGGTGATCGAAAAGATTAGGTCCGATTTCATTCTTGTTATGGGGTCATTTTTAAGGGCAGATTATATTGTGCTTAAAACTTAATTAAGATGACATGAATATTGGCATTTGAAAACTAAAATAATATGCACAGGCAAAGTTTTTGACCAACTTTGATATAGTTAATTTCTTATATGATCTGATCGATCCGTAATTTTTTAATATAATAAAAAAAAAATTAAAAATTCGAAATTTAGGAATTTTTTTTTTTTCCAAAACTAGGTGGATCGCAGGTGTGACCCGCGATTCGTGGGGCACGGATCGCGGTTCCCACCCGCGATCCGTCCCTCCCGCCAAAAAATTTTTTTTTTTTTTTTTTTTTGAAAATTTCACGGATCGCGGTTCTGAACCGCGATCCGTGAAATTTTTTTTTAATTTTTTTTTAATTTCTTTATTTCTGTTTTTCTTTTTTATTATAATTATTTTTAATCTTTTTTAAAATCTTTTTTTTTCAAAATATGTTTTCTAATTTATATTATTTTTTAAAAATTTAAAAATTTGTTTTTAATTTTTTCAAAAATCGACCTCCAAATCACGTCGATAACCCGACGTATTGAATTGTTAGGGTATTTTATACAATAAAAAAACAAAATTTATTTGTCAGAATAATAAATTATTTGCAACTAAAAATTAAACAAACACTAAAACTAATTAAAACAAAAAATTGGTAACGTTGTCGAAAATTCGTAGGGTGTACACACATTACAAACAGTTTTGGAGGTCGATACAGCAAAAAATTAAAAACACAATTAATTTTTTTTTAAAATAATAACAATTACAAAACATATTTTGGAAAGAAATATAATAAAAAAACTTAGTTAAAATGATTTAAAAAAATTCAAAACATAAAACACTACGACTAAAATCCGTGATTTTATTTATTTTCTTTTATTGTTTTTGATTTTTTCGGTTTTCTGTTTTAGTTTTTTTTTCTTCTGTTTTTCTTTTTTATTTTAATTATTTATAATCTTTTTTAAAATCTTTTTTATTCAAAATATGTTTTCTAATTGATATTATTTATTAAAAAAATTTAATTTTGCTTTTAATTTTTTCAAGAAACGACCTCCAAATCACGTCGATAACTCGGCGTGTATTGAATTGTTAGGGTATTTTATACAATATAAAAACAAAATTTCTTAGTTAGAATAATAAATTATTTACAACTGAATATTAAACAAACCATAAAACTAATTAAAACAAAAAATTGGTAACGTTGTCAAAAATTCGTAACGTGTACACACATTACAAACATTTTGGAGGTCGATACAGCAAAAAATTAAAAACAAAATTCAAAATTTTTAAAAATTAATAACAATTACAAAACATATTTTGAAATATATATATATATAAAACATAGTTAAAATGATTTGTAAAAAAACAAAACATAAAATCAAAAACAATAAAAGAAAATAAAAAAGTCACGGATTTTGATTTTTTTAAAATCGTTTTAACTATGTTTTTTATTATATTTATTTTCAAAATATGTTTTGTAATTGTTATTATTTTTAAAAAAATTTTAATTGTGTTTTTAATTTTTTGCTGTATCGACCTCCAAAAATATTTACAATGTGTGTACACCCTACTAATTTTTGATAACGTTTCGAATTTTTTGTTTTAATTAGTTTTAGTGTTTGTTTAATATTCAGTTGTAAATAATTTATTAATCTGGCTAAAAAAATTTGTTTTTTTATTGTATAAAATACCCTAACATTTCAATACGTCGGGTTATCGACGTGATTTAGAGGTCGATTATTGGAAAAATTAAAAATAATTTTAAAAAATTTAGAAAAATAATATAAATTAGAAAACTTATTTTGAAAAAAAAAGATTTAAAAAAAGATTACAAATAATAACAATAAATTACGAATTTTTAAATTTTTTTTTCCTAATTTTCGAATTTTTAAGTTTTTTTTTTATTATATTAAAAAATTACGGCTGATCGATTACCATTTTATTTATTTATTATGAGAAATTATGTATTTTTTCGATTTGTATACTTGATGGAATAGGTAATTACTATTTATTTATCTTTTTTACATTTTTGAGGAAAATTATCTTTTTACATTTAAAAGGGAGTGTTATGGGCCTTGACACTTGACACCTTGTTAGCATTCCAATATAGTGTTAGACCAAAATTTCATTACATTGTTACCACAGGTGTTTTAATGTATATAATGGATAAATGATCATTATCATATGTCGACATTTCCCTCCAATAGTACCATCTACATTTTTTAAAAAATAATTCCCAAAATCAGTGAGCATAGAATTGCCAATTGCAAAAACAATTAACTCACAAAAGTTAATTCACAAACAAGAAGAAAGAAGTCCAACAAACTACCAACGAGGACACAAGTTTGGCTTCTATAGATGAGTTGAAGAAGATTAAATATGGATGTTTGATTGATTATGACTTGTGATAGGAGTTGAAGAATATATTCCGTCGTTGCATGGGATTATAAATCTCTAAGCACAAGCAAGGTCAGACAAAAGAAAGCAAGTGCAGAGCTTTATATTCTTCTCTTTTCCCTCAGTGATGCCTTCACCTATTTGTTCTTGTACATGAGGAAGTGAATGCCATCGTGACATTTGTTTGGTTGAGAGAATCTTCTGATCTACAAAAGCCGCAGGTAATAACGGGGTATTTGCTTAGGTGTACCTGAAAACGTACATAATTGCTTTATATACCTGTATTTCAGGTATTTGCTTGGGTGTGCCTATATTTGCAGTTTAATTGTTTGCATGCACCTGGTACGTCTGTGGGTCCCACTTCGTTGATTTTTAAATGGGTTAATTACAGTTTGACCCCCTGAACTATGCCTTGGTATCACTTTGCCCTCCTAAACTTTCAAAGTTAACAGTTACCTCCCCTGAACTTTAATTTTGCAACACTTTGCCCCATGAACTTCAAAAACTCATTATTTAACACACATTCGACGTTGTTTTCCTAATTTGTTTTGTTGTATCCCTAATACACTCCTAAACCTATATTTACGTGAAAGTTTGGATCGAAACGGAGGTCGGATATGGTTGGAATTTGGGTCGAATTGAGTGTCAAACCGACCCAAATTCCAACCATATCCGACATCCGTTTCGATCCAAACTTTGACGTAAATATAGGTTTAGGAGTGTATTAGGGATACAACAAAAAACATTAGGAAAACAAACGTCGAATGTGTGTTAAATAATGAGTTTTTGAAGTTCAGGGGGGCAAAGTATTACAAAATTAAAGTTCAGGGAAGGTAACTGCTAACTTTGAAAGTTTAGGGGGGGCAAAGTGATACCAAGGCATAGTTCAGGGGGTCAAACTGTAATCAACCCTTTTTAAATTAGAAAATTTACAAAACACACCCTCTAAAATTGAATTGTCCTTAATATTAAATACAAAAACACAAAACAAAAATTTCTCTCACTCTCTCTCCTCTCTCTCACTCTCATCTCTCTCTCATGTTCTCTCACTCACCTCTCTCTCATGTTCTCTCTCTCCTCTCACTCTCTCTCCTCTCTCATGTTCTCTCTCTCTCTTTCCTCTCTCATGTTCTCACTCTCTCTCCTCTCTCCTATTCTCTCTCTCCTCTTTCTCTCTCCTCTCTTATGTTCTCTTTCTCCCCTCTATCTCCTATTCTCTCTCTCTCTCTTTCTCCCCTATTCTCTCTTCTCACACTCGAATTCTCTCTCCTCTCTCTCACACTCGAATTATCTCTCTCCTCTCTCGAATTCTCTCTCTCATACACTCTCTCTCTTTTCACACTCGAATTATCTCTCTCCTCTCTCTCTCTCTCGAATTCTCTCTCTTGTGTCTAATATAGTGATCATACTTGTGTCTTATATAAGTTCAGTTGATCACGTGCATAATAATGAAGATAATTTGTTATCTTGTTCGAGAGAGAGAGAGAGAGAGATAATTCGAGAGAGAGGAGAGATATAATTCAAGTGTGAGAAGAGAGAATAGGAGAGAGAACAAAAGAGAGAATAGGAGAGAGAACATAAGAGAGAGGAGAAAGAGAACATAAAAGAGGAGAGAGAACATGAGAGAGAGCAGAGAGAGAGTGTGAGAGAACATGATAGAGGAGAGATAAGAGTGAGAGGAGAGAGAGAACATGAGAGAGAGATGAGAGTGGGAGAGATGAGAGAGAGTGAGAGAAGAGAGGGTGTGCTTGTAAAAGAAATATTTGTTTTGTGTTTTTGTATTTAATATTAAGGACAATTCAATTTTAAAGGGTGTGTTTTGTAAATTTTCTAATATAAAAATCAACGAAATGAGACCCACAGACAGACGAGGTGCATGCAAGCAATCAATTTGCAAATATAGGTGCACCCAAGCAAATACCTGAAATGCAGGTGTATAAAACCAATTATGTTCGTTTTCAGGTGCTCTAAAGTAAATGCCCTTATAATAATACTTCTTTAGGATATGAGTTCTAACCCCATCACATCCATAGCCCCCACCTTTACTACGGCTCTATCCATGTTGTAGCGTTTCATTAATGAGTGATTAGGCATTAATTATATAGTACTAATATCAGGGTTCGAATCATCGCATGGTTGTATGATTTTTAAATTAGTAAAATGAAAGTAATTATATGTTGTGAAAGTATACCTTTGTAAGTTCACTAACTTGTTCGAGCATCAATAATGTACCTAGATGCAGTCAAGGAGGATAAGCATGAAGAATGATCTAAGTTTAACGTTGGTTTTAATAATGGAAAATGGTCCGGACTTTAGGCTTCCATTTCTCCACTATCAACATTATTTAAACTGTAAATAGGAGAGTATCAAATATGAAGATTGTGTTTTGGCCATTAATCCCTCCCTATTCATTGAAGCCATGCATGATAAAAGAATCGGATTCTTTCTTACCAATCTTTTGTGAAAGCAACATATCTGGAAATTTCGTTTGGGAAAATGAAATCTCTACGGTTCTATTATGCACCAAAGATATATTCCAATTCCTTCTACAGTAAGATTTTGTAGGTAAGCAAGGCGGAAATGTTTTACTTCGGATTATGTCTTTGATTACATGGAGAATGTGTGTGACTAATTCGTTTTTTCTAAGTGCTTACTATTGTATACCTAAATTCTCATACGTAACTTACAATGTTAGAGTCCAATCTCTCATTCAAACCACAGAAGGAACAAAAATCTACTAAGTGAACTAATCTTGATAGTTTATGTTCGGAATGATGATCCTCTAATCACAAGTTAAATACTCTATTAAATGCGGAATTATAACTAAGTAAGGATAGAGCAAACAAACCACAAAATCGACACCGAATTTTTATAAATGTTCGATCAAAACCACTGTAGTCCTCTCCTTCAAGTCTCACTTGATCCTCTGAGTCTCGCTTGACTTTCCACTATCTGATCCATGTTCTGGGCCTAGATCTCCGCATTTACACCACGAGCCTTGCGAATGACCACGTCTTGCTCAATTTCGTCTCTCACAACTCGAGATGGAGTTTTTTCGAATCTTTATAATTTTGGTGATTCTTGAATATGAAATTGGAATCAGTAACTAATACTCTAGACTTGAGCACACTTAGATATGATAAGAATTGATACACATGTAGTAAAATTTAACTTTGAGTGTAGTAAATGAGAGCTTGAAGTGTTTGATGTTTAGACACAAAAGATAGGAGTATAGAGATGTGTCTTGGTGTCTAAAACACATGTATGAAATCCTATTTATAAGACTTGAATCTCTATTAGCCGTTTGGGAGAGTCGGTGATATTTGGACCAAAGAAAAATATGATGTGACTTAAGCTCATGCAGAAATTTGCACAAATTCGATCGATCGTTAAAAGAATGGTTGTTTGAAACTAAGAGTCGACTAGGTCAAAATGAAGCTTTCGAAGATCGGATGATCGATCACCATCTGCCAGTAACTTTTTTTCAAATTTCCTCTGATTTTATTTTGGTTGACTGAATTTTGTTTAGTTTGTCGATCCAAAATAACAGTTAGGATTTAATCGATCAACCTATTAAGATTATTTGCATACTTACAAGCATATATCTAATGCATGTAATCATGTTTGTCCATTTTGATTGACTATGTTGATTGATTAAGATTATTTTGATTAACCATAAAAATAACATAGATTAAGGCTAAAAACCAACAATTTCAACATTGGGAATTGAGATAGACAAAGTTTAGGCATAAGCATATGTAAAACAAATGATCAGAGAGGCAAATTTAGATCAATCAAATAGAAAGAACAACCCCAACAACCATATTTGAGGGGAAAACATCCATTTCTCTCAAACTCGAGATAAAATGAGATGGAGGAAAAAAACCTATTTATCCTCTCATCTTCCTTGTTGTAATCTGGTTTAATTGGGTAACAATCAAGTCATCCACCCATTAACTCATTTAGTTTATTACATACTCATAACAAAAATGGGTTTAACACCTAATGGTTCAGAAATGAAGATATAGATAAGACTCTATCTAAATAGTAATAACCATAAAAAGGTAATGACATTCAATACTCCCCCTCAACTGAGAAGGAATAGATACCAAGGACTCTCAATTTGCAAATGAGTTCCTTTAACTGAATTTGACTGAGGGGTTTGGTGAACAGATTGGTTGGCTCTTAAGAACTTGGAAAATAACACACGATTTAAGAAAACCAATCTAAATCTTCTCTCGAACCAGATGACAATCTATTTCAATATGTTTCGTCCGTTCGTGATAAACTGGATTCTTAGCTATGTGTATTGTAGCATTATTGTCACAATAGAGAGTTATTGGTTCAAAGGTAATGACTTGAAGGTTTTTCAATAAATAAGTTAGTCATGTAATAGCACAACTGCAATTGCTCATGGATTTGAACTTGACTTCAGCTGAGGATCTGGCAACAATGTTTGCTCTTTGATTTCCAAGAATAATCATATTGTGAGAAAGTCTAGTGTACTATACATATCTAGACATGGGATATCTGCTATCTGCCTTACATTTTTTGACTGCTCAAGGGAAATCACAACATTGTGGATGCTTGTGCACTCATAGTCTTTGAGGTAAGATGGTGCTTTGTGTCTTCTAGAAGCCTTGTAATTCTTGATTCAATCTGATTATGGTCAGCAAGCTCTTCTGTATCTCTTCTGACTTTAATTAGGTCATGATCTTCATATTCATCTGAAGGCTCACCATTCTTGTCTTGATCATTGTGTTGGTAACCAGGGTTTGTGGCTTGAAGATTGTCATCTAGTTGACTTGCAATGAATTGATCTTCTCATCAAGTTTATGTATAGGAAGGGGTATACAACTTTTGCTCTCCCCAAAATAATCATATTATTTCACAAGGAATTCATTTTCATGAAAAATGACATCCCTACTTATCAATATTTTGTTCTCATTGAGGTCAAAAAGTTTGTATCCCTTCTGACCAAAAGGGTAACTGAGAAAATGCATTTAAAAACTCTACTATCAAATTTATGATAACATTAAGTCTAGTGGCATAAGTCAAGCAACCAAAAATCCTCACATGTGAATACTCAAGTTTTCTTTTAAAAAGCATCTCATGAGGAGTTTTATTAGAGAGAACTTTTCTAGGAAGTCTATTAATCAAGTAGGTAGCAGTTAAAATGCATTCTCCCCAAAACTTAAGAGGAAAATTAGCATGAAATCTTAAAGCACGACACACATTAAGAAGATGTCTGTGTTTCCTCTCCACATTGTGGAGTGTAAATACAAGTCTCCTGATGTTCAATGCCACAAGAGGAGGAAAAATCAAGCATGTCATTGGAAAGAAATTCAATGGCATTATTAGTCTTAATCTTCTTAATAGTAGTATTAAAATGGTTGCCAACAAGATAGACGAAGGATTTGAACACATGACAAACATCACTTTTATTATTTATTAGATAAACCCAAGTACATCTAGAGTAATCATCATCAATAGTAAGGAGAAATTGGCTCCAGAAAGACTACTAATGGCAAACGTTTCATAAACATCAATGTGAATCAATTCAAAAGGGTTACAAGTAGTAATAAAACCAATGCTAAATTTCATCGTAGTATGTTTAGCAAGGGGACAAGTATTACTGTTAGGATCGATACCCCTCTAATCTCAAAAGGTTGCCTTGGTTAATAAATGTGATCTTATGGACTCAATTTACATGTGATCTTATGGAATCAATAAATGAAAAAATTACAAGTCTTGATCCAAAGTTTTGTTACAATCACGAGACTTTGTACCAATGCTCATTCTCTTGGTATTATTGATCTACTTATTAAGATGATTTGCAAATATATATGCAATGCATGTAATCATGTTTACCCACTTTGATTGACTAGGTTGATTGATTAAGATTAGTTTGATTAATCATTAAATTAATATGGATTAAGGCCTAAAAGCCAACAATTACAATGTTTATTCAAATTGTAGGAAACAACAACATCATTATTCCTAATCAACTTGAGCTTATCAATGGAGGGATGCCCTAATCTGTTGTGCCAATCATGAGAATAAGTAGCAATGTTAGTAGCATTATTTCTAGTTTGCTTTGTCGAATCGTCATTAAAAATGTAGAGTTGATTCTTGAGATTACCATGACTATTCTCTTTTTGTTGGCAAGGTCCTGAAAAAAACAATACCATGATAAAAGGTGGCAACCCATTTAATTTGCATAGTATGAGCATCGGGGTCATCCTCCGTGGATGACCCCGAACGACTGCGGATGACCGGGTCGTGCCAAGTGGCACGATTCGGTTGGTCGGTTTTTTTGTTTTAATATTTAGGGGTTTATATTTTGATAAATAATTAGGATTTAAGTAGTTGTAGTTTATATTTTGATAATAATTAAGGTTATAAGCGAGACCCCCGACCAACCCGTTAATTGTGTTTTATGTCGTGTAATATTTGAATTATGTCGTATTTTATAATTAAGTACAAAAATTATACTGAAATAAATTATTGATGTTTTTGCTAAATATAAATGATTTTGGAATAAAATAAAAGTTGAGAAGAAAATTAATGATGTGGAGGAAAGAGAGTGGGATGACCTAGGTCATGATTAAGGGGTGAATAGTGAGAGAGAAATATGAGGTTGGCCCCCCTACCAGGTAGCTCAGCCGGTGAAGATCCATGGAACACGAGGTCAGAGGTTCGAGTCTCCTCAGGTGTCTCTCGCTCCTTTTATGGTGAGTGGGCTCGGTTCGGTAGAGGTTAATCAAGGGGATGGGCATACGAACCTCGGAGTTTGTAGCCTAACCGTCGTCCAAAGGGCGGTGGTTCGGTGAGTTCCCCGGTCACCAAACAAAAAGAAAAAAAGGTTGGGTCATGATGACGTGGCTGTGAGAGAAAGAAGATAGAGAAGGTGGATGACCTAGGTCATTGCTGGAGATACTCTAAGTTTGGGAATAGAGATTAAGTTAACTTACTAGGAACAAATAAAACATTGCAAGACTAATCATGACTGAGATGAATAGTACCAATAGAATCAACATTAATAGTAACATCACCATGAGGAAGACCAGAAGTCATAAAATTTTCAAATTTTAAACGGTTACTAAGCATATTGGAGCTACAACACATATGGTATGTAGCTTCAATATCCATGATCCTAAGATTACCATCAACATAAGCATAAAAACATGAGTTCATACCTGCCATCTTGACAGAGTTCTTGTTCTTTCCTTGTCCGAGCATGTTTAGGATTTGAGTGTTTTGTTCCGCAGTGAAAATTGGAGTTTTGTTGTCATCTATTTCAGTTAGTTTCAATTCATAGTTGTTGGATTGTATTGCTTTGTTGTTGCTTGGGTTTTTGGGTGGTTTTGCGTAGACTTTATGAAGTTTGTGTTCACGAGGAAACCAATTCAACTAAAAACATCCGTCCACACTAACCATCAACATCACAAGTGTACAATGATATTTCTTGTTGCCTTTATTCATTTGGTTCTGCCCTTGAGACCATTTTCCTTAGCCATGGTTGGGGTTCTTGTTCTGATCAAATTTTCCAATAAACATTGCTGCATTCTCTGTGGTCTTGCTTGAGTTTCTCACTATTCTTTGATTCTTTTCTTATTGAATAAGTAAATAGGCTTTGCTAAGGTTTGGAAGAGGATGCATCATCAATATCTGGCCTCTGACTACACTATAGAGACTAACTCTTCTTTCATGTCTTGCAACCATCTAGTAGAATTCTCATAGTTTATGGCTTACGAAAATGTTAACAGATCATTGAACCCTTGTCTCATGTCTTCACCAACTAGGTACACCACATGGTCAGATGAAATGGTTGACTTAGTTTTCCTATCAGACCTTCTCAGAGTTACTTCTTGTTCTCAATCGTCCTGGACATGTAGATTAATAACATCATCTTCATGTGGCTATTGTAGTGGTTGTTCTTGATTTTGTGTAGTTGCCCCTGAAGTATTGTTAACTGGAACAATAATAGGCAAATACATTGCAGTCTCTTTATTAGGATAAATATTGAAATCCTCAATATCCTTACGAAGAGTAGTGATGTTGTCCCGAGACTCATAAAAACATCATTCTGAAGGATACTCCCACTGGCACAATCATTCTTTAAGAATGTTGCTTTATTAAACTCAACTATTTTTCTCGTATAAGATGGGCAATAGAATCTATAGCCTCTAGACCTCTCTGGATAAACAATGAAGTATCCACTCGTTGTTCATGAATCTAGTGCTTTCTCATTTGGATTGCCAAGTTTGGCTTTAGCTGGACATCTCCAAATGTTCATGTAACATATAAAGAGTTTTCTACGTGTCGATAACTCATAGGGAGTTCTCCACGGATTTGGTAGGAACTCTATTTAGAATATGCAGTGCTATTTTCAAAGTGTCACCCCACAATGAGACTGGTGTTGTCTTTTTGGACATAATCTATGTTTTGACGATTTTATCAACCCAATCTTAACTATAATCAATGTAGAGTAGTACACATTATCCATGACATATATATTGTATTGTGCTAACTTCTATTGGTGATCATGACTCAAGGAAGAAAGGAATTTAAGTCAAGACATGTAATCAAGCTATTGAAGATATGTATTTTTGTATTTCTTTTGAGTCTTAGGAATCTATGTAATCTTGAGCATACAAGAGTAAATAACCAATCACATAGACACTAGGTTCCTTATAGAACTCACACACAAAATCTCATAACATTTGGACTTCAATAGGTCACCCAATCTTAGACTGGAAAACACTAAACCTAAACCTGAACTATCTGAGCCACAACGGTCGACCAAACTAGTTCTCAGTTCGACCGATTGGACCAGTTAATCTGTTAGCCTTTTGTCTTAAATCGGTCGATTGTTGCGTGCATTTTGTTCGATTGTTTACACGTGTCTTGTTACCGTTATCTTGTCGTATTATACCAACAATTGGATATGTATAAACTTAACAAAACCCCAAAATACTTTGGCCACCGGTCAACCATTTCCTAGAACCCAGTTCGACCGTTTGAAGACTTTTTCTTCAACCCCAGAGTGCCTGTTGTTTTTCGGTCAACCGACCAAACTTTTTTGTTCGACCGAGCATAAAACCCCATACTACCTATTAGATTTTGGTCGACCGTTCCACATGTTCGTTTGACCATTAACTTAAGTGAACTCTGTTATAGCCAACGTTCGTTCGACCGTTCCCTGCTTGTTCGACCATTTCTTGTTCTGAACTGCCTACGGGTCAACCATTGGACTCATTCGGTCGACCGACCTTACCCAGAAAAGTGTGTTGTAGTTTTCTATTTTGTGTTTCTTGCACAACTCTTACCACACTTAAACCCAATCACTATAATTCTCTTAAATCTTATAAATAGAGGTTTCCCAACCTTATTTATACAACTCTTCTATTCTAAATTGTCCAACACATCTAAGAGAAACTTCCAAGCCTTCAATTCCCCAATCATACTCTCCAAGCCTAATTTTTCACACTTCAGATCAATTCTTATCTTTCTCAAATGTGCTCAAGTTTAGAGAGTGATTGTTTCACCAAGTTTGTTGCCTTCCAGAAGTTGTAAAGGTTTCGATGAAAGCCCGAAATATCTCTCTCAGATTGTGAGAGGAGGAGTCAAGCTCAGCGAGTGTTGTTCGTTAGCTTGAAGATTGTAAAGGCGTTGTCTCTCGGCCTAGAACGGGGAGCGGATAGTGAAGTCGTGAGCGGAACTCCGTGATTCGAGCGGAGCTTGCAAGAGATAACGTAAGCGGGTGACCGAACCTCTGTAAAATTCCCCGGTGTCCATTGTGGTTCACATATTTCTATCTTTACTTGCTTGTTGTTTTAAATTCCGGTGCACATCTTTGATTAAGCAAGTAGAGATTGATTAAGCTTAAAAAGTGATTAGAATTATGGCCATACACGATCCCACAACTGGTAAGGTCGAGTGACTAATCATGCCCTAACCATTTCCTTAAGGGTCATGTTTCTTCTTTGAGAAACACCATTCATGTTGGGTTTACATGGCACTGTGTACTAGCGTACTATGTTACATCCATTTAGAAAATATGCTAATGGTCCTGACCTTTGCCCTTTCTAAGTGTACCACCTCTATATCTGATCTGACTGATTTGCTAAGCTTTTCTAATTGTTTCTTTACATCTAATTTGAAATCCTTAAAACTGTGTGGACTCTAGATTTATCATGGATGAGATAAAGATACACATACCTAGAATAATCATCAATAAAAGTAACCAAATTTGTTTTTGTCTTGTAAAGCATGGACTAATAGGTCCACACACATGCGTATGAATCAAATCTAGAGTACTGTTGCATCTTGTGACATTTTTCCTGTATATGTTGGTTGTTTTTCTTTTCTACAATCAACACAACTATTAGAATCAGCAAAATCTAATGATCCCAAAAGACCATCTTTCATTAATCTCTTCACCCTCTTTTGTGATATATGTCCTAAACATTTATGCCACAACATACCTAAGTACCATGTAAGCTACGTCTTTTAATAGAAACGAAAGAGACATCATGTTGCAAACTTAAAGACATATTAAGTCTAAATAAACCATAAATAATACATGTTCCAATGGGTTTAGAATCCTTAATTAAAGACACCCCCGAATCAATAAACAAAACATTGTATCGTCAATAATTAACAACAAATATTAAGTTTCTCTGAAATGATGTAATATAAAAAATAGTCTTTCAAAGTTAAAGTCTCTCCAGAATCTAAGATAATCTAGTGTGTCTCCCACTAACTTGACATGCGATCTAATCCGGTTTCCCGGAATGACAATCTTTTCGCATTCAGTTGGAGGATGCCTTATCAGGAACACTTGCAAGGTAGTTGAAATATGCACAGTGGCACTCGAATCAATCCTCCAACTTGATACATGAAGATAAGCTAAATTTGATTCATGGCATGCAACAAAGATTATATTACCTGAATTCCTTTCTTTATCCATTGTTGATACTTAGCACAAATTTTCTTTAAATGTCTAGATTTCTTGTAGAAGTAGTATTGACTTTATTGCTAGGCTTATTAGCCACACTGAGAGAATGCTTCTTCCGAGAATTGTTCTGAACCTTTTTTCCTTTGGATTTGTGACCTTTTATCTTGTGAGAAACCAGATTCATGACATTCGTATGTCTCTCTTCCTCTTGAAAACACTTGGTCAATAATTCAGTAATTGACCATTCATTTTTATGTGTGTTATAACAGACCTTAAAGAGATCATACTCAATTGGCAATGTATGTAAGATCAAGTGGACAAAAAAAGAATCAACAATGATAATTTTTAGGTCGTAGCTTTCCAGCAACATCTCGCATGCTCATAACGTATTCTCTTATATTTTCTTTACCAGTATGACGCATGGAAGTGAACTTTTGAATCAGGGTACTTCCCTTTTCCTTGTCAGACCCAACAAACTTTTTCTTAATAGTATCAAGATACATGGTCCATGTTGTAACATGTACTGCAAAGAGTGCCTATTGGATCTTTCCCATTTCTCATAAAACATCTTTTCATATGCATTGCTTTCATTTGTAAGTGCAACTGAAGCTGGATTGGAAAACAAACATCAAGATAAAGCAAGCCCAATTGAAACAATATTGACTCCTACTAAAGGAAGTTCATGCCATTCAACAAAGGCACATGAACCACACCTTTTTCAACTGCAAAATTAAAATTTACTCACCTAAATAATTTTATTCAAACATGTAAACCAGAACCACACAAGTTTAACATTAACAAATTGCATCGTCGTTACTTCTACGTTGGCATAAACAACAACATGGTAGTTGTTAATCAAAGTAACAGGAACCAATCTCACTTACATAGAGGTCTATGCAACATAACTTCGTTGGAAGGTTAAATATAACATATTTGTTACATAAGTAAAATTGTTTCACCCATTTAGATACAAGCATAACCTATTCACATTGGTGAAGAGTAGTTAATCTTATTTATCCAAATGCAAGTTGAACGTCAACCTCATGTAATCGAGATAATCAATTCTTCAAATTCTTCCTACTTGCTGTCACGTAGGTGAAATGCCAAGTTATCTCAATCAAAAGCGCTTATAAGACGTTCATGAAGTTTTCTTGCACAATTTAGAATAAAAATGTGAATAATGACATGATAATGCCAAATTACATTTTAAGGCATGGTAAAATAGCTTAAAAATCCTTTAATAGCATTGTAGTCAAAATATGTAAAGTCTATCACAAATCACTCCAAATTATCCTAACATGCAAAGAAAACTAATGTTGTCAGGTCTAGTTTGTCCTTATATGTAATTTTTGCAATATATAATTATTCTGATACAAATAAATTCCAAAAAAATTACACAGACCATGCCATATCTCAGATTATATATGGCTAATTTTTCAGTCCACTTGTAGAATGCATTGTCTAAAACTTTAAACAAGGCACAAGATAATGACTAAAAGGTAATTTCTGAACATAATTGAAGTTTCTGAAACTTACAGCAACATAATTCTGAAATAATATCAATTTTAACATGTCAAACTCACAATTAAACAAGATAACTAACATGTCAAAAGGACCTAATACGAAAGAAAATAATTTGACTTCAACAAACCATAGTACATTCATAAACCAGTCATGCATAATAACTTATAAGTGAATATGCAAAAGTCAAATGATTATTCACTTAATTAACAACAAATGGATTTGTCCCGAATCCATAAAAAATGATTTAATCATATCAATTTAAGTCAATAATTTGCCATTACCAAACAAAGAGAACTAATCAACCTTTTGAAAACCAATGCTCCTAATAAAATCATATAAATTTGTTAATTATTCTCTTTAAATGAAAAGGAAACTCATGTTTGAAATATCCAAAATAAAATTCCAATTACAACTTCTCAAATTTTTTTCCAAAAACTTTACAAATATAACACGACCTTAAATAAGGAAAGAGAAATTAGAATTTCCAAAACCTTCCAAAATTTCAACTTGATCAGCCATATATTCTAATTTCCAAATAAACCTTCCTTATTGTTTCCAAATCAAAACTTTCACCAAGTTTTCAAATTTTGTTTACCAAACACAGATTCCCAGAAAAGCTCATATTTCCAAATAAAATATGACCTTGAATAAGCAAGAGGGAACTGAAACTTGAACGGACCATACATGGCCCTTCGGAATTCTTTCTTTGAATTTATTAGAAAACAAATTAAAAACCTAAAACCAATTGGAGTGGACTTGGCATGGACAACAGGATTATCAATGTTAACAAAACAAAAATAACATGCGCATGTAGACATGTATTGCACGTTCTCTTAACCCGTGAACGAATATAATACGAAACACGTACACCAAAGGATTCAACAGTCGTATGGTCATTCGATTGAAAAGAAGTCATAACCCGTGAACGAATGAATGAAACAAAGATCTTGACCTTATTTCATCCTCGGTGAAAAACTTTAATGCCTGTTTTAATCTAACCTTTGCAAACGTATTCGAGTACGTAAAAGACATCCCGTAAGAAAAATTAGAAAGAAAGGTAAAACCGATTATGGATGCACGGAAAAAAGAGTTTTGTCGCATGAGAAAATCTTTAAAAAACCAGACTAAAATCAAGAGATAAAACGACAAAACCATAACTCTTCATACCAATTGATGGAACTTTTTGAGACTTACTTGACGATGTCATGTCGTTCTTCTCGGTACGCGACTTAAGTCTTCTCACGATCCCCACAAACACTGCCTCAGACTCCTATGAGTTGAGCACCTCTCTTTTTCAAAAGATGATGAAGATCATACAATGATTATTGTAATATTGTGTTAAAATCCTAAAACTCTTAATATAACGCACCCCATAACGTGTTATAGTATACCACACTACAACTTTACCTTGATGTGTTCCTAGCTTACTCAAATCGATTACGTTAGTCAAGTCACATTTAGTTGGACATTAGGACTTTAGGTCCAACATTATTAACAGCTGGTTGAGACAATCGTATGTACATTTTTCAATTGTTGCATTTCTTATTTCACTTGTAATTAGTGGAAACAAAAGGCAAAGGATGTAAGAGTGAAATATTATTATTATAACATCGTTTTCAAGAATGAAAATAAGTTATTTATTGAGTAGGAGCGCTTAGAATGCATGTGCATATATGATTATACCTAGTCTAACTTGTTTAATATATGTTGAAGCTAATCAAGCAACAAGAAGTTGGCCAATGTGAATTATGTGATACTTTCTTCAGTGGGTTAGTATAGCATTAAATAATGCTCAACTTACTTTCATACGACCATATGTGTAATGCGTTTGAGAGAGAAAAAAAACCCAATCACCAATATGTACAGAAAAATAGAATATTACATTTAGGTATCAAATTAGGTCCCATATAGTTGATTTGGTTATGATATTAGAAAGTGAGATCATAGTTTGACTACACGTTCTAGTTGCATATTTTATGCTATTTGTGTGCCGTTCTTTGGTTTCAGATTGGCTGTTGTGTGTCTCTAATTAAATCACAATAGTGGGCATG
This sequence comes from Triglochin maritima, assembly GCA_963682175.1. NCBI lineage: Eukaryota > Viridiplantae > Streptophyta > Magnoliopsida > Alismatales > Juncaginaceae > Triglochin > Triglochin maritima. Next base: position 34,411,190 of record OY821772.1, read on the forward strand.
ATGTGAGGGTCAAAAAGTCTAAAGATGAGGTTTGCTTTTAATACTCTTCACATAGAGATTTGCATTACCAAATCACAAACATTAACTAAATCCATTTTGTCGAACCATCAAGAATCGAATAAACCAAAGATACAGAAGTGTTACCTGAATCCATGATATGATTTATTCTTCAAACATGTGTTGACTAGTTTTCCAGATCAACATAATTTTCTCGAGAATCCTTTAGAGTTTCTCTATGGTCGTTCCTCTCCCGATGACGAGATTCAGGATGAAATTAATTAGGTTTTATGTATTTCTATGTATATTGTGTGATCTGTGGACCAAGCCCCTCCAATATAATCACCCAATCCATTGAGGAGTTATTTTGGTAATTCATAATCCAACCCATCACGAAACATAAATTATCCTTTAATATTAACGTATAAGATCGCATTAGAAATGTTTGATTATGAATCGCGGTTACTTTAAAATGGTGTCCTTCCACTATAAAGAGACCATATCATTAGCAAATTTTAGGATTTTAAGGTTGAGTTTATCTTTGCAAATGAGCGCACCCGGCACCAAATGGTAATCGATTATCCTAGTATTCGATTCGAAAATTACAATTTGGTAGGTATTTAGTAAATAAGTTTTTACCGAATACAATTTGAAATTGAAATTGGTTTAATTTTTTTTACCGTTTTCAAATTTGAATTTCAATTCGGATATATGTCAAATCATATCCGAATATCCGAAAATACCAATTTTAACATCCAATATATGTGGTTATTAATATTTGTATTGTAAGTTAATAAAAAACTAAGTTATTTCCTATGTAAATATAAACATAATAACAATGCAAAAGCAAATTATAATATAATTCTCTTAAAACAACTTTCCAAAATATTTTAGATTATAGAACAAAAAATATATAAAATATGTTATAGAAATTTGGACATTATCCGAATTTGAAATGTTCTCAAATTCGGATATGAAATTGGTAAGCTATAAAAATTTAAATTTGAATTCGGATTTGGTATACTTATTTGGAATTTGGATTCGAATTCGGATACAAGTTACACTAAATTCGAAAATATCCATTTGCTTCCCTACTTATAGGTAGCAAGACTCGACTCTATTAATATAGTTATAAATACATTTTCTTCCCTTCGATTTTTCATCAAGAACACAGTGAAGAAGAATACATTAAGAATATATAGTTATAAATACATTTGCGTATTTTGAAAGTTCTTCTAAAACTAGAACCAATTGCAGAATACACATATTAGTTGTTAGATCCTAACTCTTTTTAATGCTTAAATGGGTTTAGGTGGTGGATTAGAGAAGGATTGAGATGGACGGCTGAGATCGGTTGTGGGAAGAGTATATAAAGGTTTGGATTTATCTCTCTCTCACTTTTCCTACTCTCTCTCTCGCGTCTCTCTCTCATTCCTTTCTCATCCAGCCCAGGGAACTCGTGGAGGCGAGATCGACGACGCTCGGAGTAGCTCAGGAGATTGCCAGAGTCGAGGAGATCATGTTCGTGGAGTTCACCGAAGAAGGAGTGCGTGGAGAAGCTCGCCGTGATTCTTCAAAGGTTTCTTCAAGCCTTAAGGTATGTCAAGCTTGCTTTTACGCTCACCTATGTTTAGTGTGGGGGTGGGAGCGGTCGACGGTAGGTCGAATAACTTGTCGGACTTGCACAACAATTTTTCTGCACTATAACGGTCGACCGGTGGTTTGGGTTCGGTCGACTGGTTGTAGTGTATTTCGGGCAATATACCTCGCACCGGTCGAACGATACCTTTGGGGTGGTCGACTGGTTGTGCAATTTGAGCGAGAGATGGAGGCTTTGGGTACTTTCGGTCGAACGTGACCCCTTTGCTGGTCGACTGAAAGTACTGTCGTAGGTCGGTTCGGGTGTTGACCATCTAAACGGTCGACCGCCTGTTTGACTCGTCCGACCGACGACTTAAGTTAACTTAATGGTTGTTTGACCGGAAGTGTTGTTTCGGTCGACCGTGTGGTATGAATTGATGGTGAGTTTTACTGGTGGATATTGGTCGACCGGATGTGTTGGGTCATTCGACCACTTGATCTTTGTGTGCGAAGAAGATTTCTTTACTGGTGCTTTTCGGTCAAACGGGTCCCCTTTGTCGTTCGACCGAAAAACACCAGTAAAGAAATCATCTTCGCACACAAAGATTGTCGTTCAACCGATTGACGGGTTTCTCAGTTGAGCCAGTCCTCTGGGGGAGAATTCGGTCGACCGGTGAGGTGTTTTTCGTTCGACCGTTTTTACACAGTTTTCGTGTTTTCCTTGTTGTTGTTGATCGGCTAGAAGGCAACAGGTTCACCTGCCCTTTTGGGGCAACGGACGGACAGACCGGCCCAATAGCGATCAATGGTGGCTCTTTGAGTGAGTTGTGGTTGTTATTGTCATGGCTCCAGCGAATGAGGCAAAACCGTGGCTCCGGCGAATGAGGCAAAACCGTGGCTCCGGTAACGTTGAGGCAAAACCGTGGCTCCAGTGAATGAGACAATTGTTGGTGATTTACAGTGTTTAAGCTTGTGTCCTTTTATGGTTTCGTATTCTTTGTTTCATTCATGTGTTAGGGTTTGACATACGGGGTTTCCTTATGGAAACTCAGGCATAGTTCATGTTTGCATTTCAGGCCGAGAGCGGCGTTAAGGAGGGTGGTGACCGCGGATGAGAGTGCTCGGGACCAGATCCTGCTTTCCTTCTTTTGAGGTGGTTGTGATTACATGTGTATATTTCTATTTATGAGCTTTTGATGTAATCACATTCTTTTGTAAACTTGATCACATATATATATATATATATATTATATGTTGGTGCACCTGTGTGCGTATGTCTTTGCAGTAATGTCCTCGAGTTGAGTGTATGTTTTAGATTTTTAATATTTCTGCTGTTCTGAGGACGTTACGTTAGCTATGTCTGATTTTCACCCTTCCTCGTCAAACATCAATAAGGAGTAATTGAGGAGACAAAGATAACAACCCTAGCAGTCTGATTAGCTAGCTAATTAGCATCAGAATTTCAGAATTACGAAGTTCTTTGATTCAATATACTTGGTCACCATGGACGTGGACTAAAGTACAACGAAGTCAAATAATGCTACTCTATATATACATAGGAAGCATTCTTTTTCCATACTTCTTTGTCTTTCTCTTCCATTCTTTCTCTGTCTTTCTATATATTAAACAGTTTTGTTGTACGGGAAGGTTGAGAATCCATAAATGATATACTAATCCATCAAACAACTTTATAGCTTCACGTTTATTACTATCTGTATATGGCTTTCTTACCCATACTCTTTCATCAAAAGCATTTAATACCCAACATATATATATATATATATATATATATATATATATATATATATATATATATACAGAAATCATAGAATGAGCTCTGGACTCATTTAGGCTTAAGTGGACCTCCTAAACATCCACCATCCAAGTCAATCTAACAGTGGATATTAAATCTTCTTACAATTACTCAAAAAAGGGTAACATTGGAATTCAACTAAATTCACTTTCAAACAAAACCCTCTCACCCTAAACCAAAAATCACGCACACCTCCTCTCTCACCCCAAACCCAACCCACGCACAACACATTCCCACCTCGCCGGCGCAAGGAGATTTCCTTGCCGTCCCCAAACCAAACTGGATGGAGGAATCCAGTGGTGGAGCGAACAAACCTCCAACGCCATCCCCTGCAGCTTCGTCACCAACGTCCAATGGTATGATCTTCAAACTCTTTTGGGGAGGGGGTTAGAATTTCCAGGTTGGTGGTGGATTAGGGTTTCGTGAGCCTCGAGGATGCGGCCATTGGAGGGGACGAAGAGATGGGGAGGAGTGGATTGGAAACCCTAACCCCTCCACCTAAAACCCCCAACCAGTAAAAAACATTTTATGGCAAGAGATGGTGTAGGTGTTATTTAAGGATTCAAATTTTAGTCATTATCATCTCTACAAAAACATCTCTCAACTAAGCTAACTCAGTAAATGCTTATTATGAATTTAAGATGACAAATTTGAACTTAAACCTTTTATAGTATGACATCCATGTAATTAACGGCATAAAAAACTTTTAAGTTGCAAAGAATGTATACACAGCTTCTAGAATCCATCGTAAAAATCTTTCATGTGAATTTTGTGGTATGGTGTTTTTTTGTTATTTGATTTTGTACACCTTTTTGATGTTTTACTAAATGCAAGTGTTTCTGAACGCTCTATTTGATCTCATTGTTGCTCATTGTTGTTTCTTTAATTAAATGTTTGGTATTCTAATTATGAACTTAAATCATATTGTAGATAAACCTAACAAGAAAAGTTGCAAAATCTTAGCCCACAAAAAAGGTGTACAAAGAAGCAACCTGAAATACAAAATAAAAGAGAAATGCACTGACAAAGGTGATGGTTCAATTGATCACAACTCGAAAGTTGTAGATATAAGATTTTCTATCCTTTAAATACATTTTGCATTTCTTAGTTTTGTATAGGAGTGTCAACGGATCAGATATAGGTATATCCATATTCGTATCCGCATGAAATTTACGGATACAGATACAGATTGTTTGCGGATATGAAAAGTCTATATCCGTTCGGATATTTGATGGATTCGGAGCAGATACGTATAATATCCGCATCCGTAAACATAATTTCCCACATTGTAACATTTTTCATTTTCACTTAGACAAATTCTTATACATAGTCACATTTATAACTTTATTTGGTTTCAAATATTAATTTACTTTATCTTAGCTTCTAACTCCATATTCTAAAAATGATAATGATATTCAATGCTTGAATAAATGTGATCAGTAGATGTATTTTTATTTGAATAAATAAATTTAAAATATATATTCAAAATATAATCACACAAGGTTGAAATATGAATACTTCTAAGTATAATAATGAATTGCAAAAGTATATGATACAAATATGGATACGGATCTTATAATACAGATATTCAATCTCAGATCAGATGTATCAATATCCATATTCGCATTTGGATGTCCCAAATATTACACGAATCGAATATTATTCGGATCGGATATTGTTCGGACCGATTTTTTTCCGAACCGGACGCGAACGAATTTCCGAATTTCGAACATCCATTGCCACCCCTAGTTTTGTAGTTAAATAAAATCTGATTTTTAATTATTTGGCTGCAGTTAACTATTGTCTGAATCATCGTTGTTATGTTAAGCAGTTTGTGGAATTTGTAGAGAAGTATAAACCACTGAAGCACACTGAAATGTATTTCAGTGACTCCGTTTGAGAAGCTTCTTCATATTCCCAATTTAACTGTGAATAGATGCTTGTTGGAAGATCTTTTGAGTAGGCATGTTGAATTCAATAAATTGTTTGTGGGTGGGTTTTTTAGAGTGTTTGATTGATTGTGGGTCTTATTTTGGGTTTGCCTGCTTCCAGTCACAAGGTTAAGATTAGAGGAAGTTGGAAAATATCATTTTTAGAGGTAAAACACAATAAGGAAAAAACCTTCATTTTTAATATCAACACACATTCAACAAGTTTTGATTGCTTTACATGATAAAGATGATGAAGAGTAAGTTGATGATTATGTAAAGTTATTGATTTTGTTGATGTGTTCAACCTTTTTATTGCATGAGTCAGATTCCAATGTTCCACGAGCTGCACTATCAAATTTCGACAAGCTAGAGAACATGAAGTTCTACAATTGGTATGAGTCTATTCATAGCCTAGCAATCGAGAAAGTCCCTATGATACATGACCAGATAGTAAGCAAAAAGGCTGGAAAAACAAAATCTGTGAGCACTTATGCTCTTGGCTCAAACATTTGCTTCATGGTAATTTACCTTTAATCACTTTTTTCATTTTAATTGAACTATGATTATATGAAGGCTAATGACGTTATGTTACTGTTATTCAAATATTATTCCAATTTTTATATGTTCCAGTAATCAATTTATTGTTGCTTCATTAGCTCTTTTTTTAACACAATATGTTGATATAATGGCAAACGAGTCTTTGTTACTGTTATTGACATAATACTACAACATTTTATTACATTCAATCATTATTGTTTCATTACACCATTTTATTATGGTCAATATCTTATCCTTTTTGGTACATGCACCATTTTATATGTTACAACTAACTTTTATTTTTGTTAAATATGTTGCAGGTATGGTTATATGAGCACATCACTCTGTTTAAACCAATTTTTCTTGAACTTAAGCGGAGGACTACAAAGTGGGCTTCTCTTGTGGAACCAAAGCTAAAGCATCTATCTGACGCGGTTGATGATATGGTATCACTAGTGCAGAATAGTCTATACTCGTCGCCACATAGACGTCGACTATTTTAATAATCGATGTCTATGGGTACAGACGTCGGCCATGCAAAGAACTGACGTCTATTGGGTCCTTTAGACGTCGGGTATAGTAATACTCATGGAAACCAACATCTATACGGGGTAAAGACATTGGGTGAAGTCTACAACCGACGTCTATTAGCCTTAAGTTAGGTTTTTTTTTCTTCCGACAAAATGATTCACCCTGACAAAACGATTCACCCCGACAAAACCCTAAACAATCGGTACTCTGACCAAACCAAACCTCCGCGACCGTTCTTCGACCAAACCCACCGCATCGACCTCGACAACCACCGCCTTGACCTCGATAGCCACGTTGTCGATAGCCACGACCTCCGACCTTCTCCGAGATATCAAAAGTCGTGATCTTCTTCGTGCCCTCGACAACCTCGACCTTAGGGTAACTCTCAATTTCTCCCTTTTCTATGTTTTAGATTGATTTTAGGTTCTGATTTTAGATTTCCAATGTTAGGTTCCAATTTTATATTTCCGATTTTAGGTTCAAAGTACTGGGATTTTAGGTTTCAATTTGGGTTTAGGTTAAGGTTTCTATGTTGGGTCACTTGGTTATATTGAAATTTTGGTTTGGTTGTGTGAGATGGAATGGGGCTTTCAGATGTGTTGGGACGTTGGAGTGGGAATTAAGGTAGTGGAAGTTTTGGTGGTGGATTGATTGGTTTAAGTTGTGTTTGTGTTTTTCAGAGGAGAGGTTCGTTCATATGGTTTGAGTATGTTATATGTTTGGTTGTCTATGGTTAGATAGTAGGGAAAATTAGCTTTAGTTGTGTATGGTTAAGTATGTGATACTGAAGTGATATTGTAGTTTGGGTGAGATTCCTGGTTGTGATTGGTGGTGTGGTTTGGTAATGGTAGAGAAATTTGTTGTGTATGTAAGGTTGGAGTTCAGTTTGTATGGTAGAGAAATTTGAGTGATACATTTTCACTTATGGATGTCGTATTAATTCTCATATATATATTAGTGGGGAATATTATACATTTTTCTTGTTAATCCTAGGATTTGAAGATTTTCGCATAACAAATTTTAAGGGAGGTTTTGTCAAAAATTCAATAAAATTATAATCCCAATTGTTATTAATAACATGATATTTTATGTTTAACATGTTTTTCCATCATTAAATTATAATACAAGTAATTGTATTAAAATTATAACTTCGATTTTATATTAAAAAATCTATAACTTAGGTCATGTAAAAAACTTATGTTTAGTTTAGTGAGTTCATACATTTATTAATGTTTAGTTTGGTTAAATGTTTATTTATTTTATTTATGCTGAAAAAAACTTATTTTGTTCAGTTAAATATTTAGTTTCTAATAACTCATTGACCCCCTTAAGCAACTTGGCCTTTAATAACTTTTAACAAAATATTAGACAATATTTGCTAAGTCATTCATCATATAGGACTTTCCATTCATCGTATTAATTTTTTATTTTACGATTTCTATCGTAGATTGCTGGCGTAATGTACGTAATCTATTTCACTCATCATTCATTAGAAAGCACGCATTAGTTAGTGGGAGTTGCATTGGAACAAGAGTTTAGGTGAGTGTTTGTTTGGTGTGTTGTTTGTTAGATTAAGGAATGAAAAATACCTAGGAGGCAGTCACCTATAGGAGATGAAGTGGGGGTTTCATCACCATTTCCTTGAACCAAAAACCACTTAATGAAAGAGCCTTAATAAAATCAATTTAGACGTTGGCCCCTAGGATTTCTGGACGAATTAAGGAGACGAAACCGTTTAAGACCGTTATGGCCTGAACGTCGTTGCCCATCTAGTCTCCTTGAGATTTTAGGAACCTCCGGGTTCTTGATTTCCTACAGACTAGTGGTCATCGATGTTTAAGACCATTTTGACTTGAACGTCGTTGTCCATCTAGTCTCCTTGAGATTTTAGGAACCCCCGGGTTCTTGATTTCCTACAGACTAGTGGTCATCGGTGGGACCTCGAAGTTAGGCGTCGTCTAGTGCTAAGGACCTATAATGGACTTTAGGCTTGCTTTGGCCTTGATTGCTTAGTTAGGTTTCTAACATTCCTTATTCCCACGCTAGATTAAGGACTTCATCTCCTCTCTCTTGAGTCATTTCCTATAGACAAGTATATGTATCGTATGTCTCAAGCGGGTACCAAAAGTTAGAAGCACAAATGATGGCTGAAAAATTGCCCTAAAGAAACAAGAGGCAATTGACTCTGGTATGAGTGAGGAGAAAGCAAACAACTTGTCTCCTCCTTCCCCCGTAGCTTGTTGTGATTCTTTAAAGAGAGTGAGGGTAAACTCCAAATGGAAGTACGTCACAGACAAGTCGCAAGTAATCAACTCGAAAATAGTAAGTTGTATCACTTGTATATGTTATGAAATTACATTCAGTAATTTTATATTTTTCAATTATTGGTAATATTTTTCTTTAAACTTTAGGCCTCTCTGCAGTTGAGAGAATCTCAAGGCGAATTTGCTTCTAATGGCCAGAATGATATTCTAGGCGAAACCTTGGGAAATGAAGAACATCCTGGTCGTGTACTAGGGGGGGTAGGGTTAGACTGTGACAATATTATGGAAATAATCAACGGTCCACTTCGTCGACAGTTCATACCAAATGCAAGCAACAAATTGCAGATTTGCAAAATAAATTGCAACTTGTTATGAAGAGATTGGATTGCGATTTGCCTACTTCTCCTACCCTCCGTAGGACCACTTCTTCCCGAGTGACCACTCCTCCGGTGCAGCCAGTGGTCAACCCCAACCGACAATCTGATTTCATGGCTCATTCTCAAGAATTGGCCCTCATATGCAGTCCTCGAAAGTTTAAGGATGGGTCTAGATGTGCTCTATTTGTCGAAGACCCAGATCGAAGATTTGTGGGATACGACAAAAACTTTATAACATCTCCAGATACCACTTCAAAGAGGTAGAAGAGGGAGAAGTGAAGGTTGCAGTGGGAAGCTGCTTAGACACTGGTGCTCTGGTGCCAATTCCGGAAGAAGAAGTTGTTACCCTCGGCGATGCTATCAGTGGGTTCCTGAGGTGGCCTAGTCATTTAGTAGAGCTAAATGACACACACGAGGTATACTTTAATTTTGAAAACCAATAAATTTCAATTTTGTTAATAATTGTATTTTTTAGTTTGTATATATATCTGTAAGATTTCAAGTCCCCGGAGCAAAGGGTCGAACAACCAACCTCCGATCAATATTAATTTGCTACCATGTATGTGCAAAATGTTGTATCAATGTATGGTAGGTAGGGAATCACAATCCTTAACTACTTGGGATTTGGAGGAGGGGGTTCAAGGGTTGCCTCCGACTTTATACGTCGTCAAAGAGGATGTTATGCAGTTTTTGGCGATGGATCAATTGTGCATAATGATTATCGACGTGCAAATGAAGTAAGTATTTTCTTCTATATAAGATGAAATTCTTCAAATAATTTTATCCTAATTATAACATAATGTAATTTTTACTCTTATAGACACCTTTATGACGTCAGAAGGTCAGTCTTTCCCGACGATCAACTATTTGGATTTGTTAGTCCATTTACCTATATATCTGGGATTGACGATAAATCAGGTCAGCTTGCAACTCTCATGAACAAGCAAGGCAAAAGATATTATCTCCTCCCTTATCATGAGAGATAAATTTGTTAATCCAAAGTAAGTGGAATTTTATTTCGTAATAAACTTCTAATTATATAAATATATATATAAACAGAGTTCATCGGATGCTTGTCGTTTTATGCCGCGATACTAGTTTGGAATATTGGTTTGATCCTTTGGGGTTGATTAAACCAAGAGAACCCATGAAGAAACTTGTTTTAAGGTAAGTTCATTTTAATCATCGTATTTGTAATCCGTGTATTTTTATTAGTATTATCGAATTCGTGTGGAATAAATTGTGCTACTCAGGACAATGAGGATTTACAAAGTGTTAGGTGGCAGGAGAACAACCACAAAAGCGAGAGTAACATGGTATGGAATGGGAGTAAGTTTTTTCTCCCATTTTTGTTAATTAAGTTATGGAACATATATTTATTGAATTTATATATTTGTAGTACCGCAAGCAGACCAGAAATACGGAATGTGGTTACTGCGTGATGAGATACATGGATGAAATCCTCGAAATTGCATCTCCAAAGGTATCCTTATCCGAGGTAATATAGATCACTATTCAGTTGTATAATTATAGTTTCATTATTTAGATATTGATATTTTTTACTTGTATTTTTATAGGTCTTCCAAAAGAATAGTGATCCCTACTCGCAATAGGAGCTCGATGATACTCGCGACCGATGGGCTTGCTATTTTATCAGAAACATGTTAATGAACTAAGATGTTCTTATGTCAATAACACTTTCTTTGTAATTAAACATGCAAAATTATTTAACATGTTTACTTGTATTACCAACATACAATGTCATCTTTAATTCAAACATCGATCTTTATGAATGCCAAGTGTTTGTGTATGTATGCTTGCGGTTGTATGATTGTGTTTGTGTATGTATGCTTGTATGTATTTGTGGATGAATGTGTGTGTGTATTTGTGTTTGTGGATGAATTTATTGTGCAGGTTGAAAGTGTTTGTTATGTAAGAATCTATGATCGCTAAATTTTGTTTTTTTCTAATCTGGTAAGGGTATAGACGTTGGTTGTACCTAGTAGCCGACGTTTATCCCCTTCCAAAACAAATAGACGTCGGCTATTATGTAAAACCAACGTATATACCTAGAGCATAGACATCGCTTGGGATGTAGTCGATGTCTATACTTAGAAAATAAACACGGGTGTACATAATAGTCGACGTCTATTCTCCAAGTATAGACGTCGAGTGTCCCTTACAGCCAACGTCTATATGTAGGGAATAGACATCAGGTGTTAAGTAACTGACGTCTAGGTTTATACGACGCATAAATTGACATCGGGTCAGGGGACCCATATAGCTGACGTATATACCCCGAATATCCGACGTATATTCTCTTTTCTGTACTAGTGTGTGTTGAATTAAACTTATATTTCTTGTGATAATTTGGCTTTGTCATCTTCTTGTTCTTTGCTTGCAACAATAGACTTCTAGCTTTTGCATGCCATCAATCATTTACATTAGTCAAACTGGCCTAAGGGGAGATACAAAATTCATCGACCCTCCAACACATGCTTGATACATCTTCATCCAATTAAAATGCAGTTCGTTCTTTATCACATCAAAACTATTGGATTGTGGCCCCCACTATTTGGTCCTATGTTTATACATACTGGATTATGGGGTTCCGTCATAGGTGGCTTGTGTGGTGCCATTTCTTGTTGCTCCTGTTTCAGATATAACTAAATAGTGATGTACCAACTTGAAGTAAGATTGTCATAAATACATATAGATGATCAAAATTTTGGCTAATCAAACTTTTTTTCCTTTGCAGATTCTCTATAACATCTCTATGTATGAAAATGATATCTTCAAGCTTCTCCCTAATGAGAAAAATTTACCTCCTATTAATGTTGCCTTAGTAAAGAAGAAGCCGAAGTCAAAAAACATTAAGGACCACTTAGAAAAGGCTTCTGATGGTATAAAGTTTGATCACAACGAAGTCCAACATTTGAAGAAAAGAAATGAAGAATTAAATTCTAAGGTGAAGTTGTTAAAAGATAGAGTTGTTATTTTGGAAGATGAGAATTCTGAGATGAAGTTCTTAAAAGATAGAGTTGTTGTTTTGGAAGCCGAGCTCTCTAGTTGGAAGAAGAAATACAGAAATCCAAAGTTGCATATTCCAACTTTAAACTTGGGCCTTTCTCAGTTGTCACAAGACAATACATATTCTGTGGAGGAAACGGACATGGCAGATCAACAGTTGATCGGTCAAATTTAGTTGTGTTGTAATTGATGACGACAACCCGACTTCCACCCACATAGAGGCTAAAAATTCTGATGAAGTTCCATGTGATGATGTGGACATGTCTGTTGCACCTCCTCCCTACAAAAGAGTATATAAGAGAAAATAGGCAGGAACAAATATATCTGAAAGTTCGTTAACAAGGCGTGTCAAAACGAGAGTTAATCGGAAACCAAACATTTTGCTTGAAGGTGGTGTTACACCAAGGCAAGCGTCCAAGACCTTCGTTGATGAAAAGGTATTATTCTTGTTTCATTAATTAACACTTTAATTTCACATTTGTTTTATATGACGACTAATCATTTCATTTTACTGTTTTACATATATTGTTACAATTTATATTGATATTGTAGTAATCAACTGTTTTTGTTTCTTGAATTTAGTAGGTATGATTTGAATTATTGTTTGGTTTATATGGAATTTCACTTCTTATGTCGAACTTCTTTCACAACTGATTACATTTTTCCATATGCTTTTTTAGGTTTCACTTGTCGATCGTAAAAATTATTGCGGGTTATCATTGATCTCGATAGATGAAAAAGATTGTATCGATCAATTCCTAACTGATCCTAGAGACATGTAAGCTTTTTAACGCTACATTTTAACATTGTACTCTCATCAACATTGTTACCAAGAGACATGTAGGTTTGTTAAAATTTAGATTTCAACATTCTACTCTCATTTACTTTTACATTTCAGGAGTGCAACAAATTATAGAACAACAAAAAATACCTTTTGCATAGGATCACATTTGCTCGATGTGTTGATGGAAAAATGGTTTCTGGATATGTAAGTTAATATTAATGTTTGCACATGTTTTATCAAGCATTGTTAATTTTTTCCCTTTTAGGTATTAGAAGTGGTATTTGAACTGCTTGAAATCAAATCAAGAGTTGCAGATCGTGCTGGTTTACATTGTTTATTCTCTTATGTTTACCCTCAGGTTAATGTTTCTTTTTTGGTTTATTTGTTGTTAAATATTTCATTTTTTTACCCTCAGGATACACAAGGTACTATCACACCCGACGTCTATAGGTCGACGTCTATACACTATAGACGTCGGCCAAACTTGGTATTCTTACACCCGACGTCTATAGTACTATATAGACGTCGGTCTCCCTAAAGGCCGTCGTCTATTATGTCCCCTCCCCACTAGACGTTGGTGGTCATAAAGGCCGACGTCTATTTGGCGACGAGTAAAGCCTATTTTGCAGTAGTGAGTTAATTTGTTGAACATATTTTTTATTGGACTTTTCATCTAAATGTAGACAAAATTGCATACATGTACCGATGACCTTAGTGATGAAATGAAGAAAAAACTTTGTGATTGTTTCAATTGTCCAAGTTATATTTTGGGAATAGTTAATTACTATTTCATGATTTTGCTTATGGGTATTCACTGACATCTTTTCGTCATCAACTTTCAAGAAAGTCAATTTCAATCCTACAATTCACTAAATTCAGCACGGGCAAAGGCTAGAGTTCTTCAGTGGGTATGTCATTTCCTATTTTTTGGTTTCTATTAAGCATGAATTTAGAGTTTATTGTTTCTACAACTTATTATTTTAAATATTATTTTTTGCAGTCTAAGTGGGTGGCTAAATACTTCGAATTGTCGCATAATTTTGAGAATATGAAGAAGTGGGACATAAAACACGTGACTTGCCCCCAACAATCAGACACAAGTTTGAATTGTGAATTGTATGTATTGATGTTTGCACAACATCTTTCTGAAGGAAAAAATATTTGATTTCGGGGAAGAAGATATGGCTCGGATCCGTGCAGAATATGTGGTTGTAATACTTCGTGGAACAACTTCAAACTAGTGTTGATGAAATGACATTATTTTGTTGGGATTTTGTGTTTCTTGACCGATACATTATTCATGCATTTTTTGTATGATTTACTCCTTAAAGTGAATATTACATACTAGAAAATTGAGGCTTCTAATTTGTGGATCTTTAGTTGATAGGCTCCACTCCCATTCTTCGTATTACTTTTTCTCTTTTCAATTATAGATATTAAAGTGGTTGGAGTTTTCTGTTTTTGGGATTTATAGGTATGAAACCAGATTTCTTTTGCTCCATTCTCATGTTCCACATTCAATAAATTATTTTTTGAACGTGTTATATGAATAGATTGAAACCAAATTCTTGGCATTTGAGGAACTTTGGTAAACAAAATTCCATTATATTACGGCTTTCAAGATCATATTATTACAATAACATTATATTACGGTTGTGAACGTAATATTAATTTTTTTACGAACAACGATTTCCGTTACACATGATATAGTCATCCATCACTATTTGCAAAACATTAGTAAACAAAATTACATTATATTACGGCTAACAATATAATATTATTACAACAATATTATATTATGGTTGTGAACGTAATATTAATTTTTTTTATACGAACAGCGAAACATTTTACACTTGATGCCGTCATGCATCATATCATGTGACTTTAGTAAAAATAATTTCATTATATTACGACTAACAAACTAATATTACGCCAACATCATTATATTATGGTTGTGAATGTAATATTATTTTTAATACGAATAACGATACATGTTACATAAGCTATAGTCGTGCATCATTATTTGAGGAATATTGTACCATGTTATTACATTAGATTACGGCTAACAAAATTATATTAAAGTTTGTATGTTCAAAAAATCACATTGAAAATTGATAAATCCTAGTGTGTACTTTATGTGTCCAAAAAATATGATAGCCTAACACTTTCAAGAAAAATGAATTACTATAGTATACTTCTATATAAAAATTCATAGTAGTTTCTTGAAGTATGTATACCAAAAAAATCAAAATGATGTGTAAGTCCGTAGGCGTATTTTAATCTTCTTCACATGTATTCTCTTGTCCACAACTGTATGATAATGTTCTTTGCAAGTTTAATCTTGACCTTTACTTGTATCTTCAGGTATAACCTTGCAAAATACCAAATAAGACATAATCCAATTCTCAAGTATAATGCATTTTTACAAAGAACATTAATTACTCACGTTTTCTTATCCTTCCTAATAGGACATGTTCTCGAGTCGTGGTTCGAATATTGGATGTAGGTTTTACATTTTCTTTTTCAAAATCTGATTGAATGCGAATACTACTCAATTTCGGTCTTCCACCTTTGCCGCTCCCTTTTGTTTTCGCTTTATCTGGCTGATGAGCTTGTATTTTCCTTTCACATGTTCTGGATTTTTGCCTATCATGCTCATTGATTTCCTTAATTGCATCTTTTGCTTCTAACAATGTAAATTCTAGTTTTTGCTCTACCAACTCAGTGGCTGATTCGTGTTTGCCTGCAATGGATATCAATTCATTGAACAACCTCATAATGTGGGTGACTTTGTCACTGATTGTTGCATTGCTAGTATCATGAATATTGTTCATGAAATCCATCGTTGATTCTTTTTCGTCATCAAGTCAAAATGTAATGGGTGGCATCTTCTTGTAACCGAGGTGTTTAAAAATTGTCAAACCATGTTAACATGGAAGACCTTGAAATTCCATAAAGTGACAGTCACATACAGGCACATTATCAATAACTTTGAACTTTACTTGCATCGTTTCATTGTCTTCTCCAATTTTTCTGACATTGTATGTAATTAAATCGTCATCATTTTTGTCAATACTAACGTTGCACATAAAATTTTTTCTTCAACTCCTTCTTAAAGATCTGAAAGATACTTCTAGTGTATATTTCCTCCATTTCAGCTTCAAGTTTCCATTCAGTAAGAAGCTCTCCATTCTTATTATTGTCGTTGTAATCCCACATATTTTCATTCTCTCTTTGATGCTTGAGAACCACTTCAAATCTACACAGTAAAAAACAAGTTTGATTTATTTTTAACTTCATATTCCATTTAATTCTACCATGTCAATGCAGGGAAAACAATCAGAAAAAAATCATATCCATTTATGTACAATTATTTAATATTAAATAACATAATTTAGTGTTACAGTTAGAACAATTGTGTTACAGCATAACCAATATATACAAGTATATAATGAAATGATAGTAGAAATGTACTTGCATAAGAACTCGGAGAGAGTGTTTTGTCCCGTTATGTACGTTTTTAAAAATGCATTCATGGATTCACTTCTTTGTGTAGTCTTCATACCAGCAAAGAAAATATTTTGCATATAAGCCGGAACCCATTTCTTCCGTATCTCAAACGAATTCAACCATTTCGAATCATCATGCTCATTTTCGATAATGATTCTTCTCCATCTACATTCAAAGTCTTTGATGTTCTCTGTATATCACACACAATCGTGAATTGCTTGAATAACATTTCCTTTGTTTTTCACTCCAATTTTCTTTTGTAATTTATCCATTATGAGTAATGTGCAAAACCGATGAACGGTACCGTGATACACTTGTGCCAACGACGAATTCATAGCTGGATCTTGATCAATGATGCTCTTGTTACGTATATTGAAAAATAGATTTTCAACAAGATTGACAATGAAGTTATAGTCAAAAGATTTCAAAGTATGAAAATTGTAACAAGAAAGTAAAATGTAAAATGTTGTTTTTTGTTTTGAATAATATTATATTCCCAATATTTATATGCTTGTTTTTATGAAAATAATATTTTATCGTTCCTACTCATAGTTTCTGTAACATCCCCGAAACAGCGGAAATTTTAAACTTTTAAATAAAGGATAATCAACATCAACACAGGGACGCTACTCGAAGATATACATATAATATATGATGTTGCACCGTATACAGGAGTTGTCAAAAGAATGACTACATCAAAGTACAATATACAAATATACAAGTAGTCATAATAACCTCAAAATAGACACGAGGACCCGACTCTAAAATGCACTCGTACTCAGTCACCACCCAAACAGCTCCCGAAGGGGAACCTGAAATAAAACAACGATGTCGTGAGTTTCCCTAAGGAAACCCCGTATGCCAAACCCACCTACATGCAATGCAAAACATGACCTATCATACTAGTATTATGCAAAACATAAATCATAACAGAACATTCCCCAACCGGGTCATCAGGTCATAAGTCATAACAGCCATTTCCCCAACCGGGGTTCATTAGTCATACTTCTAGTTTTGGACATCCGTAGATACCCACCGCAGGCACATGCGGTCATACGGAAAATACGCGACACACCCCTACTCGCAGCTACACTAGTCATATGGGTTCGGTGAGGGTCGCACGTACTTCCGAGTCATCATCAGATCTGATCAGTGGTCGAAGACCACAATCCGCTAGAGTCGTCACTCTGGTCGGTCATACTCGCCAGCCGTGCCACAGCTGGACGATCATACTCGCCGGAACAACATCGGTCGAGCACATCCGCCGGAACATCGGTCGGTCATCTCCGTCGCCACACAGGCTAAGGCACCAAACTCTGTTTTACAAGGGCTAACAGTCATCTCCGTCGCCACATAGGCTAAGGTCATCTCCTTCGCCACACAGGCTAAGGTCATCTCTGTCGCCACACAGGCCGACAATCATCATGCTCCGTAGAGCCATAACATATAGATCATGCAAAGAGAAATATGGTCCCACAGGTCTACTACCTAGGTCTCAATGCACATGTCATATCGTGGGAACATAAGCAGTAAATGCAATACACGCACCAACGCGTTCATAAACAAACAATTCAATTACTGGGCTCCAACGGTCGACCGAAAAAGGTCATACGGTCGACTGGTTGGTCGTTAAAATCGGTAATTGGTTCGAACCACAATCCAACGGTCGAACCAAACAACATCAAACGGTCGAACAAAAGTCTTTGGACGGTCGACCGTTTAGAAGGTCTACGCCACAAAATAATAATAAATAACACATCCCCAATGGTTGAACGACAATGGGCTTCCTGTCAACCGAAAAACATCAGGGACTTCAACATTCCTCTAAGTCATCACCGGTCGACCGAAATATGAATCGGTCGAACCCTACTTAAGTCGTCTTAAGTCATCGGTCGAACGGGATCTCAGGGCGGTCGACCGTTTAGAAGTCTACACCCCCAACCGACTTAAAACATTATGTCCGATCGAACTAGTTAAAGCGGCGGTCGACTTTTAGATGGTCAACGCCCCCAACCGACATACTACAGTGCATTCGGTCGAACGACAAAGGGGACTCGGTCGACCGAAAACACTCAGGGTCTTCATCTTCTCGCTCAAACGTACAACCAGTCGACCACCCCCAGGGTATCGTTCGACCGATGCGAGAGAGAACGTCCAATTACACTACGACCGGTCGACCGAAAACATACGTCGGTCGACCGAACAGAGCAGAAATTCTGCCACTCTATTTCGACGAGACATTTGACCTACCGTCGAACACTCAAACACTCACACAACTTAGGTGAGCGTAAAAGCAAGGATTGACATACCTTGAAAGCTTTGAAAAGCTTTCGAAGAGCAACGACGATCCCTCCACGAGAAAGAGTGTATCTCCGGCGAACTCCTCACCCGAACGCGGATCTCCACACCTTCCTTGAACTCCGGCGAACTCGACTTGCCGGCGCACCCGCTTCTCCTCCTTTCTTGCCGACGAACTATAAGTGAGAGAGAGAGAGAAAGTGTTGAGGGAGAGAGAGAAGAAAACGAGAAAGAAAAAGAAAATGAAAAGGAATGGGTTGAGTTGAGTTGTTTTTACTTTTTATACTCTCACTTAATTAGGATTAAAGTTCTTAAACCTAATTAACCTTAATCAAAAGGATTAGGTTCTCACAATCTACCCTATTGGTATTATATTCATATCTTAAGCAATATAATTGCATTTTTTGCTTGCTTAATTACTGCACATGCCCTTTCTGTAGTTTTTTTTGGAGGTGGGGGATTTATCGATATACGTGCGTTATATCTGAAGACGATATATCCAACATGTGCAAGTGTTTTCTTGCTATAAGAGTGCTTGACCACATAAAACTTAGCCTATGTTTCCTCGTTTTGGTGGTACAAATGTCCTAATATCCAACATGTGCAAGTGTTTTCTTGCTATAAGAGTGCTTGACCACATAAAACTTAGCCTACGTTTCCTCGTTGGTGGTACAAATGTCCTGTATATGTATAAAGTTTTCTTGCTCTGAATTCACTAAAAAACTATGTAATTAAAAGGCAAACGTAAAATATATAAGCCCGTAACTATTTTACAATCCACACATTGTTAGAAGTTAGACGCAAGCCAATATCTCACCTTCATACGATATTTTTTTTTATGTTTTTTAATGTGCAAAGAATTTCTTCTTGATCCTCTATCTCAGACCAAAAGGTGAATTTAAAAAAATCTTATGAATAAATCAAGACATCACTAATAGTTTCTACTCTTTTGGTAGTATACTGGATACTCTCCCTCCGACTTTAAGTAAACTTTTGATTTTGAATTATCCTCAATTTGAACCATAGTTAAAGTTCAAACACTATTTTAGGTACGTTCACCAAAAGTAATATTAAAATGGCTTATATATACTATAAAAATTTATAGGTTATAACTGATAATTTCACTTATTTTGAGGGTATTTAGAAAATTATATATCAATGTATAAATGCATAAAAAAATAAGAGCATTGGCTGTTGTAGTCTCTTTATTTAACCATGCAATTGCAATCTTTACCAATTGCTTGTTGCAAGAGGTCCACCACAAAGTATAAAGTAGCTGAGACCATCTTTCATGGCAGTGGAGGCATATATTATTCACTGTAAAATTGTTAGGGAATATGTTCAAATGCAAGGAAGGTGGGACTTGCTATCTGGACTAGGAGAATATATGTTGAGTTTTTTGCACCAACTTCCTTCGTACTAACCTAAACTTTGCTAGCATCCTTCAATTTGAACTGTTATATTAACTATACTTTTCGAACTCTTGTAGATAATGCGTGTGACGTTATTTACGGAAAGAAAACTGGCGAAGTTAGAGTGAGAAAAAGGTATGCAAACAAATTGAACATGTAAGAATGTATTTGGTTACGTTACAGAGATTTACAATTTCAAATTTTACAAATGAAGTGTTTAATTTGTGATTCTGTTAGTTGGGAAGCAAGTCAAATTCAAACGATGGCAAATAAAACTTTCATTAGATATTGTTTGTTAAGATTTTATTTTAATTCATATAGAATTTAGCTCATAAGTAAATAATAAATAAAATAAAATATATCTTATTATATTTATAAATATAATATTAATATTTGTATTAGTATTAGTATGAAATTACTAATTAAGTCATGTAAATTTCCGAATTTCACGTCTTAATTAACATGAAATTTGTTGACAAACTTTGCATGAAGGTGATATATTCATATGCACCATAAAAGAATTCATAAATTATCAAGGAATTAAGATTATTGAAACAAGAAACTAATAGATAACATTTTTAAATCCCAAAATATTTAAAGTGCAACCGCAAGTCAAACTACAACATTTAAATATACCAACCTGGGAATAGCGCGGCCAATACCACATGTTGCATGGGAGAAACATTTTTAAAGCATATTGTGTATTTTTAGTTAAATTTCAAATATATAATCACATGCTAAAGATCGATTTCTGATCCTTACTAATCCAATACTAGAATCATACCAACTGAGATAGTTGCAAGGGATAGTCGAGTTACAAGCTTTATTTGTAGCTCATAACTATACCACTTGGTATTACAAGTTATTGAAAGTAGGACTAGAGTGTAGAACACCTAACCATGAAACGTCATTAAGTTAAGAAAACGTTGACAGAGCTAAAATCAAAATGAAAGAGATACATGCAAAAAGAACTTTTATATGGTTACACAGGGATGTTATTTCTTTATACATAATCCAATCCCCATTTCATAAAGGAAAAGGTTTCACCTAGAGAGTGAAGAAGAATAACATCTCATACAAGCATCTCTTCTTTCTCTCTCATACATTTTTCTTTTGGCAAAGAAGGGTTTGTATTCGGTGACTAGCTTTCTTGAGAGATCTAGAGAGAGAGAGAGAGGTGCCAGTCTTCTTTCAAACCGCACCCTATTCTTCCATTTATGCTGTGCCTTTGTTCTTGAATCTCTTCCAAATCTGTTGCAGGGAGAGGAGAGAGAATGTTCCATGCCAAGAAGTCTACTATGAATTCCCATGAAAGGCCTTTATGTGTGCAAGGAGACTCCGGTCTCGTCCTCACAACCGACCCCAAGCCGCGCCTCCGATGGACTGTGGAGCTACACGAACGATTCGTTGATGCGGTCACACAGCTAGGAGGACCAGATAGTACACATCTACAACCCTACTTACTTGTGTCCCTTTTGATTAGTTCTTATCCGAGAATTAATCAACTCTTACTTTTTGAAGTGATGATCCACTAGTAATTTTGGTAGAATATTGTTTGGTAATTCGCAGAGGCAACTCCAAAGACTATTATGAGAGTTATGGGCGTGAAGGGTCTCACTCTTTATCATCTTAAGAGCCACCTTCAGGTATATATGCACATATTTTCACAATTAGTTGTCAAAAATCATTTTGTTTTTTTAATTAGGATGACACAATTCATCACAAACATGCTTTTGTTGAAGAAATTTAGACTTGGGAAGCAACCACATAAGGAATTCAATGACCATTCGATGAAAGATGAAAGAGGTGACTCTACATATATATATATAATCTTATGATAATATATGGATTTTTGGCTAAATTTTGGAACTATATATGTTTTGGTAGCTGCTGCAATAGAAATGCAAAGAAATGGTGCATCTTCTTCTGGGATGATGGGTAGGACTACAAACGAGTAAGTTAACCTTTTTCTCCATTTGTCGAATTTAGTGACGCAAAGAGGAAAAAAATATAAGTTATGATTCTTGACTATTAGTTAGCATGACACTTGTTGATTTTAGCTAGGGTTTGAAATTGTTTAGCAGGAACTATCACATAGGAGAAGCACTAAGGATGCAAATGGAGGTCCAGAGAAGATTGCATGAGCATCTTGAGGTAAAGTTTAAAGTTTAAACAAAAGAGCCTTAAAGTCAGCACCCTCATTTATATGATGCATGTAACAACTCATAATTAAGTAGATGAAAGAGGTGTAATTATTACTGTCAAAAAAGCTTGAATGTAAATTTCCTAAGATATTTTTTACAGCTACCCATAAACCAGATATGATCAATAAGCTTAACCACCTTTACAATCATTCAAGCATGCACGAGCAAACATTCGAAACTATCACAACTCATACGATAAGTTACTGATTTTTCCAAGGAGCAAGAGGCCGGATAGAGAAAAAATAATTGATACATTAGATTTTAATTAGTACTCACTTGTGTCTTGATTTTAGGTGCAAAAACATCTTCAAATGAGAATTGAAGCCCAAGGGAAGTACATGGACAGCATACTAGAGAAAGCATGTCAAACTCTTGCCGGAGAAAGCATGGCAACAATGGGGAGCTACAACAATGTTAGTACTCAAGGGGTTGGAGATATGGGTGTCTTGGGCTCCATGGCTTCACCCATCAATTTTGCTTCTTTGCAGGACTTACAAATGTTTGGTGGAGACCAACAAGTTAACCAATTGCACCACTCTGTCGACCGACAATCGACACTAGATGGCTTGCTCCCGACAAGCTCAGAACCCATTTCAGTTGGAAAGAAAAGGCCGAATTCTTTCACGTGCGATAATGGCAAACGCCCTATGATTTGGCCGGATGACATCCGCCTTCAAGAGCTTGGTTCTTCCACGGCCAATTGCATGGGATCACAAGAGGAGCAACCTTCTTCGAGGAGTGACCATCTTCAACTTGCTTTGTCTGGAGTTGATAGTGGTATTGATATCGACTCAATACCGGACCTGTTCGACAACAAGCCGGTGGTTTCTAGTGCTAATAGTTTTGGAGAAAGGAGGTATGATGTTTCACTTAAGCTTGAAAGCCCATCACAACTCCCATCAGAGAGAATTAGTCCAATGATTGGAGGTGGTAATTTACCAAGAAATCTATCTTATGGATGATCAATACGAGTAATATTAATATTGGCCTAATTAAATACTTAAATAAGGGGCTTCACATGAGGAGAGTGTTCGAAGGATCAATTAGTAGTTTAATTGTTTGGAATATTTTTTTAATCTTTAGAGAGTAATATTTATGTGCTTGTAACTGTCATATGAGATTTATGAATATGGCGTGAAACGAAATCGAGAGAAGAATTCCACACTAGTGTCATTAGTGTGGATAAGTTGACTTATTGGACATATTGTTTGTTATTATATTTCTGTTGGTTGCCTTTTATCTCCATGCATGCTTTGAGAGAGATAAATTTTCATCTAATACAAATGTTGTTTCATAGCTGTAGTGGAACATTGTATTTTAGTTTTTTGATTTGAAATGCATTTTATCTACTAAAAAATCAGTTAATTAAAGTGACTAAAAAATAACAGATTGTAACTACAAATTAATCATTGTGGTCTAGCTCCAGAAACCTTGTTTTGTTTTGTAATATTAGGGAGATCTTCCAGTCACGGTAGTCATGATTTGAAAGGCAAATTATGTTTCCGTTTTTTATCTGTTGTTCATCATGAATTTTTTGTAAATTCTATGACGAGTGAAATTCTCATTTTACAATGTTATTATGTTAATGTTATATTAAAGTAAGTGTAGACGAATTTATATTGATAAGAAAATGCCAATAAATGACTTTGGTGCGAATATTTTAATTAATGATATTTGGAAATAACCAATGAGAGTCGGAAGAAATGAACTAGCTAGCTAAAATATCCCTATGATTAATTGATTACCTAGCTATGGAGTTAGTTGAACCCATGTTAAATTGGGATTATTTGTATAGGAGCACTTGCAAAGCAATGATATTAGAGTAATGTATTTCAGTTTATCTAATTTATTCTGGTGCACTTCTATATTGAGAAATTGTATTAATGTAATTGTAAAGTAGTGATATTGGAATAATGTACTTGAGTCTAGCGAATTTACTTTGATAAACTTCTAAACTTGAGAAATTGTTTCGATGTATACTTGCAAAATAGTGATATTGAAGAAACAATGCATTTTGAAGAAGAAAAAAATGGTACTATGTTAGACCATAATGACAACGTAAGTTCTATTATCGTACCTCCACATGAATCTAAGATACAAGGGAGCTTTAGTCCTTAGTAGCTACAAAGCATTATGATTTTTTTTCCGGAGCTTATGTGTGTACAAATATCTTGTTAAGTTAATAAAACCCTTTTTTTTGCCTGGAAGAAAAGAGGCTTTAGCCTTCTAGCCCTTGAACTACAAAGAAACCAGTCTAACAGGTAGAAAACCAGATCATAAGCTCCATCTTTAGGTCAACAACTTAAGTCAATACCTCTGCTTCTTTCAAGCATGCAATTTATTATATAGTAAATTGACAAAGATTGTGGTGCATGTCCTTGTCTTACATATATACTTACATATATGTACTTCACGTGAAATAGGATATGTTGGTGTACATTATATGAACTATACTTATTTCGTACTCCATTTGTTATGTGATTCATTACAATGACAAATTGTAAAGTACGTAGAATGGTGAGCAAGTATGAAGTAGAGCAGATAAAAAGTCAAACATGCTTTGAAACTATATAGTATATATATCACATCCAAAGACACTTCAAAGTCTATATTATTCTTCATTTATTGTAGCAGTACAAATATAGTGACATAATCCCATGCAAATCTAGGATATTTATGCATGTTTCATGCTATTTCCATAGGGCAAGGAGAGAGAGGGTAGAGATAGAAGAGAGACAGGAAGCATCACAACAATCTTTTTAGCTTTTTTGGTAACTGCCATGCACCTGTGCTGATGGAACTAAGTAGTTACACTGGTGGCAGCACACTCATATATATGCCCTAAAAGAAACCCCAGTATAGTACAAAATCCTTCCACAAGTGGATTACATGATTACATCTCCACGTTAGAGCCTTTTTTCTTTTCTCATCCGAAGCTTTATTGGTTATTGAGAAATCTAGTGAGAGAGAGAGGGTTGGGATTTTCAGTGAAGCTTCTTTTTTGTGTAAAAAACCTTGGGAATGAGATGTACATGAATTGCTGGGTTGACCAAGCTAGCTAGCTAGGTGGAGGTGGTCCAGACGTTGGATTTTAAAATTGGAAAGATTTCTTATTATAGATGAAAACTACTTTGAGATCATTAACAATAAGTTTCACTATTTAGTAAATTTTTGTATGGTTGAAGATCATTTTGTATCCTGAACTGAAAGTTTCTTCATTCTAATGCCCCCTAATTAAAGTGGAAAATCACTATAGTACCATCTACATAACTCGTCAAGTAAATACCTCGAACTATTGGAAATTGCAGTTGACCTAATAGTTCTAGTTGTATAAAAGGTGATTTTTTATGCATTTTGTTTTTTTTATAATTAAATTCCTATATATAATTCAAATGCCAGCAGTCAAATAGTTGGTACGTCCGAGCAGTCTTAGTATTACATTGTGGAGTCTTAAAATGGTCAGGT
The DNA here is from genome assembly GCA_963682175.1 of Triglochin maritima. NCBI lineage: Eukaryota > Viridiplantae > Streptophyta > Magnoliopsida > Alismatales > Juncaginaceae > Triglochin > Triglochin maritima. The sequence goes on from OY821772.1 coordinate 34,436,924, forward strand.
CATGGACGTAAATGTAATATAAAGATACATATATTTTAACAACCTTAATTACAATCAAGATATGGTTATTATTTTGAAAGATTTTTACCCACCAACCACAGAGGACAGCCTTTGCATGCTGAGACAATACCCGGCCTAATCATAACTAATCCAAGAACTATAAGACCATCAATTGAGTTAATCCCAGTCAGATAATTAAAACATGAAAAATACAGTTGTTTCAAAGGATTGTGGGGGACATGCACATTGGATTCTGAATGAAGCATCTAACTTAATTTGGTAGGAGGAAAAAAAAAAGTGGTATCAAAGCTAGTGTAGAATTGAAGCTTCCAGTCGTTCGTGGGTATTGGATTCCCTCCTTCCTCTTTGCATGGGCCATATAAATGACACCACGTACTACTAAGGTTGTGCTTGGGAGTGTCAACGCCTCAGTGGATGTTACAACATCATCATGTTTGTTTGGTACATCCATTAGTGTCTGGAGTGAAAATGTAAAAATTCTACTTTACTACAAACGCATGCATTAATTAGAACTTAAGAGTTACTGGGAAGTTAGAATAATTTACTAGTCGATGCAAGAGATATTGTTAATTATTCATGAATGGAAGGTAGAATGAGTCGTAATGTTGTTTATTTTGTGATTCCGTTGCATAGAAACATAATTTAAAGATGTATAAAATCACAATTTGATATTTAATGTATGGCAGTTCTCAGCACTCTACTCTTCGAATTGCTAAAGCATTTATCTATTGTCCTCCATTTTTTGCTTTATAGGTACACCATCTCAACAAAAGTCAAATACTTAATTGGTAGTGGATAGTAGATCCAACTTCATCGTAAGGTGTTGCATATTTTAAGTGTTTATCAATATGAAACTACCTTCTAACACTCTTCACTATAATTAAGATTATTATTTTTCTCAGTGTGTATACAAGAAGAATATATGTTAAAATGGGCTCTTAATGGTCCAACTACTTAGTTAGGATCACAATTAAACATCTATAATAGTTAAAGAAATTGTAGGATCCACATTGGTTTAACTTTCGAGGAGTCAATAATTTATACTTAAAAATGCAGTTGAAAAGAGAAGGTTGAATTAAAATAAAGAATTAAGATATCACAGACCACAACAAAGACCACGATACTGTCTTAGGGGAAAAATCGTAGGATCGATGATTTAAATTTAGAAGGGTGAATAGAATATTTACTTAAAAAATACAATTGAACAAAAAAAGTGGAGTTTAAAAAAAAGAATTAAGATATCGCAACCCACAATGAAGACCACAATATTGTCCAATTTGGTCATTAACCACGACCTAGTCCAATCACCAAGCATCTATACGAAGTTTCACATGGAGAGGGTCTTCTGAAATCTCCATTCCGAGCCAAAATCCTATTTTCACGACTTAAGTTTGAAAACAGTTAAATCCCAGCTTGAAAACTTGGGAGTGTATGTGTATGATACGCAGGCAAGTGAGATTAATATTTTCAGTGGAAATTCCTCAAGAGAGATGATACGAGTACAGTATGTGGGATTCTCCGGCAGATTCAGGGTGGGAGCCCGAACTGGCTTTTCTTTAAAGACAAGTCATTGTGGGTTTTATCTTTTTTTTTTTTTTTGGTAACCGGAAAACTCACCGGAGCACTGCTCTTTGGACGTTAGTCATGCTACAATCCTCGAGGCCACAGGATCCACTCCTTTATTACTCTCCAACCCAGTTTGGGCCCTAGTCGTCAAGTATAAGGGTCGGACGCACCTAAGTAGATTTGAACATCCGACGTCATGTTTTATAGGCCTTCACCAGCTGAACTACTCCGTGGGAGGTAGTGTGGGTTTTATCTACCTCCTCGAATAGTAACCTTCTTTCTCACAAGCTGATTTGGGCTGGACCGAGGGATTTTCAGATTATAAAAAAATGATAAGAGTGAAATACGTTTTTTGTTTCCATGCAACGTAGACTACAACATGAGAGTTTGAATAATAGGAAGGTCTGGAACTCAAGTATGTCTCTAAATCTCTTCTAAAGTCAAATCACAAAATAATCCTTAGTAATTGGTTACAACCAAGGCTTCTATTCAAGGTTTTCAAATAATTCCTTTGAACATGGTCCAAGAGTTTTCTAATTAGATTCTTCTTGGACTCTTGAACTTAAGCTTCACTTGTCCTTAGTTTTTTTCCATCATCACTTGATTATTGAAGCTTCAACTTTTTGTATTATCGTTTTGTTAACATCAAAATCTATTATATTTTAGGCTTCATAAAATACAAGAAAATTTTGGGTTGGGTAACAATTTGAATCTTCAGCTATCATTTAACATTTTCTTCCCTAGGACTGTAACTATGTGGTTGTTTTAATTTGATATATATTCCATTCAAAACCAACAAGACAAACAACACTTAATTTTAAAAGACGAACTTGTCTAAATCTTTAAATCCTTCCCTTCACTGTTCTCCCATTTCTCTTCAAACCATGAATTCGAATTTTTCTTCGTCGCCTGATACTTTTTTGTATATAATATAATATTAATATATATGACTTTCGGCTCTAACTCGCATGTTAAATAACACTAACACTAATACTCATTACTCTAGCATATTTTACTAAACACATACCCTACGTATGTTAATTTTACTAAAAAAGGTCGGTCACAATGGAAGACCCAAGTCGCTTTCACTAAAAAACTTACCAATCATTGCATGGGAGGTTTCACTCGATCGCATAAATATTCAATGATACATCGAACTCTGTGAAGTTTCAAAAACACAAAAGTAGTTGGTAACATTTGGAGTGACTTTTATTAGGTGTAGAAAATCTGTCCGCAGTGAGTATGTTTGTTCCCACTCGAAAAGAAGAGACAACGCGCCCGCAGGTTTTTGTTTTGTTTCGGGCTTTGATGATTACCATGTGGACGTGTCGAGTGTGGGAATATTGGATGTCTACGTTCTTGTCGCAATCACACCCTTCTGTCTCCATTTCGACCGTTTCTTTAAATTTCTTCTTTAAAGTGGGATTCAAAGAAGATTCATGGGTGGGGTAGGTTAATTGACTGATCTTTGTGGGGAATGGAGATCCATCATTATCCCGTAGGACCCAAGTTTTTGTTGTTTTTTTCTTGAATTCTATATACGCAATGCAAGTACATGCAAACAAACACGGAAAATAAAGAAAGATCAGCACTTAGGTGCATGGATGGAACTAAGCACATGAAACCTTCTTTTTCATTTTTAAAGGTTTTCAAATCAATTTTAGTTGAATTATATGTTACAATCTATTGGTTGAATTTACCTTTACTATCCCAATGTAAAGAATTTAGAGATAGATAGAGTCGATGAAAGCTAAGGTTGTAGAGTCAGCTATTAGAGGTTCATTGTGCAAGAAAGTGAGAAAGAAAATGGTTATCTGTTGGATTTATCAAATCCAAAACTGTTGTTCTTGATTGCAATTATCAAGAAGATTGGGTTGGAAACGCAATTTACCCATTTAATATTCCCAACGACGGTTTTTTCTACTGTGTGTGAACACAATAGCCGTCTCGTTTCGATTCTGGTGCCGGCGGAGAGAGAGATCTGGAGGAGAGAAAAGAATTGGTGATTCCGGGTCGCATGTTGGTCCGATTGAGGTGTCGTTTCTTCCTACGGGTTCCTTTTGGTATTCTAGTCGTCGTCTCCTCGTCTTGGAGAGCTTCCAAGGTGGAAATCCTAGGGTTTGCTTAAGCCCTAGAGGTAACATTTGTATTCCCCAATTAATCTATTTGTAGATTGTGTGTCTTGGATTTTGGGCAAAATCCGAGAGAGAAAACTCACTTGTATCCCGTTGATTGATTAGTGAATTGGTTTGCCGGCTTGCCCCGTGGTTTTTCCCAATTTTTGGTTTCCACGTTAAATCCTTGTGTTTGTGTGTTTTGCTTGTTGTGTGCATTCTCGATCGTTTTTTAGATGTGTTTTGGATTTCCGCTGTGCGTATTTGGCTCTACTCGATTCGTAGTATTTTTTGCTACAGGGGTTTAATTTCCTTTCAGTGGTACCAGAGTTGTGGTTGGTTTCCGGTTGTCAGAAAAAAATATGGAAATTAATGCGAGTAGAATGATTTGTCAGAATGGTTCGAATTATCATCTTTGGAAAGGAAAAATGGAAGATCTTTTGTATGTTAAAGATTTTTATTTGCCTGTTTTTGTTGATGAAAAACCTGAGAATAAAACTGATGCAGAATGGAAGTTGTTACATCGTCAGGTTTGTGGTTATATCCGGCAATGGGTTGATGATAATGTTTTGAACCATATCGAGAATGAAATTAATGCACACACATTATGGACTAGACTTGAGGAGTTGTATGCGAGTAAAACCGGGAATAATAAACTGTATCTGATTAAGCAGATGATGGCATTGAGATATCATGACGACACTCCTTTGACTGATCACTTGAATAATTATCAGGGAATTATTAATCAGTTAGCAGCTATGGGAATCAAGTTTGATGATGAGATTCAAGCTTTGTGGTTGCTAGGTTACTCTGCCAGACTCTTGGGAGACGTTCTGAATGTCGTTGTCGAACTCAGCTCCTGATGGGAAGATGACAATGAATTCGGTGAAAAGCAGTGCGCTGAATGAAGAGATGAGAAGAAAAAGACACAGGGATCCTCTTCAAATGCAGATGCTTTGGTGTTCGAAAAAAGAGCAGGAATGAGTCTCGAGGTTCGAAGAATAGAGACAAGAGTCAAGACAAGAGCAGAGGTAAATCTAATAAATTTGCAAATGTTGAGTGTTATCATTGTCATGCCAAAGGACATATAAAGAAGCATTGCCGAAAGTTCAAGACAGATAGCCATAACGGGTCCACTGAGAAGAGAAGTGATGAAAGCAATGGTGATCGTGTTGCTACAGTTTCTGGTGATTATCTTATCGTTTGGGAAGGCGATGAAGTAAATTTTGTATGTCAGGATACTAGCTAGGTGGTTGATACAGGTGCGACTATTCATGGCACATCTCGTAGAGATTTATTCACATCTTACAGATCTGGTGATTTTGGTACTGTGAAGATGGGAGATGATGGTCTGGCTACAGTTGCAGGCATTGGTGATGTTTGTCTGCAGACATGTAATGGTACCCGGTTGATGCTATATAATGTTAGATATATTCCTTCACTGCGTTTGAATTTGATTTCTACAGGTGTGCTTGATTCTGAAGGTTATTGTAGCACCTTCAAGGATGGACAGTGGAAGCTCACGAAGGGTTCTATGGTCATTGCTAGAGCGAGCAAAAATCCTTCATTATATATACTGCAGGCTAAGGTGTCTGGGGATAGAATTAGTGCAGTAGATGATGAAGAGAGTGTTGAGCTGTGGCACCGGAGACTTGGTCATATTAGTGAGAAAGGTTTGAATTTTTTGTCTAACAAAAATCTCCTTCGAGGAATTAAAAGTGCAGCTTTGAGGAAGTGTTCGCATTGTCTAGCTGGAAAGCATAATAGAGTTGCTTTCAGGAGCTCTCCTCCTTCGAGAAAGTCAGGTATACTTGATCTTGTGCATTCAGATGTCTGTGGTCCTATGAAGACAAAATCTCTTGGTGGTTCAATTTATTTTGTCACATTTATAGATGATTTTTCAAGGAAAATTTGGGTGTATACCTTGAAAACTAAAGATCAAGTTGCAGGTGTATTTAGAGAGTTTCATGCCTTGGTTGAGAGGCAGACAGGAAAGAAACTAAAATGCATCAGGACTTATAATGGTGGAGAGTATATTGGATGTTTTGCATAGTATTGCAGACAGCATGGGATTAGACATCAGAGAACACCTTCGAAGACACCTCAGTTGAATGGAATAGCTGAGAGGATGAACAAGACACTAATAGAAAGGGTAAGATGTTTGCTCTCGCAGGCGCAGTTGTCGAAGTCGTTCTGGGCTGAGGCATTGAGTACGGTGGTACATATTCTTAATCTTACTCCTTGTGTTCCTTTGGATTTTGATATTCCTAATAGAGTTTGGACAGGAAAAGATGTTTCCTATGACCACTTGCGTGTCTTTGGATGTAAGGCTTTCGTGCACATTCCCAAAGATGACAGGTCCAAGCTTGATTCGAAATCGCGACAGTGCATCTTTATTGGTTATGGTCTGGATGAGTTTGGATACAAGTTGTATGATCCAGTTGAGAAGAAAATAATCAGAAGCAGAGATGTTGTGTTTGTGGAAGATCAGACCATTCAGGATATTCAGAAATCGAAGATGAATTCAGGATCAGAAGTTCATCATGATTTGGTTGATTTAAATTCGTTTCCACTTACACGTGCTCCTGTGCAGGTTGATGAGTTGCAGCAGGAAGGTGATGCACATGTACCAGTGGAGGTTGATGCAGTTGATGTTACCTCAGAGCCAGAGATTTCCACAGATTTTTTCCGAGAGGTTCCAGTTGGGAGACCAGTCAGGAACAGACAACCTTCGAGCAGGTATCCTTCTGATGAATATGTGATGCTTACTGATGCAGGTGATCCAGAGTGTTATCAGGAAGTTGTTGAAAGTGACCAGAAAAGTATTGGTTGTCTGCTATGCATGAAGAGATGGACTCTTTGCAGAAAAATTACACGTATGACTTGGTTGAGTTGCCAAAGGGGAAGAAGTTGTTGAAGAATAAATGGGTATTCAAGTTGAAATCTCATGAAGGTAAATCACAACCCAGGTGCAAGGCAAGGTTGGTCGTGAAAGGCTTCGGTCGGAGGCAAGGAATTGATTTTACTGAGATTTTCTCACCGGTGGTGAAGATGACCTCGATTCGAGTTACTTTAGGTCTTGCTGCTTGTCAGGATTTAGAGATTGAGCAGATGGATGTGAAGACTGCATTTCTTCATGGTGATTTAGATGAAGAAAATTATATAGAGCAACCAGAGGGATGTAAAGTCAAAAATAAAGAGAATCTTGTTTGTCGTTTAAAGAAGAGTTTGTATGGTCTGAAACAAGCTCCACGACAGTGGTACAAGAAGTTTGATTCCTTTATGACAGAGAAAGGGTACACTAGAACAACATCAGATCATTGTGTTTACATGAAGAGGTTTGGTGAGGATTTTATTATTCTCTTGCTTTATGTTGATGATATGTTGATTCTAGGCCGAGATATGTCTGTTATTGATAGTTTGAAGCAGGAACTGAATGAGTCTTTTGATATGAAAGACTTGGGAGCGGCTAAGCAAATATTGGGCATGCAGATAACTCGTGACAGGAAAACAAAGAAGTTGTGGTTGTCACAGGAAAAATATATCGAGAAGGTGCTCGACAGATTCAGCATGAGTAATGCTAAGCCAGTTGGTTCTCCATTAGCTGATCACTTCAGGATGAGTGTTGAGAAGTGTCCATCGTCGGATGATGAGAAGGGGGAAATGAAGAATGCTCCTTATGCTTCAGCAGTTGGTTGTTTGATGTATGCTATGGTGTGTACGAGACCGGATATTGCATATGCAGTTGGAGTTGCTAGCAGATTTCTTGCTAATCCAGGTAGAGAGCATTGGGAAGCGGTGAAGTGGATTCTTCGATATTTGAGAGGGACATCCAAAGTTTGTTTAATCTTTGGAAGCGGTCCAGCAGCGTTGACAGCATATACAGATGCAGATATGGCTAGAGATATCGACACCAGAAAATCTACTTCCGGTTTTGTGTTGACTTTTGCAGGGGGAGTTGTCTCTTGGCAATCCAGGTTGCAGAAGTGTGTTTCTCTTTCTACTACAGAGGTTGAGTATATTGCTACTACAGAAGCTTGCAAGGAGATGTTGTGGATGAAGAGGTTCATCGAGGAGTTGGGACTATAGTAGAAAAATTATGTTATTTTTTGTGACAGTCAGAGTGCCATCCACTTGAGCAAAAATCTGAGTTTGCATTCTAAGTCGAAGCATATTGATGTCAGATATCATTGGATCAGAGATGTGCTTGAGAAGAAGTTGCTTGAGCTCGAAAAGGTTCACACTGATGATAATGTTGCAGACATGTTGACGAAGCTCTTAGCCAAGGAGATACATGGCATTTGCCACCAGCTGGCGGGTATGGATTTCCACTGATTGGTGATGAATGTGATCTTCCTCTTTGTTGGGTTTGAGGGGGAGATTTGTTGGATTTATCAAACCCAAAATTGTTGTCCTTGATTGCAATTATCAAGAAGATTGGGTTGGAAACGCAATTTACCCATTTAATATTCCCAAAAGGAACGAATGAGGGGGTTTTCTACTGTGAGTGAACAGTAGCCGTCTCATCTCGATTCTAGTGCCGGTGGAGAGAGAGAGATTTGGAGGAAAGAAAAGAATTGGTGATTCCGGGTCGCGTGTTGGTCCGATTGAGGTGTCGTTTCTTCCTACGGGTTCCTTTTGGTGTTCCAGTCGCCGTCTCCTCGTCTTGGAGAGCTTCTGAGGTGGAAATCCTAGGGTTTGCTTATGCCCTAGAGGTAACATTTGTATCTCCCCAATTAATCTATTTGTAGATTGTGTATCTTGGATTTTGGGCAAAATCCGAGAGTGAACTCCCTTGTATCCCGTTGATTGATTAGTGAATTGGTTTGCCGGCTTGCCCCGTGGTTTTTCCCGATTTTGGGTTTCCACGTTAAATCCTTGTGTTTGTGTGTTTTGCTTGTTGTGTGCAGTCTCGATCGTTTTTCAGACGTGTTTTGGATTTCCGCTGTGCATATTTGGCTCTACTCGATTCGTAGTATTTTTCTCTACAGGGGTTTAATTTCCTTTCATTATCATGAGCTCATTTTTGGTAGACCTACCGATCATGTCATCTTCTACAATTATGTAGTCGTGTCAGCATTTCTTGTTATCGTGTTTAGCACATTTAAAGATAATACATCATGATTAGATAACAAATAGTTAAATAACATGTTATATTGATATTTTTCTTTTTAAATAACTATTTAATTACTAATTATCACGTAAAATAACAATTGATTATCTAACAAAAGATGTTATTTGTGTAAGTTTCGTGTAAAAAACAACATATCGTGTAATCGTGTCGTGTTCGTGTCCAATCGTGTATCAATTATTTTATGTTTGTATATTCACAAATCATCATAATAAATATTCCAACTACTAAAAAATTCGTGTAAAGTCATGTTTATATCGTATCACCTTATCACGTTGTATTAGAAATCAGTAGACTAATTTTTTTGGCACAAATTAAAGACCAAGGCCATCACATGCAACCACTCTTTGAGCGTGAATCTTCACAAAGCACCAACCACATCAAAGCACTTGTACAAGCCTGGGTCATTTCACGCAAGCCCCTGGAATTCCTAGAAATGCACAAATTCCAGCCTCACCCCCATGTGCTAACACTGGGTTGTCACCACCTCGGAAAATGTGGACCCAATGTCTACGTAATGGTGAGACGTTAGAATAGACATGTTTTAGTGTAAAATGTCCACTTTAGTCTAAATTCCTTTTTTCTTCGTCACTTCATGTTAATTTGTTAGATATATCTGGTTTGAATTAATTAAGTTCGTTAATCATTGTGGGACATGTCTTGGTATTTTTTTGTTACAATATCTGGTTCACACATCAACACCTACGTCTACATTAAATGTTCTAACTTTAATTTGGTTTACTTTATGAATGTCATTCTTTTTTATTTCAGGAGTTTTGAATTTATATCGGGTAATTTATGTTATTTGGTTATATAACCAAAGGCAAACTTTACGATTTTACAAAACAGAGATTCTACGTCAGTTATTTTACCCTAAACAACCAACATAGTATGGACGGATGTAGTGAATACAACATGTCACAACCACATTCAACAGTTCTAAGTTAATAAAATTAAGATTGTATAAAACAACCCTATCAATTATATAGTTCACGTCAAATTAAAAAAATCACTACAAGTATTAGATCCAAATATTCAACATAACCATAGTATTTGTCAAATATCAGTTAATTGTTGAGAAATGTCAAATACTTCTCACATTTACACTCAAAAACTACCAGCTCCTATCAAACAAATGCCAATGAAGTAACTAGCCCATTGTTCTCGAGCAACATCGAGTTCATGGTTCGAATAGTGACGACTGTGACGAAGATCACGAAGAAATAACTACAATGACAAAAAATAACACTATTATTCGTGTAATATGCATATAAAACTTTAAAGTACGATCATAATAGTACAACTCAATATATACCTCATTTAACTTCTGTAAAGTCATCCTCATTTCAACCAACTCCATCATGTATCACACGGTATAGAAGCCACATTTAGTGTTTCCAGTTTTTTGACGATACTATAAAGTAAACAACAATATGAAATTAAATGATATATGCAAATCTCCTATTAGTCTAGAAGAACGATCAAAACAATTTGTAAACTTACATTCATAGAAATCCACTTTTTCTTTTGTTTTCTTCCAAATACCCCGTAATTTAGTTGCATAGCTATATAACTATAAGTACAATCACACTGCACACCAAATCAATACATGATGCAATCATAATAAAATATATACGATATTTTTTATAAACAAACTTACGAATCAAAAATGTATTTCAAATTTGTACGTGGTGCACCATGCTTAGGATCAAACTAATATATGACATTCTCTCATCGATAAATAGCAGCTAATATCCAATGACGACCGTGGAACACTCAATTAGATGTAATTAATATTAAAATAACAATTTACAATATGACACGGAAGTTAAATTAAAGAATATAAACAATAAACTCAGACATTTGAAAAATGTACTCTCAATATATGGTGCCAAATAATACTTTTTCTGACGTCTTGAATATATTATTAACGTATTTGACTCTTACTGTCTTGTTTCGATCCGCTCCAACTTTTTGGATTTGAATAGGTCATAATCCAAAGTCTTTGTGGCTCATGTCGTGTAAGACTCTAACCATACATATAACAATAATTATATAAGCAATTGATAATATTCATCACAAATGAAACATTGATTTAAGTATAGTAAATACCACCACTTACTTGATATATAATCGAATGACAGAAACATTTAATTCATCCATCTCTAAGAACTGAATGACATCGTCTTTAAAGATTCTGATATGCACGTCCGAACCCATGATTGCTTTATCCATGTGAATCATCACCATTGGTTCTCGTTTGAAATTCATCATACCACGCAAAAGATTGCAATTTGAAGGCAATGAACTTGAGTAAAAATATTTGGGTTAATTGAGTTGGTGCAACTTGTTAAATTCGAAATTGAACGCGTGCACCTATGTTTCCATTTATTAGGCTCATGCACCGCACTAGTCACCACCCTTTTTTATACTGTTGTGCACATGGGCCGTTACTTGGGCCCACCCACCAGACATCGTTCACCACTTCCGTTTCGCCCCGTTAATTCTGTAACGCCGCGTGGAAGAATAATAACGCCGCATGTACGGACCCCCATTTTATCACCACTAACATCTTCCTCCTTCCTTGCACTACTGCAGAAAAGGGAATATACGTCGGATATCAGCATTCCCAGATCTGATGTCTATGTGTACGTCGTTTATACATAGAAGTCGGACATTCCTTATCCGATGTCTATTCCTAATGAATAGACGTTGGTTGTATGTATCAGACGACGTCTATACTTAAAGAATAGATGTCGGCCCTTATTTAGGACCGACGTCTATGCTTTAGGTATAGACGTCGGTGGAATAACAGACGACGTTTATTCTTTAGGTATAGACGTCGTCTGAGACATATAGCCGACGTCTATACATTTCTTCAATGGAGTAGACGTCGGCTAATTCAAAAGTCTGACGTCTATTCCTAAACTTGGACGTATTTAGTCATCGTATTTGTAATTCGTGTACATACATCCTGCACCAAATTAGTTCACAAATACATACACACTTTCATCCACATGTACATACAAGCATACATGCACAAACACAAACATACAAGCATACACAATCATTCAACACACTTGGATACGACATACGTTTATCCATTGTATTCACAAACAAATATACTCGGTGTCGACTAAGGGTGAATCGCACCTCGTACATCTATTCATGGCACAACATTAGACAACCTTATATCTCCCACTATTCCCAAAGATGGAGGAAGCTATCTCCCGCTAATGGCGAGAAGAATATCCCTCGATCGATGGCTGCTAGTGGATGAAATAAGAAAGAAAAATACTCTTAATTTTTGGTTGGACAATTTAAACATTTACATGTGATTTTAGAATTTAGGTGATCATACATATTTATCATCTATACACATCCTAACATTCATCCATACAATCACATATATGTCAAGCATACAAACATAAATAAATCCATCCACACACACATTTTGTGAGTTTATATGTTCCCGTGTTCCTTGATCCTCGTGCTTCTTCAGCGTCTTCCTCTTGCACCATGGATGTTGATATTGCAAAAATATAAACATGCATCTCTCAATTTTGAAAATTATCTAGTGCAAGTCCTATGTAAAAATCCTCTCATATGCATGCATATACATAGAAATAGAAATTTGGCTTTCACATATACATAAGCCCCTGTGAATGAATAATAATAACATACACATTTATTCATTCGTTCATTCATTCATTCACACATGGCTTCATCGGAACATACAAACTCACATATCCTTGCATTAGAGAACTCGAGCAACGCATGTACATATACTATAAATTACTTGATTTAGTTTATCATGCATCTCTAAATCAAACAATTCTAAAACCATTTGAAATCCTTTAAAATGAATTTATTCATCCATAGTTCAAATTATTAAACATTTGAACCGTTGTTTATCCAATTTCCAAAAATAATTTTTTTAAAAAGAGATAAATATACGCATTTTTCGTTTTGTCGATTCTTTAAAAAATAATCATTTAATTAAAAACGAAAATTCTATAAATTAGACATAAGTCTAAATTTCAATTCTAACATTCGAATGATGTGTTTCAAAACATTTAAAACTATCAAAAGAATCAATTAGAATTAAATCAACAAAACTATCGGAAAACTCGAAAAAGACATAGAACATGGATTGTATCGATTGTAGATGGTAAACCAAAATTAATTATATAGTATAATCATTGAAAATATGAACCCAAATGCTCTGATACCATTGTAGGATTTCGTGTCCCTATATATGTATATATTTAAAAAAATTAATACAACATACAAGATCGATTTCATACTTTCAACAATTTTATGCACATTACTTTGTGTTTATTCTAATATCATGCAATCCTACATATCTTAAAATAAATCACAAAGAGAGAATCATACCCAAAAGTTCTCTAAAACCTTTCGAAGATCCGGAGTCGCGTTAACCGTTGAATCGCCCGCCGATTCGCCTCCAAGTGTTCACCAAACTCTAAACAAGATAGAGTGAAATGAGCTAGCCAATCAATATCTAATTAGGCTTAGAATCTAGCTAATAACCCATCTTTAAGCTCCTGAGATTTTCTATCTCCAAAACTTAAAATTACTAAGAGATTTTCGTGGTGATTAAGTGAGAGATTAATGAGAGAAAGAATTTTTGCATTAACATAAACAAGTAGGATGAGGGGTACTTTTATAGGCTCCCAAAACATCGTCATCAAGAACTATTCTTTAGTCATGATCTCTTGTTTATTCTCTCCTAAAATTAATCTCTAATTGCCAAATAAGCACCCTAAAAAACGTTTTATTAAATCTGAAATCAATCAAACCCATGATTTAATTAATATCTTAATAATCCAGGCAGAAATCGCATTGTTCGGTCGACCAAGAAATTTTCTCGGTTAACCGAACCATTCGTTATGACACATGTTCGGTGCATCGTGAGATAGATGGTCGACCGAATCCACATGAGAAAAATTCTATGGAAAAATTTGGACGAACCACGTCTTCTCTTCGGTCTACCGAAATAATTTTTCTCGGTTGACCATTCATACTTGGTTAACCGAACCCGATTGTCCTGGCACTCTAGACAATTTCGGTCAACCAATTGTGCTTACCCGTTCCCTATTCGGTTAACCGACCCGAAGAATCCCCGGTCGACCGAACCCTAAACGGTTCACCATGTTTGATCCCGATTTTGCCTTTGTCAAATTTTGGATTTATTTCCAACAAAATTTGATCTTTTGGGGGTTTTTAGCAAATTCAAATCTTATGTAATATATTATCTTATGTAATATTAAATTATTACACCTCATAATATACACACCTCAGATGAATTTATTATGATTCTAATTATGTCAATTCTCATGACATATTGATTTTATTCGTTCACCACATGAGTCCCTTTTTCACATGCAACCCGACACATCATATGAACTCAAAATCAAGATTCTTGTTTCCCAGTTTTGTGGTGTCACCTATAGGAGGATCTAAGCTTAATTGACAACGATATTAAACACTTAATATCTCAAACTATAAGTGGTATCTAACTACACATTATAGTTACCCAATTAGCATTGATGTCTTTGTTCCACTTGAGCTAAACACGATCATGATATAAGTGCACCACTTGTGTCTGTCCCTTGCTTCATGATTTTAAGAATATATACAAAGTAGAAATGTGTGACATTTGTATTATATTCATTTCTTGATCTCTTTAAGCTAATTATAACTATGTCACTTAACTCAAGTTACATTGTGCACATTATAATTTTGTTTTATCTCAAGGGACCCACTAATATCATCACTCAATTAAGAGGGGCAACGATAATCGTTTGACTAGCTATCTTTTCCAGCACAAGTCATGTTCAATCAACTATTGCATTTATCACTATACTCATTGATAGCTTTTGACAATAATCAAATTAACACTTCTTGAGTGAAAAGATATAAGTCTCATATCTTACGATCCAAGACACAGTAAAACATTAATGACACTAAACACAATTTCATAATGCTTTACTTGCTAGGTCTATTCAATATATAAAAGTAATTTTTTTCTTTTTTATATACTCGTGTCGTCAATTATTTGTAGAGCTACAAGAATCGATGACCAACACGACAATCTTATCTCGGTGATTAATGTTCCATGTTAATTACCATGATTGTGAATAACTTTTGATTTATGTGAACCTCCAAAAGACGAATATCATAATCAAGGAACAAAATGTTTGCACATCCAATTCATAATAATTGACATATAAAAGTAATTTTTTTAGAACACATTCCTTTCAATCTCCCACTTGTTATCAAAGTTTTCGTTCACATACATTCTCAATGAATAAAACAATAATAACTAGGGTAACCCTCTCTTATCACTCATCAAGCTCATCCATTTGGTTCCTCAGACCCATGGATACGAAATGCATTTCGCTCTTGGCTTGGGATAAGGGTTTGGTGAATGGATCAGCTGTGTTGTTGTTTGTGTCCACCCATAATAAATTTATTTTGCCTTCGTCGGTGGTTGAGTTAGCCGTAGTGATTTGACTCCAACTATGCTAGCTCATGGCTCCACCTTCCAGAATGATGACATATCATTATTGCGATCTCCTATTGTTGGGATCACTCATGAAACTCACATCCGAATAGCCCTCGGCTATTAACTCCATTTGTCCTCCATAAACAAGAAACTTATCTTTGGTCTGGTTAAGGTACCTCATAATATTCTTGACCGCAGTCCAATGCTCAGTACCTGCGTTGGATTGGTGACGACTTGTCACGCTTAGAGCATACGAGACATCAGGTCTTGTGCAAGTCGTCGCGTATATGATAGATCCTATTGCCGAAGCATAAGAGATATCTTTCATGTACTCCAATTCTTTACGTGATTCAGCACGTTGAGACTTCTCGAGTTGCACACCCATACTCATTGGCACATTGCCCTTTTTGGAGTTGTTTATGTTGAGCCTTTCCAAGACCTTGTCAATGTATGTACATTGACTTAAGCCAATGAGTCTACGTGATCTATCTCTATATATCTTGATTCCCAAGATGTATTGAGTCTCACCCATATCTTTCATCGAAAATGCAGATTTCCATGAATTTCTCGTTTGCTCAAGCAAATGTATATGATTTCCCATGAGGAGTATGTCATCGATATATAAGATCAAGAACACTATGTGGCTCCCACTAATCTTCTTGTATATACAAGGCTCTTCCTTACTTTGGACAAAATGAATCTTTTTGACTTCTTTGTCAAAGCGCTTGTTCCAACTCCTTGATGTGTGCTTCAATCCATAAATGGATCTTTGAAACTTGCTTACTTTCTCGCTATTCTTTGGATCTTCAAAACCTTGAGGTTGTACCATGTACACATCCTCCTCCAAGTTCCCATTAAGGAACTCCTTTTTGACATCCATTTGCTATATCTCATAATCATGAAATGCGGCAATAGCGAGCATAATCCGAATAGACTTGAATATGGCAACCGGTGAAAAAAGTTTCATCATAGTCAATTCCTTGAACTTGAGTGAAACCTTTTGCTACATGCCTCGCTTGTAGGTTGTCAAGTTCCCATCCATCTTCATCTTCCTCTTGAAAACCCATTTATTTTGAATGACCTTTTTCCCTTGAGGAAGGTCAACCAAGTTCCAAACTTGATTATCATACATGGATTCTATTTCGGATTCCATGGCCTTAAACCATAGTTTGGAGTGCTCTCTTTCCATTGCTTCTTGAAAGGTCGAGGGATCATCGGTATCTAGTACCATGATCTCATGAAGTCCCAAATACATATCGGGTTTCTTCCTTTGCCTCGTTGACCTTCTAAGTTCTTTTTGTTCTACGTGTACTTCTCAAACTTCTTTCACAATTTCTTGCGGAATTGGTTCGTGTTCGATTCTCGAACGTACACTAGGCGGGGAAGATTGAGTTTCTCTCACAATTTCTTGTGAGAGTCTCTCACTCATGCTCCCACTAACCAAAGGAACCTCGGTTGGGCCTTCATGATCTTGAATGTCACCATTCATATCATGATCTTGTAGAATATCTTGAGTCTCCTCAAGCACAACTCTACTCCCACTACTTTTTATTCTTTCCAGAAATTCCTTTTTCTAGAAATACGACATCCCTATCAACAATCACCCGATTGGAGGTTATATGTCAAAAGTAGTATCCTCTTGTCGCACGAGGATAACCTATAAAGAAGTACTTATCCACTTTTGATTGAAATTTGGTCGACATCAATCTCTTGACGTAGGCCTCACAACCCCAAATCTTGAGAAAATTGAGCTTAGGTGTTTTACCACTCCATAGGTCATAAAGTGTTTTCTCTACGGATTTGGATGGAACATTATTTAGTGTGTAAGCCGTAGCTTTTAGTGCATAACTCCAAAAGTAAAGCGGCAATTCAGCTTGACTCATCATTGATCGAACCATGTCGAGTAATGTCCTATTCCTCCTTTCGGATACCTCATTCCACTGAGGTGTACCGGGAGGGGTGAGTTGTGGTACAATACCACACTCCTTTAGGAATGAGTCAAATTCGGTACTTAAGTACTCACCTCCACGATCCGTTCGTAGAGACTTGATTTTCTTGTTGAGTTGGTTCTCTACTTCATTCTTGAATTCCTTGAACTTGTCAAAAGATTCACTTTTGTTTCTCATTAGATAAATATAGCCATAACGACTATAGTCATCCGTGAAAGTAATGAAGTACCTAAAACCGTCTCTTGCACTAGTACTCATCGGACCACATACATCGGAATGTATCAAATCCAACAAGTCATTCGCTCTCGGTCCTTTCTTCTTGAAAGGCCTCTTGGTCATTTTGCCCATTAGGCAAGGTTCGTACGTCTCCAATGATTTAAAATCAAGTTGACCAAGAAGGTTAGCTTCTTGCAATTTCTTGATGTGTTTTTCATTTATCTGACCAAGATGATAGTGCCACAAGAGTGTATCATTCACGTAAGTAGTTTTAAGCTTTTTTTATTGATGTTTAAGATTTGTTTATTATTCAATTCAAGCAAATAGAGATCATTCCTCATGAATGCATTTGCATAGAAAATACCATCCTTCGATATAGACAAGCAAGAATTTGAAATATTTATATTAAAATTATCCATATCCAAACATGATACAGAAATAATATTCTTGCTAATCGAAGACACGTAATAAATGTTCTTTAAACATAAATTTAAACCACTAGATAATTGAAGCTCTACAGAACCTTGTGCAATCGCAGCAACACTCGCACCATTTCCGACCTTCAAAATCATCTCGTTCTTCACGAGTTCCTTCATATCGTTTAGTAGCTGCACATTAGAAATTATGTTAGCACAAGATCCGGTATCAATTTTCCAATCATGGACAGAGGTGGCTAAATTTATCTCAATAACAAATATACCTTTGGCCTTTTTGGGGCGTTTACGTTCAATCACTCCATTGTCAAGGTCTTCCTTGTACTTGGGGCAATTTGGCCGAACGTGTCCATTTTCACCGCAGTGAAAGCACTCCGTGTTGGGAGTCGGAGATTTCGAAGAATTCCCCCTCGAGGCACTTACACGAGCACCTCCTACTCCCTTGCTCTTGATTGACGTATTTTTGGTGAATTTTCATTTACCTTTGGTGATCTTCTTGCTCCTCTCATGGACGGCTAGGACGTGCTTGTCCCGACCCTTGCCCATGTCAACTTCAGCAGTTTTGAGAGCATTGTGAAGTTCCTCAAGACTCACCCCTTTCTCACACACATGATAGTGCATAATGAAGTCCTTGTAGGATGGGGCTAGAGAGCCAAGAATAAAATCTTCCGCAATGTCATCGGGCATCGGGGAAGACAGCTTCGACAACTTCTCAAGGTATCCTTGCATCGTGAGAAAATGCATAGATACCGATGTTCCCTCCGCCATGTGGCACCTTGTGAGTGCGATTGTGGTCTTATAACGCTCTTTTCTAGCACTATCCATGAACATCTTTATTAAAGCTTCCATGGTCTTCTTGGGTTTTGAATCCAAGTATTTCGCTTGAAGAGAGTCACCCATGGAGGTTAACATTAGACCGTGAACCTGGTTCTCTTGGTCTTCCCACTTGGCTTTTGCCTCTCTCTCGCTATCGGTTGTCTTCTCATTTAATTTTGGGATTTAACCATCCAAAATATGAGATAGTTTCTCAAACTTCAACACGATATTAAGCTTTAGTTGCCAGCTTATGAAGTTTGACCATCAGTTGCCAAATGATGTTTTTCAATCATAGATCACACAATAGGTTGAATATTCGACATTTCTACAAAATAAATTATATGAGATTTAATGTCAATTTTATGTTTTAAAAATCAATACCGTAAATAAAAATTTGTCCATAAATGCAGCAATTCAAGATCCTATCAATTATAATATAAACTAGCTAAGGGCTATCAGATATATTATAAAATTAAGGTAAGAAAACATTTTTCTAATCATAACAATTTCGAAATATCGCAACATTTGCATTTTCAAACTCTTATGACTCTTGTCGTTTTAATTAAGAGGGAATTTGACCAATCCTCGTAAGAAAAACTCTCTTTCTCAAAACCGAGCTAGGGCTCCGGGTCTTGTTAAGAAAACTTATTTCATTTGATACGAGATACGTTTATCCAATGTATTCACAAACAAATATACTCGGTGTCCACTAAGGGTGAATCTCACCTCGTACATCTATTCATGGCACAACAATAGACAACCTTATATCTCCCACTATTCCCAAAGATGGAGGAAGTTATCTCCCGTTAAAGGCGAGCAGAATATCCCTCGATCGATGACTGCTAGTGGATGAAATAAGAAAGAAAAATACTCTTAATTTTTGGTTGGACAATTTAAACATTTACATGTGATTTTAGAATTTAGGTGATCATACATATTTATCATCTATACACATCTTAACATTCATCCATACAATCACATATATGTCAAGCATACAAACATAAATAAATCCATTCACACACACATTTTGTGAGTTTATATGTTCCCGTGTTCCTTGATCCTCGTGCTTCTTCAGCGTCTTCCTCTTGCACCATGGATGTTGATATTGCAAAAATATAAACATGCATCTCTCAATTTTGAAAATTATCTAGTGCAAGTCCTATGTAAAAATCCTCTCATATGCATGCATATACATAGAAATAGAAATTTGGCTTTCACATATACATAAGCCCCTGTGATTGAATAATAATAACATACACATTTATTCATTCGTTCATTCATTCATTCACACATGGCTTCATCGGAACATACAAACTCACATATCCCTGCATTAGAGAACTCGAGCAACGCATGTACATACACTATAAATTACTCGATTTAGTTTATCATGCATCTCTAAATCAAACAATTCTAAAACCATTTGAAATCCTTTAAAATGATTTTATCTATCCATAGTTCAAATTATTAAACATTTGAACCGCTGTTTATCCAATTTCCAAAAATAATTTTTTTAAAGAAAGATAAATATATGCATTTTTCGTTTTGTCGATTCTTTAAAAACAACCATTTAATTAAAAATGAAAATTCTATAAATTAGACATAAGTCTAAATTTCAATTCTAACATTCGCATGATGTGTTTCAAAACATTTAAAACTATCAAAAGAATCAATTAGAATTAAATCAACAAAACTATCGGAAAACTCGAAAAAAACATAGAACATGGATTGTTTCGATTGTAGATGGTAAAACAAAATTAATTATATAGTCTAATCCTTGAAAATATGAACCTAAATGCTCTGATACCACTGCAGGATTTTGTGTCCCTATGTATGTGTATATTTTAAAAAAATTAATACAACATACAAAATCGATTTCATACTTTCAACAATTTTATATACATTACTTTGTGTTTATTCTAATATCATGCAATCCTATATATCTTAAAATAAATCACAAAGAGAGAATCATACCCAAAGGTTCTCTAAAACCTTTCAAAGATCCAGAGTCGCGTTGCTCGTTGAATCGCCCGCCAATTCGCCTCCAAGTGTTCACCAAGCTCTAAACAAGATAGAGTGAAAGGAGCTAGCCAATCAATCTCTAATTAGGCTTAGAATCTAGCTAATAACCCCTCTTTAAGCTCCTGAGATTTTCTATCTCCAAAACTTAAAATTACTAAGAGATTTTCGTGGTGATTAAGGGAGAGATTAATGAGAAAAAGAATTTTTTGCATTAACATAAACAAGTAGGATGAGGGGTACTTTTATAGGCTCCCAAAACATCATCATCAAGAACTATTCTTTAGTCATGATCTCTTGTTTATTCTCTCCTAAAATTAATCTCTAATTGCCAAATAAGCACCCTAAGAAACGTTTTATTAAATCTGAAATCAATCCAACCCATGATCTAATTAATATCTTAATAATCCAGGCAGAAATCTCACTGTTCCGTCGACCAAGAAATTTTCTCGGTTAACTGAACCATTCGGTTATGACACATGTTCAGTGCACCGTGAGATAGACGGTCGACTGAATCCGCATGAGAAAAATTCTCTGGAAAAATTCGGACGAACCACGTCTTCTCTTCGGTCTACCGAAATATTTTTTCTCGGTTGACCGAAAACAATTGTCCAGGCACTCCAGACAATTTCGCTCAACAAAATGTGTTATCCGTTCCACGTTCGGTTGACCGTTCCGAAGACACTTCGGTCGACCGAACCCTAAACGGTTTACTGTTCTGACCATAATTTTGCCTTTGCCAAATTTTGGATTTACATTCAACAAAATTTGATTTTTTGCGGGTTTTTAGCAAATTCATATCTTATGTAATATATTATCCTATGTAATATTAAATTATTACAGCTCATAATATATACACCTCTTATGAATTTATCCATGATTCTATTCATGTCAATTGTCATGACATATTGATTTTATTGATTCACCACATGTGTCCTTTTTCACATGAAACCCGGCACAACTTATGAACTCAAAATCAAGCTTCTTGTTTCCCAGTTTTGTGGTGTGACCTATAGGAGGATCTAAGCTAAATTGGCAACGATATTAAATACTTAATATCTCAAACTATAAGACTGACCTTCTTGCATCATAAGGATGTCTACAAGATTAAAAATTACACTTTATTACAGTTTCGATAAAATTATTCAATATGTGCAAGCAATGGAGATGACATACCTGTAGGATATTTGATGAAATATTTGTTGGTTAACAGGAGCCCGACAAAAGGAAGTGTGACTATTTTCGTTGGGTTGACGGGGATGAAGGTGTTGTCGTGGTTGTACGGAGTCATGTGGAGAGGTTCCATGCCATGTTTTGGAGAAATACGTAGCATTGGAGAGGAAGGTTGATGAGCTGAAGAATGACTTAGAGGAGACCAACTTGCTCTGCTTGGAAGTTAAGGCATCAGTTTGTGATGTGAAGACTTTCATGGCTGAGAACAAGATCTTCATCCACAAGGTCGACATGGTTTTGAATTATGTGTCGTGGTTGCTATGGGGTTGGTCTTCAAGTGACTGTGGTAGGGATGGGTTGTTGGATTTATGGTTGTGGGTTTTGGTTGGATGCCAATGTGCTATAGGTCTTGGTTTGGTTAGTAAGGAGGTGGTATGTGCTAAGTTGGGTTTGTGCATTTTGGTTGTGGATGTTCTAGGTTCTAGCTAATGTGTTATGTTATGTTATCTTCTTGTGTAATCTTGACTTATTGTTATGTTATTTTATCTGAAACAAGTTGACTCCATGGTAAAGATTGCAAGTAGACATGCAAGTGTGTACATGCTAGCTCCTTCTTCAAGGTTGTTCTTTGCTATTTTTGTTTGCTTTGTGTGTTGTCATGAAATGCTTGGATTGTCTTCAGATGAAGTAAATTGCTTGGAAAGAAAAGCTTCATGGAAAAGAAAATCAGTTAGAAAGTCATGGGGATTTTGGAGATGTCACTTATTGGCATCAAGTTTTATGAAGGTTTGCTGATTTTTTTGCACCAGAGTTCGTTTTGTCAAAGAAGACCACTAACTAATTAGTAATCAGTGTTGCTTCAAAAGTCACCTTTATTCGACTTATCAACATGGACTAGTATTCTTCAGATTTGGTTTAGTTTTACCTAACCTATTTCTAGAAGCTGAGGCTTTTCGCCAGCAAAATGTTAGCTTGTAGCTTGTATAGATTTTTGTACTGACATAACCATAACACATTCATGTTTACCATAATGACTTAACATGCTTCACCACTTTTGATCTTCAAGTTCATGCAATGATTTATCTTAAGCTTGTGATGAGCCATCGGTAACTTTCAATCAAGTTATCAATGTGCCATGCTTTGAGTTGCAAGTTGCTTGTTTTATTACAGTATCTTTAGATTTGCTAGCTTAGTTATGAATTCAATTATTTAATGTGTGATATACAAAACACATACACTTTCTAAATGTTTAACACAATAAGTAACCACATTTTTTTAACAAACAAAATCACAGCCCGACAGAGAAGTCAAGACCATATGGTAGTAATTTGCTTTTCTTCTGCAAGACATTACACAACAATGTAGGAACACTAAAGTAATGTAGCAACATCAAAGTAATGTACCAAAATTACACAACAACATTAATTTTGCAAAGTACAACAACTAAGGTACTCATTACACCTCAACATTTAACTAAGTCAAGTAGCAACATTAGACTACTTTGGTTTGAATTGTTTGAGGTCATCCTCAAACTGCCCCTCTATTGCCAATTTTGCTTCTTCATCTTTATCCCACCTCTAGAAGTAACTCCCAAGTCTTCTGTGCTTTTTTTAGCATATGGCCTTAGACAATAGGGTCCATGTAATCATAAGGCTTGTAGATTGGTTGCTTCTCCTTTGAAACTTCTTCTTTTTTTTGGTTTGAGAGGCTTTACCTTTTGTTTCCCTTTTCACTCCTCCTTCTTCTCTGCCTCATTTGGCCTAAAAGGAAGATAAATGTCAGTGAAAGTGATGCATAACATAGCAATGCACAAAATTTTATGCAAATTTATATGAAAGATAAAACAAAGTACAAGCTCAACTAATTGAAATATGGGAATTGGAGATCTTGTTGGTTCACTGGACCACCAACTGACTCCAACAAGTTCAGCATTGGCCTGAAACCTTGTGAGCTCTGAGTGCTTTGACTAACAGAAGAAGAGCTCCCAAGGGAACCTCTAGTAGCAATCTCAGTGGCATTAGAGGATTGAACCCTCTTGCCCCCTCTTTTCTTTTTTGCTTAGTTGTTGTTGCTCTCAAAGTTCACAAGTGATGTTGGAGGTCAAAGTTCACAAGGCATCAAAATATATTATTGAAATTAATGCTCACCTAGTAGGTGTTGCAGGTGTGATGGCCTCCTTGTACGTCTTTGCATAGTGACCCACAAGGCCACATCTTCGACATTTCTTCTGTCTCTGTTGACTACACTGATTCATTGAAGACTTGAACCTATTCTTTTTGGGCCTAGCAGCCCCTCTCCTGACTTGAATCAGAGGCAAAACTTTGAATCCATGTGGTATCTCCCACTCCCCCTTGTCTAACATGGGGTCAATGCCACTTTCATATGCCCTTGAAAACAAGTCACTCACATAGTTATCCAAATTAGACCCTGTAATTGAGCCAATCAGAGTTGTTGCATGCTTGCAAGGAATGCCATTATGTTGCCACTGTCTACAAGTACAATTTATGTTATCTAATTCAACCAAAATCTCTTGCTTGAGTGCAATACCTCAGCCCTAGTATTAGTGGATTTCATAACTGTTTAGTCCCCCAATTGTCTAGATAATTTTGAAACAAAATTCTTAACTATTGGTACTAAATTTTCTTGCAAATCCCTACTCAAATCCTGCCTCTTGTACATGATTTGCATAAACTTCTGTCTTAAGGTATCAACCACAGTAAGAATTGGCAAATGTCTGACATGTCTGATGTAGTTATTGAATGACTCACTGTAGTTATTAGTGAAGTAATCTGAGTTAGCCTCGCCCCCAAACTGACTTTTGCTCCACATTTTATTATTACATTCTAATCTGACTAACAGTCATAAGCACTCTCACTCACCTCCTTCAATTGGTCCATCTTCATGTTGAATTTTGAAACTGTGTATGCATTTGTTGCATCCAACATGACCTAAAATAAAAGAGCTCTTGAATTTCTTTTCAAAATTTTGGTACAAATGTCTGCCACATGTTCTGTGCTCACAACCCCCAAATACTTGTTGGACCCCTTCTTCAAGGCCTTTGCACCTATCACTAAGTATAACTAACATTGCCTTCTGAAGGTTCATCAGAAACCACTACCAACTAGCAATTGACTCTGACTCCACTACTCCAAACGCTAATGGGAAGAGTTGGTGATTTCCATCACTTGATGTGGCTGAGAGGAGAGTACCATTGTACTTGCCCTTCAAGTGGTAACCATCTAGGCCAAAAACAGGCATACAACCTCTGATAAACCACTCCCTGCAGCCTCTTAGGCAAACCAACAACCTTGAAAAATTCTCATCCGTAGGTTAACCTCATATGAAATGACACTATCAGGGTTGGTTTTGTTTAGTTGAAAAAATAAAGAGAGCAACATTGCATATTGCTTCTCCCACCTACCATGTAGCATCAACAGAGTTGTGTTCTTACCTCTCCATACTGTATGATATGGAAGTTCTAAGTGGTAAATCATTTTCAACAGGTCACTAATGCACTTAACAGATAGTCTATCATCCTGACTTAGCCATTCAATACATTGGTGAGCAATCCAATGCTTGTTAGCCATGTTGGAGGCACACCTATTGACTGAGTTGCAACTACGTGAGAGCCTAAGAGTCTTTATTTCGAAAATTGATCCATTATTCAACCTGCTTGCATGTATCCTCCAACAACAGTTTGGATCTTTACACTTAGCTGTAACTTTCTCAGGTTGACTCTTAATGAAAATAATCTCACATTCAGTTAAGATGCAATGAGTAATCAAAGTCATTTTGAAACCATACACATTAGGGAACTTCTTGCCAATTGCCATATCAGAGTTCCTCATATTAAAGTCAATACCTTCACTGTGACCACCCAATGATAGGAAATCATCCATATCTTCTTTCTGGTCATCAAAATCTACTACATCATTACCATCAAATTCTTCATCTTCCTCGTTAGAAAACTCAGTGTCTGGATCACTACTCACTTCCTCACTAGAAGAATCTTGCCTTAACCTAGACTCCTCATTCCTAACTGGAATGTCACCCATACATGGGTCCCCTGCTTGTGGTTGGGGGTCTGATACTGGCTCAATAGGTGCTGCTTGGCAGGTTTTAGAGTGGTGTGACTGTGGTTTGGTGGTGCTAACTAATAGGTCACCAAGTTGGGGTTCACAGAAGTGGACATCTTTTCCTACACTACCAACAACACTAGGAACAGACCCCATCATGCACCACTAATAGCAAATGGTGTTCATCACATTCTTGGTAGGCTGAAAGTACAACCTCGACGGGGGGGGGGGGGGGGGGGGGGGGGGGGGGTTACTATCAGCTGGTGGATCATGGATCATAAGGTTCATCAACAATATGGGTTGCACCACATTGGTTGTTAGGGCTAACTGTCGACCGTTCTTATTGCCCAATGTCGCATAGATATTCAACTTCATTTTGGGATTAAGGTACATTAGGGTCGATTCTACATCTTCATTACTAATTAAATCCTTATAATCTTTTCTCACATTACTAGGGATCGTATAACATATCTTAACTTCAACATCCACATTCCAATGTCTGCCTTTCCGAAACCACTCATTAATAATGTCTACTGTGAAACTATCAACAACAATCATGATATGCATTTCTTTGAATCCCATAACCCTACGTCTACCCTTGTTGTACACTAACCACCCATCAGAGTATAGTTTTACCTTCACGCTACCACCTAGGTTTGTAACCCAAAATGCATGCACATAATTAACCACACAATTACAATCTCAAAACAAATGCATGCACAATGAAAATGATCAGACATTACATGCATGATACACATTCAAACCACAATCGCACAATCAACATCACAAAATGCAGGCAGAATCGCACCACATTGGTGGATCATGGATCACCAATGGTGGGGGGGGGGGGTTACTATCAGCTGGTGGATCATGGATCATAAGGTTCATCAACAATATGGGTTGCACCACATTGGTTGTTAGGGCTAACTGTCGACCGTTCTTATTGCCCAATGTCGCATAGATATTCAACTTCATTTTGGGATTAAGGTACATTAGGGTCGATTCTACATCTTCATTACTAATTAAATCCTTATAATCTTTTCTCACATTACTAGGGATCGTATAACATATCTGAACTTCAACATCCACATTCCAATGTCTGCCTTTCCGAAACCACTCATTAATAATGTCTACTGTGAAACTATCAACAACAATCATGATATGCATTTCTTTGAATCCCATAACCCTACGTCTACCCTTGTTGTACACTAACCACCCATCAGAGTATAGTTTTACCTTCACGCTACCACCTAGGTTTGTAACCCAAAATGCATGCACATAATTAACCACACAATTACAATCTCAAAACAAATGCATGCACAATGAAAATGATCAGACATTACATGCATGATACACATTCAAACCACAATCGCACAATCAACATCACAAAATGCAGGCAGAATCGCACCATCGACAACCACAAAAAGTATACAACATTACAAAGTTTAAACACCTACTGCTGACGCTTCCCAATAAAACGACTCTACGTGTGCACCATCGTCTTCAACGTCGTGGAGAATAGGTCAATTTCCCCGCTTGGGCAATTCTAGGTATTCCAATGATTTGGGGATGTCTCGCGATTTGGGACGAAATTGGGCAAATCGAAGCGTTTACTCGATTTGGGGACTCGTTTGGGAGAAATTTAGGGTTTAGTCGATTTGGGGCTTTTGATTGGGTCGGCTCGGATGGATGATTCCATATTTTAAAAAAAAATCGTTCGGGCTCGCATTGCATGAGTCAAGATTTCTAAAGAGGAATTCGGGTCCACAAATTATTGTACAAGTTAATCTCATGAAATTAATGTTCTTCCACATTGCGTCGTTATGGAATTGACGGGGCAGAACGGGAGTGGCGAACGACGTCTGGTGGGTGTGGGCCCAAGTAATGGCCTAGGTGCACAGTGATAAGAAAAAAAGGATGGTGAGGTGCATGAGCCTAATAAATGGAAACACTAATGCATGCGCTCAATTTCAACTTTAACGAGGTACACCAGCTCAATTAACCCAAAATATTTTCCTTGTTATTGGATTCTTTTGTCTTCGGACTCGCAGCCTCATCCACATTTACGTCCTTTGCCTCGACAAAAATAGAAGTATCCTACTTATGAATGTGATTAACTAAATATCTTAACTACAACAACAAAAATCACATTGAGATGGATTTATACCTTGTGATTGTCATTAATTTGAAATAAAGTTATTGGTCAAAGCAAAATAATTCCATGGGGCTTCCTTAAGTATGACAACTTCAACCTCAGGAAATGGCACAAATGCTTCCTCAACTGTAATCAAATCGACAACAACTTTCACTCTATCTTTGGGTATATCCTTACAATGAATGTTGACAATAAGCATCAAACACAGACTCACCGTCTTCCCACAACTTTTTTAGGTCTTTAAACAAAGGGCTTAAGTACACATCTATATCATTTTTGGGTTGTTTTGGACCAGAAATCATTAGAGACAACATTATATGTAGGGTTGTCAAATCGGGTCATGACACGAAATTCGAACCCCAACTCGACCCGAAATTTTTTGTGTTCAGGTTGATATATTTTTGGTTTCGTGTATTTCGTGTCGACACGAACTACCCAAACTGTATTTCGGGTCGTGTTCGGGTTTACCGAATTCAGGTTTCGTGTAATTTGGGTCGACACGAAATACACCCCTATACATATATACGTTAAAAACCCTAACCCTATCAAACCCCATCTCATTTTCTCGCAGGCTCGCAGCGAACACCGCCATCTCCTCCTCTGACACCGACACCCATCTCTTCCTCCTAGACGTTGCGCTATCTCCTCCTCTGAGTCGTCCTCGCCGTTAAGACGAAGGTCGTCAGGACTCCACCCTCAAGGTTCCATTTTGATCCACATTTCCTTCTACCCAAATTGTGAAATGAAATTACGTTATTACATTCCTTACGCCTGGGTTTACAAAAAAAATAAAGAAAATATAATTATCAACCAAATGAAGCCTAAGTGATGATTATCAAATGGAAAGTAGGAGACATGCTATCATTTTTAATTTGTTGATGAATCAAAGACATTATAATGTTGTAGTCATTCTTCCCCATTTTTTACTTGCATGTTTATCATCCCACATTGTTTGATGAGTAAAATCAGTCACTACAATCTTACTAAATGTTTTAGATTTTGGATTTTTTTCTCATAATGTTTATCATCCTACAGTGTGTGACGAGTAAATCAGTCACTACAATGATACAATCTTACTTAATGTTTTAGATTTTGGGTTTTGGGATATTTACTGAGCTTTAATTTTTCTTTTAGACCAAGCCCGTGATCTTGAATTCCAAGACTTTCCAAAGAATCTCTTCCCACGTCTAAGTCTAACTAAAGTAATGCTTTAGAAGATCATGTATAATTCTACAACTTCGTGTAAATAACTATCTTTTTCTTGCATACCGAACATTTAATCATAATTGTCCATATTTTCAGTTGGTTTGATTTTCAGTTGTAGTTGTCGGTGGATGGATTTGAACATCTTTATTTGTCGGTCTCAACGGTTTATTTTCTTTTCTATGAATTGCAGTGGCCCTTCCAAACGACATCTTCAATTTCTAATATGAATGTCGATGAAAACGACCTAGTGAATTGTAATGTGGAATAAGTACCCCAAGGAGATAGAAGTAATAGAAGTTCAAACACCAAAAAAAGAGAAATGAAAATTTTCTAAGAGATCACATGTTTGGAATTTTTTGAGGACTTAACCAACCCGAAAAAGTAGAAAGGTCTAGATGCAAAGCTTGCGGGGCGACTTACATTAGTAGTGGTAAATTTGGGATTAGGAACATGACCCGTCATATTAAAGTTTGTCCTAGGATGAGTTCTCGTGACTATGGGCAAATGTTGTTGGCCGGTACCGGTAGTAGCAATTTAAAGTCATTGGGGGTGCATAACAGTAAATTTGATTCTGAAAAATTCATTGAGTTTCTTATGTATGCCATTGTGATGCATGATTTCTCACTCAAATTTGTTGAATATGAGGGAATGAGGGTATTTTTTGATACTTGAGGCATGAAATACATGTTATTAGTAGAAATACTGCAAAAACAAATTACATGAAAATGTATAAGCGAGAAAAGGTTAGAATCCAGACTTTGTTACATGCAACTCTTGGTAGAATAAGCTTGACTTCAGATTTATGGAGTTCTCTGACATCCGATGGATACATGTCTTTCACTGCACATTTTATTGATGCTAGTTGGAAGTTACAGAAAAGGATCTTAAACTTTTCATACCTCCCACCTCCTCACTCTGGTGTTGTATTATGTGATGTCATTTCTGATTTGTTGCTTGAATGGGGTATTGAGAAAAAAATAATTGGCATTACTTTAGACAATGCAAGTGCTGAGTTGAGAGAAAACTTGAATTCGAAAGGCTACTTCTGTCTGGTGGTAATTTTTTTCCATCTACGATGTTGCGCTCATGTGCTGAATTTGATAGTGCAAGATGGTTTGAAGGGAATCGACTCCTCGGTTGACAAAGTATGGGAGAGTGTGAAGTAAGTAAAAAGTTCTCAAGTTAGAAAGATGAAGTTTCTTGAATGTGTCAGATTAGTCTCCATTGATGGTAAAAGAGGTTTGTGTCAAGATGTGGCGACTAGATGAAATTTTACATATCTTATGCTTGATAGTGCTTTATTTTATCGTCGTGTATTTCAACATTTGGCATTGATTGATTCAAACTACAGTAAATGTCCATCAAGTGAGGAGTGGGAGAGAATTGCAAGTGTGCACCAGTTCTTGAAGGCTTTTTATGAAGCCACTGTGACATTTTCTGGAACTGAGTATCCAACTTCTTCATTGTACTTTCCTATCATTATATATTGTTATTCTGCTTGAAAAATGCAACGGAGAGTAGAGATGAGTATATGTCTTCTATGGCAACCAAGATGTGGGAGAAATTTCAAAAATGTTGGGCTTTTTTAGTGATACATTAGCTATTGCTTCAATATTTGATCCTCGTTACAAGTTGGAATTTGTAGACTTCATCTACAACAAGCTTTATGGCTCAAATTATGTTGGCAAACTACATGAGAAGATAAATTTGCCTTTACTCTGACTACTTCAAGCAAAGATGAAGATCCTAACCCGAAAAGGGCCAAGTCACTGAAGGTTTTGACGTTAATGGCTCCATTTTTAACGTAACTTTTCTACTTCTAGTATCAATTTGTCATGATTAATATCTTACTGTTGTTATATATTGCTAATGTTTTACTTTAATCTCTTGATTGTAGGAATTTGACAATACTTTTGTAGAAAACTCAAATTCCTTGAACACAACTTGACCTTTACCTGGAGGAGTCAAGGATAAGTAGACAAGATAATGTGGATGTCCTTACATTTTGGAATTCAAATAAAATTTGTTATCCAATTGTTGCTGCTATGGCTCGTGATATCATAGTAATTCTGGTCTCAATGGTTGCTTTAGAAGCTGCATTTAATGTTGGTGGTCGTGTTCTGGATCAATTTCGTAGCTCTCTTAAGCCAGAAATGGTTGAAGCAATCATTTGCACTCGAGATTGACTATTTGGAGATAAAGGTCTCCCAATATACTACTATTTTTCATGTTCATTTTTGGTGAATTTTGGTCGAATTTGCATATTCACACTTGTTTAAACTTGGAATGACTTTTAACTAGGTGATCCAAAAATTGATGAAGATATCGACAAACTCACACAAAATGTAGTGGTTCTTTAAACGAGTGACAAAGAAATTGTTGATGTTGATAACTCATTGAAAGAATGAATGAATTCTCATGTAGGTTTGTGGATATTCAAATCCTTTCATTTAACATAAAGTAGATTTATTATTATATTTTTTTGATAACTCTACTCATCATCCCCCAACTTGATAACAAGGAATGTGGAGAGTCTGGAGACATGATTGCAAGGAAGTTTAACAACGTTAACTCATGATGTTTATGGAAGTATTTAGCTTTTTTGTCAAGGATTGTTTATGGAAGGATTTGCATAATCCAATTGGCGGTCTGGATAGCTTGATGAGGTTTGGTTTTGGGTGACTTGTTTCTAACTTGATTTCTTCATGTTTGGTGAACTCAATTTGGTTGTTGATGTTTGGGTCCGGATCTAATTGCCAAAATATTCATCATGATGGTGTGGAGCTTCTTGATTTGCTCATTGGTCATGTTGGTTTACATCCGGGTCATTCTCTCTTGCATCTCAGTCCATAAGTCTTACAATTCAGTCATTTTTCTTGCTCTTAGGTCTTTTTTGTGTCTCTTCTTCTCATTTATTTTATTCCTGAAACTTAAACATAAAACTTGTTATGTAGCATTGCTTAAGTTAAAAATAAAGAATATAAGACACAAATATATGCATGATATGATGTGAATGCATGTTTGACAAGAGGATTATGCAAATCCTTTTGTGGTTTGTAGTAGTGATGGTGGCAATCTCAGTACAGTTACATGAGGGGCCTTTGGAAATGCTTGCCGACCCTAACTACATTCCACAACGCCCGCTTCGGATCTATTACCATCTATCCTTTTACCTGATCACATAGTAGGTTGACGAACGATGTGGCTATTAGGTTGAGGAACAGTGGGTTGACGCATCAAGGACCCCGAATTAGGTGTTTGTCGCTATTGGTGGTGGTCAATGTGATATTGGTGTTGGCAGAAGATGCGACGTTTGTCGGAGAAGGGGAAAGATTCGTTATTGTGGATTCTAGCAAACAACTTGTTTGCATACTTATGTATAATGTCCTTAACCTATTTCTTCTTTCATTTTTATCAATGGTTCCCCGTTGTTACCTAAACGGCTAAACATGTAATTTTTTGGGTTGAAGGTGGATTATTTTTTAAAATGGATTTGGTTGGTTTAGTGGAAAAATGGTTTTTTGGGGTTGAAGGTTGGATTTTTTTATGTCGATTTTTGGTTAGATTCAAAGTCAGAGGTGGAGTTTTTGGGATTGAAGGTGGGATTATTTCTGAGGATTTTGGAGGAAAGATTGGGGTTTCTGGTTAAAGTTGGATTTTTGTTGTGGGTTTTGAATAATTCGATGGAAAATTGGACTCTGTATGTTAAAGATGGTTTTTTGTTTGTTGGGTTGAGACCTGAGAGTTCAAGTTTGTGTTTTGGGGTTGATGGTAGGATTTGTTTTCTAGGTTTTGGTGGGATACTTGGATTAATGAAAGCTTGAGTTTCTTGATTGTCCATTACATCGATATCTTGTGTATTGTATACCAATAAACTATGTCATCAATTTGGCAATTTATTAGTTATCCACCTAGAAAAAGGTACTCACATAGTTACAATTCATGTGACATTCCATTGTACTAAGATGAAGAGAAATCCTATATGATTCTTATTATTTGGTTGGACTGGTGGTTCCCTATTGAAGTACACAGAAATAGTAACTTTCTCTTGATTATTATGATTATGATTTATGAGATAGACATGGAATTTCTTATTCCATTTGTGCGTGTGTGTTTTTGGTAGACTTATTATTTCTGTTTTTTGACAATTTAAAGAGTATGTATGAAAATAATTGTTATTATGTTCCACCCTCTAAAACTAATACATGTCTGGTAGTTGAAGAATAAATACTGCGATGCAATGATTTCATGTGCCCCCAAATATGTCTCCCAACAACACCTCAAGGAGAGCATGTTCATCTCCCAACTTTGATCAGCGTCCTACTTGTGCAGGTTAGTATCATGATCACTTGAAGATTGAGAGTTTCAATTTCAATTTCAGCTTCTGAGTTATGTGTTTCGGTTTAACTTGGATTATTGACGTGGTGTTTGTATTGGAGTACAAATTGTGAGCTTTGGTTTCTTTGCCATGGTTTACTTTGGTTTATGTGCATACGAAACTTTCAATTTATTTGGGAATACAAAATAATGAATGCCAAAGTAATGCATGTGTCAATGGAATCTCTAATGTCATTGGACTACCTATATGCTCTTTGAAATTCATGATTTATGTTAATGATATTGGTTAGTAAACCTAGGTGGATAAGTAAACGGTACGATTTACACGTTCTTGGTAGGCAATGTTTCACACATTTGTCATCTTATCGAAAGATATATTTGTGTCTTCTGATTTATGTTAATGATATTGGTTAGTAAACCAAACACACGCCACAACAAAGAATATGAGACAAATGATCTCCAACTAGATCTGCGACCTAAAGGCTGAGACAAAGAGTCTCAGACTTCCCATCGAAGTAGAAAGAATATGAGAGGAGATTAGGATTTCCCGAGAGAGAAGGGTCAAACATTGGGTTTTCATTACTTATACACGATCAAAACAAACCTAGAGTGAGCCGGATCCTTATCTGGACCCGGGTTACAATCGGGTGAACTAAAATTTCCCGATGGAACTTCTCTCGAAAACTGAAATTGCTTTTGCGACACTTTTTTGTGAATATATTTGCAATATGTTTGGAACTTGGAGTGCAAGTTGTGCTAATGCCTCCTGCCTTAATTCTGCTTCTAATTAGGTGAGAATAAAGTCCACTGTGTTTCAAGGAATACGGGGTTCGCAGCTATGTGCCAGATCCATCTTAGGTGAAAGCAAGAGATATCCAACAAAACTATCATATCCAGATCCATCTTAGGCATGTGCCAGATTGAAAGGAGAATTTGTGAACCAAATAGGAGTAAATACCTATTAAGGCTATAAGACATGAAAGGGCATCAACTAAAGCAAGAGACACAGATGAACCCCTACTAATTTGGAAATACGGTGAATCAAAAGGTGGGCAATGATTAAAACAAGGGCTTATGATTATAATCAATGATATAGGGTGCACACACGTCTACATGATAAGCACTTTCTGATCTAAAACCAAAATCTTGTGCTTTTTTATTTGGATGCCTGATGCTGTAAACTGATGAAACTCGAAGGTTTGAGTGTGGGCTGTTAGCTTGTCCTCTTGTGCAAATTTTCAGAGGCGAACATAACAAAGGAATACTTCTATGCTTGGAGCTTCTTTTTGCTTCTCAAAGATCATATTCCATCCATGTAGGACCTTCAGGTATTTTTTCGTAAAACCAGGGAAATGGTATGTGATGCACCAACTGCGACTGAAAGCACATGATGAGAACCCAAACCATCATCTTCTGAGAGAAATATCACTTCAACGGGCAAAGGTTGTATTTCGGGCAATCCAGGAACTCCAAGCTGATTATCCCTAGCATTTCCCCACATGTATAGTTTCCCTTCATCTGAAATTTAAAGACCACATTTTCATTGAGAAGATAATCAACTGGAGAATACCAAACTATGGTATTATAGAAGAAAATGAGGGGAATATATTATAGTTAAATAATAAGAGAAAATATCGCCCTTCAGTAGCTATATTGTAGAATTCTATATAAAAGTATGTATTAACGAGAGCTATAAAAGTATAGCACAACACAGCTTCCCAAGTAAAAATCAACTACAAAAAAAAATGACAAGAAATTACTGATGACTGTTTAAAAAGGAAAACAGATGCTAATAATAACGAAAATATTGTGCCGGGGGGCAATGATGGTTTTGACACTCAGACTTGTGGATTTCTGCAGATACCAGATTAACTGAACACACATTACGAAATATGGATATTAAGTTATTATCAAAGTTTCAGCTTATATTCTACATTTATACTGAAACTTCACAATGATACACAGACAAGTTCTGTCCATGCGAGGCATAAAGTAACTGTTTTACCAGTAACTGCAGCCGAGGATGAACCGCCGCAGGTTATATAGACAACTTTTTCCTTGGCTAATGCGTCAACAATTAGGGGAACCTCTTGATTCTTCATCGATTGGTGACCGTGACCCAACTGGCCATGTCCTCCATGACCCCATGAAAGTACCTCTCCTTTCTCTATAGACATGTCGGAAATACAACTCGAATTCTTACAGAGATAATGGATAATTGGCTACGTATCATAAGCCAAAAATAGGTGGGAACATAAACAAGCCAGAAACCAAGGTACAAGAGTTTACCAGTCAATGCAAGAGTATGGTAACCCCCACTTGCTATCTGAATAACACGAGTATTTTCAAGAGCAGGCACAGGTTGAGGACACCAGTCAGAAATTCTGTGTCCTCTTCCAAGCTCAAAATTTGAATTTGCTGCAGGCACAAAAAAGAAATACAGAAACACAAAGCAGGAAGAAAAAAAAAGAGCCAAATGAACCCACTAAAATACATCACTGAAATGAGCCAACAATTTAAGCACAAGAACTAAACAACACCAAGAGAATTTAGGTGAGACGCTAAGCAGTATCCTACCAAATTTATTTATTTTGATTGGTGCACTATCCTACCAAATCCAGGGGCTAGTCTTAAAAGAAAGTAACACTGTTTTCCTATAAAAAATCTCCCCCGTCAGATTGTTCAATGTTTAAAAATAGACAAAATTCAACGAGGAAACAATAAAACTTCAGTGAAGCATAATTATAGTAAAACTACAATAGAGATCATTTACATTGAACTTAAAGCTAGTGTGAAACAGAATTTATAAACATAAAAATACCTAAGTGTAAAAATACCTGAGTGTTTAATCTACCAATGGATAAACATGTAAAATAGTGACTTGTAAATCTAAAAATTTAAAAAGATTAAAAAAATTGAGATTTCTGCATTTGTACCATATCAGCATAGCAATACACATATACAATACTATGTAATGAAAAAGCAGGCAGATCTCTTTCAAATAGTTAACCTACACATCCACACATATATACAAGTTGAACGTCAATAATCTGGAGAGAAAAAAGTAATGGTAATGAACGTATGATGATTAAACTTGTGTTCCAAAAACCTCATAAATCGTAACTCGCCGAGTTAGAGAAGACTGGACAAGAATGAGGATAATATCATAATATTGATCCACAGACGTTACATTCAGTATGGCAGCCATAGTGACAGAAGAAGAAACGGAGTGGATATATAGGTGCATTTGTAACTATGGAGCAAGATCTTTAGGAGGGTATATAGTATACAGAATTTCCTCAAGAAAATGCTACATAGTAAACAAAACACTGAACTTAGGGAAAGACGATAAAATAGCGTCGAGCAACTAGTCAGTAATAAAATATAGTAAGAAATCTTGAATAGAGTATAAACAAATATGAAATTGCAGAAAGAGGGAGGTCTTGGAAATGTCTGAAATGCCATTAGCTGTGACGAGGTGCATGGAGATGTTTTGGTGCTCCAAAGATTGTTATGGTGATCATATGGCTTATTGCCACATTTTAAAATCTTGGAAAGAAGAAACTAAGATACTGGAACAATAGAGGTCATAACCACCTAATACTCAGAATTTGTGTGACTTTTGTGGAGACCCGCTGCTTGTGTGACTACAATTGGTTGCTGAGCCAAGCATAATGAAAGTTGTCATATGCAATTGCATGTGAACAGTAAATTGGTAATTGATGCCAGACAAAAATACTGAAGAAATAGACATATTTATACCTCCCCAACTCCAAACTTTCCCCTCGGGTGTTAGTGCCATTGTAAAAAAACCACCACATGCTACTGCTTTAACAGGGACGGGAAGAGCATCAACTTTTGATGGAGTGGCAAATGAACCCGCTTCACCTGGGCCTCCACCACTACCAAGGCCTAGGCGACCATCACCTTCATCTCGACCCCAAGTATAAAGTTCACCTGGACAAACAGAAAACATATACAAAGTATTACAAAATTATGTGAGCAACGTGAGAAAACAACAAAAAAACCATTATGATAGGCTCTAGAAATAGGATCATAATCAGCTGTCCTCAAGTTAAAATCTAATGAAATTTACTTCTTGTATTGCAGACCAAAAAATTAACTTAACGTAAATAGATTGCTATAAGCTACAAATAAAACTAATAACACCCAATACATGTAAATTATCCAAGGTTTTCAGAACCGAACCGGACGTCAAACCGGCAACATCAAAGGTTCAAAGGTTCAGAGGTTCGACCGGGGTCGGGCCGGAATCGAACCGGTTGAACCGGTGACGTCAGCATGACGTCATAAATATATATTATAGATATAATAATAATATTTAATTATTTATTAAGCAAAAAAATATTCAAAACATCTTCAATATTAACATTTTTAGGGTTTGGGTATAGATTTGGGTTTGGTTTTTTTGGATACGTAGTAATCTGAATCACTAAATACATAATCGGGTACCGATATATTAAAAAAAACAAAGAAAACAGGTTTTATTTGTTGAACCGGTTCAACCCGGTTCAGCCCTGGTCATGCCAAAAACGGTTTTGGACAGTGAACC
The DNA here is from genome assembly GCA_963682175.1 of Triglochin maritima. Lineage (NCBI taxonomy): Eukaryota > Viridiplantae > Streptophyta > Magnoliopsida > Alismatales > Juncaginaceae > Triglochin > Triglochin maritima. The sequence goes on from OY821772.1 coordinate 34,475,240, forward strand.
GGACCGGACAGGCCTCTAGTTCACGGTTCAACCGGTTGAACCGGCCGGTCCGGTCCGGTTTTAAGAACACTGAAATTATCACTTGTCACATTATGATTTGAAATCTTTCAAACTGAAGAAGCTTCAAGCTTGTTGTAAAAAGAGATACTGAATATGGACTCATTGAACGGATATATGAGAAATTCTGTGAAGCACTTTGACAAATCAAGTCTTCATACAGAACATATATCACCTATTCAAATCAAGTGTTTTTTCGATTTCGATCTTTAGATCCTATAGTTTTGTGTTTTGTTTTTGGTTGGCGGTGCCGCCTGTAGCACCAACAACCCGCTTTCTGTACATTGTTTCTTTCTTTTAATATACAGTTACCTTACCCATTGAAAAAAAAACCTATTCAAATATCACCAGAATATATCTTGAAACAAAAGTCCCTCGTTTAGCTCTAAAAGCTAATCCACGTTAAACAATGGCTTCCAAGCAGAAGCACAATTGAGGTTGTGGCTTCGTTCCAATCATTTGATAGAAAAAGGTTGCATGATATTTTTAGAAAATGTAATTATGCAAATGGCATACCATGGTGGGCTGGTGGCTAACATAATATGTACCCTGTACTACACCACTATGATGTTTTCCTTCTTGTTTGTTTTCTTTTACCAATTCATGCTTAAGACTATTTGGATTGATAAAAAGCTTTCAGCAGTAGGCACTACAAAATGACACGTTATAAAAAGATCTCTATGAACCATAATTACTACATTTTGGATAGACATTTATACTTCTTCTCCTTGACTAAGTTGACTTACGTCTTCAATCAAATGTGCAAATGCTGTAAACCATGTACCATCTCATGTGCAACCCACGACCTCCCCAAGTGAATTGCCAATGTCTTTCCATTTTCAACCAAACAATGCCTTCTCAAGAATAGCTTTGCATAAGTAAATAGAAATTAGAAGTCGGGAAACAATTGATGTGAGTAAACTTTCAAAATAGATTTACTAGGAAATAAGATAACATTCATCTGCATCTTAGTACAAGTTCCTCTAGAAATTCTTAGCCATTTTTTTAAATTGCATTTAGAGATTACTAGCTGAATTAGAATGTCTCCAATTATGATCTCAAAATATTAGGGTATATAAGAGAAAAACAATTATATCATATTGTTTATCTGACCTCCAAATTATCATGTCACCGCAAATACCTCTGGCAGCTAGGATTAATTAATTAGGGACAAAAAAGGAACAAGGCTCAGGGAGAACAATTATTCGTTAAGATACAAATTGGACAAGTTATTTTGTTTTATTGTTTCTTTGGGTCTTGCTCAAAATTGTTGACACTTTGTAGCGTAAAACTTAAGTTGGGGCCTAAGATTTCCCTTCAAGATTGGAAATGTTGCTTTTGATATTGTATTCCATTGTCCTTTGCCAATGTTAAATTGTTATTTGCTTGAGTAAAGCAAGAAAAGGATTTTGACATAAGCTAGTAGAATATGAAAGTGAAGATTCATATACAAAAGTGTGGACTTGAAACAAAAGAACAACTTTAATAAGAATAAAAAGACTATCAAGAGACCAGATATCTGGTGGCAAAAGCATGTAAGCTATTGGGGGAAAAAAGTAGGCAGCATCATTACTGACATCCTGACAAAGATATAGTATTGTGAGTACCTGTATCAGTGACTGCTGCAGTGTGTGCCCCACTAGTAGCAAGATGTGATATCTTCCCTGACCAACCACCCTCAACACGCCTAGGCAATAGTTCTCTGTGATACACCAAATGACCCAGAGCACCAAATCCCCCATAGCCCCTGCAAGCTTCACCAGAAACGCAACATCGAGCCCTCAAAACATAACAAAGGTTAAGGTAAAGAAAAGAAAGAAGTTGAGGTCCAAATACAAATCAGAATACCATAAATAAATATTTTTTAAGAAATGGCCATCCAAAACCAACCAAACGACCAAACCTAAACTATAAATAACACATGACATGAATCATACAATTGGCTCTGTTTATTACCATCATGGGTATGTTCAAAACCAAAAATCTCATTCAAGCTATGCTCGAACAAGTGGGGAAAGCAGCCCAAGCAGCAGATCCAAAACGTGCATCGGAGGCATAACGAAAAGCACAATAGGAGCAAATAAGAAACAAACGATGAGCTGCAGAAACAAAAAGAAAAGGCATGATAACAGATTATCAGCTTTGCCCAAAACTTTAAGGTGACCTGCAATTGGTGTGGAGTCACATGTGACACTTGGAGGATATGTGTTCATTTTAAATCCATTGACGTACTCAGGGTAGTTGTCAACAGTCAAGCAACCCAAGACCAAGAGTGAGCAGTACCAAGTCCAGACTCTAAAGTTTGAACCCACTAGACAAGTCTGCCGCTTCTCAAACTAATCAGGGATGAATTCCAGTTTTTGTTTACTGAACCGGACGACCACTCACTTGGGTTGTCGACAGATGTGAAACATCAACAATCCTCAACATCAGGTGGTCAATTTAAAGGTTGTTTCTTTTTGTGAGTTTTGATTCACTCTCCAGGCTAGTACATCTTCGTAAACCTTTCGGTGAACAATACATACTAGGGCAATCGACTCACTAAGGGTACGGCGGGTTTGCAAGAAAACTATAAGATAGTGTATAAGTAGGCTTCTAGAATGACTTCTAGTTGATCGGTTTGCAAGAAAACTAGAAAAGCCTGGAAACAGAGCTTCACGGCTTCCAAGAAGCATACTCACAAAGGAGTTCTCCTACTTCCACTGTAAAGTCAACGAAAGTTAAGTCCCAATATTTTATCCTTAAAACAGCTTTCCTCTCAATACAATATAGAAACAGAACTTACACTCACTCAAACATAAAAAATGTACATTTGCACTAGTATGTAGCAAACAAAGTGGACTTCTACAAATTAAACTTCTAGAACTACAATTCCGGACTTCTCTTCACTAACACGCATCGTTGCAATTAACCAAAAAAACAAAATAGCATAGTTAACGCAACATCTCTTCCTCAGGTCTACACTGAGCTCAACTCTGGTCCATCACCCATGAGCACACTGGCCCACAACACTCACTTAGGTTGCCGCAAAGCTTAAGTAGATTGGTGTTATGGTAGTAGACTCAAATCTTTATAGCACACCTAACATTTTCATGTTAGGCAATGTGTGGCTATTCTTGGGGTGTTATAATCATTTATATTAATTTCCCAATCTAAATAACTTAAAACCATATAAATCCCTCGAAATGGCTTAAAATTACAAAAAATACGGATTGGGGATTTCATATAATAGGTCTGATCCATGTTATTTTAATGAAATTTCGCATTGAGAGTGTTTCATTCCGTTCTGCATGTTAACCCATACGACCAAAACGTCAAACAAAACACAACAAATCAATTCAAAACAAGATCACAAGTTCACAACCAAAACCAAGTACCGACCAAGTGAACACCTCCCCGTCCCGATCGACGATAGCGGAGTGGACCCCACCTAGGGCGACAATCCTAACCCCCTCCACATTCCCATTCCTAACCGGCCTGACTCTCCCTTCCTCATCCCCGAGCCCCAACCTTCCCCCGTCCCCCTTCCCCCACACCCACATCCCACCGTCGACGACGACGGCGGAATGGAATAGCCCGCAGGCGACCCCGACCTCAACAGCGGGGGAGGAAGAGGGCGGGGAGGGGTTGAGGCGGCCGGGGACCGGGTTGAGGCGGAAGGAGAGGGGGAGGTTGAGGGTGGCGATTGGGGAGGGGTAGTGGAGGGTTTGGTCCGGTCCGGCGCCGAGCTGGCCGGAGCTGCCTCGGCCCCACGATAGGATCTGGACGGTGGAGGATGGGGTCGAGGGAGACGGGGTGGTCCATAGGAGGGGGAGGGACCGGGTTGTGGTGGAGAGGTGCCGGACGAGGCTGGTTCGGAGAGACATTTTTTGGGGTGGTTGGGTGGCTTTTTAGACCTGATTGATCATTATCAAGGGTTTTAGTTATTGGGTTTAACTATTTTTTAATGCGTTTAGGTTTTTCAATTAAATTTAATAGTACCAACTAATAAAAGTTTAGTTGGGAGATTATTTGTTTTGAGATAAGAGTGTTTGAGATTTAATATTAGAATAAGATAGAGTAGAATAATAAAAAATATAATATTATTAAAATGAGACCTAATCTCATTTCATAAAAGTGAGACCATTAGTTTGTTTTTTACAATCCCACCGTCAAATTGGAAATTTAACTGTTTGATTGAATTTTGTTGTGTAAATTAAACTTATGTTTCAAAATTCATGACTTCAGAGCTTACTGGCATTCAACGAGGGCTTAACTATTTTTTAGTGTGTTTAGGTTTTTTAATTAAATTTCAATATGTGACTTGATGTTAGAATTCAATTCCTGATTGAGGTTTATCTAAGAAGATATCTACCAATAAGACTGCTCCTTGTCTCGGTTACTTTAAGTTTTAACTAGTTACCTTTGTGAGTGTCGTGTGGCATGGATTAATTTGATCAGTTGTTATGGTTTAGCTAGTTAATTTGGAGTTTGTGCGTGTATTGGAGTTCTCGTTCCAGTCAGAAAATGTACGAGATGAGTTAAATCCTTTTTTTTTTTTTTGTTGACAAAGAAGTAAATGTTGGGTCGCTTCGCTTATACATGAAGGTCTCGAGATGGAGTCTCATGGTTGCCCAGTGGTGAATATCGGGCTCAACTCGCGTGATCAACCTTAGAATTATACTTTGTCCGTCTTCATGATGTCGCAAACTGTGGAGTGGATGTAACGTCCCGTCCCCGAACCCGCATCGAGTCCGGGTCCCGGTCCGTCACCCATGTGCCCACTGGCCCACAACACCCACTTATTGCCACAAAACTTAAGTTGGTAAGTGTTATGGTAGTGGACTCATGTCTTTATATCCCACCCCAACATTCTCATGTTAAGCAATGTGGGACTAAACTTGGGGGTTTTACAACCTACCCCACTTGAACACCTGACGTCCTCGTCAGGGTCAAGCCACTCAATCACCAGGCGTTGTGGGATTCTAGAGGTGGCTCCCACCATTTAGGTGTAGCACTTAGTTCCCACAATTCCGGCTGGTTCAGGCTCTGATACCATCTGTAACGTCCCGTCCCCGAACCCGCATCGAGTCCGGGTCCCGGTCCGTCACCCATGTGCCCACTGGCCCACAACACCCACCTATTGCCACAAAACTTAAGTTGGTAAGTGTTATGGTAGTGGACTCATGTCTTTATATCACACCCCAACATTCTCATGTTAAGCAATGTGGGACTAAACTTGGGGGTTTTACAGTGGATGTGTAGTTCATTGGTGCCAAAAACAATAGATTATATTTTCTAAACACGATTAGAGGGCACGTTGTTTGCAATGGACCTATTGTCATAATTCGATATCATAACATATGGTTGGAGCACACTCGTGATTAGGGGTGTAACTGGGGTGGGTATTATCCGTTTATCCGTCCCGTTTAATAAGCGGGTACGGATACGGGTACGATTTTTGTACTCATTTTTAAAAAAAAATTGTTTACTCATACCCGTTTTATCCGTTTAATAAATGTGACGGATATGGGTATACCTTTACCCATACTCGTTTACTCATTTACTCGTTTAATTATTTAATTAGTATATAAATTAATATATAATTATATTTAAAATAATAAAAAGTTGGGGTTTTGTTTGATTTTGTTGGCAAACGTGACAATTTCAAGGTTTTTTTGGGGGGAAATTGGAAATTTTGGTGATTTCTCATCGTTTTGCCTTAATTGCTAATATTGAAAACAGTAAATTTAGCATTTTTTGGCTTAATATATTTCATTTGATGATTAGATTCTTCCAAGTTGTATTTTGTTAGCAAAAATTATACCCGCAATAGTCGTTATATCTGCCTCATACTCGTTTATTAAACGGGTATGAGGCAGGTACGTGTACAACAATATTTAAACGGGTATATACTCATATTCGTTTAGTTAGGTGGGTATGGATACGAGTATGAAAATAGCCATCCAGTTTAGACCACTACTCATGATTCTTTTGAATGACTAATTAAGGTAGCTGGTTGTACTAGGCCTTAAGTGACATCAACTTCCCTACACAGACCCGGCATTAACTTCTATACTCATCTGTGAAGAGAATTTCTCATTCTTACAAAATTCTTTCTCATTAATGAAAATATGTAGAGTCTTTTGATCATGGTTTTCACTTTCATGGTAGATGCTTTGCAAATTTGGTCGGTCTGTAGGCTTCCATTGGACCTGGATCCTCTCCAATTTCATGCATCCATATCATCCAATTCAAGATGAGTGGTGGAGAGAAAAAAACCAACAAAAGAAGTAAGCAACCGCATTAATTAAGATGCGTACGGTGATTATAGAATTTAATTGGGAACACTTACAAATTCTCCTATCCAAAGACAACATATGTCAATATAAACTAGGAAAAAATTTCAAAAAAAAATTTTAAAAAAAATTACCAAAATAAACCTCCACTAAAACTATTTCTCAAACTAGACCCGCTGCCACCACTTGATGACACGTGGGGGCGGCGGATTTTGTTTTTTTGTGCATAGAGAACTCGGCATCACCAGTGCCGAGTTCATCTTTTGAGAACTCGGCACTGGTGATGCCGAGTTCAACTTTGGTTTTTTATTGGCAACAGTTGAAATTTTCACTTAGGAGGAGACACTTGGTAGAACTCGGCACTGTTGATGCCGAGTTGTACCAAAGAAAACTAGGCATCACCAGTGCCGAGTTCTATCTGGGAGTATTGCCCGCCACTTTATATTCCACTCGACGGTTGCCAGGAGAGGCGACAGATAGAACTCGACATTGAGGATGCCGAGTTCTATTTGGATTTGTTCTCCTGACACTCAAATCATGTGTGAAATGGGTGGACGGTCAGGTCTACAATAGAACTCGGCATCTATAATACTGAGTTTAATAGGCATAAGTCGAGTTTAATAGGCTGAGGTATGCAAATTTGCGGTCCTAAAAAATACATTACATTCATTCGTCTTACAATTAATCAACTCTTAAAAAGGATTTAAGTCGTACATTCATTCAAGTCATAACAAAATACATTACAAATACATTACAAGTCTTACAATTAATCAACTCTTACATTCATTCGTCTCACATACAAAATCTTTGTTATATAGGTTCCTTGCATCGCTTTCGGTTATGTCATATACCGCCGTATCTCCCACACCTTATCCTTCTTCCAGAGTGTTCGTTCATCTCGTTTCGGATTCGCGTTGATTTAGGCCGACCGGGAGGTCTTTTGGTTTGGGGAGGCTTCATTGTGATGTTGCCTCGATCTGGCCAATACCTCACATCAGGAATTGGGATAAATATCGGTTTGTACGCCTCCCTGTACATTTAAACCTCATAATACGGGGACACCAAATGTGAAGTGTTGACATTTGCATGTCTGCCACTGCAAACTGCTAGTACATGTGAACATGGGACGTGCATTGCAATTATGTATCCACAAGTGCAAGTAATAACTCCTTCTTCAAATTTCACGAGGTATTTTTTCTGGTCATTGGCTTCAACCTAATACATCAGCTGGTGGTACCGAGTTACTGTATGTGTTCTGACCAGATTACCGTTTGCCATCACCACGGTGTGGACTGTCGGTACATATGTTTTATTCCACGACTCAGCGACGTCCCTTCTTTTAACAAAGAATTTGTTCAAGCGGAGAAAGATCATCAAAATCATGGTTGTAATTGGCATACCGCGTGCCCCTCGTAAGACATTGTTGAAGCTTTCTGACATGTTTGTTGTCATACATCCGAAGTGTCGACCTCCGTCGTGACAACAAGTCCATCTTTCCAAATGACCTTGATGTTGAATCCACTCGTATATCGGTTTATGTTCCTCTGCAATAGCCTTCATTAACTCTTCAAATTTCATAAATGAACGAGTTTTACCCGCTTCGTAAAACTTGATTTGTCTCAATCTTTCCTTGCAATTTCGATGTTTAGCAAGATTTGCTTTCATGTGTCGAAGACAAAATCGATGTACTGAACAAGGTATTCTCGCTCTCTACAACAGCAAATGCCAAAGGAAAAATTCCGTTGTTTGCATCCGTGCCCACAACAATTAGCAATAAACCTCTATATTTGCTATAGAGGTGCGTTCCATCCACACTGACAACAGGTCTACAATAATGAAACCCACTAATTGAATGCCCGAACGCCCAAAACACACGCTTAAACATCTCATCGTCTGAATTTACCTGGACAGACTCTATTTCGACAACAGATCCTTCATTGTTCTGACAGAGAACTGTGACGAAACTTCTCAAATCTTTAAAATTGTCTTCTTCGGCACCATATATTCGGTTCAACGCTTTTTGCCTAGCATGTCATGCTTTAGCGTAACCGATTTCAAGTGAGTATTTGGTCTTCACCCTTTACATTATTTCAGCAGGAGTAATTGTGAACTTAGTTCTAACAGATGACATTATCAAGTCGCATACAAAATTAGCACTGCATTGTTTGTTGTCGTTTAGCAATATCGGATTGGAACAAGTGTGCTCGGCGTCGTATGTTTTAACTTGAAAATATCTACAACCTTTTGGAACAAACGCATGTAGACGCCATTTGCAGTTATCTTCATCACGACGAATACAATGAACAGTATACCGTTTCGTTGAAGAAACCACAACTGAATACTGAACAAACTTTTTAATGTGCCACGATTGCAGAGCATGAACCAAATCATCTTTCGTTGGGAAAATTCATTTATCCCAGAAAGAACGACTATCTTCCGTATGCCAATCACTCGTTCTCTTGTAGAGTTCATTGATTTAAGAACTCGAGTTTTTTTTCATTTCCTGTTTCACAACAAAGACAATTCAACCACGACACAATCAACGAAAACACAATTCAACCACGACACACAATCAACGAAAACACAATTCGACCACGACACACAAACAAGTACGATAAAACACAATACAACTACGAGTGGAATATGAAGTTCAACATTTTAACATACATCCAAAAGTACCATATAAAAACAACCAAATAAGTTCACAACTAAATATCTATCCTAAGTGACCTCTCAATCTCTTCTTCCTTTTAGGACGTGTTTGAGCACGCCCTCTCCCCCTACCATGTCCCCTCCTCGTGCTGCATTCTCATTATCCTGAGTCAGACCGCCAGCGTCTTCTTGAGAGTGTGAATCTTCTTCAACGACGCGATCCTGACTCAAATGTAATGTTGGTTTTTCAGCACCAAAACACATAAGCGAAGCCTTCATTTTTTCTTTCAATTTTCCAACCATCGAAGAACCTGTCTTGTGATCTTTGTTCACCTCGTGAATTTGATGGAGTTCTTCGTGGAACTCATAAACTCCGTGCACCTACAGATAATTAAAATTTAATGAAACACTAAACAAATTTTAAAACGTGGTAATTGTTTAAATAAATGTTTAAATCTTACCATCTCTCGCTCTCTACCCGCTCGAGGTCTGTATAAGTTATTATTCGGAGCCAAAGGGTGATGAACTATCCAACGCACGGTAATGTTCCAGTACCATTCCATATACAGTCGTGTGCTCTCTTCAGGAGTGACACCTAGGAGTGGTCGCTCAAACTGTAGATGATCTCTTGTGTGCGACCAATGCTGATTGAATTGGTGATTTTCCGCCAACCAATTAACATCCGACCTTCCCTGAGACGATTTCACTACATGTCTCTCCATCGGCTCTGGAATGTGCTGTTGTAGACCGAACTGTCTCATCACTCGGTCTGGACAATGCATAACCACCTCACCAAAATTTATAAGCCAAGTACGGCTCGTCCAGATCTCTGAACCTTCCGTACATAGTGGTGGTAACTGACTAAGATCCAAATTTGCATAAGGCTCCCAGATCACTTGATCGAATTCCTGCACGTCTAGCTCATTCTGATAAAAATCAAGTGTCGTCGTCTTCGCACTACCCTTGAATGTTCTTGGTCGTCTCCAACGGGACCCTAATGGTGTCCTCTCGTCCTCCGGGTATAGTAATGGTCTGCTCTTCAAAGGTCTCCCAATGTGTAGATGTTCCCAGCACCACAACTGTAGGAACGTAAGAAAACCACACAAATGTTTCATCGGAATCAGTGAGGCTTCGTCTAACATGTGATATAAGTGGGCCAGAGCCGCACTGTACTCCGATGCGACTGCCAAATCTCCGAGCAAAGACATGTACTTCAAGTGAACCATCGTACCACTCTTATCTGCCAAAATACTACATCCCAACTGGAACAGAATGAAGGCTATGGTGTGTCGTGTAACTGCCTCCTCGTCAGCATCAAAAGGCAACTGCTGAAACTGAGCTTGCAACCAACCCAGAGTTACGGAACCCTTACGACCCAAGTCATCGGGGACCTGACCCAATAAATCCATGCACACCTCTGACCAAACGTACTCCTGAGACTCACACACCGGCAAACCATCTACGCGTAAGCCAGTAATCATCGAGATGTCACGCAAGGTGCACGTGATCTCACCATATCGCAGGTGAAATGAATGAGTCTCCAGTCTCCAACGCTCGACCATCGCCCCCAGCAAGGTATGATCCAACTGAACTCGGCCCAACCGAGTGACTGTGTCAAACCCTGCCATATCTAGCAGAAACAACATCCTTTCATCAGTGATCTGCCATTCGTTGAGCTTCGATCCATGATCAACGCATTTTACACCATCAACATCCTTCTGCATAAATTTAGAGAAATGTCAAAATATTGAAACTCACGTGCAAATATTTAACTTCAAAACGTAAAATACTTACAAAATCTTTGAACAAGTCAGACTTGTGGTTGGCCTGCAAAACCAACACTGATCTGTCTACCGGATCCTGTGAAGCGTAACTACCTCTAACTGAACCAGTACTAGAACCACCAAACTCCATCTGTACATAACACGTTAACAAGTGAGATGGTTGTTCTTCATTACTAACTACTTAAAAAGTTGAGAATACTCTAATGTTTTAGAAATTACCTCAATCGAGTGTAGTAGCAAACGGCTGTAAACGTCGAACAATCTCTCCAATAAAACCAACTACAATAAAAAACATTACGAATCATGTCAGAATTTTTTTAAATTTTTTGACATAACCTCTCCTACATTTTTCAAATTGGTAAATTTAAACCTGCACGGTAGAACAAACTAACAATACTACAAAATCCAATTCTAATATACATTCAAACTCACATACATTTAAACTCAAATAAATCACTTTTAAGTTTACATTCATTCAAATTAACATACATTCAAACCTAAATAACAACAAAAAAATCTAATTTTATTCACAATAATCATACTTAAATTCAACTATTTTTAAGATGACTACCGTAGATCTATAATCAACAAAACTAAATTCAATAATCAACTATCAAACAAGAAATAAAACGTTTTGCCTAAAAACCCAAAATCGAATTCGAGTTTGCACCAAAACGGGTTCCTAAATCAACAAAAATACTACAATCATACATAAAACAACAATGTATATCATCCTAATACATAAAAAGGCAAGAAAACGGTGGAAAATAAAAAAAATCGAAGCGTGCTCAAGTTAGAGAGTGTGTTCCACTCACAATTGTCTGTCAAGAAGCAAGGATTTTTATGAAAGCCCGAAGTGTTCTCTCTCGAGTTGTGAGAGGAAGAAATCAAGCCACGATGAAGTGGTGGCAAGTACGGGTCGATCCACGGGGAGGTGAGTAGCATCTGGTTTGTCCAAAATCAAGTGGCAAAAAAGGGGAAGATGTTTGATTATGCTAAGGTAAACTACACTAAACTAGTAAGTAAGAAATACGAAAGAAAACAATGAAAGATTGGAAATCAGGAAGAGAAAACCCTAAGGGGTAGAGTGTGTGCACATATGAAGTGAAATAAGTGATGAATGACGCATATAAGCATGTATGTATGTGTGTCGTGTGTGTGTGTGTGTTTTCATGAATAGGAAGTGTCTAGACATGTGGCAAAACCTATCAATCCATTCACACAACGTATCGACAATTACTACTTGATTATCATAAGATTAGGCTCAACATGAGAAGTGTCTAAAAATATGGCAAGACTCATCAAAAACCATAAACTCATGTGAAGAACAAATCTCGAATAGAAATAAACACATAACCCATATCCAGGCGAAACCATGTCAGATTCTGAGAAAAATGGACTGCCAATTGGAGGTCATGTTTTCCTGTATCTGACCCATTTTCGGATATCTTCTTTAGTTCTTCACAAGAGGTGCACTCGGATCGGTTATTAGAGTTTAGGACCGGATCTAATTGCCAAAATACTCCTCATGATGGTGTGGAGTTTCTTGATTTGCTTATTGGTCCTTTTGGTTTACATCTGAGTCATTCCCTTTTGCGTATCAGTCCATATGTCTCACAATTCAGTCATTTTTCTTGCTTTCAGGTCATTTTTGTGTCTCTTCCTCTCACTTGTTTTAATTCTGAAACTTAAACATAAAACTCGTTACGTGGCATTGCTTAGGTTAAAAATAGAGGATATAAAACACAAATATATGCATGTCATCAAATACCCCACACTTAACTTTTGCTTGTCCCAACAAAACAAAGAAAGAGAAAAATGAAAGAAAGGAAAAATCATTCGTAAAACAGGGAAATCCTAACTCACTTTCGTAGGAATCACGGTTGCACTTAGCATGTGTAACAAGCCGTTAAACCCCCTTGTCGCTAAGGAGGAGGAGTGTTGTCTCCTGATGGTTTCAGCGGATATACCCACAAAATCCGAACATAGATGCATTATTCAACCTAGCAACATGACTCAGTGGACTCATTTTCGTCGATCATTGGACACGGTAATTCTACGGACCGACTTTATATATGTAATCAGTCCACACACCTAGCCTAGGGAACCATTCGTGAAAGTTAATTAAGGACTTAAGTGAAAGACATGGGTGACCTTACCTTCTTAAAGTGATACATCATGTAAAGTATATTAAGGTTCTTATTTGTCTCCTTTTTTCTTCTTTTTTTCTTTTCATCATTCAATTTTTTTCTTTTTGGGGTATTATGAATTACACTAGTTGGTATTTGATTCTTCCAGGGATGGGTTTCGTGCATCATTGCCTGTGAGGACTTACATTTTCACGTACACCTTCCCCCAAATCTCCACATAAGGTGATCCCTACCACCCGTGTAACAGTAGTTCGGTCGGTGCATCTTAAGTCAGATGAATCGAAAGCACCAAGCACTAAGTCATCTTGGACCTAATTTCCCAAATGATAGGAGCCGTGCGTGAAGAGAGAACACCACTTATGTATTTATTATCTACATGGGAACCAAACCCCTACACTTAAAGTTTCACAACAAGATTTTAAGGGTTCCTGACTACGACAAACGTCATTATACTAATAGACATGAATTATTCGAGTTACTAGGTTTAGGGTTAACTTCTTTATTTGTTTGAGTACTGAAACCATATGATTACACGCCCCCCGAGGGAAGACCGAGGTGCATACTTACGACTAGATAAGACTTAAAGTCGATTTACTAGATATCCTGATGCATCACGTTCAAGTCATTTTTGGGAGCTTCTCTTTTGATTGTCTCTCAACGTTTTTGCACATGCTAAACACACACAAAACCCACAAAATATTTTTTTTCGTAAACACATGAAGATTTTGAAAGAAATGTGAAATTTTAAAACACTGGGCAAGCAAAACAAGACAAGTCACCCGATGATCATGACAGACAGATATATCGATATTAAATGCAGTACACTAACATGACTCTAACAATGCACACAAAAGAATACTCGATTATGTACACAGGTAAAACACCCCCCACACTTACTTCATGCATTGTCCTCAATTAATGTGAGTATGATAATACATGGATTTTTGCATGAAAAAGAAAAGATCTCATCAACGTGAATGACAAAGGGAAGTTCATGATTATGTGGATGGACATATACCCAAATTCCCAAAAACTTGTGAGATATCTAAGAAGGGAGACATATACGTCAAACAAATGTGGCCCAAATACTCAAGGGTTGGGGCCACAACAACCAATGTTCAATGAAACCGCACATGCACGATCTCTCATTTGAGATGGTAAAATGAATAAAAATTAAATTTGAATTCGACACTAGTGGTGTCGAGTTCATCTTAAAGAGATCTCGACACTAGTGGTGTGAGTTCAATTTGGTAGAAGTTGTTGCAAGTGTCTATGTATAGAACTCGACGTTGGCAACGTCGAGTTCTACAAAATATTTTCTATAGAGACACCGAGTTCTGTACACTAAAAAACAAGATCCGCCATCGTCATGTGTTACCAGTGGGTCTAGTGTGGATTTTTTTTAAAGGAGGTTTATTTTGGAAAAAAATTAAAAATGAATTATTTTCAAAAAAAAATTATAATTTCTAACATAAATATTAAAGAAAAAATAACAAAACGATTGGACTAGTAGTAATATATTAATATACTCAAAACACCAAGTAAACCCAACTCACAAGCTGTCAACCCATCGACCTGAATTCTCCCCAAGTTGGATCACCTGAAACCCGCATAAATCGTTTATCTTGAAAAGCAGGAAACGCTGCAACCAAACTCCCTCAAATCGGCTTCTCCTCTCTCCTTTCCTCTCCGGCATTATCGGAAAATGGGTTCTCGATGGTCTCCTTACGACAACAACGGCGGGTACTGTAACCAACTTCTCCCCCAAACCCAAACCCTAACCCTAACCCTAACCCTAACCCTAACTTCTCTTTTTCAGGACGTGCGTTGCGATCGCCGGGACGGACTACTGCGTCGTGGCCGCCGACACCCGCATGTCCACTGGATACAGCATACTCACCCGGGACTACTCCAAGATCTCCAAGCTGTGAGCTTTTGCGTCCCTGATCCGGTTTGGTAGCTCTCCCGACGGGAAAATTGGGATTTTGTTGGGGTTTTTTTTTTTGGAATTTGAGGGGTTTCTTTTTTGGGTTGGTGGAGTGGTGTTTTATGGATTTTGAGTTTAGGTGTTTGATTTGTGAGTGTTGGTTGTGGTAATATTGGGGTTAGGGCTGTCAACTCTCGCTCGAGCCCGAAAGTCGAAACTCGACTCGTGCTTGGCTCCAAAAAAGCTCAACTCGGGTTTAGCTTGAAAAAAATAAAAAAATTTGGTCGATTAATGAGTCGGCTCCGATTCTAAAAAAACTGAGGCTGAGAATTAATATTAATTGTTTTGTATTTGGTAATAATATAGATTGTTAATTGAGGTTCGAAATTTTAGCACGACACAAACTCGTTTACACCCCTAGTTGGGGTCAGACCGAAAATTTTGAGCTTTGGCTGATTTGGTTAGGCGTTGCTCCATAAGCTGGATATTTTTGCATTCAAACTTCTTTAAGCTTGGTTGTGTTTTTAAATTTTCGTTGTGGTATTGGTGATGTTGGATCACGTTGCAAATTACGAGTTTTGGCTGATTTATTTGTAGGATGTTATAGAACTCTGTTAATGCACGGTTTGGACACAAATTCGAGTGTTTGCTGTATTTAATATATGCTTGTGGTTGTGGAACTGATGGTCTTGTGGTTTTTGCAGAGCTGAAAAGTGTGTTTTAGCTTCTTCGGGTTTCCAGGCTGATGTCAAGGCGCTGCAGAAGAACTTATCTGCCAAGCATTTGGTATGTTTGTTCTTTGTGATTTATATACATGGTCGTATAACTTCTTTATTTAGCATGAACGTTGGTCGTAGCAACAATAACAGTAAGAACAAAAAAATCTAATTGTAAACTAGTTCGGGAGTATTGATTTTAGCAACAATATAAAATTATTATCTATTTTAGCTAAGATGACCTTAGTATAAAGTATATGTGTTCATATCCAAATGTCTTATTGAGACATTGAAACGATATTGGCATCATAGCCATTGAAGCATTGAAAATATATTGAACTAACATTGGTTGATGAGGATGTTGGGTTGCATTCTTGAATTCATTTTTTTTCTCATTTGCTTTCCTGAATTCATAATGGCATCCCAGCTTTGTTTTGTACCCATGATACCATCGACATCTCAAATTCTTTAGCACACGTGATCGATAGTTCTCTCCTCTCTGCAATAAAATAGCTATGTTGTGTAAAACTGTAAATACAATATACAAATATTATAAGATACACAATGCAAATTGGAGTTTCGAGAATGGAAGGATTGCAACACTATATAGGACCATGAAATCAGATAAGATAGGTGTGATCATTTGGTTTCATGTTGGTGAATATTGGTGGAATACACATAGACTTTGATAGTTATGTCCTTATGGGTGGTCTCTGTTTATATGAAGTGGTTGGTGGTGAACGACAGTTCCGTCGTTGTATTGGATGGCAACCATTGCTGAAACTCAAGTTTTCTCTCATGATTTTGTGAAAGACAACATTTCGGATAGAGGCCTGCACCAGCAATTGAAGATTCCATCCACTGACACCCACATTTGTGGTGTTTCACTCCTCAAACTCGCAACTCTTTACACTTTTTCCATGATGGTGAAAGAAATCAACAGTTGATGCCGATGTTCCATTCTCCATGGTGGTGGACGTTAACATGTTATATAAACCAAGTCATGAACACTAATTTGTGAACTCATGAGTATAATTAATAATGGTTCATACGAAATAGGAGAGGAATACTTTTCTTTTAAGGAGGTAAACAAATTGACGAGAGGAAATATAATTACTAATTGTCCATACTCAGTGACAAACACTTTTCTCGTAAGGAGGTCGAATTAGTTTTCTCTAGTTTCTGGATCCTAAATAGATAATTTGGATGAAAATGTGCATATATTCCTGATTCTGATCTTTACGATGCTGTCATATAGTAATGAAAAGAACCTGACACTGTGTTTAAGTACAGTAAACTCCCAATATTGTCCTGACACTTCTAGTAATAGATGGAAAGGTTATCTGAATTTCTCATGTAATTTGGCACACACTTGCTTTCATCTTATACTTGTAGTGATGTAAGAATAAGCTTGTGCAAGTAGTTTGGAGACAAGTTCTGTCATGGCTTGCAACTAGAATTTTGCACTGTGGCACATGTTCCATTGCAAAAACATAATAAGCCTAATAGGAAACATTTCTGACGATATGAAATGATAGTGCCTCTACCATACTCTTTCTAGTTTGATTTTGTTTCAGCCTAGCATAAAGGTACTGGCGCCATAGAGTCCCATCTTATGACGTTTTCTAACCTTGTATTGTTTTTTTGTTTGCTTTTAATAAGTTGACATCATAGGGACTCTGTGTTGATTGGGTAGGAGGTTAAAAAATGGTTTTCTGTCCACTTTTGGTCTCTGGACTTTTAGAAATCTGAGATTTTATTAGCTTGAAGCTGTTTTTGGATTCACGTCTTTTAAATGGTGTTTAGAGGTGGTAATGTGCAAAATATGTGAGTGATGACCATTATACAGCTATATGACACAAATCATGTAGTGCACCATAATAATGCCATTGTAATAGGAATGTTGTACAGTATGTGGCAGCAATTGTCATATTTCTGAACTATAGAAATTACCTGACTGGGACAATCCTTGTTGCATGTACCGCTCTTGGAATACTGCATGTATTGCACACCTTATCACTTGTTTCAAGTTCTACTTTTATGCTTTTCTTTTTCTTGTCCAATGTCTAGGGTGGATTTACGATGTGTTTTTGGAGGGTTAAATTGGTTGTGGTGCATTGGTGGCATTTCCTTTATTTTTTTATCCTCTAGTGGAATGTTAATACTAGCAGTTTTCCCAATAGACCAAAATATGAATGTATATTGCATTTCTTGGTGTGGGAATGTGAGCATTCTTGTTATTTGGCTGCAGATCTATCAGCACCAACACAACAAGGAAATGAGCTGCCCTGCTATGGGCCAACTTCTGTCAAACACACTATACTACAAACGCTTCTTCCCTTACTATGCCTTCAACGTGTTAGGAGGCCTCGACAATGAAGGTGGGGCGTTCTACTAATTGAATCACCAAAATGATTTTTCCATTGGTTGACAGGATTCTTTGATCTCCATTTCAGGTAAGGGATGTGTTTATACGTATGATGCTGTGGGCTCTTATGAGAGAGTTGGATACAGCACCCAAGGTAGTGGCTCAAGTCTAATCATGCCAGTTTTGGACAACCAGCTGAAATCACCTAGCCCTCTTCTACTGCCTGCTAAGGTAATAACCTTATTAATTGTACAGTCCAGATGATTATTTACCACTTTTTTTGATTCATGCCTAAAGTTGATGGGCTGTGGTTGTGTAGGATGCTGTGACTCCTCTAACTGAAATTGAAGCAGTCGATTTGGTTAAAGATGTTTTTGCGTCAGCAACTGAAAGAGATATCTACACCGTAAGTCTTTACTCCTGATTGGTTTGCTTTTGGATGTAAAACGTAGACGTAAGCTATGTAGCATGAAATTCTTTTTAATCACTACCATGTTTTCTGCAGGGAGACAAAGTAGAAATAGTCGTCATAAATGCCTCGGGTATTCGGAGGGAGTACATCGATATGAGAAAAGATTGATTTTTTATAACCTGTTGACGGTATATTTCAAAGTTTCTTGTTTGACAGGTTATTTTATCACGATGGAAATTCTTTTGCCTGTTTGAACCTCATCGTTGAGGTTTTCGTCAGTCTGTCTCATGCGTACCATTTTAGATATATAAAAAACTATTGACTCTCCTCCCCCCACTCTTGAAACGGTATATTTTAGTTTATCAGTACCATAAATTGTTTGTTAGGCAAAACATCTTAGTAGTTTTTTTATTTTTCTAGTAAGTTTGGAGCAATGAGGATTCTGAATGTCTCCCAACATATGACTCATTCTGCGTATCAGATGTTGGTTCGAAATTTGATGGCTAGAAAATCATTGAAATGATTTTGACATCCAAATAAATTATAAATATCATATCATCGAAATTAAACCAGTAAATGTAGTTCACATATTTGTTTGTGCTATCGACACTCGACAGATTAGCATCCAATGTGACAAAGCATCTGATGTTTTACTTCCTTGCTTGTCTTGTACTTATATCTATTCGAAAAATCTGATATTCATGTTCTTGAACTTTGGACTCTCATTTTATATTGTTGGGATTATATTTCCAATCTGGTATGCACTAGGCTGAGCCTGTAAATCTATAATTGTGGTGGATTTGGATTACAAAGTGTGGGAGATTAATATGACAATGGGCAAGTGTATAATTGCGTGGTTTTAGAGCTTTATATGATCTCATATGTGGTCAAGTTCTCTGAGAGGCCAATACACATATAGGGCATAATGATGTTGAGAGGTTAGTGGCGAGCACTAGATGATGAGGTATACCAAAGTACCATACTCCAGTGTAATCCATGTTCTTCATTGCAGACTGTTGACGGGCTTACGTGGTAGGTAGGGTTCGGTAGTCCAAGCTCTAAGAACAAAATATTCTGACCTACATTCATGCTATAAAAAAACATAAATATTGCGACCTACATTCATGTTTGAGTTTGATATAAGGCTCTTACAATCTTTTCGGATCCATTGTTGCCACCAATTTTGATACGTAGTGTGCCTAGAATATGAATTTTTGGCCAATGGCAAATCTTACTGAATGATATTAGAAGCTAGTAGAATAAATCATATATTTTATGGAATAGTAGGGAGCACAGGTTGAGCTAGTTCAAATGACTACCTAAGAGTATCCTTTTCCTGCTAAATTCAAAGGTAAGAATTCCAACAAATTGGACAGTTTAGATTACTAATTGATTTAACTCCAGTTGGTCAATTGCAACTGATCTGACAACTTATGTCGGGTTGAAGGCACATGGGGGTATCTGCATGCACCAACACCAAAACAGCGAAGTCAGATTTCTCAGAACTGCAAAAGCAAAAGGAGAACCAAACAACGTCCACTTCCATTAGGAAAGGTGCCATGTTTTACTCGATTAGCTCTTGTCACTAAGTTGGTCACATCTTCGGAAGTATAACTAACCTTGAGATTCAACCTAACATTATTTTAGACCCCTTCAGTCTGGATGTTAGCGCTGTTGTTTTGCGGCTTATAGACTGCTTTTGATGATATATTTTAAGGTTAATTACAGTTTGCTCTTCTGAATTATGTCTTGGTATCATTTTGTCCCCCTGAAGTTTCAAAGTTAACAGTTACCTCCCCTAAACTTTAATTTTGTAACACTTTGCTCCATTGAACTTCAAAAACTCATTATTTATAACACATTCGACATTTTTTTCCTAATTTTTTTATTGTATCCCTAATACGCTCCTAAACCTATATTTACGTGAAAGTTTGGATCGAAACGGAGGTCGGATATGGTTGAAATTTGGGTCGGATTGAGTGTCAATCTTGTATAGAGTTTGGTGAACACTTGAAGGCGAATCGGCGAACGATTCGATGAGCAACAGAACTCCGGATCTTCTGAAAGGTTTTAGAGAACCTTTTGGTATGATCCTCTATCCTTTGTTTATTTTAATATGTGTAGGAATGCATGATATTAGAATAAACAAATACATGTACGTAAAATCAATGAAAATATGAAATCGATCTTGTATGTTTGTATTAAAAAAATTAAAATACATACATATATAAGACACGAAATCCTACACTGCAACCGTTGGAGGACGTATTGGTCAGTGTAATCTACACTGTCGGACGACAGAAGTTTCGTCGGTGTTCGACGATATGACGAAAGCAAGTGAAAAAAAAATTGGCGGGAATTGTAACGCCAAAGTACCACCGACGGTATATATCTGTCGATCTATCCGTCGGAGTATATATGCACTGACACATTTAACACCGACGAAATGTGATATGCATCGACAGATACGTATCGTCGGTGAATCCCCGTATTGTTGTAGTGTTTTGTTTAATATTTATGTTATGAATTATTCAAAATTTTACCTAAATTTTTAGTCACATGTATATAATTTATAATTAATGTATGTATATTATTAATATTATTTAATTATTAAATAGCAACCCGAATATGCACCCGTATTTGAAAGATGCAGTGTCTTGCCGCATCCTGTATTTCTGAACCTTGATCATTACAACCTAGTGTGGAAACCTTAAGAGAAACCGCACCTTCAGCTACCATACTATTTTGGAATTCGATAGTGTAAAATTTGCCTTAGGTAACATTTAGTCAAGAACAATGGTAAGATTGTATGACTTTTGAGAATCGAGTTATGGTTCACGATCAAATTCTATAATTAATCTAATATGTGCTTATTAAAAAAATATCATTATAATTTAAAATGGTCCAAACTCCATAAGATCCCTGTTTGGAGCTGGCTTTTGTTTGAATGTCTCACCAAATGACTGTGGCTATGACAATTTGTGCTACCTCGTATAGGATCCGGCTCCAAAAAAAGGGCAAATAGATGTTTCAATGATTTATTTTTAAAATTCAGAAATAAAGTGTTACACAATAAATATTCAGAAGATGTAATTATTACATTTTAAAGTTCAAAATGGAAAGTGAAATTAATATATAGTTCAGGAGAGCAAACTGTAGTTAACCCATATACTTAGCTGCATATATTGAAATGACTCTACTAAAGTGTAGGCAAAATAGCTTTAACATTTTTTTTGATAAGCTAAATTTGATGGGAGTTGGGTTTTTTTTGTCAAATGTGATTTGAATGTTTCGTATGGATGTTTCGAATTTTTAGGGAAAAAATGTTTTTTGCTATGAAAATAACAAAGTTATTAGTTATTTTGGGCTCTGATGGAAATCGACATTGCTTGTGAGTTGTAACTGTTGTCCTTTTACTTCAAGCTGATTTCATGGTTTGTTCCAAACTTTTGACGTAACATTTTGCTTGATTTGTTGCTGAAATTCCACACAAGTGATTGTCAAGAAATTATGCTTCTAAGTAGGAAAAAAAATGTGAGAAAAACTCGAGTTCCGTGGAATTCTTTAAAGAATTAAGGTGGATAGATTGAATTCGAATCATGGCACAAACTTCTTTTTAAGCAAAACTTGAAACAAGTTATGGAAGGGATTAAGGAAATTTTTCAAGATGAGTTTGTTTAATGTTTTAGTGAGCGAGGTTTTTTTCTCTCTCAAATTTTAACTAAGAGCGGTCACATCATATGATTATGAAGTGACGGTTACATGCTTATGGTCACCACTCTTCCACATCTTATATATTAGGCTTTAGAGCACATCTTTATCACATCTGGATGTGAAATGTCTGGACTTTAAAGTAACGTGGTTTCGAGATAGACGGGTTATGCATGCCATTTGTACCTTAGGAGTTAGGACTGATGAAATGAAGGGTTGAGATAGAAAATCTTATTGGCAAAATAGAGTTGTCATGCAAGCTATAAAACACACTTATGTTTTTCAAAACTAATTATCAATCAATCTTATATATATTCACAAAAAATAAAGAGATGCGATTCTCTAAATAATTCAGTGAGGAATAATTCTAGTAATTACTATCATTTGCCATTAATTTTCATCACTACAAGCATTCCCAAACTTGGGTCTTAATCATAGAGATAAGATCAAGTGGTTTTTTTGTCACTATCAAAACTTACATCTCATGTAAGATGTGTTCTAAGTATTTTTTTAATAATCCACTGTCCACTAACATATACCTTTGCTTACAAGCTCATTTTCTCATAACAAGAAAAATCAACCAAATTGAAATGGACTTCCCAACCCATTCCCTTAATTAACATTTTCCAAAAAAACCCAACTTGGATGACCCACCATGCACGAGGGACAAGTGGGGTCCACGTTAAAAACCCACAAAATAAAGGGACCTATGCCTTCCTACATAGATTCTCATATCTTTGATTTGATTCCTAGATTTCAAACCTTTCTTTTATTTCTTTTGTCTGATTCCAATTATTGATGCATTATATATGAGAAGAAGATCGGTATAGAATCATCCCATTGGTTTTTTAATTCTTTTTATGAACCTAAGAACAAAAATCAACACATCTATAATGGATTATTCAATTAATAAATAAAAGGGAAAAACTCATCTTTCTCTGTTATAGTGTAAGCAAAAGAGAAATAAAAGTGATCTGCAGTAGGCATCTCTGTTCTGAAATGCGACCGCGATGCTGGGGAGAGGCGCATCGCATCTTGACCCGCATATGTAGGTTGATGCGATCGCATTTCAGAACACTCACTCTTGGGGGGTTTAAAAAAAATTATTCTGATTTGTTTAATATTAACTTATTGATCTTAGAAGTTATTCAAAAATTTACATAAATTTTTAATTACATGTATATAATTTCTAATTAATATATTTATATCATATTATTTAATTATTAAATCACAAATCACATATGTCTGTATGTGTTGGATGCGGTGTCTCGCTGCATCACATCCGCATCCCGTATTTCTGAACATTTGTCAGTATTGATTTTTGATTATTTGTTATTTGTGATTTCATGATGTATAAATATACATAGTTGATTATATAATATTTTACCACTGAGATTCAATTTCTTGGTAGATTATTGGGTTTTATATGCATGGTTGATTCGGAATGTTTTTCACTTAAAGATTACTCTGGCAGTAAATTGTAAGATTATTTCCATACCTTAACCACTTCAAATCATCTCAGCAACGTTGGCATTAGGCAAATACAAAACGGCTAAAGCAGAGTTTTCAAAATCAAATTCTACTTTTCTCTTTGATCGAGGAAGTTGTTGATCCAATAATATTCTAACTCTCAAACACCAAGTCATGGGCCCTAAGCAAGGTTTTCAGAACTGAACCGGTCATCGAACCGATAAAGGTTCGGTTTTGGTTCAATGTGGTTGAACCACGGTCCAACCACGGTCGGACCGTTGATGACGTCAGCATGACATCAGGATTTTTGAGACCCGAAGTTGGACCGGACCGAATAAATATTAACGGTCGGACCGGTGGTCGGACCGGTTTGAACCGATTTTTGTAAAATTATTTAATATATATACACACCAAACGTTAAATATAATTCATGATATCAAACACAATTTGCTTAACTCAGTAAATTTGCTACCTTTACTTAACGGAACAAATTTGCTTGAATACGAATTAGAGAAAATATTATTTGGATTAAAAATCTAAAATCAAAATCAATCTTCAATATTATCCATGACATCATACTTACGAATGGATTTGGTGAGGGAGAGAAGGGTTTGTGGGTGGTGGATTTTTGTTTGTAAGAATAGAAAAAAAAATCATTATATTTTCTGATTTTAAAAATTAGGAAAATTTGAAATATTTTTATTTCCGGTCCGACCAACCGGTCCAACCAAACGGTCGGACCGGGTTCAATACGGTTCAGAACGGTTCGACTAGATGCTCGGTTTTTTAGTTGAACCGGCCGCTGAACCATCGGTTCCCGGTTCAACCGGGTCGAACCGTCCGGTCCGGTCCGGTTTTTAAAACTTGGCCCTAACAACATTAGAAAGAGAACACATGAAGACAAAGTGGGACAAAAAGAAGAGTGCATAAAGCTAAAGCCTTGACGGTGAGAAAACCCATGTAGAATAGAACTCACCAAATTTTGAAAGGTCGTGAAACAAGAAAGGAAGTAGTAGACCAAGATATGATCCCAAGCATATAACTAATATTGATAGCTTTATTTATTTGGAAGGTAATATTAAGAGTACATTAGATGTAAGTTAAGTGCACTAGTGAGCTTTAAAGTGAGGAAATTAACGTGTAAAATGCATGATTTCATAATAATAATACTCTAGCAAAACATTAAATAACTTTTTGGATAAGAAAAGTCTAAACCAAGTTTGTTAACTTGCTTATTGTACCTTTATGTTGCAAATCAGAATAAGATTCCTTTTTGTGTTACAATTGGCACCACTAAAATGAAAAAAATGATAAATGTAATTTTCCTTAATATCTGGTTTAAGGTGGAGATGTTTACATTTTTTTCTTTCTTTCTTCACAAGGATTCTGCAATGAGCCTTGAGCTCAAATTAACACAATTGAGTTCCTTCATGTTTCTCCTGAACCGTTTGTCATATGATAATTTTTACCGTTGAAGTTGAAATACCAAATAAGTTGTACAGACAGAGCAAAAATCAAATAATTAATTTCATAATCCTATACAGAAAAACGTGATTTTGATGAAAATAACTACATGTTAAGTTAAAATGCACGTCCATTCGAACACCTAATACAATATTACGACAATATTATAATTCCTTAAATCACATTACTGTTCACAAAGTTTTTTTATTTTTACGTACCGTACGTTTCACCAACAAGGCAACAACAAACTTGACCACATCTTCTCACTTATATCGTAATGCGTACGTCGAATAGTTATTGTTCTGATTAAGTTATTTAATAGTTAATAAACATACGATACAAGGTTGCAGTTGTTGGAACGTGCTGTCACTTCGGTCGGGTCCAGAAACCAAAACTCTCCTTCAAATTCCCACAACCACATGCACAAGATCCAACAACATTCCCACATCCCACTTTATATTTCTTGTTGGTGTTGAATTGTTGATATGGGAAGTAGAGGTAAGATGAATGGTAATTACAATAATAGATGGAGAGTTCAACCCCTCACTCCTCTCATCGAGGGCCCGGACCCTGAGGCCAAGGTGGTGGAGGACGGCGGCGAGAGAGAGAGCTCGTGGGAGACCATCCGGTCGTGGTTTCGTTCAAGACGCTCAACCGATGTCCATTCTCTAGACTCCTTCAATGAGAAGAGGATGGACTTGAAGCTCACTCTTGGCGTTCTTGGATGCCCTCTAGCTCCCATTTCGCAATCCGAGGAAGTTACTTACGGTTTTCCGTTACAAAATGCTCCTATCGTGAGTTGTTTTATTTCTTTTCTTTCAGTAATACCATTTTGTTGTAACATTTTTTTCAATATTTTTTTCGATATTTTAGATATTTAGATTCGAAGTTTTCTGTCTTCATTTGTATTTTTCCTTTCTGCAACATCATTCTGCTACATTTCAACACCCACTTGTCGCGTAGGCCACATCATCGGCAAACTATATCATACAACAATACTTGGCGGCCACAGGGTGCTCAAAGCCCCAAAACCGTGCGAAAAACGCATACATCGCAGGCACCTTGAGAATGTTGTACAATGGGACAGAGACAACCACAAGCAAGACGGATCACAAGGGGGGCAGCGGCGTCGGCGAGAGCGGTTGCTTCTTGTTGTGGCAAATGAGTCCAGGGATGTGGTCTATGGAGTTGGTGGTTGGTGGATGTAAGATTGTTGCTGGTAGCAATGGGAAGATAGTTTGGAGACACATACCTTGGCTTGGAACTCATGCTGCCAAAGGACCCCAACGCCCACTTAGGCGAATCATTCAGGTACACTTCTAACATTCATATCTCTAGATCCGTCGGGCCAAGCGATAGATCTTTAAATTTGGAATAGTCAAGATAACATGTTAAAAATATTAGTTGATCAGGGTATTTTAGGATTAAGTTAGAATAAAGTTGGAAAAGCTTTAAAAAGAAAGACATTCATACAATTTATGCTGTAAGTTTTGATTTTATGATTTAGTTAGAATAAGGTACAGATAACATAAGAAAACAATATCTTTTGAATTTGATGACATAATGTAATATGAAGATGACTTTTGCCCTGCATTGTCATCCTTTGTAGCATCGTGCTTAACACTAAACAAATCATCAAATTCTTGATATTTTGACCTAGAGATATATCTTAAACAGTACACGTGGCCTTGAGTTTTCATACAATTATGATCACAAAAAATGAAGGGATTTACAAAACAAAATATGCTCTAAGGTTCATTCTACAATTTATTTATATATCTATATAATTAAATGCGTGTGTATATGTTACAATGAAAAAAAAAAGATTAACGAACCTCCCAACAGAAAGATATGCTCACATTACAAGCACCTTCTTAGATGAACCACTGTCTTAAATGAATATGTAACATAGCATGTTATTTTTTAGGATAGTTTAGTCTCTCAACTATGAATGTTAATAAGTTTCAACCACCACAAGACCCTTCAATGGACAAATAAATGAATTGGAACGAAATGGAGTTGATTCATTTGCAAGATCTCGTCTTAAGATAGTCAAGATCGGAATCGAATCCTAACAGTTTCATTCTAATATTTGTAAATATGAACTGTGCCCGTGTTTCCTTCCTTGGTTGGACTAACCATTTTCCTTCTCTTTGGTCAATCACAGGGACTAGATCCTAGAACCACAGCCAACATGTTCACCAAAGCCCAATGCCTTGGCGAGAAGCGCATTGGCGGCATCGATTGTTTCGTCCTCAAGTCCTCCGCCGACCCTACGAGCATCGCCCAGAGAAGCGATGGTCCGGCCGAGGTCATCCGCCATGTCATTCATGGCTACTTCAGTCAAAGAAGCGGCCTACTAATGCACATTGAGGATTCCCACCTTACCCGGGTCCAGTCCTCGGTAGCTGAAACAGCGTACTGGGAGACCACGATTCGTAGCACGATCGGAGACTACAGGGACGTTGACGGAGTGCTGGTGGCCCACCAGGGGCGGTCGGTGGCGACTGTGCTCCGGTTCGGGGAGATAGGGAGGGATAACAATGTGACTAGGATGGAGGAGGAATGGGAGATCGACGACGTCGTTTTCGACGTGCGGGGGCTGTCTTTGGATTACTTCATCCCTCCGGCTGAGGTCTTGAGTGCTGTGGATGGGTTGTGATTTATTTAATTATAATTTGGATGTTGTATGATGGGATTGTACCTCGTCTGGATATTAAAACACCTTGTAAAAATTGATGAGCTAGGGAGAGGAACGAGTATTAGTACACTATTCTCTTGAAGCATACTAAGCATAATAAGAGAGCTTATTAACACCCTAGAAAATATAACATTTTCTAAACATAAGATTGTGAGAATCAAATGTCCTAACTAACATGGTACCCACAGCTGGAGATGAAAGTGGTCCATATAATATTTGTTACAGTCCATGGATTCAAATTAGTTTAGTATGATATAATTGCTTGACATAGAATTCATTTTGAGTATGGTAACAAAAGTGGTAAAAGTAACACTGAGTATATATAACAATATATGGTTCGTCTTCGTATTTAACTTCTCCATTTACAGTTTTTTAACAAGCTACGAGGTAAGAAGATAACATTCGATTTTTATTTGTATTCAATTGTTATCAAAATCCGTTTAACTACAAATATAACTATGAAATAAAAACAAAAAAATCGTATCTGTACTTGGGTTTTTATTACGCAAGTGTTGTAAAATTATATAAATGTTGATATCCATAGAATTATATTAATTGTCGATATTTTGAGTGGAAATAATTCAACATTTAAGCAATTCAACCGAAAGTATTTTTCATAGTATTAACATTTGTGGAACCACATCAAAAGCAGTTTTGGAGTTTGATGCATAATAGAATAAAGAGAAGCATTTGGACAAGTAAGACAGTAATGTAATCAACTCCAAAGCATTTGACGCATGAGATAAAGGGAAGCATTTGCTGGAGATAAGAAAGAAGGACCAGAAGACTTTTTTTGCGATTCTTCAAGTCGTCAAGGAGTTGGTATTCCAAAAAAATAGACAACAAAAACAGGAAAAACGACATGGTATATTTTGCAAAAGTCCTACAAATGT
This sequence comes from Triglochin maritima, assembly GCA_963682175.1. Classification (NCBI taxonomy): domain Eukaryota; kingdom Viridiplantae; phylum Streptophyta; class Magnoliopsida; order Alismatales; family Juncaginaceae; genus Triglochin; species Triglochin maritima. The sequence continues at coordinate 34,503,823 of OY821772.1, forward strand.
AATGAAACAGGTGCTACCCGGAGACACTGCTGAGTCGATTTGAACATAATGAACCCAAAATCGCTCTCGGTTCACTATTCCGAATATGTTGACATACCAACCAAAACTTTATTTACCAAGCCAATTTTGACTTTGCTGTTTTCTTACCTACGAAACTCTAATTATTTTTAATAATAGTAAAAATGCATATATTATTTCTAACAACCTTCCTAAAACTGATTCCGGTGTCACACCAAACAATAATCATTTTCTCAAACACATCTGCTGTTGTTGTTTACCTTGAATATGTATTCGTGCAGGAAAATAGACATTCGATCGACCGGATGTGTGTTCTGATTAGTCCAGCAAAAGTGTCTGTCCATTTTCGGTCGACCGGGCACACACGAGGAGCTGGGCAAAAGTGCATGTCTGTTTTCGGTCGACCGAACACATATGAGGAGCTGGAAGAAAAGTGTCTGTTGGTTTTCGGTCGACCGGAACTTAAGTAATTCGGTCGACCGAGTATGCACTCGAGCAAACAGGAAAGTGCCTGTCCATTTTCGGTCGACTGCGGCTCCAGTTTCGGTCGACCGATGAAGCCTGTTTTTGAAGACCGGTCGACCGACGCACCCGTTCGGTCTACCGTTTGACCCAGTTTCTGCCCACGTTTTGCACATTTCTCCACGCGATTTTGGTGCAACTTATACTTGTTTTGGCCTACTATATAAAGGCAATTTCGTTCAATTTGTAATAAGAGAACAATTAGATTGTTTGTGATTGTCCACTTTGCATTCTTGAGAGAAAAGAGAGAGAGCATCCTTGTGATTCGGTGGGAGAATTTGAGTCAGGTATTTCGTCGGTTCGTTCGTGTCTCCTGTAAGTCTCTCTTTGTAATACGTTTCTCTATAGTGGATTTGGAGTTGTGTCGTCCGTGGTTTTTCCCGCATTGAGTTTCCACGTTAAATCTTGCGTGTTTTGTGTGGTTTGGATTTTGAATTTGCATTTTGTTCTCAAGTTTAGTCAATTGGATTTGCTATTTCTATTCCGCTGCGTATTTGGAATTGATTTTATCCCCTAACATACGATTTCGTCGAAGTATCTACAACTTGATTTTCAGACGTAGAAATCAAGCTCGACCTCACCATCCTTAGCTCACAATGATGATATATGATGTCGATGTGTTTTCTCTTTCCTTAGGTTCTGGATATTTCAACCACACGATAGCTGACTTATTATCGCAATGGTAGGATGTCCAGCTCATGCCTTATCTCATAAAATTTCCAACAGAGCCAAACACACTGACAACAAATTATTGGGACTCGACGCACAGACGAACTTTCGAAAATGGTGCAGACTTCGGAACTCAATTCCTTGCTTGCAAAAATAAAAGGACGCTTTTGATTTTATCAATAGGAACAATGACAAGTACTTCGCCGTATGTTAATCCTATAGATCACTTGTAATAGCAGAATAACAAGTCATATGTTAATCCTACAGATCACTTGTTATAGCAGAATAACAAGTCGCAACAATACAAGCATGCAGAACTAAACATAACAGTAGAAGCTTATTGATGAGCATTATATTGCAATCTGGCATTTCATTATTTGTTTACATATGCAGATCGCCATAGTATTTCTACGTGTGCAATGACGGTTGGACCCTCATGAAACTGTCCGATTTTTAGATAATAAATACTTCAGCTAAACAAAGAACACAAGGTAGGATTGGAAGTTCAGAACCTGAGTCTCCGGGCATGATGAGTTGTTTATATAAGTTACGCATCCACATGCTTCTGTTCCACACAAAGTGCAACACATGTTAGAACATAGTGTCAGAACAAATCCTATATCCCAAGATACCATTTGGTATATCTTTGGTTCAGACCTGGGTCTTAGCTGCTTCGGCGGCCAATCCTACCATCTAGGTTTTTCCCAGATGGGTGGGAGAAAAGGATTTAAATAGTTTTGAACTTGCCATTCTTGCAAATTACCTTATCTAATATTCTCTCTGATTTTGCCTCAGAGGTTGGGTTTCGATTTGCTGCTGATTATCAATAGGCATGTATTGCGACATGATAGCCATGATCTCGGAGTCCATGTATGACTGTGGAGGAAACAAGGTCCGTTAGCATTTTTTATGACCCCATAGCAGTTCAATGTACATAAGATACGACTATTTTATTTATATTTACCCTCAGCCTGTACTTGTAGAAAACGTAACCCGCAAAGGCAGCACCAACCACACAGGCTAAAACCACAAACATCGCCAACCATCCAAATCTTGCAGTGCTTGTCGCTGCATCATAGAAGAGAACGATTAAAACAAAATGGAGATTCTACTGTAAAGGGAGTTAATAGAGTAATTGAACGAAGCAAGAAAGATGAGTTAGAAGTTTTCAGCAAGTATTCAATGAAGGCAGAATGAATGGAATTATGCTCTGAAGTAAGCAACTGAACATCTCTAATTGCCACAAAGGGTACATATATTTTCCAACGATCACACATATATGTGTAAGTTGAAAATAGGCTCTCAGTGTCTTACCAATGCATACATCTTCTGAACTCAAGTAAAGAAGATCACCCTTGCATGTGCAATCATATCCACCCCATGTATTGTGGCAGTTGCATTCATCACACTGGCATGCAAGCTTTTCCTTGCACTCATCAATATCTAATGGAGGTCAATATAATATGTGATTATGAGGGTTTCACTATTAAGGATACAAATGTCGGGTAATGGTTCAAAACAAAATAAACTACTTTATTGAATTGAACATAGTGCTAACCTTTGCATTTGTACCCATCACCTTCGAAACCGAAAGGGCATTGACATCCTTTCAACATATAATCCTTTTACCATTAAATAGAAACTCTCAGTAAGACAAGCATTAAGTACTGAAATAAAATTAGAATAAAATTGTTAAAGGAAGCAAGACAGAACTGAACAAGCAGAAAATGTGGTTTTGCCTCTAGTTTCAGACCAACAACCACCATTATCAATTGCACATCTTGCAGGGCCAATAGCTGGAAGACAATAAGAAATATATTACAAATACTATATGGAAAGATTCAACTACACAATTAAATGACATGTCAAAAGTGCAAGGAAAAACAGCATTTTATTTAAGGGGTCAGTTTTCAAATTGAATTCGTTGAGTAGAAAAGACAACATTATCCATGCCTTAGGTTGTGATATATAAGTAGCCTCGGTCTGATGTTACAGATATGGAGAACATGAATTCAGAACGACTTCTTGCCTCTGTGATTAAAGTTTCCAGGAAGTTTTGGATATGGAACTTCATAGCTTAAAATTTTGTAGTGGGAACAACTGCCACTTTTCCACCCTTCCCTATGGGAAACACATGTGCAACTAAAAATATATTGTCAGACTAGATGGCTTTCAACTATAACTACAACACCAATAATTTCACTACGTAGAGCAGAAATCCCTAGAAGATATCTTTCATACATGGCATTAGCAAAACAGTTATAGTCATACTTTTGCCAAAATCTGCTTGAAGCATATCACAAAACAGAAAAGAGAACTAAAAAGTGTATTACGGTGACAAGATGTGTAGCCATCTCCAGCATATTTAACACCATGAGCTGTGGGACACTCACAGACACGCCCCCTGAAAGTATCCTGATACGTTGGAAAATAAAATTATGGCATCGAAAAAACATAATAGTGAAAAAAGAACTCAAAGCACAACAATCAATGACCAACAGAAACCTTGCAAGCGCTTATGTTCAATTTCAGATCCTGCCAACACCCCCCATTTCCTTCTAGGCATTCGTTTGTTTGGATATCTGCACATATATGCAAGATTGTACAAAAAGTGAGAGGGGTCGTAGATAAGTTTGCAAACAATCAATATTAAAAAAACCTGAATTCAGGCAAATAGGAGGATCTCTGCTCTCTTTGAACCCTGCGCATATTGCTTTCAGAACAGCGGTTCTTTCCAACAATCCTGCAGAACAATTGTAACTTGGTCAAAATAATTTACTCACCTAAAATACTTACGTTTTCTTAGTATACAGTATATCTTTCACAAAAGATAACATGAGGAAAATTAACCAAGATTATGTAAACATTATGTAAAGATAGACGCAGCTAATCAATACTTCAGGCAGTTCGTATACTAGACATTGATGATGGTATGAAACATTAACTGCCGTCATTACCCAACCTACCAAGAGAATACAATTTATGAACTTCACAAACCGACTCCGGGAATGTTGGCATGTCAATTGCAAATTATGAACACTTTCCACCACATGGAAAAATAATGACATATGGTATTCAACTCATTGAGCTAAATGTTCTCAATACAATCTAGAGTCTAGACTATGACTGTTAACAATCAAAATGTTGTGTTTGGGTGCAAAGGTCACTCTCCATAATTGGCTTAGTAGCGTGCAAACTTAGATATTTTATTGGGAGACGGATAATTTATCAATGGTACTCTAAACTATGACTTAATTTACTTTTAGATTCTCAACTAATTTTTTTCTAAATTACATGACATTATGTCATAGTAAAAATAGTTTAAGTAGAAGTTGGGAGTGAAATCAGTGTAATGTAAATGACATACTTAATAAATAATTCAAAACAACACTACAACAATCATCGTTGAATATAAACTTCCTACTTTGAATGGACGGTGAAATCATAAGTAGATTCTGTCCTGAATTCCCATGCACAAAACATGTCATAAATGATTCGATTGTTGATACTTAATAATATCCAAAAATCCTAAGTTAAAAGCCTACACATTTTACAAATTTCCCCACTAGATCCATGGAAGCCATACAAAGTAACGTAAACAGTATAAAAATAAGATGAACTACCTCTTTGGACAAAAATGTCAAACCACTGCTTGGACGTAGAGCTCTTAAACAAAATTTTATGTAACTACAGGCCGTGTTCAAATGTATCACCCACGTATCTTAGCCTAACTAATATTGAGAACAAAAACCAATTACGATGTTAAAGTAATAAGGCAAATGCTAACCACAAAAGGCCATCGGCACCACTAATATTCTCAAGAAAATCCTACTGTAATCTTAAAGTAGGAAATGCAAATACTAACCTCGATATTGCACAGTATTAATTACTAGAGTGGGCAAGATTGTAATGTCACCACGAGATCCTTTCCCAAGCTGTAAAACAGTTGTTGCGAAAGAAGAAAAAAATGTAGGTGAAATACATATTTGTGATGACAAATTATTATAATATCCTTGTCGGAATAATAATGATAGAGCCATTAAAATCACAATAAAAATTCTTTTGTTGGAAGTGTTTATTTATGGGTAGAAACACCAAAACCTGGTGGTCCTGCTCCGCCTTTAATATATCATTCTCCTTGTCAACATTTGGATCGCCCATGCATTCTTTGATCTTGTCAAGGGGCAAACCTAAAAATCACAAATAGAATCATCTCAGATGTTGGGACAAATAGTGCAATGGGAATGAAAAATGGTCCATCTCATGCTTACCGAGTGATTTCACAACACCTTCAGCACATTCCTTGTTATACTTCTTATCCTTCATTGAGCATCTCAAATGGAAATCAGTTACAAAATCCCACCAAACCCATGGACTTTTGCTTTCATTCGCAACTTTGTGGACGCAAAGCTGTCTTAGGTTCTCGATGACAACATCCTTCCCATCATAACCAGTTTTCATATCCTGCTCTGGATCCGGTGCACAGTACCTCCCATGGTTAATACACTGGGATTTGCATTGCTTAGTAAGCATGAAAGCTTCTGGGCAATACCACGTAATGTAATGGGGAGTGAACTGTGTATAGCCAGCCCTCTCAAAAATTTGTGCATGTCCCTTAAAGTTCCGAATGAAGTTTATTTGTTCATCACATCGCATTCCACACTCATCGTTGCTATTAGTCCATAACTCATACTCAACCCTCTCGTCAGGGTGAGGCATGGATTCTGTCCAATCCATCTTAATGACAACCTCTTCTGACCCTTTCAGTGCTATTTTGATGCTCTCGCCAAAAGGCCGGTTGACCAAAGCAGATGGAATTGTGATCTTCTGTATGTATCCATCAGCATCTTTGTTTTCTTCAGGTGTATCCATTGTTATCAGGTGTTCATCCACATTATCTGCGACAAGGACCGCAGCAGCACCCGCTTCTTGTCCATGCCACACTTTCTTAGCGAAAAAGCAATCTAAAACATTAAACAAAAAACAGATAAAGGACCGGTTTTTCTTTGAAAAACACCATTGGTAGAAGCATATTCTTGTAATAAATAGGTCTGGGTAACCAAGAGCAGCAACTTGCAATCAATCTCTATGTTGCCATTTTTATCCAATTTTAGTCGGTATATGGATTTTTTTTCATTTCCATCAAGTTCGTGATCTTTGACGTTTTCTCGAACTAAGTATCATATAGCTTCAATGGCCCCTCCAACAACCTAAAAGGTCCTAGCAGTTTCAACTTAGCTCACCTAATCATCAAATATTTGCATTTCATATTTTTATTTAAACAAAAAGTAGCAATATACACCCAATAACAAAAATCAACAGTAAAGTATACAATCCCAATAATCACCCATCCTCAGCAATTTTATATTTTTATGAGATCAATCCAAAAATAGTACCACATTAATCCTACATCCAAAGTTCCAGACAAAAAGCAGACAACTTTGGTATTTACACCAAAACTCAAAGAAGAAAAAAAGAAATTAAGAACAGCCTGAATAAGTGGAGTACTCTCATAAGCAATTCAGAAACAATACCTACAAAAACAGACCTTTACCACCAAAAATCTCTAAATGACCAACAAAAATAAAGCAGACATTTCCACCAAAAAAACAAAACATTTCATGCCAAATCCCTGAAACCAACCACAACCAACATCCTACATGAACAAAAACACATGACCCAAACACAACACAAACTATCCAACAACCCACTATTAGATCTACAAAATTCCCAATATCAGACCCCAAACACAATCTTTTCCTCGTTCCTTCAGCTAGTACACCGACAAACAAGACTCCGCTAAAAAACACATCCTCAACTATTATTAGTAACAATTTGTCTGAGATTTTCTTGCTCGAAAGCTACAAAACACAAATATAGAAACGAAAAGGAATCCCAACTTTTTGCAGCCACAAATATTGGACCATGCAACCTTTGAGCCACCAGTAAAGCTATGTTGCATCTTTTTTCTTTTTTTGCAACAAAAAGGAATGTCTCTTCCAAATATTTCCTTAATACTACTCTTAGAATTGAGATTGTGAAATGTGGCACAGGAGCCTTGAGATCAATTAGTATTATCTCAAACCATATTTGGTTGTTTTAATTTCAATGGGAGCCACAGTACCCCCATGATATTCACTTATTTACTTATTTTCTTTTTCTAAATAACTACCTTTTACACGTAGGTATGTATCAATTGTTCGGGAAAAATTCATACCAGCAGATCCGTAGTAGTACTTCTTGTACAGGTGAAGTACCGGCGGTTGTTCAATTTGCAACAATTTTTCACTCAAAAAAAAATCAAAATCAAAACACACATAAACCTCGGAAGAAGAAGGAGAAGAAAATCTATCGTAATTGTTTTGATTTGAGGTCGCAGAATCTGATTGTTTGGAAAAAGAAGGGACCTCCGCGATCGAGGAGGAGAAAGACGGGGCGGCCGGAGCGGGACGCGAATGTCTGGGAGAAGGGGCGGCATCCGTTGGCGTTGTCTGAGTCGGGACGGCGGACGACGCCGGTCATGGAAGCGCCGTAGTGGGGGACGCCGAAGTTGGCGATGGCGCTGTCGTGGCGCGCCCGGAAGTGCTCCGGTTGGAGTACCCGGATGCTGTTCTTCTCCACCACGAAGCTTCCCGAAGCGAACCCCACGAGGAGGAAGAGGACGAAGAGGAGAGCCATGGAGAAGGGTTTGGGTTTGGGTTTGGGGGAGGGAATGGGGAGAACATGGTTGAGGTGGTGGTGGTGGTGGTGGTCTGGTGGAGGGAGACTGTTGGGAAGTGGGAGTCGGATTTACGGATTTACCCTTCTATGCTTCTCTAATTACTGCAATATCCTTTTTTTGTTGATTTTATCACCTCTATTCTATTTCATTTTATTTTTATTATCAAACAGGTGAATGTTTTTGTTTATTCAAAACTTCAAACAATAACAGCATTGATAAATGACAACGTAGACAATAAAAACAGCGAGAGAAAATAGAAAAATATATGTTGGATAGAAATTTGACAATTTAAATTGTTTTAGTTGTTTAAGTCAATACATATTGTTGGAGCTCAATTTGTAATTTCTTTGCAAATGAGAGGAGTAGACATGATTTTTTATCATATTTTTTCCTGTTAAATTCTTCCTCCTTGTTTATCCAGAAAGATTTCCTTTTCATGCTCCTTAAGGCATCCCTTAACGGGATGAAATCCCAGGTCATCCGATGTCAGGTCGTGGATGACCAGGGATGATCGGGTCATCCCCCTCTTAACGGGGGAGATGACCTGGTCATCTTCGACCAGGTCATCGACCTGGGCGTTGAAACGCCCGGGTCGACGACCCGGTCGTCCAATAAAAAAATATTAAATTTTGTTTTTTATTTTTTGTATTTTTTTGTTTTGATTTTTAGAATTTTTTGTTTTAGTTTTTTTAATTATTTTTTTTTTGAAAATACGTTTTATAATTGTTTAGAATTTTTAGAAATTTTTTAATTTTTTTTAAAGTTTTACCAAGATTGACCCCGAAATGACGTGGTGGAGAGAGATATGTTGTGTTGGGTTAAGAGGTGAATAGTATAGGATAGAGAAGAATGTGTGTTGAGGAAAGAGAAAGCTGATGTGGAAGAGAGAGAAAATTGATTTTGAGACGACGTTTAGTAGTTTCCTTTTTTTATTGCTCCCTCGTTTCAACTTACACATGCTACAAAAGTATTCTATAATGCATGGACTAAGCAACAAAAGTATTATTTTCGTGTATACATTTTTTAAGTATTTATGTTACAAGTATAATATACAAGGACTTGACTTAAAAGTATTACTATGTGGATGTCGCGACATTAGCTGCATTCAATATATAATATGCACTGCTTAGAAAGAACTAATGACGAAAAATATGAAGAAAAGGCATTCAATATATAGTATGCACTGCTTAGAAGAATTTCGACGAAACAAAAAATAATAATAATAAAATCAAAGTTTAGTTGTGCATTCTTAAATGAACAAAAAAGATGAAATTCCAAAACTAAATTTTTATTCGCCCCTCACCATTCACCAAGTGTGATTTGCGGCAAAGACAAGGGTATCCACGTAATTTCGGCCCCACCGAGCGATGTCATCTGGATAACGTGATCCGCGAGAACAGGTTAAGATACGTGTATTCCAACTTCTGCAGCAAACTCGAGTGCGGAGAGAAGTAGAAGACCTCGACGAGTCTTAACCGTTCGATCTCCATCGCTCGCTGGCGGATGCGGCGTGCATGTGATTCGCGTGGAGCTGGGAGTGAGCATCGGTCCGGACTGGACCGAACTCGGATGCTCTTCGGGGTTCGGACCGAACTCGGACCAATCGATCCAGTCTGGTCCAAAAACCCGGACCGAGCTGGAATTTTGAGGAAAAAATTAGATTTTGAACCGAATTTGGACCGGATCAGACCAAAAACCGAATTTGTTCGGATCGAAACCCGGACCGATCAGATTCTATCCGGACAGCTGCACAGCCCTACGTGGAGCAGTGCTTCGCTGAACGACCACCACGTGGACTGCAACCAAAATCTATCGAAGAAAGCAAAAGTGCAAAAACAAACCTTTGGGGTTTTTTCAACCATGCCCTTGTACAGTGCTGAAATTGTGTTGCATGTCATTGTTTCGACAACCTTTTTTTAGAAAGTTGGCAAAAGCTTTTGCATAAACATGTAATATTTCTACTACAATTGCCTAAGCAACTGACTCGACTGGTGGTTTAGCGGTGGCAAATGTTTTGGTTGGAATGAGAGAAAAACTTAATTTTTCCTAAGGTGTCATACTTTATTGATTTGGAAGAAACGTATTTGAAAGTGTCAAATTGGATTTGGAGAATGACTTTTACTCCATGCAAATCAAGGAAAGTTAAGAGTACTTTCGTAATGTATTTTTGAACTTCCTCCTCCTTATTGCCAATATATGGAAGTTAGAAGTACTTTCCTACTGTATTTTTAAATTGCGAATTAGCAAAAATAGGGAATTATTTTTAGTGGTGACCTCGATTTTGATTTTGTATTGGAATCTAGGAAATTCAATTATAGTATTTTACAGATTTTCATGCCTATTATGATAAGAATAATACCACGGACCGTTGAAAATTCGTTAAGACAGAAGATCACGTTTCAAAATATCACCGGAGAAAGATTAGGTTTGGAAAAAGACTAATCTGACATTATGCGATTTGATCAAGGAATATATCTTGGACGCGTTTTGATCTTGATTGATTAATTAAAATCTAGCATCTTCGTAGTTCCCGTTTCTTAATCTACTTTCTTGTCTAAAATTTAGATTATAGAATTGGGGTATGTATAACCATGTCTTTACGACTGACAATTTTGTAGAAATTTAAGATTTAAAAGACACGATGAAAATAAAAAAATGTTAATGATATTGTAGGTTATTTGTTGGATGTTGATATCTAAACACGAGGGCCAAAACAAATTGTTAATCTATGGGCATAGGCGCATAGCTTTTATGATTCTGTAATTTGCCTACCATTCGCACAGGTTTGATGGTGATTGGGGAATGGGGACCGTATAATCTTGCTACCAAATTTAATCATTCCACTACGTAGAAGTAATAAATAAATAAAATGAGATCAGCTGGTTTGTTCAGATGCCCACTCGAAGTGGTGGTGGTGGAAACATGAACTGGCCTTCAGACTCACATAACCCTGTCGGAAATCGGAATGATAGATGCGTCATACTTGTTAGCGATCCCAGAAGACTAAAACTTCCATATTTTTTGTTGCTCTCTAAGGCAACAAAACAAGTGGTGTACTGGTGAGAAAAATTCACCTGCCAGAAAAATAACTGAATTGCTAAACATTGTCCCAAAATTACTTAAATTGCCTCTTCAAATTACAATTTTATCATTCTCTCATTTCTACTGCTATAACGCGACATTTTACCCTCCTATCACACATCTCTTTTCATATTCCTCTTATAATCATAAAAAATAATGTTTTGGAGGTCAGTAATGAACCAACGAACGTCCCAGTGTACTCGAATCTCGTAAAATATCTAACATCTTTTTAATAAAAAAATAATAAAAAATTACGGGCGTCCGACGGAGCCACCCCCACGTAGGAGGGGGCGTCTGGGTAAAACGCCTCCCCCATGGGGGAGGCGTCTTATCCAGACACCTTACCCATCGGCGAGGCGTGTTACCCAGACGCTCCGCCCGTAGGACAGGCGTCTGTATAAGACGCCTCCCCTATGGGGGAGGCGTCTTAGCCAGACGTCCCCTCATACGTGGGGGCGGATCCGTCGGACGACCGTAATTTTTTATTATTTTTTTAAAAAGATAATTGATTATAAATTTGGATAATTGTTAAATTAATTAATTAATAAGTTAATAATTACTATATTCGGATGACCGATACCCCTTCGGTACACCGAAAATTAAAAAATTTGCAGATCCAACAATTTCAAAATCCAAAAAATTTCCAGGGGGCGCTGCCCCCTTGCCACCCCCGCCACCTCACCGGCGAGGTGGAATGCCGCTCGCTCACCGGGGTAAGTCAGGATGTTTTACCACCGGGGGATTTTGGAACTTAAAAAATGTTGGATCTGGAATTTTTTTGAATCTTCATCACTTGCAAAAAAACTCATTGTAATCCGACCGGTTACCACCGAAAACTTGCAAAGAAACGTCAAATAATTTGAGATAACACACCGTATAATTTTAATTCAACAAAAAAATTAAAAAAAACGGAACGTTTGGCTAAGACGTATGTACCATCGTGGAGGCGTCTGGCTAAGACGCCTCCACCATGGTTGAGGCGTCTTAGCTAGACACTTAGATCATGGTATAGGCGTCTGGCTAAGACGCCCGAGTAGGAAAAAAAAATCCGTCTCCGTTACTTCGCCTGATCTAGGTGTTTCACCAGACATTTTCGTGGTGTTGGTACTATGAATGTTGGTAAAACTGAGTCAAAAATCTTGTTTAAAGACACGGGACGATATGGGTATTAAATATATTGTTAAGGGCAATTTGGTAATTTCAATTGGCGATTTAAGTAGTTTTGGGGCGACGTTTAGTAGTTCCCAAAAATAATTAAGAACTTATTAAGCAAGAACTTAAACAGTATCCAACGTCACAGAAACAAAAGTAGGGTTGTGTATAAATCAAATATATATATATATATATATTCATGCACCCGTTCATTATAAGCATTTCGGATCTACTTCAAAGACATTTTATAAAATGGATGATTTGCTTGGGAACACCACAAAAGTTGCACAATTGTTGAAATACTGTCGTATTTTCACTATTCGCTTGGGTGCACCTACATTTCAAACATTATTGTTTGCATACCTTTGGGCCGTTTATGGACCAAGGGTATGCATAACTTTTCTGTTAGTTTATTTACAAAACACCTTTTAAAATTTAATGTCCTTAATATTAAATATAAAAACACAAAACAATTTTTTTACAAACACACCCTTCTTCTCCCTCTCTCCTCTCCTCTCCCTCTTCTTCTCTCTCCTCTCCCTCTCTTGTTCTCTCTCTCCCCTCTCTCTCTACTCTCGTTTGTTCTCTCTCCTCTTTCTCTTCTCTCTCATATTCTCTCCCTCTACTCTCTCTCATGTTCTCTCCTCCCCCTCTCTCCTCTTTCTCGTGTTCTCTCTTCTCCCTCTCTTTCTGTCTCTCTCATGTTCTCTCTTCTCTCTCTACTCCCTCTCTCATGTTCTCTCTGTTCTCCCTCTCTCTCATGTTCTCTCTTCTCTCTCTTGTTCTCTTTTTTTCCTCTCTCTTCTCCCTCTCTCAAGAGGGAGAAGAGAGAGAGAGAGGAGAGAGAATTTGAAAGGAATAAGAGAGAGAGAATTCGAGAGGGAGAAGAGAGAGAGGATAGAGAATTTGAAAGGAAGAAGAGAGAATAGGAGAGAGAGACAAGAGAAAGAGAAAAAGAGAGAGGGAGAAGAGAGAATAGGAGAGAGAGGATAGAGAAAGAGAGAGAACAGGAGAGAGAGAGAGGAGAAAGAGAGAATAGGAGAGAGAGAGAACCGGAGAGAGATGGAAAGGGAAAAAAGAAAACATCAGATAGAGAGAATATGAGAGAGGGAGAAGAGAGAAGACAGCGAGAGAGTAAAGAGAGAATAAGAGAGAAACAAGAGAGAGAGAGAGGAGAGAGAACAAGAGAGAGAAAAGAGAGAAAACAAGAGAGTAGAAGAGGGTGTGTTTGTAAAGAAATTTTTTGTTTTGTGTTTTTATATTTAATATTAAGGACATTAAATTTTAGATGGTGTGTTTGTAAAGAAAATTTTTGTTTTGCGTTTTTATATTTAATATTAAGGACATTAAATTTTAGATGGTGTGTTTGTAAAGAAAATTTTTGTTTTGTGTTTTTATATTTAATATTAAGGACATTAAATTTTAGATGATGTGTTTGTAAAGAAAAATTTTTGTTTTGTATTTTTATATTTAATAATAATGATATTAAATTTTAGGCGGTGTGTTTTGTAAATAAACCAACAGAAAAATTAATGGAGTGAGATTCACAAACCGACACAATGGTATGCAAGTAATAATGTTTGAAATGTAAGGGTACCCAAGTAAATAGTGAAAACACGAAGGTATTTCAACAATTATGTACTTTTGAGGTGTACCCAAACAAATCACACGGTTGGGCTAATTCTTTCAGTAGATCAGAGAAATTAACGAGAACACGGCAATTAAACTGTTACAATTCTCGCGCATTCTATTAAAAAAATAACACGGCGATGATCTGGCCAGTGGTCAGACACATACATGGACATTTTGCCATTTAAACTTGCTCACGAAAATATTACCTCGCTATTGCCGTTTTAAGACAATGTCTAAACATGTAATTTGTTATTAGTTTGTAAGGAAGATACGTTTAGAAATGAACTACACACTGGAGAAATATAACCACACCAGATTAGAGATGTCGAATGCATTTACATTCACCCGATGAATTGACAATACGTACACCAGTAATCAACAGAAGTGAACCGAAAGATAAAACGCTGATCCAGATTAACAATCAAGCCGTTAAAATCATCACCGTATTATCCTTCCTGCACCGACTACTGTCCCTTAAAGGTTAGAGAACCAAATTAATATCACTAGAATAGTAGAGTAATCTCTTACAAGAGATTTGGCAAATACAAATTGAATTACTCATTGAGTAGAATAATAAATTGCAGAACTCAAGATGATACTTCTGATTCTCAAAATTTTCTTTACCAAAAGCTCTAGAAGTACACTTTCTTTTTTGATCCGTTAGGTACACCGAAACTTAGAAATCAGAATTACGTTTTTTTGTGAGCTTTCCCTTAGTTTTGAAGCGCTTGCTTTTGACGGCTTTGAATTTATTTTTCCGCTTCTTCCCGACACCACCAGAAGGCTTCAAATGAGATCCAGAATCATTACCACCGTCAGCCATCTCCACATCTGTTGGGAGTCACAATCAGAAAATTTCATGACAATGAAAGAGCGGAAGTGCCATATAACTTACATTGGCCAGACTAAGGCAGTTGACAATCTTCAATAAAAATAAAAAATCATAGAAACATTGTACAAAAATAATTAAAAGTTGAGTATCTTAAAAACAATTAAGAAATAATTGCAAGGTGCATATTGTTTCTCATCAATGATTATCTTAACAACAATGTCAGATTGAAGAACATAGTCTTGCAAGTGCACCCTGTTTTATTATGTAATTTGAGTTCAGTCAGAGTATATCCTTAAGTAAGTTAAGTAACTAGGACTTACTTAAGAAAACTCCTTCCGTAAGACCATTTATGATATATCTGAAAATATTAATCACTGCAAAGCCTATCAAAGAAACTAATCATTTAGTTTGATAGAGTAAAACCTTATAATTTATGGTGAAATCCCCACTTATCCAGATGCACACTAACACAGTTGAAAAGGATATTAAGAGCGGAGCGGATAACTGCTGAAAGCATCTAAATAGTAAGCCCACCCCAAGATGAGTTTCATAACCCTGCTGCGCAAAAATGGGATATGCCTTTGAAATGGATGTATATATCATATTATCTTAAGAAACAACATTTTTATCTATGGACCATGTTCACAATAACACAGCATTTGACCAAACGAAATGTAACTTTTTCTACCTCTTTGAACTTAAAACAATGATAAAACAAACTCTCACTGACATTAAGGATGTAATTTGGGCTGTCATAGACTCATAGGGTCATGAAGACATATAGTAATTGCATCCCATATTGAACTTGTTGCTCTAGACTCGTTGTAAAGAATTTTTACTTATATTTACTTAGACTTATTACCTTTCTATAAATCAAGATGATCTAGCATTTACTCATTAATCACTGATGTTATCTAAATCATGTTCAGTTAATTCAGAATCAAAGACTAAAAGCAATTGAAACTGGGCTTACAGAGCTTGAATTTGAACACTTGTTTTCCGAACAATATCTGAAACCACAAAACCTTCCAAAGAACATGACTTTAAAATACGGTTGTAAATGGGTAAGGTATCAACCATTTAACCGTCCAAACCGCACAGGTAGGTACGGATACAGGTAGAAAAATCTTAACCATTTAATCAATGGGATGGGTAAGAGTGAAAGTTTCCACCTGCCCATTTAACAGTGAAATATAAATCAAATATCTAATGTTTCTAAATTCAAACATGTGTTATCTTTCAACTTTAAGGTTATTTTGATGTTTGTCACAAGGTTTTAAAACCGCATATGCGGTCCT
Source organism: Triglochin maritima (assembly GCA_963682175.1). Lineage (NCBI taxonomy): Eukaryota > Viridiplantae > Streptophyta > Magnoliopsida > Alismatales > Juncaginaceae > Triglochin > Triglochin maritima. The sequence continues at coordinate 34,519,748 of OY821772.1, forward strand.
GTGCGAAATTGTGCCCAGGACTGCATATGCGGTTGTGCGGTCGCATAAGCGTATGCGACCGCACAATGGTAAAATTTAATTTTTATTTATTTTTTTGAAAACAAAACGAAAAAAAACAAAAAAAATCATTAAAATTTGAAAAAATCATAAATATATTCTCCTTATTTATCTACCCCCTTATCTTCTCATCTACCCATTATCTTCTCCTCTACTCCATGTCTTCCCCTCTCTCTTTTTTCTTTTTTTTGGTGAGAAAACTCCTCCTTCCTCCCCCTCTCCTCCCTCCCTTTAACCAACATCCTCTCCTCCCTCTCTACCTTCCCCTCCTCTCCCTTCACCTCTCCCATCCTCCCTTCCCCTCCCCGGCCACTGTGCGGCCGCACAGTGGCCGCAAAGTCGCACCATGGTTGGTGCTACTATGCGGAGGTCGCATATGCGACCCAAACTCCAAGACCGCTTAGTGTGACCACATAATCGATTATGCGGTCACACTTTAAAACAATGGTTTGTCATTATGTGGAACAATTGTATAGTGTTTGTTATGTCATTTATGGACATTTGATTATGAACTTGTGAACATTTTGGTTATGAATTTGTGGATATTTGATATTAAATGTTGTAGGTACTATAATATTTAGCTAGTTATCCGTCTATCCTTTTGACAATTTTTTACTCATTTAACCATTTGCCCAGTCCACTTGTACATTTTAAAATATACTAAGTTTTACCCATATAACTATTTAACCGTCCAAAACCGTTTACTTAAATGGGGCTGGTAGGATCATGGGTATAGGTAAAAATAAATGGATTTCTAACCGAACCGCAAACCGTTTAATTAGACAGTTATATGTATAGGTAAGCCTCGTAACTACCCATGAACCGCCCATTTACAACCCTACTTTAAATTGGTTTGAAAACCGGAACGGACAAAATCGGGACCTGGTGGGACGGCCGGTCCGCTCAATCCCCAAAAAATGGTAGGGTCGCCGGGTCGACCTCCGGTCCTGATTTTCGAACCTGCTTTAAGCTTTTCCTAAAAAACACTCCTAACTAAATTCTTGTGAAACTTGAGCATGAAATCAGCACAAAAAATACATGCTTCAAAGCTAATTGGACAATTAGTGAGCGTGTCGACATGAACACCACCACTACACTGCTAAGTTTCGAAGCAATATTTTGGCTTCGTAAAAGTGGATCTAATTAACTCAAATGCACCTCAGAATGAAGCCCTGTCGAAATTGAGCTGCACAACCTAAGATTGTAAACTAGCTCTTGTGAACTTTTTTGATTGGTAGAAGAAAATTTAGAAAAATATCAAAATATAGGGAAAATGATTGTTGGTTGTTTCAATGGGTTAAAGATGAAACCCAACTGCCCATCTGCCCAATTCATGTTGCAGGAAACTCTTTCGGCAAAACATGCATGGTTATCAGCACACCACCAATACACACAATCCTGCTTATTGCATTATTATTGGAAAACGCACAAAAAACGCAAAAAAATTTAGAGAAAACAATAATTAGGAGAATTGGAATAAGAAAATGGGGTTTAATGGAGGCAGAGAAAAAACCTAGCTTTTGTGAACTTAGTTCTACAAAATCACGAAATCCAAATCATTGTGTTCAAATTGTCATCCAATTCTAACATTTGGAATGACACAATCATGTTGATGTCAAGAAGCAAAGATACATAATTAGTTACAACTTACAAGGAACATGCCTATAAAGCAATTGCATACATACAACTAATCTCATCACAATAATAACACTCAATCACCGTCGTGTGTTTGGTTTCTAGGCAAATCTAAGAACAATAAAAATAGAGTTCCATGACTCAAAATTTGTATTGCAAAGGAATCCACCCCACTTTCCACTCTGAACCCAAGGAGTGGAGTTCTAGACCTGCCCCTAATCCTCCCAATCCAATCCCACCCAATCAAACCTCAAAAGAAAGCTTCTGGTCCGTAGATCTTAACCTCTAAAAACTCAACTAAGAAACTAATATAGCAATCAGCTGCAATTCCCACAATTCATCCACAATAAATGGAACCCAAGGACGGTTCTAAGTGTTCGGATTTTGAGATTTCACCTAATTGGTAAGGATCCTTGGGGATTTCAACTCCTTGGGTTTTCGGATTTCGCCATAACTTGTGAAGACCCTTGGGGATTCCGACCCTCTTAACCTGAATTCCTGGCACCATGCTCCAACAGTCCAACTAGACAATTCAAGTTTGCAACATATATACTCCTAACACACAATTCACAGTACAACTTCGTTTCCTTCCATCCCAAACAAAGCCTTAAATCCAAAGACAGTCATGGAACCAATCAACCAAAACATCACGAAACCAGGCATGACAAAAACACCAAACCCGGAAATATCAAGAGGGAAACGGAATCTGTACCCATGCCTGCGGAGGCTGAGACCGGGGCGTCCTCCAGCATGTTGTTGGACTTGGGGACGAAGACCGGGAGCTTCGGCGCGGCTAGGGCGGCTTCCAGCGCGGCGTACTTGGCGACGTCCTTCTGGTCGTAGTACGGTTCCACGATTTCCCTCCGGATGGTCCGGAGCCTCTTCTTCCTCTTCGATCTCAGCGACTTCGCCATAACGGCGTTAGGGTTTGGACGAGATCGAGGGTTTGGGGAAATGCGAGTCAGGTTATTGGGTTTTGTCTAGGGTTTTCGGGAGCCGGACGGGTAATCGGGTACCGAGGTGACCCGAGTAATCGGGCTGAAAGCGATCCAGATACATACCGAATATCAAAAAAAATTATATTTGTATCGTATTATTTCTGAACCGCTGCTATTCATCGTCGTAAAACTACTTAAATCGTCCGTACAGATTACCATTTTGCCCTTCTACCCTTTCTACTTGTATAACTCTTCATTTCACTCTCCTAACACCACTCTCTCTTCATATTACTCTTCTATTCACCAGATACAATGTATCGGATGCCAGGAAAAGAACCAGCAGACGCCCCGGATTACGCAAGTCTGGTAAATTACCTTGTTTATTTTAATTAATTATTTAAATATAAAAAATTGGGTGAGACGTCCACGGGAGACGCCCGACCCAACGGGTAAGTCATGTGTAACTAGATACTGCTCATAGTTTATGATATTAAGTGTTTAATATATATCATTGTCAATTGACTAAGATCCTCTTATAAGTCACACCACAAAAATGATTTTATATTCATATGATATCAAAATTCGTGTGAAATAGTATATACGTGGTGAATCGATAAAATCAATGTGTCATGAAAATGATATAGTTAGAATTATTTATAAGTTCATATGAGATGTATATATTATGGGGTGTAATGGTTGACATTACATATGATAATATATTACATGATATATGAATTTGTTAAACACCTCAAAGATCAAATTTTGTTGGATGTAAATCCAAAATTTTGTAAAAGGCAAAAAACGGTTAATACAGTTTTGCCCGAATTAATAAGGATTAGTATTAATCATGTATTGAAATTATTCCAATTATTGTTAAATGTGGATGTAGATGATTATATGTCAAATTGTGATTGATTTTAGGAAGAGAAAAACAAGAGATCATGACTTAGTGGTTAATCCATGATGTGGGTGTTGGGAGACCCTATAAATAGGTATTCTCTTCCTCTTTATTTTAATTAATGCAAAAATTTCTCTCTCCCTAACACCCTATTAATCCATCCGAAAATTCTTTAATTATTTCAAGCTTTTGGAGATTAAATTTTCAAGAAGTATAAATGGTTATTAGCTAGATTCTAACCTTGATTAAGTGATTAAATTGGCTAGCTTTCTTTCTCTCTAATCTTGTTTAGAGTTTGATGAACACTTGGAGGCGATTCGACAAGCGACGCAACTCCGGATCTTCTTAAAGGTTTTTGAGAACTTTTGGGTATGATCATCTTATATTTGTGTTAATATATTTATTATATGATATTAGAATAAATATAAATCGATGTGCATGAAATTGTTGAAAATATGGAAACTGATCTTGTATGCATTTATTAAAATTTTAAAATATACATATACATAAGGACACGAAATCCTACAGTTTACTCTAATACAAATCTTTGATCTTGTTTTCCTATCACCCCAACAATAAGTTTATGTGAATACTACTTTAAAGTTCCCCAGTACTTGTATGGATTCTCAGAACATTGTAGTTGGCCACCCGAAGAACGCCCAATTTTCACTATTGCTAACAAGAAGAAACGGAAATCTGAAGCGGGAGTTGCCGGCGATCATAGGTTGAGGGAGACTTCGGTTCTCCAAAACCCTACATTTGGGGTTGCTTACATTCCAAAACCCTAACTTTGGGTTGGGACACGTTAACATGTGTGGGTTGGAAATGGTCAAAGAATTACGAACAAAGATGTCCAAAATTTGAAAGACGATGGGTTGGAAAAATACCAAATGACGGCAGTGGTGGAATAAATTAGTGTTTGTGTGTGACTATGCGTGTCTTTTCTAGTGCATCACCATGTGTGTGCCCATCACAGGCCCACCGCGACCCCAAACCGCGAATATGGGTTGTTTGGTATGCATGAACATGCAGTTTGCAATCTGGAGGACGCACGTAATTTTGTATTATTATAGGGGATTTTTGCTTGGGTGCAAAAACGGTTATTGGACCTTTTGCTTATCCAAAGTTTTTTATTGGCCATAAACACTTGCAAAACTTAATATTTACTTTGGTGCACTCATCGTCTAACGTTGTTGATGGATTTCCGTTAAGACTCTGACGCCGTCAATGACAAACATGCAATATTTAACCCCGTCAATCACACGTATAGTTCGGTCGATCGTTCCAAAGCCGATCATTCGAACCTAGTGTAAGATTTCGTGTCCTTATGTATGTGTATATTTTAAAATTTTAATACAAACATACATAATCGATTTCATATTTTCAGCAATTTTATATACATTATTTTGTGTTTATTCTAATATCATGCAAACCTACATATATTAAAATAAACAAACAAGAGAGAATCATACCCAAAAGTTCTCTAAAACCTTTTCGAAAATCTGGAGTTCCGTTGCCCGTCGAATAGTCCGCTCATTCGCCTCCAAGTGTTCATTTAACTCTAAACAAGATTAGAGAGAAATGAGCTAGTCTATCAATCTCTAATTAAGCTTAGAATCTAGCTAATAACATATTTAAAGATCCACTAGATTTTATCTCCAAAAGCTCTAATTGATTAAGAGAATTTCGTGGTGATTAGTGGAGAGATTAGGGAGAGAGAATTTTGCAATAATGTTAATTTTGTGTTTCAACAAGTAGGGTGAGAGACCATATTTATAGTCTCTAAAATCACCCACATCAAGAACTATTCTCTAGCCATGATCTCTTATTTTTCTCTCATTTAAACCAATCACAATTTGCCACATAATCACCCTCAAACATGTTTGACCAAATATGGAATTAATCCAGCACATGATCTAATTATTCTCTTAATAATTCTGGCAGAAATCTTGCTATCCGGTCGACCAAAACTAACCAACCGGTCGACCGATTGATAGTTAATTCGGTTTCGGTTTCACCTTGGAACCTGGAGGTCGACCAATTCAACGTGAGAATCAGCTACTGGAAATTTCCAGTCGGACTGAGTTTCTAGTCGGTCGACCGATCACTACCAAGGTCAATACGAGAAATCTCCTGGAAGTTTTCGGTCGAACCGCGACCCTACACTGGTCGACCGATCACTACCAACACGAGCTCGCGGAAGGTACTGGAAGGTTCGGTCGACCGTTCACATGCTCAACAGCTACGGTGGATTTTTGGTCGACCGGTCTCTGAACAATATGGTTGCTTTTTGGCCTTAATCTATGTTTTGATGATTTAATCAACCTAATCTTAATTGTAATCAATGTAGAGTAGCACACATATTGCATAGCATATATATTGCAATATGCTAACATCTACAGGTGTTCAAGACTCAAGGAAGAAAGGAAATCAAGTCAAGACATGTAATAAAGCTTATTTGAAGACATGTAATCTTGATTTATTTTGAGTCTTAGGAACTATGTATAATTGAACATACTTGAGCTAAAAACAACTCACATACACACTAGGTTCATTATAGAAGTCACACACAAAATCTCACATCTTTTAGACTTCAATAGATCACCCAAACTTAGACTAGAATTCACTAATTAAGTCTGCCAGAGTCAATTCGGTCAACCGTAAGACTTTCAATCGACCATTTGTTTCATTTATGTTAGAGTGAATTTTACTACCCGATCGGTCGACTGTTCCGACCTTTTCATTCAACCGATTAAACATATTTTTCTGGCTGTTAGGGTTGTCGTATTATATCACGGTCGTATTCTAATTATTCATCCATACCCTAAAATACAATTGCCCATCGGTCGACCGTGGGCCTGTTTCGGTCGACCGATCATAAATGTCTCGACAAACCTAAACTATCAGAAAGTTTCTGGTCGACCGTTGACCTTGTTTCGGTCGACTGAACTTGATCATTTTTGTCAACCCCGTAGAGTCTGGAAGTTTACGTTCGACCGAACCATACTCGTTGTTCGACCGAACCATACTCGTTGTTCGACCATTAAATTAAGTATACCTAAGTTATAGCCTGTTTCGTTCGACCGTTCCCTTGTCGGTCGACCGAACATTGGTCAAAATTGCCAACCGGTCGACCGTTCAACCCGATCCGGTCGACCGAACCTGTTCTGAATTGGGTCCTCCAGGTTTCTGTTTTGTGTATCTCACTCAAACCTTACTCAACTTAACCCCAACAACTATAACTGTAGGATTTCATGTTTAATTATACATATATATATTTCGAATTTTCATGTATAATAAGGATCTATTACAATTTTCTTCGATTTATTTATGCATGCATCGGTTTGTTTTAACAACTAGTTTCAAAAACTTATTAAAACAAACACAAAGGGACTCCGAAATTCATACCTAGAAGTTCTCAAAAACTTCTTGACGTTTCAGAGACGTTGAGGAAGCCAATCTTCGCTTCTCGTTGCGCCAGATGCCTCCGAGTGTTCACCGAAACCCTAAACAAGGTTGGAGAGAAAGGAGCTAGCCAATCGATCTCCAAACAAGCTTAGAATCTAGCTACAAACCCCTTCCTTAGCCTCTGAGATTTCTCCTTCCAAAGACTTAGAAAACTAAGAGAATTTTCGTCGGTTTTTGTGGTGAATTAAGAGAGAAAATAATTATTGAATTGTGTAACCCAATTAGGGAGAATAAGGACCTATTTATAGGTTCCAATCTTACTCTTAATCATGGCTATTCTTTAGCCACGTTTTCTTTACATTTTCTCTCATAAATTAATTCCTTAATGTATTACATGCACCCACAAAACGTTTGACCAAGTTTGGAGCTAATCCAACCATCAACAAATTAATCTCCTAATAATCAAAGGCAGAAAATCAATCGTTGTTCGGTTGACCGAGACCCATTCGGTTAACCGAATATGTCACGATTGGTTGACCGAGTACTAGACGGATGACCGATTCTTAAAGGGAAAAATTCTCCTTAACCGATCGGACGAATTCTCGTCTAAGACCGAGTGCCATTCGGTTAACCGAAAATATCGGAACTTAACATTGTTCGGTCGACCGTTTCTGGTTCGGTACACCGTACCAAAGATCCAGGCACTTTGGTCAAGTTCGGTCAATCAATTACGATTATCCGTTCCACGTTCGGTTGACCAATCCATAGATCCTTCGGTCGACCGAACCTCAACGGATTACCGAACTTTTACCCGATTTTGCCTTTTTCAAATTTTGGATTTATTTCCAACAAAATTTGAACTTGGGGGGGGTTTTAGCAAATTCACAACTTATGCAATGTATTATCCTATGCAACAATAAATTATTGCACCCCATAATATATGCATTTCATATGAATTTATCATGACTAATTATGTTTATATACAACACAATTGATTTTACTTGTTTACCACATGTGTCATATTTTCTATGAGAAACCCGACACATCATATGAACCAAAAATCAAGCTTCTTGTTTCACGGTTTTTGCGGTGTGACCTATGGGAGGATCTAAACTAAGTTGACAGTGATATTAAGAGCTTAATATCACAAGCTATAAGCGGTATCTAGCTACACATTATAGCTCCCAATTAGTTAGATGTCTTAATTCCACTCGAACCAAAACCCGATCCATTTAGTGATGGAGTGCACCACTTGTGTCCGTCCCTTGCCTCATGATATTAAGAATACACACAAAGTAGTATTGTGTCATCTTTGTATTAGTATTCATTTCTTGATCTATTTAAGCTAGTTATAAATATGTGACTTAACTCAAATCACATTGTGCACATTATAACTTTGCTTTATCAAGGGGCCCACTAATATCATCACTCAATTAAGAGGGGCAATAATAATCTTTTGACTAACTATCTTCTCCAACGAAAGTTATACTTAACCAACCAATGCCTTTACACTACACTGATCGATAGTTCAAGACACTGATCTAATTAAGTATTCCTTAAGTGATCAGATATAAGTCTCATATTAAAGGACCAAAGACACAGTAAAATATTAATGACACAGAAACACATTTCTATAATATTTTACTTATTAGGTCTATTCAGTATACAAAAGTAATATTTTCTTCTTTTGCATACCCGTGTTGTCACTCACTTGGAGAGCTACAATGATCTATGACCAACACGACAATCTTAACTCGGTAATTAATGTTCCATGTTAATTACCATGATTGCGAATATCTTTTGTTTTATGTAAACCAATATCTTTTAGAGCTCTACGGTTAAGGACCAAGAGCCTCTTCCTTAACACTTCTAAAAGACGAATAACATAAACAAGGAACAAAATGATTTCTCATTCAATTCATAATAATTGACATTTAAAAGTAAAACTTTTAGAACACATTCCCTTCAATCTCCCACTTGTTATCAAAGTTTTCTTTCACATACATTCTCAATGTATCAAACATTAATAACTAGGGTAACCTTCCTAAATCACCTATCAAGCCAATCCACATGGATCCTCGGATCCATGGACTCGAAATATATTTCGTCTCTTAGCTTGGTATGAAGGTTTGTTGAATGGATCAGTTGTGTCACTGTTGTGTCCACCTATTTATTTATTTTGTCTTTCGTTGGTGGTTGAGTTAGCTGTAGTGATATTACTCCTAACTACACTAGCTCATACCTCCACCTTCGATAATGATGACGCATCATCACTCCAACCTCTTATTGTCTAGAATTCCTATAAGAATTGCATCAAAACAACCCTCGACTATTTTCTCCTTTGTCTTCCATAAACAAGAACCTTATCTTTAGTCCGGTTAAGGTACTTCAGAATATTCTTGACCGCAATCCTATAATTAGGACTTGCGTTGTATTGGTGACCTCTTGTCACGTTTAGAGCATACGAGATATTGAGTCTTGTGCAAGTCATCGTGTACATGGTCCTTCCTTTTGCCGAAGCATAAGGGATACCTTCATGTACTCCAAGTCTTTGTGTGATTGAGCACATTGAGACTTCTTGAGTTGCACACCTATACTCATACTTATTGGCATATTGTCCATATCGGAATTGTTCACCCTGAACATTTCCAAAGACCTTGTCAATGTATGCACGTTGACTGAAGCCAATGAGTCTACGGGATGTATCTCAATGTATCTTGATTCTCAAGATGTGTTGAGCCTCATCCTTTTCTTTTCATTGAATACATTGATTTCAACGAAATTTCTCGTTTGCTAATGCAAAGGTATATGATTGCTCATGAGCAATATGTCATCGACATATAAGATCAGAAGTACTACATGGCTCCCACTAATCTCCTTGTATATACAAGGTACTCCTTTACTTTGAATGAAGTGAATTTTCTTCACCTTTTCGTCAAAGCGTTTGTTCCAACTCCTCGATGCTTGCTTCAATCCATAAATGGATTCTCGAAACTTGCATTTCTTCTCGCTACTATTTAGATCATCAAAACCTTGAGGTTGTACCATGTACATATCCTCCTCCCAGTTCCTGTTTAAGGAACGCCATTTTGATATCCATCTTCCATATCCCACAATTGTGAAATGCGGGAATAGTGAGCATAATCCGAATAGATTTTAATATGGCAACTTCTCAAAAATTTCATCAAAGTCAATTTCTTGAATTTGAGTATAACTTTTGCTACAAGCCTTGCTTTGTAGGTTGTCAAGTTACTATCCATGTCTATCTTCCTCCTAAAAGCTCATTTATACCAAATGATATTTTCTCTTGAGGAAGGCTAATCAAGTTTCATACTTGATTATCATACATGGATTGTACTTCGGATTTCATGGCTTTTAACCATAGTTTGGAGTCTTTTCTATTGCTTCTCGGAAGGTCGAGGGATCTTTGGTATCTAGTACCATGATCTCATGAAGTCCCAAATACTTATTGGGTTTCTTCCTTTCCCTCATTGACCTTCTTAGTTTTTTTTTGGTTCTTCTCGTGTCTCTCGAGCTTCTTCCACAATTTCTTGAGGAATAGTTTCATGTTCGACTCTCGAACGCACACTAGGTGAGGATGATTGAGATTCTCTCACAATTTCTTGTAAGGATCTCTTGCTCACGCTCCCACTAACCAAATGAATCTCGGCTGGGCCTTCATGATCTTGAATGCAACATTCACATCATGATCTTGTAGAGTATCTTGAGTTTTCTCAAGCTCAACTCTACTCCCACTACTTTTCTCTCTTTTCCAGAAATTCCAGAAAAACATATCTCTCTCTACAATCTTTCGATTGGAGGTGATATATCAAAAGTAGTATCCTCTTGTCATACGAGGATAACCTATAAAGAAGCACTTAATCCGTTTTTGGTTGAAGTTTGGTCGACATCAATTTCTCGACGTAGACCTCACAACCCCAAATCTTGAGAAAGTTGAGCTTAGGTGTCTTTCAACTCCATAGCTCATAAACCATTTTCTCCACGGATTTGGATGGAACATTATTTAGTGAGTTTGTCATTATTTGTAGTGCATAATTCCAAAAGTAAATCGGCAATTTATATTGACTCATTATTGATCGAACCATGTCGAGCAATATCATATTCCTACTTTAGGAATGAGTCAAATTAGGTATCCTAAGCACTCACCCCTACGAACCGTTCATAGAGACTCAATATTCTTGTTGAGTCGGTTCATTACTTCATCCTCGAATTCCTTGAACTTGTCAAAGAATTCACTTTTGCTTCCCATTAGACAAATATATTCATAATGACTATAGTTGTCCGTGAACAAAATGAAGTACCTTAAACCGTCTCTTGTACTTGTACTTATCGGACCACATACATTAGAATGTATCATATCCAATTAGTTATTCGTTTTCGTTCCTTTCTTCTTGAAAGGTCTCTTGGTCATTTATTTGACCAATCCGATAGTGCTACAAGATTGTATCATTCACGTGAGTTATCTTAGTTTCTCTTTTGTTATTGTTTGTTTGAGTTTGTTTATTATTTATTTCAAGCAAATAGAAATCATTCTATATGAATGTATTTGCATAGAAAATTCCATTCTTCGATATAGACAAGCAAGAATTAAAATATTTATTAAAATTTATCCATTTCTAAAACTTGATACAGAAATGTTCTTGCTAATCGAAGGCATATAACAAACATTCTTCAAAGCATAAATTTAAATCACTAGACTATTGAAGCTCCATAGAATCTTGTACAATCGCAACGATGGTTGTACTATTTCCAATCTTCAATATCATCTCGTTCTCCACGAGTTCCTTCCTATCCTTCAATAGCTGCACATCCAAAATTATGTGAGCACAAGATCCGGTAACCATTACCAAATCAAGGATAGAGGTGATTAAATTTATCTCAATAACAAACATACCTATGGCGCTTCTCGGACGCCTACGTTCAATCATCCCATTTTCAAGGTCTTCCTTGTACTTGGGGCAATTCGGTCGGATGTGTCCCTTTTCACCGCAGTGAAAGCACTCCGTGTTGGGAGTTGGAGATTTGAAAGATTTCCCCCTTGAGGTACTCCCATGAGCACCTCCTACTCCTTTGCTCTTGATTGACGTATCTTTGGTAAATTTGCCTTTACCTCTGTTGATCTTTTTTGCTCCTCTCATGGACGGCTAGGACGTGATTGTCCTGACCTTTGCCCATGTCAACTTCAGCCGTTTTGAGAGCGTTGTGAAGCTCCTCAAGACTCACCCCTTTTTCACGCACATGATAGTGCATCACAAAGTCCTTGAAGGACGGGGCTAGAGAGCCAAGAATCAGATCTTCGGCAATGTCCTCGGGCATTGGAGAAGAGAGCTTCGACAATTTCTCAAGGTATCCTTGCATCGTGAGAAAATGCATAGATACCGATGTTCCCTCCGCCATATGGCACATTGTGAGTGCGATGGTGGTCTTATAGCGCTCCTTTCGGGCACTATCCATGAACATCTTGGTTAGAGCCTCCATGGTCTTCTTGGGTTTTGAATCCAAGTATTTCGCTTGAAGCGAGTCACCCATGGATGCTAGTATAAGACCGTGAACTTGGTTCTCTTGGTCTTCCCACTTGGCTATCACCTCTTTCTCTTTATCGGTTGCCTTCTCATTTAATTTTGGGATTTCACCATCCAAAATATGAGATAGTTTTTCAAACCTCAACACGATATTGAGATTGAGTTGCCATTTCATGAAGTTTGAGCCATCATTTTGCAAAGGGTTCTTTTCGATCATAGATCGCACAATTGGTTGGATATTTGACATTTCTACAAAATAAATTATATAGGTTTTAATGCCAATTTTATGTTTTAATACATACATATATATATATCGAATATGATGTAAATACTGCAAATAAAATCTTGCCCGTAAATGCAGTAATCCAAGATCCCATCAATTGTAATATAGACTAGCTAAGGGCTATCGAATACATTACAACATCAAGGTAAGAAAAACATTTTCTAATCACAACCTTTTTGAATTTTAGCAATATTAGCATCTTCAAACTCTTGTGATTCTTGTCGTTTTAATTATGAGGGAATACGACCTATCCTCGTAAGAAAAAACTTTTTCCCAAAACCGAGCGAGGGCTCTAGGTAATGTTAAGAAAACTTATTTTCATTTGATACGAGATATGTTTATCTATTGTATTCACAACTAAACATATTTGGGGCTCACTAGGGTGAAACACACCTCATATATTTAATTGTGGCACAACAACAGACAACCTTTATATCTCCCACTATTCCCAAAGATAGAGGGAGTTATCTCCCGCTAAGGGCGAGCAGAGTATCCCTCGATCAATGGCTGCTAGCGGATGAAATAAGAAGGAAAATTTATTCTTAATTTTTGTTGGACAATTTAACATGTGATTTAGAATTTTAGGTTATCATGCATATTAATATTCATACACATCCTAACATTCACCACATTCATCACATGCATAGCAGAAATTAAAAACCAGAAGTTAAACATTCACACAATCCACATCGTGTGAGTTTATATGTTCCCTTCGATCCTTGATCCTCGATCCCCGATCCTCGATCCTCGATCGATGCGCTACAGCGGCGACTTCCTCTTGCACCGGAGATGTAGATTTTACAGAAAATAAACATGCTCCTCACATTCGATAAAAAACCGACTAGTGCAAGTCCTATGTAAAAACCTCTCATATGCAAATGCAACTATCTAAAAGATGGAAATAGAGAGAATTTTGGCTTTTACATACATAAGCCCCTGTATAATAATAATTACATATATTTGTAGTGTCTGATTTGGAACATATAAACTCACAATCCTGCAAAGCAACTCAAGCATCCATGCACGCAATTGCTATAAACTACAGAATCTAATTTATCAATCATCCAGAATTCTCAACAATTCTTTGAAAAATATTTTGAAATCCATTAAAAACATTTTTCATGCATCCATAATTCAAAAATTAATTATGAACCGCTGTCCATCCATTTTCCAATGGAAAGATGAATCGCAGTTTTTCAGTTTTGTTGATTCTCTTACAAAATAATCGTTTATACTTAAAACGAAATTATTGCAAGTTAGACTTATGTCTAAATCATAATTCTAATAATTACATGACATGTTTTAAACATTCAAAACATTTAAAACGAATTATTATAAAGAATTATTTCAACAAACATTTAAAGACCGAAAAACCGGTAAAACGAATTGCTTAAATCCTAGATGGTAAACTAAATTTGTTTACAGCCATAAATCATGAGAAAATTGAACCCTAAGCTCTGATACCACTGTAGGATTTCATGTTTAATTATACATATATATTTTTCGAATTTTCATGTATAATAAGGATCTATTACAATTTTCTTCGATTTATTTATGCATGCATCGGTTTGTTTTAACAACTAGTTTCAAAAACTTATTAAAACAAACACAAAGAGACTCCGAAATTCATACCTAGAAGTTCTCAAAAACTTCTTGACGTTTCAGAGACGTTGAGGAAGCCAATCTTCGCTTCTCGTTGCGCCGGATGCCTCCGAGTGTTCACCGAAACCCTAAACAAGGTTGGAGAGAAAGGAGCTAGCCAATCGATCTCCAAACAAGCTTAGAATCTAGCTACAAACCCCTTCCTTAGCCTCTGAGATTTCTCCTTCCAAAGACTTAGAAAACTAAGAGAATTTTCGTGGGTTTTTGTGGTGAATTAAGAGAGAAAATAATTATTGAATTGTGTAACCCAATTAGGGAGAATAAGGACCTATTTATAGGTTCCAATCTTACTCTTAATCATGACTATTCTTTAGCCACGTTTTCTTTACATTTTCTCTCATAAATTAATTCCTTAATGTATTACATGCACCCACAAAACGTTTGACCAAGTTTGGAGCTAATCCAACCATCAACAAATTAATCTCCTAATAATCAAAGGCAGAAAATCAATCGTTGTTCGGTTGACCGAGACCCATTCGGTTAACCGAATATGTCACGATTGGTTGACCGAGTACTAGACGGATGACCGATTCTTAAAGGGAAAAATTCTCCTTAACCGATCGGACGAATTCTCGTCTAAGACCGAGTGTCATTCGGTTAACCGAAAATATCGGAACTTAACATTGTTCGGTCGACCGTTTCTGGTTCGGTACACCGTACCAAAGATCCAGGCACTTTGGTCAAGTTCGGTCAATCAATTACGATTATCCGTTCCACGTTCGGTTGACCAATCCATAGATCCTTCGGTCGACCGAACCTCAACGGATTACCGAACTTTTACCCGATTTTGCCTTTTTCAAATTTTGGATTTATTTCCAACAAAATTTGAACTTGGGGGGGTTTTAGCAAATTCACAACTTATGCAATGTATTATCCTATGCAACAATAAATTATTGCACCCCATAATATATGCATTTCATATGAATTTATCATGACTAATTATGTTTATATACAACACAATTGATTTTACTTGTTTACCACATGTGTCATATTTTCTATGAGAAACCCGACACATCATATGAACCAAAAATCAAGCTTCTTGTTTCACGGTTTTTGCGGTGTGACCTATGGGAGGATCTAAACTAAGTTGACAGTGATATTAAGAGCTTAATATCACAAGCTATAAGCGGTATCTAGCTACACATTATAGCTCCCAATTAGTTAGATGTCTTAATTCCACTCGAACCAAAACCCGATCCATTTAGTGATGGAGTGCACCACTTGTGTCCGTCCCTTGCCTCATGATATTAAGAATACACACAAAGTAGTATTGTGTCATCTTTGTATTAGTATTCATTTCTTGATCTATTTAAGCTAGTTATAAATATGTGACTTAACTCAAATCACATTGTGCACATTATAACTTTGCTTTATCAAGGGGCCCACTAATATCATCACTCAATTAAGAGGGGCAATAATAATCTTTTGACTAACTATCTTCTCCAACGAAAGTTATACTTAACCAACCAATGCCTTTACACTACACTGATCGATAGTTCAAGACACTGATCTAATTAAGTATTCCTTAAGTGATCAGATATAAGTCTCATATTAAAGGACCAAAGACACAGTAAAATATTAATGACACAGAAACACATTTCTATAATATTTTACTTATTAGGTCTATTCAGTATACAAAAGTAATATTTTCTTCTTTTGCATACCCGTGTTGTCACTCACTTGGAGAGCTACAATGATCTATGACCAACACGACAATCTTAACTCGGTAATTAATGTTCCATGTTAATTACCATGATTGCGAATATCTTTTGTTTTATGTAAACCAATATCTTTTAGAGCTCTACGGTTAAGGACCAAGAGCCTCTTCCTTAACACTTCTAAAAGACGAATAACATAAACAAGGAACAAAATGATTTCTCATTCAATTCATAATAATTGACATTTAAAAGTAAAACTTTTAGAACACATTCTCTTCAATAACACCTTAGGAGCTTATAAATAGGTGTTCCTATGACACAATTACAGAACTCTACTACTACTATTTGTACTATACACTAGAGAGAAACTCCCAAGCTCCGAATTCTCTAATCCTACACTCTAAGCCTAAATTCCACACCTTTGATCATAGCCAAATCATACTCAAAGTGTGCTCAAGATTTAGAGATTATTGTCTCACTCAATTGTTGTTCAATGAGCAAGAATTTCGGTGAAAGCCCGAAGTGTTCCCTCTCGGATTGTGAGAGGAAGAAAGTCAACCTACCGAGGGTGTTCGCGAAGCTTGTGGTGTAAAGACGTTCTCTCCCAGCCCGGAACGGGGAGTGATTAGTGAAGACCTAGGCGAAGCTCGGTGATTCGAGCGGAGCTTACAAGAGAGGACTAGGACCCGGGTGTGGGTACCGAACCTCTATAAAAATTCTTATCTTTGATTGTGGTTTGTATTATTCTCTCTTTGCTTGCTTGTTAGTTTTTAATTCTGCTGCACCTTTGTTTGATAAACAAGTAGAGTTTGTTTATGGTTAAAAATGATTAGAACTAAGCCGCATTCACGATCCTACACAATGTTCCACTGTTTTGTCCTAGTTTTGCCTTATCAAATTTTGGATTTACTTCCAACAAAATTTGATCTTTTGGGGTTTTAACAAATTCATATCTCATGTAATATATTATCTTATGTAATGTTAAACGATTACAACACATAATATACACATCTTATATGAATTTATTCATGATTCTAATTATGTCAATTTTCGTAACATATTGATTTTATCGATTCACCACATTTGTTCATTTTCACATGAAAGACACATCATATGAATTTATAATCAAGCTTCTTGTTTCCCAGTTTTGTGGTGTGACGTACGACTGTAAATGGGGTGGGTAAAACCCACCAACCCGACCCGCCTAAGTCGGGTAACGGTGTAAAAAATCCAACCCGCGACCCGCCAACCTGAATACCCGCCTACCCGACTAATAAACGAGGCATGTAACAGTTGTATTTTCTAACCCGTCCCGTTTACCTGATTACCAGCCTATGAATTTAATAAATGAAATAATAAATATTATATATATATATATATACTTATATACCTTATACATATCTCTATTCTCTTATCTCTAATTTACTAATAGTGTTATAAAGTTGAAATTATTTATAATTTTATGGTGTTAATCACATGGGTCATGTTTTTAAGATGTTAATGTGTCATGTTTTTAATTTACGGTCTTATGCAAAAAAAGGAAAAAACATATAAAAAAATCCATTTATCCATTTACTCTCCCTGCATAACCCGTTTACCTGACCCGCCCCACCCGCGTAACCCGTTTACCCGATCTTAGGCGGGTCGGGTAGCGGTTTAAAAAAAATCACCCGACCCGCCAACCCGCCTACCTTAGACAGGTCGGGTAGCGGTGGGTTTGAAACCCGCCCCGACTCGTTTACATCCCTAGTGTGACCTATAGGAGGATCTAAGCTAAATTGACAGTGATATTGAACACTTAATATTTCAAACTATAAAGGGTATCTAGCTACACATTATAGTTACCCAATTAGCATAGATGTCTTGTTCCACTCGAACCAAACACGATCCATTCAGGGATGTAGGTGCATTACTTGTGTCTGTCTCTTGCCTCATGATATTAAGAATATATACAAAGTAGAAATGTGTCACATTTGTATTATATTCGTTTCTTAATCTCTTTAAGTTAATTATAACTATGTAATTTAACTCAAGTTACATTGTGTACATTATAATTTTGCTTTATCAAGGGACCCACTAATATCATCACTTAATTAAGAGGGGCGATGATAATCTTTTGACTAGCTATCTTTTCCAGCATAAGTCATCTCGGTAATTAATGCTCCATGTTGATTACCATGATTGTGAATACCTTTTGGTTTATGTAGACCATTATCTTTTAGAGTTCTACGGTTAATGATCAAGCTCATCTTCCTTAATACTTCCAAAAGACGAATACATTAATCAATGAATAAAATGTTTGCACATCCAATTCACAATAATTGACATATAAAAGTAAATTTTTAGAACACATTCCTTTCACATAGAACTCTGAGGTGTCTGTCTTCTTGGAAGATTAAGACGTCTGTTTCTAAGGTTACAGTGATTCTAAGAAATCTCTTAAAACTTCGGATGAGCAAAGGTCCAATAAAACTATTTTTGCAAGTGCATCCAAGCAAAAATCTCATTATTACAGTGTAGTTTATGTTTATATATTAAAAACGATAATGTAGTTCACTCGTATGAGTAAATTACAAAATTCTTTCAAGTTCTCTAAAAAAGAGAGAGAAAGTTGAGGGACTCATCTGTATAGACACGTCTCAATTCTCTTACTCTCTCTCCTTAAAGTTGAGTATCTTTCTGATCAATTTCGTTTTTTCTCTCTCACGTCAAGTTAAGTACACCATCGTTCCATCAATGTGTTATATATTCTAATCAGGGATGACAATGCCGGTTACCGTGTTCTTCATGTCAAATTTATATACAACCGACTTGGACAAACTCAAACTTGACTAGTTTATTATAAGAGCTGAAAATAAAAACTCAAATTGTTTCAACCTGACCCAACCCATCTAACCCCTTTAATAAATGGGTCGTTTTCTTGTACTAGTTATACCTACCTAGCCACCCACGTAACTATTACTTATAACAAAAAATAACAACTATAATTTGATTTAGAGTAGATTATACCAAAAATGGTTATGAAATTTGTTGTTGATTGCTAATTAAAATATTCTGACATAAAAAGATGGAAAGTGCTGAGATTTTAGGTAATTTTGTAATTATATGTAATATTGTAAATACAAAAATATCTATATATTATTCAGACATATATAAATGTACATGAGTTATATACGTTAAACGTAAACCCAACACATTTAATTACCGGGATCAATCATGTGACCAGATTATGACCCAAATTCATTTATGCCAAACTCCAAACCCGTATTTTTCATGTTGGACTAGTATTCGTGTCATGTTTCAAATTGCCACCCCTAATTCTAATTTTTTTACTCTTCACTACGCTTCTTATTTTCCTTTTTAAGGTTTGAATTCTATGGTATATTCTTCAATAATCATTAATATCATGATAATTTCCACATAGTTCTTGGTCGTCACCTGCAACAACGTTAACATGTACAACCAAGACACATTTGTGTGTCACTACATAATATGAGTTTGTAACTTACACGTCGTGCGACAATAAATCTCTCTTTCATGCTAACAAAAGCAATGAAATGCAAATCCTTCAGTTATATGAGTAGATTAAGAACATTTATCGATTTCTTATAAAACGAAAATATGCCGAGGGATCAATTTGTATAAGGGTTTTTTTCCCATACCGATCAAAAGTTTGAAATTGGCGTCGACGTAAACATGGTTCTGTGAAAATTGATCGTGTACCTATCAAAAAACTCGTAATTTGCCTCGTACCTTTCCGTCACAGTGGGTCCCACATTCATGTATCTCCGTTTACATTTCTCGTAACGCGTTATTTTTCATCGGGTTTTTTGCTTCCATACCAATCAAAAATTTGAAAATTGGCGACGTACCCATGGTTCTGCTAAAATTGAACGTGTATATATCAAATAAACTTGTAATTGACCTTATACCTATCTAATACTCACATAATGGCAATATCAAACCACCACCAGTTCTTTAAACCGGCTAAATTTGCCCTCTCCAAATCTTTATTTTCCAATAACAAACCCTAAAAGGAGGGGGTGGTTGTGCATAATGAATATGCGGGGGAAAACTTTTTTTTGGCATGAACTTTTGCAGGCATTTTTGTCAGTTCTAGAAAAGAATTTTCTTTCTCTCTGTGCAGTTGATTGATTCAGTTATAATAACCACAAATGCATGGCGTCGGTGAAGACACGGTAAGTACAAGTCAATCCACAGGGATGTGTGTCAACTCTAATTCTTCGGAAATCAAGTGAAAAATAAAAAAGGAGAAGAAGTTGATTACACTAAACTAGCAAGCAACAAACAAAGAGATCAAAACACGAGAGAAATTGAAACTAAACTAAGCACTATCAAAGGAAGATGGAATTCAAGAATAAAAACCCCCAAGGGGTGGAGTGTGTGTACACATGAAATAAAGTGGCGAAGAATGCATTCAATAGGACACAAGTATAGGGTGTGTTTTTATGCATATGAAGTACATAATGATTGTGACAAGACCTATCATCCAAATTATTAACTTAGTTGATTAACATAAGCATAAACAAATTGGTTATTAAGAACCTAAACAAACGTGGGAAGTACCTAATGATTATGACAAAACTCATCAAGTTAGGTATTCTCTTTTAAACAATCATACACTCACATTTATTACATATTGCAAAAGATAACATTCATCTAATTCTTCATTACATATAAACTACTCGCTACACATTAAGTTACAAACTATATTAAGAAAGAAAGACATTACAACTAAGTATACTAAGATTAAGAAAACAAAACTAAGTTAAACATGTAAGCATTAAAAAAGACAACATTAAAACAAAACTATGAAGAATTATTTTATTTACATGACCACGTTACAAGTAACATTCTTCTCCACTTGAGTTTTGCTTCAAGGCTTACTCTAAGTAGAGAGAATGAACATCAAGCAAATGAGTGAATTACAAAGAAAGAAGAAGAGTTTTATTTATAGTCATGAAAAAGCAACTGTGAACAATCTCCCGGTATGGGACTAATGGACATACTAAATATAAACTAAAACAACCTGATACACAACCGAGAGAAGACAGGTCGAATTCGAAGCCGAAGTCGTCAACTAGCAGTCTGGAGCTGCCAATTGTCGGTCTGGATTGCTCGGATCCGACCCATTTTCATATGACTTCTTAGTTGCTTCATTCCTTCACGTGGAGTGCACCTTAATCGGTTGTGGGAGTCCAGGTCCGAATCCAATTGCCAAAATACTCCTCATGATGACGTTGAGTTCTCGATTGCTAATTGGTCCTTCGGGCTTGCATCCAGGTCATTCTCTCCTACAGATAGGTCCATAAGTCTCACCGATCAGTCCATTTTTCTCACGGTTTGGTCTTTTGTGTCATCATGTTTATTCCTGAAACTTAAACATAAAACTGGTTACACAACATTGCTTATGTTCAAAATAGAGAATATAAGACATGAATTTATGCATGATATGATATTAATCAGCAGTCCTAAATGTATAGAAAAAATTTCTCCTCTTTTTCTCATGTTTCTCCCAGAAAACGAAAAGGAAACACTGCAAAGTTACAAATCATGTATAAACATATCATATATTTTAATAATTATATATAACGTAAAACTTTTAATAACAAAACACTAAAACTTTTCGAAACAAAGAAAAAATACATTATTATTTTTTAAATATTCATAATAGTATATAACAAAAATTATACAAATGCATTGTTTTTTTATCTTGCAATTTTTTGATAGGCACACGTCCAATCTATCATCATTAATTTTTAAATCTTGCAATGATGTGATATATCGAATATGTATGATGTCAATTATAAGTTTATTTGATAAGTACACATTCAATTTCCGCAAAATCATGACTACGTCGTCAATTTCTAAAATTTTGATATGTACGAAAACAAAAAAAACTCATTTAACTATCTCCGTTTCTCTTCTCTTTTCTCCTTTAAGTTGTCAAACTTTTATAATCCAAACAAGATAATTTCAACACTATTAGCTTATTTTATTTTTTGTCGTTAAGTTGTTATTCAAGCGTGCCGTCAATACATCGCATATTTTAATATTTTATACATCCCAGGGGTTTTTATCCGATCTTCCTTTTTGAGGTCTAATTTTTGTAGTATCTTTCAAGGCTTGAAATTCAATAATCATTAATATCCGGATGATTGCCATATCTTCTTGGTTTTTGTCTACATTCGTCGCATCATCCATTCTTATCATTCTATCAACCAGTCGCACCATCCATTCTTATCATTTTCATCCATACTACCAATAACAAATAACAACCAAAACACAATATGAGCTTACAACTCACATGCTACGTGACGCCAAATCTCACGTTACCACATAATGCATTTGACGCATCAAATATGATTCGCAACCATCCGGACAGATTTAATTGGAATTCAATAATGATTAAATATCCAAAAAATTACCACACTTCTGTTGATTTTCATCTACATCCGTAACACCACACGTTCTTAGTGGGAAAATGATTTATGAATTCTTTTTAACATGTTTTTTTTACGACGCTCATGACATGGAGGGATATTATTCTTTCAAACTGCATACAAGTTGGTCACATAGGGGATAAATATGTGTGTATTCTTTGTATTTAAAGTGTTTTACTTTATGAGGAAATCAACTGTCTCATATTTTTATTAGAAACTGTATTTTTAAGCAATAAAATAAAAAAAACACAAATTTGTATCCTAACATCCTGACAAGGGACTAGTATGTCCTGTAGGGTTGTGCAGAAACCGGGTCAGTCCGATCAACTGGACCGGACCGGACCGGAACCAACCGGTCCGGACATTTTGAAAATTCGATTTCGGACTGGTCTGGTTTTTGTTTTTTTAATTTTTAAGGTTAAAAATCGGTCCTAGACCGGACCGGACCAGACCGAATCCAACCGATCCGGTCCGGTTTCCGGTCCAGACCAGTTCGGTTCGGTCCGGTCTTCGGTCCGGATGCCGGATAAAAATCCAGTCCGGTCCAGACCGAATGCACAACCATAACGTCCTGCGTGAGACTTGTAGGTTCCACGTAGAACCAATGTGTGCGTCTTCTTTGTATTTAAAATGTACATTAATGAGCATTTCAATAATCTTTTTTTTTTCATCGAAAAATCATATTTTAAACAATAAAATAAAAAATACAAATGATAACAAGGATTAGGACTTTTCTTACTATTGACAACCCCCAAACACACGACATCCGTGTATTAGGACTTTTCTTACTATTGACAACCGTTAGACGTAATCCGCAAGAGCAAACCAAAACACATTTTTCACGTTATTACATAACATGTACTCATAACTTACGCATTACGTGACCTTACCAAATTACACAAGCTTTATACGTCAAATATGATTCGAAACCATAGGAGCGGATTTAATTAATTAATTAAAACTAAAACTAATTAACAAACAAACAAACAACACACACCTCCCTAACCTCCACGCCTCTATCAAACCCACCGTTCTTCTTCACTCCCCATTCCCCTCTCCAAACCCATCCCACCCCAATTCCTCCCTTCTTATTATCCAATCCCGAGTCCCCATCGGGTGCGCATTTCGCCTCCTACGATTCCCAGGTCGGATCTTGAGGTGATTACAGCCGTTTCCCTTCGATTCCGGTCGTCTGATGTGTTTTTTGGTGTTTTCTGTCGCAGGGACGACGTCTAGGGCTCCGGGGGTGCGGGTGAAGGTGAGAATTTCGGGTTTCGACCCCGATTTTGGTTGTGGATTTTGGTTTGGATGGATTCGAGGTTTCGATGTGGCGGAGATGGCATGAGGGGTTTGTTAGGATTGCGTTTTTAGTCCTTTTATTGTAAATGGAGTTAAGCGATTTGTTTGTTGAGTTTCGCCGAGGAAGATGGCTAAGTCTTAAGCTGAATTGTCCCTTGTTTATTTTAGGGTCTATTTGAAACCACATTTTCGTTATCAGATTTTGATTCTTGAAAATAAAAAAAATCAAATGTGATTTATAATTGGAATTTAATAAAAGCATAGAATGTTCATGCTAAAGTTAAGGGTATGTTTGGGAACTGATTTCGAGATTCGATGTTCCAAATGGACCTTTACTGTGTGCTTAGAATATATCAGGGGTTCTTTTAGACCGATGCTGGACAAATGCGAGGAATCATAATATTTTATTTGTTCGTTTCCGAATCGCTGTTCGTCTGTTGCTTCCATGGGGTGGTTGGTTTGAGTTTATGTTGGAGACTTGGGGTTGTGATAATCCTGGACTCTTCTCAGATCGTGTACGAATCACTTTCCGAACAAGATTATTCGACCCTTTTACACTGCCCGGGTTGCACGAATACCTTGCTGGGATAATCCTGAGAAGGAACAATCTCGTTCAGGCAAAATGAACTTCGATCAGAAAGGTAGAGAAGGAGTATGAGAATTTCGTATATTTGTTTTGAGTACCGAATTTCTCTTATAAAGCAGAATGGTGGTTGGGCGGTTACACAAGCACCTTTTGGGTTGGTATTATCCACTCAAACGGAAATACATAAAATCAAATGTAAATTAATAAGTATTTTCCGAAGAGCTTTCGGGGCGCTGCCCCGAACCCCGCCAGGGGCTCTGCCCCTTGGAACCCCGCCCGCTGACCTGGCAGCGGGATCCCAACCAGGGGCTCTGCCCCTTGGACCCCGCAAGGGCTCCGCCCCTCGACCCCTGCTTCATATTTGTGGTCGATAAACTGTTAGCTCAACAAGCGTGCACTCCGCACTACCCAAACTCGTTTCCGAGCCTAACAATAAATCGCATCGGTCTCAAGTAAATCACATTACAACTAAAATGAATCGATGACACTAAAATCACCAACAGTTTAGTGTTTTGATGAATAATTGTATTGACAGATATAGAGTTTTATGAGATTTTGATTAGATCAATCATTTGACAGAGCACTAGCACCGGTCCAGGTAGAAAGTTTTGTTTTCTTCATATCTTGATTTTTATTGCTTTACTGGCAATGCTCTCATTTGATGTTGTCGATTAGATTTTAATTTAAGTTCAGAAGTTGTTGGCCTTGTTTGGGGAAATGTGTTGTCGTTAGGAACTTGTCATCTTTAATAACTATTTTTTTTTATGGACATGCTATTTTTTTATAATCCGCCTACTCTTGTTATTGATGATGATTTGATAGGTGAACACTAAGTTGCTAGTTATCTAGATATCTTTAATAACTTTCTTGAATTGTACAAGCTTGACTCTTACCATTTTCTGTTGTCTATGTTGCATTTGTATCATCTGACCTGTGGCTTGACATCTTTTCAGTTTCAAGCTTGTGGCTTTCTTCTTGTGATTGGTAATATTGGGTTTTCTTTAGATTACACAAACCACTGCGTTAGAAGCATTATGGATGAAAGGTCAGTTGTTTTAAGCTACATGTGCATCATAATAATGTGCAACTGAGGTTATGGTGTTACTTTTGTTTCCAAAGGGTTGATACTTAGCTTGTATTGAATCAGATATGGAGTTCTTTGCTGAGTGGGGAATAGTGGAATACCATGTTGCAGTGTATTTCCTTCCTAGTAAGGTGTTGTGACTTCGAATTGTACAAACACCCTAAGGGTCTCGATGATCCAGAAGTCCTAGCAAGAGAAACTGTTTGTATGTTTACCACATAAACTTACGCATTTATGTTATCTATCTAACACTAACATTTCCACTTTAAGTAGTAAAAATATTATCTTTTCTCTTTTCTCCATGTGACCAGCTTATTGTCTTATGATTCCTTTATCATTTGACGATTTTCTTGCACATTCTGTTATATTTAAATATTTCAATAACCAGAACGATGACAACAATTAGAATATCCCTTATCCCATATTTTGAAGTTATGGTCTCCCCCTGGATTTGCGGTATGTCTTGATAGAACACTAAACAGAATGATAATGGGCTGTATTTTGAGAACGAACTTGTGAAAAGTTACAGAAAACTGAACATACTAAATAGTCTTTCTTTTATGGAGGACAAGGCAACTCTTGGGGGCCTTTTATCAACAAATTCCAGAATGAGTACTTGTGCAGATCATATTACACATCAGAGTTGTAAAATGTCTGGGTTATTGCATGATGCATTTGCCTTATTAGTTTGGACCTGTTCTTAGTTTGTTTGGTGATACAGAAATTACTGTAGCACGCTCATTCTTAAGTTTTTTTCTTCCAATAACAAGATGAAGTATTAAAGCATGTGTTGGTAATTTACTGAATCCATTACATATCAGTAACCTTGCACCCCAGTTGGGCTTAACATTTCCAGTTTATTTGTTGACTTTCAAAGTTTTAATTTCTGCAATATTAAGCATAAAGAATTTAATTATGGTTTAGCACTTTAGCTGAATCTTCTATCTGATGCAATGTTATATGAATGACCTTTGCAGTTAGTGTCAGTGAAATAGAGGCATTATACGAGCTTTTCAAGAAGATAAGCAGTGCTGTTATTGATGATGGTTTGATTAATAAGGTAAATTTTAGATATATTTGATCAGTAATGGCCTCTTCTTACCCACTTAGATGTTCTTTGCCTATTTGATCAAATATAATAATACCTTGAGGCATACTGGACTACTGGTGTACCTTGAGGTATTTTATATCATTATTAAAATTTTAAATAATTTTAGTGATGTGTTGGATAATTTTTCTTTTAATGTGGCACATCATACATAATAAGCCAGTAAGATTGTCTGGCTTTAATCATTTAATACTGTTACTCTGCAACAAATGGAACTTACATCCCTACCAGAAATTCTATGTAGTTTAATTTTATATGTTGGATATATGATAATTTCTCTTTTACAATGGAACAATTTATATTTACCAATAAAAAAGAATAATTTATATTTACCAGACTGCTAGAGCACTGTTGGTTTGCAAGGGTTATTATTATTTTGCATAGTCTCAGTTATTAAGTGTGCTTATTTACCAGTTTTCTAAATGCAAAAGTTTGTGACTTGCAAGTTAATAAGTTTTAAATTCACTAATCATAATTTGTTATAATGTATAATTGAAGACTTCTGATTTTTTTCTAGTGCAAAATATAATATAAGAAATGATGGGTTCATCCATTCATGGTGACAGAAAATTAAAAAATTGCCTAATATGTTATGAATGATCTGCATGTTTGCGATACTAATTTATTTGGATATGATCAAATGGGGAAATTTATAGTAATCAATTATGTCTTCAACCATGACATGCTCTGGATATAGTAGTTAAAAAATTCCTTAAATAAACAAATAATATGATATTTTCTTTTAGCTTGTGAATGTTGTATTAGCTACTTGTTGTTTGAGTGGATGATAGGTCAATGTTAATAGGGTCAGGCAGTTTCACCATGAAATCCTCTTTTTTAACAAAATGGACAATTAAGGGCTAATGGATGTTGGCTTGTGTAGTGTTCTCGCTTAGGAATGTTTTTTTATAGGTGTATTTTTTTCCTTCAAGTTTTGTATCCTTCTTAACGTAGAAAGAGAAAAGAAGTTAGTTTGCCACCCAATTTTTATTATCAATGTTGATAACAATGCCTTTTTATAACTGAACTTTTGTTTATTTTATATGGTATTCTAATACTCTGCCAATTATTCTTTTTCTAGGAAGAATTTCAGTTGGCCCTTTTCAAAACAATAAAAAAGGAGAGCTTGTTTGCTGACCGGGTCAGTTCAAATCTTCCACCTTAATGTACTCTGAATCAGCAATTTTACATTACATTTCGGCCTTTAAGTTACCGTTTAAAATGTATAGTACCTTACGAAACATGCAGTTTACGTCCATTTTTGGTCAACACTGCCCTTACCGATTTCTGGAATGACACCCCAGTCACTTAGATACTTTATAAGGTGCTGGTGTTTTAAAATATTTTTATGGTATCATTATATGATTAATTGCCCTTACCGATTTTTGGTCAACATTTTATATGATTAATTTTTTATGAAGTTTATATGGCCTATTAAAATGATCGACACTTATTAGCTATAAAATCGTATTGCAACAAATTTTAACCAGAAATTATCTGAAAAAAGGTAGAAACAAATATATATTGTACATAGACTGTGCAAAACTTCTTTCAAATAAAAAGACTACTTTTCGTGAAACATGAAGCCGACCAAACAGACATATTTGAAACTAATTGGGCCGTCCTATGGACAAGTGGACGGTTTCCAGATCTCCAATGCTATAGTGTTTTGTGTGTTCTTTATAGTATGAACGATAGTTAATAATTTTAATAACCGTGCTAGTTATTTGGAAAGACAATACTATAATAGTACGTGAATAAGTAACAATGATACAATATTTATATGTTCAGTCAGTATTGCACAGAATCCAGTTAAACGTAAAGGATAGATCAGTCATGTGGGATGTGACAGAACTGATGTAATGTAATATGCTATATTTGTTCACTTGCTTGGGAGGGCCGAATTGTATTTTTTAAATGTATTTAGACACAATATGAAATTCATGGATTTGAGAGCTTCCGTATAATTTTCCAATTAACCACACATCAAATTCCATGCAACACATATTTCACTCCACACCACACGTGCAACACGACATGTGTGGTTGATCTGGAAAATTTCATAGAAGTCCTCAAATCCATGAATATTGTACAATACTCTCTACATATTTCTAAAACTTATCACTCAGTTGTATTCAAGCAAGTGAAGATTACAACTAATCATAGATAATTTCATCTTAGGTTTGAATATATACTTTTGTAATAAATTACAATACCCATATGTTATTCACTACCAGGTGCAATGAACTTCAACATAATAATGAATTACCATCAAGATTCTGGAGCCTTTAAAAGTTTAAATAATACAAACAGTTAATTCATGACATAAGTAAAAAATTGACAATTTATCCTAATATTAATCACCTATATGCTTTGCATGTGCTAGTATCATTACGCTTGTAATTCTAAATAAGTGTTCTCTCACGGGGCTACCCCATCAATGAAAACATGTATTTGTTATTGCTACAAGTCATGTCATTGCATTAAAACAATTTTTCCATAGACTTGGTAGATTTCTGGCCCTATAACTTATACATTTGCACAAGTGAAAACAATGGACCATTGCCATGGTTAGATCGTGGGTAACATGTTCTTGATCAAGTCACAAGTAGTATGCATGACATCCAGCTCTTCTGCTCTCCTTATCCCTATTGGACAATAAAGCAGGGTCATTGTCTTCATTATTTCTTCTATAACTTGTTTTCAGATTCATATGACCTTTAACATGTTGTATATGAGTTTGTAATATTTTGTCTCTTCAGGTATTTGACTTGTTTGACACAAAACACCACGGAATATTAGGGTTTGAAGAGTTTGCTCGTGCTTTATCTGTCTTCCATCCCAATGCACCAGTTGATGAGAAAATTGATTGTAAGTTGCATTATTTGCAATCTTTGACAGTTGACACATTTTATTCCAGTTTTACTGCACCATTTCAGTTTTTAATTACAAATGCATAAATGAATTAGTACATGTACTCATCTTTTGACTCCAAAACCAATTCAACCCTTGCCCATCAGTGGATACTGGATAGGGTTTGACTAGACATTTACCCCATGTCAAACAATTTCAATTAAAATATGCAGTCATAGTGGTTTTGGTAACTGAGGCATGTCATGTTGCCAGATGGCTGTGATTCATCTGGCTCGAATATGTCAGGAGGTCTTGTGTTAATTGATTAATCTAGGAAACTTTTTGATTAAGGTTTTGTCGATCATATTGAAAGGGTACTGCTGATAAGTCATGTGTTGGGATATATCAACCATTCTTGGGCGGTTCGGATGAGTATGTTTTTTTGGCATGTTCTGATACCGAGTAGTGGGACATATCACCCAGTTAAGGGATATTTGAAATGCCTAGTATATTAGTTGGGACAAATTATTCAATAGGGTATGTCATCATGTTGGTGAAAAATCTGTTTTGTGTAATGCAAATTTTAATTTTATGCTTCCAATATCTGGATGCGGTACTGATATGTCAGTACTTGGTAGTGGAGGAAGGGGTCATTTGCAGTTTTCTGATTAGAATGTTAGTAGAGAGATGAGGCAAATATTAGAAGCTGTAGTGACATGTCAGCATGGTAATGGATGGAGTGGTTTGCATGATAAGCTTTGAATTAGAGTCCCACTACCATTTTCCTGAATGAATCTCTTTTCCATATCTGTGATGGGGTTCAATAAAAACTTTTTTCCAAGTCATGAAAGTAGAAAACTAATGTTTTGTTTTGTTGAAGTAACACCTTTTTTAGCATATGTACATGCGTGGATCTCCTAAACTTGGTATTTTGGATAACAGGTTCGTGCTTCTCAGTTTGGAAAAAGTAGATTATGAGTCTTATGACCAATGTTACACTGACATATCAATGCTTGATAAGTCTGTTATATGGAGTAGAAAGAGATCTATATTGAAAATTCAAACAAAATCTTGGTGGTCTTGTTGGATTGATTTCCTCTAATTTGAAATTGCACATGCATTTAGGGCTGCAACCTGCAACTGAATAAACCTTTATAGTCAAATTGATTTCTTTTTTGTTATCTATGTCAACATACCATTACACATTATGTTGATTTTATTATACAAATTGTGCTACAACTAGGATTGCAGAGTAGCTAAAAAACGGAGTGTGTTTGTTTCATACGTATTTAAGGACATTCTAAGCATGTCTTACCTTACTGTCTTAGCAAACCGTTTACCAGTTTTGTTTAAACAGAAAAATATGCTGGTGCTCCACTTGAATGCTACTCATATTATTAAACCTTGTATGTGCTCACAAAATCAGATATATCAATATGTGTTTTGTGGATTTTTTTTAGTAATATAAGATTTCCAAATGACAACACTTTCATCAACTAATAAAACCCTATATGGAAAGGAAAACCTTGAACATGTGATTATATGATTCTATTATTTCAATTTCGATTGAATCTCTGATTTTTTGTCTTCCTTTTCCGATACAGAAAGACATGAGTTTCCATTTTTAAAAGGAAATAAATTGTTCATGTTGACCTTTTATTGTTGTAGTTGTCTTTGTGTCATGTTTTCGACCATAACAAGGAACATGAGGTTATATGTGCAAGAGTGTTGAAAGTTACTTTAGGGATTAGGTGTTGTATATTTTTGTTATTTCGGTTCTAGCCTTATGTATTTTTATGCTGAAAATTGATTTGCAGTTTCATTTCAACTGTATGATCTCAAGCAACAAGGTTTCATTGAAAGGCAAGAGGTATTTAGTTGCTATTATATCTTACTTAATTTCATTTATGTTGTCAAAATTCTTAATTATGTTGAACAAATGCTCCAACAAAATTCACACAATCCCTTGACATGGTGATATGCTTTAGTCATTTATGTTTTCCTTTTTAATTTTTCATACAAATTTCATAATTCCCTTGGCAACAAAGTTAAGCATTTGGAAAGCTACACAAATCCTAATAGGCAAGCACCACCAGCCCGTGTTCCTCTTAAGCATAGCTTTTATTTCAATAAGGCTTGGCCATGTATTTAGATTCACTCACAGATATAAAGATCTCTAAGTTTGAGTTTTGTCATTAAGTTAGTTATAGTATTTGCCCAATCAAGGATATCAATGAAGATCTCAAAAACAAAACATGATATGGAGTGATGGATGGAGGACAAAAGAAGCACAAGCTTTATATCTTCTATATATGACCACATAAACATGATTTTCTTCAATCAAATATGAAATCACTTGACACAAATATGACAAGACATAACTACTTGCCAGATTCTCACTTCGAAGATGGATATCTTGATGTTACCTTCATATTTAGAAGATGGCAGGAGTAACAAGATCCATTTAAATGGCCAATGAAATTTACTTAATGGAAAGCGAGACCTCAGTTGAGGAACCAACAAAGAAGACTGAGAGTCAAGAATGAGGACCATGACTTCCTTTTCCTACTTTGCTTGACCAGATTTCTAAATTCACATGTGGGTATAGATCATTAAAAGGGTGTTGAGTTGGAACCATTGGGTTTATTGCCATCTAGGGTGTAAGTTTGGAGGATTCAAGTGGTTGTGCTAGTTGGCAAGGGTAATTGTAGTGTTTTTGATGTATCACGTTTCAAGTTCCAACTTAGAGAAAGGGTATGCATTTAAATATGTAGCTCTCGTTAAATATTAGTCTATACCGTATTTTACGTCCTTATGGACTTTAAGGGGAAATTAGTATACATTCTTAATGGAGTCAAAGATTAAGTTTTTTTTGGCTTTTGTGTTATGATGGACTAAATCAAGGTGGTTTGTATAAGCTCTTGCAATTCTTATTTATTGTGAATTTACAGAAAATTATTTAGACATCAAATCACAGGTCAATCAGAATCAACCTCTCTGTCATAGGGTGACAAAGGTATAGTTGCCTACATCCGACCTCCCTTACCCTGCTTAATATGGGAGCCTATTTTGAGGTTTTGGGGTAATATTGATTTTGATGGACTTTTGGGGAAATTGACAAATGTCCTATTATGGGAGGGTTTTAGTATCCCTATCGAAAAACAAGAATAGAAATTTTGTAGAGAAAATCTTTTCATGGTGTTTTGGCCAAAAAAACATTTTCATCTTTTGTAAGATGTGTTTATGTAACCTGACATCTTCTTTTCTTTTAATTCCCGTGTGCTAGGATTTAAAATTGGTTAGTCGGTCCAAGCTTCCAAGTTGATAAGTCGATGATTAATTCACTGATTAGTTGGGCTAATTGGGCTAACTAGTTGGCTAGTCATCTTGAAGCTGACTGGTGACTAGTAGGCCGACTAGTTGGATTAGTTGACCGACTTTTAAATCTTTGCCTGAGAGAATATTTTCACATCGGACAAACTAATTAAGTAATTATGTGCCTTGTGTTATAAGATATATGAGTCTCTCCTTAACAAGCATCGTTATGGGTTCCCGCTCTAGCATGTTATCAAAGCTCAATAATATTTTTGGGATCCATATAAACACGATTGTCTCATGCATCGACATGATAAGCATGCCAGGGTATCTGAGAATCCAGTTTTGTTGGGACTGCCTAAATCCGATTTATGTTTTGTTGGCTTTTATGCCTTATTTTATGTTAATTTTGATGATTAATCAAACTAATCTTAATCAATCAACCTACTCAATTAAAGTGGACAAATATGATTACATGCATCATTGCATTGCATATATACTTTTACCTGTTTCCAATTATCTTAATAGGTTGATCAAAATTATCGAGAGAATAAACATTGGGACAAAGACTCTGGATTGTAACATAGTTTTGGACCAAGACTTATAATTTTCTATTTATTGAGTCCATATAATCAAATATAAACTTGAGCACTAAGATTTTGTCATAATCGAATTAATAATCTCAGTAGCCGTTAGAATCCTTAACCGAATTCTCCACTTGGACGATCAATTGTCGTTTGGTCACGAATCCCCTTGGACTGCTTTTCGATTTGACTCCAAGGAACACACTTGTATTTTTTCTTAGGGAGTCCATTTGTGTTTTTTTATTTTCTCGGACGACCAATCTCCTATTGGTCAACCGTTTTTACTTCTTCGCCTCTGATGCGTAACGACTATTTTCACGTGTCAGTATAGTCGTTGGACTAACAACGAATATTTGATGTCCATCCGTTGACGCTAAAAGATAAACTCTTGATCTAGATTAAATCAAATCCTTACTTTTATTTTGGATTAACCATCTGAATCCAATTCGGTCAACCGAAATTAAATCAAAGGAAATTCGACAAAACTTACTCGAAGTTGGTGATCGGTTATCCGAACGTTATTCAGTCAACCGAAAGATTAATTTTGACAAAGTCAACTCTTTATTTCGAACAACTGTTATTCAAACGGTCGATCGAATCTGTGCAGATCTATGTTCAGGTAACGCCTATGCGTTTGGACGACCTTTTTTTGGTTTTAATTAAAAAAAGAAGGAAAACAGGAAAAATGCCAAATAACTATAGAAACAAACTTTACATGTTTGAGCTTCAAAAAGACACCTAGATCACCAACCATAGTCTCACTAGGTACCTTGAATGTCGGAATTCTTGAGCACCGGAGTGACGGAGTTGGAAGTCGAGAGCTTGGAAGAGTTTGAGAATTGAGAATGAGAGATCGAGAGAATTGTAGTTGTAGGAGTAGAATGAAATGGGTGGGGAGGGGGTATTTATAGAAATAAGTAGGGGGAGGGTTAAAAAAGTATTTAAAAAAAAACAAAAAATAGTCGTTGCTACTGTAGCAACGACTATTTAGAAAAACAAAAAAACAGTTGCTATAGTAGCAACCGGCAACGGCTAGAAAACCAGTCGTTGCTGTGCACAGCAGATGGTCGCCTAGGCGACTATGTGCAGCCACATAAACCGAACATCATTGTGTGCGGTGTGCGGGTGGTCACATATGCGACCACCCACCTGAACCTTGGTGCAGATTTATTTCTACATGAGCTTAAGTCACACCATCTCTTTCATTGGTCCATATCTCACCAATTCTCACAAACAACTAGTAGAACTTGAATCCTTATAAATATGAGTTCATACATGAGTTTTACACACCGAGACACTTATCTATACTTTATCATTTGTGTCCAAACATCAAATACTTTTAAGCTCTCATTTCCTACACTCAAAGCCAAACTTCACAACTTGTGCATCAATTCCTATTATATCCAAGTGTGCTCAATTCTATGAGTGTTAGTTAGTGATTCCAATTCCATATCCAAAATCACCAAAGTTGTAAATAATTATTTACAATGTGTCCATAAGTGCAAATAATTATTCAATATTACCATATGAATTTCTCGTATGGCTCTTGCCTTTCAGACTTAAGTGTATTATTGCATCTGTCTTTGAACTTAAATTGCTATCTTGTGTTACAATGGGCGTATATGGTTTCATAGGTGAAGCAAATGGTTGTGGCTACACTTGCTGAGTCGGGTATGAACCTCTCTGACGATGTTATAGAGAGTATCATTGATAAGGTTAGTGCCATTATCACTTGGCTTTTCCATAAAATTGTTCAAACTGAAAAGCAAACTACTACCTCTTCTGGTAACACTTGAAAATGGTCTATAAAACTCTCTTGGTTTTTTGTCAATATTGGTCCTTATTTTACAGTGCAACCCTGGTGTCATCTTATTGTTACCTATCTAAATGCTGCCACAAAAGTATTGTTATGCCAGGGAACACAAAAGTTATCGCGATCATGCTTAACTTGGCACGTCAAGCATATTGGTCTCCTTCTTTTTTTTCAAAATTTTGGTCATTATTTTCTCTCTTAGCTCTTCTGCATCATGTACCGTTTGTATTTTATGTCAATTGGTTTACCTGTGCACATAATAAACTCACGTAAAGTCTTTTCGAGTCAGTTTTGAGGATGTAAGAAGCTCTAAAGGGTCTTCTTTCTGCTATGCACCATGTACTATTTTGCAACTTTGAAATGGAAGATCATAGTTACATCATGCAATTTTTTTCTGTGTGCCTTTTCTTACTATAATTTTTGCTATAGACATTTGAAGAAGCTGATACTAAGCATGATGGTAAGATCGACAAAGAAGAATGGAGAAATCTTGTGCTCCGCCATCCCTCTCTTCTGAAGAACATGACCCTTCAATATCTCAAGTAAGTCATAGTTTCCTACTTTCCTTGCAAGAAGTCACTATTACTGATAAAAAAGAAGTCACTATTTTCTGCATTTTCTTTGTTTGGTAGGTAGACTCCATGCTCATACAAATGTACAATCAATGTTTTTACTTGTTTGAATACAAAGTACATTATGAGTTGAAGAATTTATGGTTTTAGCACAAGTTGTGCTGGATTTTTGTTCAATTCCTTGTTCCTAAAGTCCTAAGTATTATGATATGTAGCTCTCCCTGAACATGTGAGCTTCCAGGATCAGATTTGAAAAATCTCAATATGTGGTAATGCTAATTGTATTAGAGGGTCCCATCCAAATGTATTATGTGTTCCTGATTAGCTAGGACATGCCAAATATCATGTGTTGGGGCTTATATGATATAACTATCACTAGTGTTAGGGTTTAGCAGTCTTGATAACATGGGCTATATGGTCATTAAAATATGTAATTTCAAATTTCTGTGTGCCAATGTTACTAGGACTGGGTTGTAGGAGATCCTTGATATGCTCCTGATGGTTATGAATGCTCAAAGAAAGACTAGCTAAACTAGAGTTTTTGAATTGTGTCAACAAGAGCCGGTAGAGGATAAGTTCGATCATGCATTGTACACACCTGATCCTAACCTTCTGATCGGAAAGCAACATTCAAAGGATCATTGTGTTCTTTTTTATGTGCGGTGATTTCGTCATATCTGTTTATGAATTCTAAATAAGGTTCTCCAGTCGTTATCTTCTTACACATTAAATCATCTTGTTAAAGCCGTGCTTTTCTGTTTACAGGGACATAACAACTACATTCCCGAGCTTTGTTTTTCACTCTCAAGTTGACGATAGCTGATAATCTGTTGACATTTTGCTTGTTGGTTCTTTATGGGTTGCAGCAGATTCCAGAGTCCAGATAACCTCCCAAGTAGTGATTTTTTAAGCTTGTTGGTTTGGATGCTTTAGTTGATGTCAGTGTTTTCTTGGTAAGGAATATCCCCCTTTCCGTTTGCTGCAGATGGAAGATGTGTGGTTAGTTAGGTGATTTCAAGCCATCTATCATCTATCTGGCCTCTGTTCTCAAGTGTAAAGGTGAAATCTCTGAGTAACCTCAACTTTGGGGGTTTTCTTGTTCAGTTTTGGGTTGAAACTGTGGCTTCACCTTTATCTTCTCGAGAGTTGTATACTTACAGGTTTTGTTCATGAAGTGTGTGTATTAATTTGTTTGATTCTCTCGAGTATCCTGTGACTGGCATTATATAATATTTCCTTTGTGGTAGACATTATATACAGCGATCCTTTGTAAAAAATGAAATAAAGCGTACATTTTTTAATATATGTTGTTTGTGGTTAAGCATAGTTTTTTTTAGATTTTTATTTGTGGTGGATATTTATAGGTTTGGACACAATAATTCTGTATATGCCATTAGGGGCAACATCACAATAGTTAGTTCACTTACGCCTTCATCCTGTCGTACTTGGGTCTTCCGGGCTTTTAACTGTCAATCGCTTTTCCTTACCCAAATAGCAACATGCTCTTATCTGATCTTGACCAAGCCTGGATCAGAGAATCGAGTGTTATATGTTGGAATTTAATTAAGCTCAACTAAGTCAATCTTGTGTTCCTAATAATAGAGTACCATTGCAAATTGTCTAGTGAGAGGTTAAATGCAAAATGATATTAGGAAAAGTTGAAATCTCCAGAAACAATTATACAATGCAACTACACGAGCCATTTTCTTACTTTTTATTGAAAGGTTGCTAGTCTTCTAACAAATTTCAAAATATTTTCCTTCTGGCCAAATGTGACCTATTCCAATTCCAACGTATGAATAGTCCACATGTGAATTGATGCTAGCTCGGTGGGGAGATCACTAATTGCGAGATAGTCAAAACAGTCAGGCATTAATGCCTTCATCACCGCCGACACCTTTGTCGTTCCGAACCTCATGAACACCATAGAACGGCCCTGCCCTGTCGGCCTGCATTGCAAACACAAATGATTACTTGACTTATAACAGAATTTGATATTTTGACATGGTAATGGAGTATGGAATTTAACCTTTCGTGATGCTCACTTCCAACTGTAATGATTGAAAATTATACCATGATCGGTAACCGATTGATAGGGTTCGTATCATTACAATACAAGTAAGAATGTAAAATGCATGTAATTTTTTTATGTAGAAGTTAGTTTGCCTGCTTTCACAAGAAATGGGGTTGTCTTGAGGTTTGCCTAGGAGTAGTGTTTTTATTTTATTTTTTTGCCTAGGGCAACAATCTAGTAGGTCCATTTGATAAATGGTTCCACTTCCCAATCTTTCTCTTAAATCAAATATTTGGTAACTATATAGTGTCTCAGAATGCAAGATCGTATTAATACAATTACTTTTAGTACGGAATAGCATATTGTCTAGCAATGGTCACGCCAGTTCGATCCACGAGTTTAGTTAAAATATGGGAGAGTTTTTTATAAAAAAAATAAAGTGCATCCGATGTTCAGGAAAGATACAAAAAATGAGACAAAAACAACATGAGTGACGAAATAAGACCGGAGGATGGAAGTTTAAACCAATGAGTCGAAATATGAACTACTGGAAGAAAAAGATATAACTCATGGCTTACATACAAGCACAATAAAAATACCTGCAGACACGTATTGCTTCAGACCCTTGTCGTCAATGTAATAATGGTTGTTCTCCAGCACGCAGGGCGCCCAGGTCCCTTCGTGAGGTCGCCGGTTCAAACCCCATCGGTACCTCTAGTCCCTTGATTGACGAGTGATAATAAAGAGAGTGGGTATCACGAGTCTCGGGGTTTGTAGTCTGGTGAACGGTTTCCGGTCACAAAAAAGAAAGAAAAATAAAATAAATAAATTTGTGAGCCGAATTGACGCCCCCATGAGTCTTTGTATGAAAACTCTTGACTTTGGCGGTTCCTTGTGTGTTAGTGATTTGAGTTGGCGATTTCAAGATCGCACAGAGATGCAAGCTAACGTCCAACTGATATTGATAGGAAACAGGTGGATGGACAAGAATGACCCGAACCTCGGATAGGAGGTTCCAACATATATGTAATATGATACGTTGGTAATGGGTTTGTTAGTCTGTGATATGAATTACTTGTCGCAACATACCACACTTTTGAAATGAGTTTGTTAGTCTGTGGTATGAAATTTTAATAACTTAGCATTGTCTGCTATAGTGGTTCTACCTGTACGAAGCACCAACCATTCATTTGCTAAAACATCATTGTAAAGTAATATGCCATACCTCCCAATTGCCACATGTAAACGTTAGCCTTGTCCTTTTTTTAACCTTCTGTTTGTCATAGGCTGAAGACGACGAGATCTCTATGCAAATTCTCCAAGCAGGGGATGGTGGAAGGGAGTTTGAGCATAGAGTCCGGCCTATGATGTCGCAAGTTCTTTTGGTAACTGTTTGTCATAAGTAAATCGAACTTAGAATGTGCTTTGTGAAATAATTGTGAGCAATTTACATTGTAGTTGATACCTGGATGTGTTATTTGTTGAACATATATAGTATGAAGATCCAGTGCGTCAGGAGGCTGCTCGTCGCACTGTTCCTATGGACGAGATTGAGGAGAAGGCTTTAGTATGGTTAGCAAAGGTAATTTTCTACTGCCCTTGTGTTTTTATTTTCAAGGCCTTAGTTACTTATTCTTGTAATCTATTATATTTACCCTTGTTACAACTTTGAACGTTATTTCGCTTTGAAATATTGGTTGCATCTCCAATTTTCACCGTTTATGGATTTACTTCGTACCAAAACCAATTGAAATACTATTGCTAAGTTTAAGTGAAGAATTTAGCTTGGTTTTCTGTGCTATATTTGAAGTTTTTAACATTTCCATGCTGATTGCCAATTATCAGGAGGGGACTTTTAATCCTTCAGAGGATGAAAAGGATTACGCCTTCCTGTTGCAGTTACTATTCTGGTTCAAGCAGTCATTCAGGTGCCACATTCTATTCATTGGTTTATGGTTGAAATTTCTGGTTTGAGGAGACATTCAAGTGCCCCTACTGTATTTATTGTTCACGATTGAGATTAGTGTAAGAACCTAATCTAAAACACCTTAATTAAACTAAACTAAACCTAACTTACCCTAATTAATTATGTTAATGAAGAGGTGAGGAGATAAGGTTGAGAAATGAGGTGTTGGTATTGGATTGGAGGAGATGGAGGTGATGAGTTAAAAAAGGTGATATATATAGTAAAGATAAGGTTAAGCTGAAAACGTTTTGCTTCTTTGTTTTGGATTTCCAGAGAGAGTGAGAGAAGAGTTTAGAGAGAAGAAGAAGAAGAAGGTGAAGAAGAAGAAGAGGAGAAGAAGGAGAAGAAGGAAGAAGAAGAGGAGTGAAGTGACTCAAGCTTGGGAGGCTTCCACAACCGTCAAAAAGGTATGCCAAATCTTCATTATAACTCACACAAGCCTTGTGAGTGTTGGGGATCGACGTTGGTGTCGAATTTCCCGTCGGATTTCAACCAATTCAGAGGTTGAAGACGACGATCGGTCGACCGGTGCCTGTGGGCAGTCGACCGATCCTATTATTATATTGATGTTTACCCGCGAACGGTCGAACGATGTCTTAGGACGGTCGACCGTTATGCCAGATTTGTGCGGGAAAAAGAGGTTATGCTGTTATCGGTCGAACGAGACCACTTAGCCGGTCGACCGAATAACAATGAGAATGGGTCGGTTGGGGATTTTGACTTATTAAACGGTCGGACGTCCTTCACCTTGTTCGACCGATCCATTTGATGCTTAGTCGGTTGGGAGCTTTGACCATCAAAACGGTCGACCGCTCTTTAACTTTCGGTCGACCGACTGAGCATTTTAATTAAGCGGTAGAGTGCCTGTGTTGATTCGGTCGAACTGTATAGCAGTTCCGGTCGACCGAATATCACTTAGGCAAAATGCGGAAAGTCCTGTTATCGGTTGAACGGCTCCTTGGTTCGACCGGTCGGATATATATATTATATAAAAGTGTATAGCGTAGACCATCCGAACGGTCGACCGCTAGATGACTTTTGTTCGACCGATTGGTCGGTATTTCGGTTGGCGTGGTTCGACCGGTAGACTTGTTTGTACAGTACTGTGTACTGTGTGGGGGACCGGTCGACCGGTGTGCTTTTAGCGGTCTACCGATCTGCCGCAGGTTGGTGGATTTATCCACACGCGATCCGTTGAGTATAGGTCGACTACCGGCTCCGAGGCGACGATTGATTACCGGCCTTGAGAGCTACGGATTTCACCTTCGACGAAGGCGTATTATTGTATTACTGTTTCCTCTCTTACCGAGCGGGGTGTGAGGGATGTGTGCCGTAAAACTTGGGCAGTTTGTGAGGGTTTAGCGGTAGGCCGAGGATGTTCCGGCAGGGTGCGCGTTTGACAGCTCTTGGGGGAGCAGCGGTTGTCGTCTGACCCGAGTTGTGTATTCGGTGGGCTGACTCGCTCCTGGAGTGCGGCGTGTACCGGGGGTTCCTTCCTGCACTTTTTGGGGAGCAGTGGTGTCGACTGACCCTTGTGAGGCAACGGTGGACTGACTTGACCCTAGTGGCAGGAGTGGTTCAGTGCCGCGGAGGCGGTGAGGGTATTATTGTGGGCCCGAGGCGGATGATCATGTGTATTACATTGCATTGTCTTTAATTTCCTTTTCGTATTTTAGGAGGTTTGGTATACGGGGTTCCTTCAGGGAACTCAGGCATGTTTGTTTGTTTTCATTTCAGGTAGCGAGTAGCATTAGAGTCAGGTGGTGACCGAGGAGAGTGCCCCCGGGATCAGATCCTGTTCTCTTTATTATCTTCTTTTGTTTGAGGTAGTGATTACATGTATATTCGCTTTTGTTGTAATCACAATTGACTCATTTATATAGTTTGACTTCCATGTGGGTCTGTATCTTATATATTTTATATATATGTTAGTTTGTTTTCCCGTGACGTGCCCTGTGTTGACCATTGACCGTCTTTATTATTGTTTAAATTTTCCGCTGTTTTCGGGTACGTTACAATTTGGTATCAGAGCGTTGATCTCGGCGTACTTCTCCAAAGAAACCACCTTTGAGTTGGGAGTTAGGTCTAGAGGATCATGCATGCACAGATTATATTGATATTGTTTTGTTTCCTTTGGCAGATGCCTCCTAGACGGGGGAAGGCGGTTGCCCATACTCGCGGTGAGAGTGAGACTGCGAGGGATGAGGCGTGGGAGGATGAGCGTCGGACATTGTTCGATACAGTCGGACGTCCGACGGAGATGCTACAGCAGCAGACGGCACAGACTGGGCAGACGGGGACTGGCGCTATGCATGACCGGTTTATGCGCCAGCATCCGCCTACCTTTCTGGGGCAGTACGACGCAGAGGCTGCGGAGGAGTGGATCTTCACGATGCAGAAGATCTTCGGTGCTATTGGTTGTCCTCCGGAGGCGAGAGTGGGCCTGACTACTTATGTTTTGGGCGGTGCTGCGTCCAACTGGTGGAGGTCCACATCTGCAGTAGTGTTTGCGGACAGAGACGATATAGCCTGGGAGGAGTTCGTTGGCGAGTTCAACGAGCAGTATTTTTCGCAGCATGTCGGGAAGTTCAACGCCCTAGAGCGTTACTGTCCTGAGATCTACATCACACAGGAGCAGAGAGCTGGGAAGTTCGTCCGAGGGCTCCGGAAGCAGTTGAGGACGAAGGTGCTGACACATATGCCACACACATTAGCCGATGCAGTGAAGAGTGCTACTGTTCTTGATCGTGACTACAGAGAGAACTACCAGGATGAGAGGAGGCCATCGGGTAGGTTCTCTGGGAGGCCGGGAGGTCAGACTGGAGGGAATCCGGGCAAGAGGCCCCGATTCGAGGGAGCAGGAGTTGCGGTACCACGACCTGAGCCTTGTGGTACTTGTGGGAGGTTTCACTCCGGGCCGTGCTTCACCCCCGGAGCATGTCATGGTTGTGGTCAGCTGGGCCACTTTATTAGGAGCTGTCCGAGCCGAGGAGCTGGACCGAGCAGACCACCGGGGTTACCAGCACCCGGCAGAGGTGGAGGCGGAGGTAGACCACCTTTTAGACCACAGCAGGGACAGCGCACCGGCAGAGTTTTCACCATCCAGGCAGACGAGGCTCGTGATGGAGGCGCTGTTGTGGAAGGTACACTTCTTGTCGATGGTTCAGTAGCTAGGGTGCTCTTTGATTGTGGCGCGACACACTCGTTCATCTCAGAGCGATTTGCGGGAGTGTTGGGCTGTACCCTTGCGATGTTGACTGCCACTTTGGAGGTCAGCACACCCCTGGGTTTGGTGGGCACTGTGGGGAGATTTGTCCCCGGCGCCACGGTTGTTTCGGGAGATCAGGAGTTTCCGGCAGACCTGGTCTTGCTACCGATGGAGGACTTTGATGTCATACTTGGGATGGATTGGCTGTCCCAATATGATGTTCGAGTCTTGTGCCGTGAGAAGAAGATTTTGATCCCGGGGAAGGGTTTGCCTGATATTCTGATTAGAGGGATCAGAAGCAGAGGGGGTCGCATTATTGTATCTGCTGTGAGAGCCCAGAGACTGTTACAGCAGGGATGTGCAGCATTTCTGGCGACACTTGTGGTTGCGGAGGCAGAGTCTCAGAGGCTAGAGGACATTGAGGTGGTGCAGGAGTTCGCGGATGTTTTTCCAGCGGAGATTCCAGGTTTACCACCACACCGGGAGTTGGAGTTCGGCATTGAGCTGGTAGCTGGCACTACACCACAGTCGAAGGCTCCATACCGGATGGCACCTGCTGAGTTGACAGAGTTGAAGAAGCAGTTGCAGGAGTTGATGGACTCTGGATTATCAGACCGAGCGTCTCGCCTTGGGGTGCACCAGTTTTTGTTTGTGAAGAAGAAGGACGGATCCTTGAGGATGTGCATAGACTACAGGATGCTGAACCAGGTGACGGTGAAGAATAGGTATCCCTTACCTAGGATCGAGGACCTCTTTGACCAGCTGCAGTCAGCGAAGGTTTTCTCGAAGATTGACCTGCGTTCAGGATATCACCAGTTGAGGATCCGAGATGAGGACATCCAGAAGACATCCTTCAGGACGAGATATGGACACTATGAGTTCTTGGTGATGCCATTTGGATTGACGAACGCTCCGGCAGCGTTCATGGATCTGATGCACCGGACGTTCAGGCAGTATATTGATATATTTGTGATTGTCTTCGTGGATGACATTTTGATCTATTCACCAGATGTGGAGCAGCACAGAGAGCATCTGAGGATTGTACTCAGCATCTTGAGGGCTCAGCAGTGAAGGGAATGTGTTCTAAAAGTTTTACTTTTAAATGCCAATTATTATGAATTGAATGAGAAATCATTTTGTTCCTTGTTTATGTTATTCGTCTTTTAG
Organism: Triglochin maritima; assembly: GCA_963682175.1. Classification (NCBI taxonomy): domain Eukaryota; kingdom Viridiplantae; phylum Streptophyta; class Magnoliopsida; order Alismatales; family Juncaginaceae; genus Triglochin; species Triglochin maritima. Next base: position 34,563,863 of record OY821772.1, read on the forward strand.
AAGTGTTAAGGAAGAAGCTCTTGGTCCTTAACCGTAGAGCTCTAAAAGATATTGGTTTGCATAAAACAAAAGATATTCGCAATCATGGTAATTAACATGGAACATTAATTACCGAGTTAAGATTGTCGTGTTGGTCATAGATCATTGTAGCTCTACAAGTGAGTGACAACACGGGTATGCAAAAGAGGAAAATATTACTTTTGTATACTGAATAGACCTAATAAGTAAAATATTATAGAAATGTGTTTCTGTGTCATTAATATTTTACTGTGTCTTTGGTCCTTTGATATGAGACTTATATCTAATCACTTAAAGAATACTTAATTAGATCAGTGTCTTGAACTATCGATCAGTGTAGTGTAAATGCATCGGTTGGTTAAGTATAACTTTCGTTGGAGAAGATAGTTAGTCAAAAGATTATCATTGCCCTCTTAATTGAGTGATGATATTAGTGGGCCCCTTGATAAAGCAAAGTTATAATGTGCACAATGTGATTTGAGTTAAGTCACATATTTATAACTAGCTTAAAGAGATCAAGAAATGAATACTAATACAAAGATGACACAATACTACTTTGTGTGTATTCTTAATATCATGAGGCAAGGGACGGACACAAGTGGTGCACTCCATCACTAAATGGATCGGGTTTTGGTTCGAGTGGAATTAAGACATCTAACTAATTGGGAGCTATAATGTGTAGCTAGATACTGCTTATAGCTTGTGATATTAAGCTCTTAATATCACTGCCAACTTAGTTTAGATCCTCCCATAGGTCACACCGCAAAAACCGTGAAACAAGAAGCTTGATTTTTGGTTCATATGATGTGTCGGGTTTCTCATAGAAAATATGACACATATGGTGAACAAGTAAAATCAATTATGTTGTATATAAACATAATTAGAATCATGATAAATTCATATGAGATGCATATATTATGGGGTGCAATAATTTATTGTTGCATAGGATAATACATTGCATAAGTTGTGAATTTGCTAAAACCCCCTTAAGTTCAAATTTTGTTGGAAATAAATCCAAAATTTGAAATAGGCAAAATCGGGTAGACGTTCGGTAATCCGTTGAGGTTCGGTCGACCGAAGGATCTATGGATCGGTCAACCGAACGTGGAACGGATAATCGTAATTGATTGACCGAACTTGACCAAAGTGCCTGGAGCTTTGGTACGGTGTATCGAACCAGAAACGGTCGACCGAACAATGTCAAGTTCCGATATTTTCGGTTAACCGAATAGCACTCGATCTTGGACGAGAATTGGTCCGATCGGTTAAGGAGAATTTTTCTCCTTAAGATTCGGTCATCCGTCACGTACTCGGTTAAACGATCGTGACAAATTCGGTTAACCGAGTGGGACTCGGTAAACCGAACAACGGTCGATTTTCTGCCTTTGATTATTAAAAGATTAATTTGATCGATGGTTGGATTAGCTCCAAATTTGGTCAAACGTTTTGTGGGTGCATATAATGCATTATAGAATTAATTTGTGAGAGAATTTGTCATAAAACCGTGGCTTAAGAATAGCCATGATTAAGAGTAAGATTGGAACCTATAAATAGGTCCTTATTCTCCCTAGTTGTGACACACAATTCAATAATTATTTTCTCTCTTAATTCACCACAAAAACCCACGAAAATTCTCTTAGTTTTCTAAGTCTTTGGAAGGAGAAATCTCAGAGGCTAAGGAAGAGGTTTGTAGCTAGATTCTAAGCTTGTTTGGAGATCGATTGGCTAGCTCCTTTCTCTCCAACCTTGTTTAGTGTTTCGGTGAACACTCGGAGGCATCCGGCGCGGCGAGAAGCATCCCCAACGTCTCCGAATTTTCAAGAAGTTTTTGAGAACTTCTAGGTATGAATTTCGGAGCCCTTGTTTGTTTTAATAGAGTTTTGAAACTAGATGTTAAAACAAACCAATGCATGCATGAAATAAATCAAAGAAAATTGTAATTGATCCTTATTATACATAAAAATTTCGAAAATATATATGTATAATTAAACATGAAATCCTATAGTGGTATCAGAGCATAGGGTTCAATTTTCTCATGATTTATGGCTGTAAACAAATCTAGTTTACCATCTAGGATTTAAACAATTCGTTTTACCGGTTTTTCGGTCTTTAAATGTTTGTTGAAATAATTCTTTATAATAATTCGTTTTAAATATTTTGAATGTTTAAAACATGGCATATAATTATTAGAATTATGATTTAGACATAAGTCTAACTTGCAATAATTTCGTTTTAAGTATAAACGATTATTTTGTAAGAGAATCAACAAAACCGAAAAACTGCGATTCATCTTTCCATTGGAAATTGGATGAACAGCGGTTCATAATTAATTTGTGAACTATGGATGTATGAAAAATGTTTTTAATGGATTTCAAAATATTTTTCAAAGAATTGTTGAGAATTCTAGATGATTGATAAATTAGATTCTGTAGTTTATAGCAATTGCGTGCATGGATGCTTGAGTTGCTTTGCAGGATTGTGAGTTTATATGTTCCAAATCAGACACTACAAATGTATGTTATTATTATTATACAGGGGCTTATGTATGTAAAAGCCAAAATTCTCTCTATTTCCGTCTTTTAGATAGTTGCATTTGCATATGAGAGATTTTTACATAGGACTTGCACTAGTCGGTTTTATCGAATGTGAGGAGCATGTTTATTTTCTGTAAAATCTACATCTCCGGTGCAAGAGGAAGTCGCCGCTGTAGCGCATCGATCGAGGATCGAAGATCAAGGATCGAGGATCGAGGATCGAAGGGAACATATAAACTCACACAATGTGGATTGTGTGAATGTTTAATTTCTGTTTTAATTTCTGCTATGCATGTGATGAATGTGGTGAATGTTAGGATGTGTATGAATATTAATATGCATGATAACCTAAAATTCTAAATCACATGTTAAATTGTCCAACAAAAATTAAGAATAAATTTCCTTCTTATTTCATCCACTAGCAGCCATTGATCGAGGGATATTCTGCTCGCCCTTAGCGAGAGATAGCTCCCTCTATCTTTGGGAATAGTGGGAGATATAAAGGTTGTCTGTTGTTGTGCCACAATTGAATATATGAGGTGTGTTTCACCCTAGTGAACCCCAAGTATGTTTAGTTGTGAATACAATAGATAAACGTATCTCGTATCAAATGAAAATAAGTTTTCTTAACATTACCTAGAGCCCTCGCTCGGTTTTGGGAAAAAGTTTTTCTTACGAGGATGTCATATTCCCTCATAATTAAAATGACAAGAGTCACAAGAGTTTGAAGATGCTAAATATTGCTAAAATTCAAAAAGGTTGTGATTAGAAAATGTTTTCTTACCTTGATATTGTAATGTATTCGATAGCCCTTAGCTAGTCTATATTACAATTAATAGGATCTTGGATTGTTGCATTTATGGGCAAGATTTTAATTTGCAACATTTACATTTATATATTCGATATATGTATGCATGTGTATTAAAACATAAAATTGGCATTAAAACCTGTATGATTTATTTTGTAGAAAAAATGTCGAACATCCAACCTATCGTACGATCCATGATAGAAAAACACCCTTTAGCAAATGATGGCTCAAACTTCATTAGTTGGCAACTCAAACTCAACATCGTGTTAAAGTTTGAGAAACTATCTCACATTTTGGAAGGTCCAATCCCAAAGTGGAATGAGAGATTAACCGATGAAGAGAAAGAGGCTAAGGCCAAGTGGGAAGACCAAGAGAACCAGGTTCACGGTCTTATGCTAGCATCCATGGGTGACTCGCTCCAAGCGAAATACTTGGATTCAAAACCCAAGAAGACCATGGAGGCTTTATCTAAGATGTTCATGGATAGTGCCCGAAAGGAGCGCTATAAGACCACCATCGCACTCACAAGGTGCCATATGGCGGAGGGAACATCGGTATCTATGCATTTTCTCATGATGCAAGGATACCTTGAGAAGTTGGCAAAGCTCTCTTCACCAATGCCCGAGGACATTGCTGAAGATATGATTCTTGGCTCTCTTGCCCCGTCCTTTAAGGACTTTGTGATGCACTACCATGTGCGTGAAAAAGGGGTGAGTCTTGAGGAGCTGCACAACGCTTTCAAAACTGCTGAAGTTGACATGGGCAAGGGTAGGGACAAGCAAGTCCTTGCCGTCCATGGGAGGGGCCATAAGATTGGTAAAGGAAAGGGCAAATCTACCAAAAGTGGTTCAATCAAGAGCAAGGGAGTAGGAGGTGCTCGTGCGAGTGCCTCGAGGGGGAAATCTCAGAAATCTCCAACTCCCAATACGGAGTGCTTTCACTGCGGTGAAAAAGGACGCATCCGGCCAAATTGCCCCAAGTACAAGGAAGACCTTGACAACGGAGTGATTGAACGTCGGCGCCCCAAAAAGGCCAAAGGTATATTTGTTATTGAAATAAATTTAGCCACCTCTGTCCAGGATTGGGTAATTGATACCGGATCTTGTGCTCACATAGTTTCTAATGTGCAGCTACTCATGGATAGGAAGGAACTCGTAAGGAACGAGGTAGAATTGAAGGTCGGAAATGGTGCGAACGTGTCTGCGGTTGCACAAGGTTCTGTGGTGCTTCAATTATGTAGTGGTTTAAATTTATGTCTAAAGAATGTTTATTATGTACCTTCGATTAGCAAGAATATTATTTCTGTATCATGTCTGGATATGGATAATTTTAATATAAATATTTCAAATTCTTGTTTGTCTATATCGAAGAATGGTGTGTTCTATGCAAATGCGTTCATAAGGAATGGTCTCTATTTGCTTGAATTGGATAATAAACAAATCTTTAATATCAATAACAAAAGACTTAAGACCACTCACGAGAATGATACTCTCTTGTGGCACTATCGTCTTGGTCACATAAATGAAAAGCGCATCAAGAAATTGCAAGAAGCTAACCTTCTTGGTCTACTTGATTTTAAATCATTGGAGACGTGCCAACCATGTCTAATGGGAAAAATGACCAAAAAGCCTTTCAAGAAGAAAGGCCCAAGGGCGAGTGGCTTGTTGGATTTGATACATTCCGATGTATGTGGTCCAATGAGTACTAGTGCACGAGATGGTTTCAGGTACTTCATTACGTTCACGGATGATTATAGTCGTTATGGCTATGTTTATCTAATGAGAAACAAAAGTGAATCTTTTGACAAGTTCAAAGAATTCAAGAATGAAGTAGAGAACCAACTCGACAAGAAAATCAAGTCTCTACGAACGGATCGTGGAGGTGAGTACTTAAGTGCCGAATTTGACTCATACCTAAAGGAGTTTGGTATTGTACCTCAACTCACCCCTCCCGGTACACCTCAGTGGAATGGGGTATCCGAAAGGAGGAATAGGACATTGCTCGACATGGTTCGGTCAATGATGAGTCATGCGGAATTACCTCTTTACTTTTGGAGTTATGCACTACAAACTGCGGCTTACACACTAAATAATGTTCCATCCAAATCCGTGGAGAAAACTCCTTATGAGCTATGGAGTGGTAAAGCACCTAAGCTCAGTTTTCTCAAGATTTGGGGTTGTGAGGCTTACGTCAAGAGATTGATGTCGACCAAACTTCAACCAAAAGCGGATAAGTGCTTCTTTATTGGTTATCCTCGTGAGACAAGAGGATACTACTTTTGGCATATCACCTCCAATCGAGTGATTGTAGAGAGGGATGCCACATTTCTGGAAAAGGAATTTCTAGAAAGAGTAAAAAGTAGTGGGAGTAGGGTTGTGCTTGAGGAAACTCAAGATACTCTACAAGATCATGAAATGAATGATGACATTCAAGATCATGAAGGCCCAACCGAGATTCCTTTGGTTAGTGGGAGCGTGAGTGAGAGACCCTCGCAAGAAATTGTGAGAGAATCTCAATCATCCCCACCAAGTGTACGTTCAAGAGTTGAACGTGAACCCACTCCTCAAGAAATTGTGGAAGAAGTTCGAGAGACACGAGAAGAACCAAAAGAACTTAGAAAGTCAACAAGGGAAAGGAAGAAACCCGATTTATATCTGGGACTTCATGAAATCATGGTACTAGATACCAATGATCCCTTAACCTTCCAAGAAACAATGGAAAGGGAAGACTCCAAACTATGGCTTAAGGCCATGGAATCCGAAATAGAATCCATGTATGATAATCAAGTATGGGACTTGGTTGACCTTCCTCAAGGGAAAAAGGCCATTCATAATAAATGGGTTTTTAAGAGGAAGATGGACATGGATGGGAACTTGACAACCTACAAAGCGAGGCTTGTAGCGAAGGGTTTCACTCAAGTTCAAGGAATTGACTATGATGAAACTTTTTCACCGGTTGCCATGTTCAAGTCTATTCGGATCATGCTCGCTATTGCCGCATTTCACGATTATGAAATATGGCAAATGGATGTCAAAACGGCGTTCCTGAATGGGAACTTGGAGGAGGATGTGTACATGGTACAACCTCAAGGTTTTGAAGATCCAAAGAATAGCGAGAAGGTATGCAAGCTTCAAAGATCCATCTATGGATTGAAGCAGGCATCAAGGAGTTGGAACAAACGCTTTGACGAGGAAGTGAAGAAGCTTCACTTCATTCAAAGTAAGGAAGAACCTTGTGTATACAAGAAGGTTAGTGGGAGCCATGTAGTATTCCTAATCCTATATGTCGATGACATATTGCTTATGGGCAATCATATTCCTTTGCTTGAGCAAACGAGAAGTTCATTGAAATCTGCATTTTCGATGAAAGACATGGGTGAGGCTCAATACATCTTGGGAATCAAGATATATCGAGATAGATCTCGCAGACTCATTGGCCTCAGTCAACGTGCATACATTGACAAGGTCTTGGAAAGGTTCAAGATGAACAACTCCAAAAAGGGCAGTGTGCCAATGAGTATGGGTGTGCAACTCAAGAAGTCTCAACGTGCGCAATCACGTAAGGACTTAGAGTACATGAAAGATGTCCCTTATGCTTCAGCAATTGGGTCGATCATGTACGCGATGACTTGCACAAGACCCGATGTCTCGTATGCTCTAAGTGTGACAAGTCGTCACCAATCCAACGCAGGTCCTGAGCATTGGACTGCGGTCAAGAATATCCTGAAGTACCTTAACCGGACTAAGGATAAGATTCTTGTTTATGGAGGACAAAGGGAATTGATAGCTGAAGGTTACTCGGATGCGAGTTTCATGAGTGATCCAGACGATAGAAGGTCGCAGTCAGGATACGTCTTCCTTCTGAATGGTGGAGCTGTGAGTTGGCGTAGTTGGAAGCAAAGCACTACTGCCGACTCAACCACTGCTTCAGAAGTGATGGCTGTCGCTGAAGCGAGCAAGGAAGGAGTGTGGATTAAGAAGTTCCTTGAAGAGCTTGGAGCAGTTCCCTCGAGCGAGGGACCAATAGAGCTATTTTGCGACAATAGTGCATCTATCTCGCAAATCAAGGATCCCAAATCACACCACAAAGTGAAGTACATGGATCGTAAGTACTTCGTGACGCGTGACCTCATCGACGAAGGCAAAATAAATCTGTTATGGGTGGACACCAACAGCAACACAGCTGATCCATTCACAAAACCCTTATCCCAAGCCAAGGGCGAAATGCATTTCGAGTCCATGGGATTGAGGAACCATGTAGATTGGCTTGATGATTGATATGTAATGGGGTTTACCCTAGTTATTATTGTTTTATGCATTGAGTATGTATGAGAAAGAAAACTTTAATAACAAGTTGGAGATTGAAGGGAATGTGTTCTAAAAGTTTTACTTTTAAATGCCAATTATTATGAATTGAATGAGAAATCATTTTGTTCCTTGTTTATGTTATTCGTCTTTTAGAAGTGTTAAGGAAGAAGCTCTTGGTCCTTAACCGTAGAGCTCTAAAAGATATTGGTTTGCATAAAACAAAAGATATTCGCAATCATGGTAATTAACATGGAACATTAATTACCGAGTTAAGATTGTCGTGTTGGTCATAGATCATTGTAGCTCTACAAGTGAGTGACAACACGGGTATGCAAAAGAGGAAAATATTACTTTTGTATACTGAATAGACCTAATAAGTAAAATATTATAGAAATGTGTTTCTGTGTCATTAATATTTTACTGTGTCTTTGGTCCTTTGATATGAGACTTATATCTAATCACTTAAAGAATACTTAATTAGATCAGTGTCTTGAACTATCGATCAGTGTAGTGTAAATGCATCGGTTGGTTAAGTATAACTTTCGTTGGAGAAGATAGTTAGTCAAAAGATTATCATTGCCCCTCTTAATTGAGTGATGATATTAGTGGGCCCCTTGATAAAGCAAAGTTATAATGTGCACAATGTGATTTGAGTTAAGTCACATATTTATAGCTAGCTTAAAGAGATCAAGAAATGAATACTAATACAAAGATGACACAATACTACTTTGTGTGTATTCTTAATATCATGAGGCAAGGGACGGACACAAGTGGTGCACTCCATCATTAAATGGATCGGGTTTTGGTTCGAGTGGAATTAAGACATCTAACTAATTGGGAGCTATAATGTGTAGCTAGATACCGCTTATAGCTTGTGATATTAAGCTCTTAATATCACTGTCAACTTAGTTTAGATCCTCCCATAGGTCACACCGTAAAAACCGTGAAACAAGAAGCTTGATTTTTGGTTCATATGATGTGTCGGGTTTCTCATAGAAAATATGACACATATGGTGAACAAGTAAAATCAATTATGTTGTATATAAACATAATTAGAATCATGATAAATTCATATGAGATGCATATATTATGGGGTGCAATAATTTATTGTTGCATAGGATAATACATTGCATAAGTTGTGAATTTGCTAAAACCCCCTTAAGTTCAAATTTTGTTGGAAATAAATCCAAAATTTGAAATAGGCAAAATCGGGTAGACGTTCGGTAATCCGTTGAGGTTCGGTCGACCGAAGGATCTATGGATCGGTCAACCGAACGTGGAACGGATAATCGTAATTGATTGACCGAACTTGACCAAAGTGCCTGGAGCTTTGGTACGGTGTACCGAACCAGAAACGGTCGACCGAACAATGTCAAGTTCCGATATTTTCGGTTAACCGAATAGCACTCGATCTTGGACGAGAATTGGTCCGATCGGTTAAGGAGAATTTTTCTCCTTAAGATTCGGTCATCCGTCACGTACTCGGTTAAACGATCATGACAAATTCGGTTAACCGAGTGGGACTCGGTAAACCGAACAGCGGTCGATTTTCTGCCTTTGATTATTAAGAGATTAATTTGATCGATGGTTGGATTAGCTCCAAATTTGGTCAAACGTTTTGTGGGTGCATATAATGCATTATAGAATTAATTTGTGAGAGAATTTGTCATAAAACCGTGGCTTAAGAATAGCCATGATTAAGAGTAAGATTGGAACCTATAAATATGTCCTTATTCTCCCTAGTTGTGACACACAATTCAATAATTATTTTCTCTCTTAATTCACCACAAAAACCCACGAAAATTCTCTTAGTTTTCTAAGTCTTTGGAAGGAGAAATCTCAGAGGCTAAGGAAGGGGTTTGTAGCTAGATTCTAAGCTTGTTTGGAGATCGATTGGCTAGCTTCTTTCTCTCCAACCTTGTTTAGGGTTTCGGTGAACACTCGGAGGCATCCGGCGCGGCGAGAAGCATCCCCAACGTCTCCGAATTTTAAAGAAGTTTTTGAGAACTTCTAGGTATGAATTTCGGAGCCCTTGTTTGTTTTAATAGAGTTTTGAAACTAGATGTTAAAACAAACCAATGCATGCATGAAATAAATCAAAGAAAATTGTAATTGATCCTTATTATACATAAAAATTTCGAAAATATATATGTATAATTAAACATGAAATCCTATAAGCAGTTATATGCTAAGTTCTCAAAGTGCGAGTTTTGGTTGGACAGAGTGGCGTTCCTTGGGCACATTGTATCGGCAGAGGGGATATCAGTGGATCCAGCGAAGGTAGAGGCAGTGACACAGTGGAGGACCCCTACGAGCGTGACGGAGATTAGGAGCTTTGTTGGACTGGCGGGCTATTACCGTCGCTTCATCAAAGACTTCTCGAGGTTGGCAGCACCACTGACGGCTCTGACGCAGAAAGGAGTCACCTTTGTTTGGTCGCAGAAGTGCGAGGACAGCTTTCAGGAGCTGAAGAGACTGTTGACCACAGCACCAGTTTTGTCATTGCCGAGTGGCACGGGTGGATTCGTGATTTATAGCGACGCTTCAGGTGTTGGCTTAGGATGTGTACTTATGCAGCACGGGAGGGTGATCGCGTACGCATCCAGACAGCTGAAGGTCCATGAGAGGAATTACCCGACGCATGATTTGGAGTTAGCAGCAGTGGTTCATGCACTGAAAACCTGGAGACACTATCTTTATGGCGAGCAGTTCGAGGTGTTTACTGATCATCAGAGTCTGAAGTACCTGTTCTCGCAGAAGGAGCTGAACATGAGGCAGTGCAGATGGCTTGAGTTCATTAAGGACTACGATTTCACTATCTCTTACCATCCGGGGAAGGCGAACACAGTTGCAGACGCTTTGAGCCGGAAGGTGGAGGTATCAGTAGCAGGCCTATGCATTCAGGAGTGGCGACTGCTAGAGTCCTTGGCAGAGTGGAGGCCATTTGCTGATAGCTCTGAGGGCGCAGTGATTGCCGGATTGAGAGTAGAGCCTCAGACAGTATCAGCAGTGATTCATGCTCAGACTACAGATGAGGAGTTGAGCAGTTTGTTACAGTTAGCTGCCAGAGATGGGTCAGACTTCAGAGTTGGAGTGGATGGAGGTCTGAGATTCAGAGACCGTATCTGGGTGCCGAAGACAGAGGACCTGAGACATGATATCATGGAGGAGGCACACAGATCGAGATATTCCATTCATCCAGGGAGTACCAAGATGTACAAAGATCTGCAGCGGAACTTCTGGTGGCGAGGTATGAAGAAGGACGTTGCAGACTTCGTGTCGAGGTGTTTGGTCTGTCAGCAGGTGAATATCGAGCACCAGAGACCAGCAGGGCAGATGCAGAGGATTGAGTTGCCCGAGTGGAAGTGGGAGCACGTGACAATGGATTTTGTTACGGGGCTACCGAAGACAAGGAGATTCCACGATGCGATTTGGGTTATAGTCGATCGACTGACCAAGTCGGCGCATTTCTTAGCTATTAAGACCACTCTTGCTCTGGAGGGTCTAGCTAAGTTGTATATTGATGAGATTGTCAGACTTCATGGCGTACCAGTCAACATCATTTCAGACAGAGATCCCAGATTCACTTCGAGATTTTGGGAGAGTCTACACAGAGCACTGGGGACACGTCTGAAGTTTAGCACAACTTTCCACCCACAGACTGATGGCCAGTCAGAGCGGACGATACAGACATTGGAGGACATGCTGAGAGCGTGTACACTGGACTGGGCCGGGCATTGGGATGAGCACTTGTCGTTGATAGAGTTTGCCTACAACAACAGCTACCACTCGAGTATTGGGATGGCACCATATGAGGCATTATACGGGAGGCCGTGTAGATCGCTGGTATGCTGGAGTGATGTGGGCGAGAGACAGTTAGTTGGACCTGACATTATACAGTTATATTCAGAGAAGGTCGACGTGATTCGGAGACGATTAGCTACAACACAGAGCAGGGTGAAGAGTTATGCTGATACGCGGAGGCGTGAGCTAACTTTTGAGGTAGGAGATCATGTCTTCCTGAAGATCTCGCCTTCCAGAGGGGTGATGAGATTCGGGAAGAAGGGGAAGCTGAGTCCGAGGTATGTTGGACCTTTTGAGATATTGGATCGGGTCGGTGAGGTGGCATATAGGATTGCTCTACCGCCACAGTTCGCAGGACTTCACAACGTCTTCCATGTTTTTATGCTGAGGAAGTACGTGGCCGATCCAGCTCATGTGATTGAGATATCAGTACCGGAGATCCAGCAGGATTTGTCATTAGATGAGAGACCAGTTGAGATTGTGGATCAGATGGTACATCAGCTCAGGAGGAGAGCGATTCCGATGGTGAAGGTCAGGTGGCAACATCACAGTGTCAGAGAGGCTACCTGGGAGATCGAGGAGGATGTCAGGAAGCAGTATCCAGAGTTGTTTCGGTAAGTCAGTTGTTTCGAATTTCGCGGACGAAATTCTTTTAAGGAGGGTAGATTGTAAGAACCTAATCTAAAACACCTTAATTAAACTAAACTAAACCTAACTTACCCTAATTAATTATGTTAATGAAGAGGTGAGGAGATAAGGTTGAGAAATGAGGTGTTGGTATTGGATTGGAGGAGATGGAGGTGATGAGTTAAAAAAGGTGATATATATAGTAAAGATAAGGTTAAGCTGAAAACGTTTTGCTTCTTTGTTTTGGATTTCCAGAGAGAGTGAGAGAAGAGTTTAGAGAGAAGAAGAAGAAGAAGGTGAAGAAGAAGAAGAGGAGAAGAAGGAGAAGAAGGAAGAAGAAGAGGAGTGAAGTGACTCAAGCTTGGGAGGCTTCCACAACCGTCAAAAAGGTATGCCAAATCTTCATTATAACTCACACAAGCCTTGTGAGTGTTGGGGATCGACGTTGGTGTCGAATTTCCCGTCGGATTTCAACCAATTCAGAGGTTGAAGACGACGATCGGTCGACCGGTGCCTGTGGGCAGTCGACCGATCCTATTATTATATTGATGTTTACCCGCGAACGGTCGAACGATGTCTTAGGACGGTCGACCGTTATGCCAGATTTGTGCGGGAAAAAGAGGTTATGCTGTTATCGGTCGAACGAGACCACTTAGCCGGTCGACCGAATAACAATGAGAATGGGTCGGTTGGGGATTTTGACTTATTAAACGGTCGGACGTCCTTCACCTTGTTCGACCGATCCATTTGATGCTTAGTCGGTTGGGAGCTTTGACCATCAAAACGGTCGACCGCTCTTTAACTTTCGGTCGACCGACTGAGCATTTTAATTAAGCGGTAGAGTGCCTGTGTTGATTCGGTCGAACTGTATAGCAGTTCCGGTCGACCGAATATCACTTAGGCAAAATGCGGAAAGTCCTGTTATCGGTTGAACGGCTCCTTGGTTCGACCGGTCGGATATATATATTATATAAAAGTGTATAGCGTAGACCATCCGAACGGTCGACCGCTAGATGACTTTTGTTCGACCGATTGGTCGGTATTTCGGTTGGCGTGGTTCGACCGGTAGACTTGTTTGTACAGTACCGTGTACTGTGTGGGGGACCGGTCGACCGGTGTGCTTTTAGCGGTCGACCGATCTGCCGCATGTTGGTGGATTTATCCACACGCGATCCGTTGAGTATAGGTCGACTACCGGCTCCGAGGCGATGGTTGATTACCGGCTTTGAGAGCTACGGATTTCACCTTCGACGAAGGCGTATTATTGTACTACTGTTGCCTCTCTTACCGAGCGGGGTGTGAGGGATGTGTGCCGTAAACCTTGGGCAGTTTGCGAGGGTTTAGCGGTAGGCCGAGGATGTTCCGGCAGGGTGCGCGCTTGACGGCTCTTGGGGGAACAGCGGCTGTCGTCTGACCCGAGTTGTGTATTCGGCGGGCTGACTCGCTCCTTGGGTGGCGGCGTGTACCGGGGGTTCCTTCCTGCACTTTTGGGGAGCAGTGGTATCGACTGACCCTTGTGAGGCAGCGGTGGACTGACTTGACCCTAGTGACAGGAGTGGTTCAGTGCCGCGGAGGCGGTGAGGGTATTATTGTGGGCCCGAGGCGGATGATCATGTGTATTACATTGCATTGTCTTTAATTTCCTTTTCGTATTTTAGGAGGTTTGGTATACGGGGTTCCTTCAGGGAACTCAGGCATGTTTGTTTGTTTTCATTTCAGGTAGCGAGTAGCATTAGAGTCAGGTGGTGACCGAGGAGAGTGCCCCCGGGATTAGATCCTGTTCTCTTTATTATCTTCTTTTGTTTGAGGTAGTGATTACATGTATATTCGCTTTTGTTGTAATCACAATTGACTCATTTATATAGTTTGACTTCCACGTGGGTCTGTATCTTATATATTTTATATATATGTTAGTTTGTTTTCCCGTGACGTGCCCTGTGTTGACCATTGACTGTCTTTATTATTGTTTAAATTTTCCGCTGTTTTCGGGTACGTTACAATTAGTGTGTCCATGATGAGTGATAACATCTATGTTTTTAACATTAAAACACTTGCTTTCTTACACATGCCTTGCAACCTTCCCATTTTCATATGGTCTAAGATCTAAAAATGTTAATTAATTGTAGCATCATGTGATCAAATATCTTTTTTTGTGTTTACATAATGGTTTAATCGGATTTTTATACTTCTTGGTCCACTATAATTTTATGGTTCAAAATGAGAATACATATTAGCAAAATATCACCGCCCTTCGAATTATGCAAAAGTGCAAATTTCTTATTGAGTTTTACATCCAAAGTTCAAACTCTTTCAGAAAAAGTAGGGGTTAGTTGTGTTCTTGAATTAATGTGATTGCTTATCATGTTGACATACTCTTATGATTGTTAAAAGTCTTGATGCATTTTGGTTTGATATGATGTATTGTGGTATCATCCAATACTATTTAATAGTGATATCAGCTTGGATTTGGGTGTTTTGCTTCTTTATTTATTTGACCACGTCTTCATTGTACTCTTCTCTTGCATGCACGATAGTGATCTCAGGTTTTTCGTTATATCAAGCACTGAAGTAATAGCACTTTCTGTTAATACATGATGGTGCAAGACTTAACCTGAAATTTCTGAAGTACTAGTATACCTTATTTATAACATACGTTTTGTGTTTCACTTTCGCAGATGGGTAAATGCTCCATCGTGTGATGGATGTGGTGGTGATACAATATTTTCCGGAATGGGTAATGCAATTCCCGTTGAGATTCATTATGGTTGCTCTCGAGTGGAGCTCTACAGGTAAATAAAGCCAATTTGGAACTTATGATGCTCATTGTAGTGTTAAGGGCTACATTTTTTTTTGTTTTATAAATGGAGTCCTAGGAATCCAACTAACGAGCCAAATGATTTTTAAAAAATGTCTTTGAGGGCAACATATGCTAAGCATTCTCTCTGTGAGTGCAACATCAGCTTTGTTTTTGCATTTGTATACAATACAACTTTGCTTCTGTGTGGTTTCTCTTCCCTTTAACTCTCTTTTGAGTCTGAATTGACTCTGATATTCTGATTATTCGAAAACCTTAACTTCTATCATATTCAGAACCAAATTATTTAATTACCCTCAAATCTTTACTAGCTACAAGCTCTTCAATACCACTACCACCACAATTCTTCTCTTTCAGCATAAGCAATTACATTTTGAAGATAGAACCCAAAACAAGGTAGAAGTAGAAACTAGAAACAGCTAGTCCAAGTTGATCAAGATCATCATTATTGATCATTTTACAGGTAGTCTGAATCCTGATCTGGTAACACATCTTGCATTCCTCATATTTCTTCATATTACCCTCTTCTGCTGTCACCATCCATGAAACCATGACCTTATTGCCTCAAATCCTTTAGATCCATTTTGTTGGCTATAAATCTAAATTCTCATAAAAAACTAAATTCTTCTATTTAAACTCCAAATTCTGCTATGACTCCTAAAACTCTTCTATAGTCACATACTGCTTATGTTAGGAGGTATAAAAAGAAAATTCCCTAAAAAATAGAGAATTTTCTTTTTATTTAGTTGTAGCTATGTTATGACGTCTTAGAGATTTTCCAATTCAAATTATAGAAATTAGTCTCATCGCAAAGTTTTCATTAGTATGTTGTAGGTTGTAGCACATGTTATTATGAAATATTTTTAACTCAATTGAGCATGTAAAAAGGTGTGCTTGTTTAGCATATAACTTTGAATATACATGGTAAAAACAATGAAACATGAGGATTTATTAATAATCCCCACGCTATTTCTCGATTCTTGTGAGGTTTGAAGCAAAGTAAGCCCCACAAAAATCCATTCACAGCCATCAAGGCTGAGATACCCTCCATTGCATGCGTCAAATTTTGGTAGTAACTTTTGTTTTATATGGAGACAAATAATTGCTAAAATTGGCCTCTAACTAAGTCCAATAAGGTCCTTAGAAATTTGACATCAACTGATTATCCTTGCTTTAAAATAAAAGTGTACTAGGAATATTGACATGCAAGGACACTCTTTGATTCTCCACTGCAGTTTGAAAACAATCACATATTGTTTTTTCTCATTTGTCTTCAGATGCAAGTAAGTGCTCTAAAACTACTCGGTTCCCAAGGTACAATGATCCACTGAAGGTAACACATTTTGTACTTGAAATATTCATCTAATCATGTCATGGTTTTAAGTTTTTGTTTAATTGATGTATGGATATATCTTTTGTATTTAGCTTCTGGAAACTAGGAGTGGGCGTTGTGGAGAATGGGCCAATTGTTTTACACTTTATTGTAGAGCTTTTGGTTACGAATCTCGCTTGGTAAGTTGCCAATTAAGAGCCTTTGGTACTATTTCTAGTATTGTTTACCTCTTCTGTACCTATCAATTTATTTGGTCATTTGCACATGATAGTCTTCCTTTAGTTGGGTAAACCCTTTATTGGTCATGCTTCTTGTGAATCATGTTTGTTGCACCCGTTGATGAAGCACATTTTTCTCTTGGATTGGAACATTTTTCTCTTGGATTCTGTCTGGCCCAGAACATTTTCCATTGTTGTTCAAGGCTTCAGGTCATTCTTCACCTTTGTAACCTGATAATGACAATCAATTCTTCTAATCCACCACTCCTAGAAACATTGCCGACAATATCCACCATTTTGTCTGTGATCCGAAACCTAATCCCTGAGACCCCTCAAATTCAAATCTAGGATGCTTAGCTACTAAATGTACCCCACCTTTAATCTCTTCTACATTGTTAGCAAGAAGCAAACTTACACCAATATTCGTCAATAATCTTATATACCACCTCTATCAGCCATGGTTTAAAACTATTGGGAAAATGCTAATGAATTGCTACTCTATCACGGCTAAAAATGAAGTTTAAGGTATTCAGTTGTGAAGATTTTGCTTTCTTAAGAGTATGATAAAATCTGTTTAAGTACTCTCAATGATAGATATTAAGTTGACTTGGGTTACTAGTATCACATAGGCAAAGCAAGAATTTGAATTTCTGATAACATTGTTGACATTTTATGTGCACTCATAACTCGTAAACACCCCATTCATCATTATTGAGATGGTGAAAATGCATTTGGTTTGTGTGTAATTTGTTTCCAGATCTTGGATTTCACTGATCATCTCTGGACAGAATGTTTCTCAAGTTTGCTTGGAAGGTAAGATTTGGTTGTTTCAGTTGTTCTCCTTAATTCATATCTGTGAAAAGATGTTAATTTTTGGCTTGAGACCAACTACTTTCTGAAAACTCTCTTCTGTGGTAGTGTAGATGGATGCATCTTGATCCATGTGAAGGAGTGTATGACAAGCCATTGCTATATGAAAAAGGGTATTCTCCTCTGTCTGCTTCTGCTAACTTATTTGCATATTTATCTGGTTTCCTTTTATGCTTACAAAGAGTTACAATTTCACGTTCTTACTGAAGATGGAACAAGAACCTCAGTTATGTAATTGCTATCTCCAAAGATGGAACCTGTGATGTCACAAGAAGATACACAAGGAAATGGCATGAGGTGGGCATGCAGACCAAAATGTATCAAAAATTATATCCAGTCTCATATTTTTCATTCTAAGAATGCTAAATTTTATGTAAGGTTCTTTCCAGAAGGAACATCACCACGGAGATCTCTGTTAAAGCTGTTCTTTCCAATCTAACAAGAGAACGTCGTAATGGATATTCATCTGAAATCCTTTCAGTCCTTGAGAGTCGTGACAGAATGGAAGAAAATGAACTTGATAATGTTGATAATTCCGGGGAGGCAGAGTGGTTCTAAAGAGTGGCATATGTCTAGGTTGGAAATAGGTGCTGGGGATGAAAAATCTTTGAGCCATACATCTTGCCCCATCAGAACCTGTGTAGATGATCACGTTTCAATTATTTACAGTTCTCTCTCTTATCTTTTATGTCATTTCGTCAGTAGTGGACTTCAAAAAACTGAAGTTGTCATAATTTTTGAAATTCTGAAACAATTGCTCACGGATCTCAAGTTTTCCTCTTTTAAAGTGAGGAATGGTTTGTAGATCTAAGTTCAATCCGTTCACAGTCCTTTAAGCAATCACTTCCTGCAATAGATGAGTTCCTTTCTGCTGTTTCTCTTAGAAGAGAGGGCAATGTGGATGAAAAGATTTGCATTTCTTTGGCTGGCAGTCCTGTGCAAACATCAATATCATTGCCTGTTGCTCTAGATGGTCTTAATGAGATAATTTTCAGCCTTGACAAAATCAATCGCTTTGATCAGTGTTTCTTGAGTAATTTCTCAAGATTTAACAGAATTTCGTCTGGTTCTGTGCTTGCAAGTGGTGAAGAGATTCCTTTTGGAATTGTAAGAGACATTTCTCCATAGTTTCTATTGTTCAGTTTTTCTTTCATTTTCTACTAAAATTTGTTTAAACAGGCTACATCTGCATTTGATGGTGGTTCTAGATCTAAATGGGAAGAGCCTAATGGAGCAAAAGGTATTTATTTGGAAGGGATTAAAGATTGTTTTATGGATGAGTCATTGTGCAATGATTTTATTTGCTCTGTGCAGCTCTTTTGTTGTCCTAGTATGTTAGTTTGTTATTATTGTCATTTATCTTGGATTCTTTGCCAATTTTAATCCTGAGATTTTCTTGCTACTCCTCTTCGAAATACAGTGGGTTAGATTTTCTCTTCCTGTGTGGGTGTCTCTTCACCATTGTACTCCTTTCTAAAGCTTGTCGCTCCAGCTTGCCTACAGCTCAATTCACAAGATGGTCATGGTACAACTAAGACACGATGTGTGTCTAAGCTTGTTGCAATGAATAATACACTGCCTATGATGCTTCGATAATTCCTTGGGTACAACATGTGAGATGAAGTCAAGTTGGGCCAACTCCTATCACACTATAAATGATGAAACTTCTTAGGTTTGAGTTGCACGTAATCGAATAAACAAATAGTCAACTCTTTCCTTGATACTTTATTGGATTTATCTTCAGACATTTGCCACTCTTAAGTATTCACCTGGCAACCCAAAATGAGGAAAATGATCTCGATGAGGAAATATTTCATGACCTTCTGTTTTTCATTTCTCTCTAGCAATACTAACAGTGATTGTCCAATTTTCCTGAAATGCTAAGATGAATTTGGTGCAAGTATGCAAAGATGATAAAGTTTGCGATCTCTTAAGGGACCAAGTGTAAGGAAGAGGAAAAACTGACACCGGGTAGATTATAAAGCAGGATGTCCTTGGCTGTAACGTTGTGTTGTTTGATTTCCAATACAGCATACTGACATTATGTGCCGATTTTAAATTTGCATATTGCATTTCACTTGTTATGTTGCTTGAACCTGACAGTGTGTTGATCATGAATATTATCAGGTTGTTGGCTTGTCTACAAAGTAAAGGATGGTCAGGCACACACCCTTAAGGCATATGAACTGATGTCTGCCAATGATGCTCCTGAAAGAGATCCCATGAACTGGTATAGTATTTCATTATGATTAGCCATTTGAATATTCTTCTAAAAATGCAATCTTCAGTTTCTTTATCAATTAATGATAATTCCTACCAGTTACAACTGATAGAAATTCTGAATGGGATCGTGATGTGGGCTTGCTAGGAATTGAATTTTTTTATCAATAAATTATAATTCTTTACAGTTGGATTTCAGACCTTCAGACTTTCATGTCATTTCCCCCTTCCCTTCTATATCTTGGAAAAAATGCTACAATTCAAACTAGTTATTACTAATCCATTAATGTTTTATTTCAAGAATTTGTTGGCTGGAGAGCTTGATGTTTCTGAATAGTGGTCCTTTCTTCTTACTCCTTAGGATCCTAGAGGGAAGTGAAGATGAAGGATGCAGCTGGAATATAATAGACCAGCAAACTTCACATATTTTTTATGAGCGTTTCCAAAGGAAAAGGTTCGAAGTGCAGTCCAAACTCATGTTGAATGCCTTCAGGTGACTACCGATAAATTTCTCTATCAAAGACCATTTTTTTGCTGCATTTACATTATCATGTAAGTTTCACATGAAATTGTCAAGTTTAAATTTCTTGTCGTGCGTGATCGAAAGGCGACATCGAGATTTCAGATAGGTAGTATCGACCTTTATGCGACAAAGATTTGATTTATACTCCAAAACATTATTTATTTCTTGCAATTGGAGGTTTTGGTATATATATTTGGGTTGATTTACCAACGAAGAAATACTAAGATATCTGATATTAATGCACGCTATTAAGTGACTTTATTGTACGTAGCATAAAAGGGTGAAATTCTGGGTGAGGAAATATCCAAATTTGTTGTGTATCAAATCATTTGTACATTATTATCAAACAATTCGAGATACTGTGGTATCCATCTTACTTGGTTACTCTCCCGTTTGACTACTTGCTTAATCCGATGCACAACCATCGTTGAAAACTTGAAATAGACAGACCTTCGCACAAATTGCGTTCTAATGAACTTAGATCTTAACTGTGAATGACGAAAGATTTATAGTTCAAAATGTTATTAAATTCAAACTATTGTTGAGATATATAGCACATACTATAGAAAAACGGTTCTCTTGATGAACAAAAAGTTCATCTAATGTTGAACAGAAGATTCATCTAGAAACCGTACGTTGCTAGGTATGTTTTACCATTTATGATTTTTTAATCTTTATTCTTGAAGATTCTTATATAAAGACAATGAAATTGATACATATCACAAAATTATGCAATATAATGTATATAATGATACGCATACGTTTAAATCTTATGTCACTCTCACGATGTCTTATGTGGACAACATGCGAAGAATAGAGAAAATCACATATGATATGAAATACATATGACATAAGAGGGAAAATATGATACGAAGGAAATAAATTGTGGAGTCATGTCATTCTCAACCACAAGTTTTTTTTTTACAATTATCCTTTTCTTTTGCAGTCCAGTCGTTTCCAATTATAAGTCACAACTTCTCAATTCTTTGTTTTAATTTCACATTTTGAGAACTAAAAACATGTTTTTGAGAAAGGTAAACATAAAGTTGGGTTTTTCTTATCGAGCTGGTTCGTTTGAGTACTATATTTGCTATGTTTTGAGTAATTTTTGAGATTGTCATTTCTTTAGTTGGTTATCAGTGAACAAAGTTTCGATCTGATGATGATGACATTCTGATTTGTGTTACATATCTTCTACATGTAATCAATGACTTGTGATCTATCTTACATACGGACCTTGTAAATCGACAACACGACCCTACATTTTTATATTAGGGCATTGTAAATTAAAAACACAACTTTGATTTCGTTACAATAGACATTGTCAATCGATAAACACTCCCCTTTTACTTTTACATTACCACATTTTAAATCGACGAGTTTTTCATCTGAGTCACTAATGTGATTCAATTTCTTGAGTCATTTCACCATTCGAGCATGGAGTCCATTCATTAACGAACGAGGACGTAATGGTTGGACATTCAGACCGTGCGACTATATATTGATCAATACTTTGTTGTTCATACCTTTTTTTATGTAGTTCTTGTACATACCTTAAGTTCACACATTGTATTAGCACGTTGATTTTGGGATTCTTTGTGGAGTCACGTATCCTAATTGGATTGTATAATCCTTTGACCAGAGTATTAGGTTTGAAGAGCATGGATTGGGCGACGATGTTGTGATTCTAGAATCGTTTCACAACACAAGCATGAGGTCCATTTGTTATGGGACCAAGACCTATTTGTTGGAAATCTCGTCGTATGACTATTGGTTAATACTTTCTGATTCTCACCACACGAGCACATAGTCCATTTGTAAATAGATGATGACTTAATTGTTGGACATCTAAATCATGTGGCTTTTGGTCAATACCTTGTGGTTGGATCATTTCTTCTGTGTAAGTACGATCAAACAATAATCTAGAGGGGGTGAATAGATTTATATGAAATTATCTCTAATAATGCGGAATTGAAAAGTAAAGCAAGAGAATTGCAAACCACAAATTGACTCCGACCATTTTATAGAGGTTCGATAACAACCACCGTGATCTAATCCTTTCCATGAGTTATGATCGATCCACCGATCCCTACTCGAGTATAATCTCCTTGTTCTGGGTTGAAGATAAACAATCTACAATCTGAGCCTTGCGAACACCTTAACCTTGCTTGATTTGCCTCTCACAACCCGAGAGGGAGATTCCTCAAAGATTTTCAACACTTGAAATAGAATGAAGGTTGTTGAACTTTAACTTGAATTCACTCAAGAATTTGAATTAGGCTTATAGTGAATTGAATTCAATTTGAGAGTTGTTGGAGCTTTGAAGACTTAAAACTTGAGAGAACAAAGAGTATGAATATTGTTCGGAGTAAGTTGTGTGTGTTTGTGTCTCTTGACTGAGGGTTTTATAGGCTTCAAAACAAATAGAGCCGTTCGGGAGAGTTGGTGAGATTTGGACCAATGAGAGATATGATTTGACTTAAGGTCGGGTAGAAATCTATACATATTCACTCGATCGTTTAGGATACAGTCGTCTGACACGAAAGGTTGAGTTGGTCAAAATAACAGGTTCAGTTGACCGAATAAAGTTTAGACAACTGATCACCAACCATTTGACTTTTTTCAATTTTGAACAATTAAATTTTGATTCACCATTCTAGGTTGGGTTAGTCGTTCCAAAGTGGACCGAAAGAAAGGTCGAACTTTGATCAAATTTATTCAGTTGACCGAATGACTTTCGGTCGTCGATATGTTGGTTGTGTCAAAGTCAAGAATTGCGTTAATAGTTGAAAATCAAGTATCTGTTGAGAGTCCAACAACTATGTTGACATGTGGAAAAGTTTGTTGCGCGCTAGCAACCAACAAAGAAAACAGTCGACTGAGAAAGTACTGGTAGACCGGAATTTCCGAGTTTTCAATGATTTGTGCTTGAGGACAAAAAATAAATCCATTGAGAATTCTCCATGGATCTTTGCCACGTGGGCTAATGAGAGCAAGTCACGTTGGATTGTTCAATAGAAAAACTCATATGACCGAAATGAGAATTCTAGTAAAGATTGGAATTTCTCTGAGCCAAGTGTTTGGATGACCGAATGGATTTAGGACATTCGAACTGGTGATTCCAGTATGGATTTGAACTTACTGACTCAAGGGTTTCGGTTGACCGAAATAAGTTTGGTCCTCCGTTTTTAAAATTTTGGTTGACCGAAGGTTTGACGGTTGACTGATACTGTCAGATATGCCTTTGGTGCATCAAGTGAACATTTGATCCAAAGACTCAAGTAAAACGAAAATTACATGTCTTCTCATTGAGTTTTGATTACAAATCTTGAGCATTGATCTTGAAGTTAATTTTTTCAGTTTGAGCACCTACAATGTTAGGAATATACAATATATATGCAATTTAACAATATGATGTGTTAATTGAAGTTATGCATAATATTAGTTTGTTAATCGTCAAAATTAAGAGTAATGAGGTAAAAAAACCAACAACCAAATGATGCTCCTCGGCTTGGGACTTAACCACTACACTAAAAACAATTACTGCTAGTGAGGGTGTCCCCTAACCCTTTAAGCCATCACCCAGGCATCTGCGGTGCGCCAATAAGGCCCCACCAACCCCAAGGAATTGTTTGGGGATCACACACCCCAATAGTCCTCCCACCCTCAGAAACTTCCATCCTGAGTAGGGCGTGACTCGAATTCGTAACATGCTCTAATACCAAATGATGCTCCTAAGCCTTACTTAACCACTACACTAAAAAATAATTGTTGTTAGTAAGGACTTCTTACTACCCTTTAAGCCATCACCCAGACATCGTCATGAAGGCCTTACCGCTCCCAAGGAATTGTTCGGGGATCACATACCCCAACATTATGTACTTCTTGTGCACCCATTAAGTTCCCACATTTCTTTAACACGTTGATTTTGAGATTCTTCGTCGGGTCACGTATGCTAATTGGGTTATAATATCTTTTGACATGAGTATTAGTTGAAAGGTGCATGAATTTGGGGATGATGTCGTGATTTTTTGACAGGTCACTTGTGCTAATTGGGTTCTAGAATCATTTCACCACAAGAGCACGAAGTTCATTCGTTAAGGGACGATAACTTATTTGATGGACACCAAGGTTGTGTGGTTATTGATAAATACATTCTAATTCTCACTATACAAGCATGTAGTCCATTTGTTAAGGGATGCTGACTTGTTAAGAGTTGATGACATATTCATTGTACATCTGAATCTTGTGGCTATTGGTCAATACCTTGTGGTTTAAATTTTTCTTATGTACTTCTTGTACACAACTTAAGTTTTCACATCACATTAACACGTTGATTTTGAGACTCTTTGTGGTGTCACCTATGCTACTTAGGTTCTAGTTTCTTTTGAATGGAGCATTAGTTTTTAAGAGTATAGATTTGGTTAAGGAGCTATGATTCTCTGTCGGGTAACATATGCTAATTAGTTTCTAATATCCTTTGAGCCAAGTATTAGTTGAAATGATCATGGATTTGGAGACAATGTTGTGATTCTTCGTCGGGTCACTTGTGCTAATTGGGTTCTAAAATCATTTTATGACACAAACATGAAGTTCATTTGTTAAAGGACGATGACCTATTTGTTGAACACCTAACAAGAAACAAATTGTGTGGTAGAGAATGATCATGGATTGAACTACAAAGAAACTTTAACAACAATAAAACCAAAACTTGTGTGGTAGAGAATAATCCAAAACTTCAATACTCTTCTCTCATCCAATAGAGCATGCCACATAGAATATCATGCTTTTGGTTTTGAAACCGAGCACGAGCCTCTCACAATCCTATTGTAATATCAACTTGTAGTAGTTTTACTTGAAATATTAAAATTTACATGCATAAAATTGTAAGGGCTTATTTTCACAAATTTTTCATCGTACACACTACTGAAAAAGTCATCACTAATAATCATTGATGAGTCTTAAGTTTAACCGCAAACATATGAATATTGTAGCTATAGGTCAAACACAGGGAAATGTTGCAAATTCCAATCGATTTTTTTCCAATGATGCACAAGTAATAATGGTGGTAAATTTAATGGTGGTTGATATTTTTGGTATTTTGTTTTATTAACAGATTAAAATATAATGTAAAGATTTTTATGAGTTTTTTATAGAATAAGAATGCAATAAAAATTATGATGAGATGAAACACTAAGAACGCGAAAATATTTGCATAGGCATGAGTTGGGAAAGGTGTTGCACATTTCATTAAGCACATGAGATTAGATTTTGTAAGCATGATTTGAATGATTAGACTACCAAATCATCAAACAACAACTAACCTAGAACTAATTACAACTTCACAAATTCTTGCAAGCAAAGAAGCAATAATATAATTCTAAGCATAGATTAAAAAACTCACAAATAACATTAATAACCTATCAAATAATTATAAATCATCTACCTCTTTCAAGCGAATTAGCAAAAGTAATAACAAATTGAAATATCAACATGATGACAACCTTATTTCTTAATTCATCCATGCTCATATCTCCACCTTCCAAGAGATGAATTTAGTTGCACATGATGAAAGAAAACATAAAAGAAGAAAAGTGAGACATGAGAATAAAAATAGAAACTAAGTACATGCAACATGAGACTTACTCCCCGTAGAAAAGAAACAAAAAATTAAACTAAAGAGGAAGAACTTATTTGATTAGGGAATACAAGACTTTATATAAAATTCTGTCCCTCCTAGATCAACTGTCTTGCACACCCTTTACGAGCCTATTAGTTTCATAATTTGGAAATATGTAATGAGTCTTGTATTGCTTTATTTTGGATATTGGAGGAGAAAGTTATGCACAAATTATTAATGATTTATCGATTGTTCAGTTTCCAAATACAACACGTTTTTGACCCTCGTATCATCGGAATTTGGTACGTGTTAGCGAAATATTTTTCTCCTTTAAATTGTCTTTCCAACATCTTGAATCACGGGATTTGGATTTTGGTGGTAAATATATGACATTTCGTGAAGTGTTGTCAATCTTTCTAAATTCATGTCGATTGCTTAATCCGAATTTCACACATGAATTTTGCATCTTTTCTTATCATTTGAAGCACACAAGAGCACATGAATGTGTTGAGTGTATATTTTGTATGACTCTCAATTTTATTTTTATATATCTATATTTAAGTTCTTTCGTACTCTGATATTTTTAAAAATTTCACGTATTTCCTTAAAACCTACAAAATTAAACAAACATACTCGACGTATTTCCTTAATACTTTCTAGTAACTCCAAGGGATTATAATTGTAAATACCCAAAAGTTTAGCATTTTCTAATATCTCTAAGGATTTGTTTTTGTAAAATATCAAAAAAGTCATCTAAGTTTACTCAATATAATGTTTAATATCGACTTAGAATATTTTTACTTACAATCTTAAAATTCACATGCCCAAAATGCTAATGAATTGTAATCACAAAATTCATATTGTAAACACTACTAAAAAATTACATCACAAACAATTATCTCACTTTTAACACTTTCTAATAACACTAAGGGCTTAATTGTAAACTACTCAAAAAATTTAACCTTTTCTAATAACTATATAGTCTTATTGCAAAATACCAAACAAAATGTCCTCCACCCTTATGCATAACCAATGTATCCAAGAGGGATGTTTGGCTGTTTAATTTGGGGTAAATTAGAATTTGTCCTCCTTAAGTACAGTCGAGTAATATTTTGATTCGTTCAACTTTAAAACATCATACTCACTCCCCTTGAACTTTGATTTGTGGAACACATTGACCCACTCTCTATCAAAAATTGTTTTTCTTCAACATATTCATCATTTCTTGGTCAAGTCTTTGTTGCTCCACTATGTATAGCATAGTGATATTTGAGCTAAGTTATGTACGATTCTGAATTTCGTTGAGACCAGACATTGGACTTCGTAAACTTTTCAATGGGGTTGTGGTTACGTAGCCCTATTGCTTTATTTATCTAATATGCCTCCTCTTATAAAAAAATGCATTATTTTTCTCATTTTTTTCGTGTTGTTTGCTAAACATACTTCTAATCCAATTTTTTGGTAAATTTCCAATCAAATCGGATATCAAATTTACTTCAAGTTTGTATCAGATTTTGATCAAATCAGTCGTAAATTCCATTATCTGAATTGTTGATTTCTTTCAACTACTACAATAGATTTCCATCTCCTCTTAGCAAGCTTAGTTTGGCAAACAAAAATCCTTATCAGATATGAGGTGATTTTGATTGCGTAATTAGGGCATTAAACAGGGTGTGGCAGGTTGAGCCCGTCAAAATTTGGAACTTGCACATTTACATGAAAGTATTTGTAGAAAGGCATTTATCCTTTTAGTTTTCAAGAATATGCGAAGGACTATAATTCTTATGTAGTGATTATCAAGCAGACCTTAAAGACATTTACCTAAGCTACAAATAGAATCTCATGTAGAAACTATATCATGAACAAATATTAATACTACATGAATTTTTTTAATATAGCAAAAACGCCTTATCATGTTTTGGAATCACGTAAGACATGACAAACCGATTCATAAGCATCGTTGGATGCAATCACAGTCAATTACCCTTTACATACCTTGGTCTACCTTTATCTATCAAAACCCAAAACTTTAATTCATGGATCCCGATTATCAACAAGATTAAAAGCCGACTAGAAGGCTGGAAAGGTTGCTACCTCTCTGGTGGAGGTCGATTAACACTAATAAACTTTGTTCTCTCGGCCACCCCCACTTACTATCTTATGGTAATTCTCCTCCCTATCAAATTAAGTTCTGGACACCATTGATTCATATCGCAGGAACTTCCTCTGGATGAAAGAATCTAGATCTGGACTTCACCAAGTAAATCGGGGAAGGGCTCTGTCACCCCAAATTTAATAATGGCATGAGAATCATTAATCTAAACGATTTCTCTAACGCCCTAAAGCCCAAATTCATAAGGAAACTATTTTTTAGGCCAATGAACCGAGACACAGAAATTATTAGACACAAATTGTAATATCCTGAACTTTTTAGTTGAGGTAATAATAAAATATATTAATGGACTAATTAAGATTATTGGATGATTGTGTGGTTTCAGGAGAAGATGAAATTTTGAGAAGAAGATAGAGAAGAAAAAGATGGAGATTTTGAGACAAGTACTGATTCGTTATTCTTTAGTTTCATATCATTTCTGTCTCTCTTGATATCCGTAGTTGCATGCATGCAGATTATCGATATTGATTTCATTGATATGCATATGATTTCGTGGTGGTGTTTCGGTCGACATGTCCTGTGGCTGTATGTATGTTTCTGGCTGAGTCACTTAGGAAAGAGGTACCTAGCGGGCAGCGTGGAGCCACCCGAGAGAGGAAAGGGCTGACTGTCGTTAGTGTGGAGCTACCAGGTGTGCGTCTGACTCATTGATATATTTCAGATGCACAAGATGTTCTTGAAGGGTTACGATGAAAAAACGCAGCGGAAAAATAACATAGAAACGATTTCTAAATTCATCAACCACCCAAGATCTATGCACATGATAATAATGAGGAAAACTGATGTACAACTATTTATACCTTTGATGCGTGCCTTTTTCTTGCTCACCGAAGGGGTGCGGAGAATCTCAAGTGTGATTCCTCTACTCGGGACACACGAACCACTGACTAAATTCCACCAACACGTTAGCTAAAACTAGATGGATGGAAGAACAAACTTCTTCCTTGGTGGTGGAAGGGGGGACGACTAGGGTTTTAGGAGAGAAATAGATTGCTCACTTTTTTCTCTTCTTTTCCATATATTTATAGACCTCTCTTAAGCTAACCCTAATCTCATTAGGTAAGTGAGCTTAATGGACCCTTAGCCACCCATTTGTTTAGCCCATAGATTCTAATGTGTGTAACCCTTATATGATCCGATTATATTAGTAACGCATACAATAATTGACACGTAGATCGTAATTGGTTTCTAGCTAAACATTACGACCCCTAATGTAATCGGATTAATTTTCCTTTAAACTATTTATTCATTCCCATCTTGATTAAAGGACTCATCTTTCAGTTGTCGAATCCGAATGGGGGTTCCAGATTGTTATGCTTGCATATAATTTGTGATGCATGTCTCTTGATTGTGATTTTTGACTGAATGTCATATTCTGTATTATTTTCCACATGATTATAATTCTAATTGATTGGCGGTTGGAACTTTCGGGTTGTCGACCTCACAAATTGTTGATTATATTTTTTCAGATTAGTTGTGGGCCTATCAGATGGATTAAATATCAGAGTGCGCAACGATTAGGGTCGTGGATCGTATATTAATGCACCGGGTTGGGACGGGTAAGCACTTGTCTGGGCTCGGGGCGTTACAAATGATATCAGAGGAATACGATCCTCAGAATTAGTTGGAATTGGATTTGAAATAGAAATTTGATTGGATTGGAATTTGAGAATTTGGATTTAGAAGTAACGATTATCGATTTGAACATCAATTTAAAGTTATTTGGACTTGAGTTCAAATGTGAATTTGGATTTGGATGGATTGATTATCCAAACTATGAGCAATAAGTTGGTGTTAGGTTTTTAGATTTGATGAATAATGAGTTGAAAATTTTGTATTGATTTTGCTCGGATTGAGATAGTATTGAGATCAAATTTGGAGAACGAAATTTCTTTTAAGGAGGGTAGAATGTAATATCCTGGATTTTTTAGTTGAGGTAATGATCAAATATATTAATTGACTAATTAAGATTATGGGATGATTGTGTGGTTTTAGGAGAAGATGGAATTTTGAGAAGAAGATAGAGAAGAAAAAGATGGAGATTTTGAGACAAGTATTGATTCGTTATTCTTCAGTTTCATATCATGTATGTCTCTCTTGATATTCGTAGTTGCATGCATGCTGATTATCGATATTGATTTCATTGATATGCATATGATTTCGTGGTGGTGTTTTGGTCGACATGTCATGTGGCTGTATGTATGTTTCTAATTGATTAGCACACCAGGTTCGGAAGGGTAAGCACTTGTCTGGGCTCGGGGGGTTACAAATGGTATCAGAGCAGTACGATTCTCGAAATTAGTCGGAATTGGATTTCAAATAGAAATTTGATTGGATTGGAATTTGAGAATTTGGATTTAGAGGTAACGATTATCGATTTGAATATGAATTTAGAGTTGTTTGGACTTGAGTTCAAATGTGAATTTGGATTTGGTTGGATTGATTATCCAAATTATGAGTAATAAGTTAGTGTTAGGTTTTTAGATTTGATGAATAATGAGTTCAAAATTTTGTATTGATTTTGCTCGGATTGAGACAGTATTGAGATGAAATTTCGAGAACGAAATTTCTTTTAAGGAGGGTAGAATGTAATATTCTGGATTTTTTAGTTGAGGTAATAATCAAATATATTAATGGACTAATTAAGATTGTTGGATGATTGTGTGGTTTTAGGAGAAGATGAAATTTTGAGAAGAAGATAGAGAAGAAAAAGATGGAGATTTTGAGACAAGTACTGATTCGTTATTCTTTAGTTTCATATCATGTGTCTCTCTCTTGATATTCGTAGTTGCATGCATGTTGATTATCGATATTGATATGCATATGATTTCGTGGTGGTGTTTCCGTCGACATGTCCTGTGGCTGTATGTATGTTTCTAATTGATTAACGCACCGGGTTCGGAATGGTAAACACTTGTCTGGGCTCGGAGGGTTACAAATGGTATCAGAGCAATACAATCATCAGAATTAGTCAGAATTGGATTTCAAATAGAAATTTGATTGAATTGGAATTTGAGAATTTGGATTTAGAAGTAACGATTATGAATTTGAATTTAGAGTTGTTTGGACTTGAGTTCAAATGTGAATTTGGATTTGGTTGGATTGATTATCCAAATTATGAGCAATAAGTTGGTGTTAGGTTTTTAGATTTGATGAATAATGAGTTGAAAATTTTGTATTGATTTTGGTCGAATTGAGACAGTATTGAGATGAAATTTCGAGAACGAAATTTCTTTTAAGGAGGGTAGAATGTAATATCCTGGATTTTTTAGTTGAGGTAATAATCAAATATATTAATTGACTAATTAAGATTATTGAATGATTGTGTGGTTTTAGGAGAAGATGGAATTTTGAGAAGAAGATAGAGAAGAAAAAGATGGAGATTTTGAGACAAGTACTGATTCGTTATTCTTGAGTTTCATATCATGTTTGTCTCTCTTGATATCCGTAGTTGCATGCATGCTGATTATCGATATTGATTTCATTGATATGCATATGATTTCGTGGTGGTGTTTCGGTCGACATGTCCTGTGGCTGTATGTATGTTTCTGGCTGTCACTTAGGAAAGAGTTACCTAGCGGGCAACGTGGAGCCACCCGAGAGAGGAAAGTGTTGTATGTCGTTAGTGTGGAGCTACCAGGTGTGCGTCTAACTGATTGATATATTTCAGAAGCACAGGAGGTTGTCGAATCCGAATGGGGGTTCCAGATTGTTATGCATGTATATCATTTGTGATGCATGTCTCTTGATTGTGATTATTGACTAAATGTCATATTCTGTATTATTTTTCACATGATTATAATTCTAATTGATTGACGGTTGGTACTTGCGGGTTGTCGAGCTCACAAATTGTTGATTATATTTTTTCAGATTAGTTGTGAGTTTATCAGATGGATTAAATATCAGAGTGCACAGCGGTCAGGGTCGTGGATCGTATATTAACACACCGAATTCGAACGGGTAAACACTTGTCTAGGCTCGGGGCGTAACACAAATACTTCAAAAAGACAATTTTATGGGGCTTTCAGATAACCCAAAACCACACCACTCACCTCCATTCTGGAAGACCACTAGGAAATTTTGACAGTTTCAAAAGTAACTTTTCTTTCCGGATTAACAACGGGGAGAGTGCTCCTTTTTGTGTCCAAAAAAGCATGTCGGCCGGTTTGGCAAACTCTTGCGGCAGAAATCAGACGTACCTATGCCACGAATATCTTGGCAAGATGGAATCTACATCTAGCTTCCAATACAAAATTACTAACAATGTATGATGCTATCCAGGCAGGGCTGTCTCGGAAATTTTTGAGGCCCTGTGCGAAAATAAACAACGAGGCTCCTAAATTTGAAAAAAATTATCCTCCTAGTTTAAATAATAAAAATTTCACTAACTTAATGCAATATTAATTGAATTTTTTTTGTCTTCTTAGCAATATTTGAGACAAATTTATCAATGTTTATGTGTTATTCATGTGTTAACACTAATTTTATTCGCAACCCAATAAGCCTATGTACAATTTTTTTTAAGACCCTTCAAAATGAGGTCCGAAATGTGGCCCAGAGCAGGAGCTCACCCTGCTCCTGTTATTGGGCCGGGCCTGTATCCAGGAGAACATACGTCAAATAATCAACCAAAACAACAATTCTGATATGCCGTTATGGATTCTTTCACATAACAACATGTGCTCTGTTGTTATGTGTTATGTGACAGAGTACATGTTGACAGAGTACATGTTGTCAGAGTACATGTGACAGAGTACATGTTGACAGAGTACATGTATACTTCCTTGCAGATGGTGGCGTTCGTTTCAGCCCTTGGAAACTAAATTGGCGAACCAAGTGCCCTTCTAAGATCAATATCTTTGTTTGGCTGGCCATTAATTAATAACAAGATATTGACTTTCAACTACTTAATGAAGAGAAGCGTTCACAGCCCAAATCGTTGTCCGCTCCGCAAATGCGAGCTTGAACAAATCCAACACATATTTCTAGAATGCCACATAACGGCCCCAATCAGTATCTACCGAACCACTCAATCTCCTATTTGTTCAGGGACCGATCACTTGGCAATTGGGCACCTCGATTTGGTAGACTCTACCTTTTGCTTACTTCTGGTACACCTGGAAGATGAGGATGATTGTATTTTCAGGGCCGCGTACCCCTCGAGAGAGGTCATGAGATGTGATCTCACACTTAGTGCGGTCATGCGGACATCTGCACTCAAACACGATAATGTCGGGTTACAATGAAAAAACGTAGCGGAAAAATAACATAGAAACGATTTCTAAATTCATCAACCACCCAAGATCCATGCACATGATAATAATGAGGAAAACTAATGTACAACCATTTATACCTTTGATGAGTGTCTTTCTTTTACTCGCGGAGGAGGTGCGGAGAATCCCAAGTGTGATTCCTCTACTCGGGACACACGAACCACGAACTAAACTCCACCAACACGTTAGCTAGAACGAGATGGATGGAAGAACAAACTTCTTCCTTGGTGGTGGAAGGGAGGGGACGACTAGGGTTTCTAGGAGAGAAATAGTTTGCTTCCTTTTTTTCTCTTCTTTTCCATATATTTATAGACCTCTCTTAAGCTAACCCTAATCTCATTAGGTAAGTGAGTAATGGGCCCTTAGTCATCCATTTGTTTAGCCCGTAGATTCCAATGCGTGTAACCCTTATAGGATCCGATTATATTAGTAACACACACAATAATTGACACGTAGATCGTAATTGGTTCTAGCTAAACATTGCGACCCCTAATGTAATCAGATTAATTTTCTTTTAAACTATTTATTCATTGTCATCTTGATTAAATGACACCTCCTTCAGATAACGCATCGAGTCTACCCTTCAAATGAGTTATTAGACAACATCCGACAAGCTAGCAGTGCCTAAGACCCACCTAATAGCACATATGTCGCAAAGAATTGTAGATTATCTTCTAATCTAACTTTTACTTTCTCGCATTCGCAAATGTAACATGTCTTATGTGTTCACATTTGCCTTCTAATAAATAAAATTCAGTTTTTTTGAAATAATACTGTAAAAATAAAAATTGGAATAATATGAATATGCAAAACTTATTTGGCAAACTATTCATTAAGCATAAACGACATCGCATATGTTATTTTCTGTAGAGGTAATATGTCATTTTTACCTAAGACATAAATGGGACAGCCGATCACCATCTTCCTCCTCTCACTTTCACATCACTCCCCATTACTCTCTTTCTCCGATAACAAGCAAAGTTTAGGTTGATTTTCCTTTTGTTTTTTGGTTTTTTGATTTCGATATGAAATGTAATGCATGTATAGTTAATGTAAGATTGTTATTTTCATGTATTAAATGTAGATTTTGTACACCCGAAGTAATGAGCTTTGGTACCAGATTAGTTATAGTTTTTTTCCGATGGAATTATTACATTCGTAGATGACATTCCAGAATATGAAGGTGGTTACAGACGAATGATAAATGTTAATAGTGAAATGTGATATGATCTTTGTGAAATAGTTTGTCAAGTTTCTTATTTTGGCGAAGAAGAGTTTGATCTGACGTTAACATGCAAGTGACCACCGTCTGAGAAGTATACATATGCAAGTGGCCCCTGAGCTTTCTTCATCTTACATATGTCCATTAATTATGGAATATGTTGCCGCATTCCAAACTGACGCGTCACCATGTCCAGCACGTAAATAGCGGCTACTCCAAAACAAACCATCCATGTTCTAGTCATCCAGATTTCATGACATTCCCTACAATCAACAGGTAATGTCATCATATCTACTTCATAAGGGGTCCAACAAACTTGATTTTCTTCTTGAACGTCCTACTCATTTATGTAAACTTCAATTTGAGTTGTCTTCGTATTGTTCACCCACGACCTAGGAGTCCGCCAATGTGAACCTAAAGGATGCAAAAGATGTTCTGGAAGTTGCAGACCTGGATCAAAGGCCGTTCGACGTGAAGATGTTCCCAACACCAAATTTGTAACAACGTCAGGAACCCAACTACTTGTTTCCCACTTTTTAAACTAGTGTGATCAAAATAGTTGTATAGCACAACCAAAGGCGCAACTCCCCAACTGTAGTTTCCACATTCTTGTAGATTCGCCAGTAAAAACAAATATCTAAGGTGAACTTTATTTTCACTCTTATCTCCTACTATCCCAGAACCTAACTAAAACAAAATCAAGGCTCTGGTGTGCCGCAACACTTGCTTGTCTGTTGCATCTAGTGCGATGACACGGTAATTTTTCTGCAATCATTGCAGCGACACGTATCCCCATTTCACTGCAACTGTCGCCTCTTTTTCTCCAGCACCAACAAGTTTATGCAAACCTCAGTCCAATCATGATCTAAGGTTGCATACACCGCCAGACCGTCAACACGAATACCACTAAGCACAATTACGTCTTGTAGCATGACGTCATCTCCCAATGTCTAAAGTACAAGGTGTGAGTCTTCGGTCTCCACCTCTCAACCACAACACGGATCAGATTCCAATCCCGTTACAGTCGGGGCAAACGAGAGACTGTAGCAAATCCAGCAATCTCAAGCAAATCCCATACTCTTTCATCTTCCATGGTCCACATGTTGAACTAAATACCGTGCTCGATACACCTAATATCCGGCAATTACTCCTGAAAAAAATAAATTTAATTACTTAGGGTCTAGTATAAACCAATACACATAATTTTGAATTTGGTAATCAAAACACTTACATTTTTGAGAATCGAAGATGATCTATGATTCTTCTGTAATATTAGGACTGAAGGGTCCACAAGACCGTAAGTTCGTGTGAAGTAGACATTTTGCAATTGTCAAATAATACTGCAATCATTCAATATTCAAATCTCAAAAAAAAAAGGTTCGAAGTTCAAAATCAACTTATACTTTCAAATAAAATAAATGTGCTTTCAGTTTATCATGTTTGACAAAGTAAAATAGTGTTTCCAACATTATATTTGGTGTGTAAATAATGTTAAATAAATACATTACAAAAAATAACAATTACTAATAACACTACAAAATCATACTTACACTAACCGCCAAAGTCTCTACCTACGACAAATCCAATCCAATCCAATTCACAAACAATTTTACAGATATCAATATAGTTAACCCAAATATATTCCAAACTCAAACATATATACAATACAATACACAACCCCCAACATCTACGTATACAAACAACATATATACAAGTTCTAACATCCTACATCTACGTATAAATCAAAGAGATTCATTGAGAGGTGGAACACAAGAAACACATCTATCTATTCACAATACAAGTTGGGCAACTTCACACATGCATTGATTCATTGAACACTACCCAACAACAACTAATTATACTTGACATGTATGTTTCTATTTGTAGTCTTCTATGTAAAGTGAGACCCAAATCAATTTCTAAACACAAACAAGTAATCCGAACCAATCCACACAAGTCTCAATCAAACCAAATCAATTTCTAAACACAAACAAGTAATCCAAACCAATCAAGCCAAATGTTAACAAAAAATAAGCTAAATGTACCTAAAAACGAATCCAACACGTGAAACCAGCACCGAGAGGTCGAAAATTGCAGAAAAAGGGAGGAGGAGAGGGGTCGGTGGTTATGGGAGGAGTAGGGAAAGAGGGGTGACTGGTGGCTACCATTTTATACCCTAGGTAAAAACAACATCTTGGATGTCATTTTTTACCTCTAATAAACACGACATCCGTGATGTCGTTTTCACATAAGCATAAAAATGATATCTGGGACGCCACATATGCTGTTTTTTAGAAGTATATTTTACAAAATAAATTTTCCAAGTTGATATTTTTCCAATTTTTTATTTTTACATCATTATTTCAAAAAAATAATCCTAAAATTTATACTTTCCTTAAAAAATGATTCTACCTGAAAGAAGAATTTTTTTGTTGATAAACTACGTGAACAAAGATGTGTCCAAGTAGCATTTTCCAAGTATATTGTGAATACCAAGCCTACAATTATTTTACTTTTATACAGGTATTATATTAGTATTTCAAATGCATATACAAGCATAAAGTACCAACATTTGCCTTGTGTTTGACATTATTGGGCCCTTATTATTAGGGCATCTTTGTTAGCTGAAATGTAAAATCAATTGATTAAGATTATAAGAAATGTATTCTCAAGGGATGACCGTTCTATTTGTGCTAATCTTTAATAGATTTACTGTGCAACGCATGGGTTTGTGACTAATTTAATTAATTACATTACGGTTACGAATCCTGGAGTGGATGCGTAGACAGAAGTTTAATTTCTCTCCACTTTCCTACCACTTCTTGTGGGGCTAGAAAACGCCAACTAGAAAATGGACATGCACAATAATTCAGTAGTTATTCCAAAGAAAATGCCAACATTAAGGTGTTAAACAGTCATTAACTACAGACCACTTACTCCTGTTCTTGCACAAATCCAGCATGGGTTAATGGGGAATGATTGAAGTCTTGGAAAAATCAACCAATCCAAAGTTATTTGATTTCACTATATATCGTGTAGTTTTCAGAGGAATCTTTGATGAGAAAAAATAATGATTGAGACTAAAGTTTTGACATATCGATTTAACTGTGGTTTACCATATTGAGGGATATGAAAGAACAATAATTCACCAGTTTCTTTCAACTTGAAAATATTTTTGTGAATACAAGAGAACAGTAGATTGACATATATCAGAATAGATAGTTGAAAAGCAATGGCAAAACTAAGGTATTTTGCATTGACAAAGGTAACAAAAAAGCTGTTTTTTTGTTTGTTTGAAATTCTCATTACCATCTCGAGCCTTTTGTAGATTTTTTTTGAAGGGAAAGATTTTGTAGATTTTCACAATATCATCTCATTGTCGTCCTCATCATGCATCATTGTCATTTGTGTCGTCACCATTACCTTCCTCACCATCTTCATTTTTTTCGAATTGACTTGAGATCAATCATCTTGGTCTTCCCGAAACGAGAGGAAGACCTTATCTAGAGAGCAAAGAAATCCATTTTTTAAAATAAACTCATTTAAAATAGGAGTTTGGGATGACTTGTTACACCATATTGGTCTTCTGGAATCGAGAGGAAGAAAATAAAAGAAGAAAAAGAAGAAGAAGGCAACAAAAATGGTGCATAGGCAATTCGTCCTCCATTATGGCTCCGAAGACTTCTCATTGGACTACGACACAACCGACGGCTTCGATGCTCTCCAAGCCCAGATCTTCTCCCTCACCTCCGTCGCCCCCGACCGCCAAAACGTAACTCAGTTAACTCACCCTTCCATGCCCAGCCCATATTATATGTTAATTTTTATAAATGCAGATTGTGGTCAAGGAAGGAGGTCTCTGCTCAGCGAGGCCGTCATTTTCATAGATATACCGGACAGACTCCTCTTGGAAGAAGGGGAGGAGGGCTCAACGACATCGACAGACAAGTTGCTGGCTCGGATCCTTCAGGTAGCGTGTATTTGTAATATCTCACAGTGGGCTATGGTGAACTTGTGCAACTAGAAATCAAGAGAACCAAAACAATTTATCTTCAATTTTCAGTGTTTGTACCAATTATCCAAAATCTTGAACATCTAGGAATTGCTTTTCTAGTTCATCCGTAGAAAACAAATGGAAATTATCTAGAGAATTAAAATTATGAATAAATGTGTGTATATTATATAAAAGGAAATTTTTTCAAAATAATCAAAAAAAATAAAAAATTAGAAAAATATGCACTTCAGAAACTTAATTGGCAAAGTATGCACATTGAAAAACGACACCACAAGTGCCGTTTTCATTAAGTAAAAACGGCACTGTAGATGCCGTTTTTACCCTTAATGAAAACGGCACCAGTGATGCCGTTTTTACTTGGGCAATTTTTTTC
The DNA here is from genome assembly GCA_963682175.1 of Triglochin maritima. Classification (NCBI taxonomy): domain Eukaryota; kingdom Viridiplantae; phylum Streptophyta; class Magnoliopsida; order Alismatales; family Juncaginaceae; genus Triglochin; species Triglochin maritima. The sequence goes on from OY821772.1 coordinate 34,602,616, forward strand.
TTAGTTTCGAGATGTCGTTTTTATTTAATACATGTTGAACTAGAAACGGGTCGGTCGGGGGTTCCACCTCGCCGGTGAGGTGGCGGGGGTTGCAAGGGGGCAGCGCCCCCTGGAAATTTTTTGGATCTTCAAATTGTTTGATCTGGAAATTTTTGAATCTTCGTCACTTGTCAAAAAACTCATATACAGTGCCGTTTTTACTTAATGAAAACGGCACCTGTGGTGCCGTTTTTCAATGTGCATACTTTGCCAATTAAGTTTCTGAAGTGCATATTTTTCCAATTTTTGATTTTTTTTTGATTTTTTTGAAAATTTTTCCTATATAAAACTTTTAAATATTCAAACTACAATTGAAAAAAAGTTACTTCACTATTATATATATTTATAATAGTTTATACAAACTATTTAAAACATTACACTAGAAAGTATTCATAATAATATATAACACATTGTTTAAAAATCATAGTTAAATATATTAAAAAAACATATTTTATTGACATGCATAAACAACAAAATGTTGGTCAAAATGATTTTTTACTAAAAGTGACACTACTAGAAATATGGGCATCACCGACGGATAAATATCCGTTGGTGTACCATCCGACGGTGTTACATATATAACATCGAAGGATAGATATATCCGCCAGATATTTATATATCCGACGGAGGATATTAATAACACTGACGGATATACTCGGTCGGTTAAAAAAGTTTTACCATCCGAATATCCTACACCAACCAATAGGTACCGTTGGTGTAGGTTTTTGCTCAAAAAAGGGCAGACGTTAAAAATTTTCGCGCAAAAATATACTCCGACGGAGAAAGTTGTTAACACCGACAGATCAAATTTGCTTATTTGTTGGTTTTCTGGAAAACTAAATTCCGCTTCTTATTTGTTGGTTCACATTTAAACACAAAAAATATGTTGTTTACGCAAACAATGGCTATATAATTAATAAAAAAAACGACCCAAAGAATAGGAAATTAGAAGGGGACACACCACTCAAGAGATCCACTATTTGATCTCCTTGTCGGACGGAGACCAAGCCTTTACAAGACAAATCCATGCGAGTTGAATCCCCACAATCCGGGAGGTTGCTCTAATCACCAGAGCTACAACCTTGAAGTTTGCTTGAATGAGAGCTCCAACTTACAGCACATGGGAATCCAATGAACTTTGTGCAGGACTACCAAGTTGAAGGAGTAAAGCTTGAGAGTTGTATGAGCAATATGATGTGTACGAAGGTTCTAATGTTAGGGTGTAAGGCTCTAATTATAGGTTCGCAAAGAAACCAAGACAATAGGAAAAAGTTAATAAATGAGAGAGTAAAGTAAAATTGAGTTTGGGTGAAATTTAGACCTAAGGGACATGTTCTAGATGTGTTGTAGATGCTATGGGAGAACTAAAAAAAGATCAGCTTGAAGTTTGGCCAGAATTGAACATTGCAAAAGGAATCTCCAACGTCCAAAACTTCAAACTGAGAGTGCCCATTTCACAAATCCAGAATTGGACCTTGTAAACAACTCTAGATATTAAGAAGGGTTGGACTAGGAAACTCGAAACCATAAACATGAAGGATATGTCCAGCTTTCCAACTGGATATATCACGAAACCCTTCATAGTAACCCTAAACCCCTTAAATCTTAGAAACCCTAAACCCTAAACTATCAACACTAAAAGCTAAAAATCAGTATCTGTAAACCCGAGACCATAAACATGGCTCAGGGTATGTTCAACTTTCAAACGAGATACATCACGAAACCCTTCATACTAACTTTAATGACTAAACCCTAGAAACCATAAAAACCCTAAAGCGCAAACCATATATTCTATAAACCCTAAACCCTTGAAACCCTAAATCATGAACTTAAACCCTAGAAATCCTAAACCCCAAACCTTAATCCCTATACTGTAAACAGTAAAAGCTAAAAACATTATATGTAAACCCAAGACCATAAACATGGCGCAAGATATGTCCAACTTTCCAACTGGATATATTACGTAACCTTTAATACTAACTCTGATGATTGAACCCTAAACTCTGGAAATCACATAAATTCTAAAGCGTAAACCATAAATCCTATAAACTCTAAACCCTAAAACCTTAAACCCTAGAAACCCTAAACACTGAAGCCTAATCCTTCAACCCAAAAACCTAGAAACCCTTATCTTTAAACTCGAAACCATAAGTATAGCCCAAGATCTATCTAGCTTTAGATCTGGATATATCATGAAACTCCAAGCCCTAAACCTTAAACAATAACCCTAAACCTAAAACTCAAAACCCTAAGCCCTAACCCCCAAACCATAAACCCTAAAACCCAATAGTGTAGCAATGTATCTGCAGGTTAATGTCTTGATATATCGTGAACCAGACAACAAAACCGTAATGACTAAAACAATGCATCATTATGGATATATCCAGATAAATTGGGTGTCTAATATATACAACTAGAAAAAATAACTATATTGAACTACACTGGAACAAGTATGGTTGTGGGATATATTCAATATGGTATTATAATTTGATAGAACGCTACAAACATATCCAGTGAGATTGACGTTTATAAAAAGCATAACACCTTGTTTAGTTATGTGACCCATTCAACCCTAAAAGACATACTCTATTAAGTGATCTTTTAGTCCCATTTTGTACCAGACATGTCTGCCTCAGACATATAGCTAACACATTAATTCCTGCAATTAATTAGACATGCATACCATATTTCTCGGAAATAAAATATGGTGGGGGTGTCTTTTGGAGAGAGAATGAGTTTTAGGTGGTTAGGGAGGGTACAATTGGGGAAACAAAAGAAGGAATGCGTGCTCTTCTGACTAGGGTTGTCAATTCAAGTCATCAAACGAAATTCAAACCCGAACACGACACTAAATTTTCGTGTTCGGGTCGACCCATTTCGGGTTCGTGTCAAATCCAGGTCAACACGAACGACACAAATTATAAGTTGGGTCGAGTTCAGGTTGAGGAATTTCGAGTTTTGTGTACTTCACGTGGACACGACTAACCCAAAATAAAAATCAATTGAAATAAACCTAAACCAAAAATCCACAACACTTCTCCTAATCATGTCAATTCGTGTTAATCATGTTGATAAATTGTATCATGTCAGTTCGTGTTAATCATGTCTGTTTGAGTTAGTGAGATTAATTCTTGTTAATCAGGCCAGTTCGAGTTATTCAGGTTAATTGGTGTTCATGTTGACACGAACATGAAATGAAATCGTGTCAACTTGGGTCGTGTTCAGGTTATCAAATTCGTGTTTGAGTTTAAGTTTAGGTTGTTGAGTTTGTGTTGACATTTTCATTTTAATTCGTGTTCGTACGTGTTCGGGTTGAGGGAATAAAATTTGTGTCAATTTGTGTCAGTGTCATACACGACCCGGAACACGAATTTGACAACCCTACTTCTGACAACATGGTAACAACACGGGCAGGGAAGGGTGAATGTGTTGTTTGTTGGTATTTGCAAGTGATTTTGTGGAAGAAACCCAACATTGTTCTTGTTCACATGTATTTTGTTTGCAAATAAAAGGGAGGTCGGGCCTCCAGTATTGCATTTCTTTTTTGGAAATATACAAACTAGTATACTACTCATAGAAAAGAAAAAAACTATGGACTACGCTACAAGTAAAGTATCTAAGCTACAAAAAAGTACTCCTAGAGCAAGGCTATCGTAGCCAGGCTAACACAGCCCGAGTAGCTGTAGCGGTCAATCCCTTAGTCACCGTCTGATTGACCCACTACAGCCCACACGAGGCATTTACCAGTACTCGGTCCATTAGTTCATCAGGTATGTCGAGGGGTCCACATTTCTCCACAGCTCGCTATGCCCATATTGCCATAAACTCATCGCGGGCCACAGTGCCCGTGCCGAAGGCATCCCCTTTAATTCGCATGACGTTGGCTATCTGTGAAAGAAATGTGTGTTCTAAAAGTATTTTTTCCACTCAAGTATGGTCGACGACGACCCTCAGTCACTCCCCGTAGACACGACCCGTACTTGTCATCGCTTCAACGCGGTCGTGCATTTGCGGTTTTGAACTTACAATTTCCCAACACCAAGTTTGTTGAAGAAACCCAATGCATTTTCATCAGAGGTAGGTGCATCACCAGTAATATCCTCCTGGCACCCGAGATATGTCACCAGATGCTCAAGGACATGGGTCAGAGTCGCATGTGCCTAAAGTTTGACCTCCAAAAGGCATATGACTCAATTTCTTGGAGCTTCCTACTACAAGTACTCGAACAAATGGGTTTCTAAAGATGATGGTGCAAGTGGATTAAAGGGTGTCTGCGAAAAGAATGTGTGTTCTAAAAGTAATTTTATATGTTTTTTATTATGAATTGAATGTATAAATATTTTATTCCTTGATTAATGTATTCACAATCATGGTGATTAACATGAGATATTAATTACCAAGATAATATTGTCATGTTGGTTAAAATGTATTGTAGCTCTACAAATATTTTAACAACATGGGTATATAAAATAAGAAGTGTTTTCTTTTATATATTGATTAATAGACCTAATAAATGAAACATTATGGAATTATGCTAGTGTGACATTAATGTTTTCATTATGTCTTTTCATTATAGAATTATGATTGTGTGTCATTAATGTTTTGGATATCTAGCTTCTTTAGTAATCTGGGAACCCTCCACGTCAATCCTCCTGATATTGTGCTAGCTTTAAGCGATGTGTGGAAGAAGATTGTATTCGAAACACCCTCTCTCAACCACCGAACTCGCGACTTCTGCCTGAGCACAGATTCCTGCCATTCTGGGTCGCTGGGTTGGAGTTGCAGGGCATTCCGCGTCTCCTGAAGCTCATACCTCGCTTGGCTAATCCGCTGGTCAGCTTGCCTGAACGTTTCTTTTCTCCATCCCACTAGGTGTGCACGGACTCGTGAAAGCTTGCTCGCGAATTTGTACATGGGGGTCCTCTGACCCGCACCATCCATGTCTGCTCCACCACCTGGAGAAACGCGTCATGCTTGACCCACACGTTGGTGAACCGAAACGGAGTCCGTCTATGGACACGTTCCACGTCCATGTGAACCACAAGGGGATTGTGGTCACTCAGCTCCCTATCGCTTACTACGCAGTGGGAGTCTTTAAAATAGCGAACTTACTCCCCATTGCCCATGGCGCAATATGCTTGCACCGGATCTCGTTCGGGCCTTAGGAGGAATTCGTCCACGTCACATGTCCCCCTGTCGTGGGGAGATCCATCAAGTCGTCTGGCCTCATCAATGAATTCATTAATATGTTTGGAAGAGAGAGTTCTCTACTACATTTTGTTTTTATTTCCAAAGGTTGTACATATTCTTGCAATCTATCACATATTCACATGTATTCTATTTACAAAGTTTTACTCTGCATTATTAGCTGTATTTTCAATTTTTATTGTTTTGAAATTTTCATCACACATACCAATTGACATTACACATGCTATGTTTTAATGAAAAATTTAGCTTAGCTTCTCTGTAATGGATTCAACATTTTCATGTTGATTACATATTTTCAGGAAGGGACGATTAATCCTTCAAAAGATGAATATGATCATGCCTTCTTGTTGCAGTTGCTATTCTGGTTCAGGCGAACATTCAGGTACGCTTTCTGTTTAAAAAAAGGATTTTTTTTCAAAATAAACTATTTTTTAATAAAATTGCCAAAATAGACCTCAAGAAAAAGTATTTGTCAAACTAGACTCGCTGCCACCACGTGGTGACACGTGGCGGCGGCGGGTTCTGTTTTTTTGTGGATAGGGAACTCGGCATCACCAGTGTCGAGTTCTACTTGGGATAACTCGGCATCACCAGTGCCGAGTTCTCTTTGTTTTTTTGCCCAACACTTGCCATATTCCACTCGACGTGAGTTGCCAGGAGAACAGTGATTTAAATAGAACTCGGCACTGGGGATGCCGAGTTTTATTTGAACTGAGCTCCTGTCACTCAGATCGTGCATGAGACGGTTGGACGACCAGGAGAACAATTTCTTAAATAGAACTCGTCATCTGAGATGCCGAGTTTAATAGGCATAACTCAGAGTTTAATAGGCAGAACTAAGCAAATTTGCAGTCCTAAAAAATATATTACATTAATTCAAGTCTTACAATTAATCAACTCTTAAAAAGGATTTAAGTCCTACATTCATTCAAGTCATAACAAAATACATTACATTAATTCAAGTCTTACCATTAATCAACTCTTACATTCATTCGTCTCACTAAATAGTTACATACAAAATATTCAAACTATTTCGCTATATAGGTTCCTTGCATCGCTTTCGGTTATGCCCTATACCGCCGCATCTCCCACACCTTACCCTTCTTCCAGAGTGTTCGTCCATCTCGTTTCGGATTCGCGGTTATTTAGGCCGACCGGGAGGTCTTTTGGTTTGGGGAGGCTTCATTGTAATGTTGCCTCGATCTGACAAATACCTCACAACAGGAATTGTGATAAATATCGGTTTATATGCCTCCATGTACATTTGAACCTCATAATACGGGGACGCCAAATATGAAGTGTTGACATTTGCATGTCTGCCACTGCAAACTGCTAGTACATGTGAACATGGGACGTGCATTGCAATTATGTATCCACAAGTGCAAGTAATAACTCCTTCTTCAAATTTCACGAGGTATTTTTTATGGTCATTGACTTCAACCTGGTACATCAGCTGGTGGTACCGAGTTACTGTATGTGTTCTGGCCAGATTGCTATTTTCCGTCACCACGGTGTGGATTGTCGGTACATATGTTTCATTCCACGACTTGGCGACGTCCCTTCTTTTAACAAAGAATTTGTTCAAGCAGAGAAAAGTCATCAAAATCATGGTTGTAATTGGCATACCGTGTGCCCCTCGTAAGACATTGTTGAAGCTTTCTGACATGTTTGTTGTCATACATTCGAAACGTCGACCCCCGTTGTGACAACAAGTCCATCTTTCCAAAGGACCTTGATGCTGAATCCACTCGTATACCGGTTTATGTTCCTCTGCAATAGTCTTCATTAACTCTTCAAATTTCATAAATGAATGAGTTTTACCCGCTCCGTAAACTTTGATTTGTCCCAATTTTTCCTTGCAATTTCGATGTTTAGCAAATTTGCTTTCATGTGTCGAAGACATAATTGATGTACATACCCCTCCAAAGGTGGAAATGCGGCTCGCACACAAGCATTTATTCCCAAAAATCTGTCGGTGATAATACACAAATCGGGTCGCCTTGTAACTCTACTTGCCAGCAATTGAAGGAACCACGTCCACGACTCTGTATTCTCGCTCTCTACAACAGCAAATGCCAAATGAAAAATTCCGTTGTTTGCATCCGTGCCCACAACAATTAGCAATAAACCTCTATATTTTCTATAGAGGTGCGTTTCATCCACACTGACAACGGGTCTACAATATTGAAACTCACTAATTGAAGGCCCGAATGCCCAAATCACACGCTTAAACATCTCCTCGTCTGAATTTACCTGGATAGACTCTATTTCGACAACATATCCTTCATTGTTCTGACAGAGAACTGTGACGAACCTTCGCAGATCTTTAAAACAGTCTTCTTCGACACTATATATTCGGTTCAAGGCATTTTGCCTAGCATGCCATGCTTTATCGTAACCGATTTCAAGTGAGTATTTGGTCTTCACCCTTTCCATTATTTCAGCAGGAGTAATTGTGAACTTAGTTCTAACAAATGTCATTATCAAGTCGCATACAAAATTAGCACATTGTTTGTTGTTGTTTAGCAATATCGGAATGGAACAAGTGTGCACGGCGTCGTATGTTTTAACTTGAAAATATCTGCAGCCTTTTGGGACAGACGCATGTAGACGCCATTTGCAGTTATTTTCATCACGACGAATACAATGAACAGTATACCGTTTCGTTGAAGAAACCACAACTGAATACTGAACAAACTTTTTAATGTGTCACAATTGCAGGGCATGAACCAAATCATCTTTCGTTGGGAAAATTCGTTTATCCCAGAAAGAACGACCATCTTCCGTACGCCAATCACTCTGTTCCAAATTTTTCGCAGCATCGAAGAATGAGTGTTTAATTACCGAATTCTCTATCCAGTTGTCATCCTCGAAGATATCAGGAAGTTCATTAAGAGTTGGAACTATGTCGTTGTTAGCAACTGCATCATCAACAACGTCATCGTCTTCACGGTTTATGGATTGGCCCATCGCATATATGACATCCTGCGTCTCCGAAACGACTTCATTAGCAGAAACAACTTCAGGTTCATCTTCTACAGCGAAGGGTGTGCTGTAATCCCCTAATTACTCAGTGTCATCATCATGAACGCTATGCATCTCTTCCAGGCCTTCTGGTCGACTAAAATGAATTTGGTCAACAGCTGACAAACCAAGCCCAAGGGAGGGATATGAGGTAGATGGTCCAGCCATTCCAGCAAACTCATCATGACTGTAATGCATGAGTTCAAATTGCGACAGACTAGGATAACGATTTGCACTGCTGGAAGGAATGTCACACGCATTTTCTGGCCATTCGTTGCCTGTTTGGAAGTTATGCGATTGGAAAAATGGAATTTGCTGGTATGCTGGAACTTCGGTTGTAGGATTTAGACTAATATTCAAATCTATTCCACAGTCCCAACCGGTCGACCTTACTATACCATACTCCGACGAATGAGTGTTCGTTGTCAGCGTAGGGTCGGACACTTTAGGTTCAGCTTCCACATACACTCCAACCACAGACATCCGTTTAAACAAACGCATCACTCCATAAACCGACCTATCATTGGTTAATGGAACGTATGTCCAATCATTGTTTAATGGCAATTTCGCCGTCAACTTGACATCAAACATATTGTGGATAACAACATTCAGATCTTATGACATCCATTAAATCCTCATATTTTATGTTCAACGGAACAACTACCAATTTGCGGTCAGATCCTGTATATTCTGCCACATCTCCGTTACATTCTAATTTCCCATTATACATGACCAACAAAGATCCTTCATCATCTTTATCCATACCTAACATATATTAATTAAATTTGAAAATATGTTCAAGTGAGATGATTGTTCTTCATTACTAACTACTAAAAAATTTAAAAATACTCAAATGTTTTAGAAATTACCTCAATCGAGTGTAGTAGCAAACGACTGTAAACGTCGAGCAATCTCTCCAATAAAATCAACTACAATAAACAACGTTACGAATCATGTCAGAATTTTTTGAACGGATACATTCATTCAAAGTAACATACATTCAAACCAAAATAACAACAAAAAATCTAATTTCAATCACAATAATCAAACTTAAATTCAACTATTTTTAAGATTACTACCGTAGACCTACAATCAACAAAACTAAAATCAATAATCAACTAACAAACAAGAAATAAAAAGTTTGGCCTAAAAACCCAAAATCGAAATCGAGTTTGCACCAAAACGGGTTTCTAAACCAACAAAAACACTACAACCATACCTAAAACAACAATGTATATCATCCTAATACATAAAAAGGCAAGAAAACGGTGGAAAACGAAAAAAAATCGAAACCATAACCTTAAAATCGCGAGAACTCGGCATGAGGGAGAAGGGGCGTCGAGCTGTTTTTATAGCCCGACAAAACTCGGCGTTAACGCCAAGTTCCCTTTTTTTAAGTGACCTCAACGTTAGGAACTCCGAGTTATGCCTATTAAACTCGGCATCTCAGATGCCGAGTTCTATTTAAGAAATTGTTCTCCTGGTCGTCCAACCGTCTCATGCACGATCTGAGTGACAGGAGCACAGTTCAAATAGGACTCGGCATCCCAGTGCCGAGTTCTATTTGAATCAATGTTCTCCTGACAACTCACGTCAAGTGGAATATGGCAAGTGTTGGGCTAAAAAAACAAAGAGAACTTGACACTAGTGATGCCGAGTTATCCCAACTAGAACTCGACACTGGTGATGCCGAGTTCCCTATGCACAAAAAAATAAAACCCGCAACCACCACGTGTCACCACGTGGTGGCAGCGTGTCTAGTTTGACAAATACTTTTTCTTGAGGTCTATTTTGGCAAAAAAAATTAAAAAAGATTATTTTGAATTTTTTCCTTTTTTTAATGGTTGAGGTTATTATATCATGATAACTAGGTATTTGAGAGGTCCATTCCCGTCTACCATTTCCATATATAGCTTTTGTCGAACATATTAGGTAGCAGCGGATTCAAAATTTTAATATTAGGTAGCAATAATTTTAAAGATAATAAATCACATGATCTTCAATGACGAGAAATAAATAAAAAATGTAATAGGTTTAACATTAGTCCTTGAAGACACGTCAAAACAGGAAATAACATGCCGCACCACGTTATGTCATATTATTAAAACAAGAAACTCAAAAAAAAAATCCAATAATAAGTCATACCACAACAATTGGTTTGCAAATGACCGATGGGTTCGGTAGACACACCACGTTGGTTGAAATAAAGGTCGACATGGTCTGTCTTATTATTAAGAAACAATCTCGAAAAAAATAAATTAGAATATAGTTAGCAATTTCGACATGGTATGTCCTTTTTATTAGAATAATAATTTCAGATAATGTCTGATGATAGGCTATTGCCGACGTGTTATATGTAAATACGATGTCGATTTTTTCCAACACACCGACATGTTATGTCCTTCATTGATTTTTTTGTGAAATCCCACGTCGGTTTCAATGAAATAACCGACATGTTATGTCCGTCATTGAATATTTTCTATTAAATTCTGAATTTATTTAATTTCTCATTAAATTTCCTACGCTTGAAATAGAAATACACCACATATAATCCCTGCAATTGAAATAGGCATACACCACATAAAATTCCAGTAATTGAAACAACCATATATAACAAAAATTTCTGACCATCGCATATAAATCTGATTGTGTACTGCAAATGTATATTCCAAAAATGTCGTATATGTATGTTTATATATCAGTTTTACACTAGGATCCTTGAAATGTATATACCAAAAATATCATATATATATATATATATCAGTTAACCTAATACAAACAATCTCAAAAGTTTTAGTATGTAAATCCAATTGAAACAGACGTACACTTACAAAATATTTGAAGTTGTAAGGTTGTTTAGGTGAAGGTAGTGATGTAAACTATCTTTGTGTTGTAAACTATGTTTGTGTTGTACCTACGTTTCTTCATTTCAGCTGCCTTTGAATATGAACTGTTTGTAAATTATGTTGTTGTACACTATGTCATACCAGAATTCTCAGTTAGTAGGTTGAAAATGGCTGCAATGTCTCTGCTCCAGATTTACAGTTTGGTTTGGTCTGAATGTCAGGTTGAAAATCTTACACAATCAACACCAATGATATCATATATACATTCGTCTATCATAACAAAAACTTAAAGAGGACAACATCACCTGATAAACTTACATTCATCAATTAAGTTGCTAACATATGGCTAATGAAAAACGAAAACCAATTCTCTTACGTGTAGTCAATCTCTTCCTGAGAAAATGGTTCAAGGGATTCATGGAACAACTACAAAATAAACAAACCCATTTATTAACATATAAATTATGCCACAAAACATATATAACGCAACATAAGATCAATATCAAAATTAATCAATCTTAAATCTCCCGATGTCACTCCCATCTCAACAAGTTTGTCTATATACCTCATTATGTAGCAACCACATTCAATATTTCCAACTTATTTACGGTACTACAATTAAGGAAAGTAAAACCCTACTCCAATGGAAGAAGAAGAAGAAGAAAGGAAGAAGATACAATGTTTTTATAGAAGAAATTGTGCTCTTGATCGAATGGTTCTTATCCGCTACAAGCTCAAGTAGCAAATTAAGTTCTTTATTAAGCGTGTGGGTTACTTCTCAGATTTTTGAGTTTGAAGAATTTTTATAGTCAAAACTTTATGTTTACATTTATGTCTCTCTTAATATACAATTAGGTCTTCGGGCATTACAAACATGTTCAAAATGCTTTCAAATCTGTCGTCTCTTCTTGCAATCAAGTCATTTTTGCTTCATTTTCCTTCTTTATTACCTAGAACTTGAAACATATCTACAAAACACTCAAGTAACGCACAAATGGGGTAAAATAAACAATATATAGCACAAATGTAATGTAAGATATGCTACTATCAAAAACTCTTATGGTTCTTCAGTGTAAGGAGAATTTGCTTTGAGATTTTTTATATGCAGTTAGATCCTTCCATGTTTGCACTTAGGTCCCTAACATTTTTTTAGGTCCAAGATGTTTGCAAATCAGTCCTCTCTTGTTGCAACTTGATCCTTGTTGCTTCTTTTCCTTTATTTAGCACTTAACACATAAAAGACATGAATTTGCACAAAATAGGGTAAACTAAGGATATATAACATGAATATGAATCAAAATATGCTACTAATCCATGAGTTAATCACCACAAATAAGATCTTAACTCAAGCTTCGATCTATGTTTTGATATGTTTTCCTGTTGTGGGTTTGCATATTAATAATCTCAAAACATTAAAAACCTCAACCCAACCTAGCCAAATTACAAATCGGGTGAATTTTCTCATTATTCGTTGTACAATACATTTCCACCAAATAGACGTGTTAGAAGGGAAAGAAAATCCATTATTTTTAACCCGTAGGGAAGGGGAATGTATTACCCTCATGTGGGCATAATAAATTTCCCCACCCTAATCATTTTACTTGAGGCGGTGTTAAATTACCCCCTTAACATTTCACTCCATATTCCCTCCATACCATAGGCATACTTATAATGATTACCTTCGATTAGGGCACCCTTAGTTATTTCTTTTTGTATTCTTTTCTTAGTACGAAGTGTATTTACAATTTCTGAATTCAATTTGAAAATTTCTATAATTTTAACTGATTAGTTGGTCAAGTACTGCCAAATAATTTCAACTTTGTCCTCCAACCCTAAACCCTATGGCAAGTAGTGAAAAATAAACTGTAACATCCCGAAACAGTGGAAAATTTGAAATTTTAAACAATAAAGAGATCTCAAGATAACAACAGACCAAACGGGAATGTTACTCATAAATATAACCAGTCGGTGCACCAAATACAACAAAGTTTGTCAAAAGACAAGATTACACCAATACAAACAAATGAATACAGGTAATCATGACGACCTTGAAGAGTCCGAAGATGATCCTGACCCTAAAATGTGTGCGCCCGCTGTCACCACCCGACGGAACATACTGCGGTCCTGAAACATGAATCAAACAACAATGCCTGAGTTTCCCATTAGGAAACCCCGTATGCCAAGCTCGCCTATATGAATGCAACAACAAGGTAAATGAACCTATCATACTAGTAGCATGTCATATAACCATCTGCAATGCAACAAATCCCCTCCAAGGGTAAAATAGAACCTCAGTCTCTCGGCAACAATAAGTACCCTCAAAGAGTCAACAAGGACATCAGTCCAGCAACAACAACGGGTCTCCCTCGGAAACCTACCGTAGGCACATACGGTCTTGCAGAACGTACGCGACGCACCCCCACACACGACTACTAGAGCCAAATAGATCGGTGAGGAGCGTCCGCTCTTCCGTTTAAGCAAACCACGTGGTCTACACTACCCCAACTGAGCCGTAGCCCGGTCGGTCAAACCATCCCCCGATAGGTGCCCAATCGAGGAATCATCGCCGGAATAACATCGGCGGCATCGCCGACACAACATCGGCAGTACAACATACGTCTGACACAACATCGGACGCCACGACCACAAGCCGGAACATCATCAGCAACATCGTCGCCGACAAAAACCTCGGCGGCTTCGCCGACACAACCTCGGCGGTACAACGTACGTCCTGCACAACATCGGACGGGTCCATACTGTAGTCTGCATGGTCATCATGCTCCACGAGCCATGCATCAACATGCATTGGGTTCCGTGATCCCTTAGGTCTGCTACTCTACAGAGCGTGAAGCAATATCACGTCGCACCACGATCCAATAACAGAGGTGGCACGACCCAAATATCAACTCTTCCACACGACGGTACCTGGGCAGGTACGAGCAACGTACCCGCCGTCACCTCCCGTCTCACGCGCTAAGCGAGGACACGGGTTTCTGTGGACAGAGTTGACACAACACAAGACCAAGAGTTCAGTTCTGCGCACAAACGGTCGACCAAAAAAACCTATCCGGTCGACTGTTCCCAATAGGTTCGGTCGACCGAAAGTCTGCAACGGTCGAACTCTCTGCGCATCATTTAAGTCCAAACGGTCGAACAACAATCTAAAACCGGTCGACCGAATACGGGGTCAAAATCCAGAGTATGGTCAAAATCATACAAGTCTAATCGATCGACCGACTCAGGGGTCCCAGTCGACCGAAAACTACCAGGGTCATCCTAATAGTCTAGGTCATATAACGGTCGAACAATATATATAATCGGTCGAACATCATGCAATATAAACAAGTTCACTTAAGTTCCTGTCGAACAAAAAACTAGGAACAGTCGACCGAAAACAAACAGGAAATCCTCCGACCCACCAGCACACGCACAACCGGTCGACCGCCCCATGGCATCGTTCGACCGGTGATGGTTAAAGTCAGGCAAAAACACTAAACTGGTCGACCGTTGGTCGACAGCAACCCCCCGCCTGCCGAGGAATTTACATTGTTTCTCGTCGCCAGCGAGGTCTCCGACCTTCTACGATCGACCACAACACCACCACGACAAGGGTGTGCAACAAAATCAAACTAAGAACCGGCATACCTCAAGACAAGACGGAGCACGCTGGAGATTCGCTTGACGTCGACGCCCGACAGCAACCCCCGCTCCAACACACCCCACATTCATGCCTCCGCAACACCGTGTTCGACTCCACTCGCCTGAGCCGCCTCCACCACCTCTGTTTCGCCGGAAAAAGGGAAGATGAATGTGAGAGAGAGAAAATGTGTGTGAGAGAGAGATATGGATTTTGCTTTCAAAAACAGCACACCACTCATCACTTCACCATCCCCTACACCATCACCCTACACCACCCACTGTTCACGCCTCCAATTCCCCAAGTAAAACCTCCACTAATAAAAGGGATTAGCCCTTAAACCAGATTAGGAACATAACATAAACTCTTAGGGTGTGCTTGGAATGAGGGTAAGAATTTGGATGTCTCAAGGTGGCTCCATTAGGGCAATCATTTTAGGGTAGTAATAATTCTTTTTTCACCAGGGATTGATATGCATGTTAAGGGAATTTTTCATTGAGTAATAATCTTAAACTTGAAAAAACTCAACCCCACCCAACCAAATTAGCACAAATCAGGTGAGTTTTCGTTTTATGTCGTCTTACAATATGTTTCTACCAAATAGATGTGTTGGTTGTGATTAAAACAGATCAAATTTTCCATAATTTTTACCTCCATATGCAGTAATAAATTCTCACTGTAATCATTTCTTCCATTCCAAACATATTTTAGAGGGTGAAAATTTACACTTTTAAGCTTTCAACCCCCGATTAGCCCGTACCAAACACACCTTTAGCAAGGGTTTAAGGAAATCCTTTTGTGTCCATTCTGTAAGTTGGATACTGAATTGAACATCTACTTTCTAACCAAATTTATATTTCTTATTCTTTCTGTAGAAGTTAACACCTCTGATGATCGTAATCTGAGATTCAAAGTAATGTTGAGATTCAATTGAAATAAGAATTCTTTGCTTCTAAAATGGATCTCCTCTTCAATATACTTATTGTTGGTGCTATCCAAACAGCGAAATCATAGAATTTTTAGAATAAGAACTTCTGATTTAGACTTCATCATAATTAATAATGCTGCGAACGTGGCTGGCTAGCTATGTCATGGATCGGATATTTGAAAAGGCAGTGCGACGACCTTATAACGGTGCCGACATCGAAAGTGTGCAAGACTTTGAAACCACAGGTTAATAGTTAAGTTATTATTCATAATAATATAAATGAAATTTAATATTTTCATGGTCATACATATTAGCTTTTAAAAAAATCAACAAATTCTAAGTGATGTGCGCAAACAACTGAATATTGGTTAAAAGGAAATGAAATTCTGTTTGATTGTTTTTCTGTTGGTTTCCTTTTATCACGGTAAATGTTTTCTTATACTTTCTAAGTGCACAAAAAACCCACAAAGAATTACTACAATTATCAAAACAAAACCTTTTGAGTTATGATCTTGTCGTTTATCTTTCAAAGTGATATATTACACAAAATTTCATTCAGCAAACATGGTTTCATGATTTCCGTATCAGTAGAATAGTTTGTAGAAAATAACGAATTATGTTAGTTTAATTTTTTATTTCCTATTATTCCAAGTCAAACTAGTTTAAAAAAATTAAGTGGAGATATATTATAAGGTACACTTACACGTTGTCTTATAGAAATGAAGAAATACTTGTCTTTACGCTCAAATCAAATATATAAATGGTCAACGAACCATCTATCGATCTATGTCATCTCGAGTGACATAGAATTTGTAAATCAAACAGATTTACACAATCATCATGACTCATGACCTAACATTCTCTTATTTTTGTAGGTAGTCCTAATCTTAAAGAAATCAAACCTTAATTAACTAACAGAAATGTTTGTTTTCTTTGGTTCTTTCTTTTACTATCAATTAAGATGCAGCTTTTCTTGCTTTTGATTCTCTTGTCTAGGAACGGTCGACCAAAAACAAACAGGAAATCCTCCGACCCACCAACACACGCACAACCGGTCGACTGCCCCATGGCATCGTTCGACCGGTGATGGTTAAAGTCGGGCAAAAACACTAAACTGGTCGACTGTTGGTTGACAGCAACCCCACGCCTGCCAAGGAATTTACGTCGTTTCTCGTTGTCGGCGAGGTCTCCGACCTCCCGCGACCGATGACAACATCATCATGACATGGTTGTGCAACAAAATCAAACTAAGAACCGGCATACCTCAAGACAAGACGGAGCACGCCGGAGATTCACTCGACGTTGACGCCCGACAGCAACCCCCACTCCAACGCACCCCACGTCCGCGCCTCCGCAACACCGTGTTTGACTCCACTCGCCGGAGCCGCCTCCACCACCTCTGGTTCGCCGGAAAAAGAGAAGATGAATGTGTGAGAGAGCAAATGTGAGAGAGAGATAGATATGGTTTTTGCTTTCAAAAATAGCACACCACCCATCACCTCACCATCCTCTACACCACCCACTGTTCACGCCTCCAATTCCCCAAGAAAAACCTCCATTAATCAAGGGATTAACCCTTAAACCAGGTTAGGGACATAACAATCCACCCTCGTTAAAAGAATTTCGTCCCGAAATCAAAACAAGCAACTCACCGAAAAGCTATGGGTATTGCTTCTGAACCTCCTCCTCGATCTCCCATATGGCCTCGCGCTCGCTGTGGTGCTGTCACCGAACCTTCACCATCAGAATGGTCCTCCTCCTGAGCTGGTGATCCATGCGATCAACGATCTCGACCGGTCTCTCCTCAAGCGACAAGTCCTGATGGATTTCTGGCACTGTAATCTCAATCACGTGAGCTGGATCTGCAACGTAGTTCCTCATCATCGATACGTGGAAGACATTGTGAAGACCCGAAAATTGCAGTGGCAACGCAATCCGGTAGGCATCCTCTCCAACTCGGTCTAGGATCTCAAACGGCCCGACATACCTCAGATTGAGCTTCCCCTTCTTCCCAAACCTCATCACTCCCCGAGCTAGGGAGATCTTCAGAAATACATGGTTGCCAACCTCAAAGCTCAACGCCCATCTGCGTCTGTCGGCATTGCTCTTCTGCCTGCTCTGTGTCGTGGCCAATCTCCTCCTGATCACATCCACCTTCTCTGCATACATCTGCACGAGCTCTGGGCCCACTAACTGCCTCTCGCTCACATCACTCCAGCATACCGGTGATCTTCAAGGCCTCCCGTACAACGCCTCGTATGGTTCCATCCCAAAACTCGAACGGTAGCTGTTGTTGTAGGCGAACTCTATCAACAACAGGTGCTCATCCCAGTGTCCTGCCCAATCAAGTGTGCATGCTCTCAGCATATCCTCCAGGGTCTGGATCGTCCTCTCTGACTGACCATCTGTCTGTGGGTGAAACGTTGTACTAAACCTCAGTCGTGTCCCCAAAGCCCGCTGCAAACTCTCCCAAAACCTAGATGTAAATCTGGGATCTCGATCAGAGATGATGCTCATTGGTACTCCATGCAGCCATACTATCTCCTCCATGTACAACTTAGCAAGACCCTCCAGAGGCAACATGGTCCTGATAGCTAAGAAGTGCGCCGACTTAGTCAGTCGATCGACTATCACCTAAATCGCGTCGTGGAATCTCCTCGTCTTCGGCAGCCCTGTGACAAAATCGATCGTCACATGCTCCCTCTTCCACTCTGGCATCTCAATACACTGCATCGGCCTAGCTGGTCGCTGATGCTCAACCTTCACCTGCTGACAGACTAAGCACCGGTCTACAAACTCTGCAATATCTCTCTTCATGCCCTTCCACAAGAAGTTCCGCTGCAGGTCCTTATACATCTTCGTACTCCCCGAGTGAATGGTATATCTCGCTCGATGTGCCTCCTCCATGATGTCATCTCTCAGCCCATCGACCTTCGGTACCCAGATCCGACTCCTGAAACTCAGACACCATCAACCCCCACACTGAAGTCTGATCCATCTCTGGTAGCCAACTGTAGCAAACCAGTTAACTCCTCATCATCAAGCTGAGCCTGAACAACTCGTGAGACGGTCTGCAGCTCCACCCGAATCCCAGCAATCACTGCCCTCTCAGAGCCCTCTGTGAACGACCTCCACTCTGAGAACGTCTCGAGTAGCCTCTACTCCTGAATGCACAAACTTGCAACTGACACCTCAACATTCCTGCTCAGTGCATCTGCAACCGAATTCGCCTTCCCCGGATGATAGGAGATGGTGAAGTCGTAATCCTTAATGAACTCAAGTCATCTGCGTTGCTTCATATTTAGCTCCTTCTGTGAGAATAAATACTTCAGGCTCTGATGATCTGTGAAGCCCTCGAACTGCTCTCAATAGAGATAATGCCGCCAGGTCTTCAACGCGTGAACCACCACTGCTAACTCCATATCATGAGTAGGGTACTTCTTCTCGTGCACCTTAAGCTGCCTCAAAGCATACACCACCACCTTCCCGTGTTGCATCAGAACACAGCCCAGGTCAATCCCTGACGCATCATTGTAAATCACATAGCCCCTGCTGCCACTCGATAGCGTCAGAATCAGTGCTTTCGTCAGTCGCCTCTTCAGCTCCTGGAAACTGTCCTCACATTTTTGAGACCAAACGAACTTGACGCCCTTCTGCGTCAACGCTGTCAGCGGCAAAGCAAGTCTGAAGAAATCTTGAATGAACCATCTGTAATACCCACGCTCGTCGGGTCCCTCCACTAAGTCACAACCTCAACCTTCGCCGGATCCACCGAAATCCCATCTGCTGACACAACGTGCCCCAGAAATGCCACCTGATCCAACCAAAACTCGCACTTCGTGTACTCGGCATAGAGTTGTTGATCCCTCAAGATCCCAAGCACAATCCTCAGGTGCTCCCGATGCTGCTCCCTGTCAGGCGCGTATACCAAAATGACATCCATGAAGACAATGACAAATCTATCAAGGTACAGATGTAATGTCATATTCATCAGGTCCATGAATGCTACAGGTGCATTCATCAGTCCAAACAACATCACCAAGAACTTGTAGTGCCCGTACCGCGTCCTGAAGGCTCTCTTCTGGACATCTGCCTCTCTGTTTCGCAACTGGTGATAACTTGAACGCAGATCAATCTTCGAGAACACTCTCGCCGTCTACAACTGATCAAACAGATCCTCAATCCTAGGCAAAGGGTACCGATTCCTGATGGTAACCTTATTCAACATCCTGTAGTCGATGCACATTCTCAACGACCCATCCTTCTTCTTCACGAACAACACAGGTGCTCCCAAGGCGAGACACTCGGTCGGATAAACCCGGAGTCCATCAACTCCTGCAACTGCTTCTTCAACTCTGTCAACTCAGCAGGTGTCATCCGATACGGAGCCTTCGACTGGGGTGCCGTACCAGCCACTAACTCAATGCCGAACTCGATCTCCTCGGTGCGGCGGTAAACGAGGAATCTCTACAGGAAACACCTCTGGAAACTCCTGTACAACCTCTATATCCTCCAACCTCCTCGTCTCAGGATCAGGAACAACCAAAGTAGCAACAAACGCTCTGCAACCCTGATGCATCAGCCTCTGTGCCTTAACCGCAGACACAATCAGACGACCTCCTCTACTCCTCGTCCCTCTGATCAACACATCGGGCAAGTCCTTCCTCGGAATAAGGATCTTCTTCTCACGGCAGAAGACTCGCACATCGTATTGTGATAGCCAGTCCATCCCCAGTATGACGTCGAAGTCCTCCATCGGTAGCAAGACCATATATGTCATAAAATCATGGTCTCCCGAAACAACTGTGGTGTCGGGGAGAAAGCTCCCTACAGTGCCCACCCCACCCATAGGCGTACTGACCTCCAACAAAGAAGTCAGTAGCTCAGGGGTCCGATCTAACTCGCCAGCAAACTTCTCCGAAATGAAGGAATGTATGGCGCCGCAATCAAATAAAACATGAGCAACCAAACCTGAAACAACAAGGGTACCTTACACGACAGTGTTGGAGCCCTTCGCCTCCTCAGCCCGGACGGTGAAGACTCGCCCAACTCTCCTGGTCTGGCCCTGCGGAACGACAGACATGCTGCCTCCACTCCTCCCTGTGACTGGCGGTCCCGGCCTCCTGCTCGGCTCGCCCTGCCTGCTCGGGCACTCCCGAATATAATGGCCCATCTGACCGCATCCCAAGCTTGCACTTTTACGTCGGGGGCACTCCTGACCCAGATGAAATCTCCCACTGGTACTGCACGCACCAGACTGGCGTGCTCCTCCTCCATCAAACTGGGGCCTCTTGCCCGGGTTCCCTGTGGAACGTCCAACTGCACGTCCTCCCGTGCTCACTGGAGACTTCCGTGCCTCCTGGTAATTCTCCTGACACTCCTGATCGGTGATAGTCGCGAACTTCACTGCATCTACCACGGTCTGCGGCATACTGGTAGTCACACGCGACCTGAGATGCCTCCTCATTCCCTTGATGATCTTCCACGCACGCTGCTCGGGTGTCACATATGTCCCAGAACAATAACGCTCCAGGGCATCTCCGGCTGATGTAGCTAGCCAAGGACGTCTCCTTCTGCTCGAGGGCCAAGAACTCCTCCTTCTTCATGTCTCTGACGTGCTACGGAAAGAACTGTTGGTTGAACTCCTCAAGGAATTCCTCCCAGCTCAAGTCAACTTGGTCAGCAAACACCATTGCAGATGTGGTCCTCCACCAGTTTGCCACCTCACCATCCAGCACATAGGTGGCCAGGTCCACCATCCGCTCCGGTACACAGCCAATCGCCCAAACAATCCTGTGGATCTTAAAGACCCAATCCTCTACAGCCTCAGGTGTTGCCTCATGAAGCGATCATGCTCCACACCTATCCCTGTTTGCTCTGCCCTCGCCGCCTGACGCTCAAGGAACTCGCCTAGCATATCCCAGGTAGCGCTCTCAATGGCACCACTGACACTGCGCTCATTCACGGCGTTCCTCACACGTATCATGGGCATTTGGCAGAAGAAACAACTCAAGATTAGCCATGAATGCATGCTAAATGTACAGTACAACCTAACACTACTACACCGGGGTGATTTCTTTAGGAGCCACACATAGGAACCGACCGCTCTGATACCAAATTGTAACATCCCGAAACAGCGGAAAATTTGAAATTTTAAACAATCAAGAGATCTCAAGATAACAACAGACCAAGTGGGAATGTTACTCATAAATATAACCAGTCAGTGCACCAAATACAACAGAGTTTGTCAAAAGACATGATTACATCAATACAAACAAATGAATACAAGTAATCATGACGACCTCGAAGAGTCCGAAGAGGATCCTAGACCCAAAATGTGTGCGCCCGCTGTCACCACCCGACGGAACCTACTGCGGTACTGAAACATGAATCAAACAACAATGCCTGAGTTTCCCAATAGGAAACCCTGTATGCCAAGCTCTCCTATATGAATGCAACAACACGATAAATGAACCTATCATACTAGTAGCATGTCATATCAACATCTGCAATGCAACAAATCCCCTCCAAGGGTAAAATAGAACCCCAGTCCCTCGGCAACAATAAATACCCTCAAAGGGTCAACAAGGACATCAATCCAGCAACAACAATGGGTCTCCTTCGGAAACCTACCGTAGGCACATACGGTCTTGGAGAACGTACGCGACGCACCCCCACACACGACTACTAGAGCCAAATGGATCGGTGAGGAGCGTCCACTCTCCCGTTTAAGCAAACCACGTGGTCTACACTACCCCAACGGAGCCGTAGCTCGGTCGGTCAAACCATCCCCCGATAGATGCCCAATCGAGGAATCATCGCCGGAATAACATCAGCAGTACAACATACGTCCGACACAACATCGAACGGCACAACCACAAGCCGGAACATTGGACGGCACAACCACAAGTCGGAACATCGTCAGCAACATCATCGCCGGCAAAAACCTCGGCGGCATCGCCGACACAACCTCGGCGGTACAACATGCGTCCTGCACAATATCGGACGGGTCCATACTGTAGTCTGCATGGTCATCATGCTCCACGGGCCATGCATTAACATGCATTGGGTTCTGTGATCCCTCAGGTCTACTACTCTACAGAGAGTGAAGCAATATCACGTCGCACGACGATCCAACAACGGAGGTGGCATGACCCAAGTATCAACTCTTCCACACGGCGGTCCCTGGGCATGTACGAGCAACGTACCCGTCGTCACCTCCCGGATCACGCGCTAAGCAAGGACACGAGTTTCCGTGGACAGAGTTGACAAAGCACAAGACCAAGAGTTCAGTTCTGCGCACAAATGGTCGACCGAAAAAGCCTATCCGGACGACCGTTCCCAATAGGTTCGGTCGACCGAAAGTCTACAACGGTCGAACTCTCTGCGCATCACTTAAGTCCAAACGGTGAAAATTTACACTTTTAAGCTTTCAACCCCCGATTAGCCCGTACCAAACACACCTTTAGCAAGGGTTTAAGGAAATCCTTTTGTGTCCATTCTGTAAGTTGGATACTGAATTGAACATCTACTTTCTAACCAAATTTATATTTCTTATTCTTTCTGTAGAAGTTAACACCTCTGATGATCGTAATCTGAGATTCAAAGTAATGTTGAGATTCAATTGAAATAAGAATTCTTTGCTTCTAAAATGGATCTCCTCTTCAATATACTTATTGTTGGTGCTATCCAAACAGCGAAATCATAGAATTTTTAGAATAAGAACTTCTGATTTAGACTTCATCATAATTAATAATGCTGCGAACGTGGCTGGCTAGCTATGTCATGGATCGGATATTTGAAAAGGCAGTGCGACGACCTTATAACGGTGCCGACATCGAAAGTGTGCAAGACTTTGAAACCACAGGTTAATAGTTAAGTTATTATTCATAATAATATAAATGAAATTTAATATTTTCATGGTCATACATATTAGCTTTTAAAAAAATCAACAAATTCTAAGTGATGTGCGCAAACAACTGAATATTGGTTAAAAGGAAATGAAATTCTGTTTGATTGTTTTTCTGTTGGTTTCCTTTTATCACGGTAAATGTTTTCTTATACTTTCTAAGTGCACAAAAAACCCACAAAGAATTACTACAATTATCAAAACAAAACCTTTTGAGTTATGATCTTGTCGTTTATCTTTCAAAGTGATATATTACACAAAATTTCATTCAGCAAACATGGTTTCATGATTTCCGTATCAGTAGAATAGTTTGTAGAAAATAACGAATTATGTTAGTTTAATTTTTTATTTCCTATTATTCCAAGTCAAACTAGTTTAAAAAAATTAAGTGGAGATATATTATAAGGTACACTTACACGTTGTCTTATAGAAATGAAGAAATACTTGTCTTTACGCTCAAATCAAATATATAAATGGTCAACGAACCATCTATCGATCTATGTCATCTCGAGTGACATAGAATTTGTAAATCAAACAGATTTACACAATCATCATGACTCATGACCTAACATTCTCTTATTTTTGTAGGTAGTCCTAATCTTAAAGAAATCAAACCTTAATTAACTAACAGAAATTTTTGTTTTCTTTGGTTCTTTCTTTTACTATCAATTAAGATGCAGCTTTTCTTGCTTTTGATGCTCTTGTCTCCATGTTTTATTTACTTTTTAATAATTTTGCTCCAGTGAGCCCCCTACATATAGTGGATTGTTGTCTCTTGGAACCGCCACGAAAGTGAGAAAGTTCTTGAAAGGAGATTCCAAATAAAGAACCATCATTACCTATAGCTAGGGTTTGTTGATGCGGTTCCCTCATTGCTACATTACATGATTATTACGTCATGTTTTTTAACTTATCACGTCAAGTTGTCCAACCATAGCTGACCGATGTGGTACCGGGGGACGTGGTAAGGAATAGCATATCAAGTTGGCCAAAAATCTGATGTCATCATTGTTGAAGGCTACATAATCCAGGAGGTTATTGAGTTCTGTAATGAGTATCTGACTCATACAAAAAGTGTTGGACTTCCTCAGAATCGTCACGTAGACAAGGTTAGAGGTAAAGGTACACGTGGTGCAAAGTAGGTACGTGATATTTGATTTTTTTATGTTAGTGACTCGTTTCTTGATATATTTCTAGTTGATAATATAAAAGTGCAAATTAAGTAGAATACTAAATCGTAATTTTCCTTCTCATGTTAAATTGTTACGTCGATAAAAAAATCGTGACTCTACCTAATGGCGAAAGTCTTCACAGAAACAAGAGTATTTCTTATATGTAAGAACCTATAAAATAATTTGGTGGAAGTTTTCAATGATCCTTTTTCGAGACATTGTACTATTTCTACTACTGCTACAAAATATCACGTACCTATTTTCGAAACATTCATTGATTGGTTCAAGAAAACTGTGTACATTCATAATGTTTCTAACACTTTAAAGTGGTTATAAGCCTATAGGCTTAATTCTGTTGTCACATCTTTTAGTTGTTACGATGTAAATGGATACTCCTTCTATACCAAAATGAAAGATGACAAAGTAGAATGCAAAATCACACATTCTAAGAGGTAAGATCCCTCAAACAAAACATGTAATCAACAATAATTTTAATTAACAAAAAACAAATTATGTAATGGAGCCCTAATTCATTCTTTTTTAAACCAAAAAATCGTCAAAAAATAAATACAATCACTAGACTCAAATAGAAATCATCATATTTCAGTAAAATGCCTTAGTCAATATATTTCAACATGTTTGGCTAGAGTTTGAAGAGAGACTTTTTTCCAATAATATTTACTTTAACCCATTGCTCAGTAGATGAACTTCGAAAGTTATATTTGCTATGACAAAATGATAAGCTTCAAACACTCTTAAACATGAGAGTAGGACGAAGTTTCACAAAATTGAAAGGTATCGACCAAATATATTCTGAAAATTTTACCGAGTGTAGAAGTCTGAAGATATATATATATATATATATATATATATATATATATATATATTTGACCATTTCAGCCATCTTTTTCGAAAATTCAAACATTATTAATCTGATGGAATTTCATTATCGTTGAAACCTTCGTGAATGTAAATTAATCTTATTATTAATCATTGATATTGTCTATAAATTCTGACACGCAATCAACTTAATTTTGTGCGTTAGAGATGAACCACCCACACCTGTTGCTAAAAGCATGCCATAGCACACTATACCAGTGTGACGGATGCAGGGAAACAGGGTTTGGCCACAGATACGAATGTGTTAAGAAATGTGGATTCAATGTCCACCATGACTGTAATGATCCTATTTACAGTCTGGAACACCCTTTCCTTCCAAAATGTACTTTTAGGTTCTCACGTTTCAGTGAGGACAACAAATTCTGTCATGCCTGTGGAAGGATGGCAAGAGGCATGTTCTACCATTGCAACCACTGCAGTATCAATTTGCACACATCCTGTGCCAAGCTGCCGATGGTCATAGACAGTTTCCAGCCTAATCTTCACCTCCAGAAGTCTCTGCCGTCAAGGTACTCAATATCTCATGAATACATGTTATCAATCGTTAAGAATGTACATCGCAATTTGTAATTGCTTCAATTATGTAAAAACGATATATTTCTAGCTAGAAACAGGTAGAGTGTCCAAGAATCGAGGATAGTAATTTAGAATCTTTGAGAAAGTTAAACGCTTAAACCTTCAAACCAATTGGTAGAGTGATGGAAGTTGAACCTCCATAGATTTTAGTATTTTTCAAATTCTACAGAATTATGTCATGACTCTCGTTTAAGCCATTCATTCAAGAACACAAGACAAGTGTCCAAGTCCTTGATATAAAATATTAAAATGTATTCAAGCACTCGTTTATTTGGTAATAGATTTTTCCCCCTCCTTTATCAAATTTCACTATCCAAATACCTCCCTTGCCCTACAACTGTGTAACTTCTCATATTTCATAACATCTTGAATACCCTTCAACAATTGTGACTTTATGACTTATGTTCAAGATTAGAGCTTGACGCTACTGTGATAAATTAATACTTCGTTGTGACTGTCCAGGTGCCAGAGATGCGAAGTCGAGAGACTCGATGGGAATATGCGAACTTGGGCATACGTCTCAAACTGCAAGCACCATCAATACCACGTCTATTGCATTAAGGAGATCTTCATGGAAAGGGTGGAGGAGGAGGAGAGGGCTCAACACAAGAAACAATTGCAGATCACTGCTACTACCTCCTCCTGCAAAGTGCTTGCACTAAAAAGTAAATTTAGTGGCGGAGTTAAGAAGTTCCTTAAGAGCGCGAAGATGGCGTCAAAGATTGCATGGGCATTGGTAGTTTCTGTTGTGACTGGGAACTTCGTCGCCCTTCCATATGAGGAAATCTTTGATCTCTTTAAATCTTAATCGACACACCGGTCATCAAGAATCACGTACGTCGACCTGGTGCGCACGTCATCAGTTCATTTCTCTCCTTCGGGTTTGTAATAATATACGTACATAATACTACAAATAAGAAAGGGGCGTGCCTTATCTGACCATTCGAATTAAGTTGTGTGTGTGGGTATCATTTTGTCTTTGGACTGATTCTTTTTGTTTACTTGTTTCATATATATATATATATATATAAAATATGCAGATGCGGTTCCAAAAGGATGTTCATGCATGTTTGTCTACGAATTTCTACTTTTTGCAGAGTGAATTCTTTCCCCTCATTCCCACACTGGCTTTGGGTTGACCAGGTAATTAGGGGAAATGTGACGTGAACATGCCTAATTAATTTACTTAGCTGCGCTAAGATCGAATGCCGTCTAGACTCCAGATGTCAATGTGGAGAAAAGTTTTCATAAGTAAATAAAACATGGAGATTAGAGAATCAAAACCAAGGAAAGTTGCATTTTAATTGAAATAAACGGAAGAACAGTAGAAAACACGCATTCTTATGATTGTAGGGACTACCTACGAAAACAAAAGAATGTTAGGTCATGAGTCATAACGATTGATAAAGTTGTTTAATTTACAAATTCTATTTGTCTTGGGTAACACATATAGATGCTTCGTTCACCATTTATATATTTGATAGGAGTGTAAAGACAAGTATTGCATGATTTATATAACACAACATGTAAGCATACCTTATAATATATCTCCATTTATAAATTTTTAACTAGTTTGACTTGGAATATCAGGAAACAAAAAATTAAATTAACATAATTGATTATTTGCTACAACTATTCTATTGATAGGGAAATCGCGAATATTCAAAATCATATGGTTGGTTAGAGCATGCACGATCAACTCTTTTACGCAATGATGTTAAATAACATTGACGAAATTTCAAATTATTGCACATCTTGACTTGAGTGATGATATTATTTGGGTATCTGATAAAGTAAAATTATAATGTGCACGATATAACTTATGTATAATTACGTATTTATAATTAACTTAAGAAATCAAGAAAAAAATATATAATACAAAGATGACACATTCTTATACTTTATATAATATTATTAATATTATGAGACAAAAGATAGACACAATTCATATTATTTCATATCACTAAATTGATCGTGTTCTGTTCAAGTGAGCAAAACATATTTGTTATTTGGGTAACTATAATGTGTAACTAGATACCACTTATAGTTTATGATATAAAATGTTTTATATCATTGTCAATATAACTTTGATCATCTTATAAGTCATACTACAAAACAAGAAATATGATTTTATGTTTTATGTGATGTGAAATAGTATACATATGGTAAAATAACAAAATCAATATGTCGTGATTACGACATGGTTAGAATAACAAATAAGTTTATATTAGATGTATATATTCTAAAGTATAGTATTTTGACATTATATATGATAATATGTTACAAAATACAATGTAATCCACAACATTATAACAAATTTTTTTGCTAAAACCCCAAAGCTCAAATTTTATCGAATATTGATCCAAAATTTATAAAGGAAAAAATAGTGAAAAATGGTCGAACTTTTTTCGGGAACCGGTCGATCGTATTTGACAGTAACTTTTAAGTTTGCAAACGGTTGACCGACTGGACACGCGGTTCCACCGAAATTATCAGGAGCATTCCTGGTAAGAAACGGTCGACGGGTGTGTTTCGTGATTCGACTAAAATTATCAGGAGCAATCATATTTTGTTAACTTCTCTCATGATATCTTGTTAACTATTACACTATTTTGTTAACCATATTTCACTATTTTTACCTTTACAAATTTAGGATAAATATCCGACAAAATTTGAGCTTTGGGTTTCGCAAATTCATATGATATAATGTTGCGGATCACATTATATTACATAACATATTGTCATATATAATGTCAAAAACATTATACTCTATAATATATACATCTAATATAAATTTATTTGTTATTCTAACCCTATCGTAATCACGACATATTGATTTTATTATTTTACAATATGTATACTATTTCACATCATATAAAACATAAAATCATATTTCTTGTTTTGTGGTGTGACCTATATGATGATCTAAGTTATATTGACAATGATATAAAATATTTTATATCATAAACTATAAGCGGTTTCTAGCTACACATTATAGTTACACAAATAACGAAGATATTTTGCTCACTTTAACAAAACACGATCCATTTGATGATATGAAATAATATCAATTGTGTCTATCTCTTGTCTCATGATATTAAGAATATTATACAAAGTATAGGAATGTGTCATCTTTGCATTATATTTTTTTTCTTGATCTCTTAAGTTAATTATAAATACGTAACTATACATAAGTTACATCGTGCACATTAAAATTTCACTTTATCAGGGGCCCAATAATATCATCACTCAAGTCAAGAGGGAAAATGATAATCTTTTGACATATGTTCTTTTTTAGCACAAGTCATGTATAATCAACTAATATATGTATCATTATGCGTAATCATAGTTTTTGATAATAATCAAATTATACACTTCTCATGTGAAAAGATATGAGTCTCAAATCTTAGGATTCAAAGACACAATGAAAACATTAATGACACATACATAATTCCATAATGTTTCATTTATTAGGTCTATTCAATATATAAAAGAAAACACTTCCTATTTTATATACACATGTTGTTAAAATATTTGTAGAGCTACAATAGCTTTTAACCAATATGACAACCTTATCTTGGTAATTAATGTCCCATGTTAATCATCACGATTGAGAATTACTTTTGATTTATGTAAATCATTATCTTTTAGAGCTCTACGGTTAGGACCAAATGCCTCTTCCTTAACTCTTCAAAAAGACAAATACAATCAAGGAACAAAATGTTTATACATTCAATTCATAATAAAAGACATAAAAAATTCTTTTAGAATACACATTCTTTTCGCAGACACCCTTTAATCCACTTGCATCATCATCTTGAGAAACATGTTTGTTCGAGTACATGTAGTAGGAAGCTCCAAGAAATTGAGTGATACGCCTTTTGGAGGTCAAACTTTAGGTACATGCGACTCTGACCCATGTCCTTGTGCATCTGGTGACATATATCGTGTGCCAGGATATTATCGGTGATGCACCTTTCTCT
This sequence comes from Triglochin maritima, assembly GCA_963682175.1. Lineage (NCBI taxonomy): Eukaryota > Viridiplantae > Streptophyta > Magnoliopsida > Alismatales > Juncaginaceae > Triglochin > Triglochin maritima. The sequence continues at coordinate 34,632,838 of OY821772.1, forward strand.
GACGAAAGCACATTGGGTTTCTTCAACAATCTTGGTGTTGGGAATTTGTATGTTCAAAACCGCAAATGCACGACCGCGTTGAAGCGATGACAAGTACGGGTCGTGTCCATAGGGAGTGACTGAGGGTCGTCGTCGACCATACTTGAGTGGGGAAATAAAATGAAGATTTGGTGTATTGAAACTAACTAACTAATTTGACACGAATCGACTAAAAAAGCCTAATATGACTAGTCCGGTAGGAGGTAGAGAATCTATGAAAAAGTGTAGATATGTGATACGTGTGTGTAAAATTAAGCGCTAATGACATGCATAACGTGGAAGCCTATAATGACCACAATCCTAAGTGTGCATTTACATGGATTAAGATTTATCACCATCATTAAAACATAAAACACTATTTAAGATAAGGACAAAGACAATCACATGATTACATGTCAATCATATCTCTTTAATTACATGAAGAACATAAAAATCCATAATGACCCCAACCCCAACTATGTCTCCACATGAACTAAGATTTAACACAATCATTAAAACATACAAAACGTTGATCAAGATAAGGCCAACAAGGTCACATACTTTCACATGTCATCATTGTCTCTTTATCCACTTTAATATTATCCTCTCATCATCATTTCCCATTAAGTGAGTCTACTAACCAAAACATGTGTCAAGTATCCGCTATGACCATTAACACATCAAAGGTAAGAGTGAGAACACTAATCAAAATGACTGAAAATCTTTTGAAGCTCCAAGATTAATATTGAAAACACACATCAATCAACACTTCACATCATCCCCCCCCCCCCCCCCCACACACACACACAATGAGGATGAACTACATACTTATCATCTAAGCAATAAGAGAAACAACAATGTGAAAACAACCCATCAACATGAAAATAAATCTAAATCTATTCAAGACAAGGAAATATAAATGACATTAAATTAAAGACAAGAATGTAAAGAACATGATATCAAAACTTGATTAATGAATAAAATATTACAAGGTTTCCTCTCCACCCCTATAACTACACTACTAAAACAAAAAATAAAAACATTCTCTAATGGGGGAGAGAAGAGGAAGGATTACAAGTGCATTTGTACAAGATTAGGCCTGGATTAATCTAGGTGTAAATCAGATCTAGATATTTTGGAGTGCTCCAACCCGAATACCTGATCCACTACAGAAATTCTAGCGTCCGTCCCTTAACCAGATCCACCAGTAACAGATTTGGATCCGCTACTGGCGGATCTTTTGGGTCAGATCAGCCCCAAATTCCCCCAACATGTTATGTTTACAAATTTAGCACGTGGGGTATACCCGGAGCCATTGGTGTGAGCCCGTTTGGTCTTAATTGTTATATTACTCCTTAGGTGCATGACATTTTGGACTTTTACGACCAACATATTTTCTTTACAATCATGTCCCTCTGGATTTTCACTTAACTCCTCCATGACTTGCAATCCGGTCATTGAGCATTACAAACAAATCCATAAGACTTCCAAATCAGTCGTTTCTTCTTGCATTTAGGTTATTTTTGCTTTTTTTATTCTTATTATCTAAATCCTGAAATGTAAGAAACAATGACCCGAGTAGCACACATATGGGATAAAATAAAGAATATATAACATGAATGCGTTGTATGATATGCTACTATTCATTCGAGGATGACTAACTTCAGCCAGTGTGCCAGCAGCTTCCTGAGGAATTTGTAAAATTGGGTGCACAACGAGATCAGCCAATAGTCCTTCGGCCCGTTCAGGTAGCAAGCTTGGGAATCAAAGTGATTGAAGTCCGGTTCAACTGCTTGAGCATATTCCCGTCTTTAAGCGATGTGTGGAAGAAGATTGTATTCGAAACACCTTCTTTCAACCACCGAACTCGCGACTTCTGCCTGAGCACAAATTCCTCATACGTCAACACATGCTCCAGCTTTGCCTTGCTATGCCGCTCTTTTTCCTGCCATTTTGGGTTCGCTAGGTTGGAGTTGCAGGGCATTCCGTGTCTCCTGAAGCTCATACCTCGCTTGGCTAATCTGCTGGTCAGTTCGCTCGAACGTTTCTTTTCTCCATCCCACTAGGTGTGCACAGACTCGTGAAAGCTTGCTCACAAATTTGAACATGGGGGCCCTCTGACCCGCACCATCCATGCCTGCTCCACCACCTAGAGAAACGCGTCATGCTTGTAGGAATAATCCTTGTGCCACAAATTAGTGATTTACTTTCCTTAGGCATCAGCTAAATTAGCGTAGGCTGATTGTGTGGCTGTAATTTAGTTACTTAATTGTAAGACTTAATTAGTTTCCATGTAATCTTCTATTTAAGCTATACAAAGAATATAGAAAGGCTGTCAATTGCACAACACCATATTGAGATCGTGTGCTACTGTTCACGTGAGCTTGTGTGCGTGTGTTATTGGCCTACACTTCGCCGGCCACTGCTGGTTCTCTTAACGGCAAGGTTCTAACAAGTGGTATCAGAGCTATGTTCTTCCAAGGACCATGGGGGACGACAAGACCAAGGGCGCCACGGTCCAGCGAGTAATTCGTGAGGTGGGAACCGGGAGTAGCTACCCCGTCCTCACCAAGACCAACTACTCAGACTGGGCGCTCATGATGAAGGTCGAGTTGAAGGCTAGGGCACTGTGGAATGCCATCGACAAGGGTACCTCCGACGAGCAGGAGGAAATGATGGCGCTCGACGCGCTGATGAGCGCGGTGCCGCCCGAGATGGTGTCGACCATCGGCTCCAAGAAGACGGCCAAGGAGGCTTGGGATGCGATCGCAACCATACGAGTCGGTGATGATCGTGTGAAGAAATCGACGGCGCAGCAGCTACGCAAGAAATTCAACCTTGCCACGTTCAACAACGGCGAGACCGTCGAAGAGTTCGCACTACGCCTAAATAGCATGGCGGCACACCTCAACACACTGGGCAATGAGGTAAAGGAAGGGGATATCGTGGAAAAGATGCTACGAAGCCTTCCCCCCCGTTTCAAGCAGATTGCGATCGCAATCAAAACCCTGCTCGATCCGTCCACCATGACCGTCGCGGATCTCACCGGGCGGCTACAGGAAGCGGAAGAAGAACTCAATGAACCGCCGGAATCCTTGCAGCATGAGGGGAAGTTGTACCTCACTGAGGAAGAGTGGGACGCACGACGGAAGAAGCATGAGGCGGAGAAAGGAGGCGGCAACGTGCACAAAGGAGGAGGCGGCCGACGTGGGCGCGGCCGCGGGCGTGCTGGTGGGTCATCGGGGGGACCAACAAACTCACCTAAGCCCACTGGTGACGAATGCCGCCGTTGTGGGAAGCTGGGTCATTGGGCCCGGGATTGTCGATCGAAACCCAAGAAGGAGCAGGCCCATATGGTCCAGGATGAGGAGGAAGCCACTCTCTGTCTGGTGAAGTGCTCCCCCCTTGTCTTCCCACAACCGTCGGAATTGACATTGTCGTCGCTTCAGTCGTCGATCGTCCCGGTGCAGGCGGGAACATCACACTGGCATGCCAGCGAAGGATCTGGGCAGGCGCCGTCCGTGGCCGAGGTCGAGATCCACGAAGAAAAGGTGTTCGCGCAGCTCGGAGAAGATGTGGAGAGGGAGGCGGAGACGTGGGTTCTGGACTCCGGGGCAACCAATCACATGTCCGGGTCCAGAGCTGCCTTCTCGAAGCTGGATCCGGAGTTGCGCGGTACCGTGCGCTTCGGTGACGCGGATCGAGGGGAGGGGCACCGTCGTCTTCAAGTGCAAGAACGGTGAGCTCCGGTCGTTTGCCGGGGTCTACTTTATTCCCCGGCTGACGACGAACATCGTGAGTCTAGGCCAGCTCGACGAGGACCGCTTCAAGATTGAGATCGACGCCGGCGTAATGCGGATTCGGGAGCCAGGCGGTCAGCTGCTGGCAAGGGTGACGCGTGAGGCGAATCGCCTGTACCTGCTCCGAATCAATATAGCATTACCGAGGTGCTTGGCGGTGCGTGAGTGCGGCGACAAGGTGGCATGGCGTTGGCACGAACGGTTCGGCCATGCCAACATGGCAGCGCTCCGGAAACTAGCTCGGGAGGAGCTGGTGCGCGGCCTGCCGGAGATCGAGAAGGTGGATCAGCTGTGCGAGGCTTGTCTGGCGGGCAAGCAGAGACGCGCCCCGTTTCCGGCGAAGGCAGAGTACCGTGCGAAGAGGCGACTGGAGCTCGTGCACGGCGATTTGTGCGGGCCGATTACACCGGCGACCCCAAGCGACAACAAATATTTCTTGTTGCTCGTCGACGACCTCAGCCATTTCATGTGGGTAGCCGCGATCCCTTCAAAGGATCGTGCCGCGGCTGCTATCAAGGAGCTCCAAACTCGGGCAGAGGGAGAGTCCGGGCTGAAGTTGGGAGGGCTCCGGACCGATCGTGGTGGTGAATTTACCTCGATCGAATTCGCAGAGTACTACGCGGGAGAAGGGATACATCGCCAACACACTGCGCCGTACAGTCTGCAACAAAACGGCATGGTCGAGCGGCGGAACGGGACGGTGGTGTCAACGGCGAGGAGCATGCTAAAAGCGAAAGGGCTGCCGGGGTGGTTCTGGGGCGAGGCCGTGACCACCGCGGTGTATATCCTCAACCGCTGCCCGACGAAGAGCGTAAACGACATGACGCCGTTCGAGGCGTGGCACGGGAAGAAGCCGGTGGTGCACCACCTGAGGACGTTTGGCAGCATCGTTTACGTCCGGAACACGGCACCGAACTTAAAGAAGCTCGAGGACCGTGACCGCAAGATGATCTTCATCGGCTACGAGCGCGGCTCCAAGGCGTACCGCGCGTACGACCCCATCATGAAGCGCGTACATATCACTCGCGATGTGGTGTTCGACGAGGGAGCACAGTGGGACTGGGGCTCGGGCGAAGTCGACGACGAGCCGATCGGCGACAACGACGTGTTCACAATGGAGTACTCCATCGCCAACCAGAGACCTCAGGTGACCAAGGTACCTGGAGCTGCGGCCGAGGAGGGCGAGGTGACGCCGCCAGCATCACCTCATGCTCGCAGAGGCGCGACACCTGCAGGACACGCCGAGGTGGAGTTCGCCTCACCACCAAGTGAGACCAGCGAGCACCTAGACGCCGACCACGACGGTGCGCCTCTCCGATTCCAGAAGATTGACAACATCATCGGGCCGGGCTCGCCGTGTGGTTTCGTACCACGGGCACTGGTCATGAAGGAGCTCCACGCCGTAAGTTCCGACGAGCCTGCGTCGTTCGCCGAGGCGAAGCGCAGCCCCAGCTGGAGAAAGGCGATGATGGAAGAGATGGAGTCAATCGAGGACAACCAGACATGGTCCCTCACCGACCTCCCGCCCGGACGCCGAGCGATTGGCTTGAAGTGGGTCTTCAAGGTGAAGAGAGACGAGAGCGGGGTGGTGTCCAAACACAAGGCGCAACTCGTGGTGAAGGGCTACGCGCAGCGGCAAGGCATCGACTACGACGAGGTGTTCGCGCTGGTGGCACGGTTCGACTCGGTGCGCCTTCTCATCGCCCTCGCGGCACACGAGGGGTGGGAGGTGCACCACATGGATGTCAAATCGGCATTTCTGAACGGCGACCTTGAGGAGGAAGTCTACGTCGAGCAGCCAACCGGGTTCGTGGTCGCTGGGAAGGAGCACCAGGTGCTCAAGCTGCGGAAGGCCTTGTACGGACTGCATCAAGCACCGCGCGCGTGGAACGCGAAGCTGGATGGCACTTTGTTGTCATTCGGGTTCAGGAGGAGCCCGTCGGAACACACCATCTATATCAGGCAGAACGACGGCAAGCAGCTGGTGATCGGGGTCTATGTCGACGACCTTGTGATCACCGACTCGAACAACTGCAATATCAAGTCATTTAAGAAGCAGATGGCGGCCGCGTTCAAAATGAGTGACCTCGGACTGCTTCATTACTACCTCGGCATTGAAGTGAAGCAGGGCACGAGGGGGATCTCGCTGAGCCAGGGTGCCTACGCCGGCAAGATCTTGGAGAAGAGCAGCATGGCAGGGTGCAACCCCTGTCACGTGCCCATGGAACCGCGCTTGAAATTGAGCAAACTCAGCACCGAGCCGCCAGTCGATGCGACAGCATACAGGAGCATTGTCGGGAGCCTGAGGTATCTGGTCAACACCCGCCCTGATTTAGCATTTGCGGTTGGATATGTGAGCCGGTTCCTGGAAGATCCACGCGAGGATCACCTTGCAGCCGTGAAGCGCATCATACGCTATGTGGCCGGGACTCAAGGTTGGGGGCTCTGGTTCAGCAGGAGGGAGAAGGAGGAGCCTTGTTTGACGGGTTTCAGTGACAGTGATTACGCTGGAGATGTGGATGCAAGCAAGAGCACAACCGGCGTGATCTTCTTCCTCAGCGGCAGCCCGATCACCTGGCAATCCATGAAGCAGAAGGTAGTGGCTCAGTCTAGTTGTGAGGCAGAGTATATAGCAGCTGCCAACGCTGCTAGTCAAGCATTGTGGCTCGCTCGTGTACTGGCAGAGGTGCAGGGAACAACACCGAGAGCGCCAATGCTGAGGGTGGACAATAAGTCCGCCATTGCTTTGATCAAGAACCCAGTTCTCCACGGGCAAAGTAAGCATATTCGAGTGAAATATCACTTCGTCCGGGAGGCTGCAGAAGGAGGTCTGATTGACGTGGAGTTCATTAGAAGCGAAGATCAACTGAGCGACATTTTGACGAAGGCGCTTGGAAAGTCCAAGTTTCATGAGCTACGCAGGAAAATTGGTCTCATCGACATCAACGGTGGACACAAGGCTTAGGAGGAGACTGTAGGAATAATCCTTGTGCCACAAATTAGTGATTTACTTTCCTTAGGCATTAGCTAAATTAGCGTAGGCTGATTGTGTGGCTGTAATTTAGTTACTTAATTGTAAGACGTAATTAGTTTCCATGTAATCTTCTATTTAAGCTATACAAAGAATATAGAAAGGCTGTCAATTGCACAGCACCATATTGAGATCGTGTGCTACTGTTCACGTGAGCTTGTGTGCGTGTGTTATTGGCCTACACTTCGCCGACCACTGCTGGTTCTCTTAACGGCAAGGTTCTAACAATGCTTGACCCACACATTGGTGAACCGAAACAGAGTCCGTCTATGGACATGTTCCACATCCATGTGAACCACAAGGGGATTGTGGTCACTCAGTTCCCTATTGCTTATGCATGTCCCCCTGACGTGGGGAGATCCATCAAGCCGTCTGGCCTCATCAATGAATTCATTAAAGTCTTCCACAACACCAGTATTGATGGATGCTCCTCCCTTCTCATGGTTTAGTCCAGTCTCTTGCTCCATGCTTCTTCTCCAAGTTGAATGCAAGACAAAGAGTACTTAGTGCTCACAAATTCAAGTCGTAAGCAAGGTGCATGCACTTGAATAATCAATTTGATTAGCTGTCCATAACTGTCTCCAGCGGCGGGCCCACGTATAGGCCCGGGTGGGCACAAGCCCACCCACTGAAAGCCTATTAAAAATGAATGAAAAGTCCAAATATAGAGTGGGCTATAAGAATTGGGCTTAAATCTATACTTAGAGGTCTTATTTTGGGAAAAAAGGACATGATTTGTTTTAAATATATTTGTGATTTACTTGTGATGACCCATAAAGTTTGACTTTGGTTATAATGAGGTGGTTATATTCTCTTGTGACAAATAACAGAAATATTATTTTTTATAAAATATATAATTATATTTAACAAACCAAATTGGAATTGACTACTGGAGAAATAAAGAAACAAGTTAGGAATTGAATTTTGATTTGTGTAAGACATTCTACTTCAATTTTTTGAATTTTGATTTCCAACTTATGTAATTTTCATTTGGTTTTTCATTTTGACTAGTATAAATATGATGTAAGTAGAGTGCAAACGATATGGATACGGTATGAATATGAATATGTTCATATCCATATTTATTTATAAATTCAAATACATATAGGGATCATATACGGACACCAAAAATCTGTATCCAATCCATATCCACTCAAAATAGATAAATATATGGATCAAATATAGACTATTCGGATATAGACGAGTGAGACCCCCCTCACTTGAAAATTCCTGGATCCGCCCCTAACTGTCTCCTGCAAGTGCTTGACCATATGACAATTATCACATTTGTTTTGTTTACCAAGAAAATTTGTTAAACAAAAATTACGTAGACATGGTCACAAGTTACCATGTAGAAGAGCAATAACTTCCTCCCTTTAAAGGTTGTGGTTATTTACATCCCGTGTGTCTTGTGTTATTGTATGATGAATCATGAATTATTTAATATTTCATGGGAATAATTATTGGGTTAATTTGTTATGTGCCTAACCGTGATTAGGAGATAAGGGTGATTAGGGAGGAGGTTTTGCATGGGGAAGGGAAGACGGGAGCATGCACTGTAGAGGAGGCGTGAACAATGGGCGTTGGGTAGGGTGATGGTGTAGGGGAGGTGAGGTGATGGGGTGTGTTGGGTTTATAAGCAAATCTCTCTCTCATTTGATCTCTCTCACTCTCATTCCTTCCATTATTTCCAGCGAACCAGAGGGTGCTTGGGAGACTCCGGTGACGTGATGCGTGCAGAGGTCGTGCGCGACGAGGTCTCCAGAGGCGACGTGCGTGAGCGAGGCTCCGGCGAGTTTCATCGTCTCAGGAAGGTATGTCGGTTCTTAGTGTGATTTTATTGTTCACCCTCGTGGGAGGGTTGTGTTGGTCGGTCGGGGGAGGTCGGAGACCTCTCCGGCGGCGTGTTTTGCGTAAATCCTGGGCTGACGCGAGGTTGAAGACGACCAACGGTCGACCGGGTTCCTTCGGGTGGTCGACCGATGTAATGTATTTTACCCGACTTTAACCTTCATCGGTCGAATGATGCCTTGTGGTGGTCGACCGGTAGTGCATTTTGCTGGTGAGTTGGGGTTGTCAGTCGTGTTTCGGTCAACTGGTTCTTGGGTTCGTTCGACCGGAACTTAAGTGTATTGAATAGAAATGCATGCTTGTTCAACCGTTTATCGTTATGCGTTCGACCGTTATATGACTCAGAACTGCTAGGATGCCCTGGTAGTTTTCGGTTGACCGAGACCCCTGAGTCGGTCGGCCGGTAGTTTTGAATTGATGTTGACCAGACTCCGGATTTTGACCTCATATCGGTCGACCAGTTTTAGATCTCTGTTCGAACGTTGGGACATAGGTTTTGCGCAGAGAGTTCGACCGTTGCAGAGTTTCGGTCGACCGTTTGTGCACAAAACCGAATTCTCAGTCCTTTTTAGGATGCCAACTCTGTCCACGGAAACCCGTGTCCTCGCCTTGTGCTTGAGCCGGGAGGTGACAGTGGGCGCGTACGCGTGCCTGCCTAGGGACCGCCGTGTGGAAAAGTGTGGGTGTTCGGACGTGTCACCTCCGTGTATGGATGGTGACTTTATGTGATGGATTGGACTCATTGTAGAGTAGCAGGCCTGAGGGATCGCGGATCCCAATGTATGATGTTTGTGCGAGCACGCAACTGTCGTTGGGTGAGGTGACTACCAGCCTGGATGGCTACGGAGGTCGCGGCCCTGCTTTTATAGCGACGCGGTTGGTGTTTGCGGCTCGTGGAGCCTGATGACCTGGCAGACTTCGGTCTGGACCCATCCGATATGTTGTCGGACGTATTGATTGACCACCGATGTTGTGCCGGTGATGCCGCCGATGTTGTTTCGGCGATGATGATTGATGGGCCGATGTTGTTTCGACTATGTTCCTCAGATGGGCACCTACTGAGATGACGATTAATGGACCGACCGAGCGACGACTCCGTTGGTGTGGTTTCGACCACGAAGTTACAGATATGTTTCTTATGGTGCGGATTTGGTGGATGCTCCTTGCCGAACCCCATGATTAGTGTAGCCGCGTGTGGAGAGTGTCACCTCACGTTCTGTTAGACCGTATGTGCCTACGGTAGGTCTCATTGGGAGACCCGATGATGATTGTCGAACTGATGTCCTGTGTTACCCTTCGGGGGAACTGTTTTCCTTACTGTTGATGACATGACATGCTACTAGTATGATAGGTTCATTTGCACTACTGCATGCATATATGTGAGCTTGGCATACGGGGTTTCCTTATGGAAACTCAAGCATTGTTGTTATATCTTTTCAGGACCGCAGTAGATCCAGTTGGGTGGTGATCAGCGGGCGCGTGCATCTTGGGATCAGATCCTCTCTTTCGGACCACTGAGGTCGACATGATTACTTTTATCTCCCTTTGTTGTTCTGTTGTAATCATGTATCGTTTTGAAAAACTCTAATGTAATATGGTGCACCGTTTATATATTTGATGAGAAGTAACAGTCTCATCTTTGATTATTGGTCTCTGTTATATTGATGATTTTTTTTAAATTTTCGCTGTTTCGGGATGTTACAATTTGGTATCAGAGCGATCGATTCCTATGTGGTTCCCAATGAAATCACCTTGTAGTAATAGGACACATCCATTTTATCTTTTTGCATGCATTCATGGCTGAAGTTGTGATTGTTTCTTCCGTCAGATGGCTCCTAGACGCGTGAGGAGTTCTCCGTGTGATCGTGATGCCAGTGACGCTACTGAGGGCGCCAACTGGGACAGTTTGGGCGAGTTTCTGGAGCGTCAGGCAGCCCAGAATGTGTAGGGCGGGATGTACGTTGAGCATGATCGGTTTATGCGTCAGCACCCACCGAGTTTTGATGGCAGGAGTGCTCCAGAGGTAGCGGAGGACTGGGTATTCAAGATGCAGAAGATCTTCTAAGCAATTGGATTTGCACCGGAGAGGAGGGTGGATCTGGCCACCTATGTATTTGATGGCGACGCAACCAACTGGTGGAGGGCCGCGTCCATGGTTATGTTTGAGGACCGTGACAACGTCAGCTGAGAGGAGTTCTTGGGGGTGTTTCATGAGCAGTACTTTCCCCAACATGCCAGGGATCGGAAGAGAGGGGAGTTATGTCACTGGAGCAGAAGGAGATGACTCTGGCGAGTTACATCAGTAGGTTCAACGCTTTGGAGTGTTAGTGCCCCGAGATCTGTGTGACCCCAGAGCAGCGGGCGAGGAAGTTCGTGAAGGGACTGAGGCAGCCACTCCGATCACGTGTGATCAACAGTATGCCGCAGACCCTTGCAGATGCGATGAAGCATGCTAGCATCATTGAGAAGGACCAGAGGGAGTGTCTTCAGGAGACGAGGAAGACACCAGTGAGCACCGGTAGCCGAGCAGTCGGCCGTTGAGTTGTTTTGATGGAGGAGGAGCACGTCAGTCTGGAGCGTGCACTTTCTGTGGGAGGTTTCACCCAGGTCAGGAGTGCTTCAGGTGCACTGGAGCTTGCATGGGATGCGGGCAGTTGGGACCACTTTATTCGAGAGTGCCCGACTCGGTAAGGCGAGCCTAGCAGGAGGTTTGGGCCACCAGTTGCAGGGAAGAGCGGAGGCAGTCTATCCGTTGTTTCACCAGGGCAGGGCAAGAAGACCGGGTGAGTCTTCACCATTCAGGCTGAGGAGGCGAGGGACTCCAACACCGTGGTGTAAGGTACACTTTATCTTTCTGGTTCGATAGCGCGTGTGTTGTTTGATTGCGGCGCCACTCACTCCATTTTGGAGAAGTTTGCTGGCGAGTTGGGTCAGACCCCTGTGCTACTGACTGATGTTTTGGAGGTCAGCACGCCCATGGGTGAGGTGGGCACTGTGGGGAGCTATTTCCCCGGCACCACAGTTGTTTCGGGAGACCATGATTTTCCGATAGATCTGGTCTTTTTACCGATGGAGGACTTCGACGTCATATTGGGGATGGACTGACTGTCATATTACGACGTGCAGGTGTTTGCCGCGAGAAGAAATTCCTGATTCCGATGGAGGGCTTGTCAGATATTTTGATCAGAGGGACTAGGAGCAGAGGGGGTCGTCTGGCACACTGGTTGTTCCTGATCCTGAGACGAGGAGACTGGAGGATATAGTGGTTGTGCAGGAGTTCCCAGATGTGTTTCCAGCAGAGATTCCATCATTACCGCCGCACCGAGAGATCGAGTTTGGCATCGAGTTGGTAGCGGGTACGACACCTCAGTCGAAGGCACCTTATCAGATGGCACCTGCTGAGTTGACAGAGCTGAAGAAGCAGTTGCAGAAGTTGATGGACTCTGAGTTTATTCGACCGAGTGTTTCGCCATGGGGAGTACTTGTGTTGTTCGTGAAGAAGAAGGATGGGTCGTTGCGGATGTGCATCGACTATAGGATGCTGAATAAGGTAACCGTCAGGAACCGGTACCTTTTGCCCAGGATCGATGATTTGTTTGATCAGCTGCAGATGGCAAGAGTGTTCTCGAAGATTGATCTGCGTTTGGGGTATCACCAGTTGCGGATCATAGAGGCAGATGTTCAGAAGACAACCTTCAGGACGCGGTACGGGCACTACGAGTTCTTGGTGATGCCGTTTGGACTGACGAATGCACCTGCAACATTCATGGACCTGATGAATAGGACCTTTCAGCCGTACCTCGACAGATTTGTCGTTGTATTCGTGGACGACATATTAGTGTACTCGCCTGACAGAGAGCAACATCGAAAGCACTTGAGGATTGTGCTTGGCATCCTGAGAGATCAGCATCTCTACGCCAAGTACACGAAGTGCGAGTTCTGGTTGGATCAGGTTGCTTTTCTGGGGCATATTGTGTCAGCAGATGGAATTTCGGTGGATCCGGCGAAGGTCGAGGCGGTGACTCAGTGGAGAGCCCCGACGAGCGTTACAGAGACCAGGAGCTTGGTGGGACTGGCAAGGTATTACAGACGGTTCATTCAGGATTTCTCCAGACTTGCATTGCTGCTGACAGCGTTGACGTAGAAGGGCGTCAAGTTTGTTTGTTCCCAGAAGTGCGAGGACAGCTTTCAGGACCTGAAGAGGCGACTGACGACAACACCGATTCTGACGCTACCAAGTGGCAGTGGAAGCTATGTGATATACAGTGATGCGTCAGGGATTGACTTGGGTTGTGTTCTGATGCAACACGGGAAGGTGGTGGCGTACGCTTCGAGGGAGCTGAAGGTGCACGAGAAGAAGTACCCTACTCAGGATCTGGAGTTAGCAGCGTGGTTCACACGTTGAAGACGTGGCGGCACTATATGTATGGAGAGCAGTTCGAGGTCTTCAGAGATCATCAGAGCCTGAAGTATTTGTTCTCGCAGAAGGAGCTGAATATGAGGCAGCGCAGATGACTCGAGTTCATTAAGGACTATGACTTCACCATTTCCTATCACCCGGGGAAGGCGAATTCTGTTGTGGATGCGCTGAGCAGGAAGGTGGAGGTGTGAGTTATGAGTTTGTGCATCCAGGAGTGGAGGCTACTCGAGACGTTGTCAGAGTGGAGGTCGTTCACAGAGGGCTCAGAGGGAGCAGTGATTGCTGGGCTTCGAGTGGAGCCGCAGACTGTCTCATGTGTGGTGCAGGCTCAACATGGGGATGATGAGTTAGCTGGTCTGCTACAGTTGGCTTCCAGAGATGGGTCAGACTTCAGCGTGGGCGTTGATTGTGGTTTGAGGTTCAGGAGTCGGATCTGGGTGCCGAAGGTCAATGGGCTGAGATATGACATCATGGAGGAGGCACACAGAGCGAGATACACCATTCACCCTGGGAGCACGAAGATGTATAAGGACCTACAGCGGAACTTCTGGTGGAAGGGCATGAAGAGGGACATCGCAAAGTTTGTGGAGCGATGCTTCGTCTGTCAGCAGGTGAATATTGAACATCAGCGACCAGCAGGGCCGATGCAGTGTATTGAGATGCCAGAGTGGAAGTGGGAGCACGTGACGATGGATTTTGTCACGGGACTGCCGAAGACGATGAGATTCCATGACGCGATTTGTGGGATAGTTGATCGACTGACCAAGTCGACGCACTTCTTAGCTATCAGGACCACGTTGCCTCTGGAGGGTCTTGCTAGGTTATACGTGGAGGAGATAGTCAGGTTGCATGGAGTGCCAGTGAGCATCATCTCTGATCAAGATCCCAGATTTACGTCTAGATTTTGGGAGAGTCTGCAGCAGGCTTTGGGGACACGACTGAGGTTCAGTACAAAGTTTCACCCGCAGACAGATGGTCAGTCAGAGAGGACGATCCAGATCCTGGAGGATATGCTGAGAGCATGCACACTGGATTGGGCTGGACACTGGGATGAGCACTTGCCGCTTATAGAGTTCGCCTACAACAACAGCTACCATTCAAGTATTGGGATGACACCGTACGAGGCGTTGTACGGGAGGCCTTGCAGATCCCCGACATGCTGGAGTGACGTGGGCGAGAGGCAGTTAGTGGGGCCAAAGATTGTGCAGATGTCTGCAGAGAAGGTTGATGTGATCCTTAGGAGACTGATGCATTACATACATTGCATCATATGTCTTTCATTTAGATTACTTTTATATCAATAAATGCTACTAAGGTATGTGTTTAGTCATATTTACAGAATACAGGGACCTGAATGCAAATTACCCACATCCCGAGCATAAACGCGTGCAAGAGACTCATTTCTATCATAAAGACCTAGTTCAATATTATCGGGTTTCAAATGGAAATGCATCCAAGCATAAAAGCATTCAAGACCTAATTACAAAAAGAACAAGGACTTAAGCACAAAAGTAGTCGGGGACTTAATTGCAAAAAGCCAAGGACCTAATTGCAAATCACGATTAGCTTTTATTATCTTGGACAAAATCTAAAGAAAAATCAATGTGGATCTCCAAATATATGAAGGAATTAATCCGGAGCTCAAAAGAATGGAAAGAATCAATCCAGACGCGCAAAGGAGGATCAAATCATACCATAAACATTCAACCAAAATCCGGACAAAATCAGAGCAATATATGCGGCGTTTCCGCCGCAAATGACACTTGATGTGCGGCGTTTCCGCCGCACCAGAGGCGATCCGTGTGCTCAATTTTTGTCCAGTCCTGTCTGGACACGTGTACTCTCCAATTCTATACTTAGGTCTCTTGTAACAACTATAAATAGCCCCGAGAACGATGTTAGAAGGGTCTTGGCTTTAGACCTAGTTCTTAGTTGTTGTTTTTATCTTTAGTCTTAGTTTTGTATTCTTCTTTTTATTAATAAAAATCTGTCTTTTATTTCTTGTTTTTAGTTTTCTTTTGTAATTCCTCTAGGACCCCTTCTTCCTCCCTCTATGAGTTTGTAACTCTTTCCAAGGTGTGGAGGTGACAGATTTAGGGTGAAGAGAAGATGAATGAATGTTATTATTTTAAGTTCGTGATTAGTATATTTTGATTACTTGAGTTTATGTTAAATCATTTATCATGTAATGCTTCATAACTAACATGATTTATTATAAGTTTCTGAATTCTTTAATCTAAACCCTAAATCTAAACCTCCACCCAACGGAATTCACCTCTTTGTTCTTGTTTTAGTTTTATCTGTTCTTGTTTCTTGCTTTAGATAATAAAAACCAAAAATCTCAAAAACTCAATTTATTCTTCTCTCATTCTTTCCCCCAATCGAAATCACACTAATAACAAATCTCTCCCTCCTTGTGTTCGACCCGTATTTGCCACGTCTTCATTGACACCGTGCACTTGCGGTATAAATCATGTGATTGAGATAGCAGTGCCAGAGATAGCTTTGCAGATCCAACTCATGTTAGTCTCTGGCACTGCTATCTCAATCACAGAGCAGGCAGAAGAGTTATGCTGATCGACGCAAACGGGTGTTGAGTTTTGAGGTGGGGGACCATGTGTTTCTGAAGATTTCCCCTGCCCGAGGAGTGATGAGGTTTGGGAAGAAGGGGAAGCTCAGTCCGAGGTATGTTGGGTCGTTCGAGATCGTCGACCGAGTTGGAGAGGTAACCTACCGGATTGCATTGCCACCACAGTTTTTGGGTCTTCACAACGTCTTCCATGTATCGATGCTGAGGAAATACTTTGCAGATCCAACTCATGTGATTGAGATAGCAGTGCCAGAGATCCAGGAGGACTTGTCGCTCGAGGAGAGACCAGTCGAGATCGTTGATCGCATGGATCATCAGCTCAGGAGGAGGACCATTCCGATGGTGAAGGTCCGTTGGCAGCATCACAGTGAACGCGAGGCTACTTGGGAGATCGAGGAGGAAGTCAGAAGGAAGTATCCAGAGCTTTTCAGTGAGTAGTTTGCTTTGATTTTGGGACGAAATCCTTTTGAGGTGGGTGATTTGTTATGTCCCTAACCGTGATTAAGAGATAATGGTGATTAGGGAGGAGGCTTTGCATGGGGAGGGAAGAGGGGAGCATGCACTGTAGAGGAGGCGTGAACAGTGGGCGTTGGGTAGGGTGATGGTGTAGGGGAGGTGAGGTGATGGGGTGTGTTGGGTTTATAAGCAAATCTCTCTCTCTCGTTTGATCTCTCTCACTCTCATTCCTTCCATTCTTTCCGGCGAACCAGAGGGTGCTTGGGAGACTCCGGTGGCGTGAGGCGTGCGGAGGTCGTGCGGGAGGAGGTCTCCGGGGGCGACGTGCGCGAGCGAGGCTCCGACGAGTTTCGTCGTCTCGGGAAGGTATGCCAGTTCTTAGTGTGATTTTATTGTTCACCCTTGTGGGAGGGTTGTGTTGGTCGGTCGGGGGAGGTTGGAGACCTCTCCGGCGGCGTGTTTTGTGTAAATCCTCGGCTGGCGCGAGGTTGAAGACTACCAACGGTCGACCGGGTTCCTTCAGGTGGTCGACCGATGTATTGTATTTTACCTGACTTTAACCTTCATCAGTGGAACGATGCCTTGTGGCGGTCGACCGGTAGTGCGTTTTGCTGGTGAGTTGGGATTGCCAGTCCTGTTTTGGTCAACCGGTTCCTTGGGTTCGTTCGACCGGAACTTAAGTGTACTGAATAGAAATGCATGCTTGTTCGACTGTTTATAGTTATGCGTTCGACCGTTATATGACTTAGAACTGCTAGGATGCCCTGGTAGTTTTCCGTAGACCGAGACCCGTGAGTCGGTCGATCGGTAGTTTTGAATTGATGTTGATCAGACTCCGGATTTTGCCCTCTAATCGGTCGACTGGTTTTAGATCTCTGTTCGACCGTTGGGACATAGGTTTTGCGCAGAGAGTTCGACCGTTGCAGATTTTCGGTCGACCGAACCTTTCATGGGAACGGTCGACCGGGTTGCCTCTTTCGGTCGACCGTTTGTGCACAGAACCGAATTCTCAGTCCTTTTTAGGATGCCAACTCTGTCTACGGAAACTCGTGTCCTCGCCTAGTGCATGAGCCGGGAGGTGACGGTGGGCGCGTACGCGTGCCTGCCCAGGGACCGCCGTATGGAAAAGTGTGGGTGTTCGGACGTGTCACCTCCATGTATGGATTGTGACTTGATGTGATGCATTGATTGGACTCATTGTAGAGTAGCAGGTCTGATGGATCACGGATCCCAATGTATGATGTTTGTGCGAGCACGCAACTGTCGTTGGGTGAGGTGACTACCGACCTGGATGGCTACGGAGGTCGTTGCCCTGCTTTTATAGTGGCGCGGTTGGTGTTTGCGGCTCGTGGAGCCTGATGACATGACAGACTTCGGTCTAGACCCGTCCGATGTTGTGCCGGACGTATTGATGGACCACCGATGTTGTGCCGGTGATGTCGTCGATGTTGTTCCGGCGATGATGATTGATGGGCCGATGTTGTTCCGGCTATGTTCCTCAGATGGGCACCTACTGAGATGATGATTGATGGTCCGACCGAGCGACGGCTCCGTTGGTGTGGTTTCGACCACGAAGTTACAGATCTGTTTCTTATGGCGCGGACTTGGCTGATGCTCATTTCCGAACCTCATGATTTGTGTAGCCGCGTGTGGGGAGTGTCACGTCACGTTCCGTTAGACCGTATGTGCCTACGGTAGGTCTCCTTGGGATACCCGATGATGATTGTCGGACTGATGTCCGGTGTTACCCTTCGGGGGAACTGTTTTCCTTACTGTTGATGACATGTCATGCTACTAGTATGATAGGTTCATTTGTATTACTGCATGCATATAGGTGAGCTTGGCATACGGGGGTTTCTTATGGAAACTCAGGCATTGTTGTTATATCTTTTCAGGACCGCACTAGGTCCAGTTGGGTGGTGATCAGCGGGTGGACGCTTCTTGGGATCGAATCCTCTCTTTCGGACCGCTGAGGTCGACATGATTACTTTTATCTCCTTTTGTTGTTCTGTTGTAATCATGTATCGTTTTGACAAACTCTGATGTAATATAGTGCACCGCTTATATATTTGATGAGAAGTAACCGTCTCGTCTTTGATTATTGGTCTATGTTATATTGATGAAATTTTTTAAATTTCCGTTTTTTCGGGATGTTTCATAATTAGTATGTCAATAAGATTTCATGTGAATTATATGTCACACTTGTTTAATAGCACGGTACTCTCAAGTATTGGGAATCACCGGGTATGAAGCCTACCGGGCACATATCATTCTTTAGCTACAACATCGTGTAACGTAATATGATTTACCTACAAATATATCATCCAATTGTCACATGGAAATTTTAATTGTCTTTCTTCAAACCATTTGCTGTGTCATAGGTTGAAGAGGACAAGAAAGCTATGTTCAATCCCAGTATGCAAATTATAACAGATGATGGCAGAGAGGAGTTTGAGCGGAGAATCAGGCCTAGAGTGCAGCAAGTTCTCATGGTAACTGTTTGCCTTAAGTAAATTAGGGTTAGTTCGTGCTTTTGGCAATAATCGTTAAAAAATTACGTTTTAGTTCAAAACGAGCATGTGTTATTTATTGAGTGTAGTATGAGAACCAAACCCGCCAGGAGGCTGCTCGCTCCATCGTTCCTGTTGAGGAGATTAAGAAGAAAGCTTTAATATGTTTGGAAGAGGTAGTTACCTACCACATTTTGTTTTTATTTCCAAAGGCTGTACATATTCTTGCAATCTATCACATATTCACATGCATTCTATTTACAAAGTTTTACTCTGCATTTTTAGCTGTATTTTCATTTTTTTATTGTTTTGAAATTTTCATCGCACATACCAATTGACACAACACATGCTATGTTTTTATGAAAAATTTAGCTTAGCTTCTCTGTAATGGATTCAACTTTATCATGTTGATTACATATTTTCAGGAGGGGACGTTTAATCCTTCGAAAGATGTATTTGATCACGCCTTCTTGTTGCAGTTGCTATTCTGGTTCAAGTGAACATTCAGGTACCCTATCTGTTTTGTTTTTTTTAATGGTTGAGGTTATTATATCATGATAACTAGGTTTTTGAGAGGTCCATTCCCGTCTACCATTTCCTCATATAGCTTTTGTTGCACATACTATGTAGCGACCGATCCAGAATTTTAATATTAGATATGCAATAATTTAAAAAATAATAAATCACATGATCTTCAACGACAACAAATAAATAAAAAATGTAATACGTTTAACATTAGTACTTGAAGACATGTGAAAATATAAATTTTAAATCAAAATAGTTATTTTTCTGGTAAACCAGGAGCGGATGCACAATGTACCAATGGTGTGCACTGGTAATCCCTTTAGTAATGATAATTTTTAGGAAGTACACATCTATCACGTATCCCAATTGTTTCAACTACCAATTGGTTAGGATTGATTCGACTCCCACTCACATAAGGACCTATAGTTGGTGGGATACAATTCATATAATAATTAAAATTACTCTATAATTTATCAAAAATATAAAAAATTCTAGGTACCACTTTGAATGTTCAATTAGTAGCTTCTTAATAGTCTTGCCCAACAAATAAATTTTATCTATGCTTAACCAAGTAACGTCCAGTAAGACTTAAAATTGAGGAAATTTCTTTGTCCTAAACAAGTGCGAGTAGTTTACCAGTAAATAAAGTGCCTCCTACAACGAAGGTCACGTATTCATCCCATGGAAGTGACGTTGGACAAGATTCGTTTGGTGGCTATGGTAATGTTGAATTCCCTTCTTGTTTCCCCCAAAAATAAATCATTTCTCTTCCCATAACCTAGTTCATCCCATTTTTGTTTCACGACGCAAGATTTGAAGTGACGAGACAAGATAAGAGAATCATATATCTCTATCTAATATAATTATAAAGACTAGTCAAAAATAATTTAAAATTTTGTTCCAACACAAAACAATTAAATTTTTGGTCTAGACGTTGATTTTCTAAACTTTTTAGGTACTATTGATATTAGGTTATATTTTCTCTAACGAGTGTGCATACCCAATATTTTGAAATTTCTGGATTCACCATTGAGGTAAACATCCATAATTTGAAGAGAGAGAAAAATCATTGCTACTTATCGTAAAAATTCACCCTAACATCAAATTGATTTTGTCAGAAATAAAGTAAGTAGTGCTTCTTCGATCCATTTTGTATACTTCAATTTGATATATGAGTTTTGAAAGTATATAATTCATTCTTAATTTGAGATTGATACGATAATTGAATGGTTAGAAAAATCTTTAAGTCTTTGTAGTTATTTTCTTATCTAATAAGTGATGAAACTTTATGAGACTTACTTTACGAGGTCATGCAGCCTTCTCGGTACGCTGCGGAAGTTTTCTCGCGATCCCCACAAACACTACCTCCAAACTCCAAACGCTCCAAACACTATCTCTCTCTCTCTCTCTCTCAACAGATGATGGAGATCACACAATGATAATTGTAGTATTATGTTAAAACCCTAAAAGTCCTTTATAACACACATCACAACGTGTTATAATATACCTTACTACCACTTTACCTCAACATGTTCCCTAATAGGCTAGCTTACTCAAATCGATTAGGTTAGTCAAGTCACATTTAATTAATGGACATTAGAATTTAAATATCATTACTACTTATAGTAAAAATTCACGCCCATCATAAATTGATTTTGTTCTTAGAAGTAAATTAAGTAGTGCTTCTATGATCCATATAGGATACTTCAATTTGATATGAGTTTTGAAACTATATAAATTCATTCTTAATTTAAGTTTGAAATACAATAATTGAATGGTTAAAAAAATCTTTAAGTCTTTGTAGTTAACTTCTTATCTAATAAGAACATGGATAAATTGAAATACAAAAAATCATTATCATTAGGATGCTACACATTATCATTCAACATGTTGTATTCTCGTAAGTGGCCCTAAAAGGTCTAAATTCACCCTTTATTAGGCTTAAAAGTTAAAATGCTATTTGGTTGGTACACTATTGATGTTGAGCATCTAACATGATTTTTTTTTTTTGCCCAAAAAATTGGGTATGCGATTGGATCAACCCGTGATGCTAGGCAATGTTTCCATCTTCACATATGGTCCAAGGTCTGGAAGGGTCAATCAAATAACGAGCATCATATGATGAAACTATATTTTTGAGCTACATAAGAATTTAATTAGAATTTCTTTTTCTTGGTAGTTAAAATAGTCCATGTTAAAATATTATTACCCACTGAATTTACACAAAAACTGCAATGTGTTGTGCAATTTTACATTATTCAAATCTTCTACAAAAATTGGAGATGCATGCGTGAATTAATGTAATTGCACATTAGCATACCACACTACCACATTTTGGGTGATTATCCCACTTTTCATGTGCTTTATTCAACATGGTATCAAAGTTGATGGTTCGATTGTGGGCTTGTGCCAACCCAATCTATTGTTACTCGGAAGTTAGATAGTCTTGATTGGGGCGTGTGAAAATAATCCCTCATACATTAGCTATCAACTAATTTGAGGATGTGATTTGAGGTGATGATCCTCATTTTATCTGTTACATCCTAACCCTTTGCATTTGGGTTTAATTGTGATTAGGTGGTGGTTTAGAAGGGATGAAGATGGAGGGCTGAGATGGATGGGAGGAGATGTGGTGGATGGTGGAGATTGAATGAGGGAAATGTATAAAAGGTATGGATTCATCTCTCTTCTTTCTTCTCACTCGTCTCTCTCACTCTCTCTCTCTTCCGTCGGACTCCCTCTCTCCCTCTCAGCTTTTGGGAAGCTCGTCGGGGTCTGGGGAAGCGAGGAGTGCGTGTTGCGATCGTGTGGCCGGAGGAAGGTGATCGCATTCGGATTCCGCCGGAGAAGGAGGAGAAGCACTTGTGGAGGCGACTTCGTGGGTTCTTCAAAGGCTTCTTCAAGCCTTAAGGTATGTCAAGCTTTACTTTGGTGCTCACTTATGCTTTGGTGGGTGTTGGGGTGGTCGACGGTAGGCCGGAGGGCTCGTCGGACCCGTGCAGCTGCGTTCTGCACTATAATCGGTCGACCAGTGGCATGGTTCGGTCGACCGGTTGTAGAGTATTTTGGGCGGAAAACCCTTGCACCGGTCGAACGATACTCTTCGAGTGGTCGACCGGTGGTGCGTTTTACCAAGGGAAAAATGCTCTGTGTTTTCGGTCGAACGGGTCCCCTTTGCCGGTCGACCGAAAGCACTGTTGTAGGTCGGTTGGGGGCGTTGACCATCTAAACGGTCGACCGCTCGTTGACTTCGTCCGACCGACGTTTAAGTTAACTTATTGGCCGGTCGACCGGGAGTGTGGTTTCGGTCGACCGTGTAGTGCGGTTTTGTTGGGGGATTTCCCTGGTTGTTTTCGGTCGACCGTGATCTGAGGGTCGTTCGACCGTTGGTGCTTCTTGAGCGAGAGAGGATTTTCCCTGTTGGATTTCGGTCGACCGTGATTTGAGAGTCGTTCGACCGGTTGGACGTTAATTCGGTTTTTCTGAGGAATAGTTGTAGTGTTCGGTCGACCGTTTGGGTTCTTCCGTTCGACCGTTTGGGCACTGTTTTGCATATGGATGTTTGTGCCGTGTGTTGTTGGATCCGTCTCAAGGGCAACGGGTCTCCAGCCTTTTTTGGGGGGACAGTACAGACATTGCCGGCCTGAAAGGAGGGTCGTGTTGTGGCTCTGAGGAGCGGTGCCGTGTGTGCACGTGGTTGTTGTGGCTCTGAGGAGCGGTGCCGTGTGTGCACGTTGTTGTTGTGGCTCTGAGGAGCGGTGCCGTGTGTGCACGTTGTTGTTGTGGCTCTGAGGAGCGGGTGCCTTGTGTGCACGTGTGATTGAGGGGTTGGGGTGAGAGGACCCTTGAGACCCGAGGCCGATGTGTTCCGGCGGTGCCTGGTGTGCACGGGAGATTGTTATGTTTTACTGCATTTCATTTCATTTCATGTTTCATTACGCATATTATGTTCATATTTTAGGGGTTTGGCATACGGGGTTTCCCACAGGAAACTCAGGCATATTCATGTTTTATGTCAGGTCGTACGCGTCAGTAGGAGGTGGTGACTACGGACAGGAGCACCCAGACCAGATCCTGTCTCTTTTGTTCTTCGAGGTGGATGATTTTCCCTTGTACATATGTTGTATAGCTTTTGTGTTGGGTTGTAATCATCCTTGACTCTTGTATTGTACAGTTTCCCATATTATATTTATGTACTCGTGGTTTGGTGACGACCCCAGTGTTAATTCTTTATCCGTTTAAAGTTTTAAATTTTTCGCTGTTTCGGGACGTTACATTATCCTTATTTCAATATCTCTTGTTTCATCACTTTCTTTGAGTTTCGTTACTTTCAAACACCATAAGAAAGAGCTGCATATGTCTTGATTACCTACTCTTCTTTTGCATGCATGATAATGATGGGTGCAACAGTACATATATAGGTATATCCATACTCATATTCAAAATTTGGATACAGATACGAATACATATCATTATAGGGGAAAAATGTATCCATATCCTTACAAAAAGGAAACGGTCACGATCGGGATACAAAATATACGGAAACGGATGAATACGGATACAGATCATATATAAAGTAGATAGTCATATCTATATTATATAATATAAAATATACAATAGTAAGAAATTGAGTAAATGTCCTATACGTGTGAGAAGTATATGTTTTAAGAATAATATAAGTTTAAAAAAAACTGAGAAACTCGCAAAAAGTTTGTTAGGTCCGTGAAGTCAACGAGTATTAAATAACGAGAAGAATGTTAAATTTTGTATTTAAAACTAGCTTGCGTAATTTTAGCTTTTCAAGTTGGTGTGATTTACATAATAGAAAAAATTGGAATATCATTCATATCCGTATCCATTGGATATGAAAATTTGATATCCATATTCTCAGTAAATTGGATACGAATACAAATACAAAATGGATAAACTATATCCATTTTCACCCATCATGATAATGATGTCAGGTTTTTTTATTATTTCAAGTATCAAAGTTTCTAAATTTATCGTATGTCTTTTTCATAATAAATATATGCTTCGTGTTTCATTTTTCTAGTTGGGTAGATGCTCCATTGTGTGATGGATGTTGGGGTACTGATACAGTTTTCACTGAAATGGGTGATCCAAAAGTATTTGAAGGTTGCTTTCAAGTAGAACTTTACAGGTACGTAAAGCCATTATAAAACAAGGGTTATGACAACAATAAAGAATTATAAAACAATACTTATGCATGTTGATTTTAGAGTTCCAAGACAAATTGTTCCAACTCATTATTTTTGCAATACCAAAAAAATATAAATATCTCTTCTAGATTCGTATATTTTTTATGCTATAATTGTGGCTCCTGAATGACCTTTCTAGTCTTTGGAATCATTGTACAAATGTCTTGCATGTAAAATATTAGATAGATATTGTAGTTGTGTATTAAATATAAAATATATTAAAATATAAATGTACATAACTTTACTAAGGAATTATAACTTAGTAAAATATAAAATACATAACAAAATATATTAAAGTTAGATCAAATTTGTCAAATTTAATGTTACAATAAAGCAACTATAATTTCGATTGGACAAATCTGTATACATGTCCATTATAAAGGATATAATTCCTTATAAAGAAATCTTTACTGTATCAAATTAGGGGGAACTTCAAATTCTACTTTTACACGATTTAGTTCGTATCGAATTAGTTCGTCGTGCATAAGTTTGAAGGCGTCTCATACAAAATAAAGATATTAATCTATTAAAAATAAGATATCAACAGCTAAAATAAAATAATAATAGAATACTTATGTTAATAAGCTTAATATTTTACTTATTACAAAATACAATACTTTGATATTAAAATAAATTTCTTGGAGTAGAGTATACTAAACATGGGGGGAGCGGCTTCCGAGGACGCCCGCCCCATGCGGGGGCGTCTCCCTCGGACGCCGACCCGTAACGGGAGACGTCTGCGGAAGACGTCTCCCCGATGGAGGAGACGTCTGCGGAAGACGTCTCCCCGATGGAGGAGACGTCTGCGGAAGACGTCTCCCCGATGGAGGAGGCGTCTCCGACAGACGCCTCCACCATGCGGGAGGCGTCTCTCGCAGATTTTTGTTTTTTTAATTATTAAATCTGATAATTACTTTAATAAATTGTGATAAATCTGATAATTTAATTTAACAAATTGTTATTAAGTTTAACATTTGTGATATTTAGTTTTAACAATTTTTGATTTAGTTTAACAATTGTTTTAATTTAGTTTAACAAATTTTGATTTAGTTTAACAATTGTGATAATTTAGTTTAACAAATTTTGATTTAGTTTAACAATTGTGATAAATATGATAATTTAGTTTAACAAATTTAACAAATTTGTATTTAAAATTTCAATTAATAGTCATCGGGTCACAGTGGAGGGAAAGGCAAGTCGATACCATTACACGCCTTCCGTTCTTTAGATGATGATTCAGCACCGCGTCATCCACGTAGACGGGGGATATCTGCTTCGGTCAGGAGGGAGAGAGAGGCATTATGTCGTCGTGAGGAGGATGATGATTCCTTCGATGATGAGCATGTGGACAGTCCCGACGACGAGAGCGACGATGATGACCCGTATGAGTTAGAGCGCCCGGAGGTGGAGAGGCAGGGGGAGTATAGCAGAGGACGTGGTCAAGCGGGTAGTTCTACTTCCGCTGGATGGATGGTGCGGAAGGGTAGGGGTGGGAGGTTTACGACCGGGGATTCGAGCTCATGCATTGTAGATCCCCGCGCTCAGAAGAAGAAGAGGGTCCAGGACGATTCTTGGATCGTGAGCAGTGTGACGCCTGGTGGTCCTTTAGATGGGAGCGTCATTCCTAGTTTCTGGGGTCACATCGCTAGACGGATCTGGGACGGAGAGGATCGGAAGGTTCTGAAGTGTCATAATCGGCACAGAGCATGTACAGCACTACAAGGTTGGCGGTCTACACTGAGTGCTGATATCAGAGAGGAGATTAGTGCGACGCATTTGGGGCACTTACCGTACAACATGTTCCCTTATCTCGACATGCCTTTGATTTCTGCGTTTGTGGAGCGGTGGCAGCCTGACACCAACACTTTTCACATGCCTTTCGGAGAGATGACGATCATGCTTCACGATGTTTTCCAGATCCTGCGCATTCCTGTGGATGGTCGTCTGGTTAGTGCTCAGGGGTCGACGTCTGAGCTGAGGTGTTATGTGGCAGAGTTACTTGGTGTCACACCTGATGGTCTGGCGAGAGATACAACTTTATGGAGTGGTGGTGGTGTCGGCATCGACTCCCTTGAGGACCTATGCAGACGGGCACGACCTCCGCGGGCCGATGATACACAGTTGACCGCGTACCTGTTCTTGATGCTCGGAGCCGTCTTGTTTGTCGACAAGAGTGGTTGCCAGATCAGACCACGCGATCTATTGGAGGCTAGGGACCCGGACACCGTTCGTCAGTACTCGTGGGGCTCAGCGACGTTGGCATACCTTGTTGGTTTTTTGGCCTTAATCTTATGTTTTGATGATTTAATCAACCTAATCTTAATTAGAGCAGCACACACTATGCATTGCATATATATTGTATTGTACTAACCTCTACAGGTGATCAAGACTCAAGAAAGATGGAAATGAAGTCAAGACATGTAATTAAAGCTATATCGAAGACATGTAATCTTGATTTCTTTTGAGTCTTAGGAACAAAGTGTAATTGAGCATACTTGAGCTAAAATCAACTTAATCACACAATAGGTTCCCTATAGAAGTCACACACGAAATTTCACATTATTTGGACTTCAATAGATCACCCAAACTTAGATCGGAAAACACTAAATCTGAACCCTAACTGTCTGCCCACATTCGGTCGACCGCAACATGCCGTTCGGTCGACCGGATGATCAAGTTATCCAGTTTGTGTTTCCCTGTCTAGTTTCGGTCGACCGCACCATATCTTTCGGTCGACCGCTTGAACTTACTGTTCCGACCATTATTCTTGTCGTATATGCCCAACGGTCGTATTCGTATTAAAACTATATACACCTCCATATACTTAACCAAACGGTCGAACCATGTGCCAAGTTCGGTCGACCGTTTAACCTTGTCAAGAATTCCCTGCTATCGGTCGATACGATTTCGTTCGACCGATCCAGTTTTCCCTCTACCGAAACGCTTATTCGGTCGACCTATTCATATTTCGGTCGACCGTATCCTTATCGAACCCAAGCATTTGGTCGACCGTTCCACTTTTCGGTCGACCGTTTCTGGACAGATTTGCAGCCCGAATTTTCTGCTTTGTGTGCTTTGCACAAAATCCAATCAAATCTTGTCCCAACGGATCTATTCTCTCTAATGCCTATATAAGGAGTTGTAAAACACATTTTAACACAACTCTCCCACTACAAACTTGTCTCAAACTTTAGAGAGAATCCCAAACACTCAAAGCTACAAACCTTCCACACTTAGTGATCATTTCTTCATCCTACCCAAGTGTGCTCAAAGTTTAGAGAGTGTTGTTCCACTCAAGGTTACAATTGTTGTAAAAGGAAGCAAGGACTTCGGTGAAAGCCCGAAGTGCCCCTCTCGGATTGTGAGAGGAAGATTCCAAGCTCGGCGAGGGTTGTTCGCGAGTTTGACGGTTGTAAGGTGTTGTCTCCCAGCCCGGAACGGGAAGCGGATAGTGAAGTCGTAGGCAGAGCTCGGTGATCCGAGCGGAGCTTGCAAGAGAGGACTAGGACCCGGGTGGGGTGCCGAACCTCTATAAAAACGCCGAGTCGATTTGTGGTTTGCATTATTTTCCTTTACTTGCTTGTTTGTTTAATTTCCGCTGCATTTACTCATTTGTCTAAACAAGTAGGTAATTAGGTGATTAGATTAGCATTAATTGTGGACCCATAAACCCACACGATCCTACATTTGGTATTAGAGCTTTGTTAGCTAATTTCTATACTTAATCGTATTTTTTAGCATGGCTAGCACATCTAATCATGTAGAGGGATTATGCACCACTAGACCTCCTTTACTTAATGGGTCAAATTATGATTATTGGAAGAATAGGATGAAGATTTTCCTAATTTCTAATGACCTTAAGTATTGGATGTTTCTCCAAAATCCATACACACCCCCTAAAGAAGATGAATTAGATTCACTTACAAGACCGAAAATGAAAGAAATCGAAATGAATTCGAAAATTATGAACATCTTGTATTGTTTTCTTAATGAGGGTGAATATAATAGGATTAGGGGATATGAAAGTGCACATGAGATATGGCATAGACTTCAAATGCACCATGAGGGGGATAGTAAAACTAAGGAAACACACATTAGTGTCCTCATGCATAAATATGAGATTTTTTCTATGCAAATCGGTGAAAACATAAGCGAAATGAACACTCGCTTCACCGATATCACTAACTCTCTTTTGGTTCTTGGAAGAAAAATCAATGAAGGAGAGATGACAAGGAAGTTCCTCCGGTCACTTAGCATCGATTGGGAAGATAAAGTCGTCGCAATTGAAGAGGCGCATGATCTCTCAAAATTAAAAATGGAGGAGCTCATTGGAAACTTGATGGCTTATGAACTTCAAATCAATCATCGGAAGGAGAAGGAAGCCACCAAGAAAACATCCACCTTGGCATTACATGCAAATTTTTATGAGCCAAGGAGAGTGGAAGAAGAGGACATTGAGGTCCTTGCCCAAGACTTCTTCAAATACCTCAAGAGGGATAAGGGACAAAAGAATGAAAGAAGAGGTAGAAGAAGTGAGAAAAGAGAAAAAGAAAAGGAGAAGGAGGAAAGTGAAAATGAGAGAAAAGAGAGGGAGAAGAAAAATGAGAGAAGAGAGAGGAGAAGAGAAAAGGAGAAGAGGGAGAGGAAAGAAAGTAAGGAGGAAGCTCACAAAGCCACTTGGGATGACTCTTCATCTCCATCATCATCATCCTCTTCCTTGCAAAGTAGAAAAGAGGTTGCTCATTCATGCTTCATGGCTACTGAAGATGAACAAAGTGAGGTAGCTTCTAACTCCTCTAAATCTTATTCCACTAGAAGCAATTCGTGTTCAAGTAAATCATATTCTAGTGCTAGCTCTAAATCAAATGCTAATGATGAATCATATACACATGATGAGCTACAAAATGCATTTCATGATTTAGTTAAACAATATGAGATCATTTGTGAAAAGAACAAGAATGCTAGAAAAACTATAAATGATCTTAAATGCCAAATTGAATTGATCATGAATGAAAAGAATGAGGTGGTTGATAGACTTGAATCAAATGAATCATCACTTGCTAGTCTAAGTAAAACACCTATTGTTGACGAACATTTAGATCTTAGAACTTCAAATATGCAATTAAGGAAAGATCTTGAAATGTTCACTAAAGGAACAAAAATGCTTGATATGCTTCTAGGTAGTCAAAGACAATCCTTAGCTAAACATGGTTTAGGATACAATGTGCAATTGACAAATCATGTATCTCATACTACTTTAAGTGGCAAGCATTTAGTTGTTAAGTCTACTTCCTCAAGTGTGTGGGCACCCAAAACCAAAATGGTTTGGATCCCAAAAGCTAACATTCAAGGACCCAAAGTTGTTTGAGTACCTAAATCTACTCTTGTAGGAGCTTGAGGAGGAGATTGGTGGTGACCGGACGAGCCAAAACGTCAAATTCGAATCCGGTTGCATCACCAAATCATGATTGGAGCTATTCAAGATTCAAGTTTGGTATAAATTTCTATCTTTGAAATTTCTGAAAATTAGCTCTAATCTAGTTAATATGCTTAATTTTCATATCTTTAGAAGTTCAATTCATTGAAAATCATTACCCTCACTAGTGCAGAAAAGTCCATATACGTCGGATATACAGAGGTATAGACGTCGGATTTCGACGGTCCAAGTACCCGACGTCTATTTTCCCGTCGTCTATTCCTTATTGTATAGACGTCGGCTATATACGACCGACGTCTATACAGTGTATAAACGTCGGCTATATACGACCGACGTCTATTATATGTTAATTAACAAAAAAATACATTGGAACGTATATCGGACATTCTGCACTCACATTAATCAAGCCCAAGCTGCCCCAAGTGCCAATCTTTTGACAAATAACCACGAATATCAAGCTCATCATAACCAGGTGCTCCAAGTCGTTCGCGTTCAGCAGTAAAGGAGTGGTGGAGCACATCAACCACACTAACAAAAATAAATTCTCCGATGTGGGACTAAAGTATTACACCCCATAGACGTCGGATATTTATATTGACCGACGTCTATTCATACAGCATGACCTATAGACGTCGGTCATGCTATACATCCGACGTCTATACATTGAAATAACAATAATTAATAAAAAATACGCCCTATAGACGTTGGCTACCATATACAACCGACGTCTATACATGGGTTAATAGTAAAAAAACGTTGCAACCATTTTAAGCCAATCTTTTGACCATTAAATATATATATGTATCTCACTTGCATTTTGTAATGTGGTACCAAACTACCATTTAGAAGTAAAGGAGTAGTTGAGTACTTCAACTCCACCAATAAAAAACTTTCTCCAATGTGGGACTAAACATGTCACCATACACACACATGTGTACAACACACATGTGATAGTTATAATGATGTAACTATTATTACACAAAATAATCCCCATAAATTATTACACAAAATAAATCCCAAAAAATTACGTTATTTCTTATACAAAATAAATCCCAAAAAAATGTGTTAATTCTTACACGAAATAAATCCCAAAAAAATGTGTTATTTCTGATACAAAATAATCCACATAAATTCTTATACGAAATAAATCCAAAAAAATAAACAAAAAATATTTTCTTCTTTTAGGAGGTATAGACGTCAGTTATACTAAACAACCGACGTTTATACAAACCTATAGACGTCGGATGTCAAAACATCCGACGTCTATACCAATAGACGTCAGATGTTTTTATATCCGACGTCTATTTGGTGACGTCTATTGAGCATTCTGCACTAGTGCCTATTCATTGCAAATCATTTATCACATCCATTGATTTTAAATGTCATTTTTTTTAAATGGATGTTAGAATAAGGCTTAAGTAAAAACTTAATTGAACTTAAAATTTCATCATACTCATTGTTTCCATTTAGCCTTATTGATAGGGGGAGCTAAAATGATATACCTTTTATTAGAGTAATGAAGTGCAAAATTTAGGGGGAGCAACGTCATTACAAGACATCCAAATTCTATGCTTAATATCTTAATTAATTGTTGTTTTTGATGGATGTCAAAGGGGGAGAGATAATTAAGGGGGTAACTTGAAAAACTTGATAAAAATGGAACAAAAACTATGCACATCCATAGGGGGAGCATCTATATGCATAGTTTACATATACAACTTTCAAGTACTAAGATATCGGTTGCCATCATCAAAAAGGGGAAGATTGTTGGCTTTTTGGCCTTAATCTTATGTTTTGATGATTTAATCAGCCTAATCTTAATTAGAGTAGCACACACTATGCATTGCATATATATTGTATTGTGCTAACCTCTACAGGTGATCAAGACTCAAGAAAGATGGAAATGAAGTCAAGACATGTAATTAAAGCTATATCGAAGACATGGAATCTTGATTTCTTTTGAGTCTTAGGAACAAAGTGTAATTGAGCATACTTGAGCTAAAATGAACTTAATCACACAATAGGTTCCCTATAGAAGTCACACACGAAATTTCACATTATTTGGACTTCAATAGATCACCCAAACTTAGATCGGAAAACACTAAATCTGAACCCTAACTGTCTGCCCACATTCGGTCGACCGCAACATGCCGTTCGGTCGACCGGATGATCAAGTTATCCAGTTTGTGTTTCCCTGTCTAGTTTCGGTCGACCGCACCATATCTTTCGGTCGACCGCTTGAACTTACTGTTCCGACCGTTATTCGCGAGTTTGACGGTTGTAAGGCGTTGTCTCCCGGCCCAGAACGGGGAGCGGATAGTGAAATCGTAGGCGGAGCTCGGTGATCCGAGCGGAGCTTGCAAGAGAGAACTAGGACCCGGGTGGGGTGCCGAACCTCTATAAAAACGCCGAGTCGATTTGTGGTTTGCATTATTTTCCTTTACTTGCTTGTTTGTTTAATTTCCGCTGCATTTACTCGTTTGTCTAAACAAGTAGGTAATTAGGTGATTAGATTAGCATTAATTGTGGACCCATAAACCCACACGATCCTACATACCTGTACCGTCAGCTTGGGATAGCTAGCCGTGCGGATTGTTCTGGGATTGCAGGTTGTCTTATGCTGCTGCAAGCGTGGATATACGAGTACTTTCCCGCATTCCGCCTGCATCGTGAGCGGAAGATTATCGAGGAGGGTCATCCACGTTCGGGTATGTGGGCTGTCCGGAGCGAGGACAAGAGTGATGGACGATTGCGTTCAATCCGCGCACGGCTAGATCAGATGACTGCATCAGAGGTATAAAATTTTACACCATTTACATTTATTTATTTAATTTGAAGATGTATTATTATTAATGTGTTAAAGTTTAGGTGGAGTGGTTACCCTATGGTCCTGACCCAGCAGCGGAGGTCCCGAGGACTTTATTGATGGGCCTTATTCGTTATCGGGATATCATAGAGCCTTATATGCCCGATTGTGTCTTGCGTCAGTTAGGATATGTTCAGGTGATCCCGGTTGACATCCCGACACCAGAGTCAGGAAAAACCTCTCTCACCGGTCGCATAAGGCCTAACTCCCGGTCTGTTATTATTGCAGTCGGGCTGACAGTCCCCAATAACAGATCTCGCAAATTCTCCATCACCCACAGCTAACTGGAGTAAGATTCATCCATCAAAATCGCATATCCGATAAGGAAATTCATGTTTGTTGGTGTGACCCCAATCATTTCGAACAAAGACATCTTATACTTGTTAGTCTTGTAAGTCGAATCCATGCAGATAACGAAAGGATATGTCCGCAACAACAGGACTGACGTCGGATGTGCCAAAAAAGCGTGAGTGACGACATTAGTTTCTGGATCCGCCATAATCCAATGTAAGTACTCACACTGCACTGCTTGATAGAGAAACTGCTGGACGGGATTCCAGTCTTGAGATTTTGTCGTTCTCATGTAATCTCTGAAATTATAAATATGCCTTTGATTTGGATTGTCCTCCGGGAATTTTTCTTTTACTGCCTTCAAGATGTTCCGCGGTTTTGCTTCCGCCTCTGTCATATCACGAACAATCTTCTTCGCCCCAGCACTTAGACCACTAATTTGACGATGACCCTCTGGATAAACTGTCAGTCTGTGGTTGTGATGTCCGTTACCACTATTAAAAACCACTTTTATTAAGAAACGGCAACCACAATCCTTTCTTTTGCATGTCTTCAGGAATACTAAAATTGGCTGGACGTACAGGAATACTAAAGGTCTGATTACTCAGTAATTTTATCATTTGACAATGTTATATTAGGACTAACATTTCAAATATATGACAAATTATGGCATATGTCACGATACAATTTGTCGAACCTACAGAAACATAGTAACTCCGACTCACCAATAATTTCTCTACATAAACACAGTGTGAATCTCGTATGTATCACTTATTTGCGAAGCATAGTAGAGAACCAAATTTGCAGGGCTGATGGAGACATGCAGATGGTTTTTTAGAAGTACATTCAGTATTACAGTTGGATATCTTAATCACTGTTCATGCATTGCAGGTAATCAAAGGATGGGATCAGGGCATTCTTGGTGGTGATGGCATTCCTCCTATGCTTGTTGGTATGCAAATGGAGCTAATTTCTTCTTGTTTTGGATGTTATATAAAATTATTTCTTCTGGCCAAGAAACTACGATACTTTGTGGGATTAACATGATTTTTTGTTGTTTCAGGTGGGAAACGCACCTTAAAACTTCCTCCGGAATTTGGATATGGTGCTCGAGGGGCGGGTTGTAAAGGAGGTGAGATATATCAACATAAGGCCTTCCTTCACCACCAAAATCTGTTAAACTATATGGTCATTGCATCATAACACCTAGAATTCTATAACATATGTAATTATGGTACGCAAGGTGGGACGTCAATGTCTTCCTTTTGGTTTGTAAAGGAGGTGGAATACAGGAATACTAAAGGTCTGATTACCCAGTAATTTGTCAAATATCCAATCGCAGTAGTCTTATTCATATGTTTGGGGTTTAAAAATGGGGTGGGTATAAGAGTAGATAAAATCGAAAATAACAAATGAGGTTGGGTATAACAAGTAGTGCTCGACATTATTTTGTTCAAATATGATTTTTAGTTGTTTAAGGTATTTGATGATAAGTTTTATGTTACAAAAAGGTAGCAAACTGCTTTTATTTACGTCCTAGTTGAGGGCACCAATAAGAAATTTATCTTTCAACTTGTAATGTGATATAAACTAATAAATTATACTTTTCTGAGAGAGAGAACACTGTTTAATCATACTTTCAAGTTGAACCTTGGTTAGATTTTGACATCCCTCCTAAACTCACTGTGATATCCAAATGGTGAACTGAAGCTTTTGGAGGGTATTTATCCTCTGCATTGTATTGATTGCATTCAACGAGGGATGTTTCGAATTTCAATCCGGAAATTCTTATGCTATTTCATGTTTTACATAGAGTTGTAGAACTTCATGCAAGACAAATAAACGCTATCAATATAATAGTTACATTTACTTAAAACAATAAAATAAAATTTCTGGTCTCTTGTAGACCTTGGAATTGCGAATTCCATTACATCAAAGATCTTCAAAATTCCCATGGAATCCCACTGCAGCCTTACAGAATTTACAAGTTTGTTGCACTTTTTTCTTGTAATTTTTTTCCCAACTAAAAATAATAATTTCTTCAAAACAGCCATCATTGAGTAAGCCAAATAATAGGCAAAAGGGCAAACAACTACAACAAACACCAGAATATCACAATCATTCGCATCTACACATCCAGTTTAAAATAAAACAACAAATTGTAGCAGCTGAAAATACACATGACAAGCACCTGAAATCAACAGAAATTGAACTTTTTATATCTGAGACTATAGCTACAATGTCTGCAATAAAGTTAGGTTTGACTGCAAATGATCCGAAATGAGGATTTGTAGCAAACAATTCATGATAAATAAATGAGACAAAATTTGCCATTAATTGGTAGTTTCTGCTACAGGTATAGTAAATTCACAAGGATGCTGTGTTAGTCACAGACAACATCAGAGTAGAAACCTATCGTTCTGCGTTGGCAGTCCTTGACACCGAGTAGTTCGATATCAAAAACCTCGAACTGTTTCGAACTGAAAAATGTGGAAGGGCCGACCTGCACAATTTTCCAAATGATCAGCATCGAGTAAAAACTACAAATTAAAGCTGATGCTCTCACCCAGAAATGGTAATGCAACTGCTGTTCGATTTTATTTTTAATGCATTCATAATTGGAATAAGATGAACAACAGTAGACAACCTTACTTGTGTAATTTGACAACAAAAAAAGCAATCAAGTGAGAACAATTGATCCCTAGGCGCAACATTCACAAAATTTATGTGTCTAATATGTGTCAAGAAATCTGATGTATTTTATTGTGATCATGAAGGTCAGCAATATATATTTTTAATCCTCAAATAGGTTTTGTTGGCTGTTATAAATTAGAAGAAGAAAAAACTAAAAGCTTCAACCAATTTATCGTCACTTAAATATACTTAAGGTGTCATTACTTAAGAGTATCTCTGTACACCAAATTGGGTTGAAGCATCACATTGCTATGTTTTTGCATCAACTGACAATACAGTTCAGTAGCACCCTTCAAATTTCCATCAATACTGACATTCCAAAGCCTCTCTTTCAACTTCAAAAAACATCCCTTTGCCTCAAAGGCATATGAACTTCGTTCTTCTGATCCAGCTGCCGGTGCACCCAGTGTTTGTTTGGTCAGGACAGAAGGACAAAGACAAATAAGTCAATGGTAGATTTGATCATGTGAGGTCAAGATTACCCGTTAATTAACTCCAGTTATAGAACATACGGCAACACTACCTTGTCTTGTGCACCTTTTGCGATATTTCTTCCACCAAAATAACAATAAATTAAAATTTGGCATTCAATGGTACTATGTTATAACATGCAAGTATTCAAATTCTTGAAATTTGTGTTGCATTTCATAGTAATAATATCACAGTCAATTTCTCAGAAGAAAAAAAGTGGTTGATTTTTCCACAAGCATTTCAAGTATTTAATTTTTTTTTGTTCGAAGGAATGATTCGTCGGAATAACGAGTCATTTGTCCCTTTAATATGGACATACTAAGCATTATGTTGCATTTCATAGTAATGAATCATGGTATATTTCAAAATGTTAAGATTTAAAATATATGAAACATAATTATGGCAGAAAGTAAGTGTAAACTCACTGGAGGCCCAAGTTCTGGTGGAATTATTATTCTTCGCTTCGCCCCGGGTCTCATGGTTTTTATCCCCTCTTCGAACCCTGAAGTTTTTGTGTATTAGATTTACACTTTGGAGTGTCCAAAAGAATATAATTCTGACCTGGGACCAGAGCGTTGTTTCCTAAACGAATTTTCGCAGGAGAACCTTGAAGATAAGTGCTGTCAATCCGACGACCTGACTCATTATAGCCAATGTAGTGGAAGGTAACCTGTGAAAAACCAAAATAAATAAAAACGATTAAGACAGAAAAAAACTGCAACTATTCAAACACAAACCAGAAATTTATGTAAAGTCCTACTATATTGTTATCAGCCCTAGAATATCAGTGACAAACTTTTTAACAGGAAAATGTAAAAAAAAAAACCTGCTGCCCATCTTTTGGGTAATCACCTTGACCATCTTTGATATCCAGATAAATAAGTCCAGAATCACACTTAATGTAATTTTCAGGTATCACAACGTTAACCTGAAATCCTGTAATAATATTGATTATTTGTGTTCTCAAACCAACAAAAGATAGAATGCAACACGGCAATATAGCGAAATCCATAATAAAATAAAACAAATAATAAAGTGAAATTCAAAACATATTCATGGCGGAGCGGCAAAACTAGATTTATTAGAGAACATAACAATTGAAGCATATCTCAGTGTCTAAACCAAAAAATTATCAGCTTTGAGCATACTTGTATTCATGCATGGATCCCAGCCATGACAACTTAATCCGCTTAAAACATTTTATCATGTTGAGCAGTGGTGCTACGGATTCAGGTCAAGGAGATCCGAATTTGTAAGGACGACACCAAAATGGGTTGGCTGGTTTTCTTTGGGGTTTGATTTCAAAAGTGATTCGGTGTATTGCTTATAAGCGGGTAAATAGATACTCTTGTGCTAGACTAGCTTAGCGAAATTTCATCCACCTATCTTGCTATTGATATTTGGAAAAATCCAGTGGTCGGAATCTCAGGGAATAGAAAAATTCAGGTAAGTCAAATTCCAAAAGTTTCATACTAACTAGACGAAATTCCGAAATCCACAGGGGTTATGGGGATATCATTCCTTGAAGGTTTCCTTTTTCAAGCACACATACCAAAATAATAATGTAGAAAAAATATCATTTAAGCAGAAACAGGTGAAATTTCAATATTGCAATGGAAACAAAAGGCAGAGCCCAAAGAACCTATCTTTTACTGTATTATAGCCACATTTTTCATCAGCTCATCAAATTTTAAGTCATGCTTGGGCTTGATTCATCAAAATTCACGTCAAGCTTGAGTTTCAGCAAGGCTTTTGTCATGTTTGTCACAAGCTAACTTAACCCTTTCCAGCCAGAATGAGCACCAATGATTATATGCATTACAGATAAAATAAAATGAAGTGATGCTAAAACATAATTTTAAATAAAGCTTCTAATTCTGTGTTGAAAGTACCATTAAAACTACCAAACAACATATGAAGCAAACCCCTAGCAGATCAGACAACAAAAATAACTCAACGTAACAACTAGCTAGCTGAAGAGGCTAACTAAGGCTTTGGCTTAAACATACCCAGCGAAACCCAAAGAAGGTTGCATCCGCACTCTAGAAAGTCAAAACATACCTTCTCTAACAAAGTTAGGGAAGCTTTCAGGTGCATTATTCGCTTCTTGGATCTTCTTGTTCTGCTCAAGTAAGCGCCTCTCATCGTATTGGCTTCTACCTTTTGCTTTTCCAAAGGCAGGACCACTAACCATGGACCCGACCCCGAAGGAAAAAAGTGATACCGTTACAAGAATTCTTCGACTTCCAAACTCCAACGAACTGAACTCTTCTTTTCCTTCACACTTTCCTTCATAATTCCACCGACACCTGACCCTACTGAAGGAAATTATAAAAACTATCAATTGAGGTCTTACTACACCAAAAAAGGTGTAGCTCCAAAATCATATAATAGACTGAAAATATGGTAGCACTGCAATATGTTTACAGTAGTGTATCATACTCACAACTTATGTGCCATGTTATGAAAATCAAAAGCACGTTCAAACATATCAAGTATAGCTTCGCTGGTAAATTGAAGCTAGCGATAGGGCGCCAAATTGCGTCATTTTACCAGCGAAGCACTTTGGAGAGCTTCTATTTGTGAGTGAGGAGTGCTAAGTTTTCTTTTGTATATTTTTCACAAGTAAACAAATCCTCCATAAAATAGTGGTTTCTCACTCGCGAGTGACCGAGTGGATTGAGCAAAAAGGGTTTTTTTTCCCATAGTGTCATTGTTTCCTACACCCTTTTGGGGATAAGGTTGAATTTCCCCAACGAAACATGTGATTTTAAAATGAGTAGAAGCATAGAAAAGCAGAGATGTTGTACACTAAACCAAATTGCTCACCAGTGAATTCTTGTGTTGGGCGCAACTAAACTTGTTGGTGTTGGTATACAAGTTGGAACTGTGACTGAAGCAGGACAAAAGAAGTAGAAGATTTAAGTGGAAGTGCCCAGTAAAGAGATTAGAGAAGAGTCAGGAAGAAGAACTCACTCACATTTGCAAGGTTGCAGGAACATAGCAGAAGACATGTCTCTTGTTTGGAGGAAAATAACAGGAGCAGAACATTTGCCAATTCTCTAACAGGGAGGGATATGGATGTGGTGGTGGTGGTGTGCCATCCTAAGTATATCCGACATCCACAGTTCTTTTCTTCTTCTTTTTTGGCCACCCAGACCCCCTTCTTTTGTCAAATTAGAAGAAATTGGAAAGAACTATTTCTTAGGGGAAATCAGACAAATGTCCGCCGAGAAGTAAAAGACGCGGACGATCATTTGGGTCGTTATACACGGACGCGGGCGTCCGTGACGCACCCTACGTGGCACCCAAAAAGTTGTCGAGTCAGCGTCTAGTCGGATTGTCATGTCATCCTTTCGAAACGCGTCTTAAATTGTGTTTTAAATTTTTTTTGACGGTTTTCGAAAAACGACGGTTGCTTTCCTGATAAGACAGCGGCAGACACCCCACGAACGACGGTTCTGATACCGAGGTAGATACCAAATATCCAGACCGAAAAAGGGAGAGTCCCGCTTTCTTTCTCGTTGGATTACCTGTGAACGGAGGAAGCGTATCTGTGAACCTATTCCGGCTTTCTTTCTTCCCCTCTAAACCATAATGGATTCTTCGACTCCTGCCGTCGATAGCGAACCTGTCCCAGAACCGGTGGGTCTATATTTTTTTTCTTCCCTTGGTCGTTCTTTTTTTGATGAACTTTCGTTTTTTCAATTTTTTGTTTTAGAGAACCACCTACTACTTCCGGGAATCCCGGTGCTCCTGGACGGTCATCCGAAAGCAGTTTGACAGGATGAAGAAGGTTGAGAAGGAGGTTTTCCGGAGCACCCCTTTCGGTCACTTCCTAGACCTTCCTAACATTACTACGGACAACGAAATAGTCGGTTTGTTCGTCGAACACTACGATGCGGAGGAGGTGGGGCTGAGAATAGGATCAGGGGTAGTTCCCCTTACACCGGAAGACGTTGCCCTAATTTTGGGGTTACGTATGCATGGGAAGACCGTGGTGATGGAACCATTGGGTGTACAGAGGCGAGAAGGGGTGAACCTTGACAACACACAACTTTTAGGTCATCTGCTGGCAAGCAGTGCCATGGTCGACACAGAGGAGTACGTTCGTCTCCTGATTTCTTTCATCTTCAACCATTTTTTGTTCTATGATGGAACACTTCGACCGAGGCAATGGTTCATGCACCATTTGAGGAACATCAGACGCATAAACAGATACGCATGGGCAAGTGCAGTTCACGAAGCCCTGGTTGGGGGCCTGGAGAAAGCCAGCTTAGAACTGCAGGAGAGAAGAAAGGCAGGGAACTTCATTATGAGGCAGGGGAACGTCGACGGTTGTGTGGCAATACTACAAGTAAGTTTTATTTGGTTTTTTTTGTCTGTTCGGATTAAGTGTTGTGTCTATTCGGATTAAGTGTTGTGTCTGTTCGGATTAAGTTGTGTGTCTGTTCGGATTAAGTTGTCTGTCTATTCGGAATAACTTGTCTGTCTGTTCGGATTAAGTGGTGTGTCTGTTCGGAATATGTTGTGTGTCTGTTCGGAATAAGTTGTGTGTCTGTTCGGTTTAAGTTGTGTGTCTGTTCGGAATATGTTGTGTGTCTGTTCGGATTAAGTTAGGTGTTTGTTCGGATTAAGTTGTGTGTCTGTTCGGAATAAGTTGTGGGTCTGTTCGGAATAAGTTGTGTGTCTGTTCGGAATAAGTTGTCTGTTTGTTCGGATTAAGTGTTGTGTCTGTTCAGATTAAGTGGTGTGTCTGTTCGGAATATGTTGTGGGTCTGTTCGGAATAAGTGGTGTGTCTGTTCGGATTAAGTGTTGTGTTTGTTCGGATTAAGTTGTGTCTGTTCGGATTAAGTTAGGTGTCTGTTCGGAATAAGTGGTGTGTCTGTTCGGATTAAGTGTTGTGTCTGTTCGGATTAAGTTGTGTCTGTTCGGATTAAGTTAGGTGTCTGTTCGGATTAAGTTGTGTGTCTGTTCGGAATAAGTTGTGGGTCTGTTCGGAATAAGTTGAGTGTCTGTTCGGAATAAGTTGTCTGTTTGTTCGGATTAAGTTTTGTGTCTGTGTGTTCGGATTAAGTGTTTGTTCGGATTAAGTGTTGTGCCAGAACTTATTCCGAACAGACACTCAACGTATTCCGAACAGACACACAACTTAAACCGAACATACACACATCATATTCCGAACAGACCCACAACATATTCCGAACTAACCCACAACATATTACGAACAGACAAACAACATATTCCGAACATACACAACATATTCCAAACAGACACACATCATATTCCGAACAGACCCACAACATATTCCGAACAAGGACACAGTTTTATATGAACTGAACGTGTATAACAACCATTTACAGATCCAAACAGATCAACAATTAGAAGTTTCTTGGTTTTACAAGAACTGAAAATAACAAGAAATATTAAATTAAGGAGGAAGTTCCTCGTAATACAAATTCATGTCCCAATCAGAGAAATCAGGATCCCCGGGTTTTGGTGCGACTTCGTGAAGCGACGATTTAACCTTCATCTTGAACTTTCTCTTCTCTTGTTGGGCGTGCTTTTTATGGCTTTTTTTAATTATCTTCTCAGCTAAAGACACTCGACGTCTAGTCGGCGGTCTTCCTACACGTCTGACATTATCTGGATTAAGAACCGATGTACCCGCACACTCAGGTTCATCAAGTCGAACCAAGAACTGGGTAGTGTGCATACGTGCCTTAAGCATTTCAATACACTTCACGACCTCAATATACCTTTCGTGGGAAATGAAGGCTTCCTGTGCTATCCAAACGGCACGACCCATGATGTCGTCGTGACGACGAAGCGCATCCTTCTCCATTACGCCATCGTCCGGGTACATCTTATCTCGATAGCTCCTTCGAATATCCTTCCGCCATCGATTAACGATGTAAGAGTCTGGGAGCAATGTATTAGGATTTAAGCGTCCAAGTACCACAAAAACGTGGCAGCATAGAAGGCCAACGTGCTGAAACATTCTACAATCACATGTGAAGTTCATGGATATGTTTTGTACTAGGAAACGTTTCGACAGTAGCTGCTCACCAGCCAAAACACGTTCAGATACCTTGTACTGAAATGTGTCATTCGTATTGTACTCCTTCGTTATATCGCAGTATATCATCTTCCCAATTTCTAACTGCACTTTCTTGAAGACCCCTACCGTATACAACTCGCTCATCTGTCTCTCGAATGGATAAATTGAAACCAACTGGGGTCTCTTATGAAGACAATCAAAATCTGAT
Source organism: Triglochin maritima (assembly GCA_963682175.1). Lineage (NCBI taxonomy): Eukaryota > Viridiplantae > Streptophyta > Magnoliopsida > Alismatales > Juncaginaceae > Triglochin > Triglochin maritima. Next base: position 34,675,287 of record OY821772.1, read on the forward strand.
TGAGCTTCCTTCTCGTACTTATGGCGGAGCGCAAGTTCGTATTGTTGAACAAACTGCTTAAGGGTGGTCTTCGAAGTAAGATACTTGTCGAAAAAGGCGTTCATACTCTCGCTTCTCTGAGTAGATGTCATTCCCGTGAAAAAACTATCACCAACAAATGCAGGTATCCACGACTCTCGGATTGCATAAATCGATTTGAACCAGCTATGGTTATGCAGGTCAAAATCAAGAAGGAAACCCTACCAATTACGATCAAATTCTGCTGGGGTTTTGGAATCATATACAATCAATTTCAGATCAAATAACATGTGCTTCTGATACTGCGTCGGCAACTTCAAGGGAGCTTTGTTCATTATGTGCCATATACAGAATTTGTGTCTTGAATCTGGGAAGACATTCCTTACAGCAGCTGTAATGGCACCACATTGATCTGTTATTATGGCTGGGGGGTATATCTGCATAAGGGGGGCAATTTAAAAGGAGTGAGTCATATATTGAAAGGTACAAAATCCTACTTTGAAAACTTTAACCGAACAGACCCACAACTTAATCCGAACAGTCAACCCACTTAAACAAACAGTCAAACCACTTAAACCGAACTGTTCCACAACTTAAACTGAACCGTTCCACCACTTAAACCGAACAGTCAAACCACTTAAACCGAACAGACCCACAACTTAATCCGAACAGACCCACATCTTAATCCGAACAGACAGACAACTTAATCCGAACAGACCCACAACTTAAACCGAACAGTCAACCCACTTAAACCGAACAGTCAAACCACTTAAACCGAACCGTTCCACAACTTGAACTGAACCGTTCCACCACTTAAACCGAACAGTCAAACCACTTAAACCGAACAGACCCACAACTTAATCCGAACAGACCCACATCTTAATCCGAACAGACAGACAACTTAATCCGAACAGACAGACAACTTAATCCGAACAGACAGTCAACTTATTCCGAACAGACAGACAACTTAATCCGAACAGACCCACAACTTAAACCGAACAGTCACACCACTTAAACCGAACAGTCAACCTACTTAAACCGAACAGTTCCACCACTTAAACCGAACAGTTCCCCACTTAAACCCAACAGTTCCACCACTTAAACCCAACACATAAATAGCTTAAACTGAACAGTCACACATTACCGTTCATGCACGACAACCATGTTTGGAACAACCATATGTAATTTTCAGTGGTCTCAGAAGACAGCAAAGCGCAACCGAGCAAAACTGACTCGAAATGGTGATTAACTCCTACAAATGGGGCAAAAGGCATGTCGTATTTGTTTGTAATGTAGGTGGTGTCGAAACATATTGTGTCTCCAAAGTATGAATATGCAGCTCTAGAACGACAGTCAGCCCAAAACACGTTCCGTAGTCTTCCTTCGTCATCCATGTCCATTACATAGAAAAACATGGAATCAATCTTCTGCATCCTAATGAAATAGTTCTGAAGAGCTTGTGCATCACCAGGTCCCATCTTTAAATTTCTGACTTCGTTTACAACATTCCTGCACACAGAAACCACTAAAACCAGACGTAAAATGTTGAACTTCAATTATGTTAGGCAGAAAGAACACAAACATTAAATCCCTTTCGTTGAAAGTCAATTTGTCATGACCTTCAGCCTCGACCACAAAAAGATTGCATGGTCTTAGCAGCCGATATCCCAGCACTATCATTGCACGATATGCGTGCTTTGGCGGCCTCAGGGACGGTTCGTTTTTGTCTGAGAAAACGCATTTGCTCCTCTTCAAGCATGGCGTGGTTATGTTTAAGATCCACAAAGTTAATGTGGTAACCCCTTTCTGGGTTTCCGGAGTATCCGAGCAGTGCATTTGACTCTACTGGATAACCTAGGCTTCAATTTTCCTTGCCCTTGGTTTGGTGGTGTCGTTCCTCCTTGGAGCAAGTAAGTGTGGCCCGTATAACAACACCACGATCGTAATGAGATTGCCTTGTCTTAACACCAAAACCACAAGAATCGGCATAAGCCACGTAAAATGTTTTGGCTTCTTCTAAAGAAGGAAAAAAACATCTCCTCATTAGGAACGTTTGTCGGCTGCTCCACTTGGGGGGGCACATGAACGATTTCCATTGGAGTACAGAGGAATGACCACAGAAGAGAAGGGAAGAAAAAGGAAGACGCATCTTGAGATGAATAACAAGTCTTCTGCTGTGTAGGAGTGCCAAAATGATGAAGGAAGTGAGTGATTTGAGACGCATTAATGAGGGATGGAGGGAGGGATTGAGAGATGTAGACATTTGTACGGATAACCAAAGTATTGAGGAATAAAGTAAAAAAAGAAACTTTTTTCTGTGCTAACATGGAAAGTGTCACGTAGGACGCGTCCGTGACGCCAACGTCTGTTTATCATTTTCCTTACTCAAATGTGCAAACTATCACACATAACCACTTGAAGGTGTCTACCGTCCAGCGGTCCAGGGAAAGAATTTTTCGGGCTCTCTGAAAGTGTCCTCACCACTAGCGGAAACTACGAATTTTTTAGTGACATCACTGGAGATAGTCAGTCGAATAACAATGACAAGGTTAAAATGGGGATTTTTCAATACCACACAAGCACCTTACAATGGAAGGATAATGCGCAAATGTTGGACTTGGATTAGTTACGGTCGTTAACTTGTATATTGGTGTTTGGTTAGAATAAATGTTACATAAAAACAATGTATTAATATAGATTAAGTGAGCACTGAGGGTGGTAGCCCAACTATCATACAACTTTGTTCTCGTCACAAGAAAAAGATAGTTCGCGATCCGTATTTGGGTGATGCATAATCATGACATGTATTCCACAATGCAGTATCCACCAAGAAGCAAACAAGCATGTACCAATGCAATATGAACCCGGATAGTAGGCCTGCAGTTGGGTGTTATAGTTGGGATAAGAGCTGATTACACCAAAATTTGATTTTATACATTTAGGTCACAGGAAAATCTATCTGACGGTTCTCACGTTCTACTTAAGTATGCGGAGTAATCTTATAGCACATATAATAATTCACGAGAATTATAGGTTTGCAACGCCTATACATCCCAAAGTCCCAATTAGGATGCTCAACATGACCTCCATGCTACAAAACAAGTGATCTGAATGATCATGTAATCCATGTCAGGCTAAATGATTATCCCTGTTCTTGGTCGTTGGGTGGTTGACCACGTCCCCCTCTTCCTCGGGCAGTTCGTCCACCTACATCTCTCTGTTACAGAGGCAATGGAGTTAGCAAATCCCATGCATCGGATTATTTTGATACAAAAACCACATATTGGAACAGATTTACCCTTATTAAAACCCTTCGACCTCTAGCTCGTGCTCGCATTCCCTCTTGTCTTAGCAATGCGTTTTGCCTAGCTCTCTCTGCTAGCACAATTCTTGTGCTCGTGATTGTTGGCTGTGATTCTTCTGTCTCTGTTGACGTAGAATGCATGGCTGATTCTGTTGCAGCTGCCTCCACAGGGGTGTCTGATGACTGGGCATGTGCGGTAGATGATGTCGTTTGACCTTCTCCCCGGTCTGAAGGAGGCTGGTTGATATCAATTGATTTGTCAGGAACTTCTACCACTTCTTCTGAAACATTAGCTTTTTCCTCATTTAGTTCTGTCGCAGCAACCTCAACACCATCATCAGCCTCAGAAGCTTCAGTTACAGCTGGATCTCCAGATGTGAATTCTTGCACAGATAACTCACCATCTTCTGGCTGTATCTCCTGCTCACCTGATTCCAGCTCCCCTTCCTCCCTCTCATCTTCAGAAAGGGTTGTAGATTGGTGCATTTCTTGGACTTCATCACTTTGTTGTATTTCATCAGGTACCTCTGTTGCTTTCTCCAACTCAGAAGTGGTCTCACCCTCAACTTTCGCATCATCATCTTCATTTGACCCAACCACAGGATCATGTGTCCGCTCGGGTATCTCCACAGCTGAATCATCAGGTTTTTCATCCTTAGAAACATCAGCAACGTCCTTATCTGAGAGATGGAGTTGTGATGTCATGTCCTCATGTACTTCCTCTGTTGAGGATGGAACCATGGAACTGTCATCTGCAGCCTGTTCCTCCGCACCCTCCTTCAGAGTGTCCAAGCCTTTCGATTTCTTAGAAATCTGAGTATCAATATTAGGTTCCTGCTTAACAGCAGAATCCTCTTTTGGCTCCGAAGTAGGTGGAGGGGCATGGCGCTTGCGAGAAGATTGTGCTCCATACAAATTAGAAGTACCAAGAGCCTCTTCATGGGACTCCCCAGGTTTTCCCTCCACAACAGTGGAACCTTCTATATCTGACATCTCGGTATCAGGTGTTGGTTCTTCTGCCTGTTCAAGTCGTGGACGTACAATTCTTCTCACTGTTTTCCGAGCATCAGAGATTGTTTTTGGAATGTCCCTTTCCTTTTGTTCAATGGATTTATCTTGTTCACCTTCAACTCCAGTTTGTTTTGAGAATTTTTTACCTGCAAGAGAAAGTGATTTAAAATATTATCATGAGGTAATCAACATTTATTAACTATTTCATAATAAAAAGAATTTATATCTTATTCCAAATGAGTATCATATAATAAGATTTCTCAACCAAATGTTACAGTACCGGATCCCAACACAGCTGGATCACTTCGAGATTTTCTCTAAAACCTCCCCTTACCACTTTAAAAAAAACTATGTATAACTTATGACCACTTGGCATATAAAACAAAAAAGAACCTGAGAAATCACCAGTTGCTTCACTAGACCCAGGATCAGTAACAAGGCCAGAGTCCAAATCAGTACTGCCTACAGCGCTGCTCATGGATTGACTGAATTTGCCCACAGACGCAATGAAGGATCCGGCATGCTCCATCAACGTCGTTGAAGAGGGGAGTTCACTACCTATCGTCCCTTTGCTCTAACAATGGTATATAGCACTAACGATTAGTGATCATACAACTAAGAACATCAAATGTGGTCATAGAATAATAGTCTGTGCACGACAGACGGGAATGCATGTTTAAAAACTCAAAGGATATGTCTACCATGGATGAAGCATAACATGGATTTCAAATTCAAAACATGGTTCATGTTACCATGTCTAATATGGAAGATGCTGAACTTGAACAAGTAGCAAAGGATTAGTTGCGCTGGTTACAACATCCCCACTCAATCACACTGATCATCAAACTATCTTACAAGAGTTCATGTCTTACTACCTTCAAAAGGTTAACATATATTTCTTCTAAGCCCTCAGTATACCGATACAAGAAAGACAGCTCATATGAAATTATGGAAGTTCATTGTTAGAAGTAATAAATGAATACATACCTCCAATATATTGCTTACGCCATGCTTGTGTATGCTTATTTCTACTTCCAGTTTCTTCGCCTCCTGGGAAATTTAAAAATTGTACATTTAGGCTACTTTAGAAGGTGAAATAAGAGTAAAGAGATGCAATACAATCACGAAACTCAAGCGACGTTAAAGAGTTGGAGTTGACAAATCAGAAATGTTTGCAATCATCATCGTAAACTTATTCAAGCCAATTAAGGAAAATCTTAGCTTCAAAAATAAATGACCTCATGCCATGGCAATGGGATACTCAAATGTAATGCAGGCACGATGGCAACAACAACAAAAAAAAAACTTTAATCCCAAACTAATTGGGGTAGGCTAAAAAAGAAACTCATAAGAATCATGGTTCCGGAACATGAATCGCGTTCTTCCATGCACTCCTATCCAATACTAAATCCTTGGAGATGTTCCACTCCTTTAAATGCACAGGCACAATGACAATGTCCTTTTTTTAATCAGTGGCACAATGACAAATGTCTTACTACCTCAGGTGGTTTAAAATGAACATGTTCAAATATGGAAGATGAACCAGAAGACATGTGAACCTAAACTCAAGCAGTGTCTGGGGTACTATTCGCAAGTCATTAGAGCATAATAAGATTCACTGTCCTCATACGCGAGCGTTAGTGAAGCTGGAGTGAAGCTTATCCAGGGTAGGGGACGGGTAGAAAAGAATCAGGCGGGCGGGTCCGGCTCATATCCATCAACTGCATGCATTACTAGAAAGAAGCACTCTCATTATCCGCAGAAAGAAAAGAATTAAGCTAGCGCCAAGCAGAGGGGGAGGTAGAGGCTAAAATAAGGGAGTCATCGATAATCTGTCGGGCGATCAGACAGTAGTCGTGTAGGCAGTCCAGTCAGTCCTTCCGAGCACCGGGTTTGAATTTCATATTTCCGTATGTGAAAAGACGTATAAATATCATTATATACCAGACGTTCACTGATAAGTACCGCGTCTTCAAAATTGTAACCTTCCCACGACATATAAGCTACTAATACGTTTTTTTCCCAAAGCGAGTTCTCCACCAACAGTAGCCGCGCCGTCTGCTAAAATTTGCCCTTCTAAGCCGTCTTTGGCGATGAATCAACAATTCGAAGTGCCTCGGACCAATCAATCGAATATTGATTAATACGTAATCGATCGAACACTACTTGAAAACGGTTCTTCTGTTCAGAAACGAAATGTTCCAAATGTTGCTGGAAATTCTTGCTCCTATTGGACCATTAAAGGTATTTTCAAATGAATCTCTTCGAATGTCCGATATGAAAGGGAAGAAAGCACAGTTCATCTAAAACAGGCTGACTACATAGCCTGGGATAATGTTGATACGCCCATACAACATGGAATTTTTAAAAAAAAGTTATGTCCATTTCTAATAGTCGGTGACTGACTATTTTTTGGCTTTGGATTTAAACAGGCTAATTGAAATGGCTAGTTAAGCTGTCTGCACTTCTTAATTACTGTGATATGACAAACAGATGTTGCATTGCAGGTCTAGGATCAATAAGACTTAACCTCTCAGTTATACAACGCTTTGGCTGATTACATCGTCAATCATCAATAAGAATTAACCTCTAGGGTAACATACATTTTGACAACATTGGGGGTTTTATTTACAAAGAAGCCTACCAAAAAGGCAAGAAATACAGATATGGTTCAAAGATAGACAAAAGCAACACAAAAAATGAGCTGTATCAAAAGACATCCTACAAGATGAAAGACAGGATGACGATCCTATAAGGCTTAGATTGCCAACATCTTATAATTAGAGGTACATTCAAGTGGAACAATGATCATAAAGTGGAAAAATAACCTTGTGAAGTTTCTGAAGATGTTCAACGATTGTGTTTTCAGACTTCATACGCCTGGTTTTCTCCTTCTTATTATCCTCCCTCTCTTTTCTCAGTTCTTCTCTTTCCCGCTCCAACGTTTTTTCTAGCATCTAAAAATAATTGACAGAATACCACTTGAAAATGAAACATGAATAGCTATCCCCTGGGAGTCACATAACAAAAGGACAAACCTGCATCCTGGTATCCTTCTCCTTCACCTTTATGGAAACCTCTGCTGTAGCATCACCATCCGTCCTTTTGCCTGTCAAACATATAAGTTATAAGAGAAAGATCTCAAAAAGCAACAAACATGTCCACGTTTTCAGGCAAATACCAAGCTTCAACTCTTCTAATTGCTTAACAAGGTTTAAATTCTCAGTGCTCATGGCTTCCTTCTCTTTTGTCAGAGCGTCGATTCTTTTCTGCAAAATCAGACATACTAAAACCATTGAAATTGGAAGGCAATACTTCACACAAATGGAAGGCAAGATATACTAATTGAAGACAAAAAATGAGAAGGCAAATGGAATTGGAAACCTTCATGTTAGCTGTGATCCTCTTTTGTTTCTCAATATCTGATTTCAGAGTTGACTGCAAATAACAAGAATAAGGTCCAAAGCAGAAGTAAAGAGTGCAAAAGAAGAGTGAATAAAAGGTAGACACATTCCAAAGAACAAGAGTGACGATCACATGATTAAATAAAACAGGGCTATAGTCGCTACCTCTGCCTGTAGAAAATCAGCTATCTTTTTCTGTTGATCGTTTAGATCATTTTTGCACCTCAAAGTTTCTTTCTCCAAATCTGACATCTGTTCTTGCTTCTTTGAAAGAATGTTCTTCAGATTGTCAATCTCAGTTTGTTTGTCATTTAGCTTTAACTGAGTCAGCAGAATATATCAACCACATAATCAGATAATTTGTTAGAGGAAATTCTATCAACCCAATTCGTAATGTCTTCCAAAAAAGATAAAAACAACAATAGAAAGTCATGGCTTCCATATATTCCTTGTCCCAATTATGCACACAAATGCACCATGGTGGAGGGGAGAAGTACAGGAAAAGAACCGACTTTCCATGGAACCTTCACCAACGCAAGAAGCAAACAAGGACAAAATTATTCACAATAGAGAACAGAGAAGAAAATCGTGAAGGAAATAATTTCTGATTGTTCAAGAGAAGAAACTTCACACAGAAAGTAGTGTGTACGTTAATGATTGAAAAAACACACACGCACTTGACAATAAAAATCACGAAAAGTGGAAACCCTATTAGCCTTGTGAATTTGCATCTTTCCCGCTAGCACCGAGCATCTTCTACACTTCTAACAAATGTAACCACTACGAACAATTATAAATTCAAATCATGTAGAATGAAACTAGAAATGACCTAAAAAAAATTAAGTTGCTCATAATGCAATTCATATTCTTCTGCAGAAAGATGACATCACTCAGAAGTTTCACACAAACTACTGACCTTAAAGTAAGACCAGTTGGACTTCAGATATCCGGAAAAAAATTAACATGGCATTCAAACGCAATATCGATGGGACAAGAAATGTCGAAAAATGTTTGAAATACATTAGGTACCATCTAATAAATAAACCAGACAAAATAAACAAAATACGTCCAACATCATAAACTGCACAAGTTCTAGCATGTTACGAAGCAATAAATAGGACGCATTCATCGACATAGTTCAATACCAACAATCAAGTTAAGCCCCTTGTGGACCACACAAAGTTTGACCTCAGTGGCCTCATTCACAATGAGGTAGGACATGTTTGATAGTAACTAAGGGAAGTAACAGGGTTCACCACACCACAAATTTTGTAGGACATGTTTGATAGTAACTTAGGTGAGAAAACAAGAAAAAAATACCAATCACCGAACGAGGTCATCAAGAAATGGACAAGATAAAATCATGTGAAAGTCTGACATGCAACACCTTTCCTGATTATATGGTGCTTGGAACCAACACAACTTCAGAAGGATCATAAAACCTTGTTAAGATGAACCATGGATACCAATGGAACTACTCAAATCCACCAAACTAGCTTGTCTAACATGTATTTCTCTGTATTTGGAAATCTCTTAACCATAGTTGGCATAACTTAACACCGTTTAGGCCATCTGCTAGAAATATCAACCTTAATTTTCTGAAATATGCTGTGAATGCTATAAATCAGGAAAAAAATACATGTGCAGGAATTAATTAGGAAACATCCAACCACTTAACCCTTGCTCAGATGAACCATGGATACCAATGGAACTACTCAAATCCACCAAACTAGCTTGTCTAACATGTATTTCTCTGTATTTGGAAATCTCTAAACCATGGTTGGCATAACTTAACACCATTTAGGCCATCTGCTAGAAATATCAACCTTAATTTTCCGAAATGTGCTGGGAATGCTATAAATCAGGAAAAAAACAATACATGTGCAGGAATTAATTAGGAAACATCCAACCACTTAACATCGGCAAATCAAACATATACCAAAACACTATTTCCCAACACAAAGCATGTCGTAATTATTGCCATCTTATAATTCCAACGACCACTTACCTAACAATCTAACATCCAGTGTTCAGGTGGGCGGTCGCCTAGGCGAATAGGTGACACCTAGACGACCGCCCCTGCTGGTGGTTGCCTAGCCGACCACCAGCACACCGCACACAATGGTCTGCGGTTTATGCGGTCGCCTAGGCGACCAGGCAATCGCCTTGCCTGCTCCTTCTGGGTGTCGGAGAAGGAGATGGAAGACTAGATCTAGCCGGTCGGGGGAGGGAAGTAGCGTCGTTCTCGGGCTTGAAGACGATGTCGACGTAGGACGGGGAGCCGAGGAAGGAAGAGTTAGGGTTGCGGAGGGGGTTGTCGGAGAAGGCGTTGTGGAAGTCATCGGATAGGGCGAAGGTTTCGAGAGGGGAGGGGAGGGGTTTCGGAGGGGGTCGGTCCATCATGTTGGAAGGAGAGATCTGGGATGTGGAAATGAAAGGTGAATGTGCTGGAAGCATGGGATTTTTTGTTAATTTTTTTAAGGGTGAAAGTGCTGGACATGTGGGGGTGAAAGTGCTGGAAGGGTTTTTTTTATATTTTTTGTCTTTTTCTGTATTTATCCCTATTTTTTTAAATTGAAACAAAATAAATAAATATAAAAAAAGATAGCCCACACCTGGGCAACTGTGCATGCCCAGTTGCCTAGGCATTCCCTAAACTTTGCTAACATCTATGGATAGTTAAAGATTTTTAAATTTGGAAGACACTATTATGAAAAGTATGATATACATTTTAAACATTTTAACAACATTGGCATGTTAGCAAGGAAAAGAAATTTACCTCCTTTTCTTGAATACTTTCTTTCAAATTCCAATACTCACAGACGTCGACATTTTTAAACTTCTGAAGTAACTGTAAGAAAACAAGCCATAATATTCCGAAAGTATCAGTGAAGAACAAAATATTCCTTAAACAAAAGTAATCTGGTACGCAATAGTTACCTCAGATAGCTTTCCCTCTAATTGCTCTTTCTCTTGTGTAAGTATATCTACTGCCTGGCGCAGCTCTTCAATTATACTATCCTTCTCAGTGGATAATTGGTTGCCTTCAACTTTAGCTTTCTGGACCACTTCACCAAGTTTCTACGACATCATATTTTGTTAGAATAAAGAAACGTGTCGTCAGAACAACACCATATACACCAAGTAATGCTCCGTTAAGAGTAGATGGAAAAAAAAACCTGACACTCCTCAAAATTGTGCCTGTTCTCTTCTCGCAATTGCGCATTGCTTTCACGGAGCAAATTAATTTCCCTAACCTGTGGCAAAATAAAGGTTGCTTGAAACAACAATTATTACTTAATAGTAAAATAGTTTAGAACAAAAGTCCTAAAAGAGAATATACTGACGACAAATCACCTGTAGCTGAAGGGACTTAAATTCCTCATCTGTAAATAATACTTTCATGGCATTTTCACGCTCCGACTCAAGTTTTGCCTGCAACCTTTCAACAGATTTCTGAGCAGCTTCAAGCTGCAACATGTTAAACAATGTCAATAGATTATTAGTAGTATTCTTCAGTTTCTTTCATAAAAAAACAAAAAAAATCATCCTAAAGCAATGTCGGCCAAGTGACCTCTCTACATGGCTCCAGAGACACCTTAGAATCCATGCGAACAAACTCCACTACTGGGCCACAGTAAAGACCAACCCTTGGACAAGAGTTGTGCAGTATAAAATAGTGGTTTCACATATTTTGCTATTCTATTTTTCTCGCTTAATAGAAATTAAATTATAAGGGCAAAAAAGCTGTATAAAGAAGCACCAGCAAGCCGAGAAACCTTGCAAATGACAAAACATGGGTCAAAAGGAGCCAAGGAAACACAGAGCACATACAAACACAAAACTCAGCCTCCCACTTGGTTGCAATGAACACAGTCTCTTCAAATCTCTAATAACAGTGAAACTCCTGACTGCCACACCAACCTCAGTAACAACACCAAAGAACTAGTTAAGTCAAATATACCTCTGACTGCATGCGGAACTTTTCCTGTTTCAGTAAGGCAACCTCGGTATCCACCTGCAAATTATTTAAGATCAGAGGGTTGTACAACACGGGTACATGAACAAGAAAATAGACAAAATTCAAAAGACTTACTATCTCTTTGGCATGACGTAGATAACTAATTACACTTTGCAAATTGCTATCTTCAGTTGTATTTAGAGAGGTATTTCCAGCACTAGAAGAAACATCCTTGTCAGCCAGTCTTATGTGTAACTTTTCCAAATGGTTATGCAGAACCTTATTCTGAAATGTAGCACAAGAATTATCAATATAAAAAGAATTCACATCTGTTGCTGCAAAACCAATGCAAAATAGATATACACGAAAAAAGGATGCAGAACATGTATCAAAAAGAGGACAAAGCTAGAAGTAAAGATAAGTCGAAGAACTCGGGAACTTCAACTATTCAGTACTCCCTAAGGATGAACTCTTTTTATCTGCATTAACTACGCATTGGTGAAGTAGCTTTATAATATAATGTTTTTCTCAAGCCTTGGCCGTCAAACACGCTCTACAATCTAACAAAAAATAAATAGCAATCCATCTAAGAAAGGCTCCGGAGTGCAACATACAAGATACTGTCATATAGGTCATCTAGCTCTGGACACTACTGTCTGAAGATCACAATTTTCAATCACAGCATTTTATAACCAATGTCAAATAAACTACTTTTTCTACCTAAATCCATGAACTTTTATTAACATGTATTCTATAAACAATGCTATTGTATGTTTCTTATCCAATACTTAAAATGAAATGCAAGCATCCTTAGCTATCTATATTGGAAAATAACTGTGAAGCATCCCTAGGTATTAACATTGAAAAGCATCCTTAGCTATCTATATTGTATGTTTCCAAATGAAGTGTCATAAATAGAGCGAGATAATTTGCAGGAAATGGCGACCACCAATCAGAGATTATCTATGAAGAATCCAAAGTATCCAGTATTAAAACCATGAATGTTTCATTTATGTTTAATTACGACAATCTAAATGAAAATCTGATATACATACGAGAGTATCGGGCAAGTAGACATCCAATAAACAAGCATGAATGCATAAAGAGTATAGAGTTACCGCTCTTTTCAGGACAGCGGGAGGGTTTGATGGAAATAGAGGACACCAGTCAGATCAAAGATAATGGAGATTGAGTACATACTTAAAGTGTATGAGAAAAGTCAGTAGAAGAGAAATGTCTGATATTCCAGGAGAAATGTCACATACTTTAAGTGGAGGAGAAAATCCCTTTTTTGATCATTTATAGAATAAAAAGGGATACAACAGGTGATAAAAGAAAAAAACAAAAACGAAACAGAAAAAACAAAACAAGTCGGAAACATGATTCCGACAAGTCCTCAACAGAACATAAATGTCCAAAAATAAATCCACAAGGTGTAAGCACACCAACATGAGAAAATCTCGCAGTCACCCAACAAAGGAAATGATTCTAAAACAAACAATCTACTGTAAACCCTGAAATTTTCAGCCACACATAGACATCTCGTACAGTTTTTTGTCAAATCTTCCCAAGTATAATTCTCTTGTCGTCAAACCGTAGTCTACTACGTGCTACCCAAATATACCACAATAAGCCAAGAGGGCCAAGGATTCCAGCTTCCTTGGCGGAACCATTAGGACTGTCGAAGTCCAATTTAACCAAAAACCTCTGAAATCTCCACCCACAACGACCATACCCATGGCAAACTTAGACGCGAGCATCTCCAGCAAAGCCTTGGTAATCTCACAATCTCTGAAAATGTGATCATTAAGCTCTTCTCCACCAAACATAGTTGGCATCTACTAGTCAAGCTCCAACCCTTAGATTTTAAGACGACCTTCGTTAAAGTTTTACCGAGAAATATCAACCAAGCCAGGAAATAGATTTTTGGTGGTCCAAGAAGAATTTGATAGAGCAATTTGACCGAGAAAGAGAGATTAGATCGAAAAGACCAAATAAGAGAATCAACGACAGCAAAAGAGAAAGAAATTGAATTTAACAAAACCAAGAGATCACAGAATTGCAAGGATTCACAATCCGAGAGGGATCGGTGATGAATCCTGCCATGTCAGAAGATCAACAACCCACACCTCATTATCCACCGCTAACCTATAGAGTAGGGGAAAAGTAATCATAAGAGACGATTAACCAGCCCAACTATCTATCCAAAACCTAATGTCCACCCCATCACCTACAACACCTCATTCCTAGTCTTACCACCTCCTCCACACCAAGACCACTCCATAGGTCATTTATAGATTTGATATGAGCAGGAAACCAAGCGGACGAGTCACGATAGTACTTATCTCGGATTACACGTTTCCACAGAGGAGGATTTGGGTCAAGTGGACCAGACAATCTTCAAACGCATTTACCTAATAAATCCTTATTAAAGGTTGACACACAATCTTCCAAGGGACAAGAGGATAACCCGAGTGTTTCTCACCCTTTCCTCATTTCCAGAGGAAATTTCTTTGTAGGTTACTCATTTTACTTGCTACACTTGTTGGGATAACAAAAATTGGCATAAAATAGATAGACAAGTTTGTCAAAACAGACTGAATTAATGTCAATTCACCCTCCCAAGATAGAAATTTTCCTTTCCAACCTGCTAGTCTAAGATCCATCTTCTCCAAAATAGGGTCCCTGTTTACAAATCTTCTTGAGGGAGAGAGGGAGACCCAAATATTTACGAGGGAAAGTTTCCACTCTACAACCAAGCATGTTTGCCCTATCAGAAATTTCTCTGCCCCCATATTTAAACCTATCACAGAAGATTTATTCCAGAGAAAAGATTTCTGCTTGATTCCTTGTCCCCATTCAAAATAATAAAGTATCATCCACATATTGGAGGAAATAGACTTCCTCCCCACTTCTACCTACCTTTAAACTTTCCCACATATTGTGATGTTTGAAAATTTCTACCATCCCCCCAAAGAATTTCACTGAGTTGAGTAAAAAGTAATGGAGAAATTGGATCCCCTTGTCTAAGTCCCCTAGAACTCTTAAAGAAACCACAAGGTGAACCATTTGCTAGAATTTTGGAGGTAGACACAATGGCATTAATCCAACCCCTCCATTTATTTGGGTAACCAAATTTAGTTGGAGTGACTGTCATAAATTGGAAAATATCATTGACTTGCAGTCATGTGACTAATGATAAGTAGTTAATATTTTTTGACACCCAAGGCAGCCCACTTTCACTCTCAAGACTATATCAGTGATGGTACCTTAACCAACGCAGAACATTTAGAATTTCACTGACAAAGCACAATTAGCATATGCTGACACACAATATGAGCATCATTGATTTTAAAGAGCAAACCATGCAATAGCGCCAACTAAATGATGGATGTCATGTAGTTGAAAAAAACACGATGGATGTTCATGTATTGATATTGCCAAAGAATACATTTAACATATGAAAAACAAAATCAAATAATTTGAAGATGAGATACAAGTGCCTTTTTTTAACTACCCTTCAGAAATTCGATTTTCCAGAAACAAGTCGAAAAATGTAAGTTACCTGCTCATTTATTTCATTGTACATTTTCTCAGCAACTTCTTTTGCTTTCAACATTGACGATTTTTCTGATTCCCAAGATGCATTTAACATGTCCTGTGGATTTAAAAAATCCCAATAAATTTTAAGTGTATCTCACACCCTTTCAAATCTTAGACCATTATCAGAAGTTAGAACCCAAATTATTAATCAGATTAAAATATAAGCATACCACATTTTTTGCTATTTCTGGAGACTTTGAAAGTACATCAGAACAAAACAAATATGAAAGGGACCAAAGGGAATACATTTTCAGCTTTTAACTCTTCCGAATATTTTTGCAGTCTGGTTATTTCATCCTGAAGGGAAGCTTGAGCCAGAGAAGATTTATTCAGTTCCTGGATGGTCTCTGATAAGAGAATAACCTATAAGATTGAAAACAACGAATTATGATTAGAGAACAACCTCAAAGTCATTGAAATGGTTCGACGGTAATGATCCGGAGCAAAGAGCACTAAGTAAACATTTATTATCATAACAATGAAAACACACACTGTTGATTGAAATTTGGAACGAGGATATTACGGGACAAGCAAGAAACAGATAAGAAATTATAAGTTGCACTACTGGGTTGAGAAGTTTTGTAGAGTAACAAAACAATGTCAGAAATTAGGAATAGGCATTTAATTAGCCATCATAAAAACTAATAAAATAGGTGCAGCCATGTCGCTCATCTACTGGACATGAATTAAAGTCAGTTAAAGGCTTCAAATCGACTAGTGGGCAACTAGTCAACAACCGAATTACAGATTTATTTGACTCCAAAATCAACTAACAAGAAATACTATTAAGAAAGTGAGCATGCTTTTTATATGTAGAAAGTTTAGATGACAAAAACCAAAGAAGCAAACCATCAGGTCCATCACATCACAGGACCCACTTGACCACCAATTGTACTATTTCTTCTTTCTTTCTTTTATCTGTACCGATTGTACTGTTTCAGTGTGTAAAATAAAGTCCTAGTGTATAATGATGAAGTACAGAACCAAAAAAGAAAAAAGAAAATTGTAGATGATAGAAAGATCTAAGAAGCAAGCATAGAAGGGATGGAAAAGAGCAATAAACATACATGACCATGCAACAAAAGAATGCAACCAATGCAATTGTATCAGTATATAACCTGTCTCTCATAATTGTTCTGTGCACAGCGCCAATGTTCATGTTCTCTGTCAAAAGCTTCTTTGAGGGACTTATTTTGAGCTTCAAACTCTACTATTTTGCTCCTAAACATTTCAAAGACCAACCATTGAATAACTTAGATGAATGTATTACATTATAATTCATAAGGAAAGGGAGGAACAAACATTTTGGAAGAAATTTCTTCTTTCAGTTTTGCAGCTTCAACAGCAGCAAAAGACGAAGAATCTTCTTTGGCAGCCATTGCTGAAAAGGCTTCATTCGATTTCAAAATACATTCATTTTCGAGTTCAGCTATTCGTTCCTTCAGAGAATGAATCTCAGCCTCAAGTGCATATCTCTGCTTACATGCCTGCGGAAGTACAAAGTAATCATCATAACTTCTGCAAGATTTCTTTCTCTTTATCGGAACATTGATGTAACATTTTATTCTCACAATTATTAGGTTAGTAGAAAACATATTTAAGAAAGCATGTATCAGTTCATATCTGTTTGCTCATCTCAGCTACGCTGTCGTTTCCAGAAAATATTATACCTCAGCTTTATAATCAAGATGAGTAGATTCCATCTGCTTCAGAGCAATTTCATTGGTCTGTGCTATTTCTTTGTACTGTAAAAAATAAGGCATCCATGTGGTTAGCAACATTATTTCTTGATAAATGAATTTTATGAGCACCATCTCCCCAAAATTGATAAAACTCCATCGTTCCTTTGGTTTCTGACTACCTGGATCATGTAATTCTTGTTAGCCTTTGCGTCTTCCCTGAGTTTGTCCATTTCTTCCCGCAATTTCCACATATCTCCAGTAGCCTATTCCATAAAATTGATGATATTAGGCAGAAGATCAAGTAACAACAATTGATCGCCAATAACAACTGATATTTATCATACTGTATTCATATCAACAAGATTTCATTGTCGGATAAAGACACAAGTACAACAGAATAAAAAATGACAGCACCATATAGTCCTGTGACAATAGACTGTAAATACCACAAAACAACGTAGCCGTCCACCATTAGGAAGAATATGGTCTTGGTTGCTTCCAGATCACAGATCACGAAAACGTGCATCGACACAAGATAACAATAGGAAGGATACAACAGATAGCATTGTTCTGGCAATTTTGCATGGAGAAATCACCGTCCGGCACCCTAAAATGGGAGCAAGTCTCACACTACAGTCATGGCGAATAAGGACAGGAGTGAGGAGCTAGATTGCAGCCCAAGTTCCACAAATAGGAGGTCATGTCGACAGAAACATACAAATGAATGCAATTGAAGACTCGGGAAGTCTACTAGGATGGCAATTTTGCAAAAGCCTAAAGTGGAAATGCATTGTCAAATAGTTGTTCACAATGGCAACTAAGGTCATGTTTGTGCCAGTAAAATGCCAGAAATGGATTCTCGGGGTCAACAGGAAAACATTGGAAAATGAAACATACATAATTTATTTTTCCCTTTAACTAAGTTTCTATTGTTTGTGCATGATTCTGAAATATGCTGGAAAATAAAGATTTATCTATTTGACTAAGTTTTATGAACAAGATAATTTTACGTTTAAGATAAATTATAATGAGTAATTTCAGATACATTTGTATAATTTTGATAGAGTATTATCAAAAATAATTTCAGTGTTTTTGTTATTAAAAAAATTATGTAATATATATAATTATTAAGTTATTTGACACATGTATACATGATTGTTAGTTTTCCTACATTTTACCTTGTTTCTTGAGGGAGGACATGAGAAACAGAAGAAATTGTTCTGTTCCTATACATTCAGGATGGCAGAGGGAAATGGAAGAAAATATTTTCCTTTCCCTCAAACAAAAACTTTTCCCCTCATTTTACCTATGCACAAAACCTCCCTCGATGCATAAACCCACCAATAGTAAATGTCGTATTGACCCTTACGATTTGCAAACTTATATTGTAGTTACCTCCACATCAACATTTTAAAAAATAAGGCATTTCAAAAGGAAAGCATCAAAGGCTTCAACATTTTAGGAAGATCATCAAGGAAAGCTAAGTCATAAATAAAGTTGATAGACAAATCAATAGAACAAAATAGAAGGAATAGTTTGGAGTACAAAACAGAATAATGTTTCCAACCACCAACATAGCATATTGTAGATAATATAATAAAACAAAAAAATTTCAAGGATGTCCGACAATGAAAACCACTGTTCTGAAAACCGGACCGGACCGGCCGGTTCAACCGGTTGAACCGTGAACCGGAGGCCTATCCGGTCCGGTTCACCTCCCAAACCCGCTTTTGCATTGAACCGGGCTGAACCGGGTTGAACCGGCAGTTCAACCACCAGTTCAGGAAAAAATCTGTTTTTTTTGTTTTTTTTATATCGGTACCCGATTATGTATTCAGTTATTCAGATTACTACATATCCAAAAAAATACCCAAATCTATACCCCAACCCTAAAAATGTTGTTATTGTAGATGTTTTGAATATTTTTTTGCTTAATAAATAATTAAATATGATTATTATATCTATAATATATATTTATGACGTCATGCTGACATCACCGGTTCGATTCCGGTCCGACCCCGGTCGAACCTCTGAACCTTTGACGTTGTCGGTTCGACGTCCGGTTCGGTTCTGAAAACCTTGACGAAAACTAAAAGAGTGACCCAGGTTAAAGTTGCTTAGATGCAAAAACAACTTAGGATATAGGAATTTATTACCTCATTATTAGATGGAGTTGATACAGGCAACCCATCCTTGTCCAATAGCTACAACGATTAGAAGAACAAATAAAAATAAAAGGTAAATAAATGGATGGCAAAAATAAGTCTATCATATACATGTACTAAGCAATAAAAAAGGGAAAATTCAAAAATATATTTCAAACATATATTCACATGCCGCATGGATATGAATCTCTTCAACAAAATGATTACGTGATATGTGAGTTGATTATCTAGGTATCTACGGTCTAAAAATTTCTGGCAGATGAGTTGTTGGTTAAGCCACAACCAACACAAGCTCTGTGGCAACAAAATTCGTATAAAAATCATGATAGAAGTTTTTAACAAAAATGTGTGGGATGGTTTTATTCTTGGTTTCGTTTCTGAAAACAGTGTTTCGAGATTGTCTTTAGATGACAATTAACACAACTCAATTCAGAACAGGTACAATAAGCTACAAGTGTGAATAACAAACCAGGTTCAAATTTCAAAGTTCAAACAAGGTAGGGTTTAGTTGGAAGCTTGGAAGACGTTTTTAAGGAATTATCACTTCAATATTCAGTCTAAAACGCAAACAAACTAGACATTCTAGGTCATCTGTGGGTACAGTTCTCAGAAGTTTTTCCAGTACATAACTTTCCTTCTCTTACTTCATGAGTTGTAACTTCTTAAATATCATATGTGAAAGCATGCAGAAATTGTAAAAGCAAGATGCATTAAGAACAAGATAATCATTGATTTTGCCATCTTGGCAAGACATTTGGAAGGCTACCTTGGAATTTAGCATACTAACAAGACAAATTTGTGTAACACCACTTATATTAAGTTGAGATGAAAGTAAAGACGAAATGAGGGTAGCATAGTAACACACTGTAGGAAAAGGTTGAAAACAACTCCAACACACAAATAAAGCAAATGAAGGTACTCACCACTTTTTCATGGCCTCTAACCAGTACCTCCAAATCAGAAAGACGGGCCTAAAGTTTTTTTCCGTAAGTAGGTTAGTACAGAATTAAGAAAGGGAGAGTAACTGCAATTATAGATTCAACAACCTCAGCAACTGCAGCTCTTGACTCTGCAGCAGAAACTGCACGCCAAGCATCTGTTAATTCTGTTCTGACACGTTCAACTTGCTGTCTTGAGTCCTCTAAGGCCCTTTCCCTTTCATTCTTTAACATTCTATTATGATCACGTTCTTCCTGAAGTTCTTTCTTAGCTTCAGCCCACTCTTTCTATGGAAAAGTTAAAATAGGAAAGAAGTTAATAACATATCAAATAACTTGCTGATGTCATAGTAACACAATTAAAACATCAAAACCTTCCCTATATTTATCATGGTCAAAGGTCATGTCTTTAAAGGAAACTAAAAGCTACCATAACGAACTAACATAAAAAAATATTGAGACTTTTGAACCACTTCTTAATACCACATTTCTTTAAAATGCAAAAAATAAAATATAAATTACCTTATCAACTCCTGAACGAATAATATCTATAAAAAAACATTGTATTATGGATGGCCACATCTTTTGCCTCAACTTTTGCAAAATTAAAAAAGGGATGGTTTGAGATCCAAGACCACTATCAAAATGACATAATTGAGCATTTCATGTGTTCCTGAACAATTTAATAATTTTACAAATATAACCACCTCTCAACCCTCAAATTGAGGTTGATTGTCACCTAACGACTCTGCTTTCATAAGGTTCTTCTCAGACACCAGTCCTACGGTTAATATTTTTAATGCAGCTTAGATCTTCGGATTAACGCAAGCATTTGGCAAACCTTACACGAACAAAACTTCAGTAGAACACAAAGAGCCTGCAGACGGATTGCCAAAGGGAAATTCTCATCTTCTAAGATATAAGGAATAGAGCACTATTTGGACCATAAATACAGCTAAGCATTTGTTTGGATCATTAAAAAAGAGAATGCTCAGTTGTATTTATGATGCAAATAGTGAGATTTGAACAAGTTGCAAGCCTGCGATGTTATTATGGGAATTGCTCAATTGTATTTATGGCCCAAATAGTTTGAACAAAAGAGTGTTATTAAAAAGGTGGAATTTCCTTCCAAAAACAACAGTAATTTATTAATCAAAATTTTAAAATATTAAAGAGGTAAAGATGAAAAGCAAGAGTAATCATATTCAAATATAAAAATGTTTGGACTTTTTAATTAATAAATAGTAAGTTTAAACATATAAAAGAGGTACGAATGAAAAGGAAGAGTGATCATATTCAAAAATAAAGTAACAATGTTTGAACTTTTTAATTATTATGAGCAATAGTAAGCATCAATGTTTGGCGCTCCAGAAGCCAAGTGGTTTTGCAATTGGAAGGGACTGTTCATCTAATAACCACTTCATTCTTAACATTAAGGTATAAAAAAATTCAGAAAAATTCGCAGGAGCATGACGCATGGATGATGCCTAAATTTTTTTATATATATTTGAAGTAAATGCCTACATTGACACTAGTTTTTAGCTTCCAAAGAGAGATGGATGTGAACTGCATCACCATCTTGATATCACTCGGGAAGAGGAGAATGTCAAATATGTATCACTCCCAGTGGCAATGGTCTCTGTAGACTTGCGGATTCTTGCTTCAAAAATCAAAAGCCATTCCACTACACATCCTATTGATATCCCAAGGACCAGATCTTCCTTAAAAATAATAAAAAATCCACCAGCTATTAAATGCTTCTATACATTTCTATAATTGCCGTTTCAAATAGATTTTTTACTGATTCCTAGTCCCCAGACAAGTCTTTCAAAACAAAAGTACTACATATTTGTAAACCAATTACGAAGAACCATAAAGCCCTTACAATATGAATAAGAATCCTTCTACCGAGCATCAAGTAAAGTGAAAGACAGAATCATTTAAGCATATAACATATAAATCATAAATAAACAAGGTTCATGTATGAAGCGTTTCAACAAACTTACTTCAACACGTTTTATGTGATCCTCCATCTTTTGTCTCTCTAGCTTTCTGTTCTCCTGCGTATACAAACCCAAATATGTGGGGGGGAAAGGTTTACCGAGACTCGAACAGATAAAATACCTAATCAATTCTAAAAATGAACAAAACACAGCTATACCTCACGAACTTCCCCAACACTATGAATGGTGTCCAAGCTTGACTGTGCAGGGGGGGAAACAAACAATGACTTAGGTACTCAAGTACAAAATAGTCATAAACACGAAAACAATACACGCAACGTATTGCTCATGCTTCAGAAGTCAGAACTGATCTGTGCAGAACTGCAGATATAGCTAATAGCAAAATGTCATAACCATCCACGCCCAAAAAAAATCTTTTTGATCTGTAAAGGCAAACTAAAATAAAGGAGAAAGTATATACCACCAAGGTGCTAGCAGTCAGGCAAGAGTAATCTTTGTGAGGGTCTTACCATGGGAAGTATGCCAGGCTAGGAAATAGACTTTGGGAGGTGCCATCTCGTCCCAAATAAACAATTAATTGTGCAACAAGGGTCCAAGGCCAATAAGAAAGTGATGAAGCGTAACAGAGAAAAGAAAGTTAGAATTGAGAGACCGCACAAGAGAATCTGAGTTAGCATTAGAAATATTTCAAGAATCAAGGGTATCCAATAGAGAGCAAAATTGGGCACGCTCACGATCTGGAAGGGAGAGACAGAAAGAAAGGTTCCACGTTGGTAACGAATCATTCCACACCAAAAGGTCACCAACCCATGCCTCCTTGTCTTCTGCTATCCCATAAAAAAGAGGGAAGGAGTCCATCAAGGCACACTCCCCAGCTCATCTAGTCTCCACATGAGTGTTACCGTCATACAAATCGGATAGGTGCCAAATCACTTCCCTAAAAAGCATCCCTAAGTTTTAGGTTTGCACAGCCTTCCCCCAAATACAGAGCATCTAAATGGGAGCATATTGGTCAAAAGTAAGTCTACCTACTCGGACAAGAGTTCCCTTTCAGCCAGCCATCATCCTATCCAAACGCCAAGCACAAGGAGCCCTTTTTCTAACCTTCGAAGTTGAAGGAAAGGGGAAACCTAAAGTACTGGATGGGGAACGTGTTAACCTTACGGCCCATCATGGAAGCTCACCCATAAGAATGTTTACATCAAAGGATCTTGATGACTCACCACTTTACACGTGAAGAACATACACAGCCAACGGAATGGAATACTGCTACCAACATATTGGCTAGCGAACAGAACATGCAGTCGCAAAAAGAAATGGAAAGGCTAAAACATGCACTGAAACTTTCAAAATTAACATTTACCTGCAGGCGATGAACTCTTTCAGATAAACTATGGATTTCATCAGATGCTCTTTTTTCAGCACTTGTTAGCACTTCTTTTTCATTTTTAAGAACAGACACCTAAAAGAAGACAAACACTGATAGCAGTTAATCTTTGGACGTGATACACGATAGGAAACTTCATGTGTGCTACCTCCATGGATAATTTCCGCGAAAGCTCTTCAGAAGCATGCAACAAATCATTGCTTTCTCTGAACCTTCTCTGGTAATCAACCAATAACTGGCTCAACTCTACATTCCTAGATCTGATCCCATTAGCTTCCTCTCTCTGACATATTCCACCATTTCAGTATGATAGAAATATGGAAACAAGAAGTTCATTGGCTCAATAGTACCTGCTGCTCCAAGTCCTTCACAAAGCTATCAAGTTTTTCAGTAGCAAATTTTGCTTCCAATGACGTCCTATCACGCTCTAATCTAACCGCCAAAAGTTCATCCCTAAGCGAAATGAAGGTAGACAACATAAGCTACATAAATTAGGTTGCAGTTGTGTGGAGTAAAAACAGTAAAATAAACTGGTCAAAGTATATTTACACTGTCCATATCCCTTACAGTGGGAGAAATTTCTAGAGATTCTATATTGGTCTCTTAGGGAATCAGAATTTTTTATGAGTGAACCATGGAAAACTATTCTTCTTGTGCCTACAGGCATAGTGAACTATTCTAGCACTGTGAAATAGTGGTTCTCCCCCAACAATGAGGCATAAAATCAGGCATAACTACAAAGCATCTCTGTTTTCTTACCTGTTACACTATATCCTCCATCCCATTATTTCATCATGCTATAACAGTGGAATATATAACATCAAACAAGCATGGATACTCAGGTGATTTTGTCCCTAAGCAAACTATGTAAGGCAACATCAAAGGACAAGGACATTTTTTTTGCAAATAATTCACCCAGTAACAGCTTAAGATTAAAACGAGTACAGACACAACCTTGATTTTGACAACTCATCCTCCAAACATCTGACACGATGTGCAAGTTGTTCATTGGCCATCTTCGCAACACCCTGTGCACCAAATCAGCACACGAAAATTAAAATGGCTCCAGCAGCTCCCTGCTCAAGAGAAAGTAACGGATTTTACAAGAGCACCTGAGAGTTTTCCATCAAGAGCAAAAGATCCTTCTTTCTATCGCCTGAAAATAAAATTCATGAGAAAGACACAAAATAAGCCAAATAAATAAATTACCATATAACAAGCAAAACAGAGAACATTTATGAAAATAATCAATTATCTGTGATTACGGTTGTAAATGGGGCGGGTTGAATCCACCTAACCCGTGCTATTGGATCTGGGTTACAGTTAGATTTTTGAACCTGATGAAAATTTTGAACACAACAAAAACCACATCCTAGTTAGTCGGGTTAGGGTGGAGCCTAACCTGAACCTGCTGCCTACAATATAACATTATTTTATATTTTTATGTATTTATAAAATATACATATGTATGTATTAATGTATAATTACTAAGTTTGCTAACCAATTAAAATTAAATTAGTATTTTTAACACTAATAACCAACTAAGTAATAACTTATTATAAATTACTTAATTACCAACAACCACCAAGCTTTTAATCTCAAACTAGTTGGGGTAGGCTATAAATTACTTAGTTACCGTTTCCAAAAAAAACTAACCCAAACTCCAACTTTCCCAACCCCTTGCCGTCAGCCCGTCACCCACTCTCAAAACCCACCACCGCCTCCCAAGTCCCAACCCAACCACCACCACCACCACCACCAATGTCCCGAGCCACCACTGCCCCCACACTCTCAAAAACTCCAAGCCGTCAATGCACAACGCACACTCATCCTCCAACAACCCACTCCCAATCCTGTGTTTCCTCTTGTTCTCCACTCATTGTCGACTAGACACGACAACCCAACCATCAGGTAGTTAGTAATCATGTTTTTTGTTATGGAATCATGTTGTCAAGTCTCCCTTTGTAATTATTTGGGTGGGTCAATTGAAAAAAAAATGGAATCCAAGACCCACAAATCCAATACCTAACCCATGAAGGAGACAGATCGTGGGTGCGGTTGCGGATGAGTTTTTGGGAGGCAGGTTCAATGATCTGCTCCGAAGCCTAACCATTTACAGACCTATCTGTGACGATGATAAGCAGATACTTATGAACAAAGTGGAGTGAATTTTTATTAGAAACTTAACAAACTTGGTTTCTATTAGACACTTGGGAACAAACTGGGTAGGCACCCAGACGTAAACAAAGGAAGCAATATAATGAATACAACTGATTTATATTTCATTGCAATTTACCTGAAACGTGTTCATCAGATTTAACACCTGAAGCAGGAAATTTGTTCTGGTCCTCATACAATCTCTTGTACATGGCAACCTACATAAGCCAAAGATAAGCACAATTGTAAGTCTGTAACAGCTCAAATGGAATCTGTAACCGAGTATGATATCACCAAGCAAGCACAAACTACTTAACAACAATACTCAAAACGATGGAAGCAACCCAATTACAAACACAATTACTTACAGAACTGTGAAGTGATTCGATCATGCAAGCTTGTTCTTCACATCTTTTAAGCACATTCTCAACTTTAGCAGTGGCCTCATCTGTCTTCTTCTGGAGTTCCACTTGGAAATGCTCCTGACATCAAGAACAAAAATTTGAAAGTTGGAAGCAAATAATAAAATCAAAGTTGCTTTCAAATGAAACAAAAAATTCAAAGAAAAGGTGTCAGTTTACTTATTGTTAACTTTTGTATGTCCATTACAGGTTTTTCCCTAAATCAATCTTACTGAACCTACGTTCTCGCAACTGTACTCTGAGTTAGACAACAAATTCCCGATTGCATAATAGTTATTTTGGTTTTGTATTGATGTTCCAATGTAGTTACTCACGCAAGATTTAAAATATAGGTACTTGTCATATTGCATTAGGCCAGCTTATATTGAAAATATATTTGGATAGAGTAACATGTACAATAATGTAAACATAGACTTTATGTGCAATATACATGTCAACAGTAAAATAGGTCATTTGTGGAAATAAAAGACATTTGTATTAAGGAGATGAACAAGCATATAGCAGCACTTATAAGTATGTGTAGAACTGGGTAAAGATGTAAACTTTTGATGTGTTATAATTTATGCATACTGCACGAGAGCAGCCATATTAGGAGAGTGACGGGCGCATATCGCATAAGTATGATAGTATTATATCTTTATGTTAAAATATGGTAAAAAATTACAATAAGCTAAAACCACGTGATACTCTTAATATTTTGCTGAGCATGGGCAATGATTCCATCTGAACTTGAGCGTAGCTTTTAGAAATAAAATTAAGATGGAAAGGCTCTTTCTTTAATAATGTCATATTAGAAAGAGACGTGGATACAGCCAAGATGACATTATTATAACTTAGGGATGGTAGTCCATTCGATTAAATATAAGACGAAGACGCATTTCTTTAAGAACATGTCAAATACAGAAATATATATATAGACATCCCTCTAAACATTATTTCATGAATAGAGAATAAAAAGACCACAATCAAGATTAAACAAAATATTTCAAAATCAACAATTTCTTGCCTTCACTTCTTCAATCCGTTCTTGTTCCAAACTCGAAAATTTCTGTACAAGACTTCGAAGCTCTGTATTATGACGAACCAATTCATTTATGTCCTTATAGCTCATCTGCTTACAAATTCAGAAACCACTGCATTAGTCCATCAAACACGCAATCCATTAGTTCATCTAACACAAGCATCCAAGGAACTTACTTTGAAAAGAAAATGCCTGTACAAAAATGCACAGTAAGATTACCTGGTTTAGAATAGAGCCGTCATCGTCCAAGGCACTGGTATCATTATCTTCAACAAAATTCCTATCAGCAACCCCATAGCGAATTTGGACCTCTCTGCACTCTTTGAGAAGAAGTGTAACCTGAACCCAGACGATGTTCAATAACTACACTTTACACATTGTAATTTACAATATTTTTGAAAAGAAAATTTCGAAAAATCACAATTCGATAGATAAATAACAAGCTTAAGAACCTATCCTCCAAATTGTATACCCTCAAGTAATAGCGAGCTAGGGACCAAATTAAACGACTTTCTTGGATATTTTCAGATCATACTACCATCACAAATGTGAGATGACAAGCAGATTCTTACCTGTTTCTGAAGATCACTGATCTCCTTTTCGGCAACAGAATGATCACGATCATGTCTCTTCATCTCAGCCTAATATTTGACAATAAAGGGGGTGAATGGAAAGTGAAGCTAAAGGACAAACTCAGTACCATGGTCCACAAGGAAACCTGAAAGAGATACCTTCAACGTGCGGATTGCATTTTCATAATTATTGCATTCTAGTAGTGCTGTCTCCAATTTCTGGTTCAGCGACGCATACGAATCAACCATCCTCTCATGTTCAGCTAGAACAGATTGGATATATCAAATGCATTGGAGTAACAAAACTTTTAACGAAACAGACATTAAATTTAATGGAAAAAAGAAAAAACAAGGAGAAGATGAAACGAAATAAAAGAGGCAGCCAGATGGTAGTGACAATATGCTAATAACAGTTGACCTAAAATACTCAATTGCTAACTATATCAGTAAAGAGTGCTACTAGATACAATGAATATAGGGCTTAAAATTCACATGGTATATGCCTATTTTACCTCATTCCAACTCACTAATTTTTTTAATACACTGTTTGAAATTTGAACAATAAAATAATTTTAAATGAGATAAAAAAAACTTTTTAAAAAAGGCATCTACAGACCTATCGTTCGTAATAAGTACTTTGAAACATATTTTAACGTGTCACAGCAAGCATTTTTCAATAACAAGCTGCATACTGAAATCCAAACTTTTAAACATGAAGGTTCTCGGTCCAATGAGATTCTAAAAGTTTCATAAGGCTGTTATTTTCTATAAAAAAGGTGATATGGTGACACGCCTTGCAATTGAACTCAACATAAGTGATTAACGTTAACTAGAAATATCTACAAGAGCCTAATAGGAATATTGTCATGGTTTCTGCATGGCAATAGTTATACTGTACAATACAAGGCATAAGAATTATGCAGGAAAAAAATTAATAAACATTTGGCTAAAGTAAATCAGGAGATGATATAGCAAAATCGATAAGATAGGGATAAGTTACTGATCAATATTGTATAAACTGCGAAAGAAAATTTATGCTTACCCCTTTCATCTAAAATTGCCTCAGCCTTCAGTTCTATTTCATGTAGCACCTTTAAAAAAATTGAAAAATAACACACATTATACATCACACATGGCATCATTAAATACACACTATGCATAAATACGCAATGCCACTACTGACTTTAGTTTATATCAAGAGGAAAACCTCAATGGAAGTACTATATGATCAAAAATCCAGAGACAGCATCACTTGCTAAGGACCTATGTGTACTCCATGGAGGAAGAAGCCTAAGAATCCAGAGGAATGGTTTTACCAAGGAAAACAGATATGTAAAGTTCCTAGGGTAGAAGATCTCAATGTTCGAGCCTATAGACACATAGGCATGGGACACCAATAAATTAACGGAACTCATACATTCTCAAAGAAGGCTATGAGTGCGGAAACAATTGTGAAGCAAGATATGGGCTGGATAATGCAACCAGTGCTGGAAATAACCTTCTAAAAGACATAAAGGTTATAGATTGTGCAACTACGCCCACTACATGTCATCTCAGACTACTGCCTCAGCCTCGAGCACTGCTGTTCAAATTCCTGGCAACAACCAAGCATCCCAGGTATGTGTAGCATAAATTGTTTATATACCTCTCGCTGATTATAATAATGTAAAATAATCCATCTAATGTTCCTGACAAATGAGCCAATCAACTCTAGCAGATAATGTTAACAAGATGAATCAAATAGATCCAACTAGGCATTTTTCACAAGTAAACAAAGACTCAGATAGTCAGCTACAAAGTTCAAATCAGGCAAACCCCAGGAAACAAGAACAAAGAGGAACGTTTATGAAACAATATGATGGAAGGCAGGGTTCAACACACCACATGGAAGGTATAGAACAACATGCCTATATGTGAAAGAAAAATGTGCTATGACACTAACCCAAAATCTCATTCCGAAACTAAGTTGAACCATGAACGGATACTCCAATCAAAGAATCTACAAAATCTAATTAAAAAGTTGAATAGACAGCTTAATCACTTAATAAAAACATTACCCGTTCTAAGATGGCTTCCGCATGTTTTCTTCCCCACATCTCATGCCTCAAAGCATCAGCAGCTTCATGATATTTCTCATATATTTTTGCGAGCTACAAGCAGTTTGACCAAGGTTTTAAAGACACAAACAAAAGTGAAGGCACAATATCATAAGAAGAATTAACTTACACTCCACCCACTCCGAAGAAGTGAAGCAGCAAGAGCTGTCCCTGAAATACCAGTCGGCATCTTTGGGACTATAATGTTACTGTTTTCATTCTCAGTTTCAATTACACCATAAAACCTATAATCAGAAGATGACTCAAATTCAAGCTAACCCAAGTCCAAAAGAGCCACCCAACTTGTCTCACTACAACACCTTTCACAGTCATACTTACAAGGCGGCAAAATTTAGAGGGTTGTAAGCAAAAAAAGTTCAACAATTATTACATACGTATCTCCAATATTTGCATCATCGTGGACGCTAGATAGCTCTAGAAGGTTAGGCTCGTGAGGTAGCTTTGTCTTCTGTAGTTCAATTTCACATCTCTGAAGCCTTTCTTTCAAGTCCCTGGAACCCTACAAAATAGTATACAATAGTTTAAAAGGTTAAACGAAAAAAGCAAAAAAAAAATTCCAAAGCACCATGACAGCGCAGCATAATCAGAATGCTATACAATTTGAAGGGGTACAACCAGAAACAAACCTTCTCAATAGTTTCTTTAGCTGATATTTCCTTCTCAAGTTTATCTTTGTAGTCATTTTCAACTTGGCTTAAATGTGTCTGATTTGGATAAAAATTATGAGAACAATATGCAATTACTATGGTATGTAAACATAGAATATTGCCAACTGCTATACCTCTAGAGCCCTGATAACACCCTCAAGTTCCCCTCCCTTTTTTGACCATTCCACTGAACTTTCTTTGTGTAGTTCAACCAGCTTCGTAAGCTTCAACATTTATTATAAAAACAAAGGAAATATGCTAAAAGTCATTTACTGTTAAAACATTATAAAAATAAACATTTTCACTACATTCATTTCCAACTCTAACTAGAAGAGTCAATCCTGAAAACCCCGAACTACGTAAAAAGAAAACGCAAGCTACAAACAAGCTGACACACAAAGAGAAAACTTAAAAAGCAAAAGATACTGGCAAAACTTTGAGAAGCAGAAAATGTAACAAATCTATATTATAAGCAAGTGTGTGAGAAAAAATGATGTAAATGCCTTCAACACAACATAATCTATTTATTGGCTAAACAACAAAAAATAAACAAACAACACAGCTCAAGATAACCTCCATATGATGAGTAATGGATGATAAAAATTATTTTAAGTTAGGCTACTTCTTAAAAGTGTGGAGAATTCAAAGAGATAATTCAACTGATATTCCTTTTAGTTTCTTGGCCATGGTCATGATAAGCCGACAGCCTTTTTTGTGATAAGCCAACAGCCTTCACTTTTTTGATAGGTCGACAGCTTTCATTATCTTCACTTATTGGGCATTCTTCTTTTTTTATCATTTATAGAATAAAAAGGGATACAAGAGGTGATAAAAGACAAAAACAAAAACGAAACAGAAAAAACAAAACAAGTCGGAAACATGATTCCAACAAGGCCTCAACAGAACAGGAATGGCCAAAAATAAATCCACAAGGTGTCGGAAAAACAAACTCTCTAAAATTTTGTAATCACCTAACAAAAGAAATGATTCTAAACCAGACAATCCACTGTAAACCCTGAAAGTTTCAGCAACAGGTAGACATCCGGTATAGTCTTTTGCCAAATCTCCCCAAACACAATTCTCTTGTCGTCAAACCGTAGTCTATTACGTGTCACCCAAATATTCCACCATAAGGCAAGAGGGCCAAGGATTCCAGCTTACTTGACGGAACCATTCGGACTATTTGAAGTCCAATTTAACCAAAAATCTCTGAAATCTCCACTCACGACGACCATACCCATGGCAAACTTAGACGCAAGCCTCGCCAACAAAGTATTAGTAATCTCACAATCTCTGAAAAGGTGATCATTAAGCTCTTCCTCCACCAAGCATAGTGAACATCTACTAGTCAAGCTCTAACCCCTAGATTTTAAGGCGACCTCCGTCAAAGTCTTACCGTGAAAAATCAGTCAAGCCAAAAAAAAACAATTTTTTGACGGTGCATTCTTGTTCCAAATCAGCGATACAAAATCTAAAGATGGCCCTAGTCCAAGAAGAATTTGATAGAGGAATTTTACCGAGAAAGAGATATTAGATCGAAAAGACCAAATAAGAGAATCCACGACAGCAGAAGAGACAGAAATTGAATTTAACAAAACCAAGAGATCGCAGAAAATTGCAAGGATTCACGATCCGAGAGGGACCGAGAGAAAGAGAGATTCCAAACTGGTGATGAATCTTGTCATGTCAAAAGATCAACAACCGACACCTCCTTATCCACCGCTAACCTATAGAGTAGGGGGAAAGTAACCATAAGAGACGATTGACCAGCCCATCTATCTAACTAAAACCTAATGTCCACCCCATCACCTACAACACACCCCATTCCAGTCTTGCCACCTCCTCCACACCAAGAACACCACTCCATAAGTCATTTAAAGATTTGATATGATCATGGAACCAAGCGGACGAGCCACGATAGTACTTATCTTGGATTACACGTTTCCACATAAGAGGATCTGGGTCAAGTGGACCAGATAACCTCCAAACTCATTTACCCAATAAAGCCTTATTAAAGGATTTTATGTCTCGAATACCTAACCCCCCCCCAGGATTTTGGTTGACACACAATCTTCCGAGGGACAAGAGGTAACCCGAGTGTTTCTCACATTTTCCTCCTTTCCACAAGAAATTTCTTTGTAGACTACTTATTTATTTGCTACACTTGTTGGGATCACAAAAATTGACATAAAATAAATAGGCAAGTTTGTCAAAACAGACTGAATTAGGGGTGAGCATCAGGTCCGGACCGGATTTTTTTACAAGGTCCGGACCGAAGACCAGACCGGATTGCTTTGGACCGGTGACGGACCGGACCGATCCAGTCCAAAACCGGATTTTTTTAAATAAAAAAACAAAAACCAATCCGGATCGGACCAGTCGGACCGGACCGGAACCAAAATTTCAAAAAGGTCCGTACCGGATAACGCTCACCCCTAGACTGAATTAACGTTAATCGATCCCCAAGTGTTTCTCACCCTTTCCTCATTTCCACAGGAAATTTCTTTGTAGGCTACTCAATTATTCTCTACACTTGTTGGGATCACAAAAATTGACATAAAAAAGATAGGCAAGTTTGTCAAAACAGACTGAATTAACGTCAATCGACCCCCCCCCCCACCCAAGAAAGAAATTTTCCTTTCCAACCTGATAGTTTAAGATCCATCCTTTCCAAAACCGGGTTCCAATCTTGTTTACGATTTTTTTGGGGTGAAAGAGGAAGACCCAAATATTTACAAGGGAAAGTTTCCACTGTACAACCAAACATGTTTGCCCTATCGGAGATTTCTTCATCCCCCATATTTATCATCCCGTATTGGAGGAAATAGACTTCCTCCCCACTTCTACCTACCTTGAAACCTTCCCACATATTCTGATGTTTGAGAATTTCTACCATCCCCCCAAAAATTTAACCGAATAGAGTAAAAAGTAATGGAGAAATTGGATCCCCTTGTCTAAGTCCCCTAGAACTCTTAAAGAAACCACAAAGTGAAGTATTTGCTAGAATCGAGAACATGGCGGTAGACACAATGGCATTAATCCAACCCCTCCATTTATTTCCAAAGTTCATGATTTGCATCACCTTATCAAGAGCCTCCCAATCCACACAATCATATGTTTTTGCGATCCAATTTAAGCACTAAACCAGGTTTTTTGGACCGTGATCTGGTTTCCACACATTCTTGGGCAACAAGAAAACCATCAGTAATTAATCTATCCTCAAGGAAAGCAAACTAGTAACAAGAAGATAACTTGGGTAAGACAGCTTTGAGCCTTACAGACAATTTTGGAGAAAAATTTAAGACAACAATTGAGTAAGCTGATTGGTCTAAAGTCTTTCATGGAAATTGCCCCGACCGATTTAGGAATTAAGGAAATGAAAGTTGAGTTGGCCGGGGAAAAATCAACCCCATCAAAACAAGCCTTCATAAAACCCTCAAACTTCCGGGGTCACGGGTTCCCAACACTTTTGGTAGAACAATATAGGGAAATCGTCAGGTCCAGGAGCACTTATTGGGCATTCTTAACAAGTCCATCTTAAAAACTTAAAGGAATAAATCCTCTGAAAATAAACAAACACATCAAACTCTTGCAGGTGCCCTGCTTCGATCAAAAAACCTTTCATCCCATTTTATACATGTTAGTCATTGCTTAAGAATGCAATTGACCTATACTATAAAGCAAGGTTAGTGAGGAATAATGTCATCTTCCAAATCAGTTGATAAAAGTGAACGACGGTTGGGAGCATATCCTATGGACTCTAAGAGGCTGGTTTAGAAGCATTGGATGGAGTGATTTAGTGGGTTGATGGCTTTCAAAGCCTGGACAAGGAGAAGGGAAGCAGTTGATACATTACGAAAAGAACTCAACTGCTTACATTTTGGTTTTAATTTTAATGGCAATCGATCAGTACATGGAAGGAAAATTAACAGACTATCTAAAGCTCATTGCAGCGGTCTTATTCTTTGGCTTTCTTTTCCAAATTCTTTTCTGTTTTTCTCCCTTCTTGCTGCAAGCTGTCTTTTGGTTTTAATTATACATAGCTCTAACTTTTGGCTTATTGTCGGGAAAAATAGTGGTAAAGAAGAAGGCCTAACACTGAATAGGAAGAAAATAGAAAAGATCTACGGGTGGAAAGGCAGACGAATAAAAGGTCGGAAGATAGGGCTAGAACTCAAAACCTATAGATAAATTGATTGGCTTGCAGACACCAATCCAAGAAAAAAAACTTGCAGGATGTTCTACACTTGACTATTCCCCATATCTAACATCAGATGAGTTTCCCTACAACTTTTTTTTCTGATAGGTGATGAGTTTCCCTACATCACTGAACCCAGAGGTGTCATGACTTTATCAAAATTTCAAATACTAAAAAACTCTCACTTCCAACATAAAACCTCACTAACTTCCAACTTGACATAACACTCATATAGGTCACACCTACAATTGATTTTTGGAGGCACGGGCCAGGTAACATTTCCAACATTTTAAGTAGACAGCAAAGTATAAAATACTGTTTTGCAAGTCATGCTTGGAAAGTACAAAACATTGTGCTACAAGTCATCCTTACAACTCCGTACTGTGTATAAATTGATGATATGTAAGTGGTGCTTTATTTGATCCAGTACAACTTCAAATGAGCAAAGTTATAAGATTTTAGGAAAGGGTATTCAAGGAGGGATCTGCACTTTTAGGTTAGCCCTTTGCAGATGGGCGACTATCTATCTACCTCTCTAGATACAATATCCTAAGTCCCTATCATGGTGATTAAGTGATTAACAAATTACATTAATTGCCACATGACACAAGTATTTAGCCAGTGAGAGAACTTGAAAGGTAGAATATCGTTTGGGATTAGAACTTGATGTGGTAGATCACTCAAAAGACACGCAAGACGCAAAAGAACACCAAAAGTACATGCTAGAATCACAGATTCATAGATAAGAAATAGATCGTGCAATTATCATATGCCAATCTACAAAAAGGTAAACAGCGTAGAGCAGAAGTCAAGGAATAGAGAAACCCCAAATCACCAAAATAAACAATTTTGCTTATGGTCAGAAACTAAATAGTTAAAGACAGTAAACACGACTTACAGTAGATAACTCAGCCTTCAAGTGATGCTCATTAGTCGTTGCTGCATTCTTGCATGAAATCAACTCCTTCACAATCCACCAAAGATGTTTACCAAAAGGTTATAAGAAAATCAGTGGCTTAAACAGGTGAAGATATGAAAAAGGGTAGAATAAAATAAACAAATAATACCTCCTCCAATGATGTTAATTTGATTGAGTATTCTTTCACCCTTTCTTCAGACTGCTTTAGTAATCTAGAAGACTCGTTGAATTTTATTTCAATCTGAAAATTTTAATTAGCAAATTGGATGAGATTCATCAACCAGTGTCTTTAAACCAATAATGACAACTGAATAGCATACATCAGAAAGTTTCTTTGACATGTCTTCTTCAAAATCAATGTGTGACTTTCGAATTTCTGCAAGATTGTTAATCCTATTTGTCAACTCCTCGTCCAACCATTTGTTGTGTTTCTCTATAAGTTCTTTCTCCTGGAAAAATAGAAATGGAACACATGAAATGGAAAAAACATAATCAATCAAAATAGAAAGAAAGCAAAGCATGATCATAAATGATCGAAGCATAATTATATACTATAAATAGCAGAAAACACATTAACATTGAACGATTAAGACTGCATGTGTGTACGGAAATCAGAAAAGAAGCAAATTCAGCTCAACTTTTATAGGTGCCAACTACTCATGACTACCAGAACCAAACTATCGCTCTATTATACTCTATAGGTTGCACGGTGTATGAGGCAGAAAATACAGGCATGCTGGACAAGCAATATTTGTTTTTGAAAATCGCAAATTAGGCCATGGTATCACATATGATGTCAGGGGTCACACATTTGAAACAGAAACTGAGTGCTCGACCAAATGCCCAACAACAAATCAAACAACAACAACAACAACAAAGCCTTCAATCCCAAACTAGTTAAACAAGATCAATATTAACATATAAAGTTAAGGGCCCTTAACTTTCAAACAGAAGACGGTAGCAAGGCAAGGATTTTCTTTTTTATCGTTATTTTTTAACAATTGCATTCCAAAAGTTCAAAACAAACCATTTTTTTCCTTTTTTGATCAGTCAACAAAACCACTACTGATGAAAAATAAAAAAACGGCGACACACACACAGCAGGATCAGCAAGAAAAATAAAAAAAAACAGCAAGGCCAGCAAAACCAACTACAAAAAAACGAGAAATAAAACATCAGAAACTATCAACCCATAAATCCACACCCTCATGGAAAAAGCAGACCACCTCCGCGCTACGATAACTCATACCAAAGAATTAATAAACATAAAATATTTTGTAAAACTTCAAATGGTATATGAATATTGTAGTTTGTTTCAGTTTCAACATATGCATGTTTCAGTTTCAACATATGCACAGACGTACCTTCATCAAACCATATGGGAACTTCTATTATTTAATGTAAAATAACTATCATTTTAATATAGATCCCCAACTAGATTGGAATTAAATGTTGTTGTTGTAACTATTCTATTTATATAGACATTATATTTTAACATCAATCTGCCATGCATCACTTACAATGTCCATGATAACTAAATTATATAACGTTAATATTCCCAGTTTTATTATATGAAAGCAAACATATAATGATATGTTGAAGTACTTATATTAACTTTTTTTTCAAAATAGATAAAAAGACATGACATCAGTTAATAGACTGATAATATCATCTAAAGAAAGTTAATGAAGATTCCAACACCAAAATGTACCTAAATTCCATTGATACTATAACACCACATAATTCATAATGACAATATATGCTTAATAACTGTATATGTAAACAAGTGCATAAGAGTTTGTACAAGTTAAAATTCCCTCATTTAGATTACAGTTGGTGTATAATTTTTGTACAAGAGTCAATCTCGTCATTAGATTACAATCACCATCACACAAGACGTACTTAATAGTTTAGACTTAAGCATAATAATAAAATGATTGAAAGAGTCGATCTCATCATTAGATTACAGTCATCATCACAAAAATCGTACTTAGAGCACCCTTAACGGGTACTCTTGCCTGGGCGCCCGGGCAGCCCTCCCTTAACGGGAATCCGCCCGGGCGGGGGGCCACGTGCCCCCCCCCATTGGTCGAAATATTTTGTTTTTTGTTTTTTTTTGTGTTTTTGTTTTCAAAAATATTTTAAAATATAATTTAAAATCGTTTTTTCAAAAAACAAAATATGAAAATAAGTTTTTTATTTGTTTATATTTTCTAGAATTTTTTGATAATTTTTCGTGTTTTGCCTAAAATTGATCCCGAAATGACGTGTAGGGGAGAAAATGTAGGACGTTTGAGGTGTTTTTGGGTGTGGTTAAGAAAATTTTAGGGAGGTTGGTTTGAGCTGACGTGACGGAGAGAGAAGCTGACGTGGCTGAGAGAGAAACCAGGGCGCCCAGGAACTGCATGGGCGCCGTTAATAATGCTCTTAATAATTAATGACCAAAGCTTCGTGTTTTGAGTTTATTTTGGTATTCTTTATTAACAGATAAATGTCATAACCAAGGTTTTCAGAACCGAACCGGACGTCGAACCGACAACGTCAAAGGTTCAGAGGTTCGACCGGGATCAGACCGGAATCGAACCGGTTACGTCAGCATGACATCATAAATATATATTATAGATATAATAGTCATATTTAATTATTTATTAAGCAAAAAAAATATTCAAAACATTTACAATATCAACATTTTTAGAGTTGGGGTATAGATTTGGGTTTGGTTTTTTTTGATATGTAGTAATCTGAATAACTGAATACATAATCGGGTACTGATATATATAAAAAAACAGGATTTTTTTTCCTGGGCCGGCGGTTCAACCCCCGGTTCAGCCCGGTTCAATCTGGTTCAGGGCAAAAACGGTTTTTGGAGGTGAACCGAACCGGACAGGCCTTCGGTTCAAGGTTCAACCGGTTGAACCGGCCGGTCCGGTCCGGTTTTCAAAACAGTGGTCATAACACAAAGCACCAAACAAAATAGTCAACAAACCTATAACCATTGCAACAAAAGATGCAGAATTAGCCTCAAGATTGTAAATCTTGTAGTTAGTTAGGCCGGTCAATAGCTAAATCTAGTCCTCGTGCCTAAGTTAAACAAAGCCTTGCAATAAATATTTCTCAAATTGAATGACTCCCAAAAGGCGCACACCATGTCCTTGGATAGATTAGTTTGATGATCATAGAATGATTAAATAATCATATCATTTGAAATTCTTTTAAATTTTACACTTTCAATGTTAGAAATGCCATGAATTGTTCTAATATCACATTCTTGCACTCATCATATGCTCCACATGCAAATCACCAATATAATTGAAAAATGAAATTGAAAGTGCAAAATAAAATTGAATTGTTCACACCTGGGAAAGACGAGAACATGCAGAACGACAACGAGCCAACTCGGCTTCACGGTCACATAAACTAGCTTCTTTTTCAGTAGCATCTTCTGTAAGCTTAACCTTTTAAAATAGAAGAAAGGAATTCTTACGTAAGACAATGTTTTGAATTACAAAAACTAATTAGTGTTACCACTAACAAATCAAATTTAAGTTGTGAGTACAACTCTGGCTACATAACCAAGATAAGACCCCATTTCTTCTAAAATTTTCATGTAATTTGGCATCTCTAATAAAGAAGCCAAGAAGGTCTTCAATTTTGAAGAACTATCGAGTATCAAATAAAGTGCCATCCATGCAACCTTTCAATAGTAGTAATAACCTTCAAGATTTCTATTTCCTCTCCCCTTTCTTCATACACAAGCCCTTATAGGTTCATTTTACTATTTGTAACGTGCCACTCTTTGATCATGACTTCTTTAGCTCCTACAGGTTGGCATCATAACCGCCTACTTTTCTCATCGACATCTTTGTGATCATAAGTTACTCTTTTCTTCAAAAATATCTTCCAATAAATTGCCAATGTGAAAATACACTTTCTTGCAAATAGATTATAGAACTTCAGTTTTTTTCTAGATAGATATTTATTTGACAATTAGTCACAATATTGATAAAAACTGTGTTACGTTTGCCACAACGTTTAGGTCTTTTTCTTCCTTAAATAATAAATTCTAAACTAGTTTTATATTTTTCTTCTTTTTTTATGACTCAATGGTGTAGCTTATTTTTATGGGTTTTCCTTCCAACAGGTTCATTTATAGTCACATTTCTTATTATCTTCTTCTCAAAGAACAACCATTCCTTTCATAAACAGCAATTCAGCATGAGTTCCTTATGTGATCAAGCAAGATAATATGGACATACGATTAAGGACTTTAAGACAACCTACATACTATTATTGCATTGCACATACACCCATCAAAATTAGCTAGCTTCCTTACACTAGTTTACGAGTATTGAAGTTAGATAGCTTCCATAGATTAGCTTGTGAGTTAAACTGAACAAGCGGCGATGCATTTAAACAGCAGCTACATTCAGTAAGCAACGAATCAAACTAAAACATATACTACAACACTTCAGCTGAGGTAACACATAGAGCATTTTCAGCAAGTTTGACGTAGAAAGTAAACAATAGAAAGACAATGCTCACAATCTTATCGAAGTAACTCTGAATGGTGGTGTTCTTCTCCGAAATCTCCTCATCCTTCTGCCCGAGCAACTCCAGCAACTGCCTCTTCGACTTGTGCAGCTCCGACACCTCAACCTTCAACCTCTCGATCTCACCATCCTTCCCCACCTAAACCCAAACACACTCAAACCATCAAAATCAACACAAAGAAAAAGACTAAACCCGAGCGTACTCACCAAAGCCTGGTGGAGGTCGTCTCTGGAACCACGCGCGTTCCCAACCTCGGCGCGCTTCTCCTCGAGGGAGGCGGCAAGGTCGGCGTTCTCGGCCTGGACGCGGACGAGCTCGGCGGAGAGGGAGGCGTAGCGCTGCTCGAGGAAGTTGTAGGTCTGGTCGGCGGTGAGGGCGGCGGCATCGGCCTCGGCCTTGCAGGTCTCGAGCTGGCGGCGGAGGGCGAGTATGGCCTCGTCGGCCTTTTCGGCGACGAGGGAGACCGAGTGGGAGCAGAGGTGGAACTCCTCGTCGGAGAGGAAAAGGGGCATCGTGGCCGGAGAGAAACCCTAGAGGGAGGAGAAGTGTGGAATGGGAGGGGAGGAGGTGAAGGGGGAAATGGTGGAGGAGTCGTGGGCCGAGTGGGCTCCAGATGGGCCTGTTTGGGCCTGCTTCGGTTCGCTAATTGGACTGTACTTTGAATGGTCTATGAACCATCTATATCTAATTTTATTTTATTATTAATAAGAACATAAAATTGAACTTTAGGTATATTTGAAACTTTGGATATGATAGATAAATTGAAATGACATATGGGTGTAAATGTTCGATGTTAGTGGGTTTTTGTGTACACAAACAAGTACACCAACAATACACGATAATAACTACGTAAACATGATTAGACTTGATATGTACATGATTTTTGCTAGCGTTACGTTGCTCGAACCGAACACGACATGGTAAGGTACGTGAGAAACATGTTAATCATAAAGCATTCGTCACATAATTTAAATGTTCCATGAAACACTAGAATTTTCTAATTTAGCAAATGACACTGATTTTAAGTTGTGAAACAATGTTCTCCATACTTAGTGATGCGAGAGGGTTCGAAACCCCCGACTTTATGGAAGATTGGAGCACAAGGAGACCTTGAAGTTTTGTCAAAGTCAATGTGAATTACACGGATAGGAAAACAATTAATGAATTGAGAGGACGATGACAATTATTGAATTGATGGTTGACAAATCATAATTTGATTGCAGTAATATAAAAGGAGAAAAAAGGGTCTTAAAATTTGAGCGGACAGAGCCTAATAAACACCCCAAACTACACAAACAACACTTTGCCATGAATATATCACGTTTTACCATTAAAAAAACAATAAGCAAGAAAATCAAATTTAGTAGTGTGTTTGGATACAAAAGCGGGAGACAAAAGAAAAAATTAGGAGAGAAGAGAGACTTGGTTTGTTTTTTTTCTTTTTTAGATACATACGAGAGAAAAAGAAAGGAA
Source organism: Triglochin maritima (assembly GCA_963682175.1). NCBI lineage: Eukaryota > Viridiplantae > Streptophyta > Magnoliopsida > Alismatales > Juncaginaceae > Triglochin > Triglochin maritima. The sequence goes on from OY821772.1 coordinate 34,716,801, forward strand.
CAATATAAAATGACAAAAGTAATTTTCACTTTTATTTTCAATGCATCCTACCGATCAACATTTATAAGCGAGAATATGATAAATAGTTTTCGATATTACATGTCAGTAACCTTAATAACTGTAACAACATTGCTGCACAATTTAAAAAACGAAAATAATTTACGGCCGCTGTTATGGACACCCTATCAGGACAGGACGTTGTTGACGTGGAGTAGTCCAGCTCATGTTGTGTTGTGTGCTAATCGTGTCGTGTCAAGTCGTATATATAAGTTTTAGGTGTTGCGTCGTATCTGGCCAATTTAATAATCGTGTTGCTAGACTTCTGTCGTATCCAACCTGTTTATAATCGTGTTGTCATATCCTATCCATTTATACACGATTATTAAACGAGTTACTTTGTGTTCACGTTTAACATGACTACCGTTTACACTATTAAATAATAATTCATACATAATTAGTTCTGTTTATTACACAAAAACTGGATTGCATGATTGTACACCACTCGTTCATTATAATTTATAACTTATATATTACTTTAAGATTGGTCGGTATTAGTCGTGTATAAATCGTGTAGTATTCGTAATCGTGTACCTAATTACTTGGTTACTTATCGTGTCTTAATCATGTTAATCGTTTTTGCAGCAGAAATTCATATTCAACTCATTTAATAATCGTGTTGTCATATCCAACTCATTTATTAATCGTGTTCAAATTCTCAATCCATATCCGCTTAGTTCGTGTCGTTTTCGTGTAGTGTAATCGTGTTTCGTGTAAAATTGATAACCCTAATTGGGTTTGTCCATTTTAAGGTGTGGGATTGCTCATTTTAAGATATGAGTATGTCCATATAAACATTGAACTCGTTAACATTTTAAGTTTCAGGAATAAGTAGGTTTGAGAAGGAGAGACAATAAAAGGACTTAAAAGCAAGAAAATGGACTAAGTTGCAAGACTTATGGACTAAGATGCAAGAGAGATGAACCTAAATGCAAAACCAAACGACCTATGAGCAAATGAAGAAACTTCACACCATCATGAGGAGTATTTTGACAATTGGATTCGGGTCTCAAGCTATACAACCGATTAGGATGCATCAAACATGAAGAAATCGAGTCAGACAACCACACTCCGAACCAGAACCCGATCTGAACAATATAGACCGCCAATTGGCGGTCCTAGACCGCTGATTGGCGGTCTTGGTTGGTCCGGATCCGATGTGGTTTAGTCGGGTCATGTATTAGGGTGTATTTAGCCTATTTTTGGTATATGTTTAGTGTCATACCGGAGGGTTGTCCCTGATTGCCTTTTTCTTTGACTATAAATAGAACACCTCCTCCTCCCTTGTATTCATTGTTGGACAATTGAGTTTGGGCTAGGCCCATGAATAGCTTAATTGAAGAAATCTAATGTTGAGATGAAGATGAGAACTATTGCCCCATGTGCCATGTGCTCACCTCTACTTTTTAGTCCCACATTGGTAAAGCTAACAAGTTGAAGGATGTTGATAAACATACTATTCACTTGTCACTTTGTAGGTGGAAAGAGAGGAGGAGAGAATTCTCCACACACGCGCGCGCGCGGCCGTCCTGGTCCGGGTCGGGGCGTGGCGAGGCGAGGCGAGGCGAGGCGTGACGTGACGTGACGTGACAGCGGGGGATTTGGGGGAAATTAGAGGTTTTAGCCTCAGGGTGATGGGTGTATTTATTTTTGGACCTCAAGGTAATTGTTTTTGCAATTAAGTCCTTGACGGTTACAAGAAAAAATACATATATATATCATGACAGTTTCCTCCTAAAAAATACACACGTTCTATTTCCCATCAACTCTACGGAAACCGTCCCTCTCCGGCGATTTCCTATCCCCGAATCCAAAGTTGTTCAACGTCTGATTCTTGCGAGGTTTCGCGCTATTTTCGAGGTCCGTCGACTCCGGTGTGCGCCTGTTCGACGGTGAGACCGTTCTATCCTGGGAGAAAACCGGCAGACCATCAAACGCACTGGTATGTGGCCCGATATTTTCTCTGAGGCAAGTCGCCTTCCGACGGCTAGGTCTATGAGGTCGTTTCTAATTCATGTTCTTTCGTTTCTTGTTTTCCTTTACATGTGTTTTGTATGTTGGCTTTATCTGGATCCTTATGGAATATTTATTCGACATATGTAACCCACTGTATTACATGATCATATTTGTAATTGTATCAACATTCATCACTCTCTTGGTGGTCATCCTCTCTACTAGGAGTAAAAGCCTTGAAGCAAAAACCCTGGTGGAGAAAGGCTACTTGTGTTGTGAGTTTGAAATTAATAAAGTTTTTCTTTAGTTATGTTGCTTCTTTCTAAGTTTAATTTCTTTTCATATGTCTTGCATGCTTATTTAGTTTTATGTCATTTTAACTTCTTTAATATTTATTTCTTACTTAGTTTAATTTCCTTTCAGTAGAATGTTTCATTTTGTTAATGTAGGTTGTAGTGTAAGATTAGCGAGTAGTTTCATCCCCATTTGGGGGGAGAAATATGTGATATGATTATGTGATGTATTAGGTGTGTGTTATCTTAATCCTTTGAAACTTACATGATTTCCATAATCATTTAATGAGATATCACTTTTGTCTTTGATATGTTAATGCTCTTGAATGAAGCTTAGCATATGATTAGATTAGTGGACCTATTTTATGGGGAATGATGATGTGAGGATATAGATGGAATTGATAAAGGAAACATGACTTGTAGTTGCATGTACTCTTGTTGCCTTTACCTTGGTTAATGTCTTGTATGGTTTAATGATTGTCTAAATCTTATTTCATGTGGAGGCATAGTGGGGTTTAGTCTTTATACATGAGTTCATTTAGCTTCATTCCAATTATTGTCTTGTATGTTTTAATGATATTGTGTTATCTTATTTCACATGGAGGCAAAGTTGGACTTAGTTTTATGATTTTCATGCACTACATGTTGTGATGAGCATAATTGAACACACACACATACACATATATTTGTATTCACATTCTTTCTCTACCCCTTATGGGGTTTAGTTTTATTGTGTATTTCCAATTCCTTCCGCATTGTAGTGTAGTTTAGATCATAACTCATTTCTCTCCTTTTCTTCCCACTCGTATTCGAACAAACTAAAGTCGACACACCTCCTTGTGGATCGACTAGTATTTTCCATCGTTTCAACGCAGCCGTGCACTTGTGGTTATAACTAAAATGTTCAATCAGGCTCCAATCCATTTATGCAATCCGTGAGTACTGGGTACTTGCTTTTGTTGGTGATTGTTTTTTCACGGGAATGACATATACCCAAAGAAGCGAAAGTATGAACACATTCGTCGACAAATACCAGACTTTGAAAACCACCCTTAAGCAGTTTGTTCACCAATACGAACTCGCGCTCTGCCACAAGTACGAGAAGGAAGCTCAATCAGATTTCAATTGTCTTCATAATAACCCCCAATTGGTTTCAATATATCCCTTCGAGAGGCAGATCAGCGAGTTTTATACGGTAGGGGTTAGGGGAAAGCAAAACCCGATCCAAACCGGGTTTTTGGACTGGACCGGTCGGTCCGAGTTCGGTCCGTAAGTTGTGGGTTTGGTCCGGTCCGGTCTGGGTTTCGATCTGGGAGATTTTCAAATTTTGGGTTTGGTCCGGTCTGGTTCGATTTTTTTTAATTTAAAAATTTCGGGTTTTGACCGGACCGATTCTGACCGGTACAGTCTTCGGTCCATGAGCATCTAGTCAGGTCTTCGGTCCGGACCCTAGATAAAAATCTGGCCCGGTCCGGTCTGATCCAGACCGGATGCTCTCCCCTAGTGGGGGGTTTCAAGAAAGTCCAGTCAGAAATTGGGAAGATGATATACTGGGATATAACTGAGGAGTTGCAAACGAATAACGTTTTTGATTACAAGGTATCTGAGAGTTTATGGGCTGGTGAGCAGCTATTGTCGAAACGTGTCCTGGTGCAACACGAAACTATGGACTGCACATGTGATTGTAGAATGTTTCAGCACGTTGGTCTCTTGTGCTGCCACGTTTGGTTGTACTTGGATGCCTAGATCCTAATGCATTTTCCCGCCGTCTTACATCATTAATCGATGGCGGAATGATATTTGTCGGAGCTATCGAGATAAGATGTACTCAGGCGATGACATAATGGAGAAGGATGCGTTGCGTCGTCACAACGACATTATGGGTTGTGTTGTTTCGATCGCACATGAAGCATTCATTTCCCATGAAAGGTATCTTCAGGCCATGAAGTGTATTGAATTGCTTAAGTCACGTATGAACCCTTCCCAGGTCCCTACTCAATCCGATGAACCTGGGACCGCGGGTACATCTATTTGCAATTTAGATAAAGTCACATGTTCCGGAAGACCACCGACCAGACGTCGTGTTTCAATAGCTGAGAAGATGATTAAAAAAACCAAAAAGTATGTCACGGAATAGAAGAGCAAGTTCAGGAGGAAGGGTAAATCACGATTACCCCAGATCACGCCAAAACTTGGGGATCTGATTTTTGTAATTGGGACATGAATTTGTATTACGAGGAACTACCTCCGTGATTTTGTAATTTTGCATTGTTTGTTTTTGAACAGTCCATGTAAAACAAAGAAATTTTAACTTATTAAAAGAAGGATTTATACTTATTCACCTATGAGTCTGCCATTTTTAAACAAAGAGTTTGTCCATTTTAACCAATGATTTGTACTTTTTAACCAATGAGGTTGTCCATTTTAACCCAACAGTGTGTCCTTTTTAGTACTTGAGTTTGTCCCTTTTAGTACTTGAGTTTGTCATTTTTAGGCTATGGTTTTGACCTTTTTAACTAATCAGTGTTTTCATTTTAACCATTGTTTTTGCCTTTTTAAGCGATATGGTTGACCCTTTTAACCAATCCGTTTTGTCCATTTTACCTCACAGTTTGGCCTTTTTAAACGAAGAGTTTGACCATTTTAACCAATGAGTTTGTCCATTTTAACCAATAAGTGCGATTATGGTCTTTCTTGGATCGACTCCTTTTAGTTTATGGGCGATAAAGTCTTCAACGATTTTGCCTTGGCCACTCCCAATTCGGCCAAAACAGAAGGTTGAGATACAAATAACATTTTACTGGTGGCGTCGTTCTTCTAGTACCTACATCATAGCGTTGATCGTTTGGTCGGTCATATCCATCATGGGCGTTATTAGCTCGTTCAGGTCGGTATGTGTGAGATTGCACAGATCACATATCCAGATCACCTCTCTTTGATCGTTGGTGGCTGCGGTCAAGTTCAATAAAATGTTGACATCATCACTGGTCAACGAGGCCAATGCATCCATGTCCACTTCTGGCATTGTCTCTCTTGAGTGGTGAGTCAACCTGAAATCATCCTCTACTATCTTCCTCTCTTTTTAGGCTTCTTTAGACCACTTTTTCTTTTCTCTTTAGCTCCTCTTCCTCATTCTTCTTCTTGTTCTTATCATTCGCTTCATCTTTTTTCCTCTGGTGATCCACAGATGTCATTGAGTGATGTTTTTTTGACCCCCACCTTGCTCTCCTCGTCTTCTCCTTTTCTTCATCCTCCAGATTCTTCTTCTTTCTTTCTTCCTCTTTTCATTTTTCTTCTTCTTCTTCTCTTCCTCCCTCATCTTCTCATCCTCTGTCTTCCTCTCCTCTCTCTTCTCATCCTCCCTACTTTTCTCCTCATCTGTCTTCTCTTCTTCCTTTGTCCTCCCCTCTTTTCCTTACTCTCCTCCCTCATCTTTAACTCCGTCATTTTCTCCTCTTCTCTTTCCGACCCCTCTTTTTCCTTACTCTCCTCCCTTATCTCCTCCTCCTCTCTCTTCCTCATTCCTCCTCTCCGTTTTCTTAGTCTCCTCCCTCATATTTGTAGGATCGTAAGGGTCTCTAATTCTAATCACTTTTAAACTAATTACCTACTTGTTTAAACAATCAAAGAATGCACAACAGAATTAAACAAAAACAAGCAAGAAAAGCAAACCACAATGATGACACCGGATTTTATAGAGGTTCGGCCTCTCGCCTACTTCCTCTCTTGCAAGCTCCGCTTAATCTCCCTCGAGCTCCGCTTACAACTTCACTATCAACCTCGTTCTGGACCGAGATTAAGCCTTTTTACAAAACAAGCTCCGCGAACACCCTCGCGAGCTTGACTTTCTTCTCTCACAATCCGAGGGGAATACTTCGGGATTTCACCAAAGTCATTGTTTTTTTACAACAGAGATGTTGAGTTGAACACACTCTCTAACTTGAGCACACTTAGCTTAGGATGTGGAATTGATACTAAGTGTGGAAGTTTAGGCTTGGAGAGTAGACTTTGGGTTGGGAGACTTGGGAGTTTCTCTTAGGTGTATATGACAATAGGAAGTGTAAGAGTTATGTAATTATGTCATATGGACACCTATTTATAATCTCTAAGTGAGTTATAGTCGTTGGGACAAGTTTGGTAAGTGTTTGTGGAAGAAACACAAAACAGCAAATTGCAGGACCCAAAACTGAGTAAGTGCGATCGACCGGATCGGGCTGAATGGTTGACCGTTAGGCAAAATTGAACTTCGTTCGGTCGACCGGTTAAGGAACGGTCGACCTCCAAATGCTATAATTTAGGTACACTTAAGTTAACGGCCGAACACCGAGATAGGTTCGGTCGAACTACCAGGCTCTATTGGGTTGGTGAAAATGATCTTGTTCGATCGACCGATGCAAGGTCTTCGGTTGACCGAAAACGTCCAGGCAGTTGCACAAAATGGAGACATTATAAGTTCGGTCGACCGAACATGTCCACGGTCGACCGATATGCAAAATGTATTTTGGGGTATTTGCCATAATAGGAATACGACTGTTGGTATAAAACGACAAAACAAACGGTCAAAAATTTGTGTTAACTCGGTCGACCAAAAAGGTCTGAATGGTCGACCGAAACCGGGCAGTAAAACACTAACTGGGTAATTGATCACTCGGTCGACCAAACGGTCTGTTTCGGTAGACCGAATGTGGGCAGACATAAATGGTTTTGGTTTAGTGTTTTCCGGTTTAAGTTTGGGTGAACTATTGAAGTTCAAATTATATGAAATTTTGTGTGTGACTTGTATAATGAACCTAGTGTGTGTTTGAGTAGGTTTTAGCTCAAGTATGCTCAATTACAGAAAGTTCCTAAGACTCAAAGAAATACAAATTACATGTCTTCAAATGAGCTTGATTACATATCTTGACTTGATTTCATTTCTTCCTTGAGTTTTGATCACCTGTAGAAGTTAGCACAAAGCAATATATGTAATGCAATATGTGTGCTACTCTATATTGATTTATAATTAAGATTAGGTTGATTAAATCATCAAAACATAGATTAAGGCCAAAAAAACCACAATCTTCTCTTCCTCCTCTCTCTTCCTCTCTTCTTCCTCTTTCTGTAGGATTTCATGTTTAATTGTGCATATATATTTTTCAAATTTTTCTACGATTTATTTCATGCACGCATCGGTTTGTTTTAACAACTAGTTTCAAAAACTTATTAAAACAAACACAAAGGATTCCGAAATTCATACCTAGAAGTTCTCTAAAACTTCTTGATGTTCCAGAGACGTTGAGGAAGACGATCGTCGCTTCTCGTTGCGCCGGATGCCTCCGAGTGTACACCGAAACCCTAAACAAGGTTGGAGAGAAATGAGCTAGCCAATCAATCTCCAAACTAGCTTAGAATCTAGCTACAAACCCCTTCCTTAATCTCTGAGATTTCTCCTTCCAAAGACTTAGAAAACTAAGAGAATTTTCGTGGCTTTTTGTGGTGAATTAGGAGAGAAAATAATTAGAAAAACATCTAACTTAATTAAGGAGAATAAGGACCTATAGGCTCCAATCTTACTCTCAATCATGGCTATTCTTAAGCCACGTTTTCTTGACATTTTCTCTCACAAACTAATTCCATAATGTATTACATGCATCCACAAAACGTTTGACCAAGTTTGGAGTCAATCCAACCATTGATCAAATTAATCTCTTAATTATCAAAGGCAGAAAATCGATCGCGGTTCGGTTTACCGAGTCCCACTCGGTTAACCGAATATGTCACGATTGTTTAACCGAGTATTAGACGGATGACCAATTCTTAAGGATAAAAATTCTCCTTAACCGATCGGACGAATTCGCGTCTAAAATCGAGTGTCATTCGGTTAACCAAAAATATCGGAACTAGATATTGTTCGGTCGACCGTTCCTGGTTCGGTACACCGTACCAGAGTTCCAGGCACTTTGGTCAAGTTCGGTCAATCAACTATGACTATTCATTCCACGTTCGGTGGACCGATCCACAGATCCTTCGGTCGACCGAACCATAACGGATTACCGAACTTTTACCCGATTTAGCCTTTTCAAATTTTAGATTTATTTCCAACAAAATTTGAATTTTTGGGGTTTTAGCAAATTCACAACTTATGCAATATATTATCCTATGCAATAATAAATTATTGCATCCCATAATATATGCATCTCATATGAATTTATCGTGATTCTAATTATGTTATATACAACATAATTGATTTTACTTGTTCACCATATGTGTCATATTTTCTATAAGAAACCCGACACATCATATGAACCAAAAATCAAGCTTCTTATTTCCCGGTTTTTGCGGTGTGACCTATGGGAGGATCTAGACTAAGTTGACAGTGATATTAAGAGCTTAATATCACAAGCTATAAACGGTATCTAGCTACACATTATAGCTCCCAATTAGTTAGATGTCTTAATTCCACTCGAACCAAAACCCGATCCATTTAGTGATGGAGTGCATCACTTGTGTCCGTCCCTTGCCTCATGATATTAAGAATACACACAAAGTAGTATTGTGTCATCTTTGTATTAATATTCATTTCTTGATCTCTTTAAGCTAGTTATAAATATGTGACTTAACTCAAATCACATTGTGCACATTATAACTTGTTTTATCAAGGGGCCCACTAATATCATCACTCAATTAAGAGGGGCAATGATAATCTTTTGACTAACTATCTTCTCCAACAAAAATCATACTCAACCAACCAATGTCTTTACACTACTCTCATCGATAACTCAAGACACTAGTCTAATTAAGCAATTCTTAAGTGATCGAATATAAGTCTCATATCAAAGGACCAAAGACACAGTAAAACATTAATGACACAGAAAACACAATTCTATAATGTTTTACTTATTAGGTCTATTCAGTATACAAAAGTAATATTTTCCTCTTTTATGTACCCGTGTTGTCACTCACTTGTAGAGCTACGATGTTCTATGACCAACACGACAATCTTAACTCCGTAATTAATGTCCCATGTTAATTACCATGATTGTGAATATCTTTTGTTTTATGTAAACCAATATCTTTTAGAGCTCTACTGTTAAGGACCAAGAGTCTCTTCCTTAACAATTCTAAAAGACGAATAACATAAACAAGGAACAAAATGATTTCTCATTCAATTCATAATAATTGGCATTTAAAAGTAAAACTTTTAGAACACATTCCCTTCACTTTCCTCCTCTCATTTTCCTTATTCTCCTCCCTCATCTTCTCCTCCTCCTCTCTCTTCTCTCTTCTCTCTTCTTCCTTTTTCCTCCCCTCTTTTTTTTGCAAAGCAAAATGGAGGCATAACCTCAAATTTTCGTTAATGTGTAAACTATTATTTACAACCTACAAAATTTTGTGAATGAAACTCCTCTCCTCTTTTTCTTTATTCACATCCCTCATATTATCCTCATCTCTTCCTATCTTCTTCCTTCTCCTCCTCCCTCTTCCTCTCTTCTTCCTTCTCATCCCTCGTCTTCTCAGCCTCCTCTCTCATTCCTTCTCCTCCTCCCTCGTCTTCTCTGCCTCCTCTCTTCTACTCTCTTCTGCATCCCTTTCCTCCTCCCCATAGTTCCTTTCACTTGCACCCGCTCCTTGAAGAGATACAATCTCTTCCCTCAACCTCTCACACTCCTCCCGGGACTTCCTCAATTCTTCCTTTAGGTTGTTAACCTCTTCAGTTGCCTTCTTCAGGGCAACTTCGGTCCCGACTCACTCAGGTCCAACTCTTGTAGCAGCGGGTCCCTAAGGATGTTGCAGTCTCTTAATTGCAGCCTGGGTTCGGTGCCTGTTGAAGCACCCTCAGTTTCTGGGATACGGGTTGGAACAAGAATTGGAGTCGAACTAATCAGTCCATGCTCCTTCGAAGAGAGTGACGGAGGCTCCCTCAGGGCGAAATAGTCATTGTAAATTTTAGGAAGGGTGATTCCACGTTCCTCCCATTTCTTCAGAATTATCTATCTACCAAACATTGCAGACCACCTTTTCATCCGCGGATAGGCAGAACTTCACAAAGGTTTTCATCCGGCCTGGGCTCCCCATGGTTGAACTTCTCACAAAGACACACCTTAAAAAGGACAAAATCAATGGTTAAAAGGGGCAGATTGAAGTACTAAAAAGAACAACACTCCGAGGTAAAATGGAGAAAACTTATATGGTTAAAACAGGAAAACCCACGTCTTAAAATGGACACACAAAGGTTAAAATAGAGAAACTCACATCTTAAAAAGGGCAAACTCACACCTTAAAATGGACAGACCTACATCTTAAAATTGACAAATCAGTTGGTTAAAATGGACAGACCTACAACTTAAAAAGGTAAACCTACATCTTAAAAGGGAAGACTCACACCTTAAAATGGACACACAAATAATAAAATGGACAGACCCACACTTAAAAAGGTCAAACACACACCTTAAAATGGACACACACAAAGGTTAAAATGGACAGACCCACAACTTAAAAAGGGGAAACCAAAAATTTTAAAAGAGGCATACCCATATAACAAAAAGGGCAAACTCACACCTTAAAATGGACAAACCCAACGACTAAAATGGACAGACCCATATCTTAATAAGGACAAACCCTTACTCGTAGTAGGGCAACACATCCATCGACGTTCCCCTGCTTCATAATGTAGTTCTCGGTAGATCTCCTTTCCTAGAGTTGCCTGCTTGCTTTCTCCAGCCCCCGCACCAGGGCTGTATGAACTGCCGGTGCCCATGCGTATTTGTGGATGTGTTTGATGTCCCCCGAATGGTCCATGAACCATCATTTCGTTCGAAGTGTTCCATCAAAGAACAAAAAATGGTTGAGGAGACGAACATACTCATCTGTTTCGCCCATCAGACTAGTAGCACTCAGATGACCGAGCAACTGACTATTGTAAAGGTTCTCCCATTCTCGCTTTTGTACGCTCATTGCTTCCATTTTTACGGTCTTCCCACGCATGCTTAGGCCTAAGATTAGGGCAACGTCTTTAGCTTTAAATGGGACTACCCCCGATTCGATCCTCAACCCCACCTCTTTCGCGTCATAGTGTTCGACAAACCAACCGACAATGTCGTTATCGGTCGGGACGTTCGGAAGGTCTAGGAAGTGACTGAAGGGGGTCCGCCGAAATACGTCCTTCACAGTGTCTTTCATCTTGCCAAACTATTTTTCTATCGGGGTCTAGGCGCACTTCGACTCCCGAAAATAGTGGGTGGACTCCTAAAACAGATGAAAGAAGAAACCAAGTTTGTAAATCAAACGAGGCAAGAAAGAATGAAGAAAAAACGTTGAAATCGACAACCTGGTTCCCCACCACTTCGCTTGAGACAACAGGATGTGGAGAATCCATGCGCCGATTTGAGGGGGAAATGTGTGACGAAAATGGTTTTCAACCGGCACCAGAGTCTGAAAAATGGAGTGAAAAAGGATGAAGACATCTTCTGCTTTTGGCCTTGTCGATTTATTTCCTTTCTCGGATTCTGAATTGTCGTTGGTTTGATGTCTGATCGTTGTCTTTTCTTTCATTTGGAAAGCAACCGTCGCACGCGAAAAACTGGTGATTACTTTTTTTCAATCACAAAATGGCACGTCGAGACGAGTTGACGTGACTAGGTGACTAGACGCTGACTCGACAAACTAAAGACGCCACGTAAGCCACGTCATGGACGCCAACGTCCGTATATAAGAACCATTTGAAAAGGTCAAATGTAAAAATGGTCAAGGAAAACAAAAAAAAGTTGATATTTACATCAAACAACAAACACAGCAGATTATCAAAAAAATCACTTGCACGATAATCATGCGCTCATAAGGTGTGTTGGATTAGCTGAGTTTTGAGTTTGTAAACCTCAAAACCTAATTTTTATGATTCAATTTTTTTCTCTCGTAATGATGAGTTTTTAGTTGTTTTCTTGGTTTGAAAGTTGAGTTTTGCAAAGGCCCAACTAGACAGTGTTTTGCAAAACTCTGAATTTTTTTCTTCCAAATTGTCTAAATCAACTTCCTTATTTGAAGTCCATATCTCCAATTTTCATTACAATATCCCCCTTTTGTTATCATTTTTTTATAACTCGTACAAATTTGTATTAGTTGTCAATGATAAAAGTAATGTATAGATAACTTACTTAGATGTTTGTATTAAAGTGATTATGTTCATTTACTTTTATGAATATTACTATCTAGAATTTTATTATTATTATTTTTACTTGATTTATTTTCGTATGAATATTACTTATTTACTTTGACTTGTTTATTTGTAAAACTGACAAGTAGATATATCTAATTAATGAGACAACTATGAGAACAGTGAGTTTTTTCTTCAAATGTGGAAGAGAATTTGTTAATCCAAAATGCAACCTTTAACTTCGAGCATATCAAACATGAGTTGCGAGCTTTGAGTTTTCATAAATGGTATCAAAACTTAATATTTCAAAACTCAAATCCGAACAAATAAACACAATGTTTAAGGTTTATGAACGAAACGTGGACTTTTGATGTTTGCTACTTGCCTCAAAACTCAAAGTAATCTAAACGAACAAAAAGTCTCAAGTGATGAATAGTTAAAAAAACATATTTAATAATAAACCAAATGTAAAAGTAATGCAAACAAAGGTAGTAATCACGGGTAAGTATTATGTTGAAAAGAGTAAAAGTACTTTTGGTATAAATTTTCCTCCCAAGTTTCTCTTATCAATTTGTATAAGAAAGTTTCTATCATTGTCTCTCGTTAAAATTGTATCCAAACAAGAGAAATCTCACTTTTATATCAATTTCTATCTTTTCTTTCCGTTTCTGTCGAATCCAAACACACAATTATGGAAAGTGAATGACATATTAAAGAGAGAGAAATTGCAATAGACAAAGTGGACATAAATGCAAATACATTATTGGAGGGTCTGAAGTACAAAATTCAATCGGGAAACTCACGAGTCAAGAGACTCAAGACCTATAAGAGGGACTACAAAATCCCACAAAAAAGAAAATAATACAAAAAATCATTTTCCAATCCATAATGACCAAACGTTCTCTTTCTCAACCTCACACCAGTTGGGCCTATTGGGCTTCTGGACTCAGTCATGTATTCAGTCTTGGACTTCATTTGCTATATCCAAATGGTCATCTGATTCCAAATTTCAACGTTTTTGTTAGATTTTTTATTTTATCTACTCTAAAACTTGATTCTATTTTTAAATCTCAACATCTCAAACATATGGAAAAAGTACATTTTTCCATTCAAACAGTGATATATCACATCAACTAAGATATATCAAACCTATTTTTTTAATTTCTCCAAATAGATTGTGTGAATCTTCACTCAAACAATGATATATTACGTCAAGTAACATATATCAAGGAGCAAACTTGACGATCGATGAGATAAATCTACTATGAGATGTGAGTAGAGGAGGGGAGAGAGTTAGTGAGAATAATTGTCTTATCGTCACCCACATGTGAGGAGAGAGAATTAATGGAAAGTCTTTGAAAAGTTGGAGTCCTGTGGGTGTGATTGGTACTCCGGAAGTTATACTAGAAGTCAAGATGTGAAGTTTTGAGTTGAATTTGTGTGTTTGTTACTCAAGAAGTTCTGGAAGTTAAGTTTTAAAGCTTCCTTTACAACTTCTAAGACATGCTCCAAAATCAAGGGAAGACAAGTTTGTAACTCCACGAAGTTAAATATTAGTTGTTTGTTTTTTTTGTGATTTTTTTATTTATTAAATCGTAATAACTATAAGGATGCTCATGTTTTGTTAGAAGGACATGAGGGTCATTTTATTTTATTGATAGTAGTAATAATGATAATTATGAAGATTACACATTGGAGAGATCGAACTTGCTCATGTTGATTGATTGTTTAATGAACTTTTTTTTGCCTTTCGCTAAAAGATTATAACAGTGAGACTTATTACCATGTCATGAAATGTTTTGTTGATATTTCTTTGCAACTTTGATGTTTTTATTTTTCTTTTAATAGTGAACAATGAACATTCTTTTTACCTTTTGACTATTGCACTAGTACAGAATGCTCAATAGAGGTCACCAAATAGACGTCGGATATACAAACATCCGACGTCTATCAGTATAAACATCGGATATTTGGACATCCGACGTCTATAGGTTTGTAGAAATGTCGGTTGTTTAGTATAACCGACGTCTATACCTCCTGAAAGAAGAAAATATTTTATTTTTATTTTTTGGATTTATTTCGTATAAGAATTTATGTGGATTTATTTTGTATTAGAAAAAAACACAATTTTTTAGGATTTATTTCGTGTAAGACTTAACTCATTTTTTGGAATTTATTTTGTATAAGAAATAACGCAATTTTTTAGGATTTACTTCGTGTAAGAATTTATGTGGATTATTTTGTATAAGAATAATGTGGATTTAAAAATAGTTACATCATTGTAACTATCACATGTGTGTTGTGTTGTACACATGTGTGTGTATGATGACATGTTTAGTCCCACATTGGAGAATGTTTTTTTATTCGTGGAGTTGAAGTACTCCACCAGTCATTTACTTCTAAATGGTACTTTGGTACCACACTACAAAATGCAAGTGAGATACATATATATATTTAATGGTCAAAAGATTGACACTTGGGGCACTTGGCGTACTTGGGCTTAAAATGGTTGCAACGTTTTTTTTACTATTAACCCATGTATAAACGTCGGTTGTATATGGTAGCCGACGTCTATAGGGCGTATTTTTTATTAATTATTGTTATTTCAAAGTATAGACGTCGGATGTATAGCATGACCGTCGTCTATAGGTTGTGCTGTATGAAAAGACGTCGGTCAATCTATATATCTGACGTCTATTTGGTGTAATAGTTTAGTCCCACATCGGAGACTTTATTTTTGTTGGTGTGGTTGATGTACTCCACCACTCCTTTACTGTTGAACGCGAACGACTTGGGGCACCTCGCCATGTTGGGTTTGATATTCGTGGTTATTTGTCAAAAGATTGGCACTTGGGCAGCTTGGGCTTGATTAATGTGAGTGCAGAATGCCCGATATACGTTCCAATGTATTTTTTGGGTTAATTAACATATAATAGATGTCGGTCGTATATATCCAACGTGTATACACTGTATAGACGTCAGTGGTATATAGCTGACGTCTATACAACAAGGAATAGACGACGGGAAAATAGACGTCGGGTACTTGGATCGTCGAAATTCGACGTCTATACCCCTGTATATCCGACGTATATGGACTTTTCTGCACTAGTGTTGACTATTGTATTATGTTTTCATTTATTTATTTCTTTTCCTTCTTATTTCTCAATTGTAATATATGTTGGTTTTTTCATCTTTCTTGTGGATGTTAAGTATTTTGCATTAAAAATATACAAGTAGTGTCAAATTAAACTAATTTAATTATTTATTATTTATTTATGACTTTAAGTTTGATGAATGTATTATTACAGTAAGTATGATTACTGGATTTTTGAAATTGTCGTTTCTTGTCAACCAATAAATCAAAAGTCCAAATTCAACTTTAACTACAGTAGTACTAATCACGAAAAAGTAGAATTCCGGGAAGTAAAGTTCCGAGAACTTAAGTTTTAGAAACTCTATGGGATCGTGAGAGTGTCTAATTCTAATTATTTTTAAGCTAATTACTTACTTGTTTAATCGATCAAAGATATGAGGCGAAATTAAAACAAATAAACAAGCTAGTAAGAAGAAATAAGCAAACCACAATGGAGACGGGAAATTTTACAGAGGTTTGGCACCCCACCCGGGTCCCAGTCCTCTCTTGCAAGCTCCTCTCGGATCACCGAGCTCCGCTCACGAATTCACTAACCACTCCATGTTCCAGGCCGGGAGAGAACACATTTACAATCTTCAGGCTCGCGAAAAACCCTCGCCGAGCTTGGCTCCTCCTCTCACAATCCGAGAGGGAGACTTCGGGCTCTCACTGAAGTCTATACTCTTGTCTTGGGCTTTCACCAAGACCCTTGCTTCTTTGACAATCAATGAGTGAAACAACACTCTCTAATCTTAAGCACACTTGAGTGAGAATAAGATTTAAGACTAAAGTGTGGAAGGTTTGAGGCTTGGAGTGTTTGGAGCTCTCTCTAATGTAGGGGACAAATAGTAGTAGGAGAGTTGTGTTAAAATGTGTTTTACAACTCTATTTATAAGCACTAGAGAGAATATAGCCGTTGGGGTTTATTGGGTAAGAGTTGGTGTACGATACACAAAACAGAAACTGACAGGACCCAATTCTGAGTAAGTTCGGTCGACCGGATTGGGCTGAACGATCGACTGTTTGACAATTTTGAACTCGGTTCGGTCGATCGCCAAAGGCTATGTTTTAGATACACTTAAGTTATCGGTCGAACACCGAGATAGGTTTGGTCGACCGAAAACTAACAGACTCTTCTGGGTTGACAAACATGATTAAATTCGGTAGACCGAAACAAGGTCCATGGTCGACCGAAAACCAACATGATGTTTTGGTTTGTCGAGATGTCTTAGTTTGGTCGACCGAACAAGGTCCTCGGTCGACTGATACACTAAATGTATTGGAGGTATTTAGGAATAATACGAATACGACCGTTGGGTATATACGACAAAACAAACATTCAGAAATATGTTGTTATTCGGTCGACCGAAAAGGTCTGGACGAACGACCGAACTTCGGCATTAAACACTAACAGTATATATGATCACTCGGTCGACCGAACGGTCTGTTTCGGTCGACCGAATGTGGGCAGACAGTTCAGGTTAAGGTTTGGTGTTTTCCGATCTAGGTTTGGGTGATCTATTGAAGTCCAATTTATATAAAATTTTGTGTGTGACTTCTATAAGTAACCTAGTGTGTATGTGAGTTGAGTTTAGCTCAAGTTTGCTTAATTTACACAATATTCCTAAGACTCAAGTAATGCAAATTATATGTCTTCAATAGAACTTGATTACATGTCTTGACTTGAATCATTTCTTTCTTGAGTCTTGATTACCTGTAGACGTTAGCACATACCAATATATATGAAATGCAATATAAGTGCTACTCTATATGATTACAATTAAGATTATGTTGATTAAATCATCAAAACATAGATTAATGCCAAAAAGCCAACAAACTCAAGTTCTGAACTTCCCTAGATTTCATGGTACTATGTTTAGCCAGGCGGTCGCCTAGGCGACCACCCGCACAACGCAGTTAGGTGACTAGTTTTTTGTTTGTTTTTTCAAAATGTTTTTTAACCCCGAGTAGCAACGACTATTTGTTTTTTTAATATTTTTAACCCCTTCTTTCACTCCTACAACTACAACTCTCTCAAACTCTCATTCTCAATTCTCAAATTCTTCCAACCTTTCAAGTTCCAACTCCGTCACTCCGGGGATCAAGAATTTCGGCGTTCGAAGTTCTTTTTTCGATATGATCAATCAAGTGCAACTCTTTCCTTTAGCTTAATTTTTTTGTTAATTTAGAATATTAATTAATGGCTTATGTACCCGGATCAATTTTACCAATGACACACGAAGATCATAATCGCTTTAGACCTAGTACAAGAAATGACTCTGGCTGGAAATCTGCCAACTACTTAAATTTAAATGGAAAAAAATAGGGAACTACTAAACATCGCCCCAAAACTACTTAAATCGCCCCTTGAAATTACCAAATTGCCCTTAACAATATGTTTAATACCCATATCGTCCCGTGTCTTTAAATAAGGTTTTTGACTCAGTTTTACTAACATTCCTAGTACCAACACCACTAGGGCTGTAAGCGGGGCGGGGCGGAATTTCGCCCCACCGCTACCCGCCCCGCCAAAATTTAGCGGGTAGGCGGGGCGGGGCGGGGTCCAAAAAAAAATCCGCTACCCGCCCCGCCTAAGGATGGACTAGGCTATGCGGGGCGGGTTGGCGGGTTTAATCTTTTATTAAAGATAAATATAAAAATTTATTTATTTTCTTTAAAGTTACCGTAAGTTTTTGTTCAGTGTTTGTAGATGGATTTGACGTTTTGATTTGTAATTGATTCGGATTTGGGATTTCCTTGTAAATTGATGAAAATGGTGTTTGTTTCATATTGCCGATTTCATATCTAGATGTTTGGCTCTGTTTTCTGCAATTTGTTTTGTTCCAATTTTGTGGTCTTTTGTGGTATTATGGGTTTGAGGTTCTGTTTTGTATGCTAAAACTCGTTAATTGACGCAATGGTATTTTAATAAATACCATTGTTGTATTTTAATAACTTCACAAATGTTGAACTCTTGTTTTAATAAAAGGTGTTAATTTGATCACAAGGTTGTGCTTATGACTTTGTTGTCCTTTCCGATAAATTATGGCTTAAAAGTATACTTTATTTTTTTAAGTTATATACAAAAAAACAAAGCTAAATACAAACAAAATCAAAACAAATACAAAAAAATCAAACAAAATATAGGGTTAATGCGGGTTGCGGGTTATGCGGGGCGGGTTGCGAGAAAACCGCAACCCGCCCCGCTTATTATGCGGGTTGTGCGGGTGGCGGGTTGGCGGGTAACAATTTTTTGTCCGCAACCCGCGTTAGGCGGGGCGGAACGGGGCGGGTTGCGGGTAAAATTTTACCCATTTACAACCCTAAACACCACGAAAATGTCTGGTGAAACACCTAGATCAGGCGAAGTAACGAAGACGGATTTTTTTTCCGACTCGGGCGTCTGGCTAAGACGCCTTCACCATCGTGGAGGCGTCTTATCCAGACGCCTCCACGATGGTCCAGGCGTCTTAGCCAGACGCCTATACCATGGTCTAAGCGTCTAGATAAGACGCATCAACCATGGTGGATGCGTCTTAGCGAGACGCCTGCACGATGGTACAGACGTCTTAGCCAGACGTCCCGTTTTTTTTAATTGTTTTGTCAAATTAAAATTATACGGTGTGTTATCTCAAATTATTTGACGTTTCTTTGCAAGTTTTCGGTGGTAAACGGTCGGATTACAATGAGTTTTTTTGCAAGTGATGAAGATTCAAAAAAATTCCAGATCCAACATTTTTTAAGTTCG
The DNA here is from genome assembly GCA_963682175.1 of Triglochin maritima. Lineage (NCBI taxonomy): Eukaryota > Viridiplantae > Streptophyta > Magnoliopsida > Alismatales > Juncaginaceae > Triglochin > Triglochin maritima. The sequence continues at coordinate 34,736,114 of OY821772.1, forward strand.
AAAATCCCCCGGTGGTAAAACATCCTGACTTACAAATACCACATCTGGAAATTTTTGAATTTTCGGTGTACCGAAAGGGTATCGGTCATCCGAATATAGTAATTATTAACTTATTAATTAATTAATTTAACAATTATCTAAATTTATAATCAATTATCTTTTTAAAAAAATAATAAAAAATTACGGGCGTCCGACGGAGCCTCCCCCACGTAGGAGGGGCGTCTGGATAAGACGTCGCCCCCATGGGGAGGCGTCTTACACAGACGCATGTCCCATGGGCGAAGCGTCTGGGTAAAACGCCTCCCCGATGGGGGAGGCGTCTTAGCCAGACACCCCCTCCTACGTGGGGGCGGCTCCGTCGGACGCCCGTAATTTTTTATTATTTTTTATTAAAAAGATGTTAGATATTTTACCTGATTCGAGTACACGGGGCCGTTCGTTGGTTCATTACTGACCTCCAAAACATTATTTTTTATGATTATAAGAGGAATTGAAGAGAGATGTGTGATAGGAGGGTAAAATGTCGCATTATAGCAGTAGAAATGAGAGAAGGGCAAAATGATAATTTCATGGGGCGATTTAAGTAATTTTGGGGCGATGTTTAGCAATTCAGAAAAAATATCCATAGTTTGTAAATTATGTGGTAGAGTAACTAATAGTGGTATTGCCCGCCATATCACCCACACACTAGGCAATAATGCACGGCATTGTGATAAAGCTCCTACACTTTAAAAGCTGAAATAGTCGCTTACATGTCCAGTATTAATAGAATTCAAATGAATCAAATTGAATGTTTAAATGATTTTGTTGATTTAAGAGATGACGTAACCCCGGGTCGGTCTGGTACTGGTTCCCCCACGACCCCAACATACCAACCCCAACCCCCTTTACCTCCTCGAAAGAGAAGAAGACAAAAATACTTGGGAACAAATGGATCGATTTTGTAGTCGATCTCAAAATATTGACCGAACCTAACAAACACAATTGAATGACATTTTAAGAAAGAAGATTGTGAAACAATTAATAAAAAATGGGCTAATTTTTTTATGGATGTGGAATACATTTTAATGTTGTTAACACAACTGAATTTAAGGAAGTCATTGAGGCTACTTCCACATACAGTCTTGGCCCAAAACCCATCACTTATCACGAAGTTAGCGATACATGACTTAAAAAAGAAATTGAAGTCACTAAGGGTTTTCGAAGTTCATACATGCAAGATTGGAAATTATATGGATGTAAAATAATGACGGATGCATGGACTGATAGGTCTGGTAGGAGTTTAATCAATTTTTTATTGAATTGCCCGACATGAACAACGTTTTTTTACGTTCAGTTGATGCTTCTAGACACTCACATATTTCTGCCTACTCGTTCAAGTTAATTGACAATGATGTTGAAGAAGTAGGGCAAGAGTACGTGGTTCAAGTTGTCACTGACAACGTTGCCGCTTGGAAGATGTTGATGCAAAAGAGGGAGCTTCTTTTCTGGACTTCTTATGCCGCACATTGCATCGATCACCTCCTCGAGGACATCGACAAGTTATTTTTGAAGATGTTGAATTTATTCCCTATACTTGTATGTATATTTTTTAAATTTTACAAGCAATTAGGATCGGTTTTATATTTTTCAACAATTTTAAGTACATAATTTCCTAAATGTATATCAATATATATTATACACTAATTAATATTGAAATATATAGATTGGATCAAGCCTAGGGGATTATCAAATCCATTTTACCAATAAGAAGTCAGATTGCACTTTGGATTTCCTCAGAATGACCTCCAAGTATTCACCAAACTCTAAACAAGATTAGAGAGACTGAAACTAGCTGATTGAATCACTTTAAATACCGCAAGTGTACGATGTCAGTGAAGACATGACAAATACGAGTCGAGTCCACATTGAGGTGTGTCAACTCTGGTTCTTTAAAAATTGAGTGGAAAATAAAAGGGAGAAGAAGTTGATTAAACTAAACTAAGATACACTAAACTAGCAAGCAACAAACAAGGAAGATGAAAACACGCGAGGATTTGAAACTAAATTTACTATCAAAGCAAGATGAAATTCAAGTAGAAAATCCCAAAGGGGTGGAGTGTGTGTACACATGTAATGAGATGGTGAATGATACATTCAATTAGGCACAAGTGTAGGTTGTGCGTTTATGCATATGAAATACCTAATGGTTGTGGCAAAACCTATTATTCTAATCACTAACCTAGTTGATTAACATGAGCATAAACAAGTTGGTTATTAAGAACCTAATCAAGCAAGAGAAGTACCTAAGGATTATGACAAAACTCATCAAGTTAAGTATTCTCCTTTAAACAAACAAGCATACATTTACATTCATCACAAATTGCATAAGATAGTATAAACATCATCTCCACCCTCAAAGAGGAATGAAACTACTCACTACACTTTAAGCTAACAATTGTATTTATAAAAAAAGATATTCTACTAATTATACTAAGATTAAAAGAACAAAACTAGGTTAAACACGCAAGCATTAAAAGAGACAACATTAGAACAAACTTGGAAAATTTATTTTATTGATAACTCACATTACAAGTAACATTTCTCTTCACTTGATTTTTGCTCCAAGGTTTACTCCAAGTAGAGAGTATGATCACCAAGCAATGCTTCAATTACAAAGGAGGAAGGATAGTTCTATTTATAGACATGAAAAAGGCAATTGAGTACAATCCCCCGGTGTGAGACTAATTGAACATACAAATAATAGACATAAACAACCTAATACACCAGCAAAAGAAGACGGGTCGGATCTGAAGCAGAAGGGACCGCCAAACAGTGGTATGGAGCTGCCAATTGGCGGTCTGCAAAACTCTGATCCGACCCATTTTCGGAGATCTTCTTAATGGCTTCATTTATTTACGTGGAGTGCACCATAAGCGGTTGTTTGAGTTTAGGCTCAAATCAATTGTCAAAATACTCCTCATGATGGTGTGGAGTTTTTCGATTTGCTAATTGGTCCTTTTCGCTTGCATTGAGGTCATTCCCTCTTGCAGATATGTCCATAAGTCTCATCGATCATTACTTTTTTTCACGTTTTGGTCCTTTTTGTGTCCTCTCTTCTTAAACACGTTTAATCCTGAAACTTAAACATAAAACTCGTTACAACGCATTGCTTAGGTTGAAGGTAGAGGATATAAGACATGAATATATGCGTGATATAATATTAATCAAATACCCCACACTTACGTTTTTCTAGTCCCGAGCAAAACAACGAAAGAGAAAATATAAAAGAAAGGAAAAGCATAAGAAAAAACAAGAAATCTTAACTCACTTTTGTTGGAATTGCGGTTGCACTTAGCACGTGCAACAAGCCGTTAAACCACATTGTTAGCCAATGAGGATGAGTGATGTCTCCTGAGAGTTTTCAGCAAATATACTCACAAAATCCGAATATTGATGCATTATTCAACCTACCAACATGGCTCCATGGATGTACTTTTGTTGATCATTGGATACGGTAATACTACGGGTCGACTATATATGTATGTATTCAGTCCACACACCTAGCCTAATGAACCATTCGTGTAAATTAGTTAAGGACTTCAATGAAAGACATGGGCAACCATAACATCCTCAAGTGATACAAAGTGTAAAGTCCATTAAGGTTTTTCTTTTTTTCTTCTTGTCTTTCATTTCATTTATTTTTCTAATTGGTGTTTAATTCTCTCAGGGTCAGATTTCGTGCATCATTACCTATGAGGACTTACATTATCACGTATACCTTCCCCCAAATCTCCACATAGGGTGATCCCTACCACCCGTGTAACGGGAGTTCAGTCGGTGTATCCCAAGTCAGATGACTCGAAAATACCTGACATTAAGTCCCCTCAGACCTAATTCCCGAGTGATAGGAGTCGTGCGAGAAGAGAGAACCTCACTTATTTCTTATCTACACATGAACCAAAACCCCTACACTCAAAGCCTGACTACGACAAACTTCATTATACTAACAGACACAAATTATTCGACTCACTAGGTTCAGGGTGGACTTTTTTGTTTCTTTGAGTACTGAAACCCTTTGATTAATCTCTCTCTGAGAGAAAACCGGGGTGCATCCTTATAACTAGATAAGACCTAAAGTCAGTGTACTAGATATCATAATGCATCATATTCAAGTCAATTTTGGAAATTTTCTTTTATTTTGTCTCTCAACGGTTTTGTACATGCTAAATACACGCAAAACCCACAAAACATTTTTTTCTATCACAAACACATGAAGATTTTGAAAGAAAAGTGAAATTTAAAGAATCAGGCAAGCAAAAGAAGACAAGTCATCCAAGGATCATTGCAAGCAGATATATCGATATTAAATGCATCACACTAACATGACCCTAAAAATACACACAAAAGAAAATGAAAAACACACAAAAACTATGTACACACGTGAAAACACCCCCCACACCTAATCCATGCATTCTCCTCAATGTATAATAGAATGACTCAAATGCATGGATAGTAGGGGTGTAAGCGGGGCGGGGCGGGGCGGGTTTTTGGTCCACCGCTACCCGCCCCGCATAAGTTAAGCGGGTATGCGGGGCGGGGCGGGGCGGGTCAAAAATAAAAAACCGCTACCTGCCCCGCATAAGGTTGGACTAGGTGAGGCGGGGCGGGTTATGCGGGTTTGGCGGGTTTTTTAATTTTTTTTTGATTTTTTCTAAGAAAAATAAAAGAACATCAAAACTTGAAAAATTGTAATTACTCATTGTATTTTTTGGGAAATTGGATGTGTGTTGAGTGAAAAACTAGACATTTGGTTAGTGTTGAATAATGATTTGGTAAGGTGGGTTAATGGTTATGAGTAAAATTGAAACATTAAAATGATTTTGGTATATAAAAAATTAATAATATATTTGATTAGGCGAGTTGCGGGTTATGCGGGGCGGGTTGCAAGACAACCGCAACCCGCCCCGCTTATTAGGCGGGTTATGCGGGTGGCGGGTTAGCGGGTTGGCGGGTAACATTTTTTTGTCCGCTACCCGCATTAGGTGGGGCGGGGCGGGTTGCGGGTAAAATATTACCCATTTACAACCCTAATGGATAGGGTGCACCAGACTAATGACGACAGTCAGAGGTGCTAGAAGATGCACCTCGCTCAAGAGCCGCCAACGTCCTATAGATTTTTGGGGGGTTTTTTAGCCAAAATGACGTTTTGCTGCTCAACCACTATCTCAGAAATATCGGTGTTGAATAGTGTTACCGAGCTCACAGATGAGTTTGGTGAACTGACTCTAACATCCTCCTCCATGTAATCAGGCAATCATGCATCCTGAAGGCAATGCCGATATGACAAGGTCATTTTCGCGACCTTGAGGTTGATGCCTTGGCACCGCAGCAGACGCTCAAGCCGTGGGATGTCCAACATTCCACAAAGTTTGGTCACCAGAGTAGGCAAAAAATGTATATCTTTAAGCTTCGCGTTCACCACAACATCGAACAACGTTCGACAAATGCAGTGAGGTGGTCCATCCATAAGACTATACACGATCCGCAAACTAGGTTTTAATATGTTAGCCTGTGTGGAAAACATTTTAGTCCCACATCGGAAGCGTTCAAACTTTGAGTCCATTTCAGAACTATCTAGTCCCTATCTCAGATGTAAGGTTGGTAACCATTCTCCTTGTGGTTTGGTGAACAAAAATGTTTTTATTAAAAATAATAATCATTTATTGTTATATTTAGGGTAGTTTCGTGTGTATATGAAACGTACACGAAATTATACGGGAGTTGCCTATGAGGACTCGTATAAAAAACATGTATAAAAAACACGACACGACACAAAAATACATGATATGACACGATTGGCCAGCCTAAATTTAATACATCACATAAAACATAAAATTATATTTCTTGTTTCCTAGTTTTGTTGTGTGACCTATAGGAGGATCTAAGTTATGTTGGCAATGATATAAAACACTTTATATCATAAACTATAGCGGTATCTAACTACACATTATGGTTACCCAAATAACAAAAATATTTTGCTCACTTGAAATTAAACGCGATCCACTTAGTTATATAAGTAATATCGCTTGTGTTTATCCATTACCTCATGATATTAAGAATATTATACAAAGTAAAATGTGTTATCTTTATATTATATATCCAGTTCTTGATCTTTTAAGCAAATTATAAATATGTACCTATACATAAGTTACATTGTGCGCATTATAACTTTGCTTTATCAAGGGGTCCAGAAATATCATTACTCAAGTCAAGATGAGCAATGATAATCTTTTGACATATCATCCTTTCCGGCACAAGTCATGTATAACCAACTATTATCTTTATCACTATACTCGATAATAGCTTTTGATAATAATCAAATGATACATTTCTCATTTGAAATAGATATAGATGTTATATCTTAGGATTCAAAGACACAATGAAACATTAATGACACAACAATACAATTCTATAATGTTTCGTTTATTAGGTCTATTCAATATATGAAAGAAAATATTTTCCATTTTGTATACTCATGTTGTTAAAATATTTGTAGAGCTACAATATCATTTAACAACATGACAATCTTATCTCGGTAGTCAATGTCCCATGTTAATTACCATGATTGTGAATTACTTTTGATTTATGTAAACCATTATCTTTTAGAGCTCTACGGTTAAGGACCAAGAGTCTCTTCTTTAACACTTACAAAAGACGAATACATTAATCAAGGAACAAAATGTCTATACATTCAATTCATAATAAAAGACAAATAAAAATAGACTTTTAGAGCACATTCCTTTCAGAAGACTATCACCTTAAGCCGACAGATCATGAGGCATTTTAATGATCATGCCTTATTACACTCGCGTATGCGAAAAGCCATTGGAGGCAACTTGTTTAGGCCAGTGGTCATCCAATTTGCTACAACTTTCTTGACATTGCAGATGCTTTATTTCAAGAAGGACCAGCTCAGATCTTTAGTTGTCTCCATCGACTACAACGACCCAAATGCTATGTGGATGAAGAACAAGAGGTTGAAGGAAACCTCCACCCAAGTGATCGAAGCCATTCTTCAGCAATGCTTCTGGTCCAACGTTGTGAAAGCACTCAAAGCCTCACAACCAATGGTCAATGTTCATAGGTTGGTGGACGGCGACGAGAAACCAACAATGGGGTATCTTTATGACGCAATGGAGAAGGCCAAGGAAACCATCATCCGAAATTGGGGGGGGGGGGGGGGAGGGTGTAACCCAAGGCATATCAAAAGATCATCGACTGCATCGACATAAGATGGAGTGAAGGAAGAATGATGAGCTCTCCCATGCACTCAGCCGGATTCATACTTAACCCGGGGACCTTCTTCTCAACTATGGTAGATGAACGAACTACAACGATGAACGAGTATATGTCAGGCTTCTTAGACGTCATTTACCACCTTGTTCGTACCCGTGAAGGTCAAGACAAGTGTTCAACCTTGCTAGATCGTTATACCTCTCAACTAGGATGTTCAGGAAGGACAATGTAAAGAGACAACGCATCGAAAGAAGATTGATTGGTGGTGTGCGTACGAGGCAAACATGAAGGACAAAACATTGCAGAGGCTGGCACTGAAGGTTCTTGGCCTAACATGCTCGGCTTCCGGTTGCGAAAGTAATTGGAGTGTGTTCGAGCAAATGCATACGAAGAGAAGAAACAATTTGGCGACAAAGAATTTGAATGGTAAAGAACTACAACAAGAATGAACGTCCCAGTTTCTTCGATCCTGTCGGTGTGGACTACGATCTCTTGGAGGATCATCCTTGGTTAGTAGAAACTGAGGATCCGATCTTCGTTGGGGAGGATCTGGCATGAGCTGAGGTGGAGGAAGCTGCGTTAGGACCTTCATCTTCTCGAAAACGGGCTCGTCGATCTACAAAACAAAACTTGTTATAGTTATGGAGATCCAGATGCATCGAGTTTTGAAGTTCCCAGGGATGTCGATGATGACTTCATTCCCACAAATTATGAAGAAACCGACGGGGAGGACGTCTACGTTGGCGATCCGAACTACTCTGAGAAAGAGAACGATACTGAAGTTCATAACTGGATTTTAGAACAATGTGTCTAACTGAATGAGTAGAGAAATTGTATTGTAATTTTTTTGCCTTTTAAATTGTATTGTTGACTCTAAAATTAATAGTAGAAAGCTTAAGTGTTTGGGTGGGTAGATGGGTACCTAGCGAGACTATAGTCGGTGATTTAGGTGTTTTTGAACCAAAACATGTAAGGTTTGTTTCTATATATTTTTTACATTATTTCCTAATTGTTAAAATAAAAATAAAAATGGTCCGGCAGGTTGCAAACGCCTAGGCGTTACTTGAGCATTGTCTGGGTATCAATCACACCCCCAAAGAAGACCCAAAAGGAGCATGATAAATACTTTCCAAATTTCAACGTTTTTGTTAGAATTAAAACGAAGGTTCTTAATCTTAGGACTTAGGACTAATAATAACGCCCAACGTCGCATCCAAATTAAACATATGACTTGGATAGTGCCATAGAAGTTTTGATTGGGCATAAGTTCATGTATGTGGAGCAATAATTCTTGTCATCGCTTGTTTAATTTGTGGTCTGTATTTTTTTGAACTTTAATGCACAATTATAAGGAAAAATGCACAATGTGCGGCTGAAAATCCAAATTAAGAACAAGTAGTAGCTTGTAGGTTCCTATCGTGTATATTAGATGGCCATGTAAGGAGACACATGGGCTGTCCACTCCCTACCCAACCTTGAGGCGAACACTCTTGGTTTAGAGAAGGTGGTTTAATTTAGGACATTAATGGTGTGATTCAGTAGCCGAACATGGTCATTAATTAAGCTAGGTTTTGTCTCCATAGTGTGTTATTGAGTTTGATGCTTTCAGCAGTACGATTTGCATAATTGCATTCGTGACTCACATAGAATGGAATGCATTATTTTCATTAAAGGAGGTTGATCTCTTTCATCACGTGACGTATAATACGTCTAAGATGATGACAGTAATCTAAATGTGTTAGAGATTATTAAAGTAGGGATTTTATTATAATGTATCCATAATTTGATCGTATGTACGTACATCCCACTTCTTCCATGCTCAAATATGGTCTAAAACACACGCACAAAAAGCTAACCTCGCAATGTACACAAACCTACTATTGTTAGGAAACAACATTGGTCCATCGACGACCTGAGGTAGATCGAGTTAATTGAACTAAACTGGTTAACAGTACGTAGACAAATAGAGTGTTAATTGGGGGTTTAGGTAGTCGAGAATTGGGTTTCGCTCGAGAAGATTCGATCATGGTTGAGACCATGAGACTGTCAACTAACCAAGAGAGTCAAAGGATGTGTTTGGATACCCATAGATTGGGTTAAATTTATCTAATAAATTCATTATTCCCTCTCATCCACCAAACACTCTAAATATTATGTTTGGATGTACATAACCGGTTTATCCCATAAACTGAAAAAACTTAAGAATTAATTTTTCTAGTTTATTATTGTAGCTACTTTTATGTCCTCGTAGTTGTTATTTTTCACAACTATTTTCTATTTGGAAGAAAATTTGAGAAGGTAAAAAAATCTTTTCCTATGGAAGTCAAAAAAACATATTAGGGACACAAGTCTTTAAACCGGGGATAAGAAATCGGTTTTTACTTTATGTCATATCATGTTTTTAAAATGAAAAAAACTAAGCTTATTTGACATCGAAACACGCCCAAAGTAATATAGCACACTTAAGACAATGTTTTCTTAAACATTAATATTTTAAATTAAATCCTAAGTCGTAGGTTGTAGCACACAATCTGAGTTTCGATCCTTGAGCAACTAAAAAAGCTCCGATTGGTCACACTTCAGACAATTTTATCAATATAAGGTTTCAAAGGAAGAGAGATTTCGAGACAGTTTAGATTGAAATTTGAAGTATTTCCTTTGTAGTCCTCTCCATATTATGTGAACCTTACCTATATATTAACCTTACCTCTAAATAGACAGTATACGTTGTTAAACTTTGCATGGCCGATAACTATAGAAAACAACCTTTCTTCTATTTGCATAACAAACACCAACCAACACCATCGATCTCAGTGTCTAACCACAAGCAGACATTACAATATCACCATCTCATACCCTAATCTCCAAACCAAACCACTATACATGTGCCTTCATGTGCTAATGCCCATTAGTAGATAGTCTATCAATTTCACAAGGAATACAAGTGGAAACGGTGCACCAAAACGAAACTTAACCCAACAAAGAATTGACACCACCAAGTCTTGTGTCTTTCATTATTGGATGGTTGGAGCTAAAGCTATAGCTGCCATTGTGGTTGTTGTTTTTCTCTTTTAGGTTTAAAATCGATCAGGAGACCATGTGAGTTTTCTCTTCACGAATACTCTATATGTGATGCTGATGGAAACTCATTACCTGTAATGTAAATATAATCATGATGTTAACATATCGTTGGAAAATTGATGTGGGTCATGTGATCATGTTTCGAAATGTTTACGTCTGTTAATCTTGCTATAATGTGACTATCACAAGAGTGACACTTTTGATTGATATTTGTACTATCCTTATGTAATTAGCTAATGACAACTAATTAATTTTTTTGGTTTAGGTCCAAATCGATCGAGTCATAAACCAACTTTGTACTTGCCTATTAATCTACCGAACCAATTCGAATCGACTGGTTAAGGTGTTGTATATCAAGAAAACAAAATCCCTGTATGTAATATGGTATTTTTCTTATGTAAAATAATATTCAGTAAACACCAATACTAAACGAGTCACCGAGGTCTATGTTCTCTCCCTCAATTCCCCTAATACAGCAAGCGGTTGTTACGCCTTGACTTTATAACCACAAGCGTACGATGTTTGAAATAGATGCGGTAAATGTTGGTCGTCTAGAGATTGCACAGACTCATTATGTAATCTCGTATAAATATAATCTCTCTCTCTCATGACCAAGAGAAAATATTTCATTCTGCATTTGATTTCTTAAAATATTGTAAAATGGTATCAAGAGCCATCAAAGACTAAACAACTCATCTTCTTAGCTCAGAACCAATTCTTGCCCCCCTCTTCCGCTTCCACACTAGACCCAACCCACCTCACGCAACCCAACCGCCATGCGTCAGAGCACCATTACTCCTTCTCGTCTTCCTCTGAATCGAGCATCTCAATCGTCCAAGAGAAGCACAAAACACATTCAAGGACAATTGCTCCAGCAAAATCTCAGTCATTCGATCTTGCCAACCCCAATCTTAAGAGTCAAGATCTAAGCTAAGAAAACTCTGTTGGCTTTTAAACCTTAATCTATATTGATTTTGATGATTAATCAAACTAATTTTAATTAATCAAGAGTCAATCAAAGTAGGCAAACATAATTACATGCATTGCATATATTTGTCGATTATCTTGATCAACCGTTCAGTAACATTTGAATGAGTATTGGGACAAAGACATCAAAATTCAAGACTTGTAATCAAAACGTTGGATTAAGACATATAATTTATATTTATTGAGTCCATTAAATTTAATATAAATTTGAGCACTAGGATTCTGTCTCAACCAAATTCGGTCTACTGAACCCCAAACGGTCAACTGAAATCATCCAACAGTGGAACTTAGGTTGCTCTCTGGAATTTTCCAGTCGGACGACTGAAACTCCTTCGGTTGACCGAAGTTCCTTAGACTGGTTTTGGACTTTGCTCCAACGGTCACATTTGAATTAAGCCTTAGAACCCAATTGACTTGTCCAATTTTGGACGACCAAATTCTTGTCAGTCTACCGATTCCTTCTTGCCTTTAAGTGTCCAATGACTATTCCATGTGACACTTGACTGTTGTACTCAATGACTATTTGAGCCTTAACTGTCAACATAAAACTCACACTAACTTCGGTCAACCGAAGTAAACACAGTCTACCGAACCTAAGTAATTAGAGTCCAACTAATCTTATTGTCCACCTGAAACGGTGAACCGAATGTGATTCGGTAAATTTAAAATAGTTACTGGAAGTTGGTGAATGGTGGTCGAATCCTATTCGGTCAACCGAGTCCTTATTGTGATCAGTCTGTCCTTCATGGTTCGAACAACCGTTCTTAAACGGTCAACTGAACATGGTTTGAAATCTGCCCGAGCTTAAAGCAATTTTTTTCTTCTCATTGGTCCATATCTCACCAACTCCCAAACAACTAGTAGATGTTGAAAGCTTATAAATAGGATCTCATATGTTGATTTTAGAACTTTAGAACACTCTCTTTTGATCCATACTCAAAGCTAAATCCTCTACATCTTTAAGCTCTCATCTTTCTACACTCAAAACCAAACTTCACCACTTGCATATCTGTAAGAACCTAATACTTAATTAGGAGCTAATGTTGTTTAGGTGGTTAATGGTGGATTAGGGGGGAGGATAGTGGAGGTGAGGTGGTGAAATGTGAGTGGTGGGTGAGTTTCCAGCGGTGTGGTGATCGGAGAAGAAGGAAGAGGTCGGTGAAGTCGACAGAGTTGTGATCGTGCTTGGGAAAGAATTCGCCGGAGAAACGCGTGTGGTGAGGAGGTGATCACCGTGGGTCTTCAAAGGTTTCTTCAGCTTTCAAGGTATGTCAAGTTTCTCTTTAATACTAACCCGAGGTGTGTGAGTGGTCGATTTAGTCGATGGTAGCCATTAGGCTCGTCAGAGGTTGAAGTGCAACAGATTTTTGCTGAATAACGGTCGACCGACATGTGCCTTGGTCGACCGATGCTAGTGTAAATGCGGGTTTTGGCCTTGCACCGGTCGAATGATGCCTTTGGGTGGTTGACCGGTCGTGTGTTTTAGGCAAGCCTTGTTATCTTTCGGTCGAACAAGTTCCCTTTGTCGTTCGACCGATTACACTGTAGGTAAGTCGGATGAGGGCATAGATCACCTAAACGGTCGACCACCTTTAGATTCATTTGACTGATTGTATATGTAGCAAGTCGGTTGGGGTCTAGACCTTCTAAACAGTCGACCGCCTATATGATTTGTTCGACCGTTAGATGAAGTTAACTTAAAACTTGTTTGACCTTTATGTGTCTTGCTTGACCAGTTGTTGATTTGAGAAACGATTAATGCCCCTATTATTTTTGGTTGACAGGGGCCTCTTTGTCGTTCGACCGTTGGGATGATTATTTTTAATAATATTTGGGGCGTAGACCTTCAAAATGGTTGATCGCCTGTAACCATTTGTTCGACCGATTGGTCGTTTTGTTAGTTGAACCTGGGAGTTTACTATCCAAACGGTCGACCGCCCATGACTTTTGGTTGAACCAATGTATGTTGGTTTTCGTTTGACCGGCTAGGTGACGGTTGAACCATGCATGTTTTTTGAGGGAACTAGTTGACCGATTTGCTTATTCGGTCGACCGTTGTTACTGTAGGACCGTGTACAATGACTTCTAATCATTATTAATGCTCTTAATTAGCTACTTGCATAAGAAAAATGAATACGCAGCAGAAACAACAATCAAAAGAAATTAGAGAAGGAAATAATGCAAACCAGAATGGAGACGATGATTTTTATAGAGGTTCGGCCTCCCATCTACTTCCTCACTTGCAGGTTCCGCGGTGGGAGAGAACACCTTTACAACACAAGCACCACGAACACCCTCGCTTGCTTAACTTTCTTCCTCTCACAATCCGAGAGGGAACACTTCGGGCTTTCACCGAAATCCTTGCTTTCTTTGAGAAAGGGATGAGTGGGAAAACACTCTCTAAACTCGAGTACACTTGAGTAGGATATGGAATTGATTACTAAGTGTGGAAGGGTTGAGCTTTTGAGTGTGTGGAGCTTTCTCTCTGAGGTAGTGAACAATATAGAGTGGGAGAGTTGTGTGAAAATGTGTTGGACAACTCTATTTATAAGCTCCTAATGTGTTATAGCCGTTGAGGTTAATTGGGTAAGTATTTGTGTAAGATACACAAAATAGAAACCTGCAGGATGCAATTCTGAGTAAGTTTGGTCGACCGAATCGGGCAACACAGTCGACCGTTGGGTAATTTTGAACAAGGTTCGGTCGACCGATAATGGAACGGTCGAACGAAACATGATATAACTTAGGTACACTTAAGTTAATGGTCGAACACCGAATAAGGTTCGGTCGACCGAAAACTAACATGCTCTACGGGGTTGATAAAATGATCAAGTTCGGTCGACTGATTCAAAGTCTTCGGTCGACTGGAAACGGCTAGGCAGTTGCACAATTTGTAGACAATTAAGTTCGGTCGACCGATAGACAATTTGTATTTTAGGGTAATTGCGAATAATTTGAATACGACCGTTGGTATAATATGACAAGTCTAACAGTCAGAAATCTATGTTGATTCGGTCGAGCGAAAAGGCATGTTCCCACTCGTTCTTATCCCATCTCAGTTGAGGATCTTCAAGGCATGCTCCTTTCTCATGAGCTTCACCTAAAATGACAACTCTCCGCTAATACTTTTGCTAATATTGTCATCAAAGGAAATAACACTGATGGACGCTCTGGACGCCCTCGAGGATGTGGATGTGGTCGTGCAAAAAATAAAGGCACTTATGGTGGTCCTCCTTCTGGAAACGATTGCCCTCTGGCTCAGAATGACAACAATTGCCGTTATGTTCAGTGTCAGATATGTACCAAACTTTGACATACTGCCTTATAGTGATAATGTTGTTTTGATCAGAACATTCAAAATACCGCAAACCTTAGTGCCCATTTGGCCTATGCCCGTCATGTGTGGGATGGTGTGTGGTATCCGGATTCAGGTTCTAGCGACCATCTAACCAATGACATTAGCATCATCCAATCCTCTGCTGAGTACACTTGCACCAACCAAATTTGTGTCGCTAACAGTTCAAGTTTGCCCATTTTGCGAACTGACTCTTTTATTGTTCATTCCTCTTCTAAAATTTCCGCATGCATAACATATTTTATGTTCCATTTTTCACTAGAAAAATACTCAGCCTTGCTCTATTCAGAGTTGAAAATAACATTCATTTTGAGTTTTATCCTTTCCATTGCCTTGTGAATGATCTATTCTCTGGTCAGGTCCTACTGGAGGATCGACATGAATGAGGTATTTATCGCCTTCATCTCACCACTCCTTCTACACATCTCGTGTTTTTAGGTGAAAGAGCTCCACTTGACACATGGCATCTGCGACTAGGTCACCCATCTGCCCAAGTAGTTCGTTCTATTGTTCATAATAATGGATTTTCTGTTACTGGTGATACTTTTTTGAACTTTTGTGATACTTGTTCCTGCATCAAGATCAATGTTTTGCGTTTTCCTTCTTCTCCTTCAAACATTAGACTTGATCTACATTGATGTTTGGGGAATGTTCCCCGTTATCTTAAAATTGTTTCTGTTATTATGTTATTTCTTTGATGATTACAGTAAATACGCATTGTTTCTTCCTATTGTAGCTAAGTATGATTGTTTGAATACTTTCAAACGATTTAAACTTCAACTTGAGACTTTCTTTTCTATAAAAAACAAAGATTTTCAAAGTGGTTGGGGAGGTGAATTCGCTATGTTTCTACATTAATGCAAATGGGATCAGACATTGCATTTTCTGTCCTCATACTCACCAACAAAATGTGAAATCGAATGTAAACATAGACATATCATTGATACTGGCTTAAGTCTGCTTAAACATGCCTTTGTTCCTAATATTGTCTGGGATGATGCCTTTTTCTTTGATGTTTTTCTTCTTAATTGTCTGTCATCTTGTGTTTCTGATAATTTGTCTCCTTTCAAAAACTATCTTGTCGCTCTCTTGCATATAACACATTATGTGTGTTTGTTATCGTTGTCTTCGTCCTTACAATTTTAACAAGATATAACCTCAATCTCAACTCAGTGTCCTTTTGGGGTATTGTGCTTATCATCGTGGTTACAAATGTTTTAATGTTGAATTTGGTCATTTATTTATCTCCAGAAATGTTGTTTTCATTGAAAATATTTTCTATTTTTTGACGCCTTACAAAGCACACCCTTTGTGGTATCTGGTAGTCATGCCACTATGGGTTCCCCTACCATACCTAGATCCAATGTAATTGACAAACGCTCCTCGTCACCTACAACCTACTACTTCCACATCCTCTTCTACCTCTTCATTTTATTTTCCAAAACCTAATACTACAACGAGCTCTGACTCTACCAACCCACTACCTCCACCACCAACACACCCTATGTAAAGTCCTTAAATCCTTTTAGGGTGATTAGTGGTTAAGAGAGGTTTGACTTGGCTTCGAGAGAGAAAGACGCATGGGAGGTATGGGTTGAGGTGTGGGAGGTAAGGTGAGGTGATGGGGCGTGGGTAGGGGATCATGTAGGGGGATAGGTGTGGATTGGGTTTGGGTTTTAAGGAGAAAACCAACCCATTTCATCACCTTCTTCTTCCTCATTTTCTTCCTTCCACCACATCACTCACCCTTTCCTTTTCTGACGGCAGTGGAGGAGGCTGAAGCGAGTGGTCGGTGACGAGGGCGGATGATCGATCCCGGCGTAAGAGTTGCAGAGGTTAGCGAGCGATGAGGTTTCCGAAGACGATGTTGTGCGAGTGAGGCTTCAGCGGTTTCGTCGCTTTCGAGAGGTATGCCGACTTAATAGTGTGTTTTTGTTGCTCACCCACGTGTGAGTGAAGTGTTGGTCGGTTGCGGGAGGTCAGGGACCTCACCGGCGACGTGTATGACGTAAATCCTTGCCTGGTGCAAGGTTGCAGATGACCAACGGTCGACCGGTTCCTTCGGGCGGTCGACCGATGTAATGCATTTTGCCCGACTTTAACCAACACCGGTCGGACGATGACTTGTGGCGGTCGACCGGTAGTATTTGTTCTCGCAGAAGGAGCTGAAGTATTTGTTCTCGTAGAAGGAGCTGAAGTATTTGTTCTCACAGAAGGAGCTGAATATGAGGCAGCGCAGATGACTCGAGTTCATTAAGGATTACGACTTCACCATCTCCTATCGTCCGGGGAAGGCGAATTCGGTTGCAGATGCGCTGAGCAGGAAGGTGGAGGTGTCAGTTGCGAGTTTGGGCATTCAGGAGTGGAGGCTACTCGAGACATTGTCAGAGTGGAGGCCGTTCACAAAGGGCTCTGAGGGAGCAGTGATTGTTGAGCTTCGGGTGGAACCGCAGACTGTCTCGCGCGTTTTTCAAGCTCAACATGGTGATGAGGAGTTAGCTGGGTTGCTACGGTTAGTTTCCAGAGATGAATCAGACTTCAGTGTGGGGGTTGATGGTGGTTTGAGGTTCAGGAGTCGGATCTGGGTGCCAAAGGTTGATGGGCTGATAGATGACATCATGGAGGAGGCACACAGAGCTAGATACACCACTCACCCTGGGAGCACGAAGATGTATAAGGACCTGCAGCGGAACTTCTGGTGGAAGGGCATGAAGAAGGACATTGCAGAGTTTGTTGACTGATGCTTAGTCTGTCAGCAGGTGAAGATTGAGCATCAGCGACAAACAGGACCGATGCAGTGTATTGAGCTGCCAGAGTGGAAGTAAGAGCACGTGACGATAGATTTCGTCACAGGTCTGCCAAAGATGAGGAGATTCCACGACACGATTTGGGTGATAGTCAAACGACTGACCAAGTCGGCACACTTCTTAGTGATTAAGACCACGTTGTCGTTGGAGGGTCTAGCTAGGTTGTACGTGGAGGAGATAGTCAGGCTGCACGGAGTACCATTGAGCATCATTTCTGATCGGGATCCCAGATTCACTTCTAGATTTTGGGGGAGTCTGCAGCAGGCATTGGGGACGCGTCTGAGGTTCAGTACAACGTTCCACCCGTAGATAGATGGTCAGTCAGAGAGGACTATTCAGACCTTGGAGGATATGCTGAGGGCATGCACCCTGGATTGGGCAGGACACTGAGACGAGCACTTGCCGCTGATAGAGTTCGCCTACAACAACATCTACCATTCTAGTATTGGGATGACACCGTACGAGGTGTTGTACGGGAGGCCTTGCAGATCACCGATATGCTGGAGTGACGTGGGCGAGAGGCAGTTAGTGGGGCCAGAGCTCGTGCAGATGTATGCAGAGAAGGTTGATGTGATCAGGAGGAGACTTGCCAGGGCACGGAGCATGCAGAAGAGTTATGCTGATCGATGCAGACGGGTGTTGAGTTTTGAGGTGGGCGACCATGTGTTTTTGAAGATTTCCCCAACTCGAGGAGTGGTGAGATTTGGGAAGAAGGGGAAGCTCAGTCCGAGGTATGTTGGGTCGTTTGAGATCCTCGACCGAGTTGGAGAGGTTGCCTACTGGATTGCATTGCCATCACAGTTTTCAGGTCTTCACAACGGTTTCCACGTGTCGATGCTGAGGAAGTACGTTGCAGATCCAGCTCATGTGATTGAGATAGCAATGCCAGAGATTCAGTAGGACTTGCCTCTTGAAGAGAGACTGGTTGAGATAGTCGATCGCATGGATCATAAGCTCAGGAGGAGGACCATTCCGATGGTGAAGGTCAATTGTCAGCATCACAGCGAGCGCGAGGCCACAAGCAGCATCAGAGCATCACAGAGGCAGTATCCAAAGCTTTTCAGTGAGTAGCTTGTTTTGATTTCGGGACGAAATCCTTTTAAGGTGGGTGAATTGTAAAGTCCCTAAACCTTTTTAGGGTAATTAGTGGTTAAGAGAGGTTTGACTTGGGTTGGAGAGAGAAGGCGGCATGGGAGGTATGGGTTGAGGTGTGGGAGGTAAGGTGAGGTGATGGGGAGTGGGTAGGGGATGATGTAGGGGGATGGGGTAGGGGGATGGGGTAGGGTGATGTGGATTGGGTTTGGGTTTTAAGGAAAAAACCAACCCATTTCATCATCTTCTTCTTCCTCATTTTCTTCCTTCCACCACATCACTCACCATTTCCTTTTCCTGCTGCAGTGGAGGAGGCTGAAGGGAGTGGTCGATGACGAGGGCGGACGATCGATCCCGGCGTGAGAGGTGCGGACGTTGCGTGAGCGAGGTTCCAACAATTTTGTTGCTTTCGAGAGGTATGCTGGCTTAATAGTGTGTTTTTGTTGCTCACCCATGTGTGGGTGAAGTGTTGGTCGGTTACGGGAGGTCGGAGACCTCACCGGCAACGTGTATGGCGTAAATCCTTGGCTGGTGCAAGGTTGCAGATGACCAACGGTCAACCGGTTCCTTCGGACGGTCAACCGATGTAATGCATTTTGCCCGATTTTAACCAACACTAGTCGGACGATGCCATATGGCGGTCGACTGGTAATGCATGTGCTGTTGGGCCGGGGGTTGCCTGTTGGTTTTCGGTCGACCGGTTCTGTGTTTTCGTTCGACCAAAACTTTAGTGTACTCATTTATTATGCATGATTGTTCGACCGTTGTTTGGTGTGTGGTTCGACCGATATATGACTTAGAACTGCTAGGATGTCGTGGTAGTTTTTGGTCGACCGGGACCCCTGAGTCGGTCGACCGTTAGTATTGATTGATGTTGACCAGACTCTGGATTTTGACCACGTATCGGTCGACTGGTTTTAGACTCTTGTTCGACTGTTGGGACTTAGGTTTTGCGTAGAGAGTTCGACCGTTGCAGACTTTCGGTCGACCACACCTTATGGAAATAGTCGACCAGATTGCCTCTTTCGGTCGACCATTTGTGCACTGAACATAATTCCCGGTTCTTTTGTGATGCCAACTCTGTCCACGAAAACCCGTGTCCTCGCCTAGTGCGTGAGCCGAGAGGTGACGGCGGGCGCGTTACGCGTGCCTGCCCAGGGACCGCCTTGTGGAAGAGTGTGGGTGTTCGGGACGTGTCACCTCCATGTGTGGATCGTGACTTGATGTAATGGATTGATGAGCTCATAGTAGAGTAGCAGACCTGAGGGATCGCGGATCCCAATGTATGATGTGCGGCTCGTGGAGCCTGATGTCCCATTTTACCCTTCGGGGGACTGTTTTCCTTACGGCTAATGACATGACATGCTACTAGTGTGATAGGTTCATTTGTACTACTGCATGCATATAGGTGAGCTTGGCATACAGAGTTTTCTTATGGAAACTCATACATTGTTGTTGCATGTTTTATTTCAGGAACGCAGTAGCTCCGGTTGGGTGGTGACAACGGGCGCGTGTGTTTAGGGATCAGATCCTCTCGTTCAGACCACTGAGGTCGACATGATTACTTGTATCTCCTTTTGTTATATCTAATGTAATCATGTAGCTTTTTGACAAGCTCTGATGTAATATGATGCACCGCTTGGATGTTTTTATGATAAGTAACAATCCCGCCTTTTGATTATTTGTCTCTGATGTCTTGACGATAAATTTTAAATTTCCGCTGTTTCGGGATATTACACCCTATGACTACGTGCTCACGTGACAACACCAGACTTCCCACAAACTTTTCCAATTATCAAATCTATATCACCACCAAACACCCACCCCCACTTAGCTCGCCTTCTGAAGTTGAACCTTCTTGTTATTCTAACGCAGCTAAGGATGGTAAGTGGCGTATGGTTACGAGTGATGAATACATTACTTTGATTACTATTGGTACCTGGACCTTAGTTCCTTGGCTACCTATTACTAATCTTGTTGGGTTCAAATGGGTTTTTCATATCAAAGAAGTTTTATGGTAGTGTTGAACGTTATAAAGCCCAACTTGTACCCACTACTACAGAAAAGGTCATATACGTCGGATGTTAAGGCCTATACACGTCGGATATTAGCACCCTCACATCCGACATGTATTCGCACGACGTCTATTCTTAGACGTCGGACGTATAGACATCCGACGTCTATTGTCCAAGGAATAGACGTCGGATATTCAAGACATCCGACGTCTATTCCTAAACATTGACAAAAAATAGCATCCTGCACAAACACAAACATACAAGCATATATAGACAATCATTCATTCATTCATTACAAAGAAATGTACAACACAAGTCTTCCTCCATGTATCTCATCACGTAGTGTGGGCTGAAAGGAAAAGGAAAAGGAAAAAGTTGTTAGTTAGTGTATTAATTAGGATTTTAGCTAGGTAAGGAGGAGACACCTTAAGGAGTTTGTTGACAATTTTGCAGACCAAGGTCTTGGGGAAACCAAGCGGACGCATGGCATCGACGACGACGTTAATCCTCTTTAAATCTACCTGCAGACAGAGGAAGGTAGGTTTAAAGATGAATGACACCGCCGTCGACGCCATACAATTACTTGTACATCATTGTTCGGCCATATCGATGTAAATAAAATGCTGAGCAGACCGTATCGCCTTCACATACGCCGTGGAATCTGACGTCCCCATAGTTAGAAAAGTGAACACATAATTGTTAGAAAAGTGAACACATCATTGTTAGAGGAAATAAACTACAAATGAACAAAAATAAAGCTTTACTTACATGGAATCTGACGTCCCCATAGTGGAACTGTAGTGGCGGAGGAGATCACGGGATGGATCGGAGAAATCAGACGGGATGGATCGGAGGAATCAGACGGGATGGATCGAGGAATCAGATCGCGGCGGCTAGGGTTTCGTATTTTCTGTCTGGAAAGAGTGAGAGAAAACGCAACTGTCTGATTTCTTTTAAAGACATATAGACGTCGGATATTGCATATCTCCGACGTCTATTCCCCGACGTTACCAATAGACGTCGGCTTCTGTGAAGTCCGACGTCTATTCCCCGACGTCTATTGAATATAGACGTCGTATTATAACAGACGACCTCTATTCCCCGACGTCTATTGGGTATAGACGTCGGAGTTATATGCGGCCGACGTCTATTCGATCTTCTCTATATTAGACGTCGGTCTTTGTAACATCCGACGTCTATTAGGCGACAAGTATTCCCAATTCTGCAGAAGTGACCAAAACAGATTCATCAACTTGTTAGAGCAGTACTTAATCTTGTTGTTTCTAAACATTGACCTATTCATCAACTTGACGTTAACAACACCTTCCTTCATGGTGTTCTCATATAAGAGGTTTACATGTCTCAACCTCTAGGGTTCGTAAATCCATCCTTTCCTAACATTTAAAAAAGCCCACGTGCATCGTCCTCATGCTTATCAGATAGGTTTCTCTCCTTAGGTTTTTTACCTTCAAAATCTGATACTTCATTATTTGTTCTCCATCATGGCAGAGATATTCTCCTGATGCTAGTCTACGTTGATGATATTTTGCTAACCGGCAGCTCACTCACCTTAATCAATCATGTGATTTCTGATCTTAGTAGAGCATTTTCCCTTAAAGATTTAGGTCCTTTGATTTTTCCTAGGAATTGAAGTGCATAACACATATGATGGTTTATTTCTCTCTCAACATAAATATATAAATGATCCATTAGTTCAAACTAACGTGCACAATGCAAAAGCCATTAGCACTTCTAGTGGTATGAAATCAAAAGCTATGTGACGATAGCATGTTGGATAAACACATTTTTTCGAGTGACACGGAAGTAGAAAGCCTAAATAAGTTGCATATTTGCGCAAAACAATAATCTTTACATGTATTTTGAGAGAAAGAAGCATCGTATTGTGTGCCTCTTTTGTTCACCCTACGTAAGGAATTTCAAATGTCTTCGGGGAAAGCCTTTTGCAATGTTTTTGTACAAACGGATAATTTCTAAAAATACCCTCAAAACAATTGAAAATATTGTCGTTACCCTTTAATATTTGATATTATAGATACCCTTAAATTATGGGAACTACTAAACGTCGCCCCAAAACTACTTAAATCGCCCCTTGAAATTACCAAATTGCCCTTAACAATATATTTAATACCCAAATCGTCCCGTGTCTATAAATAAGGCCTATGGTCTTGTATATTCATAATTTATCAGTAAAAACACCACGAAAATGTCTGGCGAGGGTGATGCATCGGGTGAGGTAAGCCTGGCGCGGGGAAATTTTTGGGCCGAGTGTCTGCATTAGACGCCTCCCCCATGGTGAGGGCGTCTGCGTAGGACGCCCTCCCCATGGCCGAGGCGTCTAACGCAGACGCCTACACAATGGGAGAGGCGTCTTATGTAGACGTCCTCCCCATGGGTAAGGCGTCTGTATTAGACGCCCTTCCCTACGGCAAGGCGTCCTACGCAGACGCCTTACCGTTGGGGAAGGCGTTTAACACAGACGCCCCAGCCATGGGGCAGGCGTCTAATACAGACGCCTGTTTTTTTTTTTGATTTTGATTTTGTTTTTTTAATTTAGACTTTATTTTTTAAATTTTTTATTTTCGATTTTATTTTTTTATTTTTTTAATTTCGATTTTATTTTTGTAGGTTCCAGATTTCGGTGGTGATGGAGTGGATTACAGTGAGTTATTTCAAACTACACAAATCTTTGAAACAATCGATGAAGCATGTAAATGGCCAAACAAGTAGCTATCGGAGCTGGGTTTTTTTTGGTCGTGTCGTCGTACAAAACAAGATCAGATAGTCGGATGGATTGTTATTTGAGATGCGACCGGCGAAATCAAATGGAGTCTCGGGATATGGATACTGCACTTCGAAGAAACACCAAAAGAAAGGGTTGCGGTTGCCGTTTCTTAATAAAAGTGGTGGAGCGACGAGATCGTGATGGATGGGTTGTGGTTTATAATAGTGCTCACGGACATCACAACCACAGACTGGCAGTTTATCCAGAGGGTCATCGTCAAATTAGTGGTCTAAGTTCTGGGGCGAAGAAGATTGTTCGTGATATGACAGAGGCGCAAGCAAAACCACGGAACATCTTGAAGGCAGTAAAAGAAAAATTCCTGGAGGACAATCCAAATCAAAGGCATATTTATAATTTCAGAGATTACATGAGGAGGACAAAATCTGAAGATCGGAATCCCGTCCAGCAGTTTCTCTACCAAGCAGTGCAGTGTGAGTACTTACATTGGATTATGGCGGATCCAGAAACTGATGTCGTAACTCACGCTTTTTTGGCACATCCGACGTCAGTCCAGTTGTTGCGGACATATCCTTTCGTTATCTGCATGGATTCGACTTACAAGACGAACAAGTATAAGATGCCTTTGTTCGAAATGATTGGGGTCACACCAGCAAACATGAATTTCCTTATTGGATATGCGATTTTGATGGATGAATCTTACTCCAGCTATTTGTGGGTGATGGAGAAGTTGAGAGATCTGTTATTGGGGACTGTCAGCCCGACTGCAATAATAACAGACCGGGAGTTAGGCCTTATGCGACCAGTGAGAGAGGTTTTTCCTGACTCTGCTCATTTACTCTGCACATGGCACATCAACAAAGACGTATTGAATTACGCATACCACGTATTCGGCAAGAATAAGGAGATGGCAGAGACTTTGAGGCGTGGAAGATGGAGGAAGATCATGCTTTCTACTTCAGAAGCCGAGTATGATAGAGCTGTGTATGCTCTGAAAGATTTGTATAGATCGTGGCCGGCTATCACGGAGTATCTGGACACCACGTGGTTGGTGCATAAAGAAAAGTTTGTGCTGAATTGGACGAACAAAGTCCTTCATTTTGGGAACACCACGAATTGTAGGGTCGAAAGTGCTCATTCGGCTCTAAAAGAGTGGATTTCTACATCGACTGCAGCTCTGGACACTCTTTTCGAGCGCGTCAACGCGGCTACTGAAATGCAGCTGACGAATATTCGAAACTTTCTTGAAGACTCGAGACGGCGAAATTTGACTAATTTCGGACATGCTCTATATCGTCACATAAATGGTAGAGTTTCACATCACTGTTTGCAGTTGCTGAGTCAGGAGGTGAAGAGAATGCAACAGTTAGATGATGAAGTTGAATATCGTTGCGAGTGCGCTTTTCTGACTTCTCATGGGATACCTTGCGCATGTACCATAGGGGGAGCGGCTTCCTCGGACGCCCGCCCCATGCGGGGGGCGTCTCCCTCGGACGCCGACGACTTTTTTTTTTTTTTTTTTAAAAACAAATATATAACGTAATGTTACCTCATACGGGTACACCGGGGGAACTGCTGGCTGCTTCCCTGGCCTCCGAGACATTCGTAATCTTGTGTAGTAGGTATAGGAAGAGAAAGTTTTGAAAAAAGAGTGAAATTGTGAGATATATAAGCAAAAATAGGAGGAAGGGCAATTTGGTAATTTCAAGGGACGATTTAAGTAATTTTGGGGCGATGTTTAGCAGTTCAGTAAATTATATCAGAATTTTAGTTATCCATTTGTCACCCATTCGAATAATAATTTTCATTTGAAATGAATTCATCAATTTCAGATAAAATCAACCTTACGCTTGAATTTGCTGGTCAGTTCAACATCATATGGACCAAAACAGAAAAGTCAAATTCTAAGCATTGTTCAACATGAAGGTATAATTGAGAGTGTATCCCAAACGGTAGGACATTTGAGATATTTTTGAATTACCAGAACTGTATGGGTGATCTTGTAAATATTTGAATGATTATGGTATAAATGAGTCGAGTCGACCTAAAATCTCATCTCAACTTCTCAAGTATTAATAATATATATTATTGCGAAATTTTAAAAAAAACTAAATTGATCAATAAATAATTCGAGTCGACCCTTAATTTTTTCCAAATCAAGTCCAATTTTTTATTAATTTTCATCAAATTCATTTATTTTCAACCGAAATTCAAAATTGGAACCAAAATTTGGAATCGACTCGTTTCAAAACTCAAGTCAACGTTGACAACCCTACAAATGACATCTAGCACATTATTATCCCTCGTTCAAAAGCCACGTCTACACTTGCAGGTGTTGTCATCTCATAACTCCCAAAACGCACCAAGTCGCAAGACGGTGGTCATGCAAGGGATGTGATTGAAATTATCGACATGTTGTTGGTTTCCTATGTAAGATACATGCACATGTGGGCACATTTTTGATACGTCACTTGTTTTTGCTACGAAAGTGAAGGGCACAATCCATTCCATAGCAGGAGTGAGTAATTGGTAGTGATTAACGATTAGAAGTGAACTCCGATGGGACGGCATTGAAGGGTGATAAATGAATTATTCATCAAGAGGACTGTTTATTGTTACATGTATATGACACATAGATGTTGTTCAAGTGTGATTGGACGGACGGTGGACTCGAAAATTTCGCAGCCTTGCAAGTTCTTCAACTCGCCGAATAGTTTTTCAACATCTTATAGTAAATATAAGATTTTCGGCATGTAACAGTTTGGATTCTTTGCTATGATTCATAGCAAACAATATTTAATTTAAATGTAAATATGTAATTACTGTTTTTCGAGAAAAAAAACTCATCTTATAGTGAATATAATAGATCCCTATGGCTATTATAACACTTGCATGAGAAAATGAAAATGTTTTTCTAGTATAGGAAGTAAATAGATATATAAATATCACATTTTATATCCATGTTGAAAAATGAATTGGACCGTCTAAGTTAAATGTACGACAATGAAGTGGCGTAAGTTGAGTCTTATCCGATGGTGGGCAAAAGCAACATTATACATACCCATAACGAAATAAAGATCCTTGAGAGTAATGTATGGATAGGGGCATTCTTGATGGCTTTGGGAATTATTAAAAGCGATAAGGGTCGATGTCTTCTTCCTCCTATATTCTTATCCTTAGAGAATAGGAATACCTCTTTGATTTGTATTTTTGTTTTCAACTTTATATTCAAGTCGTTTTCGTATGTGGACTCCTACAGTATCAACTTTTATGAACGAGAATCGTGGATGTCAATTGGAATTCTATGTCGCTGTGGGAGATAATTGTTGTGGGGTTGTGTTCCTTGATTTGAGCCAATCTGTTATGTAGTGTTTCTTTAGGGATAATCTGTTGGTTTGAAGGATTTCATCATTCCACTTCATCTTTAATTTTAACAATTCTAGCTTGAAGAAATGACGTCGTTTCGCGTTGGTGGTTAATTTTATTTTTGTTTTAAGTTTATGGGAAGAAATTATGCATTACATGTCGTTGGATGCTCTCAACCCTTAATTACTTTGCAAATCCTTGCTAAATCAGATTATTTCTTTATAAACTCGATCGGCCCCTTTCAAGGAGGACTTGGAGCTTCAGTGGGCGGCTTCTCACGATTTCGAGGACGAAATCCTTTTAAGAAGGATGGATTGTAAAGACCCTAACCTTGCTTGGACTAATGGGTGTTTAGGGTGCTAATTGGAGAGGTTTGCATGGAAGTTGGGAGAGGAATAGTGGAGGTATGGGTGGTGATGTGAAGAAGGATGGGCTATGGTGTGGAGTGTGGTGATTGGATGGGTGAGTGATGGGTTGGTTTTAAAGGAAACCAATGCTTCATTCCTTTCATTCCTTTCTTCTTCTTCTTCAACCCTTCTCCTCTCCATCCATCTCTTTCCACCCCTCTGATGCCCGAGCTCGGGTGGTGAAGGCGCACGTGGGGCAAGAACGTGGCGGGAAGAAGGCGCGAGGAGGAGGTGTGTGCGTGTAGGATTTCATGTTTAATTACACACATATATTTTCGAAATTTTTATGTATAATAAGGATCAATTACAATTTTCTACGATTTATTTCATGCATGAATCGGCTTGTTTTAATAACTAGTTTCAAAAACTTATTAAAACAAACACAAGGGACTCCGAAATTCATACCTACAAGTTCTCTAAAACTTCTTGAAAATCTGGAGATGCTGAGGAAGACGATCGTCGCTTCCCGTTGCGTCGGATGCCTCCGAGTGTTCACCGAAACCCTAAACAAGGTTGGAGAGAAAGGAGCTAGCCAATCAATCTCCAAACTAGCTTAGAATCTAGCTACAAACCCCTTCCTTAATCTCTGAGATTTCTCCTTCCAAAGACTTAAAAAACCAAGAGAATTTTTGTGCCTTTTTGTGGTGAATTAGGAGAGAAAATATTTAGCAAAACTTCTAGCATTATTAAGCAGAATAAGGACATATTTATAGGCTTCAATCTTATTCTCAATCATGGCTATTCTTAAGCCATGTTTTCTTGACATTTTCTCTCACAAACTAATTCCATAATGCATTACATGCATCCACAAAACGTTTGACCAAGTTTGGAGCTAATCCAACCATTGATCAAATTAATCTCTTAATTATCAAAGGCAGAAAATCGATCGCAGTTCGGTTTACCGAGTTACACTAGGTTAACCGAATATGTCACGATTGTTTTACCGAGTATTGGACGGATGACCGATTCTTAAGGAGAAAAATTCTCCTTAACCGATCGGACGAATTCTCGTCTAAGACCGAGTGCCATTCGGTTAACCGAAAATATCGGAACTAGACATTGTTCGGTCGACTGTTTCTGGTTCGGTACACCGTACCAGAGTTCCAGGCACTTTGGTCAAGTTCAGTCAATCAAATATGACTATTCGTTCCACGTTCGGTTGACCGATCCACAGATCCTTCGGTCGACCAAACCATAACGACTTACCGAACTTTTACCCGATTTAGCCTTTTTCAAATTTTGGATTTATTTCCAACAAAATTTGAACTTTTGGGGTTTTAGCAACTTCATAACTTATGCAATACATTATCCTATGCAATAATAAATTATTGCACCCCATAATATATGCATCTCATATGAATTTATCATGATTCTAATTATGTTATATACAACATAATTGATTTTACTTGTTCACCACATGTGTCATATTTTCTATAAGAAACCCGACACATCATATGAACCAAAAATCAAGCTTCTTGTTTCCCGGTTTTTGCGGTGTGACCTATGGGAGGATCTAGACTAAGTTGGCAGTGATATTAAGAGCTTAATATCACAAACTATAAGTGGTATCTAACTACACATTATAGCTCCCAATTAGTTAGATGTCTTAATTCCACTCGAACCAAAACCCGATCCATTTAGTGATGGAGTGCACCACTTGTGTCCGTCTCTTGCCTCATGATATTAAGAATACACACAAAGTAGTATTGTGTCATCTTTGTGTTAGTATTCATTTCTTGATCTCTTTAAGCTAGTTATAAATATGTTACTTAACTCAAATCACATTGTGCACATTATAACTTTGCTTTATCAAGGGGCCCACTAATATCATCACTCAATTAAGAGGGGCAATGATAATCTTTTGACTAACTATCTTCTCCAACAAAAGTCATACTTAACCAACCAATGCCTTTACACTACACTCATCGATAGCTCAAGACACTAGTCTAATTAAGCAATTCTTAAGTGATCGGATATAAGTCTCATATCAAAGGACCAAAGACACAGTAAAACATTAATGACACAGAAAACACAATTCTATAATGTTTTACTTATTAGGTCTATTCAGTATACAAAAGTAATATTTCCTCTTTTGTGTACCCGTGTTGTCACTCACTTGTAGAGCTACAGTGATCTATGACCAACACGACAATCTTAACTTGGTAATTAATGTCCCATGTTGATTACCATGATTGTGAATATCTTTTGTTTTATCTAAACCAATATCTTTCAGAGCTTTACGGTTAAGGACCAAGAGACTCTTCTTTAACACTTCTGAAAGACGAATAACATAAACAAGGAACAAAATGATTTCTCATTCAATTCATAATAATTGACATTTAAAAGTAAAACTTTTAGAACACATTCCCTTCAGTGCGGTGCGGACCGGAGTTGGTTGCGGAGCTCCGACGTTCTTCGTCGTTCTTCACGAAAAGGTATGCCAAGTTCTTGCATTGGATGTTTGTGTTGCTCACCCATGTTGGGGTGGAGTTGGGGTCGGTCGCGGGAGGTCGGAGACCTCAACGACGACAAGAAATAGCGTAAAATCCTTGGCTGACGCAAGGTTGTTGTTGACCAAGGGTCCACCGGTGTCTTCGGGCGGTCGACCAGTTTAGTGTATTTTGCCCGACTTTAACCAACACCGGTCGAACGATGCCTTGTGGCGATGGACCGATAGTGCTTGTGCTGGTGGGTCGGGGTTTGCCTGGATGTTTTCGGTCGGACGGGACCCCTGAGCCGTTCGACCATTGCTTCGTGTTTTGCTTGGACCAGAGTTGACCATCCAAACGGTCAACCGCTCCTGACCTTTGGTACGACCGGAACTTAAGTGAACTTGTTTATTGATGCATGTTGTTCGACCGATTATGTATATTGTTCGACCGTCATACGACTTTATCTGAATTTCGTTCTCAAGCATGGGTTCGAAGAAGAATCAAGCTCCATCATGATCATTCTGTCGAAAGCCGACAATAAGAAGGGGAGGTCCCGGAAAGAACCATTTTCCGGAGGTCAGAACTCTCCCTCTTGGTTTTCATCCAGGTCCTTCCCTCTTTCATCTCAGTCCATAAGTCTTGCAACTTAGTCATTTTCCTTGCTTTTGAGTCCTTTTTGTGCCTTTTCTCCTCAAACCTGATTATTCCTGAAACTTAAACATAAAACTCATTACATAGCATTGTTTAGGTGAAAAATAACGGATATAAGACACTAATGTATGCATGATATGATGTCAATCATCGGTTGTGGAGCTTATGGGTAGTCTCATGACATATGAGATACAAATGAAAGGCCGTAAGGAGAAAGGAGTCAAGAAATTTTTGGGGTTACACGTCGTCACCAATTCCAACAAAGAAGATAGTGACATTGAAGAGTTGGCGACACAACAATTGAAGGAGTTCCTTAAGGAAGAAAAAGAAAGGAGAAAAGAAAAGAAGAAGAGCAAGAGAAAAGAGAAGAACAAGAAAGCTCTCAAAGCTACTTGGGATGATTCATCAGACTACTAGGATGCCCCTAGAAGTTTTCGGTCGACCGGGACCCCTGAGTCGGTCGACCGAATAAACTTGTATGATTTTGACCAGACTCCGGATTTTGATCTCGTACTCGGTCGACCGGTTTTAGACTTTTGTTCGACCATTGGGGATCGAGTTTTGAGCACGGAGTTCGACCGTTGTAGGCGTTCGGTCGACCGATTCCTTTATGGAAGCGGTCGACCGGTATACCTTTTCAGGTTGACCGTTTGAGCCCAGAACTTAGGGGTGTCAGTGGATATTCGAATATCCGAGCATCCGTTCGTATCCGTATTCGAATTTGAACATTCGATCCGAGAAAAAATATCCGTTAGACCGTATTCGTATCCGATCCGTAAAGTCGTGGAGCAGATATGGTTATTAGTACATCCGATCCGTATAATATCCGATCCGGGATCGAATATCCCTAGTTCAACATCTATATTTGTATATGTATTATATATATAGTTATTCTTTAAATTAATGATATATAAGTTAGGTATTTTTTCTATAAATTACCTAAATATATAAACTATTCTAAATTACTACCCCTAAAGTACTAATCCGATTAATATCCGCTTCGGAACTACATATCTGTATTTCAACATTTATATCCATATTTTTTTATATACTTATGCAATACATTATTATACCTAGAAGTATTCCTATTTCAACATTGTGTGATTATATTTTGAATATATGTTTTAAATTTATTTATTCAAATAAAAATACATCTACTGATCACATTTATTCAAGCATTGAATATTTCTCATTTTCAGAATATGGAGTTAGAAGTTAAGATAAAGTAAATTAATATTTGAAACCAAATAAAGTTATAAATGTGACTATGTATAAAAATTTGTCTAAGTGAAAATAAAAAAATGTTATAAGGTTGGGAATTATGTTTACGGATGCGGATATTATCCGTATCCGCTCCGAATCCGTCAAATATCCGAACGGATATAGACTTTTCATATCCGCAAACAATCCGTATCCGTATCCGAATCTGTAAATTTCATGCGGATACGAATATGGATATACCTATATCCGGTCCATATCCGATCCATTGACACCCCTACCAGAACTGAATCCCGGTCCCAGTGAAGTGTCAACTATGTCCACGGAAACCAATGCCTAGCTTTGAGCGTGAGCCGAGAGGTGACGGTGGGTACATTGTGCGTGCGTGCCTAGGGACCGCCGTGTGGAAGAGTGTGGATACTTGGGATGTGTCGCCTCTGTATCATAAAATGTGACGTAGTTTGTACCTTGTTTCTCTCATTATAGTAGCAGCCTCAGGAATTGCAGATCTCATTGTTTTCAGCGGGCACACAACTGTCGTTGGGTGAAGTGACTACTGGCCTGGATGGCTACGGAGGTCGCAACCCTGCTTTTATAGCGGCGGAGTTGGTATCTGCACGTGGAGCTTGTTGACCACGCAGATTTCGTTTCGGATTTGTCGATTGTCTGGCCCCTCTATGTGGCGGATAGTTTCGATTGGCCTTGATAGGCAGTGATTGCACGAGTCCGTGCGACCTGTGTGGCGACGGGAGGGCCCTTATGCGTCCTGTTTGGCGGTACGGAGGATCGCGCGTGGCTTGTGTGGTTGCGGCGATGGACTACTGATGATGATTTCTGGCAGGTAGCTCGATTGGGCACCTATCGAGTGAGATACCGTGCTGTCTGTGTGGCAGCGGTGATGGACCAACCTGAGCGACGACTCCGTTGGTGTGGTGGTGGACCACGATGTTCTTCAGATCTGATTCTACCTGCGCGGAAGTGTGAACGCCTCCTCACCGATCCCTTTGGCTTGTGTAGCCGCGTGTGGGGATGTGTTGCATACTGTCCGCTAGACTGTATGTGCCTACAGTAGGTCTCCTCGGAGACCCGATGTTTGGACCGTGTGGCATGTGTGGTGCCGACGATGTTTCAACCGTGCGGCCTGTGTGGCGGCGACGATGTTTTGGACCGTGGGGCCTGTGTGGCAGCGGGAACGATTGCAGGACGGATGTCTGGTTTGGCCATTGGTGGGAATGTTATTTTATTGCTTTGTATTTCATGTCATGCTATACTAGTATGATAGGGCATATAGGTGAGCTTGTCATACGGGATTTCCTTATGGAAACTCAGACATTGTTGTTATGTTTATTTTCTGGACCGCGTTATGTTCTGGCGGGTGGTGATCGAGGGAGATTGCACTTTGGGATTGAATCCTGTTGTTTGTCTATTTTAGGTTGTCGTGATTACATGTATTATGTATTTCGTATTCTGATGTAATCACTCTTTTGACAAACTCTTATGTAATATGATGCACCAGATATATTTGGGTTTTCTACGAGTAATGTCTCCACTCTTGATTGTCTTTATCCTTTTGTTTACTTTGATTTTAAAAGTTTAAATTTTTCGCTGTTCGGTGATGTTACAAATAGTACTTATAAAAAACAATTGCATTAATAGTGTCCTTTTATTTTTATTTTTTGGACATGGTTAAAATTCGTCTATTTGCATTCTTTAGTTTCTTGAGATTAAGTGAAGTGATTGCCTTCTCTCTTGTGGAGTTGTGGTCCTCCCTTTTTTCTTTTCTTTTTTTACTTAAAAAAATGATTCATGCACCAACCTCAGTATAATATGTGGCAAAATGATAGTTTTTTTTTGGCAAGGTGGTGGCAAAATTATAGCATATGATTTGCCACGCTTCACCTTATCTCAACACAAGTGCCGGCCACGAACTAAAATTATCCACTAGGTCTTATATATGTACTTAAGACCTACATTAATATCAAATTCCAAGGTAATCATAGTTCTTAGTATCTCATTATGTTGTATAATAAGAAACTAGTTAGCTACCATGCATTTTCTATTTTACTATGCGTGCCAATGTGGGAAAATCATGAATACAACAATATTAGTCTAAATTCCTTTAAAAGCTCCCCTTTTGATCGCTGCAAGACTACATTCGGACACTTCTTTGCATCTGTTATGGAGAACATGTTCTAAGTCTACACGTAAATAATATAAGTTAAAGTGGTTAGATGTCAATCGATCACCCTTCTACTATGACACTACACAACTTCGATCGTCTACTGTTATTAATTTTAAACTTCAAGTACTTAGGTGATCAGTTCTGAACTTATGATAGATGTAACACTGCATTAGAATATTCTAAATTTTATTAGTTGATAAACTTGAGATTATACTCCTCATACTTCATTCTTGATTATTATTACCATCTATTATCAAAACAGTAGTTCAATTTTTTATTATCTAATAACATTTTTTGTGATGTGGTTGGTAAGGTAAGGTTTAAGTTGTGGGAGAGGATATGTTCATGAATCTTTGCATGTGCTAGGGGAAGGAAAAGTAGAGGGAATAAGCTAGGCCAGCTAGAAAAGGATGTGATGATCAATGATTGATTGGGTTGCTTCCCTGTTCCTTTCCTTGTTCACCACTCCTACTCCACAATGCACAGGATCCATACCACAAGGGAACACGATTTTTATCTTGTTTGGTGTAACTTAATGCAACTAATTTATTAAAAATCTCAAACAAATCTTCAAACTAATCAACTTCATGTGGTCAATACACCAAACCATTTTACCATTTTTCTACATCTAAGATTCTAAGTGTTATTAGGTAGTTTAAAAAAACTGCTCGTATAGATTAATTCGCAAAGATGTGATAGTATTAGGAGGGTAACCACTAAGAATATCTAATTTAAATATACTTTAGGAGGGTTTCTAAAAGATCAAGTTATAGCAAACACAACAGAGTTTTATATGTGCATATACATACAACTTATACATTGTAAATATTTTTTGGGGGCATAAATTACGACATTTTGTTGGTTTTTTGACCCCATCATTCTTAATTTTGATGATTAGTAAACTAATATTATGCATAACTTCAATTAACACATCACATATATCATATTGTCAAATTACATATATATATATATATATATATATTGTATACTTCTAACAAAGTAGATGCTTAAATTAAAGAATTAATTAAGTTCAAGGTAATGCTCAATCAAGACTTATAATCAAATCTCAAAGAGAAGACATGTAATTTTCATTCTACTTGAGTCTTAGGTAGGATCAAATCTTCACTTAATACACCAAAGGATTGTCCAACCATACTTGGTCGACCGCACAACCGTCAGTCAACCGAAATTCTCCATTCGGTTAATCGAACTCATTTTGGTCAACCGAAACCCTTGAGTCAGGAACTTCTAATCTTTACTTGAATCAATGGCTCGGACGAGCAAAAGTAATCTGGTCATCTGAAATGTTTGATCAAAGAAATTCCAATCTTTTATTAGAATTCTCACTTCGATCGACTGTCCGTTATGCGGTCATCCGAATTTTCTTAACGATCGCTTTCAAACGTGACTTGCTCTCTTTGGCCCACGTGGAAAAGATCCATTGAGGATTCTTAATGGATTTACATTTTGTCGTCACGCACAAATCTTCGAAAACTCAAATTTGTTGGTCTACCGATCCTTCCTCGGCCGACCATTGCCTTTGTTGGTCGCTAGCTCGTAATAACTCTTTCCATGTATCATTACAACCGTTGGACTCACAATGGTTATTTGGTTTCCAATCGTTGACGCTCAAAAACAAGTGATTGATTTCAACGACAGAAATCGATTTGATTAGAGCCCGACCAATTCTTACTGTTCACATTAGAACGGTTAGCCAAACCTCGTTCGGTGAACCAACTTTTAATTGGTCAAAATTGAAAAAAAGTTACTATGTTAACCGAACCTTATTAAGTTCTCTGAACCTGTTATTTTGACCAAGTTAATCTTTTTGTTTCATACTACCATTTCGCAAATGGTCGACCGAATCAGTGCAAATTTCTACCCGAGCTCAAGTTCAATTTTATTTCTCATTAATCCAATACTACCAATTCTCCCTAACGGCTCTATTTACTTTGAGGCATATAAAAGCCTCTTAACAAAACTAGCTCAAAATCATTCATACTCTTTGTGCTCTCAAATTTTAAGCTTTCAAAGCTCCAACAACTCTCATAGTCTATTCAATTCACTCCAAGCCCAATTCTAATCATTTGAGTATATTCAAGTTAGAGTTCGATCACTTTTATTAATACTCCATTGTGTCGTAAAGCTTCGAGAAAGTTTCTTCTCGGATTGTGAGAGAGAATCGAGCAAGATGTGGGTGCTCGCAATGCTCAGATTTAGAGGGTTTATCTTCAACCTCAACCAAAGAAATTGGTGGATACTCGAGTAGGGGTCGGATGATCGATCAGAACTCGAGGAGAGGACTAGATCACGGTGGTGTGATCGAACCTTTATAAAATTTTCGAAGTCGACTTGTGGTTTACAATCTTCCTACTTGTTCTTTTAATTCTGCATTTTTGTAGTTAAATTTTATACAAATCTATTCACCCCCTCTAAATTAGTATTGGATTTTACTTACACCCTTTTCTTGAAATTTTCAGACATTGGACAATATTAAAAGGTAATGTAGCTCGAAGTTGATGGTCAATTTGACGTATATAACTGCTAAATGGCTCCCAAGATGTTGGTTGATAAGGACAAGCATAATAATGATATATTTTGACATCAAAATAATTATAGTAACGCTTATCAGGTGGTCCTAACTGCTTTCTACACAATTGAAGTAAAAAAATATAAACGTTAAGTATTAGTAATTATGAGTATAATCATAGTCTCATTACTCATAGAGCACCAAAAAAATCCACAAACAATTTGCAAAATAATACAAATGTTGTAAGAAATCCTCAAACATTAATCACATAATTAGTTGTCCTTCATCTCTTATTACAGCCGTCCTATTGAATTTGGCCGAAATCTCAACACAAAATATTATTTATTCCCATCAATAAGGGTTAAGAAAACACAAAACTAATCGAAATGCCAATAAAATCATGATCAACAAACATATCCTACCTCTTCCCATTATTTATCCAAAAAAATCCTCTTCCAAAATATTGTGCTCTCTTATTATATAAAGACCAAGACATTAATATTCCAAAATATGGTTGCTACGAACGATCCAAAGAGGTTCCGAACACTACAGCTCGTGTGAAGAATCTCATGCGTGTGTTGTGTGTCGTTATCGTCCCTAGCTCGTGCAAAAACAAGTGGAACTTCTCTTAAGACAAATTAATCAAAATTAAATCTTCCCATCATGTTCTCTTCTTCTTTGGCTTGTTTGAGTTGTGTGGCAGACCCTAACCTCCCCATGTTACTTGCACTTTCCCTACCAACCCGAGTTGTCCCCCCCACCACCCATACCTCCGATCCAATAGCAATCACAATTCACAAACCTCCTCCTTCAATGTGGTGTATTGTCGTTAGAGTGTCAATTAGTCATGTCGTGTAATTTTCGTGTCATATAATCATGTTATTACGAAAATAATTAATATTGTCTATCATGCATGCATGCATATTGGTAATGAGCAAATTAATAACATGACATATTAAAAACATCTCTAGTTTATCGTACGTGTTTCTTCGTAAAACATATTGGACTACACACATTACATTGTTTTCCATTTCTTGTTCGGTATATGAATGACATTTCCTAAGTGCATCGATATGGATTTGCACCAACGACTTACTCACATTCAAATTAAATTAAGCAGATGAACTCTCAACTGGCTCAGAAGAATATTCATCTAATTAGCCGATGAATTCTCATATGGAGAGCATGCATTTTCTTTCAAGGAGTTGAAGAGGCACGAGTTCTCTAAGGCTCTCATGCATCTAGATTTGGTTCTCATTCGGATCCTACAAGCTCTCATTTAGTTTCGAGTAGAAAAAAATTAATTTTCCTTAATTTTGATAAGGCATGTCCTCTCTTCGGTTCAATTTGGTCTCATCTTGTTCCGACGAGTTTCATCTGGATGAAAGGAGTTCTCAATTGGATTTTGTAGTTTATTTCAAATGCATGCAAAAGACAAGTCCATGCACTTTAATGCATCATTGAGAGCTTAGAATCGTTAGAGCATTAAAATTCCATCAAATTGCTCTTTGCATCAGATATAATATTCAGAGGCATTCATAACATTATTAATAGAAAGGTCAATGACCAAACAAAAAGTTAAATCTCTCATCCAAAACAAATCTCTCATATTATCCAATAAAAGTTAACTCTCATGAATTATCAAATAAAAGTTAACTCTCATAATTATCATCAAATGAAAGTTAACTCTCATGAATATATCCTGTCACTCATAATTAGGATGTAACAACATCCTTCAATCATATAAAACCATATCCTCTAAGAACACAACTCCCTCTCATGTGCAACCCTAGAAGACTGTACTTGTACACAAATGTGAAAGCCAAACATCAAGAAAGAAAATACCACATCTACAAAAACTATTATAACCAAAATCGTAAATTAATGTTGTCTCCATATCTTTTGTGGTGTTCTCAGCCACACTGCAATGTCTTACTGGTGATCCGTGAAGAACACATCTTCTCTTGCATGTGCATAAGGAAGGTGAACAGGAAACTTCCATAATAACATATTTCCACGTGTATGTGCATGAGAAACTGCGAAGGATGATTAGCATTAATTCGTGCATGATTGCATCTATAATTGTTCTTATCTTTTACTATATTATTGGCTTGTGTGGTAGTAGTTCTATGTTTGTGTGGTTGTTTAATTTCTATTGGTAGTTGTGTTAAAGATTTTTGTCTAGCTAGCTACCAGTGTTATCAAATCTTAGCATAGGGGTTTACCGTGGAGGTTATTTGAAGTCAAAGATCTATTAATTAGATTTACCTCAGCCTCAGAATGAAGCTTTTCTCATTGTTTGATTCGAAGAAGATAATAATTCTGAAGGAGTCAATTATAGTTAGATTTTCATCCCATAGGGATAAGTAATGTGTTTTTTTGATATTGTTAGGTCCTACAATATTAAGACCATTGTTATGACTTTTGTTGATTTATTGGTAGGTTAATTGGTTTACCGCTTCTACAAAATACCACTTAGGTCTTAGATGGAGATCTAACTTTTCTTAGAGATTGTAGCACACTTTTTGTGTTTAACACACTACTAGAAAACAACATACATCGATGAATTGGTATCCGTCGGTGTAGAGGACCCTACACGGACGGATTGGAATCGACGAAACAAGGCGAAATATTTTGGCGGAAATTTTCTTATCAAAATTGATACCGACGATGAATATCCGTCAGTATATCTGTCGGAGTTGCGCAACACCAACATAAGTATGACCGATGGAGACGTATCCGTCGGTGTATCAGTACACCGACGGAAGGCGGAGTACACTAACGGATAAGTACCGTCGGTGTAGCCCTGTAATGTAGTAGTGACAACGTGAGACTCTTTATAATTTATAGAAACATGTCATATTTGGGTTAGAATTGGCTGAATAACATGAGATACTGGTGTCCTCACTTTAACAAACAACATAAATTGAGTAGCATAACAACTAAATAGGCTAAAAAAATATGATATATGCTTCGGTTTCTTGTAAATATTCAATGAATCTGAGTAAAAAATCTTGTCTTTTTTATAAAACTATGATATGTTTTTACTTCATCTTATTTCCTTACGATTTGTCATAACTAAATAAATGGACCACAAAAAAAATCACGACTCAATAATTTTCGTGTCATATATGAACATTTAGGATAAAAAAAATTCTATTTTTTGCAACAAGAATGTAGGTTTACGTTACTGCAACTTCCAAATAATTCTTGAGCTAATGCCACTTACAGTGTATTAGACCTGTGACGTTTGACACCGGAGGTACTTATTGTATCGATAAACTACTTACAAGTGTTCAATAACATTTTCGGTTGCATTAGGATAATGCATTAGGGCTGAAAATGGTCCTGATGTGGAGGGAATATTGATTGTTCTATATTTGTACCATACTTATACGACGAATATGACTAATGATACAATTATTTTTTGGTTTTTATAACACAACCATATTTGGAGTTAAATAAATACGGATAATAATCGGATACAAATATGTATCAAAAATTATATTTTGTTTTATAAATTTATGGAATTTAGAATTTAGATACGAGTAGGGCTACAGAAAATAAATAAATTATATATATATATATATATATATATATATATATATGTATACACCCTTATCGTTTCCATAACCATTGTTATGACATTTAAACATATACTATATTTAAGGGTGATATGACCCATATCTTATTAAACGAATTCGAATATGTCGATCGGAACGGATATTATCCATACCATGTACATTCCTACAATACATACATTTAAAAACACCAAGTTGCTACCAATCGGATCCGCACTCAAAAGAAGGACCCGAATCCGAATCTCCTCTTTTCCCGTCTATATAACGACCCTAACCTCCTCCCTCCAAATCTCCAAACCAACACCAAACAATCAAACTTCGATTCCACTCCATTCCATTCCACCATGTGCAACTCGAAGATGAACTCCTCCACCACCACCACTACCACCCTCCTCTCCGGCAGGGGAGTGCTCACCCCTGCCGGAAACCGCGTCCTCCCCGACCCAACCCGACCCCTCAAGAAGTCCCTCTCCTTCCCCAACCCCGCCCCAGCCCCCGAGAAGCTGGTCTCCCCTCCCAAGCCGACGCTCTCCAAGAGCGCCACCATCGGGAGGAAATCGAAAAACGTAGAGAATGTGCTTCTATTCGACGCGAGGGCGCCCGGGAGCGTCGCGGCCGCCGAGAGGGAGAAGGCCGGGCTCGTGCGGGACCGGAGGAAGATGCGGATCGCGCACTATGGGAGGGTTGGGGACAAGAAGGTGCCGCTCGAGGTTGCTGGGATTGGTGGTGGTTTGGAGGAGAATAAGTGCTTCTCTGTTACCCCTAATTCTGGTAATTCTTTACTATATTATACCGACCAATTAACTTTGGATTGAGTATCATGAGTTAAATGTCGGGATTTAATTGGAATGTATAATGCTTTCGAAAAGAAAGCGTGTCTCAAGCAGATATTTTATTCCTTGATTATGGATAAGTACAGAACAAGAAGTGAACATCTTCAAGTGGTTTATCGATTTCTTGGCTATAAGTTTATTTACTCATCATAAATAAAAACTTACCCATGTTTTTCTAACTTTGTGGGATGCTTCTTTTGTTAACAAAAAAGGGGGTTTGTTACCAAGTTAATGTTAAATTGGAAGGAATTGGGGTATACCTTAAATTTGGTAGATATTAATTAGGCTATTAGAAGGTCGTAGTATTTTATTTGAAAGGTATATATGAGAATTTATCTTTAAAAAAAAAGTCAAATGGGTTTTTCACACAATCTTATAATAATAATAAAATCTCTGGAATGGCTCGGTATCATCTACATGCTTCAACATTTCATAAAATTTTCTTAAATGATGTTTGGAGTTTGATGGTCATAATTCAGAGTTAAGGTTAAAATGCTTACATTGGTTACATTGGAGAATTTATCTTTTAAAAAAAAGTCAAATGGGTTTTTTCACACAATATTATAATAATAATAATAAAATCTCTGGAATGGCTCGGTATCATCTACATGCTTCAACATTTCATAAAATCTTCTTAAATGACAAAGATATAGGAATTGAAGATGCCATTGTCTTCTAATTCCAAGTTCTAAGTCTTCCTTTTTTCTGTGATTTTGTTTAGATCTGATGTATGTTGCGTACCATGACGAGGAATGGGGTGTGCCAGTCCATGACGACAAGTAAGTTGCCTTTGCAAATCTCTCTCTCTCTCTCTCTCTCTAAACAAACAAACTCAAAATCTTGATGATGAACCAATGATTGATTTTTGTTGTTGGGTTTTGCTTCTTTTGCAGATTGCTGTTTGAATTGCTGGTACTCTCAGGTGCTCAAGTTGGGCTTGATTGGACTACAATACTCAAGAAAAGAGAAGCATATAGGTAAAACATCGACAAGTATACGTTGATTGTTGATTTACTACTGCGACATTAAATTATGCTTGACTAGTTTTACTTTATATGTGGGTCATGTCACTTTGTTTTTCCAATCATTTTCGTAGAATATGTGTTCACATAGTATTGCTTCTAATAATTGATGTATACTTGTAATTCCTTTAAGTGCAAAATTCACGTCATCTTTGAAATTCTGCTTATTATTTATTTATTTTCTTTTTGTATTTTTGCTTTGGAAAACAGAGCTGCCTTTGTGGGGTTTGATGCGGAAAAAGTTTCAAAATTCTCGGAGAAGCAAATGGCTTCCATAAGTGCGG
This sequence comes from Triglochin maritima, assembly GCA_963682175.1. NCBI lineage: Eukaryota > Viridiplantae > Streptophyta > Magnoliopsida > Alismatales > Juncaginaceae > Triglochin > Triglochin maritima. The sequence goes on from OY821772.1 coordinate 34,777,996, forward strand.
AGTATGGGATTGAGTTGGGTAGAGTTCGAGGAGTAGTTGATAACTCTAACCGAGTTCTTGAGGTAATTATCTTCACCATTTTACCTTGCAAACTTGTAAGTTCTAAAACACACTGCAACTTTTTTGTTTTGAAACAAAAGCCTCAGCAAACCTGCGTACTTCTGTTAGAATCCCTCTGTCTAGTATCAATCTTAATCTTGATTCAGAATTTAACAGAAGATTGCAGTTAAATAGGGTCATTTTTCTTTTATTTTATTATTTATTGTTCATCTCAACCTTCTAGTTTTCGTTAGAAGCTGCACAGACTATTTCAAAATTGTCCACCATCTCCATGCGTCCATGTAAATATTAATTCTCCCAACAACCAACCAAATCAACATGTTTAGTTGTAGTTGGTTATTGAGGTTGTTGGCTTGGCAAGAATACAAAAGTCTGAAATTTATAAGCACGATTGCGGAAATTTTGATATTATGTAAATTAGAAAAAAATCATGTAATAAAAAATTCATTATTTCATTAGTATCTCTTTTCTAAAAAGAAACATGTTTAGTTATATATGTATTAATTTTTCCTCTTAATTGTATTGATGCAGGTAAATAAACATTTTGGATCCCTAGATAAGTACTTCTGGACCTTCGTAAACAACAAGACGATCTCCACCAAATACCGTTCATGCCGCAAAATCCCCGTAAAAACCTCCAAATCTGAGGCAATTAGCAAGGACATGGTCCGTCGTGGTTTCCGCTTCGTCGGTCCCACAATCATCCACTCCTTCATGCAAGCCGCCGGCCTGACGAACGACCACTTGCTCACCTGCCCACGACACGCGGCAGTCGCCAGCGGCCACAATTAATTAAACTAAATTCACCATACTTTGAAGTAAAAGAGAGGCTAATTTCCATACTAGTGTTGTTTAGTTAACTTTGTGTTTTGGGGGTGTTGTTAGTTGTTACTTGTTAGCATAATGTGTGGATCGTGTGTATAGTGGTTTGATTTGGCGTAGTATGGGTGATATTGAAAGTGGAGTGGTTTTAGATGTTTGATAGAGACAAGTTAGTGTGTAATGCGTTTGCATATGTAGTAGTGGGGGAAAGAGTGGGAGAACATAGCATGTGGAATGACAGACAAGCGCATGTGGTAATGTCAGAAGTGGGAGAGACTTTTGCAGCAGACATGTGATCCAAGCAACATCGTGCAAAACTCATTATTCCATCCCTCCTAACTTCTGCTGTTCCTAATCACTCTGGCTTTCTCTCACATGCCAACTGCCAACTTGTGTTTGTTATATTCCCTCACACTTCCAAGTTTCAACTGTTCTTTGCTTGGAGAGCAGTGAAGTTATGTGCTTTGCTTGGAGCTTGGGCTGTTGGATTTGATCTGTGTTTTTTTTTGTATATTTTATATTTCTTTTAGCGTGTGTATGTGTGTGTGCATGTATACTTTTAATGACAAACTAGTGTTACCTTTTCATTTTGGATCCTGAGATCTCTGTTGGTGTTTATGATATTTCAACTTGCAATTGCTAGGTTTGCTCTCTCATGAAGATGTGTGTTTAGTGGATGGTTAACTAACAGAAAAACAGAATTCATTTATTGAGATTGAGAAGAAGTAACAGATGCTAGGTAAACCTAAACCAACCTGCCATTTCCTGAATCCGTTTACCGTTTTCTTTCAAAAGCAGCCTCTTGCGTCGGTGTCTTCATGTAGGAAGGACAATTCTGGACCAACCTAACAAGGCCCATTAAGTAGAATTAGCCAGTCTAATTGTGATGGGCCAGCAGGTCCATACCTTTATAGCAATCATGTTATTCCAAACCACTTTCTAAGTTGTAACCAGCTTTATCCTTGATCATCGATGGCATCGATTAGATGTACGTGGGGAGAGTTTTTCCTCGTAAATGAAAACAAGAACGTCCAAATAAGGTCATCTTTATCCATGACATTTATCTAAATGTCAACCTAGTCAAATCAACACTTTCTCTCTTCGCCACATCGCCATGACATTTTTTTTCTCTCTTTCTACTATTCACCTATCAACCACAACCTACCTCAACCTAGTCACATCAACACTATCACTTCAACATCATTTATTTTTCCTTCATTTTTAATTTCTCACAATTCCAATTAATTATATAAATTTATTATAATTAAATGTGAATATTCGTAGATAAATAAAAATACATTTTATTAAATATTAAACGTGCATTACAATAACTAAACTTCGCAATTAAAAAACATAATTAATAAAAAACAATATCATTCCACATGTCGTCCGTAACGCTGCCAGATGTTCTCGATTAAGTCATCTTTCAGTTCCAAGTGTTTACGTCTGTTTTGAACATGATCCATATTGTCCAAGTACCTGTTGATATCAACAACACAGTCCGAGGAGAACTGAAATGACTCATTGTTAGAAATTGTAGTAGACGAACTCGGTTGATCATGAACGATTTCGGTTGTAATAAGGGAAGCTCACGCCATTCATGAGCGAATGCATCATGGCAAATTCTACTTTTATCATGCTTGGGTCATGTTGTGCAGGTATCCGAAGTGGCAACCAATGATATCGTCTTCGTGCTTGAACGTTTAACGTGGTCGTCCGAATTTTTTTTCTCCCGCCGCACCAAGACCTGAATCCAATAGTAGCGGAAAAAGAGCAATGGTTGAAAAGTTCGACTGGTTGAAAAGTCTGTGGGGAAATCCTTCGTTGACCGATGAGGAGAAAAAACTGAAGAAAAAATTAGCTGACGAGCTCAACGAAGAATGATGTCATAAATTGAGATAGATTTCCGTATTGTAATGTAATAGAGTATTACACTTAATATTTCCTTTCGTTGCTAGTATGTCAGTATGCATTTCCTACGTGTTGGTTAATGTCAGTATGTACTTCCCATGTGTTGGTTAATGTCGGTATGCACTTCCTATGTGTTGGTTATTTATCTAATGAAATGTGTTTGTTTTGTTGTGTTTCTTAATTTGTTTATGTAAAATAATAATTTTTTGTAACTACTTCTGTAAAATGTGTGTGAATTCACTCATACTTCTTATGCCCACTTTGACGGGTCTGTCGGGGGTCTCGCTCCCCGGTGAGCGAGTGGCGTTCCACCTTGCCGGTGAGGTGGCGGATGTTGCAAGGGGGCAGCACCCCTTGAAAACCAAACACAATTAAATTTTTGAAATTGAGATTTATTAGTAATTTTGTACCAATTTTGAATTACAATTGCATTTTTTGATGTACTTATGGTAATTTTAGTTTAGCTGCATTGTGTGTAATAATTATTTTTTATAACTACATCTACATAATATAATACTCAACCAAAGAATTAACAAAAAATATTTCTAACTAAATATACAACTAAAACTAATTAAATCAATAAAAAATTAAAAAAAATTAAAAAAATAAACCAATGGGTGGAGGCCACCACCCACTGACCGCCAGGTAGTGGAACCACGTGGCACGTGGCCTCCGCCCACTGTTGTAGACGACCTGGCAGTCGATCAACCCCCATTGAGGGGGTTGATGTAAATGCCGACCTTGGGTCGGCATTTACAAGGGCACCCTGTTGAGGGTGCCCTAAGGGGACAACTTTTTCATGCTTGTTCCCTGCTATCACGCCTTTTCATATATTTTTTGGGGTGAATTGAAAAACTCACAACTAGGAGCGTATACGGGTTGGGTACAGGTCAGATATGCCTCTACCCGTATCCGTACACGACTAAATTAGCGGGTACGGATATATACCTGGCAAAAAATATGTATACCCGTACCCGGTAAGTTAGCAGGTACAAGTATATACCCGGGAAAAACATGTATACCCGTACCCGGTAAGTTAGCGGGTATGGTAGGTATAATATATAAAATATATATTATATATAAAAATATATAATATATCTTAATGGGTAAACGAGTAATGCGTATACCCGTACCCGACATGTTTATTAACCGGGTAAACGGATACGAGTATACAAGTTTGAATTTTTAAACGAGTATAAGTTTTTGTGTCCATACTCCTACCCGACCGGGGCGGGTGACCAGGTATATGGGTATTACCTGCCCTGTTTACACCCCTACTCACAACGATAGTTTTTTTCGACTTCTCGTGCACTTACCGACTTACATATGAAAATCTAATTACGGCTTCATCGCATTTTTTATGTATTTTTCGGTAATTTCACATGTGCAGTAAGTCGCAAACAAAAAATAACCTAAAAAAGATTGAGGACAAACATCTGACATCTACAGTTGAGTTTTTTGAAAAACTCTTCCCAAACCACATCCATTTGACATTCAAACGCAACCTATATCTCAGTTTGCACTCTATCTTTTGCTTTTTTTCTTTTTTTCCTGTCTTCAATCCATTGTTCACATGGATACAATGAGATGTAATCCCAACATATATAATTTGAATACTAAAGAGTTTTATACTTCTAGTTAAAATAAATATTTTCTATTGTTGTCATTCTCACGGTTCCAAAGACTCAACTTATAGAATACTATTGTACCGGAAAAGATATTTAACCCATATATTACTAGAAAACGTGTACTCAAAATGTACTTGTTGTTTGTGGCATTTCATGCAATTTCACAAACCAATAGCTACAAAAAGGTAGTAATTCATATCGAATATAAGTTCGAAAAACCAATATCATTTCGTCTTTTTTACCAAACAATCCCATGTACCTGAGCATTTGAAACAACCCGTTCCAAAGAGAAAACATAACGTGACAATTTCATGTAAAAAGAAGACCAAAGTGCACCTCACATGCAAGATTGTCTGCTAACTTAACACTATCCAGTTTGGAAGATGGATATTGTGGCAGTTTATTGTAAAATGTCACAACGACGACTCCCCTATCTTAATGTTGTATGCCCTAAAATGTTTCTAGGGAGTATGACTTTGACGATGATATTGTCGTTCATAGTCTCATTAACTATCTTTATTCTCGAGATCATCATCGTTTTTCAAAAGACCACAAGGAGCTATTTCAATTAAGAGATCTCTCGTCTTGAGATGGTTAAGATTAAAGATCGAATCTTAGCAATCACTTTGGTATGTTTGAGATTTAAAACGAGACTAGAAGTTGAGTAGATAATATAAAAACAAAACAAATTCCCTAAAAAGAAACGCAGTTGCAATTCACCAACCCTTCCACTCCCGGCCCATCCGATCCACGACTCCTACAAACAAACCCACGAAACCCCCAAATTCCAAAATTCCGACCGATTGAAGCCATGGATCCCTCGTCGGCGTCCACGTCGGCCGGAGCTCACTTCACCGCTCCGGCGAACCCCTACTTCCCCCTCCCCTTCCACCTCCAGACCGCTGACCCCGTACCACAGCAGTACCCCACCCAGTACCTTCCCCCTCCTCCGCCGATCAAGATGCCCACCGTGCCTCCGGCGTACGCGTCCGCACCGGTCGTGCCTGGAGTCTACACCCTACCCCAGTACCAGCAGGTTCGTGGTTCCTATCCGTCCCTGGTCCTTCATGTTGGGGAAAAGTAGTTTCGTAACTTTGGTTTGCAATTAGGGTTGGTGAAAGGTGGAATTCCTTCTTTTTTTATAAAAAAAATGCTGAAGAAATTAGCTTTCTTTGTGTGATCAAGAGTAGGTTTGTTTGAAATATAAGTCCCCGACGTTGATATGTCGTGGAATATGATCAGATGGTTTTGGCTCATGCGACAGCATCGTTATGTGTAAGATGAGAATAGTTAACCATTGGTTGAAGGCCTTTTGCAGTTTTCTTAGGCATTTGGATGCATATTCTGGAGAAGAGTTCGTCGAATTGTTGTAAAACTGCAAAACTGGAAGCTTTGGTTTGATAGCTATGATATTTATTATTTAACATCTATGATATATTTTTATTGCATCCTAGTGAGTCACCTTATCGAATCGTGCTGCAAACTTATAGGGATGGAAACCATTCCAACTTTCAATTGACCAAAAATCTTAGTGCAACTGAATACTGGTATATAAATTTATTAAAACAATGGATGCCATAGATCAATAATGGACCAGTTTCTTTCTGTTGGATCTTTATTTTCAAAATTTCTTTGCATTGATAACCATGACGTGAATGCACTTGTAGAAAGTTAGAAACGAGGCCTCCTTTTGGTCCTGTGAGATTGGAAAGAGTTAATATATTTTAGGCGAACACATTTTGTATATGAGCTGGAAGGATAGAAATAGCAGTGTGTGAAATGATTTGCTAAATCAAGCAAGTTGCCTCTATTTTTCATATACAATCATACCGACGTACTAATGCTCATAAACTACCTGTTTATATACATGTAAGACGAGTTTCCATGATACTACCGACATGACTTGCTGGTAGTGGTAGACAGTTTACTATTGCCTAGTTTAATTTTTTTGTAACTATTCGACTGAGTGCAACTTTTCTCTCATCTTGATGCCAAATTGCATGTATTTTGCTTTCTTATGACAGTGGTCATTGATTCCAATCTTTTGACTGGGCAGGCACAACAGCTCTTCCAAAGGGATGCACAGACTATTACTCCAGAGGCTTTGGAAAGTGTGAAGGCTGCACTTGCCAGTAGTGAAGTTGAACATAAAACAGAGGTTAAAAAAAAGGCAATACCTCGTAAAGCTGCTGGGCAAACTTGGGAGGATCCAACTTTAGCAGATTGGCCAGAAAGTATGTTGTTTAATAACCACTCTAATATCAGCATTGGTGTCAAACAAAATCAATTTTGCTTGCCATGCACTTTATTTTTTCAGTCAAATTCTTGACGCATCCATTTATGTTTTCAGCAGGAAACTTGGTTAATGAAACAGACAGCAAGCTAATGATTTGCTATTTTGTCATTATTGTCTCTTCTTAAAATATTTCAGTTATACATGCTGCTTAAGAAATAACAGAAAGTTACTCCCAACTAACTCAGCATCATTCATAGCAATAACAATGTTTCACCTTTTACAATCCTAAATTTCTTATGGTAAAAAATTAGAAGTATGAAAAACTAGAGCGATTATAAGATGTTTATTTTGCATGTTTATACTTGATTTTGATGCATAACATTGTTGTTAATAGAAGCTTTTGTTACTCGATAATATAAGTGCCACGATGTTGGGATTAAAAGTTTATCAAAGTTTGATATCTGATTGATAGTAAGCAGTAAGTACACACGATGTTTAGCCTGTTTTTATTTCTACAGCGGACTCAATTCCATAGAGCTATTTATCCCCTTCATCTGGCCCATATCTATCTTTCCATGAAGTAACAAGATTGTGAATATTACAGTTCTATGGATTTTTTTCTTGATCTTTTAGAATTAATAAAAGATCGCTACATCTACCCTTTCACTTTTATCTGTGAAACGTATTATCAATGGAATCAAGGATGTTTAGGATGTGGTGGTGACTGCTGTTGGCAGACATGGAAATCATAATTTCATTAACCATGGTGTTTTTTCTGCTGGAAATCTTATAGTCGCAAAAGCTGTACTTATCCTTCCAATTATATAATGGCATAAGCTATACATTCAGATGCATGTCATAAACCAATAAGCTTGTGACGATTGGCAAACACTTATCCTTTAAAAAATTCTTGGCATGATAGCTATTTATCTGACTGAATATCTCTTGGCAAACGCTTGATTATGAGTTCTCAATATCTCTAGCTTCATTTAGCTTTTGGATTTGATTAGCTACTTTATAACTTCATTTTATTTTTTGAAGTGTATTTATAAACTTAGTGTTTACTTACACGTCAGACAATTTTTTGTAATGTTCCTTTGTTTTGTTTCAACATAGATGACTTCCGCTTGTTCTGTGGAGACCTTGGAAATGAAGTGAATGACGAAGTTCTTTCAAAAGCATTTTCTAGATTTCCATCATACAACATGGCAAAGGTGAGTTCCTTTTGCCCTTCATATTAGATAATTTTAGAATTTGCTATCCTGCCTATTTAAATTTTTTAGCTTGACTTTATAAAACATGCTGCTACTTTTGCATTTTCAACGATCATAATTCTGCTTGCCATCTGTATATCTAGGTTGTGCGAGATAAGAGGACGGGCAAAACCCGAGGATATGGCTTTGTTAGTTTTTCAAATCCTTTGGACCTTGCAGCTGCTCTGAAAGAAATGAATGGTTTGTAATTATGAACTGTCATCATTGTTTCACATTTGCTGCATGGTTATGAAGTTTTAACGACTTCTGAAAATGCTGATGTGTTCTATTTATGTTGCCTTTTTCCATTGTAGGTAAGTATGTTGGCAATCGCCCAATTAAGCTTCGTAAAAGCACATGGAAGGAAAGAACTGACGTTGAGGCATTAGGAAGGCATAAGGTGATAAAATTTTCTCTCTTGAAGCACATATGTGATTTTGAGGCATCTCAACATAATGGTTCTACAATTTTGAAAATCCTTTTTATCATGCTGTCTTTCAGAGTCAGATGCAGAAGAAACCAAAGCTACCAAAGAAAGGTATCTTGCACAAGTGATGCACTGGATATCATTTGTAGAATATCGTTTGTTAAATTATGAGGACCGTTGAGTTTTGTAAAATGCATGATTGATGAATCCTGGATCTATAAAGATGGTGAGGGCTTGAGGGCCTTTGTTATGTGTTAGATATGGGATCAAGTCGCTTTTATTGTATCACCCCATCATGTGATGTACATTTCTCAATTCTTCTTTCTTAGTGAGGGATTTCTATGATGAAGAAAGAGTGTACAAACGATATTCCAAATTCACAGTCATTTGTCTGTAACTTCATTACATAAGTTCCAAATTCATAGCGATCTGTTAAGTCGAAGCTGCTTTGTCAACCGTCGACAAGTCACAATGCCGATGCAAAAGTAGATTGTCTTGCAGGGTTTATTGGACCATGACATGTGTTCTTGCTGTTTAACTGAAATGTACAGTTAGGCTACATCACTCCAAAATGTCACTCAAGCATCTACCCTGCGTCCAATTCTCAAATTTTAGTGGTCTGTTTCTATAACTTGGTTAAGCTGGTCAAATCCAACAAGTGTGCTTACACAGCCCAAAATCTTCTCCGTGGATTCATTGGTTTTTGATCGTATTGCTTCTTTTGGGTAGGGTATTGGATTCACTGCTTTTTTGCATGTGTAGTGGGTTTGTGTATTTTGTTCTGACTGTGAGTTTTGTTGAATTGGTCATGTTTTCCGAAGAGAAGATGAGTTTATGCTCACCGAATATGAAAAAGAAGGATTTGTAAGTTTGGTGTATTTGGTCAGTTCAAGTTGGTTTTAGTTTGGTTATGCGATGATAAAGGACTTCTTGTGTCTGTCAAATATAATTTGGTTTGCTTTGGCGTTGAGATGTTTATGCCGACAGATTGTTTGACTAAATGTTTTTGGAAGAAATTGAGCTTCCAACATTATTTAAATTTCATGGGTCTTATACGCCGTCCGACTTGAAGTCTGGCCGGTGTTCCGTCGCTCATGATGGTGTGCTAATAGAGTTTGATCCATGTGATAATGATGTTTCTTTGTGTATGTCGTGATAGATTAATAGATAGATTTAGTGGTTATGAATGTCAATTTTTATATGTAGAAAATGTAATGGTGAACGTGTGTGTGGTTTGGGCAGATATTTTAACACTAGTAATCGTAAGAAAGGTTCCATTCTTAGATTAGTGTGTCGATAAAAACTTATGTAAAGGAATTCGTTGTGTTCTCACTTCTCATAGTTCAGTATGGAGAGTCCTCTGCAGATAAGCCAGAAAGATACCCAATTAGCTAGTTCTAATGAACTGTAAGGCACATAACATCATGTTTGTATCTCTTGTTTTTTCTTTAGGAATACTCTGTTATACATGGTAATACGTGTCATCTTGTAAATGAAGTATTATTGAGTATAGTTTGGAATTGTTTACTCATTAGGCCATAAGAGTCATTTTGTTTGCTTCGTGGAGCTCATCCTGTAAATGGAATCACGAAAACTATCCGTTGGGCTTCCAACAAATATTTATTTGGTATATAGTGTTAGCGTAAATAATGAAGCCGTAGGTGAAACAAAGGTCCTGTTTAGAATTAGATAGCTTGAGATAATATGTTTTTGCTGAAAAGTTTCCTGAAAACATGGTTTTCAAACCTACAAGGGTGTTTGGATCACCCCCAAATAATTCATTACAATTTATAAATCTATGTTTTGTTTTTTTAGTTTTTTTAAAAAATCATTTTCCATTTTTTTCCTTCTCAAATATATTAGGTCTCTTGTCCCGTAATTTATTAAAATAATAAAAAATAAATTAAAATTTCGAAATTTAGGAAAAAAAAATTCGAAAACTAGGTGGATCGCGGGTGTGACCCGCGATCCGTGGGGCACGGATCGTGGTTACCACCCGCGATCCGTCCCTCCCACCAAAAAAAAATTTTTAATTTTTTTTTAAGTTTTCTGTTTTATTTTCTTTATTTCTGTTTTTCTTTTTTATTATAATTATTTTTAGTCTTTCTTAAAATCTATTTTTTTCAAAATATGTTTTCTAATTTATATTATTTTTTAAAAATTTAAAAATTTATTTTTAATTTTTTCAAAAATCGACCTCCAAATCATGTCGATAACTGGACGTATTGAAATGTTAGGGTATTTTATACAATAAAAAAATAAAATTTCTTAACAAGAATAAGAAATTATTTACAAATGAATTTTAAACAAACACTAAAACTAATTAAAACAAAAAATTGATAACGTTGTCGAAAAATTCGGAGGGTGTACACACATTACAAACCGTTTTGGAGGTCGACAGCAAAAAATTAAAAACACAATGAATTTTTTTTAAAAAATAATAAAAATTAAAAAACATATTTTGAAAAGAAATATAATAAAAAACCTTAATTAAAATGATTTAAAAAAATTCAAAACATAAAACACTCCAACTAAAATCCGTGACTTTAGTTATTTTCTTTTATCGTTTTTGATTTTATGTTTTCAATTTTTTAAAATCATTTTAACTATGTTATATATATATATACTTCAAAATATGTTTTCTAATTTTTATAAATTTTTAAAAAAATTTAATTGTGTTTTTAATTTTTTGAAGTATTAGAAAACTGTTTGTAATGTGTATCCACTCTACGAATTTTTGACAACGTTACCAATTTTAAAAAATACCTATATTGGTATTCGAAATTTAATTTTTTTTATTAGATAAAAAATGTACCAAGTTAATACTATATTCTAAATTTTTAAAATTTGTAACGTTGTCAAAAATTCGTAGGGAGAATACACTTTACAAACAGTTTTGAAGATCGATACTGCAAAAAATTAAAAACACAATTTTTTTTTTTAAAATTTTTATAAAAATTAGAAAACATATTTTTAAGTATATATATATATATAACATAGTTAAAATGATTTTAAAAAATTGAAAACATAAAATCAAAAACGATAAAAGAAAATAAATAAAGTCACGGATTTTAGTTGGAGTGTTTTATGTTTTGAATTTTTTTAAATCATTTTAATTAAGTTTTTTTATTATATTTTTTTTCAAAATATGTTTTGTAATTGTTATTATTTTTTTAAAAAAATTCATTGTGTTTTTAATTTTATACTGTATGGACCCAAAACTGTTTGTAATGTGTGTACATCCTATTCGACAACGTTATCATTTTTTTGTTTTAATTAGTTTTAGTGTTTGTTTAAAATTCATTTGTAAATAATTTCTTATTTTTGTTAAGAAATTTATTTTTTTAATGTATAAAATACCCTAACATTTCAATACGTCCAGTTATCGACGTGATTTGGAGGTCGATTTTTGAAAAAATTAAAAATAAATTTTTAAATTTTTAAAAAATAATATAAATTAGAAAACATATTTTGAAAAAAAAAGATTAAAAATAATTATAATAAAAAAGAAAAACAGAAATAAAGAAAATAAAAAAAAACTTAAAAAAATTAAAAAAAAAATTTGACGGATCGCGGTTCAGAACCGCGGTCCGTGAGATTCTTTAAAAAAAAAATGACGGGAGGGAAGGATGCACGGATCGCGGTTCAACTAGTTTTCGAATTTTTTTTTTCTTCCTAAATTTTACATATTTTTTATTATATTAAAAAATTACGGCTCTTGTCCTCATCCTTTTCTTATGAATCGTTTGGTTTTACTAAAAATCCCATACAAACGCAAATACATTCCATAATGTGTTTTCAAAATACATTATTTGAGATCAATGCCAATTTCAAAATGAATTTTTTAAATCAACGAGTAAACTAAATTGCATGTGGGACATTAGTTCGAAAGTTCCATAGGGTAGATTGCTGCGGTCGGTACTCAATAGTTACACGGATTGTGTATATATCGGAGATCGGTGTTGGATTGGTATAATGGTATATCATAACCTCTCTCACCTCAATAACTTTTACGGATGAGTTCTGCTGATTTACACATATCCCGTTGGTTCTCAAACAAGTACTCAAGGATATGAGTGCATGTGATAAGACATAAGAGTTTTGGAACATTCTTTAGAGCATATTTAACAGCGCCTAGGCTACCTCCGGGCGCCTTGCACTATCTCTCTGCCACGTCAGCTTCTCTCTCTGCCACGTCAGCTCACCCAACCCACCCAAAAAATCCCCTTATCCATGCCCAGGCTACCCTCACCCACCCTATACTCTCTTTCATCCACATCATTTCTTAATTAAACAAATTTAATTCTCACACAACATTTAACAAAATACATTATATATAAATCTAATTCTAATTACATTATAATTTTAATTCGCGATATACTTATTATTACTATTAATTAATTAACAATATTAATCACTATTAAACACAAAATTTTGAATATTTGAATATTTGAATATTTGAATTTCTAAACGCGCGTGACTGCACAGTATACGCGTGATTGCACAGTATACGCGTGAATCAAAAGTAGTCCGCGTGAATCTACAGTATACGCGTGAAACAAAATAGTCCGCGTGAATGTACAATATACGCGTGAAAGAAAAGTAATCCGCGTGATTGCACAGTGTCTAATTTTTTCTCTATATATACCCTACACAAAAATCAACTTACACCCCATATCTCTTCCACAAAACTCAAAACTCAACTTACATCTCATATTTCTCCCACAATGTCTTCTCCGGAGTACAATCGTTCCCCCCTCCTCCACAATCAAATCCGCATCCACGCTATCCACAACCATATCCCTCACGTCCATTTTACCAACAACCATTCCAACAACCCGACTTCTCCCAGTACGCACCACCATTCCCACAATTCTCCCACTACGCATCCGCAGATCAAAACTTACCATTCCCACAATACTCTCAATATGCACCACCATTCCCTTATAATCAACCGCAGTTCCAGATGTTTGGCCGACCCTTGTCTCAAAATAGCCGCCAGAGTATGGCGGACACTGAAGATGAGGGTAACGACGACGATGAGTCCCCACCACGACACACCCCCACACCACCATCCCCACCTCCACAGCGTCGTCACCGCAAGCAAGTCCAAACTGCCAAAGCCAATCCGAAGTTGTGGACCACAGCTGAGGACGAGAGACTTGTCTCTGCAAATATGGAAGTCAGTTGCGATGCGGTGACAGGGACAAACCAGAAGTCTACTTCATTGTGGACTAGGGTGAAACGTGTGTACGACATCTCCGTGGAAGGCACAGGCCTACACGAAAGGAATGCAGAGTCCTTAAAAGGACGGTGGAGGAGAATTATACCTGCTGTGAACAAGTGGGTCGGGTGCTTCGATCAGGCATTCCGACGGAAAAGGAGCGGCCAGAATGACGACGATGTTTTCCGACAAGCGCACGTGATCTACGAGCGAAATCATGGGCCTAGTAAATTTCTTTATTTTGATGCTTGGGTTATGTTGCGTAGGTACCCAAAATGGGAGAGTGTGATCTCCGGAGCTAATGCCGTGCGTGTTGACTGGGAGTCCCCGGAGTTGCACGATGAAAATAGTCCCCAGTCAGGAAGCCTTGGGAAAAGAAAGAGCACGGACGGCTCGAGGACACAATCACCCTCGGATGCAGAAGAGCCGATGCCGGAGTTGTCTACACGCCCAGAAGGTGTGAAGAAGGCTAAGAAAAAGGCTAAGAGTGCATTACACCCCGAACGAGACACCGATGTTAGAGAACTTGCACAACAGATGCGATACACCGCCCAAGTCAGAGAAGATGCTTTCTCCAAGCAAGAGGAGTTAGCGGAAAGGAATTTCCAAAGACATTTAATAAAAAATAAGTTGGACATGCTTCACTCTCTGATGAGGAAGGACAACCCGACGGAGAAGGATCAAAAAGTAATCGATAAACTTCTCGCCTGCGCAGAAGAGAATGGGTACGTGTAGTTTGATGTAGTCTGTATTCCGTATGGTTTGTATTTCCCTTAGTTTGTATTTCGGGTTGTAGTAGTCCGTATGGTTTGTATTTCCCTTTAACAGATGTTTCATGTGGTTGGTTGTATTTCGTATTTTATTATTATTAATGTATTGTTGTTATGGTATTGTTGTATTAAATTTTTTTCTATTTAACTTGAAATTGTTGGTTCTTGAAAATTCTTAATTTTAATCACTTACAAAAAATTATTACCCCACATTTATAACAAATACCCAATCCATTAATAACAAAACCAAAACTAAAAAAAATCTAAAAAAAAATAACCAATGGGAGGGGGACACGTGTCCCCCTCCCATGGGCGCCCGAGCGTCTGCCCGGGACGCCCCACGGGCGCCCCGCCCGCTAACGGGGGTGTGCCCGGGCGCCCTGGTAGGGCGCCCGGGCGGGGCACCCCCGTTAAGGGTGCCCTTAGCGTGACTTAGGATACCCACTGATCAAAGTAATATTTCTCTTTTGTTCACGTCAAAGTAATCATGAATCCAACCACAAATCGAACTCAACGGAAAAATCTTCTACTATCACGATCTAACTTTTCAACACATTCTCTTCCACAACATTCCTGGATAAAACCTAAAATAAAAAATATAAAAATTAAGAAAAAAAACAAAAAAAACATATTTTAAAAAAAGAATTTAAAACCAGTTTTTAAATAAAAAATCAAAACAATTTTCAAAAAACTACCAATAGGTTGGGGGGAAGTGGCCCATGTTAGAAATTAGTTTAATTTTGCTAAGGCAGAAACATGATAAAACGGTCGACCGGTGGAGAAGTTCGGTCGACTGAAATTATCAGTAACGCTCAGGGGTGAAGAACGATCGACCGATGTTAGACACCGTTGGACCGAAAATAACATGCACTTTTGGATGTGAAGGTCGGTCGACTGGTGTTGGACATTGTTCGACCGAAAATAACAAGGACTTCTTTGGAATCAGGAACGGTCGACCGATGGTGATTCCGGTCAACCGAAAAGTGGTTAGGAGCTGAAGATAACCATGGAACGGTCGACCAATCGGTTACACTGGTCGACTGTTGATGTTTTTTGCACGGTTTTGAGTTGTCTATTTAAGAGCTTTTGAGCCCTAACTTGATAAGAACGTATTATTCTTATTTCCTTCTTTAAGTATTGAGAGATAAGGACTAGAGAGAGATCTAGAGTGCTTTGGATGACATATTTCCTCCATAAACCTGTGATCTCGGTTGCTTCTCTTGTTGGAGAAGCGGAATAAGGAAAAAAACCCCTTAGGAGACCCCCCAAGGACGTAGACACATTGTCGAACCTTGTAAAATGTATGTGTCGTGGTTATTTCATGTGTGCGTTCGTTTATTGTTTGTTTCTTTTATCTTGAGTGTTTTTGTTGCATTTTAAAGTTTGGGAGAGAGCCAAAAATTATTTTATTTTGCGTACAATATTCATATTTCAATTCCGCTTGTGCATTTGTTCCGTCTTCTCGTAGTAGCATTGTTAGATCCTCTCCCAACAACCCACAGTCCTCCTACCAGGGATAGCGTGGTCGTGACCCGACCTTTTTTCGTGACCGGCTAAAAGGTCCCTATGTGGGTGGCCTTAGAAATTTATAAAAAATTAAGCAACATAAACATAAGAAGAGCAAACGTAACTCAAAAACCAAAATTTAACCATCGATTTGCGTGGTCTGTGCAAGTAATGTCTCCATACATTAAAAAATTGCATGATCAGGATCTATAGCAAAAGTGGTGCCACGATAAGAATGTAAGTTGGATTTGAATTTTGAATTATCTGGTCTCAAACCAACAAACAAAGAAAAATTGCAGCAGCAAATAAGTGAAATGCATTGGAAGTTGACCCATGACTTGGAATCTTCGTGTCCCAAATAAAATTTTCTCCCATTCCATAAAGGCATAAACTCCCACACCCTCCCAATTGCCAATCATACACCATCACCGTTACACATTCGACACTTCTCTATTTCTAATAGTGGACTCTTTTGGATGAGCGGTAATAATGGACATTTTTTTACTCTTAGGCCATCATCAATGGGATGGTTTAAAAAGCCTCCAAAAAATGGCAGGGCTACATTTAAAAAAAAGAGGCAATAGTTCAACTCAAAAAGCCTTATACACAAACAGTAGTTCTTACATGCAATTCTTTTGATAATTACTATTCGTCGTCCCGAAATTACTTAAATTGTCCTAACAATTAACATTTTGTCTTTCACAATCCATTTAATACTCATTTCGTATCGTCTCTTAAACTCAGGCTTTTGCCACAGTTTTCCTCACTTTACCGGTACCAACACCACGAAAATGTCTGGCGAAACGCCTGGATCTGACGAGGTTAGCTGAGAAATTTTTTCCCCGTTCGGGTGTCTGTCTAAGCCGCTTATTTCAAGGTGGTGGTGTCTGGATAAGACGCCCCCTCCCTGGAGGGAGCGTCCTAGACAGACGCATCCACCTTGGGGTAGGCGGCTTACACCAAAGCGGGGGCGTCAAGGAGGGGAGTCCTAGCCAGTCGCCCAAATATTTTTTTAAAATTATTTAAGTTTTGTTATTTTAAATTATTTCAGGTTCCGTTGCCAGATTTCGGTAGTGATAGATTAGATTACAGTGAGTTTTTTTAAGTACACAAGTATTTTCAACAATCAAGGACACGAGTATATGGGCGAAACAAGTTGTTATCGGAGCTGGGTGTTTTTGGTAATATCATCCTACAAATCAAAACAAATAATCGGATGGATTATTATCTGAGATGCGATCGCAAAAATGAAATGTGTTCTCGTGATATGGATATTGCAATACGGAAAAACACGAAAAGAAAGATTGCAGTTGTCATTTTTTGATAAAGGTGGTCGAGCGACAGGAGCATGATGGATGAGTCGTAGTTTCTAATAGTACTCATAGGCAACACAACTACAGACTTGCAGTTTATCCAGAGGGTCACCGACAGATCAACGGTCTTAGTCATGATGCCAAGAAAATTGTTCGTGATATGACTGAGGCACAAACGAAACCACGTAACATCTTGTTGACAGTAAATGAAAAATTCCTGGAGGATAATCTCAATCAGAGATACATTTATAACTTCAGAGAGTATATGAGGAGGATGAAATATGAAGACAGGAACCCCACTTAGCAGTTTCTGCATCAAGCAGTGCAGTATAAGTACTTACATTGGATTATGGCGGATGAAGAAATTAATATCCTCACTCACGCATTTTTGGCACATCCGACGTTAGTTAAGTTGTTACGCACATACCCTTTCGTAATCTGCATGGATTCGACGTACAAAACAAACAAGTATAAGATGCATTTGTTCGAGATGATTGGTGTGACACCAACAAACATGAATTTCCTTGTCGGCTATACGATTATGAAGGATGAGACCGAGTCTAGTTACCGGTAGGTGTTGGAGAAGTTGCGAGATCTGTTATTGGGTAGTGTCAGCCCGACTGCAATAATAACGAACCGGAAGTTAGGGCTTATGCAACCAGTGAGAGATGTTTTTCCTGAGTCTGCTCATTTACTTTGCACCTGACATATCAACAAAGACGTGTACAACTATGCATACCATGTATTCGACAAGAACAAACAGTTTGCAGAGAATTTGAAGTGTGGAAAGTGAAGGAAAGTCATTCTTTCTGCTTCACAAACCGAGTATGATAGAGTTGTCCGTAATCTGAAAGATATTTTTCACTCTTGCCCAACTATCACGGAGTATCTGGAAGACACGTGGTTAGTGTATAAAGAAAAACTTGTGTTGAATTGGACGAGCAAAGTCCTTCATTTCGGCAACACTAAGAACTGTAGAGTTGAAAGCGCTCATTCGGCTTTGAAAGTGTGGAGCACTACATCGATTGCAGCTCTGGACACTCTTTTCGACTGCGTGAACAAGACTATTAAAATGTATCTGACGAATATTCAGAACTTTCTTGAAGAGTCGAGACGTCAAAATTTGACTAACTACAAACATGATTTGTATCAACATATAAATGGTCGAGTTTCGCATCACTGCTTGTCATTATTGAGTCAGGAGTTGAGGAGAATGCAAGGCTTAAGCAATTAAGTTGAATATCATTGTGGGTGTGCTTTTCTGACATCACATGGGATTCATTGTGCATGTACCATGTACGGTTGTCTTGAGTTAGGCGAATGAATTTATTTAGAGCAATTCATCCATTCTGGAAAACACTTGTCATTGTAGAAGGAGTCCAGATGCCAGAGTTTGTGGATAAGTTATCACAAGACGTCGAGCATTTTTGGAACCTCGTCGATGAGGTTTCGAGGAGCGACACTGCAGTAATTCGTAGTGTCTCTCGTATGTTATACGCACAGTTACACCTCGATCAGTCGAACTATGAAGAGACCGCAGAAAATACTAAGGTACGAGGTCGACCAAGGGGAAAGTCGACACGTCGGGACCCGAGTGCCTTTCAGTATGTTGAGCGAGGTCGTGGTCGATCTTCCAGTAGTTGGAGCAGGGGTCGTGGTCGGTCTTCTAGTTCGTCTCGATCGTCCGTAAACACGGGTGCATGATCTGGTATGACGATATGTTTGTTGTTATTATTATTACTTCGTTGTTTGTTTTATTAAGTAAACATCTTCTTCCAATTATTATATATAACTTTGCTATTTTCCATCTTGTAGTGTCCGGACGGATTGACGTCGATAACTTTCCATATGTTGATAAGACTGTCAGGAATCATTTTACCATTTCTGGAGAGGTGGAATGACGTACGTGCTGATGACAATTGTGGATATCGATGTATTGCCAATGATTTCCATGGTGGTCAAGACAATTGGTCTTACGTCCGTCGTGCGATTTCTAATGAGATTGTGTTACATCCCATTTATGAGCATGTCTATTACGATGGTGTGGTACAGGCTCATCAACGAATTGATTGAGGCGGGGGACCATGTGACGAGGATCGTTATATGGAGGTTTGGTGCGACTTGTTCCCGATTGCCATTTTTTACAAGTGTGCAGTCCTGTATTTCTCAGTGGGAACGATGGTTCGTTGTACCCGTGTATTACAGTGCTACCTTGGGAGAGTCTGTCTACTATCACAAAGTCATGCATATAGTTGATCATTGCTCATTTAGGAAGTTAGAGACATTTCATTCACTTAGAATTAGCTGAGGAATTCCCAGTACCTCCTATAGCGATCATGTGGTTTCAAATGCGAGATGAGAATGTTGCTAGATGAGAGTAAGAGTACGAAAGTAGGAGAGCATATTTGGACTGGTTACGTAGTACATTTTGATTGTAATTTGTAATGTATTTGTTAAGTTGTTGTATTTTTAATGTATAATCTTTCCGCGATTATATCGTGTATTTATACTTATATCGTGTTGTTTTTTATCAGATTTTAAATTTAAATTACATTACATATACCAAACAAGTTTAAGATATGCTCGTCAGAAATAAATAATAAAAGTACAATAGATGAAAAAATAAGGAGAAAATATGTTCGTCAGAAATAAAGGAGAAAATATGTTCGTCGGAAATAAATAATAACAGTACAACAAATAAGCAAATACAAATAAATGTAGTAATAGTTCAACATATAATAAAATAAATAATGTACAAGCCAACTACAACTCCTCATCCAAATCATGGTCAGAAATGCCCAACTGACTGTTCCACTCATGTACGAGGTCATCCAAATCTGCACATGCATATCTTGCCTCCTCGTTCGGCTTCTGGTCCCTGTATCTCAAGAACTGGTGCGTAACCCGTATCGTCTTACTCATCCACTGTACATAACATAAAGATTAGTGTACACTAACAATAAAAACAAAATATACATTACAAATAAAAATTAATTTAGAAAAACTTACCGCATCGCCACATGTCCTATCAAGTTGTCTCTCACGTCTCGGGGCGGTACCGCATACGAGAACTGAATGCGAGCACCTACTGAACCAATCCAAATAATCTGCATGACAAGTGGAGGGGTCGCGGCTACGTGTGGGATCGGCCACGTGAACTCGCCCTCCTCTCGGAAATGTCCTCCAAACCGATTTCACGCTCGAAGCGTTGTGCATGACGTCGTACGTCGTCGCAATCGCAGACCACAGTGCATGCTCTGGTCGGGATGTCAACCGGGATCACCTGAACGTACCCTAACTGACGCAAGACGCGATCAGGCAAATAAGACTCTGTGATATCCCGTTAACGAATAACGCCCATCAATAAAGTAATCGGCACAACTGCAGCAGGCTCAGGACCATATGGCAACCACTCCACCTAAACGTTTACACGTTAATAATAATAAAAATAAAATTTAAATAAACGTGAGTGATATAGAGTTTTATACCTCCGATGTAGTCATCTGATCTATCCGTCTACGAATGAAATGGAGTCACCCCTCGGTCCGGACAGCCCATATACGCGAACGAGGAAGGGTCGACTCAATGATTTTCCGCTCCCAATGCGGGCAGAAAGGAGGAAAATACTCATATATCTAACCATGCAGCAGCGTAAGACAACCCGCAATACCAGAACAATCAGCACGACTCGCTATCCCATTGCTATCCCCAACTGGCGATACATATATGCCAACGTCGCCGACCCCCATGAGTATTGACCAATGGTATATGGGTCCCTAGCCTCCAATAGGTCGCGTTATCTGACTCTGCAACCGCTCTTATCGATAAACAAGATGTAGTCGAGCAGTAAGAAGAGGTAGGTAGTCAACTGCGTATCCTCAGTCTGTGGTGGTCGTCCCTGTCTGCAATAGTCGTCAACAACGTCGATGCTAACACCATCGCCACTCCAAAATGAGTTATCCCTCCCAAGACAATCCACACTGACCCTGAGCAACTCTGATACATAGCTCTTCAGCTCAGGCGTCGATGCCTGAGCACTGACCAGACGCCCCTCAACAGGAATGCGCAGAATCTGGAAGACGTCATGCAACATGATCGTCATCTCTCCGAAAGGTAAGTGGAAAGAGTTAGTGTTAGGCTGCCACCGCTCCACAAACGCAGAAATCAACAGCATGTCAAGGCAGAGGAACATGCTCTAAGGCAACTGACCCAATCCGTTATCAGTAATGGTCCCCGTCATATCATCACTCGTCACTGAACGCCAAGCATGCAATGTAGTACATGCTCTTTGCCGATTATGACACTTCAGAACCTTCCGCTCTTGACCCTCCCAAATCCGTCTGGTGATGTGACATCCGAAACTCAGAATGACACTGTCATCTAAAGGACCACCGGGTATCACACCAGTCACGATCCAAGAATCGTCCTCAACCCTCTTATTATTCTAGAGTTCGGACGTCTGCAGTGCACGAAATCGAACCATCGGTCACAAACCTACCACCTTTACCCTTCTGAATGACTCACTCAGCAGAAGAAGAACTACCTCTTGCCATCGTCCTCTACCATATTGCTGCCTCGCCTCCTCCTGCAGCTCCAAGTCATACCGACCCTCATCGTCACTCTCGTCGTCACTCTCCACCTCATCTGAATCCTCCCTGTCGTCGAAAGAATCATCTTGTCGTGTGACGACAACGTAAATTATCTCTCTCCCTCCTAACCGAAGCAGATATACCCCGTCTTTGTGGATGACGAGGTTCTAAGTCATCTTCGTAAGCATGTATAACGCGTAGAGGTATGAATTTTTCTCTTACTCCACGGTAACCCGATGACGAGGTTTTAATTAAATTTTAGGAATAAAATATTGTTAGATGGATTTAAGCATCTAAATTAACAAATTTATTAATTATTTTTAACTAATTATCAATTAATACTACTTATTTCTTATTTTAAAAAAGGATGTCTGCGGCAGACACCCCACCCCCAAAAAAAATTAATTTTTTAAAATAAATGTGACATTTTACCAGATTCGAGTACGTCGGGGTGTCCACTGGCTCATTTCCTGGCCTCCAAGACATTCTTCTTGACGATTATGAGATGAAGATAAAGAGAAAGAGTTGGTAGGAGAGTGAAATGAAGAGTTATATAAGTAGAAATGAGAGAAAGGCAAAATGATAATTTGCACGGACGATTTAAATAATTTTCCGACTACGAATAGCAATTCAGGTTTTTTATTGTCTTTTGTCGTGAAAGTGATTTGTTGCTAATGATAATTGTAACCGAACAAACTCCAAAATGCATTTGACTCTACTTGCAACTACTCTTCCTCTGCCATAAAGGTAAGAAACCATATAGGATCCGTTTAGGATACCAATTTTTCGCTTTTGGAGTCTTAGAAGTGACATCTAGTATATGTATTTTCTAATTTCCTAAAAGCCAAAGTCTAAGGTGTAGTTGCAATTTACCCAATCGTTAAATGTCACGTCAAAAAGATGATAATCATGACCTTTTCTATTATGAATTTTGACGTAAGAAGTTAAACAAACGACTGTTATAATTCATTTGGGGTGTATTGACTTACTCATATTAGTATTTGAAACTACTTACACTTAGGCTGTAAACGGGTCAGGGCGGGGCGGGTTTCGAACCCACCGCTACCCGACCCGTCTAAGGTAGACGGGTTGACGGGTCGGGTCGGGTCGGGTGAATTTTTTTTAAACCGCTACCCGACCCGCCTAAGATCGGGTAAACGGGTTACGCGGGTAGGGCGGGTCGGGTAAACGGGTTATGCGGGGTGGGTAGATGGATAAATGAATTTTTTTTATATTTTTTCTTTCTATTTGCATAACACTATAAATTAAAAACATAACACATTAGCACCTTAAAAACATTATCAATGTAATGAACACCATAAAATTATAAATAACTTCAACTTTATAACACTATTAGTAAATTATGGATAAGAGAATATGTATATGTATATGGTATATAAGTGTGTATATATATAATATTTATTATTTAATTTATTAAATTCTTAGGCGGGTAATTTGGTAAACGGGGCGGGTAGAAAATACAACCGCTACCCGCCCCGTTTATTAGTCGGGTTGACGGGTATTCGGGTTGACAGGTGGCAGGTTGAATTTTTTCCCCGCTACCCGACTTAGGCGGGTCGGGTTGGCGGGTCGGGGCGGGTTTTACCCGCCCCATTTACAGCCCTACTTACACTTACTATTATCTTCAACTATTCTTGCATGTCTTCAATTACGAAATCTATTAATTTGTATTCTCAGCTTTCCAATTTGTGAATGTAGTTCATTGTTTATGTCAACTTTATATTTTTATACTTTTTAGCAAATCGTAAATATACCTTAACTACGTCGAGTTTGACCTTAGCATCCTCCAGTTAATATGATTGGGAGGGAGAACAATATAGACAACAAGGTTGAGATAAAGATTTGTGGATCGAATTTTGAAAAGGTTTGTAGGGGTCGTTTCTTGATCAAAATAAAGTAATAAGCATAGATCATTAATTCTTAAATAGAGTACACTAAAGTGCAAGACCACAATCATCGATCCCACGGTTTAAGGGGCAAAATGATAGTTTTTTTGTAAAGTTTAGGGGACAAATCATAATTCACCAAGTAATGCAGAACATTTTATAATTTATTCTACATAAACATCTGAATATATTGACGATTATTTAAAAAAATTCAACGAAAATAAAGATAACTTTAAAAATAGGAAAAAATTTCAAAATAATTTTTTTTTTAAAAGTCAAAATAAACCTCCATTAAAATTAATTTTCAAAGTAGATCCGCTGCCACCACGTGGTAACACGTGGCGGCGGCGGGTTTGTTTTTTTGTGCATAGAGAACTCGGCATCACCAGTGCCGAGTTCATCTTTTGAGAACTCGGCACTGGTGATGCCGAGTTCAACTTTGGTATAACTCGGCATGAGTGATGCTGAGTTCAACTTTGGTAGAACTCGGCATGTGTGATGCCGAGTTCTCCTTGGTTTTTTATTGGCCAACACTTCGACATTTTTTTTCTGAGGTGATTCAAATAGAACTCGGCACTTAGAGTGCCGAGTTCTATTTAAGAAACTGTTCTCCTAACGATCAGATCGTGTATGAGATTTATTGCCAGGAGAACAATTACTTTAATAGAACTCGACACCTAGAGTGCCGAGTTCTAAAGGAAGAACTCGGCGTTACTAACGCCGAGTACGCCGATTTCACTTAAAAAATGAGTTTATTAGGTTGAAGTAGGCAAATTTGCGGTCCTAAAAAATACATTACATTCATTCGTCTTACAATTAATCAACTCTTAAAAATGATTTAAGTCGTACATTCGTTCAAGTCATAACAAAATACATTACAAATACATTACAAGTCTTACAATTAATCAACTCTTACATTCATTCGTCTCACATACAAAATATTTTGCTATATAGGTTCCTTGCATCGCTTTCGGTTATGCCCTATACCGCCGCATCTCCTACACCTTACCTTTCTTCCAGAGTGTTCGTCCATCTCGTTTCGGATTCGCGTTGATTTAGGCCGACCGGGAGGTCTTTTGGTTTGGGGGGGCTTCATTGTGATGTTGCCTCGATCTGGCCAATACCTCACATCAGGAATTGTGACAAATATCGGTTTGTACTCCTCCCTGTACATTTGAACCTCATAATACGAGGAGACCAAATGTGAAGTGTTGACATTTGCATGTCTGCCACTGCAAACTGCTAGTACATGTGAACATGGGACGTGCATTGCAATTATGTATCCACAAGTGCAAGTAATAACTCCTTCTTCAAATATCACGAGGTATTTTTTCTGGTCATTGGCTTCAACCTGGTACATCAGCTGGTGGTACCGAGTTACTGTATGTGTTCTGGCGAGATTACTGTTTGCCATCACCACGGTGTGGACTGTCAGTACATATGTTTCATTCCACGACTCGACGACGTCCCTTCTTTTAACAAAGAATTTGTTCAAACGGAGAAAGGTCATCAAAATCATGGTTGTAATTGGCATACCGCGTGCCCCTCGTAAGACATTGTTGAAGCTTTCTGACATGTTTGTTGTCATACATCCGAAACGCCGACCCCCGTCGTGACAACAAGTTCATCTTTCCAAAGGACCTTGATGTTGAATCCACTCGTATATCGGTTTATGTTCCTCTGCAATAGCCTTCATTAACTCTTCAAATTTCATAAATGAATGAGTTTTACCCGCTTCGTAAAACTTGATTTGTCACAATCTTTCCTTACAATTTCGATGTTTAGCAAAATTTGCTTTCATGTGTCGAAGACAGAATCGATGTACATGGCCCTCCGAAGGTGGAAATGCGGCTCGCACACAAGCATTTATTCCCGAAAATCTGTCGGTGATAATACACAAATCGGGTCGCATTGTAACTCTACTTGCCAGCAAATGAAGGAACCACGTCCACGACTCTGTATTCTCGCTCTCTACAACAGCAAATGCCAAAGAAAAAAATCCGTTGTTTGCATCCGTGCCCACAGCAATTAGCAATAAACCTCTATATTTGCTATAGAGGTGCGTTCCATCCACACTGACAACGTGTCTACAATAATGAAACCCACTAATTGAAGGTCCGAACGCCCAAAACCCACTAATCGATTTCACTACATGTCTACAATAATTGAAACCCACTAAAAATTGTCAAGTGTTGGCCAATAAAAAACCAAGTTGAACTCGGCATCACCAGTGCTGAGTTCTACCAAGGAAATTTTTTCAAAATAAATTTTTTTTTAAAAAAATTTGCCAAAATAAACCTCCACTAAAAATAATTATCAAACTAGACCCGCTGCCACCACGTGGTGACACGTGGCGGCGGCGGGTTTTGTTTTTTTGTGCATAAAGAACTCGGCATCACCAGTGCCGAGTTCTTCTTGGAATAACTCGGCACTGGTGATGCCGAGTTCATTCTGGGAATTCCGGGCTAGTTCCCAGATCAAACTCGGCATCACCAGTGCCGAGTTATTACAAGAAGAACTCGGCACTGGTGATGCCAAGTTCAACTTGGTTTTTTATTGGCCAACACTTGACAATTTTCTGATGTGATTCAAATAGAACTCGGCACTGAGAGTGCCGAGTTCTATATAAGAAACTGTTCTCCTGGCGCTCAGATCGTGCATGAGACGATTGACGCGCCAGGAGAACAGTTACTTAAATAGAACTCGGCACTGAGAGTGCCGAGTTCTAAAGGCATAACTCGTCGTTACTAACGCCGAGTTCACTTAAAAAAAAGTGAACTCGGCGTTTCCAACGCCGAGTTCCGTCGGGCTATAAAAGCAGCCCGACGCCCCCAACTCTCCCCTTCCGCCGAGTTCTCGAGTTTTGAGGTTAGGGTTTCGAATTTTTTTCGTTTTTCACCGTTTTCTTGCATTTTTTATGTATTAGGATGATATACATTGTTGTTTTAGGTATGATTGTGGTGTTTTTGTTGGTTTAGGAACCCGTTTTGGTGCAAAATCGAAATCGAATTTGGGTTTTTAGGCAAAACGTTTTATTTTTTCTTTTTTAGTTGATTATTGAATTTAGTTTTGTTGATCATAGTTCTACGGTAGTCATCTTAAAAAAAGTTCAAATTAAGTATGATTATTGTGATTAAAATTAGATTTTTTGTTGTTATTTATGTTTGAATGTATGTTAAATTGAATGAATGTAAACCTAAAAGTGCTTTATTTGTGTTTAAATGTATGTGACTTTGAATGTATGTGAGTATTGAAGTTTGTAGTCTTGTTAGTTTTCCCAATTTACCAATATGAAAAATATAGGGGATGTTCTGTCAAATTTTTAAAAAATTCTCTGACATGATTCGTAACGTTGTTTATTGTAGTTGATTTTATTGGAGAGATTGTTCGACGTTTACAGTCATTTGCTTCTACACTCGATTGAGGTAATTCTCAACTTTTAAAGTCATTTAAACTCGGCATTCTCAACTTTTTAAGTAGTAAGTAATGAAGAACAACCATCTCATTTTTTAACGTGTTATGTACAGATGGAGGTTGGTGGTTCCAGTACTGGTTCAGTTAGAGGTAGCTACGCTTCACAGGGTCCGGTAGACAGATCAGTGTTGGTTTTGCAGGCCAACCACAAGTCAGACTTGTTCAAAGATTTTGTAAGTATTTTACATTTTCAAATAAAATATTTGCGCGTGAGTTTCAATATTCTGAAAGTTATCTAAATTTATGCAGAAGGATGTTGATGGTGTAAAATGCGTTGAGCATGGATCGAAGCTCAACGCATGGCAGATCACTGATGAGAGGATGTTGTTCCTGCTAGATATGGCAGGGTTTGACACAGTAACTCGGTTGGGCAGAGTTCAGTTGGATCATACGTTGTTGGGGGCGATGGTCGAGCGTTGGAGACCGGAGACTCATTCATTTCACCTGCGACATGGTGAGATGACGTGCACATTGCGTGACATCTCGATGATTACCGGCTTGCGCGTAGATGGATTGCCGGTGTGCGAGTCTCAGGAGTACGATTGGTCAGAGGTTTGCATGGATTTATTGGGTCAGGTCCCCGATGATTTGGGTTGTAAGGGTTCCGTAACTTTGGGTTGGTTGCAAGCTCAGTTTCAGCACTTGCCTTTTGATGCTGACGAGGAGACAGTTACACGACACACCAGAGCCTTCATTTTGTTCCAGCTGGGATGTAGTATATTGGCAGATAAGAGTGGCACGATGGTTCACTTGAAGTACCTATCCTTGCTTGGAGATTTGGCAGTCGCATCGGAGTACAGTTGGGGTAGTGCGGCTCTGGCCCACTTATATCACATGTTAGACGAAGCCTCACTGATTCCGACGAAACATTTGTGTGGTTTTCTTACGTTCCTGCAGTTGTGGTGTTGGGAACATCTACACATTGGCAGACCTTTGAAGAGGAGACCTTTAGCATACCCGGAGGACGACAGGGCACCATTAGGTGCCCGTTGGAGACGACCAAGAACATTCAAGGGTAGTGCGAAGACGACCACACTTGATTTTTATCGTAATGAGCTGGACGTGCAGGAATTCGATCAAGTGATCTGGGACCCTTATGCAAATTTGCAACTTAATCAGTTACCACCATTATGTACGGAAGGTTCAGAGATCTGGACGAGTCGCACTTGGCTTATAAATTTTGGTGAGGTGGTTATGCATTGTCCAGACCGAGTGATGAGACAGTTCGGTCTACAGCAGCACATTCCAGAGCCAATGGAGAGACATGTAGTGAAATCGGCTCAGGGGAGGTCGGATGTTAATTGGTTGGTGGAAAATCACCAATTCATTCAGCATTGGTCGCACCGAAGAGATCATCTACAGTTTGAGCGACCACTCCTAGGTGCCAATCCTGAAGAGAGCACACGACTGTATATGGAATGGTACTGGAGCATCACCGTCCGTTGGATAGTTCAGCACGTCTTGGCTCCAAATAATACATTATATAGACCTCGAGCGGGTAGAGAGCGAGAGATGGTAAGATTTAAACATTTATTTTAATAATGACCATGTATTGAAATTGTGTTTTACTGTTTCATAAACTTTTAATGAACTGTAGGTGCATGGGGTTTATGAGTTTCACGAAGAACTCCATCAAATTCACCAGGTGATCAAAGATCACAAGACAGGCTCTTCGATGGTTGGAAAATTAAAGGAAAAAATGAAGGCTTGGCTTATGTGTTTTGGTGCTGAAGAACCCACATTACATTTGAGTCAAGATCGCGTGGTTGAAGAAGAAGATTCACAGTCTCAAGAAGACGCTGGCGGTCTGACTCAGGATACTGAGAATGCAGCACGAGGAGGGGGACGCGGCAGGGGGAGAGGACGTGCTCAAGCACGTCCTAAAAGGAAGAAGAGATTGAGAGGTCACTTAGGATAGATATGTAGTTGTGAATTTATTTGATTGTTTGTATGGTACTTTTGGATGTATGTTAAAATGTTGAACTTCATATTCCACTCGTAGTTGTATTGTATTTTATCGTACTTGTTTGTGTGTCGTGTTCGAATTGTGTTTTCGTTGATTGTGTCGTGGTTGAATTGTTTTCGTTGATTGTGAAACAGGAAATGAAAAAAAAAACTCGAGTTCTTAAATCAATGAACTCTACAAGAGAACTCGGCATCCTCAGTGCCGAGTTCTCTTGTTGTGAACACGGCTTCACCCCTGCCGAGTTCACACCAATAGAAATCGGCATCTTCAATGCCGAGTTCTATGTAAGTTTTTTATTGGCCCACTTGATATTCCACTCGACTTGAGTTGCCAGGAGAATAGTGATTCAAATAGAACTCGGCACTCTCAGTGCCGAGTTCTCTTTGATTCACTATTCTCCTGGGCTCATATCGTGCATGAGACGATTGACACGCCAGGAGAACAGTTGCTTAAATAGAACTCGGCGTCCTAGATACCGAGTTCTAAAGTAATAGTTCGGCGTTGGTAACGACGAGTTCACTTAAAAAAAGATAACTCGGCGTTACCAACGCCGAGTTCTGGAGGTCTATAAAAGCAGGCAGACGCCCCCCCTCTCCCTCACGACGGGTTCTCGCGATTTTCAGGTTAGGGTTTCGTTTTTTTTTCGTTTTCCACCGTTTTCTTGCCTTTTTTATGTATTAGGATGATATACATTGGTGTTTTATGTATGATTGTAGTGTTTTTGTTGGTTTAGGAACCCGTTTTGGTGGAAACTCGAATTCGATTTTGGATTTTTAGGCAAAACGTTTTATTTCTTGTTTGATAGTTGATTATTGAATTTAGTTTTGTTGATTATTGAATTTAGTTTTGCTACTACACTCGATTGAGGTAACTTCTAAAACATTTAAGTATTTTCAATTTTTTAAGTATTTAGTAAGAAATTCGATCATCTCACTTGAACACATTTTCAAATATTTAGGTATGGATAAAGATGATGAAGGATCTTTGTTGGTAATGTATAACGGGAAATTAGAATGTGACGGAGATGTGGCAGAATACACAGGATCTGACCGCAAATTGGTAGTTGTTCCGTTGAACATCAAATATGAGGATTTAATTGATGTTATAAGATCTGAATGTTGTTATCCACACAGTATGTTTGATGTCAAGTTGACGGCGAAATTGCCATTAAACAATGATTGGACTTACGTTCCATTAACCAATGATAGGTCGGTTTATGGATTGATGCGTTTGTTTAAACGAATGTCTGTGGTTGGAGTGTATGTGGAAGCTGAACCTAAAGTGCCCGACCCTACGCTGACAACGAACACTCATTCGCCGGAGTATGGTATAGTAAGGTCGACCGGTTGGGACTGTGGAATAGATTTGAATATAAGTCTAAATCCTACAACCGAAGTTCCAGCATACCAGCAAATTCCATTTTTCCAATCGCATAACTTCCAAACAGGCAACGAATGGTCAGAAAATGTGTGTGACATTCCTTCTAGCAGTGCAAATCCTTATCCTGGTCTGTCGCAATTTGAACCTTCACATTACAGTCATGATGAGTTTGCTGGAGGGGCTGGACCATCTACCTCATATCCTTACCTTGGGCTTGGTTTGTCACCTGTTGAACCAATTCATTTTAGTCGACCAGAAGGCCGGGAACAGATGCATAGCGTTGAAGACGATGACACTGAGGAATTAGGGGATTACAACACACCTTTCGCTGTAGAAGATGAACCTGAAGGTGTTTCTGCTAATGAAGTCGTTCCGGAGACGCAGGATGTCATATATGCGATGGGTCAATCCATAAACCGTGAAGACGACGACGTTGTTGATGATGCAGTTGCTAACAACGATATGATTCCAACTCTTAATGAACTTCCCGATATCTTCGAGGACGACAACTGGATAGAGAATTCGGTAATTGAACACTCATTCTTCGATGCTGCGAACAATTTTGAACAGAGTGATTGGCATACGCAAGATGGTCGTTCTTTCTGGGATAAACGAATTTTCCCAACCAAAGATGATTTGGTTCATGCTCTGCAATCGTGGCACATTAAAAAGTTTGTTCAGTATTCAGTTGTGGTTTCTTCAACGAAACGGTATACTGTTCATTGTATTCGTCGTGATGAAGATAACTGCAAATGGCGTCTACATGCGTCTGTTCCAAAAGGCTGCAGATATTTTCAAGTTAAAACATACGACGCCGAGCACACTTGTTCCAATCCGATATTGTTAAACGACAACAAACAATGCAGTGCTAATTTTGTATGCGACTTGATAATGCCATCTGTTAGAACTAAGTTCACAATTACTCCTGCTGAAATAATGGAAAGGGTGAAGACCAAATACTCACTTGAAATCGGTTACGCTAAAGCATGGCATGCTAGGCAAAAAGCGTTGAACCGAATATATGGTGCCGAAGAAGACAGTTTTAAAGATTTGCGAAGGTTCGTCACAGTTCTCTGTCAGAATAATGAAGGATCTGTTGTCGAAATAGAGTCTGTCCAGATAAATTCAGACGAGGAGATGTTTAAGCGTGTATTTTGGGCGTTCGGGCCTTCAATTAGTGGGTTTCATTATTGTAGACCCGTTGTCAGTGTGGATGGAACGCACCTCTATAGCAAATATAGAGGTTTATTGCTAATTGCTGTGGGCACAGATGCAAACAACGGAATTTTTCCTTTGGCATTTGCTGTTGTAGAGAGCGAGAATACAGAGTCGTGGACGTGGTTCCTTCATTTGCTGGCAAGTAGAGTTACAAGGCGACCCGATTTGTGTATTATCACCGACAGATTTTCGGGAATAAATGCTTGTGTGCGAGCCGCATTTCCACATTCGGAGGGCCATGTACATCGATTCTGTCTTCGACACATGAAAGCAAATCTTGCTAAACATCGAAATTGCAAGGAAAGATTGGGACAAATCAAGTTTTATGAAGCGAGTAAAACTCATTCATTTATGAAATTTGAAGAGTTAATGAAGGCTATTGCAGAGGAACATAAGCCGATATACGAGTGGATTCAACATCAAGGTCCTTTGGAAAGATGGACTTGTTGTCACGACGGGGGTCGACGTTTCGGATGTATGACAACTAACATGTCAGAAAGCTTCAACAATGTCTTAC
Source organism: Triglochin maritima (assembly GCA_963682175.1). Classification (NCBI taxonomy): domain Eukaryota; kingdom Viridiplantae; phylum Streptophyta; class Magnoliopsida; order Alismatales; family Juncaginaceae; genus Triglochin; species Triglochin maritima. The sequence goes on from OY821772.1 coordinate 34,810,197, forward strand.
GAGGGGCACGCGGTATGCCAATTACAACCATGATTTTGATGACATTTCTCCGCTTGAACAAATTCTTTGTTAAAAGAAGGGACGTCGCCGAGTCGTGGAATGAAACATATGTACCGACAGTCCACACCGTGGTGATGGCAAACAGCAATCTGGCCAGAACACATACAGTAACTCGGTACCACCAGCTGATGTACCAGGTTGAAGCCAATGACCAGAAAAAATACCTCGTGAAATTTGAAGAAGGAGTTATTACTTGCACTTGTGGATACATAATTGCAATGCACGTCCCATGTTCACATGTACTAGCAGTTTGCAGTGGCAGACATGCAAATGTCAACACTTCACATTTGGTGTCCCCGTATTATGAGGTTCAAATGTACAAGGAGGCGTACAAACCGATATTTATCCCAATTCCTGATGTGAGGTATTGGCCAGATCGAGACACCATCACAATGAAGCCTCCCCAAACCAAAAGACCTCCCGGTCGGCCTTAATCAACGCGAATCCGAAACGAGATGGACGAACACTCTGGAAGAAAGGTAAGGTGTGGGAGATGCGGCGGTATAGGGCATAACCGAAAGCGATGCAAGGAACCTATATAGCAAAATATTTTGTATGTAACTATTTAGTGAGACGAATGAATGTAAGAGTTGATTAATTGTAAGACTTGTAATGTATTTGTAATGTATTTTGTTATGACTTGAATGAATGTACGACTTAAATCCTTTTTAAGAGTTGATCAATTGTAAGACGATAATTGTAAGACGAATGAATGTAATGTATTTTTTAGGACCGCAAATTTGCCTACTTAAGCCTATTGAATTAGACTTCTGCCTATGAAACTCGGCATCTAGAATGCCGAGTTCTATTGTAGACATGGGCCACCTGGCCGTCACCCATTTTCACACAAGATTTGAGTGCCAGGAGAACAGGACCAAATAGAACTCGGCATCCCCAATGCCGAGTTCTATCTGAATCACTGTTCTCCTGGCAACTCAATTCGACTGGAATGTCAAGTGTTGGGCGATAAAAAATCAAATCGAACTCGGTATCACCAGTGCCGAGTTCTTCCAAAGCGAACTCGGTATCACCCGTGTCGAGTTCTCTCTGGGAGAACTCGGCATCACCAGTGCCGAGTTCTATTTGAATCACCTCAGAAAACGTCAAGTGTTGGCCAATAAAAAATCAAGTAGAACTCGGCATCACCAGTGCCGAGTTCTCTCTGGGAGAACTCGGCACTGGTGATGCCGAGTTCTCTATGCACAAAAAAACAAAACCCGCCGCCGCCACGTGTCACCACGTGGTGGCAGCGGGTCTAGTTTGAGAAATACTTTTGTTTGAGGTTTATTTTGAGAATTTTTTTAAAAAAAAATATTATTTTGAAAAATTTTCCTTCTACCAAAGTTTAACTCGGCATCACCAGTGCCGACTTCTACCAAAGTTAAACTCGACATCACCAGTGCCGAGTTCTACCAAAGTTGAACTCGGCATCACCAGTGTCGAGTTCGCAAAAGATGAACTCGACACTTGTGATGTCGAGTTCTCTATACACAAAAAAACAAAACCCGTCGCCGTCACGTGTCACTACGTGGTGGCAGCGGGTCTAGTTTGAAAATTACTTTCAATCAATTTTTTTTTAAAAAAAATTTATTTTGAACAATTTTCCGTAAAATATACATAGATTGAATTCACAAAACTATTTTTTTTCTAATAAATAAATGCGTAGATCCAAGCAAGCATCAATACTAGGGCTGAGCATCGGTCCGGTCCGATCCGGACCGGACCGGAAAAAAAATTAGGTCCAGACCGAAAATCGGACCGGACCGGAAAAAATTCGGATAGGCGGACCGAAGACCGGACCGGTCCGGTTCGGTCCGGTCCAAAAACCCGATTTTTTACCTTAAATTAAAAGAAAAAAATTGGACCATACCGGATTTTTTCAAAAATTTCCGGACCGAACCCGGTCCGGTCCGGTTGACCGGTTTGACCCGGTTAATGCACAGCCCTAATCAAGACGAAACAATCTTCGAAATCGAAATCGAAATCAAAATCCAAGCCGAAATAGATTGATCGATCGTGAAATGGGGAAGAAGGCGGTTCTGATAGGCATTAACTACGGAGTCACCAAAGCCGAGCTGAAAGGGTGCGTTAACGACGTGATCCGGATGCGCCGTTGCCTCCTCGACCGCTACGCCTTCTCCGACGATGACGTCGCCGTCCTCGTCGACTCCTCCCTCCAGCCCACCGGCGCCAACATCCGCCGTGCCATCGCCGATCTCGTCGCCTCCGCCCATTCTGGGGACGTCCTCTTCGTCCACTACAGCGGCCACGGCACCCGTCTCCCTGCCGAGACCGGTGACGAGGATGACACCGGCTACGATTAGTGCATCGTCCCCTGCGACATGAACCTCATCACCGGTACCCAATTTCCGATTCGATCCACTATTCCATTAACATAAGTCTGATATCTCGAGGTGTTCCATCACTTAAGTGTTTGAGGAAATGACTTTTCAAACCGCACATGCCAGATCTTAGAATAACCAAGACTTAAGATTGAATCCCGAGGATGGGGTTCTGTGATTGGAGGTATTGGTAGACTAGTGAAGTGGGGTTGGATCCAATCCTAAGGTTAAGGTTCACTTAAACGAGTCACGGTTGTCCTTGGCAAATGTAAATCAATTTACACTTAAGAGTGTAAATGAATGTTGATGGCATTTGTAAGTTGTAACTATTCAGAAGTTGGAAGGCTGTTTCGACTGTCCAGCATAGCTTCATAAGGCACCTCTAAATATAAGTTACTTTCTATCTAATTTTATTATTATTCAATTTTCTAGTGTTTGATTAGGACTGTTTAAGATGCATTAGTTTTCTTAAACATTTTGAAGTTTCGATTAAGATCCCAACATCTAGTTCACATGCTGCATGGGATTTGATTCCTGGTTTCAGGCTTTCAGCTAACCCAAAGATTAGGGGTTCGCCTGACCGAGCTAGCCCAATTTGGTTGTTTAAGATCCATTGGTTGGATGCTTGACTTTGTAAACAGCCGTGAACACTGACAAAGTAAAGAGGAGTTGAGTACAAAATTGATTTCTTGCAGTACAATTCTCTTTTCATTATAGAAAATGATGACAAAGAATAATTGTAGAATGAAAATATATGCATTTCTAAAAATTGTTCATAGAGAACATGGTGAGAAAAATCATAGAGGGAAAAGAATGACTTACTATTTTTTGAGGACAAATGGTTATTAGTTCATAGTTGTTTGTCCCCTAGTTGACTTAAGCACCTATTTAGAGAATGAGACATTACTCTGTCTAATATACATAATTGTCAAATGATTTTGTTGAAAAATAATTATCAAATAAATTTGTGCTCACCTTCAAAGTTTTCCTGATTAATATACAAATGGACCATCCAAAGAATATTATGTTAAGCTAGATTATGCACGCAATAGTACTAAACTTAAAATGAAAAATGAATACCTTGTTCTTTATTGGTCAAGTAGATGACTGATGTGGGACTGGAATTTTAGGAAATAAATGCGTGGTTGACCATTTAAAATATTTTTAAAGAAATTGAGTCCAATAAGTAGAACAGCTTGTTTGACCATTAATTAGTAGAGTAATTACAGGTCAAGAGAAACTAGTTCACTTGTCCATTAAATCATTCCATGGTTACCTCAATCATGATAAAGAGATGTATTTGTTTTTAGTGTTCTCAAAATATGGATTGACTACTACATATTTTTCACTGGGAAGAAAGTGACCTCCTGCATTTATTGTACCCCTCGTTGATCAAAGTTCTACATGGACAATTTACTTTCCTCCTTAGGTTCATATTTGACATTTTTTCTGCTTTAAAATTAGTATTGTGTGGATATCTTTTGAGTGATTGATACAGAAGATTCAGAGATATTTATACTGGGTTTTGTGACTTCAATGATGATGTTTAAGAAACAGAAAAATTCATTTGGTTTTATATTTTCAAATGCAGACGATGATTTTCGCGAATACGTCGACCAGGTTCCCGAGGGCTGCAGGCTGACTATTGTTTCAGACTCCTGCCACAGTGGTGGCCTCATTGACAATAGCAAAGAACAGATTGGGGAGAGCATGAGGCCCAAAGACGTTGAAACTGAAGAAGGGCACTCAAGTTCTGGCTTCAGCTTCAGGGATTTCCTCAAAGAAACAGTCACTGACTCTCTCAAATCTCGGGGAATCCATGTTCCCCGCCGCCACCACGATGAACCAGAAGAGTCTCAATTTGAGGAAACCAGTGGCATCAAGAGCCGCTCCCTCCCACTCTCCACCCTCATTGACATCCTTAAACAGAAAACGGGCAAAGAAGACATTGATGTTGGAAAATTAAGGCCCACTCTTTTCGATGTTTTCGGGGATGATGCCAGTCCCAAAGTGAAGAAGTTCATGAAGGTTATAATGGATAAGTTGCAGGGTGGTAGTGGTGGACAGGAGGGTGGGGATGGGGGCGGATTCATGGGTATGGTAGGAGGCCTGGCCGTGCAGTTTTTGAAGGCGAAGTTGGAAGAAAATGACGAGGGGTACGCCGAGCCGGCAATGAAGACTAAAGTATCTAGTGCTCAAGAAGCTTACGCTGGGTCGACAAACAAAGGTCTTCCAGATGGTGGAATTCTGATCAGTGGATGCTAGACAGATCAGACTTCTGCAGACGCGAATCCATCGGGGAGGCCGAGCAAGGCTTATGGTGCGCTCAGCAATGCCATACAGACCATACTTGAGGAGGCCGATGGGGATGTTAGCAATCAGGAGGTGGTGATGAAGGCGAGGAAGATTCTGGCCAGGTAGGGTTTCTCTCAGAAGCCTGGATTGTACTGCTGTGATGATCATGTGGAGGCTCCTTTCGTTTGCTGAGGTTGGGTTATGTTGCTTGTTGTGTGTTTACTGAAACATGACACTGTGCTGTGGTTGTGTTTGTTTGCCAGTTAATAAAGGTATTCGAGGAAGGTATTGGTGTTGAGTTGTGTTATGTTCCTACAAACATCATTTATATATATAAATATATTTGTTGCTTGAAGTTTTATTTGCTTGCATTATTTCCTTACTTAATTGTATTTAGTGTCTGATTACTAGCTAACTTGCGACTGACCATCAGCATCCTCAATTCCTCATGCATGCAAAGCGTTTGGACGAGGATTCGTAGATGGATTCTAGCAAGAATAAGTAAGAATCCAATTGGATTTCCCAAGGAGAAAATCAGCTTCTAAATTCTGTAGGAATCTCTGTATTCCTAACAATAAATTTGTATAGAACAAAAAATTTGAATTTTTGTAGCTTCTTTCACGAATCCAAATTTTGGGGTTGCATTTACATATCACATTCAGTTGTATTTACCATAATACCCTTTTTTAATATTTTATTCGATAAATTTCTAATTAGAAACTAAAATTTTACGACATTTGTTAGATAAATATCATATATATTATATTTTATGGTAATTTTTAGTATTAGAAACTAATATTAAAGACATAATAGTTGTCATTGACATTGAAACATAATATTCTACCTTACTAAAAAAATTACGATCATATCTTACAATAGTAATCTAATAATATAAATTTAAATCTAAAAACATATTGGTCATTTAACATTTAGAATCATAAACAAAAATTTACTCCATCCAAATAAATTTTGTTTCTCATAGAAATCATGATTACTGTATTTGATTTCTCACGTGAATCCTATCCAGGAATCTGTTGCCAAATGGTCGATTATTTGATTTACGATTTTGCATGAACCCACGTGGCCAAATGATACCATTCGTAGCCCATCTTGAAAAAAGCGAAGAGAGAAATAGACCATCCGTAGTCCATTTTTACAACCACTTCCTCATCTATTTATTACGAAATACCTATACCAATCAGAAGCTGGACAGGATCGGGCAACAAATGAGTCGGCTCGCACCATTTCACATAAACATTTCTTTGCCAAGAGGTTCCCCTTCAAAACAAATAAAAGAATTCAAACTTATCCATCATGATTTTGTGTTTTTAGAATTCAATATATTTATGGAAAAAAATCAAAATAGAATTTTTCTTTAAAAATTTTCCAAAATAAATCTCCTTCAAAAATATTTTTCACACTAGACCCGCTGCCACCACGTGTCGTGGTGACACGTGGTGGCGGCGGGTTTGTTTTTTAGGGTATACAGAACTCAACATCACCAGTGCCGAGTTCTGCTTAAGAGAACTTGGCATGCTGATGCCGCATTCTGCTTTAGAGAACTCGACATCACCAGTGTTGAGTTGTTTTTGAGAGAACTCAGCATCACCAGTGCCTAGTTTATTTTGGTGTTTTTGCACCACTTGTCATATTTCTCTCGAAATGTGTTGCCAGGAAAATATGATTTCAAATAGAACTCGATATCACTAGTGTCGAGTTCATTTTGGTTTTTATTCTCCCCACTCAGATCGTGCATGAGACGATTTGTGGGCTAGGAGATCATTTTGGTTTGAAATAAAACTCAGCATCCTAGATGTCGAGTTCTAATGGTAGAACTCGGCATCTGAAACGCCGAGTTCACTTAAAAAAGTGAACACGGAGTTCGTAACGTCAAGTTTTGTCGGGATATAAAAACAGTCTGACGCCCCCTTCTCCCTCACGTTGAGTTCTTGAGATTTGGATGTTAGGGTTTTGATTTTTTTTCGTTTTCCACCATTTTCTTGTCTTTTTATGTATTATGATGATATACATTGTTGTTTTAGGTATGATTGTAGTATTTTTGTTGGTTTAGGAACCCGTTTTGGTGCAAACTCGATTTTGATTTTGGGTTTTAGGCCAAACTATTTATTTCTTGTTTCTTAGTTGATTATTGATTTCATTTTTGTTGATTGTAGGTTTCCGGTAGTAATTTTAAAAATAATTGAATTTAAGTTTGATTATTGTGATTGAAATTAGTTATTTTGGTTTGAATGTATGTTAGTTTTAATGAATGTAACTTAAAAACGATTTATTTGGGTGTGAATGTATGTGAGAATTTAAGTTTGATTTTTTTAATCTTAAAAATAGAGTAACGAATGTATGTGGGGTTTAATGCAAAAAATGTTTTGAAGTTGAGAAATATGTCTGTTAAATATGTGAGGATTTACATGTTGTTTGAATGTATGTCGTTTGAAGTTTTGAAAAACGTTGTTATCTAGATGTTTGGAATTTGAGGATGTTATTTGTAGTATTGTCAGTTCGATCTACATTGCAGGTTTAAATTTTACGAATTTGAAATATTGGGTAGGTTTTGTCAAATTTTAAAATAAATTCTAACATTAATCGTAACGTTGTTTATTGCAGTTGATTTTGCTACTACACTCATTGCTCGACGTTTATAGACATTTGCTACTACACTCGATTGAGGTAATTTCTAAAACTTTTTAGTACTTTCAATTTTTTAATTAATTAGTAATAGAAGAACAACCATCTCAGTTGAACACATTTTCAAATTTAATTAATATGTGTTACGAATGGATAAAGATGATGAATGATCCTTGTTAGTCATGTATAATGGAAAATTAGAATGTAACGAAGATGTTGCAGAGTATACAGGATCTGACCGCAAAATGGTAGTTGTTCCGTTGAACATAAAATATGGGGATTTAATGGATGTCATAAGATCTGAATGTTGTTGTCCACACAGTATGTTTGATGTTAAGTTTGACGACGAAATTGTCATTAAACAATGATTGGACATACACTCCATTAACCAATGATATGTCTGTTTATGGAATGATGCGTTCGTTTAAACATATATCTGTGGTTGGAGTGTATGTGGAAGCTAAACATAAAGTGTCTGACCTTATGCTGACAACCAACATTAATTCGCCGGAGTGTGGTACAATATGGTCGACCGGTTGGGACTACAAAATATATTTGAATATAAGTATAAATCCTACACCTAAAGTTCTGGCATACCAGCAAATTCAATTTTTCAAATCGCAGAACTTCTATGCATGCAATGAATGACCAGAAAATGCATGTGACATTCCTTCCAGCAGTGCAAATCTTTATCCTAGTCTATCGCAATTTGAACCAATGCATTACAGTCATGATGAGTTTGTTGGTATGGTTGGACCGTCTACCTCATATCTCCCTTGGTAATTGTTTGTCAGTTATTGACCCAATTCATTTTAGTTCGCCAAAATACATGCAAGAGATGCATAACGTTGAAGATGGTGACACTGAGGAATTAGGGGATTACGATACATCATTCACTGTAGAAGATGAACCTGAAGGTGTTTCTGCTAATGAAGTCGTTCCGGAGACACATGATGTCATATATGTGACGTGTCAATCCATAAACCGTGAAGACGACGACGTTGTTGATGATGCAGTTGCTAACAACGACATGGTTCCAACTCTTAATGAACTTCTTGATATCTTCGAGGACGACAACTGGATAGAGAATTCTGTAATTGAACACTCATTCTTCGATGTTGCGAACAATTTGGAACGGAGTGATTGGCGTACGGAAGATGATCGTTCCTTTTGGGATAAACGAAATTTCCTAACAAAAGATGATTTGGTTCATGCTCTGTAGTTGTGGCACATTAAAAGGTTTGTTTAATATTCAGTTGTGGTTTCTTCAACGAAATGTTATACTGTCCATTGTCTTCGTCGTGATGAGGATAACTGCAAATAACGTCTATATGTGTCTGTTCCAGAAGGTTGTAGATATTTCTAACAAATGACATTATCAAGTCGCAAACAAAATTAGCACTGCATTGTTTGTTTTCGTTTAACAACATCAGATTGGAACAAGTTCACAATTACTCCTGCTAAAATAATGGAAAGGGTGAAGACCAAATACTCACTTGAAATCGGTTACACTAAAGCATGACATGCCAGACCAAAAGCGTTGAACCAAATTTATGGTGCCGAAGAAGAAAATTTTAGGGATCTGTGAAGGTTCCTCACAGTTCTCTGTCAGAACAATGAAGGATATGTAGTCAAAATAGAGACCGTACCGGTAAATCCAGACGAGCAGATGCTTAAGCGCGTGTTTTGGGCGTTCAGGTCATCAATTAGTGAGTTTCAATATTGCAGACTCATTGTCAGTGTGGATGAAACGCACCTCTGTACCAAATTTAGAGGATTATTGTTATTGTTGTGGCCACGGATCCAAGCAACATAATTTTTCCTTTAGAATTTGTTGTTGTAGAGAGCAAGAAGACTGGGTCGTGGGCGTGGTTCCTTCAATTGCTGGCAAGTATAGTGATCAGGCGACCCCATTTGTGTATTATCACCGACAGATTTTCGGGAATAAACGCTTGTGTGCGAGCCACATTTCTACCTTTAGAGGGGCATGTACATCGATTATGTCTTCTACATATGAAAGCAAATCTTGCTAAACATCAAAATTGCAAGGAAAGATTGGGACAAATCATGTTTTACGAAGAGGGTAAGACTCATTTATTTATGAAATTTGAAGAGCTAATGAAGACTATTGCAGAGGAACATAAATCGATATATGAGTGAATCGATATATGAGGAACATTAATCAAATCATGTTTCCCCTTTTTGATGATGGCAACCTATATCTTAATACTTGAAATTTTTGGTTGTAAACTATGCATAAAAATGCTCCCCTAATGATGTGCATAGTTTTTGTTCAATTCATAATGAAATTTCAAGTTACACCCTTAATTATCTCTCCCCCTTTGGCATCCATCAAAATTTATAAGATTTAAGCATTGAATTTTGGATGTCTTGTAATGAAGTTGCTCCTCCTAAATTTTGCACTTCATTACACTAAGAAAATGATATTCATTAAGCTCCCCCTATCAATATGAATATGATTTATCAATTAAGTTCAATTTTCAATGATCCCTATTAACATCAAGTAAATATTACAATTAAGCATGTGATGTATTCATTCCCCTTTTGACATCCATTTAGAAAATTTGACTCTACAACATTGGATGTGATTCAAATTTACAGATTTTCAATGAATGAATAAATGATTTGTCAATTAAGCATATAAAATATAGACTATAACCAATTGATTGAAAATATTTAGAGGATAAGAAATTTATACCCACTTGAAGCTTTGAATTGGTTCCAATCTCATTTGGTGATGCAACCGGCTTTGAATTTGACTCTTAAGCTTCCCCGGTCACCACCGATTTCCCCTTCAAACACCTACAAGTGTAGATTTTGGTACCCATTTTTGTTTGGGTCCATTCAATTTAGCTTTTGGTACCCAAATCCAAGTTGATTTAGGTACCCAAACACTTGCGGTTCTTTTCATGGTAATGTGATGCTTTCCATTTATACAATCTTGAACAAGATGGTTTTTTAACATAAAACACATTATAGGCTAAACCATGCTTGTCTAAGGATTGTCGTTGATTACTTAAAAGCATATCAAGATTTTTCTTGTCATTTGTGAACTTATGCGAGTCATTAATCAACGTTGTATTAAATGCATTTAGTACACTTTTTAAGCTCAAGAGATTCATTCATGCATTTTAGATTTTGAATCAAAGAAATGTGCTTTTCATTTATTTGATGCATGTGAATCTCTAATTTGACACATTTGTCGGTCATGCAACTTAAGTCATTCAATAATCTCTTGCTTTCAAGATAAGATTTGTCAATTTTCTTAAGCAAGTCGTTCTTATCGCATTCAAGCATATGACTATCAATTGCAATAGATGAGTTGGGTTTATCTTTCAATTTTTCATTCTCATCTTTTAAACATGCATTCTCTAAAATGAACTTATCAATTTTAGCAAGTAAATCATTTTTCTTAATCAAGATTGATTCATTTAGGCAATGAAGATCATGATTTACTTCTCTTGCTAATTTCTTCTTTTGACAAAGAATCTCATATCTTTCAACAAGTTCATGGAATGCATTTTGTAGTTCTTTAAAAGAATATGATTCATTCTTAGAACAGATAGGCTTTGACACAGTCACTCGGTTGGGCCGAGTACAGTTAGATCATACTTTGTTGAGGGCGATGGTGGAGCGTTGGAGACCAAAGACTCATTCCTTTCACCTACGACATGGTGAAATCACTTGTACCTTGTGTGACATTTCATTGATTACGGATTGTGGGTAGACAGTTTGCCAGTATGTGAGTCTCAGGATTACGATTGGTCAGATGTCTGCATGGATTTATTGGGTCAGTGTCCGGATGGTTTGGACGGTAACTCTGCGTTGGTTGCAAATACAGTTTCAGGAGGTCTCTTTCGATGTTGACGAGGTTACGATTACCAGACACACTAGAGCTTTTATTCTATTCCAGCTGGGATGCAGTATTTTGGCTGATAAAAGTGGCACAATGGTTCACTTGAAGTACATTCTATTGGTCAGAGATTCGGCTGTCGCATCGGAGTATAGTTGGGGTAGTGCAGCTCTGGCCAATTATATCACAGTTTGGACGAAGCTCCATTGATCACGACCGAACATCTGTGCGGATTTCCTACGTTTCTGCAATTGTGGTGTTGGGAACATTTCAACATTGGGAGACCTATGAAGAGCAGACTGTTAGTGTACCCGGAGGACGACAGAGCATCATTAGGTTCCCGTTGGAGACGTCCAAGAACATTCAATGGTACTTGTTGTAGGATCGTGATGGTCTACAATTCTAATCACTTTTAAGTTAATTACCTACTTGTTTAAGCGATCAAAGATATGCAGCGGAATTTAAAACAAACAATCAAGTAAGGAAGGAGATATGCAAACCACAAGGAACACGAGGGATTTTTACAGAGGTTCGGTCACCCGCCTACGTCCTCTCTTGCAAGCTCCGCTCGACACTTCGAGCTCCGCTCACGACTTCACTAATCACTCCCCGTTCTGGGCTGCGAGAGAACACCTTTACAATTCTTCAAGCTCGCGATCAACCCTCGCTGAGCTTGGCTCCTCTCACAATCCGAGAGGATCACTTCGGGCTCTCACCGAAGTCTATACTCTTTGTCTTGGGCTTTCACCAAGACCCTTGCTTCTTTCACAACAAAGGAGTGGAACAACACTCTCTAATCTTGAGCACACTTGAGTGAGATTAGGATTTAAGACTAAGTGTGGAAGGTTTGAGGCTTGGAGTGTTTTGAGTTTCTCTCTAATGTATTGGATAAATAGTAGTGGGAGGGTTGTGTTAAAATGTGTTTTACAACTCTATTTATATGCACTAGAGATAATATAGTTGTTGGGTTAATTGGGTAAGAGTTGGTGTAAGATACACAAAATAGAAACTAGCACGACCAAATTCTGGATAAGTTCGGTCGACCGTTTGACAGTTTTGAATTCAGTTCGATCGACCGGTTAAGGAACAGTCGACCGCCCAAGGCAATGTCTGGGGTACACTTAAGTGATCAGTCGAAAACCGAATAGGGTTAGGTCGACCGATTCACACCAGACACTTTGGGGTTGACAAACAAGATCTTATTCGGTCGACCGAAAATTAAAGGGAAAATGAAGACTTGGCTCGTGTGTTTTGTTGTTGAAGAACCTACATTACATTTGAGTCAGAATCGCGTCGTTGAAGAAAAAGATCCACACACACAAGAAGACGGTGGTGGTCTGACTCAGGATACAAAACATGTAGAGAATGCAACACGAGGAGGGGGACGCGGCCGGGGGAGAGGACGTGCTCAGGCACTTCCTAAAAAAAGAAGAGATTGGGAGGTCACTTAGGATAGATATTTGGTTGTATTAAACTTATTTGCTTGTTATTACGCTACTTTTGGTTTTATTTATGTTAAAATGTTAAACTTGTTATTGTGGATGTTATTTTGATTTTATTGTAGTTGTTTGTGTTTTGTGGTTGAAATGATTGTGTTTGTTGCAATATTTGTTGTTGAAAATGATAGTGTTTGTTGAAATTTAGGAAGTGAGAAATGAAGTTGTCGAGTTCTTAAATTAAATGAATTTCCCATTTTTTTAACAGAACTCGACACTAGTGATGTCGAGTTCTCTTATGTAAACTTGGCAATGGTGATGTTGCGTTCTGTTGTTGTGAACTCGCCATCAGCAGTGTCGCGTTCACACCAAGAACTCAGCACTTGTGTTGTCGAGTTCGATTTGAAATATTGTTCTCCTAACAACTCACTTCGAAAGAAATATGACAAATGGTGCAAAAAACCCCAAAATGAACTCGACACTGGTCATGTCGAGTTCTCTCAAGTAGAACTCGACACCGATGATGTCGAGATCTGTACATACCAAAAAAAAAAAACAAATTCGCCGCCGCCACAAGCCACCACTATACAACAGGTATAGTGTGAAAAACACTTTTGAAAAATGTTTATTTTGACAAAAAAATTAAAAAATATATTTTGAATTTCCCCCCTATATTTATTAGTGTTTTTCGAGAGTTCATCTTTTAACAATATATAAAACATTGTTCTTCGATTCTGTGAACTGTCGTTACCATAACTACACAAAAACACACTTTAGATTTATGTTTCACAAGATTTCGAGTTACACATCATATTATTGGTCAAACGCATAGTTACATACTTATAATTATTCGTTACACAGACTAACTAATGATACCAAATAAAAAAGGAAAGATTTGTTCATTTCCAAGGTCAAGTGGTCATCTACTAAAATATTCCAACGGATGAATTATACTCACCTCCATCAAGCACCCAATTCATGTCAAATGATTTTATTGGACCAAATATGTCATAAATAAGTTTCCCGCACATAAAAAAATGTTACTACGCTATATAGACTGAACCTCATTTCATCTTCCACCTGATAGAATGTAGCAAATCTGATACCTCAGATTAGGTAGTACAATACAGAAGTCGTTTATAAAAGAGCATATAATCCCTTTTTTTACAGTCCACATCTTGACGGGGTAAATATAACCAACACTGAAACACTTCTTAATAGATGGTGACATATTTAGCGAAGTAGAACAAGAAACAGTGAAACATAAATAAAAAAGAAGCCCATTTGCATTTCATGGAAGAATTAGGTATTTCTTACAAAGAATACCAGCATGCTATTTACGACAAAAAATGTCCCTATCGAACGTAATATACACATCTAAATAAAGACCAAGCCTTTAAGGGTTTGCGCCAAAACAAAATAAAAAATGGAGGCACACTACGCCCAATGAAGCTCAAGACTCCACCTTAGCCGATTTTAGAATCAGCTTGCAACTCAAAACTTGTCACAATTCGTGTTTGCTGGTCATGTCAACCCCGACCTTGCCAGGATAAATCTGCCAGATTCATAGAGCAAAATAACAAGCAAATTATCATCAGAAGTATTTTTATTGTATTTCTCAAGGTTTTTGAAACTGAACCGAAAAGTGAACCGATAAATGCTTGGTTTGGTTCAAAATGGTTTAACCGATGATGACGTCAGCATAACATCATCATTTGTGAACGGACATTGAACCGAATTAACTACAGGATGATGATCCAACCGGTGGTCTGACCGATTGAACCGAATTTTACATATACTTTACCAAATATTTAAGTTCTTAAATTCCTTATACAACATATGTAACTAAGATTAACTATAAATAATATTGAAACAAAGATTAACTATAAATAATATTGAAACATAGTAGTTATTATATGGTGACTGAGATCATCAACCATCAACAAAAAAGAAAAAAAAATAAAGTTTAGGGTTACATAATGTTAATTAATTTAATTTCTTTGTTATAATCTACATTTTCACAAACTCAAATAGTAATTATATTTGAAAGGTTTGAAACAAAATAATATTTTTGAGTTAAACTGAAACAAAATAATTGTTTTTTAGGGTCAACTGTTACTTTCTATGGTCCATGGTGCAAATTGCAGTTTAACCTTTTTTCGGTTAAACCGTGGTTCTACACTTTTACCAATGACCAAACCGACCGTTTTTTTTTTTTTTGATTTTTTCCGGTCTAATCCGGTTCGATCTGGTTTGATGAGATCTTCAGTTTTTTCAATGAACTGACCGGTCAACATCCGATTTTGGTCAAACCTCAGTTCGACTGTCGGTTCGGTTCTTAAAACAGAGGTAGTTCTTCAATAGATAGCCAAGAGGATGCTACTATTGAGGCAAAGCAAAACATGTGATTTACATTGCTGTTGCCAAAGAAAAGGAACCAATGAAAGACAAGAAAAGAGATCATAGGTAAAAAGGAAGCATAAATAGTATCTACAAACAACTTAACAAGCAAACCTTCGAGCACTGTTTCAACGGCAGCATTTGGTATGAGAAGTCCGACAATCCTTTGGTTATCTGTAGTGGTTTCTAACCGAACAACTCTAAGTCTCTTATGGCTTTGTCGGGCCTAGAAAATTCAGAAGTTGGAAATTGGAAGTTCTTAGAATAAAACCAGATAATTAAAATGGATGATTAAAACATGTAATGGGAAACAAATAATCCATTGCAAGTAAAAAACAGCTTCATTAAGACCCAACTGGAAAAAGCAATTAACACAGGAATAGTACTTGAATAAAGATACAGCACAAGTAAATAACACAGGAATGGTACTTGAATAAAGATACAGCACAAGCAAATAACACAGGAATGGTACTTGAATAAAGATATAACACAAGCCAGTACATGTTCGCTTACACAACTTGAAAATTCGACACACTTGCAGCATGGAATTATTAGCTGTGCCATTTATGAGGGATCAAATTGTGCAAAACCATGTACTCACGTGGTGCAAGTAGTTCCAATTTAAGAGGCTTTAGGTGTATCACTACACTAATGACCCCCAGCTCGTCATACTTTTTCTGTCAATAAAGCATGGTTATGAAAACCGGACCGGACCGGCCGGTCGAACCGGTTGAACCGCGAACCAGTGGCCAGTCCGGTCCGGTAACCCCCCCAAAACCGCATTTCTGATTGAACCGGCAGTTCGACCGTCCGGTTCAAGCCCGCTTCTGTGTAATCGGTAAACCAATTACCCGATTACCATTATCTGATTACATTAACCGATTACCTTAACCGATTACCCGTTTATCCATATCCGATTATTAAACCCATTTACCCAACCCTAAACCCACTCTCAACCCCTAACCCCATCGCACCCACAACCCAACCCTCTCAGACGCTCAACCCCCAGACAGACCTCGCCGGACCTCACAGCACCTCGCCGGAGATCACCGGGCATCGCCGGAGCTCGCAGGTATGTTTTTTATTTCTTCCTCTCTTAATTTGTTCTCTTTTTCTCTGATTGAGAGTCTAAATCAGAAAATCTTTTTCTCTTTTTCTCATTTCTTTCTTTTATATGAACCTACTAAAAGTCTAAATCAGAAGTTCAGAACCATGGTTTTCGACTTTTCATAATGTTTGATACTTGGTTTTTTTCTGTTTTTGTTGTATTTTGTGCAGTCTGTTTTTGAACATGTCCTATCCGGATGACAACACCGATGTTAGAAGCAGTTGTAGAGCTAAAACAAATTAAGCCTAGCAATATTTCGTTGTTTCTGAACATCCACAGTCAAAGAAAAAAATACACATGTTTGTTTTGTACGAAAAAATATGTTGGTGGTGGAATTAACAGAATGAAACATCTAGCCGGTCAGAAAGGAGCAATTGGTGGTTGCTCGAAAGTTTCTTATGATGTTAGATATCAAATGCAAAAAAACTTGGAAGAATTGTTGTAAAGAAAAAAGATATTGCAGTTGTAGCCATTGAAGTCGAAATCGAAACATGCTTCATTTGAAATTGCAACGCGAACAACACCGGGTTCACAACCGTCGATTGAGAGTGCATTTCTTCATACAAAAGAAAGGAAATTGTTTGTTGACATGAAAGTGGCGAAGTTGGTTTATTATGCTTATCTTCCTTTTTATGCAGTTGACAATGAACTTTTTCAGGAGATGTTAAATGCAGTAATAGCTTATGGTCCAAGTTACAAGACACCATCATATCATGATTTCAAAATTAATTTGTTGGAAGGAATGAAGAGACGTCAGTGTTTGTAGGTGGTTTCAGAAGCAGTGGGAAGACACCGGGTGCACTCTAATGGTTGATGGTTGGCTAGACAAAAGGAATAGAAACTTGATTAATTTCCTTGCTTACTCTACTAAATGAGTTGTCTTCTTAAAGTCAGTGGATGCCAATGACGTGATCAAAACAGGAGAAAATTTGTGTAACCTTTTCAAGGAAGTCATTGTAGTGATTGGAAGTGAAAATGTAGTTCAAGTTGTTACTGACAATGCCGCCAACTACGTTGCAGCTGGTCGATTGTTGGAGAAAGAGTATGCAACTCTATTCTAGTCACCATGTGCTGCTCACTGTTTAAACCTGATGCTTAATAATAAAAAATTGTGAACTTCCTGATGTGCAAGAGTTGGTTAAACAAGCTACTGAGATAACGAAGTTTGTTTACAATCACATCTATGTGTTGTCTTTGTTGAGGAAGAGACCTGGTTGGACTGAAATTATTCGGCCCGGAGCTACAAGGTTTGTTACTACATTTCTATCACTTTAAAGTCTTTTAACTCACAAAGATGACTTGCAATTTGTTTTTTGAGTAAAGAGTTCACTACTTCGAATTATTATACTGAGAAAGGAAAAATGGTGAAGGAGATCTTTGTGAGCACAACATTTTGGAATTCTTCTCAGGTTCTTGTTCGAGCAACTGAGCCTTTGGTTCGTGTGTTGAGGCTTGTAGATTCGGATGATAGACCAACTATGGGGTACTTGTATGAGGCAATGATAGCGCAAAAGAAGCAATAAGAAAATTGTTTTGTGGGAAAAAGGAGTACATGCCTTACTGGAAGATAATTGATGGTATGTGGAATAAGCAACTACACAAGCATTCATGCAGCTGCGTATTGGTTGAATCCCAAGCTCCACTACAACAAAGACACATTTTCAAAGCACCCGGAAATCCGAAATGGTCTCTTTGATGTCGTTGAGAAATTTGTTGGAGAAAAGTTCAGTTTACCGCGAAGATAAATAAAGAGATGGAAATGTTTGCTAACCAATAAAAGAACTTTGGACGACCAATGACCAAGCATGCTTTGAATGTTCAATTGCCAGGTGAGTAGTGGAACACGTTTGGTAGTGAATGTCCAAATCTCCAAAGAATTGCAGTTCGAATTCTTGGCCAAACATACAGCTCTTCGGGATGTGAAAGGAATTGGAGTGTCTTCGAGAGGATACATACAAAGAAAAAAATAGATCAGAGCATCAAAGACTTAATGATCTTGTCTTCATCCAATACAATCTTCATCTTCAACGACGGTAAGTATTAGTAACTAATCATTATTTCCATAGTGTCTAAAATTAATATTTATTAATGATTGAATTGTTTCCGTTTGACAAATAAGACCAAAATCAGAACCATCAATTTTGATCCAATTGACTTTGATGTCGCAGAGGAATGGTCAGTAGCAACCGATGATGAGCCTCCTCCACTTGATGTTGATGAACTTGAAAGAATGGTCATGAAGAAGAAAGACCAATTACCAAAACGAGTGGAAGCATAAAAGGAAAAGGTATAGCAAGTGTTCTTAAAACCGGAGCGGACCGACCGGTTCAACCGGTTGAACCGTGAACCGGAGGCCTGTCCGGTCCGGTTCACCTCCTAAACCCGTTTTTGGGCTGAACCGGGTTGAACCGGCGGTTCAACCACCGCTTCAAAGAGAAAAATCTGATTTTTTTTGTTTTTTTGAATATTTATAATATGATTTGAATATTTTTTTACTTAATAAATAATTAAATGTAATTATTATATCTATAATATATATTTAAGACGTCATGCTGACGTCACCGGTTCAACCGGTTCGATTCCGGTCTGACCCCGGTCGAACCTTTGAACATTTGACGTTGCCGGTTCGATGTCCGGTTCGGTTCTGAAAACCTTGGGTATAACAATACTTAGTTACTCACAAATTTAAAGTTATAAGTTGTGTGAATGTTGTGCATGTATGTCTATCAACAAATTTTCTTTGTAATTGTAGAAGTAGCGAATGTCGATGACAATGTAGCAATTGAAGATGATGAAGTGGTGATGGTTGGTGGAGATGATGATGATGATGTTGGGGATGAAATAGAAGACGAGGACGAGGGTGTCAACGCAAATGACAATGAGGATGATCCGGATTGGATGTGACTTCCTTAATTTATTCTAGTATTTCCAAACTTATGTTTGAACTTTGAAGTTTCAACTTTCAACTATATGTTTTAATGTTTCAACTTTCAACTATATATTGTATTTTGTGTTCCCAATTTTTCCTATATTTTACTATATGTCTATATTATTCTGGAAATATATATATATTATATTTAATTATTTATGACGTCACCGGTTCAACCTCTGAACCTTTGAGAATTCCGGTTCAACGTCTAGTTCGGTTCTGAAAACCATGCAATAAAGACCACTAGAATTCTATTTTTTGACTTCTTTCTTTTAGTTTTTTATTGATTACGTGTCAACGGTCAAAAAAGGTTCTAGGTGATATAAATTTGAAGCATTTTTTAATATTTTATTTTATTTCATATTCTCGAAGCTGTAATGACTCCTTTCGGTATCTTTCTTAAATAATGGGCAGATTCAGGTTCAAGTACTACCTTACAATTACATGGTCGATTATATTGCCATAATTTCAAAATGACCTTTCGTTACTCTAGTATTCCTGATCTTTGTCTATCATTCTTTATATAGGTGCATGAACTGATTCATTCACCAGAAGTGTTCTTCCTTGTTAACTATAAAAAATATTGCCCTGCTTGTGGCAACAAAATTAATTGCTTACGGTCAAATCGTCAAAATCGAGTCATTTTTTATGCACAAGTCCAATCACATGTACAATGTGTTTTCCATTCACGTGGCACAATGAGGATGCATGGAATGTGCAACCATGGTACACACAATTTACGCATTGTTTCACATGAGTTGCACAGTGATCGTACTATTTGCTTAAATGGGCAGAATTTGTGACAATTTATTGGGTAAATCACAGTTTGTCCCCCTTAACTATGAGTAAATAACACTTTGACCCCTTAAACTTTAAAATGTCACACTCACATCCCTTAAATTTTAATTCCTGTAATACTTTGACCCTTCATTTTAAATTTTTCAACATATTCATTTTTTCATGTCGTTTATCAAACATACTTCTAATATATCTTTATGGTCAAGTTCGAATAAGATCAAATGTCAGATTTTACTTAAATTGGAGACTAACTAGTACCACATCCGACCCAAATTTGAAACAACACATCTGACCTGCAACTCTATTAGAATTTGACCGTAATGATAAATTAGAACTATGTTTAGCAAACACCAACCAAAAAAAAAACATGATGAATATTTTTAAAAATAAGGTTAATTATAGTTTACCCCCCTGAACTATGCATTGGTATCACTTTGCACTCCTGAACTTTCAAAGTTAACAATTACCTCATTTAAACTTTCATTTTGTAACACTGTCCCCCTGAACTTCAAAAATTCATTATTTAACAGACGCTCGATTGTTTTCCCAAATATTTTTTTTGTATCCCTGATACACTCCTAAACCTATATTTAAGTGAAAATTTGGATCAAAATGGAAGTTGGATATGGTTGGAATTTGGGCAGATTAAGTGTCAATCCGACTCAAATTCTAACCATATCCGACTTCCGTTTTTATCCAAATTTTCACGTAAATATAGGTTTAGGAGTATATTAGGGATATAACAAAAAAAATTGGAAAAACATCGAGTGTGTTAAATAATGAATTTTTGAAGTTCATGGGGGCAAAGTGTTACAAAATGAAAGTTCAGGGGGGCGAAGTGTTACAAAATGAAAGTTTAGGGGGACAAACTGTAATTAACCCTAAAAAATAACAATTTTATGATGGTTAGAGGTTCAAAGTGTTACATCAATCATAATTTAAGGGATGTGAGTGTGACGTCTTAAAATCCATAAGGTCAAAGTGTTATTCAATCATAGTTAAGAGAGAAAATTATAATTTACCATAATCAATACTTTAATTCATCATTTAAGATGTGAGTGTGACATTGCAAGTTTTTTTCCCATTTCCCTTTTTCCGCTGTCAATTCATCAATATCTTTTTCTCTCTTTTGTGACTGTTGCATCGGTATGTGCACAACCTATGTTGTTTCTACCGATAAAAAAATCATGCATGTCACACGGGTCCCACAAGCTTTTGTAAAAACATTGGTTTCTAAAGTTACTATTGAAATTCATAAGCGACATTTGAAACGTAGTAATAGTAATAATAATAATAATAATAATAATAAAGAGTTTTGACCTTGCATTGTTGTATGATATTAGAGAAAAGACACGAGCATGAAATTCCATATACCAGAGATAAAAACATAAGAAAACGCACCTGCTTAGAGAGGGCATTTTCAACAGTTCCCCAAACAGGAAGTATAAGGCCACCTAAAACATTGACTTCCTGTAACCTTCTTCCAACGGTACAATAGCTCCCAAGTTTGCATTTTGGTCCATGCATGCACTGCAATTGAAAATTAAGAAAAAGAAAAGAAAAGGACGGATCACAAAAGCATGCAGGTATCATGTCCATGATTGAAAAGCAGAAAATCTGAAAGATAAAACCACACCTCAACTACTGTGTACTTAGAATACGTATTCAAAACATTGTTGCCTAAGATTATTACTTAGCTGAATAAAGAGACATCTTAGATTAAGTTTGCAAAATGATTTTGACCGACTCTCACCTGTTTCATAACCAAGATAGAGACATTAAAACCTGCAATACTGGACAGTACTTGGCCACGAGATGATACAATTGGTGTGTTAAAAATGCATATTTGTGTTGACAGGCGAAAGGAGCACTACCTGTTTTGATGACATATTGTATTCATCCTGCCAACCCTCACATGCCATGTCCATGGAAGATATTTTGCGGTATTTGTTCTTAAGTTCCACTGAAGTCATCTCCCTAGAACCATCACAAGCAATCAAGTATACACATTAGAGGTCAGAAAATTGAGTAGTGTTGTATTGGATGGCGTGAAGGTACCTACCTTAGTGCCTCCCCAACAGCAGGACGGTATACTTTGAACATTCCAGAGACAGAACTGGAACAAAACATGTAGGTCAGGAAAATATACAAGTTCGCGACGCAACTAAGATACAAAGTAAGATGATAGTTACAACACTCCCAAAAAGGTACTTCTACACAAGGCTATAAGAACGTTACCATTGATACACATTAACACCAAAAGAACTATCGTGTATATTGTACAGAGTGCAAACAATATATTGACTCAATTGGTTTCTTTTGTAGTTTGTATATTTACATAATGATAATTTTAACAATAAACAATTTGGAGGTGAAAAGGGAGAATCTACAACAGGATCAAGGAGAAAGACATCATACCCTTCAAGTGCAAGCAAAAAGTGCCGTCTTCCCATCCATTCCCTCCTAGACTCATAAAACCCATCACTTGAACAAGTCAATCCATCCTTCTGCTTCTCTTCAAGTAGGCTCCTTACAAACTTCATATAAATAATTTCTTTTAAGAGGGTTGAATTTTTTTATGGATCTAAGGATTTGAATAGCCAAACAAATTACCTCCCACATGAGTCCACGGTCAACTGTGAAGGTAAATAAAATGGTAGAAGCACCAGACAAGTCATCCACGTGAACAATCTGCAAGATATATCGGCATATCGACCTGAGGGAAAAAAAAATATTTTTTGGTGTGGGTGAAGTGAACTCTACCTTCGGTAGTTCTTGCATTTCAATACTGTTAGCTCTAATGTCGACAATTCCAGTGTCCAATTGACCTTCCGCACGTGCATTATGAATGATAAGATCAAGAATGCTGATAAATAGCTCAAAAAGTCTGCAAAAAAAAAATCAATCTGAATTCTGAAAGAGATGAAAAAGATAAGATTCCAACACCTGAAAAATTCTGATAAAAGTTACCTATTTTGAATATCTGGAGGCAATCCCAACAAACGATTAAGAAAGCGTCCGACATCATGCATATCTGAGTCAACTATCCTACCAGAGATCTTTCCTGCATCCTTCCCGCTGCCTGCAGCAGTAACACATTATCTGCTTCAAACAGGTATTCAGATAAACTGACAATAGGAGATGACCAAAAAATAACATGCTATGATTCATTTAAAGATAAAATTTATGGCACTAGAATGGTCCCATTCAGATGATAAAGGTATAACTATTCTAACTCACTTAGGTGCAACCAATAAACCAAATATAGACCACTTTGTAAGTTTCAACTCGAAGTCATAGTGTGCAACTAAATTTTAAACAAATCAAATACATGTTTCAAATGAAACTGGAGTGTCTGACTTTTTTTGATTGTCCAGATCTGAGTGCAAAAGCAAGATAATAATCTAACAATGATTTTAAATTAAAGAATCAATACACCAGTGACAGCACGGACATGAAATTGCACAAGACTTGCTATCTTTTGGGAAGTACAATCTTACTTGAGTTTCATATATGTTGGGGCGCTCCAAATTAATAGTAGAAAACAAATCACAAACTATCTAGTGAGATAATGAAAGATAATAGATAAATGATGGGTGTTACATCTATTATTGGTAGGTGGGGATGCCTTCCATTTATATGGAAATAAGAAAGTGAAATACCAACAAATAAATAAAAGTGAAATATGTAGTTCCATGTTCATCAACAGGTTGTGAATGTCACTGACATTTATCCTCCTATCTAAACTGTCTTCTAAAGCACCAGGATAGGAAACTCTTCAAGGAAATCTGCCTCATACCGTGTTTCCTTGGTAAAGATGCAGAAAGTCAAATGGGGGCCTGGGGAAGCTGAAAGCTGGGAGAATTTTTGTATTCTTTTACCATTTTACTTCGCTCCTACTTTTTTTCTTTTCTTCCTTCAATGTTTTTGAGGTTTCCTTTGGACTTATACACTGGTAAATATATTTTTCATCAACAAATTTCTTTGATGACCAGCAAAAGGAAAAAAGAACTCTTATCATTCAATATAAATGGACACTTCAGGATCTTTTGATTAAAAAAAAATATTTGCTTGACTCATAAAATGAAGCCAATAAGGTCGACTTACACCTCTCTTGACCAACAAAGGTCAATCTGCAACATATCCATAGACAGATGAATATCATGAAGAAAGAAAAGTACCAACGTTAAGAAAAAACAAGCCAATAACTGTTAAACCTGTTAAGGGAAAAAACATACCAATGACTGTATCTCTTACTATTCCAACAGCCACAAGAGCGGCTTTTGCTTTCGTAATGAATTCTTCAATGCTGCCTGGTTTCTCAGGCATGCAACCAGGAGGTACAACTGGTAAACGGTCCTAATAAACTACAACCGAGTTAATTTAATAAAAAAAACAGAAACTTGTAAAAGATAACGATAAAAAAAACAAAAACAAAACCTGCTCCATTATTCCTCTATACATCATAACAAGGGCTTTTTTCCCATGATTGCTGTCATAGTTATAAGCACTTAGAGATGGCCCAGCCCTGTGTAATTGTCACAGAGTAATAAAAAGTTAGATCTAAAAACAAAAGCTTTACAATTTGAAACCAAAACATTGACAAGATAAAAGTGTCACTAACCTCCGATCTCCTTGTGTTAACGCTCCAAGGGACTCTAATCTCTTTGCAACAATTGATGCAAATCGACGCTCACCACCAAGATTTGTAAAAAGAAGCCTATAACGCACTCATAAGGAATTAGACAAGAAGATATTGTACAGATACTGAACTTAAGAGCACTGCACAACGTAATTTTAAAACCTGTAAAACTGATGTTAGAGTGTAGTGCCATTTTATTAGCAGTAAGTTTTTTTATCACAATTATCAGCCAATTAGACCAATATGAAGGTGAAATATTTTCCTTTGGATTCTCCCACATAAAAGTCAACTTCTCCTTCTTTTCCTCACCATTTGACTTGGTAAAGGAAAGGAAAACCAACAAGCAACGACAGTCTTCTGGGATTTGGGGCAAAACGTGTTTGCGACGGCAATTGTTCCGACGGCGAAGGCTAGAGTTTGGACGGCGACAAGGTAAGCTTTTGGTCGCAGCTAGTAGGGTTGTTCTGGGCTACGCTTCTGACGGCATAAGGGTTCTGAAGACGACGATGACGGCTAGGGTTCTGACGACATTGGGGGATCCGACGACGACGGTGAGGGCTAGGGAATCGACAGTGACGACTTTGACCATCATCTGGTACCTTGGTTTTTGTGAAGATGTGTTGGTGTTTGCTGCCTATTTTGTTAGATTTGTGGGTGTGGCTGCCTATTTTGTTAAATTTGTTGGTGTTTGCTGCATATTTTGCTGCATAGATTTGTGGGTGGTATTCCTTCTATAAACAATTACATTGAGATAATTTCGATTGAGAAGTTTCTTAAAAAAAGTTCCTCTGTAATTTCTTCCTTTTCAACTAAACTTCTTTATACAAGATGTTAAGTTAGGACCTTTCCCTATACATGTTCTTTCCATCCAATGTGATGAGTGGGTAAATACCTCTTAATCTTCAACTGAAAGTATGAAATTTAGTAGTAAGAATTGCCTGCATAATGAGGATAACTATCAAATTTAACTCTGAGCAAGCAAATCTGTGATTGTGAGTACTGAGTCTAGTGACAAATGAGCTTTCCTTGTTCAACATTTTGCACCCAGGAATTGTCTTTAGATTATGAAAGGATAAAGCATTGGCTGGTTGAATGTTGTATTTACCTTCAGAAAAATATTGATATTTAATTAAACTGAGTCATTAAACTGATTGGAAGGTTTGGAAGGGATATATGAACATGATGTGTTGCTTAATGCAATTTTTATGTGAATAGGTAGATTCTGATATGATAATGCATTGGCTGGTTGTATGTTGTATTTACCTTCAGAAAAAAAAAATATCGAGGGATTTGACATGGGTTGACTACACCATCAAGCTACCGTTGATATTTTATAATTTAACTGAGTCACTAAACTGGTTGGAAAGGATATATGTACATGATGTGGGAAATGGGTCTTACACATCTCCAGGAAAAGAATAGGTGAGGGGCTGTGAAATAGATGGACCATGATTAGATATTAAAAAATTTATGGTTCAGCCATGTTAAGTTTCTATGTAGTGGAATGTAATCAGTTGTTTGGATTATAGATTACAGTGTTTGAGCTTGACAACAACAACAACAACAAAGTCTTTAATCCCAAACTAGTTGGGGTAGGCTAGAAATGAAACTCTAAGGAGTCACGGTTCAGGCACGTGAATCGCCTTCTTCCACGCGTTTCTATCCAATGCAAATTCCCGAAGCACATTCCAATCTTTGAGATCTCTTTTAACTGCTTCCTCCCAAGTCAATCGTGGTCTACCTCTTCCTCTTTTTGTGTCTTCGGTCCGATTTAATACTCATCTTCTTATAGGTGTCTCCAGAGGTCTTCTTTGTACATGTCCAAACCATCTCAGTCTGTGTTGTATAATTTTCTCTTCCATTGGAGCAACTCCAACTCTCTCACGAATGTCTTCATTTCTAATCTTATCTATTCGCGTATGGTCACACATCCACCTCAACATCCTCATTTCAGACACACTCATCTTTGTATATGTTGTCTTTTGACATGTTGATTTTTTAATGTTAGTTCACAAATTCTTGAGATTTTGAATTTAGATTTAATATGACTAACAATATCATCAAGTGTTATCTTGGTAGCAATTAGTCAAAGAAAAAAATACATTTGGAGTACTAAAGCTGAAGAATGCTAGAAATCTCGTGTGAAGCAATCGTGGATGAAATTGGAAAAAACTTCGATGGTACTGAAGGAGGAAGCTCAAATTGGAAATGGAAGAGATAACGGAAAAAAGTAGAAGAAAGTCATGTTGGATTGTCTCAACACAAGAAATAACTGACAGATCATATGCGAGAAAATACAACAAATTCTACGTGGTTTGGTTGAATATTAACATTTATGTATTTTGACTGTCGTTTGGATTGTAGTACTATTGCTTTTAAAGCAACAAATTTTCATTTGAGTCCTGAAGCACAGACGTGCACCACGTCACTATCAGTGTCATCATTTGTATCTTTTATTTTATTGTTTAAAAATGTGATTTCCAATAAAGTAAGAGACAGTTGATTTCCCTATAAAGACGCTTTAAATGCAAAGAATGGACAACACATCTGACCTGTGTAGGACCCATGTCTGTTACGCGTAGAATACACAAGTCTCGCGCGGGACATACTAATCCCACGTGGGACACACATCAGTCACGCGAGGGACACACCAATCCAGCGTGAGACACTCATCAGTCCCATGCGGGACACACATCTGTCCGGCGTGAGACACATTTATGCATCTTGAAATGTCAATAGTCACGTGCATTGGGAAACCAACAGACGTCTAGATTATCACGCCATCAATGTTGGAAACAAATTAAATAGTTTCCTCGTGCATGCAGTTTGAATGAATCATGTCCCTCCACGTCAGAAAGGTAAAAAATGTCGTGTTAAAAGGAATTCATAAATCATTTTCATTTTATTTATAAATTAAATTGCAACAACAAAGTTTCTCTTAGCTTCCAATGGTAGGCACAAAAGACTGGAATCTGTTTTCTACTGGATTTCAGAGACAGACACAAACAACAAAATTCGGTCAAAACCCTTTTACTTTCCACTGGATTTTTTTTGTTCTGCTTTCCGTTTGACTGCTAAAATCACTTTTCGTTGCTTTTAGCACCACTAACAGCTCTTTATGATATGTTATTTTCTCACGAACAACTTCTCACTTACAAGCTTATTATAACAGGAAGAGAATCCTGGAAAAGGATATATATAAATAACTTCTAGAGACTTGAATAAGAGAACCTGTACTCCGGAGCAAAAGCTTGATTGGATCTATGAGTTCTTCCAAACTGTTGAATAGCACGGTCTGCACTCCAAGGAAGTTCAAGTGTAATATGAACTCTTCTTTTCTGTCATATGAAAACATAATATTGCTAATATATAAAGCAATATTTTTTAATAATGTTTGCAAATTGTTTGATGTGCCACTATGGGTGTAATTAAGCAGTGGTAAGCTTTAACATTACTACATGAAAAAGGAAAGGGAAGCATAATCAGTCCACATTACCTGGTTAGGTGCCCTTCTATCTGCATGCAAGGAAACACCGGCTGAACCAGCTTCAGATATTATTGCAATTAGTTTTTTACCATCCATGAACAATTGTTTTTCATGCATGTTAACCATTTCCATAGCAATATCTTTTCTGTTACATTAACAACCATATCGTAAATATCATCATAATTCATACAAGCAAAAGGAATATTTAGAAAATCCTGAGTTCACAAGCAAAAGTAATATTTAGAAAATCCAGAGTTCACAGGCAAGTCAAACTTACGTGCTTCGTGCTTGATAGATAACACCTTTACCACCAGAGGCCCTAACAAGCATACCACGTCTGCCTGTTATTTCTGCTACATTGCAAGGCCCCCCAAGCTTTGCAAGAAAAAAACATTTTAGTGTCATCTCATATCAAGTGAGTAATGTGACCATATGTATGCGTAAATATAAATTGAAATTTGAACAACTTAGATAGAAGACAATCCATGTGGAATCATTGAAGTGGTAACCCACTAGGAGCATCAAAATCAAACAATTCAAAATTGCAGGCTGAGTGTTTAGTATTTGACCAAGTCTTCCTTTGCTCCACCTATTAATATGCAAACTCGTATATTTTTATTTAGTAAACTACAGATTGTTAAAAAAGTTATATGGACATTCAATTGGCTAAAAGCATCAATATGAAATCATCTATAATATGACTACAACAAATAATTTTAAGAGGCCATGATAAAATAAGTGGTCTCAGTGGGGAAACAATTGAAGGCAAACATTATTCTTAGTTCTTACAAAAGGAATGTTTTTTGAAGATTGACTTTCAGGATTTTATCTAAAACTAATCTACCAAGAATGTGGCCGGTAAATTGGGAAGAATGCTACTTGTCCATCTAGACTGATTTTGTTACACTGGAAAGAGTGCCACCTATGTATGGTCAGACACCCAATTGATGATAAGATTTAGGTCACCTGAGCTATATTTTGATGTCTACAGTAAACTAAAGTACTGAAGTCAAATTTACCTACCGCAAAATTACCAATAATAGATGTTAAATGATACATATTGTCTGAGCTATTTTCTGCCAATTCCACGAGAGATTGTTTTTATCGGTCTACACGAGAGATATAAACTAAAAGGACCTCATGAACCTACACCCTCTTGCTTGGATTTACTTAGAGGGGAAAAAATTCTGCAAAGAAAGTGTCGGTGTAGTCTCCACCAAAAGTTTAATTGTACTTAAGAGGACGACTACCTGATCAATAATATCATCTAATGGATTGTTTGGAAAATCCATCTGACGAATTATTTCCAAAATTTTTGCCTTGCGTTCTTTTGCTGCTTCATATCTGGTACAAATTGCTTTGTTAATATAGAGTTTACCATGCTAATGCTAATAAAATCAGATAGAAAAAATCCAAGTGGTGTATTCACCTCTTCAAAAGCTCAGCAACATATGCATGTTTTGCCTGCAGATACTCCTCTGTTTGTTCCTTGCATGAATGGCATGACCAGTCTACGGGTATAGCATCAACCAAAGGTGGCAATAAACAAGTAGGATGCACCAGTTTGTGGCAACAGGAACAACATAGCAATTTTTTCCTTTCCTGCAATGGTTAAAAATACTGTTTCAATAAATATAAAGGTGTTCTGAATATATGAAAATCCGAGAATTTTAGATGAAACTGTTAAGTACCTCTTCACCATTGCAGACTTCACAAATCTGAAATTCATCATCAGATTCAGTAGATTCGTTATCCGAATCAGCTGCAGAATGCAAAGATAAATTGAAAATTTAACCATGAAAGCACAAACATCACCATGCACAAGAAAACCAAAGAGACAAAAAGTATTCCCAAGACTAGGATGATAAGTAAAGTAAGATTCTTTTGGCGAAGTAACAACAGAGATGTCCACGGACACAAAACAGTACAAACATTTAAAATAAATAAGAATAAGAAGAAGAAAAAGAAAAAACTGAATCACTCACTTAACAACTCTTCCTCACTTTCTTCATCACTTGAAATTTTACACCTTGCCATTTTCCTTGTCCTTTCTTTATATGAGACTCCAGGTGTAGTGGAATGTCTTTTTCTTTGAAGCCCTTTAACGCTCTCCTCATCTACAGGAGCAAACATAAATATACAGGAGTAGAGAGGTTTTTGCCTAGATGCTATGGTAACATGATATGATCAGAACAATACTTGAAAAGGTTGAAATTGGTTCAGGATCTGGGGGCAAAGGATAGTTTTCCTCCACAAATTTAAGCAAAAGCTCTTTAGGACCCGAAACAAAGTCATCCATTTCAAGACCCTATTCAAGTGAATGAAAAGATTGTAAGAGCATAAAAGTAATGTAGAGAGGTGGAACATTTCAAGAAAGATCTGAAACTGATCCTACATATTTTGTAACAGCTTCTTCTGTTCGAGCCTCTCCAGTGCTTTGAAGACCAATTACCACACATTTGTTCTCCTGAAGAGCCTGCTTGGCCAACCTGACACAAGCAGGTACTTTAGCGGACATGCACATGTGTTGAAAAAAACGCTGCACACAAGGGAACATTTAGACGCTGCCAAGAATAATCAGACATCAAGAGAGGGACGCAAGGCACCTCACTGCAACCTTAGCAAGCTATGCACGTGATAGACAAAATTAGTGAACAATTGCAGCATTTAAGGAAAACCATGAATGATGTAGACATACCAAATTCACTGCAAATACCTGACTATGACCATATTTTATAGTACCTGATGGCTCGCCCAATATAGCCTCCAAAGGTTAGTCGAATTAGGTTTTTCCTCGGTAACTATAGAACTAGCAGCCAGTAGCTCAACTCGCAATTCAGCCCAAAATTCAGCTGCCTCCTTGTACATTTTCTGTCAAAACAAAGAGTAATAAGGTAAACAGGTACACTATGTCCCAATACTGACTGAAAGAACGTGTCATACTGCAAATAACAGAACCAGAAAGTAGACTAAAATTATTAACAAATACAAAAAGCTTAAAAAGGAATGAAATACCAAGAAATAGAATAAACTACTACATGTAAAAGAGATTACCATCATTTTGTCTTCCAGAGGCGCCTCAATAACTTCAAACTCGGCTCCTCTATAACTAAGTGTACGGCACACATACATACCCCTGAAAAAGGTTGACAGGTCGATGATTAAATGGAGACTGGCAATCTTTCACTGCTGTCCAGTAGGATCAATACACCTAAGTTGTACCTTGCTTTCATGTCCATCGCAACTAGCTCCAATGCCCCAACACCACCTTTATCAAGGGCTCCTGCATATTCAGGTATGAAAGAATCACGAAATTAGATTAATAGATCACGGATAAAAAGTGTCAGGAGTGTCAGATTGGAGCTTGTGATTTGTTTGGTCATTGTGGAGCTTTGTCGACGGAAAAAAACCATTAAATTTTGTTTACCTTTCAACACAATGTTAATTGTTGGAATGGTCCCACATCAGGATAAACTAAATGTAGGTTGGGTTATAAAGGCTCCCAAGTATATCCCTTACAAGCCAACTTTTGTGTAGTGTTTTTTGTGCGACCTAACAAAACCTTGTTTAACATGGTATTAAAGAAAAACCCACAGTTCGCACACTATTTAGGTTATTTATGTATAACATTTCAAGCTTTGCGAGTACGAAAGGAAAATGCTGGCCTGGTTATTTACCTACTATAATTAGATAATTTTACCTGTTTAATTGATACTTTTAGGAACTGATAAAAGTTGTTACTCACCTAGGAAGTTACTAAACTGAGGAAAATGAGTCCCATCTCCCCAAAGTCCAAGCCTAATCATATAACCCATATTGCGTGGCTCGGAAGCACCAGTAGCTGAGCAATAAACAACCCGAGCTTCAGGTAAACGTGCCTGAGAAACATGAAGCAAAATTAAAAGTAATAAACTTGTACTCCCATTAATATGGGTCAGTCTGGACTATGAATGGTTCCTACTTCCTACCAATGAAAAATAAACTTGTCATATATCAAGGTTTCACCACATGCTTCTTGACAAACACAACCTGTTGCCCTCAAAATATCTACACTTCTTTCTTCCTAGAACCATCAGCTTCTCCCTACTATCTCTTTAATTTTGCTGGTTGCCCCTATCTTGGCATTAGATGCAAATTTAATTTCCACCATAAGACTTGTCTTACCATATAAGTTTCTTACATTGCAAGCCAAGGCACATACCTTCTACACCCTCGATACAGGTTTTCATATCACTTCAACAAGAATAAACAAAACCTCAGAAACGGTTACCCTGGAGATATGATTCCAAGGAGAAAAACATTGAACCTTAAGAAATTTTACAATAATCAAGAGAAATTCCAGAAAAATATCCAAAACCGAGAACTCACACACTGAAATTTGCCACAGCTGTTCTTCTGGAATCATAAGCTATTGTTCACAAGGATCCAAGGGTATTTTTGGTTGAGCATCCTCCTACTTAGATTTGAGGGGAACCACATATTAATTCCTTTACACAGTTACACAAAAAGTTGACAAATTCCTCCTAGCATCAAAATGTTTTTGGTTAGCAATTATACCTAACTCATCCTTATTGACCTTCGAACCGACAACTACACTTGTACCCTTTTGAACATTCAAAATAACCTTGTAAAAATTGGAATTTTCCCACTAAAGGAGTATGATTTCTCATATGAGTGGATGCCTCAAAGGCAAGAAAGCACGAATGGGAATGTGCATGAATTTCAAAGTACCATTGCAACATTTTTTAACTTAATCCATGTATGATTCACCTTTTGGAAGAATTTAAGCTTCCAAGTAAATCATGCACTTCAAAAGTTGTTGTTCACAAGGATCTAAGATGAGTCAGATTCTCAAATTGAAGCTCAAGAAATTAAAATTCCTAAAAGTTTTACAAGTTTCAGAGGTCAAATCTAGGAAAAGCAAGTGAGCCTGCTTATATCATAACACGATGGATTATTAAAAGAATGAAAGAAATGGAATTATCATTTCTTGGATACCAAAGACTAAGGCATGTTGATTATTGGATTGATGTGGACAACACTGTTCTTCCAATATCAGAGGTTGAAGTGTTTTTTCCTGATAGGTAAACAACAAATTATAAAGTTGCCTATTAGAAGAGCGGGCTCATTTTTTAGAAAAAACATAATTTTATTTTTATTGCTGTATTATTACTGGATTTTCTAGTGAACTGAACGATTGAATTCCTTACGTAGTCAATCGAGCATTCATTTATGTGTTATCCAGGTGTCCTCCCCTCAAGGATGCCTTCTTTAGTTATACAACAACAAAGCACTTCGTCACAAACTAGTCAGGGGTAATCTAGGAATGAAGCTCAACATTAATCATGTTTGTTATTTAGTAATAGATATAGACAACAAAAATGAAAATAACACTATAAATGCTTATACTTAACCAGTCTCCCTAGAATTCTCTCTTTTGCATTCATTACAAACTTCGCTTTAAAGTTCATTTGAATCTTTAGTTCTCTTTTACTTAAACAGAAACAATCATTACCCACAAGTATGAAATGTATTTCAACACAAAAACTTTCCGCAAAAATTAACGATGATTTACCTAAACAATAGGAAACTGAAGGTAAACTGTTAAAGTAAAGAAGTATAAAAAAATAACATCAACCATTTCTAAAGTTTAACAACTAAACTCCAACCTGAATATCAACAACTGCTTCTCCCGTTCGGGTTGGTTGTCCTCCAGCTTCGGGAATCAAATTTTTGGCTTTATGACACTATACACAAAATCAGAAGGAATACAACTTCATGACGTAAATAGAATTGCATGCATGAAAACTACAAAAACGAAGCAAATGGACGACTACTAAAGAGATATGATGGTAAGAATAGCTCATAAGTATAATTTTCAAATAAGTAATAATCATGGGCAAGTAATCAGCATTACCTCATCGAACACAACAAGACCATCATAATCTGAACCACACCATTGTGTCAGCTGCTGCAGACGAGATCGTCCTTTCTCAGATGATGCTATCAGGCTATTATAAGTTAGGAAAACAACACCATCTTTTATTCCAACAGCTTTGGAGTCCAACTTGGAGTAAGGCAGCTTGTTCAGAGCGTGCACTGCATTCACAACAAGCATGAAGGGATCTTAGTTACTAAACTTCAAGATATTAAAAAAAACTACACTGGCAAAGATCAGGTGAAGCACAACCCCATTTGTCATTTATTTTAACATAAGAAATATGGAAGTTGTTGATGGTTGTGAAATATTTAACAGATAAAATAAAAACAATACTACATGTTGTGTATAGGTATCATTTGGGTTCTTCTGAAATTTATCTGGAATTTTGGACCTTGTTGCATGTAAGTATGTAACAGTTCTTTCAGGTTAAACACATTTTACAGGTCCTGTTGTGTGCTCAGATAACACTATACCAACAAATATTGATCATCGAAATTGATTTCCATTGTCAAAGTAAGATGACATAGAATCAATAGTCTGTACCTTTTCTGCAATCAAGCAATCAACTTAGTGTAGTGAAAGTTATTCTCCACTGAATTACTTTTAGTATTGTTGTTGAAGTTCTGTAATGTGGCAGGCCATTGTTTAATCAAATATTTGATCTTTTTGGGAAGGTTAGCAATCGGCACTTATTGCAAGGAGACGAATCAATGTCAGATGGACTAGTTGGCATTCAGACTTGAGCCAATTAGTCCCAAGGCAATAACTTTGTAAACTGATTTAACTTGGTTACCCATATATAAAATAAAAGGACTAGCCCTACAAATCTATTGAAAAAAAGAAACATGTAGTTGGCTATTTCCAGTATGAGCATAATGAGATTGAAGTTGTTGCACAATTCGGCAAGGTATAACTTAACACAACAATAAGGAAAAATACAACCAAAGAATTAATCAATAAGCGTATATACTTCTCATTTGATTTTTAGTTTAGCTTAGCTGCTCAAATTGTAATTACATTTTGCGGCTAAAAATTCACAAGGAAAAAATAAATACATACTAATGTGAAAGTAAAATATGATCAGAATAACATCACCCAAGCTAGTGCTCATCAAAATGGTACATGATGTATCTACACAACATGAATCAAAGCTGGTCAAGATCCAGTTGGAGGTGAGGTCGTCGATTCACATCCCACCTTTAACAACTTGACACCCTTAATTTAACTAGATAATTAGTTAACAAAATCAACCTGTATCAACTATCAAAATAACAATACACAATGACAAATCACGTTACCTTCAATACATGTAGCCCCTACATCATCTAAATCCCTTCTTGCGTCGAACTTTAAGTCGGAACCGACAGAAATCCACCTACAAAGAAAAATCGACACAGTAGATCAACAAAAGGTAAATTAAGACATCCCTAAACCAAACAAAGATGTGTCAATAAAAAGAAGGTAAATCCAAATAACGATGTGATCATTAAGAAAAAAAATCAAAAAATAGGACTCTCTTCAGAAGAGAATTACAATGCCTTATGCCTTCCACGTTGCCAATTCTCCCATATCAATCCAGCAACAGTACGCCCTTTGCCAACACCTGCACCATCACCAATAAAGAAACCTGCTCTTGTTCCATTTCGAAGGTGATGAAGGTGCCTCTGCAACGAAAATCTACATATCAGTAATCCAACAAACCAAAGGATAAAGTCTGCTGTAAAGAAGGGGTGCTCTGTATTTTTGTTGTCTTTTTATTTATTTGTTTCTTGTTCAACTTGTATCACTTATGTTTTGTCTTCTATCATTGATTAAAAGAAGAGGTAAGACCAACCTGACAAGCATAAACAATTGTCTCAATCTGCAGACAGGATAATGCTTTGGAACTTTCCAATTCGTTCTTGATCTTAAGATCATATTTGGGTTCTGGGGGTTGGACAGCTGATAAGGACGAGGTTTCCACGACAGGGTCTGGATGAGGACGACCAATCGAAATCTTTGGTGGGTGCTACATGATATTCACCATTTTAACAATCATACAGATGATAAAATAGATAAAGTTGATCGAAAATGGCATGCAATTGCTCAAGTGGAATGTGCTTACATAGTCCATAAATGTTTCCCCAGCTAAGCCACCTTCACCCTCTTCACGCTCTATGTCAATTGCAACCTGAAAGGATAAATGGAGATGGTGAATATAATGAAAAAAATACCATGTAGATGATAGAAAGGAAAATGAGGTCAGAATTCTAGACATACAACAGAAGTAAACATCTCAACACACCACAGATTTGGCATACTATATATAAATGGATGATCGACATTTTTCTGAGAGAATGTCTGACTAAAAAAACATAACAACAAGGTTATCAAGCCAGATACGAATAAAGATAACAACACGAGGCTATGTGACCACAAACCCCTCTCAGGAATTAAAAAAATGGTAAGAATTACATCCACAACCTTTGCACCATAGCAGCAACCATCTTAGAGCATGACTCAAGAATTTTGCAGCTGAAGACTTTTCATTTATGAAAACATAAGAACTTCTGCAGCTCTGAATCATCCACCACAAGGCTAGTGGAGAGAGTAAGCCAAAAAAAAATCATTACCCTCCCAACCAATCACACTGTAAACATCCAGGAACCTCTAACCGCCTGTGCCAAAGTGACTTGAGTATATATCATAGATATCCTCCGAATCTCGTCATCAACCTAATAATATTCTGCAACTGATAAATAAATGGAAAACATCCTCCTAAGTGTTTAACATAAGCAGCATCTAATCACCAACTTCTTATTAAACAGTCTCCTTAACGTCCTTGATCTTTATGACTTTACTTGACAATTGAGCACCCTCGATTGTCAATTCAAAAGTTACATGAACACTACACTAGTAGCCCAGGTGAACACATTGTTACCTCTAGCGCACATGCTTCTGGTGAAGTTGAAAAAGAAACTCAGAAATGCTTTACAAACATTGTTGATGGTGTTGAATCTCTTGTTTTCATTGGCAATCAAGTGAAAATTTGGTGTTGCATAACTAGTTTAAATATAGGAGAGAAGACACATGTTCGACACTCTTTGTGACGATGTACTTTCCATAGGAGTTCTCTCCAAACCACCAGAAGTGTTCCTCCTCCACTACGAAGGGTGTTTTTCTACGAACATATTTGAGAATGCTTGAAGTGGTTTTTCTATATTTGCTGGTTTAGATATTTCCATATACATTTATATTATTAGGTAACCAACACTAAGAAATGCATTTAAACAAATATAAAAATAGCATTCTAACATATGTATACTAACCTTTGGTATGTTAAGATACTATAAGCGAGTTGTCAAGCGGTGATTTTCTACAAACATATGCGAGAATGGTCATAGTGGATTTTTGTATATATTTAAACAAATATGCATTTATAAGATAATTTTGTCAAGGCTAATTTAACTTTGTTCTTTGAAATGTAAGTTTGCAGGTTCAAATTTTTTTAATGGGCTTAAAAACTATAGCCTTCAACCCGTTCCACTTACGACACCAGTGAGTTTCTAATGATAATGAAATATGAGGATGTTACTTGCGAAACTCCATTTCATGGGTGGACAATAGAAATGCATGTGTTGGTGAGCAATAAAGATTAGAGATTACTACATAGTTGAATTTCTAGTCGCTTTTATGTTTTTTAATAGAAGATAAAGATGGAGATAATATACTCTATAATTACGATGTTATAACAATATTATATGTTATAATTATAGTATTATATATTATAATATATATATTTTTATCATAATATATTATAATATATAATACTATTACATGTCAAGTTGCTCTTTGAGTAGTTTAACGACAGTGATGTGCGAATCATATTTTCATAATGTCCATTATTAATTTATAGAACTCTTTAATTATTATAATTTATATCGATAAGGAGATGAGAACATCAAAGAAAATTGTTTTCATGAAAGTTAGATTCTTAGAACCATGATATTGAAGCTCTTATGAAAGCAAGAACTCATGCTACCGTAACAGAAATTTGCCAATAAATTGATAATAAAAAAAATTATGAAAAAATGGCCAAGTCCCTTTTAAGTATAAAAAAATTAATGAAGAAAAGTTGAAAACTACCCCACCCCAACCAGTTTGGGATTAAAGGCTTTGTTGTTGATAATGAAAACCACCACGATTATGATTTATGAATTTTCCATATTCTTGTTTACCCTTCTGTGTTTGGTGGGACACCAAGCACAGATGGTATTCCAACCCAGCTGCAACAACATTATGAACAAAAATCCTTGGAAATATGTTAAAGCATGCATCGTGCAATTCATAGGAAAATTCAGCCTGCTAAAAAAATCCAAGTGTTATTTTTCCATTATGGCTATATCTTGTCCCAACCAGTGACTAAAAGTCGGTCGACTAGTCGGAAATCGGATCTGGGCCGACTAGCCCAGGTCTGACTAGTTACCCTCGACAACATGATGTTGTCAACATCAAATTCTCTCTCAGGCAGCATCTCCGGCAACATCAGACCCTCTCCATGTGTTTTTATTATGTTCTTATGTGTTTTTTCCTGTTCTTATGTGTTTTTATTCTGTTCTTAATCTTTTATTCTGTCTTTTGGCCAATTAGTCGGGCCACTAGTCAACGATTAGTCAGACTAATCAGAGTGGAACTTTCCATCCAACTAGTATCCGAGTGGCCAACTTTTAATCCTTGGTCCCAACTCCCAATAAACTTGTCATTTGCTTCATGGCATGGTAAAATAAAAATAACAGTTCTATATTGTATTTCTACAAGATAATGAAACAAATGAAATATGCCTTCACAAATAGAAGGTTATGAAGTGCATGATAATATTTCGATTTTATTATATTTATTCCTCTCCTACGAGATAATAAGAGATGGTCAAGTTTAATACAACAACAAAGCCTTCAATCCCAAACTAGTTGGGGTAGGCTAGAAATGAATCTCAATAGGAAGGAGGTCTAGTTTAATATGAGCTTTTATTTATAATATGTGAAATGTCACAACAAACAAATACTCTTGATATTTGCATTTAATTGACAAAAGCCAAAATAAACAAATAATATTTCAACCTTTTCACTCAAAAACATAGGGCATAAATTGTTCACTTTTCAGAAATAAGTACCTTTATCACCTGAAAATATAACCAAACAACAAAAAAAGAAATCTCAAAGAAAAAGGAACATTTCAAGTGAGTCATAGACCAAGACCATACATTGCCACGACATAGAGAATGTAATTCCTAAATGCAAACAGACTCAATTACTCATACAACAACCTATGAGTGGAAACAAAAACAACTTACTTGAAGAATATAAAGCAACACAACAACACCCACAACAAGTGATGCATGATGCATCTTGGGATTTGTTTTCTTCCCAATGAATGTTTGCACCTTGTGGTGGTCGCCACTTAAATATATGACCAAGCAACTTCAACATGGTACAAGTCATGAATATTGCACCACTCAAGGAACTTATATCCCAATAGTTGTGGCTTATCTTCACCTCCCTCTCATTTTCATGAACAGTGCACCACTCAAGGAACTTATATCCCAATAATTTTGGCCTTTCTTCTCCTCTCTCAATTTCACTCAATCCAAGATAAACAAATTTGCATGGTCAAAACATGCATAACCCAAAAAAAATCTATACAAAACTACTAATGTAGTGATCACATTGATTCTTCGATGAAAGGATTCTATGCATCTTAATTGTCATTGTTTCCTATTAATTGCTAATTGACCAGGTTAGGACATAGCAAAGAAGGTTACCAAACCCTTCATTATGTTGACATCCTTGGGATATTGAACATTAGTTCCGATCAATAAGTCATAAGATGGAAAGTTTCTTCACAACAAGATTGTGGAAAGTGGATATAGTTGGATGTTGAGAATAGTTTTGCTTTGCAAATTTGGAACTATTCATTTTTGTATCAATTTGATACTTTTGTATGATATTTTGCATAGCGCCACTATTGCCATTGAAGCATTGAAAGAGAAGTACACATAATCATTTGTCACAAGTACAGGTCTAAATTGTCTACTGTAGTGTAAGATTGTAATATATTATTCTATTGTTGAATGTTGGGATAGTCTTGCATTGCTAATTCGGAACCATTCTTCTTCTTTTCCTACCGATTTGATACTATTTGTTCAAAAGTTTGCATTACTTCCACATGAAACCAATTAATATTGGAGAGGCATCCAAAATCATTTATATCACAAGTATAAATTGTTCTTGTAAGTTGTAGCAGTGTTCTTTATACAACTCGGCACATTTAAGGTCACCTAAGTCCCACATGTGCATGTTTAAAGATGAATGAATGGGTTGGGCCAACAACTGGACTGTTTGGGCTTTGATACGATATAAAATTGTGTATAATCACCAAATATTGAATCACTAATATTCAATTGAGTACCAAAGGAGATAAAAATGAGTCATTAGTTCATCACTGATCAATCGATTT
Organism: Triglochin maritima; assembly: GCA_963682175.1. Lineage (NCBI taxonomy): Eukaryota > Viridiplantae > Streptophyta > Magnoliopsida > Alismatales > Juncaginaceae > Triglochin > Triglochin maritima. The sequence goes on from OY821772.1 coordinate 34,850,644, forward strand.
GAGAAACAAAGTTTCTATTATTATCTAATTGATGTATTCAGCCTATAATTTATGAAATACCCACCTTCTAGTTCTAATGGAATAAAAATAAGTACCTAAATGTTGCACAATTCTAAACTTCTAACATGTTTCTATAGGAGTCATGTTAGAGAAGTTTGAAGGTACAAAATTGAAGCTTCCATGGAATTCAACATTCACCACCAATGTTTGGCTCTACTTCTTTTTTTATTACATGTTTTCCGCCTTTTTCATGATGAGTAGTTCTTTTTATCAACCATATTTTAATACTTCCACTTCAATAAAGTCATTATAACTGTTCATAAAAATAAATTAGTTACAATGAGAACTACAAATGGCAGGAGAGCACAAACGTAATCTAAGGTGACAAGGAACTTCCATGCATGCTTTTTTTATCGGTGAACTGATATTGTCTCATAAGAGAAAGTTGGATCATACAACAAATGTATGATGTTTGACATATTCTCATGGTACCACTACTTCTAAAATGCACTTTAAAGGAACTTGGGTTATAAGAATCCCAAAACAAATAGAACCAAATACACAACCACCTAGCACCCAGTTATATTCCCACCTCACCAATGCCTTACTGAAATTCAGAGTAAGAAGTAAGATCATAAACCAAGACCGTGGCATCCGAAACCAAAATATAGTAGCAAAATAAATCACCAAAGAAGCAGAAAACTAATCACTAAACCCCCTAAGCCTTTCTCATTGTCCGGTTTTTCTCTCTCCTCGTGGTCCTCACCCCAGCTCTGGCAAAAAAGTGATTCCCAACCGAATCCCTTGCCACATCAATGTTTTCTTCCCCTCATCCATCTTCTTCGTCTGAGTTGGATCGATTGAAAGGGTTCTAAGGCTTACCTTTCATTGATCCGTGCTCCTCTTTCACGCTCTATTGATCAAGAGATAGGCTTTGGCACAATTGTAGTTACTGTTCATTTTCGTCCTCAAAACTCATGTGGTCTACTCCCCCTCCGGTCACCCTGGGAGCTTCGTTCTTTTCTGGAAGACACGGAGAGCCCATCCCAGCAGTCGATTGGTGTCTGAGACCTTCAAACTCCATCTTAAACCTCAGCCACTACTGTTCACCTCGGACCCCAGAGCTCCAACAAGTGTTTAATCGATCAAATCAACCCCGCAGGAAGCTCAGGAATTCGCCGCTACATCATCTCCTGGAAGGAATTGAGCTAGGGAGTCTTGGATCAATCGCACAAATGCTGGCCCCTCCTCCAAGAGCCGGTCTTACTCTCCACTGTTTGTGGTGTCGTAAGATCGGAAACCTGAAATTGGCATTCCACGTTTTCAATCCACTTTTTCTATCAGTGTTTTCAATCCACTTATCCACCAACAAAATCACAATTCCAAAGATCACCGACTTGGGGATAGCCATTTGGTATTTCATGTGGTCTGTCACATGCAGTTTGTAATAGTCAAATCAATGTTCGACTCGTAGGTATACCACTTGATAAATACTGCTATACAGCCTAGGGCATCATGAGTAAAGTAACTGTAGGACAGTAGTATAAACAAGTCCATCGGTAGCACAAATGGACAACAATAGAGTGTAATTATTTAGCGTGAAAGCAAACCTGGAACTAGGGGAACTGAACTTTCAGAATAATTTCTGGTGTGTTTTTTGATCGGTATATAATTTCTGGTGATTAGTTTGCATGACAACTTAACAAAGTTGTAGGAAGCCTAGTTGCCTGACAAAATTGTAGTCGGAATGACTTCCTCCGCTTCCACTCCAAATTCCAAGGAAGTCGTGACACTAGAGTTCCAATAAACCAATCACACCCTAAACAGATATACAAAGTAAAGACCACGACTTTACCATACCTCATTAACCTCTTCCATCTCCGGCAAAAACCCAGGCGGCACCGGAGGTACTCCACCGGCACCGGCACCCGCAGACGCGACGAGGTAGTTCCGCAACTTGGACAGATCAACGGCGAGATCGACCCCACACTGGGGGCAAGCAAACCTAGTGAGCCCGTGGGGGACGTTGAGAATGGCCTTACAGCGGGCGCAGGGGAGCTGGATCTTGGTCGGATCGATGCCCTGCGCAGCGGGGGGAGGGGGAGCGGCGGCGCGGGTGAGCTCGGGAGGGAGCATCTGCGGGAGCTGGCACTTGGGGCAGCTGAACTCCGTCATCCCCGCAGCAACGGAGAGGATCCAGTGGCAGCCGGCGCAGCGGACCTGGCACGACGCCGGCGCCGGACCGGAGGACGGTTGGGGATCCATCGCCGGAGGGTTTTGGTTGGGGATGGATGGGGATTTTGGGGGTTCGATTCGGAACGGGAATGGTGTTGCTTTTGGTTTGTTGCTTTTTGGTCCTCTCTTTTTGGGATTTTATTTTAGGATATTTGCTTCTGTGGAATTTTAACCAGGAAATTTTTTCAATTTTTTTTTAAAAATCTAAATTAAACATCATTCAAAAGTATTTTCCACGCTAAATCATTGTCACCATGTAGTGATGTGTGGTTGCGGCAAGTCTTATTTTTAGTGTGTAAAAAACTCGACGTCTCAGACATTGAATTCTGTAGAAAATATTCTTTGAAGAACTCGATGTTGGCAACATTGAGTTCTATACAGGAACACTCGCAACAATTTCTACCAAATTGAACTCGCACCACTAGTGTCGAGTTCTCTTTAAGAGAACTCGACAACACTAATATTGAATTCAAATTTAATTTTGATTCATTTTACCATTTCAAATGAGAGATCGTGCATGGACGGTTTAATTGAACCAGGTTTTTAAGTAAACAAGGCATCTAGGATGCCCAGTTCTGTCGTCAGAACTCGACATCCTAAACGTCGAGTTCTTGCGATTTTGAGGTTAGGATTTTAATTTGTTCTTCGTTTTCCACCGTTTTCCCCTATTTTATGTATTAAGATGATATACATTGTTGTTTTAGGTATGATTTGTAGTGTTTTTGTTAGTTTAGGACGTCGTTTAGGTGCAAATCTGATTCTGATTTTGGATTTTTAGTCCAAACTAATTTTTTTCTTACTTCTTATTAGATTATTGATTTAGTTTTTGTTGATTTTAGGTTTATAGTGGTAATCTTAAAAATTGTGGAATTTAAGTTTGATTATTACGATAGAAATTCTATTTGTTGTTGTTAAAAGTTAATATTTTGACTTGTTTTAAATTATTTTCCCAATTTTTTGTTGATTGTGATATTGCATGTGATAATGTTATGAATGATTTGTGGTTATTTTTAATATAAGAAAGTGATGAGTAATGAACGTATGTGACTTTTAATGGAAAAAATGTGTTGAAGTTGAGAAATATGTGCGTAAAATATATTGTGATTTGCATGTTATTATAATGTATGTCACTTGAAGTTGTCAAATATATTGTTATTTAGATGTTTGGAAGTTGAGAAAGTTGTTTGTATTATTGTTAGTTCATTTTACAGTGTAGGTTTAAAATTTTTGAATATGAAAATATAATGGAGGTTATTCGTAATATTTATAATAAAACTGACATTATTCGTAACGTTATTTATTGCAGTTGATTTTGTTGGAGTGATTGCTCGATATTTACAATGGTTTGCTACTACACCCGACTGAGGTAATTTCTAAATCATTTGAGTATTTTCAATTTTTTAATTAATTAGGAATAGAAGAACAATCATTTCACTTGAACACATTTTAAAATTTAATTAATATAGGTTAGGAATGGCTAAAGATAATGAAAGATCTTTGTTGGTTGTGTATGATGGGAAATTAGAAAGAGATGTGGCAGAATATACAGGGTCTGAGCCTAAATTAGTAGTAGTTCCATTGAACATCAAATATGAGGATTTAGTGGATGTCATAAGATCATAATGTTGTTATCCAGAAAGTTTGTTTGATGTCAAGTTGACGGTGAAATTGCAATTAAACAATGATTAGACATATGTTTCATTAACCAATGGTAAGTCGGTTTATGGAATGATATGTAGAAGCTAAACCTAAAGTGTTTGACCCTACACTGACAACCAACACTCCTCCGTCGGAGTATGGTATAGTAAGGTTGACCGGTTGGGACTGCGGAATAGATTTGAATATGAGTCTAAATCATACAACTAAAGTTCCAGCATACCAGCAAATCCCATTTTTCCAATCGCATAATTTGTAAACAGACAGTGAATGACCACAAAATGTAGGTGACATACATTCAAACAGTGCAAATCCTTATCTTAGTCTGTCGCAAATTGAAATCATGCAATACAGCCATGATGAGTTTGCTGGCAGGGCTGGACCGTCGACCTCATATCCCTCCATTGGTCTTGGTTTGTCATCAGTTGACCTGATTCATTTCAGTTGACCAGAACTTCAACGCCCAGAAGAGATGCATAGTGATGAAGATAACGACACCGAGGAATTAGGAGATTACAGTACACCATTTGTTGTAGAAGATGAACCTGAAGGTGTTTATGCTTATGAAGTAGCTCTGGAGACGCAGAATGTCATATATGTGATGGGTCAATCCATAAACCCGGAAGACGACGACGTTGTTGATGATGCAGTTGCTAACAACGACGTGGTTCCAACTCTTAATGAACTTCCCGATATCTTCGACGATGACAATTGGATAGAGAACTCTATCATTCATTCTTCGATGATGCGAATAATTTGTCACAAAGTGATTGGCGGACGGAAGATGATCGTTCTTTTTAGGATAAACAAATTTTCCCAACGAAAGATGATTTGGTTCATGCTCTGCAGTCGTGGCACATAAAAAGATTATTTAGTATTCAGTTGTGGTTTCTTCAACGAAACGCTACATTGTTCGTTGTCTTCGTCGTGATGACGATAACTGCAAATGACGTCTATATGCATTTCTCTTTTCCAAAAGGTTGCAAATATTTTCATGTTAAAACGTACAACGTCAAACACACTTGTGTTGGATTTTTGGCATTAATCTATGTTTTGATGATTTAATCAACCTAATCTTAATTATAATAAATGTAGAGTAGCACACATTGAATAGCATATATATTATTTTGTGCTAACTTCTACAGGTGATCAAGACTCAAGGAAGAAAGGAATTCAAGTCAAGACATGTAATCAAGTTTTTGAAGACATGTAATTTTACTTATAATTGAGTCTTAGGAATCTATGTAAATTGAGATACAAGAGTAAATAACCATTCACATAGACACTGGTTTCCTTAGAGAAGTCACACACAAAATCTCAGATCATTTGGACTTCAATAGGTCACCCAATCTTAGACCGGAAATCACTTAAAACCAAACCTGAACTGTCTGAGCAAAATCGGTCGACCGAACTAGCTATCGGTTCGACAGATCGGATCATTTAATCTGTTAGCCAATAGTGTTAAATTGGTCGACCGTTTTGTGCCTTTTGTTCGACCGTCTACATGTGTCAAATGATCGCTAGACTTGTGTTATTCTCCAACGGTCGTTTTTACAAACCCCTAGATTTCTTGTGTCCACCGGTCGAACGATGCCTTCTTAGCAGTCGACCGGAAAAAGACTTTTTTGTCTTCCCAAGTGACTCTTATTTCCGGTCGATCAACGCAACCATTTCGGTTGACCGAACCTAAACATTTTTGACAACCCCTAAGTGTCTAATATTTTCGGTCGAACGTATCCATATCTTGTGTTTGACCGATTACATTTTTCCTTGGAGAAATCCCCCGAAAGGTTGACCGTTCGCTTAAGTAAACTTAAGTTATAGTCTTGTTGGTTCAACCACCCTTTGTTCGGTCGACCGTTTATTTCTGGATTGTTCTGGACTCTATGTCTGGATAGACTCCGGTCGACTGTTAGACCCGATTAGGTCGACCGAATTTGACCAGAATTGTGACCTGCTCAAATTTTATTTTGTGTATCTTACATAAACAACTTCTAATTATATCACAACAGCTATAACACATTAGGAGCTTACAAATAGAGGATTGAGCACATTGTTTAGACAACTCTCCCACACACAATTGTCTCATATATTAGAGAGAAATTTCTCAATCCCAAAAGCTCTTATACTACACTCTAAGCCTAAATTCCACACATTTGATCATTGATATATCCTACTCAAAGTGTGCTCAAGAATTAGAAAGTGTTGTTCAACTCCACAACTGTTTGTAAACAAGCAAGGACTTTGGTGAAATCCCGAAGTGTTCCATCTCGGATTGTGAGAGGAAGAAATCAAGCTAACGAGGATTGTTTGCGGAGCTTACTGTGTAAAAGGCTTAATCTCGGCCCAGAACGAGATTGATAGTGAAGATGTAGGCGGAACTCACGGAGTCGAACAGAGCTTGCAAGAGAGGAAGTAGGTGGGATGCCAAACCTCTATAAAAAAATCTGGGTCATCTTTGTGGTTTGCATTGTCTTCTTGATGCATTGCATACATTGCATCATATGTCTTTCATTTAGATTAATTTTATATCAATAAATGCTACTAAGGTATGTGTTTAGTCTTATTTACTGAATACAGGGACCTGAATGCAAATTACTCATATCCTGAGCATAAACGAGTGCACGAGACTCATTTCTGTCATAAAGACCAAGTTCAAGATTTTCGGGTTCAAATTGAAGTTCATCCAAGCATAAAAGCATTCAAGACCTAATTACAAAAAAGTCAAGGACTTAAGCACAAAAGTAGTCAGGGACTTAATTGCAAAGAGCCAAGGACCCGACTGCAATTACAAGTACCAAAATATTAATTTGGAAAAGTTCTAAAGAAAAATCAATTGGGATCTCCAAATATATGAAGAAATAAATTCGGAGCTCAAAAGAAAGGAAAGAAATCAATCCAGACGCGCAAAAGGACATTTAAATCATACCATAAACACACAGGAAAAATCCGGATCGAATCTGAGCCAAAAAAGTGGCGATTCCGTCGCACCCCATGTACAAAATGCGGCGGATTAGCCGCACAAAAGTCGATTTGTGCGCTCAAATTTTTACCAATGTTGTATTGACGTGTGTACTTTTCTTTTATGTATTGGGATCTCTGGTTGAGGCTATAAATAAGGCCGAATCATGTATTGAAAGGAGTCTTAGTTTTTATTCCATACTTTAGTAATAAAATTCTGTTGGTTTATTTTTGTGTTTTTAGTTTTCTTTTGTAGTTTCTCTAGGACCCCTTCTCCTTCCCTCCATCCATGAGTTTTTAACTCTCTCCAATGGGTGGGGGTGATGGATTTAGGGTGATGAGAAGAAGAATGATGTTATTATTTTAATTTCGTGTTAGTATATTTTGATTACTTGAGTTTATGTTGAATGATTTATCATGTAATGCTTTATAACTAATGTGATTTATTATAAGTTTCAAATTTCTCTAAACAAAACCCGACATCTAAACATCCACCCGCTGGACTCTCATCCATATTTGCTTTATTTTCATTTTTAGTTTTTGTTTTCTTGCTTTAGATAATCAAAAATCAAAAATCTCAAACCAAACTTATTTCTCTCTCTTTCTTTCCTAAATCGAAAATCACAAAAATAACAATATCTCTCCCTCCTTGTGTTCGACCCGTACTTGCCACGTCTTCATTGACGTCATGCACTTGCGGTATAAATAAAATTCTCATCAAGTTTTGGCGTCGTTGCCGGGGAGGCGGCGAAGATTTTGTTTATTTTTTGTGATTTCGATTCTATTCTGTTTATCTTGTGCGCGATCTAACTATTTGGGTTTGCGTTTCAGGAGACAACCGAGTGCGCGGCGAAATCCGGGCACATTCGGAGCTAGAAGGGCGGCGAAATCGCCGCATCTAAAGCACAACCTACGGTGGATCCGCCACACGTCTGAAGCATTTGGGCTTCAATTTTTTCTGGGGTTGTCTCCATCTCTGGGTGGACGCGTAGAGTGACTGGAATTTTTCGAGAGCGGGCGATGAACCCGACTGAGCGTGCGTAGGTAACATTTGTTGCCTTTTTCCTCGTAATTTCTAGTTTCGGAAAATTTCCTTTCTGTAGAATTGCACGTGTTAAGCTCAAATTCCATAATTGGCAATAATTCAACTCTGACCTAAAAATTGGCAAAATTAGAAAGACTTAGTGCATGCATCATATAGTGTTTTGTTTGCATTATTCTTGCTAAATTCTTGCAAATTATTTTTTTGTTGAAGAGTGCTGGAGGCAAGGTACGTGCGCGGTTTTTATCGATTGCATTTAAGCATATAATTTAGTTTGCATACAACCTTGCAATTTGGTTTGATTAGTGAGGGAGGTGAATCAAGCGAACCAATTCGACTCAACCAGTTAGGAGTCGTCTAGATTTAAGCGACATTAGGTCTAGGATTGTTTGAACCGTGCTTGTTTAGGAAACTTCTGACCAACCCTCTTATCTATCTTTTAGAGTTAATTTTCCCTTCTCATCTGACTCTTCTTTCTCTTCTCATCTCAATTCTCTAGATTAGGATTCATTTCTCATTTTTCCCCCTTCTATTGTTTGTTTCTATTTTTTGAAAAAAAAATAAAAAAATTATAAAAAAGAAAAAGAAAAAGTAATTGATTCTTGAAATTGAATTTTGGAATTTAAATTTCAAATTTGAATTCAAAAATTGATTCAAACCGGTGCACTCAGATTTGGGTTCGGGACTTGAGCAATCGACTCTCACGAGTTCATCTAGATTCCAGTCTAAAGCTTAGCCCCAATCCACCTGTTGCACCACCTCACCCGGATCCAATGGGTGAGAATGTAGTGGACCCACTGTTGCACCACCTATGACTCTAAGGGATCGGTGCTACCCAACGATGGCTGCTCAGCCATCGTGCATCGTTATGCCTATCATACCGGGTCGTGACTTCGAACTGAAGGCACAATACATGAGTATGTTGCCCAAGTTCACCTCTAGGGAAGACTCATATCTCTTCCTTAGAGAATTTGAGGAAATCTGCTCCCTTATGCAATACCAGCATATCTCTGAGGATGCAGTGCGTCTTAAATTCGTGCTTCTTACACTGAAGGACGACGCTAAGAAATGGCTATATAGTCTAGCCGAAAGATATATTAGGAGTTGGGCCGAGTTTGTTCAAGTATTATTACAGAAATATTTCCCCAACCATAAGACTATTAGGATTGTGAATGAAATTGTTGCATTCGTTCAATCTGAGAGCGAGCTGTTTTATTCCTATTTAGAAAGATTTAAGAGCATGTTGACCCAATGACCTCATCATGGAATTCCAAGATGACAATTGTGCCAAATTATTTATGAGAGATTAACACCTACATCTAGGGTTATGTTAGGATCTGTAAGTCAATGAAACTTTATGTCTAAAAATGAGAATGATGCTTGGACTTTTCTTGAGGATTTAACCGAAAACAATATGCAATGGGACAATGCTAGAGCACCGAATAACCCGAGTATTGGATCTAGAATAGCAAGTCAACCCAAACCAGGTGTCTTAGCTGTAGATGCTACTGTAGCTGCTGAAGCAAAACTAGCTACCCTTATGCGTAGAATGGATAGTCTAGAGCTAAAAACCCGACCCCTAGTGAATCAAGCATCTTTTATCCCTTGCTCTAGATGTGGTCAAACTGGTCATATAATGGAGGATTGTGCGGACTTGGAACAAGTTAATGCCGCATTTAACCATTCTAGAAATGACTCATACGCATCAACCTATAACCCGGGTTGGCGTAATCATCCCAATCTTTCATGGAGCCAACAATGTCAACCTGCTAGACAACAACCAAACCCGTATAACCAAAATAATACATCATCTGGGTTTAGTAACAATGGAGATTATTATGTTAGGTTGACAAGCTTGGAAATTTTGGTTAAGACTTTTATGCAAACAACCACCCAATCCTTCCAAAGGCTAGAAACACAGGTCAACCAACTAGCACAAATTGTAGGTGAAAGAGAAAAGGGTCAGTTTCCAAGTCAACCTCAGGTGAATCCAAGACCTAATAATCAATATCAGCCCTATCAACCACCTCTAGGAAGTAACAACCCTAGACCAGTTCAAATGGTTAATGAGGAGAGACCGTTCCAACAAATAAATGTAGTTGTATCATTACGGTCTGGAAAACAAGTTGATAACAATGTGGTAAATCCTAGAGCTCCTAATCAATCTAGCCGTCAAGCACCCACATGTGACCTAACCATTGAACCTGAAGTCCAATTTTAAAAGCCCTACCCACCTACTCAACCTGACCTTATAGCTCAACCTGAACGAGTCTATGTTTCTAAAACCTCATTCCCCAATAGACTCAATAAGAACTCAAGTGCCAAATGGAGAAAATCTTGGAAGTATTTAAGCAAGTTAAGGTGGATATTCCACTCCTAGATATGATTCAGCAAATACCTGCTTATGCTAAATTCTTAAAGGATTTGTGCACTAAGAAGAGAAAAACGAACGTACCAAAGAGGACATTCTTAACTGCAAACATAAGTTCTATTCTGTCCAACTCATCTCCTATAAAGTATAAGGACCATAGGTGTCCCACAATTTCATGTGCAATAAGAGATACTTTTATCAACAAAGCCCTTCTAGACCTTGGTGCTAGTGTTAACTTACTCTCGTACTCTGTCTATGAGCAACTAAACCTTGGTCCACTAAAACCCTCTAAGACAACCATTCAATTTGCTGATTGCTCTGTTAAGAAACCAAGAGGTATAGTAGATGATGTTTTGATTAAGGTTGGTGACTTCATTTACCCAGCGGATTTTGTCGTTCTAGACACTGAACTGTTATCAATCCTAAGAGACAAATCCCCGTAATACTAGGCATACCATTTTTAGCCACTTTTGAAGTTTTGATAAATTGTCGAAATGGGCTCATGCAACTATCTTTTGGAAACTTAAATGCTGAATTTAATATCTTTCATGTTGATAATGAACCAGAAATAGTATGCAATCAAAGTGATGTTGTGATGAGATCGCGTATCTATAAGATTTCTGAATCAAATAAATCATCACAAAATCAAAAAAGAAAGTGAGAAAAAGGGGAGTAATTCATCTACCCAACCACCATCACTCGGGCAAATAAGAGAACCAACACATGTGAGGGGTGTGGAATCTTTTCCTCATGGCAACATGGGGAACAATTCAACTGGATACATGCACCAACATGGTGACATTCAATCCAGTTCTGACTATGGTTGACTCTGAGCAAATTCAAATCCCTCTACCTCAAGTTGACTCAGGTAATAAGTGCATTTGCTTTATCTTTGCATACATTGAGGACAATAAATGATTTAGGTGTGGGGGGTGTTTATCTATCTATCTATCTATCTATATATTCTGTTGGTTTAAAAAAAATCAATGCTCCATGACATAACTTAAGATTGAACTGTCAAAATCCGTGTACAAATTGCATTGAGTTTTTGTTCTTTATTATATAGTTCTGCTTGTAGAAACTATGACATAAATCTATGTTCCAAAGAAATAACCCATTACCCTTTAAGACATGTATGCACTTAAATTGGATGAATCAAATCTTTGAAGTGGTTGATAAAAAGCAGAGGTTGAGGAAAATATACCGGGAAGTGTGGACTTATGATAGCAATTAAGCATTAAGGAAAATAATAAATGAATAAAAGTGAGGAAAGCACATCTTGCAAAATAATTACAAAAACCCAAGCCTTCGAGTCACTGGTCCGTAGGGGTATCTTAAAACCCGGTAACTTGAGTCTGCCAGCTCGAGATTATCGACCAAACTCGCTACACGAATGCAAAAAGGGTAAAAGTGTCAAAAAAAGAAAATGTGTTGAATCACGGGAAAAAAATATACTCAAGGCCCAAAGTTAGAAGAATGATCCATGTCATGGTTGAACCGAATGATACTTCACCACCAGAGGAGGCGTGCAAAATAATTTAAGTGATAAAATGTGTAGAAGGATTAGTGGTGTGAATGTTGGAGGAACAAAGACCAAGTCAGATTTTTTATGAGCTAGATTTATATAATGAGCATGCAAGAATTCTAAGTGAGATGTATAAGGTTGAGGTGAAGATATTGAGAGTTATTAATGAAATATTGAATTAAGATTTTATGGGTGTGTCAACTGAAAACCCTCACGAGACAAAACTCGTCCTCTAAGGAAACTTAGGGGTTGAAAGGCTTGTTGCACAAGCTAAGTGTAACCGTTATTCCTACGAAAGTGAGTTAGGATTTCCCTGTTTTCATTTTTCTTATATTCTGTTTTGTTAGGGACTAGCAAAATCTATGTGTGGGGGTATTTGATGCATTGCTTACATTTCATCATATGTCTTTCATTTAGATTAATCTTATATCAATAAATGCTACTAAGGGATGTGTTTAGTCTTATTTACAGAATACAGGGACCTGAATGCAAATTACCCATATCCCGAGGATAAACGCGTGCAAGAGACTCATTTCTGTCATAAAGACCAAGTTCAAGATTTTCGGGTTCAAATTGAAGTTCATCCAAGCATAAAAGCATTCAAGACCTAATTATAAAAAGGTCAAGGACTTAAGCACAAAAGTAGTCAGGGACTTAATTGCAGAGAGTCGAGGACCCTACTGCAATTACAAGTACCAAAATATTAATTTGGAAAAGTTCTAAAGAAAAATCAATTGGGATATCTAAATATATGAAGAAATAAATTTGGAGCTCAAAAGAAAGGAAAGAAATCAATCCAGACGCGCAAAATGACATTTAAATCATACCATAAACACACAGGAAAAATCCGGATCGAATCTGAGCCAAAAAAGTGGCGGTTCCGCCGCACCCCATGTACAAAATGCGGCGGATTAGCCGCACAAAAGTCGATCTGTGCGCTCAAATTTTTACCAATGTTGTATTGACGCGTGTACCTTTCTTTTATGTATTGGGATCTCCGGTTGAGGCTATAAATAAGGCTGAATCATGTATTGAAAGGAGTCTTTGTTTTTATTCCATACTTTAGTAATAAAATTCTTTTGGTTTATTTTTGAGTTTTTAGTTTTCTTTTGTAGTTTCTCTAGGACCCCTTCTCCTTCCCTCCATCCATGAGTTTTTAACTCTCTCTAAAGGGTGGGGGTGATGGATTTAGGGTGATGAGAAGAAGAATGATGTTATTATTTTAATTTCGTGTTAGTATATTTTGATTACTTGAGTTTATGTTGAATGATTTATCATGTAATGCTTTATAACTAATGTGATTTATTATAAGTTTCAAATTTCTCTAAACAAAACCCGACATCTAAACATCCACCCGTTGGACTCTCATCCATATTTGCTTTATTTTCATTTTAGTTTTTGTTGTTCTTGCTTTAGATAATTAAAAACCAAAAATCTCAAACCAAACTTATTTCTCTCTTTCTTGCCTAAATCGAAAATCACAAAAATAACAATATCTCTCCCTCCTTGTGTTCGACCCGTACTTGCCACGTCTTCATTGACGTCATGCACTTGCGGTATAAATAAAATTCTCATCACTTCTCTACTTGTTTGTTTTTATTCCGTTGCATCTTTGATTGTTTAAGAAAGTAGAGATTAGCTTAAAAAGTGATTAGAATTGGGGTCATACACGATCCTACAACTTGTCCCAATCCGATGTTACTGAACGACAATAACAATGTAGTGCTAATTTTATTTGCGACTTGATAATACCTTCTGTTATAACCAAATAAACAATCAGTCCTGCTGAAATAAAGGAAAGGGTGAAAACCAAATACTCACTTAAAATCGGTTACGCTAAAACATGATATGCCAGGCAAAAAATATTGAAACGAATTTATGGTGCTGAAGAAGATAGTTTTAAGGATTTGCGAAGCTTCATCACCGTTCTGTGTCCGAACAATCTAAGATCTGTTGTCAAAATATAGGCCATACAAGTATATCCATACGAAGAGATGTTTTAACGTGTGTTTTGGGCGTTCGGGCCTTCAATTAGTGGATTTGAATTTTGCAGAATTGTTGTCAGTGTGGATGGAACACACCTCTATACCAAATATAGAGGATTATTGTTAATTTTTGTGACCACGGATGCAAGCAACATAATTTTTCCTTTGAAATTTGTTGTTGTAGAGAGCAAGAAGACTGAATCCAATTGCTGGCCAATAGAGCGACCATGCGACCCGATTTGTGTATTATCACCAACAGATTTTCGGGAATAAACGTTTGTGTGTGTGCCGCATTTCCACCTTCAGATAAACATGTACATCAATTATGTCTTCGACACATGAAGGCAAATCTTACAAAACAGTGAAATTGCAAGAAAGATTGTAACAAATCAAGTTTTACGAAGCGGGTAAAACTCATTTGTTTATGAAATTTGAAGAGCTAATGAAGGCTATTTGATTGACATCATATCATGTATACATTTGTGTCTTATATCCATTATCTTTCACCTAAACAATGCTACATAATGAGTTTAATGTTTAAGTTTCAGGAATAAACAGGTTTGAGGAGAAGAGAAACAAAAATGACTCAAAAGCAAGGAAAATGATTGAGTTGCAAGACTTGGGGACTGAGATGCAAGAGGGAAGGACCCAGATGTTTGCCCAAATGACCAATGAGCAAATCAAGAAACTTCACACCATCATGTGGAGTATTTTGGCAATTCGATTCGATCCTGAGCTCCAACAACCTACTTGGATGCATCACACATGAAGACACGAAGCCAGACAACCACACTCAAAAACCAGGCCGGATCCAGACAATATAGACTGCTAATTGGCGGTCGGTTTTGATCCGGATCCGCTAAGACTTTGGCGGGTCATGTATTAGGTTGTATTAAGTCTATTTTTGGTATACGTTTAGTCCCATACCGAGGGGATTGTCCCGAATTACATTTTTCTATGGCTATAAATAGATCTCTTCCTCCTCATTTGTATTCACCGATTTCTTGGTGGTATTCTCTCTACTTGGAGTAAAGTCTTGAAGCAAAAACTCAAGGCGGAGAGGAATGCCACTTGTAATGTGAGTCATGTAAATAAAATAATTCTTCATGGTTTTGTTAGTTTTATATTGTCTTTATTTTGATGCTTGAATGTTTAGTTTTTTTTGTTTTCTTTATCATAGTATAATTAGAATGTTTTCTTTCCTTAGTATGAATGTTAGTTTAATAATGTGTGAGTAGTTCCATCCCTTTTGGGGTGGAGTAGATGTCTATACATGTTATGTAGATGGAATGAATGCTAAACATTGTTGTATGTGAGAAATGTTAGTATGCTTGTTTGAATGAAAGTGAATACTTAACTTGATGGTTTCTGCCATAATATTTAGGTACATTCCATGCTTGTTTAGGTTTTTAATAACAAACTTGTCATGCTCATATTAATCACCTAGGTTTGTGCCACTATGATAGGTCTTGTCATGATGTACTTCTTATGCATAACAAACACTAACTACACTTGAGCTTATTGTATGCATTCATCACTCTTATTTCATGTGTACACACACTCCACCCCTAGGGGATTTTCCCATTCTTGAATTTCATCTTTCTTATTAGTAGTTGCTTAATTTAGTTTTAGTTCATCTCGTGCTTTCATTTCATTCTGTGGTGCTTACTAGTTTAGTGTAGTTGTGGTGACTCAAACTCCTCCCATCTTGTTTCTCACTCGCCTTCGAACTAACCATAGTCGACACACCTCCCTGTGGATCGACCTGTAGTTGTCACTGCTTCAACGCGGCCGTGCACTTGCGGTTATTTTAAAATGTTCAATCACTATTGCAGAGGAACATAAACTGGTATACGAGTAGATTCCGCATTAGAGTCCTTTGGAAAAATGGAATTGTTGTCACGACCAACGTTCAGGTAGGCGGTCGCTTAGGCGGTAGGCGACCGCCCGGGCGACCACCGCCTTTCGCCCAGCCAAGCTGGGCGAAATAGGCGAGAGTCGTTGGAGGCACTCCAACGGCTCTCTCCTTTTTTATTTTTTTTGATTTTTTTTCCAAAAATTACAAGTTTGCAACATTAGTTCTAGAGATCCAGGTGCATCGAGTTCTCAACCACCAATGGATATCGACGAGCAATATGTCCAATCCGACGATGAAGAAACTGAAAAAGATGATGTCTACGTCGACAATCTGAACGAGAACCACTCCGACGACTCTGATGGTGATGGAGGATATGATATGGTTCCCAGTTGGACATTAGATCAATGTGTCCAATGGAATTAGTTAGTTAGTTTGTAATTCTAATTTTTCTCTTACCTGCTATTGTATGAACTCTGAGTTACCTTTGTAATCGTACTACTAAGCAATAAATTGTATACCTAAGTGTTTAGGTGGGTAGAGGGGGTGCCTAGTGAGGTCTTGGTCGAGGAACTAGGTGTCTTTTCGAAGCCTAAACATGTATGGTATTTTTAGATAATATTTGTGCATTTTTCCTATTTTCCCCGATTTTTTCTGATTTTTTTTATATTTTTTATAAAATTTAATTGAATTTAAAAAAAAGATTGCCCAGACTTGGGCGGTCGCACAACCGCCCAGGCGACCGGAAGCCCCCAGTCGCCTAGGCGGTCCCAGAACGTTGGTCACGACAGGGGTTGACATTTCGGATGTATGACAACAAACATGTAAGAAAACTTAAACAATGTCTTACGAGGGCACGCGGTATACCAATTACAACCATTCTTTTGATGACATTTCTCTGTTTGAACAAATTCTTTGTTAAAAGAAGGGACGTCGCTGAGTCGTAAAATTAAATATATGTACCGACAATCCACTCAATGTTAACGACAAACAAAAATCTCGTAAGATCTGATATGGTAACTCGATACCAACAGTTGATGTACCAGGTTGAAGTCAATGACCATAAAAATATCTTGTCAAATTTGAAGAATGAGTTATTAGTTGCACTTGTGGATGCATAATTGCAATGCACGTTCCCTGTTCATATGTACTAGCAGTTTGTAGCGATAGACATGCAAATGTGGTACATCATTTAAAGTATTTTGTGGTGTGAGACTTGAGTTAATGTAAAGTATTTTGTTATGAGTCGTATTTTTTATGACTGTAATTTCTATTATGTTGATTCTTAAGATTTGATTTGCAACACTTGAATGTTTTCTAATATTTAGCGTGTTATGTACAGATGGAGTTTGGTGGATTTAGTGCCGATTCAGTTAGAGACAGTTATGCTTCACATGGTCCGGTGGACAAATCAGTGTTGGTTTTGGAGGTCGACCACAAGTCCGACTTGTTCAAGGATTTCGTAAGCATTTTACTACTTTCAAACAATTTTTGTACGTATGTATTAATATTCTAACATTTATCTTATTTTATGCAGAAGGATGTCAACGGTGTAAAATGTGTTGAGCATGGATCCAAGCTTAACGTTTGATAGATCATTGATGAGAGAATGTGGTTTCTGCTAGATCTGGCAAGCTTTGAAACAGTCACTCGGCTAGGATAAGTACAGTTAGACCATACCTTGTTGGGTCAATGGTGGAGCGTTGGAGACCAGAGACTCATTTCTTTCACCTGCGACATGGTGAGATCACTTGCAGCTTGTGTGACATTTCCTTGATTACGGGCTTACGGGTAGACGATTTGCCGGTATGTGAGTCCTAAGATTACGATTGGTCAGATGTCTACATGGATTTATTGGGTCAGTGTCCGGATGTGGTTGGTTGGCTGCAAAGGCAGTTTCATAAGTTGATTTTCGATGTTGATGAGGTCACAGTTACACGACACATTAGAGACTTTATTCTCTTCCAGCTACGATGCAGTATTTTGGTTTATAAGAGTGGCACAATGGTTCACTTGAAGTGTCTTCCTTTGCTAAGAGATTTGGTTGTCGCATCGGAGTATAGTTAGGGTAGTGCGGCTCTGGCCCACTTATATCACGGTTTGTACGAAGCTTCATTAATCACGACCAAACATTAGTTCGGTTTTCTTACGTTTCTGCAATTGTGGTGCTGGGAACATTTCCACATTGGGAGACCTATGAAGAGCAGACTGTTAGTGTACCAGAGGACGACAAAGCACCATTAGGTTCCCATTAGAGACGCCCAAGAACATTCAAGGGTACTGGTAAGACGACGACACTTGATTTTTATCCGAATGAGCTCGACGTTCAGGAGGTCGACCAGGTCACATGAGATCTGTATGAGCATTTGGATCTTAGTCAGTTACCACCACTATGTACAGAAGGTTCTGAGATTTAGACGAGTCATACATGGCTTATACATTTTGGAGAGGTGGTTATGCATTGTCCAGACCGAGTCATGAGGCAGTTCGGTCTACAACAACACATTCCAGAGCCGATGGAGAGACATGAAGTGAAATCAACTCAGGGGAGAGCAGACGTTAATTGGTTGGTGGAAAATCACATATTCATCCAACATTGGTCTCATAGAAGAGATCATCTACAGTTTGAGAGACCACTCTTAGGTGTCACTCCTGAACAGAACACACAGTTTTATATGAAATGGTACTGGAACATCACGGTACGTTGGATTGTTCACCACACTTTGGCTTTGAAGCACAACTTGTACAAACCCCGAGCGGGTAGAGAGCGAGATGTTAATATCTTAACTTGTAATTAAACAATTACAAATTTTTTTAAATTGTGTGTTTAGTGTTTGTTTAACAACTAAATTGTCCGTAAGGTGCACGGAATTTACGAGTTCCAAGAAGAATTTCATAGAATTCATGAGGCGATCAAAGATCATAAGACAAACTCTTCAATATGACTGCAAAGTTGAAGGAAAAAATGAAGGTTTGACTCATGTGTTTTGGTGTTGAAGAACCTACACTACGGTTGAGTCAGGATCGCATTGTTGAAGAAGATGATACTACTAATCCACACACACAAGATGACAGTAGTGGTCTGACTATGGATACAGAACATACAGAAAATGTGGCACGAGGAGGGAGACCCGGCCGGGGGAGAGGACATGCTCATGCATGTCTTAAAAAGAAGAAGATATTGATGGGTCACTTAAGATAGATATTTGGTTGTATTAAACTTATTTGGTTGTTATTACATTAGTGTTAGTTTGATTTATGTCAAAATGTTAAACTTGTTCTTTTGGATGTTCTTTTGGATGTTATTTTGATTTTATTGTAGTTTTTTGTATTTTGTGGTTGAAATGTTTGTGTTGTTTAATTTTTTGTAGTTGGAAATGGTTAAACTGAATGAATTAAATGAATGAGTCGAGTTCTTAAATTAAATGAATGAGTCGAGTTCTATTAAACTGAAGTCGGCGATTAAGGTGCTGATTCTGATTTCTGTTTGATAGAACTCGACACTTGTGTTGTCGAGTTCCATCAAAGAAAACTCGGAAACACCAGTGCCAAGTGTTATCAAATAGATCTCGGCACTGAAGTTGTTGAGTTCTACTAAATTAAACTCGAAAATTTCAGTGTCGAGTTCAATTTGGCACGACTTTGTGCAAGTGTTTGGAGTCAGCATATGTGTAGCCGTTTTTCCTGTATAGAACTCGGCGTTGTCAACGTCAAGTTTTTCAAAGAATATTTTCTACAGAACTCGGCGTATGAACACACTAAAAACAAGACTCGTTGCCACCACGTGGTGACAGTTGTAGTATGGAAAATAATTTTAAAGAAAGTTTATTTTAATTTTTTTTTGAAATTTTGGTTTTGAAAAAAAATATTCTTCTAACTTTTGTAGTGTCTAATTTATTGGTTTTTTGTTTTCGAACGTACGATTCTGTTAGCATTTTAAAATATATATTTTATGAGCACGTTGTTGCTAAGAGTAGAGAGACAATGGATGTTTACGTCAAACAGAACAAGTATTGATAAGCTTCGTCAAGTAGTTAGCTGATGAAGCAATAAGTTCCGTTTGAGGTGTAATGTCAAGTTCTCTAATGGCTAATTGTCCAAACCAACCGTTACTCCTTGAAGTCTTCACTAACCATTAGACCATCACTAACCATGATCTGGACGACCCGGTCATCAGCTCTCTCTCTCTTCAAAATCAACTTTCTCTCTCTTCCACATCAGCTTTCTCTTTCCACAACCCATCTTCTTCTCTTTCCTACACTATTCACCTCTTAACCACGACCCAACACAACCCACAACAACCTACCTCTCTCCTCCACATCATTTCGGGGTCCATCTTGGTAAAGCTTTAAAAAAAATTAAAAAATTCTAAAAATTCTAAACAATTGTAAAACGTATTTTCAAAAAAAAATTAAAAAAACTAAAACAAAAAATTTTAAAAATCAAAACAAAAAAACAAAAAATTAATATTTTTTTAATCGATGACCCGGTCATCCACGACCTTGGATGACCCACCGTTAAGAGCATAAATGCTCAGGTCACATGTGACCAGTCGTTCACGACCGAGAAAAATCCCCGTTAAGGGATGACCTTAGTATTATGTTGTTTAACAAATCAACCATTACTCCTTGGAAGAGTGTTCACTAGTATTATGTTGTTTGGCAAGAAAACCAATGGAAAAACCTTTGATGGGATGTTAAACGAAGTATCCAATAAAGTATCCCAAAACCCAAATAAATTCTTCTATTTTTTTGGGAACTACTAAACGTCGCCCTAAAACTACTTAAATCGTCCCTAGAAATTACTAAATTGCCCTTAGCAATATATTTAATACCCATATCGTCCCGTGTCTATAAATTAGGCCTACGGTCTTGTATATTCATAATTTATCAGTAAAAACACCACAAAAATGTCTGGCGAGGGTGATGCATCCGGTGAGGTAAGCCTGGCGCGGGGCAAATTTTGGGTCGGGCGTCTGCATTAGACGCCTCCTCCAAGGTGAGGGCGTCTGCGTAGGACGTCCTCCCCTTGGCTGAGGCGTCTAACGCAGACGCCTACGCAATGGGAGAGGCGTCTTATTTAGACGTCCTCCCCATGGGTAAGGCGTCTGTAGCAGACACCCTTCCCTAGGGTCAGGCGTCCTACTCAGACGCCTCACCCATGGGAAAGGCGTTTAACGCAGACGCCCCCCCCATGGGGTAGGCGTTTAATACAGACGCCCGGAATTTTTTTGAATTTTTTAATTTCGAATTTTTTTTGTAGGTTCCGTTGGAAGATTTCGGTGGTGATGGAGTGGATTACAGTGAGTTATTTCAAACTACACAAATCTTTGAAACAATCGATGAAGCATGTAAATGGGCCAAACAAGTAGCTATCGGAGTTGGGTTTTTTTTGGTCGTGTCGTCGTACAAAACAAGATCAGATAGTCGGATGGATTGTTATTTGAGATGTGACCGGCGAAATCAAATGGAGTCTCGGGATATGGATACTGCACTTCGAAGAAACACCAAAAGAAAGGGTTGCGGTTGCCGTTTCTTAATAAAAGTGGTGGAGCGACGAGATCGTGATGGATGAGTTGTGGTTTTTAATAGTGCTCACGGACATCACAACCACAGAGTGGTAGTTTATCCAGAGGGTCATCGTCAAATTAGTGGTCTAAGTTCTGGGGCGAAGAAGATTGTTCGTGATATGACTGAGGCGCAACCAAAACCACGGAACATCTTGAAGGCAGTAAAAGAAAAATTCCCGGAGGACAATCCAAATCATAGGCATATTTATAATTTCAGAGATTACATGAGAACGACAAAATCTCAAGACCGGAATCCCGTCCAGCAGTTTCTCTATCAAGCAGTGCAGTGTGAGTACTTACATTGGATTATGGCGGATCCAGAAACTGATGTCGTCACTCACGCTTTTTTGGCACATCCGACGTCAGTCCAGTTGTTGCGGACATATCCTTTCGTTATCTGCATGGATTCGACTTACAAGACGAACAAGTATAAGATGTCTTTGTTCGAAATGATTGGGGTCACACCAACAAACATGAATTTCCTTATTGGATATGCGATTTTGATGGATGAAACTTACTCCAGTTATCTGTGGGTGATGGAGAAGTTGCGAGATCTGTTATTGGGGATTGTCAGCCCGACTGCAATAATAACAGACCGGGAGTTAGGCCTTATGCGACCAGTGAGAGAGGTATTTCCTGACTCTGCACATGGCACATCAACAAAGACGTATTGAACTACGCATACCACGTATTCGGCAAAAATAAGCAGATGGCAGAGACTTTGAGGCGTGGAAGATGGAGGAAAATCATGCTTTCTACTTCAGAAGCCGAGTATGATAGAGCTGTGTATGCTCTGAAAGATTTGTATAGATCGTGGCCGGCTATCACGGAGTATCTGGACACCACGTGGTTGGTGCATAAAGAAAAGTTTGTGCTGAATTGGATGAACAAAGTCCTTCATTTTGGGAACACCACGAATTGTAGGGTCGAAAGTGCTCATTCGGCTCTAAAAGAGTGGATTTCTACATCGACTACAGCTCTGGACACTCTTTTCGAGCGCGTCAACGCTGCTATTGAAATGCAGCTGACGAATATTCGAAACGCTCTTGAAGACTCGAGACGGCGAAATTTGACTAATTTCGGACATGCTCTATATCGTCACATAAATGGTCGAGTTTCGCATCACTGCTTGCAATTGCTGAGTCAGGAGGTGAAAAGAATGCAACAATTAGATGATGAAGTTGAATATCGTTGTGAGTGCGCTTTTCTAACTTCTCATGGCATACCATGCGCATGTACCATCCGCGGATGTCTTGAATCAGACAACGGAATTTACTTAGAGCAGATTCATTCGTTCTGGAGGACACTTGTCATTGGGGAAGGAGCCGGGAACGCAGAGTTTGTGTCTCAGGCAGCTTAAGACGCCGAACATTTTCGCAGCCTGGTTGATGAGATTGCAGGAAGTGACCCCACTATAATTCGATCTGCCTCTCGGGTTTTATTCGAGCAGCTACACCCCGAACATGCGAATTTGAGAGAGCCTGCAGAAAAAACAAAGCTACGAGGTCGACCAAGGGGAAAGTCGACACGACGGGACCCTAGTGCGTTTGAGTATGCAGAGCGAGGTAGTGGTCGATCTTCAGGTAGTGGGAGTAGAGGTCGTGGTCGTTCTTCCGGTAGTGGTAGCAAAGGTCGTGGTCGATCTTCTGGTTCTTCGTCTGTGAGGGGAGGATCAGGTATACCATCCCTATATTTATTGTTATTATAATTTTGTTATTTATTTCAGTAAATATGTATCTTTTGTTATTATATGTAACTGTATTTTTTGTTGATATTGTAGTGACTGGGCGGGCTGACGTAGATGACTTCCCATATGCGGATAGGATTCCAGGGATCATTATGTCATTCCTACACCAGTGGAATGATGTACGTGCTGATGGAAACTGTGGATTTCGATGTGTCGCCGATGTTTTTCACGGTGGTGAAGACAATTGGCAACTCCCCCGTCGTTCCATTTTAAATGAGATAGTTGTGAACCCATCTTTTTATGAGCACGTATACTACGACGGTGTGGAGCAGGCTCGTCACCGGATTAATTGGGGCGGGGGACCTTGTGGCGAGAATCACTACATGGAGACGTGGACGGACTTGTTTCCCATTGCAAATTTTTACAAGTGTGCAGTTATGTTCTTCTCTCTCGGAAATGATGGTTCATTGTACCCATGTCTTACAGTTCTACCTTGGGAGAGTCCACCTACCGTGACGAGACCGTGCAGAGAGTTGATTATTGCTCATTTAGGGAGTTACGCTCATTACATTCGTTTGGATTTGAATGAGGGATTCCCCGTACCTCCTATAGCGACTCTGTGGTTTCAAGTACGAGATGAGATTGCAGGTAGTGGACTCCATTATTGGCAACAATTATGTAATATGTTTTGATATGTTTGTACAATTATGTAATATGTTTTGATATGTTTCTACATTATATAATGTTGCTTTATTATGTAATATGTTTTGATATGTTTGCTTTATTTGCATTATATATAATAGTACGATACGTTAGCAAACACAAATAAAAATAATAAGCGTATGACAAATAAGCAAACACAAATACAAATAATAAGCGTACGATATGTTAGCAAACACAAACACAAATACAAATAATAAGCGTACGACAGATAAACAAATATAAATGCAAATACTAAGAGTACGGTACAACAGATCAGCCTACTCATCATCCGAATCATGGTCGGAGATGCCTAACTGAGTATGCCACGACTGTATGATCTGATCCACATCTCCGCATGCAGCTTTGGCATCGTCTGACAGCTCATCCCTCATCTGCAAGATTGGGTCTACAGCCCGTATCATCTTACCCATCTACTGCACATAACATTAACATTAGCGTACATTAACAAAACCTACGGTACAAATAAATATAGATAAAATGAAAAATTTACCAGATCGCCACACGCCCTATCTGGTGATCGATCTGCTCTCCGGGAGGCACCACGGACGATGATAAGATGTGAGTAACTACCGAACCAATCAAGATAACCTGCATCACACTCCGAGGGGTCGCGACTACGTCTGAAGTCGGCAAGGAACAGTCGGCATGTTCTCGGAAATGTCCGCCAAGTCGATTCCGCTGTAGAAGCGGGGAACCTGACGTCGTACGTCGCTGCTGTCGCAGACCGCACCGCATGCTCTAGTGTCGGGATGTCAACCGGGATCACCTGAACATATCCTAACTGACGCAAGACCCGATCAGGCATATAAGGCTCTATGATATCCCGATAACGAATAAGGCCCATCAATAAAGTCCTCGGGACAACCGCTGCTGGGTCAGGACCATAGGGTAACCACTCCACCTAAGCTTTAACACATTAATAATAATACATCTTAAAATTAAATAAATAAATGTAAATGGTGTAAAGTTTGATAACTCTGATGCAGTCATCTGATCTAGCCGTGCGCGGATGGAACGCAATTGTCCATCGCTCTTGTCCTCGCTCCGGACGGCCCACATACCCGAACGTGGATGACCATTGTCGATAATCTTCCGCTCACGATGCGGGCGGAATGCGGGAAAGTACTCGTATATCCACGCCTGCAGCAACGTAAGACAACCTGCAATCCCAGAACAATCCGCACGGCTAGCTATCCCAAGCTGACGGTACAGGTATGCCAACGTCGCTGACCCCCACGAGTACTCACGAACGGTCTCCGGGTCCCTAGCCTCCAGTAGATCGCGTGGTCTAATCCGACAACCACTCTTGTCGACAAACAAGACGGCTCCGAGCATCAAGAATAGGTACGCCGTCAACTGTGTATCATCGGCTCGCGGAGGTCGTGCCCGTCTGCATAGGTCCTCAAGGGAGTCGATGCCGACACCACCACCACTCCATAAAGCTGTATCTCTCGCCAGACCATCAGGTGTGACACCAAGCAACTCTGCCACATAACACCTCAGCTCAGACGTCGACCCCTGAGCACTAACCAGACGACCATCCACAGGAATGCGCAGGATCTGGAAAACATCGTGAAGCATGATCGTCATCTCTCCGAAAGGCATGTGGAAAGTGTTGGTGTCAGGCTGCCACCACTCCACAAACGCAGAAATCAAAGGCATGTCGAGATAAGGGAACATGTTGTACGGTAAGTGCCCCAAATGCGTGGCACTAATCTCCTCTCTGATATCAGCACTCAGTGTAGACCGCCAACCCTGTAGTGCTGTACAGGCTCTGTGCCGATTATGGCACTTCAGAACCTTCTGATCCTCTCCGTCCCAGATCCGTCTAGCGATGTGACCCCAGAAACTAGGAATGACGCTCCCATCTAAAGGACCACCAGGTGTCATACTGCTCACGATCCAAGAATCGTCCTGGACCCTCTTCTTCTTCTGAGCGCGGGGATCAACAGTGCACGAGCTCGAATCCCCGGTCGTAAACCTCCCACCTGTACCCTTCCGTACCATCCATCCGACGGAAGTAGAAGTACCCGCTTGACCACGTCCTCTGCTATACTCCCCCTGCCTCTCCACCTCCGGGTGCTCTAACTCATACGGGTCATCATCGTCTCTCCCGTCGTCGGGACTGTCCAGATGCTCATCATCGAAGGAATCATCATCCTCCTCACGACGATGTAATGCCTCTCTCTCCTTCCTGACGGAAGCAGATATCCCCCGTCTACGTGGATGACGCGGTGCTGAATCATCCTCTAAAGAACGAAAGGCGTGTAATGGTATCGACTTGCCTTTCCCTCCACTGTGACCCGATGACTATTAATTGAAATTTTAATTACAAATTTGTTAAATTTGTTAAACTAAATTATCATATTTATCACAATTGTTAAAATAAATCAAAATTTGTTAAACTAAATTATCAAAATTGTTAAACTAAATCAAAATTTGTTAAACTAAATTAAAACAATTGTTAAACTAAATCAAAAATTGTTAAAACTAAATATCACAAATGTTAAACTTAATAAGAATTTGTTAAATTAAATTTTCAGATTTATCACAATTTATTAAAGTAATTATCAGATTTAATAATTTAAATAAAAAATTGTGGAGGCGTCTGCGAGAGACGCCTCCCGTATGGTGGAGGCGTCTGTCGGAGACGCCTCCTCTTTGGGGGAGACGTCTGCCAAAGACGTCTCCTCCATGGGGAAGACGTCTTCCCCAGACGTCTCCCGCTAGTGGTCGGCGTCCGAGGGAGACGCCCCCCGCATGGGGCGGGCGTCCTCGGACGCCGACCACTTTTTTTTATAAAAACAAATAAATACAGTAGGGTTACCGTATACGGGTAAACCGGGGGAACTGCTGGCTGCTTCCCTGGCCTCCGAGACATTCCTAATCTTCTGTAGTAGGTATAGGAAGAGAAAGTTTTGAAAAAAGAGTAAAATTGTGAGATATATAAGCAAAAATAGGATGAAAGGCAATTTGGTAATTTCAAGGGACAATTTAAGTAATTTTGGGACGATGTTTAGCAATTCAGATTTTTTTCCTTCTACCAAACTACCTTTAGTTGTTTATTTCCTCTTTTCACTTAATAAGGATAACTTCCACACACAAAAAAAAAAAATCATGCTCACCAAACAAACTTGGTGTTTCAACAGAACTAACAGAAAACACCACTTTACACAGTACATACAACGCAACGGATTAGGATTAACCTCCGGTTCTTGATGAGCCGAAGGATCTCAAGTTCATTTGTTAAATATGTGACACGTGTCGTCCTTGCAATCCGAAGGTTAGGAAACACCATTTGTTGTTGTAGGATACTGGGATGGAAGGGGTTGATAAGAATGTTTGATTCTTTCCCTTGGGTTGCATTTGGATGAATCTTTCAGCATGAAATTTCATTTGAACTTAACATTTCAAAATCCTACCTTTTCAAATACCATATTTGTTGACATTGTGCTGAAATTTCCAAATCCCTTATGAAATTTTGAAAATTCATTGTTATACAAAAAATGTCAAACTCAGACTTCATGCTAAAATAAGTTAATCATTTAAAACTCAGACTTCATGCTTTACTTGTAACAATCAAGTAAAGTAATTTATATTTAGTTTATATTTACAAAAAATTGTCAAACTCAGACTTCATGCTAAAATAAGTTACGTGAAATTTTAAAATTTCACGTAAGTTATTTTAACTTAATCATTTAAATTAATACAACTATTAATGTTATGTTCCGAATATGATATATGCACAATAGTACGTGTTGGGTACAATTTTAAATTGAAAAACTAATAAAATATCATACAAATATTTAGTTGTCATTTCAAAGTAATATGTTTATCCAAATAAAGTAAATAAAAATCACGTCATTTATAAATTATAGGATTTGTAAATCTCATCAACTACAAATACCTCATTCAAATGCAACCTCGATGTTTGCATGTTTTCTTGTATTGGATTGGAAAGTCACAATTTTTGTGTTGTTATTTCCTAATTAGAAAGCTACATTTTAAAAAATTTAACATCCCGAAACAACGGAAATTTTAAAAATTTAAACAATCAAGAGAATATCAGAATAAACTCATCAACGGGAACGTCACTCAATAAATCAACCGTCGGTGCACCAATAATACAACAGAGTTTGTCAAAAGGCGTGATTACCACAATACAATGAAAAGACAGATAAAGTAATCACGACGACCTTGAAGAGTCCGATGAGGATCCTGACCCCAAAATGAGTGCGCCCGCGGTCACCACCCGACAGAACCTACTGCGATCCTGAAACATGAATCAAACAACGATGCCTGAGTTTCCCATTAGGAAACCCCGTATGCCAAGCTCACCTATATGCATGCAATAGTACGGTAAATGAACCTATCATACTAGTAGCATGTCATGTCACATCTGCAATGCATCAAGTCCCTCAACAGGGTAAACGGGACCTAAGTCCAACAACAACGACAACGGGTCTCCCTCGGAAACCTACCGTAGGCACGTACGGTCTTACGGACAGTACGCGACACGTCCCCCCACACGCGACTACTCGAGCCCAAGGGATCGGTAAGGAGCATCTGCACTTCCGCGCAAGGAACTACGTGGCCAACACCACCTTCGACGGAGACGTAGCCCGGTCGGTCAACATCCCAGGATAGGTGCCCAATCGGGGATCATCGCTGACACCTCATCAGCGGTATTGCCGGCACAACATCGGCGGTACAACATACGTCCAGCACAACATCAAACGATACAACCACAAGCCGGAACATCGTCGGCACCATCATCGCCGGCAACAACCTCGGCGGCATCGCCGACACAACATTGGCGGTAGAACATACGTCCGGCACAACATCGGACGGTCCAGACCGTAGTCTACAGGGTCATAATGCTCCATGAGCCATGCGTCAACACACATTGGGATCCGCGATCCCTCAGGTATGCTACTCATACAATGAGTCCAATCAATCCATCAAATTAGTCACGATCCTTACATGGAGGTGACGCGTCCCGGACACCCACACTCTTCCACACGACGGTCCCTGGGTGGGCATGCGTAACACGCCCACCGTCACCTCCCGGCTCACGCACAAGACGAGGACACGGGTTTCCGTGGACAGAGTTGGCATCGAAAAGGAACCAGGAATTCTGTCCTGTGCAAAACGGTCGACCGAAAGAGGCAACTCGGTCGACCGTTTCCTCAAGGGAATCGGTCGACTGAAAGTGACAACCGGTCGACCGCTTCCACAAGGCAATCGGTCGACCGAAGCGTCTGCAACAGTCGAACTATTTGCGCAAAACATAAGTCCTAACGGTCTACCGAAGGTCTAAAACCGGTCGACCGAAACGAGATCGAAATCCGGAGTCTGGTCAACATTAATTTCAAAACTATCGGTCGACCGACTCAGGGGTCTCGGTCGACCGAAAACTAACAGGGTCAACCTATTATTTCTACGTCAAAACGGTCGACCGCAAACACATGCATAATACCAGTACACTTAAGTTCCGGTCGACCGAACACAAGGAACCGGTCGACCGAAACACAAAAGACAGTAAAAAATACACTACTTCGGTCGACCGCCCGAAGGGCCCGGTCGACCGTTGGTCGTCTTCTACCTCGCGTCAGCCAAGGTTTTCCATGAAAAACAATGCCGAAGAGGTCTCCGACCTCCCCGACCGACCAACACAATCCTCCCACGATGGTGAGCAACAACAAATCAAACTAAAAACCAGCATACTTCGACGAGAAGACGGAACACACCGGAGATCCGTCCACGTCCACACCCGACATCACCTTCCGGTCACGTACGTCGTCCGCTTTCCTCCTCGACTCCACGCTCACCACTACGCGCCGGGGTCTCTTCCACAGCCTCTGGACGTCGGAGAGAAGAAGAAACATGAAATGAGAGAGTGAGAGAGAGAGGTGAGATGAAAATGGAAGAGTGATGCATTGCATACATTGCATCATATGTCTTTCATTTAGATTAATTTTATATCAATAAATGCTACTAAGGTATGTGTTTAGTCTTATTTACAGAATACAGGGACCTGAATGCAAATTACCCATATCCCGAGCATAAACACATGCAAAAGACTCATTTCTATCATAAAGACCAAGTCAAGATTATCAGGATTCAAATGGAAATCCATCCAAGCATAAAAGCATTCAAAGACCTAATTACAAAAAGGCCAAAGACTTAAGCACAAAAGTAGCTAGGGACTTAATTGCAAAAAGTCGAGGACCCGACTGCAAATTAAAGTACCAAAATATAATTTTGGATAAGTTCTAAAGAAAAATCAATTTGGATCTCCAAAGATATGAATGAATTAAGTCGGAGCTCAAAAGAAAGGAAAGAAACCAATCCAGACGCATAAATGACATTTAAATCATTTCATAAACACACAGGAAAAATCCGGATCCAATCAGAGCACAAATTGCGGTGAAATCGTCACACCTTACATGTAATATGCGGCGGAAACGCCGCACCCCTTGCGATCCGTGGCCCCGGATTTTGTCCAGTTGTGTATTGACGCGTGTGCTTTCCTATTTTATACTTGAGTCCCTTGTATCGGCTATAAATAGCCCTGAAACGATGTTGTGAAGGGTCTTGTTTTTTAGTTCTTCTCTTTAGCAATAAAATTCTATTCTTTTATTTTGTGTTTTTATAGTTTTCTTTTGTAGTTTCTCTAGGACCCCTTCTTTTTCCCTCCATCCATGAGTTTCTAACTCTCTCCAAAGGGTGGGGGTGACGGATTTAGGGCGATGAGAAGAAGAATAATATTATTTGCGCAAAACATAAGTCCTAACGGTCTACCAAAGTTTTAAAACCGGTCGAGCGAAACGAGGTCAAAATCCGGAGTCTGGTCAACATTAATTTCAAAACTATCGGTCGACCGACTCAGGGGTCTCGGTCGACCGAAAACTAATAGGGTCAACCTATTATTTCTACGTCAAAACGGTCGACCGCAAACACATGCATAATACCAGTACACTTAAGTTCCGGTCGACCGAACACAAGGAACCGGTCGACCGAAACATAACAGACAGTCAAAAATACACTACTTCGGTCAACCGCCCGAAGGGCCCGGTCGACCGTTGGTCGTCTTCTGCCTCGCGTCAGTCGAGGTTTTCCACGAAAAACAACGCCGAAGTGATCTCCGACCTCCCCGACCGACCAACACAACCCTCCCACGATGGTGAGCAACAACAAATCAAACTAAAAATCGGCATACCTCGACGAGAAGACGGAGCACACCGGAGATCTGTCCACGTCCACGCCCGACAGCACCTTCCGGTCACGTGCACCTTCCGCTCTCCTCCTCGACTCCATGCTCACCACTACGTGCCTGGGTCTCCTCCACAACCTCTGGACGTCGGAGAGAAGAAGAAGAAGAAGAATGAATTTAGAGAGTGAGAGAGAGGTGAGATGAAAATGGAAGAGGATGGAGAGAGAGACGTTGGTTTCTCCCACCCCAAGCCCAAGACCAACTGCAATCAGCCTCCTACACCCTTCACCCATCTCACAACCTCCTATTCACCTCCCCTTCCCCATGCAAACCTCCCACTAATCAAGGGATTAGTCTTAAACCGGGGTTAGGGTCGCCACATTGTATTGGTTTTTACGATTTACAAATGCAGTAGCTGTAAATCATGATTTCTTCGCAACTCTTTGTTCCAATAATTTTCATGATATTTGTACGTAATGGAATTATTTCAAAATTTTCAAGATTGATTACTAATTATTGATATTCTTTTTTTAGTATGACAAATCATGAAAATAAAACACTTATGCTTCACATGAACCGATAGCTCCATACATAAAACGTAAATTGTTAAATTAAAATTTCAAATGGAAGATCAAACAAAACAATATAAAAAAAGATCAAGACTTATAATGATTGACTCTGTAAATTGTAAAAAGTAAAGCATGCCTCTACGGAGTGAAATTGTAAATGTAAATTGAAACAAGAATGTAACAATGATCATGAATTATAATTATAGAAACTGTAAATTATAAAAGATAATACATCTTGTCATGATTGGGAAAAAACCGTAAGGTGTAAATTGGAAAATAGAAATTGTAAATTATAAATTGCATATAACAATTTATATTTGATTATTACAATTATATTTACAAACATATGATTAATTTAGTACTTTTTGATGAACTTAGTGAAACGAAATTTCCAATTTCTATGAATTTTATTGACTTCATAAAAGAGTAAGAAATTAAAAAAATCTGTTAGACACAATGCACTGTTCATATAAACAATTGTCATTTATTTCTAATAATATTTAAAGCATTGTAAATTAGGGTGGACATCCACCGTTGAATCTGTTCACGATGAACTTGGTTCTCCTCCTTGAGGGTCCAGTCCACGTGAACCGTAAACTGTAATTACAAATTGATGGACCTTTAGTAAATTGAATTACAAAAAACAAAAATGTAAAATCTGTTTATAATTTTATTAAATTATAAACATCAAAATTGTAAAAATGTAAATTATAAACATATAATGAACTGGACTCCCAACCCTTGAGTAACTCGAGGGGATCAAAGTCCGTGACAAGTGTCGACAATCCACCTTGTATGTTAGAACTGGATCCTTCGGTTAAGTACAGTGAGACACGGACAATCGCGTCGGGACGATCTTGTATGTTAGTCCAGTAAGTAGAGAAATTAATTTAATAATATATTTGTGTCACGTGTAATTTTTAATTTCTCAATACAACATTACTTTTTCACTGTAACGTTTGATTTCCCTATGTAACTTTTACTTTTCTCAACGCAACCTTTGGTTTTCCTGTGCAACTTTTGGATATAAAGTTAAAATGAAGAGTTCATATTTTGTCTTTTTAAACATATAAGTTTGTCTTTTTTAACATCTACGATTGTCCTTTTTAATATACGAGTTTGTCATTTTTAATGTATAGTTTGTCCTTTTTAAGTATGTGTTTATCATTTTTAAGTACCGGTTTGTACTTTTTAAGTATGTTTTGTACTGTTTAACAGTTGAGTTGATTCTTCTTATATTGGTGAGTTGTCTTTTCTATGTCGAGGTTTTGTCTTTTTTAAGTAATTGTTTGTCCTTTTAGGTATGATTTTGTCATTTTAAGTATGATTTTGTACTTTTTAATAGGTGGGTCAGTCCTTATATTGGTAAGTTGTCATTTCTTTGTCGAGGTTTTGTCATTTTTAAGTAGTGGTTTGTCCTTTTCAACTATGGTTTGTCATTTTTAACAGTTGGGTCGGTTCTTATATTGGTGGGTTGTCATTGATATGTCCAGGTTTTGTCATTTTTAAGTAATGGTTTGTCTTTTTTAAGTAGTAGTTTGTCCTTTTTAAGTATGAGTTTGTCTTTTTTATCACATGTGTTTGTCCTTTTCAAGAACACAAAATCAAACCTAATTCCGTGAAAACAAATCAAAACCCCCCAAAAATTAATATCAAAGACAAACCAACTTTAAACAAAAACACCACAAAGAAACAAACTTTCCAAAATAACATCAAGAAACCAAGATCGATCCATTACATAACAAAACCCAAAACTTTAAATTAGCAACAAAGAAACAAACTTTTCCGCAAAAACTCAACACAAAAAAACTCAAATCAGCGACAAAGAACCACACTTCCAAAAAAACCCAGACCAATCCATCACAAAACAAAACAAAAACTTCAATCAGCCACGAAAACCAAACTTTCCCCCAAAAACATCACACAAAAAACTCAAATGAGCTACAAAGAATCACATTCCTCCTCCTCGCCTCGAGACAGACTCCAACGCCGACCACTTCCTCCTCCTCCTCGTCGACCAACTACATCGTGAGGTCCTAACCAACGTCGTCGGCGTCCCCACCTCCTCAAGACTCACTCCTGCGTCGTCTCCCTCGGTATCACTATTACCGATCTCGCATTCCACCAAGAGAAAATTATGGAGAATGAAGGGTTTTGGGGGATAATGGAAGGTTTTGAGGAAATATGTATGGTGGAAACCGAATGTCACATAGTTTAACGTACGTGTGATGTGACACAAAACAAATAAATAATATGTGATTTAATTAATCTTTGATTTTTACGGACTTAATTGATCACGTTAGATGACGTCCTAGACGTACCGCGTCAACAACTCATTTTTCTTCGATCAATGGAAAGGAACCAAGTCCCAGCACAACATAACGTTGCGAGTGCTAGCTAGAGTTCCTAAACAAACCCATCATCTATTTGATGGTTGACATTGGCAATTATTCAAAGAGCACTTGAGGTGTAACATCCCGAAACAGCAGAAAATTTAAAAATTCAAACAATCAAGACATTACTCAGATCAAATCATCAACGAGAATGTTACTCGAATAAATCAACAGTCGGTGCACCAATAATACAACAGAGTTTGTCAAAAGACGTGATTACAACAATACATGGAATGACAGATAAAGTAATCACGACGACCTCGAAGAGTCCGATGAGGATCCTGGCCCCAAAATGTGTGCGCCCGCTGTCACCACCCGGCAGAACCTACTGCGGTCCTGAAACATGAATCAAACAACGATGCATGAGTTTCCCATTAGGAAACTCCGTATGCCAAGCTCACCTAAATGCATGCAATAGTACGGTAAAAGAAACTATCATACTAATAGCATGTCATGTCACATCTACAATGCATCAAATCCCTCAACGGGGTAAACGGGACCTCGGTCCAACAACAACGACCCTCAACAGGGTGCACAAGGACATCAGTCCAGCAACAACAACAACGGGTCTCCCTCGGAAACCTACCGTAGGCACATACGGTCTTACGGACAGTACACGACGCGTCCCTCCACACGCGACTACTCGAGGCTAAGGGATCGGTGAGGAGCGTCCGCACTTCCGTGCAAGGAACCATGTGGTCAACACCACCTTCGACGGTGTCGTAGCCCGGTCGGTCAACATCCCAGGATAGGTGCCCAATCGGGGATCCTCGCTGGCACAACCTCAGCGGCATCGCCGACACAACATCGGCGGTACAACATACGTCTGGCACAACATCGGACGGCACAACCACAGCCGGAACATCGTCGGCACCATCATCGCCGACAAAAACCTCGGCGGCATCGCCGGCACATCCTCGGCGGTACAGCATACGTCCGACACAACATCAGACGGGTCCAGACCATGGTCTGTAGGGTCATCATGCTCCACGAGCCATGCGTCACACGCATTGGGATCCGCGATCCCTCAGGTCTGCTACTCATCAGAGAGTACGACAACAACTCGTCACACCACGTCCAATCCGGAGGTGGCGCGACCCAGGTGTCCACACTCTTCCACACGGCGGTCCGTGGGCGGTACGAGCACGTACCCGCCGTCACCTCCCGACTCACGCTCTAAGCGAGGACACGGGTTTCCGTGGACAGAGTTGACACGATCAGAAGACCAGGAATCCAGTTCTGCACACAAACGGTCGACCGAAAAAGTCTAACCGGTCGACCGTCCCCAATAGGTTCGGTCGACCGAAAGTCTACAACGGTCGAACTATTCTGCACATCACTTAAGTCCAAATGGTCGAACAGAAGTCTAAAACCGGTCGACCGAATATGAGGTCAAAATCCGGAGTTGGTCAAAATCACCAAAGACTAATCGGTCGACCGACTCAGGGGTCCCGGTCGACCGAATACTACAAGGGTCATCCTAATAGTCTACGTTATACAACGGTCGAACAATATGCACAAACGGTCGAACGAAATGCATAAATAACAGGTACACTTAAGTTCCGGTCGACCGAAAAGCAAGGAACCGATCGACCGAAAACATGCAGGCAATCTGATCCACCAGCAAAAATGCACGACCGGTCGACCGCCCCAAGGCATCGTTCGACCGGTGATGGTTAAAATCGGCAAAATACACTAGATCCGGTCGACCGCCCATGGGGACCTGGTCGACCGTTGGTCGTCTTCAACCTCGCGCCAGCCGAGGATTTATGCAAATCTCATCGCCGGGGAGATCTCCGACCTCCCCCGACCGATCAACAACAACCCACCAACGTGGGGGAGCAACACAAACAAGCTAGAAGCCGGCATACCTCAACGAAGACAACGCAACCGCCGGAGCTCGCTCACGCACGTCACCTCCGGTAGACCTCGAGCACACACCGCGTCTCCTCTGGACGAGCACCTTCCTCAGCCGATGCCTCTGCCGCTGCTCCACCAACACGCGCACCAGCAAGAAAGGAAGGGAGGAATGAGATTCAAAATGAGAGTGAAAGAGAGAGAGAGAGAGAGAGAGAGAGAGAGAGAGAGAGAGAGAGAGAGAAAACCACTCTTATAACCCTAACCCAACTCCTCTCCACAGTAGCCTACACCACCAAGCCATCACCTCCCCCGCAACCACTGTTCACGCCCCTCCTCTTCCCCACGCGGCCACTGTAGTGCCTCTTCCCCATGCAAACCCCTCACTAATCCATGATTAACCCTAATCATGGGTTAGAGTTCTAACAATCCACCCAACTCAAAAGGATTTCGTCCCGAAATCAAAGCAAACTACTCATCGAAAAGCTCTGGATATTGCCTTCTGACATCCTCCTCGATCTCCCAAGTGGCCTCGCGCTCACTGTGATGCTGCCACCGGACCTTCACCATCGGAATGGTCCGCCTCCTGAGCTGGTGATCTATACGATCAACGATCTCGACTGGTCTCTCCTCGAGTGACAAGTCCTGCTGTATCTCTAGTACTGCAATCTCAATAATGTGAGCTGGATCTGCAACGTACTTCCTCAGCATCAAAACATGGAAGACGTTGTGAAGACCCGAAAACTGCGGTGGCAATGCAATCCTGTAAGCAACCTCTCCGACTCGGTCTAGGATCTCAAACGGCCCGACATACCTCGGACTGAGCTTCCCCTTCATCCCAAACCTCATCACTCCTCGGGCAGGGGAAATCTTCAGAAATACGTGGTCACCAACCTCGAAGCTCAACGCTCGTCTGCGTCTGTCTGCATAACTCTTCTGCCTGCTTTGTACCGTGGCCAATCTCCTCCGGATCACATCCACCTTCTCTGCATACATCTGCACAAGCTCAGACCCCACTAACTGCCTCTCGCCCACATCACTCCAGCATACCGGTGATCTGCACGGTCTCCCGTACAAGGCCTCGTACGGTGCCATCCCAATACTCGAATGGTAGCTGTTGTTGTAGGCGAACTCTATCAGCGGCAGGTGCTCATCCCAGTGTCCCGACCAATCCAGTGTGCATGTTCTCAGCATATCCTCCAAGGTCTGAATCGTCCTCTCTGACTGACCATGTGTCTGCGGATGAAATGTTGTACTGAACCTCAGACGCGTCCCCAAAGCCTACTGCAGACTCCCCCAAAATCTGGAAGTGAACCTGGGATCTCAATCAGAGATGATGCTCACTGGTACTCCGTGCAATCTGACTATCTCCTCCACGTACAACTTAGCTAGACCCTCCAAAGGCAACGTGGTCCTGATCGCTAAGAAGTGCGCCGACTTGGTCAGTCGATCGACTATCACCCA
Organism: Triglochin maritima; assembly: GCA_963682175.1. Taxonomy (NCBI): domain Eukaryota; kingdom Viridiplantae; phylum Streptophyta; class Magnoliopsida; order Alismatales; family Juncaginaceae; genus Triglochin; species Triglochin maritima. The sequence goes on from OY821772.1 coordinate 34,887,752, forward strand.
AATCGCGTCGTGGAATCTCCTCGTCTTCGGCAGCCCCGTGACAAAGTCCATCGTCACATGCTCCCACTTCCACTCAGGAAGCTCAATACACTGCATAGGTCATGCTGGCCTCTAATGCTCAATCTTCACCTGCTGACAGACTAAGCATCGCTCCACAAACTCTGCAATGTCCCGCTTCATGCCCTTCCGCCAGAAGTTCCGCTGCAGGTCCTTGTACATCCTTGTACTCCTAGGGTGGATGGTATACCTCGCTCGGTGTGCCTCCTCCATGATGTCATCTCTCAGCCACTCAACCTTCGGCACCCAGATCCGACTCCTGAACCTCAGACCACCATCAACCCCCACACTGAAGTCTGATCCATCTATGACAGCCAACTGTAACAGACCAGCTAACTCCTCATCACCCTGCTGAGCCTGCGTAACACGCGAGACGGTCTGCGGCTCTACCCTCAGCCCAGCAATCACTGCTCCCTCAGAGCCCTCGGTGAACGATCTCCACTCTGACAATGTCTCGAGCAGCTTCCACTCCTGAATGCACAAGCTCGCAACTGACACCTCAACCTTCCTGCTCAGTGCATCTGCGACCGAATTCGCCTTCCCCGGATGATAGGAAATGGTGAAGTCGTAGTCCTTAATGAACTCAAGCCACCTGCGCTGCCTCATATTCAGCTCCCTCTGAGAGAACAAATACTTCAAGCTCTGATGATCGGTGAAGACCTCGAACTGCTCGCCATAAAGATAATGTCGCCAGGTCTTCAACGCGTGAACCACCGCCGCTAACTCCAGATCATGAGTAGGGTAGTTCTTCTCGTGTACCTTCAGCTGCCTCGAAGCGTACGCCACCACCTTCCCATGCTGCATCAGAACACAGCCCAGGCCAACCCCTGACGCATCACTGTAAATCACGTAGCCTCCACTGCCACTCGGTAGCGTCAGAATCGGCACTGTCGTCAGTCTCCTCTTCAGCTCCTGAAAACTATCCTCGCACTTCTGGGACCAAACGAACTCGACGCCCTTCTGCGTCAATGCTGTCAACGGCGAAGCGAGTCTGGAGAAGTCCTGAATGAACCGCCTGTAATACCCAGCGAGTCCCACGAAGCTCCTGATCTCTGTTACACTCGTCGGGGTTCTCCACTGAGTCACCGCCTCCACCTTCGCCGAATCCACTGAAATCCCATATGCTGACACAATATGCCCCAGAAATGCCACCTGATCTAACCAAAACTCGCACTTCGCGTACTTGGCATACAACTCCTGATCTCTCAAGATGCCAAGCACAATCCTCAGGTGCTCCCGGTGCTGCTCCCTTTCAGGCGAGTACACCAAAATGTCATGCATAAACACCACGACAAATCTGTCGAGGTACGGCTGAAATGTCCTATTCATCAAGTCCATGAATGCTGCTGGTGCATTCGTCAGTCCAAACGGCATCACCAAGAACTCGTAGTGCCCGTATCGTGTCCTGAAGGCTGTCTTCTGAACATCCGCCTCTCTGATCCGCAACTGGTGATAACCTGAACGCAGATCGATCTTCGAGAACACTCTCGCTGTCTGCAACTGATCAAACAGATCATCAATCCTGGGCAAAGGGTACCGGTTCCTGACGGTAACCTTATTCAACATCCTGTAGTCGATGCACATCCGCAACGACCCATCCTTCTTCTTCACAAACAACACAGGCGCTCCCCACGGTGAGACACTCGGTCGGATAAACCCAGAGTCCATCAACTCCTGCAACTGCTTCTTCAACTCTGACAACTCAGCAGGTGCCATCCGATACGGTACCTTCGACTGGGGTGTCGTGCCAGCCGTCAACTCAATACCGAACTCAATCTCTCGGTGTGGCGGTAAACGAGGAATCTCTGCAGGAACCACATCTGGAAACTCCTGTACGACCTCTATATCCTCCAGCCTCCTCGTCTCGGGATCAGGAACAACCAAGGTTGCCACGAACGCTCTGCAACCCTAATGTATCAGCCTCTGTGCCTTAACCGCAGACACAATCAGACGACCTCCTCTGCTCCTCGTCCCTCTGATCAACACATCAGGCGCGTCCTGCCTCGGAATAAGGATCTTCTTCCCACGGCAGAAGACTCGCACATCGTACTGTGATAGCCAGTCCATCCCCAGTATGACGTCGAAGTCCTCCATCGGTAGTAAGACCAGATCTGCCGGAAAATCATGGCCTCCCGAAACCACTGTGGTGTCTGGGAGAAAGCTCCCCACAGTGCCCACCTCACCCATGGGCGTGCTGACTTCTAACAAATCAGTCAGCAGCTTAGGGGTTCGATCCAACTCGCCAGCAAACTTCTCCAAAATGAAGGAGTGCGTGGCGCCGCAGTCAAACAAAACACGAGCAACCAAACCTGAAATAACAAGGGTACCTTCCACAACAGTGTTGGAGTCCTTCGCCTCCTCAGCACGGACGGTGAAGACTCGGCCTGCTCTCCTGGTCTGGCTCTGCGGAACGACGGGTCTACTGCCTCCGCTCCTCCCTGAGACCGGTGGTCATGGCCTCCTGCTCGTCTCGCCATGCCTGCTAGGGCAATCTCGGATATAATGGCCCATCTGACCGCATCCTAAGCATGCACCTGTACGTCTGGGGCACTCCTGACCCGGATGAGATCGCCCGCAAGTACCACACGCTCCAGACTGGCGTGATCATCCTCCATCGAACCGGGGCCTCTTGCCCGGGTTCCCCGTGGAACGTCTGACTGCATGTCCTCTCGTGCTCACTAGCGGTTTCCGCGCCTCTTGGTAATTCTCCTGGTAGTCCTGATCGATGAGCGTCGCATACTTCACCGCATCCGCCAGGGTCTGCGACATGCTGGTAATCACACGCGACCTGAGATGCTTCCTCAGCCCCTTGATGAACTTCCGTGCACGCTGCTCCGGCGTCACGTAGGTCTCAGAACAATAACGCTCAAGGGCGTTAAACCTGCTGATGTAACTAGCCAAGGACATCTCCTTCTGCTCGAGGGCCAAAAACTCCTCCTTCTTCCTGTCTCTGACGTGCTGCGGGAAGAACTGCTGGTTGAAATCCTCAAGGAAATCCTCCCAGCTCACATCAACTCGACCAGCAAACACCACCGCAGATGTGGTCCTCCACCAGTTTGCTGCCTCTCCATCCAGCACATATGTGGCCAGGCTCACCATCCGCTCCGGTACACAACCGATCGCCTGGAAAATCCGCTGGATCTTAAAGACCCAGTCCTCTGCACCCTCAGGATCACTCCTGCCATCAAAACTAGGTGGGTGCTGCCTCATGAAGCGATCATGCTCCGCACCTGTCCCTGTCTGCTCTGCCCTCGCTGTCTGACGCTCAAGGAACTCGCTCAACCTATCCCAGGTAGCGCCCTCAGTGGCATCACTGGCAACGCGCTCACTCGCGACGTTCCTCGCACGTCTCGGAGGCATCTGGCACAAGAAACAGTCAAATCAGTCATGAATGCATACCAAATGTAAAGTACAACCTACACAACTACACTGGGGTGATTTCTTTGGGAGCCACACATAGGGACCGACCGCTCTGATATCAAGTTGTAACATCCCGAAACAGCGGAAAATTTAAAAATTCAAACAATCAAGACATTACTCAGATCAAATCATCAACGAGAATGTTACTCGAATAAATCAACAGTCGGTGCACCAATAATACAACAGAGTTTGTCAAAAGACGTGATTACAACAATACATGGAATGACAGATAAAGTAATCACGACGACCTCGAAGAGTCCGATGAGGATCTTGACCCCAAAATTTGTGCGCCCGCTGTCACCACCCGGCAGAACCTACTGCGGTCCTGAAACATGAATCAAACAACGATGCATGAGTTTCCCATTAGGAAACCCCGTATGCCAAGCTCACCTAAATGCATGCAATAGTACGGTAAAAGAAACTATCATACCAATAGCATGTCATGTCACATCTGCAATGCATCAAATCCCTCAACGGGGTAAACGGGACCTCGGTCCAACAACAACGACCCTCAACAGGGTGCACAAGGACATCAGTCCAGCAACAACAACAACGGGTCTCCCTCGGAAACCTACCGTAGGCACATACGGTCTTACGGACAGTACACGACGCGTCCCTCCACACGCGACTACTCGAGGCTAAGGGATCGGTGAGGAGCGTCCGCACTTCCGTGCAAGGAACCATGTGGTCAACACCACCTTCGACGGTGTCGTAGCCCGGTCGGTCAACATCCCAGGATAGGTGCCCAATCGGGGATCCTCGCTGGCACAACCTCAGCGGCATCGCCGGCACAACATCGGCGGTACAACATACGTCTGGCACAACATCGGACGACACAACCACAACCGGAACATCGTCGGCACCATCATCGCCGACAAAAACCTCGGCGGCATCGCCGGCACATCCTCGGCGGTACAGCATACGTCCGACACAACATCAGACGGGTCCAGACCATGGTCTGTAGGGTCATCATGCTCCACGAGCCATGCGTCACACGCATTGGGATCCGCGATCCCTCAGGTCTGCTACTCATCAGAGAGTACGACAACAACTCGTCACACCACGTCCAATCCGGAGGTGGCGCGACCCAGGTGTCCACACTCTTCCACACGGCGGTCCGTGGGCGGTACGAGCATGTACCCGCCGTCACCTCCCGACTCACGCTCTAAGCGAGGACACGGGTTTCCGTGGACAGAGTTGACACGATCAGAAGACCAGGAATCCAGTTCTGCACACAAACGGTCGACCGAAAAAGTCTAACCGGTCGACCGTCCCCAATAGGTTCGGTCGACCGAAAGTCTACAACGGTCGAACTATTCTGCACATCACTTAAGTCCAAACGGTCGAACAGAAGTCTAAAACCGGTCGACCGAATATGAGGTCAAAATCCGGAGTTGGTCAAAATCACCAAAGACTAATCGGTCGACCGACTCAGGGGTCCCGGTCGACCGAATACTACAAGGGTCATCCTAATAGTCTACGTTATACAACGGTCGAACAATATGCACAAACGGTCGAACGAAATGCATAAATAACAGGTACACTTAAGTTCTGGTCGACCGAAAAGCAAGGAACCGATCGACCGAAAACAGGCAGGCAATCCGATCCACCAGCAAAAATGCACGACCGGTCGACCGCCCCAAGGCATCGTTCGACCGGTGATGGTTAAAATCGGCAAAATACACTAGATCCGGTCGACCGCCCATGGGGACCCGGTCGACCGTTGGTCGTCTTCAACCTCGCGCCAGCCGAGGATTTACGCAAATCTCGTCGCCGGGGAGATCTCTGACCTCCCCTGACCGACCAACAACAACCCACCAACGTGGGGGAGCAACACAAACAAGCTAGAAGCCGGCATACCTCAACGAAGACAATGCAACCGCCGGAGCTCGCTCACGCACGTCGCCTCCGGTAGACCTCGAGCACACGCCGCGTCTCCTCTGGACGAGCACCTTCCTCAGCCGATGCCTCCGCCGCTGCTCCACCAACACGCGCACCAGCAAGAAAGGAAGGGAGGAATGAGATTCAAAATGAGAGTGAAAAAGAGAGAGAGAGAGAGAGAGAGAGAAAACCACTCTTATAACCCTAACCCAACTCCTCTCCACAGTAGCCTACACCACCAAGCCATCACCTCCCCCGCAACCACTGTTCACGCCCCTCCTCTTCCCCACGCGGCCACTGTAGAGTCTCTTTCCCATGCAAACCCCTCACTAATCCATGATTAACCCTAATCATGGGTTAGAGTTCTAACACGAGGAACTACCGATATATTGAGTCTTACACTCCTATAGTCATTTTTCATAGAGCACCTGAGGAACTACCGATACATTGTCTTATACTCCTATAGTCATTTTTTGTACGTGGAATCCCAATATGCAATAAGAAGTTTAGGAATGAATCTTACGACTTAACGCATATGGTTTGTACATGCATGGTCAAGTTTGACGGTACTACCTCTAGCTTGCAACCTATCTCATTTTCTTTCAATAGTTGTGGAAAGATTTTTTTTTTAAATTCCTACAATATAAATCTCTTCTCGGTTAATTTCCTGGAGCTAAGCGCTACAAAAGTTGTATGAAATAAGGCTAATTCATACTTGGGTACGTACGTGTATGAAATTTGAGTAGGACATACCTAGCTAGAAACAATTTTTTCTTGTAACCTAGCTACTTCGTGTAGCCCTCAAATTCAAGGCATCTATTTTGATAGTAACCCAAGGATAGGGGGCTTGAAAATCTCCCCTATTGATTCCCGATTACAATTACGTGTCAATTTTGTAGCTCATTTGAAACTAAATTGTCACTGTTGGAAAATAGAGATCACGTCGTCCTTATTACGTCTGATTTAGAAAAACGACCAATCCTTACCACGTCGGTTCTTGAGAAATCGACGTAAATTTTCAACATACCATGTCGGTTGTAGAAAAATAGACGTGATATTAGGCTTAACACGTCGGTTGTTGAAAAACTGATGTGATATGTCATTTTGTTTTGATTTTTTTGTGAATTATTTTTAATAATATGACATATTACGTCAGTTTGTAGGTTAAAAATCGACGTGATATGTCATTTTTTTTAGAATTTTTTTCTTTCATAATAGGACATATCACGTCAGTTTGTAGGTTAAAAATTAACGTGATATGCCCTTTTCTTTTGATTTTTTTGTTGTGAATTTTTGTTTTTAATGAAAGCTTAATATATCACGTCGGTTTTTGTTCCAACGTGATATGTTTGGTTACCACGTCGGTTCTTGATCGATATAAAAAAGTCTACTTTACCACGTCCCCCCTTACCATGTCGATCAGCGGGGGTGGTCAATTCAACGTAATAAGTCAGAAAATCCGACGTAATTACCCTGTTTTGCAACTGTGATATTCAATAATTGATGTGATGACCCTCTTCCACATCAATAAGTACAGTAGGCCGCCATTAATTAAAGTGATACGTAAAGTTGTAACATTGTAGAAAATATAACACATATGCAGTATGCTATACGTACTTGACCCTAAAACATATTAAATTTTCGTAAAAAGGTGAAAGAATCTATTATTGGCAGACACTGGACTCACATAGTCCTTACTATTTCTTATGAAAGCTAAATATATTCTCACAAAGAAAATGTACCTGAGTAACCATGTTTATATATATATATATATATATATATATATATATATATATATATAAATTAAATGATGAAAATCTCGATACTTCTTCACGGCAACTCAAATAGTCAAACATCCTATGTCCAACTCTAAATTCAACCTTGTACGTTTACGTGGCCCATGCAATATTGTTAAGGTTGCATTTAGACTTGTACATAGGATGTTTGACTCCATGCAAAAGTGCAAAACCATATGAAAACAGAAAACGTAACACACCACCATGCATTTCTTTCCGAGTAGTTATACACGGACGCGCGCGTCCGTGACGCTTCCTACGTGGACGGACAAGTCAGCTGCCAGTTCAGCGTTCAGTCAGCCAAAACTTCTGCGCGGGGAAAAGTAAATTACGAATTATTTGGTGTGACGGTTCATTTCCCGAAATCACGATTAGACGGTTAAACTTCACGTACATCATTATCGGCAGTACAACATTCAAGTAACTTTCCTCCCAAGTCTTCTCCTTTTCCATTCCCCATTTCACCCGGAGTTCCTTTCCATACGCTCATCCAAAACCTTCATTCCAGTTTTAGTCGAACGAAAATTATAACCAGGCGAAAATTGATCCTTCTCTACCTGAAACCTCCATCGCTCCTGAAATTGTAGCCGCGCAGGTGTTGTGTCAACCACGTTCTTTCTGGTTCATTTTAAGGTTCATTATTGGCCTCTAACAATTTTTTTTGGTGGTTTAAGGGAAGCACGTACTACTTCCGCGAAACCAAGTGCGGTTTGACGACCCTTCACAAGCAGTTCGACCGGATGAAGGAGGAGGAGAAAAATGTCTTCCAACGGACGCCTTTCGGTCACTTCCTCTCCTTTCCTCACGTCACAACTGACAACGAGATACTGGGTTGGTTCGTCGAACACTTCGACGCCAATGAAGTCGGTCTGAGAATAGCCAGTGGGGTGGTCCCATTTACGGTAGAAGACGTCGCCCTTCTACTTGGACTAAGAGCACATGGGCAGAGAGTGGATATGGAAGCCATGTACGTAGAGAAACGTGACGGGGTGAACCTCGACAACACCCAACTATTGGGTCATCTTACCGCCACGAGCAAGATGGGCGAGGAGGAGGAGCACGTCCGACTCCTTATTTCTATGATTTTCAATCATTTTTTGTTCTTCGATGGATCACTGCGAAGTAAAGCGTGGTACACGAAGCACCTTAAGAACCTCAAGCGCCTGAAGAGATATGCGTGGGCAAATGCGGTTCACACTTTCTTGGTTGAAGGCATGGAGGAAGCCCAACGGGACCTCTCGAGGAGGAGATGGTCAGCGAACTTCTCTATGAAGCAGGGCTACGTGTATGGTTACGTTGCCGTATTACAAGTAAGCATCTTGGTCCGGAATGAGTGTTGTGTCAGTCCGGAGTAGTGTTGGTTTATGTCCGGAATAAGTGTTTTGTCTGTCCGGGATAAGTCTTGTGTCTGTCCGGAATAGTGTTGTCTCTGTCCGGAATAAGTGTCTTGCGGTTATCCGGGAAAAGTATTACGTATGTCCGGAATACGTATTTTGTCTGTCCGGAATAGTATCTTGTATGTCCGGAATACGTATTGTGTCTGTCCGGAATAAGTATTTTGTCTGTCCGGAATACGAGTTTTGTCTATCCGGAATAAGAGTTTGTCTGTCCGGAATAGTGTTGCGTTTGTCCGGAATACGTATTGAGTTTGTCTGTCCAGAATAGTGTTGCGTCTGTCCGGAATAAGAGTTGCATCTGTCCGGAATAAGTAATTTGTCGCTCCAGAATAAGAGTTTGACTGTCCGGAATAAGAGTTTGTCTGTCCGGAATAGTGTTGCGTCTGTCCGGAATACGTATTGAGTTTGTCTGTCCGGAATAGTATTGCGTCTGTCAGGAATAAGAGTTGCGTCTGTCCGGAATAAGTTTTTTGTCTGTCCAGAATAGTGTTGCGTCTGTCCGGAATAAGAGTTGGTTTATGTCCGGAATAAGTATTTTGTCTGTCCGGAATAAGTATTTTGTCTGTCCGGAATAGTGTTGCGTCTGTCCGGAATAAGAGTTGCGTCTGTCCGGAATAAGAGTTGTGTCTGTCCGGAATAGTGTTGCGTCTGTCCGGAATAAGAGTTGTGTCTGTCCGGAATAGTGTTGCGTCTGTCCGGAATAAGAGTTGTGTCTGTCCTGGGGAAGTTATGTTTCTGGTTTTAAACTCATTCCTGTTTTCAGGTGTGACTTTGCGAGAAGTTCAAATTGGGGGATCCCCGGTCAGCATTTCCACGGTTCAAGTGTTGGACGAAAATATTTAGCAGACGCCAAATCCTTAGAAAATGGGAAGATCGAGGCATCAACTTGTCCCGGATTTACTCGGGTCAATTTGAGTTGAAGGGCAACCCAAAACTCAGTGCACGGGAGCATTCACTGTTGTCAGAGGATCAATTTCCTACTGCAGAAGCAACTCCCGCAGCAAAGGTTGCCTCGAAGGAAACACCTTCAACATCCACTCTACCAAGGGTACAACTCAGTGAATGCAGCATTCCATGTGACCCACTGCTACAAGAGTTGGAACTTAGTGAGGTGAAGACGAATTGGCTGCGAGCCGAAGCAGCACTTCGGGAGGCGACCGTTAAAATTAACAACCTGGATGAAGAACTCCGGATCTCTCAAGAAGAGTGTCGTAGGCTGAGAGTCCGTGGGGAGGAGGAAGAGAGGGAAAAGAGGGAGGAGGAAGAGAGAAATAAGAGGGAGGCGGAGGAGAGGGAAAAGTGGGAGGAAGAGAGAAATAAAAGGGAGGCGGAGGAGAGGAAGAAGACAGAGGAGGAAGAGAGGGAGAAGAGAGAGGAGGAAGAAAGGAAGAAGAGGGAGGAGGATGAGAGGAATAAGAGGGAGGAGGATGAGAAGAAGAGGAGGGAGGAGGATGAGAAGAAGAGGAGGGAGGAGGAAGAGAGAAATATGAGGGAGGAGGAAGAGAAGAATAGGAGGGCGGAGGAAGAGAAGACGAGGAAGGTGGAGGAGGAGAGGAAGAAGAGGGAGGAGGAAGAGAAGACGAGGGAGGAGAAAGAGAAGAGGAGACAGCAGGAAAGAAAGAGGAAGGTTGTGGTATCGCTACCGCTTTTGCACCCTCAAAAAATGCGGACCATTAAACCACGCTTGCGCACAGAACATATAGACGAAGCGCAAAGCAAATCTGGCCAAGATGAGGCACAGAAGAATGCCGCAGAAAAACAAGAAGAAATAAAGGAGGCCGAAGAAGCCACCACAAAAACAAAAGGGGCCGAAGAAGCCAGTGAAGAAATATACGAGACCGACGAAACAATGAAAGATTAACTGGCCGCCCATGTTTCGTCCATGAGACCCGATGTGGATGCGACCGCCTTGAGAACGCTGACCAATGATGAGGTACGTCGTTTATTGAATGCAACGACTCCCGAACGAGAAGCCAAAGATATTATCTGGAGGGGGGTTCTGAGCAATATCACCAGGGGTGATCTGAAGGAAATAATTTCGGCAAAAACAGAATTCACCAACGAAACTCTTGACGGCCTAATTGAGGTACTCCTCAGAAGAGGAGGGCAACAAAAGGTGGTTTGCTTATCATCCTTCGAATCGGAAATGATTGTGGAGGGACAGGGAGAAGATATAAGGAAAGATTATTTACTCCCAAAAATTGAAGGAATAAATGTGGATGAAGTCATCATCGCACAACCATGCTGTTTGGCCGGCCACTGGACTCTGTTCGTTGCCCACGGACCTCGATCAGAGTTCATTCAGTACAACAGCCTCTCCCGCACACTTAAAAGAGGTGAGAATCCTAACCGTTTAGTCGGAACTCATGAATGCACCGCGTCTAAGATAGCGGGATTCTGGCGAGGGTTGTTGAAGGTCGAGTGGCCGCTGAGAGTTGAGAGGAAGGGTAGCCAACGACAGCAACCGGGGAGTAACGACTGCGGGCCATACGTTTTGTACTGGATGAAGCGTTTGATGGAGAATGCTGATCCGACAAAGCCGAAGCAGAGCAAGGTTATTCACCGTTTTAGAGGCGATTTGGCCAATTTCTTACTCGAAGACTCTGAGATGTGCGATCAACAATAAACGACTCTGGATGTTTTAATTTTTTTTACAAAGTTATACATGTATAAATGTTAAAATTACATATACTATTGGAATGATTTATCAATACAAGGACATTTGGTGTTGGGTTAAATTATCAATACAAGGACATGTATAAAATTATTTTCTTGTTTCCGGACCAACATGATAGGTAATCCGGACAACAAATACACTTATTCCGGACAAAGAAATCCGTCGTTTGCTCGGCGGTCTGCCTTTCCGTCTTGTCTTATCCGGATTGAGAACGGATGTACCATCGAACACAGGATCAGGTCGTTGCATACGTTCCTTAAGCAACTCAAGTGCCTCTACCGCCTGAAGATATCTGTCGTTTGAGTCGAAAGCGGCCTCGGCGATCCAAACCGCACGACCCATTATGTCATCGTGGTGACGAAGCGCATCGTTCCCCGTTATGCCACTTTGAAGGGGAAACTTGACTCCATAGCTCCTTCGGATATCCTTCCTCCATCGGTGGACGATGTAAGACTCGGGGAGCAAAGCGTTTGGACGTATTCGGGCAATAACAACATAAACGTGACAACATAGGATACCGACGTGATCAAACATTCTACAATCGCATACCCACTTCTCATCTCTAATTTGCACTGTGAACCGTTTCGACAATGGGAGGATATGTGTCAATACATGTTCGGTCACGTTGAAGTGCAATGTGTCGTCCTCTTTGAACTCATCCTTGATGTCGCAGTACATCATCTTCCCAATTTCTAACTGTACCTTCTTGAAGACACCCACCGTATACAACTCGCCCAATTGCCTCTCGAATGGATATTTCGAAATCAATTGTGAAGCCTTATGATGACAATCGAAATCAGACAGAGCTTCCTTCTCATACTTGTGGCGTACTGCGAGTTCGTATTGTTTCACGAACTGCTTAAGTGTCGTCCTTGATGTGAGGTACTTATCGAAGAAGGCGTTCATACCCTCACTTCTCTGGGTTGATGTCATTCCTGCGGAAAAACAATCCCGCCAAAATGCAGGTACCCAGCGCTCTCGAATTGCATAAATGGATCGGAGCCAATTATTGTCGTGGAACTCAAAATCATCTAGAAAACCCTGCCAATTCCGCTCGAATTCTGCCGGAGTCTTGGAATTGAATACACAGTTGTTGAGGTCAAACAACGTATGCTCCCGGTACTTCGTGGGCAGCTCCACAGGGGCCTTATTCATTATGTGCCATATACAAAATCTTTGCCACGCTTTAGGGAACACAGTCCTCACAGCCGCAGCTATGGCGCCACATTGGTCTGTTATGATCGTCGGGGGGCTTGTATCTGCACACAACGCGATCAAGATAAAAACATATGTTAATCCGGACAGAAATAACGTAAACCGGAGAGACGTCAAGGGTAAACCGGACGAGCAAAAAATGTAAACCGGACAGACGTAAGGGATAAACCGGACGAGCAAAAGACGTAAACCGGACAGACGTAAAGGGTAACCGGACAGGCACATAACGTAAAACGGACAAAGCCGGACAAAATAAAACACGTACCGTTCATGCACGCCAACCATGTTTGGAACAACCAAATATAATTTTGTGTCGTCTCGGAAGAGAGGAGTGTGCAACCGAGTAGGACGGACTGGTAGTGGTGATTTACCCCCACAAATGGGGCAAAAGGCATGTCATACTTGTTTGTTATGTATGTTGTGTCGAAACATATTGCATCTCCAAAGTAAGAGTAAGCACCTCGAGAACGACTGTCGGCCCAGAACACATTTCGTAGTCTGCCTTCGTCGTCCATATCCATTACGTAAAAGAAGCGGGAATCATTCTTCTGCATCCTGATGAAATAATCTTGGATAGCTTGCGCATGTCCTGGTCCCATTTTGAGGTTTCTAACCTCGTTCACAACATTCCTGCGAAACATAAATTTTATGACAAAGTTAAATGCGTAACTTCAACCAGGTTAAGTGGAGAATAAATAACCTTAGGTCCCGCTCGTTGAAAGACAATTTATCGTGACCTCCAGCTTCGACCACAAAAGATTGCATGGTCTTGGCGGCAGATATACCGGCAACATCATTGCACGAAATGCGTGCTCTGGCGGACTCCGGGACGGATCGTTTTTGTCGGAGGAAGCGCATCTGGTCTTCCGACAGCATGGCGTGATTATGTTCGAGATCTACGTAGTTAATTACGTAGCCTCTGGATGGATTACCGGATACCCTAATCCGAGCAGGGCATTCGACCCTACCGGATAACCTATGTTTCGGTCTACCTTCACCTTTGTTTCCGGGAGCATTACCCTCCTTTGAGCAAGTAAGAGTGACCCGTATTACAACACCATGATCGTAATGAGATTGCCTTATCTTCACACCAAAACAACAAGAATCGGCGTATGAAACGTAAAATGCTTTGGCTTCTTCGAAGGAAGGAAAATTCATCATCACTTGAGGGACGTTGGAGGCATGATCCGGCTGTGAGGACACATTTACGAGTGCCATTACAGTAAAACACAAATGGAGGAAGGAGAGAAGAAGGAATGGTTCGTAGGATCGGAATAGCCAAGACACTCATATTTGTATCTCCGTGAAGCGCCAAAGAATAAGAAAGAAGACGGAGGACGTGCTGATTTGAAAAGCATTAAATGCGATGGTGGACGCATCGGGAAAATAAAACAACAGCAAAAAAAATCAGCAGTAAGTAGTACGTCTGTCCGGAATAAGTGTTCTAACTGTCCGGAATAAATAGTAACTGTGTCCGGAATAAGTTATGCGTTAGTCCAGAAACTAAAGAAAATGACTGATGTGTGTGTCCGGAAAAAAATGAATTTATTAATAAAGAGAAGGGAGAAAATAGGAGGACGAAGGTTGAGTAACTAGTCTTCAGTCTGTGTAGGAGCGGCAAAATGAAGTGAGTGATTTGAGACGCATTAATGAGGGATGAAGAAATTTGTACGAAACGAGGAATAAACTAAACAAAGAAAGGAAAAATGTTTCTGGGCTGAGTGCGCACTCAGCCGCGTCTGCTGACTGGGTTGTCCACATCAGCGAGTGTGCTGACTGGGTTAGCAACGTCCGTGACGCGAGCGTTCAACAAACATTTCCCTTTCTTTCCCTCTATAAATACCACGATCCCATGCATCATCAAAGGCACAATAGTCTACTCACAAACCCTAATTAGTTCTTAACTACCAACATACACATAATTAACATGGGAAACCTTTGGGGAGTTGCCACCATAGTCCTCTTGCTCAACTTGACCTCCGTCCTTGCATCTCATCATGTCAAATCACCACCACCACTACCATCACAGCCACCGTCACCTTCACCACCACCACCGCCACCGCCACCGCCACCGGTCCCTCCTCCCTCCCAAGGGTCATGCCCGATCGATGCCCTCAGCCTTACTGCCTGCGTCAGCCTTCTCGGTGGGGCGGTGACTTTGCCCATTGGCAAGAACGCAAGTGGCGAGTGTTGTCCCTTGCTCGAGGGCGTTGCCGACCTCGACGCAGCCGTGTGCCTTTGCATTGCAATAAAAAATGGTAGTGTTCTAGGCTTGAACCTCATGCTGCCCATTGCCTTGGACCTTCTGATTAACGACTGTGGCAAGAGTAACGTGCCAAGAAACTTCCGATGTCCGTCTTGATGAAAGTATGAACATCAATTCGAGCAAAGATAACAATGAACATCAATTCGAGCAAAGATAACAATGAAAGGGACAATAAGTTTATATCCACCTTAATCATAAAAAAAAAGTTCAACCTACATGTATGTAGAGTAGATGTATACTCGTTACTATATATTGTCTTTCATATTATGTGTGGTGATGTCGTGTCCGGTCTATATATATAAGGAATAAAATAAGGTATTACGTTATGATTTGCGTAAGAGTGTGGTTCTATTTTATCCAAAAAAAAGTGGTTACATAGAAATATTTGATCTATAGATGTAGTGCATGGAGTTATATGAGTTTTATTTTTTCCCAGTGAGAGAATCTCAGCAGGACACACTAAAAAAACTTAGAGGTTGAAAAGGTATAAATTTCAGAGCGCGGAAATAGCTTTATGTGACAATGATATTCTTTGAGAAAACGTCGTGACATTAAGTGCTATATATTAGTATAAAATGAAGTTTGCTGAAGTAAAAATGCATTCACCTAAAATATAAGGATGATGCTGCATGCTCCCACATAAAGAGTGGAAACTCACCTCTACTATTATTTTGTTATTGGGATTTTTGCTTAATTGATTGCACTTCCAAAAAAGAGGTTTATTGGATCTTTGCTTCTTTGTAGTTTTTTATTACTCCGAAACATTTTCAATAATGATTATTTACTTTGGTGAACGAGCTTCATCTCTAACGCCGTTAACATATTTTCATTATCTCTTGACACCGTTAACGACGAACAGACGGTGTCTAACCCCGTTAACCACACGTAACGTGACGATATAGCAGCTACTCACGTATATTTCAATCGTCCGTTCACAAGATGATAGACCGAAGTGAACCTCCGAAGCGTATTCAGACATCTTTTTCTGAGAGTCCAGTGAATCCCAATAGGGTCATGTTGGCCGGGAAATGGATTTCAAACAAAATTCGGTCGACCGTTTCTTATATATGTTAAAAAAAATACAAATTTGACTTTTGAGTCGTGTTCATGTTCAGATCTAGTCTAAATTCTTCATTTTATTTGATTGTTCAACTACGAGTTGCTAAAGAGTTCCACGAAGCTCATGATGAATTTGTCTTCATTGTGTTCTCAAATTAGATGTCCAAATTGTTTTCTTTGGTATATTCATGTCATGCATGTATATATTTGGATTTGGTGTCCAACATGTTGTGGTGCAATGATGTTATCTTTGTTTGTTACAACAGTTGTTTCAAACTTGGGTCAATATCCACCATTGTATCCTTCTTTTCGTTGACTTATGTTATCAAATAAAATTTGATTACTTTGTATCACTCGGTTGAAATGAATGTATGCACCTTGTCTCTCGACCCTAGGGGTGCACATGGGTCGGGTTGGGTCGGGTTTGGGCCTCAACCCGACCCAACCCGAAATTTTCGGGTTGGGAAAAAATCCAACCCGAACCCGAACCCGACCCGGTTCGGGTTCAACCCAACCCGACCCGAAATTTTCGGGTTGGGTCGGGTTGGGTCGGGTTGAACCCGAATTTGGAAATTTTTGGGTTGGGTTGGGTTGAATCGGGGTTATTTTCGGGTTGGGTCGGGTTTATTTTCGGGTTGGGTCGGGTTGGATCGGGTTTATTTGGGAAAAAATAAAAAAAAAATAAAAAAAAAATAAAAAAAAAATAAAAAAAAATAAAAAAAAAATAAAAATCGGGTTCGGGTTGGGTCAACCCGACCCCCTCAACCCGAACCCGACCCGAAAATTCGGGTTTTTGATTTTCCCAACCCGACCCGACCCGAACCCCTCCTCAACCCGACCCAACCCGACCCGACCAGTCGGGTTCGGGTTGGGTTTCGGGTTGAACCCAACCCATGTGCACCCCTACTCGACCCTTCGATGTGACTTAGAGGGCTAATCAAACGACTTCACTCTTTTAACGGAAGGCATTGAAGAGAAATTCTCATGAACCTCAATTATATTTATCATGGGCTTCGTGGAACTTAAAATTTAAAGATGGAAATAAAACAAAGAACTTAGACTAGATTTGAACATTGACACAACTTCAAAGTCAAATTTATATTTTTTTGAACCTAAAACACGGTTGACTGAATCTTGTTCGGATGTCCGCTTCCCAGCTAACAGAGCCCTACTGGGATGAATCATTGGACTTCCAGAGACAGATGTCTGAATACACTTTGGATGCCCACTTCGGTCTACCGTCTTGCAAACAGTACGACCGAAATATACGTGAGTAGCTACTATATGACCACGTTATGTGGTAAACGGGGTTAGTTCGCAGTTAACGACGTCAGGTTATAACGAAAATTCGTTAACGGCGTTAGAAATGAAATGTACCAAATCAAATAGTATGTTTGCAAGTGTTTCATAGCAATAAAAACCTTTACAAGACTAAATGTCCAATAAACCAATTTTTTGGAAGTGCACCCAAGCAAAAATCTCTTTTGATATTATCTTCGATATGGTTCTCTAACTTGCAACGTGAGAACAAATTGTTTCGCACTAGAGAATTTCCTTTTACACGTGTAGAGTCTAATGGAAATATAGAGTAAGTTTTAATTTTCCCCATTTTTTCTATTTTTTCAAAATCTATTATTTTCAAATATCACGAAAATACATCTGCATCGCTGTTTTTGCAAATGCGGTTTATTAATATTTTAATTAAAATTCTTGGATTTGATGCGGTTTGCAAATATCACGAAAATACAGTTTGCAAATATATGTGTAACCCACGTTGCTTGGATTTGATCTTTAGTTTAGTCCAGAGTAAAGTTCAGAAATACGGGATGCAGATGCAATGTGACAAGACACTGCATCCGACATATGCGGGATGCAGATGTGACGCGGGTGCATATGTGGTTTGCAATTTAATAATATAATATAGATTTATTAATTATATACATGTAACTAAAAATTTAGGTAAATTTTTGAATAATTTCTAAGATTAATAAGTTAATATTAAACAAATCATAGTAAAAAAACAAAATCGTGTCGAGAGTCACCAAAGTTTGTCCAAAATCGTGTTCAGATTCGGTCCAGAATCGTGTCCAGAGTTAGTTCAAAATCGTGTCCAAAATCAGTTCATAATGTGTTCAGAATCGTGTCCATACTTGTTAACATTCTCGTTAACCAAATCCGCACCAACGGAGTGAAAGTTAAGCTCACGGCGTTGGTTAGGTGAGGGTCCCACAAACACCTGAGGTGCATAAATGCAAATAGGATGAGGTAAAAGTGCATTTGCAACAATACAAGAAATGTGGCTAATTACGGGCCGGTTGACGTGCACCTAACCAAAAATCCCTAAAATATAATGATAATGTTTCTCCCACGTGAAAATTAAATGGAAACTTACCTGTTATTTTGTTATTGTTTCCGATATGGTTCTCTCATACAACCTGAGAACAAATTGTTTCGCACCAGAGAATTTCCTTGTACACGTGTAGAGTCTAACAGATCTATAGACTGTAAGATTAAAAAAATTTACCTCGTTTTTTCCTACTTTTTAAAATCTACTATTTTCAAATATCACGAAATACATCTGAATGGCTGTGTGCTCAAATGCCGTTTATTATTTTGTTTAATTTAATCTTTTAATATATAACCCACTACTGATTTTGGGAGATCGAGAGGCTCGATGATTAGGATAATTCGTCTGAGAGTATGTTGGGGTGGAAAAAGAATTTCATGATTTATTGAAATTTTTGGTATCTTGGTTACCCGGTTTTGTTTACAAAATATATAGTTGAGATTAGACCAGGGTACAGGCCACGATCCGGCCCATCTAACTGTTGTTTTTTTTTAAAAATTTACTAAGTTACCCTCTCTACCTTATATAAACCCCCAAATCTCTCTCATTTTCTTCACACAAATCTCTCCAAATCTTCTCCACACTTTCTCTAATTGCTCTGATTTTGGTGGAGACCGATTGAGTTTGAGCAGATACGTAAAGCCTAAAGCTACAAGTAGACATCCAGCCGCCGATTTTACGACTCCTCTTCTCTTTATTCCATGGGTTTTCTAATCTTTTTTAGTAGTTAATTTTAATTAATTAATCATCACCATGACTTTTCATTTATGAAGAAAAAAAATCAATTTTTGTTTGCATATTTAGTAATTTCAATGATTTTATCATCTAATTCTGAAGATAATGATAACCAACCACCTCCCCCTCGTGTTAATCCACAAACATATACGAGTACAACTATTAGGCAAAAAAATCTCTAGTATGGAATGACTTTGATGAAGGACAAACTGTTGTGGGTAAACCAATTGCTACTTGTAGACATTATGGTAATGTATATTCAGCTAGGTCAAGTGGAGGAACTTGTCATATAGGTAGACATTTACTTGTATGTAAAGATAAGAATAATGTTGCATCGGTAGTGACGTCAATCAGTTTTAAAACACAACTAGTGGAACTTTAAAGTTCAGAAGATATTGTACAATTAAAGATAGAGAGATAATTGTTGATTTCATAAATAGAGATGAACTACCATTTAGCCTATGTGAATCTAAAGACAATAAGAAAGCAATTCTCTACCATAATTCACAATTTAAACCATTTTCTAGAAGAACACTTAAAAATATTACATTTGATAAATTCAGTAAAGAAAAAGCAATCATGATTAGTTATTTTTCATTAATGAACAATAAGGTAACATTAACTAGTGATGTTTGAACCGGTCCAAATAATTATCCTTACTGTTGTGTAATTGCTCATTATCTAGATGGTTCATGGTGTTTAAATAAAAAATCTTTTCTTTTTTACCTATTTTGCATCCACACACTACCAATGTTATATTTAATCACATTTAAGATGTCACCATAGCTAATAAACTTGAAAATACTACTAATAATAGTTATGTAATACAAATACTTATTAATTATTGTCATACACCTGTAGATGGTTTACTCTTTCATATTAGATGTGTTTGTCATACTTTGAAATTGGTAGTACAAGATGAACTTACCATAATTAAACATTACTTAGAAAATATTATGAATGAAATTGCATATGTAGGTTGTAGTAGTGCATCTAGATATTAGGAATTTAGATAATATTGTGCATATAATGAAATTAAACTTAGGAAGTTTAAATTAGATGCCCCTCGTAGTTGGAGTTCTACATACCAAATGTTAAAATGTTGTATTAATTATCATCTTGTAATTTCAACCTTTTAAAATGAAAAACAAAATGAAGCATGTTAACCGATTTAGATTAAGAAAATTGTAAAATTATGCATTATTTTTTAAAACATTTTTTCACATTCACTACTAGATTAAGTGGACAATATTACCCCACCTCTAACATATTTATTAATGAATTTTTTAACATATTTATTAATGAATTACTTCTAATTACTAAAGTATTTGCAAATATAGGCAAAATGTTGGTTTTATTGAAATTTTAAATGTAATGGAAGCTAAGTTTAATAAATATTGGAATCCACGTCCATTTAGTTTTTGTTTAGCTTTTATTATGAATCTTAGATTTAAGATTACTAGTTTACAAGTTTTCTTGAACCAAATATTTGAAAATATGAATTATGAAAATTTCCAAATTCATGTATATAGTTGTAGGTCTTTGTTAATCAAATATTTTGAAGAATATGAAAAATTATATAATGTAAATCAAATGGGTTCAAATGTTGCTAGTTCATCGTCACGACCACTTCCAACTGCAATTGATCCAGATGATGACGACTCCCAATGAAATTGGTTAAGTCATAAAAATGCAAAATTAGTGCAAACTAACACCAAAAATGAATTAACTGCATATTTAAACACTGAACTTTTCTTAAGTACGACTGAGTTGAAATATTTTGATGTTTTAGGCTGGTGGAGAAAAAACTCAGGTAGTTTCCGCTAGTATATTGATGGCGCAAGACTTATTATGTCCTCTGACATCAATTGTGGCATCAGAGACTGATTTTAGTGTAGGTAAACAGTTCTTGTCTGACAAGAGGCAAAACTTGTCCGACAAGTCAATCAAGATGTGTGTATGCCTAAAGGATTGGATCGGCTCTGCAGACAGAATGCAAAACATGTATATTCATGATAGCAGCGACGATGAAGATTGATGACAAATTAGCTAAACGATTCCGTTAAACGAGTAATTTTCCCATTATAACTATTATATTTGTTTAATTACTCCTTAGGTATAGCTAGTCTTCAGACATTTTTTTATATGTAACTAATATATTATTTCTTGAATTGAGTTAACAATTATTAATAAATAAATTGGTTACTTTATGGAAAAATAAATTGTGTTTGTGTTTTTGTTAATTCAATTGTGATTGTATACTTACTTCAAATTAACAAAACAACCGAAAAATCAAAACCCGACCTGACACCCCAGATTCAGCACGACACGACCCGATAGTCGTGGCACGGCCCGGTACCCAAGTCTAGCTGAGATGCTTCTAATAGCCGTTCAGGCATGATCGTTTCTTGCTTGATTTGTTTCTAATTAAAGTATGATTTGAGACAAACTCATATGGAAAGAATATCTATGTTGATTCTGAGATATAATGATTTCCATATGAGTTTGTTTCCTCAATACTCCCCCTCTAAGTTGGACATAAATATATTAATTGAGCCCAACTTGATGAGAATATTTTGAAACATTTTCTTGTCAACTGTCTTTGTGAGCATGTTTGCTAATTGGTCTTGTCTGGGAGAAATGTGGTGACAATCTCTCCTACTTGGAGCTCAAAGTGTCAGAAGGGTGATCAATCCTCCAATGCCATACTCTATTTTCATTTACATTAGGGTTAATTATAGTTTGAAAAATAGTTTTTTAAAGTTCAATTGGGCAAAGTGTTACAGATGAGAGCTGGGGGGAGGGGGGGGGGGGGGTAACTGTTACATTAAAAAGTAAAGATGTGCAAAGTAGTATCAAGGTATAGTTCGGGGGGGGGGGGGGGGGGACTGTAATTAACCCTTACTTTAATCATGCCAGAAAAAACTACTTTAGAATCATCAAGATAATATAGCCCATGCATTTCTGAGTTTTCCTTCACCAATCTTCTTGCCAGTCATTCTGTCCTAAAATGTGACACTAAATGGTGAGAAAATAACATTGCAATTGAGTTATTTAGTAATTTCCCCAATCAACAATAAATATGACTTAAACGACAATTTGTAGAAAACATTAGGTAAGGTTTTTTTCAAAAAAAGGTCAGACCAAGTACTGGGAATAAGAACATTAGTTCCGTTAGCAAGAGTCACATGTTGATTATAAACTCTGGTTTTATTTTCAATTAAATTACCATATCTGATCATGTGATTAATGGCACCCGAATCAATTATTCATGTGTTGTTATCTAGTTTCGTAGGTAAATAGTAATTAACACATGTAGACATACCTGGTTCCATTTGATTTTTGTTGACCTCGCGATTAGTTTTCATAAATTCAGAAAATTGATGCAGCAGACCATCTATTTCAGCCGAATCTTTAGAGTGAACCCGACCCAGATTGTATGCTTGATGGGTCTTTCCTCACTTGCGGATCCAGATTCAAGTCTGCTCGTTTCTTCATGGGTCCATTGAAGCAGACCCAACCCGTCCAAGCCAACCCGATCCGCAGAGTTAAACACTAAGTTACTTGGATCCGAAGTTCCAACGTTGGATAATTGTTCTCGTGAGAACCGATGGCAGCTGGAGATGCAGATGCAGCCATCAACAACCCTCCTTTATGTGTCCCATCTTGTTGCGGTAGGGGGCCAAGAAGCCTTTACAATTTGCATAGCCAACGTCAATCAGGTAGTATTTATCTAACAAGTTTAACAACAGTTAGCCTAACTAATTAAACGATCCATCATGAGTTCATATTTACGAAGGTTGCATACCTCCGGAGGTCCAAGAAAGTTCTGGTTGGGATCATACAGTGAATGGTTGAGGATACGACTATTGTGAGCACTACCCTCTCAACCAACCATAATGAATGTGAATCTCATCTTGAAATCACAAACACCAAGAACACTTTGTGTCGTGTGTTTAGGATCCTGACCGCAATGATAACGGGCTTAGTGCCGTGTAGGGACGATTGCATCGACATGAGTATCATCTATGTACTCATACAAATCTTGAAGTAAGGGTATAACTTCCCACCCACTCAGTTAAGTATGTGTTCTGGTGTGTCGTTGAGGTTGTCAATGAGCTTAATGACATCACAAGCCCATATTGTTAGGGCATCTAAAACAATATTGAAATGTACACTAATGGTCTCACCGGAATATTGAAATTCATCGCGGAGCTTCCTATTGGAATCTACATGTCTTAATGCAACAAAAAAGATGTGCAGTTGTTCCTCTATAGTAACTCCCCTAGTGTGTCTTAGTAAACATTTATTTTCAGAACGTCACACAAATTTAAAAAGGTAGAAAGGTGCATACTACAACCCTCAAATTAAGCACACCCTCCAGTGACGCCTCAACATGTCCAAGGTTTTTTGGTTACCGGTCATGGGTGTTGTGGGTACTAAATTCTTAGTTAGGTACATTTTAGCATACTCCTCAACACTACCAATGGTACCTAACACAAAAGCAAACTCGTCTTCGTCCAAAATGCCTACGAATACTTGTTGATCCATTGTGTAGACCTAGATTTTGTCTGAACTTAAGTACATTAAAATTGGAAGGGAAATTTTGAAGACAATCTTGTAGGATCATGAATGTGGCTTAGTTCTAATCGTATTTAAGTGAATTACCTACTTGTTTAAGCAATCAAGGAATGCGCAGCGGAATTAAAACAAGCAAGCAACTAAAGAGGAAATAATGCAAACCACAATGGAGATGAGGGATTTTTAAAGAGGTTCGGCACCCCACCCGGGTCCTAGTCCTCTCTTGCAAGCTCTGCTCGACTTCACTATCCACTCCCCGTTCTGAGCCGAGAGGGAACACCTTTACAACACAAGGTTCCGTGAACAACCCTCACTAGCTTGATATCTTCCTCTCACAATCCAAGAGGGAACACTTCGGGCTCTCATCGAAATCCTTGCTTCTTTGACCAACAAACGAGTGGAACAACATTCTCTAAACTTGAGCATACTTGAGTAGAATATGATTTAACACCAAAGTGTGGATGGTTTGAGACTTGGAGTGTTTGAAACTTCCTCTCTAATGTATTGGACAATATGGAGTGAGAGAGTTGTCTAATTGTGTCAAGGGAACACCTATTTATAAACTCCTAAGAGGTTATAGCCGTTGGGACAAGTTTAGAAAGATTTTGTGTAAGATACACAAAACAGAAACTTGCAAAACACAATTCAGCACAAATTCAGTCGACCAAATCAGGTATATCGGTCGACCAGTTGGTCAATTTTGGCTACAACTTAAGTTCACTTAAGTGAATGGTCGAACTAGCTAAGGGGTTTGGTCAACCATTCTAGGGTTTTTGGTCAGATAAAATAGATCGGTCGAACAAGGCAAATTGTTGGTTTAAGTGTTTTTTCGGTTCTTTTTTGGGTGATCTATTTGAAGTCCAAATAATGTGAAATTTTATGTGTGACTTCTATAGGGAACCTAGTGTGTACGTGAGTGGTTTTAGCTTAAGTTTTCTCAATTACACAATGTTCCTAAGACTCAAAATAAATCAAGATTACTTGTCTTCAACTGAGCTTTATTACGTCTTGACTTCATTCACTCTTTCTTGAGTCTTGATCACCTGTAGAGGTTATCACAATACATTATATATGCTATGCATTATATGTGCTACTCTACATTGATTATAATTATGATTAGGTTGATTAAATCATTAAAACATAGATTAATGCCAAAAAGCCAACAATCTTCCAATTTTTGATGATGACAACCTATATCTTAATACTTGAAATATCTATAGGTAAACTATGCATATAAATGCCCCCCTATAGATGTGAATAGTTTTTGTTCAATTATAATCAAATTTTAAGTTACCCCTATATCTATATCTCTCCCCCTTTGACATCCATAAAAAACATAAGAATAAACATGGAGTTTGGATGTCTTGTAATGAAGTTGCTCCCCCTAAATTTTGCACTTCATTACCATAAGTAAAAGATATTCATTAAGCTCCCCCTATCAATGTGAATATGATATATCAATTAAGTTAAATTCTAATTCTCCCCTTTCAACATCAAACATATATAACAATAGGCATGTGATGTTTTATCTCCCCTTTGAGATCCATTTACAAATTTGACAATAACATCAATGGATGATTTTCAAATTATAAGATATGAAATGACTAATCAACATGATATTTTAATTAAGCATATATTAAAACCTAGACTAGAACCAATTAATTCAAAAATGAAGAGGATAGAAAATTATACCCAACTTTTGATACTTGAATTGGTTCCAACACTAGTGGAAAAAGTGTCATATACGTCAGATATACAGTGGTATATACGACGGATTTTTGCGATCCAAGTGTCCGACGTATATTCCACCGACGTCTAAACCCTTGTGTATAGACGTCGCCTATATACGACTGACGTCTATACAATGTATAGTGTATAGACGTCGGTCATATATAGCCGACGTCTATTATACCTTTAATTTACCCAACAAAAATATTATGCTTGTTATACGGCCTATAATAGGCACCCAACCTTTATAGTAATCAAGTCCCAAGTGCCCATCTTTTGACCAATAACAACGTAGAGCAAGCCCAAGTCGCACAAGTGACCAATCTCGTTCGCATTCACATGTGTAGGAGTGATGAAGTACTTCAACCACAACAACAAAAAAAGGTCGATGTGGGACTAAACTTTTACGGCCTAGACGTCGGCCACGTCATAATAAAAAAATTACGTCCTATAAACGTCGGTCATTCGATACATCCGACATCTATACACGAGTAAATAGTAAAAAATATAATTACAATCATCTTAGGCCCAAGCTGCCCAAGTGCCCCAGGTGCCAATCTTTTGACCATTAAATATATATATACATGTCTCACTTGTATTTTGTAGTGTGGTACTAAACTCCCATTTTGAAATAAAGGAGTGGTGGAGTACTTCAACTCCACCAACAAAAAACTTTCTCCAACGTAGGACAAAACTTCAAGACATATGACCATACACACACATGTATACAACACACATGCATGTGATAGTTACATTGATGTAACTATTTTTAAAACAATCCAAATAATTCACATTATTCTTATACAAAATAAATCCACATAAATTCTTACACTAAATAAATCCCAAAAAATAAATCCACATAAATTCTTATACGAAATAAATCTCAAAAAATAAACAAAAAATATTTTGCTTTTTTTCAGAAGGTATAGACGTCGGTTATACTAAAAAACGACATTTATACAAACCTATAGACGTCGGATGACCAAATATCTGACGTCTATACCTATAGACGTCGGATGTTTTTATATCCGACGTCTATTGTACATTCTGCACTAGTGCAATCTCCAGTCGGTGATACAACCGGCTTTGAATTCGACTCTTAAGTTTGCCCGTCACCACCGATCTCCTCTTCAAGCACCTACAAGTGTAGATTTAGGTACCCAAATAACTTTGAGTCCTTAAATGTTAGCTTTGGGAACCCAAACCATTTTGGTTTTAGTAGCTCACACACTTGACAAACTATGCTTTACAACTAAGTGCTTTCCATTTAAAGTTGTATGAATTACATGGTTTTTAACATATGAATCATTATATCCTAAACCATGTTTTGGTAAAGATTGCCTTTGACTTCCTAAAAGCATGTTAAGAATCTTAGTTCCATTAGTAAATATTTCTAGATCTTTTCTTAATTGTGCATTTGATGCCTTAAGATCTAGTTGTTTCCTATCAATAAGTGTTGCTTTTAAACTTTCAAAAGTTGATGCGTTAGTTTCAAGTCTAGCAAACACCTCATTTTCCTCATTCATGCATATTTCAATTTGACTTTGGAGATCATTTATCAATTTTCTAGCCATTTTGTTCTTTTCACAAATGATCTCATATTGTTTAACTAAGTCATGAAATGCATTTTGAAGCTCATCATGTGTATATGTTTCATCATTAGCACTAGAATTTCAGCTATCACTGTAATAAGACTTAGTTGAGCATGATCTAGTAGAACAAGAGTTAGAGTCTACCTCACTTAGATCATTTTCAATAGTCATGAAGTATGAATGTGAAACCTCTCTTATACTTTGCAAGGAAGAAGAAGATGATGATTGTGATGAAGAATCATCCCAAGTAGCTTTGTGAGCTTTCATCTTCTTTTCGTTTCTCTTGCTCCTCTTTTTTTCTATTATTCCCTCCTTTCTCTCCATTTTCTTCTCATTTTCTCTTCTCTCATTTCCACTCTCCTCCTCCTTTTCTTCTCTTTTCTCACTCCTTCTACCTCTTCTTTCCTTCTTTTCTTCCTTATCCTTTTTGAGGTATTTGAAGAAGTCTTTGGCTAGGACTTCAATGTCCTCATCTTCTATACTCTTCCTTGGTTCATCAAGATTTGCATGTAATGCCAAGGTGGGTTTGTTCTTTGAGGCTTCATTCTCCTTTTGATGGTTAATTTGAAGCTCAAAAGCCATGAGATTTCCAATTAGCTCCTCCATCTTGAGTTGGGAAAGGTTGTGTGCTTCTTCAATTGCGACTACCTTATCTCCCTAATCGTTGCTTAGCGACCGGATGAATTTTTTTGTCATCTCTCCCTCATTTATTCTTCTTCCAAGAACCAAAAGCGAATTAGTAATATCGGTGAAGCGAGTGTTCATTTCGCTAATGTTTTCACCGATTTGCATAGAAAAGATTTCATATTTATGCATGAGGAGACTAATCCTAGTTTCTTTGTTTTTACTATCACCCTCCCAATGCATTTGTAATGTATGTCAAATCTCATGAGCACTCTCACAACCCCTGATCCTATTACATTCTCCCCCATTAAGGTCACAATAAAGAATGTTCATAATTTTAGAATTCATCACAATTTCTTTCATTTTGGCGTGGGGCGTCTCCCGTAGACGCCCCTTTTTTATTATAGAAATTATTATTAATTGATAATTAGTTAAAAATTTAAAAATAATTAATAAATTTGTTAATTTAGATGCTTAAATCCATTTAACAACGTTTTATTCCTAAAATTTAATTAATATTCATCAGGTTACCTTGGAGGAAGAGGAAAATCTATACCTCTACGCGTTGTACATGCTTACGAAAAGGATTCAGCACCTCGTCATCCACGTAGACGGGATATATCTGCTTCGATTAGGAGGGAGAGAGATAGTTTACGTCGTCGTCAGACACGTGGGGATTCTTTCAACAACGAGGAGGATTCAGATGAGGTAGAGAGTGACGACAAGAGTGACGATGGGGGTCAGTATGGGTTGGAGCCGCAGGAGGAGGCGAGACAGCCAATTGATGGTCCAAATTGGTCCAAACAATTAATGGTTTAGTCAGTTTGTGGATTATGTTGTTTTATGTTCATTTATAGTATGTGTTTAGTCCCATACCGGGGGATCGCCCCCGATTGCCTTTTTCTATGACTATAAATAGAACTCTTCATTCTCCTTTGTATTCACCAATTGCTTGGTGACATTCTCTCTACTTGGAGTAAGTCTTGAAGTAAAACTCAAGGTGGAGAAGAGTGCTACTTGTAATGTGAGTCATGTAAATAAAATAATTCTTCATAGTTTGTTTTAATGTTGTCTTTGTTTTAATGCTTGCTTGTTTAGCTTGTTTTTTCTTAATCTTAGTAGAATTAATTAGCATGTCTCACTTTCCTATCTTAATTACCTTAATTTTGTTTGTGTTCTTTTAATGAGTAGTGATTAGTTTCATCCCTCTTTGGGGTGGAGTTCATGTTTATACATGTCATCTAGAATGGAATGAATGCTAAATATTGTTGTATGTGAGAAATCACGCGTTATGTGTTCTTTTAAAGGAAGATCACGCGTTATGAGACCACAAGATGAGGAAGCAGCCTTGAAAACACAATTATACTTGCCACTACTAGAAAAACATACTTCACGTACCAACTGATTTTTATCTGCCGATGCAACTTAATATTTCTGTTTTCTGTCTGTTGTCATTTTGAAACTTTGTTTGAGTACTTAGTGAATTTAAATGTTAATTTTTAATGAAATTACAACATTTTGAATTGTTTTAAGGTGAATATATATAGGAAAATTGGGGATGTAGGAGACCTATAGCCATCTTGGTTGTAGGACCACATTTGCACCCACTTTTGGGTTTTTTTCTATGAAAATTTATGAGTGTGATGTACCATATAAAACGAACATGTGGTAGAAATTTGAGATGAAATGGATCATCGTAAATCTTGATCCGAAAACGTTCAAATATGAGAATTTTAGATTAACGGTGAAATTAACTTCGAATGACCTAAAATTTTGGCATGTTATAGCTGAAGAGATAACAATATATGTGATTAAGTTTGATTTAAACAAATCACAATCAAGTTGGTTATATGAGCTCCTACATCCCCATTGGTCTCTCTCTCTCTCTCTCTCTCTCTCTATATATATATATATATAGGGCTTCATGTGGCTATGAGGACATTATAGCCAAGATGATTGTGACACTAGATTTTTGATGATTTTAAAGTTGATTTTTTAAAATCAAACTCCATCACATGTATTGTTATCTCTTAAGCTATAACATATTAAAATTTATGTCAATCGAAGTTAATTTCACCATTGATAAAAAATGTCAATATTTGAACGACTGGAATTTACGGAATTTCGAAGTGTTCGGATTAAGGTCTACAATGATCCATTTGATTTGAAATTTTTACCACATGTTCCTTATATATGTTATATCACACCCATAAATTTTCATAAAAAAACTAACTAGAAGTGGTTGAAAATGATGTGACACAACCATGTTAGCTATAATGTCCCTCACAACCACATTAAACCCACACACACATATATATATATATATATGACTTGTATTTTAGATGGGTTTGAGTTGTGATATGATGTATGAATGTTTGATGAATGATGAATTGTGATGATGAATGAATTGTGATTATTGTTTAGTGTGAACAGGGAAAATCAGAAATGATCCGTCGGTGTAGGTTCTGACGTTTGTTGGTAGAGACATACACTGACGACACGTATCCGTCAGACAAGGGTCTGACATTTGTTGGTAGACATATACCAACAATACATATCCGTTAGTATAGGTATCCAATCGTCGGAGTACGTATTAGTCGGTGTAATATACACCGATGAATCTATCCGTCGATGTACAACACTGACAAAATAATCATCGTGTTACGTCATCGGTGTTCTTCGACACAACGAAAAAATGTGATTGGATGATCCTATAGTTATTGCAAGGTCGTTATAGTTATATTGTAAAATCCTATAGTTATTGCATCTAATTGTGTGATTGAATGATCTTAATTTTCCTTTTCAAAGGTGTATGATCTTGAACCTAATACATCGATCTCTCCAAGGAATTTTGATTGCTTAAAAGGAAAGATTCTACCTCATGTAATTAGTTTGAAACGTCATTTTTCTAAAAAAATAAAAATTATGGGAAAACACAACATTTTCCATAAGATTGGTAAACATCACTTGTTGAATCATCCCTATCTAACTAGCTTTGTTTATTTAGTTGAGAGCACAATAATTAATTTGGAGGGGCATGGACCATTAGCTCCATCTAATTCGTGTGGTCCATCGTACTAATGAAGGAAACAACTAAACCATCATACTCATCAAACAAAAACAGTGGATAATCAAGACCATCTGGCTATGGACGACATGAACCCGGCTCCAAGGAGAAGAGCCAAATTGGCTCCAAATTGGAGCCTTCCACTGCTTTGCATCTTTGGGCTCATGAAATCTGCAGCTAGAAGATCAACTAAAGCCATGTAGATTAGAATTCCGGCAGACGCTGCATTTAAGATGCCCTCAATGGCTATAGCGGTTGTGCTTCTCTCGTCATAGACAGTTGATATTGCAATGCCTGCCGCTATACCGATAGGTGTTGTTAGGGAGAAAAAGATGCCCATGATCACCGTCGCCTTAGTCTTAAACCTGGCCTGATATTAAAGAATGATACCATAAACATACACAAACACTTCGAAACATTACGTACATATAGCTAGCTAATTGTCTTTTCTTTTTTATTTTAACGTTTTAAACACTTTCCGATCATGAATTACTCGATTAATATGAATTTGATATGATTAAAAGCATGCGTTTGGATCGTGATGTGAATGAGAAAGAACATGATACTATGATAGTGGAATGGGGTTCTAGCAATTTGATCATATATGCGGATGCTTTGCTTCACATGAGAACATTTCTTTTGACCAAGCATATATATATGATATACAACTTAAAGTAGCATTCTATTGGTGTGGGAGGCATTTGTTCTCAACCCAACAGGTCACACTCAAATGCTGACCGTTCTCTATTATGTGGTCCACAAATTAACGAAACATCAATTAAAAGAGCGAGCATGAATAAGATTTATTGGTTACCATAATTATTATGTTATTACCTGCACTATGCATCCACCAAGGCCCATGCCTTCAAAGAATTGGTGGAAGCTTAAGGCTCCAACAAGTGGTCTTATTGTTGAAGGGGTTTCTGATGCACCTAAGGATAGTCCAATTATAACAGAGTGCACAACGATTCCCAACTCCAAAACCTGCAAAACCGCTCAAATTATTAAAACTTTGTTGTGGGAATAATTACACATATGAAAATAACCTTTTCAATAAAGTTCAAGCATATATAGTACACAGTGGAGTCCAATAACAATATTTTTGATGGTTTACTTACTGTCTTTTATGCAAAAAATGAATGTTTTTTTAATATACACACCTATCAGCAGAAAGTTTCTTTTAGAAATTAATCACGAGTTATCATGAAAATTACTATTTTCAAAACCACATCAACATGAAAGTGTTTCTCAGATAGTGTAATCATAAGTATCTACAAAAATAATGACGTTATTTGTATCTCAATTTAAATTCAAGTAAGTACTAATATGATAAAATAAAAAACAACATTTTTTTTTATAAAATTTAGTAGAGCATATATATGCATGTACAGAGTGGAATTTGAATATGTTGGAAGAAATGTCCGATAAAATATATATTAAAAAATGGATGAACAAGTAATTACCTGTGAAACAATACGATGGCGGATTAGCTCCGCCGTCTTCCTCTCGTCTTCCTCCACCACCTCGACGACCCCGTGTGAGTGGACATGCACATGACCAACATGCCCCTCCTTTTCAATATCATCATCATCATCATCCACAGGCCTGGATTTACTAAAATGCGACCTTTTGTAGTAGCCAGTCGCCAAAGTATCCATCATCAACGTCAAAATCGCCGAAATCATCGAAACGAATCCCGCAAATGGGAATCTACGCCATGGATCTTTGCTCAAGCATGGAGAAGTGAGGCTCTTGAAAGCATCGGGAAGAATGTGCGTGAGAGCGGTCGCCAAAATTATGCCAGCAGCAAAGGCCTTAACTATGAAAAATACGTCATTCTCCGGCCGAAGCGCAGGGATCCACCTACCCAAGACTGGTATAAGGATCCCAAGTGCGCCGCCTGAGAGAATGGAGACAATTGCAATATATTTCAGCTTTAAAGCGAGGGGTTTATTCCTCGATTTAAGGTCTTCTGTGCATTCACAGAAGACCAAAGGGAGAAGAGAGAAACAAGAGAGAGTGAACAACAAAATCAAGTCATTCCTTCTCATCATGCTTGGTAATGATTGGTATGACCAAACGGACAAGCGATCTATATATAGAGAGAGAGAGATAGAGGAGGGGAACTTTGTAGGAGGAAGTGTTGGGCTGTTGAAATACAAGGAGGGGTTTTTAGTTTTATGGAAGAAAAAAGGTTTCCCGGCCACTGTAGACTGTGAGGTCATGGTGTCTTCATCAATGCCACACTCCATAACTTGTAATTAGTTTCACTCACTGTGGTTTTTGTTTATTCTTAATTAAATTTGTCTCCACGAGGAAAGGAAAAGGGAAATTTCAAAGTTGATGTATATTAATTGTATGTGTTCTTCAGTTATTTTGCTTCAATTTTAAATTTAATTGCTCATGTACGTATGTGCATATCTGTGTATAATATAACAATAAATAATTTCAGTTTTCCATGGTAAGTGGTATTGTGAATATTTTCTAAATTGACATATATATTTGGATTGTGGATCAGCAAAGGTGGAGACGGCATATGTGGTGGGTTAGCCAGTAGTCCACTGTTAACCGTGCCGAAGTACTTCCCAGACGTCATATTTTCTTTTTCAGTTACATTAACTTTTCTCTTTGTCACGTCAGTACAAATCAACATCCCAAAATTTTCTTAACCACACATAGAAACAACTCAAACGCCCTACATTCTCTTTCCTCCACGTCATTTGGAGATCAATTCTAGGTAAAACACAAAAAATTGTCAATTTTTAAAAAAAATATAAACAAATAAAAAATATATTTTCATAAATTATATTTTGAAAAAAAACGATTTTTAATTTTTTTAATTTTTTTTTGAAAACAATAAATCAAAAAAAATAAAAAATACTAAATCTAGGGACCACGTGGACACCCAGATTGGACGCCCAGACGGATCCAAAGGGAGGGTAAATCGGACGCCCGATTTGAACACCCGATTTAGAGCACCCGTTTAAGGGTGCTCTCAAGGTTGGCTGTGTAAGTGTTGACAGGGTGTTGTCATCAGGGAGTTTTCCTTTAGAAAAAAGAAAAGTTGGTCTAGAATATGCCTTGTGGACTGTTGTGGTCAATGAAAGACCAGATGGGAATTCGTAACGTAAAAAAAATCTTTCTGATAAAAAGTCAATCGGAATTAGGAGCCAAGGGGTCCGAACCATAGGTTCTTATTTTGACGTTTATATGTATTTACATTTACCACTTTAATTATACAAGAATTTGAAAAGGAAAAAGATTTTTTTTGATGAGATATTAGGTTGTGTCAAAAAAAAAATTGTTATGGTGACGGGTTTTTTAAGAGTAGATTTTCAAAGTGTAAAGGCAAAAATAAAACTTGGGATGAAAATTTCAATTTAGTTATATAAAGTTGAAAAATAAAAAAAATACAAAATGACATGATTTCTACTTCTCGGAACTTAGAAGTCATTGTGGAATCCGAAATGTATCGACGTATTCAGAATTAATTTATAATACAAAGATGTGCACTCGCATTAATTGTTGTGAATTTAAGGAAGAAATTCACATTATTTTACTATGAATTTCAAACTTCTTTACCGCTATGCTAGATTTAACTAGATAATATCATAACTTTTTTTTAATCATCTTTAACATATTTAGACCAATTAGTTGGTCTTTAGTATCTTAACAAATTTCATTTTATTCTTCTTCAAATATGATTACCAGTTTACCACAGTAACTTCATATGATGAAAATTCTCCACATCTTATCTCTAACTCAAGTTACTCAACTAGTCATTGGACTAGTTACAATATATATACGTCTTACGTGTGTTGTCACTACCATGTTTAATTGTATTATCGATTACGACACTCAAAGGCACAATTAAATAAACTTAATTATACCATGAAATTGTTTTTTTTTGTAGGTACCAGCAGACATTACAAACTCCGAAAGTCGTATAAAAACCATCCAACAAGAGCAAAATTTCATATTTACTAATCTTACTATTGTCAGTTATGCTGGAAATATCTCAGAATTGAATGATTGAGATAGAGTACTCTAACCTAACCATTAAAGTAAGCTACACCTGTTTTCGGTTTACGTATCCCACAAATTTGTTTCATTCGCCCTTAAATTATCTGAACTGCTAAACATCGCCCCAAAATTACTTAAATCGCCCCTTGAAATTACCAAATTGCCCTTCCTCCTATTTTTGCTTATATATCTCACAATTTCACTCTTTTTTCAAAACTTTCTCTTCCTATACCTACTACACAAGATTACGAATGTCTCGGAGGCCAGGGAAGCAGCCAGCAGTTCCCCCGGTGTACCCGTATGAGGTAACATTACGTTATTTATTTGTTTTTAAAAAAAAAAAAAAAAAAAAAAGTCGTCGGCGTCCGAGGGAGACGCCCCCCGCATGGGGCGGGCGTCCGAGGAAGCCGCTCCCCCTATGGGGGGAGCGGCTTCCGAGGACGCCCGACCCATGCGGGGGGCGTCTCCCTCGGACGCCGACCCGAAGCGGGAGACGTCTGCGGAAGACGTCTCCCCGATGGGGGAGACGTCTTCCGCAGACGTCTCCCCGTAGGAGGAGGCGTCTCCGACAGACGCCTCCACCTTGCGGGAGGCGTCTCTCGCAGACGCCTCCGCCTTTTTTGTTTTTTTAATTAATAAATATCATAATTACTTTAATAAATAGTGATAAATCAAAAAAATTAATTTAACAAATTCTTTTTAAGTTTAACATTTGTGATATTTAGTTTTAACAAATTTTGATTTAGTTTAACAATTGTTTTAATTTAGTTTAACAAATTTTGATTTAGTTTAACAATTTTGATAATTAAGTTTAACAAATTTTGATTTAGTTTAACAATTTTGATAAATATGATAATTTAGTTTAACAAATTTAACAAATTTGTATTTAAAATTTCAATAAATAGTCATCGGGTTACAGTGGAGGGAGAGGCAAGTCGATACCATTACACGCCTTCCGTTCTTTAGAGGATGATTCAGCACCGCGTCATCCACGTAGACGGGGGATATCTGCTTCGGTCAGGAGGGAGAGGGAGGCATTACGTCGTCGTGAGGAGGAGGATGATTCCTTCGATGATGAGCATGTGGATAGTTTCGACGACGAGAGCGACGATGATGGCCCGTATGATGTGCGGCCGGAGGTGGAGAGGCAGGGGGATTATAGCGGAGGACGTGGTCGAGCGGGTACTTCTACTTCCGCCGGATGGATGGTGCGGAAGGGTAGGGGTGGGAGGTTTACGGCCGGGGATTCGAGCTCGTGCACTGTTGATCCCCGCGCTCAGAAGAAGAAGAGGGTCCAGGACGATTCTTGGATCGTGAGCAGTATGACGCCTGGTGGTCCTTTAGATGGGAGCGTCATTCCTAGTTTCTGGGGTCACATTGCTAGACGGATCTGGGACGGAGAGGATCGGAAGGTTCTGAAGTGCCAGAATCGGCACAGAGCCTGTACAGCACTACAGGGTTGGCGGTCTACACTGAGTGCTGATATCAGAGAGGAGATTAGTGCCACGCATTTGGGGCACTTACCGTACAGCATGTTCCCTTATCTCGACATGCCTTTGATTTCGGCGTTTGTGGAGCGGTGGCAGCCTGACACCAACACTTTCCACATGCCTTTCGGAGAGATGACGATCATGCTTCACGATGTTTTCCAGATCCTGCGACTTCCTGTGGATGGTCGCCTGGTTAGTGCTCAGGGGTCGACGTCTGAGCTGAGGTGTTATGTGGCAGAGTTGCTTGGTGTCACACCTGATGGTCTGGCGAGAGATACAGCTTTATGGAGTGGTGGTGGTGTCGGCATCGACTCCCTTGAGGACCTATGCAGACGGGCACGACCTCCGCGGGCCGATGATACACAGTTGACGGCGTACCTATTCTTGATGCTCGGAGCCGTCTTGTTTGTCGACAAGAGTGGTTGTCGGATCAGACCACGCGATCTACTGGAGGCTAGGGACCCGGAGACCGTTCGTGAGTACTCGTGGGGGTCAGCGACGTTGGCATACCTGTACCGGCAGCTTGGGATAGCTAGCCGTGCGGATTGTTCTGGGATTGCAGGTTGTCTTACGCTGCTGCAGGCGTGGATATACGAGTACTTTCCTGCATTCCGCCCGCATCGTGAGCGGAAGATTATCGACGAGGGTCATCCACGTTCGGGTATGTGGGTTGTCCGGAGCGAGGACAAGAGCGATGGACGATTGCGTTCCATCCGCGCACGGCTAGATCAGATGACTGCATCAGAGGTATCAAACTTTACACCATTTATTTAATTTTAAGATGTATTATTATTAATGTGTTAAACTTTAGGTGGAGTGGTTACCCTATGGTCCTGACCCAGCAGCGGATGTCCCGAGGACTTTATTGATGGGTCTTATTCGTTATCGGGATATCATAGAGCCTTATATGCCCGATCGGGTCTTGCGTCAGTTAGGATATGTTCAGGTGATCCCGGTTGACATCCCGACACCAGAGCATGCGGTGCGGTCTGCGACAGCAGCGACGTACGACGTCAGGTTCCCCGCTTCTACAGCGGAATCGACTTGGCGGACATTTCCGAGATCATGCCGATTGTTCCTTGGCGACTTCAGACGTAGTCGCGACCCCTCCGAGTGTGATGCACGTTATCTTGATTGGTTCGGTACTTACTCACATCCTATCATCGTCCGTGGTGCCTCCCGGAGAGCAGATCGACCACCAGATAGGACGTGTGGCGATCTGGTAATTTTTTCATTTTATCTAAATTTATTTGTACCGTATAATTTGTTAATGTACGCTAATGTTAATGTTATGTGCAGTGGATGGGTAAGATGATACGGGCTGTAGACCCAATCTTGCAGATGAGGGATGAGCTGCCAGACGATGCCAGAGCTGCATGCGGAGATGTGGATCAGATCATACAGTCATGGCATACTCAGTTAGGCATCTCCGACCATGATTCGGATGATGAGTAGGCTGATCTGTTGTACCGTACTCTTAGTATTTGTATTTATATTTGTTTATCTGTTGTACGCTTAGTATTTGTGTTTGCTTATCTGTGGTACGCTTAGTATTTGCATTTATATTTGTTTATCTGTTGTACGCTTATTATTTATTATTTGTGTTTGTGTTTGCGAACATGTCGTACGCTTATTGTTTGTATTTGTGTTTTGCTTATCTGTTGTACCCTTATTATTTGTATTTGTGTTTGATAACCTTTCGTACTATTATATATAATGCAAATAAAGCAAACATATCAAAAACATATTACATAATAAAGCAACACTATATAATGTACAAACATATCAAAACATATTACATAATTATACAAACATATCAAAACATATTACATAATTGTTGCCAATATGCTATCCTATGTTGGTACTCCAGCTCCCATCCAATAACACTCTCATCTCGTATTTGATACCACAGAGTCGCTATAGGAGGTACGGGGAATCCCTCATTCAATTCCAAACGAATGTAATGAGCGTAACTCCCTAAATGAGCAATAATCAACTCTCTGCACGGTCTCGTCACGGTAGGCGGACTCTCCCAAGGTAGAACTGTAAGACATGGGTACAACGAACCATCATTTCCGAGAGAGAAGAACATAACTGCACACTTGTAAAAATTTGCAATGGGAAACAAGTCCGTCCACGTCTCCATATAGTGATTCTCGCCACAAGGTCCCCCGCCCCAATTAATCCGGTGACGAGCCTCCGCCACACCGTCGTAGTATACGTGCTCATAAAAAGATGGGTTCGCAGCTATCTCATTTGAAATCGAACGACGGGCGAGTTGCCAATTGTCTTCACCACCGTGGAAAACATCGGCGACACATCGAAATCCACAGTTTCCATCAGCACGTACATCATTCCACTGGTGTAGGAATGGCATAATGATTCCTGGAATTCTATCTCCATATGGGAAGTCGTCTACGTCAGCCCGCCCAGTCACTACAATATGAACAAAAAATACAGTTAGATATAATAACAAAAGATACATATTTACTGAAATAAATAACAAAATAATAATAATAATAAATGTAAGGATGGTATACCTGATCCTCCTCTCACTGACGAAGAACCAGAAGATCGACCACGACCTTTGCTTCCACTACCGGAAGAACGACCACGACCTCTACTCCCACTACCTGAAGATCGACCACTACCTCGCTCTGCATACTCAAACGCACTAGGGTCCCGTCGTGTCGACTTTCCCCTTGGTCGACCTCGTAGCTTTGTTTTTACTGCAGGCTCTTTCAAATTCGAATGTTCGGGGTGTAGCTGCTCGAATAAAACCCGAGAGGCAGATCGAATTACGGTAGGGTCACTTCCTGCAATCTCATCAACCAGACTGCGAAAATGTTCGGCGTCTTGAGCTGCCTGAGACACAAACTCTGCGTTCCCGGCTCCTTCCCCAATGACAAGTGTCCTCCAGAACGAATGAATCTGCTCTAAGTAAATTCCGTTTTCTGATTCAAGACATCCACGGATGGTACATGCGCAAGGTATCCCATGAGAAGTCAGAAAAGCGCACTCGCAACGATATTCAACTTCATCATCTAACTGTTGCATTCTCTTCACCTCCTGACTCAGCAACTGCAAACAGTGATGCGAAACTCTACCATTTATGTGACGATATAGAGAATGTCCGAAATTAGTCAAATTTCGCCGTCTCGAGTCTTCAAGAAAGTTTCGAATATTCGTCAGCTGCATTTCAGTAGCCGCGTTGACGCGCTCGAAAAGAGTGTCCAGAGCTGCAGTCGATGTAGAAATCCACTCTTTTAGAGCCGAATGAGCACTTTCGACCCTACAATTCGTGGTGTTCCCAAAATGAAGGACTTTGTTCGTCCAATTCAGCACAAACTTTTCTTTATGCACTAACCACGTGGTGTCCAGATACTCCGTGATAGCCGGCCACGATCTATACAAATCTTTCAGAGCATACACAGCTCTATCATACTCGGCTTCTGAAGTAGAAAGCATGATCTTCCTCCATCTTCCACGCCTCAAAGTCTCTGCCATCTCCTTATTCTTGCCGAATACGTGGTACGCGTAATTCAATACGTCTTTGTTGATGTGCCATGTGCAGAGTAAATGAGCAGAGTCTGGAAAAACCTCTCTCACTGGTCGCATAAGGCCTAACTCCCGGTCTGTTATTATTGCAGTCGGGCTGACAGTCCCCAATAACAGATCTCTCAACTTCTCCATCACCCACAAATAACTGGAGTAAGATTCATCCATCAAAATCGCATATCCAATAAGGAAATTCATGTTTGCTGGTGTGACCCCAATCATTTCGAACAAAGGCATCTTATACTTGTTCGTCTTGTAAGTCGAATCCATGCAGATAACGAAAGGATATGTCCGCAACAACTGGACTGACGTCGGATGTGCCAAAAAAGCGTGAGTGACGACATCAGTTTCTGGATCCGCCATAATCCAATGTAAGTACTCACACTGCACTGCTTGGTAGAGAAACTGCTGGACGGGATTCCGATCTT
Source organism: Triglochin maritima (assembly GCA_963682175.1). NCBI lineage: Eukaryota > Viridiplantae > Streptophyta > Magnoliopsida > Alismatales > Juncaginaceae > Triglochin > Triglochin maritima. The sequence continues at coordinate 34,927,693 of OY821772.1, forward strand.
CAGATTTTGTCCTCCTCATGTAATCTCTGAAATTATAAATATGCCTTTGATTTGGATTGTCCTCCGGGAATTTTTCTTTTACTGCCTTCAAGATGTTCCGTGGTTTTGCTTGCGCCTCTGTCATATCACGAACAATCTTCTTCGCCCCAGAACTTAGACCACTAATTTGACGATGACCCTCTGGATAAACTGCCAGTCTGTGGTTGTGATGTCCGTGAGCACTATTAAAAACCAAAACCCATCCATCACGATCTCGTCGCTCCACCACTTTTATTAAGAAACGGCAACCGCAACCCTTTCTTTTGGTGTTTCTTCGAAGTGCAGTATCCATATCCCGAGACTCCATTTGATTTCGCCGGTCGCATCTCAAATAACAATCCATCCGACTATCTGATCTTGTTTTGTACGATGACACGACCAAAAAAAACCCAGCTCCGATAGCTACTTGTTTGGCCCATTTACATGCTTCATCGATTGTTGCAAAGATTTGTGTAGTTTGAAATAACTCACTGTAATCCACTCCATCACCACCGAAATCTGGAACCTACAAAAATAAAATCAAAATTAAAAAAAATTAAAAAATAAATTCGAAATTAAAAAATTTCAAAAATAATGTCGAAATTAAAAAAACAAAATCAAAATCAAAAAAAAAAAAAAATAGGCGTCTGTGTTACGCGCCTGCCCCATGGATGGGGCGTCTGTGTTAAACGCCTTCCCCAACGGTAAGGCGTCTGCGTAGGACGCCTGACCGAAGGGAAGGGCGTCTACTACAGACGCCTTACCCATGGGGAGGACGTCTACATAAGACGCCTATCCCATGGGGGAGGCGTCTGCGTTAGACGCCTAGTCCATGGGGAGGGCGTCCTACGCAGACGCCCTCACCATGGGGGAGGCGTCTAATGCAGACGCTCGGCCCAAAATTTGCCCCGCGCCAGGCTTACCTCACCCGATGCATCACCCTCGTCAGACATTTTCGTGGTGTTTTTACTGATAAATTATGAATATACAAGACCATATGCCTTATTTATAGACACGGGACGATATGGGTATTAAATATATTGTTAAGGGCAATTTGGTAATTTCAAGGGGCGATTTAAGTAGTTTTGGGGCGACGTTTAGTAGTTCCCTAAATTATTTCCCAAAAAGTTGGGTATGTTGCCATTTCGGGCCGGGGTTTGAAAAATATAAAGAAGCATATCATAAAGTTTGGATGATATCATTGTCAATTGGCCACCTCTACATATAAGGTTGGGTATGTGGTCATTTCAAGGACTTCTGTTGAGAAAATAATCTCACGTTGCTAAACACAAATTGTGTACAACACTTTATAATAGAGTTGAATCTATTATCCTTCATCTAAGTGTTTATGTTTTGTTGCGATGATGAACCAACCAAATTTAGATATGCATGAAAAAGATCCAAAATTAGAAAGGTGCTAATGAAAATTTGATACTTAACTTTTATCGTTTAAATTACTTATTTGAATAATTGTATTTTTATGCAATATTGTCTAAATTACAAAAATATAATTGTTCTAAAATGTTGTCTAAATTCTAAGGGAACTACTATTCGTCGCCCCAAAATTACTTAAATCGCCCCAACAAATTACCATTTTGCCCTTCAGAAACTTAAAAAAAAAAAATTTTAGGGGGAGGCGTCTGCCGGAGCCGCCTCCCCATAGGGGGGAGGCGGCTGACACAGACGCCCGACCCTTGGATCGGGCGTCTGTGGCGGACGTCGCCCCCCTATGGGGAGGCGGCTCCGGCAGACGCCTCCCTCCTATGGGGAGGCGGCTCCGGCAGACGCCTCCCCCTAAAAAAAATTTTTTTTGGGTTTTTTTTAATATTAATAGAAAATAGGGTTTACCTTATCAAATTTAATATGTTTGTACATTATGTAGTGTGGATTGATTATCAAAAAATTTGAAAGGTAGGATACTCATCATAAAAAAATAACAGTATGACAGAGAAACAAAAACAAATACAAAAACAAACGTACGACAGATAAACAAATACAAGTACGAATAGTAAGTGTACGACAGAAACGAGAATACAGTAATAAGAGTAAGATACTAATACTCTAACTACTCATCAACCTAATCATGGTCGGGGATGCCCAACTGAGAATGTCACGCCTGTATCAAGTGATCATCATCTACACAAGCAGCTCTGGTGTACTCGCCTGACATCTCGTCCTTCTTCTCCAGGATCGGCTACACAGCCCAAATCATCTTACCCATCCACTGTACATAACAACCCCATTAGTATTTTTTTATCTGTCGTACGTTTGTTTTCGTATTTGTTTTTGTTTCTCTGTCGTACTGTTATTTTTTTATGATGAATATCCTATCTTTCAAATTTTTTGATAATCAATCCACACTACATAATGTACAAACATATTAAATTTGATAAGGTAAACCCTATTTTCTATTAATATTAAAAAAAACCCAAATTTTTTTTTTTTAGGGGGAGGCGTCTGCCGGAGCCGCCTCCCCATAGGGGGGCGACGTCCGCCACACACGCCCGATCCAAGGGTCGGGCGTCTGTGTCAGCCGCCTCCCCCCTATGGGGAGGCGGCTCCGGCAGACGCCTCCCCCTAAAATTTTTTTTTTTAAAGTTTCTGAAGGGCAAAATGGTAATTTGTTGGGGCGATTTAAGTAATTTTGGGGCGATGAATAGCAATTCAGAATTCTAAACATAATTATCACAAAGATGTCAAAAGTAAATTAATTGTACCTAAATAGGTAAAGTTAAAAGATTCCACATTGTTGCAACGAACCGTATTAAGTTCTAGAGCCAGGTGAAAACGTCCGCTACTCTCTGATGAAGGACTTGGAAAGGTACGGTAGAATATTAGGTTTTGAAAATTACGACCATATATTGAGCAGATGAAAATTCTGATCTTAATTTTGGATCCTATTATAGGACCATACATCTATCACCTTCCGACCATATATATTTATACTTTCTTTGGTGCCTTTTAATTTTATTCTGTTGAAATATATAGTATGGATTGATGTTTAATTTTTTGTTGGAATTAGATCCTCTAAACACCAATTGAGGTCACGGTGGAAGTCTTCTCCGCCTAGTCAAACCCTCTTCTCCATCAACCACGTACCTCATCATTAGTTCTAGTGATTATAAACAACCAAAAACATATAAGATTCTTGTGACAACAACAACTCTTCTTTACGTTAGTTGTTTCTTTTTCTGTTTCAGAATCTTGAGATATTTGTGTGTATTTGTTCTAGTTTATCGGTAGGACTCTTGAGTCACATCTATCGTCGATGTTTGGATTTGAACAGAAATACCATAAGAAAAGATAAGATCTCATAAAAATGTGATGTTGAAAGACGTTTCAATAACAAAAGTGTATGGGAATGGAACAAGTAAAGCTAATCGAAGTAGAATTATAAGGAATGATACGAAGTATAATTAAAGGAAAGGAAGTTGATGTTCATGTCTCACCAGTGGACTTTACTTAATTTGACTTTGAGTTTGAGTGGAGGTATGTCATATCATTATTTCGATATATCATATAGGAAGTTTTGCATCGGTCTTCTTATTTAGAACTACAATTTATCTCACCAGAATGAAGGTGGATCGTAGAAAAGTACGAGTTGTGTAGTTAAATTAGTCTGTGGGATTCATTGGTCCATTCATTCATTCATTGGCTATCTAGAAGCTAAGTTGTTCCGACACAAAAATACGAAGTTAAAATTCTCTTCATTCTTTTAAAATAAACTAAATACTCATATCTAATTACATAAAAAACACATGTATTAAGTTTTTGTAGTAATTAAGTCGAAATATAAAATCATGTCTAAGCAATTCAAGACAAACACCAAATAACCATATTGTTGCAAACGCTATGTCAAAGAAATGTGAATGTTGACTTACAAAAACCATCTTGTAAGAGAACTGAGAGCACCTCAACAATTGATTGACCGCCCAAGTGCATGATACTGGTACAATTAGATCATGCATGTCCATTAACTGACATTCCATTAGCACTTCCAAAGTTCATCTTCTTAGGGAAGACAACAATGGATAGACCACCCAAGTCCATGGTACTAGTAAAATTAGGTCGTATGTCGTTTCGCATTATTGACTTTTCATTGGTACTACCACTGCAAATTGAATGGTGGATATAGTGTATTTATGTCAATGATATTTTCTTTGGTGGTCTATTGTTGAAGAATCACATAGCTAGCTAGTCACAATAAGATTTGTACTTCATCTTGCAAACATGCATAAGACTGTACGTAAGAGCGAAGAAATCCCCACAACCAAAAAAATGAGAGATCTTCCAATCCGGTGAAGGTACTCTAGTTGGTAGTTTTATCACCTTGGAGTAGGTCCAAGAATGGGTCATGTCTCAGGAAAGTAGAATTTCATTTAATTAGAACATCGTGCGTAGAAAATACTTTCAACGAAAAATAAATAAACAGCATACAAATTTGAGTTCTCAAACATTGAAAGTACAAATATATAGGTTAGGTAACAATATCATTTGCATTCATTTCATTTTTTTAGCAATGAAAAGATTTAATTTCTGACCAAGTGTGATCATATATATATATATATATATATATATATATATATATAGGGTCAAGCTCTATTGAGCCCAGGGCTCATTAAATTTAGTTTAAGTCCCCTACAATCTCATTCTTGGATCTTATTTACACTTAATCTCACCATTAATTAGCATAACCGTTTTTTTTAATCTATCTTACAATTTGAAATGAGTGTTGGATATTGTGGGGGCTTAATTTAGAAAAATTAAGTTCGAGGCTCACTAGAGAATTCTTGTATATATATATATATATACATATATATATCTATATATATACATATACACATATATATATATACATATATATATATATATATATATATATATATATATATACAGACACATACACATACATATATATACATACATATACATATACATATATATACATATACATATATATACATATATATACATATACATATATATACATATATATACATATACATATATATACATATACATATATATATATATATATATATATATAGTCCTTATACACGGCCGCGCGTGTCCAGGACGCGGCTGACGTGACATCTAGTCAGCAGTCCAGTCAGCTGCCCAATCAGCGAAAAGTAAAGCGCGCGTTTTTTTCGAAAAAATGGAAAAACAGCTGCGGCTTTTGTGCGACAGTTCCCTCTCTGACGTATCGATAAGACCGGGAAGGGACATCAGACGTGCCTGTTCACATCCCGAGTTGCGAAAGAAAACCAAAAACGTTTCTAATCTTTCTCACATTCCCTTTCTCAACTTTTCTCCGATTCATCACCCCAGTTTTTCACCGTAACCCTAAATATCCGTCGACCAAATGGATTCTACACTTCAAGCTTCTATTTTGGGGGTTGTGGTGCACCATGTTTGTCGTTTTTACCGTAACATTGAATTGCGATACTCTAAAAAGGAATGTTCTCATACGGTTGATGTCTTCTTAGGCTTCTACGCATTACTTCCAGCCCTCCAAATGTTCGTGCACCCCAATAGAGAAGGTCTTTGGGAAGTTGAGGGACGCAGAGAAAGATGCCTTCCGGGCTACCCCCTTCGGTCACTTCATCAACCTCTCCAACGTTCCTGTCGATAATGACATTATCGACTGGTTCGTGGAACACTATGACTCCGAGGAGGTGAGGTTGAGGATCGGCTCTGGGGTAGTACAGTTCACCGACGAAGACGTTGCCCTAATTTTGGGGCTCAGATTACATGGGAAGGCTGTCAGAATGCATCCGAAGGAAGTCGCAACCCGACAGGGGGAGATTCTGAACAACACCCAACTATCTGCCCAGATGATGGCTACGAGATATTTGGTTGATGAGGAGGAGGAGTACGTCCGGCTACTCATTTGTTACATCTTCAGCTATTTTTTGTTCTACGATGGCACCCATCGAACCAAAATTTGGGTTTTCGACCACTTGGCCGACTTCACTAGGCTACACAAGTACGCGTGCGCCGAGGCTGTTCACGAGGCACTTGTGACGGGCCTGGAGAAGGCAAACCGGGATCTACGCGATAGGAGATCTACCGGTTCTTCTATTTTAAGAAGGGGATACGTCGAGGGGTGTGTTGCTGTACTACAGGTAATGGTTCTTCCCTTGTAAGGTTTTCGGTTGTTCCTTTTTAAGTTAATCTTCTTCCTTTTTAAGTTATGATTTTTCCTTTTTATGTTATACTTGATCCTTTTTAAATTTGGTTTGTTCCTTTTTAAGTTGCTGTATGTTTCTTTTTAAAGTTCGTTTGTTCCTTTTTATGTTATGCTGGTTCCTTTTAAAGTTTCGTTTGTTCCTTTTTATGTTGAAGCTGTTTCTTTTAATGTTCAACTTGTTCCTTTTTATGTTAAAGTTGTTACTTTTTAAGTTTCGTTTGTTACTTTTTAAGTTTTTGTTTGTTCGTATTTAGGTAACGTTGGTTCCTTTTTATGTTATGCATGTTCCTTTTTAAGTTTCGTTTGTTCCTTTTTATGTTGAAGTTATTCCCTTTTATGTTCAACTTGTTCCTTTTTAAGTTTCGCTTGTTCCTTTTTATGTTGAAGTTGTTCCTTTTTAAGTTTTGCTTGTTCATTTTTATGTTGAAGTGATTCCTTTTTATGTTAAAGTTCTTTCTTTTTTAGTTTCGCTTGTTCCTTTTTATGTTAAAGTTGTTCTTTTTTAAGTTTCGTTTGTTCCTTTTTAAATTTCTGTTTGTTCGTATTTAGGTAACGTTGGTTCCTTTTTATGTTATGCATGTTCTTTTTTAAGTTTCGTTTGTTCCTTTTTATGTTGAAGTTATTCTTTTTTATGTTCAACTTGTTCTTTTTTAAGTTTCGCTTGTTCCTTTTTATGTTGAAGTTGTTCCTTTTTAAGTTTCGCTTGTTTCTTTTTATGTTGAAGTTGTTCCTTTTTATGTTAAAGTTCTTTCTTTTTTAGTTTCGCTTGTTCCCTTTTAAGTTTCGTTTGTTTCTTTTTATGTTACAGTTGTTCCTTTCTATTACAGTTGTTCCTTTTTTAAGTTTCGCTTGTTTCTTTTTAAGTGTCGTTCATCCCTTTTTATGTTATGCTTGTTCCTTTTTAAGTGTTGTTTGTTCATTTTTAAGTTATGCTTGTTTCTTTTTATGTTGAAGTTGTTCCTTTTAATGTTCAAGTTGTTCCTTTTTAAGTTTCGCTTGTTCCTTTTTAAGTGTCGTTTGTTCCTTTTTATGTTATGTTTGTTTCTTTTTAAGATTCGTTTGTCTCTTTTTTAAGTTATGTTTGTTCCTTTTTATGTTGAAGTTGTTCCTTTTTATAGTTAAAAAGGAACAGACTTCACTTAAGAAGGAACAACTTCAACATAAAAAAGAACATATTTCACTTAAAAAGGGACAGACGTCGCTTAAAAAGGAACAAACATAACATAAAAAGGAACAGACATCAGTTAAAATGGAACATACATCAGTTAAAAAGGAACAGACTTCACTTAAAAAGGAAGTTTCGCAACACTTAAGTAGGAACAGACAACACAAAAAATCAACAGACTTCACTTAAAAAGGAACAGACAACACTTAAAAAGGAACCAAAAAAACAAGAAATGAAAACTTCACACTTAAAAAGGTAAACACACTTAAAAAGGAACAGACTACAACTCACAATTAAAAAGGAGAGCCGCTAAGTTATAAATGTACAAACAATTCATAAAAAGGAACAAATATCACTTAAAAAGATACAAGTCAGAGTTAAAAAGGAGAACCGTAAACTTAAAAGGGAACTTTACACTCACAATTAAAAGGGAACATTACACTTAAGAATAACTGTTGTCTTACAAAAAAGTACAAAATTCAAAGACCAAGCCTTGGTGCATATTTAAGGAGCAATTTGGTCGTAATACAACTTCATGTCCCAATCGTCAAAATTTGGATCCCCTGGTCTAGGTGCGACCTGATGCATAGGTGATTTGCCCTTCCTTCGATACTTGCTCTTTTCTGTTGTGAGGCCCTTTTTTGGCTTCTTTGAAGAATTCTCTCGGCTAAGGAAACCCGACGTCTAGTAGGCGGTTTTCCTGGACGGGTTACTTTGTCTGGATTGCGCAAAGAGGTACCGCCGGCCACAACTTCATCAACTATGGGAGGGGCGTGGGGAATGTTAATACGAGACCTGAGCCACTCCATACACTTCACGACCTTAAGATACCTTTCATGAGAAATGAATGCTTCCTGTGCAATCCAAAGAGCGCGACCCATTATGTCGGCGTGACGACTCAGCGCATCCTTCTTCAATACGCCATCGGCTTGGTACATCTTGTCTCCATAGCTCCGACGAATATCTTTCCGCCATCGATCTGTGATGTAAGATGGCGGTAGTAATGCATTAGGATCTAGCCATGCAAATACGACCAGGAGGTGACAGCAAAGAATACCAACACGCTTAAACAGTTTACAATCGCATGTCAAGTTCAAACCTGTCCTCTGCACAAGGAAACGTTTCGATAATAGTTGCTCACCGACCCGTACACGTTCAGTCACCTTGTAATGAAACGCGTTGGCTGATTGCAACTCCTCGGTTAGGTCGCAGTTCATCATCTTACCAATTTGTAACTGTACTTTCTTGAAAACCCCTACGGTATACAACTCGCTCATTTGACTCTCGAAGGGATATATTGAAACCATTTGGGGTTTCTTATGCAGGCAATCGAAATCCGATTGAGCTTCCTTCTCGTACTTGTGACGTAGAGCAAGTTCGTATTATTGAACGAACTGCTTAAGCCCGTATTATTGAACGAACTGCTTAAGAGTGGTTCTAGAAGATAAGTACTTGTCGAAGAAGGAGTTCATACTTTCGCTTCTTTGGGTAGAAGTCATTCCAGCGAAAAAACAATCACACAAGTAAGCAGGTACCCAAGACTCACGGATACTGTAAATTGTTTGGAGCCAACTATGTTCTTGAAGGTCAAAATCAACCAGGAAACCATGCCAATTCCGCTCAAATTCAGCTGGGTTCTTTGAGTCATAGACAATCAAATTTAGATCAAATAACATGTGTTGTCGATACTTCGTCGGCAACTTCACGGGAGCTTTGTTCATTATGTGCCAAATGCAAAATCAGTGTCTGGCATTTGGGATGACATTCCTTACAGCAGCAGTAATGACCCCACATTGGTCCGTTATGATAGCTGGTGGAGGGATATCTGCAAGGAAAAAGAAAAATCGCTATAAAGGAAATGAGGTCACTTAAAAAGGAACTGACATCAATTAAAAAGGAACAGACTTCACTTAAAAAGGAACATACATCACTTAAAAAGGAACATACATCACTTAAAAAGGAACAGACTACACTTAAAAAGGAACAGACGTCACTTAAAAAGGAACAGACATCTCTTAAAAAGGAACAAACATCACTTAAAAAGGAACAGACTACACTTAAAAAGGAACAAACAACACTAAAAAAGGAACAAACAACACTAAAAAGGAACATAAATCAGTTAAAAAGGGACAGACTACACTTAAAAAGGAACAGACAACACTAAAAAAGGAACAAACAACACTAAAAAAGGAACATAAATCAGTTAAAAAGGGACAGACATCACATAAAAAGGAACATACTTCACTTAAGAAGGAACATAAATCACTTAAAAAGGAACAAACTTCACTTAAAAAGGGACAGACATCACTTAAAAAGGAACAGACAACACTAAAAAGGAACAAACTTCACTTAAGAAGGAACAGAAATCACTTAAAAAGGAACAAACATCACTTAAAAAGGAACAGACTACACTTAAAAAGGAACATACTTCACTTAAATAGGAACATACATCACTTAAATAGGAAAACCAATAAATCAACAATCATAAAGGACAACCCAATCAAAGAGAGTACGAACTCTACATACGTACCTCCCATACACGAAAGTCACGTCTGAAAGAGTCATATGTAGTTTTCAGTGGTCTCGGAAGACAGCAAAGCGCAACCGAGCAACACAGACTCGAAATGGTGATTAACTCCCACAAATGGTGCAAAGGGCATGTCGTATTTGTTTGTGAGGTACGTAGTGTCGAAACATATAGCATCCCCAAAGTATGAATAGGCAGCCCTGGAACGACAGTCAGCCCAGAAAATGTTCCTTAGTCTTCCCTCGTCATCCATATCCACGACATAGAAAAACATTGCATCAATCTTCTGCATCTTAATGAAATAGTTTTGAAGAGCTTGTGCATCGTCGGGTCCCATTTTCAATTTCCTTACTTCGGTTATAACATTCCTGCACACACAAAAAATATTAAGGCCGCAGATTTCTACAAACAAAATAACGTACAAAAGTCTTCAAACCTTAGGTCTCTATCGTTAAAAGTAAGTTTGTCATGCCCCCCAGCCTCCACAACAAACGATTGCATGGTCTTAGCAGCAGAGATCCCAGAAGCATCATTGCACGTTATTCGTGCTATGGCGGCCTCAGGTACAAATCGTTTCTGTCTTAGAAAATGCATCTGGTGCTCCTGCAGCATTTCATGGTTATGATTGAGATCGACAAAGTTAATCTGGGATCCCCTTGCTGGCTTTCCAGAAACCCTGATGCGAGCCGTACACTGAACTCTACTAGATAAACGCGGCTTCATTATGCCTTGACCTTTGTCTGTTGGTGCCTTACCCTCCTTGGAACAAGTAAGAGTAGCCCGGGTAACAACACCAGCGTCGTAATGAGTATGTCGTAGCTTAACACCAAAACCACAACCATCAACATAGTCTTCGTAAAAGGCTCTTGCTCCTTCGAGAGAGGGGAAAATCATCTTCTCCTTAGGAACGTTTAACGACATTTCCATTTGAGTGAAGATTTCTCTCAAAACGAAGAGAAATGAACGAAAATGAAGAAGAAAGGAAGAAGTGACGGTGGTCATTCCTTGCATCTTCGTCAAAAATAGGTATGGAGCAGGTGGGAGCGCCAAAAGGAATGATATGATTTGGAGCACGTCTGATTTGAGATCCATTAAATGCGGCTGCCCCCTCTGCCCGCCAAAAATATTAAAACTTTGGCTGAGCTAGAATTGTCCAACTCAGCAGCGTCCAGCCACAGCGTCCCGGAGAGCGACTACTAAACATTTTCCATATATATACATACACAACTTTTGAGAAATTCCCTAAACAATGTCATATATATACATGAGATTTAATTGCTTCTCGCGATGATAACCAAAGTGTGTGGTTCACACTATATAATCTCCTGATATGTATATTATCATTGTGGCAATTTCTTTTTTGAATTATGTTTTAGAAATTTGCAGTATACCTTTAATTACTTGGGCATGTTATTTTCTAAATTACAATTTTTAAGTAGGAATTGTAGATTTAATTTATTTTTGCAATCTTATGGGATTAAATAACTTTTCTTTTTAGACTTTTGAAGTCCTAAAACTCTGTTTGGATTGACAACTCGATAGAAATAGCTTTGTCATTTGATTCCTTACCTCAAAATTGCGCCTTCACTCGTTGAAGTCGACCCATTCTCACCATTAAAAGTCAAATCAGAACCTTATTAATCAATGGACATGGACAGATAGATACAAATTCTTATTATAATTATCTTTCTTTATTTTTTCTTCATAATAACTGAAATGAGAGGATATATATTGTAAATATATAAAACCACTTGACAATATTGAAATAATTAAAAGCACAAAATTTATTTAAGTAACTAAGGTGAATGTTTTACCAACCACTTTCCACGCCAACTCAGATACGACCGTCAAGGGCAATTTAACAAAATATTTCAGACCTTGTTTTTCACACTCCAGCACTACCTTTGGATTCTACTGGTCCTACGACAATTACCTACCAAACTACATCACAAAATTCGAAAATACATTGTTGTCAATAGTGGCAACAGTGAGATTAAGGATTTGATTTATAGAATTCAGACATGTGAATGCTTTGTCATCCACCAACTATGCATCAATGATGGTCCATTGAATCAACGTCTTGAAGACAACTTTACAAGACAAAGTGGTGCTTCATGAGATCATGTTTTACAATAACAACATCCACATTACAATTGAACATGATATCATATAAATCACTAGCTTAATGTTAATTCGCGTTAGTCATGAAAAACAAATTGCTTATAAGGTATCTCTTATGCTGGAAAATGAGATCTATTAATCCCTAAAACGGTTACAACTAACTTCTAAGCTCATGAGAGAGGGAGAGAGAGAGAGAGAGGGGGAGAGAGAGAGAGAGATTATATGAAGAAGTACTGAAGTAGAGAGGATTTGATAATCGATCTTAACCACCCCCAGTTTATTTTATTGACTCATTGAGCTTTAATATAGATGGTCTAGGTTATAATTGGGTTACGAACGGCCCATTAGGCCCACTAAGTCATACAACCAAACTAAGAGGGTGTTTGGTTGGGGTACCTGGAATGGAATGGAATGGATTTCATTCCATTCTGGTGTTTGGTTTGTTTATTTTGGGTCCAGAATTAGAATTCATTACAGCCCATACATAGGAATTAGAACCTTACCTACCTACCATAGAATGAGAATCCATTCCAGCCTGGTATGAGATTCTCATTCCATTCCATTCCATCCCAGCCAACCAAACACCCCCTAAGTCATTAACTAATTACGCTCTCACTCTTACTATTCTAACATCCACTTAAACTCATGGCCATGCGAGGACATTAAGGTCTCACCTGGTAACTAAAAATTTCAAACCTTTGATTTCAAAAATGTAATTTTTAAATTGATAATAATGTATTAAAATATATATTATCATTCATAATAATGTGTTTGGTTTTAAAACGTATTTTTTGTAAAGTCAAATGTTTCAAAAAAAAGAATGTTTGAGAAGATTCAACATTAATAATACAAGTCATTTGCCGGTAGCTTTCTGGGTCCGGTTCAATGGAGTAGGTTCAGAAACAAGGGACATGAATAGACTCTCAATCTCCTTTAGGATGATACTTCTAGGCAAGAGAAAAACGGAAGACTTTTCTTCAACATGATCCTAGGGAATGCTTCCACGGAAAGAGCTAGACTTTGTTCACCATATCAAAAATTAGATTTAGATTAGATTTTCCATATTTCTATTTACGACGACAAAGAATAACCTTCGATCTAACTAGAAATATCATAAAAAATCATCACAATCTGCCTCCTCCCATCCTCGTCCTTTAGTACAATCTCCTCCCCTTCTTAAACACAACATATTTAAGACAAAAAGTACTACATCTTTTTTCGAAAAACACATTTTTTTCATCAAAACAAATGCAGATTTGTAATGTATTATTCATGGTGATCCAAATACCCACATTGGATTGGAACAATATTTTTCTGAATAATACTTTTTTTAATATAAACCCTTAGTGTTTTGGGTTATCCAAACTGAATTTATGAAACAAAAGATGAGTCAGATGCTCACTGAGCACGTCTACAACCCAATCCCTAGTAGAAATGAAAAAAAAAAACAATGATCTTGACGACTGCCATTGACTTCGACAAGACAATTTATAATCCACTTTTACGTGCTTAGTTCTGGCACTTAAATGAGTGGCACCTATATTGTCACAACAGATCATAGGTGGACTTCTCAAGGAGATTCCTAGTTTCTCAAGTCAAGATTGAACAAATGAAATAGTACATCCAGGCCAATCGGAGCCAAAGAACACTACATAATCTACGGTAGATCTCTGTTAATAGTACGTCCAGTCCAATCGGATGGCATCCGAGAAAGCAACAAGTGAGCAATTCAAGGAGATTGATTAGAATAGAAGACAAATTATAAGTACCCATAAGATAACACAACAATTAATCTCTTAATTACAATCTGCCAATTTAAGAGAGTGGGTGAATGCATGGCTTGACACAATCTATTAACAGCAGAATCTATATATCTTTGGTCAGACTGAGGAAGGGATATATATAGTAGAGTTAGCCTACCACATGTATATAAGTAGGGAAATGTTTGTTGAACGCAGCGCGTCACGGACGCGTTCTACGTGGACATCCATGTCAGCCCTTACGTGGCCAAAGCATGAATGTTTTTTTGTTTTTTCTTCCTGATGTCCACTCAAATCACATTAAATGCGTTTCAACTCAGCACGTTCTCTCTCTCCATCCAAATACAAATATGATGACACTCTTTCTTTCTTCTTCATTCTTTCTCTCCAGAATAAATCACCATTTCGAAGAAGCGTCTGATGCCGACTCCCAGGATTCTTCACAACGTAAGCAGCGTGAATGGGACGGTGCGAAGACTTCCCGATGTTCTTGTCAACGCTCCGTGGTGAAGACTTACGTCTGTTCGGTTTATGTTGTACATCTCTCCGTAATAAATCACCATTTCGAGTAAGATATTACGTCGAAGAAGCGTCTGATGCCGACTCCGAAGGTTCTTGACAACGTAAGCAGCGTGAATGAGACAGTCATGTTTAAGTCTTACATCTTTTTTCCGATTTACTGGGAAAATATATATTATTTTTGTAATTTGTGTGTGTTTGTGTTTGTAATGGAAATCTGAGATGCTATTTTTTTCCTAAACGTAATTCTTGTGGGGTAAAATATACAGTGGGAGATTTGTTGAGTTTGTGCGGGGGTGGCAGGGGGCGGCAGTAATTCATATATTGATTTGTTTATTCCGACAGTAATGAAGCCATATATTATTCCGGACTGCAAATACACTTATTCCGGACTGCAAATACACTTATTCCGGACAACAAATACACTTATTCTGGACAACAAGTCCACTTATTCCGGACAAACTTTATGTTCCGTTTCTGGACACACTTTATTCTTAAACCGGACAACAAATACACTTATTCCGGACAACAAATACACTTATTCCGGACAGCAAATACACTTATTCCGGACAAACTTTCTGTTCCGTTTCTGGTCACATTTTCTTCTTATTCCGGACTGCAAATACACTTATTCCGGACAGCAAATACACTTATTCCGGACAACAAATCAACTTATTCCGGACAAACTTTATGTTCCGTTTCTGGACACACTTTATTCTTAAACCGGACAACAAATACACTTATTCCGGACAACAAATACACTTATTCCGGACTGCAAATACACTTATTCCGGACAAACTTTCTGTTCCGTTTCTGGACACACTTTCTTCTTATTCTGGACAACTACACTTATTCCGGACTGCAAATAAACTTATTCCGGACAGCAAATACACTTATTCCGGACAACAAATCAACTTATTCCGGACAAACTTTATGTTCCGTTTCTGGACACACTTTATTCTTAAACCGGACAACAAATACACTTATTCCGGACAACAAATACACTTATTCCGGACTGCAAATACACTTATTCCGTACAACAATATACACTTATTCCGGACAGACACATAACGTAAACAGGACAAACACATAATGTAAACTGCACACACACATAAAGTAAGCTAGACAAATTAAGTTGATCCAACGTAAAACTTAAAAACAAATATTTTATTATGATAAGTGTGGGCTCTGCACGAATAATGAGACTGCACGATGTCCTAGGGTCTGCACACTGTCTTATCTGTGTATTGGGAAATGAATCGTTCAACTTAAAGAACCGGCGTTTTTTAAAAAGACCAAAACGCGCGAAGAGAAATTTCGCTGACTGGACGCTGACTCAAAGAAAAATATCTGAGCTGTACAGATCCACGTAAGGCGCGTCCGTGACGCGTGCGTCCGTCTATAACTACTCATATAAGTATAGTATGTTCTTCGCAATAACATCTTCATCTTGGATTGGTTTGGAGGATGTTTGACTTCATCCATGGCAAATCCCTGGAGGTGATTAACGACACATTTTAATTTGTTGAGAGAAAGAGCATAGAGAAGTTCAACCCCTTGGAAGAATGAAGGCGTATGTACCAAAATCCCTTATAGGGAAGCATATGCCAAACATTTCATTAGAGCAGTTGGATTGCGCTGGTCAAGAGTATGTCATCAACAAAAATGAGGTAAAACATAATTGCTCCTATAGAAATGAAGATGAATTGACAAAGAAGTGTGTACTCTAGACACAAGAAATCCATGCATGGTCAACGAGAAAAGAACTCAATCTATGAGATCTAGTTCTTCAATCTTGTTTCAACTTTCAAGCACACTACCTTGAGGGGTAGCATGTTCAGTAGGATTGTAGAAAAGGAAAGAGTCCTTCATCAAACACAACATGCTTAGCTAGTATGATGCACCTAAAACATGAATTATAGGGACCATATCCTAGATTAACATGCTTAACTGACCTCTAGTAGTGCAACCTTTTCTTGTTGTATGGCCTTAATTAAGTCTAGCAACAACAACAATATGTTCTGAATACATCAAATTTGGGAGCTCTAATAAAGAAGGTCGAAAGATGTAGAGCCTTTAATCTCAATAAATGTTGCAGCTTTAACATATAACAAAATGCCAAAATCTAAGTGAACTCCACTCCGAGCTAACGAAGATAAACCCATATTAATCGAATATCTATTTTTTACTTCTTGTAGTCTATTTTTCTTTAGTGTGTATGAAGTTGAAATTCTATGATTGATTCCCATTGCTTTCAATTTAGAATGCACATTCCTGCATTCACCCCCCAATATGAAGGTAAAGCTTTTATTTCACAACTGAATCGAGTCTTAAAAAAGGTCATGCATTTGCTGAAAAATTGATAGATATTACGCATAAATGTCAACCCTAACTAAGAAGTATATATATCTCGCTTCGTTACTTTGGGTGAAAATGATTAATTGCGCTTGACAATTCCAAAGGGCTACTGATGGAAGGACAAGACGAGAAAGAAATTTAAAGAACACAATTCACATAAAAATATGACAACAAAGTTCACAGTTCAAAAAAAACAGATTTAGGCCATTGTATAGATGTTTGCAGTTTTAGATCAATTTTCAAATGTTAAACTCAAAAGATCCGCTCATTCAAAATAATATTGCACCAATTTGAAATCTATACGTGTAGGATCCTAATCCTAATTGGGTTTTTGTTGTTGATTAGGTGGTGATTAGGGGGAGATGGTGATGGACGGCTGAGATTGAGAGGAGATGGATGAAGGGCTAGGATGTTTTGGATTGGATGAGTGGTTGAGATGGAGAGGAGTGGAATGGATGGTGAGGATTTGAGTGGAGGAGATATTTAGGTGGAGATTTCTCTCCCTCACTCTCTCGCGTTTCCCTCTCTCTCTCTCTCTCTCCAGCCGTGGTGCTCCGGCGTGGAGGCTGTGTTCAGGCGAGCGGTGGTGGTAGTTGTTTGTCGGTGGCTTGAGGTGAGTGGTCGGTTCCTAAACCTTTCCACACATTTTAGTTCGCTCTCTCGACCTCACTCATTTCTGTGGTTTTGGTTGCTCGTGGTTGGTTGGTAGAGGTCGACGAAGGTGGAATCGTGGGTGTGGATCGTCGAGGTGGCGTTGATCGTCGTTTGGACGCGAGGTTCGTCGACGGATCGTGTTTTGGGGAGACGTACTTGTGGAGGCGTCGTCGCGGTTCTTCAAAGGCTTCTTCAAGTCTTCCGGTATGTCAAGCTTCCTCACTTATTTAGCGTAAGTATTTGGAAGTCGACGGTAGGCCTTTCGGTTCGTCGCAAGTAAACATGCAACAGATTTCACTACCTGATCGGTCGACCGGTTGGTGCAAATGGTCGACCGTTCGTGAAGAGAATTCAGGTTCTGCCTCAAATCGGTCGAACGATGCCCCAGGGGCGGTCGACCGATTTTGCGTGGGAGGCAAGCCTGGGGAGATTCGGTCGAACGGGTCCCCTTTGCCGTTCGACCGTGTGCACCGTCATGGGTTGGATAGGGCGTTGACCATCTAAACGGTTGACCGCCTCTGTGACTTCGTCCGACCGTGACTTAAGTGGATTGAGTGGTCGGTTCGACCAAATGTGGGTTCGGTCGACCGGACTTGTTGCTGAGCGTGGGGGAACGCTCTGGTGGAATTCGGTCGACCGAGAGTGCTCGGGGGTTCGACCGAATTCGTTGTGGACTTTGTGGGATTTAGTCCCTAGTGACTTTCGGTCGAACGGGGCCCCTTTGTCGTTCGACCGAATGGTCGTTTTGTTCGTTGAACCTGGGAGTTGACCATCTAGACGGTCGACCGTCCCTTGACTTTGGTTCAACCGAATGAGTGCGGTTGGTGGGAATCGGTCGACCGATGGAGTGCCGGTCGATGCGATTGCCTTGTATTTGCTTGATTCGGTCGACCGTGAATTTTGGTTCGGTCAACCGTTTGTGTCCAGTTTTGCACTATGGAGGTGCTGTTGTTGTGGTCGTCCGTGTGGGGCGAGTGGTGGTGCCGATGTTTTTCCGGCAAGTGTGCTAGGGTGCACAAGAGTTGCGGTGGTTAGTTGAAATAGACCTGGAGCCCCATGACGGTGCGAGAGCTTGGGATTGGCTGAAATAGGCCTGAGGCCC
This sequence comes from Triglochin maritima, assembly GCA_963682175.1. NCBI lineage: Eukaryota > Viridiplantae > Streptophyta > Magnoliopsida > Alismatales > Juncaginaceae > Triglochin > Triglochin maritima. The sequence continues at coordinate 34,946,110 of OY821772.1, forward strand.
AGCTTAGAATTGTGGTGTTGCGGCGGTTGGTTGAAAGAGACCTGGAGCCCCGTGACTGTGTGAGAGCTGCAGTTGGTTGAAATTAGACCTGGAGCCCAGCTAGTCTGTACGGAGTTGGTTGAGATTAGACCTGGAGCCCCGTAGTGCGTTCAGGTTGACTGAAATAGGCCTGGAGCCTAAGCAGGGACCGCGTGTAGGGGTTGGTTGAAATTAGACCTGGAGCCCTTATACGTTTGGGTTGGTTGAAAATAGACCTGGAGCCTTTGGTCGTGTCGTGGTAGCTGCGGTTGGTTGAAATTAGACCTGGAGCCCAGTTTGGCGACGAGTGTGTGATACGGTGGTTGGGTGAAATAGCCCTGGAGCCCCGTGACTGTGGTGTGTGCTGTGGTTGGGTGAAAAAGCCCTGGAGCCCAGCCGTTTGAGATGCTTTTCTTGTTTAGTAGAATTGCATGCTAGGGTGTCTTTCATTTCATGCATTGTAGAGTTTGGCATACGGGGTTTCCTTCTGGAAACTCAGGCATTGTTGCATGTTTACTTTCAGGTCGTGATCGACGATAGGGGGTGGTGACCGAGGAGAGGAGCACCGCTACCGGATCCAGCTTTCTCTCAGTTGAGGTCGAGTGATTACTTCTTTCGTTGTATAGTCTTTTGATGCAATCACAACTTTTGAAATACTCTGATGTTCATATATATATATTATATATGTTGGTGCACATGTTTTCAGTGTTTGCGTAATATCCTCTGTTTGTTGTGTGTTATTAAAATTTTAAATTTTCCCGCTGTGTTGAGGATGTTACAATACGAGTCTAGTTATATCTCACATGAGTTTACAAATTTTTTTTGCTAAAAGACTTATGCGAAAATCATTGTGTATCTTTCTTCAATTTTTTCATATATATGTCAAGCGGATAATAAATTTATATGTATAAGATTATAAATGTCAAGTGGACAATAAATTATATACTTATATATAAGATATAAAATTCATCCGTCAATTTCCTGCCTTACATGTAGGGCTGTCAATCGTGTCGTGTCGTGTGCTAATCGTGTCGTGTCAACTCCTATATATAAGCTCTAGGTGCTGCGCCGTATCCGACCCATTTAATAATCGTGTTGCTAAATTTCTGCCGTATCCAACCCATTTATAATTGTGTTGCCATATCCAACCCGTTTATACCCGATTATTAAACAGGTTACTTCGTGTACACGTTTAACACCGCTACCGTTTACACCATTTAACACATGTTTAACACACAATTATCCACTCGTTCAGAGTTCAAACTTCAAAGTTTCAAACCAATTATATATATAATTGGTAAAATTATAAATATGACATTCAGTTATTAGAATTTGTTTATTATGATTTATAACTTATATATTACTTATAGACTTGTCGGTATTAGTCGTGTATTAATCGTGTCGTATTCGTATTCGTGTGCCTAATTACCCAATTACTTATCGTGTTTTATCGTGTCTTAATCGTGTTAATCGTTTTTGCAGCAGAAATCCATATCCAACCCATTTAATAATCGTGTTGCCGTATCCAACCCATTTATTAATCGTGTTCAAATTCTCAATCCATATTCGCTAACTTCGTGTCGTTTTCGTGTTATCGTGTTTCGTGTAAAATTGACAGCCCTGCTTACATGTAACAAAATAAAATCATACATCAATAGACAACATTGATATATTCTCATTAACATGTTGACACACATATATATACGCATAAAAAATGTTAACGGGAATCATTTTATTGTGTCCAAGCTACAAAAGGATGTAATTAAATTCCATAAATCCAACTCAAATACATGTATGAAGTATGAACCATGCGTACAGCGTACTAGACTTTTTTATTAGGACATATAAAAATGATAAGTATATATGCTTGTCAAATCAACTAGTTAAGCTTGGACGGTGGTGGAGGAAAAGGAAATGGGAATCCAGGAACCGTCGGCATTGGTGGGACGGATGGTATTGACGGAAATTTGGGAAATCCAGGAACCGTCAGCATTGGTGGGACGGACGGTATTGACGGAATTTTGGGAAATCCAGGAACCGTGGGAATTGGTGGGATGGTCGGTATTGATGGATTTTTGGGGAATCCAGGAATTGTGGGCATTGGTGGGACGGTCGGTATTGACGGAATTCCTGGAAATCCAGGCATATTGGGAACCGTCGGCATTGAAGGGATCGTCGGGAAAGAAGGTAGAGTTGTGGTAGTGTCCGTAAGACGGCGGCCGGAGACATTGCATGAGACCAAGATCATGGCCATCATGCACATTAACATGTATGCTTTGGAAGTCATGATTGTACCAAATTGGGAGTAGTTCTTGGAGATAAGAGGTTTGGTTTTTGTTGTGGTGGTGAAGAGAGTGGCTTGGTTAATTTATATGAAGTTTTGAAACTAGATTTGTTGTCTTTGTTGTATGGACAGAGAGGACCGAGAAAGAAAAGCTCATCTCTATTGACTGGATGATCTTTTTTTTGTTGTTTTTTTGGTTTGTGGAAACTTTTGTCCAAGGATTTGTAACTACACTTGACCATATTAGACCTCGAGCTTCCTGACACAAGACCAATGGAATACGTACGTAACTGCTCAACTAGACTAGATAATTATATTAAGACCTAGTCAATGCAGATTGACATTAATATTTAGTTGGTTAGCAATTTAACTTAACGTACTTGTACATCATTGTAACATAAATCTGTACGTACAACTTAGGTCATGTTTGGTTTGCTGTAATCTAGGGTATAATGTAGTCTGATTATACCCCTACGGAGATAATCCAATTACACCCTTTCAAGATAATTGGATTATCTGATTAAATGTTGTAATCTAATTACCTAAAATTCAAGTTGGTATTGTTGAGTAGAAGATATTCGAAAGTAGATGAAATGTAAGTTTGTATTTATAACAACTAATGTTACAATATTGTAACTTATACTTACACACTATCTACCTTTTGAGACACACTCACAACTACTCTTTATACTACTCAAAACCCTCTCTATTACATTACACACTCCCTAGCTAACACAACTACAAGACTCTATTTTTGTAGTGATGGAGACTAACTCTTGCTTAGGAAGCACGAGATGGTGATGAACACTCTTATTTATAAAAGTTGATGGAAGGTTGTAGAGAGCCTGAAATCTTCTAATCTTTGAAAATTTTAGAATTCTCCAAGTGATGGAGAACAAAGAGAATTCTAGAGAGAGAATTATAGAGTAATAAAACTCTAGAACTTGACCTCATGAATCGGGCATACTTATAATTACCTTATAAGATAATATCTCACACTTGGACTTGAGTTTGGGCTCGGGCTTGAGCTTTAATTTAGGTTGGTGTTGGATTCTAAACAAGTATAGTTGTTAAACTAACTTGCTTATACACATACATAGGGTTGAGCATCCGATTCGGACCGAATTAGACCAAATTTTTTCCGGGGTCTGGATCGGACACCAGACTGGATTTTTACCTTAAAAACAAAAACCGGACCAATCCAGACCGGAATGGAACCAGATTCTCAGCAATGTCTGGACCGAAACCTGGACCGGTTGGTTCTGGTCCGGTCCAAAAAACCAGACCAGACCGGTCCATGGTCAACCCTACACATACAATATGGATTATATTGGTTGTCGTTTAAATGTCATTACTTACTATGGCATTTCAAAGTTTATAAACATACATTATGTATTATTTTGAATTTCAAATTTCTATTCTCTAATTCAGATATATATATATATATATATATATATATATATATATATTGGTGTTGAATTTCAAATTTCTATTTTCTAATTCAAATAGAATTCTCGAACTAACCTTCTCCTAGGGGCTGATATTTCGTATATATCCCTAGCTAGTAGAACTTTAAGAACGCCTATCAAATTCAGTTGTCCAAATTCTACGTCACTTTAGATATTATCTTAATATGCCATATTCAATTAAACAATATATAAGATTGCCTCATTTATAGTAAAGACTAATTAGTTACTACATTCATAGGGAAATTGAAATATCATCCATATATATTGTCAATGTTTTATGTTTCACTAGTTGTAGTTTTTAGAAATATGCATGAGGAGTCGACCAAAGGCCGTCACAGTGTTGGCCTCCGCAGCATCATTACCAAGGTCAGTCTTCAGCGAGCAATTCGCCGAAAAAATCATTCATTCAGTTCGGCCTGAATGACCGAGAAGAAAGCATTCAAAAGTACATATAATAATGTACTATTCCTCGGCTGGTAAATCAAGTTGATTTAAAGCAAGAGAACATAATTGAAGATTATTTCCTATACAAAGATTAAGGTACGTCAAGAGACACAAGCTTTTTCCAAAAATGAAAAAACAAAATCACAGTCAAAGAATAAATGTTGGATAGATTAAGGTTGCAAACCACAAAATTCCTTCTTAATTAAATTGTCCCTTGAGTATTTTCCCTTTCTCATTGTACGTCCAAATTTGATTAAATAGAGGGCAGTGCATTCCCCCCTCTATCAGAAGGTTATAAAAGCTTTTGGAGGTCAATTTGCCATTTCTAAGTTCTCCCGTCGGACACCCCCAACCCCAGTGTGGGTGAAAGAGATGTAGGTTGAGTAGAGAGGTAGAAAATATTGGTTGTCCTCAATCTCAAATGAGAAAGTTCGAGAGCATTGTTATAGTTTAAAAATTATGGACTAAGTTTGGACTTTATCTGTAATATCCTGAACAACGGATATTACAGAAACACGACACAATGTGCACAAATATATATAAATATATAACATATATTTGAGTTTGACAAAAGTATGATTACATCAAAAGACTATAAACTAAAGTACAAGTAATCACTATAACCTTCAAAAAGAGAGACAAGCATGATCCCCAGTCCCTAATCTGCTTCTCCGCCGTCACCACCCTCTACTGTTGCTCACGACCTGAAAAGTAAACATGCAACGATGCCTGAGTTTCCAAAAGGAAATCCCGTATGCCAAACTCCATAACATGTATGAATAAAGACAACACTCAAGTATAACATGATATACAAAACTACCGAACATAAACATCGTCACTACGCTGGGCTCCAGGGTTTTTTCACCCAACCACAGCAAATACGATCAACAAGCAGGACTCCAGGGTTTTTTTCACCCAACCCTAGCAGACACGAGCAGAAAACGGGGTTTCAGGGCTTTTTCACCCAAGCCTACTCACTCGGTCAGTAACGGGGCTCCATGGCTTTTTCATCCAACCCCACTACAAATGTACGAGGCTCCATGACTCTTTCACCAACCCTTATATCACAAACACATGTATGAACTCAAAAGTGCAAAACAGGGCAACAATGGTCGACTGGTTCTCTCAGAGAACAGGTCTTGGTCCAATCGTCACCAAGACCGGTCGAATGAACCCAACCAACAAAACGACCAAACGGTCGAACAACAGTCTACTGGCGGTCGAATGTTGTAGGGTCTATGCAACATATCTTATTAGAATAATCATTCCAACGGTCGAACGACAAAGGGGACCCGATCGACCGAAAATACGAATCGATCGAACGTAACTTAAGTTCTCTTAAGTAATCATTCCAACGAAATCAAAGAACGGTCGACCGTTTAGATGGTCTAAGCTCTGACCGACTTACTACAGTGCAATCAGTCGAAAGGATCATAAGGCGGTCGACCGTTTAGATAGTCTATGCCCTCAACCGACTCATCAAGAGTGCAACCGGTCAAACGACAAGGGGACCCGTCCGACCGAAACTATCAGTGTCTGCCTAAATACTTAGTTGGTCGACTGCCCAAGGACATCATTCGACCGGTGCAAGATAGATTCCTCATATCACATTACAACCGATCGACCAAGGCATACGTCGGTCGATCGTTACAGTGTAGTGATTGATTCAGTTATAATACCACAAGTGCATGACCACGTTGAAGCGGTGGCAAGTACGGGTCGAGTCCATATGGAGCACGTGTGAGTCAAAATCCACCATACTCGAGTGGGAAAAGAATGAAGAAATGAAGTCAGAATTACACTACGATGCATATGAAATCGGAAAACAAACAATAAAACTAAACATCTTAGGGGGTAGAGAAAGAATATGAAAATGTGTGTATATGTGTGTGTTCATTTTTACTCATCACAACATGAAGCATGAAAACAATAAAACCAAATCCAACTTTGCCACGACATGAAATAATATAAAACATTATCGTTAAAACATACAAGACAATAATTAAAATGAAGCTAAATGAACTCATGCATAAAAACCAAACCCCACTATGTCTCCACATGAAATAAGATTTACACAATTATTAAAACATAAAAGACATTAATTAAGATGAGGCCAACAAGAACACATGCTACCACATGTCATGTTTCCTTCTTCCACTCCATCCATATCTTGACTTCATCATTCCCCATAAAGTGAGTCTACTAATCTAAACATGTGTTAAGTATCACTCAAGAGCATGAACACATCAAAGATAAGAGTGAAATCTCATTAGATGGTAATGAAAATCATGTAAGACTCAAAGGATTAAGATCAGATTAAGATTAACATACACACCTAATACACCACATAATCACATCACCTTCCTCTCCACTCCCCCATGGGGATGGACTACTCCTTACTCATATCTAAACTAAAGAAAACATAAAAATAACATAAACCCATAATTAAAATGAAGAAAAACAAGATTAAGCAAACAACAACATCCAATAAATTGCATCAAAGGAAAACATCGACGTAAAGAAGAACTAAACTAGATTAAGAAATAACAATACAAAATTTGTTTCTCTCCAACCTACTTATTTACAGTACTAAAACAAGAAACTAAACATACTCCGATGGGGAAGGAGGAAGAAGAGGTGGAGAGGAGGAAGGAGGAAGAACAAGTTTGTAACTTGACCGACGTCCAAAGGGTGGTGGTTCGGAGAGTTCCCCGGCCACCAAAGGTGGAGAGGAGGTATTACAATGGTATTTATAAAAAAATAAAGGTTTTGATGGATCTGGGAGCAATATGACGGCTGCCATTACTTTCTCTATAGTCTGATGCACTCAATTAATCAAGTTTGAGCCACGTGGGAAATTGGAGACCAATTGGACCAAAATGATCCGCCAATGGCAGATTGTTTGCGCTCGATCGGTCTTGATTTCTTACAGGAGCTTAAATGTTGTATTTTGCATGTTGGGTGAAGCCTTGGTCCACCGTCGTGAACCGATTTCAATTTAATTGGCAAAATACTGATCTGGTTCAAGTCATGTCTCACAATACTTTGCATTTCACAATCAGGTCCCTCCGGGTTTTCACTTGGGTCCTTCCTGATTTGCGATCCAGTTATTGTGCATTACAAATGGGTCAAGAAGTCTTCAATTCAGTCCATTCTTGTTGCATCCAGGTCCTTTCTGTTCCATTTTTTCTTCTTTATTACCTAACACCTGAAACAACACTCGAGTAGCACAATATTTGAAGTAAAATAAAAGATATATAACATGAATACGATGTATGATATATGGGATCGTATGGGTCGGCTATGCTAATCACTTTTATCCCTAATTACCCACTTGTTTAACTATCAAAGATAAGCGCAGCAGAATTTAAACAAACAAGCGAGTAGGGAAGGAATATACAAACCACAATGGAACACGGGGTTTTTTACAGAGGTTCGGCCACCACCTACGTCCTCTCTTGCAAGCTCCGCTCGACACTTTGAGCTCCGCTCACGACTTCACTAACCACTCCCCGTTCCGGACTGGGAGAGAACGCCTCTACAATCTTCAAGCTCGCGAACAACCTTCGCCGAGCTTGGCTACTCCTCTCACAATCCGAGATGGATCACTTCGGGCTCTCACCAAAGTCTATACTTGTGTCTTGGGCTTTCACCAAGACCCTTGCTTCCTTGACAAACAATTGGAGCGGAACAACACTCTCTAAACTTGAGCACACTTGAGTAGAATATGGAATTGATCACTAAGTGTGGAAGGTTTGAGCTTTTGTGTGTGGAGCTTTCTCTCTAATGTTGGGGACAACTAGGTGTTGGAGAGATGTCTTAAAATGTGTTTTACATCTCTATTTATAAGCTCCAAAAGAGTTATAGCCGTTGGGATTGATTGGGTAAGAGTTGGTGTAGGATACACAAAATAGAAACCTGCAGGACCCAATTCGGCCTAAAAGCTGTCGACCAAAACGGGTATGTCGTTCGACCGTTTCGTCAAATTTCAGCTTTGACTTAAGTTAACTTAAGTGAACGGTCGAATGGGCTCGGGGGATTGGTCGACCGAATTAGTCCAGACACTTCTGGGAGACCAAATTGTGTTGGTTCGATCGACCGTTAGGAAAGTTTCGGTCGACCGGATGTTTGGTAATTTGGGGTATTTCGGAATAATACGAATACGACCGTTGGGTATAATACGACAAAACAAATGGTCATGTGACACTTGTAAATGGTCGAACGGAAAGGTTTCAACGGTCGACCGTTTTGGTCCAGGCAGTTCAAGTTTTGTTTAGGTGTTTTCCGGTTCTATTTTGGATGATCTATTGAAGTCCAAATTATGTGAAATTTTGTGTGTGACTTCTATAGGGAACCTAGTGTGTGGTTGAGTAGTTTTTAGCTCAAGTACTCTCAATTACACAAGGTTCCTAAATACTCAAAGAAATACAAAATACATGTCTTTAAATGAGCTTGATTACATGTCTTGACTTGATTTCCTTTCTTCTTTGAGTCTTGATCACCTGTAGAGGTTAGCACAAGGCAATATATATGCAATGCAATATGTGTGATACTCTACTTGATTATAATTAAGATTAGGTTGAATAAATCATCAAAACATAGATTAAGACCAAAAAGCCAACATGATATGCTACTAATCATGCAGCAAACTGCTGCACAACTATCTCCGACGAGGCATCTGGCCACCGTCAACTAACACAACTACTCATACACCTCGGGTGAGTCTAAAAGTAGAACTTGACATATCTTAAAGGCTCGGAGAAGCCTCTGAAGATCAACGAAGATCACTTCCACGTTAACAAAGCTCTCTTGTATTTAGTTTAATTTGAACATTTATTTTGGTTTGGGTTTGTACTAGTGAGAAGTTGTAGTTGTTGGCTTTTTGGCTAATAATCGTTAATCGTTTTGATAATTAATCAACATATCAATAAAAACATGTATCAATTAAAAGATCATTGCTTGCATATATGTGTATTATCTAACGTTTCAGGAATCAAGTTTGAGTTGAATTAAAGATGAAGATTGAAGCGTAGCTAGGTTTAAATTCCATGTATTTAGGTTACAAATGTAACTTGGCACTTGAAATTTTTGATTCATTGCATTGCATAACACTTAGAATACCTATAGAAGTCTCACACTACATTCCAATTATCATAGACTTCAATAGAAAATCGTTGAATCTCATTAGAATCGTTGAACAGGAAATCTGCACTAAAACGGTCGACCGGTAGAACCATTTGGTTCGACCGAATTTCAACAGACCTTCCCAGGAAACTTAACCTGTCCAAAACGATAGACCCATATACATTTCTCGTTCGACCGTGTCTTCTACTTGGTTTGCCTGTCTGAAATCAGTCGACCGGAATATACATTTTGTTCGACTATTTCTTCAATCATCTTTGACTGTCGGAACTTGGTCGACCGAAACACTTGTTTTGTTCGACCGTCTCACCTTGTCGAGTGATAGGAATTAGTTTATCCTATACAAATCTTTCATCCTATCAGTTGTCAACACGTGTCCAGTTAGTGAGAACTTCGGTCGACCGAAACTTCGTATCTATTCGATCGATTGTGTTTCCATATTTGTATTTAATATGACCGTTATACTTGTCGTATACTCCAACAGTCGTATATACATTTTCTCAACTAACCCTATTTTGGATTTGGTCCTCCGGTCGACCGAATACTCCTTTAGGGTCGACCGCGTCTTGATTCTTCCCAGACCCATTCTTGCTGGGCATTTTTGGTCGAACCGTCAACTCATTCTGTTCGACCGATTACACTTGTTTTCCAAGGTCAACCGAAACTCTACTCACGGTCGACCAATACCTATATCTTTTCCAGATCTCCTACTGTTCATTTTCGGTCAAACTGGTATTCCAAACCGTTCGACCGATCACTTAAGTTCTAGCCAAATTGGATCGACTGTTTGCGTCTTCACTCGACCGAACCTCGCACTGTTTAATTCCGGTCGACCGTGTTACACGATTCGGTCGACCGTTCGTCGCCAAAAATGTGTCGTCACTTTCTGATTTGTGTTTTCTTGCACATCTTTTCACCACTTCAATCCCAACGGCTAGAACTAGTTTAGAGCTTATAAATAAAGCTGAGAACACTCATACAGGGTTACCCAATCTTTATCCAAGCTCAAATCTCATTACTACTCTCAATTTGCTCTAAACACTTGTGCTCAAATCTTCTCACTTGAAATCACCATCCTTTGATTGCATCATTCATTTCAAGTGCTCAAGATTAGTTGCTAAAGTATCAGTCTTCAAGAGTTGTACAAAGCTTCCAGAGTGAAGCTCTTCTCGGAATGTGAGAAGGTGGTCCAAGCTAAGCGAGGGTGTTCACAAAGCTTGTGGTGTAAAGACGTGATCTCGGCCCGCAACGTAGATCAGATTAGTGTAGGACGCGAAGTTGCTCAAGTAAGAGCAATTCGTAAGAGATGACTAGGATCTGGTGGTTGGATCCAAACCTCTATACATCCGGAATTGTGGTTTGTTGTTCTCTCGTTCATATTTATTGTCTTATCTTTTAATCTGGCATAGTGATGTGAATTTAAATTTATACCGCAAGTGCACGGCGTCTATGAAGACGTGGCAAGTACGGGTCGAACACAAGGAGGGAGAGATTTCGTAGTTGATGTTATTTCGATTAAGAGGAAGAAGGAGAGAAGAATCAATTGGATTTTTAGGTTTTTTGGATTATAATTATCTAAAGCAAGAACAAGAACAAATAAACTAAAACAAGAACAAAGAGAGAAATCCGTTGGATGGGGGTTTAGATTTAGGTTTAGATCAGAGAATTACTGCAACTTATTGTAAATCATGTTAGTTATGAAGCATTACAAGATAAATGACTTAACATAAACTCAAGTAATCAAAATATACTAATCATGAACTTAAAATAATAACATGCAATTCATCTTCTCTAACCCTAATTCCATCACCTCCACTCTTTGGAAAGAGTTAGAAACTCATGGAGGGAGGAAGAAGAAGGGATCCTAGAGACATTAAAAGAAAAGAGAAACAAAACAAAATAAAACAGAAATTTATTACTAATGATCCAAGACCAAAGGTTCAAAGATGTGTTACATTCGTGCTACGAGGCTATTTATAGCCGAAACAAGGAATACCAGTATATGAAAGGAAATTACACGTGGCGACACAGGACTGGGCAAAATTTGGGGACGCGGATCGACAGGTGTGCGGCGGAAACGCCGCACAATCTGGTCTGATCGGGTCCGGATTTTGGCTGTGCGTTTATGGTATGATTTGATCCTCCTTTGCGCGTCTGGATTGATTCTTTCCATTGTCTTGAGCTCCGGATTAATTCCTTCCATTGTTGGGATTTTATTTTTGACTTTTCTTTTGACTTCTCCAACACAATAACTTGGCCCTTTTATTTTGTAGTCAGGTCCTTGACATTTTGCACTTAAGCCCCTGACTTTTTTGTGATTAGCTCCTTGAATGCTTTTGTGTTTGGATACATTTCCATTTGAAACCCGATAAACTTGAACTTGTCTTTATGATAGAAATGAATCTTTTGCACGCGTTTTATGCTCGGGATGTGGGTAATTTGCATTCAGGTCCCTGTATTCTGTAAACAAGGCTAAACACATACCTTAGTAGCATTTATTGAATTAAAAGCAATCTAAATGAAAGACATATGATGCAATGTATGCAATGCATCAAATACGCCCACACCTAGATTTTGCTAGTCCCTAGCAAAACAGAATATAAGAAGGAATGAAAACAGGGAAATCCTAACTCACTTTCGTAGGAATCACGGTTGCACTTTGCATGTGCAACAAGCCTTTAAACCTCCAAGTTGCCTTAGAGGACGAGTTTTGTCTCGTGAGGGTTTTCAGCTGACACACCCACAAAGTCTTAATTCAACATTCCATTAATAGCTCTCAATATTTTTACCTAAACCTTATATATCTCACTTAGAATTCTTGCATGCTCATTATACAATTCTAACTTATAAAAAGTTTGACTTGGTCTTTATTCCTCCAACATTCACACCACTAACCCTTCTACACATGTTATCACATAAATTATTTTGCACGCCTCCTCTGGTGGTGAAGTATCATTTGGATCAACCATGGCATGGATCGTTCTTTTAGCTTTGGGCCTTGAGTATCTTAAAGTATTTTTTTTCTTTTTCCGTGATTCAACACATTTGCTTTTTCTTTTTGACACTTATACCCTTTTTGCATTCGTGTAGCGAGTTTGGTCGATAATCCCGAGCTGGAAGACTCAAGTTACCGGGTTTTAAGATACCCCTACGGACCAGTGACTCGAAGGCTTGGGCTTTTGTAATCATTTTGTAAGATGTGTTTTCCTCACTTTATTCTTTTTTTTACTTTTATTTTCCTCAAGGCTTAATTGCTATTAGAAGTCCACACTTCCCGGTATATTTTCCTCAACCTCTGCTCTTTATCAACCACTTCAAAGATTTGATTCATCCAATTTAAGTGCATAGACGTCTGAAAGGGTAATGGGCTATTTCTTTGGAACTTAGATTTATGTCATAATTTCTTCAAGCAGAACTATATAATAAGGAACAAAAATTCAATGCAATTTGTACACAGATTTTGGTAGTTCAATCTTGAGCTATGTCATGGAACATTGAATTTTTTTTTTGAAGAAGAAAACAAACAAATAGATATATACATAGATAAACACCCCCCCACACCTAAATCATGCATTGTCCTCAATGTATGCATAGATAAAATAAATGCACTTATTACCTGAGTCGGCTTGCGGTAGAGGGGTTGAGTTTGCTCAGAGTCAACCGTAATCAGAACTGGATTGAACGACACCATATTGGTGCATGTATCCAGTTGAATTGTTCCCCATGTTGACTTGAGGAAAAGATTCCACTCTTCTCACTTGAATTGGTTCGCTTATTTGCTCGAGTGATGGTGATTGAGTAAATGAATCACTCCCTTTTTTCTTACTTCCTTTTTGCTTATGTGATGATTTATTTGATTCAGAATTCTGATAAATACGTGCTCTCATCACAACATCACTTGGGTTGCATATTATTTCTGGCTCATTATCAATATGGAAGATATTAAATTCTGCTTTTAAGTTCCCGAAAGATAATTGCATGAGCCCATTTCGACAGTTTATTAATGCTTCCGAAGTGGCTAAAAAGGGTCTACCTAGAATTACAGGGATTTGTCGATTAGGATTTACAACAGGTTCAGTATCAAGTACGACAAAATCCACTGGATAAATGAAGTCACCAACCTTAATCAAAACGTCCTCTACTATACCTCTCGGTTTCTTAATAGAACAATCAGCGAATTGGAGGGTTGTCTTAGAGGGTTTCAGTGGACCAATGTTGAGTTGCTCGTAGACGGAAAATGGGAGTAAGTTAACGCTTGCACCTAGGTCTAGAAGGGCTTTATTGATAAAAGTATCTCCTATTGAACATGAAATTGTGGGACACCCAGGGTCCTTATATTTTATAGGAGATGTGTTGGAAAGAATAGAGCATATGTTTGCAGTTAAGAATGCCTTCTTTGGTACATTCGTTTTTCTCTTTTTAGTGCACAGATCTTTCAAGAATTTAGCATAAGCAGGTATTTGTTGAATCATATCTAAGAGTGGAATATTCACCTTAACTTGCTTAAATACTTCTAAGATTTTCTCCATTTGTGCACTTGAGCTCTTCTTGAGTCTATTGGGAAATGGGGCTTTAGGAACATAGACTCGCTCAGGTTCAGGTTGAGCTATGGGTTCAGGTTGTGTAGGTGGGTTGAGCTTTTCAATTTGGACGTCAGGTTCAATGGTCAGGTCATATGTGGTTGCTTGATGGCTAGATTGATTAGACATTCTAGGGTTTACCACATTGTTATCAACTTGTCGTCCGGACCGTAATGACACTACTGCATTGATTTGTTGGAACGGTCCTTCCTCGTTAATCATTTGAACCGGTCTGAGGTTGTTATTTCCTGATGGTGGTTGATAAGATTGATATTGATTATTAGTTCTTGGGTTCACCTCAGGTTGACTTGGAAATTGACCATTTTCTCTTTCACCTACTATTTGCGCTAATTGGCTGACTTGTGTCTCTAGCCTTTGGAATGATTGGTTGGTTGTTTGTATAAAAGTTTTCATTAAATTTTCCAAGTTTGTCAACCTAACTTCATGATTTCCATTGTTATTACCCCCAGATGATGTATTATTTTGGTTATATGGGTTTGGTTGTTGTCTAGGAGGTTGACCTTGTTGGTTCCACGAAAAATTGGGATGATTACGCCAACCCGGGTTGTAGGTTGATGCATAAGGATCATTTCTAGAATGGTTAAACGTGGCATTAACATGTTCCAAGTCTACACAGTCCTCCATTAAATGACCAGTCTGACCACATCTAGAGCAAGGGGTAGAGGATGCTTGTCGGGTTTGGTTTTGCAGCTCTAAACTTTCCATTCTGCGCATAAGGGTGGCTAGTTTTGCCTCAGCCGCTATGTTGGCATCTATAGCTAAGACACCTGGTCGGGGTTGACTTGCTATTCTAGATCCAATACTCGGGTTGATGGGTGTTCTAGCATTGTCCCATTGCATACTGTTTTCAGCTAAATCCTCAAGAAAAGTCCATGCATCATTTTCGTTTTTCGACATGAAATTCCCTTGGCTCACAGATTCTAGCATAACTCTAGATGTGGGTGTCAATCCCTCATAAATAATTTGGCATAATTGCCATTTTGGAATTCCGTGATGAGGGCATTGGGTCAAGACACTTTTAAATCTTTCAAGATAGGAATAGAACGGCTCGCTCTCAGACTGAACGAATGCAACAATTTCATTCCTAATCTTCATAGTCTTATGGTTGGGGAAATATTTTTTTAGAAACACTTGAACAAACTCAGCCCAACTCCTAATAGATCTCTCGGCTAGACTATATAGCCATTTCTTAGCGTCGTCCTTCAGTGCTAGAGGCACGAATTTCAGACGCACTGCCTCCTCAGGGATATGCTGGTATTGCATAAGAGAGCAGATTTCCTCAAATTCTCTAAGGAAGAGATATGGATCTTCCCTAGAGGTGAACTTAGGCAGCATACTCATGTATTGTGCCTTAAGTTCGAAATCGCGACCCGGTATGGTGGGCATGACGATGCACGATGGCTGAGCAGCCATCGTTGGATAGCACCGATCCCTCAGAGTCATAGGCGGGTTCACAACATTCTCACCCATTAGATCCGGGTGAGGTGGTGCAACAGATGGATTGGGGCTAAGTTCCAGACTGGAATCTAGATGAACTCGTGAGAGTCGATTACTCAAGTCCCGAATCCAAATCTGAGTGCACCGGGTTGAATCAATTTTTGAATTCAAATTCGAAATTTAAATTCCAAATTTAATTTCAAGAATCAATTACAATTTTTTTTTAATTTTCGTTTTTTTTATGTTTTTTTTTCAAAAGGGAAACAAACAATAGAATGGGGCAAGATGAGAAAGGAATCCTAATCTAGAGAATTTAGGTGAGAAGAGAAAGAAGACTCAGATGAGAAATGAAACTTAACTCTAAAGATAGAAAAGAGGGTTGGTCAGAAATTTCCTAAGAAAGCACGATTCAAACAATCCTAGACCTAGTGTCACTTAAATCTAGACGACTCCTAACTGGTTGAGTCGAATTGATTCGCTTGATTCACCTCCCTCACTAATCAAATCAAATTGGCCAGGTAGTGTATAGCTAGTGGGGGCGCTTCCGACAGAGTCGGTGCCAATTAGACAACCACTTCGCTTGGAAGACTTTCGTCAACACAAAAACACTTCCTAGACACCAAATTGAATTCGATCGGCTTCAGGTCATAGCAAGTCAAACCAATGCTTCTCCTTAATTGAGTCTGAGTCCTTAGGGGCCAATGTCTAATTGATTTTAAATTTTAAGGCTTGGGTGACACTTTAAGATTGTGATTTGTGGGCCACGGAAGGGTGATGAAATCCCCACCGTATCTTTTCCTACGGAGTTGCCCTTAAGATAGTTTAACTTAGATCTAACAAAGATAGTCAAACAATGGTCTTTTTAATGGGGGCAATTGCAAGGTTGTATGCAAATTAAATTATATGCTTAAATGCAATCGTTAAAAACCGCGATACGTACCTTGCCTCCAGCACTCTTCAGCAGAAATTGATTTGCAAGAATTTAGCAAGAATAATGCAAACAAAACATTATATGATGCATGCACTAAGGTCTTTCTAATTTTGCGAATTTTAGGTCAGAGTTGAAATATTGCCAATTATGGAATTTAAGCTTAACACGTGCAATTCTAATACAAGGAAATTTTCTGAAACTAGAAATTACGAGGAAAAAGGCAACGAAGGTTACCTACGCAATGCTCAGTCGGGTTCGCCGCCCGCTCTCGAAATTTCAGTAGCTTTACGCGTCCACCCAGAGATGAGTCGCGTCCCAGAAAAAGTTGAAGCCCAGAAGCTCCAAGTGTGCGGCGGATTCGCCGCAAGTTGTTCTTCAGGTGCGGCGATTTCGCCGCTCGTTTAGCTCAAATGGTGCTCGGATTTCGCCGTGCACTCTGTTGTCTCCTGAAACACAAATCCAAAAACTTAGATCGCGCACAAGATAAACAAGATAAAATCGAAATACAAAAACAACAATATTTGCGTCGCCTCCCCGGCAACGGCGCCAAAAACTTGATGTGAATTTAATTTTATACCGCAAGTGCACGGCGTCTATGAAGACGTGGCAAGTACGGGTCGAACACAAGGAGGGAGAGATTTCGTAGTTGATGTTATTTCGATTAAGAGGAAGAAGGAGAGAAGAATCAATTGGGTTTTTAGGTTTTTTGGATTATAATTATCTAAAGCAAGAACAAGAACAAATAAACTAAAACAAGAACAAAGAGAGAAATCCGTTGGATGGAGGTTTAGATTTAGGTTTAGATCAGAGAATTACTGCAACTTATTGTAAATCATGTTAGTTATGAAGCATTACAAGATAAATGACTTAACATAAACTCAAGTAATCAAAATATACTAATCATGAACTTAAAATAATAACATGCAATTCATCTTCTCTAACCCTAATTCCATCACCTCCACCCTTTGGAAAGAGTTAGAAACTCATGGAGGGAGGAAGAAGAAGGGATCCTAGAGACATTAAAAGAAAAGAGAAACAAAACAAAATAAAACAGAAATTTATTACTAATGATCCAAGACCAAAGGTTCAAAGATGTGTTACATTCGTGCTACGAGGCTATTTATAGCCGAAACAAGGAATACCAGTATATGAAAGGAAATTACACGTGGCGACACAGGACTGGGAAAAATTTGGGGACGCGGATCGACAGGTGTGCGGCGGAAACGCCGCATATTGTAGGTGTTGTGCGGCGGAAACGCCGCACAATCTGGTCTGATCGGGTCCGGATTTTGGCTGTGCGTTTATGGTATGATTTGATCCTCCTTTGCGCGTCTGGATTGATTCTTTCCATTGTCTTGAGCTCCGGATTAATTCCTTCCATTGTTGGGATTTTATTTTTGACTTTTCTTTTGACTTCTCCAACACAATAACTTGGCCCTTTTATTTTGTAGTCAGGTCCTTGACATTTTGCACTTAAGCCCCTGACTTTTTTGTGATTAGCTCCTTGAATGCTTTTGTGCTTGGATACATTTCCATTTGAAACCCGATAAACTTGAACTTGTCTTTATGATAGAAATGAATCTTTTGCACGCGTTTTATGCTCGGGATGTGGGTAATTTGCATTCAGGTCCCTGTATTCTGTAAACAAGGCTAAACACATACCTTAGTAGCATTTATTGAATTAAAAGCAATCTAAATGAAAGACATATGATGCAATGTATGCAATGCATCACATAGTTCCTTAAATAAATCTTAATTAGTCTATTCACCCCCTTTAGACTAAGTTTAGGGGCTAATAGATCCTACTAGTTGGCTTGGACAACAAGGGATTTGGGAGAAGGTTGATACGAGGAAAAATGAAGTGTTTCCATTGGTATATTTGTTGGTGAAATTAGCATTGATTTTGCTGGTCGCTACAACTACAGTTGAAAGAGCTTTCCTAATAATGAATATCATAAAGAATTTACTTCGCAATTGAGTGATGAAGTTATCAATGATTGTTTAGTTACATACATCGAGAGAGACATTTTTATAAGTATTGATAATAAAGTTATTATGCAACTTTTTCAAAATATGAAAAATCAAAATGGAATGTTGTAATCAAGTTTTATATATTAATATATTTTTATTGGCTTTTATAATTATGTATTATGAGTTAAGGTTCATACTTCGAGACCCTCTTCGAAAATTCCTAGGTCCGTGCATACCAGATTGGCACAAAATACACATGATTATACATGACAACTTGGACCCGTCATTCCAATTTCTAACTACTCTATTTAGGATTGAGCAGAAACCAATTCAGACAGAAATTTCGGGTCGAGCCTGACCAATCAGTTTGGACCAGACTAGACCAAATGTGATTTGGTCTGATACTCAGTCTGGGTTTTTGTTCACTAATTCTGATCCGGTCGAGTCCGTGTTTGTTCGGGTTCGATCTCGTATGGTACAAACCATATATATTTGCATCTACTTAAGATTTATACTATAAATTTCAACTAATCTACACGATATTATATGTAATACCGCCATTTGGGACAATAATTAACCATAATTTTTCATTATTTAAACAAAAACATACTAATTAAATCTATCTTAATTTTTCATATGGATATACTATTAAAGTGGTATATAACCTAGCCAGGCACCGCCCATCTAATTTTTTTTTTTAAAATACATCTAAAAATCTTTAAAAACATCTAAAATAAATTAAAACACCAGGCTCACGGGCCGCCCAGTCTGATACTTAAATATGTCAACAAGCATACATTCTTCTATGTTAAGACTACACAAAGGTTTCAAAGACATTTCATCTACACCTTGGATACTCTGTCGCTACGTTTAATACTATATTCAATTTCAATAGTCCAGAAAGAATTGGATAATTTTTTGTAGTCCATGTATTAAGACTCTCAACTTTATTAATTGATAATATTATGTGGTTAAAATTAATTAATTAATTTAAAATAGATTTTGAATTAGTGGGTGATTACACTTTGATAGGTGGTTACACTCACTCCCTTATATAAAGATGGTCCCCTCCTTTCCCACTAAGGAATATGTAGTTTTTCCATCAAAACTCAATCAAACATTTAAAGGGGTCAAGAGAGAGAAATCTGTCTTGCAAAACAATTGTTTTCTTTTCATTAAAAGGTGAAACATGGAGTAAGGTATGTATCTTTGTCTATCGTTAAGTTAAGGTTGTGGAAATCATTATTCAAGATCTAGGTTTTATTGTGTACAAATCAGGAACTTAACCAACTTACACGATTTTTCCGTTTATATAATTCGGATGTTAAAGATACATACCGTTGTGGCTGACGTTTGGGTGCTCAAGGCATTGCATGGTATTCCCATGCCGATTGAGTTTATCAAGCAAGCAATTAATACAGCCAACGGCTAAAACCATGTTGTATAAATAATCACAGAATCAAACCATGTAAATCATCCTGAAATATAGAAATAAAATTTCTTCTTCTCCTACTTGTCTCTTCCTCATGAATTTCTACATGGTATCAGAGCACTGATCCATTGTGCCTCAGATTCTATAAATCATCACCGGCCTCACCTCATACAAGGGGGTTGAAGGTCCTCAAAACCCACATCCAATCCCGAGAGAGAAGGAAAAAAACCCAAAATCATGTCGGACGGCAACAAAAATCTACCTGATGGGATGAACTCTCATCGCCTGGTCTCGACAACACTAAACGGGACCAACTATCTGTCCTGGTCGCTCGCGGTCACACTTTCCCTCAGTGGCAGAGGAAGGCTGGGCCACATCACCGGAAAGACAGCAAAACCAGAAGAAAACGCAACCGAAAAGCTCCATGACGAATGGCAAACGGCGGATCATCAGGTTATGTCGTGGCTTATTGCCTCGATGCAATCAGATATCGCCGAAATATTCATCTTCAAAGACAGCGCGAAGGAACTATGGGACTCTGTTCGTGACCATTATGGAAAAACAGAGAACTTCGCGCATATCTTCAAAATAAAACAAGAAATCGCGCAAACACAACAACGTGGGGCGACCGTCACAGAGTACCTTGGTACTCTCAGAAGAAGGTGGGATGAACTAAAAATTTACGAACCTCCCACAGTTGACCCACAAGTCATACAAAGCCGACAAGAACAAAACCAGATCTACCAATTTCTGGTAGGATTAGACTCAAGCTACGAGACCATTCGGTCTCAACTACTCATGGCACCGGATCTTCCCAGCCTCGCAAACATCACAAGCCTCGTTCAGCGCGAGGAGACAAGAAGAAACACACTGAACAACCACACCAAAAACCAGAACTCCGACAACCAAGCCCTCATTGCCGGTCGGAACCAAGCTCAGGGAACAAAAAAAAAGTTCGGGAACAAAAGCAACGAACACTGTGAAAACTGCAAGAAACCAGGACATAGCAAAAACGCGTGCTGGTTTTTGTTCCCACACCTCAGACCACAAAAAAATGAAAAACATATGAGAGCAAATATGGTGGATGGAGGCTCTGGCGGCAGCACCAGTCTTCACGGAGGCAGCGGTGGCACCAGTTTCCTCGGAGGCGGCGACAACACCAGCTTTCTCCGGAGCGGCGGCAGACCAGGCGAAAGGGTTGCAAACCCTACCGGTTATGCGGATAATTCTGCTTTTTATTCATGCCACACAGTCGGATCTCCCAACCCGGGAAACCAGACCCGTTATGATAACGGGTGCAACGGATCTGATGGGATCGGGTTTTGCACTGGCGGGTCGGATCCTACCATTAACCCGCTCCAACTTAAAAACCTGGTGGGCCACTTGAATGAACTTTTGCACAAGAACCCTCCCACATCAGGTAATCTGACAGGTAACACAAATACTTCTGTTATTTCTAAACTTTCTGGAAGAAACACGAATTTTAATAACAAGGCCTGGATAATTGATACCGGAGCCATCGATCACATGACTGGAGATCCAACATTACTTAGTAATATTAAACAAAACCTAAGCTTATTAAACAAATTTGTGACAGTTGCAAATGGAAACAAAATACAAATTAAAGGAATAGGCAAAACAAACTTAGTAAACAACACTTATGATGAAATCTTATATGTTCCTAATCTTGATGCTAATCTTGTATCGGTAGCAAAAATTACAAGGAATCTCAATTGTAATGTTGTGTTTACTCCTAATAATGTTATTTTTCAGGATCGTACGTCAGGGAGGATGATTGGTAAGGGCATTCTTACTAATGGTCCGTATGTTCTAGAAACAAGTGAAAAAGCACATCATACAAAAACTCTCAATGATCACAATCTCTGGCATAAAAGGATGGGACATCCATCATCAAACATATTGAAATGTTTTTTTCCTGCTTTTAAAAATGAATTATTATGTGATGTATGCCGTTTTGCTAAACAAACTCGATTACCTTTTCAAAAATCTAGTACCAAAACCTTCACACCTTTTTGAGTTAGTGCATTCTGACATTTGGGGACCTGCCCCCATCGAATCTTACAACGGGTTTCGGTACATTATTAGTTTTATTGATGATTTTTCTCGAGCCACATGGACGTATCTTTTAAAAAACAAATCTGACACTTACTCAGTTTTTTGCGAATTTCTCTGTTACATTGAAAATATGTTCGACGCAAAAATCCGTTTTTTTAGATCTGATAATGGATCAGAATATATGAGCAATTTGTTTCAAAATCTCTTACGTCAAAAAGGTATTTTTCATCAAACCTCATGTGTTAATACACCACAACAAAATGGGATTTCCGAACGAAAAAACCGACACCTTTTGAACGTCACTCGGTCTCTTCTTTTCCAAAACAATGTCCCAAAGGTCTTTTGGTCAGATGTCATTCTCACTGCTACCTATATTATCAACCGACTTCCCAGTCCCACTATTGGGAATAAAAAACCTCTTGAAATATTGTTTAACAAAGACATTAGCATTGACCATCTTAGAATTTTTGGTTGTACATGTTTTGTTCACAAGAAAAGGGAAAATAAATTTGATCACAACTCTATCAAATGCATTTTTTTAGGATATTCATTTAGGAAAAAAGGGTACAAATGCTATGATCCAGAAAATAAAAAAACTTATGTTTCTCGCGATGTATCCTTCTTCGAAACCGAACCCTTCTTTAAAAACTCTAGCTCTGAGAACGCTTCCGCTACCCCAGTACCTAATAACACCTATGACGACCTGCTTCCTCTACACCACGAAGAAAATGAAGAAGGAAGAGGAGAAGAAAATGAAGAAGGAAGAGGAGAAGAAAATGAAAGAGAAGAAAATGAAGAAGGAAGAGGAGAAGAAAATGAAGGAGAAGAAAATGAAGAAGGAGGAGGAGAAGAGAATGAAGAAAACCAAAGAGAAGGAGAAGGACCAAGAAGATCTACTCGCCCAACTCGCCTCCCTCCAAAACTTAACGACTACTATCTCTCTCATCTCTCTCGCAAAACCACGTATCCTATCCAAAACTTTCTATCTTACCATCATATCTCTAACAAACATCAGTCCTTCCTAGGAACACTAGACATAAATAAAGAACCAACCAGCTACCATGAGGTCATAAGTAATCAAAATTGGGTCAAAGCCATGGAGGAAGAGCTAAAAGCCCTTGAAAATAACCATACCTGGACCCTTGTTCCACTCCAACCTGGTGTTAAACCTGTGGGTTGTAGATGGATCTACAAAATCAAATATCATAGCAATGGACAGATAGAAAGATATAAAGCTAGACTTGTAGCCAAAGGCTATACACAAACATATGGCCTCGACTACTTAGAAACATTTGCCCCTGTCGCTAAAATGAACACTGTCTGTATTTTGCTCTCTATTGCTGTGAATCAGGGATGGAGTTTATTTCAAATGGATGTGAAGAATGCCTTCTTACAAGGTAACCTAGAGGAAGAAGTCTACATGACTCCACCTCCTGGCTACACCACTTGTCCCAACCAGGTATGCAAGCTTCATAAGTCCATATATGGCCTCAAACAATCACCTCGTACCTGGTATGCCAAACTCAGTCTCTCTCTCATTGATTATGGTTTTAGTAAGAGTTCTGCTGACGCATCCATGTTTACAAAACATAAACATAACACCAGCATCATCATACTTATTTACGTTGATGATATTATCATAACTGGGAATAATAACCACGAAATTGCATTAGTTAAAGAATACTTAAAATCAAAATTTGACATAAAAGACCTAGGCTACTTAAAATACTTTTTAGGAATAGAAATTGCATACTCAAAAAAGAGGTTATTTCTTTCTCAACGAAAATACACCCTAGACCTTCTCAAAGAAACTGGAAAATTAGGTTCAAAGCCCTCAACTACACCTATAGAAACCAATAAAAAGATAGGACCAAATGATGGGACTCCCCTATCTAACATTGGGCAATTCCAAAGGCTAGTTGGAAAACTTATCTACCTTACTGTCACTCGACCTGATATTACATATGCAGTTAGTCTAATAAGTCAGTTCATGCATGCTCCCTATACTCATCATCTAGACTTAGTAAACAGAATCCTATGTTATCTTAAAGGAACACCTGGACAAGGTTTATGGATGAAACCCAACAACTCTAATTCAATAATTGGATACTCCGATGCAGATTGGGCTGGAAGTCATGATCGACGTTCAACTACGGGATTCTGCACATTTGTGGGAGGTAACTTGGTAACCTGGCGAAGTAAGAAACAAAACGTCGTCACACGATCCAGTGCAGAAGCAGAATACCGTGGAATGGCATCCACTACCAGCGAATTAATTTGGATAAAACAGCTGCTTAAAGATATGAACATCACAACTCAAAGTCCTATGAAAATGTTCTGCGACAATAATGCGGCGCGACACATTGCTACAAATCCAGTCTTCCATGAGAGAACCAAGCACATAGAAGTCGATTGCCACTTTATCAGAGAAAAAATACAATCAAGGCAAATAGAGGTTCCCTTTGTCCCAAGTAAGGAGCAACTTGCAGACATCTTCACCAAAGCTCTCGATCACAAGACCTTCTTCAACATTCTTCACAAGATGGGATTTATCAATCCTTTCCAGACCCAACTTGAGGGGGCGTGTTAAAGATACATACCGTTGTGGCTGACGTTTGGGTGCTCAAGGCATTGCATGATATTCCCATGCCGATTGAGTTTATCAAGCAAGCAATTAATACAGCCAACGGCTCAAACCATGTTGTATAAATAATCACAGAATCAAACCATGTAAATCATCCTGAAATATAGAAATAAAATTTCTTCTTCTCCTACTTGTCTCTTTCTCATGAATTTCTACATCGGATTATATGGCTCGAAGACCAATTACACTTTCCTATGCTAACCAGGCTATGCTTTAACCTTTCGCATAATTTACAGCGGGCGATCAACGGTGGACCAATTGGCACATTAATTAGTTACAATGTCACAATATCAACGAGTTTTTGTACTCCATCAAAAAAAGTAGTCCATCAGTTGTAAACTTTGACTTCCATGAAAATTCCCAAGTGTTTTAGATATCTAATTTTCGGGCATTGGATTCCAAAATGTTTCCACACAATGAGAAAGACTTTGTATTATCAAATCCAGAGTTCAATCAAACCTGAAACTCTCTAACCAATCCCACTTCGACTTCTGTTAGTATAGGTGGCAAAACTGCTGAGTCGGCCTGATAGTTTGCTCTTAGTCCAGGTCCGTACCAAACTTTGAACTTCTAATTAGCCATTGGCTGTGGTCAAGAATGGTGACTGCACAAGACATCTTCCTCTAGTTGGAATTCTAAGTAACAAAAAAAAAATGATGTATGATTCTTTTGGTTTTTAGCACAGTTGGTTCTATAATCTAATTTTAACGTCTTTTGTCATTCAAATTGATAGCAATGTTGATTTTATGTTTCAAATACGATCGTAGAAGTAGTAGCATGTGTGTTGTTGAGTGCAATTCCAATTTGAGGAACTAAAAGAACATCATATAACTTTTTTAGTTTTCATTTTAAAGTAACATATTTATCTAAATATAACAAATATAAATCAAGTCACTTACAAATTCTAGATGGGCAAATATCGTGAATCGAAAATCTCACGAGACATACGAATATGCATCCAAAGCACCCTAAAAGAAACACACTCCCACGGTGGGTAGATCTCATTCTTAAGAAAAATAAACAAGATCAAGTTTTGCACTTAACACAAACTTCATCCAATGCGACAGATGTTTCATCCCGAAGGAACCAATAGGACAATGTTTTTAACTTTAGATTTACTTTGGAACTGAGCTAAGTGGCTTCATAGTTGTGTTTTTTTATCTTTAGAACCAAAATCCCTCTGATAGTGATCCCTTGTGATAAATGAGGTCTTTTACAAGGATTTGATGTGCCCTGCAAATCTGCAATGCTTTAAATTTCAACTACATTTACATTTGATGTACAAAACGGAAATAAATAAATTTCCATTTTAGAGATAAATTACATTTACATTTTTTTTCTTCGATCTGAAATTGTAATAATTATCGGTCTAGAAAAAAAAATAGTACAAACATACATAAATTTATACTCTGCTGGTTACCCATGATTCATGCTCAATGTCCCACAAAAACTCCCAATTCCTTTTTCCACGTCTTTATGACATATCACAACATGCAATAATTCTTAAAATTTCCATAAATATCTCCAACTTCAAATACTTCTACAAAAAGCTTGTAAAAGTATACCCAAAAAAGCAAAACTTAAATAACTACATTTTATTGAGAAAATATGTAGGTATAGGTCATGTAAATATAGCAACCTAGCTAACGTTTACTAATCTTAAGAAAACTCTCAAGTCCCAACCGAGCAAGATAGAATTCAAAGCCATAGTAAGATTTCAAAACAAGAAGGCTGTTGCGTGGGAAGAGTAAGCTATGTTTAACGTCAAACATCAAGAAAAGAAAACACTTTCTGTTTTCAACAGAGCAGTTGGAAGTGTTGAAAGCATAAACCTTTCTCCATTCCCACTCATTTGAATTGTTACCTACCTTTTGCATGTTATCCCGATCATCCGATTTCCGTCGCATAAGAGCATCTTTAACGGGTCATCCCCCGTGGATGACCCCGGACGACCCGGTCGTGACATGATCGACTCGTTGACCAGGTTGGCCGACCACCTGGACGTCGGCCGGGTCGTGCCACTTGGCACGAACCGGTTGGTAGATTTTTTTGTTTTGAATTTTTTTTTGGTTTTGGTTTTTTTTGTTTTAATAATTAGGGGTTTATATTTTGATAAATAATTAGGATTTAAGTAGTTGTACTATATATTTTGATAATGATTAGGGTTATGGTTTATTATATTTTGATAACATTAGATTTTCAAGATCTAAAATTTTATGTCGTGTAATATTTGAATTATGTCGTGTTTTATAATAAAAGTATGAAAATTATACTGAAATACACCAACTTCTCTGAAATAAGAAATATTTTACTAAATTTAAAGTATAAAACAATAACTTAACCGAAATAACAACTGATATTCTAAACTGATAATTAAAATAAGGAAGATAAGTCTTAAATTGCAATTAAACTGAAAATAGGGAAGATAGGTCATAAACTGAAAATAGGGAAGATATGTCATAAACTAGGGAAAAAATGGAGTTCTACTTAAAGATTTCGTCACTGATTATTTCCAGATTAATTTCATCCTTCGGGGTTAGGATGTCGAGTTTCTTGGCCTTTAGTAGTGAAATATAAAAGTCGTACTTCATAGAAGCCCGACGGATTTCTTCTTTCTCATTTTCCAATGCTATATGCTCTTGGCAAAGTGCAATTTGATCTTGTTTGACCGAGGTCGTGACCTGAAGAGACTGGAAGCGTGCGTCGTTGTCGACCACGTTCGAATCCTCCGTCACCACTTTCCCTTTCCCTTTCCGTTTGGTTTTCTTTACACCCGTCGGACGGGATGCACTTGGGGTGACAAATTCTGAGGTCGTTGATGGATGAGAAGAGCCTAACAAACATTCTTCCGATGAGTCTGTACGACCTCTTTTCTTGGACGAACCAGTGGATGGGCGGGTAGGACTACTTTGGAAATTATGCTCACTCATCATCCCAGGCATGGGGTCGTAGACCGCCACTTGGGGTACTCTTTCAACATCAACCATGTGTGGTAGTACGTGAATGTCGTCCTGTAAGTGCGCTCATAAATTGCGTGAGCTTTCCCAATGAGGTCGTGCGTGCTGTCCCCGCTTCTGGTTTGTCGAGTGGCCTCATTCATATCCTCATTTATCCTCCTCCAACGCCCTTTGAGAGAGTCAAAGTTTCATGGCTTCAGCTGGTCGTTTGTGAGCCTCGCTTCGTCGTACAAATTTTTCACTTTTCTCCAAAGGAGCACTGCCTTCTAGTTTGTTACTGTTGGTTTTTTGGCCTTAATCTATGTTTTGATGATTTAATTAACCTAATCTTAATTATGATCATGTAGAGTAGCACACATATTGCATTTCATATATATTGCTTTGTGCTAACCTCTACAGGTGATCAAGACTCAAAGAAGAAAGGAAATCAAGTCAAGACATGTAATCAAGCTCATTTGAAGACATGTATTTTTGTATTTCTTTGAGTCTTTAGGAACTTATGTATTTTGAGCATACTTGAGCTAAAATCAACTTAAACACACACTAGGTTCCTCATAGAAGTCACACACGAAATTTCACATAATTTGGACTTCAATAGATCACCCAAACTTAGATCGGAAAATACTAAACCTGAACCCTAACTATCTGCCCACATTCAGTCGACCGCAACATGCCGTTCAGACGACCGGATGATCAAGTAATCCAGTTTGTGTTTCCCTGTCTAGTTTCGGTCGACCGCACAATCTCTTTCGGTCGACCGTTTGAACCTACTGTTCCGACCGTTATTTTTGTCGTATATACCCAACGGTCGTATTCGTATTAAAACAATATACACCCCCATATACTTTACCAAACGGTCGAACCATTTGCCCAGTTCGGTCGACAGTTTAACCTTGTCAAAAATCCCTGCTATCGGTCGATACTATTTCGTTCGACCGATCCATTTTTCCCTCTACCGAAACATAAGTTCGGTCGACCGGTAACCCTGTTCGGTCGACCGTTTCATTAACAAACTTAAGAGTTCAGTCGACCATTCCATATTTCGGTCGACCGTGTCTTTAGAGAACCCAAGAGTTCGGTCGACCGTTTCACCTTCCGGTCGACTGTTTCTGGACAGATTTGCAACCCGATTTTCTGTTGTGTGTGCTTTGCACAAAACCCAATAAAATCTTGTCCCAACGGCTCTATTCTCTCTAATGGCTATATAAGGATTGTAAAACACATTTTAACACAACTCTCCCACTACAAACTTGTCCCAAACTTTAGAGAGAATCCCAAACACTCCAAACCTCAATTTCCACACTTTAGTGATCAATTCCTTAATCCTACTCAAGTGTGCTCAAGTTTAGAGAGTGTTGTTCCACTCAACCTTTGTTCAAGAAGCAAGGACTTCGGTGAAAGCCCGAAGTGTTCCTCTCGGATTGTGAGAGAAGAAAGTCAAGCTCGCGAGGTTGTTCGCGGAGTTTGTTTTGTAAAAGGCGTTCTCTCCCGGCCCGGAAGGGGGAGTGGTTAGTGAAGACGTAGGCGGAGCTCGCGGAGTCGAGCAGAGCTTACAAGAGAGGACTAGGACCCGGGTGGGGTGCCGAACCTCTATAAAAACTGACGCGTCTTTTGTGGTTTGCATTATCTTCCTCTACTTGCTTGTTTAGTTTTAATTTCCGCTGCATTTCTTTGATTGCTTAAACAAGTAGGTGATTAGCTTAAAAGTGATTAGTGGACCCATAACCCACACGATCCTACAGTTCCCACTGTTGCATCACAACTAATCGCTATGTACGACAAAACAAGGGCTTCATCCTCATCTTTCGCCCATATGTTCTTGCTTTTAAGGGGGCTGGTAGACGTTCTTGGTGCACGTTGGGACAGACCGATGGGGCAAGGGTCTGCATCGTCACTATCCTCGTCATTTGGGGTAGTGGTATCCTCGTTCATACTGGATTGACTACTGAGAAGTTGGTTGTACATCTGCAGTGTGGTTGGGAGTTGTTGAGAGTATTGTGGTTGGGATGTACTCCCCCAGTTTTGGTGTCAGGGTGGATGTCTAGAGTAATGTTGGGAGCTCCCCTAGTTTTGGTACGGGGTGAATGTTCAGAGTAATGTTGGTAGCTCCCCTAGTTTTGGGTCGGGGGTGAAAATTGGGAGTATTATTGGGAGGTCCCCCAATTTTGGTGTGGGGGTGGATGTTCGGAGTATGGTTCGGGAAATGGTTGGGTACTTCCTACGCCGTGTGGAAGGGTAGGGCGGTAGTAGGGATCTGGTTGGGAGTACGTGGCAAATCATTGAGGTTTAAAAAGACGACAAGGAACCGGGGGTGTTAGATGGTCCTCAGTGTTGTGTTCAGGAGAAGACATGGGTTCAGGAGAGTTTGGAAGGTTGAGGGAAATGAAGTTGTGTGTGATGACTAAGGTGGACTTGAGGGTATTTATAGAGAACTTCTTCTGATTTAGCTTAGCTTCCTAAACAGGTTTTAAGATAATTATATTCCCAGACAATATTTCAAATTTGAAATCACGCGCGTACTGTAGATTGTCAATCCGACAAGTTAAGACATCACGTGCGTACTGTAGATTGTCAATCCGACAAGATAAGAAATCACACACGTACTGTAGATTGTCAGTCCGACAATATAAGACATCACACACGTATTGCAGATTGTCAATTCGACAAGATAAGACATCGTGTGCGTACTGTAGATAAGTATGTTAAATAAATAAAGTAAATGTAATTTGGAAATAAATAAATTATTAATGTTTTTGGTAAATATAAATGATTTTGGAATAAAATAAAAGTTGAGAAGAAAATTAATGATGCGGAGAAGAGAGAGTAGGATGACCTAGGTCATGGTTAATGAGTGAATAGTGATGGAGAAATATGAGGTTGTGTGACGTGACAGTAAGAGAAAGAAGAGAGAGAACGTGGATGACCTAGGTCATTATTGCGGATGCTATAATGCGATCATTCACCTTATACACGATTGTTACCAATTCTTTTAGAAACGTAACAGTTTTAATAGCATTGTTATGCACGATTATATTTTATAACTTAGATCTGATCGTGGTTAATCTACAATAAGAGATCTTTCATCTGAAGGTTCATAATTTTTTATAATTCCTCGACCTGACAGTCAAAAGGGGGGGGGGGGGGGGGGGGGGGGATTTAGGTCCATGTGGCGTGGTTATTCTATGAGCGGTAAAAAGGGTCCATTAAATGAAATCTCTGACCATAGCTAGCTTCCTGTTGTTTGGAAAGGAATGGTGCTTGTTGTCCTTGTTTCCCATGAAAGTGCACATGGCAAGAAGCCATCAAGTGTTTTGCAGCTTCACGTGTATTACTTCCATAGTTGTATGAGTGCACTGTTGTTTTTGGTCTTGCTAGAAGCCTAGAAGGTTGCCCAACATTTTGGAAACTCTGGAAGAACAACATTTACCTAATTGTAGTTATTTTGTTCTCTCTTTTAGTTACAAAGAACAAATATACAGCATATACAAAAAGTCTTTTGAAGACATTTCACCTCACACTTGTCATCACCCTACTTTTGAGCACTATCACTTAAACTTCCCTCCACGGGTTCATTGATCCGTAATTGTACCATGGGAAATTTAGATAGTCCACTATATTAACTTGTTAAAACCTAAGTACCATAAATGAAAATTCTCTTATTAGCATTATACAAATTACTTCCAAGAGAATTTTCTATCCATGTATTGTATCCATTTTATGACAAAAGCGATCCAATGGAACTAATTAAGCGGAAACATGTACATAATCTATCAACTTGATCCTCTCGTCGTTTGCAAGACAAGAAGCCTCCTGTACGGAATTTTCTTTCATTAAGCGTGCAAAGTCGTTTCACAAACTTAATAGTCTGTATGAGTTGTAACACACGCTAAATGAACAAACTATAGAACAAACATATGCTCACATATAGATATACTGTAAAATGGTCATATTCTGACTTCGGAGTTCAAATCACAGAATATATAGTAAACACAAATTCAACTTTGGATATTATATTATATGTATTTACAATTTGAAGAAAAACTACAATTTATTTCAACGGAGATAAACTAAACTTCCACCAATTAACTAACCCATCCCTTGAACTTGAAGTCAAGAAATGAATGCCCATGGCACCAAGAAAGGTAGCAAAAGCAGACCCAAACCCCACCAACTCACTAACCTGAAATCAAAATAAAAGGAGGGGAAGCAAACCACCAGCCCTGCGTGGATTCCCAAACCCCAAATTAATAAACACTATTAAAAAACCCCACCAAACATAGAGAAACCAAAAATAATAAATACCCACATCCCAAAGTTGCATGAAAGCAGTTGCTAGCTATTATAGCTTTTTGTTGGGGAAGTAGTGCTTTGTGTATGAACCATTTCTAAAGCCAAAAAAGAATACCAACAAAGGTCCCAACAAACCATATATATATATATATAGACTTATATAACTCCTCCCAGTACTCCTCACAAACTCATTCCATCACAAGAAAGAGATATGGGAAGGGAAAATGGTGCCTTGGTGAGATGGGTTTTTCTTTTCTCCTTGGTGGTGTTATCACAAGTGGCCTTTGGAAGCTATCCGACCGCCTCAATGCGTCGAGGAGCGAATCTACGACTCCTCGCCTCGTCTCCGGTTTCTCCTCCTCCTCCGGTGAGTCTTTAGCAAGACGATATAATTTGTTTTTGTTACCATATCGGACGTTAAAAGTTGTGTTAGAATGATTTGATTTTGTTTGTTTTTTGTGGTTCAGAAGGTGGCTAAAGCCGGGTTCCCGGGAGGGTCACGTGTTTACCACGTGACCGACTACGGAGCGGACCCGTCGGGCCAAATCGATGCGTCGAGCGCCATAATGCGAGCGGTATCGGACGCATTTTCTTCGCCGTCGGATCGGGAATTGATGGCTGGGATTAAGGACCTTGGTGGTGCTGAGATCCATCTAGGAGGTGGTTCTTACCTTGTTTCGAAGCCGATACGGTTACCTTCCTCCGGTGGAGGTAATCTTAAGGTACCAATCACCACCACTTTAGGATTCGCAACACGATTCTAGCTTTGGTGCATGACTTTATTGATGTAGTCAAAGATTGGTGTGTTGTTGTAGTGACCAGTGAGTGCTCTTTGCCTGTTTCAGCATCGAAAACCTTATACCCATTGACCCATGTATTAACTTGTTGAAAAGAAAGAAAGAGAGAAAATTATTTGGTAAACAAAGTTGTCATTTCATATGAGTTTCGACATCTTATATTTTGATGCAAAACTTTCTGTTTTGTCAAACAAAATACGTGCACTCTCCGCAACGCAAACATTGATTTACCAACTAAATTTATTTATCAATCATTTGTTATACTTTAAGTATGCATGGGTGTTTTGTATTAAACCCCTCAAAGATGCTGAATTTAGACATTTCATGCCCAAAATCAAGATTTTGTTGGTTCACGTAGCTAGCAAACTTGGAATTGGAGATTTAATAACTGTCATCGTCGGATTTTAATGATTTTCCAGATCCATAGTGGCTCGTTACGCGGCTCGGACGATTTTCCGAGCGACGGATACCTAATCGAGGTCCAGTCTTCGACGCCGTCCTCCACCGCGGACTACGAGTACGTAACTCTCCGTGACCTGATGCTAGACGCCAACTACCGCGGTGGCGGTGTTGCGGTGATCAACTCCCTCCGAACCACAATTGACAACCTCTACATCTCCCACTTCATGACCGAAGGCGTAATGGTGAAGGGCGGGCACGAAACTCTGGTAACGAATTCCTACCTCGGTCAGCACATAACCGCCGGAGGCGATCCCGGGGAGAAGAATTTCTCCGGGACCGCAATTCACCTAGCCGGAAACGACAATTCAGTAACCAACGTTGTCATTTTCTCGGCCGGTACCGGCATTGTTATTGCCGGGCAGGCCAATTTGATATCCAACGTGCATTGTTACAACAAAGCGACCGGATGGGGTGGGACCGGAGTCTACATCAAGACGCCAGGTTTGACACAAACACGAATTGTCAATAGTTACATGGACTACACCGGGATAGTAGCCGAGGATCCGGTGCAGCTCCACGTGTCGGGGACGTTCTTCCTAGGGGACGCCTACGTCACCTTGAAAGCCGTTAAAGGAGAGATGAAAGGTGTAACAATAGTGGACAATATGTTCTCGGGGAGTGACAAAGGTGTAAATATTGTAAAGTTGGAGGGTAAATTCGGGAGTGTGGAGGAGGTGGTGGTGGAGAGGAATGACGTAAGAGGTATGGGGCGACGGGCGACGACGGCGAAGGGGAAGGCGACGGGGAATGGGACGGTGTGGGAGGTCGATTTCTCGCCGGTGTTGCTTTTTCCGGAGAGAATTGACCACGTGGAGTACAGCATGAGTGTCATCGACGGGGGTCAACCCAGCATGTTTGTTGGACATGCGGTGACAAAGGTGGAGGGGAATAAAGTGGTCGTAGGATCCGATAAACCAGTAAAGGCAACCGTCCACGTGGCGGTCGAGCAAGGGATATGATGTGGATCGCCGTTGCTGACGTGGACAAATTACGCCGCGGTGGTGGTGGTGGTGGTGGTTGTATTGATTCATGCTTGGGTGTGTGTATACAAGAGAATTCGAGTTGATTTTTAGTTTCTTTTGTTGATTTGTATTCGAAATGTTTTACACATAAAAAATGTGATTAGACCCATCAAATTGTGTTGCCGTCGCGTGTTGGAAAGAAAAATACGAGTCAATATACAACAATTGACTATTTATTCTCAGCATTTCCTCTTTATCTCTAATGTTGTTCTCAATTCTACCCATTTAATTTCTTATTCTATGACCAACGGGTTCTGGTCTTCAACAACCGTTCTGTAATTTAATCTAAAGTAAAGAAGTATCAACATCTTCTATGATATTGTATGAGTAAAATTCATCAAAGCAGAACTTTCCCCGAAAAAAGGACAGACATATTTTTGTATGACACCATATTAGGTGGAAAGCTAGGCAGAAGTGTTTAGACTTTAGATGCAATATTGGTAACATTATGATTTTGAAATATAGAAAAGCAAATTCCAAATAAATCAAAAAGCATTTTTTCTGAAAAGTAAAATCAGTTCCATTATTGGAAGTTAAAATATAACCCCACACTAATCAGAACCAATGCATGCTCTGCAATTCTCTTTAGATCAGCAGATCCATAAAGCAAACCATAATTCATGGTATTGCTGAGCTAGCTGTTCAAAACATTAATTAATAAAAGATATTAAGACTTTGTAATGATCATTGGTGCAAAACGTTAAATGTTTTGATTTGCCTATATGGCAAATCATGTTTATTTACCTTAATTCTTCAGAACTCAGAAGGAGAGGTAGATGAAGCTTCCATAAATTCAAAACGTACCAGAAAATTTTCAGTAGAGATCAACCATTGACTGTCTCAGAGGGTTCTTTGGGAGCCTAATTTCCTTTCTTGATTGAAAGTGGCAAACCAGGACCTAATATTATCCCCTGGGGTTGGATTTAGTAACTATGGTTTGTGAATTAGTGATTTAAACGATATGATTATGTTGGCATTTCTCGTTTTTTATGGATTGGATAGTTTAATAGAAAATTGTCTCAATATATAGAACTTTTTAAAATCTAAGTTTAGGTAAGAAATATGTATTTGAAAAACGTTTCTTATCTATTAAAAGATAGATTTCAAGATATGACTCATGTTATTTAAACATGAACTTGAACAAACTAAAATCATACCACAACAAGATTATAATTCTACCAACTGACCTAGTCCGATATAGTAACTTTGTTTTAGTAATCATAAGTGGAAAAAAATTCTATCTGCATACATAATGTAAAGATGTATTTTCTGCAATCACTAGAAGCCAACTCGAGTTTGTCAACTTAAGATAGATTATTACAAATTACAATGATCCACTATTCAAAATTTGATTCTATAACGAGGCAGTAAATATAGTATCTTTGCTCATCTAGATTAGAGTGAAAGCAATAAAGAACGATACCATCTATCTTTAATCCAACTCTTCCATCCGTTCACCTAAAAGAAACATTTGGATGCCCACCATCGAATCATTCAAATTTTAAAAGTTAAAGGACAGAAGAAAGAAAAGGACAAAGTGGATCTTATAACAGAACCTTCTCATTGAAGTTATTTATCTCCATTTACTGTTAAGCAACAAAGACTAACCACCTTTGAAAATATAAAATAAAATTTTAAGATCTTTTATTCCGTAACTAAGATTGGGACTAATTAAATCGCTCAAACGATTATCTTTTTGCCCTTCACAATTCATTTAATACACATTTTGTCACGTCTCTTAAAATAAGGTTTCTGCCTACGTTTTCTTCATTTTCCCAGTACCAACACCACGAAAATGTCTGGTGAAACGTCTGGATTTGGTAAAGTAAACCCAACAAAAAAAATTCGGGGCGGGCGTTTTACCCAGACGTCACCCCCATGGAGGGGGCGTTTGTCTAAGACGCCTCCTGAAGGGAATGTGTTCTAAAAGTTTTACTTTTAAATGTCAATTATTATGAATTGAATGAGAAATCATTTTGTTCCTTGTTTATGTTATTCGTCTTTTAGAAGTGTTAAGGAAGAGGCTCTTGGTCCTTAACCGTAGAGCTCTAAAAGATATTGGTTTACATAAAACAAAAGATATTCGCAATCATGGTAATTAACATGGAACATTAATTACCGAGTTAAGATTGTCGTGTTGGTCATAGATCATTGTAGCTCTACAAGTGAGTGACGACACGGGTATGCAAAAGAGGAAAATATTACTTTTGTATACTGAATAGACCTAATAGGTAAAACATTATAGAATTGTGTTTTCTGTGTCATTGATGTTTTACTGTGTCTTTGGTCCTTTGATATGAGACTTATATCCGATCACTTAAGAAATGCTTGATTAGACTAGTGTCTTGAGCTATCGATAAGTGTAGTGTAAAGGCATTGGTTGGTTAAGTATGACTTTTGTTGGAGAAGATAGTTAGTCAAAAGATTATAATTGCCCCTCTTAATTGAGTGATGATATTGGTGGGCCCTTGATAAAGCAAAGTTATAATGTGCACAATATGATTTGAGTTAAGTCACATATTTATAACTAGCTTAAAGAGATCAAGAAATGAATACTAATACAAAGATGACACAATACTACTTTGTGTGTATTCTTAATATCATGAGGCAAGGGACGGACACAAGTGGTGCACTCCATCACTAATTGGATCGGGTTTTGGTTCGAGTGGAATTAAGACATCTAACTAATTGGGAGCTATAATGTGTAGCTAGATACCGCTTATAGCTTGTGATATTAAGCTCTTAATATCATTGCCAACTTAGTTTAGATCCTCCCATAGGTCACACCACAAAACTGGGAAACAAGAAATAGAGATTTTGAGTTCATAGGATGTGTCGGGTTTCATGTAGAAAATATGACACATGGGGTGAACAAGCAAAATCAAAATTATGTTGTGATTTATAACATAATTAGAATCCAAATTAAATTCATATGTGATGTAAATATTATGGGGTGTAATGATTGATCATTACATAGGATAATATGTTACATAAGTTGTGAATTTACTACTAATCCCGAAATGTCAAATTTTGTAGGGGTTAAACCGAAATTTGACAAGTCTGCATGCACTGTGCAAAAACGGTCGAACGCTAGACCATTAACGGTCGACCGAATGTTGCGCGGTCGACCGCAATGTTGCACGGTCGACCGGATGTGTATCGAGCGTAACGAGAATTTCGTCTGTCCGTTTTCGGTCGACCGAACATTGCGATGAACCTTTTTGTTACGAACGATCGACCGAGAATATGGATCGGTCGACCGAAACTCGGTCGAAACGGTCGACCGGACCTCGCAAACGGTCGACCGGTCAGACGGTTTTATGCAGAATTAATTTAAGAATTAATTAGATCATGCATGGAATTGGTCCATAATTGATTTAATTCGTGGCTAATATTATTTATTAATAAATAATGGATGGTTAGATGGAATTTTGCATGAGATCATGGGCAAGGGGTTGCACATGAATAGGTAATTCGGAGAGAGCTTATAAATACAAGCTTATTTCATTACCTAATTAATTCATTCATTATTTCTTGTGCAAAAATTCTCTCTCCATAATTCTCCACGAAAATCCCTTAATTCTTAAGTTTAGTTTTAGTTCTTAAGAGATCATCTTCTCAAGAGAATTAAAGAGGGGTTAGTAATTGGATTCTAAACCCTATCGGAGATTGAGAGACTAGCTTCCCTCTCTCCGATCTTGTTTAGATTTTGGTGAATACTCGGAGGCATCCGACGCAGCGAGGAGCATCCCCAACGTCTCCGAATCTTCAAGAAGTTTTAGAGAACTTCTAGGTATGAATTTTGGAGTCCAAATTTGTTTTAATAAAATTTTGAAACTAGATATTGAAACAAATTGATGCATGCATGAAATAAATTATAGAAAATTGAAAATTGATCCTTATTATACATAAAAAAATTCGAAAAAATATATATAATTAAACATGAAATCCTACACCTCCCCCATGGAGGGGCGGTTACGGCGGACGCCCCCTAATTTTTTTAATAAAAAATTTTAAAAATTAAATGATGTGTTATCTCAAATTATTTCATGTTCTGTTCCAAGTTTTTTGGTATTAATTGGTAATTATACGGGTTGGATTACAATGAGTTTTTTTGTAAGTGATGAATATTCAAAAAAATTCAGATCCAACAATTTCAAGATCCAAAAAATTCTCGCGTTGTATTTGGTAAACTGGGTTGGAGTACACTGGGGAAGTTTTACCAAATACCACCTCAACAGGTCGTTCGGGGGTCTCGCTCATGTAATCCAACCCGTATGATTACCAATTAATACCCAAAAACGTGAAACAGAACCTGAAATAATTTGAGATAACACACCGTATAATTTTTAATTTTTTTATTAAAAAAATTAGGGGGCGTCCGCCGATCCCCCCCCATGGGAGAGGAGTCCTTTTTATTTTTAATTTTTATTATTATTAAAAAGAAGTTGGATATTTTACCAGATTCGAGTATACTGGGGCGTCCGTTGGCTCATTTACTGACATTCGAAACATTATTTTTTATGATTATGAGAGGAAGATGAAGAGAGAAGGGTAATAGGAGGGTGAAATGTCACGATATATGAGTAGAAATGAGAGAAGTGCAAAATGGTAATTC
This sequence comes from Triglochin maritima, assembly GCA_963682175.1. Taxonomy (NCBI): domain Eukaryota; kingdom Viridiplantae; phylum Streptophyta; class Magnoliopsida; order Alismatales; family Juncaginaceae; genus Triglochin; species Triglochin maritima. The sequence goes on from OY821772.1 coordinate 34,984,705, forward strand.
GTTGGGACGATTTAAGTAGTTTTCCGACAACGAATAGCAATTCAGCTAAGATTCTCAGTGCTTTGTTGCATCATGCATTCCTGCATGAAGCTTGCCTTACACACCAATGTAGACTCTACCAATACGTGTAATTGAATATTTTGCGGGGGTTTTATTTGGATACATCTTCAAAAAATGTCAATAACTGATTTACACATGGTATTTCCATATTTACTTGAGTACGCCTTATGTGTTGTATTTTTACTTGGGTATGCATTCCCCGTCAATGGGACCTACTCCGTCAGACCTCCGTAATGCCCCCGTCAAAGTCTACAATCCTCAAGTAACTGATTTACACATGTGTTTCATATTTACTTGAGTACACCTTACGTGTTGAGTTTTTACTTAGGTACATCTTCCCCGTCAACCCTAAACTTTAACATTTGGTGAGTGTGACTTGGTTTTAATTGATGTAAATGTATTAAGTGAATGTATTGATTGAATGCGAGTGTGACTTGAGAAATTGCCGAAATCAATATGAGAAATGCATATGTTTTTAAACCCTAAACAAATCAATCTGAGAAATACATATGTTTTTACGTGTTGTATCAATATGAGAAATGCATGTAATGATATAACATTTCTATATATGTTTTTAAACCCTAAACTTTAACATGAGAAATCCATAGATCTAAGCACAAATCAATCTGAGATGTAAGCATAAATCAATCTAACATCTAAGCACCATAGTCATAGAAACACAAATCAATCCTAGATCAATACATGCACATCATTTAAAGTGAAGTCACACTAACATTCAATCAATACATTCACTTAATACATTAACCTCAATTAAAACCAAGTCGCACTCATCAAATGTTAAAGTTTAGGGTTGATGGGGAAGGTGTACCCAAGTAAAAACACAACATGTAAGGCATACTCAAGTAAATATGGAAAACACAAGTGCAAATCAGTTACTTGAGGATTGTAGAGTTTGACGGGGGCGTTACGGAGGTCTGATGGAGTGGGTCCCATTGACGGGAAAGGTGTACTCAAGTAAAAATACATCACATAAGGCGTACTCAAGTAAATATGAAAAATACGAGTGTAAATCAGTTATTGACATCTTTTGAAGGTATAACCAAGTAAAAAACCCCAATATTTTATCATTGAATCCACCTACCCAAATAGTTCTAATTATAGTAACTTTGTTTTTCGTTATTGACTTTAAGGCCACATAGATTGTAATGTTCTCGCGTAGTATTATTTTCTCGTCGAATTCTATCTTAAAGGGGTTTAAATATTGTCCATTGTGTCGTTATTTTTTTAATATTTATTTAGGGTCAAGATAGTGAGCTCATGACTAATTTTATTTGTTTCAATTCCTTACAATCTCACTATTAGATTTAATTACGATTAATTTACAGTTAATATCCACAATTAGATCATTTTATTAGCATAACCGTCATAACTTTAATCTACCTTACATTTTTAGATGAATGATGGATATGGTAGGAGTTAAAAATAGATAGATTACGTTCCAGACTCACTAGAGAATTATGGATATGATGGCAAAATAGAAAGTTTTCAATTATCAAATAAGTTAAAAGATGCTGATATTATGGAGACCAAATGCTTTTACAATTGTGCTCAAGCAAAAAAATTCATATTGATTCCAAAAAAAGGAACCCTTCACATAGATCCATCGGCTTAAGCTATTGTTATCGTAGCTTTCAAAAAATATTTTGAGATATACTGTCAATTACATACTTAAATATAAAAACTAGGAGAATATTACCAGCAAAATATATACTATTCTTTTGAGGGCCTCAAATGGCTGTGATATTTAATTACTCGTCAAAAGTCAACTTGAAGCTGAAATATTATATAATCTATGTCAACAACTTTGTGATATTTTTTCTCAGTAGTTTGGTTGGTGAAAAGAAGGTTTGAGTTGTTTGCAAATCAAGCATCAAATGTCATACATGTGACAAAATCGTCTACCAATTCAGATGATTATTCATGGTTAGTTATCATCTGTCTGGTGCAATAGGTGAGCTAATGTAACATCACAACTTTAGGGATAGAAAGTTATGAACTATAATATTTTTCATATTTCCATGGATGACGTACGTAATTTAGAAAGATCTTGTTAGTTGTTTGAATACTATTTTCACAAGTAACTATCAAAGGGTACTTGTATTTGTTAGATGGAGGTATGCATGGAGTATCAGAAAATTATGGGGTCCTGAAATTTTTGGGAACTACTAAACGTCGTCCTAAAACTACTTAAATCACCCCTTGAAATTACCAAAGTGCCCTTAACAATATATTTAATACCCATATCGTCCCGTGTCTATAAATTAAGCCTACGGTCTTGTATATTCATAATTTATCAGTAAAAACACCACGAAAATGTCTGGCGAGGGTGATGCATCCGGTGAGGTAAGCCTGGCGCGGGGCAAATTTTGGGCCGGGCGTCTGCATTAGACGCCTCCCCCAAGGTGAGGGCGTCTGCGTATGACGTCCTCCCCTTGGCCGAGGCGTCTAACGCAGACGCCTACGCAATGGGAGAGGCGTCTTACGTAGACGTCCTCCCCTTGGGTAAGGCGTCTATAGTAGACGCCCTTCCCTAGGGTCAGGCGTCCTACACAGACGCCTCACCCTTGGGAAGGGCGTTTAACTCAGACGCCCCTCCCATGGGGTAGGCGTTTAATACAGACGCCCGAATTATTTTTGATTTTTTTAATTTCGATTTTATTTTTGTAGGTTCCGTTGGAAGATTTCGGTGGTGATGGAGTGGATTACAGTGAGTTATTTCAAACTACACAAATCTTTGAAACAATCGATGAAGCATGTAAATGGGCCAAACAAGTAGCTATCGGAGCTGGGTTTTTTTTGGTCGTGTCGTCGTACAAAACAAGATCAGATAGTCGGATGGATTGTTATTTGAGATGCGACCGGCGAAATCAAATGGAGTCTCGGGATATGGATACTGCACTTCGAAGAAACACCAAAAGAAAGGATTGCGGTTGCCGTTTCTTAATAAAAGTGGTGGAGCGACGAGATCGTGATGGATGGGTTGTGGTTTTTAATAGTGCTCACGGACATCACAACCACAGAATGGCAGTTTATCCAGAGGGTCATCGTCAAATTAGTGGTCTAAGTTCTGGGGCGAAGAAGATTGTTCGTGATATGACTGAGGCGCAAGCAAAACCACGGAACATCTTGAAGGCAGTAAAAGAAAAATTCCCGGAGGACAATCCAAATCAAAGGCATATTTATAATTTCAGAGATTACATGAGGAGGACAAAATCTGAAGACCGGAATCCCGTCCAGCAGTTTCTCTATCAAGCAGTGCAGTGTGAGTACTTACATTGGATTATGGCGGATCCAGAAACTGATGTCGTCACTCACGCTTTTTTGGCACATCCGACGTCAGTCCAGTTGTTGCGGACATATCCTTTCGTTATCTGCATGGATTCGACTTACAAGACGAACAAGTATAAGATGCCTTTGTTCGAAATGATTGGGGTCACACCAACAAACATGAATTTCCTTATTGGATATGCGATTTTGATGGATGAAACTTACTCCAGTTATCTGTGGGTGATGGAGAAGTTGCGAGATCTGTTATTGGGGATTGTCAGCCCGACTGCAATAATAACAGACCGGGAGTTAGGCCTTATGCGACCAGTGAGAGAGGTATTTCCTGACTCTGCTCATTTACTCTGCACATGGCACATCAACAAAGACGTATTGAACTACGCATACCACGTATTCGGGAAAAATAAGCAGATGGCAGAGACTTTGAGGCGTGGAAGATGGAGGAAAATCATGCTTTCTACTTCAGAAGCCGAGTATGATAGAGCTGTGTATGCTCTGAAAGATTTGTATAGATCGTGGCCGGCTATCACGGAGTATCTGGACACCACATGGTTGGTGCATAAAGAAAAGTTTGTGCTGAATTGGACGAACAAAGTCCTTCATTTTGGGAACACCACGAATTGTAGGGTCGAAAGTGCTCATTCGGCTCTAAAAGAGTGGATTTCTACATCGACTGCAGCTCTGAACACTCTTTTCGAGCGCGTCAACGCGGCTATTGAAATGCAGCTGACGAATATTCGAAACGCTCTTGAAGACTCGAGACGGCGAAATTTGACTAATTTCGGACATGCTCTATATCGTCACATAAATGGTCGAGTTTCGCATCACTGCTTGCAATTGCTGAGTCAGGAGGTGAAAAGAATGCAAGAGTTAGATGATGAAGTTGAATATCGTTGTGAGTGCGCTTTTCTGACTTCTCATGGGATACCTTGCGCATGTACCATCCGCGGATGTCTTGAATCAGACAACGGAATTTACTTAGAGCAGATTCATTCGTTCTGGAGGACACTTGTCATTGGGGAAGGAGCCGGGAACGCAGAGTTTGTGTCTCAGGCAGCTCAAGACGCCGAACATTTTCGCAGCCTGGTTGATGAGATTGCAGGAAGTGACCCCACCGTAATTCGATCTGCCTCTCGGGTTTTATTCGAGCAGCTACACCCCGAACATGCGAATTTGAGAGAGCCTGCAGAAAAAACAAAGCTACGAGGTCGACCAAGGGGAAAGTCGACACGACGGGACCCTAGTGCGTTTGAGTATGCAGAGCGAGGTAGTGGTCGATCTTCAGGTAGTGGGAGTAGAGGTCGTGGTCGTTCTTCCGGTAGTGGAAGCAAAGGTCGTGGTCGATCTTCTGGTTCTTCGTCTGTGAGGGGAGGATCAGGTATACCATCCCTATATTTATTGTTATTATAATTTTGTTATGTATTTCAGTAAATATGTATCTTTTGTTATTATATGTAACTGTATTTTTTGTTTATATTGTAGTGACTGTGCGGGCTGACGTAGACGACTTTCCATATGCGGATAGGATTCCAGGAATCATTATGCCATTCCTACACCAGTGGAATGATGTACGTGCTGATGGAAACTGTGGATTTCGATGTGTCGCCGATGTTTTTCACGGTGGTGAAGACAATTGGCAACTCGCCCGTCGTTCGATTTCAAATGAGCTAGCTGCGAACCCATCTTTTTATGAGCACGTATACTACGACGGTGTGGCGCAGGCTCGTCACTGGATTAATTGGGGCGGGGGACCTTGTGGCGAGAATCACTACATGGAGACGTGGACGGACTTGTTTCCCATTGCAAATTTTTACAAGTGTGCAGTTATGTTCTTCTCTCTCGGAAATGATGGTTCGTTGTACCCATGTCTTACAGTTCTACCTTGGGAGAGTCCACCTACCGTGACGAGACTGTGCAGAGAGTTGATTATTGCTCATTTAGGGAGTTACGCTCATTACATTCGTTTGGATTTGAATGAGGGATTCCCCGTACCTCCTATAACGACTCTGTGGTTTCAAGTACGAGATGAGAGTGTTATTGGATGGGAGCTGGAGTACCAAAATAGGATAGCATCTTGGCAACAATTATGTAATATGTTTTGATATGTTTGTACCAATTATGTAATATGTTTTGATATGTTTGTACACTATATATTGTTGCTTTATTATGTAATATGTTTTGATATGTTTGCTTTATTTGCATTATATATAATAGTACGATACGTTAGCAAACACAAATAAAAATAATAAGCGTATGACAAATAAGCAAACACAAATACAAATAATAAGCGTACGATATGTTAGCAAACACAAACACAAATACAAATAATAAGCGTACGACAGATAAACAAATATAAATGCAAATACTAAGAGTACGGTACAACAGATCAGCCTACTCATCATCCGAATCATGGTCGGAGATGCCTAACTGAGTATGCCACGAGTGTATGATCTCATCCAAATCTCCGCATGCAGCTCTGGCATCGTCTGGCAGCTCATCCCTCATCTGCAAGATTGGGTCTACAGCCCGTATCATCTTACCCATCCACTGCACATAACAATAACATTAGCGTACATTAACAAATTATACGGTACAAATAAATATAGATAAAATGAAAAAATTACCAGATCGCCACACGTCCTATCTGGTGGTCGATCTGCTCTCCGGGAGGCACCACGGACGATGAGAGGATGTGAGTAACTACCGAACCAATCAAGATAACGTGCATCACACTCAGAGGGGTCGCGACTACGTCTGAAGTCGCCAAGGAACAATCGGCATGATCTCGGAAATGTCCGCCAAGTCGATTCGTACGTCGTACGTCGCTGCTGTCGCAGACCGCACCGCATGCTCTGGTGTCGGGATGTCAACCGGGATCACCTGAACATATCCTAACTGACGCAAGACCCGATCCGGCATATAAGGCTCTATGATATCCCGATAACGAATAAGACCCATCAATAAAGTCCTCGGGACATCCGCTGCTGGGTCAGGACCATAGGGTAACCACTCCACCTAAAGTTTAACACATTAATAATAATACATCTTCAAATTAAATAAATGGTGTAAAGTTTGATACCTCTGATGCAGTCATCTGATCTAGCCGTGCGCGGATGGAACGCAATCGTCCATCGCTCTTGTCCTCGCTCCGGACGGCCCACATACCCGAACGTGGATGACCCTCGTTGATAATCTTCCGCTCACGATGCGGGCGGAATGCAGGAAAGTACTCGTATATCCACGCCTGCAGCAGCGTAAGACAACCTGCAATCCCAGAACAATCCGCACGGCTAGCTATCCCACGCTGCCGGTACAGGTATGCCAACGTCGCTGACCCCCACGAGTACTCACGAATGGTGTCCGGGTCCCTAGCCTCCAGTAGATCGCGTGGTCTGATCCGACAACCACTCTTGTCGACAAACAAGACGGCTCCGAGCATCAAGAATAGGTACGCCGTCAACTGTGTATCATCAGCCCGCGGAGGTCGTGCCCGTCTGCATAGGTCCTCAAAGGAGTCGATGCCGACACCACCACCACTCCATAAAGCTGTATCTCTCGCCAGACCATCAGGTGTGACACCAAGCAACTCTGCCACATAACACCTCAGCTCAGACGTCGACCCCTGAGCAATAACCAGACGACCATCCACAGGAATGCGCAGGATCTGGAAAACATCGTGAAGCATGATCGTCATCTCTCCGAAAGGCATGTGGAAAGTGTTGGTGTCAGGCTGCCACCGCTCCACAAACGCAGAAATCAAAGGCATGTCGAGATAAGGGAACATGCTGTACGGTAAGTGCCCCAAATGCGTGGCACTAATCTCCTCTCTGATATCAGCATTCAGTGTAGACCGCCAACCCTGTAGTGCTGTACAGGCTCTGTGCCGATTATGGCACTTCAGAACCTTCCGATCCTCTCCGTCCCAGATCCGTCTAGCGATGTGACCCCAGAAACTAGGAATGACGCTCCCATCTAAAGGACCACCAGGCGTCATACTGCTCACGATCCAAGAATCGTCCTGGACCCTCTTCTTCTTCTGAGCGCGGGGATCAACAGTGCACGAGCTCGAATCCCCGGTCGTAAACCTCCCACCCCTACCCTTCCGCACCATCCATCCGGCGGAAGTAGAACTACCCGCTCGACCACGTCCTCTGCTATACTCCCCCTGCCTCTCCACCTCCGGGCGCTCTAACTCATACGGGTCATCATCGTCGCTCCCGTCGTCGGGACTGTCCACATGCTCATCATCGAAGGAATCATCATCCTCCTCACGACGACGTAATGCCTCTCTCTCCCTCCTGACCGAAGCAGATATCCCCCGTCTACGTGGATGACGCGGTGCTGAATCATCCTCTAAAGAACGGAAGGCGTGTAATGGTATCGACTTGCCTTTCCCTCCACTGTGACCCGATGACTATTAATTGAAATTTTAATTACAAATTTGTTAAATTTGTTAAACTAAATTATCATATTTATCACAATTGTTAAACTAAATCAAAATTTGTTAAACTAAATTATCACAATTGTTAAACTAAATCAAAATTTGTTAAACTAAATTAAAACAATTGTTAAACTAAATCAAAAATTGTTAAAACTAAATATCACAAATGTTAAACTTAATAAGAATTTGTTAAATTAAATTTTCAGATTTATCACAATTTATTAAAGTAATTATCAGATTTAATAATTTTAAAAAATTTTTTTGTGGAGGCGTCTGCGAGAGACGCCTCCCCTATGGTGGAGGCGTCTGTCGGAGACGCCTCCTCTTTGGGGGAGACGTCTGGCGAAGACGTCTCCTCCATCGGAAAGACGTCTTCCCCAGACGTCTCCCGCTAGTGGCCGGCGTCCGAGAGAGACGCCCCCCGCATGGGTCTGCTGGATTTCAGCTGCGCAAAATGAACTTCTTCAATACCCATGTTTCCCCGAAGAAGCCTAAAAAATCGATTTCATTGACCAAGAAGTTCATTTTGTACCTATCGTAATGATAATTTTCCATACCAATTCATTCGTCCTTGTGTTAATGCAAGAAGACCATCCTTTTGTACATATGTTAATTGAATTTTTCCATATTAATTCATTACTTGTCCACGTTTTAAACCGATTGCTACCATTAACATTCCTCACTAAGTAAGGTGCTTTTGTGCCATCGACAATGTCAGAAAATGGATTCTCAGAGTCAATTAGAAAACAATGGAAAATGAAAACAACATAATTTATTTTCATTTTAACTCATTTTTTGTTGTTTGTGTATGTTACTGAAATCTATTGGAAAATTTAAAGATTATGAACAAGATAATAGTAATTTTACGTACAATGATCAATTTTTGGCGCATTCATATGTTTTTCTTATATATTATTATAAATATTTAAAAAGAATAATGCAAGTTGTATTTTTATTGTCCAAAAATAGTTTTAGTGTTTTGTAATTAAAATGTTTGTGTAATATACATTATATATATGACATGTTTTGACATGATTCATAAGTTTTCTGCATCTTCACTCTGTTTCCTACGGGGCACAAGAAAAGGATGGAAAATATTTCCCAGGTAAAAGTAAACTATTTTATTTTCTTTCATGTTTTCTAAGCACAAAGACCAGTGTAACTCTACCAGGTGCATGACTCACGTCAATATCCTTGAAGGGTTGTTATACACGGACGCAAGCTCCGTGACGCGCCCTACGTGACACCCAAAAGTTGGTGAGTCAGCGTCTAGTCGGATTGTCATGTCACCCTTTTCAAACGCGTCTTAAATTGGTTTTTAAATTTTTTTAACAGGTTTCAAAGAACGACGGTTGCTTTCCAGATAAGACAACGTCAGACACCCTGCGAACGACGGTTTGGATACCGAGGAAGATTAAAAATATCCAAACTGAAAGGGAGAATCTCGCTTTCTTTCTCGTTGGATTACCTGTGAACGGAGGAAGCGTACCTGTGAACCTATTCCGGTTTTCTTTCTTCCCCTCTAAACGATAATGGATTCTTTGACTCCTGCCGTCGATAGCGAACCTATGCCAGAACCGGTGGGTCTATTGATTTTTCCCCTTGGTCGTTCTTTTTTTGATGAACTTTCGTTTCTTCAATTTTTTATTTTAGGGAACCACCTACTACTTCAAGGAATCCCGGTGCTCCTGGACGGCCATCCGAAATCAGTTTGACAGGATGAAGAAGGTTTAGAAGGAGGTTTTCCGGAGCACCCCTTTCGGTCACTTCCTAGACCTTCCTAACATTACTACGGACAACAAAATAGTCGGTTGGTTCGTCGAACACTACGATGCGGAGGAGGTGGGGTTGAGAATAGGATCAGGGGTAGTTCCCCTTACACCGGAAGACGTTGCCATAATTTTTGGCTTAAGTATGCATGGGAAGACCGTGGTCATGGAACCATTGGGTGTAAAGAGGCTAGAAGGGGTGAATCTTGACAACACACAACTGTTAGGTCATCTGACGGCAACCAGTGTCATGGGCGAGACAGAGGAGTACGTTCGTCTCCTGATTTCTTTCATCTTCAACCATTTTTTGTTCTATGATCGAACACTTCGACCGAAGCAATGGTTCATGCACCATTTGAGGGGCATCAGACGCATAAACAGATACGCATGGGCACATGCAGTTCACGGAGCCCTGGTTGGGGGCCTGGAGAAAGCCAGCTTAGAACTGCAGAAGAGGAGAAAGGCAGGGAACCTCATTATGAGGCAGGGGAACGTCGACGGTTGTGTGACAATACTACAAGTAAGCGTTTTTTTGTTTTTTGTGTGTGTCTGTTCGGATTAAGTTGTGTGTCTGTTCGGATTATGTTGTCTGTCTGTTCGGAATAAACTGTTTGTCTGTTCGGAATGTTGTGTGTCTGTTCGGATTAAGTTATCTGGCTGTTCGGAATAAGTTGTGGGTCTGTTTGGATTAAGTTCTGTGTCTGTTCGGATTAAGTTGTCTGTCTGTTCGGAATAAGCTGTCTGTCTGTTCGGAATATGTTGTGTGTCAATAAGTTGTGGGTCTGTTCGAATTAAGTTGTGTGTGTGTTCGGATTAAGTTGTGTGTCTGTTCGGATTAAGTTGTCTGTCTGTTCGGATTAAGTTGTGGGTCTGTTATGATTAAGTTGTGTGTCTGTTCGGATTAAGTTGTGGGTCTGTTCGGATTAAGTTGTCTGTCTGTTCGGAATAAGTTGTGGGTCTTTTAGGATTAAGTTGTGTGTCTGTTCGGATTAAATTGTCTGTTTGTTCGGATTAAGTTGTGGGTCTGTTTTTATTAAGTTGTGGGTTTGTTCGGAATAAATTGTGTGTCTGTTCGGATTAAGTTGTCTGTCTGTTCAGAATAAGTTGTGGGTCTGTTCGGATTAAGTTGTGTGTCTGTTCGGATTAAGTTGTGTGTCTGTTCGGATTAAGTTGTGGGTCTGTTCTAATTAAGTTGTGTGTCTGTTCGAAATAAGTTGTGGGTCTGTTCGGATTAAGTTGTCTGTCTATTCGGATTAAGAAGGAAGAAGAGAGAAAGAGAGTGGAGAAGGAGGAAGAGAAGAAAAGGGAGGAGGAGAAGAAGAGGGAGGGGGAGAGGAAGAAGAGAGAAAGAGAGTGGAGAAGGAGGAACAGAAGAAAAGGGAGGAGGGGAGGAAGAAGGAAGAGAAGAATAAAGAAGAGGAAAAGGAACAAGAGAGCAAGGCCCGGAAACCAAACTGGGTCGTGAAAAGACAACGCTCGATGACCATCGTGGAGCAACAGATGAAGGTAGATGAACAGCGGGGCAAGAAGAAGAAGGTGGAAGAAGAGCAAAAGAGAAAAAAAAGAGCGGCTCAAAGGAGCCTAAAGAAAAAAAGGGAAAAAAAGAGAGGAGAATTATAGGTTGATTGTCCACTTAGGAGGGACAATGCCTGATGTTGACATGGCTTCAATGGGAACGCTGTCAGCTGATGAAGTCAACATGATATTGAACTTGACCGCAGCCAACAAGGACAATAGAGAGGTCATCTGGAGAGGCGATATGTGCAGTTTAACACGCACCGACCTGAAGGAACTTATAACGCCTGAGATGAATATTACCGACCAAACTATCGACGCTATGCTTTCGGTTCTCGAAGAAAGACGCCCAACACAAAAAGTTATATGCATATCAACATTCGAGTCAGGGCGAATTGTGGGTGGCCAAGGCAGAGCAATTGATGATTTTATCCTCCCTAAAATAAACGGTGTGTCTCCAACAGAGTCCGTAATCGCACAACCATGCTGGTCTGCAGCTCATTGGACTCTGGTGGTTGTCCACGACCCGTCCAAGGAGTTTTTGGCGTTCAACAGTATCTCTAGGGAGCTAGAGCAAGGTGAAGATCCAGAGCAAACCATAGGCGTACATGAATGCGCAGCAGCAGATGTGGCTGAATACTGGAGGGATCTACTAAAGGTGGGCTGACCCTTGAGAATCCTCAGGAAAAATAGCCAACGATAACAACCAGGGAGCAACGATTGCGGTGCCTATGTTTTATACGGGATAAGGTGCCTAATGCTAAAACCTGACCCAACGAAGGAGAATGACCCCAATAACATCCACTGTATCAGGGGTGAATTGACGGTCATGTTACTTAGGGACCGCCGATCGTGTGTGTAGATCTGATGTCCAATTTTTTTAGTGTTTATTTTTTTTTACATTTACAAATTACAAACTCTTTTTTTGGTTATTTTTTAGTGTTGTGTTTTTTAAATGTACAAATTACAAACTCTTCCCTGACAACTTCAAGAGATCCACACTTTAAACCGAACAGATGCACACCATTAACCGAACAGAAATACAACTTAAACCGAACATACACACAACTGAAACCGAACAGACACAACTTAAACCGAATAGATTGACACCTTAAACCGAACAGTCAAACAACTTAAACCGAATAGATTGACACCTTAAACCGAACAGTCAAACAACTTAAACCGAAATGTCACACAACTTAAACCGAACAGATGCACACCTTAAACAAAACAGTCACACATCTTAAACCGAACAGATGCACATCATAAAACGAACAGACACACATCTTAAACCGAACAGAGGCACACCATAAACCGAACAGATCCACAACTTAAACCGAACAGATTGACACCTTAAACTGAACAGTCAAACAACTTAAACCGAACAGATCCACAACTTAAACTGAACAGTCACACAACTTAAACCGAACAGATGCACACCTTAAACAGAACAGTCACACATCTTAAACCGAACAGATGCACACCATAAACCGAACAAACACACAACTTAAACCGAACAGACACACAACTTAAACCGAACATATCCACAACTTAAACCGAACTATCACACAACTTAAACCGAACAGATGCACACCTTAAACAAAACAATCACACATCTTAAACCGAACAGATGCACACCATAAACTGAACAGACACACAACTTAAACCGAACTGTCACACAACTTAAACCGAACATAGGCACACCTTAAACAGAACAGTCACACATCTTAAACCGAACAGATGCACACCATAAACCGAACAGACACACAACTTAAACCGAATAGACACACAACTTAAACCGAAAAGACCCACAACTTTAACCGAACCGACACACAACATAAATCGAACAGTCACACAACTTAAACCAAACAAATGCACAACATAAACCGAACAGATTGGCACCTTAAACCGAACAGTCAAACAACTTAAACCGAACAGATTCACAACTTAAACCGAACAGATGCACACCTTAAACAGAACAGTCACACATCTTAAACCGAACAGATGCACACCATAAACCGAATAGACACAGAACTTAAACCGAACAGATCCACAACTTAAACCGAACAATCACACAACTTAAACCGAACAAGGACAAAGTTTAATCCGAACTGACCGTGTATAACAACCATTTACAGATCCAAACAGATCAACAATTAGAAGTTTCTTGGTTTTACAATAACTGAAAATAACAAGAAATTTTAAATTAAGGAGGAAATTTCTCGTAATACAAATTCATGTCCCAATCAGAGAAATCAGGATCCCCGGGTTTTGGTGCGACTTCGTGAAGCAACGATGCAACCTTCATCTTGAACTTTCTCTTTTCTTGTTGGGCTTGCCTTTTATGGTTTGTTTTAATTATCTTCTCAGCTAAAGACACCCGACGTCTAGTCCGCGGTCTTCCTATACGTCTGACCTTATCTGGATTAAGAACTAATGTACCCACATACTCAGGTTCATCAAGTCGAACCAAGAATTGGGTAGTGTGCATACGTGCCTTAAGCATTTCAATACACTTCACGGCCTCAATATACCTTTCGTGGGAAATGAAGGCTTCCTGTGAGATCCAAACGACACGACCCATGATGTCGTCGTGACGACGAAGCGCATCCTTCTCCATTACGCCATCGTCTGGGTACATCTTATCTCAATAGCTCATTCGAATATCCTTCCGCCATCGATTAACGATGTAAGAGTCTGGGAGCAATGCATTAGGATTTAAGCGTCCAAGTACAACAAAAACGTGGCAGCATAGAAGGCCAACGTGCTGAAACATTCTACAATCACATGTGAAGTTCATGGATATGTTTTGTACTAGGAAACGTTTCGACAGTAGCTGCTCACCAGCCAAAACACGTTCAAATACCTTGTAATGAAATGTGTCATTCGTATTGAACTCCTCTGTTATATCGCAGTATATCATCTTCCCAATTTCTAACTGCACTTTCTTGAAGATCTCTACCGTATACAACTCGCTCATCTGTCTCTCGAATGGATAAATTGAAACCAACTGGGGTCTCTTATGAAGACAATCAAAATCTGATTAAGCTTCCTTCTCGTACTTATGGCGGAGCGCAAGTTCGTATTGTTGAACAAACTGCTTAAGGGTGGTCTTCGAAGTAAGATACTTGTCGAAAAAGGCGTTCATACTCTCGCTTCTCTGAGTAGATGCCATTCCCGCGAAAAAAATATCACCAACAAATCCAGGTATCCACGACTCTCAGATTGCATAAATCGATTTGAGCCAACTATGGTTCTGCATGTCAAAATCAAGAAGGAAACCCTGCCAATTACGATCAAATTCTGCTGGGGTTTTGGAATCATATACAATCAATTTCAGATCAAATAACATGTGCTTCTGATACTACGTCGGCAACTTCACGGGAGCTTTGTTCATTATGTGACATATACAGAATCTGTGTCTTGAATCTGGGAAGATGATGGGAATTAAATTTATACCGCAAGTGCACGGCGTCAATGAAGACGTGGCAAATACGGGTCGAACACAAGGAGGGAGAGATTCTGTTTTTAGTGTGATTTCGATTGGAGAAAAGGAGAGAAGAAATAATTGAGTTTTGAGATTTTTGGATTTTAATTATCTAAAGCAAGAAACAAGAACAATTAAAACTAAAACAAGAACAAAGATGTGAATTCCGTCGGGTGGAGGTTTAGATTTAAGGTTTAGATTAGAGAATTTAGAAACTTATAATAAATCATATTAGTTATGAAGTATTACATGATAAATGATTTAACATAAACTCAAGTAATCAAAATATACTAACACGGAATTAAAATAATAACATTCATTCATCTTCTCTTCACCCTAAATCCGTCACCTCCACCCTTTGGAAGGAGTTAGAAACTCATAGAGGGAGGAAGAAGGGGTCCTTGAGACATTACAAAAGAAAACTAAAAGTAAGAATTAAAAGACAAAATTTTATTAATGAAAAGGCGAATACAAAACTAAGGTTAAGAATAAAAACTAACACCAAAGACTAAGGACCCTTCTAACATCGTTCTCGGGTCTATTTATAGTTGCTACAAGGGATCTAGGTATAATATTGGAAAGTACACGTGTCCAGACACGACTGGACGAAATTGGAGCACACGGATCGACTAGGGGGCGGCGGAATCGCCGCATGGTGTGTGTGATCTGCGGCAGAATCGCCGCACATCATGCTCTGATTTGGTCCAGATTTTGGTTGAATGTTTATGGTATGATTTGATCCTCCTTTACGCGTCTGGATTGATTCTTTCCATTCTTTTGAGCTCCGGATTAATTCCTTTACATATTTGGAGATATACATTGATTTTTCTATATATTTTCTCCAAGAGAATAAAAGCTACTCGTGATTTGCAATTAGGTCCTTGACTTTTTGCAGTTAAGTCCCCGGCTACTTTTGTGCTTAAGTCCTTGTTCTTTTTGCAATTAGGACTTGAATGCTTTTATGCTTGGGATGCATTTCCATTCGTAACCCGATAATCTTGAACTTGGTCTTTATGATAGAAATGAGTCTTTTGCATGCGTTTATGCTCGGGATGTCGGTAAATTGCATTCAGGTCCCTGTAATCTGTAGATAAGACTAAACACATACCTTAGTAGCATTTATTGATGTAAAAGTAATCTAAATGAAAGACATATGATGCAATGTATGCAATGCATCAAATACCCCTACACCAAGATTTTGCTAGTCCCTAGCAAAACAGAAGATACGAATAATAAAAACAGGGAAATCCTAACTCACTTTCGTAGGAATCACGGTTGCACTTAGCATGTGCAACAAGCATTTAAACCTCCTTGTTGCCAAGGGGGAGGAGTGTTGTCTCCTGAAGGTTTTCAGCGGATATACCCACAAAATCCTGAATCAACATTTTATTAATAGTTCTCAATGTCCCTACCTCAACCATATACCTCTCACTGAGAATTCTTGCATGCGCATTATATAAATCTAACTCATTAAAAATATGACTCGGTCTTTGTTCCTCCAACATTCACACCACTAACCCTTCTACACATGTTTATCACTTGAATTATTTTGCACGCCTCCTCTGGTGGTGAAGTATCATTCGGATCAACCATGGCATGGATCATTCTTTTAGCTTTGGGCCTTGAGTATTATTTTTTTTCTTTACTTTTCTTCTGTGATTCAACACATTTGCTTTTTGACACTTTTACCCTTTTTGCATTCGTGTAGCGAGTTTGGTCGATAATCCCGAGCTGGTAGACTCAAGTTACCGGGTTTCAAGATACCCCTACGGACCAGTGACTCAAAGGCTTGGGCTTTTGTAATCATTTTGCAGAATGTGTTTTCCTCACTTTATTCCTTTATTTTTAATTTCCTCAAGGCTTAATTGCTATTAGAAGTCCACACTTCCCGGTATATTTTCCTCAACCTCTGCTTTTTATCAACCACTTCAAAGATTTGATTCATCCAATTTAAGTGCATACATATCTTAAAGGGCAATGGGTTATTTCTTTGGAACTTAGATTTATGTCACAATTTCTACAAGCAGAACTATATAATAAGGAACAAAAACTCAATGCAATTTGTACACGGGTTTTAGCAGTTCAATCTTAAGCTATGTCATGAAACATTGATGATTTTTTATTTTTATTTTATTTTTAGAAATAAAAGACAGATCTATAGATAAATATATACATACACACCCCCCCCCCCCACACCTAAATCATGCATTGTCCTCAATGTATGCAAATATAAAGCAAATGCACTTATTACCTTGATGAAATGCGGTGGACGGATGGAATTTGCTCAAAGTCAACCATAGTCAAAACTGGATTGAATGACACCATATTGGTGCATGTATCCAGTTGAATTGTTCCCCATGTTGCAATGAGCGTCCTGAGTTACAGGTTCCACACCCCTCACATAAATTGGTTCTCTTATTTGCTCGAGTGACGGTGGGTGTGTAGATGAATTCCTCCCCTTTTTCTTACTTCCTTTTTTATTTTGTGATGATTCAGAAATATTATAGATACGCGATTTCATCACAACATCACTTTGATTGCATGTTATTTCTGGCTCACTATCAATATGAAAGATATTAAATTCAGCTTTTAAGTTCCCAAAAGATAATTGCATGAGCCCATTTCGACAATTTATCAATGCTTCCGAAGTGGCTAAAAAGGGTCTGCCTAGAATTACAAGGATTTGTCGATTAGGATTTACAACAGGTGCGGTATCTAGTACGACAAAATCCACTGGGTAAATGAAGTCACCAACCTTGATCAAAACATCCTCTACTATACCTCTTGGTTTCTTACTAGAACAATCAGCAAATTGAAGGGTTGTCTTAGAGGGTTTTAGTGGACCAAGGTTCATTTGCTCATAGACAGAGTATGGGAGTAGGTTAACACTAGCACCAAGGTCTAGAAGGGCTTTGTTGATAAAAGTATCTCCTATTGAACATGAAATTGTGGGACATCCAGGATCCTTATATTTTATAGGAGATGTGTTGGACAAAATGGAACTTATGTTTGCAGTTAAGAATGTCTTCTTTGGTACGTTTGTTTTTCTCTTTTTAGTGCACAAATCTTTTAAGAATTTAGCATAAGCAGGTATTTGTTGAATCATGTCTAAGAGTGGAATGTTCACCTTAACTTGCTTAAATACTTCCAAGATTTTCTCTATTTGTGCACTTGAGTTCTTTTTGAGTCTATTGGGAAATTGGGCTTTAGGGACATAGACTCGCTCAGGTTCAGGTTGAGCTACGGGTTCAGATTGAGTAGGTGGGGTGGGCGTTTCAGATTGGACGTCGGGTTCAATGGTTAGGTCATATGTGGGTGCTTGATGGCTAGATTGATTGGACACTCTAGGATTTACCACATTGTTATCAACTTGTCTTCCGGACCGTAATGATACTACTGCATTTATTTGTTGGAACGGTCCTTCCTCATTAACCATTTGAACCGGTCTAGGGTTGTTATTTCCTGAAGGTGCTTGATAGGATTGATATGAATTATTATTAGATCTAGGGTTCACCTCAGGTTGACTTGGAAACCGACCCTTTTCTCTTTCACCTACTATTTGTGCGAGTTGGCTGACTTGTGTCTCTAGCCTTTGGAAGGTCTGGTTGGTTGTTTGTATAAAGGTTTTCATCAAATTTTCCAAGCTTGTCAACCTAACCTCATGATCGTTATTGTTACTAAACCCAAATGATGTATTATTTTGGTTATACGGGTTTGGTTGTTGTCTAGGAGGTTGACCCTGTTGGTTTGATGAGAAATTGGAATTATTACGCCAACCCGAGTTGTAGGTTGATGCGTATGGGTCATTTCTAGCATGGTTATACATGGCATTAACTTGGTCCCATTCCGCACAATCCTCCTTTACATGACCAGTCTGACCACATCTAGAGCACGGGATAGTCGAGGCTTGATTCACTCGGTTTTGGGTTTGTAGCTCTAAACTATCCATTCTGCGCATAAGGGTAGCTAGTTTTGCTTCAGCCGCTATGTTGGCATCTACAGCTAAGACACCTGGTTTGGGTTGACTTGCTATTCTAGATCCAATACTCGGGTTAAGCGGTGTTCTAGCATTGTCCCATTGCATACTGTTTTCAGCTAAATCCTCAAGGAAAGTCCAGGCATCATTTTCATTTTTCGACATAAAGTTCCCTTGGCTTACGGATTCTACCATAACCCTAGATGTGGGTGTCAATCCCTCATAAATAATTTGACATAATTGCCATCTCGGAATTCCATGATGAGGGCATTGGGTCAGAACACTTTCGAATCTTTCTAGATAGGAATAGAACGGCTCGCTCTCAGACTGAACGAATGCAACAATTTCATTCCTAATCCTCATAGTCTTATGGTTGGGGAAATATTTTTTTAGGAATACTTGAACAAACTCAGCCCAACTTCTAATGGATCTTTCGGCTAGACTATATAGCCATTTCTTAGCGTCGTCCTTTAGTGCAAGAGACACAAATTTCAGACGCACTGCCTCTTCAGGGATATGCTGGTATTGCATAAGAGAGCAGATTTCCTCAAATTCTCTAAGGAAGAGATATGGGTCTTCCCTAGAGGTGAACTTAGGCAACATACTCATGTATTGTGCCTTAAGTTCGAAGTCGCGACCCGGGATGGTGGGCATAACGATGCACGATGGCTGAGCAGCCATCACTGGATAGCATCGATCCCTCAGAGTTATAGGTTGTGCAACAGGAGGGTCCACTACGTTCTCACCCATTGGATCCGGGTGAGGTGGTGCAACAGGTGGATTGGGGCTAAGTTCCAGACTGAAATCTAGATGAACTCGTGAGAGTCGATTACTCAAGTCCCGAATCCAAATCTGAGTGCACCGGGTTGAATCAATTTTTGAATTCAAATTCGGAATTTAAATTCCAAATTTAATTTCAAGAATTAATTACAATTTTTTTTAATTTTCGTTTTATTTTTTTATTTTTTTATTTGTTTTTTTTTCAAAAGGGAAACAAACAATAGAATGGGGAAAGATGAGAAAGGAATCCTAATCTAGAGAATTTAGGTGAGAAGAGAAAGAAGACTCAGATGAGAAGGGAAACCTAACTCTAAAGATAGAAAGAGGGTTGGTCAGAAAATTCCTAAGAAAGCACGGTTCAAACAAATCCTAGACCTAGTGTCGCTTAGATCTAGACGACTCCTAACTGGTTGAGTCGAATTGATTCGCTTGATTCACCTCCCTCACTAATCAAACCAACTTGGCCAGGCCGTGTATAGCTAGTGGGGGCGCTTCCGACAGAGTCGGTGCCAATTAGACAACCACTTCGCTTGGAAGACTTACGTCAACACAAAAACACTTTCTAGACACCAAATTAAATTTAATCGGCTTCAGGTCATAGCAAGTCAAACCAATTCTTCTCCTTAAATGAGTCCGAGTCCTTAGGGGCCAATGTCTAATTGATTTTAAATTTAAGGCTTAGGTGACACTTTAGGATTGTGATTTGTGGGCCACGGAAGGGTGATGAAATCCCCACCGTATCTTTGCCTATGGAGTTGCCCTTAAGATAGTTTAACTTAGATCTAGCAAAGATAGTCAAACAATGGTCTTTAGTGGGGGGAAATTGCAAGGTTGTATGCAAACTAAATTATATGCTTAAATGCAATCGTTAAAACGCGATACGTACCTTGCCTCCAGCACTCTTCAACAATAAAAATAATTTGCAAGAATTTAGCAAGAATAATGCAAACAAAACATTATATGATGCATGCACTAAGTTCTTCTAGTTTTGCCAATTTTTAGGTCAGAGTTGAATTATTGCCAATTATGGAATTTAAGCTTAACACGTGCAATTCTAATAAAAGGAAATTTTCTGAAACTAGAAATTACGAGGAAAAATGCAACAAAGGTTACCTACGCAATGCTCGGTCGGGTTCGCCGCCCGCTCTCGAAATTTCAGTAGCTCCACACGTCCACCCAGAGATGGTGCTAACCCCAGAAAAATTTGAAGCCCAGATGCTTCAATTGTGCGGCGATTCCGCCGCAGGTTACTCTTGATGTGCGGCGATTCCGCCGCCCTTGTTGCTCAGACTGCGCTCAGATTTCGCCGCGCGCTCTGTTGTCTCCTGAAACACAAATCCAAATAGTTAGATCGCGCACAAGATAAACAGAATAGAATCGAAATCAACAAAAAAAAAATCTGCGTCGCCTCCCCGGCAACGGCGCCAAAAACTTGATGGGAATTAAATTTATACCGCAAGTGCACGGCGTCAATGAAGACGTGGCAAATACGGGTCGAACACAAGGAGGGAGGGATTCTGTTTTTAGTGTGATTTCGATTGGAGAAAAGAAGGAGAGAAGAAATAATTGAGTTTTGAGACTTTTGGATTTTAATTATCTAAAGCAAGAAACAAGAACAATTAAAACTAAAACAAGAACAAAGATGTGAATTCCGTCGGGTGGAGGTTTAGATTTAAGGTTTAGATTAGAGAATTTAGAAACTTATAATAAATCATATTAGTTATGAAGCATTACATGATAAATGATTTAACATAAGCTCAAGTAATCAAAATATACTAACACGAAATTAAAATAATAACATTCATTCATCTTCTCTTCACCCTAAATCCGTCACCTCCACCCTTTGGAAGGAGTTAGAAACTCATAGAGGGAGGAAGAAGGGGTCATTGAGACATTACAAAAGAAAACTAAAAGTAAGAATTAAAAGACAGAATTTTATTAATGAAAAGGAGAATACAAAACTAAGGTTAAGAATAAAAACTAACACCAAAGACTAAGGACCCTTCTAACATCGTTCTCGGGTCTATTTATAGTTGCTACAAGGGATCTAGGTATAATATTGGAAAGTACACGTGTCCAGACACGACTGGACGAAATTGGAGCACACGGATCGACTAGGGGGCGGCGGAATCGCCGCATGGTGTGTGTGATCTGCGGCGGAATCGCCGCACATCATGCTCTGAGTTGGTCCAGATTTTGGTTGAATGTTTATGGTATGATTTGATCCTCCTTTACGCGTCTGGATTGATTCTTTCCATTCTTTTGAGCTCCGGATTAATTCCTTCACATATTTGGAGATATACATTGATTTTTCTATATATTTTCTCCAAGAGAATAAAAGCTACTCGTGATTTGCAATTAGGTCCTTGACTTTTTGCAGTTAAGTCCCCGACTACTTTTGTGCTTAAGTCCTTGTTCTTTTTGCAATTAGGACTTGAATGCTTTTATGCTTGGGATGCATTTCCATTCGTAACCCGATAATCTTGAACTTGGTCTTTATGATAGAAATGAGTCTTTTGCATGCATTTATGCTCGGGATGTTGGTAAATTGCATTCAGGTCCCTGTAATCTGTAGATAAGACTAAACACATACCTTAGTAGCATTTATTGATGTAAAAGTAATCTAAATGAAAGACATATGATGCAATGTATGCAATGCATCAGAAGACATTCCTTACAGCAGCAGTAATGACACCACATTGATATGTTATTATGAATGGGGGGTTATATCTGCATAATGGGGCAATTTAAAAGGAGTGAGTCATATATTGAAAGGTACAAAATCCTACTTTGAAAACTTTAACAGAACAGACACATAACATATTCCGAACAGACAGACAGCTTATTCCGAACAAACAGACAACTTAATCCGAACAGACATACAACTTAAACCAAACAGATTCACACCTTAAACCGAACAGTCACACAACTTAAACCGAACGGATTCACACCTTAAACCGAACAGTCACACAACTTAAACCGAACAGATCCACACCATAAATTGAAAAGGCACAAAACTTAAACCGAACGGATTCAAATCTTAAACCGAACAGTCACACCACTTAAACCGAACAGTTCCACCAATTAAACCGAACAGTTCCACCACTTAAACCGAACAGTCACACCACTTAAACCGAACACATACACACCTTAAACTGAACAGTCACAGACCTTTAACTGGACATAGCCACACCTTACCCTTCATGCACGACAACCATGTTTGGAACAACCATATGTAATTTTCAGTTGTCTCAGAAGACAACAAAGCGCAACCGAGCAAAACTAACTCGAAATAGTGATTAACTCCTACAAAATGGGCAAATGGTATGTCGTATTTGTTTGTAATGTAGGTGGTGTCAAAACATATTGCATCTCCAAGGTATGAATATGCAGCTCTAGAACGACAGTCAGCCCAAAACACGTTCCGTAGTCTTCCTTCGTCATCCATATCCATTACATAGAAAAACATGGAATCAATCTTCTGCATCCTAATTAAATAGTTCTGAAGAGCTTGTGCATCACCAGGTCCCATCTTTAAATTTCTGACTTCGTTTACAACATTCCTGCACACAGAAACCACTAAGACCAGGCGTAAAATGTTGAACTTCAATTATGTTAGGCAGAAGGAACACAAACCTTAAATCCCTTTCGTTGAAAATTTGTCATGACCTCCAGCATCGACCACAAAAAATTGCATGGTCTTAGCACCCGATATCCCAACAATATCATTGCACGATATGCGTGCTTTGGCGGCCTCAGGGACAGTTCGTTTTTGTCTGAGAAAACACATTTGCTCCTGTTCAAGCATGACGTGGTTATGTTTAAGATCCACAAAGTTAATGTGGTAACCCCTTGCTGGGTTTCCGGAGAGCCTTATCTGAGCAGTGCATTGGACTCTACTGGATAACCTAGGCTTCAATTTCCCTTGCCCCTGGTTTGTTGGTGTCGTTCCCTCCTTGGAGCAAGTCAGCGTGACCCGTATAACAACACCACGATCGTAATGAGATTGCCTTGTCTTAACACCAAAACCACAAGAATCGGCATAGGCCACGTAAAATGTTTTGGCTTCTTCGAAAGAAGGAAAATACATCTCCTCCTTAGGAACGTTTGCCGGCTGCTCCACTTGGGAAGACACTTTAACGATTTCCATTGGAGTACAGAGGAAAGACCACAGAAGAGAAGGGAAGAAAAAGGAAGACGCATCTTGAGATGAATAAGAAGTCTCCTGCTGTGTAGGAGCGCCAAAATGATGAAGGAAGGGAGTGATTTGAGACGCATTAATGAGGGATGGAGGGAGGGATGGAGAGATGGAGATATTTGTACGGATAACCAAAGAATTGAGGGATAAAATAAAAAAGAAACTTTTTTCTCTGCTGATATGGAAATTGCCAACTAAGCCGCGTCCCTCAAGGAGCGTCCTAAAGAGCGGTCATCTATCATTTTCCTCCTTGAAACATCAGTCAATTTTATTTTTTTTGCAAAGTAGCAATGACCCAATAAATCCATTAGATTACAACAAATCTTATGGATTTTATTGGGTCAATGAACAAATCTTATGCAACATCAAATTAATGGGACGACAACGACTACCATCGTGGGAAATTGAGTCGCATTGTGCTTTACAAACAAGCATCATGGTATCCCCCCCCCCCCAAATTTCTAAAATAACCCTATAAATTTTGTTCTCATATTCCACTCAAAAAAAATAATGTAAATTTGCCTTATTCAATTTTGATTTGAGGATTTGATTATATCTATGTAAATTGCTTTAAAATTTCATGATTGTAATTTTTTTTAAATTGATGATTATATCAATGATTAATCTATTAATTTGCTGAAAATGATCTATGAAGCAAATCGCCAGTAGAAATTAAATGTTAGGTGTTTAATGTTTATATTATTTTCATCAATGTAATGTTTTTACTGATTAACTGTTCAAGTTGTACTTCAACTAGAAGTCAATTTGATGGAAGATTGAGTTTGAGATTTGAGACTTCACATCTTCCACTTCCAAGAGTTTATTAGTATGGAATTTAACTTTTTAATAACCCATTATGCAAGACTTCAAATCTTATAATAATGCAATTTAACTTTTTAATATTATGATGACAATATTTATTGAAACTTTCTTCACAAGTTCAAGTGGAAGTAGACGTGGACATCGATCGATTACACATCTTCGTTATTTCAAGAATAATATTTTTCATGCAGTGATCGATCATCGGACATGAACAAAATGGGTGATTATTAGTTTTAGCCATCATCAATTTTAAATAGTTTATATGAGATACAACTTTCAATTTTTTTTTCATTTTGTTTCTTTTGTCTTTCAAAACCCTAATATCTTTATCAGTCCTTTTGTAATTCTGTCGCGCCTTTCTTGTTGGTACAAAATCTTTTTATTTAAAAAAATAATTAAATTCTAGAACTTTTCTGAAGGACTTCGGTCGTTGTTGTGTGATTAGAGTTTAAAATTTACCCCATGATGAAAATTGAAAATAATATCTCACGCTACAACGACAAATACCTAATCGAAATTGAAGCCTTGTGCCCTTGTATGGTGTAACTGTGTGGGGCCTACAAAGATAAATTGCCAGCTAAAACAAATATAATAAACTTTACGACGGATTAAGCGATTAGTGTAACAGGTAATAATTGTTGGTGTATAGGATATATTGTCGTTGTATGCAAGTAGGAGGTCGAAATCAGTTTTGACTTTTGAGTTGCATGTATAAGACTCAGTTTAACAAATTACTCTAATTATAATCATAAGCTGGTGGGGAAAGACTTAAGGCGACCTGTTGGCGAAATCTCAAGTTTTTTAGCACCGAAACTTTCTCAATTCATATACATACATACATATGTATGTATATATCATTTTGCGATACTAGGAGGAATGGAGTACATACGACCATACAAGTACAAGAATAACTATTATTGTAACGCCGAAATAGCAAAAAATTTAAACTTTTAATAAAAAGATAATCAAATGATATCAACATCAACACACGAGACGCTACTCGAAGAACACATATAATATACATGTAATATATGGTGCACCGTATACAAGAGTTGTCAAAAGTATGACTACCTCAAAATACAACCAATACAAATATACAAGTAGTCATAGAACTTCAGAAAAAGACTCGAGGACCCGACTCCAAAAATGCATTCGTCCTCAGTCACCACCCAAACAACTCCCGAAGGGGAACCTGAAAATAAAACATAACAACAATGTCGTGAGTTTCCATAAGGAAACCTCGTATGTCAAACCCACCTACATGCCCATGCAATACATGACCTATCATGCTAGTATCATGCCAAACATAAATCATAACATATCATTCCCCAACGGGTCATATGTCATAACAATCATTTTCCCAACCAGGGTTCATTAATCATAGGTTTAGTTTTGGACATCCGTAGTTACCCACCGCATGCACATGCGGTCATACGGAAAGTACGCGACACACCCCCACTCGCAGCTACACTCGTCATATAGGTTCGGTGAAGGTCGCACGCACTTCCGAGTCATCATCAGATCTGATCAATGGTCGAAGACCACAATCCGCCAGAGCCGTCACTCTGGTCGGCCATACTCGCCAGCCGTACCACAGGTGTACGATCAATCCGCCGGAACAACATCGGTCGGTCATCTCCGTTTCCACACAGACTAAGGCACAAAACTCTGTTGCACAAGGGCTAACAATCATCTCCGTCGCCACACATGCTAAGGTCATCTCCTTCGCCACAAAGGCTAAGGTCATCTCTGTCGCCACACAGGCAAACAGTCATAATGCTCCGTAGAGCCATATCATATAGATCATGCAAAGGGGAAATATGATCCCACAGGTCTACTACCTAGGTCTCAATGCATATGTCATAAAGAACACAAGCAGTAAATGCAATCCACGCGTAAGCGTGCTCATAAAACAAACACACAATTTTAGTGCTCCAACGGTCGACCGGAAAGGTAAAAGCGGTTGATCAGTTGGTCGTTAATACCGGTAATTGGTTCGAACCACAATCCGTCGGTCGAACCAAACAAACATCACAATGGTCGAACAAAAGTCTCTGGACGGTCGGCCGTTTGTAAGGTCTACACCACAAAATAATATTAAATATCATATCCCCAACGGTCGAACGACAATGGCCTTTCGGTCGACCAAAAAATATCAAGGACATCAACATTCCTCTAAGTCATCTCCGATCGACCGAAATATGAATTGGTCGAACCTCACTTAAGTTATCTTAAATCTTCGGTCAAATGGAATCAATGAGCGGTCGACCGTTTAGAAGGTCTAGGCTCCAACCGACTTACTACAGTGCAATCAGTCGAACTGGTCAACAAGGCGATCGACCGTTTACATAGTCAACGCCCCCAACCGACTTACAACAACGCATTCGGTCGAACGACATATGGACCCCGGTCGACTGAAAACACCCAGGGTCTTTATCTTCTCGCTCAAAATGTACAATCGTCGACCACCCAAGGTATCGTTCGACCGGTGCGAGAGATAACGCCCAAAATTATACTACGACCGGACGACCAAATCGAGCACCGGTCGACCAAAACAGAGCAAAAACTCTGCTACACTAACTCCGACGAGCCTTTTGGCCTACTGTCAAACACTCACATGAGCTTAGGTGGGCGTAAAAGCAAGGCTTGACATACCTTGGATGCTTGAAAAGCTTCAGAAGAAGAACGACGATCGATTCCAGGTCAAAGAGCTTTTCTCCGGCGAAATGACAAACTCGACTTCGACGAAAATCGAAACTCCTTTCGCCTTCACCTCTTGTTCCACCTTCTCAGCAAGACTCATCCTCTTCTCACGATCAACAAACTTCTTCTCAGGAAAAAAAATTCAAAACAAACTTTTTTTTTTTTTTTATTTTGCCAAAATACACCTCAATAAAAAGTATTTGTCAAACTAGACTCGCTGCCACCACGTGGTGACACGTGGCGACGGTGGGTTTGTTTTTTAGTGCATAGAGAACTTGGCATCACCAGTGCCGAGTTTTCTTTGGTTTTTTATTGCCCAACACTTGTCATATTCCACTCGACGTGAGTTGCCAGGAGAACAGTGATTCAAAGAGAACTCGACACTGGGGATGTCGAGTTCTATTTGAACTGTTCTCCTGACACTTAGATCGTGCATGAGACGGTTGGACGGCCAGGAGAACATTGTCTTAAATAGAACTCGACATCTGAGATGCCGAGTTTAATAGGCAGAACTCAGAGTTTAATAGGTAGAACTCGACGTTCGGAGTTACGAACGCCGAGTTCTGCCTATTAAACTCGGCATCTTAGATGCCGAGTTCTATTTAAGACACTGTTCTCCTGGCCGTTCAACCGTCTCATGCACGATCTGAGTGTCAGGAGAACAATTCAAATAGAATTCGACATCCCCAGTGCCTAATTCTCTTTGAATCACTGTTTTCCTGACAACTCACGTCGAGTGAAATATGACAAGTGTTGGGCAATAAAAAACCAAAGAGAACTCGGCACTGGTGATGCCGAGTTCTCTATGCACTAAAAAATAAACCTGTTGTTGACACGTGTCACCATGTGGTGACAACGAGTCTAGTTTGACAAATACTTTTTATTAAGACCTATTTTGACAATTTTTTTTAAAAAAAATATTTTGAATTTTTTTCCTCTCACGATCAACTCCTTCGTTCTCAGCAAGACTCATCCTCTTCTCACGATCAACACACTTCTTTCTTTCAAGCTTTCCTCCACCACCGTACACCTCACCCTTCCAAGCATCACATCACCCCTCCACCTAAGACACCAAAAATCACATCACCCCTCCACCTAAGACACCAAAAGTCAATTTGCCAACCATAACCTTTTGATTAATTCCGTTAAAAAGTTTGGATTCTCACAATTATAATTCGACTTTCCTTACTGAACATTCCACTCATAACCCATGCAAAGCAAATTAAAACTCAAATTAACCAATCTACAAGAAACATGATTTCTTTTTCATGTGTATAAGTATAAAGTCCATCACTTTCCTACCAATTCGAAACTTAAATCAGCTCGCTCATGTCAAAATCGAAGAAAATCATGGAAATCTTCAAAATTAAATCAAACTCTAAATCCAAATCCAACCTAAAATTGAAAGAAATCAAACCCAAGCAATTTAGCAAACTTTTCCATCAGTATATAAATATACAATACATCACATTATTTTATGAATTGAAAACTTAAAATTACCTCTGGAATCGGATCAAAGAAATCAACATCAACCATATTTCGGAGCAAGAAAAGCATACGAAATCTTCAAAATTAAATCAAATTCTAAAAATACCAAATCCGACCTTAACCAAATCCTATATGATTCGCGTAGATTCAACCCGACCCGACCCGACCATCCTTTCAAAACAATTCAAACCACGGGCGTTATAAAACTACTCGCATCGCGTCAACGCCACCATTCCAATTCCAATTCCAATTCCAACCCCGATCAGATCCACTCCAATGGCGACCTCAACCCTTCTCCTTGACCTCCTCGACCTCCTCCTGACCCTCGTCTTCCTAATCGTCACCGTCGCCGTCCCCCTCCTCGACTCGCAGCTCCTCTTCCCTGTCCCCGTCCACCCCAAACCCCTCCTCGACCTCAAAACCTGGTACGTCAACGCCTTCGAGGACTACCTCGTCTCCGAGAAGCCGTTGTTCTTCGTCGGACTCGTCTGGGCTGAGCTCGCCATCCTCTGGCCTGCCTCTGTTTCCGCTTGTTACGCCTTCTTCGCCGGGAGACCCTGGTTCAAGACCTCCTGCCTCGTCGCTGGCGTCTCCACTGCTACTGCCATGGTAATGACTAATGAGTTAGGGTTTGGTCGGGTCGTTTGGTTTCTCATCTCAAGTTTGGATTTTGTGTGGAATTGATTGGTTTGAGTCAGGTGTCAGGTGAGGATTTTTTTTGTTTTTGACGGATTTTGTTTTGGTGGGTTTTGAATGTTATCTTTGATGGTGGATTTACAGGAATAATATTAGGTCGAAGCAAAATACTATTATCTCATCCATCACTTTCCGTTGCGACCCCATCAGTTTTTGGTGTGGGTATTAGTGAAATGATTTTGTTAGAAGTGTTTTTAGGGCATGTTTGTTTAGTCTAGAATACCATTGTTTTTTTAGGAAACTGTATTATTCAGAAAAAATACAGTTTTCAATCTTACGGCTACTGGGGTGATAGAGTCCTCGCCGTAATCCGGTAGAACTCCGTCGGAGTCCGACAAATACCAACAACAACCGATAAAAAAAGACATAGGTTTTGGGTTGGCAATTGGTTGCTTTCTCTTGTCCCCATGTTCATTTATGATGTCAAATACAAAATACAAACCATAATGGTCATTACTAATTGTTGGTAATCTATGGAAATACTAATAAATGCAAACAATAGACGATTTTTCCTTATTCCTACCATGAGGTGTTTATATCACCTTGAAAAATGCACTATAAATCTTAGTTTTTTTTTGTGCTGAAAACGTATTTTTCGAAAAAAAGGTACTACCTCTTTTTCCTTCTCAAATACATTGCGTCTCTTATTAATTGTTTGTTTCTTTGAAAATTTTAGTTTTGCAAAAAATATGTTTTTTAGCCAAACACATTAATACTTATCATAATATATGTTCACAATACGTTATTTCAATTGGACGTCATCTTGAAAATGCATTTTTGAAATCTATGATTTGAAACATTTAGTAACCCAAACAGGGCCTTAATGATTTGTGTTTTATTGGATTTTTTTTCGGTGCTGGGATTTGGGTGGAACGATTTGGTTAGACTTGTCTAGTTTGATTATTATTAAATTTTTTTGGGCAGTTCGTTGGTTTGGAATGGTGTTTCTTTGAGTGTTTGCTTGTAATTTGGTTAAGTTTGAGGGTTTTTTGATGGTCTGTTGTTGCGACTTGTTTATGTTTGTTAAGAGTTGGTGCTTTGGTGGTTCATTTCGATCAATGCTATATAACTAGGACGGGTTGATCCATGTTTTTGTTTGATTTGATCATTACCTTTTAGTTATTAGTTCTCATAGGTTTCTGCAAGACTACAATAGTATAGAGTCAACCCTCACGACTCTGGACCGAGTTTCTCGAAGAAGTGCCTGGAAAAGAGCACCCAGTGTTTCCAAGTTTTAAATCTTTAAGCCGGAGAAAGCGAACTCAAAGTTGTTTCAGGTTGTCTACGTGATACTAGAGTCGATCCTTAATATCGTGGTCTGAGTTTTAGGAGTTACCTGAAAAGGGGCACCCACTGTAGTGAGGTTATGCCTGCCAAATTTATCAGGACTAGGCCGAGTGAGAGTTTTTTAAGGTCTTCTACGTAATATCCACTGAAAATGTCTGATTACAAGCAACATGAATCGTTATGTTATGGATCCATAATGTAGTTCATATCAGTTATATAGGTGACCAAGAAGGATTGACATCAGTGGCGGAACTAGGAAGTTTGTTTAAGGGGGGCGAAAACAAAAAGGAAAAAAATTAAGATATATTTGCAGAAAAATTATAATTGACCTCACGAGTTTTCATATTTTGAAAACGGTAATGATTGACTTATTGTTAACTTTACCAAGTAAATTCTTTTCAATATAAGTCATCAAATTATCGTTCAACCAATGATTCTCTATTCAATTGCGCAAATGGTTTTTAACAATATATATTGCCGAAAATGATCTTTCAACGGTTGCAGTTGCAACCATTTTTTCTGCTAAAGCATCAATTCCTTCTAACTTACAAAAGTCACCCGAGCTATGTATGTCAAAGATGTATGTTTGAATCTCATTAGAAAGTCTGACATGATTTGTAGTGGAGAGTTCATTAGGATAATTTTCTGTTAAACGGACTAGTTTTGATCTAAGTACACATGCAAATAAATAATTTTATATTTTTTCATTGAAATGATTGTTCAATTCATGAAGTTTTGTATTTCTGACAAAGTAAAACAATTCAGCGTGATGATAAAGATTTGTGATTTCTTGACCCCTTCGGCGTGATCGGTCATCAAGTATAAATTATTCATCCATAATATGAATTACAACTTCATACTTTGCCCAAAAAATTTACTTTCTTTAGTATGTCATCCGAGTCTTATCTTACAATTTTGGTCTAGTCTTTATTTCAAAATTAAGAGAAAGAAAGGGCTACCAACTCCCTATGATATTAGTTCCACTCTTAGAAAATACAAATACTAAAACGAAGAAAAAATTCGTCAAAGTAGAGAAATATTAAGAAGAATAACAAACTTTTTAAAGAAAAAATGTTAAGAAAAATGTTTTATGATACTAGTTTCTTAAATTTTTCATAATTAAGAAAGATGAGGGACACCGACCCCTCAAGATATTTTGTTATACATTTTTGAAAATATTGTATACTATACTACCTCAAATGATCCCATAGGTTTTAGGAGGGGTGACTACTCTTATGATATTTTATTATACTCTTTGGAAAATATTGTATAGTACTACACCTAGGGGTGTCAGTGGATATTCGAATATCCGAGCATCCGTTCGTATCCGTATTCGAATTTGAACATTCGATCCGAGAAAAAATATCCGTTAGACCGTATTCGTATCCGATCCGTAAAGTCGTGGAGCGGATATGGTTATTAGTACATCCGATTCGTATAATATCCGATCCGGGATCGAATATCCGCAGTTCAACATCTATATTTGTATATGTATTATATATATAGTTATTCTTTAAATTAATGATATATAAGTTAGGTATTTTTTCTATAAATTACCTAAATATATAAACTATTCTAAATTACTACCCCTAAAGTACTAATCCGATTAATATCCGCTTCGGAACTACATATCTGTATTTCAACATTTATATCCATATTTGTTTTATATACTTATGCAATACATTATTATACCTAGAAGTATTCCTATTTCAACATTGTGTGATTATATTTTGAATATATATTTTAAATTTATTTATTCAAATAAAAATACATCTACTGATCACATTTATTCAAGCATTGAATATTTTTCATTTTCATAATATGGAGTTAGAAGTTAAGATAAAGTAAATTAATATTTGAAACCAAATAAAGTTATAAATGTGACTATGTATAAGAATTTGTCTAAGTGAAAATAAAAAAAATATTATAAGGTTGGGAATTATGTTTACGGATGCGGATATTATCCGTATCTGCTCCGAATCCGTCAAATATCCGAACGGATATAGACTTTTCATATCCGCAAACAATCCGTATCCGTATCCGAATCCGTAAATTTCATGCAGATACGAATATGGATATACCTATATCCAGTCCATATCCGATCCGTTGACACCCCTAACTACACCTTTAAAAAAATTGAAATTCCAGGGGGTTAGTTCCTGGTTGACATAGAAGACTACACACCGTAACCCCAATAATTAGCATTTTTTGATGAGTTTTCCTATGTTCCCATCATTTGCTTGTAATTGAATTTTTTAGATAGTTGTTTTAGTGTGCTTAAGTAATTGAATTTCGTTTTTCTTTTTTTTGTTCAGTAAGTAATGAAATTTTGTTAAATGGTCGCAAGCATTACTGCACTATTGGAAGAATTATCAGGTTGGAATAGTTATTCATCATAATAGGTAAAGAAAAAGTTATTCGCCATTTGTCTATTTTGTGGAGGAGCCCTTCAAACCCCAATCCTAAGGATAATTGTTTGAATAAGTCTCTCATTGGGTTAAACTAAATATGTGTTGTGGGTTATAAAGCCCACTAGTCTGACCCTTACAAATTGACTTTTGAGGTGCAGGGCTCCTTATGGGACTTGATCTAATCTTACTTAACAATAACAAACACACTTGACGAGTTTTAAGAATCATCTCACTTCTAATGTAATTTTGGACCCCTCTGTTTCCTGTTACAATTCATTTGAGTTTGCCACTTTGGTGTCTAGAAATTCTAGTACTAAAATATGTATGTGAGTAGTGGATGTGAGCATAGTTATGGTCCAACCTAGCACATCAACTTGATCACTTGAAGTACCTTTAATGTAATAATTAGAGATGCTACATCTGCTGATAATGTTGTATGCAATGGAAAAAGAAGACTGTAGGCAATTATTCAATTCTTTAAACCTGAGCATCAACATGTCTTACCAAGCACGCTTTTTTCTAACTGTGGTTGCCAATTTGTGATTATACATTTAATGATTCAAGTTTATTTGAATTTTGCCTCCTGGTATTAGTTACTGCCAATCTGCTTTTATTTTACCCTGATACCTATTTTGTGCCGTTAACCTTTTCAAATCAAATCAGTCCTTTAATATGTAGACCTTTAAGCTTGACGCTGTCTGGATGGTTTGTTAAAAATAAGCAGTTTGGCAGTTTGTGTTGGTTCCTAATAAGCAGAGTTCTAAGTAATTATGCTGCTAATCTAGCTTGTTTCTACTATTTTCATGCAGTCTGCAATTATGTCGGAGCTACTGGGATCAGGCAGGGGATCTGAGAAACTGTACCAAATGTATGGTCCCTTTGCATTGTTCTCTGTTCTAGCCATCTTGAGAGGGTTCTTGCCCTCCACCACCTATAGCAAGAAAACATTAGGAGGCAGAGGTCATGCTGGAAGGAAGAAGAGAGCTTAAGTTATTGTCCAGGTTCCACATGTTTTACATCTTTGATACCCCAGAGCACACTTCTTGTGTACCTCAGGTGATTTTCAAAGTTGCCCTCGGACGAGGTTACACCCTTCGTCTCTGGAGTATAAAAGATGGGTCAGAACTCAAAATTGGATCCACATTTTGGCTCCATTTCACCCCATTATGTTTGCTTGCAAAAAATCATATCAGTCCTTTTTTATTCTAATTGCATAAATACCTGGACATAAGTTAAATTTTGGTTTCTGTTCTTCCCTTCATGGCATAATTGTTGCTTGATATGTATTCCTTTTCCTTTAAAATTGATCTGCAGTACTGCATATGACAACCTTTATAGGACATTTCTCTGTCATGTTCCGTCACGTTTGATCATTTTTAATACTTTTCTTCAATATGATAATCTTTTTTAGAGTTCTACCTTATTCTGTTGAATTACATGACTTGTCTAGGCTATTTGAAGGTTAAAAAAAAATCTGACAATCAGGCCTCGCGGCGCAATTAGTCTCTTGGGTAGTACTTCAGTCATTAGATTACACTACCTCTTATCTTGTGTAACATGTAGTTTTAGTTTAGAAGGATGGCATGAACCACATGTAAGAGATGGTTGCATGGTTAGAAGTTACACTAGTAGATCCAATTGGTATGTAACAATTGCAATCGGGGAAACACTCTTATTTGCATTAAACATCATTGTGAGTATTTTCATGCAAAGCTTACACATGAGACATGGATGGCATGTAGAAGGGCTACATGAATTCCATTTGGTACTCAACCAATTCGACTTTCACTTAAAAAGGGTCGCAACCACTTATCTCCATCGACAAAAGAGACATTGAGAAAACCAGCAGCTTGGGTGTCATCTAGTTTCTGAACATATGCAGCCCTTGAGCTCAGATTTGCTCCACCACCACTGCACCTGTACTCCCCGAAAAAAATGTTCCTGTCATGACACCATTGTAAAGGATCTTTACATAAATAAGTTGAGTTGGAGGTGGAAGAAGAATTTGGGAAAGAAGATAAAAATTAAAGAAAACTTGTTAAGGTTGGAGTTTGGGATTTATATGATACAGACATTTTCTTCTTTTCATGTCAAAATTAGGTGGGTTTAAAAGTTTTTTTGATGGAATGGACAAAGGTTAGCTAAAATCTTAGACCGGTGTAATAGTTTTCTAACAAATGAACTGAAGTTTAGACAAAATCATGCCTTAAACCATATAAAGAATAGTATGGCTGAGGAGTAAGTGATGCATTCCACAATTTAAGGGCGTGAATTGTAATTCATAAACACTTTTAATCATATCAAAACTTTCAATTTGTATAATTTTATTGGTCATTTTTCCTTTAAAGACAATT
Organism: Triglochin maritima; assembly: GCA_963682175.1. Taxonomy (NCBI): domain Eukaryota; kingdom Viridiplantae; phylum Streptophyta; class Magnoliopsida; order Alismatales; family Juncaginaceae; genus Triglochin; species Triglochin maritima. Next base: position 35,019,998 of record OY821772.1, read on the forward strand.
CAATCTGCAATGTACAAATTGTATAATTTATAATGCGATTCAAATGGTAATTTTATTGAATGATTATAATGTATAATTTGTATAATTTTAGATTCAATTTCATATAAGATCAACTTTAAAAGCTTCAAATCTCTATTCCACGTCAAAATAATGAGCATGATATGGGTTTTTCAACTCTAAATGTGATTCAAGTCGAAAGTAAACTAGCATTGTATTTCAAATTAAAGGGCATCTAATATATATATATATATATATATATATACAAGAATTCTCTAGTGAGCCCAGAGCTTACATTTTCTAAATTAATCTCCCACAATATCCACCACTCATTTCAAATTGTAAGGTAGATTAAGAAAAAACAGTTATGCTAATGAATGGTGAGATTAACTGTAAATAAGATCCAATGGTGAGATTGTAGGGGGCTTAAACTAAATTTGATGAGCCCTGGGCTCACTAAAGTTTGACCATATATATATACATGAATTCTCTAGTGAGTTCAGGACTTAATTTTTCTAAATTAAGCCTCCCACAATATCCATCATTCATTTCAAATTGTGAGGTAGATTAAGAAAAAAAAAGTTATGTTAATGAATGATGAGATTAATTGTAAATAAGATCTAACAGTGAGATTGTAAGGGGTTTTTTTCAACTAAATTTGATGAGCCCCGAGCTCACTAGAGTTTGACCCTATATATACGTGTGTATGTATATTGCGAAAAAATAAAAGATAATGGTTGTATTTTAGATAAGATTATGTAAGAAATCAATCATCTCAACTCAAACCAAATGTTAACCAACCATAAACAATTTCAAACAACATCAAGTGCTAGTACTTACTGATCTCTTGAGGGGTCGTTCCAGTCGTTCCATCCTTCTGGGGATATAATGTCGGACATGAGAGTGTAGGCAAAGACGACACGAGCGAACGGCTTCCAAGCACGGCCCAGCCATATTCTTCCTGTACCTCCAATGGAGCAGTTCACAAATGAGAATCCGGTGTCATCGTCTTTGGTTGATCGAGCGTGGGCTGTGACTGCTCCGTTGATGAACTTTGCTCCGGCCGGCACTGGGTCAGCTATGGAATTCAACTGACAGTTCTACGGGAAGAAACACAAACGTTAACAAAATCTCCATTTCACTAGAAAATAGCTAAAACGCTTAACTAGTTGTGAAATGATTGTCAAGTTTATAAGCACATATCATCCATCATGAAATGCTAATTGTAGTTTACTGGCCACTGTCTCCGGATCGTCAAGAGAGATGCATGGTTGGAAGTGGAAACTAATTAATCAGGTGTTGTGTGCAATATGTTGGTATGTCTTGCATCCAACACAAAAACTAATTTGCAGTCTACTCATTAGCTAGATATGATGTAACTCACAGGCTTGATACTTAAAGATCGCATTTGTTGTATTAATTTAATTTTTTGTAATCACATGTTGTAACGTGTATTACTTTTCCTGATATATTAAATTATATCTTTAAAAGGCAACAAATATACCTCATACAGTGACCTTCCATCTCCGAAAACAAAATCAATGGATCCTTGAATGAAGCAGTCCTTGAAATAATGTTTGCCTTTATCATCATGGAGTGTGTCTTGTGCACCGAAAAATCCACAACCCCAAAAGGCAGTTTGGTCTCCACTTACCCTAATTGCGACCGCCTGTGCCCCGACAGCCCCAGGTTTCGGCACTGGGGCAACATTCTAGTAGCATAACATAAACAACAAACCATTATTGGATTATATGCTCATCGACTAAGTCTCAGACATGAAAAATGGTCCTGTCTTATAGTTTGACTAGATTAGATTAAAAAGGTTTTATTGTCATAGTGTGGAATGTCTTATAGTTAGTTACCATGAAACTTATGTTCTTGGCGACAAAATTATCGCCGAAAACCGACACGCTTGCACTGTAAAATGTACCATGAGAAGAGTTAGCTGTGTCATTCCAAGCAATAGCTGTTGAGTGTAGTCCTTGCCCTTCAAATGTGATATTTGGTTTGGCCTTTGGAATTGTCACCTTCTCACTGATCACAAAATAGAGTGCCCAAACGTGAAATGCATGAAATAAAAGCCGAATTTCGTCAAAACAACAAAAGCCTAATAAGTTCTAATCGAAGTATTGGTTTAGAATCATAAGATGACGTTCTTCCATATCGCATTTTCAAAATTACAAATAATAACATCCTAAAAGAGAAGAATTCACTTTTTGTCACCAAAATGCATGTATTAAATCAATGTCATACGTCTTAAATCTTAATATATATGTAAAAGGAAATATTGTTGTTGTTATGGACAAACGGATCTTACTAGTACATGCCCTTGTTGATCCATATGATTGTTCTCCTCTCGCTGGCATTGACAACAGCATCAATGGCCGCTTGCACCGTCGTAAAATTGCAACATCCCTTGCGATCCACACAAAATACCGAGGTAGCATCGTCCTCAGATGGAAGATTTGGATGGAAATCATCGCATGTCCCATTTGATATAGGCCATTTCCTGTGGTGTCTTTGGAGTTCTTGGTATTTCACATACACGTTAGAAATATCGTAAAAAAAAGACGATATTGTGTTCCCAAAACTCTCACTGAGTGGCCATACGGTACGTTGAGGGTTCCGGTGAACGACATACAACGATAGCCAGGCGACGAAGGCGGAGAAGAGGAGGGTTAGTGGGGTTGTCTTGAGGAAATTCATGTTGTTGGAAGATGATTGAATAGAAGGGTTTGGTTAGTGAGAAGGTGGTGGGATTGTTTTGAAGTAGAATGAGATGCATTGTGGTGTAAGACAACCTTGGTGTGTATTGCAAACTACTCTATCTTAATTTGAATGCCACTCTTGTCTTGGGTTTTGCTTGGAGGACATAAAAATGTCCACTTCAGATAGGAGTGGAGATGATCATGGGCTCTTTTTAGTTAGCTCATGTGCATTTTATGATATCCTCACTTGCCCAAAAGTGTTCATGAATGAATCACAGTATCACCAATTATGAAGCCGTTCAGACTTCATGTTCCAGTAGCTCGATGGATAATTTAAAGTAAGCTCGGAACTTATTTAAGTCTATGTGCGATACGTAATGAGCGTAATATATATATATATATATATATATATATATATATATATATATATATATATATATATATAGGAATTCTCAAGTAAGTCCAGAGCTTAATTTTTCTAAATTAAGCCCCCACAATATCCACCACTCATTTCAAATTGTAAGGGAGATTAAGAAAAAAACGGTTATGTTAATGAATAGTGAGATTAACTGTAAATAAGATCTAATGGTGAGATTGTAGTGGACTTAAACTAAATTTGATGAGCCCTGGGCTCACTAGAGCTTGACCATATATATATATATACATGATCAATATAAAACTATAAGGAAGCAAATGTCCAATAAAACAACTTTACAAATGCACCCAAGCAAAACTCCCAAAATTATTTGGAAACTAATTAAATGTATACAAAGTTCAGTGGTCACGTGAAATCTAACACTTTTATTAACTTCAGTAAAATGGTTACTTGATATATTTTACTTAATTGACGAAGTACTTGATCATAATTTTCATTATACTTACAATTACTTATGAAATCTAAATAAAGTAGTAAAGTATGCATAACAAACTCCATAGTGGGTCTAAATTTGGACAACCGAGGCCCAACCCAAACGAGACCCATAGTCCATAGACCATAGTCATCCTAACCCTGCATGCTGCAATTTCAAATCTCTACATACTTGTCTTGTTTATGATTTGGTAGTATAGTTAAAGTTAAAGTCATACTAACTCCTTTATCTTACATGCGAATTACACCATCTTATGTTTTTTTGGATGAAGTACGAGTTAGTGGATCCCACTTTAGTAAGGGATTACTTAATATATAGGCAATTCAGTGCATTATCACTCTAATTTGTCACGAGCCATCAATTTAAGCTTGAAATGTAGAAGTTATTTGTTAATACATTAACATTTTTTCTCAATCAATACAAGTTTTCAATCAGTTATATCTATTAACATTTTGAGGTTCAAAATCAAACACAAAGCATATTTACATTGATGTCAAACCTAGACTTATAGTAGTAAATCATCGTGTGAATATAAGTGCCTAGAGCGTACAAGTGCTTATCTGAAAGTCGAGATTATCTAATGATTAAAATATAAATGATATACATATATGGCCCACCTATTTAACGCCTATACATAACGGACTTCGACTTAGACCTATGGGAGATATACTAGATCTAGGTCCATAATCGTCCTCCAAAACAAATTTTAATTAGTCTTATAATATTAGGTTTAAGATGTTAGGTGAAGCTACCTGTACACACGATCTGAAACAAAGTTAGGTAACAAGGCTGGTTGGTGCTGTGATTCTTGCAGAGGTATACCAACTCTCTTAAACTCCTATAATTTTCTTGGTCAAACTTCCCACCTTATTGTTATCATCAAACCAAAGCAAACAATCTTATGAACACTTTTTAATTAATTACTATAGCAAACTAAATATTGAAGCCCACCCTCCTGAGAAAATCCCTGTCTAGTGCACCTAATATGGCATCTTGTTGATGCAAGCTTGGTAGATATATAATGACTAAATTGCTCTTCAGAATCCACTAAGATTTTATTTTCTATAAATAACTTCCATGTGAGATCCAATCTCATCTGATTTTTTATATATGATGTAGTACATCTACATCCTGAGCATATCCAAATCAAATCGAAACTAAATAAATGAGAAAGAGAATCTATTGACTAAATTAGATAGAGCACAATGTAAACACACATTGTTCTTTTAGCAAACATCCAAATGTATTCTTACATAAGAAGCAAGACCCACATGTTACAACAGTGGCCACACATTTCAAAGTCGAAAACCACCAATCATCAAGCCCATTGAAATGAAGTAGGGGTCCGATCCACCTCCATCCACTTCACTAAGAAAAACAAAAGATTATTCAGAGAAGAAAATTCCACATCTTCTCCACATACACATCACAACTACCAACAAAATCCAACCCAATATCAACTACCCAATCCAAAAGGGTAGCTGCTTGGGAAGGGCATGCGCATATGTAAGAAGCATCCATGATTATGCATGTCTGATGTCTTATGCATTCACATGAACAACTACTTTTCTCCCATTATCAACACCTATTCTCGTTTTCGGTTTTGAATAATAACATATAAAATTACATAATAATAGCCATCTTGCAACTATCCTCAAAAGGCATCATCTTCTATATATGGTTGACTAGAATTAATGCAATGAAAAGGAATAAGGAGAAGAAATTAAAGCAAAGATCATACCTAATACATATGAGTAATTAATAATTAGTTTCAAGAGCTAGCATATTTACATGCATACCAACTACCTTGTCATATATAATTCGATCTTGGCAAAACATATTGAAGTACTTCTTGATCATTTCCATCACTACAAGAGGAATCCATCAGTACTAGTCCTTGCAGGTGTAGAAGATGGCCTAGACATGATGACTTGTGATGGGGACATGCCCTCCATGAGGAAACCACTACTAGACATGTCCATGGTTGCTCTTTCTTGAATATTGTTGTTGGTATTGTTATTGTAAGACGTGGTTGGCATGAACATGTGGTGTTGGTGTTGGTGTTGGTGATAAGCTAAATGAGGTTGTCGAACTCCGTAATTGTAATTAGGGTCGACCATGGATTGGTGGTGGAGAGCCTCAACCGGGTGGTAGACTGTGGGATAGGGTTGGGCAGACGTGATCCCAGTGTATTGTTGCACCATGGCTCGAAAATTGGTAGTGTCGGTATTGAGCAAAGTGGTTGGGGCCTTCCGGGAGGCTCGCGACCGCCTTCGGGCTGGTTTGCCCATCCGCCGGTCACCTGCGATTGATGAACCTGAATTAATTGTGGAGGAGGTTGGAGAAGCTGTGGTGGCGACCACGGTGGACTCAGCCACGGAATATTGCATAGGTGTTTGATGCTGGGAGTAGAATTGCACCCACTCAATTTGGTCAGACGTGGTCTCACTCGTGGCCATTCGAGAATTTGGAGGGAGCTAAGCTAAGTATGTCTCTCTCTCTCTCTCACTTAATTAATCTTTCTACTACTCTTAATTAATTTGGAATTTGATGTGGGATCGAATGAGAAGGGAGGGAGAACAATTAGGGGTGTTTGGTTGCTTCCAAGTCTTTTTATATTAATGTTGTGATGAGGTCAGTGTTTGACCGCATTGGGATGATCTTCGCCGTTGATATTAGGGTTGTACACGTGGATGATTTTGGGGGCTATTCTGGAAGGATTGGATGGATCATCGTTGATTTTGGGGGCTATTCTGGAGGAAGCATCCTCCAGAATTAAGTTACGTATAACATGACGTGGAATTCCTAGGGTTGACGTCATTTCGATCGTTTTTTTTTCTTTCTATAATTTGGAGGAGTTAATTAGGGTTCTTAACCAATGGATGGAGTTAATTTTACCCGGAGTGAAATTAAATTGTATTTAATTTTGTCATGAGAAGAGAACATACCACTTAAAGAAGTTTCTTTTGAAATTTCAACTTGAGGATTCTTACTTATTTACTTAGCAATTATATTTATACGTGTAGTTCATTGTAGAAGTGATGATTAAATGGTCTTATGTGGTAATCATTTTAGGGCAATCCTAAATCTTGTACAAACATCTGTACTGATACCGTAGAGTCGAAAATAAATTCGTTGATTATTAAGCATGCAATATCTCCTCATTTTTTCCACCATTGAAAGGTTCTTTCTGTTATGTAGATGTTGAGAAATTCATTAATACACCTTATGAGTTCAGCAAGTTGCTTTAATTCGTAATATCCTTAAGGGCAAGTGTTCACACTACTACAAGATAATATGTTCCGCTCAATTGATTATATACACGGCGGTCTTAGGAATTCAAGTCACGAGGGTCGTAATTTGTAAAAACGATAAAAAATAATCAGAAATTTGTTAGTTTAATTCAATATAGAATTTGATTAGGTATTTTACTCAGAAGTTGGTAAGTGGTATTTTATACTGAAAAAATTAGGCAAAATTTCATTATCCATCTTATTACTAGTATTTGAAAAATATTGAGTAGGTCGAATGTAAAGAGGTCAAAAATTGAAAGGGGTCAAAATCCAAAATGTTCTTTTTAAAGTCAAAATACTATAATTTCAGGGACACAATCCAAAGGCCAAATTATCCACGGAAGTCCCCCAACCGGCCAATCCCATGTGCTGCGGCATGTGATTACAATTTACATATATATAAGCAATATATTGAAATAATGTGGCTACAGAAGATCAATTATAGCCAACATGGCTTTAGCACCTCATTTAACTATTCATGTTATCATGGTTTTCTGTATTAACCTTTTGAGTTGGGATATGACTTGGGTAAATTGTAAAATTAATCTTATTTGAATTATTTCAGATATATATATATATACATTGTCAAACTCTAGTGAGTACAGAGCTCATCAAATTTAGTTTAAGTCCCCTACAATCTCACTATTGGATCTTATTTACAGTTAATCTCACAATTCATTGGCAAAACCGTTTTTTCTTAATCTACATTACAATTTAAAATGAGTGGTGAATATTGTGGGAGTTTAATTTAGAAAAATTAAGCCCTAGGCTCACTAGAGAATTCATGTATATATATATTCCAATTTTCAGTAAAATTTAGTCATTTAAACTCGAACAATTTAGACCAACGATGAAACTAACTCAGATTCAAGCTCAAACTTTGGTACATCTTAGTTGAAAAATACAAAAATGCAAGCAATTTAGTTTAATTAAGAAAATGAAATCCTAAAGTGGTTAAAATAAGAGGTTTTTAACTAAGATGACTACGAACCTCTTGTAGTCCCATCTTTTCCTATTTCTTTTCTGATAGTGTTTTTTAGACGACTCAGTCAATAAGTTCTTCTGCGACATGCATGTTCCCACGATAGTATCCAATATCATGCCGAAAATAACTATTATAATATACATTTTTAATTTATAATAAAAAGCTAAATGTTGACAATTCCACAATCCTGCAAAACTGATGGAATTAGTCATTGACCTCGAAATGGTTGGTGACTAGGTGAGCAAGTCACGGTGGTAGTCTCTCTAAAATGATGGCCAACAAGACAAAAATAATAATTTTCCAATAGGGTTGGGCATGGAAATGTACCCTAATATTGTTAAAATAATATATCTAATTAAACTACTCGACACACTCCAAACTAAACTTGATTATCCAGTTTCACTGTTTGTGATTCCTTCTAAACTAAGCATGCTCCAAATAGAGATAAATTAGTAGTTTCTCTTCGATTGCGACACGAACCTACCAATGTCAAATAAATCGATCACTTTGATGTTCACGACTAATGTCAATAAGGGACAAAATAATATTGATCGAGCAAATATTGGGAAACCTAAATTGCACCTCAAAATAAGCCGTTAATTATGAATCAAACGATATGTGCCGACTCGAGGGGTCAAACAAGGGACTAATATGAGTAAGCAAGCTGCGTTCCAATTATAAATGAGGTATCTCTATCAACATAGATTAATTGTACTTGAGTAGTATTTCTTTCTTAACGATTTCTTGACTAGTATTTCATACATTAGATATAATAATATCTCACAATGTGTACCTACCAATCCTACCTGATTTGCATATTAAGATTTGCGTGATAGCATAAGGAAAAGTATATGAGTCGCAATAACCATAATTCAAAGAGGACTTTGCATGCTGAAATAATTAAGTCAAATAACATAATTTATTGACGTTTTCATGTATACCATATATAAGCCCTTTTTAGTAATCATTTTAAGTATACATAATAATTCATTAGCTTAAAATGTGCCAAATGCATCAATTTTATGTTGAATCCAATTAATCACGTACATCAATACATGATGGTATCGGCAGTGGCAGATCCAGGAGTGGGCATGCGTAGGCACGTGCCCATGCGTGAATTTAGTTTTTCTTTTAAATGGTATACTTTATGTCTATTTGAAAAAAATAACATACTCATATATTATTACTAAATAATATATTCATATATTATTATTTTCAGTATTTATTATGTTTATTTTTTTAAAACAAAAAAAGTCACCAAAAGATTATTTACTAGGACACTACATTCATTTAAAAACCGTTTAAAAAATAAATAAACACATAAAGCATGCCCGACAATAAGACAAAGCGTAAAACTATAGTTCAATTTACATTTGTCTCTAAATCTAAGTCTACTTATTTGACCTTCGTTATTCCTAACACAAGATACTATATCTTAATCTTCTTTTAGATTTTTTCCAAATTCAACAACATAAGATACTAAACTTGGGATAAAAATCAAACAACTACCTCTATTGTTTCACAAAACCTCTTAAAAAACCCAACCAGGGAAATTACCACAAGTAAGCAAACAGTGAAAAGTATCATTTTGTTTTAAAAATCATATATTCCAAATGTTATACTTGATTTTACAAAGAATGTATTTTATCGTGCTCACTCGTAATTTCTTACTTTCCTTCCTAGATCCGCCGTTGGTTATGTAAACAATGGCTTATTTATTTCTATGTAACTTTTTTTTACATTCGACTATGTCCTAACTTTTGTCTAGTCGAGTTTTGCTCAAATCATATCTGTGTCGTGTCAAAAAGAGAGTAAGCAAAGCGTGGAATGGATGATCCAGGCATGACATATGCAAGCATGTGTATTAACTATTGATTAGTGGGAGAGTAAGTAGTATGCAAAGATGTAGAAGGACAAATAGTGGTCAGGCAAAGCGGCCATGGCATTGTCTTCACAAAACCTAACACATGCATGCATATTTTAAAATGAATAATTTTATTCCCCCACATGTATTTCATGCTATCATCTTATTGGTCCATATATGTCACATTCACCTTCAACCTCTGGAGGTTGAAGGGAAAATTCCATGTCTAAACCTAATTCACATCATTCTGCCAAAATCTTGAGGGTTCTGAGTGTTAATTGGTGCTTTCAGTTCCTCAACATAATAACTCACGAATATGAAAATTGAAAAGAAAAAAAACAACAGAGAATTATAACACTTTTTTGGATATATTTTAGTGGTCAACATGACTCTCAAAAGATTAGCTGTCCCGATAGAGATTTCTCTGTTGTATGACTATTTGACAAAACAATCCAAATCGAGCAGATGTAAGCTTTGTGAAACTAAATCAAGGGAGGGTGATTTATTTTGGAAAAACATATCAAGGCAAATTGTGGTTCAGATTTTCCCTATCATAAAACATTTTATGATTTATGAAAAATGAGTAAACAAATATGAATATGTCAGTACAGGTGTTAATCGGTTTTTTTGTCCAGTAAATTTAGGAGCTAGAAATGTATCTCATGTTCAAATTCATGTTGGAAGCATATCAGTATGCGCATTTTTATTATATTGTATGGATCATAGTGTTGATTGTAAAAAAAATAAGATCTTCTACCCTACGTCCTCTAACCGAACTTAAGATGCAAATTGGGATTGAGATCGCGGATTAGTTTTCTTCAGGAATAAAAATGCAAAGTAAAGTAAAAAAATTATCTAAAAAAAGGTAGTGGTTAATTTCAGCAATCCACCTGTTTTTATTCACCATACCAGTGTACTATTTTCTAAACTCTCACGACATGGATTATCATATATAAGATAGCTTTTTTGCATCACCACATTACTGTATTTAAAAAAAGATCTGGTTCTTCACATAATCTTGAGATACTTCTTCTTAAAAGTAATTTTTCCACTAAAAGAACCTTAAAATACATGTGCTTGTGTTGTTTTTCACTGAGAGTCCAAGTTACTTACACGCATTAGCAATTAACTATTTGAGAATAAACACATCAAACCCCAATTATATCGATCCGGTACTAATATTCAAATGCAAGTAAATAAGGTTTGTCCTTGCATTGGAATAGAACTGGTCAAACGAGACATAATGAGAAAGAAATATTATCCTTCACACTAGGACTAATCTACGTAACTTCCAACAACGAAAAAAATATTTACAAAGCCGTTCGCTGCATACCATGATGTGATTGGTGGATTAAGAATCACACTTAATTAAAGTTTGGTTTAGTTTGGTGGTATGTGGACTCCTTTGATTCCAAACTTTTGTTTTATTTCCAAAAGCATGTTTTGACTGCTGAAGCTTATTAGATTTTGCTTCAAATCCGAGCCACGTTAGATTTTTATTGTAAAGAATTTTTTTGTTTCTTTGTTGGGCAAAGCCGCAAAGGAGAAACCATGCAATTTTAATCTTTACATATTTTTTCTAGTACAAATAGGATGTCTTGTTCTGAGGCATTGGGGTTATGTTGATGTTAATGATGTAAGTTGATGTTACAAATAGGATGTCTTGTTTTGTAAAATTAGTGTTTCCAATTTTTATTATAAGTGGTTTTTGTTTATTCCTAAAGGTGATTTGTGTGGTCAAAAATCAAAATCAAACAACTTTTTTTGTTGATTTCAAGCCTTTTGCTTTAATGATGATAGCGATGTGCATACTTGCATGGAGATATAGCACATGTCTTGACAAAATAGAAACATAAAAAATAAAAAAGAGAGTTAAGCTACACTTTTTTTATTAAAACAAAAACTCTTACCATTAAAGTTAAGTATGTGGTATTAATTTGAAAAACAACTGAAACTTGGAAGAAACTTCCTTGTCGGAAAATTCACAAGCAATACATCAACATTCAACATACCAATGGCTTTAGAGCTCTGGTGGAAATTTTTGATCTAAATGGTATCTTTGAATAACATGGAACACAATTATGGCTATTGATTTTAGTCTTTGTTTGACCAAAATACGTTGTTGTGTTGTTCGTTGAGCTCAATTTGATAAAGTAAGCCATCAATTTCGTTTTGGTCCCTTTCGCTAAAGGTGTGATTTTTTTAATAAAATCTTTTAGTGAGAAAACATAATTTTTGAAGTGGTTTCTAAGTATTGGTATGCAAGAAAACTAAAAATAATAATCTGAAATTAGATTTCTGGTCTTTCTGGGCTTTTGAAAATTTGTACCAGCTATGTGTTCTTTTACGCCCCCATCAAAATTAAAGCATGTCAAGTTTCTCGTATTTTACTTTATCATAAAATGCATATTTAGTTATTTACGCCAATCGGTAAATCACCAAACAAAAGTTTTCAAAACTAAATTCCAAGAACTAAAAGTCTAAAATTGAAGTTTATCATAAATTGAACTTACTTCGAATTATATTCTGAATTTACCTTCTACCAACGTGTAACCAATTCCATCTTTATCTTTGGTGGAGACAATTCAGTCAAACGGCTCTAATAACATCCAAAATTTTGAATCATCCGCAACCTCTCCAAAGTAAATGACAATTGACAAATATGTCTTACTTTCATACTGCAATTTAGATTTCCTTTGGGATCACTTAAATAAATAAATAAAGGTTTGCATCTCTGCAAGCATTGGTGAACAAACACAAAGCGTGCCACAACAAAAACACACATATATTAGAGGAATGCAATTAAATGGAAGATGATCATTTGACGTAACAACTTAATTTAGATTAACACTATGATGTGGGTACAAGAAAACGGAGTTTGCAACATGGAATTGTTGCTAGTATAGGTGGGAACACTGGGTCTTCAAAGCCACTCAAGGACCTGAAGAGCATGCAGTAAAAAATCTTGTAGCAAATCTATCCAATCTTTATGTTCTCTTCCTTAGTTTGCACCACAAACCGTTTTTCGTATGAATCGTTGCCCCTGTAACAAGTTCAACGGAATCCGATGATCCCTTCAACTCAACGTGAAATTTCTGTAACAACATCGCCAATGCTATGGTGGATTCCATCAGTGCAAATTGATCGCCAACGCACTTGCGAGGGCCACCACCGAATGGTAGCAGTGCGAAATCTGCAATTATCTGTAAACAACCATTTCTTAGTGAAAAAAGTAAAGCTAGACCATTTGCTAGGTAAGCTAGAAATTAATGGTATGGGAAACCTCAATCGGATACATCGCTCCAGGGCTCCTCGAAAGGTCAAAACCTGCCCATCCTTCTATTTCTTCGTTTTTTAGCAACGAGGAACCTTTCTGGTTCAAAGTCATTCGGACAATCCCAATAATACGGTGATCTATGAAGATTATAGACCTGGAAACATATATCTTGTAAATAGTAAGCTCAACCACAGCAAGTCAGCAACATAAAGCAGATTATGAGAGGGCAAAATGTTGATAAAGTATATAAAAATCCATTTTGATATGGGAATGCAAGGTAAGATTACTCATTTCTCATGCTGAGCATGTTTTTGTACATGTTTTTTTTTGTTATTGTTTTTACGTATAGATCACAGGTTTCTGCAGTTGAATTTTAGCTTAACATTGGTCTGTAATATCAACATCTGACTTCTCTGATATTTGTGATCGAAATATTCTTGCCGACATCTAATGCTTCACGTTCCTACATTCAAGTTCTACACTTAAATGTTAAAAGAAAAAATCTTTTGGAATAATTGCACCATTATCTAACATCTTGAGTTGCACCATCAAAGACATCTAATGTCATGAATCCTCAATCTATGTACACAAATCGTTGTGGTTTTGATGAAACATCACTGTAAAAAAAGCTGCCAAAGGACATAGAACACAGACATCTTAACAGAGTACACAACAATTTAGAAAAGAAGCTGTACCCACAGAAATAAATATGTCCGTTCCAACAGGGATTGGATATCCATCTTTATCACCTTTGTATCCTCCTGAAAAATAAAAATAAAATGATATTTCAATGACAAGAAGAGCGTAAGCTAGAGCCTGCAGCTAATTTACAAAAAACGGTGCTGATGCTGATTTTCAAATGAAACCCCATAACAATTCAATATAGCTATAGCTCTTTTACATGATCCCCCTTGTTTCCGACCTTCATGGTGCCTTTTATTTTGTTGACGATTTTGACGTGTAAATTTTCTTTTTTTTGTCTAAAAGTGATGCCTGAAACCTCAGGTGGTATAGTAGATTAGTAGTTCATAAAATGGGCAAGAAAATAGCATAGGACAAATCTGCGCCCTACGATGAGCAAAAAGAAAGAGTACAGGCTACAGGCACAAATGCTGCCGATAAAATGAAAGAACATAAAAACCTCTCAAACTGGTGGGGATGGAATTCAAGTCACTAGCCAGCACTGCCCTCCAGAAGAAAGCAACGGTCTGCCTCGTACAAGGGACTGTCATGTACATTGGTGGTGGTTGAAGACAACTTGTTAACTTTCTCATAAGACCAAACATCCCACAGATGTATTCGTGTACCAAAACATGATCAGAATTTGACTTAGTCATAGTGCAAATGTTTCAAAGTTCGTAGTATTGATGGGTGGACAAAGAGTCAAAAGAATGAAAAAGAAACCCATCTACATGTACCAAAGACAAGGTGGTTCTAGGGATATTTTAAAATGCCAAAGACTAATAATTCTAGAACCCGAAACTATGGAAGCAGGAAAGAGTAATATCGCAAAATCATGCTAGCTATGAATAATAGTATTTGTACCAGGCAATTTATCTGCTTTCAGAGCACGACGAATAAGCAATGGAGGTTGAGGATATAACCGGAGAGACTCTATGATGATGAGCCTTATATACCTGACATATGAAGGATAATTTATATTAAGCATGTTATCGATTTCTGTATCTATAGTAAGAAGAAAAAGATAGAGAAACAGATACAATTAAACCATCGTCTTTAGTTTTGTATTAAAAGTTGTATCAATTTACTCAATTTAACTCAAACCTAAAAGAAAAAAGGGAAGATTTCAACATATCCTATAAGTAGAAGACTATTATTGTTTGGCAGTAAATCAGTACTGTAAAGACAAGTTAGGGGATATATTTGACTGAGGACCAGGTGCTGATGTTAAATTCTGCCAATAGGACATTCGTCAGCAACATCATTTTGCCCTTGAGAAACATATTGAGAAACATCATTTATTGCATACGTAGCTTTTTTTATAAAAGAAAGATAAAAATCACAAGGTACAAAATTTAGATCCACAAAAATCCATCAGAAAAACTTCAGATTCTAGATACAAAAAGTGAAACAATCAAACCAACCATATCAGCACACCAATGTAGGGGCCTTTGCTTAATAACATGCAAGCATGAATCATTACTAACGGTCTTTTCGACAGCAGCTTTGCGAAACAATAATTTTGTGGAACGTGGCATTTGAAGCTTTAACCAGAGTTTCACAAACTCATCAGTTTTCCTCAAAACACAAAGCGTTAGGAAGAACATAAAGGTTGGGAAAGACTTCCAACAGAGAGTACATTTTACCTTTCCCAACCATGGCATATTTCTGTGTGTTTGGTGAAAAGTACATGACAATGTAGACTAACTTTGAGTCAAAAGGTCACACTTGGATTAGCATTCCACATGTTAATTTCCACGATAAACACATATTTTCTGCTTCCACCAAGGGTGTTTTACCGTGAAAGTGAAATTAGAACACAACATCAAAGTGAAAGTTGTGTTTCGTACAAGCTGCATAAAAGCAAACAAAATGTGGCACCAATTTCTGACATAAGCTGATTAGGAGCTTTTACCAAGGGAAATGGTATGGGTATTGACATCGAAATGGTAATAACTGGTAACACAAAAATGAAGCACAACACCACTCATAAAGCAAGCTCATACTCCACACTTTAGATATGGTTACACAAGACAAGCTTCTCTTGTGAAATAAAACTGTCAACCTTAGATACTGAACAGCTAGCTACTCCGAATAAAACTGTCAACAAATGTTTCAAGTTAGTGAATTTTTGAAGAAAAAAAGAGCAAAGTCACCTATACATATCTCTATAACAATATTATAGTTTGATGTAATTTGGTACTATGGTCCTCTTTTGGTCATAGTCCTTTTCTTTTTTTGTTTATCCAATCTAGACCATCCAATCAAATAATGCAACTAATCTCATCCGTACAATATTTTTTCTATCTACGTTCTCTTCTCTCCAAAACTCTCCATCTCTCTCAAGCTAGAGCCAAGACTCCTCATTTCCCTCACCTTAAACTCTAGCAGTAACTTCACCCTTGATTTGCCATTTCCTGACAATTTTGTACCGGAAATGGAACCAAAACGCTTTCTCTTCCACGCTTCATTATATAGATCCACACAACCGTCCTTCAAATACACACCAACGGCAGCCTTCGGGACAATACTGGCTTGGTCTAGGTTATTTTTGTTGAAAAGTCTATTTTGTTGTATGGGTTCCTGTTCGCGGCGGGGAGAGTTTACCGCTGTTTTTTTGGCACTTTTGCCACTGCCAAAGGTGTTATCTTTTCCTCTAATGGTGTTTTGAGGTGAAGTGTTGAGGTCTGAGTTTTTTATTAACAAAATTTGTACTCATGCTATTGATTAAAGTGTATGCCAAACCACTATACATGTTTCTTTATCAAATTGAACTGAGTGCACATTGGATTACAATGCTTGATTACTTTCATTTAATGAAAATAGGTATGGTTGCTATTCTCGATTTTTTCTCAAATATGCACACCAAAGTCCGTGAGATTAGAGATTCCTGTTTTTGTTTGTTTGAGGAGATACTGATATTTGATTGGGAAGTTGCTTTGTTTTTCCATACGAAACTGCATTTGGTTAGGAGTTTACTTTTCAATTATTTTTTTGTAATTAAGGATCTCATTCCCTGAATAGTTAATTTTCAACAAGGAATGACATCAACTCAGAAAAATTATTAATTTGAGAGGGATGCAAGAATGATTTTAATACAAATTCTTATTTGTATGAGAAGATATCTGCTTCATCAATTTGTCGTCTGGATGGAGACATAGTCCTTGGTGTCCAATTTGCAATGAGATGAGAAACCTTTTATAATGGAAATTGCAAGTGACTGGTGCTTTTAACAAGAAATTAAACTATATGAAAAGACTGAACAAACCAAAAATAATTTATATTAAAACTAAAGAAGGCATATGAAAAGAGAAGTTGTTCTAGTTTTAAATTGTGAAAAAAATTGCTTTCTTACATTGCTTTTTTTAGGAGAAAGTGGAGAAGGAGTTATGGTTTGATATATATATTTTAATTTGTACTTATGCTATTGATATTTTCTTAAGATGAGAGTGAACGAATCTTTTAACCAAAAATAGTACTTCTAAGGGCTGACACAACACTTCTGAAGGAACCACCAACAATAGAATGACACTTAATTGTTGCCTAACAATGATGTATCAGATTTTTACTCTATAGAGAGATGGGAAAATACAATAGTATTTGGTGCTTTTTTTCTTCGCTGTAAATTTCATCTATACTTAAAAATGTGTTACTTCTTTAGTTACTTTCTTACAATTAAGTAGGATGAATCTGACTATTGAGTTTTTTAGTGAAGAAATACATGGTATTTGTTCAATGTCTCACCTTTACTTCTGTATACTTACTATTTTGATTTCCCGGTGAACATTTTATATTTTCTTCGAAAAGTATGCACTCTTGCTGGGTATATGTAAGGCACGTGATTTTGAAGGTGCCTTAGTATCAAAATAAATGATTTTATATTTTTTTCTTTCGAAATTTTCTTGATTTATGTTTCAGAAAGTCTTGGGGTTGATGTAGAGGTTACGACATTACATTTTAGTCCGTGTTTGAAGATTTTTGCTCCCATGATAGTTCGTATCATTGTGTATAGTTGAGATGTTTTTGTCTCAAGGTTTAGCCAGAATCTTCGACTTTCTTTATTAATGTTATTGTATATCCATTTGATCTCCGAGTCTATATTATTGTATTAATTAATGATCTTTTTTTAAGTTCATCGGTATTATTAATATTTTTCCTTTTATGATTTTATAGTTGATTAGGTTTTTGTAACCCTCCGATAGAACATATACAAAGAATTTATTTATTAAAAGAAAAATTGCGTCATTATAGGACAAATTACTAATGTTACGCATCTACTTTTATTTCATTAATAGTGTACGCATATTTAGTTTTTGTTTGTAATTGCATTTGTATTTCAAATATAGATTTACTCCTACTTGAAACAAAAAAAAAGATTTACTCTATTTTTTATTTGTTTTCACCTCAATCTTTGTTAACTAAAATGTAAGTGTCAATATTGGAGGATTAATGGTATTGACTCAATATTAGAGATTAAGAATGCATAGTAGAGAAATTATCATTCCTTCTGTATTAACTTTTTTTATAAATATGTTGTGCAACGCACGGGTCTGAGACTAGTTTGTAATATTGATTGAACTAAAAGCTCACTATGGATTACTTTTGACGTTTAAAAAATGCAGAAGAGTGAAGTATGTAGCCAATTGAATATCTTACTCTAGTTTCTTAAGGCTCTCCAACGTTATTCTGCTTCCACCAAGAACGTGGTCGACCTCCTCCTGAGCCTTTTTCATTTTAGAAGGGCACTGTTTCAATATCATACATAAATATTTAAAAGTCAAGAATATGTGAAAATATACAAATTTTAAAAAACGCAAGATTCTGTAAATGATTATGAGCAATTCCTAAGTTGAAGTAGCGAGATAAAATTTACAAGATTCATACTTGGGCAAGAAGAAAGACAGCCCATGTAAGCACTGCAGCTGTTGTTTCATGACCAGCTATAAGCATTGTCATAAGATCATCCCTAAGTTGTTTGAGAACAATTACTGTCAAAAACTATGAGAAATGATAACCGGAGTTTACAAAACATAGAAGTACTCTATGGTTGATAAACAAGAATATCAGAACACATTAAAATGCTCTAAGAATCCTCTACCTGACGATCATCAACATCAGCCCCCCGCATATCAACAAGAAACCTCAGCAGACTTGCATCCTATGAGTAGGGTAGACATCAAAACAAAAAACAAAACCTTTCAAGATATAAAATGACTACCAAACAACTAATAAAGCAGTTATGGAAAAAAGTATACCTTCAAGTTTGCATAATCTCTTTGTTGAAGTTTCTCAATATCTTCTTCCTGCAAATGATGAAGATTACCAAAATTAGCAATTTCAATTGTCATCATTGGTTAATGAAATTAGGGAAGAAAAAAGGTGAAGTACTAATGCCAGAAAAATGATGACAGAATATGAGAACCATCAGTAAGTCATGTCAAAATGAAGTTTTGAATTTTTGCATGTGCAAACAATACCAAGCACAAGCGAATTAAGTTCTGGTGTAACAAAGTTTGAGCAATGGAAAGCACAGAAAATGTTATTGCTAAGATATATGTACTAAATTTTTCTATTGCGCAAACCGCGTCAAACTATGCATTATTTGTATGTCAAGTGCCCCGCAACCCTTCTTGGCACATTTCATACCTTGTATATATATCATTCTCACAAGATATGAAAACTACATAAAACGGTGAATGCATGTGCATTATACATGACAATGGTGTGCATTAGATGGATACTTGGAAATGTAAGCTGCGAAAAATCCTGGTAACTTGGCTACCACAGATTCTTCTCACCTGTCTGGTATCCTTCGCAATCTTTATTAGTCCATCAAGACATTCGTTGATGACAGCCAGGTCATTGTAGAACTTTCTCTGCCTTGGAACTACCCACTTTGCAAAAGGAACTTTCCAGTACGGAATATAAAACGTAGATCTGTGTTCAGCTTCAAATAAAGTACCATAAACAGCCTGCTTGAAATTTCATTGAAGACAATTGCATAAGTAAATGTAAAATTTAATCATTAATAGAAATTTGACATTTTACAGAGAAAAGGTTAAAAGAAACTGTTATACATTTCAAATCATAGATGGTACCGATAATAGTTAAGTGGGCCTCTCATGGATCTAACATTAATAACTAGTACTACTCAAATTCCACATCATGTGAACCATTGCTTTACAAAAAGCTTGTGAAGTATGCTAGAATGACATTATTACACAAGTAAAAGATTAAAAAAAATCATTATTATACCATTGCAGCATACTGACTTGTAAGTATGCTAATGAACTCATTTTTTATTATGTTTTTCTGATACATTCATGTACTGATATATGTAGAAACTTATATTGGTTTTGTTAAGAGAACCTCAATCTTACAAAAACAAACTTATATTGATTTCCTTTCACTTAAACGTACGTAATGAGTTTGCTTGAAGTTGTAGATTGTCTAAGATTGAGAAACACTAGTTTTTATGTAATAAGTAAATATTTCATTTAAACTAAAACTGTTTAAGAAAATGAGAATTCCATAATAAAATAAAAAAACACATATTTATTTGAACCTTGATAACTGGAGATTCTTTGGTGAACGAGCCAAAATCATAGTTGAACACACCAAGGCCAATTATGTCAAGAGCTAAACTAGAAAATTCTGCTTCAATATCTAATTCAATCTCTTGCTTCGAAGAGTCTAGTGCATCAAACAGCTTCTCAAATTTTTAAACGGTTCTTTCAGAACAATCAGTAAAAGTTCCAACCATGGCCTCAAGATACAAGGTATGAAATGCAGGGGCAACAACTGTGACAAACAGGAACAGGGGAAAAAAGATTAGAAACATCCTTATCTTGGAGGAAGCCCAACATATGCAAACGAGGATAAGAACATAGACAGCACAAAATGCAAATCATTTTAATTTCTCGTGATAAAGAATTTCGATAAATCAAGAAAAGTAGAAAGATAGTCGTATAAATTAATTAACAGAAATACTGGGATACACCCTAAGCCAGAAGTTATGTATATCCTCACAAAATAAATTCAGAAATTGACTTGCTCATGGAAATTGGGGATGTTCCTATATTAAACACAAAAGATCACAAGCTATCAGTTGAGTAGAGCAAAATGCTAGGTGTGCAGGATTATACCCACAACACCAGCACTAATGACCAGCATCAAAGTTTCAGGAACACTGACTTCAACATTTTCCTAATGACCTATTTCTGTATTGCATCTCATATGTCGATAAAATGTTTGGAACTTGATAAACCAAGAAACGACAGTAGGTTGCAATGGAGGATCCTCATTAATTAGCAATAGCATTAAGTGAAACAGACCTGCCCTTCCGTATACATTAATTTATTTGATCTAAATTTGATATTAGATTGATCTTCATATAAAATAGTATTTGAGGAAAAGAACTTGATGTTTACAACATATTATATTGAATCAAGGACAATATGAGCATATTGGCTGACATTAAGCAAATTTTAACCTATTCTGTTAATGTCTACATAGTAGAACTAAACCCATAAACATGAAACCAAAGCAAGAAGTTTTTGGACTCTATTTCGCAATTGGGAAATAATAGAATTGTGATAGTAAGTAATTTATCAGTTAAATTTTATAATCTCAATCGTCCAACGCACGGATTATTCACTAGTCCTATACATGCATGGATGGTAACATCCCAAGTTTTAGCTACTAGTTAAACACTTAGATAACACTTAGATATCACATACGACATTTATTTCCAACTTCCATATGAAACATGTATAAAGATAGAGATTCTAAGAGAAATAAAAGACAGTCATGTATATATGTTTATCAACCTTCAACTGCTTGATGCTAAAGGCTTCAACTTTGGGAGAATCAAGTTCTACAAATATGTCAGTTGGAAAAACACGACATACCTTATCATAGGAGAATGCATTTTCTCTAAGGATATGTCTTGCAACCACAGCATCTGATACAACAACAAATGCTTTGGGCCCAAAAGCAAGTTTGTATACTGAACCAAGCTGCAGAAATGGAAAAGGAGATGTTCATCCTATTTGTTCATTTTAGTTGTCAATTAACATTACAGACAGGGTGAATCCACTATTTCAGAATCTACATAATATCCACAAGCCTGATACATTTTACAGGGTGACATAATATGAAAAACACACAAAGTTATCGAAACAGGAAGCAAACTAAGTTATCGAAACAAAAGGCGAAACACATCGCAACTTCACAAGATACAAAATATACACTACGACCATGTCGGTTTTGCATTTCTTTATAAATAAAAAAATTGTAGGATAAGATGCTAACTTGTTATAACTTCATAATATCATATCTGTTTTAGATACGAAAATGCTACTATGCATGAGTTTCAAAGCATCATCATGGCTCTCTTTTTGAAAAGAAAAGAACTTTGGTCTGAGGAAAAAAGTATATAGATTATAGACTACTATAAATGTAAATTGATCGATTTTTTACATCTAATTATGGACATAGGAATAAAAATAACATGGACCTCTGATGCTACACAGAATATGTGATATAGTACAGTAATCAAATTAAAATTAATTAGTTGAAGAACTTGTTGGACAATAACAAAGCATTTGGGAAGATAACATAGTAGAAACCTCCAAGAACCAATCATAGAGTGCAAAGAATAAAGGCCGACCAAACAGATCAGAGACAGCGCCTTCAGCAGTAGGCATTGATCCAAGATTTCCACCGCTCAACAAATTTGTTAGAAGATTGCTTGCATTGTCTAGCAAGTTTCTTTGTGTCTTGGGTTCTTCGGTGCTTGAAATTTTGCACCTGTAAGCTGTAACACTATCAATCTTGTGATTCAACAATCTTTCCAATTATTATAAAGTAAGCAGGTTATATAATATCAATGTGGAAAATGGAAGAATCTTCAGGTATTCTAAATGGACCATCTCATATTCGAACTAACTTGCATGCTCATGCCAAGTGGTTCCTCACATGATTCGACCAACTCGGGAGTTGGGATTCAGTCTTAACACCCACATGTATATTGTAACATTGCCTAGTAAGAAAATTCTGTGGAGTAAAAAAAACATAAATCTACTACTATACCAACTTACAAGTTAACATTTTATTACTCATTTCTAGTGACTCGTTATAGGTTGATATGAGCAGGTAAATTTCATTAGTAACAGACTAAGTGGGTTATGTGAGGGCTGGGGAAAAGGCTAAGACGAATGGTATTACAGATTTATCCATCTAGAATTATGAGAACTAAATACCATACCCAGAGTTAATAGAAACCACCTCCTGAAGATTGATTAAAAAATACAAGGAACTTGACGAGAATGTCACTTGAGACTACAATCACATGGTTCTACTACCCTATCAGCTTTCATCCGAAGTATTTAAACAGATAATTTGTTGGTTCATCATTTTGTCGATGCAATGATATGAGACAATAGACTCCACACATAATCAACCAAAGAAGGGCGAGTGTTTAAACCTAACAAAGGCCATCAACTTGGGTCTAAAGCAAGAAAAACCAATTTGCCCATGAAACATAATTTATTATCATGTACTTCCTATTACCGCAACTTACGACTAATCTTCTCAGTGTGATTGGTATACAGGAAGTGGTAGAAAATTCAGAACTCAGAACTTCCCAAGAAATTGCAGTGGAAGTGAAGGAAGTCATTCACAGTACAATTTTATAAGGGTTTGGAACTTACAGAACTTAGTTTCGATAATTATTTTAAGATTTCCTGCAAATCAATAACCAAAAAACCATTTTAGAAGTTAATTCCCCTACTTCCAGACTGTTTTCCTGCAAACCAAATTTACCAATCACACCCCCATCAACCCCCACTTCACTCGTCATTCATAACTTTCAACTCAAAACCCGACGCTAATTAGCGGAGCAGACTGGAATCGTGCGGCTAACAAGAACATCCACTAATTCGTCCAATCAAGAACGCTATTTTTACCTTACGAGAGGGCAAGACTTGGTGCGGTGGGTCGAAGGTCCGGATTGGGGATTGCCCAAGTGAGAAAGGTGGGTTCTTTGGAAGGTCCCGTTCAGAAGGGTTGGAAGTGGGAGGAGAGAAGAAGCCATTAATTTCCTTGATTGGAGAATGGATGTGAAGTTGTGTTGTTTTTGTTTGAGATAAAGCACTCGTGAATTTTGTGATAAGGTCATGATTTTTAATAGGGAAACCTGTGGGCCATAATTTCTTACTTTTTGTGTTCTTCATCAAGGAATGAAATCTGAAAAAAAAAAATCCGACCCAAAATTAGACCTCGATACCGGGTCGGGCCTCACATGTAAACCTGGTAATTTTATTTATATTTAATATTTTATGTATTTTTGAAAGTATTTTTGCAGGTATTTTATGTACTTTTGGAGGTATTTTTAAAATTAAAAAAAACGGGCCCTGCACGACAGGCCAACCCCCGGTACCAAATACTACCCAAAATAGAAATTTGATTTTTGGATCCCCCCCCCCCCCATGTTTAGGAAAGACCTGTACCAGGCCAGGCCGTAGGGGTTGGGCCGAGGGGCAGGATGGACCTGATGGGTCAGTTTATGTCAGATTTGGGTTTTGGTCGGTCGGGTTAGTGAGTCTATTTTTCGTACCGAAGATACTAAGTTAAAAGTAAGATTCAATTAAAAACAGTATTCATTGTTACTGGATTTATTTAAGAGGCATCTACCAAGTAAGTATTCGGTTTTGTCTGGTTAGGTACCACCGATAGTCGACGTCACACCAACTGATTTTGGTTTTAGAGAGAGAGAGAGAGAGAGAGAGAGAGAGAGAGAGAGAGAGAAATGGCGATGGGATCTGAGATGGGGGAGATGGTGGTGGTGGGGGCGAAGCGGGGCGATCCATCCCCTCCACCGGCGAGGATCCCGCAGGCCCTTGTCGAGCGCCTCAAGGACTACGGCCAAGAGGACGTCTTCGCCTTCTGGGACGAGCTCTCCTCCGACGAGCGCGCACTCCTCGTCCGAGACATCCAGGTCGTCGTATATCCCCAATTCCGCCTCTTTCTTCCTTTAAAATGCTTTTCTTAGTCGTTTCGATGTAGGGACTCATCTCATTTCACATTTTGATAATTGTATCATCTTAAGTACGATCAAATCTCGGAATCTGTTACAGAACACTTTTTTATGTTTTTGGATGTCAATTGTAGATCGTGTATGGTTCTTGATGTTTTGGTATAAAATTCAATCCGACTATCAAAATGTGATTCCAAATGGACTTCAAATGCTTCAAAAGTCGATACAATAAGTACTTCATGTGCCAAAGGTCACAAGCTCAATCTCTAGGAGTTGCATTAGCCCATGAAATTTTTGGAAGTTGCAATCATGTAGTCTATATAGACTTCCCTTCTTTTTGCAAAAAAAGGTCATTCGAACACAAGAGAGAGTTCTCGATTCCAAATACAGTGTTAATGTGGTATCAAAGCTGTTTTTTCGACTACTGTTGAGGCTCCACCCCAAGTCCCCAACACATAATGCTCATACGTAGATGCGGACAGTGTTGGAAAAATATCTGACATTGCTCAAGACCAAAAGTTTAAGAGAATTGGATCCACTAGTGTCGACTTATGTGTTAGGTTTTAAAGAACTGACGGCCGACCAATTTTTGCAGTCCAAAACTCCAATGCTACTAGTCAACTATTAGTTAGGCTAATGGGGTTGTTCGGCTTGCCAAGTTGAAGCCAACAGCCGATTAGTTGGCCAGCTTTTACATCATTGATATTAGGGACCTAATTTTGCTCCCAATTGTGAAATGCAAATCACAATGTTTTTTTTCATAGTGTGTAGTATATTCGATGTAAGGATTATGCATTTTATTTTAGCCCGGTTTTGATTTTTGATATTGAAGTTGTTGCTGGTATTTGGTTTTGTTTGGGTTGAAATTGGTTTTTCGTCAAATCTTAAACTTCCACTGTATTTTATTGTTTCAGTTTCGGTACCCATGAAGGTGGTTTCTTTTTTTTTCTCCTCTTTGCTAACCAAGTACAACAATTTCAATTGTCTTTCAGAGCTTAGATCTTCCAAGGATTGACAGGATTATCAGATGTTCTCTGCAATCTCGTGGTAATTAGTTTATAACCTCTACTTTATAGTATATACCTTCGTCATCTTCTCCTTTTAACAACAAAATGTTTTTTTCTTCTTCTTTCGGGATCTCGATTTTCCAGAACTACCAACACCTGCAATTGAGCCAGTACCAGAGTCCAGTGTCTCAACTCTTGATGAGAGAACATCTGGTGAAAAAGAGAGATGGTGGAAAATGGGACTGAAGGCCATCTCAGAAGGGAAGCTAGCAGTGTTGCTTCTTTCTGGTGGGCAGGTGAGTTTTTTATGTTTTTATTTTCTGTTTAAGAATGTATGATTTAACATGCTAAATGTAATTGCATAACCTAATTTTGGCATTTAATCATGGGTAAATATAAGAAACCACCGTTGAATTGGAGCATTAATTTCAATGTGTATAACTTTCTTTTTATTTGTTCTCTTTACAAAGTCCCGCAAGTAAATCTAACGATTGTACTAGTGATGGATTCTGTTTATCTAATGACATCTGATCTTTTTTTTTTAGATTTGTTTGATTGTAGTTATTTACACGTTCTAAAATTTAAATGAATGCAGGGTACTCGTCTTGGAAGCTCAGATCCAAAAGGATGTTTTAGTAAGTCTCTATCACGTAACCACTGTTTTAATTTTTTCCTCAGCTTTCAGATTTAAATTCATTCCTGGAGGCTGAGATGACATTGAGTTCTTCCATACAGACTATTCTAATTAAATAGTCTCTTCTGAGTCACCTTCCAATACTTTCTTTCTGGATTTTCTTTTTTCTTTACCAATATTGAGCTGAAGGTTGATGTCTAACATTTATGCTTTACAGTTAGCAGAGAAAATGATTTTTACTGCAACATTAAGTGTTTCTAGCATTCAGAAAATCATAACCATGATGATCATTTTAATTTATGTTGCCTGCTTGAATTATTACAGGACCTTGTTGTGCTCTATTCAATTGCTTAATCAATTTGGCTAGACCCTATACTTGAATTTGAATTTTCTTTTAGATGTTTTGTTGCTATTTCACTTGTCCCGATTCTAAATAAGTTCATTATGTGCATCCAGATATTGGACTTCCATCTGGAAAGTCGCTTTTTCAGCTTCAAGCTGAAAGAATATTGTGTATTCAAAGACTTGCTGCTCAATCTAGTGATGGTAACTTTTTTTCTTCTTTTGATAGTTAGTCCTTGTTTTCCCATCTGATCCTGATCTTTTTCTTTTGATTCTGGTCCACTGTTTAGCTGGTTCGGCATCTATACATTGGTACATAATGACTAGTCCATTTACGGATGAAACCACTAGAAGATTTTTTGAATGTCACAAATATTTTGGTCTGGAAGCAGATCAGGTAAAGGGACATGTCTATTTTTGCCTCTGTTAGATTCTTTTCTTGTAATGCCACTATTTTATTATTTGATGCAGATCACATTCTTTCAACAAGGCACTGTTCCTTGCATCTCAATGGATGGCAGATATATAATGGAGACCCCTTATAAGGTAATAATTTGCTTATTTGGCAAACGTGAAGTAGTTCAAACCCCAATTCCATTCTTTACCACATTGCTTTTCTAACATGTCAGTTGTCGCATGGCATGACTCATATCTATCCTTTGTGGGAGGGTTAAACAAGATGAAACAGTTAAGAAAAAGGTTTTCTAGAGAAATTATTGTCTTACTTTCTCATGAACCAATGGAACAAGTTAAATGAACTTAAAAAAATTAATTTATTTTAGACTATATAGGTAGATAATATGATTACTAGCTGCTTAGATGACTCAGAATTTGTAAAAGTGCAATAGAAGCCGAAGACAGTGCTAGGAATTCAAGTCAGAGGGCCGGAATTCGTAAAGACAATCCAAGGTTAGAATTTAAAGGTATCCCAAAGAGTCTGTATAAATTAGATGAAATCCCGAAATTCAAGCCCTCTACCCCCAACCCACTTGCTAGTAACTCTGCTTTACCAACTTCTCCACCCACTGCATTACACTTTTGTTTCCTTTTGTATGTCTGAACTAAGTAAAGATAATATATAGGTAATTGATCATGGATCTTAACTGTACTTGTTCAGTTATGAGGCTGTGTATATTCAAGAAAGAAAAAGTTCAGGTTCTTGATGGTAATGTGATTCAACTTGAATTTTCTTGTGACTTACATTCGAAGTGTCATATTCAAAATATTATGCATTTAAGCTGTGAGTTTGAAAATGATGTGTGTTTTCTTTTAATGCTGCCATGCATGTTTCGTTCTATCATCTATTTGACCATGTTCATCAAGTCTACATTGTATTCATATCAGAAAAAAAACTTCCCAAGCAAAAGTAGAAAATTAAAATATAGTTTATAGTAAATTTTATGGATGCGCTTGTTTGGTAAGAAAATCACTGTTATTGCATGTTTATAATTAGGTGGCGAAAGCTCCTGATGGGAACGGAGGGGTTTATTCCGGTACGGTCTGTAGACCTTACAGTACTTTTGCTTCTTGTTTTTA
Source organism: Triglochin maritima (assembly GCA_963682175.1). NCBI lineage: Eukaryota > Viridiplantae > Streptophyta > Magnoliopsida > Alismatales > Juncaginaceae > Triglochin > Triglochin maritima. Next base: position 35,048,229 of record OY821772.1, read on the forward strand.
GTATGCATGCGAAATGTGTTTTTATTTGTCTTTCCTTATTGCTTCAAGTGACATATTCATGTTTCCACAACATTCCTTCTTTCAGCCCTCAAATCTTATAGATTGTTGGAAGATATGGCCATGAGAGGTGTGAAATATGTGGATTGTTATGGAGTTGATAATGCCTTGGTGAGATTTCAGTTGCTAAGTGAAGTTATTTGCACTAGTATTACTCCTTGGGTGATATTGTTTCCACTCCTATATAGGTTCGAGTTGCAGATCCAACTTTTGTGGGATATTTCATGGACAAAGGTGTGGCTGCTGCTGCAAAGGTTGTCCGTAAGGTAAGTCCCTCACTCTATTTTTTACAAGTTAGCAGGTTTAAGAATCACTTGTAGAAACTTTACTTCCATCCCCATACTGCTGATTAGATTTCAGCAGTTTTTTTGTGAAGACCTAAAGACTACAATACTACCTTTGACTTTGAGTCTAGAGAATCACAACCTGTTTAATTTAATCCTCGAGTATTTGGTTAGCCGATTCCATAAGTATGCTAGAACAAGCAGAACAATGGTTGTTAAAAAAATGAATCTTGAACAATGATGGCATTTGTGTTGATCATGAAGTCTTAAGATAATGAAATCAGATTTATAGTTGCAAAAAATAATAAGTTACAATTCAAACTTAAAGTTTGTCATGGCCAGGGTTGACGGGGTCAAAAGCAATGTCTGCATCGATCTCTATTTCATATGAGTGTGTAAATGGCTTACTTGTATCATCTTCTTTTCTTTGACCAGGGTTATCCACAAGAAAAGGTTGGTGTGTTTGTAAAAAGAGGAAGAGGTGGGCCTCTTTCAGTATTGGAGTACAGTGAAATGGATTCATCAATGGCTTCTGAGATCAATCAAACAACTGGACGTCTTCGATATTGTTGGAGCAATGTAATAACTGCTTGCCTTCTCGTTTTCATATCTCGATTTCTTTCATCTGATCGTTGCATTTTGCAAGAATGTGATGCTAGCGGACTAGGTGTTGTGTACTTGTAGGGGGCATAACGAGCCAAGCTGATCCACGCACAATATGTTTAGGCTTGGCTTGACTTGATTCGAGCCAGCTTAAAGACTTAAGTCGTTTACCAAAGGAGTCCAAAATTCTGTTCAGACGTACATCAAGCAAGTTCAACTCGGTTCACATGCCTGCACACAACCTGAATGCAACTAAAATTTCTTTCTTGGCCTGCCAGCAAGAGACCCCAATCTCACTTGCAAACGAGTTGTTTTATAGGCTCCCTTATTACTTCTGCCATTGTTTTCACTGGTTCGGGAGACGGGACTATCTAACATCCACTTGAAAGAAATGCAATAAGGCAATAAATGCTAGAGGTCACAGCTGGAAATTAATGCATTAACTCCAGCAAAAGTGCAGCACATGAGGGATCACACTAGAGACCTCTTGGACAAGACATAATAGATTATTCAGAATGCCACTTTTTGTGCTGTGGTTATGTCATGAATAAGTATAGGCGTAACAACCTAATGAGCAAGCTCGAGCCTTTTCACGCGGGGGGTGAGCCAACTCATTTACGTAGTCGAGCCTATATTGTTGTTTGAGCTGGGCTTCATAACAATTTGAGCTCAAGCTAGAATTAACATCCCTATACATGGTAACTGTGAAAACTAGAAGCCACTGGATCATCGGAAAAATCATGATATATGCATGATATTCAACTCACACTATTTCACTAATAAATGATTTCTCAGGTAGACATCTATTTGCTAATAAAGTTGTTTGGAACTACTTGGTGTTTTACTGTGTCTGAACTCTAAAGCAGGTATATTCTTATATTCATCAGAAATACGAGCTGGTGTTCGTGTAATTATGGTTGTGCATATTTATATATTGAAGGGACATTTCGTAAAGTATTCTTTAAGACCTATTGTGTGTTTTATTATATAATAGTTATGAACTTGTGATCTTTGATGTCTGTATCATTCCCTTTTCCCTAATTTTGAATGCACATTCGCACAGTATCTAGTAAATGACTTGAGATGGCCCCTCCCATGTATACTACAGTGCTGAGCCTATTTATTAAGTTGCATGGCATGTGTCTTTTTTTCTTCTTCTGGGTTTTCAGCTCTTTCATGTATTTCTGACTATCTATAAAAAAACATCTAGTTTTGTTTGAGATCGTCACTTTGTTCGAACTCAGAACTGAACATGACATTCCATGGATTGTTTTGTTTTTTATAATATATGAACTTGTAATAGTCTTGATTTTTGTTTCTAGCGCATGACTAACTATTCTTCAACAATTTTACTGAAAAATTACCTTTCTTTTCGAATTTAGGTGTGTCTACACATGTTTACTCTGGACTTCCTGAATCAAGTGGCCAATGGCCTTGAGAAAGACAGCATGTAAGTAATTGTTCATTTATCTCCACCTTTTTCATTATCAATGCTGCCTAATTACTCTCATTTTTTAGATGAGAATTGGATATTTTCATGTGACATCCAAATTTACCGAGCAATTATATGTAACTTGAACTATAGTCATGGGCCTTGCTCGACATATCACCTTTCATCTGGCTTGTTTAATTTGGACCATTTTAAGTGATTTTCATGATATAAACGCAAAAACCACCAAGTAATGACGGTAGAATTATGGTTTGCTTCTTCTTACAGCTTCGAATTAAAAATAACTCAGGATTACTGTTAAGCTGAAACTTATTAGTTGGATGTTCTTGCCTGGACTAACTTGGTTTTTTCTTTTCTTCTGACCTCAGAGATTTGTTATTTTATTGATATACATGGACGGCTTTTATTGTGCAGCTACCACCTTGCAGAAAAGAAAATTCCTTCAATCAATGGATTCACAATGGGTCTGAAGCTGGAACAGTTTATATTTGATGCATTTATTTATGCACCTTCAACTGCTCTGTTTGAGGCAAGTTAATTTCCATGTTTTCAAATTTTCAGCTCTTCTGTTTAAGCTTCCTCTTTTGAGTTTATCTATGATTTTTTTTGTCGACATGAAAAATTGAAATAATGCTGATTGATATGCTTCTTGAATGTCGGGATATGGTGCTTATTGATTGATATTAATTAGGAGCATAGACGGGGCTCAAACTAGTCCGGTAACCCATCATTTTTTTATGAATATTGTTATGACTTTACCTTATCTAGATGAATATGGATACGGATATCCCCATATGGGTATTGAGTTTTCAAGCATTACGGATATGAGTATAATGGTTTTTCTAACTTTATGGTTATGAATATAAATATGCATGTTGGATTTCAATAGTTACGCATACAAATATATGTATGCATTTTTTACCACATAAAGTTATTGAATTACAGATCGTATGTTTTTTTCCTGAAAACATGTTACAAGTAGGTAACCTGACCTTCATGCTTTGGAGTTTCTTCTCAGAGTTTACCAATATCCTCTGTAAATGTTAACCATGCGATCAAAGTCAAGTTTAGAAACTAAGACATGAAAATCTAGTATGTGTATATGATCTCAATTTCTATGTATTTGTCATGTATGAATATCCCTCTGATTGTTTAAAATGTCTGTCTCGTGCTCATATCCATGTCCGTCTTCCCAAGATGCATTTTTTGTATAGGTGTTCTGGTCTGTCTGGGCCCGTATCTTGTCTGAATTTCAAAAGCAGACTACGTGCACCTCCTATTTGGTCCGCTAGCACCCTTTACAGAAATGGGTTTGATGCTGGAATGGAAGATAATTATTTTTGGTTTGACTGCTAGATTTTGCGTGAGGAGGAGTTTGCACCAGTTAAGAATGCTAATGGATCAACTTACGACACCCCGGATAGCGCTCGACTTCTATTACTACGTCTACACAGCCGTTGGGTTGTTGCTGCTGGTGGCTTCTTGACACATTCAGTACCATTGTATTTAACAGGTACATTTTTAATCTTGCAATAGATACTTTTTATTCTATTTTCTGATATTAAAGGTATGCAATAAGGAAGTTAATACAAACACCTCTTGTTTTGAAGTATGAATTGATCATGATACTTATTTCTAATTGTGATTTAGCCATCATAATAATAGCTCGGAGCCTGCAACCAGATGAACCAACTACAATATTTTGTATTCTTATCACAATTATCATCTTGATCATAGGGGTTGAGATATCTCCTCTTTGCTCGTATGCGGGGGAGAACCTTGAACCGATTTGTCGCGGAAGGACATTTCATGCCCCATGCGAGATCACATATTAGAGGGAGGGCAAACCACAACTTTATCTTCAGTTTGTATCATGCCTTGCGTTGGTTTGTTGTAAATTTTGTAGCTTCTTCTGTGGTTCTTATTATGCCAACTATTGTATGTTTCTTAACTGAAAACTAAATGTTTGATGTTGGTATTCAAATTTATTTATGGTATATCAGAAGGACCTCATTACCTTTTCGTAAAGAGGGTTAATCCTTGGAAAGTTTTACGTTCTCATCACTGTTCTCTATTTATAGGAATTTCTGGGGTTTTAATCGTGTGTAATTCAATATCAGCCATATTAAGGTACCATTTATGTGGAGTTCTAGTACAAAACAATTATTTCTAGTTTTTAAAACAATTATTTACGATGGAATTTAATTAGGTATTTTACCGGTAAGTGTGTAAAACAATACTTCTCCATATTAGACTTATTGTACAAATTCATTCGGTTATCTTATTATTGGTATAATGGGAGATTGGAATTACACAAGTTCTTCAAAATGCAAGTGAAATATCAAAATCTGAGATCAAAATCCAAAAGGTCACCTGAACCACGGTCCACTAGGTGGCACCGCCCTTGCTTCTAATTGTTCTACATCATCACTTCTTTTTCAAGCATCGTTGGTGACCAAAGATTCAAATCCAACTCCAGCAAATGGACCCAGAGTGGCATGGTTGTCACCTTCTCCCTTTGTAGCTTCACGTCATTCGACCAACGACGTAGAACAAGTGGGGAGCCCTTCACAAACCAAGGGCCTCCTTCAAGAGCGACCAAGAGGTCGTCCTCCGATGAGAACCTAAAAACATAGAATCCATGCCGCCTCCTGTAAATCTCGAGCTCACCACCTATTCTCCATGTTCTCCTCAAGTCGGCGACGAGGGTAGGTAGTTGTGGGTGGAAGTTGACGAAGAACCCGAGGAGAACATGCTTCCACGACCCTAAAGCCGCTTCAACCTCCTCGCGTTTAAGCAAAGCATACTTCATACCTCCTTCTATCTCCGGGGGGAAGTAGGGGATCTCCATAGTTGCCTTAGGCGTCTTCTTAAAAAGACTACTCCACGCTGCCGTCGGGGCTGCCGGAGGCGGCGAGGACCTTCCTCCATGTGATTCTCCTCCTCGGAGGCGCGATTTGGGCCTAGATGGTCGAGGTCCGGTTGGGGGTGCTCGTCGGTCGGCGGTTAGTGGCCGGTCGGTGGTCGGTCGGTGACCACCACGAGAAGTTCCTCCTCCGCGCGAGGTTGGGGGTGCCATTCCCAATCCAAACGGTGAAGAATGGTGGTGGTTGGTGGTGGTTTAGGCTAGGTGCAGTTTCGGGGTTCCAAAAACGCCACAACACATCTCTCCCTTTTTTCTTGTTACGGTATTACATCGTGGGATTTTTGCTGCAGTACACCCCACAAGTGTCCAAATTGATCATATGCACATGCTTTTTCGGTATTGCCGCATATGCATCTGATGAGCATCCTATTTGCACAAATGCACCTAGGCCGTTCGTGGGCCCCACTCCAGAGAGATGACGTGAATGGGCCGTTAACGGCTGTCCGAATCGGTTCGTGATCCGTTTGGTAGGACGTGTGATTTGGGATTGACTGTAGCCAAATAAATTTTACTAAGACTAATCTAAGACCATGACAAAACCATTACAGTGCTGGAATCACTCTGCATCGAATCACTCTGCATCGACTCTGGCATCACTCTGGATCGTCTATGGAATCGCTTTGTATCGACTATGGAATCAGTCTAGATCGTCTCTGGAATCGTTCCGGATCGTCTCTGGAATCAATCTGGATCAGCTCTGGAATCACTCTAGATCGTCTATGGAATCGCTCTGTATCGACTCTGGAATCGTTCTGGATCGTCTCTGGAATCAATCTGGATCGACTCTGGAATCAATCTGGATCGACTCTGGACAATCTGGATCGGCTTTGGAATCTGGAGTAAACCTGGAATTTATGGAACGACTCTGGGATCACTCTGGATCGATGTTGGGATCACTCTGAAACGACTCTGGGATCACTCTGGATCGATGCTAGGATAACTCTGGATCGACTCTGGAATCACTCTGGATCGTCTCTGAAAAGACCGACTCTGGCAATATAATGGATTAGATCTGGCATGACATCGGTTTCCTTCGGGATTGACTCTGGACATATTATGGGTTTATTTTGGCTTGGATTACCTAAAATGCCATTGGATATTTTATGGTTACATTATTCAATTACTCATGAGGATGGACTATGCGTTCATTGTATCTGGATTGGCTCTGGACACCTCATTAAATCTGTATTGTTTTTAAATTAAGAAACCCAAACAAGTAACAACAGAAGGAAATACGTCCAAAACTTTAAAATGGTTCACAATTTTTGGGCGATTCGACTCTGGATACATTATGGATCCATTCTGTGAGGATGTTGGATTACTGTTTGAGAGACTGTGGTTTGACTGTGGAAATACTCTGGACTAAATGTCGACTCTTGGTCAACCCTGGTCTCCACCTGGAATGACTCTGGATAGATTATAGATTATGGATTAATTTTATTGAATTACGCAAGATTACTTCTGCATTGAATCTGGATTGACTCTGGACTACATTAGGCCTACTTTTTGGAATGAGTATGGATACATTATGGATTCATGACGCTGGATTAACGTTGGAATAGCTGCCGATCGAGTCTGGATTGACTCTGGACTAAATTTCGACAGTCGTCTACCCTTGGTCTCCGTCTGGAATGACTATGGATTTATTTATGGATTCATTCTGGCATCACGCTGGATTAACTCTAGATTTAGTCTCGTTTCAAGACCACCAGTATGGACTCACATAAATCAATTTGCAATTTAACAAAAAAACATGAAACCCAAAAAACAATGAGCAAAGGGAAAGACATCCGAAGTTTAAAAAGACGCCCACAATTTTATTATGAAGCGAATCTGAAAGGGAAAGTACACGTCCAGACACAACAAAACTCCTACATGTCCTAATCAGATGAAGATTCAAAAGGGCGGGGATAATTCGACATTAATTCCTCTACCAACCGCCATCGCTTCTCCTCGAGGTCCTTCAATTCTAAGAAAGGTTCTTCAAGGGCTAGACCGGTTGTCTTGTGTGTGTCCAGGTTTCTAGTGCGCATGACTCTCTTCCAGTCATCTATGCAGTTCGTCATTCTCCACCGGCAGAACATTATGGCCGTCTCCACAGCCTGCAACTCCTTAAATCGTTGGCGATGTTCATTTTCTACACACTTAGGATACCCTCCGGAATTACTCTGTACTGACTCTTTACTCATCTGGACTCACGCTTGTTGCTTCATAACATGTCCGTCTCTAAACAATTGTATGACTTATATAGAAACTTTATGTCTTTCAAATATCGACAAGTCTTTTCGTATACAAATTCATTTGCGATACGTCTTCTCACGTATTGATGGTAAGTCCTGATCTCGATGTTCAACAGTCGTTCCCCTCTGATCACGGGAACCTTCGCGCTTCAACTTACGAAGGAATTGCCAGATCAACCCCCTTTTGTGGACACATATTTGCCTAGTGGTCTCTGACGTGTGACACATCATTCCAGGGTCGAACGACCAGGTCTCATACGTGTCCGTGGGACTACAGTCATTGGATCCGTAGTGATTCCAGAGTCGATCCAGATTGATTCCAGAGTCGATCCAGATTGATTCCAGAGACGATCCAGAACGATTCCAGAGACGATCCAGAACTATTCCAGAGTCGATACAGAGCGATTCCATAGACGACCCAGAGTGATTCCAGAGCCGATCCAGATTGATTCCAGAGTCAATCCAGATTGGTTCCAGAGACGATCCGGAACGATTCCAGAGACGATCTAGACTGATTCCATAGTCGATACAGAGCGATTCCATAGACGATCCAGAGTGATGCCAGAGTCGATGCAGAGTGATTCGATGCAGAGTGATTCCAGCACTGTAATGGTTTTGTCATGGTCTTAGATTAGTCTTAGTAAAATTTATTTGGCTACAGTCAATCCCAAATCACACGTCCTACCAAACGGATCACGAACCGATTCGGACAGCCGTTAACGGCCCATTCACGTCATCTCTCTGGAGTGGGGCCCACGAACGGCCTAGGTGCATTTGTGCAAATAGGATGCTCATCAGATGCATATGCGGCAATACCGAAAAAGCATGTGCATATGATCAATTTGGACACTTGTGGGGTGTACTGTAGCAAAAATCCCACGATGTAATACCGTAACAAGAAAAAAGGGAGAGATGTGATGTGGCGTTTTTGGAACCCCGAAACTGCACCTAGCCTAAACCACCACCAACCACCACCGTTCTTCACCGTTTGGATTGGGAATGGCACCCCCAACCTCGCGCGGAGGAGGAACTTCTCGTGGTGGTCACCGACCGACCACCGACCGGCCACGAACCGTCGACCGGCGAGCACCCCCAACCGGACCTCGACCATCTAGGCCCAAATCGCGCCTCCGAGGAGGAGAATCACATGGAGGAAGGTCCTCGCCGCCTCCAGGAGGCCTTGCAGATCACCGGTATGCTGGAGTGATGTGGGCGAGAGGCAGTTAGTGGGGTCAGAGATTGTGCAGATGTACTCAGAGAAGGTGGATGTGATCAGGAGGAGGCTAGCCACAGCACAGAGCAGGCAGAAGAGTTATGCTGATCGACGCAGACGGGTGTTGAGTTTTGAGGTGGGCGATCACGTGTTTCTGAATATTTCCCCAGCCAGAGGTGTGATGAGGTTTGGGAAGAAGGGGAAGCTCAGTCCGAGATATGTTGGACCGTTTGAGATCCTCGACCGAGTTGGAGAGGTTGCCTACTGGATTGCATTGCCGCCTCAGTTTTCGGGTCTGCATAATGTCTTCCATGTGTCGATGCTGAGGAAGTATGTGGGAGATCCGTCGCATGTCATTGAGATAGCAGTGCCAGAGATTCAGCAGGACTTGTCGCTCGAGGAGAGGCCAGTCGAGATTGTTGATCGCATGGATCACCAGCTCAGGAGGAGGACCATTCCGATGGTAAAGGTCAGGTGGCAGCATCACAGTGAGCGCGAGGCCAATTGGGAGATCGAGGAGGATGTCAGAAGGCAGTATCCAGAGCTTTTCGGTGAGTTGTTGCTTGATTTCGGGACGAAATCCTTTTAAGTTGGGTGGATTGTTAGAACCCTAACCCGGGTTTAGGGTTAACTCGGGTTTAAGGTGTGGTTTGCATGGGGAAGGTAAGTGTGCAGGAGTTTGCATGGGAAAGTGAAGGGTCAGGTACTGTAGCATCCGAGTTAAATAGGGCTTTTCCTTCATCTTCTTCTTTCTTCTCCTTTCTCATTTCACCTTCCTCATTCCTTCTTCCTTCCTTGCTGGTGCGCGCGGTGGGAGCAGCTATCGCGGAGGGGGCGGACGAGGAAGACTTTCGCGCGGAGGCTTAGCGCGAGGAGACCGGAGGAGGCGACGTGCGTGAGCGGAGCTCCGGCGTTTCGTCGTCGTGGTTGAGGTATGCCGCTCCTTAGTGTGGTTTGTTGTTAACCCTCATGTGAGGGATGCGTTGGTCGAGTCGGGGGAGGTCGGAGACCTCTCTGGCGACGCTTTTCTTTGAAAAACCTCGGTTGACGCGAGGTTGAAGACGACCAACGGTCGACCGGATCCTTCGGGCGGTCGACCGTTTTAGCACTGTTGCCCGACTTTAACCTTCACCGGTCGAACGATGCCGTGTGGCGGTCGACCGGTAGTGCATTATTGCTGTTGAGTTGGGACTGCCTGTTGTGTTTCGGTCGACCGGGGTCTTGTGTTCGGTCGACCGGAACTTAAGTGTACTGGTTATTATTGCATGCTTGTTCGACCGTTGCTTGTTGTCGGTCGACCGTTATATGACATAGAAATGTAGGTTGACCCTAACTATTATCGGTCGACCGGGACCCCTGAGTCGGTCGACCGATGGATTAAAATGTGGTATAAGACGTTCTGTTAGTTTTCGGTCGACCGGGACCCCTGAGTCGGTCGACCGATAGAGTGGATTTCAATGTTGACCAGACTCCGGATTTTGACCTCGTTCGGTCGACCGGTTTTAGACCTTTGTTCGACCGTTGGGGGATTCTGTTTCGAGCGCAGCGGTAGACCGTTTTAGGAGTACGGTCGACCGATTCCTTTCTGGAACCGGTCGACCGAATCACCTCGTCTGGTCGACCGTTTGGGCCCAGGACAGAATTCCTGGTTCCCTTTTTGAACGCCAACTTTGTCCACGGAAACCCGTGTCCTCGCCTTGTGCGTGAGCCGGGAGGTGACGGCGGGTGCGTGATACGTGCCTGCCCAGGGACCGCCGTTGGAAAGAGTGTGGGTGTTCGGGACGTGTCACCTCCGTGTATGGACCGTGACTTTTGAGATGATTGTTGGCACTTTGTAGTATAGCAGGCCTGAGGGATCGCGGATCCCAGTGTTGTTGTTGTGCAGGCACGCAACTGGCGTTGGGTGAGGTGACTACCGGCCCACGGGCTACGGAGGTCGCTGCCCTGCTTTTATAGCGGCGCGGTTGGTGTTTGCGGCTCGAGGAGCCTGATGACCTGGCAGACTTCGGTCTGGTTTTGTCCGATGCTGTGCCGGACTGTTGTGATGGACCACCGATGCTGTGCCGGTGATGCCGCCGAGGTTGTGCCGGCGATGGTGATTGTTGAGCCGAGGCTGTTCCGGCTATGTTGTTTTTCCTCGGCTGGGCACCTACCGAGATGTTGTTGTTATACCTTCCGGGCGACGGCCCCGTTGGTCCCTGTGGCTCCGACCACTGAGATTTGCAAATCTGTATTCTATCGGCCCGCAGGCGTGACAGAGGCTCCCTGCCGAACCCTTGAGTAGTGTAGCTGCGTGTGGGGGGTGCGATGTCGCGTGCTGTAAGACTGCATGTGCCTGCAGTAGGTCTCCTCGGGAGACTCGTTGTTGATTGTCGGACTGATGTCCTGTTTTACCCTTCGGGGGAACTGTTTTCCATTTCTGTCGATGTCATGACATGCTACTAGTATGATAGGTTCATTGTGTAATGCATGCATATATAGGTGAGTTGGCATACGGGGTTTCCTTCTGGAAACTCAGGCATTGTTGTTATATATTTTCAGGACCGCAGTAGGTCCAGTGGGGTGGTGATCGGCGGGCGCGCGCATTTGTAGTCGGATCCTCTATTCAGACCACTGAGATCCACATGATTACGTTATCTTCCCTTGTCTTTTGTTGTAATCATGTATTCATTTTGGCAAACTCTGATGTATTATGGTGCACCGCTTATTTGTTTATGAGAAGTAACAATCCCGTCTTGACTATTGTGCTCTTTGTCTTGATTATGGTTTTTTTTAAATTTTCCGCTGTTTCGGGGTGTTACACAATTTCCCTACCGGTCTTTCTCCTCTCCCTCCCAATCCTCCATGTCGATCTCTCATCCCCCTCCAACTCCTCTTACGCCCCACTACGCTGGAATCATTGGGAACTCCACTGATTGTTGGATCTGAAGATATTGTGTTGATTTTGTGGATATTTGGTTTGGGATTGGATTTGTTGATTTGATTTGGTTTGGTTTTGGATGTTATTTTTAGAGAAAATCAGTTGATTTTGTGGATATTTGGTTTGGGATTGGATTTGTTGATTTTGTTTGGTTTGGTTTGGTTTGGTTTTGGATTTTGTTTTTTAGAGAGTTTCAGTTGGATTTGTGGATAGTTGATTTGGCATTTGATTTGCTGATTTGATTTTGTTTGTTTTTGGATTTTGTTTTTTAGAGTGGAGAAATAAAGTTTGAATTTAGTTGGATTCTCTTCTTCAAATCAACTCTATGTTGCAACATCGAAGCTACAATTCGACTTTCGAATATAAATGTTGTTGCCGTAATATAATATTGTCAGTCCTAATATAATGTAATTAATTTTAACAATATTCCTCAAATAATGGTGGATGACTACAACATGTGTAACATATATCATTTTTTGTATAATAATTAATATTACATTCACAATCGTATTTTAATGTTACCGTAATTTGATGTTGTTAGGCATAATATAATGTAAGTATTGTTACTAACGTTCTGCAAATAATGATGGATGATTGCATCATGTATGAAAAATATCGTTGTTCGTATAAAAATTAATATTACGTTCACAACCATAATATAATGTTGTTGCTGTAATATGATGTTGTTACTGTAATATAATATAATATTTTTAACAATAATCCGCAAATTATGGTGGAAGACTAATACATGTGTAACATGTATCGTTGTTTGTAACCAAAATTAATATAATGTTCATAACCGTAATATCAATGTTGTTGTCGTAATATGATATTGTCAGTCGTAATATAATGTGATTAATTTTAACAATATTCATTAAATAATGGTGGCTCACTACAACATGTGTAACATGCATCGTTTTTTGAATAATAATTAATATTACATTCACAACCGTAATATAATGTTGTTGCCGTAATTTGATGTTGTTAGCCATAATATAATATAATTATTTTTACTAACGTTCCGCAAATAGTAATGGATGACTGGATCATGTGTAACAAAAATCGTTGTTCGTATACAAATTAATGTAATTATTTTTACAAACGTTCGTCAAAAACCAAGAATTTGGTTTCAATCAATTCATATAACGTGTCAAAAAAATAATTTATTGAATGTAGAACATGGAAATGGAGCAAAAGGAATATGGTTTCAATAAGTGAAAATCCAAAAATAGAAAACTTGAACCACTTTAATGTCTGTATTTGAAAGGAGGAAAACTAATAAAGAATCAGAATGGAGTCCGTCAACTACATATCCATAAATTAGAAGCCCCAATATTCTAGTATGTTATATTATGGTTATGATAGTGGAATCTTTCCATACCCACCTCAGAATCCATAAGGATTAGATTGCACTTGGGTCATCAAAGAGCTATCCACATCGCAATCTATATGAAATTGGAACTCCACTTCCTACACATCCTGAAGATCGAAGGAAATTGCCTCTCGTTCACTGATTGAATCCAAGGCTTCCATGACAAGCTCAAAATCACTGGCATCAAAATCATGATGGACAAATTGCTAGAATGATGCAATCTTGTTTATTGTTGTGTGCTTCCTGTCAAGAACATTGCTACTACAACCATTGACTTCATTTATATGGAAAATTGAGTGAGTGACCTTAACCATGACTGTTAGAGGTACATTGACAAAATTATCATGATCCAGAAGGTAAGCAACAACTTCTTTGAACCCTGTTTCACCAACTTCCTACACAAAGAAACACAAAAACAATCAGAAAGAGGCAAAAATTGCAACATCATCTTTGAATGTATATAAACAGTAATTAAGAACAAAATGATAGGTATATTAAAAAAAATCTTAGAGGAGTAGAAATCCAATTTTTAATCCAACTTACAAGAATTTACAAGCTACTTATAACATGGAAAATGGAGAAAACATTGAGTTGATACAAATTTGAACAACACGCAACAAAGAATAATTTTAACAATGCAGGGTACAAAAGAGTCTAACATTTTTCATCTGGCCACTTCCACTGGATTCCAAGCTCTTGTTTTTGGAACATTACAAAGTCCAATAGTAGCCTACAACCACAAAATACAAACAATAACAAAAAAAAATGAAGTTGATTCCATCAATTTCAGCAAAAAGTGTAACCAATAATTCAACACAAACGAACCCAATTAAAATAAATTCAAATCAAAACTTAACAAACACAAAAGCAGACAACTTCATCAAATCCAGTTTAAAAAAACAACACAAACAAAACCAACCTTATCAAAACTACAACCAAACTGCATTCAACAAAAGCATGGCCAACTTCAAATGTTTCAAATCCAGGCCAAAAGACAACCGTTGATTAAAATCCCAAACTAAATCATTAGCGTCACAAAAAAAACATAACCACAACCAACACTAACATATCCAACACAACCAAATCTAAGCCAATCTAACTTGATAAAATCTCATCTTCTATTCAAATCCTCTTTACATCTCCCTTGAGAAAACTCACTTAATCAAATTCCATACTAAACCATAAAAACCACAAACAAAACCAATTCCATGAAACCTAAGCAAACCAAACTCAATCAGATTCCGACTTCCATACAATTCTCTTCAACTCAATCCAATAATACAATATGTATTTCTAGAATAATTAAGTCCAAAAATACATAACTGCTAACTGTAACATTATCTCATTAGCAATAACAAGATATATTTTGTTGCAAAATAACATCCCATGAAACAATAGGACTTGATGCTTGTGCAAAAAAGAATTAAAATCCATAGAATGGTGAAATTTTGTAAAAAATAATCAATTTTGAATCTAAAGTTAAAATCAATACTAAAGTTTCAGTCAATAATCATTCACTTGGAGTTACTATCTTCATCGAGGTGTGATGATATTTTTATTGATTTGTCAGAGTTACCAAGAATGTGCTCCACAAGGGGGATTTCGAGAATCAAATCTCTGAGAGGAGAGAGAGAACTAGACGAGAAGAAATATCCGACGATATAAAATGGGTACTCTGAAGATGTGGAGAAGATTGAGACAAGAAAAAGGAATCAAAAATTGAGTTTGCGTTCAAGAATTGATGGGTTTTGGGTGAGAATCGTGAGAGGGAGGAGGGATAAGGGAGAATGGGTGATTGATTCTCCAATTTTACCATTTTCTATCTAAAAATAACATAGATTTACATCCCCCGTTGAATTTGATTTGGATGGTGGATGTCTAGGGACCCACTTAAGTTTAAATAAGCCTCGATACATTCTACAATTTCTGTATATATATATATATTCAAATCCAATTTAAAAAAGCAACACAAACAAAATCAATTTTATCAAAACCACACCCAAACTTCATTCAACAAAAGCAAGGCCAACTTCAAATGTTTCAAATCTAGGCCAAAGACAATCGCTGATTAAAATCCCAAACTAAATCATTATCGTCACAAAAAAAACATAACCACAACCAACACTAACATATCCAACACTACCAAATCTAAGCCAACCTAACTTGATAAAATCTCATCTTCTATTCAAATCCTCTTTACATCTCCCTTGAGAAAAATCACTTAATCGAATTCCATACTAAACCATAAAAACCACAAACAAAACCAATTCCATGAAACCTAAGCAAACCAAACTCAATCAGATTCCGACTTCCATACAATTCTCTTCAACTCAATCCAATAATACAACATGTATTTCTAGAAATAATTAAGTCCAAAAATACATAACTGCTAACTGTAATAATATAAGGCAAACTGTAACATTATCTCATTAGCAATAACAAGATACATTTTGTTGCAAAATAACATCCCACGAAATAATAGGACTTGATGTATGGGTGTCAACGGATCGGATACGGATCAGATATAGGTATATCTATATTCGTATCCGCATGAAATTTACGGATTCGGATACGGATTGTTTGCGGATATGAAAAGTCTATATCCGTTCGGATATTTGACGGATTCGGAGCGGATACGGATAATATTCGCATCTGTAAACATAATTCTCAACATTATAACATTTTTCATTTTCACGTAGACAAATTCTTATACATAGTCACATTTATAAGTTTATTTGATTTCAAATATTAATTTACTTTATCTTAACTTCTAACTCCATATTCTAAAAATGAGAATTATATTCAATGCTTGAATAAATGTGATCAGTAGATGTATTTTTATTTGAATAAATAAATTTAAACTATATATTTAAAATATAATCACACAAGGCTGAAATATGAATACTTCTAGGTATAAATGTATTGCATAAGTATATGATACAAATATTGATACGGATAAAATACATATATGTAGTTCCGAAGCGGATATTATTCAGATTAGTATTTTAGGGTTAGTAATTTAGAATAGTTTATATAGTTGGGTAATTTATAGAAAAAAACATAACTTATATATATCATTAATTTAAAAAATAACTATATATATAATACAGATACGAATGCGGATGTTGTACTACGGATATTCGATCCCGGATTTGATATTATACGGATCAGATGTACCAATAACCATATCCGCTCCACGACTTAATGGATTGGATACGAATACGGTCTTACAAATATTTTTTCTCGGATCGAATGTCCAAATTCGAATACGGATACAGACGAATGCTCAAATATTCGAATATCCACTGACACCCCTAACTTGATGCTTGTGCAAAAAAGAATTAAAATCCATAGAATGGTGAAATTTTGTAAAAATAATTAAGACCCAACCTTAAATTCCCAGTCTCCTTTTCCCCCCAAATCTAAACTCGGATATTAAGTAATCATACAATGGATTGAAGTTGTCACTTCACCAATTTCCTATCTTCCAATTGTCGCTGGCGATACATTAGTTGTGAAGATGCACACCCCAATCGACATTGTTGAAATTAAAAGGTGCTAAGTCTAGTTCATTCTTCATCTTTGTCGTGGTTTGAATTTAGGGCATTTACAATGTCACCCCTTATTATTATATCTTCCGTTTATTTTTACTTACCACCGATGTATTCTATCTTTTGTTTTGGTTGGAAGACATACTTGGGTGGCTAATGGTATCCAATGACATTATATCCAAAGTGTACGAAGATAATTTGTGAAATTTCTTTGTGTACCAAAATAAAATTGGAAAACTCAAATGCATTGCTTTAATATTGATATTTCATAAGCGCTCCTAAACAAATAATCCTTAAAAAATGATTAATGAGAATATTTTTTAAGATTATTTGCATAGGCACACCTCAAAAGTGGCATGATGGGTCATTGTACCCATCTTTTCAAGATCTGCTTGTGTGCACCTTCATTTGCACTGTAATTGTTGATATGAACATGCACTGTATGTGGCTCCTACACCGTGAGCGCGTCATGAGCACTTTGTAACCCAACGTTACTCTCCGTGTCACTCTGTCAGTACAAAGTGTATACTTAGGGATGTCACTTGTATTAAGTTTGTTTAGTTAATTGTAATGGTACTTTTAATCTTGAAATTATGTGAACCTAATTAGCACTCGTAATCCCCCAACCCGACTCTACTGAATGCCCCAATCTCTATCTTTTTAACTCAAACCCAAACACATTTGACTCGACCGAATCCCCCAATCTCTGCCTTTTAACCTCGAACCCAAACACATCTGACTTGACTCAATTTTAAAATATCAACTAGACCAAAATCATTCCAAACCCTGACCAAACTATTTTAGTTTAGATCGGATTAAACGTTGGTTTGAAATAAATACCATTGCTTCTTAATCACTTTAAAAACATAAAAGCTCAAGACCACCCAAAAAAGCTATCTTGAAACTAAAATTGTGGTTACACATTTATATAATTAGAATTACAGCGCTAATTAAATAGAAATCATAAATTTAATAAAAGGGTTTGATTGTGTGTTATACATGTCACAGATATTATGTGGGAGTTAATTGGGTTTGATTATACCTCAACCCAAACCCAAGTATAATTGGGTTCGAATCTTTTGACCCACACTTAGAATTTTCGAGTCGAATTCGGTTTAAAATCGATAAATCCGGCCCAAAGTCGTATGTATCCCTACCATGCTCAAATAGAAACGGTATTACGCGGGAAACCCAACGAAAGGAAGCTGTAGGATTAGGGTTAGGGTTTCGCGTTCCGACCATTCCAGCAAAGATGGCCTCCGGCGGCGGAATCTCAGGCAAAATCGATCTCTCGGCCGTGGACTCGGCGTCCGATCTGACGGGGAAGGTGCACCTCCTCCCTTGCTGCATCCGGCACGACGGCGACTGCGCCGTTTCCCACTACTTCAAGCCCCAAACCACGGGTACGGCTTCAAAATTGCTTCTTCTTCTTCTTTTCTTTTTCGAAGGGTTTCTTCTTCTTCTGGTTTTTGGATAAGTTCGTTTGGGTACTGGTGTGCTCCCACTTTTTATGCCCTGAAGTATTTGGATTTTTAGGGTGTTTTTGGGTGGATTACTGTTTATGTTGATATACCAAACCACCGGTTTGGTTATGCAATTGTATTCTGTTTTTGGTATAATTTGGTTTAAGGATTTGTGTTATCGAAACAGAAGTCCGGTGTCAAAATTCAAACTTTAGGGTTTTTTTCCCACAATTAGCTAAAAACAACAGATGAGGAGGTACAGTATGAAATCAATATAGAAATAGTTTGCATCTGCGTTTTGCCTAAATTCCTTGAAATTAGTTATGTATTTTATGTGATAAAAAATGGATTTTTAGGACTTATGTCTGTGGTTTGGATAGTTCTGACCTTAGATGTTCATATTCTGTGCTACATCTAGGTGTGGAGATTGGTGGGTTGAAGGTGGAGGAAGCTTTCTTCCGAGGTAGGAGATTGCAGGGGGCAACCATTCCTCTTCCCAATGGATACTGTGGTATGCTGCTCTCCTTTTCTCTTGTGATCATTGTTCTTGTTCTTTCCACTTTTATAAGATATATAAGTTGGGGATAGATCATCTGATGGTAAGGTCATCCCTTTTGTACTTTGGGTATGTACTAAGAAAGCAGGACCAGGTGGACCTGAAGGGCTTGGGAGAGTCCAATGATTGGGTGTCAAGAGCTGAGTTTCAGAACATCACTTAATGGAATCATGATTAGATCCCATCTCAAGAGGATCAGATCATACTTTGTTTCCATTGGTTTGCCATTGCTGATGCTGTTAGTGCCTTTTCAATTTTTAATTACGATAATTGCTTTTTTTGCACGGTTACTAATATCAAACTTAAATACGTTGTTAATCTGCTTAGGTTTATATTTTTGTTTGTTAATTTTTTTCTGGACAGTTCCAGAAGAAGGTTGATGGTGTGTTTTTTTAGTAGAGAAGTTGCTTTTTTTAGTTTCATATTTTAGGGAGGATGAAGTTAATATTGTGATGGAACAGATAGCATATTACAAGGAACTCAGGAAACTGTGAAATTGACAAAATAGTTGTTCGAACCCAACTGATGCATTTCATACTTTTTTTATTTCAAAGTTTTTTGTTGTAAAGTACTATTTGAGCTTATTTATAGTTCATCGTTACATATAATATATGATAGCAAAAATTACACTTGCGAATATGAAAGGCAAAGGTTAAACTAGGTGTAGGTCTTCTCAAAGCTCAGCCTGTCATCAGAAGGTTGCATTTGCGTAAAGAGTTGACTCTAGTAGAGGGTAGGTGCCAAACAGGGACCGCAACACATGATTAGTGCATGAATCTTGATCTCATTGGAAATTTCAAGATTTACTAGTTCATCTCACAAGGCTATTTGTTTTTCTTAGTCAAACAAACTGTGGTGTCCAGAAATGCAACAGAGGCATGCAATATGTAATGTTTTGCTTGTAAGTTTTAAAAATTACATATTATTAATATGATTAGACGCAGCTTGAGAGTCTATGGAAAATGAACCTTCCATCTACCCCTTAATAAAACCGGGCCTCAAAATGCAGTTTACGACGCCACTAGAAAAAAATTCGAGCATGCTGCAGACCACATTTACATATTATAATCTAAGAAATTGAAACTACTTTTGATGTTTTGGATTGCTTCTTTTCCTTATTATACGGAAGGACTGAATTCCTGGCCATCTTCACTTATTCCTTCTGATTTTATGCACTTACCAATCAGTACATTTGCCTTTTCTTCTAAAGTTTGATATTCATCACAGTTACACACCCGTGTAAAGGCCGAGGAATTGGCTTCTGCATCAGATAATCTTGGACCAAGCAAAATAGTTTGATACTGAGACATTTTCATCGCAAAGGTAACTTAGCATACCAATGAATCTATGATTGAAAACCATTTTGATTTTGATATTTTAATGAAACCCCTAATTTTCTTGTTCACTTGATAGGTCCCCGAACCAGATACCTTTGGGCAAAATGGCATGTTTTATCTACTCCAAATCAACATGTTTGTCCTAGCTACCTTTGGGCAGATACCAGCTAATTACTACGAATCAACATTGAGATCCTATTGATCTTCATTTGGTGCTTGCAGCAATCACCTTTCTATGTATGGTTGTAACAACTGTATGGTGTGAAAATTATTGTAATACAAGTATGTTCTTGTTGGTGATCTCAATTTGGACGGAACAAGCAATGATCATGTAGAATGTTGTACTAGAAGTCAAAGTTGATGTTTAGAGTTGTATCACTTATTATCTAGAATGAGGTGTTTAAACTAGAATATGATAACATCACATTTAGTGTATGATATCTTATAATGATCATGAGCATATTCATGGATATAATGACGGATTTGTGGATATTTTGATTGTTATGTACTCTAAATATCATTGTTTTGTCTTTATTGTAGATGATCACAAATCTTAGCAAAACTGGAAAGAAGTAACATCGTTTTGCAGCCCATTCTAACAAGGAAAAAAACGATCAAAAGAAAAGATAAAAACATGCAGCCTACTATAGAGTTTTACTAAAAGTTTAAACGTATATTTTGATAGAAAAGCTTATTTCTTACAATTAATTTTTTATGTAACTTTGCAGCTATTCTTTCATTTTCACTTTGGTCATCTTGTGTTCAATATCAAATAGAGTAAACAGTAGCCCCACTGATACCTGAACTTGTGTTTTAGTGAACTTTTTGTAGGTTTCTGAAGAGTACGATTTTAAAATTTCATAATTCATGTTCACTGGAAGATATGCAGCGAATGTTGTGATCATTCTCACTGCAAATTGCATAATATTGAAAGGAGGTAATCATTTGCAATCTTTCTAAACAAGCAATCTTTTTCAGTTCTCGGTATTTATTTTTTCTTTCAATAAAGGGGCCATGGTACACATTAGGTCCAATGAATTTGCAACAATGTTTTCAGATTAACTGCAAGCCTATTCATGTCATCATAAATGATATTGTTGTACCACAAAGCGATCACCTTTTAGCATCTTTGCTATTGTATCGTTTGGTATGAGATAGAAGAGGAACGATTGAGGGGTTAAATTTTTTGAAATGAAAAGCACGTTTCCGTTTTGTTATCGTAAGTGTTACCTATCTCTAGCTTGTAACCTCTATTGATATCAACTTCGATGGTGGGTGCTGATAAAATCAAACCTGGAGTGAGATGTGACGAACATTTGTAATTTATCTCCTCAAATTTACCACGTGTTTGGATTTGTACTTCGGTGATAGCCATTCGTGGTATTCTCCCTTCTAATAACTACCTAAGTGATTGCTTTTCTATGTGAGATGACAGTGATGGAAGGTTCGATTAAGCAAATACGTCCGGTGGGTTTCAAGTGAGGTTCTTTCAGTTAAAGCATCTAAAATTTTATGTGGGTATAACATCTAATACCTCCATTAGTCTCGGCTCGTGGAATTTCATTTGTGAAAAATAAAGCATGACAAGTCAGTTGAAGACAGGAAAATGCAGAATGGATTCGATTCTTGGTTGGTGAATTGCTTAGTTTTAGAGACAACTTACTTTGGTTGGGGGTGATGTATGGTTATTAGAAAAGAGTGGCTTGTAATGGTAGGTGCTTTTTTTTAGGGCTAATGATTCAAAAAAGTAGTAGGATTTTGTTCCAATGCTCTCTGGATGTCTTTATTCCTCTCTGAAAATTATGAAACTTTGTTCTGTACATATTATAGCGTAGTTATAGAATGAGTGATTTTAATAGATGTGGTTTGAATTCTGGATTGGCAATATACATTAAAAATTAAACATTTGATTCCAATATTTATTCTTATATTAAATATTGATTCCATGTAAGAAAAATAACACTAATTTACTACTATCTTGTGTTCAATGGGTTGTCAATACCTAACTGCGCTAGGGTCCTCGCAGTTTCATTTCGTCTTTATGCATCTGCCTATGCAGATTATGCAAAATTTGAATAGTGGGAGCCGTTTATTCTCGTAGTGTTAGTGGGGTCCACAGGCAGTTGAGCTGGTGGAAGGGTAGTGGAACAGCGGTTGTGTTAAGTCCCTAATCTTGCTTAAGGCTAATCCCTTGATTAGTGGGGTGCTTTGCATGGGAAATGGGAGAGTGAATAGTGTCGGATATGTTGGTGATTTTAGTGTCATCGATTCATTTTAGTCGTAATGTGATTTACTTGAGACCGATGCGATTTATCGTTAGGCTCGGAAACGAGTTTGGGTAGTGCGGAGTGCACGCTTGTTGAGCTAACGGTTTATCGACCACGAATATGAAGCAGGGATCGAGGGGGCGCAGCCCCCTCGCGGGGTTCAAGGGGCGGAGCCCTTGCGGGGTCCAAGGGGCATAGCCCCTGGCTGGGACGGGGCAGCGCCCCGAAAGCTATTCGGGAAATCCATATTGATTATTTATTGGATTTTATGTATTTCCGGTTTTGAGTGGATAATACCAACCGAAAAGCGGTTGTGTAACCGGCCAACCGCCATTCTGCGGATTCGATTTATCTCATTATTAGAGGGATTCGGTACTTGGAAAAAACACAGAAGATTTTCTCTACCTTTCTGATCGAAGTTCATATTGCCTGAACGAGATTGTTCCTTCTCGGATTATCCCCGCAAGGTATTCGTGCAACCCAGGATGGTTAGATGGAATTTTGCATGAGATCATGGGCAAAGGGTTGCACATGAATAGGTAATTTGGAGAGAACTTATAAATACAAGCTTATTTCATTACCCAATTAATTAATTATTTCTTGTGCAAAAATTCTCTCTCCATAATTCTCCACGAAAATTCCTTAATTCTTAAGTTTAGTTTTAGTTCTTAAGAGATCATCTTCTCAAGAGAATTAAAGAGGGGTTAGTAATTGGATTCTAAACCCTATCGGAGATTGAGAGACTAGATTCCCTCTCTCCGATCTTGTTTAGAGTTTGGTGAATACTCGGAGGCATCCGGCGCAGCGAGGAACATCCCCAACATCTCCGAATCTTCAAGAAGTTTTAGAGAACTTCTAGGTATGAATTTCGGAGTCCATATTTGTTTTAATAAAGTTTTGAAACTAGATATTGAAACAAATTGATGCATGCATGAAATATTTTATAGAAAATTGAAAATTGATCCTTATTATACATAAAAATTCGAAAATATATATGTATAATTAAACATGAAATCCTACACGAGCGACGTTGAGCGAACTCCGGTGTGCTCCGTCTTCGTCTTGAGGTATGCCGACTTCTAGTTTGGTTTGTTGCTTCCCCACGTTGGTGTGAGGTTGTGGTCGGTCGCGGGAGGTCGGAGACCTCGCCACCGACGAGATACGACGTAAGATCCTTGGCTGGCGCAAGGTTGCTGTCGACCAACGGTCGACCGGTGCCTTCGGGCGGTCGTCTGGTTTTACCTTTTTGCCCGACTTTAACCATCACCAGTCGACCGGTTGCTTATGTGATGGTGAGTTTGAGGCCTACTGTCGGTTTTCGGTCGACCGTGCCTTGTTTTGGGGTCGACCGAAACTTAAGTGTACTTGATGAATATGCATCTTGTTCGACCGTTTTCGATATATCGTTCGACTGTTATATGACGTAGACTATTAGGATGACCCTGGTAGTTTTTGGTCGACCGGGACCCCTGAGTCGGTCGACCGAATAGTCTTGTTCATTTTGACCAACTCCAATTTTTGACCTCGTGTTCGGTCGACCGGTTTTAGACTGTTGTTCGACCGTTTGGACTTTAGTGATGCGCAGAATAGTTCGATTGTTGTAGACTTTCGGTCGACCGAACCTATTGGGGACGGTCAACCGGTTAGGCTCTTTCGGTCGACCGTTTATGTGCAGAACTGAATTCCTGGTCTTGTGATCGTGTCAACTCTGTCCACGGAAACCCGTGTCCTCGCTTAGAGCGTGAGCCAGGAGGTGACGGCGGGTACGTGCCCGTACCGCCTAGGGACCGCCGTGTGGAAGAGTGTGGACACTTGGGTCGCGCCACCTCCGTATCGGACGTGGTGTGATGTGTTGTGCCTTACTCTCTGATGAGTAGCAGACTTGAGGGATCATGGATCCCAATGCGTGTGACGCATGGCTCGTGGAGCATGATGACCCTGCAGACTACGGTTTGGACCCGTCCAATGTTGTGCCGGACGTACGCTGTACTACCGAGGTTGTGCCGGCGATGCCGCCGAGGTTTTTGCCGGCGATGATGATGCTGACGATGTTCCGGCTTGTGGTTGTGCCGTCCGATGTTGTGCCGGACGTATGTTGTACCGCCGATGTTGTGCCGGCGATGCCGCTGATGTTGTGCCAGCGATGATTCCCGGTTGGGCACTTATCTTGGGATGTTGACCGACCGGGCTACGACTCTGTCGAAGGTGGTGTAGACCACGTGGTTCCTTGCGCGGAAGTGCGGACGCTCCTCACCGATCCCTTAGGCTCGTGTAGTCGCGTGTGGGCGGACGCGTCACGTGCTGTCCGTAAGACCGTATGTGCCTACGGTAGATTTCCGAGGGAGACCCGTTGTTGTTGCTGGACTTATGTCCTTGTGGACCATGTTGAGGGTCGTTGTTGTTGGACTGAGGTCCCGTTTACCCTGTTGAGGGACTTGATGCATTGCAGACGTGACATGACTTGCTACTAGTATGATAGTTTCATTTAGCGTACTATTGCATGCATATAGGTGAGCTTGGCATACGGGATTTCCTAATGGAAAACTCAGGCATCGTTGTTTGATACATGTTCCAGGACCGCAGTAGGTTCTGTCGGGTTGTGACAGCGGGCACACACATTTTGGGGTCAGGATCCTCTTCGGACTCTTCGAGGTCATCGTGATTGTTTGTACCTGTCTTTTCATTGTATTGTTGTAATCACGTCTTTTGACAAACTCTGTTGTATTATTGGTGCACCGACTGTTGACTTATATGAGTAACATTTCCGTTGATGATTTTATCTGAGTAATCTCTTGATTGTTTAAATTTTTAAATTTCCGCTGTTTCGGGATGTTACAGGTTGCATCCAACGGTGCAGATGCGACAAAATAAGTTCGATCCAATGGTGGTTGTAATGCACATCCGATTATCCGATTGCACCGGAGCTTAGTGAACCTCGAATCCGATTGCTGGAATTGATCGGATTCCTTGACGGAATCCTATCATCAACTCTGGGCTAAAAACCAACTTTTGGAAAGTTCAAATCCTGAGTTTTGTTAGGAATAACTTTTGACATCTTCAGAATCACAACTCATAAGTCCAGCTCACAGATTTCCTCCAGGTACAAAATATTCTTTGTTATCTTTTTGGGATTAATTCTTGTGTCATGCTTTTGACAAAGTTTGTGCATAACTACCTGTTGATTATTACCTGTTTCATCAGCACTATTTTTTGTAGTGGAATGTTGCATCTTTCTCATATAGTTTAAATTTCGGTGACTATATAACTGGTAGTAGAGTTGAAAGAAAATCAACAAAACAAAATGGGTCAAGCGCCATCTCGTCCAGATTTCTCCAGCAGCGCCCCAGTTCCTAGGAAAAGCAGGGTGGATGAGCCGATTGCCGAGACACCAAAAATAGTTAAAAAATGGGTGCCCCATAACTTTGATACCATCATTAAGGAAGCAGATGTTGCGACATCTAGAGACGAACTTCTTGAGAATATCCACTCTGGCTTCTTCTTGGGTCAAAAGAGCAAGGCAAGTCCCAAATGGTTTGTTGTTTGAACATGAAGCATCATGTGTTGTGTTATTTGGTATTCTTTTGGTTACCTTGAATATGGAACTGAGCTCTAGGATATACGTGTGTTTGAAGAGTTTTTATATTAAAAAAGAATATTTATTTCATGAATTGCTTAAATTTTGGCATGCAGAAGTATTGGGTTGATAAGAAGTCTGGCTGCAACTGCTTCTTGATTTTTGCAAGGCAACTAGCCATCACTTGGAGCGATGATCCACAGTACTGGCAGTGGTCCTATTTAAATGATAGGTGACATGCTTATTTCAATCTGTTGCTTTTCAACTGATTATCTCTTTCTCCTAAATCATTTGAATATGTTCTCTTTTCAAAATATAGTTTTTCATTTTTTTGACTACTTACAAGAATAATGTATTTTGAATGAGTCAACAGCTGAGGGCATGCCTTTTACAGCATCCACCATCACAACTTTACATTATCTTGTGGGATTCTGCCTTTTCAGTTAACAGTAGTTGTAATTTTTACACGATCATTTTGTGGTCAGAAGGAAAATGATTCAAACTACTAGTACTTGGGATTGACCGCTAGAACTATTACTCAGGGATGCATTAACCTGACTGTGATAGCCTTGCTCTGGGAGCGCATTTTTGTAACTTAGATACTTTACTTGT
This sequence comes from Triglochin maritima, assembly GCA_963682175.1. NCBI lineage: Eukaryota > Viridiplantae > Streptophyta > Magnoliopsida > Alismatales > Juncaginaceae > Triglochin > Triglochin maritima. The sequence goes on from OY821772.1 coordinate 35,074,654, forward strand.
AGCGTAGCCCATAGTTTTTTCTTTTTCTTTGAGCAGTATACGCTAGATTAGTTTCTATATTTCCAAAAAGAAATGCAATACTGGAGAACTGACCTCCCTTTTACTTGCAAAGAAAAAAAGATTCAAACATGGAAATGTGTAATGAAATTAACTTCTGCATGATTAGTTATAAATAATTTATGCACTTCGGGTTCGAAATTTTTGAGGCCTTTATTCAGGTGTAGTGCCTATCCTATTTCAACCTTTTTCTTAGCTTCTTACTGATAACATCTCTTTCTCTGTGTTTGTGTGGAATTTTAGTGATGGGGATATCCAAGTCGCAAATCTGGTAAATGTATGCTGGCTCGAGGTGCACGGCACATTTAGCACTGCACTTCTAACTCCAGGTACAATGTACGAAGTTGCATTCCTGGTGATGATAAAGGATCCTGCCTATGGTTGGGAAGTTGAGGTTGCGGTCCGCTGCACGGACCCTGAGGGCAACGTTCAGACACACAAGGAGCATTTGCTGGATAAGCCGAAAGCAAGATGGATCGAGCTCATTGCTGGAACCTTCATGGTCACTACAGAAGGCGGGATAGTGCAGTTTTCGTTGTTTGAATACGAAGGCTGGCGGTGGAAGACAGGACTTGTCATCAAAGGTGCTGTTATCCGTCCTAAGATTTGAGTGATTGTCATCATTAAGTTGAAAGTCTTCTGTGTGGTGATATTAGTTTGAGAGGTGTTGTTTAGAGGAGATATGTTGGCTGACAGGTTGAGTGATAAACTTGTTTTTGATTATAGTCGTTTTAAATGTCGCAATGATTAAACTGATTATAGTTGTGCCTAAATATATAGACGACAGTGGCCTTCCTTGTATGTTAGTTTGGTAAATAAATTTAGCACTGTGGTTTGCGCTTAACTGATTAGCCTTCAAATTGATTTAGCATTAGATTAATCTTATGTTTTTTTTAATATTATATAAACTGTTTTCTTAGGTATCACTTTTAGTGTAAAGAAGTTGCGACAATTTGGGGCAAATCACTAGGCTTGTTCTGTTCATAATTACCTGTTTGTTACTGTAAGCACCTTAAGATTCAATTGGTTTCAAAACCTAAAGAATTAATCTTGACATTTTTCTTCGCCACGCTGAGCTAAAATGCACCCTTCACATTCAAATCTTTGTACACAATTTTACATCCACGAGAATCTAGGAGACATTCTTGTTTCTGAGGCAATATGTCTCAGTAATCATAAGACGTTATGAATTCTAACTTGTAGCCTCTATTGACATCAACTTCGATGGTGGGTGCTGATAAAATCAAACCTGTAGTGAGATGTGACGAACATTTGTAATTTATCTCCTAAAATTTACCACGTGTTTGGATTTGTACTTTGGTGATAGCCATTCATGGTATTCTCTAATAACTACCTAAGTGATTGCTTTTCTATGTGAGATGACAGTGATGGAAGGTTCTATTAAGCAAATATGTCCGGTGGGTTTCAAGTGAGGTTCTTTCAGTTAAAGCATCTAAAATTTTATGTGGGTATAACATCTAATACCTCCATTAGTCTCGGCTCGTGGAATTTCATTTGTGAAAAATAAAGCATGACAAGTTAGTTGACGACAGGAAAATGCAGAATGGATTGGATTCTTGGTTGGTTAATTGCTTAGTTTTAGAGACAACACTTACTTTGGTTGGGGGTGATGTATGGTTATTAGAAAAGAGTGGCATGTAATGGTAGGTGCTTTTCTTAGGGTTAATGATCCAAAAAAGCAGTAGGATTAATAATGTCTATTTTGCTTCTAGTTTTCTCACAACTAGCCTTTATTGTTTCTTAAACCAGTTTGTTATGTCTATGTAAAATTAACGAATTGTTTTGGCATCCACAGTTCTTGTGTCCATGCTATTCTCGTCCAGTTTATATATAACCATAAAATCTGACTATATGGACTGGAATCTAATACTTATCTGATACGTATTATCAAAGCTTATTTCAGACATTTTTATTGTTGTTTCTTGCAAGAAATATGGTAGAGATTATGGAACCCTAAAGCTTGTGCCTTTGTCAATTGTTGCAAGCCGTCCAGGTTGGATCTGACGATTTGGATTGTGTCGACACGGTTGTTAGTGGGAGCCATTAAGTCTGGTAGTTAGGTTGTTCGTGGTGCGGGTTTGACCCGCCCACTCGCTCCGGCGTGGGGCGGGTTGCGTTGAAATTTTTATTGACCCACCACCCGCCAGACTAAACGGGTCGGGTAGGAGTTCAAGTGTAACCCGCCCCGATAACCCGCTTTACCCGTTACAAAAGTATCACCATATAAATAAACATATTCATACTTCACACTTCACAACCGTTAGTAAGACTTGAGCCACCTAGTTGGATGCACAGCTGAACCACACATTATACACCGACCCGTCGTGCCTGGTTGAACGTTTTAAAATAACCGCAAAGGCACGGCCACGTAGAAGCGGTGGAAAATATGGGTCGATCCACAGGGAGGTGTGTCGACTATGGTTAGTTCGAAGGTGAGTGGGAAAGAAATGAGAGAAAAGAGTTATGATCGAAACCACACTACAATGCGAAAGGAATTGGAAAATAGGCAATAAAACTAAACCCTATAGGGGATAGAGAAAGAATGTGTATACAAAAATATGTAAGTGTTCAATTGTGCTCATCACAACATGTAGTGCATGAAAATCATAAAACTAAATCCAACTTTGCCTCCACATGAAATAAGATAACACGTTGTCATTAAAACATACAAGACAATTATTGGAATGAAGCTAAATGAACTCATGTATAAAAACCAAACCCCACTATGTCTCCTCATGAAATAAGATTTACACAATCATTAAAACATACAAGACATTAACTAAGGTAAGGGCAACAAGAGTACATGCAACTACAAGTTATGTTTCCTTTATCAATTTCATCTATATCCTCATCTCATCATTCCCCATAAAATAGGTCCACTAATCTAAGCATATGCTAAACTTCATTCAAGAGCATTAGCATAACAAAGACAAGAGTGAAATCACATTAGATGGTTATGAAAACCATGTAAGGCTCAAAGGATTAAGATAAGACACACACCCGATACATCACATAATCACATCACATTTTTCTCCACCCCCAATGGGGATGAAACTACTCACTAATAATTACACTACAACCTACATTAACAAAATGAAACATTCTACTGAAATTAAACTAAGCAAGCAAGAAATATTAAAGAAGGTAATTGAAAGGAAATAAAACTAAAGAAGCATGCAAGACATATGAAAGGAAATTAAACTAAGAAAGAAGCAACATAACTAAAGGAAACTTTATTAATTTCAAACTCACAATACAAGTAACATCTCCCTACTTGAGTTTTTTGCTCCAAGACTCACTTCAAGTAGAGAGAATGACCACCAAGCATGTGTGTATTACAAAGGAGGAGGGGTTCTATTTACAGTCAAAGAAAAAGGAAATCGGGGACAATCCCCCGATATGGGACTAATACACTACTAAAAATAGACATAAAACACCCTCATACATGACCCGACTGAACCGCAGGGGTTCTGGACCAACCCAGATGACCAATCAGCGGTCTATAAGGTCTGGATCGGGTTGTGGTTCAGAGTGTGGTTGTCTGGCTCGATTTCTTCATGTTTGATGCATCCTAATCGATTGAGTAGCTTGCGACCCGAATCCAATTGCCAAAGTACTCCTCATGATGGTGTGGAGTTTCTTCATTTGCTCATTGGTCCTTTGGTTTTAGATTCGGGTACCTCTCTCTTGCATCTCAGTCTACAAGTCTTGCAACTTAGTCTTTTTTCTTGCTTTTCAGTCTTTTTATAGTCTCTCCTTCTCAAACCTAATTACTCCTGAAACTTAAACATAAAACTCATTACGTAGCATTACTTAGGCTAAGAATACAGGATATACGACACAAATATATGCATGATATCATGTCAATCAAATACCCCCACACCTAACTTTTGCTAGTCTCAAGCAAAACAAAGAAAGGGAAAAATGAAAGAAAGGAAAAACATACGAAAACAGGAAAATCCTAACTCACTTTCGTAGGAATCACGGTTGCACTTAGCACGTGCAAGAAGTCATTAAACCTCCTTGTCGCCAAGGAGGAGGAGTGTTGTCTCCTGAGGGTTTTCAGCGGATATACCCACAAAATCCGAACATAGATGCATTGTTCAATGTAGAAACTCGACTCGATTGACTCATTTTTATCGATCATTGGACACAGTAATCCTACGGGACGACTCTATATATGTAATCTGTCCACACTCCTAGCCTAATGAACCATTCGTGCAAGTTAATTAAGGACTTAAGTGAAAGACATGGACAACCTTAACCTACTCAAGTGATACAAAGTGTAAAGTCCATTAAGGTTCTTATTTGAATTACCATTTTATTTTTATTTTTTTCTTTTCCTTTTTCCTTTTTGCTCTTTTCTCTTTTTTTTATCTAGTTGGTGTTTGATTCTCTTAGGGTCAGGTTTCGTGAATCATTGCATGTGAGCACTTACACTATCACGTACACCTTCCCTCAAATTTCCACATAGAGCGATCCCTACCACCCCTGTAACGGAAGTTCGGTCGGTGCATCCCAAGTCAGATGACTCGAAAGCACCAAGCACTAAGTCCCCTCAGACCTAATTTCCCGAATGGTAGGAGTCGTGTGAGAAGAGAGAACACCAATTATTTATTTATCCACATGGAAAGGTTGGGGGTGCTCGTCGGTCGGCGGTTCGTGGCCGGTTGGTGGCTGGTCGGTGACCACCACGAGAAGCTCCTCCGCGCGAGGTCGGGGGTACCATTCCCAATCCAAACGGTGAAGAACGGTGGTGGTTGGTGGTGGTTTAGGCTAGGGGCAGTTTTGGGGTTCCAAAATCGCCAGAGCACATCTCTCACTTTTTTCCTTACGGTATTACATCATCACTTCTTCGTTTCATTGTATATAGAGTGCATGACAAGTACGTAAACTCTACCTTTTGGCAATCAAATTGTGAGTTTATATGGAGGATATATTCGGCTGATGCATGGATTCAGAGAGTGTTTATGCATGATGATAGTTTAAATTAGAGAGTATATACGAGATCGTACATACATTCATGAAGAAGTTTTAGTTCATGTTGAGAAAACATCACAATACCAATCACATTATGAAACAAAATACCCCTTTTTAGCTTTATTTATTTGAATGTTGCATCAACTCGTAACCCACCGGCCACCACGAACTCATGTTCATGTAAAAAAAGGCCCACATGAAATACTAGACATGTATTTCAACAACTTCTACAGTAACACTTCACATGGACAGGTAAAGGCCACACATACCCTCTACATTCACCACCTTTCGTGTAACCTTCTTCCTAACACTCATTTGGGCAAGATCCAGATGATATGCACGCGTAAAGTTGTCTGACCGCCGATGTCCAGCGATTGTTACTTATTTTGCCCTTTAGAAAGCCTAGAATATATATACAGACAGATCAAGGATAAAATGAACCCTAAGTTCATTTTGCTTAAATAAGTCCCGAAAGAACTAACCGTCGATCTCAACTTGAATGGTTGTAAGTCATTTACTTTAAGTAATGGTATTCTAGTAAATTTATAAGTCTCTCCTACTCATCCCCAATTAATTTCAGAAATTTCATACGAAACTCAATTTCCCTACCAGTCTTCCTCCTCTCCCTCCTAATCTTCCATGTCGATCTCTCATCCCCCTCCAACTCCTTCTACGCCCTCCACTACGCCGGAATCATTGGGAACTCCACTGATTGTTGGATATGAAGATATTGTGTTGGTTTTGTGGATATTTGATATGGGATTGGATTTATTGATTTGATTTGGTTTGGTTTTGGATGTTGGTTTTAGAGAAAATTGGTAAATTTATGGATATTTGGTTTGTGATTGAATTTTCTGATTTTGTTTGGTTTGGTTTTGAATTTTTTTTAGAGAAAATCAGTTGATTTTGTGGATATTTGGTTTGGGATTGGATTTGTTGATTTTGTAGGAGCCGTGCGAGAAGAGAGAACACCACTTATTTATTTATCCACATGAGAACCAAAACCCCTACACTTAAAGTTTCACGACAAGATTTTAAGGGTCTCTGACTATGAAAAACTTCCTTATACCAACAGAAACGAATTATTTGACTCACTAGGTTCAGGGTGGACTTCTTTAGTTGTTTGAGTACGGAAACCCTATGATTACTCGCCCCTCGAGGGAAAATTGGGGTGCATCCTTACGACTCAATGAGATCTAAAGTCAGTATACTAGATATCCTAATGAATCAAGTTCAAGACAATTTTGGGAGCTTTCTTTTTACTTTGCCTCACAACGGTTTTGCACATGCTAAACACATGCAAAACCCACAAAACATTTTCTTTCGCAAACACATGAAGATTTGGAAAAAATGTGAAAATTTAAACTAGGCAAACAAAAGAATACAAGTTACCCAAAGATCATTGCAAACAGATATATCAATATTAAATGGAGCACACTATCATGACCCTAGCAATACAAACAAAAGAAAACAAAATAACGCAAAAGAAAATGAGGAAGACTCGACTATGTACACACGTAAAACACCCCCACACCTACTTCATGCATTTTCCTAAATGAATGTGGGTATGATACTACATGGATTTATGGATGAAAAAGATCTCATCAACGCGAAGTACAAAGAAAACTTCATGATTATGTTGATGAACACAAACCCGAATTCCCTCAAAACCTGTGAGATGTTAAAGGAGTACAAATACGTGAAAGAAATAGGGCCCAAATACACAAGGGTTGGATCCCACACTATCAATGCTCACTCATGGAGTCTTTCTTGTTTTTTTAAACTAAAGGAACTATGTACAAACATGAAATCTCAATCATCCATGCAAGTCATGAATGGTTGAGTGCGAGAGAGGTTCATGAAGGCAAAAGACGTCCTCGACTTCAGCTGGTGCCCCATCCAAGTAAGGTTTGAGGCGTTGTCCATTAACTTTGAACACGTCCCCATTCCCTGGGTTCATGATGTCAACCGTTCCATGAGGAACTACGATTTGGACAATGAAAGGGCCAGACCAGCGACTGCGGAGCTTACCCGCAAAAAGATGAAGCCGGGAATTGTAGAGCAACATCTTCTGCCCGACCGTAAACACCTTTCGCATAATCATGCGATCGTGAAACATCTTGGCTCGGGACTTATGAATTTTGGCATTTTCATATGCATCATTGCGTAGCTCTTCCAATTCCACAATGTCGATTTTACGTTGCACCCCTGCTTGATCAAGATCCATATTCAGGTTCTTGATCGCCTAGAAAGCACGATGCTCAAGCTCGACGGGTAGGTGGCAAACCTTGCCGTACACTACCCGATATGGGGACATACCCAAATTGGTCTTATACGCGGTGCGGAAAGCCTACAATGTGTCATTCAACTTAGTTGACCAATCCTTCCTCGAGGAATTAACCTCTTCTCAAGGATTTGCTTTAATTGACGATTAGAGACTTCGACCTACCCACTAGTTTGTGGATGATATGGGGTCGCAAACTTTTGGGTGATCGAATATTTTCTCATGAGTACTTCAAAGAAGCATTGCAGAAGTGGGTACCCCTATCGCTGATTATGGTACGAGGATTACCAAATCGTGCAAAAATGTCCTTTAAGAATTTGGTGACCACTTTGTTGTCATTGGTCTTTGTGGGGATAGCCTCAATCCACTTAGACACATAGTTGACGACCACCAGAATGTAAACATTCCCGAACGAATTCGGGAAATGACCCATAAAGTCGATACCCCACACATCTAAGATGTCGACGACAAGGATATTTTGCAAAGATATCATATCACGTCGATTAATCCTGCCAAGGCGCTGACACCTATCACATTGCTTACAAAATTCGTAAACATCTTTGAAAAGAGAGGGCCAGTAGAATCCAGATTAGAGCACATTGGCGGCAGTCTTATTTGCTCCAAAGTGTCCTCCACATGTCTCAGAGTGGAAAAAATGGAGCACACTTTTGAAATCGTTATTTGGGATGCACAACCTGAAGATTTGGTCAGAGCAGTATTTGAATAGGTAGGGGTCATCCCAGTGAAAGAATCTGACAGAGGATCTAAATTTGGTTTGGTCAGATTTTGACTAACCCACAGGAAGTTGCTCGGTCACGAGGTAGTTCACGATGTCGGTAAACCAAGGGTTATCTTCGATCGTGAACAACTGCTCGTCAGGAAAGTTGTCATTAATAATTTGTTCTTGTAGGTTGGTCGTCTCAAAACGAGACTTGTGGTCAGCTACAACATTTTCACACCTTTTTTTGTCCTGAATCTCGAGATCAAATTCTTGTAACAACAAGATCCATCTCAAGAGTCAAGATTTTGCATCTTTCTTCTCCATGAAGTGCTTGATGGCTGTGTGATCAGAATAGATAATCACGTGGGAACCAATCAAGTACGACCGGAATTTCTCCAAAGTGAGTACGATCGCTAAGAATTCCTTCTCGGTCATAGTGTAGTTCAATTGGGCATCATTGAGTGTTCTACTGGCATAGTAGATCACATGAGGCAATTTGTCCAATCGTTGCCCAAGAACTGCTCCCACAACGAAGTTAGATGCATCACACATTAACTTAGTCCTTTTTCTTGTTTTTCAGTCCTTTTATAGTCTCTTCTTCTCAAACCTAATTATTCCTAAAACTTAAACATAAAACTCATTACGTAGCATTGCTTAGTCTAAGAATACAGAATATACGATACAAATATATGCATGAAGCCTTTTCAATCCATCACCTCCTATTGACTCTGACGACTTGTTTTTGATTAACGTCGTCGCCAACTCCTCCTGATGATTATCATAATTTCTATAATTAATGCCTCCCTCTAATTCCTTCTGATCACCATCCAACATTTAATTTCAGATATCTGGGAATTCCAAAATCAATCAAACAAACAACAGGAAGAAGAGATGTGTGAGTGTGTGTGTGTGAGAGAGAGAGAAAGAGAGAGAGAGAAAGAAGAAGAGATCGATGGACATGCCGTGCCTAACTGCCTTTGCATCTTATTAATTTATATCCAACAAACTTCCTTTATTCGTTTATTTGTTTGTTAATAATTTGATAATTAGATTTCGAATTGAAGGTTCGTACGGTGTATTTCTAAGATCTTTACTTTAAAAAATATGAACTTTTTTGTTTGTTTAGGTTGATGAAATGTGACTTCATGTGGTGTCGTGGTGGAGTTATGTGACGAATGAAGAATGAGTTTAATTTTGTGATTTGGTGTTTTATGTATTTCTTAGACTTCTAACGTTTATGTGATGGTTTGTGACTTTATGTGTTTGTTAATTGTTTAGTTAAGCACTTTTAATCGTAGACTTGTACGAATGTTTTATGCATGTAAGCATTATTATGGACTTGTAGAAATACGTTTGTATGTGTTTATATGTGTATGTGTCAATGTAATACGTTAAAATGAGTGTTTACATGAATTTGTCCGTTCGACCCGTGTAACCCGCCCCACCCGCACTTAAATAGGGTGGGGAGCGGTTGAATTTCTTTTAATCCGTCCCGCCTCCCACCGTTTACCCGCCTAACTTCGGTGGGACAAATAGCGGGTGTTGCCAAACCCGCCCTGCCCTGCCCCATTTGCAGCCCTACTGGTAGTGGTTAGTGTGATCCACAAGTAGTTGAGTTTCTGGAATGTGGTGGAGCAGTGGTTGCATCCAACGGTGGTTGTAATACGCATCCGATTATCCGATTACACCACCCGTTTACTCGCCCGACAATGTTCCTCATTCCACTTCCGCCAGTTTCTCTATTTCTTCTAATTTTTCTGTGATTTTCCCTTAATTTCTTGCATGAAAATTAGTTAAATTGAGAGCGTCATTAGCTCTACTTTAGTTGTCATTAGATTAAGAGGTTTTTGAAATGAATGTGTTCTAAAAGTTTGTTTTTATATGTCTTTTATTATGAATTGAATGTATAAACATTTTGTTCATTGACTAATGTATTCGTTGATTGACATCATTTCATGCATTCATTTGTGTCTTATATCCATTATCTTGAACCTAAACATTGGCACATAACTAATTATATGTTTGAGTTTCAGGAATAAATATGTTTGAGGAGAAGAAGCATAAAAGGACCTAAACACAGGAAAAATGGCTGAGTTGAGAGACTTGCGGACTATGATGCAAGGGAGAAGGACCTGAATGTAAGATCAAATGACCAATGAGCAAATGAAAATACTCCACACCCTCATGAGGAGTATTTTGACAATTCGGGTCGGGCCTAAACTCCAACAACTTCCTTTGGTGCATCAAACATGAAGAAAACAACCCAGCAAGGCCCACCCAAAATCCATAGCGGATCCGGACTCTGTAGACCGCCAATTGACGGTCTGGGACCGCTGGTTGATGGTCGAGATGGCTCCGGATCTGACACACTTCGAGCAGATCGTGTATTAGGGATAATTAGATCTATTTCTGGTGTTGTATTAGTCCCATATCGGGGGATTGTCCCCGATTGCCTTTTCCATTTGAACTTAACATGATTTCTTTACACTTCTTATCTTTCATGTCATAGATGCTTGTGATTTTACTTGGGAAGAACTTACGGAAGATATTATGGAAGCGATACTTGAGGAAGATTCGGGTCAAGGTTCAAATCCTTCTGTCCGATAATGACTTCTAAGAGTTCAAGGTGAGTTCAAGATTGGGTTTGATCATTGTTGGATTTTGTTACATTTTGAGTTTTACATGAAATTTGTGCCTTTATTGATGCTTGATTGGTGCATATGACCTTCAATTACCCTTAATAAGCTAATACAAGTCATGCAATCATATTTGTATTATTACAAGTCATGCAATCATATTATTAGTTTTACAAGTCATGCAATCATATTCTGAGTTTTACAAGTAATGTGGACACTTAATAAGCTGATAGAAGTCATGCAATCATATTCTGAGTTCAAGACCACAACCAAGTACTACAAAACTACAAGTTGCATATGGGAATCAATTGCAGCTTTTGCATATAAAACTAGTAAATTAAACAAAATCACAACTGCACAACCATTAAGGCTACAAGTAAATTCTGATTACATATTCACCACAACACCACAACCAAATGTGTCATCCTGGGTAGCTGATTACATAATCTACATTGAGGTTACGACAAAAAGGGATAACATGAAGACCAAAAGGAACATTTTGCCAGGAAGCCTAAACAGAACAGTTTTTTAATCAAACACTTGCATTATATTAAAGACAATTGTATTTCCCACAATGGATTCTGAATTTCTGATAGACATGTTTCTCAACAACATGAGAATAATATGAGTTTGTTGTTAGAATAACTACTAATCCAATAGTATTTAATGGACTAATATGTTCCTTTTTGATAGATTGCATTCAGCCACAGTCTTCCGAAGCACCGGGGTCCGTGGGTTGCGAACTTGTTATTGGAATCGTCTACTGATCTAGCTATTTGATGGACTAATCTAATCTAATTTTGTATCTATAATAGTCTTATCTCTTACGTGATAAGCTAAACTTATACGGTGATACTTGTTACCTTGTTGGTAGATGATGATTGAATGTCTACATCTACATGTTATTATTTTGGAGATCAATTGCAACCATTTAGAAGTTCATGTTTAATTTTTGGATCTTATGCATGTATTTTAATTTTTAGGTGATCAAATGTGTTTTAATGAATGTATTTTATTTTTAAATTTTGTTCTATTCTATTTTATGTATATTGTTTTCGTGTAAATCGTGTACAGGTCTCGTGTAAATCGTGTACAGGGTTCGTGTAAATCGTGTACAGGGTTCATGTAAATCGTGTACAAGGTTCGTGTATATCTGTGTATCGTGTCGTGTCGTGTAGTTATTACATGATATGTACACGAACAATTTCGTGTACATATCGTGTCGTGTATAAGTTATTTATTTCGTGTCGTGTTCGTGTACCCAAAAGCAGACACGAAAATAAACCGTGTCGTGTCCGTGTTTAGGAAAAACGACTAGTGTCACGAAATTACACGACACGAAAGTACACGACACGACACGATTGCCAGGCCTAAATAGAACTCCCACCTTCCATTGTAATCACTACATACTTGGTGGCTATTCTTCCTACTTGAAGTGGAGCCTTGGAGCAAATAATGAAGTAGGAAGATGCTACTTGTATTGTGAGTTTGAAATAAATAAAAGTTTCTTTGTTATGTTGCTTCTTTTATGTTGATTGCATGCTTAGTTTAATTTCATTTCAATAATCTTAGTAGACTTAGTTAAATATGTTATCCTTTCTTAGAATAATAATTAGTGTAATGAGTATTGAGTAGTTCCATCCCCTTTGGGGGGTGGAGTAGATGTTTTATACATGCAAAAGAGAATGGAATTGAATGCTTTGTATGAAATGTCACTACTACAGAAAAGGGCATATACGTCGGATATAAGCACTCCTAGATCCGACGTCTATGCGTGCGTCGTCTATACATAGACGTCGGACGTATAATATCCGACGTCTATTCTTTAAGAATAGACGTCGGCCTTTATATCTAACCGACGTCTATTATTTAGGTATAGACGTCGGTGAACTAACAGACGACGTCTATTCTTAAAGAATAGACGTCAGATTATAAATAAAGCCGACGTTTATTCTTTTCTTCAGAGGAATAGATGTCGGCTAGTATAAATATCCGACCTCTATTCCTAAACCTGGACAAAAAAATAGCATCCTAGAAACTTATTTTTAGTCATCATATTCGTGTACATACAACCTGCACCAAATTCGTTCACAAATACTCACACTTTCATCCACATGTATATACAAGCACAAACACACATTTGCCAACTTGTACAAACACAAACATACAACTATACATGCACAAACACAAACATACAAGCATACACAATTTACATTCAACACACTTGCAATTAATTCATTCTAAAATTAAGGCGATATTATATTAAGGCATAAATTGTAGGTTTGTAATACAAGTGCACCTGTTAACTAACTTACAAAAACTATTAGTGACATGAGAACCTCTTAGTTCATCAACATATTTCTGATAAAATAACGAGCCCATCGGTCGCGAGTTTCATCGAACTCCTCTTGCGAGAAGGGATCACTACTTTTTGGGAAGACCTATCAAAAAAATACAAGTGTGAATGTTAATAACTAAATATTGAAATTACAACTATACAATTGAATAACGATCTACATTACCTAGGATAGAAATACGTCTTGAGTTGTCAATTCAAGAATTTTCTCCATGTATCTCATCACGTAGTAACCACATTCCGTATTTCCAACCTGCTTCCGGTACTACAAACATAGAAATTCGCTAAATTTATTTTCCTAACTTAATTAACAAAAAATGGAGAGAACGTACTCTCATTCCATGCCATGTTATTCCTGCTTTTGTGGTTGTTCTCCTGCCACCCAAAGCTCTGTAAACCTTAATTGCACTGAGTAGCACAAGTTAGAATTTCATTCAATAATACTAATAAAAATCCACGAATTATTTTTCCTATGACTAAAACGAACTTACAAATTTAGAAGTTTCTTTATTGAGTCCATTGGTTTATTCGACCCCAACAGATCAAACTAATATGCTGAATTAGTCGTGGGGCATACAATGACAAGCATCCAATGAGCCCTGTTATATATATAACTAGAAGCTTATTACAAAATAAAATTCCACTTTGAATTACAAAGTTTACCTCTCATGATAAGGGAGCAGATAATATCTTTTGTCTTCTTCTTTAAAGAATGTCCCAAGCTGACCCGATTTATCGTCATTCCCGTATATATATGTAGATGGACTGATAAATCCAAATACTTGATCGTCGGGAAAGACTGACCTTCTGGTGTCATAAAGATGTCTACAAGTATAAAAATTATACTTCGTTACAGTTTCGATAAAATTATTCAATACTTTTCATTGTATACAAAAAACACTTACCTCACTTGCACGTCGATAATCATGATACACAATGAATTCATCGCCAAGAACTGCATGATATCCTCTTTGGTGACGTACAAAGCCGGAGGAAACCCTTTATCCCTTCCAACTCCCAGGTACTTAAGGATTGTGCTTCCCTACCTACCATACATTGATACAACATTTTGGACCTACTTGGAAGCAAATTAATGTTGATCGGAGATTGGTTGTTTGACCCTTTGCTCCGGGGGCTTGACACCTTAAAGATATATATACAACCGTTAAAATACAATTGTTAACAAATTTGAAGTTTAAAGTCTTTCAAAGTTAAACTATACCTCATGTTTGTCGTTTAGCTCTACTAAATAACTAGGCCACCGCACGAACCCACCGATAGCATTGCCAAGAGTAACAATCTCTTCTTCCGGAAATGGCACAAAAGCACCAACATCTAAGCAACTCTTAACTGCAACCTTCACTTCTCCCTCTCCTACCTCTGTGAAGTGGTGTCTGGAGATGTTATAAAATTTCTCGTGTCCCACCAATCTTCGATCAGGGTCTTCGACACATAAAGCACATCTAGATCCATCCGCGAACTTTCCAAATGAGGGACCGCTGACGAGGGCCAATTCTCGAGAATGAGACACGAAATCATATTGTCGATCGGGGTGGAACACTGACGACACTAGAGGAGTAGTCTCCGAGGAAGAACCAGTCTTACGACGGGTAGGAGAAGTAGGCAAATCACGATCCAATCTCTCCAAAATAGGTTGCAACGTATTTTTCAAATATGCGATCTCTTGATGGCATTTGGTATGACCAGTCGACAAAGTAGACCGTTGAGTCTTTCCATAATATTGTCGAAGTCCAACTCTACTCCATACCCCCCGCACACGACCGGGGTGTTCGTTGTATCCCAAGGCCTCGCGTAGAATATCATTCCGACCATCGGAAGCAAATTCTCCTTGAGATTCTCTCAACTTCAGAGAGTCCTAAGTTTAAAACAATATTTACTAACAATTGAAAAATATAAAATTAATGATTCTAAATTAATAACATATATATAAGTGATGCAACTTACTATTTTCGAGCTGATCGCTTGCAACTCGTCTGTGACGTACTCCCCTCTAGAGTTTACTCTCGCTCTCTTCCAAGAATCACAACAAGCTACGGGAGAAGGAGGAGATAGGTTACTTGTTTGCTCCTCACTCATACCAGAGTTAATTGCCTCATGTTTCTTCAGAGCAATTTTATCAGCCATCATTTGTGCTTCTAACTTTTGGTACCCCGCTCGAGACATACGATGTGTATACTTGTTAGAAGATCTAATCTTTTGGTTTTTTGCTCGGATGGCCTAAAATCAAGTTTATTAGATTGTCACTAAAATCAATAACTAACAAGTTTGTTTTGAAACTCAGTTACGTCAAACTCCGGGCTATCTCTGGATTTTCTGAATAGCTCCCATTGATTCAGAGTGATAAAGTTATAGACATCGCATGGATTTCTATCCTGGTAGTCTCCGAATATGTACTTGTTCATTAAATTTGTTTTGAAATCCCTCCAACGAACTGACATGTATGTCATCCACTTTTTCTTCAACTTGTCAGTGGATTGGAACTCAAAAGATTCCTACAACATGTTAACTTTATATATATCAAAATTTTGACTAAAACTATAGAAATCTATTATGGAATCATTACCTACACGTTATCCCATACCGTGTCCTTCAACTTCTCATCTACATCGGCCCAACTCGAGAAACAAATGTCAACTTTGGCCCTCGCTAAGCTACCAAAATAACTTTTCCAATTATCAGATGATTGACATCATTTCATGCTAATATTTGTATCTTATATCCATTATCTTTCACCTAAATAATGCTATGTTACGAGTTTTATGTTTAGTTTTCAGGAATAAATAGGTTTGAAGAGATGAAGCATAAAAGGACCCAAAAGCTGGGAAAAAGGACTGAATTGTGAGATCTGTGGACCAAGATGCAAGGAAGAAGGACCTGAATGCAAGACCGAAGGACCTAAGAGCAAAACAGAATACTCCTCACCATCATGGGGAGTATTTTGGCAATTCTATTCGGGTCGGAGCTCCAACATGCAAAATAGATGCATCAAATACCAACAAAGCCTTCCAGAAAAGCCCACAAGAAATTCCAGACCGATCCGGACACTGTAGACCGCTAATTAGCGGTCCAAGACCGCTAATTGGCGGTCACTTTTGGCCCAAATGCGCTCAAATTTCTCCTGGACTTGTATTAATGTTCGTTTTGGCTATTTTTGGTGTTTGTTTAGTCCCACATCGGGGGATTGTCCCGGTTTGCCTTTTTCCATGGCTATAAATAGAACTCTTCACCTTCTATTGTAATCACTCCATATTTTAAGTGGCTATTCTTCCTACTAGAAGTGAGGCCTTGAAGCACACACTAAAGTAGGAGGATGCTACTTTTAATGTGAGTCATTTTATCAATAAAGTTTTGTGTTTCTTTCATTGTTTGTTTTATGCTTCTTTTATTGTTTGTGCATGTTTTAGTTTAATCGTCTTTTAATTCTAGCTTAGTTTTAATATGCTTTCTTTGCTTAGTTTAATAATTAGTGTAATGTTTAGTGAGTAGTTCCATCCCCTTTGGGGGGTGGAGTAGATGTACATACATGTATTAGAGAATGGGATGAATGCTTTAATTTCAATGTGTTGATTAAACATGAATGTATGCTTGCTTGTTTAGGATATAATTTACAACTTGATGAGTTTTGCCAAAATGATTAGACACCTCTCATGCTTGTTTAGGTTCTGAAATAAACACCTTGCATATGTAAATGTTAACCAACTAAGTTGGTGAATAGATTGATAGGTTTTGCCATAACATTTAGACACTTCCTATGCTTGATAAACACCACCTTCATGTGCTTAAAGAATGTATTCTACACCCACCTCTTTGCATGTGTGCACTCACTCCACCCCTTAGGGGTTTTCCCATTTCTGTATTCCAGCATTCTTCCTTTGTTCTTAGTTTAGTTGTTATTCTATCGTTTGTTTGTTTCGTTCGCATTTCATACTTCTTAGTGTAACGTAGTCTAGATTAGCATATACAACTTTCTTCCCCCTATTTTTGCCACTTGATTTCGTGCAAACAAGAGACTGCTCACCTCCCTGAGGACGACCCGTACTTGCCACCGCTTCATCGCGGCCGTGCACTTGCGGTTTAATTAAAACGTGCAACAAGTTTTTGGCGCCGTTGCCGGGGAGGTGCCAGTCCAGACTCTTGTTTGGACGATTCGAGTGGATTTAATTTTTGTCTGGTAGTTTTCTTTGTTTCAGGAGACTCACATTGAGAAGGGGAAGCATCAGGTGAAGTTTGGAGGCGGTGTGAGAGAAGAAGACCGCCAATCAGCGGTCTACAACCGCCAACTGGCGGTCTGGTTGTTTCATTTCACCTCGAAATTTCTTTGGAGTATTTCTTTATATGATATAGTGGTCTGGGACTTAATTTTGCATGTTTTGACTTATAGTTCGTTCCCAGATCAATAATCAAACCTCCTTTAAGCAACTTGGACCCTAAAACTCAAAGCAAAAGATTAGGCATTCATTCTTGTTTAGGTCATGCATCATGTATGTGACTTAGGCATTTAGATTGTCTTTTATCTTAGCTTTATTTTCTGTTGCTGAGAGCTGGCGTGAGGTACGCACCTTCTACTCTCATTCATGCATTTCGTATGAACATGCATTAGTTAGTAGGAAGTGCATTGCAACAAGTGTGAGTTGAGCGTTGTTTGGAGTGTTGATTGCTAGATTTAGGACTCCAAAACGCTACTAAGGAGGGGCTGTCCCGTAAAAGATAAGGTGGGGGATTTCATCACCCTTTCCTTCGCCCCAAAAACCACACTAATCAAGAGCCTAATTTTAAAATCAAGTAGACATTGGCCCTAAGGATCTTGGACGCATTAGGAGAGTGATCCGATCCCGACCGTCATGACCTGATCGGCGTTGCCCACTTTGTCGATAGTAGGAGAGACGAGATCCCCGGATCTTGGCTCACTTGCTGGGCTTTGTGGTCCTCGTTGTAGGGAGGTGAGGCGTGTTGAGGTCGTGTGACCTCGTAGTTAGGCGTCGTCTAGCTGTAAGGACCTATAGCGACCTTAGGATTGTTTGAGCCTTGTTTGCTTGTGTGCTTCTACCTGTACCCATCCGCCGTAGCTTAAGGACTTCTTCCCTTCTCTCCTGAGTCATTCTTTCTCTCCTGTGTTCCCTCGTCTTCTCTTCTACGTACATTCTTCATTTGAAAAAAAAAAGTTTTGTTTTGTGTGTGTGCACCTTTGTGCATGCTTTCGTGGACACGAGACGAGAGTGGTCGTTTGACGAGGAGCGTTGTCAATCCGGCTTCGGTCATCGATTTCTCGACACCTCCCTCCTCTCGTGTCACACGCAGTCTGGGTTCAATGGCTGCTAATTTCCGTGAGGAGGAGCAGTTGCTGGACCCACCTGTTCGACCAGTGCTTCCAGTTGTCGTTCCCATACCTCTACGTGATCGATGCTACCCGAGCCGTACAGCTCTACCCTCATGCATCGTATTACCAGAGGCTAATGGGAACCATTTTGAGGTTAAGCCTTGATGAAGAATTATTTTTATACCGCAAGTGCACGGCGTCAATGGAGACGTGGCAAATACGGGTCGAACACAAGGAGGGAGAGATTATGTTATTAGTGTGATTTCGATTGAGGGGAAGAAGGGAGAGAAGAATTAATTTGGGTTTTTTGGGATTTTTGGTTTAATTAACTAAAGTACGAAACAAAAGCAATTAAAATTAAAACAAGAACAAAGAGAGAAATCCGTGGGGTGGAGGTTTAGACTTAGGTTTAGAGTAGAGAATTACTGAAACTTATTGTAAATCATGTTAGTTATGAAGCATTACAAGATAAATGACTTAACATAAACTCAAGTAATCAAAATACACTAATCATGAACTTAAAATAATAACATGCATTCATCATTCTCTAACCCTAATTCCATCACCTCCACCCTTTGGAGAGAGTTAGAAACTCATGGAGGGAGGAAGAAGAAGAGGTCCTTGAGACATTAAAAGAAAACTAAAACAAGAATTAAAAGAACAGAATTTTATTAATAAAACTAAGGTACACAAATCAGAACAACAACCAAGGACCCTATTTACATCGTTCTCGGGTCTATTTATAGTTGCTACAAGGGACTTAGGTATAGAATTGGATAGTACACGTGTCCATACACGAGTGGACGAAATTGGTACACACGGATCGACCAATGGGCGGCGGAATCGCCGCACATCATGTGTATTGTGCGGCGGATTCGCCTCCCACGTTGGTCGGATTTAATCAGGATTTTTGTCACGCGTTTATGGTATGATTTGATCTTTATTTGCGTGTCTGGATGATTTCTTTCCATTGTCTTGAGCTCCGGATTAATTCCTTCCATTGTTGGAGATTTATAGTTGATTTTTCTTTTGACTTTTCCAACAAAATAACTTGATCCTTTTCTTTTGCAATTAGGTCCTTGGCATTTTGCAATTAAGTCCTTGACCTTTTTGTGATTAGCTCCTTGAATGCTTTTATGCTTGGATGCATTTCCAATTGAAACCCGATAAACTTGAATTCGGTCTTTATGATAGAAGTGAATCTTTTGCACACGTTTATGCTCGGAATGTTGGTAAATTGCATTCAGGTCCCTGTATTCTGTAAATAAGACTAAACACATACCTTAGTAGCATTTATTGATGTAAAAGTAATCTAAATGAAAGGCATATGATGCAATGTATGCAATGCATCAAATACCCCCACACCTAGATTTTGCTAGTCCCTAGCAAAATAGAATATCAGAAAAATAAAAACAGGAAAATCCTAACTCACTTTCGTAGGAATCACGGTTGCACTTAGCATGTGCAACAAGCCTTTAAACCTCCTTGTTGCCAAGGGGGAGGAGTGTTGTCTCCTGAGGGTTTTCAGCAGATATACCCACAAAGTCTTAATTCAACATTCCATTAATAGCTCTTAATATTTCTGCCTTCACCTTATACATCTCACTTAAAGTTCTCGCATGCTCATTATATAAATCTAGCTCAAAAAATATGACTTGGTCTTTGTTCCTCCAACATTCACACCACTAACCCCTCTACACATGTTATCACATAAATTATTTTGCACGCCTCCTCTGGTGGTGAAGTATCATTTGGATCAACCATGGCATGGATCATTCCTTTAGCTTTGGGCCTTGAGTATCTTAAAGTATTTATTTATTTTTTTTTCTTTTTCCGTGATTCAGCACATTTGCTTTTCTTTTTAACACTTATACCCTTTTTGCATTCGTGTAGCGAGTTTGGTCGATAATCCCGAGCTGGCAGACTCAAGTTACCGGGTTTCAAGATACCCCTACGGACCAGTGACTCGAAGGCTTGGGCTTTTGTAATCATTTTGCAAAATGTGTTTTCCTCACTTTATTTTTATTTTATTTTACTTTTATTTTCCTCAAGGCTTAATTGCTATTAAAAGTCCACACTTCCCAGTATATTTTCCTCAACTTCTGCTTTTTATCAACCACTTCAAAGATTTGATTCATCCAATTTAAGTGCATACATGTCTTACAAGGGCCATGGGTTATTTCTTTGGAACTTAGATTTATGTCATAATTTCTACAAGCAGAACTATATAATAAGGAACAAAAACTTGATGCAATTTGTACACGGGTTTTGGCAGTTCAATCTTAAGCTATGTCATAGAATATTGAATTTTTTTTTTTTTTTTAAAAGAAAGCAGAACAAAAAATCAAATAGATAGATATGTACATATATAAACACCCCCCACACCTAAATCATGCATTGTCCTCAATGTATGCATAGATAAAATAAATGCACTGGTTACCTGCGTCGGCTTGCGGTAGAGGGGTTGAGTTTGCTCAAAGTCAACCATAATCAGAACTGGATTGAATGACACCATGTTGGTGCATGTATCCAGTTGAATTGTTCCCCATGTTGACTTGAGGAAAAGATTCCACTCTTCTCACTTGAATTGGTTCGCTTGTTTGCTCGAGTGATGGTGGTTGAGTAAATGAATCCCTCCCTTTTTTCTTACTTCCTTTTTGCTTATGTGATGATTTATTTGATTCAGAATTCTGATAAATACGTGCTCTCATCACAACATCACTTGGGTTGCATATTATTTCTGGCTCATTATCAATATGGAAGATATTAAATTCTGCTTTTAAGTTCCCGAAAGATAATTGCATGAGTCCGTTTCGACAGTTTATTAATGCTTCCGAAGTGGCTAAAAAGGGTCTACCTAGAATTACAGGGATTTGTCGATTAGGATTTACAACAGGTTCAGTATCAAGTACGACAAAATCCACTGGATAAATGAAGTCCCCAACCTTAATCAAAACGTCCTCTACTATACCTCTTGGTTTCTTAACAGAACAATCAGCGAATTGGAGGGTTGTCCTAGAGGGTTTCAGTGGACCAAGGTTGAGTTGCTCGTAGACAGAAAATGGGAGCAAGTTAACGCTTGCACCAAGGTCTAGAAGGGCTTTATTGATAAATGTATCTCCTATTGAACATGAAATTGTGGGACACCCCGGGTCCTTATATTTTATAGGAGATGTGTTGGAAAGAATTGAGCATATGTTTGCAGTTAAGAATGCCTTCTTTGGTACATTTGTTTTTCTCTTTTTAGTGCACAAATCTTTCAAGAATTTAGCATAAGCAGGTATTTGTTGAATCATATCTAAGAGTGGAATATTCACCTTAACTTGCTTAAATACTTCCAGGATTTTCTCTATTTGTGCACTAGAGTTCTTTTTGAGTCTATTGGGAAATGGGGCTTTTGGCACATAGACTCGCTCAGGTTCAGGTTGAGCTACAGGTTCAGGTTGGGTAGGTGGATTGGGCTTTTCAATTTGGACGTCGGGTTCAATGGTCAAGTCATATGTGGGTGCTTGATGGCTAGATTGATTAGTCATTCTAGGGTTTACCACATTATTGTCAATTTGTCTTCCGGACCGTAATGATACTACAGCATTGATTTGTTGGAACGGTCCTTCCTCATTAACCATTTGAACCGGTCTAGGGTTGTTATTTCCTGAAGGTGGTTGATAAGGTTGATATTGATTATTAGTTCTGGGGTTCACCTCAGGTTGGCTTGGAAATTGGCCCTTTTCTCTTTCACCTATTATCTGTGCTAATTGGCTGACCTGTGTCTCAAGCCTTTGGAATGATTGGTTGGTTGTTTGTATAAAAGTTGTCATTAAAGTTTCTAATTTTGTCAACCTAACCTCATGATTTCCATTGTTATTACCCCCAGATGATGTATTATTTTGGTTATATGGGGTTTGTTGTTGTCTAGGAGGTTGTCCTTGTTGGGTCCACGAAAAATTGGGATGATTACGCCAACCTGGGTTATAGGTTGATGCGTAAGGATCATTTCTAGAATTGTTAAATGTGGCATTAACATGTTCCAGGTTCACACAGTCCTCCATTAAATGACCAGTCTGACCACATCTAGAGCAGGGGATAGACAAGGGTTGACTCATTCGGGGTTGGTTTTGTAGCTCTAGACTTTCCATTCTACGCATTAGGGTAGCTAGTTTTGCCTCAGCCGCTATGTTGGAGTCTATAGCTAAGACACCTGGTCGGGGTTGACTCGCTATTCTAGATCCAATACTCGGGTTGATGGGTGTTCTAGCATTGTCCCATTGCATACTATTTTCAGCTAAATCCTCAAGAAAAGTCCAGGCATCATTTTCATTTTTGGACATAAAGTTCCCTTGGCTCACAGATTCTAGCATAACCCTAGATGTGGGTGTCAATCCCTCATAAATAATTTGGCATAATTGCCACTTCGGAATTCCGTGATGAGGGCATTGGGTCAAGACACTCTTAAATCTCTCAAGATAGGAATAGAACGGCTCGCTCTCAGACTGAACGAATGCAACAATTTCATTCCTAATCTTCATAGTCTTATGGTTGGGGAAATATTTTTTTAGGAAAATTTGAACAAATTCGGCCCAACTTCTAATTGATCTTTCGGCTAGACTATATAGCCATTTCTTAGCGTCGTCCTTCAGTGCTAGAGGCACGAATTTCAGACGCACTGCCTCTTCAGGGATATGCTGGTATTGCATAAGAGAGCAGATTTCTTCAAATTCTCTAAGGAAGAGATATGGGTCTTCCCTAGAGGTGAACTTAGGCAGCATACTCATGTATTGTGCCTTAAGTTCGAAGTCGCGACCCGGTATGGTGGGCATGACGATGCACGATGGCTGAGCAGCCATCGTTGGGTAGCACCGATCCCTCAAAGTTATAGGTTGCGCAACAGGTGGGTCCACTACGTTCTCACCCATTAGATCCGGGTGAGGTGGTGCAACAGATGGGTTGGGGTTAAGCTCTAGACTGGAATCCAGATGAACTCGTGAGAGTCGATTACTCAAGTCCCGAATCCAAATCTGAGTGCACCGGGTTGAATCAATTTTTTGAATTCAAATTCGAAATTTAAATTCCAAATTTAATTTCAAAAATTAATTACAAATTTTTTTTTTTTTTGAACTTTTGATTTTTTTTTTTTTTTTAAATTTTTTTTTTTTTAAAGGAAACAAACAATAGAAAGGTAAGGATGAGAAGGGAAAGAAGACTCAGACGAGAAGGGAAACTTAACTCTAAAGGATAAAAATTAGGGTTGGTCAGAAATTTCCTAAACAAGCACGGTCAAAACAATCCTAGACCTAGTGTCACTTAGATCTAGACGACTCCTAACTGGTTGAGTCGAATTGATTTGCTTGATTCACCTCCCTCACTAATCAAACCAAGTTGGCCAGTTAGTGTATAGCTAGTGGGGGCGCTTCCGACAGAGTCGGTGCCAATTAGACAACCACGTCGCTTGGAAGACTTTCGTCAACACAAAAACACTTTCTAGACACCAAATTGAATTCAATTAGCTTCAGGTCATAGCAAGTCAAACCAATCTCCTCCTTAATTGAGTCCGAGTCCTTAGGGGTCAATGTCTAATTGATTTTAATTTTAGGCTTGGGTGACACTTGAGGATTGTGATTTGTGGGCCACAGAAGGGTGATGAAATCCCCACCGTATCTTTTCCTATGGAGTTGCCCTTAAGATAGTTTAACTTAGATCTAACAAAGATAGTCAAACAATGGTCTTTTTAATGGGGGCAATTGCAAGGTTGTATGCAAATTAAATTATATGCTTAAATGCAGTCGTTAAAAACAGCGATACGTACCTTGTCTCCAGCACTCTTCAACAAAAATAATTTGCAATAATTTAGCAAGAATAATGCAAACAAAACATTATATGATGCATGCACTAAGGTCTTTCTAATTTTGCCAATTTTTAGGTCAGAGTTGAGTTATTGCTAATTATGGAATTTTTGACCCTAACACGTGCAATTCTACGAAAGGAAACTTTTCGAAAATTCAGATTATACGAGAAAGGCAAGAAAAGTTACCTCCGCAATGCTCAGACAGGTTCGCCGCCTGCTCTCGGAATTTCCAGTAGCTCAATGCGACCAATCCACGATGTAGACGACCCCAGAGAAAAATGACGCCCAGAAGCCTTACTGGTGCGGCGAATTCGCCGCAAGTTGTTCTTCAGGTGCGGCGATTTCGCCGCTCGTTTAGCTCCAAATGTGCCCGGATTTCTCCGCGTACTCTGTTGTCCCCTGAAACACAAATCCAAATACTTAGATTGCGCACAAGATAAACAGGATAAAATCAAAAACACAAAAACAACAAAATCTGCGTCGCCTCCCCGGCAACGGCGCCAAAAACTTGATGAAGAATTATTTTTATACCGCAAGTGCACGGCGTCAATGGAGACGTGGCAAATACGGGTCGAACACAAGGAGGGAGAGATTATGTTATTAGTGTGATTTCGATTGAGGGGAAGAAGGGAGAGAAGAATTAATTTGGGTTTTTTGGGATTTTTGGTTTAATTAACTAAAGTACGAAACAAAAGCAATTAAAATTAAAACAAGAACAAAGAGAGAAATCCGTGGGGTGGAGGTTTAGACTTAGGTTTAGAGTAGAGAATTACTGAAACTTATTGTAAATCATGTTAGTTATGAAGCATTACAAGATAAATGACTTAACATAAACTCAAGTAATCAAAATACACTAATCATGAACTTAAAATAATAACATGCATTCATCATTCTCTAACCCTAATTCCATCACCTCCACCCTTTGGAGAGAGTTAGAAACTCATGGAGGGAGGAAGAAGAAGAGGTCCTTGAGACATTAAAAGAAAACTAAAACAAGAATTAAAAGAACAGAATTTTATTAATAAAACTAAGGTACACAAATCAGAACAACAACCAAGGACCCTATTTACATCGTTCTCGGGTCTATTTATAGTTGCTACAAGGGACTTAGGTATAGAATTGGATAGTACACGTGTCCATACACGAGTGGACGAAATTGGGACACACGGATCGACCAATGGGCGGCGGAATCGCCGCACATCATGTGTATTGTGCGGCGGATTCGCCTCCCACGTTGGTCGGATTTAATCAGGATTTTTGTCACGCGTTTATGGTATGATTTGATCTTTATTTGCGTGTCTGGATGATTTCTTTCCATTGTCTTGAGCTCCGGATTAATTCCTTCCATTGTTGGAGATTTATAGTTGATTTTTCTTTTGACTTTTCCAACAAAATAACTTGATCCTTTTCTTTTGCAATTAGGTCCTTGGCATTTTGCAATTAAGTCCTTGACCTTTTTGTGATTAGCTCCTTGAATGCTTTTATGCTTGGATGCATTTCCAATTGAAACCCGATAAACTTGAATTCGGTCTTTATGATAGAAGTGAATCTTTTGCACACGTTTATGCTCGGAATGTTGGTAAATTGCATTCAGGTCCCTGTATTCTGTAAATAAGACTAAACACATACCTTAGTAGCATTTATTGATGTAAAAGTAATCTAAATGAAAGGCATATGATGCAATGTATGCAATGCATCAAGCCTCAATTCATTTCCATGCTCCCTCATTTCACTGGGAAAGGTGACCCCTATATCTTTCTCAGGGAATTTGAGGAGGTCTGTGCTATGTTCAAGCTGCAACAACTTAGCACAGACTCCATCCATCTTAGGCTCGTTCCTTTTGCACTAAAGGATGACGCCAAGAAGTGGTTGTATAGCAACCAGGCGAATTCCTTTAGGACTTGGGATGAGTTTCAATCTGCATTCCTCAAGAAGTACTTTCCTAATCATCGGACTCAAAAATTGAGGAACGAAATCAATTCGTTCTATCAACATGAGACCGAACCATTTCATGCATATCTTGAGAGGTTCAAAGAACTACTATCCTCGTGCCCTCACCATGGCATTGAGTTGTGGCGTCTTTGTCAGATTGTGTATGAGGGTCTTCACATCCCGTCAAGAACGCTCCTTGAGTCCATGTGTCAAGGAGAGTTCTTGGGAAAGGATGAAAGGGAGGCATGGGCCTTCCTAGAAGACCTCGCTGAGAAAACCATGCAGTGGGAGAGTGTGAGGGAACCACCTGCATCATCTAGTATAGGAGCGAGGATCGCGAATGCAAACTCGACTAGATCGGGTGCCGCATTTGCTATCGATACCACTACGGCCACCGAGGCACGCATGGCGGCCTTAATGCGCCGTATGGACTCGATTGAGCTCCAAAACCAACAAAGTGCACCTCACATGTCCACATCTGGTCCAGTTCCCTGTCATTCATGTGGTAGGATAGGTCATGTAGAGAGCGAGTGTGAGTCCATTCCTCCTGAGATGGAGCGTGTCAACGCCATCTATGACAGAGCTAGGAATGACCCATACTCATCATCTTATAATCCTGGATGGAGGAACCACCCTAATTTTTCATGGAACTAAACTAATGCCCCGGGTGGTCCTCCAAACTCCTCTAGACCACCTTACCAATCACACCAACCTCCCATGCATGGACATTCCTATCAGCCACCCCAAGCACAAACCACCAATCAATCGGGTTTCCTAAATTCCAATAATATGGAAACCCGATTCAATTTGCTTGAGACCTTGACTCGTGGACTTGAAAACTCAATGAAAAATTTTATGTCTACCACGAGTCAAGTTCTCACTTCAAATCAGCAGACCATCAAATCTCTAGAGCTTCAGATGGGCCAATTGGCTCAGTCTGTACATGAAAGAGAGAGAGGGTCTTTTCCTAGCCAGCCTGAGGCTAACCTCCGCATGTACCAACAACAACAAACGCAAAATGAGAATGTGGTACTTCGGGGGAGGCAAGTGAACCATGTGGAGGAACCTGTTCACCATGTCAATTCCATTGTGACCTTAAGGAATGGAAAACAGGTTAACAATCACATTTCCTTGCCACACCCACCACCATCTATGCAGCCCCTCAGTGGGAATGGTGGTGAAGAAGAAGCTGAGGGTGAGGGTAATACACCAAAGCTTTCTTCTCAAGCACAACAGAAAACCTACCTGCCAAAAGCTCCTTATCCAAGTAGGTTAAACAAAAAGCAGAGTGACAACATGGACAAGATATTAGAGGTATTTAAGCAAGTGAAGGTTAACATCCCCTTGTTGGATGTCATCCAACAAATACCTCAATATGCCAAAGTGTTGAAGGATCTCTGCACAACCAAGAGGAAGACCAATGTTCCTAAGAAAGCATTCTTGGCTGCAAATATCAGCTCACTTTTGTCCAATCCTACCTACACAAAATACAAGGACCCTGGGTGTCCTACTATTCAGTGTACAATAGGGGACACTAGACTGAGCAATGTTTTGCTTGATTTAGGATCAGCGGTCAACCTCCTCCCATTCTCTGTTTATCAACAATTGAACTTGGGAGAATTGAAACCAACTAAGATCACCCTCCAATTAGCGGATAGATCCATTCGTATTCCCATGGGGATTATCGAGGACGTGCTTATCAAAGTTGGAGATTTTATATTTCCAGTCGATTTTGTTGTCCTCGATGCCAATCCTGTTGCGAACACCCACTCTCAAATACCTTTGATTTTGGGTAGACCATTTCTGGCAACCTCCAATGCCTTGATTAATTGTAGAAATGGTCTCATGAAGCTCTCATTCGGTAACATGAGTGCCGAGTTTCATGTGTTCAACTCTGGTAGGCAACAGGAACCTATGGATGAACCTTTAAATCTAAATCTCATCCGCCAATTGGAGAAAGCACCACAAAATCAACGAACACCCCTAACCCCAATGCAACCCATTGAGAATGTTCGTGGGCCCAGCGAAGACTCATTGCATGTCTTTGCAATGCAACAGAGTGAGCTGGCCTCGAACATGAATGTCCAAAGGGAGTGTTCGTTGCATGATTCAGTTGAGAGTACTAGTGAGGGTGAGACACCTCATCATATGCCTATGCCAGAAGGTGTCTCTACCTCATGTCCCATAGCCATTGAGCCATTTGAGCTTCATTTTGACTCCAACAAGGACCCACCTATGACCGAGCTTATGCTTGATGGTCTAAATGATGGTGGGAGGTCCTTGTTGGATGACTTGGGGAGAAGCCCCATTTTTAGTGATGCAGGTCTGCTGCATCCATCGAATGAGCTTGAGGAACTCATTCCGATGCACCCGCCTATTGGTTGGAGGGTTTTCTTCGATGAGCAATTAAACCCTAGTGAGGCAACACAACTTCATTCTTTGTTGCCCACACCCGACCAATATCATGAGGGGTTCGAGCCTTTCAGCTTTGACCTTTCACCCCTCATGACACCTCAGAGTACCAGTGGAGTTTGCCCATCTCGGCAAGTCTCTGGTCCTCCTGACTTGATGTTCTCATTTGATGTTCCTTGACCAAATGATTATGAGAATATCTTGGTTGATGTATATATCTTAAAAAAAAAGAAGAAAAAAAAAACAAAAAAAAAACAACAACAAAAAAAGAAAAAGTGTTTAATAAAAGACTC
Source organism: Triglochin maritima (assembly GCA_963682175.1). Classification (NCBI taxonomy): domain Eukaryota; kingdom Viridiplantae; phylum Streptophyta; class Magnoliopsida; order Alismatales; family Juncaginaceae; genus Triglochin; species Triglochin maritima. Next base: position 35,103,526 of record OY821772.1, read on the forward strand.
CTTCAGTGAGCATCGATTGTTGTGGGCCCCAACCCTTGTGTACTTGGGCCCCAATTTCTTCACGTATTTATCTCCCTTCTTCAGCTTCTCACAGGTTTTGAGGGAATTTGGGTTTGTGTCCATCAACATGACCCTGAACGTCCCTTTGTACTTCATGTTGGTGAGATCTTTCCTTTTTCATGCATGTATCCATGTAGTATCTTGTTCACATTCATTGAGGACAATGCATGAAGTAGGTGTGGGGGGTGTTTTACGTGTGTACGTAGTCGAGTCTTTTTCCTTTGGTTTTATTTTCTTTTGTTTGTACTGCTAGGGTCATGTTAGTGTGCCACATTTAACATTGATATATCTGCTTGCCATGATCCTTGGGTGACTTGTCTTCTTTTGCTTGCCTAGTGCTTTAAAATGTTCACATTTCTTTCAAAATCTTCATCTGTTTGTGAAAGAAAATGTGTTTGTGGGTTTTGCGTGTGTTTAGCATGTGCAAAACTGTTGAGAGGCAAAGTAAAAAGAAAGCTCCCAAAATTGTCTTGAACTTGATGCATTAGGATTTCTAGTTTACTGGCTTTAGGTCTTATCGAGTCGTTAGGATGCACCCCGGTTTTCCCTCGGGGGGCGTGTAATCATAGGGTTTCAGTACTCAAACATTTAAATAAGTCCACCCTGAACCTAGTGAGTCAAATAATTCGTGTTTGTGAGTATAAGGAAGTTTGTCGTAGTCGAGGGCCCTTAATCTCTTTTTGTGAAACTTAAGTGTAGGGGTTTTGGTTCCCATATAGATAAATAAGTGGTGTTCTCTCTTCTCGCACGGCTCCTATCACTCGGGAAAGTAGGTCTGAGGGGACTTTGTGCCTGGTGCTTTCGAGTCATCTGACTTGGGATGCGCCGACCGAACTCCCGTTACACGGGTGGTAGGGATCGCCCTATGTGGAGATTTGGGGGAAGGTGTACGTGATAGTGTAAGTCCTCATAGGCAATGATGCACGAAACCTGACCCTGGGAGAATCAAACACCAACCAATAAATGCTCCAAAGAAAAAGAAAAAAAAAGAAAAAAAAGAAAAAAAAAGAGTCAAATAAGAACCAAAATGGACTTTACACGTTGTATCACATTCAGAAGTTAAGGTTGCCCATGTCTTTCACTTAATTCCTTAGTTAACTCTCACGAATAACTCATTAGGCTAGGTGTGTGGACTGATTACATATATAGAGTCGACCCGTAGTATTACCGCGTCCCATGATCGACAAAATAAGTCCAGCGAGTCGTGTAGCTAGATTGATTAATGCATCTTGTTCGGATTTTGTGGGTAGATCCGCTGAAAACCCTCAGGAGACAACACTCCTCCTCCTTGGCGACAAGGAGGTTTAACGACTTGTTGCACGTGCTAAGTGCAACCGTGATTCCTACGAAAGTGAGTTAGGATTTCTTGTTTTTTTTCGCATGCTTTTCTCTTTCTTTGTTTTGCTCGGGACTAGCAAAAGTTAGGTGTGGGGGTATTTGATTGACATCATTTCATGCTAATATTTGTATCTTATATCCATTATCTTTCACCTAAATAATGCTATGTTACGAGTTTTATGTTTAGTTTTCAGGAATAAATAGGTTTGAAGAGATGAAGCATAAAAGGACCCAAAAGCTGGGAAAAAGGACTGAATTGTGAGATCTGTGGACCAAGATGCAAGGAAGAAGGACCTGAATGCAAGACCGAAGGACCTAAGAGCAAAACAGAATACTCCTCACCATCATGGGGAGTATTTTGGCTATTCTATTCGGGTCCAGACCGATCCGGACACTGTAGACCGCTAATTAGCGGTCCAAGACCGCTAATTGGCGGTCACTTTTGGCCCAAATGCGCTCAAATTTCTCCTGGACTTGTATTAATGTTCGTTTTGGCTATTTTTGGTGTTTGTTTAGTCCCACATCGGGGGATTGTCCCGGTTTGCCTTTTTCCATGGCTATAAATAGAACTCTTCACCTTCTATTGTAATCACTCCATATTTTAAGTGGCTATTCTTCCTACTAGAAGTGAGGTCTTGAAGCACACACTAAAGTAGGAGGATGCTACTTTTAATGTGAGTCATTTTATCAATAAAGTTTTGTGTTTCTTTCATTGTTTGTTTTATGCTTCTTTTATTGTTTGTGCATGTTTTAGTTTAATCGTCTTTTAATTCTAGCTTAGTTTTAATATGATTTCTTTGCTTAGTTTAATAATTAGTGTAATGTTTAGTGAGTAGTTCCATCCCCTTTGGGGGGTGGAGTAGATGTACATACATGTATTAGAGAATGGGATGAATGCTTTAATTTCAATGTGTTGATTAAACATGAATGTATGCTTGCTTGTTTAGGATAGAATTTACAACTTGATGAGTTTTGCCAAAATGATTAGACACCTCTCATGCTTGTTTAGGTTCTGAAATAAACACCTTGCATATGTAAATGTTAATCAACTAAGTTGGTGAATAGATTGATAGGTTTTGCCATAACATTTAGACACTTCCAATGCTTGATAAACACCACCTTCATGTGCTTAAAGAATGTATTCTACACCCACCTCTTTGCATGTGTGCACTCACTCCACCCCTTAGGGGTTTTCCCATTTCTGTATTCCAGCATTCTTCCTTTGTTCTTAGTTTAGTTGTTATTCTATCGTTTGTTTGTTTCGTTCGCATTTCATACTTCTTAGTGTAGCGTAGTCTAGATTAGCATAGACAACTTTCTTCCCCCTATTTTTGCCACTTGATTTCGTGCAAACAAGAGACTGCTCACCTCCCTGAGGACGACCCGTACTTGCCACCGCTTCATCGCGGCCGTGCACTTGCGGTTTAATTAAAACGTGCAACATCAGACAACATGCCTAACGGCTCAAGACGGTCATCAAACTGGATTGGAACTCTACCGTCTCTATTTCTTCTCCCCATGAATTCTTTCATGAGACAAGGACCTCGTGTACTGTATGTCTTCGAGCCTTCAGACTCTGAGAGAGTGGGTTTCTTTTTCGGAGCCATGATACTATAAAAGATAAATTCAAGTCATTAAATAAGGTCAAGACATTAAATGTCTATTACAATGTGTTATAATAGAAAATTTGCACCTTTACTGTTTTTTTCCTTAATGGATTTTCAATCCATATACCTTCACCGTGGTCATCTCTAAACATACAAGTCTCAACATTTATTTCTTCATCTACTGAGTTCACCTCAGGTGCTTGCTTAGAGAAAGGTGGTGTCTCTTCATACTTGATCAAACTATCATCTGATACAATTTTTTTCTTACCTTCCAGAATTACTGCCCATTTCTTATCACATGGATCAGCCACATAGAAGACTTGTTTCCCTTGGGAAGCGAGAATAAAAGGTTCTCCTTTATACCCTTTTTTTTGAAAAATCAATTAAAGTGAACCCATAGTCATCCACTCGAACTCCACTTTTATTATCAGCCCACTTGCATCTAAATACAGGTACTTTGAATTTAACAAAGTCTAGCTCCCATATGTCTTCAATTACACCATAATAGGACATGTCGGCGTATACAAGATTCTTGTCTTTAGAACTAGACGCATGCGAAGACTCTGCTATTAAGGTGACGCCATTGTTTTGAACAACAGTTTTCACATCTTCACAAACTGTGTAGAAAGAATATCCATTGATATCATAACCACTGTAACTTACAACAACAGAATGCGGACCGTAGGCTAACCATTGTATTGTCCCAGAAACATCACGCTTGTAAGCCAGATTTCATGCATAACCACAGAGGCAGATTGTAAATTACAAGCAGAACGGGCCAAGAACTGTGAATGCTACTCAAACTACCAAAAGGATTCAATCCATCAGTACAGAGTCCAAGTCGTACATTCCTGGATTCTTCACCAAACACAAGAAAGTCGAAATCTATTTTTTTCCACTGAGGTGAATCTGCAAGGTGACGTAGCAACTGATCATTTGGTTTCTCATGATCAGCATGCCATGTCATGCTCTTGGAATCCTCCTTACCCACAAACAAACGTTTAAGCCTTGGTATTATCGGAAGAAACCACAAAATCTTAGCAGGAGGTCCTTTGATTTTCATCTCATCAACCTCTTCATTGTGGTTTGGTCTACGGTTCATTTTGTATCTTGAAACATTACACCTGGGACAAGAATGTAAGTTTTCAAACTCACCCCTATACAATATACAATCGTTCGGGCATGCGTGTATCTTCCTATATTCCATTCCCATAGGACACAACACTTTCTTAGCATCATAAGTTCTATCTGGCAACTCATTATCATCTGGAAGCATCTCTTTCAATAACTTCAACATTGATGTGAAACTCACATCGGACCAACCATTTCCAGCTTTTAAATTGTACAACTTCAACACTGCTGAGAATCTAGTGAATTTGGTACAATTCTTATACAACGACTTCTCAATGTCACTCAACAAATTACCAAGTAAATCGGGGTTGGACGAAACTTTTCAGCCATATCCTGAACCATTTCCTCTAAGTGATCTTCCACACTAACGTCTTCTCCATCATTCTTGGAACGACTAAATGATTCATTTTCGCCGTGCCATATCCACCGTCTGTAATTTGGGTCGAAACCTTTATCAAACAAATGATCTTTCATTTTCCGAAAAGTCAGCACTGACATATTATGACACTTATTGCACGGACAATACGCCATGTCTCTTTCTTTCATTTTCTTGGAATGTTTTTTGGCAACCTCTAAGAACATATTCACTCCGTTCTCATACTCATCACTCAATCTGTTTGAAACAATCCACTTTCGATCCATTTCAATCTAAACATAGGCAAAAATGATAGTTATTATTGCAGAAAAGAAATAAAATTTCAATTTAAAAGAATGTGTTCGTAGATGAGAAGATTCGGAGACATTAAGATGAGAAAAGAATGACTCAGAGGAGAGGAGATGAAGTCCTTAATCTAGCGTCGGAATAAGGAAGGTTAGAAACCTAACTAAGCCATCAAGGCCAAAACAAGCCTAAAGTCCACTATAGGTCCTTAGTAATAGACAAAGCCTAACTTCGAGGTCCCACTGAGGACCACTAGTCTGTAGGAAATCAAGAACCCGGAGGTCCCTAATATCTCAGGGAGACTAGATGGGCAACGACGTTCAGGCCAAAATGGTCTTAAACATCGAGGACCACTAATCTTTAGGAAATCAAGAACCCGGAGGTTCCTAAAATCTCAGGGAGACTAGATGGGCAACGACATTCAGGCCATAACGGTCTTAAACGGTTTCCTCTCCTTAATGCGTCCGAAAATCCTAGGGGCCAACGTCTAATTGATTTTATTAAGACTTTTTTATTAAGTGGTTTTTGGGCTAAGGAAAGGGTGATGAAATCCCCCACCTCATCTCTTATAGGTGACTGCCCCCTAAGTGTTTTTCATACCTTAATCTAACAAACAACACACCAAACAAACACTCACCTCACTCTTGTTACAATGCAAGTCCTACTAACTAATGTGTGTTTTCTAATGAATAATGAGTGAAAGATAGTACATACCTTACGCCAGCAATCTACGACAGAAATCGTAAATAAATAATAAATACGATGAATGCAAATCTTATATGATGAATGACTTAGCAAATATTATCTAATCTTTTGCTTTGGGTTATTAAAGGCCAAGTTGTTTAAGGGGGTTGATGAGTTAAACATTAAAAAATGTCTAAATAAAAGAATATCTTAAGCATAAATAATCATTTACCTAAATAAACATGTAACTAAATAAACATTTAAAATTTAGAAGTGAAAATACTCCCACAAAGAAACTTTACGTACTAAATAAAAATTGTAAAAAATACTCCCACAAACAAAATACTCCCACAATGTTTTTTACTTTTATGACTCTTTCTTTTATGATCATCGAAACTCCTAAGAAATTGGGGATAACAATCTACAGACTAGACACCCTTACATTTAACTTAAATCATGCCTACATTAATTTTGTCTCAATTCCTGACAATGTTCAAACTGGAACAAATTGATATAATTTTACATGACCACACTCACAAAAGTTAATGAATAGATTGAACATGAAACCAAATGATCAAGTAAATTAAAAGGTTTCGTGAAGGCAAAACTTCACGGCTTCCATATCTTCATTTCTCCATCCTCTCCATATGCCAAAAAACAAATTAAAGTTCACGTATTCTTTACATTTGTCCTAATTTCTCTCCTTAGTTGTTATAAACATGTCCTTTTTCATTTCTTTCATTCATTAGCAAAAGTAAGAGACTTCATTTCTATCATTCATTAGCAAAAGTAAGAGACTTCATTTCTATCATTCATTAGCAAAAGTAAGAGACTTCATTCGTCCTAATTTCTCTCCTTAGTTGTCCTAATTTACAATGTCTAGTAAATTACGAGTCCAAAAGATTTCGATCAAAGCTTAACTAGTTCAAGCTAGCAAGAAACTTCATTTCTTTCAAGAACATACAAAATATCAACAAACTTAAGCATAAATAACGAAAATATGAATATATTCAAGATTAAAACCAAAAAATCGAAATGTCGCATTCACCAACAATAAACGACACGAGAAGTATACTAACATAGAACAGAATCATTAGTACAAGAAAAATCCAAAAGTAAACCAACAAAAACGAACTTAACACTTACATTGGTAGGATGTGGAGAGACGAAGGAAGAAGGAGAAGAGGGTCGGAGAAGGGGAGGAGAGGTTGGGACGTCGCTGCGGTGCTGGAGACGGTGCAGATCGGTCGGAGATCGGTCGCGGAGGAGGATTCGGTCACGGGACGGCTAGGGTTTGGGTGGGTTTTCGTCTGAAATGAATGACAGAAAATGCGTTTGTTTGTTTTCTTTTAGACCTATAAACGTCGGATATTATAAATGTCTGACGTCTCTACCCCGACGTCTATATGCATGGATTATAGACGTCGGATATGTATAATATTCGACGTCAATAGGTCGACGTCTATACCCTATAGACATCGGCCACACAGGTTAAACGAATACCCGACGTCTATTTGTCGACGTTATACCCAATAGACGTCGAATAAACGCGGTAATACCACATAGACGTCGCTCGTAGTAACGACCGACGTCTATGCTATGCTCTCCCTTCTAGACGTCGGCCGTTATAACGACCGACGTCTATTGGGAGACGAGTAATGCCTATTCTTCACTAGTGTGTGTTGATAAACATAAATGTATGCTTGCTTGTTTAGGATAGAACTTGTAACTTGATGAGTTTTGCCACAAATATTAGACACCTCTCATGCTTGTTTAGGTTCTGAAATAACCAACTTGTATATGTGAATGTTAATCAACTAGGTTAGTAATGGGATTGATAGGTTTTGCCATAAACATTAGACACTTCCTATACATGAAAATACAACCTACATTTGTGCTTAATGATTGCATTCTTCACCATCTCTTTGTTTGTGTACACTCACTCCACCCCTCAGGGGTCCCTCTTCCTGATTTGCACTTCCACTTTAGGTTCTTTCGATTTAGTTTGCTTCGTTAGTTGTTTGTCTACTTTACATTTCTTGTTACTAGTTTAACATAACTTAGATCAGCATATCCACAAATTTTCTCCCTTTTTTTGCCACTTGAGTCGGTCAAGCCAGAGGCTGCTCACCTCCCTGCGGATCACCGATACTTGCCCCGTCTTCACCGACGGCTGTGCACTTGAGGTCTAAATATAAAACGATCAAACATTCGTCTTTTGGAAGTGTTATGGAAAAAACTATTGGTCCTTAACTGTAGAGCTCTAAAAGATAACAGTTACATAAATCAAAACGTAATTCACAATCATGGTGATTAACATGGAACATTAATCAACGAGTTAAGGTATTCGTGTTAGTTAAAGGATATTGTAGCTCTACAAGTATTTAACAACATGAGTATATGAAATGGAAAATATTTCTTTCATATATTGAATTGACATAACAAATGAAATATTATGAAATTGTGTTCGTGTCATTAATGTTTTCATTGTTTCTTTAAATCCTAAGATATGAGACCTATATATTTTCACGTACATGAGAAGTGTATAATTTGATTATTATCAAAACATATCATTGCGTATAGTGATAAAGATATTAGTTGGTTATACATGACTTGTGTCGAAAAAGATGATATGTCAAAAGTTTACCAATCCCCTCTTGACTTGAGTGATGTTATTGTTGGGCACATTGATAAAGCAAATTTGTAATATACACAATGTAACTTATGTATAGTTACATACACTACTGCAAAATAGGCTTTACTCGTCGCCAAATAGACGTCGGCCTTTATGACCACTGACGTCTAGTGGGGAGGGGACATAATAGACATCGGCCTTTAGGGTGACCGACGTCTATATTGTACTATAGACGTCGGGTTTAAGAATACCAAGTTTGGCCGACGTCTATGGTGTATAGACGTCGACCTAAAGACGTCGGGTGTGATAGTACCTTGTCTATCCGACGTCTATAGGGTATAGACGTCGACCTATAGACGTCGGATGTTATAGTAGACCGACATCTATACGCCATGCATATAGACGTCGATGTATAGACGTCAGAGGTATATAATATCCGAGGTCTATAGGTCTTAAAGAAATCTAACAGACGCGTTTTCTCTCATTCTTTTGAGACGAAACCCACCCAAACCCTAGCCGTCCCGCGACCCAACGCTCCTCCGCGACCGATCTCCGACCCATCCGTACCGTCTCTGGCACCGCAACGAGCTCCCAAGCTCTCCTTCACTTCTCCGGCCCTCTTCTCCTTCTTCCTCCGTCTTCCTCCGACTTTCTCCACATGTAAGTTTTAAGTTCGTTTTTGTTGTTTAAGTTCGTCTTCCTCCGTCCTCCGTTTTTCTCCACATAGTCTATCTAAGTTAGCCTTCATCTCGTGTCGTTTGCATCCATCACCGCACCATCTCGTGTCTCCGAACCACAAAGAGCTCCTCCGGCATCACATCTTGTTTAAGTTCGTCTTCTTCCGTCCTCCTCTGGTTCGTTACCGCATCATCTCTGTAGAAAAATTAATAAGTGAAAAATATAGGTGGAACGAGTCAAATGTAGTTTGAAATCATATCAAAATAGATCTTAACATGCATATTTGGTATTGATTCCGACTGAAAGTGTATTATCGAGGTTGCATTGAAGTCTAATTAAGATTTATCTTTGTTCATCGGCATATTCGAACCAATGTAATATTAAAATTTCGAGGTTTTACGATAGGTCCATCTAAATGAGAACTTAAATGTTGCAAACTGAACTTAGATTGGTTTGGTTTTCTAGCTTAGATTTGTAATGTGAATGTGAATGTGAATGTGATGTAATGACTTGGATTGGATTGGATTGGTTTGGTTTGATTTCAGAATTTGAAGAATTTTACATATGAAATTTTAAGTGGAGGTTCTGCCAAAATTTCAATAAAATTTTATTTTCAATTATTATTAATAACATGATAGTTTGTGTTTAAAATGTTTTTCTGTCAATTCAAGTAATTATTTTTAATACTTGCTTTTAATATCATGTATGTTTGTTACCTTAATTTTTTGAATTTTTAATATTATGATAATAACTCATTGCCCCCCTTAAACAACTTGGCCTTTAATAACCCAAAGCAAAAGATTAGACAATATTTGCTAAGTCATTCATCATATAGGATTTCCATGCGTTGTATTTTTCTATTATTTACGATTTCTGTCGTAGATTGCTGGCGTAAGGTACGTACTATCTTTCACTCATCATTCATTACAAAGCACGCATTAGTTAGTAGGAGTTGCATTGAAACAAGAGTGAGGTGAGTGTTTGTTTGGTGTGTTGTTTGTTAGATTAAGGTATGAAAAACACTTAGGGGGCAGTCACCTATAGGAGATGAGGTGGGGGATTTCATCACCCTTTCCTTGGCCCTAAAACTACTTAATAAAAGAGCCTTAATAAAATCAATTAGACGTTGCCCCTAGGATTTTCGGACGCATTAAGAAGAGGAAACCGTTTAAGACCGTTATGGCCTGAATGTTGTTGCCCATCTAGTCTCCCTGAGATTTTAGGAACCTCCGGGTTCTTGATTTCCTATAGATTAGTGGTCCTCGATGTTTAAGACCGTTTCGGCCTGAACGTCGTTGCCCATCTAGTCTCCCTGAGATATTAGGGACCTCCGGGTTCTTGATTTCCTACAGACTAGTGGTCCTCGGTGGGACCTCGAAGTTAGGCGCCGTCTATTACTAAGGACCTATAGTGGACTTTAGGCTTGTTTTGGCCTTGATTGCTTAGTTAGATTTCTAACCTTCCTTATTCCATGCTAGATTAAGGACTTCATCTCTTCTCCTCTGAGTCATTCTTTTCTCATCTTAATGTCTCCGAATCTTCTCATCTACGAACACATTCTTTTAAATTGAAATTTTATTTCTTTTCTGCAATAATAACTATCATTTTTGCCTATGTTTAGATTGAAATGGATCGAGAGTGGATTGTTTCAAACAGATTGAGTGATGAGTATGAGAACGGAGTGAATATGTTCTTAGAGGTTGCCAAAAAACATTCTAAGAAAATGAAAGACAACGACATGGCGTATTATCCGTGCAATAAGTGTCATAATATGTCAGTGTTGACTTTTCGGAAAATGAAAGATCATTTGTTTGATAAAGGTTTCGACCCAAATTACAGACGGTGGATATGGCACGGTGAAAATGAATCATTTAGTCGTTCGAAGAATGATGGAGAAGACGATAGTGTAGAAGATCACTTAGAGGAAATGGTTTAGGATATGACTGAAAAGTTTTCGTCCGACCCCGATTTACTTGGTAACTTGTTGAGTGACAATGAGAAACCGTTGTATAAGAATTGTACCAAATTCACTAGATTGTCAGCGGTGTTGAAGTTGTACAATTTAAAAGCTGGAAATGGTTGGTCCGATGTGAGTTTCACATCAATGTTGAAGTTACTGAAGGAGATGCTTCCAGATGATAATGAGTTGCCAGATAGAAGTTATGATGCAAATAAATTGTTGTGCCCTATGGGAATGGAATATAGGAAGATACACGTATGCCCGAACGATTGCATATTGTATAAGGGTGAGTTTGAAAACTTACATTCTTGTCCCAGGTGTAATGTTTCAAGATACAAAATGAAACGTAGTGGACCAAACCACAATGAAGAGGCTGATGAGATGAAAATCAAAGGACCTCCTACTAAGATTTTGTGGTATCTTCCGATAATACCAAGGCTTAAACGTTTGTTTGCAGGTAAAGAGGATTCCAAGAACATGACATGACATGCTGATCGTGAGAAACCAAATGATCAGTTGCTACGTCACCCTGCAGATTCACCTTAGTGGAAAAAAATAGATTTCGACTTTCCTGTGTTTGGTGAAGAATCCAGGAATGTACGACTTGGACTCTGTACTGACGGAATGAATCATTTCGGTAGTTTGAGTAGCATTCACAGTTCTTGGCCCGTTCTGCTTGTAATTTACAATCTACCCCCCGTGGTTATGCATGAAACGCAAATATATCATGTTGTCCTTAATGATTTCTGGTCCGAAACAACCTGGAAACGACATCGATGTGTATTTAAGACCTTTAATTGATGACCTAAAGAGATTGTGGGATGACGGAGAGTCAGTTTTTGATTCTTATCGTAAGGAGTCGTTCCTAATGCGGGCAATGATATTTTGCACGATTAATGACTTTCCAGCTTATGGTAATCTGTCTGGATATTCAGTCAAAGGTCATAAAGCTTGTCCAATTTGCGAGGAAAATACATGTTCTTTGCAACTAGTTAATGGTTCTAAGACTGTCTATCTCGGTCATCGGAGATTTTTGCCGGACTCTCATCCTTATCGTAGGTTGAAGAAGGCATTTAACGGAAAATAGGAGTTTCAGAATCCGACATTTGAAATCAGCGTCGAAAAGGTGTATGAACGTGTAAGGAACATTGAATGTGAATTTGGAAAACCTTACAAAAGAGCAAACGACAAAAGTAGTTGGAAAAAAATATCAATATTTTTTGATCTTCCTTACTGGAAAACTTTAGAAATTAGACATTGTATTGATGTGATGCACGTAGAGAAAAATGTTTGTGATAGTCTTGTTGGCACTCTGCTGAACATACGTGGTAAAACCAAAGATGGATATAATGCAAGACTTGATCTTGTTGATATTGGTATACGAGCAATGTTGGCACCAGAGAAGAAAGGAGATCGGAATTACTTACCTCCAGCTAGTTATACATTGTCTAGAAAGGTGAAAAGAATTCTCTGTCAGTGTTTGCACGATGTAAGAGTTCCACAAGGCTATTCTTCGAATATCAGTAGTCTTGTTGTTATGAAGGATTTGAAACTTGTGGGGATGAAATCTCATGATTGTCATACTTTAATGCAGCAGTTGTTACCTGTAGCACTGAGATCCATACTACCGAAAGATGTTAGACATGCAATAATAAACTTGTGTTCCTTTTTCAATAAGATTTGCAGTAAAGTGGTCGATCCTGTGCAGTTAGATAAGTTACAGAATGAAATTGTGGTCACATTATGTCAGTTGGAGATGTTTTCCCCCCTGCTTGTTTCGACATTATGATTCATCTTGTTATTCATTTGGTTAGAGAAGTTAAATTGTGCGGACCAGTTTTTTTAAGGTGAATGTATCCTTTCGAGCGTTATATGAAAGTGTTGAAAGGTTATTGCAAAAATCGTCAAAGACCAGATGCTAGTATTGTTGAAGGATACATAGCTGAGGAGGTTATCGAGTTTTGCACTGGATACCTAGCAAACACCAAAACTGTTGGACTTCCGAAGAATCGTCATGATAAACGTGTCGATGGTAAAGAGACACGTGGGATGAAAATGTTAAATCCAAATGGCGATGACTTAATGACAGCATATTTTTATGTGTTGTGCAATTCGAATGAAGTTCAACCTTACCTAAATGAACACATGAAGTTTCTAAAGGAAAGAAATCCTTTGTGGAGTAATCAACAAGTAATTAATAGTCACAATAAGAATTTCATCTCTTGGTTAAAAAATCTAGCATACAAGCGTGATGTTTCTGTTGTGATAAGTTACAGTGGTTATGATATCAATGGATATTCTTTTTACACAGTTTGTGAAGATGTGAAAACTGTTGTTCAAAACAATGGCGTCACCTTAATAGCAGAGTCTTCGCATGTGTCTAGTTCTAAAGACAAGAATCCTGTATACGCCGACATGTCCTATTATGGTGTAATTGAAGACATATGGGAGCTAGACTTTGTTAAATTCAAAGTACCTATATTTAGATGCAAGTGGGCTGATAATAAAACTGGAGTTCGAGTGGATGATTATGGCTTCACTTTAATTGATTTTTCAAAGAAAGGGTATAAAGGAGAACCTTTTATTCTAGCTTCCCAAGCGAAACAAGTCTTCTATGTGGCTGATCCATGTGATAAGAATTGGGCAGTAATTTTGGAAGGGAAGAAAAAAATTGTATCAGATGATAGCCTGATCGAGTATGAAGAGACACCACCTTTCTCTAAGCAAGCACCTGAGTTGAACTCAGTAGATGAAGAAATAAATGTTGAGACTTGTATGTTTAGAGATGACCACGGTGAAGGTATATGGATTGAAAATCCATTAAGGAAAAAAAACAGTAAAGGTGCAAATTTTCTGTTGTAACACATTGTAATAGATATTTAATGTCTTTACCTTATTTAATGACTTGAATTTATCTTTTATAGTACAATGGCTCCGAAAAAGAAACCCACTTCCTCCAAGTCTGAAGGCTCGAAGACATACAGTCCACGAGGTCCTTGTCTCATGAAAGAATTCGTTGGGAGAAGAAATAGAGACGGTAGAGTTCCAATCCAGTTTGATGACCGTCTTGAGCCGTTAGGCATGCTGTCTGATAATTGGAAGAGTTTTCTGGGTAGCTTAGCGAGGTCCAAAGTTGACATTTGTTATTCCAGTTGGACTGATGTAGATGAGAAGTTGAAGGACACGGTATGGGATAACGTGTAGGTAATGATTCCATAATAGATTTCTATAGTTTTAGTCGAACTTTTGATATATATAAAGTTAACGTGTTGTAGGAATCTTTTGAGTTCCAATCCACTGACAAATTGAAGAAAAAGTGGATGACATACATGTCAGTTCGTTGGAGGGATTTCAAAACAAATTTAATGAACAAGTACATATTCGGAGACTACCAGGATAGAAATCCATGCGATGTCTATAACTTTATCACTCCGAATCAATGGGAGCTATTCAGAAAATCCAGAGATAGCCCGGAGTTTGACGTAACTGAGTTTCAAAACAAACTTGTTAGTTATTGATTTTAGTGACAATCTAATAAACTTGATTTTAGGCCATCCGAGCAAAAAACCAAAAGATTAGATCTTCTAACAAGTATACACATCGTATGTCTCGAGCGGGGTACCAAAAGTTAGAAGCACAAATGATGGCTGAAAAAATTGCTCAAAGGAAACAAGAGGCAATTGACTCTGGTATGAGTGAGGAGCAAGCAAGTAACTTATCTCCTCCTTCTCCCGTAGCTCGTTGTGATTCTTGGAAGAGAGCGAGAGTAAACTCAAGAGGGGAGTACGTCACAGACGAGTCGCAAGCGATCGACTCGAAGATAGTAAGTTGCATCACTTATATATATGTTATTAATTCAGAATCATTAATTTTATGTCTTTCAAATGTTAGTAAATATTGTTTTAAACTTAGGACTCTCTGAAGTTGAGAGAATCTCAAGGCGAATTTGCTTCCGATGGTCGGAATGATATTCTACGAGAGGCCTTGGGAAACGACGAACACCCCGGTCGTGTGCGAGGGGTAGGGAGTAGAGTTGGACTTCGACAATATTATGGGAAGACTCAACGGTCTACTGCGTCGACTAGTCATACCAAATGCCAGGAAGAGATCGCAGATTTGAAGAAGTCTTTGCAACTTCTTACGGAGAGATTGGATCGTGATTTGCCTACTTCTCCTACCCATCGTAAGACCGGTTCTTCCGCGGAGACTACTCCTCCAGTTCCTCCAGTGTTCCACCCTGATCGACAAGATGATTTCGTGTCTCATTCTCGAGAATTGGCCCTCGTCGACGGTTCCTCATTTGGAAAGTTCGCGGATGGATCTAGATGTGCTTTATTTGTCGAAGACCTTGATCGAAGATTGGTGGGACACGGGAAAGTTTATAACATCTCCAGACACCACTTCACAGAGGTAGGAGAGGGAGAATTGAAGGTTGCAGTTGAGAGTTGCTTAGATCATGGTGCTTTTGTGCCATTTCCGGAAGAAGAGATTGTTACTCTCGGCGATGCTATCAGTGGGTTTGTACGGTGGCCTAGTTATTTAGTAGAGCTAAACGACAAACATGAGGTATAGTTTAACTTTGAAAGACTTTAAACTTCAAATTTGTTAACAATTGTATTTTAATGGTTGTATATATATCTGTAAGGTGTCAAGCCCCCGGAGCAAAGGGTCAAACAACCAATCTCCGATCAACATTAATTCGCTTCCAAGTAGGTGCAAAATGTTGTATCAATGTATGGTAAGTTGGGAAGCACAATCCCTAAGTACCTGGGACTTGGAGGGGGATAAAGGGTTGCCTCCCGCTTTGTACGTCACCAAAGAGGATATCATGTAGTTCATGGCGATGGATTCGTTGTGTATCATGATTATCGACGTGCAAGTGAAGTAAGTGTTTTTTGTATACAATGAAAAGTATTGAATAATTTTATCAAAACTGTAATAAATTATAATTTTTATACTTGTAGACATCTTTACGAAGCCAGAAGATCAATATTTCCCGAGGATCAAGTATTTGGATTTATCAGTCCATCTACATAAATATACGGGAATGATTATAAATCGGGTCAACTTGGGACATTCTTTAAAGAAGAAGACAAAAGATATTATCTGCTCCCTTATCATGAGAGGTAAACTTTGTAATTCAAAGTGAAATTTTATTTTGTAATAAGGCTCTAATTATATATATAACAGGGCTCATTGGATGCTTGTCGTTGTATGTCCCACGACTAATTCGGCATATTGGTTTGATCCGTTGGGGTCGAATAAACCAAGGGACTCAATAAAGAAACTTCTAAATATGTAAGTTCGTTTAGTCGTGAAAAAATATTACTTCGATTTTTATTAATAATATTGAATGATATTTTAACTTGTGCTACTCAGGGCAATTAAGGTTTACAGAGCTTTAGGTGGTAGGAGAACAACCACAAAAGCAGGAATGACATGGCATGGAATGAGAGTACGTTCTATCCCATTGTTGTTAATTAAGTTAGGAACAAATATTTAGTGAATTTCTATGTTTGTAGTACCGGAAGCAGGTTGGAAATACGGAATGCGGTTACTACGTGATGAGATACCTGGAGGAAATCCTCAATGTGGTAACTCAAGACGTATGTCTAACCGAGGTAATGTAGATTGTTATTCAATTGTAGTTTCAATATTTAGTAATTAATATTCAACACACTTGTATTTTTTTGATAGGTTTTCCCAAAAAGTAGTGATCCCTTCTCGCAACAGGAGCTCGATGAAACTCGCGACCGATGGGCTCGCTATTTCATCAGAAACGTGTTGACGAACTAAGAGGTTCTCCTGCCAATAGTATTTTTTGTAATTTAGTTAACAAGTGCACTTGTATTACAAACCTACACTTTATGGCATAATATAATCGCCTTAATTTTAGAATGAATTAATTGCAAGTGTGTTGAATGTCAATTGTGTATGCTTTGTATGTTTGTGCATGTATGGTTGTATGTTTGTGCATGTATGCTTGTGTGTTTGTGCTTGTATGTATATGTGGATGAAATTTTGAGTATTTGTGAACAAATTTATAGGTGAACGAATTTGGTGCAGTTGTATGTACACGAATACGACGAATAAAAACAATTTCGTCGGATGCTATTTATTTATTTTTGTCCAGGTTTAGGAATACACGACGGCTGTTTATATTACCCGACGTGTATTCCTGTAAAGAAAGGAATAGACGTCGGCCTTATGTTGAATCCGACGTGTATACTTTAAGGATAGACGTCGTATGTTATTCCACCGACGTTTATATCTAAAGAATAGACGTCTTATGTTATATCACCGACGTCTATCCCTAAATAATAGACGTCGGGTGTTGTATAGGCCGACGTCTATACGTTAACAAATATACGTCGGCTTCTAAGTCCAGCCGACGTCTATTCTTTAGGTATAGACGACGCACACATAGACGTCGGATTGGGGAGTGCTTATATCCGTCGTATATAGCCCCGTACATCCGACGTATATTCCATTTTCTGTAGTAGTGATATTTAGAATTTGCTTGAGAGATCAAGAAATGAATATATATTACAAAGATGACACAGTTCCACTTTGTATAATATAAATCCTCATATAGGTCATACCACAAAACTAAGAAAAAAGAAATATATTTTTGGATTTTTATATGATGTATTAAAATTCATATGATATGGAATTAAATACATATGGTAAAAAGACAAAAGTAATATGTCGTGAAAACTACATGCTTAGAATAATAAATAAATTTGTATAAGATGTATATATATTATGAGGTATAATATTTTGACATTATATATGATAATTTATTACATGATATAATGTGGTCCGCAACATTATAACATATGAATTTGCTAAAACCCTAAAGTCCAAATTTTGCTGATTAGTAATTTTAAATTTGGTAAATTAAAAAATAGTGAAAAATGGTCCAACCGTTTACCTACATTTTTGCATATATTAATAAGAGAATTTTTACTGATTAATGACTAGATTTATTTCACATTGGTTAAATGTAGTTATGAGATGATGACGTTGCAAAATAAACAAGAGATCATGTGCAAAGTTGTTTGCACATGATGTGGTTTAGTGGAGAGATAAACAAGAGATCATGTGCAAAGTAGTTTTGCACAGGATGTGGTTAGTGAGAGATTAACAAGGGATCATGTTTAAGTGGTTTGCACATGATATGGGTCAGAGCAAACCTTATAAATAGGTCTTCCATCCCTTTTTGTTTACAGTAATGCAAAATTCTTCTCTCCCAAATTTTTTCCATCATTCCATCCGAAATTGTCTTAGTTTTGATTGTGTGCTAGAGATCAAATTGTTTAGAGCACTGAAGAGGTAATTAGCTAAATTCTAATCTCGTATTAGAGACCGATTGACTAGCTTCGATCTCTCTAATCTTGTTTAGAGTTTGGTAAACACTTGAAGGTAATTTTGAGGCGATCTGACGTGCACGCAACTTGACTTCCAATTGGTAAAAAGGATTTGATAATCCCTAGGTATGATCTAATATATGTATTTCAATATTAATTATTATATTATATATGTTGAAATACAATTAGGAATTTTGTACATAAAATTGTTGAAAAAAATATGAAAACCGATCTTAATTGCTTGTAATTTTTTTAAAAAAATACATAAGTATGAGACATGAAATCCTACAATTTTTTCATCTTCTCTACTCTCGAGGGGGTTTTTCCCCAATATAAATAGAAAACGAAATAAGAAAAACAACATCAATTATTCTGCACCAAATTGTGTGTTCTGGAGCCGAATGAGCTTGAATCCTTCCACCAGAGCTTAATAGATCTCGAATTAACTCTTATTGTCGTGCTTCGTGAGTCAAACTGTTGCCTCGATCCAAATCTATCTACTTCGACGGTGTAGTTCCTGGAATTGATCGGATTCCTTGACGGAATCCTATCATCAACTCTGGGCTAAAAACCATCTTTTGGAAAATTCAAATCCTGAATTTTGATGGGAATGACTTTTGACATCTTCAGAATCACAACTCATAAGTCCAGCACATGTACATATTTCCTCCAGGTACACAATATTCTTTGTTATCTTAATCTTTTTGGATTAATTCTTGTGTCATGCTTTTGACAAAGTTTGTGGCATAACTACTGTGGATAATTACCTGTTTAATCATCATTTTTTTGTTGTAGTGGAATGTCGCATCTTTCTCATATAGTCTAAATGTGCCTATATAACTGGTAGTAGAGTTGAAAGAAAATCAACAAACAAAATAGTTGCTGCACCATCTCGTGGAGATTTCTCCATGGGCTGCACAGTTTCTAAGGAAAGGGTGGATGAGCCGATTGCCGAGTCACCAAAAATAGTGCAAAAATGGGTGCCCCATAACTTTGATACCATCATTAAGGAAGCAGATGTTGCGACATATAGAGACAAACTTCTTGAGAATATCTACTCTGGCTTCTTCTTAGGTCAAAAGAGAAAGGCAAGTCCCAAATGGTTTGTTGTTTGAACATGAAGCATCATGTGTTGTGTTATTTGGTATCCTTTTGGTTACCATGATTATGTGTGAGAACCTAATCCCTTGATTAAGGTTAATTAAGTTTAAGAACCTTTAACCCTAATTAAGTGAGAGTATATAAACCTAACCCAACCCATTTCATCCCATTTTCCTCTTTTCTCATTTCCTTTCCTCTCATTTTCTTCTCTCTCCCTCAACACTTTTCTCCCTCCCTTGTAGTTCGTCGGTGGAAGGAGGAGGAGGAGCGGGGCGCCGGCAAGTCGGGTTCGCCGGAGACCAAGAAAGGTGTGGAGATCCGCTTCGGGTGAGGAGTTCGCCGGAGTTACGCTCTTTCGCGTGGGAGGATCGTCGTTGCTCTTCGGAAGCTTCTTCAAGCTTTCAAGGTATGCCAAGCCTTGCTTTTACGCTCACCAAGGTTGTGTGGGTGTTTGAGTGTTCGACGGTAGGCCGAATGGCTCGTCGGAATAGAGTGGCAGGAGTTTCTGCTCTGTTTCGGTCGACCGGTGCTCATTTCGGTCGACCGGTTGTAGTCTAATTCGGGTACTCTCGCTCGAATCGGTCGAACGATACCCGATGGGTGGTCGACCGATTGTACGTTTGAGCGAGAGGACGAAGACCCTGAGTGTTTTCGGTCGACCGGGTCCCCTTTGTCGGTCGACCGGATGCACTGTTGTATGTCGGTTGGGGGCGTTGACCTTCTAAACGGTCGATCTCCTCTTTGACCAAGTTCGACCAGACGTACTGTTTTAAGTCGGTTGGGGGTGTAGACTTCTAAACGGTCGACCGCCCTGAGATCCCGTTCGACCGATGACTTAAGACAACTTAAGTGTGGTTCGACCGATTCATATTTCGGTCGACCGGTAATGACCTTGTAGAATGTTGAAGTCCCTGATGTTTTTCGGTCGACCGGAAGCCCATTGCCGTTCGACCGTTGGGGATGTTTTATTTATTATTTATTTGTGGCGTAGACCTTCTAAACGGTCGACCGCCCAGAGACCTTTGTTCGACCGTTTCGATGATTTCCTTGGTTCGACCGTTGGATTGTGGTTCGAACCAAGTACCGGTTTTAACGACCAACCGGTCGACCGTATGACCTTTTCCGGTCGACCGTTGGAGCCCAGTATTTGCATTGGTTGTTTATAAGCGCGTTTGTGCGTGGATTGCATTTATTGCTTATGTTCCCATGATATGACATGTGCATTGAGACCTAGGTAGTAGACCTGTGGGACCATATTCCCCTTTGCATGATCTATATGTGATGACTGTGATGACTGTCGGCCTGTGTGGCAACAGAGATGACTGTTGGCCTGTGTGGCGACAGAGATGACCTTAGCCTTTGTGGCGAAGGAGATGACCTTAGCCTTTGTGGCGAAGGAGATGACCTTAGCCTGTGTGGCGACGGAGATGACTGCTAGCCCTTGTGCAACAGAGTTCTGTGCCTTAGCCTGTGTGGCGACGGAGATGACCGACCGATGATGTTCCAGCGGATGTGCTCGACCGATGCTGTTCCGGCGAGTATGATTGTCCAGCTTTGGCACGGCTGGCGAGTATGACCGACCAGAGCGACGACTCTGGCGGATTGTGGTCTTCGACCACTGATCAGATCTGATGATGACTCGGAATTGCGTGCGACCCTCACCGAACCCATATGACTAGTATAGCTGCGAGTGGGGGTGTGTCGCGTATTTTCCGTATGACTGCATGTGCCTGCGGTGGGTGTCTACGGATGTCCAAAACTAGACTTATGACTAATGAACCCCGGTTGGGGAAATGACTATTATGACCTTATGACCCGTTTGGGAATGACCAGTTATGATTTATGTTTGGCATAATACTAGTATGATAGGTCATGATTGCATTGCATGTAGGTGGGTTTGGCATACGGGGTTTCCTTCGGGAGACTCACGGCATTGTTGTTTGCTTTCAGGTTCCCTCGTCGGGAGCTGCTTGGGTGGTGACTGAGGACGAGTGCATCTTGGAGTCGGGTCCTCGTGTCGGTTTTGAGGTTGTTATGACTACTTGTATATCTGTATATTGTATTTTGATGTAGTCATTCTTTTGACAACTCCTGTATACGATGCAGCACCATATATATTATCTTTATATTTTCGAGTAGCGTCCCCTGTGTTGATGTTTATCCTTTGATTATCATTTATTTAAAAGTTTAAATTTTCCGCTGTTTCGGGGATGTTACATTATGGAACTCAGCTTTAGGATATACGTTTGTGTTTGAATAGTTTTTAAATTAAAAAAAGAATATTTATTTCATGAATTGCTTAAATTTTGGCATGCAGAAGAATTGGGTTGATAAGAAGTCTGGCTGCAACTGCTTCTTAATTTCTGCAAGGCAACTAGCCATCACTGGGAGAGATGATCCACAGTACTGGCAGTGGTCCTATTTAAATGATAGGTGACATGCTTATTTCCTTCTGTTGCTTTTCAACTGATTATCTCTTTTCCCTAAAACAATTGAATATGTTCTCTTTCAAAATAGAGCTTTTCAAAATAGGGTTTTAATTTCGAAAATGATTCAAACAAACTAGTACTAGTGATTTATTAAATGCTGAGAATTTAAATTATTTTTCTGAAAAAATAGTTTTAACCACGGGAGAAATCTGTCAAAAGATTTTGAAATCCGTCACTACAACCTTTCAGTGACCCCAACAATAGCGACCGTAATTATTCGTGGCTAAAACGTTTTGTGACGGAAGCTTGGATTAGTGATGGATTTTTACCGTGACTAAAACCCAAAAATGTTGTAGTGTTTACTTGCAAAAAAAGAGATTCAAAATAGAAAAGTGTAATGAAATAAACTTCTGCCTGATTATTTATAAATAATTTATGCACTTCGGGTTCAAAATTTTGAGACCTTTATCCAGGTGTAATGTCTGTCCTATTTCAACCTTTTTCTTAGCTTCTTACTTATAACATCTCTTTCTCTGTGTTTGTGTGGAATTTTAGTGATGGGGATATCCAAGTCGCAACTCTGGTATATCTATACTCGTTCGAGGTGCACGGGACATTTAGCACTGCACTTCTAACTCCAGGTACAACGTACGAAGTTGCATTCCTGGTGATGATTAAGGATCCTGCCTATGGTTGGGAAGTTCCTGTTGCGGTCCGCTGCACGGACCCTGAGGGCAACATTCAGACACACAAGGAGCATTTGCTGGATAAGCCGAAAGCAAGATGGATCGAGCTCATTGCTGGAACCTTCATGGTCACCACAGAAGGCGGGATAGTGCAGTTTTCGTTGTTTGAATACGAAGGCTGGCGGTGGAAGACAGGACTTGTCATCAAAGGTGCTGTTATCCGTCCTAAGATTTGAGTGATTGTCATCATTAAGTTGAAAGTCTTTTGTGTTTGCTTTATGTGTGGTGATATTAGTTTGAGAGGTGTTGTTTAGAGGAGATATGTTGGCTGACAAGTTGAGTGATAAACTTGTTTTTGATTATTGTCGTTTTAAATGTCGCAATGATTAAACTGATTATAGTTGTGCCTAATATATAGACGACAGTGGCCTTCCTTGTATGTGAGTTTGATAAATAAATTTAGCACTGTGGTTTGCGCTTAACTGCTTAGCATTTATACCTTAGCATGCAAGACATATGAAAGAGAATTAAACTAACAAAGAAGCAACATAACTAAAGGAAACTTTATTAATTTCAAACTCACAATACAAGTAGCATCTCCCTAACTTTTGCACGATATCATGTCAATCAAATACCCTTACACCTAACTTTTGCTAGTCCCGAGCAAAACAAAGAAAGGGAAAAATGAAAGAAAGGAAAAACATATGAAAAACAGGAAAATTCTAACTCACTTTCGAAGGAATCACGGTTGCACTTAGCATGTGTAAGAAGTCGTTAAACCTCCTTGTCGTTAAGGAGGAGGAGTGTTGTCTCCTGATGGTTTTCAGCGGATATATCCACAAAATCCGAACATATATGCATTGTTCAATGTAGAAACTCAACTCGATGGACTCATTTTTATCGATCATTGGACACCTAAGCTCATTTTCTCAAGATTTAGGGTTGTGAGGCCTACGTCAAGAGATTGATGTCGACCAAACTTCAACCAAAAGCGGATAAATGCTTCTTCATAGGTTATCCTCGTGAGACAAGAGGATACTACTTTTGGCATATAACCTCCAATCGAGTGATTGTAGAGAGGGATGTCGTATTTCTAGAAAAAGAATTTCTGGAAAGAATAAAAAGTAGTGGGAGTAGAGTTGTGCTTGAGGAGACTCAAGATACTCTACAAGATCATGATATGGATGATGATATTCAAGATCATGAAGGCCCAACCGATGTTCCTTTGGTTAGTGGGAGCGTGAGTGAGAGACTCTCACAAGAAATTGTGAGAGAAACTCAATCTTCCCCCACCTAGTGTACGTTCGAGAATCGAACACGAACCAATTCCACAAGAAATTGTGGAAGAAGTTCGAGAAGTACACGTAGAACCAAAAGAACTTAGAAGGTCAACGAGGGAAAGGAAGAAACCCGATATGTATTTGGGACTTCATTAGATCGTTGTACTAGATACCGATGATCCCTCGACCTTTCAAGAACAATGGAAAGAAAGGACTCCAAACTATGGTGCAAGTCCATGGAATCCGAAATAGAATCCATGTATGATAATCAAGTATGGAACTTGGTTGACCTTCCTCAAGGGAAAAATGTCATTCAAAATAAATGGGTTTTCAAGAGGAAGATGGACATGGATGAGAACTTGACAACCTACAAAGCGAGGCTTGTAGCAAAAGGTTTCACTCAAGTTCAAGGAATTGACTATGATGAAACTTTTTCACCAGTTGCCATGTTCAAGTCTATTCGGATTATGCTCTCTATTGCCGCATTTCATGATTATGAGATATGGAAAATGGATGTCAAAACGGCGTTCCTTAATGGGAACTTGGAGGAGGATGTGTACATGGTACAACCTCAAGGTTTTGAAGATCCAAAGAACAGTGAGAAAGTATGCAAGCTTCAAAGATCCATTTATGGATTGAAGCAAGCATCAAGGTGTTGGAACAAGCGCTTTGACGAAGAAGTCAAAAAGATTCACTTCGTCCAAAGCAAAGAAGAGCCTTCTATATACAACAAGGTTAGTGGGAGCCACATAGTGTTCTTGATCTTATATGTCGATGACATACTCCTCATGGGAAATCATATACCTTTGCTTGAGCAAATGAGAAGTTCATTGAAATCTGCATTTTCGATGAAAGATATGGGTGAGGCTCAATACATCTTGGGAATCAAGATATCACTAGTGCAGAATGCTCGATAGACGTCACCAAATAGACGTCGGATATCCAAACAACCGACGTCTATAGCTATAGACATCGGATATTTAGACATCCGATGTCTATAGGTTTGTAGAAACGTCGGTTGTTTAGTATAACCGACGTCTATACCACCTGAAAGAAGAAAATATTTTTTGTTTATTTTTTTGGATTTATTTCGTATAAGAATTTATGTGGATTTCTTTTGTATCAGAAATAACGCAATTTTTTGGGATTTATTTCGTGTAAAAATTAACACATTTTTTTGGAATTTATTTTGCATATGAAATAACGCAATTTTTAGGATTTATTTCGTGTAAGAATTTATGTGGATTATTTTGTATAAGAATAATGTGGATTTAAAAATAATTACAATCACATGTGTGTTGTGTTGTACACATGTGTGTGTACGGTGACATGTTTAGTCCCACATTGGAGAAATTCTTTTATTGGTGGAGTTGAAGTACTCCACCACTCCTTTACTTCTAAATGGTAGTTTGGTATCACACTACAAAATGCAAGTGAGATACATATATATATTTAATGGTCAAAAGATTGGCACTTGGGGCACTTGGGCTTGATTAATGTGAGTAACGTTTTTTTTACTATTAATCCATGTATAGACGTTGGTTGTATATGGTAGCCGACGTCTATAGGACGTATTTTTTTATTAATTGTTGTTATTTCAAAGTATAGACGTCGGATGTATAACATGCCCGACGTCTATAGGTCATGTTGTATGAATAGACGTCGGTCGATGTATATATCCGACGTCTATTTGGTGTAATAGTTTAGTCCCACATCGGAGAATTTATTTTTGTTGGTGTGGTTGATGTACTCCACCACTCCTTTACTGCTGAACGCGAACGACTTGGAGCACCTGCGCATGTTGGGTTTGATATTCGTGGTTATTTGTTTAAAGTTTGGCACTTGGGGTACTTGGGCATCTTGGGCTTGATTAATGTGAGTGCAGAATGCCCGATATATGTTCCAATGTATTTTTTGGTAATTAACATATAATAGACGTCGGTCGTATATAGCTGAGGTCTATACAACAAGGAATAGACGACGGGGAAATAGACGTCGGGTACTTGGACCATCGAAATCCGACGTCTATACCACTATATATCCGATGTATATGGACTTTTCTGCACTAGTGTATATAGAGATAGATCCCGTAGACTCATTGACAAGGTCTTGGAAAGGTTCAAAATGAACAACTCCAAAAAGGGCAATGTGCCAATGAGTATGGGTGTGCAACTCAAGAAGTCTCAACGTGCTGAATCAAGTAAAGACTTGAAGTACATGAAAGATGTCCCTTATGCTTCGGCAATAGGATCAATCATGTACGCGATGACTTGCACAAGACCCGATGTCTCGTATGTGTAGGATCGTGTGGGTTTATGGGTCCACTAATCACTTTTTAATCTAATCACCTACTTGTTTACGCAATCGATATGCGCAGCGGAATTTTAAAGCAAACAAGCAAGTAAGGAAGAATAATGCAAACCACACAAGAAGACACGACATTTTTATAGAGGTTCGGCACCCCACCCGGGTCCTAATCCTCTCTTGCAAGCTCCGCTCGGATCACCGAGCTCCACCTACGACTTCACTAACCACTCCCCGTTCCGGGCCGGGAGAGAACGCCTTTACAACCGTCAAACTCGCGAACAACCCTCGCCGAGCTTGGAATCTTCTTCTCACAATCCGAGAAGGATGCTTCAGGCTTTCACCGGAGCCTTTACTCTTTTGACAACAAATGAGAACTTGAGTGGAGCAACACTCTCTAAATCTTGAGCACACTTGAGTAGGATTAAGAAATGATCACTAAGTGTGGAAGGTTTGTAGCTTTGAGTGTTTGGGATTCTCTCTAAAGTTTGGGACAAGTTTGTAGTGGGAGAGTTGTGTTAAAATGTGTTTTACAACTCCTTATATAGGCATTAGAGAGAATAGAGCCGTTGGGATTGATTGGGTATAAGTTGAAGTGTGATTACACAAAACAGAAAGTTCAGAACCCAATTCTGGCTGAATTCGGTCGACCGGATCGGGACAATCGGTCGACCGTTAGGCAGTTTTACACTCAGTTCGGTCGACCGGTTAAGAAACGGTCGACCGCCCAACGCTACGACTTAAGAAAACTTAAGTCATCGGTCGAACACACTAAGAGGGTTCGTTCGACCGATTTCGACCAGGCACTTTGGGGGTGACAAACAAATGTGTGAACGGTCGACCGAAACAGGTTTGGCGGTCGACCAAATATGGACATGCACTTTGGGTTTGTCAAGAGATGGACAAACGGTCGACCGATCGTGGTCCTCGGTAGACCGAAACATGAAATACATTTGGGGTATTTTTGGTTTAATACGAATACGACCGTTGGGTATATACGACAAAAGTAACGGTCGGGAAAATATGATCTGACGGTCGACCGAAAGATAAAACACGGTCGACCGAATATGGGCAGTGAAAACACAAGCAGGAGACATGATCATTCGGTCGACCGAACGGCATGTTGCGGTCGACCGAATGTGGTCAGACTTTTGTAGTTCAGGTTTTGGTGTTTTCCGGTCTAAGTTTGGATGATCTATTGAAGTCCAAATAATGTGAAATTTGGTGTGTGACTTCTATAGGGAACCTAGTGTGTGATTAAGTTGATTTTAGCTCAAGTATGCTCAATTACACTTTGTTCCTAAGACTCAAAAGAAATCAAGATTACATGTCTTCGATTTAGCTTTAATTACATGTCTTGACTTCATTTCCATCTTTCTTGAGTCTTGATCACCTGTAGAGGTTAGCACAATACAATATATATGCAATGCATAGTGTGTGCTACTCTAATTAAGATTAGGTTGATTAAATCATCAAAACATAAGATTAAGGCCAAAAAGCCAACAATCTCCCCCTTTTTGATGATGGCAACCGATAACTTAATACTTGAAATTTGTATATGTAAACTATGCATATAAATGCTACCCCTATGGATGTGCATAGTTTTTGTTCAAATTTTATCAAGTTTTTCAAGTAACCCCCTTAATTATCTCTCCCCCTTTGACATCCATCAAAAACAACAATTAATTAAGACTTTAAGCATAGAATTTTGGATGTCTTGTAATGAAGTTGCTCCCCCTAAATTTTGCACTTCATTACTCTAATAAAAGATATTTCATTTAATCTCCCCCTAACAATAAGGCTAGATGAAAACTATGAATATGATTCAAGTTAAGTTCATTTAAGTTTCAACTTAAGCCTTATTCTATCATCCATTTAAAATTTGACATTTAAAAACAATGGATGTGATAAATGATTTGCAATGAATAAGGTGAATGATTTGCAATGAATTAAATTATATGATATGTCAATTAAGCATATGAAACTAGATTAGAGCTAATTTAACATGAATTGTTTAGATAGAAATTTTATACCAATGTTGAATTCGAATTTAGCTCCAATCTCATTTGGTGATGCAACCGGATTTGAATTTGACTCTTGAGCTCACCCGGTCACCACCAATCTCCTCCTCAAGCTCCAACAAGAGTAGATTTAGGTACCCAAACAACTTTGGGTCCTTGAATGTTAGCTTTGGGAACCCAAACCATTTTGGTTTTGGGAGCCCACACACTTGAGGAACTATGGTTTACAACTAAGTGCTTTCCATTTAGAGTAGTGTGAGATACATGGTTTTTCAATTTTGCATTGTATCCTAACCCATGTTTTTGCAAAGATTGTCTTTGACTACCTAATAGCATGTTAAGCATCTTAGTTCCATGTGTGAATTTTTCTAGATCTTTTCTTAATTGCACATTGCAAGCTTGAAGATCTAATTGTTCACAATCTATAGGTGTTGCTTTTAATTTATCAAAATTTGATGCATAATTTTCTAGTTTGGCAACCACCTCATTCTTCTCATTCATGCATGTTTCAATTTGGCTTTGGAGATCTTTGATTAACTTTCTAGCATTCTTGTTTTTATCACAAATGATCTCATATTGTTTAACTAAGTCATGGAATGCATTTTGAAGCTCATCATGTGTATAATTTTCATTATTTGCACTAGAGTTTGAGCTATCACTATAATAAGACTTAGTTGAGCATGAATTACTAGAACAAGAGTTAGAATCTACCTCACTTTGATCTTCAATAGCCATGAAGCATGAGTGAGCCACTTCTCTTCTACTTTGCAAGGAAGAAGACGATGATGATGGTGATGAAGAATCATCTCATGTAGCCTTGTGTGCTTCCTCCTTCCTTTCTCTTCTCTTGCTCTTCTCCTTTTCTTTTCTCCTTTCCCTTCTCTCCTTTCTCGTCTCCCCTTCTCTTCTCTCATTTTCACTCTCCTCCCTCTCTTTTTCTTTTTCTCTTTTCTCACTTCTTCTACCTCTTCTTTCATTCTTTTCTCCCTTCTCCCTCTTGAGGTATTTGAAGAAGTCTTTGGCTAGGACTTCTATGTCCTCATCTTCTATACTCCTCCTTGGTTCATCTAAATTTGCATGTAATGCCAAGGTGGATGTTTTCTTGGTGGCTTCCTTCTCCTTCCGATGATTGATTTGAAGTTCATAAGCCATCAAGTTTCCAATGATCTCCTCCATCTTTAATTTTGAGAGATCATGCGCCTCTTCAATTGCGACGACTTTATCTTCCCAATCGATGCTAAGTGACCGGAGGAACTTCCTTGTCATCTCTCCTTCATTGATTTTTCTTCCAAGAACCAAAAGAGAGTTAGTGATATCGGTGAAGCGAGTGTTCATTTCGCTTATGTTCTCACCGATTTGCATAAAAAAATCTCATATTTATGCATGAGGAGACTAATTCGGGTTTCCTTAGTTTTACTATCCCCCTCATGATGCATTTGAAGTCTATGCCATATCTCATGTGCACTAACACACCCTCTAATCCTATTATATTCACCTCATTTAGCCCACAATATAGAATGTTCATGATTTTTGAGTTCATCTCAATTTCTTTCATTTTGGGCCTAGTGAGTGAATCTAATTCATCTTCATTTGGTGGTGTGTATGGATTTTGGAGAAACATCCAATACTTAAGGTCATTAGAAATTAGGAAAATCTTCATCCTATTCTTCCAATAATCATAATTTGACCCATTAAGCAAAGGAGGTCTAGTGGTGCATAATCCCTCTACATGATTAGATGTGCTAGCCATGCTAAAAATACGATTAAGTATAGATTTAGCTAACAAGGCTCTGATACCAAATGTAGGATCGTGTGGGTTTATGGGTCCACTAATCACTTTTTAATCTAATCACCTACTTGTTTAAGCAATCGATATGCGCAGCGGAATTTTAAAGCAAACAAGCAAGTAAGGAAGAATAATGCAAACCACACAAGAAGACACGGCATTTTTATAGAGGTTCGGCACCCCACCCGGGTCCTAATCCTCTCTTGCAAGCTCCGCTCGGATCACCGAGCACCGCCTACGACTTCACTAACCACTCCTCGTTCCGGGCCGGGAGAGAACGCCTTTACAACCGTCAAACTCGCGAACAACCCTCGCCGAGCTTGGAATCTTCTTCTCACAATCCGAGAAGGATGCTTCGGGCTTTCACCGGAGCCTTTACTCTTTTGACAACAAATGAGAACTTGAGTGGAGCAACACTCTCTAAATCTTGAGCACACTTGAGTAGGATTAAGAAATGATCACTAAGTGTGGAAGGTTTGTAGCTTTGAGTGTTTGGGATTCTCTCTAAAGTTTGGGACAAGTTTGTAGTGGGAGAGTTGTGTTAAAATGTGTTTTACAACTCCTTATATAGGCATTAGAGAGAATAGAGCCGTTGGGATTGATTGGGTATAAGTTGAAGTGTGATTACACAAAACAGAAAGTTCAGAACCCAATTCTGGCTGAATTCGGTCGACCGGATCGGGACAATCGGTCGACCGTTAGGCAGTTTTACACTCAGTTCGGTCGACCGGTTAAGAAACGGTCGACCGCCCAACGCTACGACTTAAGAAAACTTAAGTCATCGGTCGAACACACTAAGAGGATTCGTTCGACCGATTTCGACCAGGCACTTTGGGGGTGACAAACAAATGTGTGAACGGTCGATCGAAACAGGTTTGGCGGTCGACCAAATATGGACATGCACTTTGGGTTTGTCAAGAGATGGACAAACGGTCGACCGATCGTGGTCCTCGGTCGACCGAAACATGAAATACATTTGGTGTATTTTTGGTTTAATGCGAATATGACCGTTGGGTATATACGACAAAAGTAACGGTCGGGAAAATATGATCTGACGGTCGACCGAAAGATAAAACACGGTCGACCGAATATGGGCAGTGAGAACACAAGCAGGAGACATGATCATTCGGTCGACCGAACGGCATGTTGCGGTCGACCGAATGTGGTCAGACTTTTGCAGTTCAGGTTTTGGTGTTTTCTGGTCTAAGTTTGGGTGATCTATTGAAGTCCAAATAATGTGAAATTTGGTGTGTGACTTCTATAGGGAACCTAGTGTGTGATTAAGTTGATTTTAGCTCAAGTATGCTCAATTACACTTTGTTCCTAAGACTCAAAAGAAATCAAGATTACATGTCTTCGATTTAGCTTTAATTACATGTCTTGACTTCATTTCCATCTTTCTTGAGTCTTGATCACCTGTAGAGGTTAGCACAATACAATATATATGCAATGCATAGTGTGTGCTACTCTAATTAAGATTCGGTTGATTAAATCATCAAAACATAAGATTAAGGCCAAAAAGCCAACAGTATGCTCTAAGCGTGACAAGTCGTCACCAATCCAACGTAGGTCCTGAGCATTGGACTGCGGTCAAGAATATTCTGAGGTACCTTAACCGGACCAAAGATAAGTTTCTTGTTTATGGAGGACAAAGGGAATTAATAGCTGAGGGCTATTCAGATGCGAGTTTCATGAGTGATCCCGATGATCAAATGGAGGACAAAGGTAGCAATCAGGATACGTCAACCTTCTAAATGGTGGAGCTGTGAGTTGGCGTAGCTGGAAGCAAAGCACTACGGCCGACTCAACCACCACTTCCGAAGTAATGGTTGTCGCTGAAGCGAGCAATGAAGGAGTGTAGATTAAGAAGTTCCTTGAAGAGCTTGGAGTAGTTCCCTCGAGCGAGGGACCAGTAGAGCTATTTTGCGATAATAGTGCATCTATCTCGCAAATCAAGGATCCCAAATCATACCACAAAGTGAAGTACATGGATCGTAAGTACTTTGTCACACGTGACTTCATCGATGAGGGCAAAATAAATCTCTTATGGGTGGACACAAACAGCAACACAGCTGATCCATTCACCAAACCTTTATCCCAAGCCAAGGGCGAAATGCATTTCGAGTCCATGGGTCTGAGGAACCATGTGGATTGGCTTGATGAGTGATTAGAGAGTGTTACCCTAGTTATTATTGTTTTATACATTGAGAATGTATATGAAAGAAAACTTTGATAACAAGTGGGAGATTGAAAGGAATGTGTTCTAAAAGTTTTACTTTTATATGTTAATTATTATGAATTGAATGTACAAACAGTTTGTTCCTTGATTATGGTATTCGTCTTTTGGAAGTGTTAAGGAAGAGGCGTTTGGTCCTTAACCGTAGAGCTCTAAAAGATAATGGTTTACATAAATCAAAAGTTATTCACAATCATGGTAATTAACATGGAACATTAATTACCGAGATAAGATTGTCGTGTTGGTCATCGATTGTTGTAGCTCTACAAATAATTGACTACACGAGTATATAAAAGAGGAAAATATTACTTTTATATATTGAATTGACCTAAGAAGTAAAACATTATGGAATTGTGTTTCGTGTCATTAATGTTTTTACTGTGTCTTGGATCCTAAGATATGAGACTTATATCTTTTCACTCAAGAAGTGCTTAATTTGATTATTGTCAAAAGCTATCAATGAGTGCAGTGATAAAGATAATAGTTGGTTGAGCATGACTTGTGCTGGAAAAGATAGCTAGTCAAACGATTATTATTGTCCCTCTTAATTGAGTGATGATATTAGTGGGCCACTTGATAAAGCAAAATTATAATGTGCACAATGTAACATGAGTTAAGTTACATAGTTATAATTAGCTTAGAGAGATCAAGAAATGAATATAATACAAAAATGACACATTTCTACTTTGTATATATTATTAATATAATGAGGCAAGGGACGGACACAAGTGGTGCGCTTACATCACTAAATAGATCGTGTTTTGGTTCGGGTGGAACAAAGACATCTATGCTAATTGGGTAACTATAATGTGTAGCTAGATACCGCTTATAGTTTGAGATATTAAGTGTTTAATATCGCTGCCAATTTGGCTTAGATCCTCCTATAGGTCACACCACAAAACTGGGAAACAAGAGGGTTGATTTTAAGTTCATATGATGTGTCGGGTTTCATGTGAAAATAAAACACATGTGGTGAATGAATAAAATCAATATGTCATGAGAATTGACATAATTAGAATCATAATAAATTCATATGAGGTGTATATATTATGAGGTGTAATAATTTAATATTACATAGGATAATATATTACTAATATGTGAATTTGCTAAAAATCCCAAAAGATCAAATTTTGTTGGAAATAAATCCAAAATTTGACAAAGGCAAAATCCGGGTCAAACACGGTGAACCGTTCGTGGTTCGGTCGACCGGGGTATCTTCGGATCGGTTAACCGAAGAGGGAACAGGTAAGCACAATTGGTTTACCGAAATTGTCTGGAGTGTCTGGACAATCGGGTTCGGTTAACCGAGTGTGCACGGTCAACCGAAAAGTAGTATTTTCGGTAGACCGAAGGTGACACGGACATCTGATGACTATGTCCCAGGAGCGATTCTGGTGGGTCAACGGTAGACCGAGTAAAACACGTGGTTCGTCCGAATTCTTCGATGGAATTTTCTCATACGGATTCGGTCGACCGTCTAGCTCACGGTGCACCGAACACGTGTTACAACCGAACGGTTCGGTTGACCGAGTTATACTCGGTCCACCGAACAAGAACGATTCTGCCTGAATTATTAAGAGATTAATTAGATCATAGGTGGATTAATTCTAGATTTAAGTAAAACGTTTTTTGTGGGGGCTTACGTGGAAATTACAGATTAATTTTAGGAGAGAATAAACAAGGGATCATGGCTAAAGAATAGCTCTTGATAAGGATGTTTTGGGAGACTATAAAAGGACCCCTAAACCTACTTGTTTAATACTAATGCAAAAAAAATTCTCTCATTAATCTCTCCCTAATCACCACGAAAATCTCTTAGTGAATTTAAGTTTTAGAGATAAGAATCTCAGGAGCTTAAAGAGGGGTTATTAGCTAGATTTTAAACCTTGTTAGAGATTGATTGACTAGCTCTTTTCTCTCTAATCTTGTTTAGAGTTTGGTGAACACTCGGAGGCAAATCCGTGGACGATCCAACGGGGAACGTGACTCCGGATCTTCAAAAGGTTTTAGAGAACCTTTAGGTATGATTCTACATTTGTGGTTTATTTTAATAAATGTAGGATTGCATGTTATTGGAATAAACACAAAGCAATGTACATAAAAATTGTTGAAAACATTAAAATCGATCTTGTATGTTGTATTAATTTTTTTAAAATATATACATACATAGGAACACGAAATCCTACAAATACATCACATAATCACATCACATTTTTCTCCACCCCCAAATGAGGATTGAACTACTCACTAATCATTACACTACAATCTACATTAACAAAATGAAACATTCTACTAAATTAAACTAAGCAAGCAAGAAATATTAAAGAAGTTAATCGAAAGGAAATAAAACTAAAGAAGCATGTAAGACATATGAAATGAAATTAAACTAAGAAAGAAGCAACATAACTAAAGGAACTTATTAATTTCAAACTCACAATACATGTAGCATATCCCTACTTGAGTTTTTGCTCCAAGAGTCACTTCAAGTAGAGAGAATGACCACCAAGCATGTGTGTATTACAAAGGAGGAGGAGGAGTTCTATTTATAGTCCAAGAAAAAGGAAATCGGGGACAATCCCCTGATATGGGACTAATACACTACTAAAAATAGACATAAAACACCCTCATACATGATCCGACTAAACCGCAGCGGATCTGGACCAACCCAGACGATCAATCAGCGGTCTTGGACCGCCATTTGGCGGTCTATAAGGTCTGGTCGGGTTGTGGTTCGGAGTGTGGTTATCTGGCTCGATTTCTTCATGTTTGATGCATCCTAATCGTTTGTGTAGCTTGCAACCCGAATCAAATTTCCAAAGTACTCCTCATGATGGTGTCGAGTTTCTTTATTTTCTCATTGGTCCTTTTGTTTTACATCCGGGTCTTTCTCTTGCATCTCAGTCCACAATTCTTGCAACTGTCCTTTTTCTTGCTTTTCAGTTCTTTTATAGTCTCTTCTTCTCAAACCTAATTATTCCTAAAACTTAAACATAAAACTCGTTACATAGCATTTCTTAGGCTAAGAATACAGAATATACGACACAAATATATGCATGATATCATGTCAATCAGTACCAGAGAAGCCTTTTCTATCCATCACCTCCTCTTGACTTCGACTACTTGTTTTGGTTTAACGTCGTCGCCAACTTCTCCAGATGATTATCATCATTTCTATAATTAATGCCTCCCTCTGATTCTTTCTGATCACCATCCAACATTTAATTTCAGATATCTGGGAATTCCAAAATCAATCAAACAAACAACAAGAAGAAGAAGAGATGTGTGAGTAATATAATCTAAAAATAACCTATGTAAACTGATAATGTAATGACTAAATCCACATGAATGAAAAAACAACTTGAAAGAATGGGTAAATATATGACGTAGCAGCATGAAAGTATGACAGTACTCCCAAGTATATTTTATCCTCTTATAATTTTTTCAACTCAAGTAATTTTATAAATCAGTGGTGGTCATGAACTACAACATATTTTGACATATATAATAGTGAAAATCCAAACAAAGTACAGTAACATTCCTTGAACTGGACTAAACAAAAGGGCATTATAACATATTTTCACAGTCATGGATTATTCTTGACAACACGTCCATGATAATATCCATGAAGTGGGATTAGCTTGGGGATTCACTTAACAACAAAGTTTTGATGAAAATAAATTGGTTTGAAAAGGGAAAATATTATTTTGTTCAATACATTTGTAAAATTCACATCCGTAGTTTTTTTAGTTAAGTACATTTATAGTTATCTTTAAAATCCACAATTTGGACTAACAATTTGATTAGAAAGTTTGGGATGTTGAGAGGGGTCAGACGATGATTCAAAATGTTACGGTTCATCTTGGTTATAGGTATCATGTCATGATCTCTCTTCTCTATTCCTCATCATCGATTTTTGTTGGATAAAATATTAAGACAATGGTGTCATAACTCAAAACAATCATAGGCACATACCTTTCGTCTTTGCCTCACGCGAACGTGCAAGCCTTTGTGCCAATCCCTTTCTTCATTCAACTTTTCAGCCTGCATCATTTGATAATTAGGAAACAAAATTAGATGATTCAAGTTGGAACTATCTAATGACAACTTGAATTGTTACTCCAATAAAAAAACTTAAATTGCTACTTACTACCTTCTTAGCTTGATCAGAAGTCTCTTACTCCACAAGAGCGTGCGTGCAGCCCATCAACAAATAAAAGAAAGTTACTCTAGAGAACAACAAAGGAACATATCTCAAATAAAAATAAAGAGTTTCAAAATTTGTTAGCTCTGCAATTTTAGAGTCATGGCTAGATGTATAAAATCAAGATCTTTGATGGATTATTTTTGAGCACGCATCAAAGATCTTAGATAAGCTTTGAGGTATTTAATTAATACATATGAAATGATTTGCAGCCCCCCCCCCCCCCCCATTGGTAGTGGTTAGTAGGGTCCACAAGCAGTGGTAGTGGAGCAGCGGTTGCATCCAACGGTGGTTGTAAGACGCAACCGATTATCCGATCCGTTTACTCGCCCGACAATGTTCCTCATTCCACTTCTGCCAGTTTCTCTATTTCTTCTCATTTTTTCTGTGATTTTCCCTTAATTCTTGCATGACAATTAGTTAAATTGAGAGCGTCATTAGCTCTACTTTAGTTGTAATTAGATTAATAGGTTTTTGAAATGAATGTGTTCTAAAAGTTTGCTTTATATGTCTTTTATTATGAATTGAATGTATAAACATTTTATTCATTGACTAATGTATTCGTATTTTGGAAGTGTTAAAGAAAACAATTATTGGTCCTTAACTGTAGAGCTCTAAAAGATAACAGTTTACATAAATCAAAAGTAATTCACAGTCATGGTGATTAACATGGAACATTAATCTAATAGTTAAGGTATTCGTGTTGGTTAAAGAATATTGTTCTACAAGTATTTAACAACATGAGTATATGAAATGAAACATATTTCTTTCATATATTGAATTGACCTAACAAATGAAACATTATGAAATTATGTTCGTGTCATTAATGTTTTCATTGTGTCTTTAAATCCTAAGATATGAGTTGATTATACATGACTTGTGTCGAAAAAGATGATATATCAAAAGATAATCAATCCCCTCTTGACTTGAGTGATGTTATTATTGGGCACATTGATAAAGCAAATTTGTAATGTACACAATGTAACTTATGTATAGTTACATATTTAGAATTTGCTTGAGAGATTAAGAAATGAATATATATTACAAAGATGACACAATTCAACTTTGTATAATATTCTCAATATCATGAGACAATGGATAGACAAAAGTGATATTAGTTATATCGCTAAATGGACCGTGTTCTGTTCGAGCGAACAAAACATATTTGTTATTTGGGTAACTATAATGTGTAGCTAGATATCTCTTATAGTTTATGATATGAAGTAATTTATATCATTGCCAACATAATTTAAATCCTCATATGTCTCATACCACAAAATTAAGAAACAAGAAATATAATTTTGTATTTTTATATGATGTATTAAAATTCATATGATATGAAATTAAATACATATGGTAAATTGACAAAATTAATATGTCGTGAAAACTACATGGTTAGAATAATAAATAAATTCATATAATATGTATATATATTATGAGGTATAATATTTTGACATTATATACGATAATTTATTACATGGTATATTGTGGTCCCCAACATTATAACATATGAATTTGCTAAAACCCCAAAGTCGAAATTTTTGCTGAATATTAATTTTAAATTTGGTAAGTAAAAAACAGTGAAAAAATTGTCCAACCATTTACCCACGTTTTTGCATATATTAATAAGAGAATTTTTACTAATTATTGATTGGATTTATTTCACATTGGTCAAATGTAGTTATGAGATGATGATGTGGCAAAATAAACAATAGATCATGTGCAAAGTAGTTTGCACATGATATGGTTTAGTGGAGAGATAAACAACAGATAATGTGCAAAGTAGTTTTGCACATGATGTGGTTTAGTGGAGAGATTAATAAGGGATCATGTGTAAGTGGTTTTCACATGATATGGGTTAGAGGAAACCTTATAAATAGGTCTTACATCCCTTCTTTGTTTACAGTAATGCAAAATTTTCTCTCTCCAATTTTCTCCATCATTCCATCCGAAATTGTCTTAGTTTTGATTGTGTGCTAGAGATCAAATTGTTTGGAACATTGAAGGGGTAATTAGCCAAATTCTAACATCGTATTAGAGACTGATTGACTAGCTTTGATCTCCCTAATCTTGTTTAGAGTTTGATGAACCCTTAAACGTAATTTTGAGGCGATCTAACGTGCATCTCGACTTCCAATTGGTAAAAAGGACTTGATAATCCCCTAGGTATGATCTAATATATGTATTTCAATATTAATTATTATATTATATATGTTGAAATACAATTAGGAATTTTGTATATAAAATTGTTGAAAAATATGAAAACCGATCTTAATTGCTCGTAATTTTTTAAAAAAATATACATACGTATGAGACACGAAATCAATTTTTTTTTCATCTTCTCTACTCTCGAGGAGGTTTTCCTCCAGTATAAACAGAAAACGAAATAAGAAAAACAACATCGATTATTCTACACCCAATTCGTGTGTTATGGAGCCGAATGAGCTCGAATCCTTCCACCAGAGCTTAGTAGAGCTCGAATCCACTCTTATTGTCGTGCTTCGTGAGTCAAACAATTGCCTCGATCCAAATCCATCTTCTTCGACGGTGTAGTTGCTGGAATTGATCAGATTCCTTGACGGAATCCTATCCTCAACTCTGG
Source organism: Triglochin maritima (assembly GCA_963682175.1). Taxonomy (NCBI): domain Eukaryota; kingdom Viridiplantae; phylum Streptophyta; class Magnoliopsida; order Alismatales; family Juncaginaceae; genus Triglochin; species Triglochin maritima. The sequence continues at coordinate 35,142,296 of OY821772.1, forward strand.
GCTAAAAACCAACTTTTGGAAAATTCAAATCCTGAGTTTTGATGGGAATGACTTTTGAACTTCAGAATCACAACTCATAAGTCCAGCACATGTACAGATTTCCTCCAGGTACACAATATTCTTTGTTATCTTAATCTTTTTGGATTAATTATTGTGTCATGCTTTTGACAAAGTTTGTGGCATAACTACTGTTGATAATTACCTGTGTAATCAGCATTTTTTTGTTGTAGTGGAATGTCGCATCTTTCTCATATAGTCTAATTGTGCCTATATAACTGGTAGTAGAGTTGAAAGAAAATCAACGAAACAAAATAGGTGCTGCACCATCTCGTGGAGATTTCTCCATGGGCTGCACAGTTTCTAAGGAAAGGGTGGATGAGCCGATTGCCGAGTCACCAAAAATAGATCAAAAATGGGTGCCCCATAACTTTGATACCATCATTAAGGAAGCAGATGTTGCGACATATAGAGACAAACTTCTTGAGAATATCTACTCTGGCTTCTTCTTGGGTCAAAAGAGCAAGGCAAGTCCCAAATGGTTTGTTGTTTGAACATGAAGCATCATGTGTTGTGTTATTTGGTATTCTTTTGGTTACCTTGAATATGGAACTGAGCTTTAGGATATATGTGTGTGTTTGAAGAGTTTTTAAATTAAAAAAGAATATGTATTTCATGAATTGCTTAAATTTTGGCATGCAGAAGTATTGGGTTGATAAGAAGTCTGGCTGCAACTGCTTCTTGATTTTTGCAAGGCAACTAGCCATCACTGGGAGCAATGATCCACAGTACTGGCAGTGGTCCTATTTAAATGATAGGTGACATGCTTATTTCCTTCTGTTGCTTTTCAACTGATTATCTTTTTTCCTAAAACATTTGAATATGTTCTCTTTTCAAAATAGAGCTTTTCATTTTTTTGACTACTTAAAATAACAATGTATTCTGAATGAGTCAACAACTGAGGGCATGACTGTTATAGCATCCACCATCACAACTTTACATTATCGTGTGGGATTTTTCCGTTTTAGTTAACATGGAAAAAATGGTTATCACGGCGGATGTTAAAGGGACACAACGTTGGGTTGACCGACTTAGTTGACCAACGTGGTAAGTGAGAGGTGTTATACGGGAGTACTCTTTTACGTCGGTCTAAAATCCGATGTTGTAGACCCCTTGATAAAAAAAATTCTTCTATTTTTCTGTTTTTATACCTTATTACGTCGGTTTTCTACCGACGTAGTACAATATTTTTTATTTTTGGTTTTTGTACCCTACAACGTCGGTGTCTATAAAACTAACTTGGTAGACCCCCCCCTACATCGTCGATTTATAGAAAACCGAAAACCGACATTGTGGGGGTATTTTTTCATTTTTTTTCTATTTTTCAATTTAACGTATGTAATTCACACTCAATCCCTGCAACATTCATATTCGATTCAGCAACTTTCAAATTCACATACATTTGTTGCAGCATTCATTCAAACAATACACAAAGAGATACATCTAATAAGACAATAAATAATAAAAACATTCTTATATATTGATCAGTTTTTTAAGTCAAACTACAAAAATGAATGAATGAATGTTTCCTTTCCCTTAAGAGATCAACCACGTTGATCCACAACTTGTATACTACCATGACACTGCAATGAAAGTAATAAAAGGAAGAATGTGAGAGAATATTTGTGGTGTACTCGGGGTGGCCTTGGATTCCCATCACGTGATCTCCACAAATAAACATCTCAATCCTTGTCTTCTCGAACCACGCCACCACCTCTGCTCCTTGAGGATACATGCATTTTCCGATAACCATTTGAGGAGCAAATTTCTAAATCAAATATTGACATCAATAAGCTTACATTTGAGGAGTCAACCATGAATTGTGGTGGAATGGACACCTTCTCAAATTATTGCTTTAGAACACAACCTTCCTTCCCACCAGTTGTTGAACGTGCCAGACAGGAAATTAGTTCCTCCAAGAACTACCACATAAACACTAGGTCAAAGACCAACCATCGTAACTAATCACACAAACTAAAAAAGTCAAAATTTCTTCCAAATTGAAATCCACAGCAAAAAATTAGAATCGAACCCCCACCTAGATGTACGGATTTGACTCCGATGGATCGGTCTTTAAGATCTCTATTTTCTCGACTCCAGCTCAGTTGGTCTTCGAAGAACATTGGATCGTGAGGTCGGAAGCGGATAGGAAGTGGAGAAGGAAATAGATCTCTCACCCATCTCTACTTCTGGATGGGAATGTCGATGTGGTTGGGAAGAGGTAGGCGGCTAGGGTTTATGTTTATTGATTTCCGAATTGGTGGGATTTCAATTTGGTTTACGTAGCTATACCTAACCAATAATTCAACCCTTCCACGTCGAACTATTTAAAGGCCGACGTGGAATACCCCTACCACATCAGATTAATTAAAATACGACGTGGTAGACCACTTCAGTCCAAATCCAGTCCAGAAAATCAGGTCCAAATCCCCTACCACGTCGGCTTATGTGTTCGTCGACATAGAAGACCCTCTACCACGTTGGATTTCCAAAAATTGTCGTGATAGAGTTTTACTTATATATATATATATTAAAAATAAATAGCACATATCTTGACAATAATAATCGACTGATTCTTGGCAACAACACATATCTTGTGATATATGTTTATCCAACACATATCCAGGGAATTTAGGGACTATCGACATATCATCAATCAAACAACATTTTTCGCAGACAGATTCTCCAGATCTCATTTGTTGCATCATCACATATTTCCAAAATTTAATGTAATATATATATTAAAAAGACCGCCTACTAAGTCAGTTTTCCGAAAACCGACGTGGTAGGGTTTTAATTTTTAAAGGTTAGAATTTCATAATTTCAATGTTGCTTTTTTGTTATTTCATGCAAAAGGAATGCTCTGTGCCTTGCTTCTAGATCCATAATGGCAACTTATTTATTCCGAGAATGAGCTATAAAGGAAATCCATAACTGTAGTTACTGAGTGCCAATGGTGTTTCAGCTGCCATAAAAAGCCGGTGAAAATCCAAAGCATTCCATTAAACTTAATCAAGATTTTCTATAAATATTCATTTCACGATTTACATATTCTTTCTGTAAATATTCATTAAAAAGACCCCCTACCACGTCAGTTTTCCAAAAACAGACGTGGTAGAGTTTTAATTGTTTTTAAAAAATAAAATGATACCCAACCATGTCGGATTTCCTAAAACCGACGTGGTAGGGTTTTAATTTTTTTTAAATATATTAAAAAGATCCTACCACGTCGGTTTTCCAAAAACCAACGTGGAAATGTTTTAATTTTAAAAAAAATATTAAAAAGACACCCGACGACGTCGGTGTTGATAAAACTGAAATGGTAGGGGTAGGCTGACTTTCCAGCTGTGGTAGTTGTAATTTTTACGCGATCATTTTGTGGTCTGAAGGAAAATGATTCAAACAAACTAGTACTAGTGATTTATTACATGCTGAGAATTTAAATTATTTTTCTGAAAAAATGTACTTTTAACCACGGAAAAATCTGTCACTAAAGGTTTTGAAATCCGTCACTACAACCTTTTAGTGACCCCAACAACAACGACGGTAATTATTTGTGGCTATTTTTTTGTGACGGAAGCTTGGATTAGTGACATATTTTTACCGTGACTAAAACCCAAAAATGTTGTATTGTTTACTTGGAAAAAAAAGATTCAAACATAGAAAAGTGTAATGAAATTAACTTCTGCATGATTATTTATTAATAACTTATACACTTCGGGTTTCAAAATTTTGAGACCTTTATTCAGGTGTAGTGCCTATCCTATTTCAACCTTTTTCTTATCTTCTTACTGATAACATCTCTTTCGATCTCTGTGTTTGTGTGGAATATTAGTGATGGGGATATCCAAGTCGCAAATATGGTAAATGTATACTCGCTCCAGGTGCACGGCACATTTAGCACTGCACTTCTAACTCCGGGTACAACATACGAAGTTTCATTCCTGGTGATGATAAAGGATCCTGCCTATGGTTGGGAAGTTGAGGTTGCGGTCCGCTGCACGGACCCTGAGGGCAACGTTCAGACACACAAGGAGCATTTGCTGGATAAGCCGAAAGCAAGATGGATCGAGCTCATTGCTGGAACCTTCATGGTCACCACAGAAGGCGGGAAAGTGCAGTTTTCGTTGTTTGATTACGAAGGCTGGCGGAGGAAGACAGGACTTGTCATCAAAGGTGCTTTTATCCGTCCTAAGATTTGAGTGATGGTCATCATTATGTTGAAAGTCTTTTGTGTTTGCTTTCTGTGTGGTGATATTAGTTTGAGAGGTGTTGTTTAGAGGAGATATGTTGGCTGACAGGTTGAGTGATAAACTTGTTTTTGATTATTGTCGTTTTAAATGTCGCAATGATTAAATTGACAGTGGTCTTCCTTGTATGTGAATTTGATAAATAAATTTAGCACTGTGGTTTGCGCTTAACTGCTTAGCTTTCAAATTGATTTAGTATTAGATTAATCTTATGCTTTTTTTATATTATATAAACTGCCCTTTAGGAAAACTGCTTTCTTAGGTATCACTTTTAGTGTAAAGAAGTTGCGACAATTTGGGGCAAATCACTAGGCTTGTTCTGTTCATAATTACCTGTTTGTTACTGTAAGCACCTTAAGATTCAATTGGTTTCAAAACCTAAAGAATTAATCTTGACATTTTTCTTCGCCACGCTGAGCTAAAATGCACCCTTCACATTCAAATCTTTGTACACAATTTTACATCCACGAGAATCTAGGAGACATTCTTGTTTCTGAGGCAATATGTCTCAGTAATCATAAGACGTTATGAATTCTAACTTGTAGCCTCTATTGACATCAACTTCGATGGTGGGTGCTGATAAAATCAAACCTGTAGTGAGATGTGACGAACATTTGTAATTTATCTCCTAAAATTTACCACGTGTTTGGATTTGTACTTTGGTGATAGCCATTCATGGTATTCTCTAATAACTACCTAAGTGATTGCTTTTCTATGTGAGATGACAGTGATGGAAGGTTCTATTAAGCAAATATGTCCGGTGGGTTTCAAGTGAGGTTCTTTCAGTTAAAGCATCTAAAATTTTATGTGGGTATAACATCTAATACCTCCATTAGTCTCGGCTCGTGGAATTTCATTTGTAAAAAATAAAGCATGACAAGTTAGTTGACGACAGGAAAATGCAGAATGGATTGGATTCTTGGTTGGTTAATTGCTTAGTTTTAGAGACAACACTTACTTTGGTTGGGGGTGATGTATGGTTATTAGAAAAGAGTGGCATGTAATGGTAGGTGCTTTTCTTAGGGTTAATGATCCAAAAAAGTAGTAGGATTAATAATGTCTATTTTGCTTCTAGTTTTCTCACAACTAGCCTTTATTGTTTCTTAAACCAGTTTGTTATGTCTATGTAAAATTAACGAATTGTTTTGGCATCCACAGTTCTTGTGTCCATGCTATTCTCGTTCAGTTTATATATAACCATAAAATTTGACTATTTGGACTGGAATCTAATACTTATCTGATACGTATTATCAAAGCTTATTTCAGACATTTTTATTGTTGTTTCTTGCAAGAAATATGGTAGAGATTATGGAACCCTAAAGCTTGTGCCTTTGTCAACTGTTGTGAGCCGTCCAGGTTGGATCTGACGATTGGGATTGTGTCGACACGGTTGTTAGTGGGAGCCACTAAGTCTGGTAGTTAGGTTGTTCATGGTGCGGGTTTGACCCACCCACTCCCCTTAGCGTGGGGCGGGTTGCGTTAGAAATTTTATTGACCCACCACCCGCCAGACTAAACGGGTCGGGTAGCAGTTCAAGTGTAACCCGCCCCGATAACCCGCTTTACCCGTTACAAAAATATCACCATATAAATAAACATATTCATACTTCACACTTCACAACCCCCTTCGCAAACCCTAAATCCCTAATCTACTTTCTTCCTCTTCTTCTTCTTCTTCTCCTCTTTTCCACTCCGACGAAGACCTCACCTGATTCCGCCGACCCTATCCGCCGACCTCACCTGATTTCGCCGAACCTCAGGTCCTCTCTCACCTCCTTTTGCCGTCAAAGCCATTTTTTTTGATTTTAGGGGTTACTCATCTTCCCCGTACCAACTCCTCCCATTACCATTCTGATCCCCAACTGGGAGAAGGAGTAGGGGTTAGTAAGACTTGAGCCACCTAGTTGGATGCGCAGCTGAACCGCGTGTTGTACACCGACCCGTCGTGCCTGGTTGAACATTTTAAAATAACCGCAAGCGCACGGCCACGTAGAAGCGGTGGAAAATACGAGTCGATCCACAAGGAGGTGTATCGACTATGGTTAGTTCGAAGGTGTGTGGGAAATAAAGGAGAGAAAGGAGTTATGATCGAAACCACACTACAATGCGAAAGGAATTGGAAAATAGGCAATAAAACTAAACCCCATAGGGGATGGAGAAATAATGTGTATACAAAAATATGTGTGTGTGTTCAATTGTGCTCATCATAACATGTAGTGCATGAAAATCATAAAACTAAATCCAACTTTGCCTCCACATGAAATAAGATAACACATTATCATTAAAACATACAAGACAATTATTGGACTGAAGCTAAATGAACTCATGTATAAAGACTATACCCCACTATGTCTCCTCATGAAATAAGATTTACACAATCATTAAAACATACAAGACATTAACTAAGGTAAGGGCAACAAGAGTACATGCAACTACAAGTCATGTTTCCTTTATCAATTCCATCCATATCCTCACCTCATCATTCCCCATAAAATATCCACTAATCTAAGCACATGCTAAGCTTCATTCAAGAGCATTAGCATATCAAAGACAAGAGTGAAATCACATTAGATGGTTATGGAAACCATGTAATGCTCAAAGGATTAAGATAAGACACACACCCGATACATCACATAATCACATCACATTTTCTCCACCCCCAAATGGGGATGGAACAACTCACTAATCATTACACTACAACCTACATTAACAAAATGAAACATTCTACTGAAATTAAACTAAGCAAGCAAGAAATATTAAAGAAGCTAATTCAAAGGAAATAAAACTAAAGAAGCATGCAAGACATATGAAAAGAAATTAAACTAAGAAAGAAGCAACATAACTAAATGAAACTTTATTAATTTCAAACTCACAATACAAGTAGCATCTCCCTACTTGAGTTTTTGCTCCAAGACTCACTTCAAGTAGAGAGAATGGCTACGAAGCATGTGTGTATTACAAAGGAGGAGGAGGGGTTCTATTTATAGTCAAAGAAAAGGGCAATCAGGGACAATCCCTCGATATGGGACTAATACACTACTAAAAATAGACATAAAACACCCTCATACACGACCCGACTAAACCGCAACGGATCTGGACCAACCCAGACGGCCAATCAGCGGTCTTGGACCGCCAATTGGCGGTCTATAAGGTCTGGATCGGGTGGTTCGGAGTGTGGTTGTCTGGCTCGATTTCTTCATGTTTGATGCATCCTAATCGGTTGTGTAGCTTGCGACCCGAATCCAATTGCCAAAGTACTCCTCATGATGGTTTTACATTCGGGTCCCTCTCTCTTGCATCTCAGTCCACAAGTCTTGCAACTTAGTCATTTTTCTTGTTTTTTAGTCCTTTTATAGTCTCTCATTTTCAAACCTAATTACTCCTGAAACTTAAACATAAAACTCGTTACGTAGCATTACTTAGGCTAAGAATACAGGATATACGACACAAATATATGCATGATATCATGTCAATCAAATACCCCCACACCTAACTTTTGCTAGTCCCGAGCTAAACAAAGAAAGGAAAAACATACGAAAATAGGAAAATCCTAACTCACTTTCGTAGGAATCACGGTTGCACTTAGCACGTGCAAGAAGCCGTTAAACCTCCTTGTCACCAAGGAGGATGAGTGTTGTCTCCTGAGGGTTTTCAGCGGATATACCCACAAAATCCGAACATAGATGCATTGTTCAATGTAGAAACTCGACTCGATGGACTCATTTTTATCGATCATTGGCCGCAGTAATCCTACGGGACGACTCTATATATGTAATCAGTCCACACTCCTAGCCTAATGAACCATTCGTGCAAGTTAATTAAGGACTTAAGTGAAAACCATGGACAACCTTAACCTTCTCAAGTGATACAAAGTGTAAAGTCCATTAAGGTTCTTATTTGCATTACTATTTATTTTTTTTATTTTTATTTTCTTTTCCTTTTTCCTTTTTGCTCTTTCCTCTTTTTTTTCTTTTATTTATCTAGTTGGTGTTTGATTCTCGATTTGGTTTCGTGAAACATTGCATGTGAGCACTTACACTATCACGTACATCTTCCCCCAAATCTCCACATAGAGTGGTCCATACCACCCGTGTAACGGAAGTTTGGTCGGCACATCCCAAGTCAGATGACTCGAAAGCACCAGGCACTAAGTCCCCTCGGACCTAATTTCCCGAGTGGTAGGAGCCGTGCGAGAAGAGAGAACACCACTTATTTATTTATCAAAATGGGAACCAAAATCTCTACACTTAAAGTTTCACGACAACATACACGAATTATTTGACTCACTAGGTTCAGGGTGGACTTCTTTAGTTGTTTGAGTACTGAAACCCTATGATTACTCGCCCCTCGAGGGAAAACTGGGGTGCATCCTTACGACTCAATATATAAGATCTAAAGCTAGTATACTAGATATCCTAATGAATCAAGTTCAAGAAAATTTTGGGAGCTTTCTTTTTACTTTTCCTCACAATGGTTTTGCACATCCTAAACACATGCAAAACCCACAAAACATTTTCTTTCGCAAACACATGAAGATTTAGAAAAAAATGCGAAAATTTAAAGAACTAGGCAAGCAAAAGAATACAAGTTACCCAAAGATCATGACAATCAGATATATCAATATTAAATGCAGCACACTATCATGACCCTAGTAATACAAACAAAAGAAAACAAAAGAACGCAAAAGAAAATGAGGAAGACTCGACTATGTACACACGTAAAACACCCCCACACCTACTTCATGCATTTTCCTCAATGAATGTGGGCATGATACTACATGGATTTATGCATGAAAAAAATCTCATCAACGTGAAGTACAAAGGCAACTTCACGGTTATGTTGATGGACAAACCTGAATTCCCTCAAAACCTGTGAGATGCTAAAGAAAGGTTACAAATACGTAAAAGAAATAGGGCCCAAATACACAAGGGTTGGAGCCCAGACAATCAATGCTCACTCATGGAGTCTTTCTTGTTTTTTTTAACTAAAGGAAACTATGTACAAACGTGAAATCTCAATCATCCATGCAGGTCATGAATGGTTGAGTGCGAGAGAGGGTCATGAAGGCAAAAGACGTCCTCGACTTCAGCTGGTGCCCCCTCCAAGTAAGGTTTGAGGTGTTGTCCATTAACATTGAACACGTCCCCATTCCCTGGGTTCAAGATGTCAACCGTTCCATGAGGAACTACGGTTTGGACAATGAAAAGGCCAGACCAGCGACTGCGGAGCTTACCCGCAAACAGATGAAGCCGGGAATTGTAGAGCAACAACTTCTGCACGACCGTAAACACCTTTCGCATAATCATGCGATCGTGAAACATCTTGGCTCGGGACTTATGAATTTTGGCATTTTCATACGCATCATTGCGTAGCTCTTCCAATTCCACAATGTCGAGTTTACGTTGCACCCCTGCTTGATCAAGATCCATAATCAGGTTCTTGATCGCCCAGAAAGCACGATGCTCAATGATGCATTGCATACATTGCATCATATGTCGTTCATTTAGATTAACTTTATATCAATAAATGCTACTAAGGTATGTGTTTAGTCTTATTTACAGAATACAGGGACCTAAATGCAAATTACCCATATCCCGAGCATAAACGCGTGCAAGAGACTCATTTCTGTCATAAACACCAAGTTTAAGATTATCGGGGTTCAAATTGAAGTTCATCTAAGCATAAAAGCATTCAAAGATCTAATTACAAAAAGACCAAGGACTTAAGCACAAAAGTAGCCAGAGACTTAATTGCAAAAAGCCGAGGACCCGACTGCAAAGTAAAGTACCAAAATATTATTTTGGAGAAGTCCTAAAGAAAACTCAATTTGGATATCCAAATATATGAAGAAATAAATTTGGAGCTCAAAAGAAAGGAAAGAAATCAATCCAGACTCGCAAATGACATTTAAATCATATCATAAACACACAGGAAAAATCCAGATCGAATCTGAGCAAAAAAGGTGGCGATTCCGCCACACCCCGTGTACAAATTGCGGCGATTCTGCCGCACAAAAGTCGATCCGTGCGCTCAAATTTTTACCAGTTGCGTGTTGACGCGTGTATTTTCCTATTTCATACTTGGATCCCTTGTATCAGCTATAAATAGCCCCGAAATTATGTTGTAAAGACGTTCTTCGCTTTAGTAGTTTATTTTATGTTTTTAGTTTTCTTTTCTAGTTTCTCTAGGACCCCTTCTCCTTCCTTTCATCCATTAGTTTCTAACTCTCTCCAAAGGGTGGGGGTGAAGGATTTAGGGTGAAGAGAAGAAGAATGATGTTATTATTTTAATTTCGTGTTAGCATATTTTGATTACTTTAGTTTATGTTGAATCATTTATCATGTAATGCTTTATAACTAATGTGATTTATTATAAGTTTCAGATTTCTCTAAACAAAACCCAACATCTAAACCTCCACCCGCTGGACTCTCCTCCATATTTGCTTTATTTCCTTTTTAGTTTTGTTGTTCTTGCTTTAGATAACTAAAAACCAAAAATCTCAAACCAAACTTGTTTCTCTCTCTTTCTTTCCTAAATCGAAAATCACAAAAATAACAATATCTCTCCCTCCTTGTGTTCGACCCGTACTTGCCACGTCTTCATTGACACCGTGCACTTGCGGTATAAATTTAATTCCCATCACTCAAGCTCGACGAGTAGGTGGCAAGCCTTGCCGTACAGTACCCGATATGGGGACATACCCAAATTGGTCTTATATGCTGTGCGGAAAGCCCACAATGCATCATTCAACTTAGTTGACCAATCATTCCTCGAGGAATTAACCGTCTGCTCAAGGATTTGCTTTAATTGACGGTTAGAGACTTCGACATGCCCACTAGTTTGCGGATGATATGGGGTCGCAAGCTTGTGGGTGATCGCCTATTTCCTCGTGAGCACTTCAAAGGAGCGACTGCAGAAGTGGGTACCCCTATCGCTGATTACGGTACGAGGAATACCAAATCGCGCAAAAATGTCATTTTGGAATTTGGTGACCACTTTGTTGTCATTGGTCTTTGTGGGGATAGCCTCAACCCACTTAGACACATAGTCGACGACCACCAGAATGTAAACATTCCCGAACGAATTCGGGAAATGACCCATAAAGTCGATGCCCCACACATCGAAGATGTCGACGACAAGGATATTTTGCAAAGACATCATATCACGTCGATTAATCCTGCCAAGGCGCTGACACCTATCACATTGCTTACAAAATTCGTAAGCATCTTTGAAAAGAGAGGGTCAGTAGAATCCAGATTAGAGCACCTTGGCGGCAGTCTTATTTGCTCCAAAGTGTCCTTCACATGCCTCAGATTGGCAAAAATGGAGCACACTTTGGAAATCGTTATTTGGGACGCACCACCTGAAGATTTGGTCAGAGCAGTATTTGAATAAGTAGGGGTCATCCCAGTGAAAGAATCTGGCATATGATCTAAATTTGGTTTGGTCAGATTTTGACTACCCACAGCAAGTTGCTCGGTCACGAGGTAGTTCACGATGTCGGTAAACCAATGGTTATCTTTGATCGTGAACAACATCTCGTCAGGAAAGTTGTCATTAATAATTTGGTCTTGTAGGTTGGTCATCTCAAAACGAGACATGTGGTCAGCTACAACATTTTCACACCTTTTTTTGTCCTGAATCTCGAGATCAAATTCTTGTAACAACAAGATCCATCTCAAGAGTCGAGATTTTGCATCTTTCTTCGCCATGAGGTGCTTGATGGCTGTGTGACCAGAATAGATAATCACGTGGGAGCCAATCAAGTACGATCGAAATTTCTCCAAAGTGGATACGATCGCTAAGAATTCCTTCTCGGTCACAGTGTAGTTCAATTGGGCATCATTGAGTGTTCTACTGGCATAGTAGATCACATCAGGCAATTTGTCCAATCGTTGCCCAAGAACTGCTCCCACAACGAAGTTAGATGCATCACACATTAACTTAGTCCTTTTTCTTGTTTTTCAGTCCTTTTATAGACTCTTCTTCTCAGACCTAATTATTACTAAAACTTAAACATAAAACTCGTTACGTAGCATTGCTTAGGCTAAGAATACAAATATACGACACAAATATATGCATGATATCATGTCAATTAGTGCCAGAGAAGTCTTTTCAATTCATCACCTCCTCTTGATTCTTACGACTTGTTTTTGTTTAACGTTGTTGCCAACTCCTCCTGATGATTATTATCATTTCTATAATTAATGCCACCCTCTAATTCCTTCTGATCACCATCCAACATTTAATTTCAGATATCTGGGAATTCAAAAATCAATCAAACAAACAACAAGAAGAAGAGATGTCTGAGTGAGTGTGTGTGTCTGAGAGAGTGAGTGAGTGAGAGAGAGAGAGAGAAAGAAGAAGAAGAAGAGATCGATGGACATGCCCTGCCTAACTGCCTTTGCATCTTATTAATTATACCCAACAAACTTCCTTTATTCGTTTATTTGTTTGGTTGTTAATAATTTGATAATTAGATTTCGAATTGAAGGTTCGTACAGTGTATTTCTTAGATCTTTACTTTAAAAATATGAACTTTTTTGTTTGTTTAGATTGATGAAATGTGACTTCATGTGGTGTCGTGGTGGAGCGATGTGAAGAATGAAGAATGAGTTTAATTTTGTGATTTGGTGTTTTATGTGTTTCTTAGACTTCTAACGTTTATGTGATGGTTTCTGACTTGTATGAATGTTTTATGCATGTAAGCTTAATTATGGACTTGAAGAAATACGTTTGTATGCATTTATGTGTGTATGTGTCAATGTAATACGTTAAAATGAGTGTTTACAGGAATTCGCCCGTTCGACCGGTGTAACCCGCCGCACCCGCCCTTAAGTAGGGTGGGGAGCGGTTGAATTTCTTTTAATTTGTCCCGTCTCGCCCCGTTTACCCACCTAACTTCGGCGGGACAGGTAGCGGGTGTTGCCAAATCCTCCCTGCCCCGCCCCATTTGAAGCCCTACTGGTAGTGGTTAGTGGGTTCCACAAGCAGTTGAGTTGTTGGAAGGTAGTGGAGCAGCGGTTGCATCCAACGATGGTTGTAATACACATCCGATTATCCGATTGCACCACCCGTTTACTCGCCCGACAATGTTCCTCATTCCACTTCCGCCAGTTTCTCTATTTCTTCTCATTTTTCTGTGATTTTCCCTTAATTTCTTGCATGACAATTAGTTAAATTGAGAGCGTCATTAGCTCTACTTTAGTTGTCATTAGATTAAGAGGTTTTTGAAATGAATATGTTCTAAAAGTTTGCTTTTATATGTCTTTTATTATGAATTGAATGTATAAATATTTTGTTCATTGACTGATGTATTTGTTGATTGACATCATTTCATGCATTCATTTGTGTCTTATATCCATTATCTTGAACCTAAACAACGCAACGTAACGAATTTTATGTTTGAGTTTCAGGAATAAATAGGTTTGAGGAGAAGAAGCATAAAAGGACCTAAACGCAGGAAAACGGACTAAGATGCAAGGGAGAAAGACTTGAATGTAAGATCAAAGGACCAATGAGCAAATGAAAATACTCCACACCGTCATGAGGAGTATTTTGGAAATTCGGGTCGGGCCTAAACTCCAACAACTTCCTTTGGTGCATCAAACATGAAGAAAACAACCCAGCAATGCCCACCCAAAATCCAGAGCGGATCCAGACTCTGTAGACCGCTGGTTGGCGGTCGGGATGGCTCCGGATCCGACACGCTTCAGGCAGATCATGTATTAGGGAGAATTATATCTATTTCTGGAGTTGTATTAGTCCCATATCGGGGGATTGTCCTCGATTACCTTTTTCTATGGCTATGAATAGAACTCTTCACCTTCCATTGTAATCACTACATACTTGGTGGCTATTCTTCCTACTTCAAGTGGAGCCTTGGAGCAAATACTGAAGTAGGAAGATGCTACTTGTATTGTGAGTCTGAAATAAATAAAAGTTTCTTTGTTATGTTGCTTCTTTTATGTTGATTGCATGCTTAGTTTAATTTCATTTCAATAATCTTAGTAGACTTAGTTAAATATGTTCTCCTTTCTTAGAATAATAATTAGTGTAATGGGTAGTGAGTAGTTTCATCCCCTTTGGGGGGTGGAGTAGATGTTTTATACATGCAAAAGAGAATGGAATTGAATGCTTTGTATGAAATGTGTTGATAAACATAAATTTATGCTTGCTTGTTTAGGATAGAACTTGTAACTTGATGAGTTTTGCCACAAATATTAGACACCTCTCATGCTTGTTTAGGTTCTGAAATAACCAACTTGTATATGTGAATGTTAATCAACTAGGTTAGTAATGGGATTGATAGGTTTTGCCATAAACATTGGACACTTCCTATACATGAAAATACAACCTACATTTGTGCTTAATGATTGCATTCTGCACCATCTCTTTGTTTGTGTACACTCACTCCACCCTCAGGGGTCCCTCTTCCTGATTTGCACTTCCACTTTAGGTTCTTTCGATTTAGTTTGCTTCGTTAGTTGTTTATCTCCTTTACATTTCTTGTTACTAGTTTAGGACAACTTAGATTAACATATCCACAAATCTTCTCCCTTTTTTTGTCACTTGATTTCGGTCAAGCCAGAGGCTGCTCACCTCCCTGCGGATGACCCATACTTGCCCCGTCTTCACCGACGGCTGTGCACTTGCGGTCTAAATATAAAACGATCAAACATTCGTCTTTTGGAAGTGTTATGGAAAAAAACTATTGGTCCTTAACTGTAGAGCTCTAAAAGATAACAGTTTACATAAATCAAAAGTAATTCGCAATCATGGTGATTAACATGGAACGTTGATCACCGAGTTAAGGTATTCGTGTTGGTTAAAGGATATTGTAGCTCTACAAGTATTTAACAACATGAGTATATGAAATGGAAAATATTTCTTTCATATATTGAATTGACCTAACAAATGAAACATTATGAAATTGTGTTCGTGTCATTAATGTTTTCATTGTGTCTTATGAGACCTATATATTTTCACGTACATGAGAAGCGTATAATTTGATTATTATCAAAAGCTATCATTGCGTATAGTGATAAAGATATTAGTTGATTATACATGACTTGTTTCGAAAAAGATGATATGTCAAAAGTTTACCAATCCCATCTTGACTTGAGTGATGTTATTATTGGACACATTGATAAAGCAAATTTGTAATGTACACAATGTAACTTATGTATAGTTACATATTTAGAATTTACTTGAGAGATCAAGAAATGAATATATATTACAAAGATGACACAGTTCCACTTTGTATAATATAAATCCTCATATAGGTCATACCACAAAACTAAGAAACAAGAAATATAATTTTGTATTTTTATATGTTGTATTAAAATTCATATGATATAGAATTAAATAAATATGGTAAAATGACAAAAGTAATATGTCGTGAAAACTACATGATTAGAATAATAAATAAATTTGTATAAGATGTATATATATTATGAGGTATAATATTTTGACATTATATATGATAATTTATTACATGATATAATGTGGTCCACAACATTATAACATATGAATTTGCTAAAACCCTAAAGTCCAAATTTTGCTGAATAGTAATTTTAAATTTGGTAAATTCAAAAACAGTGAAAAAATGGTCCAACCGTTTACCCACATTTTTTGATATATTAATAAGAGAATTTTTACTGAATAATGACTAGATTTAATTCACATTGGTTAAATGTAGTTATGAGATGATGACATTGCAAAATAAACAAGAAATCATGTGCAAAGTAGTTTGCACATGATGTGGTTTAGTGGAGAGATAAACAAGAAATCATGTGCAAAGTAGTTTGCACATGATGTGGTTTAGTGGAGAGATAAACAAGAGATCATGTGCAAAGTAGTTTTGCACATGATGTGGTTTAGTGGAGAGATTAACAATGGATCATGCGTAAGTGATTTGCACATGATATGGGTTAGAGCAAACCTTATACATAGGTCTTCCATCCCTTCTTTGTTTACACTAATGCAAAATTCTTCTCTCTCAAATTTTCTCCATCATTCCATCCGAAATTGTCTTACTTTTGATTGTGTGCTAGAGATCAAAATTTTTGGAGCAATGAAGAGGTAATTAGCTAAATTCTAATCTCGTATTAGAGACTGATTGACTAGTTTCGATCTCTTTAATCTTGTCTAGAGTTTGGTGAACACTTGAAAGTAATTTTGAGGCGATCTGACGCGCGCGCAACTTGACCTCCAATTGGTAAAAGTGATTTGATAATCTCTAGGTATGATCTAATCTATGTATTTCAATATTAATTATTATATTATATATGTTGAAATACAATTAGGAATTTTGTACATAAATTGTTGAAAAAAATATGAAACCCAATCTTAATTGCATGTAATTGTTTTTTAAAATATACATAAGTATGAGACACAAAATCCTACATTTTTTTCATCTTCTCTACTCTCGAGGAGGTTTTTCCCCGATATAAACAGAAAACGAAATAAGAAAAACAACATCGATTATTCTGCACCAAATTCGTGTGTCCTGGAGCCGAAGGAGCTCGAATCCTTCCACCAGAGCCTAGTGGAGCTCGAATCCACTCTTATTGTCGTGCTTCGTGAGTCAAATTGTTGCCTCGATCCAAATCCATCTCCTTTGGCGGTGTAGTTGCTGGAATTGATCGGATTCCTTGACGGAATCCTATCATCAACTCTGCTAAAAACTAACTTTTGGAAAATTCAAATCCTGAGTTTTGGTGGGAATGACTTTTGATTGACATCTTCAGAATCACAACTCATAAGTCCAGCACACAGATTTCCTCCAGGTACACAATATTCTTTGTTATCTTTATCTTTTTGGATTAATTCTTGTGTCATGCTTTTGACAAAGTTTGTGGCACAATTGATTATATATTACCTGTTTCATCATCACTATTTTTTGTAGTGGAATGTTGCATCTTTCTCATATAGTCTAAATTTCGGTGACTATATAACTGGTAGTAGAGTTGAAAGAAAATCAACAAAACAAAATGGGTCATGCGCCATCTCGTCCAGATTTCTCCAGATGCGCCCCAGTTCCTAGGAAAAGCAGGGTGGATGAGCCGATTGCCGATACACCAAAAATAGAGAAAAAATGGGTGCCCCATAACTTTGATACCATCATTAAGGAAGCAGATGTTGCGACATATAGAGACAAACTTCTTGAGAATATCCACTCTGGCTTCTTCTTAGGTCAAAAGAGAAAGGCAAGTCCCAAATGGTTTGTTGTTTGAACATGAAGCATCATGTGTTGTGTTATTTGGTATCCTTTTGGTTACCTTGATTATGGAACTGAGCTTTAGGATATACGTGTGTTTGAATAGTTTTTAAATTAAAAAAGAATATTTATTTCATGAATTGCTTAAATTTTGGCATGCAGAAGTATTGGGTTGATAAGAAGTCTGGCTGCAACTGCTTCTTGATTTCTGCAAGGCAACTAACCATCCCTTTTAGCGATAATCCACAGTACTGGCAGTGGTCCTATTTAAATGATAGGTGACATGTTTATTTCCTTCTGTTGCTTTTCAACTGATTATCTCTTTTTCCTAAAACAATTGAATATGTTCTCTTTTCAAAATAGAGCTTTTCAAAATAGGGTTTTAATTTCGAAAATGATTCAAACAAACTAGTACCGGTGATTTATTAAATGCTGAGAATTTAAATTATTTTTCTGAAAAAATACTTTTAACCACGGGAGAAATCTGTCACAAAAGGTTTTGAAATCCGTCACTAGAACCTTTCAGTGACCCCAACAACAGCGACAATAATTATTTGTGGCTAAAACTTTTTGTGACGGAAGCTTGGATTAGTGACGGATTTTTTCCGTTACTAAAACCCAAAAATGTTGTAGTGTTTACTTGCAAAAAAAAGAGATTCAAAATAGAAAAGTGTAATGAAATTAACTTCTGCCTGATTATTTATAAATGGTTTATGCACTTCGGGTTCGAAATTTTGAGACCTTTATTCAGGTGTAGTGCCTGTCCTATTTCAACCTTTTTCTTAGCTTCTCTGATAACATCTCTTTCTCTGTGTTTGTGTGGAATTTTAGTGATGGGGATATCCAAATCGCAACTCTGGTATATCTATACTCGTTCGTGGTGCACGGCACATTTAGCACTGCACTTCTAACTCCAGGTACAACGTACGAACTTGCATTCCTGGTGATGATAAAGGATCCTGCCGATGGTTGGGAAGTTCCGGTTGAGGTCCGCTGCACGGACCCTGAGGGCAACGTTCAGACACACATGGAGCATTTGCTGGAAAAGCCGAAAGCAAGATGGATCGAGCTCATTGCTGGAACCTTCATGGTCACCACAGAAGGCGGGAAAGTGCAGTTTTCGTTTATTGTAAGCGACGGCAGGTGGAGGAAGACAGGACTTGTCATCAAAGGTGCTGTTATCCGTCCTAAGATTTGAGTGATTGTCATCATTAAGTTGAAAGTCTTTTGCGTTTGCTTTCTGTGTGGTGATATTAGTATGAGAGGTGTTGTTTAGAGGAGATATGTTGCCTGACAAGTTGAGTGATAAACTTGTTTTTGATTATTTTCGTTTTAAATGTCGCAATGATTCAACTGATTATAGTTGTGCCTAAATATATAGACGGCAGTGGCCTTCCTTGTATGTGAGTTTGATAAATAAATTTAGCACTGTGGTTTGCGCTTAACTGCTTAGCCTTCAAATTGATTTAGCATTAGATTAATCTTATGTTTTTTTAATATTATATAAACTGCCCTTTAGGAAAACTGCTTTCTTAGGTATCACTTTTAGTGTAAAGAAGTTGTGACAATTTGTGGCAAATCACTAGGCTTGTTCTGTTGATAATTACCTGTTTGTTACTGTAAGCACTTTAAGATTCAATTGGTTTCAAAACCTAAAGAATTAATCTTGATATTTTCCGACGTCATGCTGAGCTAGAATGCACCCTTCACATTCAAATCTTTGTACATTCTTGTTTCTATATCTATTGTCATCCGAACTCTTAGTCATATTGGCATCATAAGACGTTATGAATTCTAACTTGTAACCTCTATTGATATCAACTTCGATGGTGGGTGTTGATAAAATCAAACCTGTAGTGAGATGTAACGAACATTTGTAATTTATCTCCTAACATTTACCACGTGTTTGGATTTGTACTTTGGTGATAGCCATTCATGGTATTCTCTAATAACTACCTAAGTGATTGCTTTTCTATGTGAGATGACAGTGATGGAAGGTTCGATTAAGCAAATATGTCCGGTTGGTTTCAAGTGAGGTTCTTTCAGTTAAAGCATCTAAAATTTATGTGGGTATAACATCTAATACCTCCATTAGTCTCGGCTCGTGGAATTTCATTTGTGAAAAATAAAGCAAGACAAGTCAGTTGACGACAGGAAAATGCAACATGGATTGGATTCTTGGTTGGTGAATTGCTTTGTTTTAGAGACAACACTTACTTTGGTTGGGGGTGATGTATGGTTATTAGAAAAGAGTGGCATGTAATGGTAGGTGCTTTTCTTAGGGCTAATGATTCAAAAAAGTAGTCGGATTTTGTTCCAATGCTCTCAGGATGTCTATTCCTCTCTGAAAATTATGAAACTTTGTTCTGTACATATTATAGACTAGTTATAAAATGAGTGATTTTAATAGATGTGCTTTGAATTCTGGATCGGCAATATACAATAAAAATTAAACATTTGATTGCAATATTTATTCTTATATTAAATATTGATTCCATGTAAGAAAAATAAAACTAATTTACTACCATCTTGTGTTCAATGGGTTGTCAATACCTAACTGAGTTAGGGTCCTTGCAGTTTCTTTTCCTATTTATGCATCTCGCTATGCAGATTATGCAAAATTCGAAAAAAGTTGAACTTAATAATGTCTATTTTGCTTCTAGTTTTCTCACAACTAGCCTTTATTGTTCTTAAACCACTTTGTTATGTCTATCTAAAATTATCGAATTGTTTTGGCATCCACAATTCTTGTATCCATGCTATTCTCGTCCAGTTTATATATAACCATAAAATCTGACTATTTGGACTGGAATCTAATACTTATCCGATACGTATTATCAAAGCTTATTTCAAACATTTTTATTGTTGTTTCTTGAAGAAATATGGTAGAGATTATGGAACCTGAAAGCTTGTGCCTTTGTCAACTGTTGCGAGCCGTCCGGGTTGGATCTGACGATTGGGATTGTGCCGACATGGTTGTTAGTGGGAGCCATTAAGTCTGGTAGTTAGGGTTGTTCGAGGTGTGGGTTTGACCTGCCAACCCGCCCCTGGCGGGTGGCGGGTCAAGAAAATTTTCACCGCCAACCCGCCCCCACGTGGGGCGGTTGCGGTGAAAATTTTCTTGACCCACCACCCGCCAGACTAAACGGGTCGGGTAGCAGTTGAAGTGTAACCCGCCCCGATGACCTGCTTTACCCGTTACAAAAATATCACCGTATAAATAAAGCATATTCATACTTCACAACCCCCTCTCACAAACCCTAAATCCCTAATCTACTTTCTTCTCTTCCTCTTCTTCTTCTTCTTCTTCTTCTTCTCATTTCCACTCCGACATAGACCTCACCTTATTCCGCCGAACCTCAGGTCCTCTCTCACCTCCTCTTGCCGTCAAAACCAATTTTTATTTTATTTTAGGGGTTACTCATCTTCCCCATACCAACTCCTCCCATTACCATTCTGATCCCCAATTGGGAGAAGGAGTAGGGGAGGGTTAGTAAGACATGAGCCACCTAGTTGGATGTGCAGCTGACCCACGCGTCGTACACCGACTCGGCGTGCCAGAGAAGCCTTTTCAATCCCTCACCTCCTCTTGACTCCGATGACTTGTTTTTGTTTAACGTCGTCGCCAACTCCTCCTGAGGATTATCATCATTTCTATAATTAATGCCTCCCCCTAATTCCTTCTGATCACCATCCTACATTTAATTTCAGATCTCTGGGAATTCCAAAATCAAACAAACAAACAACAACAACAACAAGAAGAAGAAGAAGAGATGTGTGTGTGTGTGAGAGAGAGAGAGAAAGAAAGAAGAAGAAGAAATCGATGGACATGCCCTGCCTAACTGCCTTTGCATCTTATTCAATTATACCCAACAAACTTCCTTTATTCGTTTATTTGTTTGTTTGTTAATAATTTGATAATTAGATTTCGATTTGAAGGTTCGTACAATGTATTTCTTTGATCTTTACTTTAAAAAATATGAACTTTTTTGTTTTTTTAGGTTGATGAAATGTGACTTCATGTGGTGTCGTGGTGGAGTGATGTGAAGAATGAAGAATGAGTTTAATTATGTGACTTGGTGTTTTATGTATTTCTTAGACTTCTAACGTTATATGTGATGGTTTGTGATTTTATGTGTTTGTTAATTGTTTATTTAAGCACTTTTAATCATAGACTTGTAATTTTATGAACTTGTATGAATGTCTTATGCATGTAAGCTTACTTATGGATTTGTAGAAATACATTTGTATGCGTTTATGTGTGTATATGTCAATGTAATACGTTAAAATGAGTGTTTACAGGAATTGGCCCGTTCGACCAGCGTAACCCGCCGCACCCGCTCTTAAGTAGGGGGGAGCGGTTGAATTTCTTTTAATCTGTCCCGTCTCACACCGTTTATATTACCTGCCTAACTTCGACAGGACAGGTAGCGAGTGCTGCCAAACCCGCCCTGTCCTGCCCCACTTGCAGCCCTACTAGTAGTGGTTAGTGGGGTCCACAAGTAGTTGCATCCAACGGTGTTTGTAATACGCATCTGATTATCTGATTGCACCACCCGTTTACCCGCCCGACACTGTTCCTCATTCCATTTCCACAAGTTTCTCTATTTCTTCTCATTTTTCTATGATTTTCCCTTAATTTCTTGCATGACAATTAGTTAAATTCATAGTGTCATTAGCTCTACTTTAGTTGTAATTAGATTAAGAGGTTTTTGAAAGGAATGTGTTATGGAAATAACTATTGGTCCTTAACTGTAGAGCTCTAAAAGATAACAGTTTACATAAATCAAAAGTAATTCACAATCATGGTGATTAACATTGAACATTGAACATTAATCACCGAGTTAAGGTATTCGTGTTGGTTAAAGGATATTGTAGCTCTACAAGTATTTAACAACATGAGTATATGAAATGGAAAATATTTCTTTCATATATTGAATTGACCTAACAAATGAAACATTATGAAATTGTGTTCGTGTCATTAATGTTTTCATTGTGTCTTATGAGACCTATATATTTTCACGTACACGAGAAGCGTATAATTTGATTATTATCAAAACCTATCATTGCGTATAGTGATAAAGATATTAGTTGGTTACACATGACTTGTGTCGAAAAAGATGATTTGTCAAAAGATTATCAATCCCCTCTTGACTTGAGTGATGTTATTGTTGGGCACATTGATAAAACAAATTTGTAATGTACACAATGTAACTTATGTATAGTTACATATTTAGAATTTGCTTGAGAGATCAAAAATGAATATATATTACAAAGATGATACAATTCAACTTTGTATAATATGTAAGTCGATCGATCACTAATCTGGAAGGGAGTGAATAGATTATGTCCTAATTTTCTTAAACAATTACATAATTAAACTGATAAGAGAAAGATTGCAAATCACAAGATGACTCCGAAGATTTATAGAGGTTTGACCACACCACCGTGATCTAGTCCTCTCCTCAAGTTCCGATAGCTCCTCCGATCCCTACTTGAAAATTCACTATTATCTTCGTTCTGGGTCGAAGATAAACCCTCTTACAATCGAAGCCTTGCGAACACCCTCGCCTTGCTTGGATCTCCTCTCACAACCCGAGAGGGTGCTTCCTCGAAGCTTTACAACACAATGGAAATTGAATGAGGTTGTTGAACTCTAACTTGAATGCATTCAAGGATTGGAATTAAGCTTGGAGGGAATTTAATGGAAGTTTGAGAGTTGGTGAAGCTTTGAAGGCTTGGAGATTGAGAGCACAAGAGTAGGATTGATTTTTGGCAAGTAGGTGAATGAATGTGTCTCTTAAATGAATCTTATATAGCCTTCAAAACAAATAGAGCCGTTATGGTGAGTTGGTGAGGTTTGGATCAATAAGAAACAAGAAGTGACTTAAGCTCGGGCAGAATTCAGGACACATTCGGTCGACCGGGCAAACAACGGTCGTCCTACAAAATGTGGGTCAATTGGTCAGATTGAAGAACTCAGTGGACCGACTAGAAGTCGGATAACCGTTCACCAATTTCCAATAACTTTTTCCTAATATCGACCAATTAAATCTGGTTGACCGAGAACACTTCGGTTCACCGTTCCAATTGGAAAATAAAGAATTGTTGTGACTTGGTGATCTTGTTCGGTATACCATGGCAAGGTCGGTTGACCGATACATGTGCGGGTTTTCTGCTGACATTGCCTGGGAAATTGGTTTACCAATAACGGTCGAAATATTACGTGAAAAAATAGTCGTTACATTTTGATTGACAACAAGTCTACGGTAAACCAAAGGGTAATCGATAGACCGATATGGACGTTTCAAAGGTGGTTGCTAAACGACAAAGGATAAGTCTGTTGGAGTTAGTTTGTGCCACGTGGGCCAATAAGATGATGCCGTTTAGGCCAAAAGACAGAAGTGATGTTCAGATGACCGATACGCCTTCGGTACACTGAATAGAGATATCCAGAGAAATTTCAAAGCTACTGAGGATAAGGAAACGATTGACCGGGTAGAGGTCGGTAAACCAACACAAGGATTACAGGAAGATCAAGTGGTTACTGACTCTAAGGAGACGGTTGACCAGATAGGGTTCGGTACACCGAAACGAGGATTCTAGGAAGATCAAGTTGTTACTGACTCTAAGAGCATGGTTCACCGATGGTAACTCGGTCACCCGTTGGGAACAAGGTCTGTAGACCGTAAGGCACACGGTCGATCGACAGAGACGAGTTTATCCTTTTGTGCATCAAGTGTACATTCGATCCTATAACTCAAATAAATAGAAAATTACATATGAAGTCCTTGAGATTTGATTACAAGTCTTGAGCCTTGATCTTGAAGTTGATTAGTCCCTTTGTTTGATCACCTACATTGTTAGGAATACATAATATGATGTGTGTGATGTTCTAATTGGAGTTGTGCATAATATTAGTTTGTTTAATCATCAAAATTAAGATTAAAGTGCCAAAAAGCCAACAAGCTCCCCCTTTTTTATGATGACAAACTAATGTCAAATTGTGTAAGTGCTCCCCTATCAATATACAAAAGATATGTTAACTACCCCTTACTAAATACATGAGTTTCATATATTTGATTTAGTCATGTTTTATCCATTGTTCCCCCCTTTTGACATCCATCAAAAAGAATGTAATAATCAAAGTTTGTGACAAAGAGACACACAATATGTAAATGAAAATGCATTTCTTGAAAATGGATGATAAGGCATAAAGCCGATACAAAAACAAACACACCGAACACAAATGACAAATGAAACAAACACGACAAACAACAATAAGCAAACAAGAAACAAAGATAGTCTAGTTGTCCGGCTTGTTCATACCTCGAAGAAGATCCATAATTTAATTTTGGGAGTTGAGAAAGGCTTGGCGAGAATCTCCAACCACACGAATTTGATTGTTAATCTCGTTGAGCGAGTTCGACGTTGCCAATTGAACGGATTGGAAGTCGGAGGTGAGGTCTTGAATGCCTTGATAGTTATGATTCACTAAACTCCGAGCGTCATGGATCTCATCGCAATTCCAGTCCAAGAGCTTCTCGTGACGATAGGCCCAAACCGGTTGGTTCCATTGAGCATCGGCACCGGACGACCATTCGGGACGAGTGTATCTCTGTGGACCACGAGTCGAGCTTGGATCCCAATTTGGATTCACCTCGGCATCGGATGGAGGAGGAGACCAATGTGGAGCTTTGGTGGAGCTTTCATCATCCTCATTTTCAGAGGAATCATCTTCCGCTTCTTCTTCAAGTGCTTGCTTCCCCGAGCACATCCGTTTGAGTGTATATTTGTCGATGACCGTCTTGGAGGATTTGACAAGATCGTGGTGAAATTGGATGTTGAAGTGGTCTATGGCCAGCGAGATTAACATAGGAAAAGGGAGAAAGTTGCGATTCTTCCGAGCAATGTAGCACATATGGTTGATGATGAATAAGGGCCAATTAGTGTGAGTACTGAAAGAGAGATTAAATAGGCACTTCATCATTTAGTGGCAAAGTTCATCGTAATGTCCTTTGCGCACAAAAAGGTTGGTGGAAATGAAGCGACAAAGAATACGACCAATAACCGGAAGATGAGGAATGACAAGTTTGTCATATTGAGGAACATCCGGTCGAGTCACCTCTACAAATTGACTCATAGAGCCACGAACTTCTTCCCAAGAGTGGTTGTAGATATCCTCGCCGGCACTAGGAAGACCGGTGATCTCCGAGAGAAGAGATGCGGTGAGAGTAAAGGAGATTCAATCAACTTGGGTGGTAAGCGTCGCTTGAGTGCCATCAAGAGCGGTAGTATCCGGAGATTGGCATAGAATTGACGACAAGCTTCCGTGGAGAAACGGACCGGAAGTTTGTCATGAAAGAAGACTCCAAGGTGATCAACAACGAGATAGGTGGAGAGACCAATCGACTCGAAAGACCAATCGACTCGAAATCTTTGATAATGATCTTCCACTCCGGAATTGGATTTGCACCACTAATAGTGTAGTAGTGCTCATCCACCTTAAGACTGTAGAAGATGCCTTTATTGAAGGGCCGAAGATATTCGTTGACGGGTTCGTTCGCCGAATTTGTAGAAGAAGAAGGTATGTCGGGGTTGAGTCTTGTCTTCTTTGCCGGATGAACGGATTTCTTTCCTCTCCTAGTTGTCGGTTTTTTTGTTGGTTCCACCGTCTTCTTAGATGAACAAATTTTCCTTGGACCCATAGGGAATGAATAAGATTTGAGAAAGAGATGAAAGGTTTGTGAAGTGAAAAAGGGGAGGATACAAAAGTGTGCTTTGGGGATGATAGAAATGGAAGAAGGGATCCAAATATATAGAAGTTGGAAGATTTGAAACTCAGAAAATCATATCCAACGGTCATCCATAAGTGTCTCAGAGGACCGTTAGACCAGTTCCAACGGCTAGAAAAAGGAACAACTCGGTCGACCGAATAGGCTTCGGTATGCCGCAAAAAGGATGACAGTAAGAGAAGAAGATTTACTGGATCTTGATAATGGACGACCGATTCAGGAATGATCGTCCATTTAGGAATTTACGGGGAAGTTCAAAAAAGGCACAACGGTCATCCGATTCAAAATCGGATACGCAATAAATTTGAAAAAGAACCATTTTAAAAAATCAACAGAAAAATTCAAAACATTCACCTATACATGTCGATCGTCCGCGATATATTCGGATAACTGTAGGAACAGGGAAGTTTGCGAATTTTAGCAAACCAAACATTTTAGGTCAACCGGATATGTATCGGTGTATCGAACCGTCGAGTCCAGACCAAGTCCAGAGCCCTGTCCAGACACCATTTGGTTAACCCAAGTTCGGTCATCCGTCCTGTGTGGACAGACTACAAAAACAAGCAATTCAAGCAATGATTTTTAAGCAAAGGAGATGAATTATGATATTTCTTTAGCACTACACATCCCTAGTTCTTGTATAATTTTATCAAATTGATCAACATTTAATGATTTAGTAAATATATCTGCTAATTGATCATTGGTTGAAAGGAATTGTAATTCAATATCACCTTTAAGAGCATGATCTCTAAGAAAATGATGACGAACATCGATATGTTTGGTTCTTGAATGAAGAATTGGATTTTAGATAGATTTATAGCACTTGTATTATCGCAAAAAATAGGTATAGTACGGAACTCAAGTCTCAAATCCTTGAGGGTTTGCCTTATCCAAAGAATTTGTGCACAACAACATCCGGCGGCCACAAACTCGGCTTCGGTTGTTGAGAGGCAACACTATTTTGTTTCTTACTAAACCAAGAAACCAAGGATTTACCAAAGAATTGACATGTCCCACTAGTACTTTTCCGATCGGATTTGCATCCGACATAATCAACGTCACTATAGGCCATGAGATCAAAAGATCGAGTCTTGGGATAAAACAATCCAAAATCACAAGTGGTTTTCAAATATTGAAAAATCATTTTCAATGAATGCATATGAGATTCTTTAGGACAAGATTGAAAACGAGAACAAAGTCAAACACTAAACATGATATCGGGTCTACTAGCGGTTAAATAAAGAAGTGAACCAATCATACCTCGATATTTTTTAATATCAACTTCTTCGTCTTCTTCATCTTTATCCAATTTCAAGCTTGTGCTCATGGGAGTATTTTGAGGTTTGCTATCTTCATATCCAAATCTTTTGAGTAGTTCTTTTGTGTATTTGGTTTGGTTGATGACGTTTTCCTCCGAGGTTTGCTTGATTTGGAGTCAAAGAAAGAAGTTGAGTTCACCCATCAAGCTCATTTCAAATTCACCTTGCATAGACTTAAAAAATTCTTGGCATAGACAATCATTAGTAGAACCAAATATAATGTCATCAACATATATTTGTACGATTAATAAATCTTTATCTTTGTTCTTAGTAAATAATGTGGTGTCAACTTCCCCACGGTGAATCCGTTTTCAAGAAAAAATGTCTTCAACCTTTCATACCAAGCTCTAGGAGCTTGCTTAAGCCCATAAAGAGTCTTCTTAAGCTTGAATACATGATCCAGGTATGTTTCATTCACAAAACCAGGTGTGTTTAACATAAACTTCTTCCATAATAAAACCATTAAAAATGCACTTCTAACATCCATTTGAAAGAGTTTAAAATCCATGTATGATGCATAGGCTAATAACATTCTAATTGCTTCTAATCGAGCTACCAAAGCATAAGTTTCATCAAAGTCGATGCCTTCCTCTTGGTTGTAACCTTGAGAGACCAATCGAGCTTTGTTTCTAACCACTTGCCCGGATTCATCAAGTTTGTTTTGAAAAACCGACTGAAAGGAATGTGTTCTAAAAGTTTTACTTTTATATGTCAATTATTATGAATTGAATGTGCAAACATTTTGTTCCTTGATTATGTATTCGTCTTTTGGAAGTGTTAAGGAAGAGGCGTTTGGTCCTTAACCGTAGAGCTCTAAAAGATAATGGTTTACATAAATCAAAAGTTATTCACAATCATGGTAATTAACATGGAACATTAATTATCGAGATAAGATTATCGTGTTGGTCATCGATTGTTGTAGCTCTACAAATAATTGACGACACGAGTATATAAAAGAGGAAAAGATTACTTTTATATATTGAATAGACCTAACAAGTAAAATATTATGGAATTGTGTTTCGTGTCATTAATGTTTTACTCTGTCTTGGATCCTAAGATATGAGACTTATATCTTTTCACTCAAGAAGTGCTTAATTTGATTATTGTCAAAAGCTACCAATGAGTGTAGTGATAAGGACAATAGTTGGTTGAACATGACTTGTGCTGGAAAATATAGCTAGTCAAATGATTAGCATTGCCCCTTTTAATTGAGTGATGATATTAGTGGGCCCCTTGATAAAGCAAAATTATAATGTGCACAATGTGACTTGAGTTAAGTTACATAGTTATAATTAGCTTAAAGAGATCAAGAAATGAATATAATACAAAGATGACACATTTCTACTTTGTATATATTCTTAATATCATGAGGCAAGGGACAGACACAAGTGGTGCACTTACATCACTGAATGGATCGTGTTTTGGTTCGGGTTGAACAAAGACATCTATGCTAATTGGGTGACTATAATGTGTAGCTAGATACCGCTTATAGTTTATGATATAAAATAATTTATATCATTGCCAACATAATTTAAATCCTCGTATAGGTCATACCACAAAACCAAGAAACAAGAATTATAATTTTGTATTTTATATGATGTATTAAAATTCATATGATATGGAATTAAATACATATGGTAAAATGACAAAATTAATATCTCGTGAAAACTACACGGTTAGAACAATAAATAAATTCGTATAAGATGTATATATATTATTAGGTATAATATTTTGACATTATATATGATAATTTATTACATGATATAATGTGGTCCGCAACATTATAACATAAGAATTTGCTAAAACCTTAAAGTCCAAATTTTGCTGAATATTAATTTTAAATATGGTAAAGTCAAAAACAGTGAAAAAATGGTCCAACCATTTACTGTTTTTGCATTTATTAATAAGTGAATTTTTACAGATTAATGACTGAATTTAGAGGTTTGCACATGATGTGGGTTAGAGAAACCTTATAAATAGGTTGTACATACCTTCTTTGTTTACACTAATGCAAAATTCTTCTCTCTCCAATTTTGTCCATCATTCCATTCGAAATTGTCTTAGTTTTGACTGTGTGCTAGAGATCAAATTGTTTAGAGCGTTGAACGGGTAATTAGCTAAATTCTAACCTCGTATTAGAGACTGATTGACTAGCTTCGATCTCTCTAATCTTGTTTAGAGTTTGGTGAACACTTGAATGTAATTTTGAGGCGATCTGACGTGCAACTCGACTTCCAATTGGTAAAAGGGATTTGATAATCCCCTAGGTATGATCTAATCTATGTATTTCAATATTAATTTTATATCATATATGTTGAAATACAATTAGGAATTTTGTACATAAAATTGTTAAAAAATTTGAAAACCGATCTTAATTGTTTGTAATTTTTAAAAAAAATATACATAAGTATGAGACACAAAATCCAACAATTTTTTCATCTTCTCTACTCTCGAGGAGGTTTTCCCCGAATATAAATAGAAAACAAAATAAGAAAAACAATATCGAATATTCTGCACCAAATTCGTGTATTCTGGAGCCGAAGGAGCTTGAATCCTTCCACCAGAGCTTAGCGGAGCTCGAATCCACTCTTATTGTCGTGCTTCGTTCGTCAAACTACTGCCCCGATCCAAATCCATCTGCTTCGACGGTGTAGTTGCTGGAATTGATCGGATTCCTTGACGGAATCCTATCATCAACTCTGGGCTAAAATCCAACTTTTGGAAAATTCAAATCCTGAGTTTTGTTGGGAATAACTTTTGACATCTTGAAAATCACAACTCATAAGTCCAGCACATGTATAGATTTCCTCCAGGTACACAATATTCTTTGTTATCTTAATCTTTTTGGATTAATTATTGTGTCATGCTTTTGACAAAGTTTGTGGCATAACTACCTGTTGATAATTACCTGTTTAATCATCATTTTTTGGGTCAAACTTCTTGAGAATATCCACTCTGGCTTCTTCTTGGGTCAAAAAAGCAAGGCAAGTCCCAAATGGTTTGTTGTTTGAACCAATGTTTTAAAAACTGAACCGAAAAGTGAACCGAAAATAGTTCGGTTTGGTTCAAAGTGGTCGAACCGATTGTTCAACCTGATCCAACCGCTGATGATGTCAGTATGACATCAGAATTTTGTGAACCGAGAGTTGAACCAAACCGACTCCGTAGCGGCGGTCCAACCGATTGAACCGATTTTTTCTATTATTTTTTACATAATAAGTAATAACCAAGTGTCTAAACTATGAACAATTCACAAAATTACTCATCTGTAAAATAATTTAATTAAAATCTGTAAACAAAATTGAAATGATCGCGAGGGGTGGAGTGGTGACGGGTGGAGGCGTGGTGAGGGGTTGGGGAAAGAACAGTAAAAAATAAAACCCCTAAAATTTGGGTCAAAATTGAACAAAAATAAAATAATAAAAATCAAATTTTGTCTAAATTGAAAAAACTTGATCATTTCGGTTCGACCAAACCGAAAAAACCGATGGGTTCGATCAGTTTTTTCGGTTTTCTTCAGTTCACTTCGGTTCATAAGGGGGGTCGGTTTTTTTACAGAACTGACCGGTTTGCTACCGGTTCACGGTCCAACCCGGTCTGACCGTCGGTTCGGTTCGGTTTTTAAAACAGAGGTTTGAACATGAAGCATCATGTGTTGTGTTATTTGGTATTCTTTTGGTTACCTTGAATATGGAACTGAGCTTTCGGATATACGTGTGTGTTTGAAGAGTTTCTATATTAAAAAAGAATATTTATTTCATGAATTGCTTAAATTTTGGCATGCAGAAGTATTGGGTTGATAAGAAGTCTGGCTGCAACTGTTTCTTGATTTTTGCAAGGCAACTAGCCATCACTTGGAGAGATGATCCACAGTACTGGCAGTGGTCCTATTTAAATGATAGGTGACATGCTTATTTCCTTCTGTTGCTTTTCAACTGATTATCTCTTTTTCCTAAAACATTTGAATATGTTCTCTTTTAAAAATAGAGCTTTTCATTTTTTTGATTACTTAAAAGAACAATGTATTCTGAATGAGTCAACAGCTGAGGGCGTAACTTTTAAAGCATCCACCGTCACAACTTTACGTTATCGTGAGGGATTCTTCCGTTTTAGTTAATAGTACACTGGAAAAAATGGTTATCATGTCGGATATTAAATGGACACAACGTCTGGTTGATCGGTATAGTTGACCAACGTGGTAGGTGGAAGACGTTATACGAAGGTATTCTTTCACGTTAGTCTAAATTCCAATGTGGTAGACCCTTTAATAAATGTTTTTCTTCTATTTTTCGATTTATATCCAATGTGGTAGACCCTCTACAACATCGTTTTTAAAGAAAACCAACATTGTAGGGGATTTTTTTCTTTTTTCTTCTTCTATTTTTTTTAATTTAACGTCTGTAATTCACACTCAACCCCCGCAACATTATTCAATTTAGCAACTTTCAAATTCACATACATTTGTTGCAGTATTCATTCAAATAATACACAAAGAGATACATCTAACAAGGAAAAAAATTCTTCTTATATATTGATCAGTTTTTTAAGTTAATCTACAAAAATGAATGAATGAATGTTTCCTTTCCCTTAAGAGATCAGCCACGTTGATCCACAACTTGTATACTACCATGACACTGCAATGAAAGTAATAAAAGGAAGAATGTGAGAATATCTGTGGTGTACTCGGGTGGGCCTTGGATTCCCATCACGTGATCTCCACAAATAAACATCTCAATCCTTGTCTTCTCGAACCACGCCACCACCTCTGCTCCTTGAGGATACATGCATTCCGATAACCATATGAGGAGCAAATTTCTGAATCAAATATTGACAACAATGAACTTACATTTGAGGAGTCAACCATGAATTGTGGTGGAATGGACACCTTCTCAAATTCTTGCTTTAGAACACAACCTTCCTTCCCACCAAGTTGAACGTGGAAGACAGGAAATTAGTTCCTCCAAGATCTACCACATAAACACTAGATCAAAGACCAACCATCGTAACTAATCACACAAACTAAAAACGTCAAAATTTCTTCCAAATTAAAGTCCACAACAAAAAATCAGAATCGAACCCCCACCTAGATGTACGGATTTGACTCCACTGGATCGGTCTTTAAGGTCTCCATTTTCTCGACTCCAGTTCAATCGGTCGTCGGAGAACGTGGGATCGCAAGGTCGGAAGCGGATAGGAAGTGGAGAAGGAAATAGATCTCTCACCCATCTCTACTTCTGGATGGGAATGTCGATGGGGTTGGGGAGAGGTAGGCGGCTAGGGTTTATGTTTGTTGATTTCCGGATTGACGGGATTTTAATTTGGTTTACACGGCTATATCAAACCAAAAATTCAACCATTCCACGTCGGACTATTTAAAGGCGGACGTGGAATACCCCCTACCACGTCTGATTAATTAAAATCCGACGTGGTAGACCACTTCAGTCCAGATCCACTCCAGAAAATCGGGTCCAAATCCCCTACCACGTCGGCTTATGTGTTCGTCGACGTGGAAGACCCCCTACCACGTTGGATTTCCGAAAATTGACGTGGTGGGATTTTACTTAAATATATATATACATACATATATATATATACATACATACATACATATATATATATATTAAAAACAAATAACACATATCTTGACAATAATAATCGACTAATTCTTGGCAAGAATATCTTGTGATATACGTTTATCCAACACATATCCAGGGAATATCAGCATATCATTAATCAAACAACATTTTTCGCAGACAGTTTCTCCAGATCTCATTTATTGCATCATCACAGATTTCTGAAATTTAAACAGACCCCCTACCACGTCGAATTTCCTAAAACCGACGTGGTAGGATTTTAATTTAAAAAATATATATATTAAAAAGACCCCCTACCAGGTCGTTTTTCCGAAAACTGACGTAGTGGGGTTTTAATTTTTAAAGATTAGGATTTCATAATTTCAATGTTGCTTTATGTTGTTTCATGTAAAAGGAATGCTTTACGTTATTTATTCTGAGTATGAGCTAAAGAGGAAATCCATAACTGCAGTGACTGAGTGCCAATGGTGTTTCAGCTGCCACAAAAAGTCGGCGTAAATCCAAAGCATTCCATTAAACTTAATCATGATTTTCTGTAAATGTTCATTTCACGAGTTACATATACTTTCCGTAAATGTTCATTAAAAGGATCTACCACGTCAGTTTTCCGAAAACCAACGTGGTCGAGTTTTATTTTATTTTTTGAAAAATTAAAAAGATACCCTACCACGTCAAATTTCCTAAAACCAATGTGGTAGGGTTTAAATTTGAAAAAATATATATTAAAAAGACACCCTACCACGTTGGTTTTACAAAAATCAACGTGGTAGGGTTTTAATTTAAAATATATATTAAAAGACACTCGACGACGTCGGTGTTGATAAAACCAACGTGGTAGGGGGTCTTTCACGTCAGTTTGTAATTAACCAACGTGGTAGGTTGACTTTTCAACAGTGGTAGTTGTAATTTTTACGCGATCATTTTGTGGTCAGAAGGAAAATGATTCAAATAATCTAGTACTAGTGATTTATTAAATGCTGAGAATTTAAATTATTTTTCTGAAAAAATACTTTTAACCACAGGAGAAATCTGTCACTAAATGTTTTGAAATTCGTCACTGAAACCTTTCAGTGACGCCAACAACAACGATGGTAATTATTTTTGGCTAAAACCTTTTGTGACGGAAGCTTGGATTAGTGATGGATTTTTACCGTGACTAAAACCCAAACTTGTTGTAGTGTTTACTTGCAAAAAAAAGATTCAAACATGGAAATGTGTAATGAAATTAACTTCTGCATGATTAGTTATAAATAATTTATGCACTTCGGGTTCCAAATTTTGAGACTTTTATTCAGGTGTAGTGCCTATCCTATTTCAACCTTTTCTTAGCTTCTTACTGATACCATCTCTTTCGATCTCTGTGTTTGTGTGGAATTTTAGTGATGGGGATATCCAAGTCGCAAATCTGGTAAATGAATGCTGGCTCGAGGTGCACGGCACATTTAGCACTGCACTTCTAACTCCAGGTAAAATGTACGAAGTTGCATTCCTGGCGATTATAAAGGATCCTGCCTGTGGTTGGGAAGTTCCGGTTGCGGGCGGACCCTGAGGGCAACGTTCAGACACATGGAGCATTTGCTGGATAAGCCGAAAGCAAGATGGATCGAGCTCATTGCTGGAAACTTCATGGCCACCACAGAAGGCAGGATAGTGTAGTTTTCGTTGTTTGAATACGAAGGTTGGCAAAGGTACTGTTATCCGTCCTAAGATTTGAGTGATTGTCATCATTAAGTGGAAAGTCTTTTGTGTTTGCTTTCTGTGTGGTGATATTAGTTTGAGAGGTGTTGTTTAGAGGAGATATGTTGGCTGACAGGTTGAGTGATAAACTAGTTTTTGATTATTGTCGTTTTAAATGTCGCAATTGTAACATCCCGAAAAAACGGAAATTTAAAAAATTAAATACTACGAAGTAAAGTAATCATGATGACCTCGAAGAGTCCGAAGAGGATCCTGGCCCCAACATGTGTGTTGCCGCTGTCACCACCCGACGGAACCTACTGCGGTCCTGAAACATGAATCAGACAACGATGCCTGAGTTTCCCATTAGGAAACTCCGTATTCCAAGCTCGCCTATATGAATGCAACAGTACGGTAAATGAACCTATCATACTAGTAGCATGTCATATCACATCTGCAATGCATCAAATCCCTTAAAGGGTAAATGGGACCTCAGTCCAACAACACAAGTACCTTCAATAGGGTCAACAAGGACATCAGTCCAACAACAATGACGGGTCTCCCTCGGAAACCTACCGTACGGTCTTACGGACAGTACGCGACGCACCCCCCACACGCGACTACTCGAGCCAAAGGGATCGGTGAGGAGTGTCCGTACTCCCGTGCAAAGTAACACGTGGTCTACACCACCTCGACAGAGTCGTAGTCCGGTCGGTCAACATCCCAAGATAGGTGCCCAATCGGGGATCATTACCGTCACATCATCGGCGGCATCGTCGGCACAACATCAGCGGTACAACATACGTCCGGCACAACATCGGACGTCAACCACAAGCCGGAACATCGTCGGCACCATCATCGCCGGCACAACCTCGGCGGTACAACATACGTCCAGCACAACATCTGACGGGTCCAGACCGTAGTCTGCAAGGTCATCATGCTCCACGAGCCATGCGTCAACACACATTGGGATCCACAATCCCTCAGGTCTGCTACTCTACAGAGAGTAACGAAACAACACGTCACACCACGGGCCAACACGGAGGTGGTGCGACCCAAGTGTCCACACTCTTCCACACGACGGTCCCTGGGCAGGCACGAGCACGTACCCAATAGGTTCGGGTTTCCGTGAACAGAGTTGACACAACACAAGGACCAGGAATTTAGATCTGCACACAAACGGTCGACCAAAAGAGCCTAACCGGTCGACCGTCCCCAATAGGTTCGGTCGACCGAAAGTCTACAACGGTCGAACTATTCTGTGTGTCACTTATGTCCAAATAGTCGGACAGCAGTCTAAAACCGGTCGACCGAATACAATGTCAAAATCCGGAGTTGATCAAAATCACATAGGACTATTCGGTCGACCGACTCAGAGGTCCCGGTCGACCAAAAACTACCAGGGTCATCCTAATAGTCTACCTCATATAACGGTCGAACAATATATAGAAATCGGTCGAACAACATACAATATTATCAAGTACACTTAAGTTCCGGTCGAACCAATCGCTAGGAACGGTCGACCGAAAACCAACAGGAAGCCTCCAACTAACCAGCACACGTGCAACCGGTCGACCGCCACATGGCATCGTTCGACCGGTGTTGGTTAAATTGGGTCAAAACAGTAAAATTGGTCGACCGCCCGAAGGCATTGGTCGACCGTTGGTCGACAGCAGCCTTGCGCCAGCCAAGGATTTTACGTCGTTTTCTCATCGCCGGTGAGGTCTCCTACCTCCCGTGACCGACCTCAACTTCCCACCAACGTGGGGAAACAACGAAACCACATTAAAAGTCGACATACCTCTAGAAGAAGACGGAGCACGCCAGTGTTCGCTCAACGTTGCCCGCCGACCGCACGCCCCGATCACGCGCGCCTCACGCTTGCCTCCTCGACTCCACGCTCGCCTCCACACGCCAGAGTCGCCGCTACGTTCTCTGGTTGCCGGAAAAAGGAAGGGAAAGGAGAGTCAGAGAGAGAGAGATGGAAAATGGAAGAAGAAAGGAATGAGAGAGAGAGAACGACGTTGGTTTCTCCTCAACAAAACCACAACCCAGCCATCAACCTCACCCATCCCCTACTCCATTCCCCTACACCCATCTAGCCATCAAAATTCTCCTCTTCCCCCATGCACCCCACCTCCCCCAACAGGACCCTAAGAAGGGTAGGGACGTGACAATCCACCATTATTAAAAGGATTTCGTCCCGAAATCAAAACAGCAACTCACCGAAAAGCTCTGGGTATTGCTTCTGAACCTCCTCCTCGATCTCCCAAGTGGCCTCGCGCTCACTGTGATGCTGCCACCAGACCTTCACCATCGGGATGATCCTCCTCTTGAGCTGGTGATCCATGTGATCAACAATCTCGACTGGTCTCTCCTCAAGCGACAAGTCATGCTGGATCTCTGGCACTGCAATCTCAATCATGTGAGCTTGATCTGCAACGTACTTCCTCAACATCGATACATGAAAGACGTTGTGAAGACCTGAAAACTGCGGTGGCAATGCAATCCGGTAGGCAACCTCTCCAACTCGGTCTAGGATCTCAAACGGACCGACATACCTCAGACTGAGCTTCCCCTTCTTCCCAAACCTCATCACTCCCCGAGCTGGGGAGATCTTCAGAAACACATGGTCACTAACCTCAAAGCTCAACGCCCCTATGCGTTTGTCGGCATAACTCTTCTGCCTACTCTTTGTTGGGGCCAATCTCCTCTTGATCACATTCACCTTCTCTGCATACATCTGCACGAGCTCTGGCCCCACTAACTACCTCTTGCCTACATCACTCCAGCATACCGGTGATCCGCAAGACCTCCGGTATAATGCCTCGTACGGTGTCATCCCAATACTCGAATGGTAGTTGTTGTTGTAGGCGAACTCTATTAACGGTAGGTGCTCATCCCAGTGTCCTGCCCAATCCAGTGCATGCTCTCAGCATATACTCCAGGGTCTAGATTGTCCTCTCTGACTGACCATATGTATGTGGGTGAAACGTTGTACTGAATCTCAGTTGTGTCCCCAAATCCTGCTGTAGACTCCCCCAAAACCTGGATGTAAATCTGGGATCTCGATCAGAGATGATGCTCATTGGTATTCCGTGCAACCTGACTATCTCCTCTATGTACAACTTAGCTAGACCCTCCAGAGGCAACATGGTCCTGATCGCTAAGAAGTGCGCCAACTTGGTCAGTCGATCGACTATCACCCAAATCGCGTCGTGGAATCTCCTCGTCTTCGGCAACCCCGTGACAAAATTCATCGTCACGTGCTCCCACTTCCACTCAGGAAGCTCAATACACTTCATCGGTCTCGCTGGTCGCTGATGCTCAATCTTCACCTGCTGACAGACTAAGCACCGGCCCATAAACTCTGCAATATCTGCCTTCATGCCCTTCCACCAAAAGTTCCGCTGCAGGTCCTTATACATCTTCGTACTCCCAGGGTGGATGGTATATCTCGCTCGGTGTGCCTCCTCCATGATGTCATCTCTCAGCCCATCAACCTTCTGCACCCAGATCCGACTCCTGAACCTCAGACCACCATCAACCCCCACACTGAAGTCTAATACATCTCTGGCAGCCAACTGTAACAGACCAGCTAACTCCTCATCGCCATGCTGAGCCTGCACAACACGTGAGACGGTCTGCGGCTCCACCCAAAGCCCAGCAATCACTGCTCTCTCAGAGCCCTCTGTGAACGGCCTCCACTCTGACAACGTCTCGAGTAGCCTCCACTCCTTAATGCATAAACTCGCAACTGATACCTACACTCTCCTGCTCAGCGCATCTGCAACCGAATTCGCCTTCACTGGGTGATAGGAGATGGTGAAGTCGTAGTCCTTAATGAACTCGAGTCATCTGCGCTGCCTCATGTTCAGCTTCTTCTGCGAGAACAAATACTTCAGGTTCTGATGATCCTTGAAGACCTCAAACTGCTCTCCATAAAGATAATGTCGTCAGGTCTTCAATGCGTGAACCATTGCTGCTAACTACAGATTATGAGTAGGATAGTTCTTCTCGTGAACCTTCATCTGCCTCGAAGCGTACGCCACCACCTTCCCGTGCTGCATCAGAACACAGCCCAAGCCAACCCCTGACGTATCACTGTAAATCACATAGCATCCACTGCCACTCGATAGCGTCAGAATCGGCGCTGTCGTCAGTCGCCTCTTTAGCTCCTGGAAACTGTCCTCGCACTTCTGGGACCAAACAAACTTGACGCCTTTCGGCATCAACGCTGTCAGTTGCGAAGCAAGTCGGGAGAAGTCCTGAATGAATCGTCAGTGATGAAGAATTAAAATTTATACCGCAAGTGCACGGCGTCAATGATGACGTGGCAAATACGGGTCGAACACAAGGAGGGAGAGATTTGTTATTAGTGTGATTTCGATTGGGGGAAAGAAGGAGAGAAGAATAAATTGGGTTTTTGAGATTTTTGGGTTTTATTATCTAAAGCAAGAAACAAGAACAAATAAAACTAAAACAAGAACAAAGATGGTGAATTCCGTTGGGTGGAGGTTTAGATATCGGGTTTAGATTAGAGAATTCTGAAACTTATAATAAATCATATTAGTTATAAAGCATTACATGATAAATGATTTAACATAAACTCAAGTAATCAAAACATACTAATACGAAATTAAAATAATAACATCTTCTCTTCTCATCACCCTAAATCCGTCACCCCCACCCTTTGGAAAGAGTTAGAAACTCATAGATGGAGGGAGGGAGAAGGGGTCCTAGAGAAACTAAGAAAAGAAAATTAAAAACATAAAATAAAAGAAACAGAATTTTATTGCTAAATTATGGAACAAAAGGAAGAACTCCTCACAACATCGTTCTCGGGGCTATTTATAGCCGATACAAGGGACCTAAGCATGAAATAAGAAAGTACACGCGTCAACACGCAAACGGTAAAATTTTTAGAGCATGAATCTAATTTGGTGCGGCGAATTCGCCGCAATTTGCTCTTGAGGTGCGGCGGAATCGCCACCTTTTTGGCTCAGAATCGACCCGGATTTTTCCTGTGTGTTTATGGTATGATTTCAATGTCATTTGCGCGTCTGGATTGATTCTTGCATATCTTTGGAGATCCGAATTAATTTCTTCATATATTTGGAGATCCACATTGATTTTTCTTTATATTTTATCCATAATAATAAAAGCTACTCGTGATTTGCAATTAGGTCCTTCACTTTTTGCAATTAAGTCCCCGGCTACTTTTGTGCTTAAGTCCTTGTTCTTTTCGTAATTAGGTCTTGAATGCTTTTATGCTTGGATACATTTCCATTTGAAGCCCGATAAACTTGAACTTGGTCTTTATGATAGAAACGAGTCTTTTGTACGCGTTTATGCTCGGGATGTGGGTAATTTGCATTCAGGTCCCTGTATTCTGTAAATAAGACTAAACACATACCTTAGTAGCATTTATTGATGCAAAAGTAATCTAAATGAAAGACATATGATGCAATGTATGCAATGCATCAAATACCCCCACACCTAGATTTTGCTAGTCCCTAGCAAAACAGAATATAAAAGAAATGAAAACAGGGAAATCCTAACTCACTTTCGTAGGAATCACGGTTGCACTTAGCATGTGCAACAAGCCTTTAAACCTCCAGGTTGCCTTAGAGGACGAGTTTTGTCTCGTGAGGGTTTTCAGTTGACACACCCACAAAGTCTTAATTCAACATTCCATTAATAGCTCTTAATATTTCTGCCTTAACCTTATACATCTCACTTAAAGTTCTCGCATGCTCATTATACAGTTCTAACTTATAAAAAGTTTGACTTGGTCTTTATTCCTCCACATTCACACCACTAACCCCTCTACACATGTTATCACATAAATTATTTTGCACGCCTCCTCTGGTGGTGAAGTATCATTTGGATCAACCATGACATGAATCATTCCTTTAGCTTTGGGCCTTGAGTATCTTAAAGTATTTATTTATTTTTTTCCTTTTTCCGTGATTCAACACATTTGCTTTTCTTTTTAACACTTATACCCTTTTTGCATTCGTGTAGCGAGTTTGGTCGATAATCCCGAACTGGCAGACTCAAGTTACCGGGTTTCAAGATACCCCTACGGACCAGTGACTCGAAGACTTGGGCTTTTGTAATTATTTTGCAAAATGTGTTTTCCTCACTTTATTTTTATTTTATTTTACTTTTATTTTCCTCAAGGCTTAATTGCTATTAGAAGTCCACACTTCCCGGTATATTTTCCTCAACCTCTGCTTTTTATCAACCACTTCAAAGATTTGATTCATCCAATTTAAGTGCATACATGTCTTACAAGGGCCATGGGTTATTTCTTTGGAACTTAGATTTATGTCATAATTTCTACAAGCAGAACTATATAATAAGGAACAAAAAACTTAATGCAATTTGTACACGGGTTTTGGCAGTTCAATCTTAAGCTATGTCATAGAATATTGAAATTTTTTTTTATTATTTTTTTTTATATTTAAAATAAAGCAGAGCAGAAAATCAAATAGATAGATATGTACATATATAAACACCCCCCCACACCTAAATCATGCATTGTCCTCAATGTATGCGAGCAAGATACTACATGGATTTATGCATGAAAAAGGAAAGATCTCACCAACGTGAAGTACAAAGGAAAGTTCATGGCTCTGTTGATGGACAAAAACCCGAATTCCCTCAAAAACCTGTGAGATGCTAAAGAAGGGATAAAAACAATTTTTTTTTTTACTTATTGTTATACAAATATAACTATGTACAAACATAAGTTCCCATCTTCATTTGTCAAAAGACCTCAAAAGGGAACATGACACCACGTGGGGCCAGAA
Source organism: Triglochin maritima (assembly GCA_963682175.1). Lineage (NCBI taxonomy): Eukaryota > Viridiplantae > Streptophyta > Magnoliopsida > Alismatales > Juncaginaceae > Triglochin > Triglochin maritima. Next base: position 35,184,027 of record OY821772.1, read on the forward strand.
TATTCATGCGTGGGCCCCCTTCACAAAGAGCACAAGAAGAAATGAGAGGTTCATGAATTGGACGCAAAGGCGTCTCATACAAAGGATCAAACTGAAAGAGCTTGAACCTCTCGAGAGTTTGGGAAATAGGGGGCAACGGAAGAAGAGTTTCTCCCGTTACGGTGCTGAAGTTATGATCGTCAATCCAAACTCTCCAACCAACTGGCTGGTGCGTCGGAGCGAGGTCAGGAGCCTCGTTAGGCAAGTCCGACTCAACAGGTAAACATAAAATGGGTCTCATACCCAAGGTATCCTCCAAGGAACTCCTAATACCCTCATGAGCACTGTAGTCGTTTGATGTTCCATCATTTCCAAGATGATCAGGAACGATAGTGAGAGGCAAACTCTCATCAGGTTGTTTGAAATTGAGGGTGCTAGGGAGCTCTTGCTCCACCGGAAGTGAGTCCTTAAGAGGCACAACATGAAGATCATGTGGCTCAAGGGCCACGGGGCACGAAGATAAGGCACAATCCTGGGCCGACTCATGATGAAATTGGTCAATGTGTATCGAATCCTCCACTAAGTGATCGTGAATTGAAACCCCAAGTCCTTCAGACTGACTAGGAGTTTGGCTTTGACAGATTGTGCTTTGAATTTGTGGATGTGGTGGTGGTTCGATATCAAAAGGTGGATCCTCATGTTGACACGAAAAGTTACTCTCCTTACGTTCACCTAATTGTTGTATCATTTGACTCAAATGCGATGTTATATTTTGTACGGATCGTTGAGTGGATTCCATGTACGTAAGGAAAGTTTGTTCCAAGGAATTAGGTACGTGGTCAACTATGAGGTCCAAGTTTGAGCTTGTGAAATTATGGGATTGGGTGTTGATGGGCTGAGAATAATGATTTGACGTGGGGAGTTGGTAGAATTCTGGGTATTCGGGAGGAAGATACTGAGGTGAAAATGAAGTATAAGAATTTGGATAGGAATTGTTTCTCCACGAATCCATCACTCTCGGGTTGTACGCGGATGCGTAATAGTCATTTTGAGCGTCTTGGGAAAAAGTATGCTCATACTCAGGCTCTGGGGGAACATAAGGGCATTCCCTGATAACATGACCACTCAACCCACAACAGTCGCACGGTACGGCTACTGGAGCCACCGGTGCACTCATGTTGTCTGTCCTACGCATGAAGGAGGCAAAAGTTTGTTGTAATGTCTCAGTTTGTTGACCAACATATGATCCGACATAACTAGATTGTGGTCTAGCAGTCGGTGCCTCTCTCATGTTACCCCAATATAAAGATTGCTCAGTCATACAATTAGGATTGTCCCAACCATATGGGGTGTTAGTCTGAGCCACCCCAGGTTGCAAGGTTTTAGAATACCAGGAAGCATTGTCCTGGTCCCAACAATGATATGGATGGTTGCTCATGTAACCATCCATCAAAACACTCTTGAGTCAAGTACTCTTACCCTTATGAGGCTAAGCAAGCACAAGTTCTCGACTCGACCCTAAAATGCTAATAGATAATGTAAAGGGGAGGAGACTAGAACGTATAAGTAGGTGAGAAGAAGATGACTCAGAGGAGAAGGGAAACTTAACTCTAAAGATAGATAAGAGGGTCGGTCAGAGGTTTCCTAAGAAAGCACGGTTCAAACAATCCTAGACCTAGTGTCGCTTAGATCTAGACGACTCCTAACTGGTTGAGTCGAATTGATTTGCTTGATTCACCTCCCTCACCAATCAAACCAAGTTGGCCAGTTAGTGTATAGCTAGTGGGGGCGCTTCCGACAGAGTCGGTGCCAATTAGACAACCACGTCGCTTGGAAGACTTTCGTCAACACAAAAACACTTTCTAGACACCAAATTGAATTCAATTAGCTTCAGGTCATAGCAAGTCAAACCAATCTCCTCCTTAATTGAGTCCGAGTCCTTAGGGGTCAATGTCTAATTGATTTTAATTTTAGGCTTGGGTGACACTTGAGGATTGTGATTTGTGGGCCACAGAAGGGTGATGAAATCCCCACCGTATCTTTTCCTATGGAGTTGCCCTTAAGATAGTTTAACTTAGATCTAACAAAGATAGTCAAACAATGGTCTTTTTAATGGGGGCAATTGCAAGGTTGTATGCAAATTAAATTATATGCTTAAATGCAGTCGTTAAAAACCGCGATACGTACCTTGTCTCCAGCACTCTTCAACAAAAATAATTTGCAATAATTTAGCAAGAATAATGCAAACAAAACATTATATGATGCATGCACTAAGGTCTTTCTAATTTTGCCAATTTTTAGGTCAGAGTTGAGTTATTGCTAATTATGGAATTTTTGACCCTAACACGTGCAATTCTACGAAAGGAAACTTTTCGAAAATTCAGATTATACGAGAAAGGCAAGAAAAGTTAGCTCCGCAATGCTCAGACAGGTTCGCCGCCTGCTCTCGGAATTTCCAGTAGCTCAATGCGACCAATCCACGATGTAGACGACCCCAGAGAAAAATGACGCCCAGAAACCTTACTGGTGCGGCGAATTCGCCGCAAGTTGTTCTTCAGGTGCGGCGATTTCGCCGCTCGTTTAGCTCCAAATGTGCCCGGATTTCTCCGCGCACTCTGTTGTCCCCTGAAACACAAATCCAAATACTTAGATTGCGCACAAGATAAACAGGATAAAATCGAAAACACAAAAACAACAAAATCTACGTCGCCTCCCCGGCAACGGCGCCAAAAACTTGATGAAGAATTAAAATTTATACCGCAAGTGCACGGCGTCAATGATGACGTGGCAAATACGGGTCGAACACAAGGAGGGAGAGATTTGTTATTAGTGTGATTTCGATTGGGGGAAAGAAGGAGAGAAGAATAAATTGGGTTTTTGAGATTTTTGGGTTTTATTATCTAAAGCAAGAAACAAGAACAAATAAAACTAAAACAAGAACAAAGATGGTGAATTCCGTTGGGTGGAGGTTTAGATATCGGGTTTAGATTAGAGAATTCTGAAACTTATAATAAATCATATTAGTTATAAAGCATTACATGATAAATGATTTAACATAAACTCAAGTAATCAAAACATACTAATACGAAATTAAAATAATAACATCTTCTCTTCTCATCACCCTAAATCCGTCACCCCCACCCTTTGGAAAGAGTTAGAAACTCATAGATGGAGGGAGGGAGAAGGGGTCCTAGAGAAACTAAGAAAAGAAAATTAAAAACATAAAATAAAAGAAACAGAATTTTATTGCTAAATTATGGAACAAAAGGAAGAACTCCTCACAACATCGTTCTCGGGGCTATTTATAGCCGATACAAGGGACCTAAGCATGAAATAAGAAAGTACACGCGTCAACACGCAACCGGTAAAATTTTTAGAGCATGAATCTAATTTGGTGCGGCGAATTCGCCGCAATTTGCTCTTGAGGTGCGGCGGAATCGCCACCTTTTTGGCTCAGAATCGACCCGGATTTTTCCTGTGTGTTTATGGTATGATTTCAATGTCATTTGCGCGTCTGGATTGATTCTTGCATATCTTTGGAGATCCGAATTAATTTCTTCATATATTTGGAGATCCACATTGATTTTTCTTTATATTTTATCCATAATAATAAAAGCTACTCGTGATTTGCAATTAGGTCCTTCACTTTTTGCAATTAAGTCCCCGGCTACTTTTGTGCTTAAGTCCTTGTTCTTTTCGTAATTAGGTCTTGAATGCTTTTATGCTTGGATACATTTCCATTTGAAGCCCGATAAACTTGAACTTGGTCTTTATGATAGAAACGAGTCTTTTGTACGCGTTTATGCTCGGGATGTGGGTAATTTGCATTCAGGTCCCTGTATTCTGTAAATAAGACTAAACACATACCTTAGTAGCATTTATTGATGCAAAAGTAATCTAAATGAAAGACATATGATGCAATGTATGCAATGCATCAGTCAGCAATACCCACCTAGTCCCACGAAGATCCTGATCTCTATCACACTCGTCGAGGCTCTCCACTGAGTCACATCCTCAACCTTCGCCGGATCCACTGAAATCCCATTTGCTGACACAATATGCCCAGAAAATGCCACCTGATCCAACCAAAACTTGCACTTCATGTACTTGGCATAGAGTTGCTGATCCCTCAAGATGCGAAGCACAATCCTCAGGTGTTCCCGATATTGCTCTCTGTCATGCGAGTACACCAAGATGTCGTCCACGAAGACAACAACAAAATTGTAGAGGTACGACTGAAAGGTCCTATTCATCAGGTCCATGAATGTTGTAGGTGCATTCGTCAGTCCAAACGACATCACCAAGAACTCGTAGTGCCCGTACCGTGTTCTGAAGGTTGTCTTCTGAACATCTGCCTCTCTAATCCGCAACTGGTGATAACCCGAACGCAGATCAATCTTCGAGAACACTCTCGCCGTTGCAACTGATCAAACAGATCATCAATCCTAGTCAACGGGTACCGGTTCCTGACGGTAACCTTATTCAGCATCCTGTAGTCGATGGACATCTGCAACAACCCATCATTCTTCTTCACGAACAACACATGCGCTCCCCATGGAGAGACACTCGGATAAACCCGGAGTTCATCAACTCCTGCAACTGCTTCTTCAGCTCTGTCAACTCAGCAAGTGTCATCCGATACAGAGCCTTCGACTGGGGTGTTGTGTCAGCCACCAACTCAATGCCGAAATCGATCTCTCGGTGCAGCGGTAAACGAGGAATCTATGCAGGAATCATGAGTAGGGTAGTCCTTCGCCTCTGATTGACATCATTTCATGCTTATATTTGTATCTTATATCCATTATCTTACACCTAAGCAATGCTACGTGATGAGTTTTATATTTGAATTTCAGAAATAAATAGGTTTGAAGAGATAAAGCATAAAAGGACCCAAAAGCAGGGAAAAATGACTGAATTGTGAGACCTAGGGACTAAGATGCAAGGGAGAAGGACCTGAACGTAAGACCGAAGGACCAAAGAGCAAAACAGAAAACTCCACACCATCATGGGGAGTATTTTGGCAATTCGATTCGGGTCGGATCTCCAACAAGCGAAGTAGATGCATCCAAGACCAACAAATATATCAATGAAAGCCCAAAACAAAAATGAGCCAGATCTGGATCCTGTAGACCGCCAATTGGCGGTCCGGATCTTCCCAGCTCCGCTAAGATTTCTGGAGCGTATGTATTAGTGTTTGTTTAAGCTATTTTGGGTATTTGTTTAGTCCCACATCGGGGGATTGTCCTGGATTACCTTTTTCTATGTCTATAAATAGAACTCTTCACCTTCCATTGTAATCACTTCACATTTGGTGGCAATTCTTCCTACTTGAAGTGATGCCTTGGAGGAAACAATGAAGTGGGAGAATGCTACCTGTATTGTGAGTCATTTTAATAATAAAAGTTTCTTTGTTTCTTTTAATCTTGTCTTGTTATGTTGCTTGTTTTGTGCTGGTTGCTTTACTTTGTTTAATTTCTTGTTTAGTAATTTTAGTAGCTTAGTTAAAATGTTTTCTTTCCTTAGTGTAATCATTAGTTTAATGTGTAGTGAGTAGTTCCATCCCCTTTGGGGGGTGGAGCAATGTTTATACATTTTATGTAGATGGAATGAATGCTAAACTTTTGTGTATGTTAAAAATGTTAGTGTACTTGTTTGATTAAAAAGAATACTTACTTGATGGTTTCTGTCATAGCTTAGGTACATTCCATGCTTGTCTAAGTGTCTTAATAACAAACTTGTCATGCTTATATTAATCACCTAGTGTAGTGCTTTGAATGATAGGTTTCGTCATTAGGTACTTCTTATGCGTAGCAAACACTACATACACTTGTTCTTAAAGAATGCATTCATCACCACGCAAATCTTGTGTACACACACTCCACCCCTTAGGGGTTTTTAGATTCCTGATTTCCAGCTTTTCTTTCTAGTTTATCTTTCTTCTTAATACTTGCTCAACTTAGCTTAGTTTAGTTCATTTCATGTTTTCAATTCGTTGCTTCTAGTTCATTAGTTTAGTATAGTTAGTTTAGTGTAATCAATCTCTTCTTCTCTCTCTTTCCCACTCGCCTTCGCACAAACCAAGAGTCGACACACCTCCCTGTGGATCGACCCTTATTTGTCACCGCTTCAACGCGGTCGTGCACTTGCGGTTAATTATAAAATGAATCAATCAAGTTTATGACAAGGGTACCTTCCACGACAGTGTTGGAGTCCTTCGCCTCCTCAGCTCGGACGGTGAAGACTCGCCCTGCTCTCCTGGTCTGGCTCTGTGGAACAACGGACCTACTGCCTCCGCTCGTCCCTAAGACCGGTGGTCCTGGCCTCATCGTCAGGTTTTTCCAACCAGACTCCACTACCCCAGCGGGTTGACTCGAAAGACTCTACTCTTGAACAAACCCTTCAAGCGTTCATGCAAAGCACTCAAACCATGTTTGCGGCCAACAATAATTCGGTCAAAGCATTGGAAATGCAAGTTAGCCAGTTGGCTCATCAGCTCCATGAACGCGAGAATGGTCAGTTACCGAGTCAACCTGTGGTAAATCCCAAGAGTCAACCTGCCCATTCTAGGCAGAATGTACACAATGTTGAAAGTGACCCTTCCCAACATGCCAATGTTGTCCATACCTTGAGATCGGGAAGGGTTGTTGACAACAATGTGGAAATACTTGAAGTCAACCCTGTTGGCGAGACTTCCGAGGAGAGTCTTGAGTCTATCAAGGAACCTAATTCTGAGACTCCTCATGATTGTTATGTCCCCAAGTAACCATTCCCTCATAGGTTGACTAAAAAACGTGATGAGCATTGGCACAAGATCGTTGAGGTACTTAGGCAAGTAAAGGTGAACATCCCGTTGTTGGACGTTGTTCAACAAATGCCACCGTATACCAAGTTCCTCAAGGACCTTTGCACCACTAAGAGAAAAACAAATGTTCCCAAAAAGGCCTTTTTGGCCGCCAATGTGAGCTCAATATTGACACAACCCATGCAAGTCAAGTACAAGGACCCTAGTTGTCCAACTGTCTCTTGCATGATCGGTAATGTGACAATCTCTCAAGCTTTATTGGATTTGGGAGCATCTGTGAACCTCCTGCCCTACTCTGTCTATGTCAACCCTGGAATAGACGATCTTAAACCAACGAGGACAACCCTTCAGTTGGCTGACAGATCCGTCAAGATTCCACGATGGAGTGTGGAGGATGTCATTATCAAAGTGGGTGAGTTTGTATTTCTAGTTGATTTCATCATCTTGGATACTGAACCCGTGTCTAACCCACTAGGACAAATTCCTGTGATCCTTGGGAGGTCATTTCTTGCGACATCTAATGCTTTGATCAATTGTCGCAATGGCTTGATGAGGTTGTCTTTTGGAAACCTCACGGCGTATTTCCACATCTTTACTCTTGGTAAGCAACCCGGGCTCTTCGACGATGTAGTCGGAGCTAATTTCATTCAAGACACGGATGAGCCCGAGTCATTAGGCATGTTCGACTCACATTGACATATTATTGAGGTGCCTAATGACCAGGTTGCGGGTGAAGAGGATCTTGAGAAATCCGTCAACGTATCTTTGGACGTGGAGGCACATCTGGGTGCTTGCTCCTCTTACCCCGTGGCCCTTGAGCCACTTGAAAGTAACTCTGAATCCGACAAGGACCCACCTCTGGTCGAGCTTAAACCGCTCCCAGATAACCTAAAGTACATCTTTTTAGGGGATAATGAGACATTGCCACTCATTATTGCTTCTGATCTTGCACAAGATCAAGAGGTTGCCCTCAAAAGAGTACTCTTTGAAAACAAAGAGGCGATCGGATGGTCCTTGAAGGATATCAAGGGAATTAGCCCTGGTATTGTTCAGCATCGGATCCACATGGAAGAGGATTCTAGGCCCCGCAGGGACCCACAACGAAGATTGAATCTTGTACTGAAAGAATCCGTCCGAAAGGAGGTTCTTAAGTGCTTGGATCATGGCATAATCTATCATATCTCTGATAGTTTGTGGGTGAGTCATGTCCATGTGGTTCGCAAGAAGTCAAGTGTGACGGTTGTGGAGAATGAGCATAATGAGCTTATCCCGACACGCCTGCAAACTGGCTTGCGAGTTTGCGTTGATTATTGCAAGCTCAATGCAGCAACGCGGAAAGATCATTTCCCGTTGCCATTCATTGATCAGATGTTGGAAAGGTTGGCCGGACATGAGTATTATTGTTTTCTTGATGGATACTCCAGTTACAACCAAATTCCCATCGCCCCCGGGGATCAAGAGAAAACCACATTTACTTGTCCCTTTGGCACGTTTGCCTACCGTCGCATGCCCTTTGGGTTATGTAATGCGCCGGCAACGTTTCAAAGGTGTATGATCAGCATCTTCTCCGATATGGTTGAGCGTTTCCGTGAGATCTTCATGGACGACTTTTCCATATTTGGCGCTTCCTTTGATGAGTGCCTTCATCACTTGAGCCTTGTCCTCAAGCGATGCTGTGAGAAGAACCTCGCTCTCAATTGGGAGAAATGTCACTTCATGGTGAAGCGAGGGATTGTACTTGGACATGTGGTCTCAAGTAGGGGAATTAAGGTCGATCCCGCCAAAGTGGGTCTTATTGCTAATCTCCCACCGCCACGTACTGTGAAGGATATTCGCGTCTTTTTGGGGCATGCTGGATTCTATCGGCGGTTCATTCGGGATTTTAGCAAAATTGCTCGACCTCTCACCTCTTTGTTGGCTAAGGATGCCACTTTTGAGTTCACACCGGACTGCCACCATGCTTTTTTGACTTTGAAAAAAGAGCTGACTTCAGCTCCCATAATTAAGGCACCGGTGTGGACTGAACCCTTCGAGTTAATGTGTGATGCAACTGACTTCGCTGTGGGAGCAGTGCTTGGGCAACGATTGGACAAATTGCCTCATGTGATCTACTATGCCAGTAGAAGACTCCATGATGCCCAATTGAACTACACTGTGACCGAGAAAGAATTCTTAGCGATCATATTTGCTTTGGAGAAATTCCGGTCGTACTTGATTGGCTCCCACGTGATTATCTATTCTGATCACATAGCCATCAAGCACCTCATGGCGAAGAAAGATGCAAAATCCCGACTCTTGAGATGGATCTTGTTGTTACAAGAATTCGATCTCGAGATTCGGGACAAAAAAGGGTGTGAAAATGTTGTAGCAGACCACCTGTCTCGTCTAGAGACGACCAACCCACAGGACCAAATTATTGACGACAAATTTCCTGACGAGCAGTTGTTCACGATCGAAGTTAACCCTTGGTTTGCCGACATCATGAACTACCTCGTGACCGAGCAACTTCATGTGGGTTGGTCAAAATCTGACCAAGCCAAATTTAGATCTTATGTCAGATTCTTTCACTGGGACGACCCCTACCTATTCAAATACTGCTCTGACCAAATCTTCAGGCGGTGTGTCCCAGATACCGAGTTCCAAAGTGTGCTCCATTTCTGCCACTCTAAGGTATGTGGAGGACACTTTGGAGCAAAGAAAACTGCCGCTAAGGCGCTCCAATCTAGATTCTACTGACCTTCTCTTTTCAAAGATGCTTACGACTTTTGTAAGCAATGTGATAGGTGCTAGCGCCTTGGCAGGATTGGTCGACGTGACATGATGCCTTTGCAAAATGTTCTTCTTGTCGACATCTTCGATGTGTGGGGCATCGACTTTATGGGTCCCTTCCCAAACTCGTTCGGGAATGTTTATATTCTGGTGGCCGTTGACTATGTGTCTAAGTGGGTTGAGGCTATACCCACAAAGACCAATGACAACAAGGTGGTCACCAAATTCTTAAGGGACATTTTTGCGCGATTTGGTACACCTCGTACCATAATCAGCGATAGGGGTACCCACTTCTGTAATCGCTCCTTTGAAGCGCTTATGAGGAAATATTCGATCACCCGCAAGCTTGTGACCCCATATCATCCGCAAACTAGTGGGAAGTCGAAGTCTGTAATCGTCAATTAAAGCAAATTCTTGAGAAGACAGTTAATTCCTCGAGGAAGGATTGGTCAACCAAGTTGAATGACGTGTTGTCGGCTTTTCGCACCGAGTACAAGACCAATTTGGGTATGTCCCCATATCGGGTAGTGTACGGCAAGGCTTGCCACCTACCCGTCGAGCTTGAGCATCGTGCTTTCTGGGCGATCAAGAACCTGCATATGGATCTTGATCAAGCAGGAGTACAACGTAAGCTCGACATTGTTGAATTGGAAGAGATACGCAATGATGCGTACGACAATGCCAAAATGCATGTCCCGAGCCAAGATGTTTCAAGATCGCATGATTATGCGAAAGGTGTTTACGGCCGGGCAGAAGGTGTTGCTCTACAATTTCCGGCTTCATCTGTGTGCGGGTAAGCTCCGCAGTCGCTGGTCTGGACCCTTTATTGTCCAAACCGTGTTTCCACATGGACCGGTTGACATCTTGAACCCCGGGAATGGGGATGTGTTCAAAGTTAATGGACAACGCCTCAAACCCTACTTGGAGGGGGCACCAGCCGAAGTCGAGGATGTCATGTTCCTTCATGATCATCCCTCGCACTCAACCATTCATGCTCCTGCATGAATGGTTGAGCTTTCATGTTTGTATAAAGTTAAAAAAAACAAAAAGAAAAAAAGAAAGAAAGAAAAAAGACTCATTCGGTGAGCATCGTTTGTTGTGGGCCCCAACCCTTGAGTATTTGGGCCCCCTTTTCTTTCACGTATTTTGTCCCCTTTTTAAGTATCTCACAGGTTTTGAGGGGAATTTGGGTTGTGTCCATCAACATAATCACGAACTTCCTTTTTGCGCTTCATGTTGGTGAGATCTTTCCTCTTTCACGCATAAATCCATGTAGTATCTTGCTCGCATTCATTGAGGACAACGCATGAAGTAGGTGTGGGGGGGTGTTTTACGTGTGTACATAATCGAGTCTTTTCCTTTGATTTTGTTTTCTTTTGTGTGCATTGATAGGGTCATGTTCGTTGTGATTCTTGGTCAGGTTACTTGTGCCAATTGGATTCTAGAACCATTTCACCGCATGAGCTTCAAGTCCATTCGTTAAGAGATGAGGTCCTATTCATTGCACATTTGGATCGTGCAGCTATGGGGTGATACTTTGTGGTTTGGACTCTTTCTTATGTTGCTCTTGTGCACACATTAAATTACCACATTGCATTAACACATCAACTTTAGGATTTTTCGTGGGACCACCTATGTTATTCGTGTTATAATATCCTTTGACTTGAGTATTAATTTTAAGGAGCGTAGGTTTAATGAAGGTGTTGTGATTCTTTGTCAGGTCATGTATGTTAATTATTTTCAAGCATCCTTTTACCTGAGTATGAGTTGTAAGGAGAATGTATTTGATGACGATGTTGTGATTCTTTGTTGGGTCACTTATGCTACTTGGTTTTTAGAATTATTTCACTACATGAGCATGAAGTTCCTTCGTTAATGGACAAAGTCTTATAAGATGGACACTCGAGCTATTGTTCAATAACTTCTGGTTTGATATAAAGTTCTTGTTCACACCTTATATAGAAAAATGACCTAAAATAAAAGGTGATCAAAATATAACGAAAGTACTGTCCAAATTGAACAACTTGATGCCACTAGTGCAGAATGCACAATAGACGTCAGATATCGAAACAACTGACATCTATAGGTATAGACGTCGGATATCCAAACATCCAACGTTTATAGGTTTGTATAAACGTCGGTTTTTGTAGTATAACTGACGTCTATACCTTCTCAAATAAGAAAAATGTTTTTTGTTTATTTTTTGCAATTTATTTTGTATAAGAATTTATGTAATTTTGTACTTCGTAGAAAGTAATGTGAATTGTTTGGATTGATTTAAAAATAGTTACATCAATGTAACTATCCCATGTGTGTTGAAGTTTAGTCTCACATTGGAGATTGTTTTTGTTGGTGGGGTTGATGTACTCCACCACTCGTTTACTTCTAAATGGGAGTTGGGTACCACAGCATAAAAGGCAAGTGAGATATATATTTAATGGTCAAAAGATTGGCTATTGGAGCACTTTGGCTTAAAATTGTTGCAATGTATTTTTTTAAAAATTATTTGAAGGTATAGACATCAGTTTATAGGATAGCTCACGTCTATATGCCGTAATTTATTATTATTTAAAAGTATAAAAGTCGGATTTATAGGGTCACTGACGTCTATAGGTCATCATGTATTAATAGACGTCAGTCACCCTATTTAGTCGACGTGTATAGGTCGTAATAGTTTAGTCCCATATCGGAAAATATTTTTTTGTTGTTGTGGTTGACGTACTTCACCACTCCTCTACAGGAGAATGCGAACGAGTTTGGTCAATTGGGCAACTTGGGTTTGATGTACTTGGTTAATGGTCAAAAGATTGTCACTTGGGCTTGATTAATGTGCGGGTTGAATGTCTGTTATAGGTTGTAATGTTTTCTTTTGCATTATTTAAAGGTATAATAGATGTCGGTCGTATATAGCCGACGTCTATATAGCAAGGCATGGGCGATGGGTAAATATACGTCGGGTACTTGGACCGCCAAAATCCGTCATATATACCCCTGTATATCCGACGTATATGAACTTTTTTGCACGAGTGTACGAGGTTTCTTATCTATACTTACATCTTTTGAGAAACCCTTGTGAGTATCTAAATATTTGATTTTGAAAGATAGGTGGGAAGATGTAACATATTAAGGAAAAGCAGAAGGGTTGAACCGCAAGAAACATGGACAACAATACAAGTAAATAAAGATTGTGTTTTGAAGAATGAATCATATCTCCAATTAACTTCTCTCTTCCAACATAGCATGCCACATAGGACAACGTCATTTTGACGTCAAATTCGAGTGTAAGCCTCTCACGATCCCATATGGATCATTGTTGAAATTTGAAAGCTTGTTTTTTCCCTCAAATATGTATACTGATTCTTTAGTTAATTGCCTCGATTTTTTTTGTCTCGTACTTTCACATCACACTTGGGTCCTACTCACGGTTGACTGGTGGAAGCAGATTTTATCGCAATCATACATGATCACCATAAATTGACATGTCAAAACACAATTACTTTTCTTCAAAGGGGCCAAAATATCATTTTTCTTGTATTGTTTCATAGATTATTGTCCAAATATAATGTTTTTCTGGTTATCGTTCTCAAACTACATGTCTAACTTTTATACAGATATATAAACAATATTGAAATAATGTGGGGTCATGGATCCTGGTGAGCCTCTACAAGTCCCTCTTTGCCAATGATGCATCTCCGACAATGATTCATTCCAATACAAGATGCTTTGGCAGGATAGAAAACTCTTTTTTCGGACAACAAAGGAATTGTATGATAATACAACAAAACGAAGGTGCTTTGCTTGGGGTGTTAATCAACAACGCTGAAATTTAAATTATGAAAGAACATTATTAGTAATTATGATTATTCATTAGTATGTATAAATATTAGGGTCATATTGAGTGATGTGAAAGTACGAGACAAACAAAAAAATCGAGGCAATTAACTAAAGAATCAGTATACATATTTGAGGGAAGAAACAAGCTTTCAAATTTGAACAAGGATCCAAGGATGGGCCATTTTTCTTGGTCCTTGACTATATGGACTGGGCCTCGATCCAGCGTGGATATTCTCTTTATCAGTAGTTTAGGTGGGTGTATTATATATCCACGCATAGATATATTTCATAATCATACGATGCCTCATAGTCATAGATTCACTAATCTTGTCTTAATCTTAAAGAACATTACCATTTTTATCAGCGCACGTATTAGGTATGTTTCTTGCCACATGCATACCAAGTTACCAACCCATTGTTAATTAGTTATTTCCTTAAATTAAAAAACAAAATCACCGACCTAAGTAAGGATGGAAGACTCAGACATTTTCACAATTGAAACAACTTAAACGAAAGGCAATTTTTTATAGAATTTATGCCGAGTTATGCCTTGAAAACATTTGCAGAACAAAGCAGGTCGACCTGTTTAACTGTTTTGGTCATTGGAATTTCAGTAATTGCCAATCCGGTTTGCAAATCAGTCGACCGGTTCCACCACTGCAATCTATGTGAGGATATCTTTGGAATGATTTCTAACCTTAATTTGCCTTATTAGCCTCCCCTATAACCGAAGGGTTTAAGACTTAAGAGTTGATGAGAGAGAGTTTTTCTTGTTTGTGACAGCTGGACCTAGGGTTTTGAAGTTTTGTTGGAGATTCTTATTTTGTTCATGGAGGTTTAATTTGTCTATCGATCCGTTGCTTCTTACATGCATATTTATTAGACATCTCTTCTCTTGTATCATCCTTAGCTTGTACCTGTACATTGACGATTGATGGTGGAAGCTCCGCTAAAGTCTTCCCTTGTAGTTTTCTCCCCATAGATCAAGTGTTACTATTGAGAGAAAGGGTTTCCACGTAAAATATTATGCGTCGTAGTGCATGCTTTGTAGTTAATTTGTTTGTGGCTTGTGATTTATTTCGTAATGCATCCTACTTTGTGTCCGTGATTGTTACCATGTATTTTAATTTGTCAACGCTCTTCTCTTTGCAAGGTCGATTTCCACTTATCGGATCACCGTTTTACTTAAAATTTAACGGAAAAAACTATATTCCGTCTTTCACCATAATCTTCATGAAAAAAAGTTGAAGAATAAAAAATCCCAACTTGGCTATTGAAAATGTATAGAGTGCAACTAATTTCACACAGAAATGTCATTATATTATATGACATTAGACTTAAGTTGATACAAAAATGATTTCCATTACGAACATATTCCTAAGAAATCACAACATTGACCAAAAATGAAATATTTAAACACTGAAGTAATGCATGATAAAAACAAATGATTAACATAAGCTTTTAAGGTCATTTTTGCGAATGAGTCAAAACTCAAAGTATGTTTATTAATCATTTTGGATTTAAGTACACCAAATCAAAATGATTTTGTTATATCCTAACCCTTGATTTGTGGTTAATTTTGTTTAGGTGGTTGATGAGGGGTTAAGGGAGGATTTGAGGTGGTGAGTGATGATTGGTGGGGGTGGTGAGGATATAAGGTATAATCTCTCTCTGTCTCTCACGCACTCTCATCTCTCTCTCTCTCGCCTCCTCTCTCAACCAATTTTCTCTTCCAGCAGTTGAGGCGCCGGCGACGTGCGGTGATCGGCGAGCATGAGTGTTGCGGTTGGAGTTACCGGAGATGCAAAGATCATCGTTGTGCAAGGAGTTCGTCGGAGAAGAAGAGCGAGTGAGAGGAGACGGTCGTCGTTGATCTTCAAAGGCTTCTTCAAGCCTTAAAAGGTATGTCAAGCTTGCTTTTACGCTCACCTAAGTTTGTGTGGGTGTTGGAGCGGTCCACGGTAGGCCAAAGGGCTCGTCGGACTTCAGTTCAGCAGTTTTCTGCTGTGTTCAGTCGACCGAGTGGTGTATCGGTCGACCGTTGTTGTTGTGTTTTTGGGTTGTATCTCTCCCACCGGTCGAAGATACACTTGGGTGGTCGACTGGTTGTGCATTTGAGCGAGAAGATGGAGACTCTGGGTAATTTCGATCGAACGGCACTAGTGCAGAAAAGTCCATATACGTCGGATATATAGTGGTATAGATGTCGGATTTTGATGGTCTAAGTACCCGACGTCTATTTCCCCGTCGTCTATTCATTGTTGTATAGACGTCGGCTATATACGACTGACGTCTATACAGTGTATACACGTCGGCTATATACGACCGACGTCTATTATATGTTAATTAACAAAAAATACATTGGAACCTATATCGGGCATTCTGCACTCACATTAATGAAGCCCAAACAACCCAAGTGCCCCTAGTGCTCAACTTTTGACAAATAACCACGAATATCAAGCCCAACATGCGCAGATGCCTCAAATCGTTCGCGTTCAGCGGTAAAGGAGTGGTGGAGTACATCAACCACACCAACAAAAATAAATTCTCCGATGTGGGACTAAACTTTTACGCCTTATAGACGTCGGATATATAAGTTGACCGACGTGTATACTTAGACCACGACCTATAGACGTCGGTCATGATATACATCCGACGTCTATACATTGATATATCAATAATTAATAAAAAATACACCCTATAGACGTCGGTCATGCTATACATCCGACGTCTATACATGGGTTAATAGTAAAAAAAACGTTGTAACCATTTTGAGCCCAAGATGCCCAAGTGCCCCAAGTGCCAATCTTTTGACCTTTAAATATATATATATGTATCTCACTTGCATTTTGTTGTGTGGTACCAAACTACCATTTGGAAGTAAAGGAGTGGTGGAGTACTTCAACTCCACCAATAAAAAAATTTCTCCAATGTGGGACTAAACATGTCACCATATACACACATGTGTACAACACAACACACATGTGATTGTAATTATTTTTAAATCCACATTATTCTTATACAAAATAATCCACATTAATTCTTACATGAAATAAATCCTAAAAATTACGTTATTTCTTATACAAAATAAATTCCAAAAAAATGAGTTAATTTTTACACGAAATAAATCCCAAAAAATTGCGTTATTTCTGATACAAAAGAAATCCACATAAATTCTTATACGAAATAAATCCAAAAAAATAAACAAAAAATATTTTCTTCTTTCAAGAGGTATAGACGTCGGTTATACTAAACAACCGACGTTTATACAAACCTATAGACGTCGGATGTATAAATATCCGACGTCTATACCTATAGACGTTGGATGTTTGTATATCCGACGTCTATTTGGTGACGTCTATCGAGCATTCTGCACTAGTGCGGGTCCCATTTGTCGTTCGACCGGAAGCACTGTCGTAAGTCGGTTAGGGGCATTGACTATCCAAACGGTCGACCATCTGTTTGACTCGTTCGACTGATTACTTAAGTTTAACTTAATACTTGTTCGACCGTTTGTTGCTTCGGTCGACCGTTATAACTTGAATCGATATTGAGTTTTACTGGTGGTTTTCGGTCGAACGGGTCCCCTTAGTCGTTTGACTGTTGGAGCATTGGATTTAATATTTTGTGACTTAGACCATCCAAACAGTCGACCGTTAGAGACCTTCTGTTCGACCGATTGGTCATTTATTTAGTTTTGTGGTTCGACCAGTCGACCGGTTGACGGTTGAACGCCTGTGCGTTCCAAGGAGGAACCAGTCGACCGGTTGGCTTGTTGGGTCGATCGTTTCTGCACAGTTTGGTGTTTTTTTATGTTTCTATTGTTGTTGTTGTGATCGGCTAGAAGGCAATGAGTTCACCAGCCTTTTTGGGGCAACGGACGGACAGACCGGCCAAATAGCGATCAGTGGTGGTTCTACGGAGTGGATTGTGTTTGTAAAGTCGTGGCTCCGGCGAATGAGGCAAAGTCGTGACTCCGGCGAGTGAGGCATGTATACGTCGTCGGCGTGGCTCTGACAATTGATACAAAACCGTGGCTCCAGTAACATTGAGGCAAAACCGTGGCTCCGGTAACATTGAGGTAAAACCGTGGTTCTGGTGAATGAGACAATTTGTGTGGTGTTTTATTGTTGTTGGGCTTATGCCCGTTTGCAGTTTTGTATTGATGTTTCATTCATGTGTTAGGGTTTGGCATACGGGGTTTCCTTATGGAAACTCAGGCATAGTTTCATGTTTGCATTTCAGGTCGAGATCGACGTTAGGAGGGTGGTGACCACGGATGAGAGTGCTCGGGACCGGATCCTGCTTTCTTTTCTTTTGAGGTAGTTGTGATTACATGTGTATATTTCATGTTTATGAGTTTTTGATGTAATCACGTTCTTTTTGTAAACACGATTACATATATATTATATGTTGATGCACCTCTGTTCGTGTGTTTTGTCGTAATGTTCTCGAGTTGATTGTATGTTTTGAATTTCAAATTTTCCGCCGTTTCGAAGATGTTATAAATTTTCTAAACCATTTGCATTTTTTATTTATTGTGACGTGAAAATGATTAACTATGCATCAAATCAATAGGTCAATTGTAACAACCTCTTTGATTTTCAAAATATGGCAGCGTACGTTTAACAACTCCTTTCCTTGCTCATTTAGGAGTCTCTTTAGTAGCATTGAAATAATGTTTTATTTGAAGATTAAAATTGAAATAATTTTGATGTTGACATTGATTGATATGATCCCATTCGATCCAGTCGAAGCCGATTGGATTTTATCAAAAGGAAAAAGAGATAAAATCATTTTCATTGTAGTCCAAGCGCAGATTGGCGTGTTGATAATATAATGTTGACACAATGGCCGAGTGGACTAGGTTGACTCATTAGTCAAATCACTCAAAATCGAAATGTCACCTCTCCCATAAACCTTTTGGTTTTCCAAAATATTAGTTGTTCAAAGAGTTCAATCAGAAAAATTGAGCAACAAAAAATTGCTAAAAGTAGAGTCAAAAGAGTAATGTAGCAAATAACAACGACTCATTAATGAAACAAGAAAAAAGGAGAGTCACCTAGTGGCACCGTTGGATTAAAGGGACCATTTGGTGGTTAAACCCTAGACACATAATGTGGTTTGTGGTCCATATGATATGAGATTTGTGGACACATAAAGTCGCTAAACCCACACATCAAACACATTGAGATGATAATAATAATAATTATTAAAAAAACATCAATTTGAGAAGATGTTTGGTTTTCACATCAAAACAAAACAAAATAATGCTAACCACCACTATATGGAGTAATATATGGATGAAAATTAACCACTCGTTGCAATCATGTAAATGGACCCCTCTTTTTTCTTCTCGACTTGAAATTTTTCAATGAAATTTAAAGCCAGGAGAGTCAACACTATTTAAAAAATACCATGTACGTCTAATGATATTATTTACACTATTCAAAAAGACATTTTTTGAATGAATCATTTTTTCTATAATTTATCTACGTTTCCAAAGGTTTTAAAAAAATCCATTCACAGAGAAAAGGAATATTGCGTTAACCATAAAAACTACTTATGAACCGCAACACAATCTGAGATAGAAGAGACATATTAGCTGTAACGCCCCGAGCCCGGATAACTGCTCACCCTGCCCGAACCCGGTGCGTTAAGATACGATCCATGATCCTGACCGCTACGCACTCTGATATTTAAATCCATCTGATAGGCCCATAATAATCTGAAAAATATAATCAACAAATTGTGAGCTCGACAGCCCGCAAGTACCAACTATCAATCAATCAGAATCATAAACATGCGGAAAATAATACAGAATATGACATTAAGTCAATAAGCACAATCAAAAGACATGCATCACAAATAAAATGCATGCATATCAATTTGAAACCCCCATTCAGATTCGACCACATCCTGTGCTCCTGAAATCTATCAATCTGTCAGACGCACACCTGGTAGCTCCACACTAACGACAGACAGCCCTTTCCTCTCTCGGGTGGCTCCACGTTGTCCGTTAGGCAGCTCTTTCCTAAGTTGCTCTGCTAGAAACATACACACAGCCACAGGACATGTCGACCGAAACACCACCATGCAATCATATGCATATCCATAAAATCAATATTAATGTTCAACATGCATGCAACTACGAATATCAAGAGAGACAGACATGATATGAAACTGAAGAATAACGAATCAGTACTTGCCTCAAAATCTCAATCTTTTTCTTCTCAATATTCTTCTCAAAATTCCATCTTCTCCTAAAACCACACAATCATCCAACAATCTTAATTAGTCCATTAAGATATTTGATTATTACCTAAACTAAAAAATTCAGGATATTACATTCTACCCTCCTTAAAAGAAATTTCGTCCTCGAAATTTGATCTCAATACTGTCTCAATCCAAACAAATCAATACAAAATTTTCAACTCATTATTTATCAAATCTAAAAACCTAACACCACTTATCGCTCATAATTTAGATAATCAATCCAACCAAATCCAAATTCACATTTAAACTCAAGTCCAAATATCTCTAAATTCATCTTTCATTATTTATTAATAATTTGGTAGCAAATCCAACTAAGTCAAAATTCACATTTAAATCAATAGTCAATACTTCTAAATCCAATTTCTCAAATTCCAATTCAATCAAAAATTTTATTTCAAATCCAAATCCCGACTAATTCCGAGGATCGTATTGCTCTGATACCATTTGTAACGCCCCGAGCCCGGACAACTGCTCACCCTGCCCGAACCCGGTGCGTTAAGATACGATCCACGATCCTGACCGCTACGCACTCTGATATTTAAATCCATCTGATAGGCCCATAATAATCTGAAAAATATAATCAACAAATTGTGAGCTCGACAGCCCGCAAGTACCAACCATCAATCAATCATAATCATAATCATGCGGAAAATAATACAGAATATGACATTCAGTCAATAAGCACAATCAAGAGACATGCATCACAAATAAAATGCATGCATATCAATTTGAAACCCCCATTCAGATTCGACCACATCCTGTGCTCCTGAAATCTATCAATCTGTCAGACGCACACCTGGTAGCTCCACACTAACGACAGACAGCCCTTTCCTCTCTCGGGTGGCTCCACGCTGTCCGTTAGGCAGCTCTTTCCTAAGTTGCTCTGCTAGAAACATACACACAGCCACAGGACATGTCGACCGAAACACCACCATGCAATCATATGCATATCCATAAAATCAATATTAATGTTCAACATGCATGCAACTACGAATATCAAGAGAGACAGACATGATATGAAACTGAAGAATAACGAATCAGTACTTGCCTCAAAATCTCAATCTTTTTCTTCTCAATATTCTTCTCAAAATTCCATCTTCTCCTAAAACCACACAATCATCCAACAATCTTAATTAGTCCATTAAGATATTTGATTATTACCTAAACTAAAAAATTCAGGATATTACATTCTACCCTCCTTAAAAGAAATTTCGTCCTCGAAATTTGATCTCAATACTGTCTCAATCCAAACAAATCAATACAAAATTTTCAACTCATTATTTATCAAATCTAAAAACCTAACACCACTTATCGCTCATAATTTAGATAATCAATCCAACCAAATCCAAATTCACATTTAAACTCAAGTCCAAATATCTCTAAATTCATCTTTCATTATTTATTAATAATTTGGTAGCAAATCCAACTAAGTCAAAATTCACATTTAAATCAATAGTCAATACTTCTAAATCCAATTTCTCAAATTCCAATTCAATCAAAAATTTTATTTCAAATCCAAATCCCGACTAATTCCGAGGATCGTATTGCTCTGATACCATTTGTAACGCCCCGAGCCCGGACAACTGCTCACCCTGCCCGAACCCGGTGCGTTAAGATACGATCCACGATCCTGACCGCTACGCACTCTGATATTTAAATCCATCTGATAGGCCCATAATAATCTGAAAAATATAATCAACAAATTGTGAGCTCGACAGCCCGCAAGTACCAACCATCAATCAATCATAATCATAATCATGCGGAAAATAATACAGAATATGACATTCAGTCAATAAGCACAATCAAGAGACATGCATCACAAATAAAATGCATGCATATCAATTTGAAACCCCCATTCAGATTCGACCACATCCTGTGCTTCTGAAATCTATCAATCTATCAGACGCACACCTGATAGCTCCACACTAACGACAGGCAGCCCTTTCCTCTCTCGGGTGGCTCCACGCTGTCCGTTAGGCAGCTCTTTCCTAAGTTGCTCTGCTAGAAACATACACACAGCCACATGACATGTCGACCGAAACACCACCATGCAATCATATGCATATCCATAAAATCAATATTAATGCTCAACATGCATGCAACTACGAATATCAAGAGAGACAGACATGATATGAAACTGAAGAATAACGAATCAGTACTTGCCTCAAAATCTCCATCTTTTTCTTCTCAATATTCTTCTCAAAATTCCATCTTCTCCTAAAACCACACAATCATCCAACAATCTTAATTAGTCCATTAAGATATTTGATTATTACCTAAACTAAAAAATTCAGGATATTACATTCTACCCTCCTTAAAAGAAATTTCGTCCTCGAAATTTGATCTCAATACTGTCTCAATCCAAACAAATCAATACAAAATTTTCAACTCATTATTTATCAAATCTAAAAACCTAACACCACTTATCGCTCATAATTTAGATAATCAATCCAACCAAATCCAAATTCACATTTAAACTCAAGTCCAAATATCTCTAAATTCATCTTTCATTATTTATTAATAATTTGGTAGCAAATCCAACTAAGTCAAAATTCACATTTAAATCAATAGTCAATACTTCTAAATCCAATTTCTCAAATTCCAATTCAATCAAAAAAATTATTTCAAATCCAAATCCCGACTAATTCTGAGGATCGTATTGCTCTGATACCATTTGTAACGCCCCGAGCCCGGACAACTGCTCACCCTGCCCGAACCCGGTGCGTTAAGATACGATCCACGATCCTGACCGCTACGCACTCTGATATTTAAATCCATCTGATAGGCCCATAATAATCTGAAAAATATAATCAACAAATTGTGAGCTCGACAGCCCGCAAGTACCAACCATCAATCAATCAGAATCATAATCATGCGGAAAATAATACAGAATATGACATTCAGTCAATAAGCACAATCAAGAGACATGCATCACAAATAAAATGCATGCATATCAATTTGAAACCCCCATTCAGATTCGACCACATCCTGTGCTCCTGAAATCTATCAATCTGTCAGACGCACACCTGGTAGCTCCACACTAACGACAGACAGCCCTTTCCTCTCTCGGGTGGCTCCACGCTGTCCGTTAGGCAGCTCTTTCCTAAGTTGCTCTGCTAGAAACATACACACAGCCACAGGACATGTCGACCGAAACACCACCATGCAATCATATGCATATCCATAAAATCAATATTAATTTTCAACATGCATGCAACTACGAATATCAAGAGAGACAGACATGATATGAAACTGAAGAATAACGAATCAGTACTTGCCTCAAAATCTCAATCTTTTTCTTCTCAATATTCTTCTCAAAATTCCATCTTCTCCTAAAACCACACAATCATCCAACAATCTTAATTAGTCCATTAAGATATTTGATTATTACCTAAACTAAAAAATTCAGGATATTACATTCTACCCTCCTTAAAAGAAATTTCGTCCTCGAAATTTGATCTCAATACTGTCTCAATCCAAACAAATCAATACAAAATTTTCAACTCATTATTTATCAAATCTAAAAACCTAACACCACTTATCGCTCATAATTTAGATAATCAATCCAACCAAATCCAAATTCACATTTAAACTCAAGTCCAAATATCTCTAAATTCATCTTTCATTATTTATTAATAATTTGGTAGCAAATCCAACTAAGTCAAAATTCACATTTAAATCAATAGTCAATACTTCTAAATCCAATTTCTCAAATTCCAATTCAATCAAAAAATTTATTTCAAATCCAAATCCCGACTAATTCTGAGGATCGTATTGCTCTGATACCATTTGTAACGCCCCGAGCCCGGACAACTGCTCACCCTGCCCGAACCCGGTGCGTTAAGATACGATCCACGATCCTGACCGCTACGCACTCTGATATTTAAATCCATCTGATAGGCCCATAATAATCTGAAAAATATAATCAACAAATTGTGAGCTCGACAGCCCGCAAGTACCAACCATCAATCAATCATAATCATAATCATGCGGAAAATAATACAGAATATGACATTCAGTCAATAAGCACAATCAAGAGACATGCATCACAAATAAAATGCATGCATATCAATTTGAAACCCCCATTCAGATTCGACCACATCCTGTGCTTCTGAAATCTATCAATCTGTCAGACGCACACCTGGTAGCTCCACACTAACGACAGGCAGCCCTTTCCTCTCTCGGGTGGCTCCACGCTGTCCGTTAGGCAGCTCTTTCCTAAGTTGCTCTGCTAGAAACATACACACAGCCACAGGACATGTCGACCGAAACACCACCATGCAATCATATGCATATCCATAAAATCAATATTAATGTTCAACATGCATGCAACTACGAATATCAAGAGAGACAGACATGATATGAAACTGAAGAATAACGAATCAGTACTTGCCTCAAAATCTCAATCTTTTTCTTCTCAATATTCTTCTCAAAATTCCATCTTCTCCTAAAACCACACAATCATCCAACAATCTTAATTAGTCCATTAAGATATTTGATTATTACCTAAACTAAAAAATTCAGGATATTACATTCTACCCTCCTTAAAAGAAATTTCGTCCTCGAAATTTGATCTCAATACTGTCTCAATCCAAACAAATCAATACAAAATTTTCAACTCATTATTTATCAAATCTAAAAACCTAACACCACTTATCGCTCATAATTTAGATAATCAATCCAACCAAATCCAAATTCACATTTAAACTCAAGTCCAAATATCTCTAAATTCATCTTTCATTATTTATTAATAATTTGGTAGCAAATCCAACTAAGTCAAAATTCACATTTAAATCAATAGTCAATACTTCTAAATCCAATTTCTCAAATTCCAATTCAATCAAAAATTTTATTTCAAATCCAAATCCCGACTAATTCCGAGGATCGTATTGCTCTGATACCATTTGTAACGCCCCGAGCCCGGACAACTGCTCACCCTGCCCGAACCCGGTGCGTTAAGATACGATCCACGATCCTGACCGCTACGCACTCTGATATTTAAATCCATCTGATAGGCCCATAATAATCTGAAAAATATAATCAACAAATTGTGAGCTCGACAGCCCGCAAGTACCAACCATCAATCAATCATAATCATAATCATGCGGAAAATAATACAGAATATGACATTCAGTCAATAAGCACAATCAAGAGACATGCATCACAAATAAAATGCATGCATATCAATTTGAAACCCCCATTCAGATTCGACCACATCCTGTGCTTCTGAAATCTATCAATCTATCAGACGCACACCTGATAGCTCCACACTAACGACAGGCAGCCCTTTCCTCTCTCGGGTGGCTCCACGCTGTCCGTTAGGCAGCTCTTTCCTAAGTTGCTCTGCTAGAAACATACACACAGCCACATGACATGTCGACCGAAACACCACCATGCAATCATATGCATATCCATAAAATCAATATTAATGCTCAACATGCATGCAACTACGAATATCAAGAGAGACAGACATGATATGAAACTGAAGAATAACGAATCAGTACTTGCCTCAAAATCTCCATCTTTTTCTTCTCAATATTCTTCTCAAAATTCCGTCTTCTCCTAAAACCACACAATCATCCAACAATCTTAATTAGTCCATTAAGATATTTGATTATTACCTAAACTAAAAAATTCAGGATATTACATTCTACCCTCCTTAAAAGAAATTTCGTCCTCGAAATTTGATCTCAATACTGTCTCAATCCAAACAAATCAATACAAAATTTTCAACTCATTATTTATCAAATCTAAAAACCTAACACCACTTATCGCTCATAATTTAGATAATCAATCCAACCAAATCCAAATTCACATTTAAACTCAAGTCCAAATATCTCTCAATTCATCTTTCATTATTTATTAATAATTTGGTAGCAAATCCAACTAAGTCAAAATTCACATTTAAATCAATAGTCAATACTTCTAAATCCAATTTCCCAAATTCCAATTCAATCAAAAAATTTATTTCAAATCCAAATCCCGACTAATTCTGAGGATCGTATTGCTCTGATACCATTTGTAACGCCCCGAGCCCGGACAACTGCTCACCCTGCCCGAACCCGGTGCGTTAAGATACGATCCACGATCCTGACCGCTACGCACTCTGATATTTAAATCCATCTGATAGGCCCATAATAATCTGAAAAATATAATCAACAAATTGTGAGCTCGACAGCCCGCAAGTACCAACCATCAATCAATCAGAATCATAATCATGCGGAAAATAATACAGAATATGACATTCAGTCAATAAGCACAATCAAGAGACATGCATCACAAATAAAATGCATGCATATCAATTTGAAACCCCCATTCAGATTCGACCACATCCTGTGCTTCTGAAATCTATCAATCTGTCAGACGCACACCTGGTAGCTCCACACTAACGACAGGCAGCCCTTTCCTCTCTCGGGTGGCTCCACGCTGTCCGTTAGGCAACTCTTTCCTAAGTTGCTCTGCTAGAAACATACACACAGCCACAGGACATGTCGACCGAAACACCACCATGCAATCATATGCATATCCATAAAATCAATATTAATGTTCAACATGCATGCAACTACGAATATCAAGAGAGACAGACATGATATGAAACTGAAGAATAACGAATCAGTACTTGCCTCAAAATCTCAATCTTTTTCTTCTCAATATTCTTCTCAAAATTCCATCTTCTCCTAAAACCACACAATCATCCAACAATCTTAATTAGTCCATTAAGATATTTGATTATTACCTAAACTAAAAAATTCAGGATATTACATTCTACCCTCCTTAAAAGAAATTTCGTCCTCGAAATTTGATCTCAATACTGTCTCAATCCAAACAAATCAATACAAAATTTTCAACTCATTATTTATCAAATCTAAAAACCTAACACCACTTATCGCTCATAATTTAGATAATCAATCCAACCAAATCCAAATTCACATTTAAACTCAAGTCCAAATATCTCTAAATTCATCTTTCATTATTTATTAATAATTTGGTAGCAAATCCAACTAAGTCAAAATTCACATTTAAATCAATAGTCAATACTTCTAAATCCAATTTCTCAAATTCCAATTCAATCAAAAAATTTATTTCAAATCCAAATCCCGACTAATTCCGAGGATCGTATTGCTCTGATACCATTTGTAACGTCCCGAGCCCGGACAACTGCTCACCCTGCCCGAACCCGGTGCGTTAAGATACGATCCATGATCCTGACCGCTACGCACTCTGATATTTAAATCCATCTGATAGGCCCATAATAATCTGAAAAATATAATCAACAAATTGTGAGCTCGACAGCCCGCAAGTACCAACTATCAATCAATCAGAATCATAATCATGCGGAAAATAATACAGAATATGACATTAAGTCAATAAGCACAATCAAAAGACATGCATCACAAATAAAATGCATGCATATCAATTTGAAACCCCCATTCAGATTCGACCACATCCTGTGCTCCTGAAATCTATCAATCTGTCAGACGCACACCTGGTAGCTCCACACTAACGACAGACAGCCCTTTCCTCTCTCGGGTGGCTCCACGTTGTCCGTTAGGCAGCTCTTTCCTAAGTTGCTCTGCTAGAAACATACACACAGCCACAGGACATGTCGACCGAAACACCACCATGCAATCATATGCATATCCATAAAATCAATATTAATGTTCAACATGCATGCAACTACGAATATCAAGAGAGACAGACATGATATGAAACTGAAGAATAACGAATCAGTACTTGCCTCAAAATCTCAATCTTTTTCTTCTCAATATTCTTCTCAAAATTCCATCTTCTCCTAAAACCACACAATCATCCAACAATCTTAATTAGTCCATTAAGATATTTGATTATTACCTAAACTAAAAAATTCAGGATATTACATTCTACCCTCCTTAAAAGAAATTTCGTCCTCGAAATTTGATCTCAATACTGTCTCAATCCAAACAAATCAATACAAAATTTTCAACTCATTATTTATCAAATCTAAAAACCTAACACCACTTATCGCTCATAATTTAGATAATCAATCCAACCAAATCCAAATTCACATTTAAACTCAAGTCCAAATATCTCTAAATTCATCTTTCATTATTTATTAATAATTTGGTAGCAAATCCAACTAAGTCAAAATTCACATTTAAATCAATAGTCAATACTTCTAAATCCAATTTCTCAAATTCCAATTCAATCAAAAATTTTATTTCAAATCCAAATCCCGACTAATTCCGAGGATCGTATTGCTCTGATACCATTTGTAACGCCCCGAGCCCGGACAACTGCTCACCCTGCCCGAACCCGGTGCGTTAAGATACGATCCACGATCCTGACCGCTACGCACTCTGATATTTAAATCCATCTGATAGGCCCATAATAATCTGAAAAATATAATCAACAAATTGTGAGCTCGACAGCCCGCAAGTACCAACCATCAATCAATCATAATCATGCGGAAAATAATACAGAATATGACATTCAGTCAATAAGCACAATCAAGAGACATGCATCACAAATAAAATGCATGCATATCAATTTGAAACCCCCATTCAGATTCGACCACATCCTGTGCTCCTGAAATCTATCAATCTGTCAGACGCACACCTGGTAGCTCCACACTAACGACAGACAGCCCTTTCCTCTCTCGGGTGGCTCCACGCTGTCCGTTAGGCAGCTCTTTCCTAAGTTGCTCTGCTAGAAACATACACACAGCCACAGGACATGTCGACCGAAACACCACCATGCAATCATATGCATATCCATAAAATCAATATTAATGTTCAACATGCATGCAACTACGAATATCAAGAGAGACAGACATGATATGAAACTGAAGAATAACGAATCAGTACTTGCCTCAAAATCTCAATCTTTTTCTTCTCAATATTCTTCTCAAAATTCCATCTTCTCCTAAAACCACACAATCATCCAACAATCTTAATTAGTCCATTAAGATATTTGATTATTACCTAAACTAAAAAATTCAGGATATTACATTCTACCCTCCTTAAAAGAAATTTCGTCCTCGAAATTTGATCTCAATACTGTCTCAATCCAAACAAATCAATACAAAATTTTCAACTCATTATTTATCAAATCTAAAAACCTAACACCACTTATCGCTCATAATTTAGATAATCAATCCAACCAAATCCAAATTCACATTTAAACTCAAGTCCAAATATCTCTAAATTCATCTTTCATTATTTATTAATAATTTGGTAGCAAATCCAACTAAGTCAAAATTCACATTTAAATCAATAGTCAATACTTCTAAATCCAATTTCTCAAATTCCAATTCAATCAAAAAATTTATTTCAAATCCAAATCCCGACTAATTCCGAGGATCGTATTGCTCTGATACCATTTGTAACGCCCCGAGCCCGGACAACTGCTCACCCTGCCCGAACCCGGTGCGTTAAGATACGATCCACGATCCTGACCGCTACGCACTCTGATATTTAAATCCATCTGATAGGCCCATAATAATCTGAAAAATATAATCAACAAATTGTGAGCTCGACAGCCCGCAAGTACCAACCATCAATCAATCAGAATCATAATCATGCGGAAAATAATACAGAATATGACATTCAGTCAATAAGCACAATCAAGAGACATGCATCACAAATAAAATGCATGCATATCAATTTGAAACCCCCATTCAGATTCGACCACATCCTGTGCTTCTGAAATCTATCAATCTGTCAGACGCACACCTGGTAGCTCCACACTAACGACAGGCAGCCCTTTCCTCTCTCGGGTGGCTCCACGCTGTCCGTTAGGCAGCTCTTTCCTAAGTTGCTCTGCTAGAAACATACACACAGCCACAGGACATGTCGACCGAAACACCACCATGCAATCATATGCATATCCATAAAATCAATATTAATGTTCAACATGCATGCAACTACGAATATCAAGAGAGACAGACATGATATGAAACTGAAGAATAACGAATCAGTACTTGCCTCAAAATCTCAATCTTTTTCTTCTCAATATTCTTCTCAAAATTCCATCTTCTCCTAAAACCACACAATCATCCAACAATCTTAATTAGTCCATTAAGATATTTGATTATTACCTAAACTAAAAAATTCAGGATATTACATTCTACCCTCAAAAGAAATTTCGTCCTCGAAATTTGATCTCAATACTGTCTCAATCCAAACAAATCAATACAAAATTTTCAACTCATTATTTATCAAATCTAAAAACCTAACACCACTTATCGCTCATAATTTAGATAATCAATCCAACCAAATCCAAATTCACATTTAAACTCAAGTCCAAATATCTCTAAATTCATCTTTCATTATTTATTAATAATTTGGTAGCAAATCCAACTAAGTCAAAATTCACATTTAAATCAATAGTCAATACTTCTAAATCCAATTTCTCAAATTCCAATTCAATCAAAAATTTTATTTCAAATCCAAATCCCGACTAATTCCGAGGATCGTATTGCTCTGATACCATTTGTAACGCCCCGAGCCCGGACAACTGCTCACCCTGCCCGAACCCGGTGCGTTAAGATACGATCCACGATCCTGACCGCTACGCACTCTGATATTTAAATCCATCTGATAGGCCCATAATAATCTGAAAAATATAATCAACAAATTGTGAGCTCGACAGCCCGCAAGTACCAACCATCAATCAATCATAATCATAATCATGCGGAAAATAATACAGAATATGACATTCAGTCAATAAGCACAATCAAGAGACATGCATCACAAATAAAATGCATGCATATCAATTTGAAACCCCCATTCAGATTCGACCACATCCTGTGCTTCTGAAATCTATCAATCTATCAGACGCACACCTGATAGCTCCACACTAACGACAGGCAGCCCTTTCCTCTCTCGGGTGGCTCCACGCTGTCCGTTAGGCAGCTCTTTCCTAAGTTGCTCTGCTAGAAACATACACACAGCCACATGACATGTCGACCGAAACACCACCATGCAATCATATGCATATCCATAAAATCAATATTAATGCTCAACATGCATGCAACTACGAATATCAAGAGAGACAGACATGATATGAAACTGAAGAATAACGAATCAGTACTTGCCTCAAAATCTCCATCTTTTTCTTCTCAATATTCTTCTCAAAATTCCGTCTTCTCCTAAAACCACACAATCATCCAACAATCTTAATTAGTCCATTAAGATATTTGATTATTACCTAAACTAAAAAATTCAGGATATTACATTCTACCCTCCTTAAAAGAAATTTCGTCCTCGAAATTTGATCTCAATACTGTCTCAATCCAAACAAATCAATACAAAATTTTCAACTCATTATTTATCAAATCTAAAAACCTAACACCACTTATCGCTCATAATTTAGATAATCAATCCAACCAAATCCAAATTCACATTTAAACTCAAGTCCAAATATCTCTAAATTCATCTTTCATTATTTATTAATAATTTGGTAGCAAATCCAACTAAGTCAAAATTCACATTTAAATCAATAGTCAATACTTCTAAATCCAATTTCCCAAATTCCAATTCAATCAAAAAATTTATTTCAAATCCAAATCCCGACTAATTCTGAGGATCGTATTGCTCTGATACCATTTGTAACGCCCCGAGCCCGGACAACTGCTCACCCTGCCCGAACCCGGTGCGTTAAGATACGATCCACGATCCTGACCGCTACGCACTCTGATATTTAAATCCATCTGATAGGCCCATAATAATCTGAAAAATATAATCAACAAATTGTGAGCTCGACAGCCCGCAAGTACCAACCATCAATCAATCAGAATCATAATCATGCGGAAAATAATACAGAATATGACATTCAGTCAATAAGCACAATCAAGAGACATGCATCACAAATAAAATGCATGCATATCAATTTGAAACCCCCATTCAGATTCGACCACATCCTGTGCTTCTGAAATCTATCAATCTGTCAGACGCACACCTGGTAGCTCCACACTAACGACAGGCAGCCCTTTCCTCTCTCGGGTGGCTCCACGCTGTCCGTTAGGCAGCTCTTTCCTAAGTTGCTCTGCTAGAAACATACACACAGCCACAGGACATGTCGACCGAAACACCACCATGCAATCATATGCATATCCATAAAATCAATATTAATGTTCAACATGCATGCAACTACGAATATCAAGAGAGACAGACATGATATGAAACTGAAGAATAACGAATCAGTACTTGCCTCAAAATCTCAATCTTTTTCTTCTCAATATTCTTCTCAAAATTCCATCTTCTCCTAAAACCACACAATCATCCAACAATCTTAATTAGTCCATTAAGATATTTGATTATTACCTAAACTAAAAAATTCAGGATATTACATTCTACCCTCAAAAGAAATTTCGTCCTCGAAATTTGATCTCAATACTGTCTCAATCCAAACAAATCAATACAAAATTTTCAACTCATTATTTATCAAATCTAAAAACCTAACACCACTTATCGCTCATAATTTAGATAATCAATCCAACCAAATCCAAATTCACATTTAAACTCAAGTCCAAATATCTCTAAATTCATCTTTCATTATTTATTAATAATTTGGTAGCAAATCCAACTAAGTCAAAATTCACATTTAAATCAATAGTCAATACTTCTAAATCCAATTTCTCAAATTCCAATTCAATCAAAAAATTTATTTCAAATCCAAATCCCGACTAATTCCGAGGATCGTATTGCTCTGATACCATTTGTAACGTCCCGAGCCCGGACAACTGCTCACCCTGCCCGAACCCGGTGCGTTAAGATACGATCCACGATCCTGACCGCTACGCACTCTGATATTTAAATCCATCTGATAGGCCCATAATAATCTGAAAAATATAATCAACAAATTGTGAGCTCGACAGCCCGCAAGTACCAACCATCAATCAATCATAATCATAATCATGCGGAAAATAATACAGAATATGACATTCAGTCAATAAGCACAATCAAGAGACATGCATCACAAATAAAATGCATGCATATCAATTTGAAACCCCCATTCAGATTCGACCACATCCTGTGCTTCTGAAATCTATCAATCTATCAGACGCACACCTGATAGCTCCACACTAACGACAGGCAGCCCTTTCCTCTCTCGGGTGGCTCCACGCTGTCCGTTAGGCAGCTCTTTCCTAAGTTGCTCTGCTAGAAACATACACACAGCCACATGACATGTCGACCGAAACACCACCATGCAATCATATGCATATCCATAAAATCAATATTAATGCTCAACATGCATGCAACTACGAATATCAAGAGAGACAGACATGATATGAAACTGAAGAATAACGAATCAGTACTTGCCTCAAAATCTCCATCTTTTTCTTCTCAATATTCTTCTCAAAATTCCATCTTCTCCTAAAACCACACAATCATCCAACAATCTTAATTAGTCCATTAAGATATTTGATTATTACCTAAACTAAAAAATTCAGGATATTACATTCTACCCTCCTTAAAAGAAATTTCGTCCTCGAAATTTGATCTCAATACTGTCTCAATCCAAACAAATCAATACAAAATTTTCAACTCATTATTTATCAAATCTAAAAACCTAACACCACTTATCGCTCATAATTTAGATAATCAATCCAACCAAATCCAAATTCACATTTAAACTCAAGTCCAAATATCTCTAAATTCATCTTTCATTATTTATTAATAATTTGGTAGCAAATCCAACTAAGTCAAAATTCACATTTAAATCAATAGTCAATACTTCTAAATCCAATTTCCCAAATTCCAATTCAATCAAAAAATTTATTTCAAATCCAAATCCCGACTAATTCCGAGGATCGTATTGTTCTGATACCATTTGTAACGCCCCGAGCCCGAACAACTGCTCACCCTGCCCGAACTCGGTGCGTTAAGATACGATCCACGATCCTGACCGCTACGCACTCTGATATTTAAATCAATCTGATAGGCCCATAATAATCTGAAAAATATAATCAACAAATTGTGAGCTCGACAGCCCGCAAGTACCAACCATCAATCAATCAGAATCATAATCATGTGGAAAATAATACAGAATATGACATTCAGTCAATAAGCACAATCAAGAGACATGCATCACAAATAAAATGCATGCTTATCAATTTGAAACCCCAATTCAGATTCGACCACATCCTGTGCTTCTGAAATCTATCAATCTATCAGACGCACACCTGATAGCTCCACACTAACGACAGGCAGCCCTTTCCTCTCTCGGGTGGCTCCACGCTGTCCGTTAGGCAACTCTTTCCTAAGTTGCTCTGCTAGAAACATACACACAGCCACAGGACATGTCGACCGAAACACCACCATGCAATCATATGCATATCCATAAAATCAATATTAATGCTCAACATGCATGCAACTACGAATATCAAGAGAGATAGACATGATATGAAACTGAAGAATAACGAATCAGTACTTGCCTCAAAATCTCCATCTTTTTCTTCTTAATATTCTTCTCAAAATTCCATCTTCTCCTAAAACCACACAATCATCCAACAATCTTAATTAGTCCATTAAGATATTTGATTATTACCTAAACTAAAAAATTCAGGATATTACATTAGCACAATGTAATAAGACTCCCGTTGATTTATGATTCGTTTGGCACGTAAGCTTTAGACTTCTCAAAAGCTAGTAAATACGATATTTTTTCTAACTTCTCAAAAATTAGCATTTGAGGGGAAGTTGTAATTTACTCAAAATCCAGTGTTTGAGCGATAACTAATCTCGGTTAACTTCTTTATTATTATGTAAATTCCAAAATTCAAATGCTAACTTCCCAAAACATAAATATTATTTGGGACACTCAAACGTACGTCTGG
This sequence comes from Triglochin maritima, assembly GCA_963682175.1. NCBI lineage: Eukaryota > Viridiplantae > Streptophyta > Magnoliopsida > Alismatales > Juncaginaceae > Triglochin > Triglochin maritima. The sequence continues at coordinate 35,218,505 of OY821772.1, forward strand.
AATATATATTTGCCAATTTCCCACCTTTAGACGGCCAACAAGCTCAAAACTTTACATGTCCCTGGCGATCCTTAGTAGGTTTTTAGTGTCAAATTGAATGTAACTAATTAATGATGTCTTGTATCACAAAAGTAGTAGAGCAATGTGCTTGATCCCAAAGAAATGAGTTATCACATAAACACACTAACTATGGGGTTCAAATGGGCTAATAGATTATATAGTAAGGTGCCAACACATAAAGGTAGAGGACAAGGGGGCATCCATGTGCACCCTACATGTGTTTTGGCAAAAGTTGTGGTCCTCTAGTTAAGCCTTGTCGCCATGACACCCAACACATTGCAAGCACCCAATGCAAAAGACACAACACAAGTCTCTCCTCTTAATTGATTCTGTAACGCCTCGAAACAACGAAAAATTTAAAACTTTAAACAGATAAGAAATCAACACTGGGGTCGTCATCAAACCACGAGTACATATATAATATAATATGATATTGTACGATACAACAGTCAAGGATGATTACAACCCAACACAAAACATATACAACACATGTACAAGGGAAAATCATCCACCTCGAAGAACAAAAGGAGACAGGATCTGGTCTGGGTGCTCCTGTCTGCAGTCACCACCTCCTACTGACGCGTACGACCTGACATAAAACATGAATATGCCTGAGTTCCCCGTGGAAAACCCGTATGCCAAACCCCTAAAATATGAACATAATATGCGTAATGAAACATGAAATGAAAATGCAGTAAAAGCACATCAATCTCCCGTGCACACAAGGTACTGCCGGAAAACATCGACAACAACACCTGTGCACAAAAGGCACCGCCGGTCAGAGTCTCGGTCAACGCCCCGTAGAGCCACAACAACGTGCACACAAGGCACCGCCGGTCAGAGTCTCGGCCAACGCTCCGTAGAGCCACAACAACGTGCACACAAGTCACCGCCGGTCAGAGTCTCGGCTAACGCTCCGTAGAGCCACAACACGACCCTCCTCAAAGGTCGTCAATGTCTGTACCGTCGCCCCAAAAAGGCCGGGAACCCATTGCCCTCGAGACGGATCCAACAACACACGACACAAGCATCCATATGCAAAACAGTGCCCAAACAGTCGAACTGAAGAACCCAAACGGTCAACCGAACACCACAACTATTCCTCAGAAAAACCAAAATAACGTCCAACCGGTCGAACGGCAAGGGGGGCCCGTTCGACCGAAATCCAACAGGGAAAATCCACTCTTGCTAAAAAAGCACCAACGGTCGAACGACCCTCAGATCACGGTCGACCGAAATCATCCAGTAGAAATCCCCAACTAAACCGCACTACACGGTCGACCGAAACCACACTCCCGGTCGACCGGCCAATAAGTTAACTTAAACTTCGGTCGGACGAAGTCAACGAGCGGTCGACCGTTTAGATGGTCAATGCCCCCAACCGACCTACAACAGTGCTTTCGGTCGACTGGCAAAGGGGACCCGTTCGACCGAAAACACACAGAGCATAAATCCCCTGGTAAAACGCACCACCGGTCGACCACTCAAAGAGTATCGTTCGACCGGTGCAAGGGTTTTCCGCCCGAAATACTCTACAACCAGTCGACCGGTGTGCAGAACGCAGCTGCACGGGTCCGACGAGCCCTCCGGCCTACCGTCGACCACCCCAACACCCACCAAAGTATAAGTGAGCATCAAAGTAAAGCTTGACATACCTTTAGGCTTGAAGAAGCCTTCGAAGAACCCACGAAGTCGCCTCCACAAGCGCTTCTCCTCCTTCTCCGGCGAATCCAACCGAGCCACCGATGTACACGATCCTCGCGCACTTTACTGAGTCCGACTTCCTCGCCAAAATCCACACCACCACGCTCTAAACTCTGAGAGGGAGAGAGCGAGAGAGAGTTGAGCGGGAGAGAGAGTTGCACGAGAGTGAGAAAATGAGAGAGAAAGGGAGAGAAGTCACCTTTTATACACATCTCCTCCACTCATCCCAGCCGTCCATCTCAATCCAACCCAAACTCCTCTAATCCACCACCTAATCACAATTAAACCCCATTAGCAAAGGATTAGGATGTAACAATCCACCCTCCTTAAAGAATTTTGTCCTCGAAATTAGAACCAATTCTCACCGAACAATTCCGGATACTTCTTCCGGACCTCATCCTCGACCTCCCAAGTGGCTTCACGCTCGCTATGTTGATGCCACCTGACCTTCACCATCGGAATGGTTCTCCTCCTGAGCTGGTGCTCCATCCGGTGTACAATCTCCACGGGCCTCTCCTCGAGAGATAAATCCTGACTGCTCTCCGGAACACAGATCTCAATCACATGTGACGGATCGGCAACATATTTCCTCAACATAGAAACATGGAAAACGTTGTGAATACCCGAAAGCTGCGGCGGCAAGGCAATACGGTAGGCAACCTCTCCGACACGCTCAAGAATCTCAAACGGTCCGACGTACCTCGGACTGAGCTTCCCTTTCTTCCCGAATCTCATCACTCCATGAGCTGGTGAAATCCTCAAGAAAACGTGATCGCCCACCTCATATCTCAACTCTCGTCTATGCCTATCTGCGTAACTCTTCTGTCTGCTCTGAGCCGTCGCCAACCTCTGTCTGATCACGCCAACCTTCTCAGCATACATCTGAGAAATCTCTGGTCCAACCAACTGCCTCTCGCCTACATCACTCCAGCATACCGGTGATCTGCAAGGCCGACCGTATAGAGCCTCGTACGGTGTCATCCCAATGCTCGAATGGTAGCTATTGTTGTAGGCGAACTCGATCAACGGCAGGTGTTCATCCCAATATCCTGCCCAATCCAGAGTACACGCTCTCAACAAATCCTCTAGCGTCTGGATAGTCCTCTCTGACTGCCCGTCTGTCTATGGATGAAAAGCCGTGCTGAACTTCAACTGAGTCCCCAAAGGCTTCTGCAGACTACCCCAAAATCTGGAGGTAAACCTCGGATCACGATCAGAGATAATACTCACAGGCACACCATGTAACCGGACTATCTCCTCAATGTACAGCTTCGCCAAACCCTCCAAAGTTAAGGTGGTCATGATCGCCAGAAAATACGCCGACTTGGTCAGTCGATCGACTATGACCCAAATCGCGTTGTGAGATCTCCTCGTCTTCGGCAAACCGGTGACGAAATCCATCGTCACGTGCTCCCACTTCCACTCTGGCAGATCTATACTCTGCAACTGCCCTGCTGGCCGCTGGTGCTCAATCCTCACCTGCTGGCAAACCAAGCACCTGGATACGAAGTCTACTACGTCTCGCTTCATCCCTTTCCACCAGAAACTCCGCTGTAAATCTTTATACATCTTGGTACTCCCCGGGTGAATGGAATATCTGGCTCTATGTGCCTCCTCCATGATAGTATCCCTCAGATCACCTGCTCTCGGTACCCAGATCCGGCCTCTGAACCTCAAGCCCCCATCGACTCCGACACTGAAGTCTGATCCGTCCTTAGCAGCTAACTGCATCAGACTGACCAGCTCATCATCTGCTCTCTGAGCCTGCACAACTCCCGAAACTGTCTGCGGCTTCACTCGAAGTCCCACAATCACTGCCCCCTCAGAGCCCTCAGTAAAAGGTCTCCACTCCGTGAAGGCCTCAAGCAATCTCCACTCCTGAATGCATAAGCTGGTAGCTGATAACTCTACCTTCCTACTCAAGGCATCCGCGACAGAATTCACTTTCCCCGGATGATACGAAATGGTGAAGTCATAATCCTTTATGAACTCTAGTCATCTGCGCTGCCTCATATTCAACTCTTTCTGCGAGAAGAGATACTTCAGACTCTGGTGATCTGTGAAAACCTCAAATTGCTCTCCATATAGGTAATGCCTTCAGGTCTTCAGCGCGTGGACCACCGCTGCCAACTCCAGATCATGAGTCAGATAATTCTTCTCATGAACCTTCAACTGCCTCGAAGCATAAGCGACCACCTTCCCGTGCTGGATCAACACGCAACCCAGACCGATGCCAGAAGCGTCACTATAAATCACATAGCCCCCGCTACCACTTGGTAACGTCAAAATCGGAGCTGTAGTCAATCGCCTCTTCAGCTCCTGAAAACTGTCCTCGCACTTCTGGGACCAAACGAATTTGACACCCTTCTGTGTCAAAGCCGTCAGTGGGGAAGCAAGTCTGGAAAAGTCCTGAATAAACCGACGATAATAACCTGCTAAGCCCACAAAACTCCTGATCTCAGACACACTGGTCGGAGCTCTCCACTGAGTCACAACCTCGACCTTCTCTGGATCCACAGAAATCCCGTCCGCTGACACTACATGTCCCAGAAAGGTCACACGATCTAGCCAGAAATCACACTTCTTGTACTTAGCATAGAGCTGCTGTTCTCTCAGAATGCTAAGCACAATCCTCAGGTGCTCCTGATGCTGCTCTCTGTCTGGTGAGTATACCAGTATATCATCCACGAAGACAATCACAAACCTGTCGAGATACGGCTGAAAAGTCTGATTCATCAGATCCATAAACGCTGCTGGTGCATTCGTCAGTCCAAACGACATCACCAAAAACTCATAATGCCCGTACCTCGTCATGAACGCTGTCTTCTAGACATCTGCATCCCGAATCCTCAACTGATGGTAACCGGATCGCAGATCGATTTTCGAAAAGACCCTCGCTGACTGCAACTGATCGAAAAGATCCTCGATCATGGGTAAGGGATACCGATTCCTAATGGTAACCTTATTCAACATCCGATAATCAATACACATCCTCAGCGAGCCATCCCTCTTCTTCACGAAGAGCACTGGAGCTCCCCAGGGTGAAACACTGGGCCTGATCAAACCTGAATCTAGCAGATCCTGCAACTGCTTCTTCAGCTCAGCTAACTCCGCAGGCTCCATCCTATATGGAGCCTTCGACTGTGGTGTAGTCTCTGCCACCAAATCGATACCAAACTCGATCTCTCTGTGAGGCGGTAACCCGGTGATCTCATCAGAAAATACCTCAGGAAAATCCTGAACAACCTCGATATCTTCCAACTTCTTCACCTCCAAATCTGGCACCACAAGCGTCGCTAAGAACGCTCTACAACCCTGGTGAATCATCCTCTGAGCCTTCACTGCCGAAACCAAAATCCGATCATCTCCACTCTTAGTCCCTCTAATCAGCAAATCAGGAAGACCCTTCCTCAAGATCAGAATCTTCTTCTCTCGGCACAAGACTCGAACATCGTACTGGGACAGCCAATCCATCCCAAGTATGACATCGAAGTCAACCATCGGTAATAAGACCAGGTCTGCCGGGAACTCCTGGTCTCCCGAAGCAACTGTGGTGCCGGGGAGGAAGCTCCCCACAATGCCCACCAAACCCAAGGGTGTGCTGACTTCCAACGTGGCAGTCAACATCGCAGGGGTACGGCCTAACACGCTCGCAAACTGCTCAGAGATGAACGAGTGTGTGGCCCCGCAGTTGAAAAGCACTCTAGCAATCAACCCATCAACATAAAGCGTACCTTCCACCACAGCGCTGGCGTCTCTAGCATCCTTCGCCTGAATGGTGAAGACACGTCCCACACTCTTCCCCTGCTGGGAGGGTGCAACAGGTCGACTCGGTCCAGCTCCGCTAGCTGAGGAGGAACCCGGTCGTCCACTAGGTCCACCTGACCTACTCGGGTAGAAACGAATGAAGTGACCCGTCTGGCCACAACCATGGCATGCACCTGATCGAGTCCCACACCCGCGCCCGGGGTGAACTCTACCACACTGCCTACACTGCCCTGACTGCTGTGATCCACCACTATCAATCCGGGGCCTCTTGCCCGGATTTCCCGAAATCTGATCTCCAGGTCGCACACTGGCCTTCGTCTGCACCTTCCTAGCCTCTACCGTCTCCTGGTAGTCCTGATCCATGATCGTCGCAAACTTCACTGCATCAGCTAAAGTCTGCGGCATACTCGTGGTCATACGAGTCCGGAACTGCGGCCTCAACCCTCGGATAAGCTTCCAAGCTCTCTGCTCCGGGGTCACATATGTATCCGGGCAGTAACGTTCCAGGGCGTGAAACCTGCTAATGTAGGCCGCCAGCGTCATCTCTCGCTGCTCGAGTGCTAGGAACTCCTCCTTCTTCCTGTCCCGCGCATGCTGGGGAAAATACTGCTGGTTGAACTCCGCGAAGAATTCCTCCCAGCCCACCTCCTTACTGTCCTCAAACACAACAGCCGACGTGGACCTCCGCCAGTTGGCCGCCTCTCTGTCCAACACATAGGTGGCCAGATCCACCTGCCTCTCAGAAGGACACCCAATCGCTCTGAAGATCTTCCGGATCTTGAAGACCCAATCCTCAGCTGCCTCCGGCTCATCACTGTCGTCAAAGGAAGGAGGGTGCTGTCGCATAAACCGATCCAGCACTGCCCCCGCCCCTGCCTGCTCGGCCAGTGCAGACTGGCGCTCAAGAAACTCGCCCAGCCTACCAAGAGTCCCCTGGAGGGTCCTCCTCTCCTCCTCCTCTCTGTCCTCCCTACCGGTCTCCTCACTGGCGCCCCTATAACGTGAAGGTGTCCTCACACGTCTCGGAGGCATCTATACAAGAGGACAGGAAACGACAATGAATTAATGATTATGAATGAATGAATGATGAATGAAAACTAAATGCAAGACCTCTAAGGTGGTTTCATTGGACAAGCACACCGGGACCAAAAGCTCTGATACCAAATTGTAACGCCCCGAAACAGCAGAAAATTTAAAACTTTAAACAGATAAGAAATCAACACTGGGGTCGTCATCAAACCACGAGTACATATATAATATAATATGATATTGTACGATACAACAGTCAAGGATGATTACAACCCAACACAAAACATATACAACACATGTACAAGGGAAAATCATCCACCTCGAAGAACAAAAGGAGACAAGATCTGGTCTGGGTGCTCCTGTCTGCAGTCACCACCTCCTACTGACGCGTACGACCTGACATAAAACATGAATATGCCTGAGTTTCCCGTGGAAAACCCCGTATGCCAAACCCCTAAAATATGAACATAATATGCGTAATGAAACATGAAATGAAAATGCAGTAAAAGCACATCAATCTCCCGTGCACACCAGGCACTGCCGGAAAACATCGACAACAACACCTGTGCACAAAAGGCACCGCCGGTCAGAGTCTCGGCCAACGCTCCGTAGAGCCACAACAACGTGCACACAAGGCACCGCCGGTCAGAGTCTCGGCCAACGCTCCGTAGAGCCACAACAACGTGCACACAAGTCACCGCCGGTCAGAGTCTCGGCTAACGCTCCGTAGAGCCACAACACGACCATCCTCAAAGGTCGTCAATGTCTGTACCGTCGCCCCAAAAAGGCCGGGAACCCATTGCCCTCGAGACGGATCCAACAACACACGGCACAAGCATCCATATGCAAAACAGTGCCCAAACAGTCGAACGGAAGAACCCAAACGGTCAACCGAACACCACAACTATTCCTCAGAAAAACCGAAATAACGTCCAACCGGTCGAACGGCAAGGGGGGCCCGTTCGACCGAAATCCAACAGGGAAAATCCACTCTTGCTAAAAAAGCACCAACGGTCGAACAACCCTCAGATCACGGTCGACCGAAATCATCCAGTAGAAATCCCCAACTAAACCGCACTACACGGTCGACCGAAACCACACTCCCGGTCGACCGGCCAATAAGTTAACTTAAACTTCGGTCGGACAAAGTCAACGAGCGGTCGACCGTTTAGATAGTCAACCGGCAAAGGGGACCCGTTCGACCGAAAACACACAGAGCATAAATCCCCTGGTAAAACGCACCACCGGTCGACCAATCGAAGAGTATCGTTCGACCGGTGCAAGGGTTTTCCGCCTGAAATACTCTACAACTGGTCGACCGAACCATGCCACCGGTCGACCGATTATAGTGCAGAACGCAGCTGCACGGGTCCGACGAGCCCTCCGGCCTACCGTCGACCACCCCAACACCCACCAAAGTATAAGTGAGCATCAAAGTAAAGCTTGACATACCTTAAGGCTTGAAGAAGCCTTCGAAGAACCCACGAAGTCGCCTCCACAAGCGCTTCTCCTCCTTCTCCGGTGAATCCAACCGAGCCACCGATGTACACGATCCTCGCGCACTCTACTGAGTCCGACTTCCTCGCCAAAATCCACACCACCACGCTCTAAACTCTGAGAGGGAGAGAGCGAGAGAGAGTTGAGCGGGAGAGAGAGTTGCACGAGAGAGAGAAAATGAGAGAGAAAGGGAGAGAAGTCACCTTTTATACACATCTCCTCCACTCATCCCAGCCGTCCATCTCAATCCAACCCAAACTCCTCTAATCCACCACCTAATCACAATTAAACCCCATTAGCAAAGGATTAGGATGTAACAGATTCCATCACCGTTGCCAATGAGGATACAAACTTCTAAAATGGTTATTTTCTTGAGAAATAACTTGCCAAAATATAATAAATTTCGTGGTAATTTAAGGAGTATATATAATGTACTCATGACTTGAAAAATAAAATGTATTGCCATCGGAGAAAACCCTAAGCTCTACAACCATGCTTAATTTCTAGGTAGTCATGTGAAAGCGTGTGCACATATGAGATCTTGCCTCATGGAATTTGTAAAGTTGTACATTCTTCCAATGCTAATGGGACATGTTATATCTTCAATAATGTCGTAAGAGTCATATTTTAAAAAAAAATCTATGACGACATCCAAATGTATATATATATGCAAGAATTCACTTTGAGGCACTATAACTACTAATTTACATTGATGTAATCTAAGTATACACAAAATATAAAGCAAAAATAGATGTTATGAGAATACATTGGTCACTGTGCAATCAAATGCACCCAATTGCGACCAAAGTGGGGGGAAAGTTTTGTTTTGTTGGTTGGTATCAAAGGGTTAAGGGAGACAATTATGATGACATGGATATGGCTAATTGGCTACGGAAAAACTTGTGTTTGAAGTAAAAGTTAGAGCACTTCAACATGGTGTGAATGGAGGGGCTCCATAAATGTTAAGATGTCAACGGAGCCCCATGAAACAGTGAAGACAGCAAGATATGATTATATATTTGCCACTAAATAACTTTATTATATTTTTCTTTGATAAATGTGATGATCATGTTGCAATAATTGAATTTGAAGATGAGAAAATTTTACGTTTACCTAAGAACATGGAATATAAAAATTGTAATGTCTTTAAATGACAATTTGGATATGTCATATGCACTAAGAACTAAGTGAAATCAGGATCCAATGGTTTTACTTTATTGTCAAACAATAGTAAAAGTCAAACCTCACAGCTCGGATCTTCCAATTGATTCATAATCATGGTTGTAATTCACAAAACAAAAATCACCGTTTGATGTTTTAGCTTCACTTTTTTTTAGAATATAATATAAACTAGTACGTAAATTTTCTAATGGTATATACTTTATTTAAAGTTATATGTCGCGTATTACATGAAATCTCAAAGTTATTACGTATTTATGATTATTGTTACATAAAACTTAAAAAAATCGAAAAGCATTTGTAAATTTTGAGTAAATTTGAAGTTGCACCTTTTCGTGTTATTATTAAAATGTGAAGTTATATTTAAGTGTGTAAATTCTGTCGACTTAATCTAATTAAAAAGTGTTTGAGTTGGTTGTTTTTTAATGAAATAATGTGAGTTTTAGCATTTTGTAATTAAAAACAAAAATAATACAACTTGACTCATGTAACTTCGAGACTGATTTTATTCTCATTATCAAGTTACCCTAATTAATGTAATATACATCACCAAGGACTCGTACAAGAAAAAATATAGAACTAGAATGATAGACAATGATTGAAGTTATATTGGTCACACACACACACAAAAGAGATAATGAATAAAACATGTCCATGCAAAAACAAGATTGTGGATTGAGAATTATGAAGATAAAAATACCAAAAAGATTGTATGGACGTGTGGAGATTGGTGTGGGCCGTGGGGTTCACAGCCACCAGCTGTAACACTGGACCAAACCCCACCACTAAAAACACAGCCAAATAAACCTACATTATGCCTTGTGCAACTGAGAAGAGAGAGAGAGAGAGGGAGACAGAAGAATAGGAAGAGATAGAAGAAGGGTTACAAACTATAAAACATAATGTTCATTACATGAACCCCTAGCTACTCCAACACAATTAAGTAGCCTCAAGAGAGACCCTTCCTTGTAATGATTTCCTCTCTACCCTTCTTCGATCAGGCGGCGGATGTTATTGTCGGTGTAGCACTTACGTCGTCTTCTCTTTCAGTCGTCAACCTTGATTTGTTGGTGTGAGAGTTTGAAGCTGCCAGCATGATCTGATAAGGGTAAGACATCCATCTAAATAGTTTGATATTGAGGTTGTTATAAGAGTGTGTTAGTTGTGTCGATCCAAAGAACATATATGTCATAGAGAAGATTGTAGAACTCACTTGGATGACTTTGGTTTGGATACTATTGTTGGGAGATGGTAGATTTAATTTCCAAGATTTTTTTTATGGATGTAGAAGAAAGGATTAGGTTGGAAGTTGGATGTCTCTGAGTTTAGTTGGATGGATTTTGTTTCTTTTTATTCTTTGAGATTCATGTGGAGGGGAATAATTAGCATCTAGATTGATTTCTATCTATTTAAAGATAACAATTCTTAGAGATCGATTGGAAAAAAATGATGAAAACCCGATACATAAATTAACAAACACAGAGACAAACAAACAGACAAGTAGATAGATAGATAGATAGATAGATAGATGAAGTATAATCGATGGTAGATTATCGAGTTTGCATGTTAGAAACATCAGATCATCTTGCAGCTTCAACCACTCATTCAGCAACAACTACAATTCATGCTTCACTTGTATAACCCAGTGGAGAAGGTTAATTGACTTTCTCATGTCTTCTGTTCATTGTGAGATTCTAACTAATTACCTCATCAGTGACAAGGAAGGTATGTTAAATTTTTCCAATTTCTTTTCTCAACAATTGATAAATTCTCATATACTTTCAGATTTATAATGAATCACAACTCTTTTTCCAGAAAATTTTCTTTGGGTTCTTTTGTCTCCTATACTGCTATACATTTCATTTTCTTTCTTCAGTAGTTTTTATGTTGCATGTCAGTGCTTGATTCCTAAACACTCTCTTTCATTATTATTTCATTTACTATTATATAGGGACCATGATGTGACACTTTAGGGTAGGCTTTCCATAGCTTATGCCCATTTCCTTATTATCTCTGTCTGTCAATTAATTATTTCAACATTTTTCCAAATTGCAACTAACCTGGGCACTCCCAAAATATATCTGCAAGATATAGTATATACATGTAAAGGGCAGACCCCAAATAAGGATTCACCATACAATCCTGGAAAAGAAAATTCTAAGAGTGAGACAAAAAGCATATGAGGAGAGAGAGAGAGTGGGGTCTCCACATGACCATCTTCACTCATGCAGGTCAAAATTTTGAAATATCCAATCACAAAAACGTAATGGTATGTCCGTATGTGGTTCCAACATGCTCTTGTAAGATAGCCTCTAAATGTTCGTCCTAACGATCTTCTACTGACAGTGCACATTTTGGAAAGAAAATCTAGATTTTATTGTTTTTTGAAAATTAATAACATTATATATATATATAGTTCGGAGATAGCTAGCTCATTTAACAAAAGATACTGGAGTTAGAATTTAAGTTCAATTCTCATTCTCGTGTCAAGTTATTAGGAAGTGGATCGCAACGTATCTTGATAATTAAAATTAGTCCTTACTGCATGTAAAGAAACTTCATATATACCTGATAAGAATTATGGATGATAATCTTCCATTTCCATTTTATCTATTCTAAAAAAATAAGTAATAATTAATGTGATATATGAGAGTGGTAAACTGGTAGTTAAAACATTAGTTATCAGTAATGTGTCATTTGATGGATGAATTACTAATCGACTATGTTATCCAATCGTAGTAGTATATATGTGTTCTACTTCAAGCATCCCAACTAGATCACCTCTAGTTGACACAACATGAGTTGTACAAGTAAAAATGGTTTGATGTTATAAAATTGTTGTTACAAGTATCATCTACAGTTACTTCCTGACAAATTTTAAAAAAAAATTGCAAGGAAATATTTGACTTATGTTTTGTAAAGAAAGTGAAATATGATATATACACATATATGTAGATTTTTCTTTATTTGTGTACCACAAATGTATCAGTTTACAAAACACGGAAGTTTTTTTGCTAAACCTTCCGTATATTCATTTAAGTTTCGCTAAAATTCCTTCGATTTTCTCATACTAATATCTTCTCCATATTATTTCATTCTACATTTTTGTTCCTCTTTGTTTGTAGAACCCACGGTTACAATCTTGCCACAATTAAGAAAAATAATTACTAGCCTAACATCATGCATGTTAGCTTATTATAGACATATATAATTATCTGGTCTACATGTCTGAAATGTGACATTTAGAACATTCACGTAAAGAATGTAGATATAGTAACCAAAATATTCTATGTTAGATATTTAGTTTAGTTAATTAGTTCCATGCTTGATTAGCATAATGGTAGGATATGGATTTCATTCAAATAGGAAGAAAATAAAGATGATACGTGGGGTGTATCTTAGCACAAAATATATATAGAGGGTGTTTCAGCAAATAACAAACTCACAGAAGCGAATGTAAGAATATAAATGATATTTTAACAAAATAAAGATGTATGGACGGTATTTAAGCAAAAAAAAAAATCAAACATTGAAACATTTAGTTGATATGAATAGAGAATATTATTCTTTTGGATATGAATTGAAAAGTTAATTGTATACGTATGTTTTGTGCTAATTAACCACCTCTTAGTAGTATCAACATTCAACAATGACTATCAACAATTACATGGTCTGTAACTTGACCAAACTCTTCAATTATATCCACATGTTGAGCTTTTCATGAAATTCATGCTTGCTAGAATATCATATCAAAATAGTAAACTGAATTTCAAGGTTACTTTCTGAAGTTAGGTTGATTTTGGATTCGACTTGGGTTTTAAAGGTATATATATACATACGTAAGAAAAAGGTGTACATGAAATAACTTGGAAAAATTAAAGGACATTAAATTAGTTAATAAAAACCTATGGGATATTGATATAAAAAAATTGTTTAGAGTATGTTGATGTAACAAGTAATTATTTCTTTGATTCTTGTCGAGAGTTTTTTGTAACATCCCGAAACAGCGGAAAATTTAAAATTTATCATCAAGATACCAGAGACAAATAATCAAAAGGCGGGACTGTTACTTCTAATAAAACATCCAAGCGGTGCACCATATTACATCAGAGTTTGTCAAAAAGCTACATGATTACATCAGATATAACCAAAATGAAGTACAAGTAATCATGTCGACCTCAGTGGTCCGAACGAGAGGATCTGATCCCAAAATGCGTGCGCCCACCGTCACCACCCAACTGGACCTACTGTGGTCTTGAAATAAAACATGCAACAACAATGCCTGAGTTTCCGTAAGGAAATCCCATATGCCAAGCTCACCTATATGAATGCAGTAGTACAATGAACATATCATACTAGTAGCATGTCATGTCAAGAAAAGCAGTTCCCCCGAAGGGTAAAACGGGACATCAGTCCGACAATCATCATCGGGTCTCCCTCGGAGACCTACTGTAGGCACATACGGTCTAACGGAACAAGACGTGACGCTCCCCACACACAGTTATACTAAACATGGGGTTCGACAAGGAGCATCCGCTAGGTCCGCGTCATAAGAAACAGATCTGTAACTTCGTGGTCAAACCACCCCATTGGAGCTCGCTTGGTTGGTCCATCAATCATCATCTCAGTAGGTGCCCAGCTGAGGAAACATAGTCGGAACAACATCGGCCCATCAAATATCATAGCCGGAACAACATTGGCTCATCAAACATCATAGTCGGAACAACATCAGTCCATCATCGCCGGAACAGCATCATCGGCATCACCGACACAGCATTGGTGGTCAAACATATATCCGGCACAGGATCGGACGAGTCCGGACCGAAGTCCGCTGGGTCATCAGGCTCCGCGAGCCGCACATCATACATTGGGATTTGTGATCCCTCAGGTCTGCTACTCTACTATGAGTCAATCAATCCATCACATTAAGTCACGATCCATACATGGAGGTGACACGTCCCGAACACCCACACTCTTCCACACGGTGGCCCTCGGGCAGGCACGCGTAACGCGCCCACCGTCACCTCCTGGGGTTCTGTGGACAGAGTTGGCATCCTAGAAGGACTGGGAATTCAGTTCTGCGCACAAACGGTCGACTGAAAGAGACAATACAGTCGATTGTTCCCATGGGGTTCGATCGACCGAAAGTCTGTAACGGTCGAACTCTCAGCGCCTAACCTAAGTCCAAATGGTCGAACAAGAGTCTTAAACCGGTCGACCGATACGTTGTCAAAAATCCGGAGTCTAGTCAAAATCAAACAATACTAACGGTCGACCGACTCAGGGGTCCCGGTCGACCGAAAACTACCAGGGCATCCTAGCAGTTCTAAGTCATCAATCGGTCGAAGAGTGCATAAAAATGGTCGAACCAAACATAATGCAACTTAAGTTCCGGTCGAACCAACCAAGGAAACTGTCGACCGAAATCCAACAGGCAAACACTCGACCCACCAGCACATACACAACTGGTTGACCGCCACAAGGCATCGTCCGACCGGTGTTGGTTAAAGTCGGGCAAAAGCATTAAACCGATCGACCATTGGTCGACATCAACCTTGCGCCAGCCAAGGATTTTACGTCGTTTCTCGCCGCCGGTGAGGTCTCCGACCTCCCTCGACCGACCACTACATCACCCTCTCACAAGTGAACAACAAACCAAGCTAATAAGCTGACATACCTTTCGAACACGACGAAACCATCGGAGCCTCGCTCGTGCAACGTCGTCTTCGGAACCTACTCGCGCGCCAACCTCCGCACGCCTCACTCCTCAGGACCACGCTTGCTCGCACACCGGGATCACTGCCTCCACCGCTGCTCGCCGGAAAAGAGAGAAGAATGTGAGGAATGTGTGTGAGGAAGAAGGAAGGAGAAGAAGAAAAGAAGATGAAGAAGAGGGATTGGGTTGCTTTTAAACCAAAACTAACACCACCCAACACTCCAATCATCCCCTACACTCCCTACCCCATCACCTCACCCATACCTCCAACCATACCTCTCTCTCTCCCTCTCACGTCAAGTCAAACCTCCACCTAATCACCATTTAACCCTTAATTGGGTTTAGGAACTTTACATTTTTAGCTATCGTTCACATCATCACACTATCTTGCCAACTCGGGCAATAGGAAAACTTAAGTATTAGATCTTGATTCTTGAGCCTTATGATAGTCAATATCTAAGATCAAATTAATTCTCACTACGAGAAGTTTTAATATAGGATTTGGTTACTGGAATAGAGTAAAAAAGATATTTTAGATAAATGTATTGCTACATTAATTAAATTTTATTGTATGGGTTCATTGGTTATATATTTTTCAAATCATCCATTAATTAATACAACATGCAAAGATCTAATAACTTTTCAAAATACATGCTGACAAACTCTTTGTTTCATATGTGATGTAGCAACGGTATCTCTGTTTTTGTGGAAATATTGCTTTATTAACCTCCTTCTTTGTAGTTTTGTTCCCAGAAAATTGCTCGACCATGGATGGTTAACTCTTCATCTCAAATGCCTTCAAAATGTTCTTAATTAGCTCCTTCAAAATGTGCCTAACCATGCATGTTTTTCACATTTGTATTTTGTTGCAAGATTTTTCTATTATATTTACATTTGCTGTTACGTAGTCACTATCTTAGAATGGTTACTTAAGAGTAGGATTTTCCGCAATAGGAGAAAATAGATTACATGCTAAAGCGGTAACTAAACTTACAGTAAAAACTAAAAAAAAAATTGTCTTCGTTGAAGCGGGAACGGAATATGCAATCCAAAAAGATAACCAGGCAATTTTGATTTGATAACATTAGAGTTATATTTAAGCATTCAACCATTATCGTATTTGTACTATTGTGCACACCAAGATCCTAAATCAGAAAAGATGGAAGAAGAAAAAATATCGATTCTAGACCGCTTGTTGTGGTTATCATGCATAACTAATATATCACAATAAAGATGCATGTATACACGTACAATAATACTAACTTAGAGAAACCTTACGAAAAACACCAAATGCTACTCTTTATATTAACCTCTAACTACAAAATTCTTCTAAAATAAACTTAGAAAAATAATCACTCCATGAGTACAAGAGTTCTCGTGAGGTAAATTGAGGAGTATATAAAATAAAATAATCACTTGCGATAAGGATTAGTCTAATCATGAGCATGTGCATCACCCACTTATGTCTCAAAAAGCCCATACAAGTCATGAGCATGAGACATTAAATAAACCAATCTTGTTGTTCCTTCGTTGACACCTCCATTGCTTCTTGTGCCTTCGTTTTGTTACCCAAGTGGTTCCACAAAGTTCAGAGATTATTAAATAATTAACCCCAAATGCCAAATTTACTTGTTGTCGTGTTATGCCTTAACGACAGCTTCAGTTTTAGCATCTAATAGGACCCCATTGTGGTAACTAATCTCATCGACAGGGCAAATTCAATAACCAGTACACTTGATGGGGACTTTTTTTTAGAAGAAATATTCATGCATCGATATTTTCCTATATTTTAGAAAGATTTCTGGCTGTAATGGGTGATATAAGGAAGAAGTTCGAATATTTAATGGAGGGAGCTAGGCATTGATATGTATGGTGCAAGAAGCCAAATCCGATAGTTATTTCAAGTTTGCTGATTATTTATTAACGATTAAATTTTCGAAAATTTAACTTCGTTTCACACTTTCACCTCAGCATATTTAGGTCAAGTACTATATGTTTAACAACTATTTTTCTTAATCATACTATATTATAAATCATAAAATTACGCAAAACTCATGAAGAATCATCAATTCAGCACAGGGAAGCTAAACATCGTTGGTTATTTTTAGTATTTTTATTATTTATTAATGATTGAACTGTCCAATGGGAAAAAAAGGAGAATTTTTTTATCATCTAATTTATTGGGTTTTGGCGTTTTGCACAAGTAATCTTTTTTTTGGGTCGATTGTTTCTTTCAACCGTTCATAGAAATTACCAAATGTACACTAATCCTCCTAAACTTCTCCAAATCACCATTTTTACCAGCTGAGCTCCTAAAACAATTTCAAACTAACAACGCAAAGACTGAAGCTCAATTTGACAATATGAATAACCACCAAAAAGATAACAAATTGAATATCTGTTAAACAAATTTTAAGATCTCCGACCCCACACTATGACATCAAATCAGCGATGTCACTTGCTGCAATGTCAATTCTAATGATTTTACAGATTCTTTTCACGCAAGACGTTTCAAATATAGTGGAGATGTGGATGGAAAATTATTTCCAAAGAAAAAATGTGTTTGGTGAATTTTATTGTTATAAAAAAATTATAACACGAAAAAAATTCCGACCCCACACTATGAATATCCATTAGGTGTTGAAGATCGTCCGCAAAAGTCCAAGTGGAGATGTGGATGGAAAATTATTTCCAAAGAAAAAATTCTTGAAAACTATATTTTCCTCTACAGTTATATAATTATATTCACATCTGGTGCCTCGAATAGGTCATAGACAGTGACGGATTCAGGAAAAAAAACACCGATATGGAATATTAGCATAGCACAATTGACCTTATGTCTATGTAGAGACATTTAATACGAGAAAATTGATGTTTTTTGGACTTAAAATTAATACGGAATCCTCGTGCTATTTCTTATTATAATTGTCTTCGACGAATTTTAATATTATCTATAATGTAAAAAAAATTAAACTATTTTCCCCAGACAACAAACAAGGTTCTAAAAAGAAGATGAAGTATGACCCAAGGTGGTTGGATGGCGGATGCAGGGTTAACGAAATAATACAAGAAACACTCTCTATAAGGACAAGAGTAACGAAAGAAATTTAACATTTTTCAATAAAAACTGTATCTTTTTTTCTGTTAAAAATGTGTTTGGTGAATTTTATTGTTATAAAAAAATTAAACTATTATCTTAATTAGCCAAAAAATGATACTTAAAACGGAGAAGAAAACAATCACATTATGGGGGTTTTTTCTGACGCAAGAGTACAAATAATGCAAATATTTGACACCGGAGCATACATACCTATACGCACTGTGACCACAAAGTACTTATCTGAAATAGCAGTAACATGCGTAAATGAGTCAAGTCAAACTAAAATTTTAAATCTCAAGTATTAATATATTATTATCAAATACAAAAGAATAAATATAAATCGACTAATCAAATACTCAGTTTTTTCGAGTTCTAACCAGCTCGTTTATCGATTTAAATCGGAAAAAAAAAATCTCATCAAGATCTTTTATTTTAAAGATGAATACGAGTCTAACTTCTTTCGAGTCAATTGACATAAGGAAATAATACAATCGTATCATGTGCCTTATCTTTTTTGACAAATTAGATATATAATATGTGTTTGAATGACCTAACCTTCGTACTCACAGGACTCCCATTATGGTTTGGGACTGAATAAATAAATGCACACAAAACTTGATCGACAGTTCTGATCGAATTGGTTCGGGTCGGGTCGGTTTTCGCTTGAACACTATCAAATGTGCATCTCTAATTACACTCCATCAAAAGTGTGCTTCTGTTTTACTGTTCATTTCTAAAATGAATTGTTATTCGTCGCCGGAAAACTAATAAATCGTCCGTGCGAATTACCATTTTGTCATTCTCTCATTTCTACTTATATATCTCGACATTTAACACTCCTACCACTTATTTCTTCATCTTCCACTTATAATCATAAAAAACAAAGTTTCGGATGTCAGGAAATGAGCCAACGGACACCCCAGTATACTCGACTCTGACAAAATGTCCAACTTCTTTTTAATAAAAAAATAAAAAATAAAATTAATTAAGGGACGTCCACCGGAGCCGCCTCCCCCATGGGGCAGGCGTCTGGCTAAGATGCCCCCTAATTTTTTTAATAAAAAATTTAAAAATTATACGGTGTGTTATTTCAAATTATTTCAGGTTTCGTCCCAAAAAAATTGGTATTAATTGGTAATTATACGGGTTGGACTACAACGAGTTTTTGCACGTGATGAATATTCAAAAATTTCCAGATCCAACAATTTCAATATCCAAAAAAAATCCAGGAGGCGCTGCCCCTTTTACCACCCCTGCCACCTCACGGGCGAGGTGGAATGTCGTTCGCTCACCAGGAAGCGAGACCCCCGAACGACATGTCGGGGTGGTATTTGTATGTCGGGAAGTTTTACCACCAAGGATTTTTGAATCTTAATCACTTGCAAAAAAACTCATTGTAATCTGACTCGTTACTATCGAAAATTTACAACGGAACCTCAAATAATTTGAGATAACACACCGTATAATTTTAAGATTTTTTTTTGCACGGGCGTCTTTGCCAGATGCCCCTCATGGGTGAGACGTCTTAGAGAGACGCCCCCACCATGGGGGAGCGTCTAGGTAAAACACCTCCCCTATAGTGGGGGCGTGTGGCTAAGACGTTTCAGTCATGGGCTAGGCGTCTTAGCCAGACGCCCCCACTTTGGGTGAGACGGCTTAGCCATACGTCCGAGACGAGAAAAAAATTCCGACTCCTTTACTTCACCAGATCCAGACGCTTCGTCACACATTTTCGTGGTGTTGGTACTGAGAGTGTAAGTAAAACTGAGCTAAAAATCTTGTTTTAAGACACGAGACGAAATGTGTATTAAATGAATCGTTAATGTTAAAATGATAATTATTGTAACGAATTAAATACTTTTGGTCCAGGAATATTCACTTTCTAAAGAAAACAAACCACTATTAACGAACTGTGTTTCATAAGATGCATTATCCAAAGCTGAAACAGTTACTAATGGAGACAACACAGAATAATGTCATAATTGCTGTGGAACATAATGATTACGAGATTTCCAACTTGTAATGGAATTTAAAACCTTACTCGGATTCATAAATCATAATTACTGCCGATATGAATTTGCAGCCTTTCGCTTCCCTCAAATACGTGATGGGGAAAAGTTTGTCAAAGAAATTCATAATGAATTAAGAAAACATGATGAAATTGGTATCACGGGCAGCCTCGTTAAACTGCCAACAAGAAAATTTATTTCTATACAAATGCCAAAAAAAAGAACATTTTCTACAGATAAATAATTAGATTAGACAGATACCTACTGAGTTTAATTTCTTGAACAAAGAAAGATGCATTCGGATCGAAAGATTTTTTTTTCAAACTAAATGCAACCAATCATGAAAATTAATGTTATTTTATTTTATCAATTTGCCACTAAATTCAGTAAAACTTAACTAAGAGAAGACTAATTTTGAGTCCGGCAAACGTAAATAATTATATGTATTATCTTATTTTATTACTAAATACAAAAAATAATTATAAATAAAACAATAAAAAATTCAAACGCAAGTAATAAAAAAATCTCTTGTCAAATTAAGATTCAAACCGAATCTTAATTTTTCTCGACTTCGAACGGCTCGTTTACCGAAACAAGTTAAAAAAAAATTTAATTTTTTATCAAAATTCTTTATTTTCAAATTATACTAGAGTTTTGCGTAGAACTCGAGTTTAGCTATTAAACCAAGTCAAAATTGACAACCCTAGCGACCTTTAATTTAAGTTGGATGTTTCTCTCCTACTTATTCCACACATCATTGTATTCAATCAACCAAGTAATAAAAAAATCTCTTGGCAAATTAACATTTTTACAAAATAAGCCTAATAAATCGGAAAGGAGAGAATTTCAACCAAATATCATGCCAAGTTGCCAACTAACAGAAGAACAGATAGAATGCTTGGACAGAGTACAGGTTTCAGCAATTCAGCATCAGTTTGAACAGAATGGCTAAAACATTACACATCCAAGAATAAAGCCCGGTTCAAATATGCATTGAACAGAATGGCTAAAACATTACACACCCAAGAATAAAGCCTGCTTCAAATATGCATTGAACAGAATGGCTAAAACATTACACACCCAATAATAAAGCCTGCTTCAAATATTCATACTAATGAACAAAATAGAAGCAAAACTGCCTCACATTCGCTACATTAAAATGGAGCTTAATCTGCAAATGAAAACTAATTGCGCTCCGAACATGTCCCACGGAAGCCAAATTGACAATGCATCTAACACTGGTTGCAGGAATTCTCGTAGTTAAAACATGCAAAACTTCTCAACCATGAACATGGTTAAACAATTATACCTCTACCACTGAGATACAACAATGAATTGAATGATACTACAATAACTTACCTGACATGGAATATTACCAATTTGAGTAGTTTCTCGATAACTCCGGATCCTGGATGACTCAGCCTCAACCTCATCATTGAGGCACATCTACATTGGAAGTTGGATCAGTGCGTTGCCTCTTTGGTTCGCGGTCTCCCAGGTGCAATGACACCGATAATAAGTCTTCATCAGATGCATTTCTAAGTGCAGAAAGGCCCCTTGATTCCATTTCGTCTTCTTCTTGGTTACGGTGTATCGGCGACATAGTGATTAAGTTTGGTATAAATTGGTGCTCTTCCACACTGTTAATACCTTCGACCCCATCAGCATGGAATTCTGCACAACGACCACTGCCTCCGGACCCAGAAGCCGTTTCTCTGGGAATTTGCTGAATGTTAATTCCTAGAGGTTCGAAAATGTCACCTGGTTTTTCCTTTGTCGGACTGCCCACTGCTGGAGAAGATTCTCCGACAGTTGAATCAATAGCTGCCACTAACGCGTTCCTTTGTTCTTGCAGTGCTTCTACATTAAAGACACCACAGAAAAGGCTCAGACAGGTTGTCATAATTTTAAGTTCGCACAAAAGTTTCACTGAACCTGAATGAATAAAAACAAACCTTGAAGGCCTTCTTCAGTTGTTATGAGGTCGAGTTCTAAGAGATCGAGAAGCCTTCCGAGATCAACCCCACTGGTCCAATTTTCAGGTCCATAGCCACTCTTAATCTTCAACCGGCCTCGGTTTGCAGTACCACCCCAAATAATACCAATAGGCTGCGGCTTCCCACCATCTTGAGATGTTAACATAATCAAGCTTCCACTATCACCTTCTAAATCAAACGTCTGCTGATTTTCACCCACGACAAGAAAATCAGTGAAGAAACATATTCCTTTTTCATCGTTATACTCCAAAGCGTAAGCCATCACGGCACCAGTCGTCAAGCCTGAGCTCCGTCCTACCTTCACAACCTGCCTACCGATGAGACCATTGATAGGAGACTGCAAATCTATTACTTTAACATCCCCAATTTCGCCCACCCCTTTCACTGAGGTGGTGACACTGGAGATATCGAAGTCATCAGAGAATGGAATGAAGGCCCCATCAGCACGTACAAAAGTCTCTGTGGATGCATAAGTAAAGGCTATATGCATTCAGAATTGAGGCGAGATTAAGTTTTTGACCTTAATTATAATTCAAGAATAGTTGATATTTGATAATGCTACTAATGTTTCACATTGGTACTTAACAGTGATGTTGCTATACATTCCGTTAAAATTTGTTTTAACAGTTGAAGCAAAATCAGCAAATTACACAAACATTTCGTCACTATATAAGGATCACCAATTTCAACAATCATACTTTGGAGATTTAACAGTAAGCAGAGCCATTTTTGTGATTGTAGAAGTGATAATCTAACAATCTCGAGCTGAGTCTTCAACAAGATGGAGAGAAATAAATATGCAGTATAGTGCTAACAACAAAAAAGAAGGTACCTGGATTCATTCCGGCAAATATTCCATACCAAAGATCATCAGTAATGAATGAGGTTGCCCTTTCCACCGCGCCCAAATAGACACCCGGTCCAAGGTTGGGCGGTAGCGGATGAAACATCTTCTGGTTAGGATAGTCAAGATCAACAGCCACATGTCTATTCGTCAGAAAACCAACTTGCATGCTCCCTGTCCGGCTCTTCACAATAGCACCTAAGGTGCCATATGTTTCTTGGCTTGCGACCTAGCCATCAGGATGACAAGAAATTTTTAGAAAATAACATTCCAAATAAAACCAAGTGACAAAAGAAGAATGCAAAATCCCAATAATAGGCCAACATACGAATATGCAGCTTCTTTATGGAAAAAGTTACCACATTTACCAAAAGTATAATAATAAAAAAGGTGATAATAATACATTAATACTAAAGATGTTTGACTTAGGTTGGCAGTAAATATGATGATACAACTATGGCAAGTAAAAAAATCCACAAGTAGGATTAACATTGACCAATTCCCCCCCTCTTCCTCACCCAAGAGATCTAAATCATTCACTAGCAATAATGGAAAAAAAATTCTTTTTTTTATAGGTAACAATGAAATCTTATGTCTTGATTTACTTAGTCCATGGACGCAAACATGTTAACAAATTACATGGAGACAAAAGTTTTCATAGAATCCACTCATTCTACTAAAGCACATCTACAATACAAGCACCTTGTACATGAACTTCACTGCAAAATCTAATAAGGGGCAACACATACTACACTGCCTCGTATGAAACATTGCATTGAACCACTACAGGAGTACAAGAAAGCTAATGCACAGAACAATCTAGCAGTCTAGCACCTTTAACATTCAAGAAGAGAAGACAATGGCAGTTCCTTTTGCACTCGTCGTGTGCATCAAACAACTGCCATTAAGTCGTACCGACATAAAGCAATCCTTCTTTGAACTGCATTGCAACTTATAGCACATTACTCCCTAATGAATACACATCCACCATCTTAGCTTCATTTCAGTTCACAAGCAGCTAAGAGATCTCATTCAACAGGAGACATCCGTGGACATTTGATATTCATCATTTCCCTTTACATATGCTTCATCATGGTATCAAGCCCAACATCACCACAGTCCAAATCTTTGGTCTTCTTTGGTCCATAAACGACATACCAAAATACCACCACATGAACTAGAATGAACCCGAAGACTAATTGCCCACCAGGTCACACTCCAACAAGGGCAATAGATGGCTCAATCTTGATTCTTGCACTGATTCAACATGCTAAAAACTGACAGACTTCAGACGGGACCATATAGAAGTTCGTATATTTGCCAATCATGAATTCAAGTTATGTTATGGTTTGAAAAAATAATTACGGCACCATGTGCTACCATTCAAATGATGACAGATGGTCATACTTCAGTCTGGGTTCGAGAACCTTGAATATTGTACTACAACATTAGAGTGGACTCAACACAAAACATAGGCTAAAAATTGAAAACAGAATCGGCCAACAGAAGGCATAAAAATTTGACTCAACACAAAGCATATAGAGTGGACAACAAGAGACATAAAAGGAATATTTTACAAATCTCAAATGATCACAATTAAAATGCAAACATCAATCTCATATCATTGAAAAATTATCCATTGCTTTTAAATGATTTGCTTATATAGAATTATGATTTTCTTATCAAAACAATGAGTGGCATGTAGATGAGAAATTCAAAATACATGGATATAATTGCTAAACTACTATGAGCCTTGAAAATAACTCAAATGTTGCACGGAAAAAAGAGCCAGCAAACTGGCATATTTTGTAAATGTAACACAAACTCAACAGACTACAAAGATCTATGCTAAAAACCGAAATTTCAAAATACATCACATAAAGTGCTCTAACAAAATTCATAACCTAAATGTCACAAATATACTTCCATGATCTGGCAAGAAGCCTCATCTAACAGAAGCTCGTACTTTTCTGAAAATCAAGAAGAAAAAAATCTCAATGCTTGCATAAAACACCATTCATACCTGGGAACCAGAACCTAAGCATGGATCACTCCCACGTAATCCATCAACAAGTTCAGTATATAGTTGCTCCTTCGGAGTTGGCGCTGGAGCTCCATAGTAGGAAAACTCAACCACATCTACATCACACCATACACCCCCTGGTCCCTACCAATTAGAAACAGAAAAGTTTGAACCAAATAACTACAATTTGGAGTACAAAATAAGTTGTTCGTACTTATTTAAAACATTAACGACTAATAAAACATGCATGGCTGGTACGGTTTCAAAAGTACATGAGTAGTGATGTTTTACAAGAAAAGAGGTACCTATTTCTTACCTCAAGGGCGGATGGCAGGCACTGGACAGGATTGAGCCATTGCTTGTGGACTTTTCTCGCAACAAAGACAAGGATTGCTGGTATATCCGTCAATATCCCCTGCCTAATTCGAAAGCCTATTGCTGTTCCAAGACTGTATCTGCGCAAGAGTTTGCTGTGAAACGCTCTTATGGTCATGAGATCAAGCAGTGTTGTGGCCCGCTGCCCTGTTGGCATACGTCCGTGAGTTCCTGGCAAAACGCCTTTATGAAGATTCCCGAAATAATTAGCCCGACCTTCAGCACCTCCGTTAGTCTGTGTAGCCGTCGGCCATGAGAAATAGGCGGCATTGCTTTCGGAATGCTGACCAGCTGATGTGTACCCCTGCAGGGTGGGAGGGCTCGAGGGCAGATTTGATTGACTGTACATATTCCTTTCCATATCCAGTGCTGATTCGTCGGATAGCGTCGAACCACAACGAAAGCCCCTTGATTCTATGGATCTCCCCATGTCAACCACTTGAGGAGTTTACATTGAGATTTAGGCAAACCTGAATTCAATAATAGTAGACCCGCTTTCTTGATTTGGCAACATGGAACCTCAGGAGTAAAAAAAACCAACCAGCATCCTACACATTTGTTGAGAATAAACTTAGGAATGAAAATTAAAAAGTTAGCATAACATAAAATTATGTAGAAACTACTATAAAAGTCAATATGAAAATTCAAAGGGAACAACTAAAACACATGAAACAATGAATTCCCATAACAAGCTAATTTGAAAATACATATATAAAGAAAAATGACAGGAGATTATCTAATGACAAAAAATACTATCAATAGGCTCGGACGGAAATTTTTCTAAAAGGGAAAGCAAAGAAGACCTCTGAGACAGGAAGGAACCAGAACCAGCATAACCTTACAACAACAGAAAGGGCACGGAACAATCAGAAGTATACATTGCATAAGAACCTTAGGGGAACATCGGAAAGGCACCGATCACAGCAGCATGTAAGTATGGGTATACACCAGAGAACAAGCACTATGTGGTAAGTAAAAGGAAATATCCCCAACAAAACAGGAGACAAGAACTACATTATCGACTCTCTAAGCTTGTAGACACATCATGCTTGTTAGCCGCCGTCTGCTACAGCAAAGGTCATACTTGTATCAATAAGCACCATGGAATGCTGTACTGAGATAATGATCTAAATCGTAAAAATTAGTTACGACTTACGAGAGGTAAACGTATCGAGCTTATTCGAAATGTGTGGATAGAAAAGAATGGGATGGCGATCCTCTCCAACACTTGGTACCTGATGAAAAGAAAGTGAAAGAAAGCGACAACGCATAAAATTTGGGATCGAACCTCAATGTGAGCAAACCTCAAAACCATATCCACCAAACAAAAAATGTCCAGAATGGCCAAGTACAAGACTAGAAACTAACCTCGACAAGAAGCAATTATTCTGCTCCAATTCAACAAAGAGGTAAATCATGAAAAGGGCAAGTAATGTCCTAATCATGGGAAGAGTTTATTTCCCCCCTTCTACACCTAAAACACCCAAATCCAAACACAAACAGAAGCACAACAATCCATCTAAACAAAAAGACAGTAAAAAACAAAAAATACATCAAACAAATCATACCTACTACTAAAAACCAACACAAAGACACAGTAAAAATACGATCTTGGAGGGGTCTCAAAAAAAAGACCAAAAAAACAAAAAAAAAAACCAAAAAACGAAAACCTACCCAATAAACAAAACCACAAAAAAAACACAACCCAGCAGTAAAAAAGCGATCTTTGTCGGCGACTCCACAGACCCTCCTTCACCAACCCATCTCAGTACGTCTTCCCCTCGAAAAAAACGACACCACAACCCCAAAAAAAACCCTACCCATCGCTAGAAACCAGTAGAAAGACGATAAAAGAGGGTAAAGAAGTGATCTTGGGGTATTTGATTGTTTGTTTACCTGAAGGGGGGTCAACAGGGGAGGGGTCGTCGGGAAGGGAGGTTGGGAGGAGGAGGAGAGGGTGAGGGTTTGGGGAGGGATTGGAGGGGCGCCATTTGGCTGATTGATTGATTGATTCGGGTTTGGGTTTGGGTTTGGGTTTGGAATCTCGTCTGCAACGGAACAGAGATGGCCACAGATATATGCTGCCTTCGCTTCTTCCTTCTGCTGGGACTTCAATTCTAACGCCAGGTGGGTATCACTAATTGGGTTGGAATTCGAAATTCGACCGCAACTTGAACTTGTCTCCGTTCCGATATAATTTGAAATAAATAAGTTAAATGAATAATAAAAAATTCTCAAACTCTAATCCATGAACAAACCATGTTGAACTCGAAATGGTATTTATTTTTTATTGTTCAATTTGTATTTATTTTTTTGATATTTAACAATTACATATAATAATATATAATACTCAATTTTTTTACTTTCACTCAACACCTATTTTTATTTTCTTTTTTCTTTAGTTAATATCATGTCATGGGGTGCTCGTGGAAAATAGAAATAATAGGATTTTTATGCTTTTCAACTCCTTTTTGTGATCTTAATCGATGTATTAGCTGGAGACTCTGAAGGTGAAAAGGTAAAAAAAAAAATATAGTTTCACTAACTTATCAAACTCAGATAAAAAAAACTTCTTATTATGAGATAGTTAATATCAAAAATCAGATCACATCATTTGACTTTTTAGGATTTAAAACAGATGTGGGTAGAGGAGAACAAATAAATAAATGAACATAGGATTAATTTCCAATGGAATGTCAATGTACTTTGTGTAGCTCAATCAAAGGTGGTTATTATCCATCGAATCGTTTTAACTTTTTTCTATATTGGAATCATTTTAGGTTTGTGTGCTACGAAACCACAACACTTGTCAATTGGGTTACACCCTACGCGATATAGTTCTAATTTTTACTGAAAATGTGTTCTTCTTCTGAAAACAATAATAACATTCTTTACTAGTTCTAACCTAGCTTGACTTGAGTTAAATCATCCATATTTTTCCCTTTCCAAATATAGGAATTTACTAACTAG
This sequence comes from Triglochin maritima, assembly GCA_963682175.1. Lineage (NCBI taxonomy): Eukaryota > Viridiplantae > Streptophyta > Magnoliopsida > Alismatales > Juncaginaceae > Triglochin > Triglochin maritima. Next base: position 35,246,776 of record OY821772.1, read on the forward strand.
ACCATTTGACAGTTAACCTAGCTTGACTTGAGTCCATTTGATATTTTCAAATTCCATTATAAATAGGGGTGCACACGGGTCGGGTTGGGAGTGCGTTCGGGTTGGGTCGGGTTGAAAATATATGAAAACCGATTTTTCGGGTCGGGTTCGGGTTGACCCAACCCAACCCGAACCCGAAGATTTTGTTTTAATCTGGACCGTCCACTAGACCAAAAAGGTTGAATGCCTCCTGTCCCAAATCGATCCCCGGCTCCTCACCTCCTCTCCTCCCTCGCGACGGCCCTCAAATCTCCGCCCCCTTCCCTCCTTCGCGGTCGCGACCTGTCGGATCCAAAGCCCTAATCTGAACCGCAAGATCTCCGTCTGGACACCCTCGCTCATCTCTATGACGCCTGACTCTGACCCCGATCCCAAACCCTAACCTCCCCTTCCTGTTCCCCTCCCTCCCCACCACCTCTCCCGTCGTCTCCCCTCTTCTCCACCACCACCCCTCTCCCGGGCCCGCCTTCCCCCATCGTAAGAAGCTTGTTGCCTCCAAAGCCCTCGTCTTCGCTTCACCCAAGGCTGGAGGAGACGATCTGCTGCTCGGATAAAGATTGGATCTTTCTGATTTTTTTGGCTTTGGAGGTACAAAAACAAGATTTTTTTACTACTTTGATGTGATTTCAAGTTTTGTTGTTTGTTGGTTTCGCCTAGTGTTGTAATATTACTGTGAGATTGAAGTTGGATCAGTAAATATTCAATCTTTTTCGTTATGATGCTTGCCTCAAACGTGGATAGTTATAGAAACGGTTGATTATCTTTATTGTTGTGAATTATTTGAGATTGAAATGTTCTTCGCTTGCTTGACTTTAACTTTTTTTGTCTTCTTTACTTGAAACCTTTATTGTTTTGGCGTTCTTTATTTTACTACTACTATACTTTTGTAATTAGGCAAAGACCACAACAATATTTGTTTTTTAAATATGATTTAATTCGGGTCCAACCCGATCCGACCTAACCCAACCCGAAAATTTCGGGTCGGGTTGGGTTGAACCCGAATTGGTTGGGTTCGGGTTCGGGTTGAGTTTTTCTTAAAACCGAAATTTTCGGGTTGGGTCGGGTTTTGACCCAAACCCGACCCAACCCGACCCATGTGCACCCCTAATTATAAACATAATTTGTAAAGTAAAACTAATGCATTCATCTCATAACAAAAAATTCTATGATCGAAGTGTGTTGATTTGAATATACCTATCATGTTTTTATGTATGTTGACCCGTAACTCTTCATCTCTCACTCTTACATTACATTGAAACCGACGAAATGGGAATCCAAACCCAAACTGGAAGCACAAATTCGACTAGGTGTATACTATGAAATTACAAACGACTTGTCATTTTGCCAACAGGGAGACCCTACATCAGTCGCCATTCGTATGTTCAAACTAAACTTTATTCCTTTGATCTGTGTGGCAAGATTCTTGAACAATTACTTTGATCCCAAAAATGACAATTTAAGCAAGAGCCGTGATATACGGGCGCGCGCGTCACGGACGCGCCTTACGTGGATCTGTACAGCTCAGATATTTTCTTTGAGTCAGCGTCCAGTCAACGAAATTTCTCTTCGCGCGTTTTGGTCTTTTTAAAAAACGCCGGTTCTTTAAGTTGAACGATTCATTTCCCAATACACAAATAAGACAGTGTGCAGACCCTAGGACATCGTGCAGTCTCATTATTCGTGCAGAGCCCACACTTATCATAATAAAATATTTGTTTTTAAGTTTTACGTTAGATCAACTTAATTTGTCTAGCTTACTTTATGTGTGTGTGCAGTTTACATTATGTGTTTGTCCTGTTTACGTTATGTGTATGTCCGGAATAAGTGTATATTGTTGTACGGAATAAGTGTATTTGCTGTCCGGAATAAGTGTATTTGTTGTCCGGTTTAAGAATAAAGTGTGTCCAGAAACGGAACATAAAGTTTGTCCGGAATAAGTTGATTTGTTGTCCGGAATAAGTGTATTTGCTGTCCGGAATAAATGTATTTGCAGTCCGGAATAAGTGTAGTTGTCCAGAATAACAAGAAAGTGTGTCCAGAAACGGAACAGAAAGTTTGTCTGGAATAAGTGTATTTGCTATCCGGAATAAGTGTATTTGTTGTCCGGAATAAGTGTATTTGTTGTCCGGTTTAAGAATAAAGTGTGTCCAGAAACGGAACAGAAAGTTTGTCCGGAATAAGTATATTTGATGTCCGGAATAAGTGTATTTGTTGTCCGGAATAAGTGTATTTGTTGTCCGGTTTAAGAATAAAGTGTGTCAAAAAACGGAACATAAAGTTTGTCCGGAATAAGGGGATTTGCTGTCCGGAATAAGTGTATTTGCTGTCCGGAATCGGAATAAGTGTATTTGCTGTCCGGAATCGGAATAAGTGTATTTGCAGTCCGGAATAATATATGGCTTCATTATTGTCGGAATAAACGAATCAATATATGGAATGCAATAATATGATGTCAAAACAAATCTCGCGTCCCCCGCAGGGGCTGCCGCCCCCTGCCACCCCCCGCACAAACTCAACAAACCTCCCACTGTATATTTTACCCCACAAGAATTACGTTTAGGAAAAAAATAGCATCTCAGATTTCCTGTTTATGTAGAAAGTTTGTCCTGTTTATGTAGAAAGTTTGTCATGTTTTGTCCTGTTTATGTAGAAAGTTTGTCCTGGAAAGTTTGTCCTGTTTATGTAGAAAGTTTGTCATGTTTTGTCCTGTTTATGTAGAAAGCTTGTCCTGTTTTGTCCTGTTTATGTAGAAAGTTTGTCATGTTTATGTAGAAAGTTTATCTTGTTTATGTAGAATGTTTGTCCAGTTTATGTAGAAAGTTTGTACTGTTTATGTACAATGTTTGTCCTGTTTATGTAGAATGTTTGTCCAGTTTATGTAGAAAGTTTGTCATGTTTATGTAGATACAATGAGAGCACAATGAGATATTGATGGTACATATTATTGATGGTAACTATTACACAATAAGATACAATGAGAGCACAAAGACAAACAAATAATACAAGCACAAACACAAACACACAAAAATTACAAAAATAATATATCTTCTCCCAGTAAATCACACACAAACAAACAATACAAACACACACAAATTACAAAGATAATATATATTTTCCCAGTAAATCGGAAAGAAGATGTAAGACTTAAACATGATCGTCTCATTCACGCTGCTTACGTTGTGAAGAACCTTGGGAGTCAACATCAGACGCTTCTTCGACGTAATATCTTACTCGAAATAGTGATTTATTACGGAGAGATGTACGACATAAACCGAACAGACGTAAGTCTTCACCACGGGGCGTTGTACCTCTCTCCGGAATAAATCACAATTTCGAGCAAGATATTATTTCGAAGAAGCGTCTGATGCCGACTCCCAGGGTTCTTCACAACGTAAGGAACGTGAATGGGACGGTCGATGACACTCTTTCTTTCTTCTTCCTTCTTTTCTGTCATGGCTCCAACAATGCAGCAAAGATGTTGTGGTGCGAAGTCTTCACCACCGGATCGTCACATTCACGATGCTAACGCTGACAAGAACATCGGGAAGTCTTGGCACCGTCCCATTCACGCTGCTTACGTTGTGAAGAATCCTGGGAGTCGGCATCAGACGCTTCTTCGACATAATATCTTGCTAGAAATGGTGATTTATTCTGGAGAGAAAGAATGAAGAAGAAAGAAAGAGTGTCATCATATTTGTATTTGGGTGGAGAGAGAGAACGTGCTGAGTTGAAACGCATTTAATGTGATTTGAGTGGATATCAGGAAGAAAAAACAAAAAAACATTCATGTTTTGGCCACGTAAGGGCTGACATGGATATCCACGTAGAGCGCGCGCCCTGCGTTCAACAAACATTTCTCTTGCAATGGACACATGGAGAACCCCAAATGCTGCTTTCTTTTCCATCATGTCCTCTTTCTGAACTTTTTGAATGATAGATGGGACCCACGTAACAGACAAAGCCCACCAATGGGGAAGGAGTTGCACCAATTGCACCTCACTTGAAATGGATGGGGAATTTAGCTATGTCACCTTCAATTTTCTCTTATTGCCTTTCAGGACTAAGTAAATCTAATGAGATTCTCCAATTGTGTTTGTATGGTTGTCAACTTTGCCTCGGCTCGATAGTTCGACTCGAAAAACGCTCGACTCTAGTTTAACTTGAAAATTAAGGATCTTGATGAAAAACCAAAAAATCTTCATACTTAATTGGGTAAAGTAGTCGCTCGAACTCGAAAATATTTGATGTTTGGCTCGATAGCTAGCTCGAATGTTTTATTGTTCCGTTCATAATTATTTTTTTGTATTTGTTAATAACATAAGATAATACTTATGAATCGAAATTTCGCTCGACTCAGCTCGTTTACACCCCTACGTGTGTATCATCTTTTGACAGAAGCAAAAAAATGGGTGTTGTCATGAAATCTTTAGTAAGAGTGAAGATCAAATATCAGTTTTAGTGAAACAGATAACATCGCAGCAAAAATTTATAACTAAAACATGGCGGTTAGAAGTTAAAAAAAAATATACAGGTCTACATGTGATTTGAGAAAACACGTAAGGATGCATGCAAATATGAACCTCCAATTAATTAAAAATTAATAAAATTAAAGACCAATATCTTCTGCCACTACATCAGTAGGAGTGATAGTACGATATTTTTTCACTCACACACGACCACACATATCGTGTGGTCCAAAAGGCAACACACAACCACCGTTTGGAAGAATGCACATTTTCTTTTCTCACCAAAGTTTAAAGTATTTTGGGGGTTTTAACCCCAATTATATTCAAGCATATCATTGTTATATGTTTAAGCTCATCATCCTACCGAAAGACTAACAAATTGTTCCTCTTTTCGTCTCGGAGGAAATGCAAATTTTCTTTTCTCATCAAAGTTTAAAATATTTTGGAGGAAATGCAGATGTTCCTTCTTTGATGACACAATCCTTAATAGTCAAAACTAGTGTTTTTTAACTGAATTCCTATTCGTCGCCGTAAAACTATTTAAATCGTCCGTAAGATTACCATTTTGTCCATCTACCCTTTCTACTAATATAACTCCTCATTTCACTCTTTTAACACAACTTTCTCTTCATATCACTCTTCTATTCACCACATAAAATGTCTCGGAGGCCAGGAAAAGAACCAGCGGAGACCCCTGACTACTCACACCTGGTAAATTACCTTGTTGATTTCAATTAATTTTAAAAAAAACATTTTTGAGTCGGGCGTCCGCGGGAGACGCCCGACCCAACGAGAGGGCGGTCGCGGGAACTGCCTCCCCCTTGGGAACAGACTCATCTCCCGGTCCGTAATTATTGCTGTCGGGCTAACAATATCCAATAACAGATCTCGCAACCTCTCCAACACCCACCGGTAACTAGACTCGGTCTCATCCTGCAAAATCGCATATCCGACGAGGAAATTCATATTTGTTGGAGTAACCTCAACCATCTCAAACAAAGACATATTGTACTTGTTCGTCTTATACGTCGAATCCATACAGATTAAGAATGGTATGTACGCAACAACTGAACTGAAGTCGGATGTGCCAAAAATACGTGAGTCAAGACATTAGTTTCTTCATCTGCCACAATCCAATGCAAATATTTATGCTGCACTGCCTCCCTGAGAAACTGTTGCGCGAGATTCCTATCTTCAGATTTCGTCATCCTCATGTACTCTCTGAAGTTGTAAATGTGTCTTTGATTCGGATTATCGTCCGGAAATTTCTTCTTTACCGCCAACAAAATGTTACGGGGTCTTGCTTGTGCCTCTGTCATATCCCGAACAATTTGCTTTGCCCCAGCACTAAGTCCGCTGACCTGTCGGTGACCCTCTGAATAAACTGTCAATGGGGTGGTTGTGCTGCCCATAGATGCTACTAGAAACAATAAGTCATCCATCACGATCTCGTCGCTCCACCACTTTTACCAAAAACCGACAACCGCAACCTTTTCTTTTCGTATTCTTTCGCAGTGCAATACTCGTATCACGAGAACTCATCTCACGTCTGCGATCACATCTGAGGTAACAATCCATCCGGTTATCTACTTTTGGTTTGTATGACGATATAACCAAAAAAAATCCGGCTTCTATTGCAACTTGTTTCGCCCATTTACAACCTTCCTCGATTGTTGTAAATATTTCTTTACTGTCAAAAAGCTCACTGTAATCTACTCCATCACCACCGAAATCTTGCAACGGAACCTAAAAATTTTGAATTTAACAGAAAATTAAAAAAAACAAAAAAAACGGGCGTCTTGCTAAACCGCCTCCACCAAGGTGGATGCAGTTTAGCCAGACGCCCGAGTCATGAAAAAAATTCCGCCCCCGTTACCTCACCGGATTCAGGTGCTTCGCCAGACATTTTTCGTGGTGTTGGTACTAGGAATGTGAGTAAAACTGAGTCAAACACCTTGTTTAAAGACACAGGACGAAATCGGTATTAATTGATTTGTTAAGGGCAAAAAGATCATTTTTGGGACGATTTAAGTAGTTTTCCGACGACGAATAGTAATCTTTTTTTAACGGTTAATAGTTTGTTTGGACAACATCTTATTTTGTAAACACTTTTATATAAAATTTGTGAGACCTCAATAGTTGAGGATTGAAAATATTTGTTTATCTGTTGTTTTAGCATCTTGTCGTAATTCAAACTCTATTGGGATATGTGGATTACGTACATTTGTCTTCTGTTATCGGAATGCAAATTATAACCTGCGAATAAAAGTGTGTATCCAAAAGTAGGGACAAAATGGAGGGAAATGAACTATAATTTATTAACCTTTTTATCTTATCCAAAAATTACTCTCAACTTTAACTGTCATTAGTTTGGTAAACATAACAAAGTTAACATAGTGTGTCAACTTTGGATGTAAGACTACGCAACCTTACTCTTCTACTTACAACAAGGTTATTTCATATTTCATATGAGAAAGTATTAATAATTTAATACCACTTTTCAATGTTCTTCGAAGTTACATACTCTAAATCTTATAATGACCTTCGCTTAATTCTTCTTTTTAAGTGAATGAAATAATTATGGTTTGTTCCAAACAGTTTGGGGCTGGTTTGGTTATTGTCTTGTCATCCTCCAGAAATAAATGTCCTTGTATGGATGGTGTTTGGCACTTTGGTGTCTTGGAAGTTCCGACTCTCTTTATTTTAAATTTGATAATTGATTATTTAATTAGGGTGGTCAATTATCTATAGCTTAGCATGTGCCGTCCTTCTCTTGTGCTACGTTCTTTTTGACAATATATGTTGGTCGTTGTAAAAAAAACAGATGTTGTTTTCGTTTTTTTTGTTGCCAATTTTAGAGTCTATTACGTTAAAATACTTGTGGGTTATTCTTTAACTTCATAAAACAAAAAATTAAGGGCATTAGTTTGGCAAAAAATTATGATATCCATCATTCTTTCATCTCATGATATCCATCACTATTGAATGGTGACTTCCGAGGATTATAAAATCTTATTGCTATAAATATTTTATGACAGTAACTTACACTCATATGAACTCCTCTGTACGACCTTGTAGATTCCAATATTTTCGTGAAAAAAATATTGCTAAACATCGTCCTAAAATTACTTAAATCGCCTCTTGAAATTACAATTTTACCATTCTCTCATTTCTATTGCTATAACGCGACATTTTACCCTCCTATCACACATCTCTCTTCATATTCCTCTTATAATCATGAAAAATAATGTTTTGGAGGTCAGTAATAAACCAACGAACGACCCAGTGTACTCGAATCTGGTAAAATATCTAACATCTTTTTAATAAAATAATAATAATAAATAATAAAAAATTACGGGCGTCCGACGGAGCGGCCCCTACATAAGAGGGGGCGTCTGGCTAAGACGCCTCCCCCATGGGGGAGGCGTTTTACCCAGACGCCTTACCCATCGGGTAGACGTTTTACCCAGACGCTCTGCCCTTGGGACAGGCGTCTGTGTAAGACGCCTCCCCCATTAGGGAGGCGTCTTAGCCAGACGCCCCCTCCTACGTGGGGGTGGCTCCGTCGGACGCCCGTAATTTTTTATTATTTTTTTAAAAAGATAATTGATTATAAATTTAGATAATTGTTAAATTAATTAATTAATAAGTTAATAATTACTATATTCGGATGACCGAGACCCCCGAACGACCTGTCGATGTGGTATTTGTAAGTCAGGATGTTTTACCACCGGGGGATTTTGGAACTTAAAAAATGTTGGATCTGGAATTTTTTTGAATCTTCATCACTTGCAAAAAAACTCATTGTAATCCGACCGGTTACCACCGAAAACTTGCAAAGAAACGTCAAATAATTTGAGATAACACACCGTATAATTTTAATTTGACAAAAAAATTAAAAAAAACGGGACGTCTGGCTAAGACGTCTGTACCATCGTGGAGGCGTCTGGCTAAGACGCCTCCACCATGGTTGAGGCGTCTTAGCGAGACACTTAGACCTTGGTATAGGCGTCTGGCTAAGACGCCTGGACCATCGTGGAGGCATCTGGATAAGACGCCTCAACCATGGTGGAGGCGTCTTAGCCAGACGCCTCCACGATGGTGCAGGCGTCTTAGCCAGACGCCCGAGTCGGAAAAAAAAATCTGTCTTCGTTACTTCGCCCGATCTAGGTGTTTCGCCAGACATTTTCGTGGTGTTGGTACTAGGAATGTTAGTAAAACTGAGTCAAAAACCTTGTTTAAAGACACGGGACGATATGGGTATCAAATATATTGTTAATGACAATTTGGTAATTTGAAGAGACGATTTAAGTAATTTTGGGGCGACGTTCAGTAGTTCCCAAAAATTAGGAGCGTAACTGTAAAGTACGTGAGAACAAAAAATGAAAATGAAAAGGAGCCAATTATATCCCTCCTTGGAAGGACCAACTTGTGTATGAGTTGTCCCCGTGTAAAGAAATTTATTGTGGAGCACTCTAGCAAAACAACAATAAAGTCTCTTTCTCCATGCCCACACCTAAAAAGCTACCGTGGATGAGGGGAGTTGGTTCCATTTCTAAGCACTTCACTTCACAACCTAACTAACTTAGAGCACCCTTAAAGGGTGCTCTAAATCGGGCACCCAACCCGAGTACCCGATTTGTCCTCATTTAATGGGAGGGCGGTGCCTAGGCGGATATCTACACGGAAATCCGCCTGGGTGCCCGATCCAGAGGCAACGTGGTCTCTCGGATTGGTTGATTTTTTTTGTTTTGTTTTTTAAGTTAAAAAGAAAAATATTAGATATATTTACGTTAATGTATTGATTAGTTAAATTGTAATTTAATTAATTAGATTTTATAATTTAATTGTAGTTAATGTATTGATGTTGTTCGAAATTTATAATAATTGTACAATTATTTTACAATTAATTAAATTGTTTTCGATTTATTAAGATTTAGTTAAATTTAAAAATAAAAAAAATCATATACAAAATTGAGATAAGTCATAAAATACTAGTACAATACTTATAAACTTCGGATACGAAATACAATACAAATAGATACGAAATTTAAATAGATGCTAGTACAACAATACTGATAAATTACGAAACACATTAACTCCAAATTAAAACAAAAGCACCTACAGAAATCTTTCTAATTTAACCCACTCCTTGAGTTCAGCAAGTGTTTCTTTATCGAACTCATCCTTGTTTTTCTTCTTCGTTAGAGAAAATAGTACGTCGAACTTCTTGGTGTTGAGTTCCCTTTGGAACTTCACTTTAGCTTCAATGTGTTTCCCCTCTACTCGTTCTTGGTAACGCATGTACTTGTTTTCTCTCACTTTGGTGTTATATTCAATTTGATTTCCCAGTTCTAACATATTGGGATCGAGTTGCGCCTGAACTGGTTGTTTCCCCTTCTTTTTTGCTCTTTTAACACCTTCATGACGAGGACATGGTTCAAACATCATTTCGTCCGTCGACGGTGTCTCATGACTCACATCGTCGTCGGTGCCTTTTCTTTTTCGGCGACGTCTCCTGTGGTAGTTCAAAGCACAACAGACTCTCATTTAGGGTACCTGCGCAACATAAGCCACACATGAATGTACTGAAATTTGGTGTTGTGTGTTCGCTTGTAGATGATTTGTGCTTCTTTGATGACATCATCCTCATTGAAACCAATTCTCTTCCTCCACAAGGCCTGGTCGAAGCAACCGACCCATTGGTTCACACACGACGATGTATGTCACCACCGTCCCTTCAATGACTCATCGTTACGCTCTACTGCACCTACTTCGGTTGATTCATTGAAGAGGCGCTCCACACGTCTCGAGAAGGACCTCATTTTTTGGTTCGTCCCAACCACAACATCACCACTAACAACCATGTAAGCCGAGACGAGACTCTCATCCTCTTCTGTGGACCACATCTTTTGCAACTTGATCGTCGTGCTTTTAAATGTTCCTTGACGACTTGGAGGTTGAACGACATTTGGGTCATTCACATCAGGTATAATGTGGCTTACATTTGCACTACTTTCTCCACTTAGGAGGCGAGTGTACATACCAAATGGAAATTGTGTTTGGTCTTTTCATGGGTTGGCGGGTGGTGTAGATTGTGCTGGAATTGTTGGTATTGAAGGTATGGGTGGAATATTGGGTGTGGGAAAAATTGGTTTTGGTAGGATAGTGAAATCTTGGTTGTGGGACAAATTGCTTTTGGTAGGACGGGTGGAAACCTGGGTGTTGGAAAAATTATTGGGTTGTAGGTGGACGATGTGGAGATCGTCAGTACTTTGGTGAACCATTGCCTACTGAAGAAGACATTGTAAGGTGAGGGTGGAAGAAATACGATAGGATTTGGGTTGAGTAGAGAATTAAGTTGATATGAGTATATATAGATTCCTTGTGTTTCCTTTTGTTACGTGTAGTCACGCACGTACTGTAGGTCGTCGATGCTTGAGTAGTCCAAGATTCGATGTAATCGTATTGTGTTTCATGTAGTCACACGCGTACTGTAGGTCCTCGATGTTTGAGTAGTCACGCACGGAGTAAACATTATTTCTCACATCTATAAGTACAATCCTCATAGTTGGTTCTGTTGGTTTTCTGGTCTTAATCTATGTTTTGATGACTTAATGAATCTAATCTTAATTGTAATCAATGTAGAGTAGCACACATATTGCATAGCATATATATTTCTTTGTATTAACTTCTACAGGTGATCAAGACTCAAGGAAGAAAGGATTCGACTTAAGACACGTAATCAAGCTCATTTGAAGACATGTAATTTGTATTTCTTTTGAGTCTTAGGAACATTGTGTAAATTGAGCATACCTGAGCTAAAATCAACTCACATACACACTATGTTCTCTATAGAAGTCACACACAAAATTTCACATCATTTGGACTTCAATAGATCACCCAAGCTTAGACCGGAAAACACCAAACCAAAACCAGAAATGTCTGCCCACGTTCGGTCGACCGAGTGATCAATTTTCCTGTTAGTGTTTTGCTGCCCGGTTTCGTTCGACCGTGCATACCTTTTCGGTTGACCGAGTCATCACGTATTTTCTACAGTTAGAATTGTCGTATTATATGAACGATCGTATTCGTATTATTTCCTAATAACCCTAAATACATTTTGGCTATCGGTCGACTAAGGACCTGGTTCGGTCAACCAAACCTAAAATGTCTCGACAAACCCAAACTGCTTGGAAGTTTTTGGTCGACCATAGACCTTGTTTCGGTCGACCGAATTTGATCATGTTTGTCAACCCCGTAGAGCCTGTTAGTTTTCAGTCGACCAAACCTTATTCGGTGTTCAACCGATAAGTGAAGTGTACCTAAGTTATAGCCTGATCCGGTCGACCGCACCTTTATCGGTCGACCAAACCAAGTTCAAATTTGCCTAACGGTCCACCGTTCAGCCCGATCCGGTCGACCAACGCATTCAGTTTTGGGTCCTGAAATTTGTTGTTGTGTGTTTCTTCCACAAACACTTACCAAACTTGTCCCAACGGCTATAACTCACTTAGAGCTTATAAATATGTGTTCCTATGACACAATTACACATCTCTTACACTTCTATTTGTCATATACACTTAAGGGAAAACTCAAAGTCCCCCATTCTCCAAATATATTCTCCAAGCTTACCCTTCCACATCTTAGTATCAATTCCACATCCTAAGGTAAGTGTGCTCAAGTTAGAGAGTGTGTTCCACTCAACATTGTTGTTCAAGGAAGCAATGACTTTGGTGAAAGCCTAAAGTGTTCCTCTCGGATTGTGAGAGAAGAAAGTCAAGCTCACGATGGTGTTCATGAAGCTTGTTTTGTAAAAGGCTTAATCTCGACCTGGAACGAGGTTGATAGTGAAGACGCGATCAAAGCTCGAGGGAGTTCGAGCAGAGCTTGCAAGAGAGCAAGTAGGCGGGAGGCCGAACCTCTATAAAAATCACCTGATCATTTTGTGGTTTGTCTTGTATTCTTTACTTGCTTGTTTATTTGGTTAAATTTTGTTGCATTTACTTGATTGTTTAAACAAGTAGGTAATTAGCTTAAAAGTGATTAGAATTAGAGCCCCCATTACGATCCTACAGGTTCTACCAAATCTCACTCATTCATCTACTAACGATGTCTTCATTTGATAAGTCTTCCAATTCAAAGTCTTCATCATCCGATGATGAAGCTTACGACCAAGTGTTTGACTGTTTAACGGAGTATGTCTCCGAAATGGTGGTACGACCCCCTTTGTTGTCCAACCGTTGCATCGTTTGGTTAGTTTATTTTTGGCCAAGACCTTCTAAACGGTCGACCGCCAAAGACCTTTGTTCGACCGATGACTTAGGCTGTTGCCCCAGTGTTCGACTGATTCAAATGTCTCTGTTCGAATGTTTCCTTTGTTGTCTTTTTGGCTAATAAATTGTTAATCTGTTTCGATGATTAAGTAACATATCAATAAACACATGTAATCATTTAATATCATCGTATGCATATATTGTATTTCTAACATTTCAGGAAACAAGTGTGGATCAAGACAAGAAATCAAGAAAGAAGAGTATATAAGTTTACATTTCTTATTCTTAGGCTAAAATGTAACTTGGCACTTGAAATCCTTGATGAATTGCATTGCATAACCCTTAGGAACCTATAGAAGTCTTCCAATTAAGTTCACATCAAATTGACTTCAATAGAACACCAACGAAACATAAAAATTTCCTTATAACAGGATGTCTGGGTCATATCAGTCGACCGGTATGACATACGGTTTGACTGAAATTCAACATGCTTTTATTCCTATCCGAAACGATCGACTAGACTTTCCCTCAGATTGACCGATTCGATTATGTGTTTTCACAGACTTAGTCGGTTGACCGAATACTTTCCCCTGGTCCACCGTGTCATTTTGTCAATCGACTTAACCCAGTTTGGTGGATACAAGTTTAACTCGTCTATCATATCTTGATACGTGTCCTGGTTAGAGTGGAAACCGGTCGACCAAAACTCTTTTTTGTTCGACCATTTACTTTTCCAATTTTGTCTTTAATATGACTGTTATACTTGTCGTATATATCAACAGTCGTATACAAATACTCCACCTAACCCTCTTTTAGATTTAGTCTACCGGTCGACCAAAACCTCATAACCGGTCAACCAGTTCATGAAACACTCCAGCTCCTACACTTACTGGAATTTTTCGGTCGAACCAATTCACCACTTTGTTCGACAGTTATCCCATTTGCACAGTTTCATCTTGACCAAATCCCCCAAACGGTTGACCAAACCTATCTATCTAAATCCCCAAAGCAGTCGACCAAATATATCTATATGTTCTACCGCTAACATGAGTTCTAGCCCAGTTGGTCTGACCGCCATCTGTTTGGTCGACCATTTGTTTCTAGTACTTTTTGGATGTGATTTCTGAATTGCCTCTGGTCGACTGCTAAGCCTGTTTTGGTCGACCGATTTTATCCTGAACAGTGTCCTGTGCTTTTCTGTTTTGTGTATTCTTGCACAACTCTATACCTATTTAATCTCAATAGCTAGATTAAGTTTAGAGCATATAAATAGAGATGAGAACACACTTCTAAGGTCACCAATCTTTCTCCAAGCTCAAATCTTTATACTACTCTCACATTTGCTCTAAACATCTTTGTGCTCACATCTTCCCACTTGAAACAAGCTTGTTGCCTTCATCATTCATTTCAAGTGCCCAAGATTAGATTGTTAAAGTTTTTCTACAAGAGTTGTACGCGCTTCCGAAGTGAAGCGCTTCTCGGATTGTGAGAATGTGGTCCAAGCTAAACGAGGTTGTTCGCAAAGCTTGTGGTGTAAATGCTTGATCTTGGTCCGCAACGGAGATCAGACTAGTGGAGGACATGAAGTTGCTCGAGGAAGAGCAATTCGTAAGAGAGGATTAGGATCTGGTGGTTGGATCCCAACCTTTATACATCTTTGTTGTGGTTTGCACATTTCTATCTTACTTTTAATTGTTTAGCTTTTAATTTGCAATAGTTATTTAAAGAACTCGATTAGTCTATGCACCCCCTTTAGACTAATATTAGGGCCTAGTAAATCCTACATCCTTTTTGTAAGTAAACGGTCGACCAGTGTGCCAATTTCGGTCGACGTTGATGCCCAGAATTGGGTCTTTGTCCTTTAGTTTCTCGGAAATTCGTTTCCTCGCCTCGAGCGTGAGCCGGGAGGTGACGGTAGGTGCGATGATTGTTCCTGCCCAGGGACCACCGAGAGATGGAGAGGGGATGTTTGGCATACGTGTCACCCTCGTGTCTTATATTTTTCTTGCACCATGTTGCATTCTACACCCTACATAGTAGACGTGAGGGATCATGGATCCCAATGCATTGCATTGTTACCCAGCTCCACTGTGCGAGATGATCATCTGACATGTATGGCGGTGGAGATGACCGTGCGACTTTGATGGCGATGGGTATGACCGATCGATGATTTATTCAGGCAGGTAGCCTAGTTGTGGCTCAACAAAGTGAGTTGACCATCCAGCGAGTGATGACTCCGGTGATGTGGTGTTGGCCACGAGATCAGATTTGTATCTATGACGTGGAAGTGTGTACGACCCTCATTGAACCCTTATGATTAGTATAGTTGTGAGTGTGGTACATGGCGTACTCTCCGTAAGGCCGCCTGTGCTTGTGTTAGGTCCCTTTTGAGAGACATTATGTTGTTGGTAGGACTGTTGTCCATTTTTGTCCCTGGATAGGGACAATTTTACTTTGCATTCTTAATTTCGTGATATACTAGTATGATAAAGTCATTGTAAGTTTATTCATACATGTTAGGGGTGAAAGGGATGTGTTCTAAAAGTTTTACTTTTATGTCTTATGTTATGAATTGAATGTATTGAACATTTTGTTCCTTGATTAATGTATTCATCTTTTGGAAGAGTTAAGAAAGTGATTATTGGTCTTTAACCATAGAGCTCTAAAAGATAGTGTTTTACATAAATCAAAAATAATTCACAATCATGGTAATTAACATGGAACATTAATCATCGGGATAAAATGATCATGTTGGTTAAGAGAGATATTGTAGCTCTACAAATATTTAACAACATGAGTATATGAAATGAGAAATGATTTTTTTCATATATTGAATTGACCTAACAAATGAAATATTATGGAATTGTGTGTGCCATTAATGTTTCATTGTGTCTTTGAATCCTAAGATATGAGACCTATATCTTTTCACATAAGGAGTGTATGATTTGATCATTATCAAAAGTTATCAATGAGTATAATGATGAAAGTATTAGTTGGTTATACATGACTTGTGTTGGAAAAAAAAATATCTCAAAAGATTATCATTGCCCTTGTTGACTTGAGTTATGAGATTGTTGGGCCCCTTGATAAAGCGAAATTATAATATGCATAATGTAACTTGTGTATAGTTACATATTTATAATTTGTTTGAGAGATCAAGAAATGAATATATAATACAAATATGACACATTTCTACTTTGTATAATATTCTCAATATCATGAGGCAAGTGATAGACACGAGTGATATTTCACATATCACTAAGTAAATCGTGTTTAGTTCTAGTGAGCAAAACATCTTTGTTATTTTGGTAACTATAATGTGTAGCTAGATACCGCTTATAATTTATGATATAATGTGTTTTAATCATTGCCAACATAACTTCGATCATCCTATAGGCACACCACAAAACTGAGAAACAAGAAATATAATTTTGTATTTTATGATATTTTAAGTATCATGTGTTATGAAATAATATACATGTGGTAAAATAATAAAATCAATATGTCGTAAAAACGACATGGTTAGAATAATAAATAAATTCGTATGAGATGTATATCTATTATGAGGTATAATGTTTCGACATTATATATGATAATATATTACATGATACAATGTGATATACAACATTATAATATATGAATTTTCTAAAACCCCAAAGTCCAAATTTTGTTGGATATTAATCAAAAATTTGGTAAAGCAAAAAATAATGAAAAAATGGTCCAACCGTTTGACCACATTTTTGCATATATTAATAAGAGATTTTTTTCTAATTAATGACTGAATTTAATCCACCTTGGTCCAATCGGAAGTAGTTATGGGATTATGATTTGGAAAAGTAAACAAAAGATCATGTGCAAAGTGGTTTGCACATGATGTGGTTTAATGAGAGGTAAATAAGAGATCATGAGTAAGTGGTTTGCACATGTTGTGGTTTAGTGAAGAGATTAACAAGGGATTATGTGTAAGTGATTTGCATATGATGTGGTGATTGACATCATATCATGCATATATTTGTGTCTGATATCTTTTATTTTTAGCTTAAGCAATGTTACGTAGCGAGTTTTATGTTTAAGTTTCAGGAATAAACATGTTTAAGAAGAAGAGACTCAAAAAGACTTAAAAGCAAAAAAAATGACTAAGATGCAAGACTTATGGACTGATATGCAAGAGAGAAGAATCCAGTTGTAAAACCAAAATAACCAATGAGCAAATCAAGAAGCTCCACCACATCATGAGGAGTATTTTGACAATTAGATCCGTGTCTAAGCTCCAACAACCACTTCGGGTGCACCAAACATGAAGAAATTGATCCACAAAAGTCTCCACTAAAGCACAACCCGATCTGCCCAACCTTGACCGCCAATTGGCGGTCCATTTGGATCTAAACCCGATAAGCCTCAGTCAGGTGGTGTATTAATATGTATTTCGTCCATTTATGGTATGTGATTAGTCTTATACCGGGCGATTGTCTAGGGTTACCTTTTTTCATTGCTCTAAATAAAACTCTTTCTCCTCCTTTGTAATACATCCCCTCTCTTGGTGGTTATTCTCTCTACTTAGAGTAAAGCCTTGGAGCAAAACTCTAGTGAAGAGATACTACTTGTAATGTGAGTGAGCAATAAAGAATGCTTTGTTAGTTTCTTGTTGTTTTCTTTTAGTTCTTGCATGCTTATGCAACTTTGTGTGTTTTAATCTTCGTAGAATTAATTAGCATGTGTTTCTTTCCTTAAGATGAATTGAGCTTAATAATGTGTGAGTAGTTGCATCCCCCTTTGGGGTGGCGTTGATGTTTATACGTGTCATGTAGCATGGAATGAATGCTATATGTTATTTTATGTAATGGATGTGAGTATGCTTGTTTGAATTAAAAAGAATACTTAACTTGATGGTTTCTGTCATAACCATTAGGTACCTCCCATGTTTGTTTATGTTCTTGATAACAAACTTATTCATGGTCATATTAATCACTTAGGTTAGTGATTTGGATGACAGGTCTTGCAATGTGATACTTCTTATGCATAGCAACACTACATATACTTGTGTTTTATTGAAGGCATTCATCACAACTTATTTCATGTCTACACATTCCACCCCTTCGGGGTTTCCATTCCTGATTTCCAGCTTGCTTCTATTAGTCACATAGTTCGGTTTTTATTTAGTCTTGTGCTTTCATCTTCTTTGTTGTTTCGTACTAGTGTAGCATAACATAGTTTAGTCTAGTTTAGTGTAATCAATTTCTTCTCCCCTCTTTTCCCACTTGCCTTCGAACAAACCAGAGTCGACACACCTCCTGATGGACACGACCCGTACTTGCCGCGTCTTCACCGACGTCGTGCACTTGCGGTAATATAAACAATCAATCATGTGGGTTAGAGGAAATCCTATAAATATGTCCCTCCTCCCATCCTTTCTAATACTAATGTAAAATTCTTCTCTCTCCAATTTTCTCCACCATTCCATCCGAAATTCTCTTATTTTTAATTGTGTGCCGGAGATTAAATTCTTTGGAGCATAGAAGATGTTATTAGCTAGATTCTAACATTGTATTAGAGATTGATTGACTAACTTCGATCTCTCTAATCTTTTTTAGAGGTTGGTCAACACTTGGAGGTCATTCCGAGACGTTCCGACGTGCAATCCGACTTCCGATTGGTAAGAGAGATTTGATAATCTCTTCGGTATGATCCAATTCATGTATTTCAATATTAAATAGTTTATTATATATATGAAATACAATTAGGAAATTACGTACATAAAATTATTGAAAAAATATGAAAAAAATATCATAATTGCTTGTAAAATTTTAAAAATATATAGACAAGTATATGACACAAAATCCTACAAGAGGGACTTGGTATACGAGATTTTCGTTATGATAACTCAGACATTTTATCATGTTTGCATTTTAGGGCCTTATTAGGTGTTGAGTGTGTGGCGACCTAAATAGGCGTGGGGAACTCCTCCCCGAGGATGAGTGCACCCGGAATCGGATCATTTAGTCTTATCTCTTAGGTTGTTATAGCTATCTTTACTATGTACTTTTTTTACTTCGATGTAATCATACTTTGAACCTCCGTGTAATGGTGCACATTGTTTGAGTATTTATGAGTAATGCCCCGTTATGCTGGTCTTATGTTGGCTTGATATTTCGTTTTAAATTTTCCGTATCGGAGACGTTCTAACATTAGATGTTTAACCAAAATAACGTTTACAAGAAAAAACTATGTTTTACATGGAGGAAGCGAATCTCAATAAGCTTCTCCGGGATATTTCAGCCCATACCCGTGATGCAAAGCAGATGGAAAAAAAAAGAAGAAGAATATGATTACACAATTTCACAAATCATATTAAGATCCAACTCTTGTGTACACTTGAAATCTAGAATCAGGGATTTTCCTATCTTGTGTTATGGATTACAAGTTAACGTGGTTTCTTAGGGTCAGTTTTGGAACTTCCGCATTTGCGGTTTGACTTTTCAAAACTCAGGTTTGGTAGTGGATTTTTGGGTGCGAGGCTTGCAAGTTCATCATTAATCATGACTACGGACGACTGATAATGAGCGTTCTTTCTCTTCTCTTTCTCTTTCTCTTCCACTTCAACTTTCTCTCTCCCCAACCTACTTTATTCTCTTTCCTATATTATTCACATCTTAACCACAACTCACTACAACCCACAACAACTTATCTATCTCATCTACATCATTTCAGGACCAATCTTGAAAAAAAATTAAAAAAAATTAAAACAAAACTCAAACAAAAAAATTAAAAAACAAAAACAAAAAAAATAAATCAAAAAACAATAAAATGTTCAACACCCGGGTCGACGACCTGAGCGTTGTTAACTTGGGATGAGCTGAGGTTAAGAGGGAGATGACCTGGTCATTTCCCTCTTGACCGGTCGTGGGGTGCAAAAAGCACATCAGTGGTGCTCTATTTGAGGTTTGTGAAACTCAAGTTTTTGTGTGTAGTAAAGTTTTAAATTTTGGAGTTATTAGTACCCCTCCCTTAAAACTTATCATTTACGGTTTTTTGTTGTTTGGAATTGAAATGGCGTTTGAAGTTGCATTTTGTCAACAGAAAAAAACTTACATCTATCTTATTACTTGGTTTTTAAGATTACAAGATTCCCACCTAAGATAAATATGATCAAGATTCACAACTATAAGTAAAATGGTGGTTATGTTCTGATTTTATCATTTTGCTACGAAAGAAGTGCTTTTGTATTGTCCAAAATGGGATTGCATTTAAGATATTTCAAAGGAAGAAGTTCCATTCTAGTTTTATGGCTAATAAAAAAGAATCCCATTGAGATTTTTAAAAGGTTAGGTACTTCCCCGGGAGTTAATTAATCAAGATTGAAGTCAATAAAAGTTAAACCGAAATTAATATTTCAATCCCTGTTGTATTTGTTGTTTTGTCAAGTCTAGTCACTAAAATGGGGCCGTAGTATATCATCTGACGTCATTAACATTAACATTTTCTTAATCGTAACGATTTGATATAGCGTTGGCTTCGATACGTATCATTGTGGGAATGCAACATGAAGTAGTGGATGTAAAGTTTGACTGTTTGCGCGTGTTATTCGGAAGTAATTCTGAAAAATATTGAAGAGCAAAAGTGGAAGCAAAATGGAGCGTAAAGGGAAATAAAAGAAGCTTTGTAAGGTGAACGGGAGTTTTACAAACCTCTCTTTCCTGTACAAATAAAACACAAATTATTTCAAAACTTAAACCTCCAAAAATACTTATTTGGAAGCAAAAACTAACGTTTTGGCGTTACAAGATCTCCAAACGCAACCTCTAGAAGTCAGGGAAGATTTTCTTTCTCCTATAAATAAATAAATAAATAAAAATTTCTTTATCCCGCAACTTTTGCACATCCAACGAAATACAGTGGATGCAAAAGTGTGGATAACTGATACAGTGGCCTGAGCCGAATCAGTATAGTCTAGTAGTAGGCTGTCACCAGATCACAAAATCTAGTCTACCACCGGAGTTGGTACCACCATCTTGTTTGTTTGTTTGATTTGATTGGTGGGTTTGGGTCACCTTCTCCATCATTATGGTTTAGAGAAATAAATTCCACTTGCAGCTTTTCTATGTTGATTTGTTGGTCCCACTTGTTGATTCAACAACCAACAAATGCTTGATATTGGTTGGTTGGTTGGTCTGAGGGTTCTTGGGCTGTATCAAACCTTGGGATTTTGTTTTGGAATTTGATCAACCATGTTCTTTCATTTGGAAAATGAATTTTCAATTGTAAATCTTGCCATAAGATAAAATTAAAATGGTCCCTTGTTGTCGACAATAGATGTCAACATATCACCAATCTCAAAGTGTAAATATTATACTATATGTTTAATAGCATAACGTACATCTCGTTCATTTAATATTTGCTTCATTTTATATTTGTTTTACTGGTGGGTTTCAGGTCCCAAGTACAAAATCAAGGAAATGAAGCAAAAATGAGATCACGACAAGACTTAGACTGATTTGTAAAATGAGATACCAGATATGTCTCGCCTACGTATGTGATATAAAAATTCAATTGGGCTCCCTAATTCGCTAATTGTTGATTCCATTATCAATTCCAAGCTTCTAAAAAGCAAGTACTAAAGAGAAATGACCTCGCTCGAAAGGAACTTCGGAGATCTGAAAAACACATCTCTTTTAATATTACAATTTCTATATTAATACTATTCTAAACAACTCTACTCCTTATTTTGGGTCTCTTTGTAGACATATCCATACCAATACAGTTATTTACTAGAAATTTTTAAATAATATTAAAAAAACAATTTAAACATCCCTTAAAAATATTCTCATACTAAACAAGCTACCACCACGTGACAGTGGTGGGTATTTGAGATTACGTATTTACAGAACTCGACGTTTGAGACACCGAATACGTTTATTAGATAAAATGACAATTAACGTTCATATTCGTTCTTTAAAACATTTAAGTGTTGAACTCAAATTTCCATATGTAACACATGGCTCACTTACATTCAAGGGGGAAGTATTATGGAAAACAAATTATACTATGTAACACATGGCTGATCACTTACATTTAAGTTGGCATAGATGACCTGACCATGAATTTCACACTTTTGTAATAAGTGTAGACTTTTTGCCTTAATCTATATTAATTTTGATGATTAATGAAACTAATCTTAATCAATCAACATAATCAATCAAAGTGAGCAAACACGATTACATGCATTGCATACATACTTGTATACTTACAATCATCTTAATAGGTTGATCAAGACAATCAATGAAATGAGCATTAAGACAAAGACATTAAAACATAAGACTTGTAATCAAAGCTTTGGACCAAGACATGTAATTTTGTATTTATTGATTCCATAAGGTTTAATGCAAATTTGAGCACTAGGATTCCATCCCGTGAAGATTCGGTAAACCGAACCCTAGACGGTCAACCAAAACCTTCTAGTTCGGTCCACCGAACACCTATCGGTTACCCAAATTCTTCCCACCAGTAAAGCATAGGTGTTTTCTGGAATTGCCCAAACGGAAGACCGAACCACCTTCGGTCAACCGAATAGTCCTGAACTGGTTTTGGACTTTGCTCCAACGGTCACTTTTGAATCAAGTTCTTAAGAGCCCAATTGATTTGTCCATATTCGGACGACCAAATACCTATCGGTCAACCGAGTCCTTCTTGGCTTTAGGCGCCCAACGACTATTTACACGTGACACTTGACCGTTGTACCCAATGACTAGTTGAACCTTAACTTTTAGCGCAAAAACCGCACTAACTTAGGCCTATCAAAGTATACACGGTCAACCGAACTTGAGTAGATCAGAGCCCTACCAATCCTACTGTCCACCTTGGAACGGTAACCCGAATGTAATTCGGTTAACCAAACTCAATTAGGGCTAAATTGTTAAAATCTACTAGAAGTTGGTGAACGTGTATACTCCGACGTCTAGACAGGTGGGGAATAGGCGTCGCCAAATACACGTCGGTTTAAATGGTTCTTAAAACACCCGACGTCTAAATGTGAGTATAGACGTCAGCTATTGGTAAATGCAATGTATATACCTATAGACGTCCCATATATAGGCGAGCAACGTGTATTGGACGACGACTATTCACTATTTTGCACTAGTTTAGGTAGCTTCCCCGACGGGAGATAGAACATGAGAGGGAGACAGTGGTGGTGAAGGTGGTACATGTTTTTGTTGTTGATGGCGCTTGAGTGGCCAACTTCCCAGCCACAACGACCGTGGGGGTGGGGAATGGGTCGAGTGAGGAAAGAAGTGGAAAGAGATACCAGAGAGAGAACTCACATGAGAGAGGCAGAGGGAGATGGTTTGGATTTTTTTTCGTATTTAATATTAAGGATTTTTAAATTTTAAAGGGCGTTCTTTGTAAATAATCTAAAGAAATGTTTAACGAAGTGGGACCCACAAGCAATTTGTACTTTGTAGTGAAACGTAGGTGTAATAGTGAAAATACAGGAGTAAAGAATCAATTATGACTGTTCAAAGGTTCCCAATCAAATCCCTAAATAACATCCGTCCTTTGTATTCGTACACAAGCAGTCTATCTACCAACATCGTACTAGACGCGTGCAAGTGCACGTGCACGTAACAAATCCAAGTGCAACCAAGAAGATTGGATCGACATTTTGATTAGAGCCGTGATAGACGGACGCAGGCGTCACAGACGCGCCTTACGTGGATCCGTACAGCTCAGATATTTTCTTTGAGTCAGCGTCCAGTCAGCGAAATTTCTCTTCGCGCGTTTTGGTCTTTTTAAAAAACGTTGGTTCTTTAAGTTGAACGATTCATTTCCCAATACACAGATAAGACAGTGTGCAGACCCTAGGACATCGTGCAGTCTCATTATTCGTGCAGAGCCCACACTTATCATAATAAAATATTTGTTTTTAAGTTTTACGTTGGATCAACTTAATTTGTCTAGCTTACTTTATGTGTGTGTGCAGTTTACATTATGTGTTTGTCCTGTTTACGTTATGTGTATGTCCGGAATAAGTGTATTTGCAGTCCGGAAAAAATGTAGTTGTTGTCCGGAATAAGTGTATTTGTTGTCCGGTTTAAGAATAAAGTGTGTCCAGAAACGGAACATAAAGTTTGTCCGGAATAAGTGTATTTGCTGTCCGGAATAAGTGTATTTGCAGTCCGGAATAAGTGTATTTGTTGTCCGGAATAAGTGTATTTGTTGTCCGGTTTAAGAATAAAGTGTGTCCAGAAACGGAACATAAAGTTTGTCCGGAATAAGTGTATTTGCTGTCCGGAATAAGTGTATTTGCAGTCCGGAATATGTGTATTTGTTGTCCGGAATAAGTGTATTTGTTGTCCGGTTTAAGAATAAAGTGTGTCCAGAAACGGAACATAAAGTTTGTCCGGAATAAGTGTATTTGCTGTCCGGAATAAGTGTATTTGCTGTCCGGAATCGCAATAAGTGTATTTGTTGTCCGGAATAAGTGTATTTGCAGTCCGGAATAAGTGTAGTTGTCCAGAATAAGAAGAAAGTGTGTTCAGAAACGAAACAGAAAGTTTGTCCGGAATAAGTGTATTTGCTGTCCGGAATAAGTGTAGTTCCTGTCCGGTTTAGGAAGAAAGTTTGTCCTGTTTATGTATAAAGTTTGTCCTGTTTTGTCCTGTTTATGTAGAAAGTTTGTCCTGTTTATATAGAAAGTTTGTCCTGTTTAGTCCTGTTTATGTAGAAAGTTTGTCCTGTTTATGTAGAAAGTTTGTCCTGTTTTGTCCTGTTTATGTAGAAAGCTTGTCCTGTTTTGTCCTGTTTATGTAGAAAGTTTGTCCTGTTTTGTCCTGTTTATGTAGAAAGCTTGTCCTGTTTTGTCCTGTTTATGTAGAAAGTTTGTCCTGTTTATGGAGAAAGTTTGTCCTGTTTTGTCCTGTTTATGTAGAAAGTTTGTCATGTTTATGTAGAAAGTTTGTCCTGTTTTGTCCTGTTTATGTAGAAAGCTTGTCCTGTTTTGTCCTGTTTATGTAGAAAGTTTGTCCTGTTTATGTAGAATGTTTGTCCAGTTTATGTAGAAAGTTTGTACTGTTTATGTAGAAAGTTTGTCTTGTTTATGTAGAAAGTTTGTCTTGTTTATGTAGAATGTTTGTCCAGTTTATGTAGAAAGTTTGTCCTGTTTATGTAGATACAATGAGAGCACAATGAGATATTGATGGTACATATTATTGATGATAACTATTACACAATAAGATACAATGAGAGCACAAAGACAAACAAACAATACAAGCACAAACACAAACACACAAAAATTACAAAAATAATATATCTTCTCCCAGTAAATCACACACAAACAAACAATACAAACACACACAAATTACAAAGATAATATATATTTTCCCAGTAAATCGGAAAGAAGATGTAAGACTTAAACATGATCGTCTCATTCACGCTGCTTACGTTGTGAAGAACCTTGGGAGTCGACATCAGACGCTTCTTCGACGTAATATCTTACTCGAAATGGTGATTTATTACGGAGAGATGTACGACATAAACCGAACAGACGTAAGTCTTCACCACGGAGCGTTGTACCTCTCTCCGGAATAAATCATCATTTCGAGCAAGATATTATTTCGAAGAAGCGTTTGATGCCGACTCCCAGGGTTCTTCACAACGTAAGCAGCGTGAATAGGGCGGTCGATGACACTCTTTCTTTCTTCTTCCTTCTTTTTCTGTCATGGGCACTCCAACAATGCAGCAAAGATGTTGTGGTGCGAAGTCTTCACCACCGGATCGTCACATTCACGATGCTAACGCTGACAAGAACATCGGGAAGTCTTCGCACCGTCCCATTCACGCTGCTTACGTTGTGAAGAATCATGGGAGTCGGCATCAGACGCTTCTTCGACATAATATCTTGCTAGAAATGATGATTTATTCTGGAGAGAAAGAATGAAGAAGAAAGAAAGAGTGTCATCATATTTGTATTTGGGTGGAGAGAGAGAACGTGCTGAGTTGAAACACATTTAATGTGATTTGAGTGGACATCAGGAAGAAAAAACAAAAAAACATTCATGTTTTGGTCACGTAAGGGCTGACATGGATATCCACGTAGAGCGTGTCCGTGACGCGTTGCGTTCATAAAACATTTCCTTTTTGATTTTATTGGTGTTAATTCATCTGAATTGCTATTCATCGCCCCAAAATTACTTAAATCGCCCTAACAAATTACCTTTTTGCCCTTGACCTTATTTAGGCTTATATAAGTCACAATTTCACTTTTTTACCACCGTTTTCTCTTCCTATACCTCATGCACAATATCTCGAATGTCTCGGAGACCAGAAAAGCAACCAGCGGTTCCCCCGATGTATATTTTTTCAAAAAAAAAAAACCACTTACCTGGGCGTCTAAGGCAGACGCCCCTCCATAGGGGGGAGGCGTCTGTCGGAGACGCCTCCCCCCTATGGGGAGGCGTCTACGACAGACGCCTCCTCCCTATGGAGGGGCGTCTGCCTTAGACGCCTCCCCCTATTTTTTTTTTAATTTGGTTAAAATGGTAATTTTCAGGGGCGATTTAAGTAATTTTTGGGTGATGTTTAGTGTATACTAATGGGGTTGTTATGTACAGTGGATGGGTAAGATGATTTGGGCTGTGTAGCCGATCCTGGCGAAGAAGGACGAGATGTCAGACGAGTACAGCAGAGCTGCTTGTGTAGATGATGGTCACTTGATACAGGCGTGACATTCTCAGTTGGGCATCCCCGACCATGATTAGGTTGATAAGTAGTTAGAGTATTAGTATCTTACTCTTATTATTGTATTCTCGTTTCTGTCGTACACTTACTATTCGTACTTGTATTTGTTTATCTGTCGTACGTTTGTTTTCGTATTTGTGTTTGTTTCTCTGTCGTACTGTTATTTTTTTATGATGAGTATTCTACCTTTTAATTTTTTTGATAATCAATTCACACTATATAATGTACAAACATATTAAATTTGATAATGTAAACCCTATTTTCTATTAATATTAAAAAAAACCCCAAAAAATTTTTTTTTTTAGGGGGAGGCGTCTGCCGGAGACGCCTCCCCATAGGAGGGAGGCGTCTGCCGGAGACGCCTCCCCATAGGGGGGCGACGTCCGCCACAGACGCCCGACCCAAGGGTCGGGCGTCTGTGTCAGCCGCCTCCCCCCTATGGGGAGGCGTCTCCGGCAGACGCCTCCCTCCTATGGGGAGGCGTCTCCGGCAGACGCCTCCCCCTAAAAAATTTGTTTTTTAAGTTTCTTAAGGGCAATTTGGTAATTTCAAGGGGCGATTTAAGTAGTTTTGGGGCGACGTTTAGTAGTTCCCTAATTCATTCCTATACTCCGAAAACAATCATCTAGGTGGCGCAGGACGTACTAAAATAAAAAAGAGCAGGTACATCATCGACCATAACTTGAAAACTCTATACACAAAATGTGATTTATATGCCCTGAGATTTCAAGTCTTGATGTGCAACAGAAATGAAATTAAATTTTGACCAAAGCAAAATCTCAGGCATGACATCTGTTGCACATCAAGACTTGAAATCTCAGGTCCTGAGATTTCAACTGAACGACTATTCCACGTTGGAGAACCATATGTTATGCTTGAGGAAATAAAGGAAAAGAGAAACATGAAATAATCTTGATTAGGTTTGTTTGTTCTGATTAGGTTTTGAAGCTTTCGTGCCTTGTTTAAGGTGGAATGGTCGTTCAGTTAAATGATTTGATTTAGTGCTGAATGATTAATGGAGTGGACTTACGAGTAATCCAAGGTTGTAGAAGAATTTGTTTGTTATTTTTAAATGAATTTGGTAGAATAAGTTGCTTTGTTTGTGAGATGCACCTAAAATATAAATGCTATTTGAGTATAAAGTAGTCGTGTTTGAAAAGCGAACAACTGATTAACAAACAAGCTGCATATTATTACTTGCGAGCAAGGTTTTCATAACCAAACCGGTTATCGAACCGATAAACCTTTGATTTTGGTTCAATGTGGTCGAACCACGATCGGACCGTTAATGACGTCATCATTTTTAGACCCGAAGTTGGATCATATCCAATAAATATTAACGGTCAGACATGTTTGAACTAATTTCTGTAAATATTAATTAGAGGTTTGAACCGTCGATCGGTTTAGTTTAACCGACCGTTGAACAATTATTTCCCAGTCCAACATGGTCGAACCGTCTGGTCCAGTCCGGTTTTTAAAACGTAGCTTGCGAGAACTCCAGCCAATTGTTTGACATGATCTATACAATATTTTCAGGAACTTATCCAGATAGAATTTATAAATAGACAAATTATCTTTCTGAATGTCACAATTTGCATGCTTCGGAAGTTGTCAAATTTTCACCTAACAACATTATAACTTGGTGCATTGATTAGGCTATTTATATATCTGAATTATGAGCTTTGCAAGAGAGGATATCCAATATTCCTGCTGGCACAGAAAATGCTCATCTGAGATTTATCTTGTACTACAAAATGTTTGCATATTACTTATGTAGGACATAATGGTTTAAGTAAGAGTAGGCCTTAGGCTAACCATATCGTCCCTTTTGCAGAATAAGTCTAATATATATTCAATTGTACATTTGTATCCTTATTCTTTGCTGCTCCTGATTTATCTATCATGCAAATTACAATCACGTCCGCCAAACGTAGGTTATAGTCCTAGAGCAACGAGCTGAATGTAAAGAATGTTGGTAGTTTCTGTGAGAACTCAAAACTTTAATTAAGGGTTAATCAAGTTTAAGGTAGACTAATTGGATTTGGTGTCTTAGGTGGAAGGGTGATGTGTTGCTTGGAAGGTGAGGTGTGCGTTGTGGATGAGAGAAGTCGATGAGGTGGTGAAGTGAAGAGTACAAATACTCTATTCTTTCTTCTCTTCTCATTCTTTCACATGTCTCTCTCTAGTCATCTCTCTCCCCCTCAGATTGATTCAGAGGCTTAGGAAGAGGGAGGAGGATTTGGGTTGAGTATTGAAGTTGAGTTTGGTTGAAGAAGAGAAGTGTTGGTGAAAACGTGGGAGTGGAGAAGAAGTGTGAGAAGAAAGAGTTTGAGGAAGGAAAATGAAGGTGAGAGTTTGGATTTTTGTTAGGAAGAAGAAGAAGAATAAGAAAAGTTTTGAGAGTTGAGTGGAGATCAGAAATAGAATAGGAAGAGAAGGTGGAAGAAGATTCTTGATTTCACTATTTTGTCGGAATTTGAAGAAAGGAGGTGGTGATCTTCGACGTCGTTTGGAGCGTCGTTGATCTTCAGAAGCTTTTTCAAGTTTCCTAGGTATGCCAAGTTCATTTTTGGTACTCACCCGAGGAGTGTGAGGTGTTGGATGGTGTGTCGGTGACTGAGGTCGCGACGATGATCATCCTGCAGCAAGGTTGCTGCAGGTGATCGGTCGACCAACGTGTGGTTCGGTCGACCGTGCACAGTATAATTGTAGGAGTTTTGCTCTTCGTCGATCGAACGATTGTGTGTTTTAGGCAAGTTCTGTTGCTTTATGGTCGAACGAGTCCCATTGCCGTTCGACCGATTACCGTAATTGTAAGTCGGTTGGGGTCTAGACCATCTAAACGGTCGACCACATTTTGATTTGTTCGACCAATTGTACATGTAGCTAAGTCGATTTGGGTTTAGACCTTCTAAACGGTTGACCGCCTATATGATTTGTTTGACTGATAGCTTAAGTTAACTTAATTGTTGTGAGACCATTGTGTGTTGGATCGACCGTTGTCTCTTGATCCAAACGGTCGACCGGTCGGCGACTTTAGGTCGACTGGTGGAAGTTGAAATTGAGACTTGAAGTCCCTGTTATGGTTCGGTCGACCGGGTCCTCTTTGTCATTCCACCGATAGGACGATTATATTTAATTTATGTGTGGCGTAGACCTTCTAAACGGTGGACCGTCTGTGATCTTGGGTCGACTGTTCGTGTGGTGTTTGGTTCAACCAATGGAGTGCGGTTGAACCAATTACCGGTATTAACGACCAATCAGTCGACCGTATGACCTTATTCGGTCGACCATTGGAGCCCTGGATTACATTGTTTGTTTATGAGCGTGTTGGCGCATGAATTGCTTTTATGACTTATGTTCCCATAATATGACATGTGCATTGAGACCTAGGTAGTAGACCTGTGGGGGTGTCAGTGGATGTCCGAAATCCGAGAATTCGCCCGCATCCGTATTCGTTTTATCCGGAATCCGCTATCCGTATAACCGTATTCGTATCCGAAACTTAATATCCGGGAACTCGCAGAGCGAATATGGATATTGATACATCCGATCCGAATAACATCCGATCCGAGATTGAATATCCGTATTATAAAATTCGTATCCGTATATGTATCTGTATCCGATTAATATCATATATAACAATTTATATGTATATATTTATTAAAAATTTATAATTTGTATGTAGTTATAAATTGTAACTTAATAAGTTATTGTTAATATATTATCAATTTATCTTTCATATGTAATATGACAAATTATGTTCTTGTTATGCAATTTACCCCAAGTATATAAGATCTCTAATTCTTATCCCAAAGCAAACCCTAAAGTCCCCAACCATAACCCTGTCGCCTCGTTCTCCTCCCGTGTCGTCTCCGCCCCATCTCGTCGCGCGTCGTTGTCTCCGCCCCCTTCCGTTGCACCTCGTCTCCGTCCCCTCCTCGTCGTCGTTCTGTGTCGTCTCCACCCCCTCCTCGTCGTCACCGTCTTTCAACCTCTTGCTTGACAGTTACTGCCTCCGTCTCCTCTAGTGCTGCCTCCTCTTGTTGCGTCCTCCTCTCGTCGTGCCTTCTCATCTTTGCCCCCTTCTTGACGGTAATTTACCCTGGTCTGCCTTGATTAATGTCTCAAACATGTCTTCATTTGTGTTGTATATGTGTGTTTGTTGCTTCATTACATGTGCATATTATGTGACTACAAACACATGGACGAGCAAATACTCATTACATTAATGAGTACATTTCATATATTTTATGTTTCCCTAACATAACATGTTTATAACCTTGTTCATTTCAATTTTTGTTGAAGCAAAGTTGAGACTATTGGAATTGCTCAGAAGCATTTTGAAGCAAAGTTCTTTGTACTGTCTATTTGAGAAGGATTGGGCCATGAAGGAGGTGTCGGAGGCGGTGGCAAGGAATAGGAGGAGAAGGAAGAAGGCTATTGTAACGTACCCGAAAACAGCGGAAAATTTAAACAATAATAAAGACCGTCAACGGTCAACACTGGGCACGTCACGGGAAACAAACCAACATATATAATATAAATATGATCCACGTGGAAGTCAAATATACAAACTGACTGTGATTACGACAAAAGCTATACAATATGTAATCACCTCAAAAGGAAGAGACTGACAACTACAGGATCTGATCTCGGGGGCACCGTCCTCGGTCACCACCTGACTCTAAACCTGCTCGCTACCTGAAATGCAAACAACAAACATGCCTGAGTTCCCTGCAGGAACCCCGTATACCAAGTCTCCTAAAAATATAAAAAGGAAATAAAGACAATGCAATACAATGCACATGATCATCCGCCTCGGGCCCACAATAATGCCCTCACCGCCTCCGCGGCACTGAACCACTCCTGCCACTAGGGTCAAGTCAGTCCACCGCTGCCTCACAAGGGTCAGTCGACACCACTGCTCCCCAAAAGTGCAGGAAGGAACCCCCGGTACACGCCGTACCCAAGGAGCGAGTCAGCCCGCCGAATACACAACTCGGGTCAGACGACAGCCACTGCTCCCCCAAGAGTCGCCTAGCGCGCACCCTGCAGGAACATCCTCGGACTACCGCTAAACCCTCGCAAAGTGCCCAAGGTTTACGGTACACATCCCTCACACCCCGCTCGGTAAGAGAGGAAAAATGGTAGTACAATAATACGCCTTCGTCGAAGGTGAAATCCGTAGCTCTCAAAGCCGGTAATCAACCGTCGCCTTGGAGCCGGTAGTCGACCTGACATCGACGGCTCGCGTGTGGATAAATCCACCAACCTGCGGCAGATCGGTCAACCGCTAAAAGCACACCGGTCAACCGGTCCCCCACACAGTACACGGTACTGTACAAACAAGTCTACCGGTCGAACCACGCCAACCGAAATACCTACCAATTGGTCGAACAAAAGTCATCTAGCAGTCGACCGTTTGGAAGGTCTATGCTATACATTTTATATACATATATATCCTGTCGGTCGAACCAGGGTCCGTTCAACCGATAAGAATGCCTGTATAAATCCTGCCCACTGAATTCGGTCGACCTGAACTCTTCCGGTTAACCGGATCAACAAGCACTTCACTACAGGAAAACTGCACGCGGTCGGTCGACCGGATCCAGAGCGGTCGACCGTTTAGATGGTCAACGCTCGAACCGACCTTGCGCAGTTCGGTCGACCGAGACACACACTCGGTCGGCCGAAGGCCTGTCTAACCTATCTACTGGGTTCGGTCGACCGAAACAACACCGGTCGACCGGCTAATGTAACCCTTTATTTTCCCGCTTAAATTTGGCATAACGGTCGACCGTCTCACAGACATCGTTCGACCGTTCCGGGAACAAAGTTAATATTTATAAATATCGGTCGACCGACCCAACTACCGGTCGACCGAACAATACATCTTCCCGCTGGACAGGCATCATTTAGACGCTGTTCGGTCGACCGAAACACCCAATGGTCGACCGAACCAGTCGTCTTCAACCTCCGTCCAGTAGGGTTTTCACCGGAGAAACGGCACCAACGCCGTCCTCTACACTCCCACACCTCTTGGGGAGTTAATATGAAGACTTGGCATACCTTTGGTCGAGTGAAGAAGCCTCCCGAGCTCCCTTCAACACCTCTTCTCTTCTTCTTCTCTTCTTCTTCTTCTTCTTCTTCTTCTTTACTTCTTCTCTCCTCCTTCTTCTGCTCTGAATATCTCTCTCTCACTCTCTGGTAAAAGCAAAAGATGAAGAAAACGTTTGCAATTTATCTAACACTCCTATTTATACAAAAACCTAATCTTATCTTCAACTCACCTCCAAATCCTCCAATCCAAACAATCCACTTCATCCTCCACATGTCTAACACCTCCACCTCTTCATGCATGATTAATTAGGGTTAATTAGGTTTAGGTTAATTTAATTAGGGTGCTTAGATTAAGTTATTACAGCTATGTTGTTATTGTTGGTTCTTGGTTGGGGATTTAGTATAACTGTTGATTCTTGGTTATGTTGGTTGGGGATTTAGATGTGATAATGTGCTTTTTTTCTTGTTTGGTAATTATTAGAGACTATGTGATGCTATTTTGGGGGTGATTAGTGAGTGGGATAGACTGCATGGATGTTTATGATTTTCTACTTCTTTCTTTGTTTATAATTGAATGGGTCTCTTATAAATTTAATGAATATATTTCAGATATTTCGAATCCGAATGTTTTCATCCGGATGTTTGGATGTTATTGTTCGGATACGGATAATATCCGTATTCGATCCCGGATCCACCGGATATTGGTTCGGATATGATTAAAAAGACCCAGTCGGATACGGATCTGGATACGAATGTTTAAAAAAATCTCAAATTCGGATACGAATGTTGGCACATCAGATCCGTATTTGATCCGTTGACACCCCTACCTGTGGGACCATATTACCTTTGCATGATCTATATGATATGGATCTACGGAGCATGATGACTGTTGGCCTGATTGGCGACAAAGATGACCTTAGTATGTGTGGTGACGGAGATGACTGTTAGCCCTAGTGCAACAAAGTTCTATGTCTTAGCTTGTGTGGCGACGAAGATGACCGACCGATGTTGTTCCGGCGGATTGATCGTCCAGCTGTGGCACGCCTTTCGACCATTGATCAGATCTGATGATGACTCGGAAGTGCGTGCGACCTTCACCGAACCCATATGACTAGTGTAGTTGCGAGTGGAGTGTGTCACGTACTTTCCGTATGACCACATGTGCCTGCGGTGAGTATCTGCGGATGTCCAAAACTAGACATATGACTAATGAACCCCAGTTAAGGAAATGACTGTTATGATTTATGACAGGATGACCCGTTTGGGGAATGACCTATTATGTTTATGATTTGCATGATACTAGTATGATAATTCATGTTTCGTATTGGATGTAGGTGTGCTTGGCATACTAGGTTTTCTTATGGAAACTCACGACATTGTTGTTATGTTTTATTTCAGGGTCTTTCAGGAGCTGGTAGGGTGGTGACAGAGGACAAGTACATTTAGGAGTTGGGTACTCGTGTCTATTTTGAGGTTATTATGACTACTTGTATATCTTTATGTTGTATTTTGATGTAGTCATACTTTTGACAACTCTTGTATACGGTGCAACTTATGTATATTATATGTGTATTTCGAGTAGTGTTCCATGTGTTTGAGGTTGATGTCCTTTGATTATCTTTTTATTAAAAGTTTAAAATTTCCGTTGTTTCGGGGAAGTTACAGTTTCTCATATTTAGCTTTTGCTGAAATTATCGTAATATTTAGCTCCTAAACTCCCATGTTAGGGCCGGTCGCCCTGAATCTCCCATTGACGCTCTCTTATAGTTATCAATTTGAAACATGTTCTATTGTAATTATTTTGTATGTCTTATTGTTATTAGTTTTGTTACTTTCTACAATTGACTGACCAAGTGAATTATCAGTTTAAAAGAAACTCAAGGAATACCCTAACAATAAAGAGATTATATTGCACCTATATCTTCATATGGTATTGCCGTTTGGAATAGTGTTCTATATGGAGTTTCAAGACAAGTTTACATATGTTTGTATATTAATCTTACATCTATGAGGTAATCGTGCAATTTCTTGATCTCGTGCAGTGGAAGAAGAAGCGCATGAGGAGACTGAAGAGAAAGAGATGAAAGATGAGACAACGATCTAAGGAGAGAGAAATAAACATAGATCATCCTGTGTTCTTCCTTTTCTCAATTGAGACCCACCATTGTTATGCTTCAGAGAGTGTTGTTTTGACTTTTGTTATGCTTCAGTTCGATTAATGATATATTTGACATGTTGATCGTTGTTTGTATTTTTTATAACGGTAAATTTTCATTACTTAATGGTACTAATCGTGACCCACGATCCAGTAGCCCTAGTAAAACATAAATTTGGACAAAAGCTCGAAACATTTGATTGAAGAGATTCACAAGCTTTGAAGTGAAATTATCTTGATATTAAGTAAATATAACATAATATTAAGTAAATGTAAACTACTTCAGAATGAAGATGCTTGCATAGGGTTGTCTTTTCTCTTTCTCTTGCCTTTGGAAGTATCACTAGTTTAAGATGGCTCACGAGCATATTGTTCGGTCTTAACGGTCACCACTTACACTCACCTACAACACCGAAAACATTACAAACCCATATCAATATCAATTGAGGTTACTTGGTTTGGTGAGTATATATATATATAGCCTTGATCTCGCCGCCGTCCGCCCGCGGCCTCCCCGAGTTCCGGGGCATCAAGGCTGCCGGGAGGGGCGTCAGGTCCCATCGTATGCGAGCTCCAGGATGCCGCCTTTGCCTTCCTCTCCCGCGCCTGGAACGAGGAGCAGACCCTCCGCCAACGTGCCCTCGACTTCGATCTCAAGAGGCTCCGCAGCTCCATCGCCGCCTTCGCTTCCCAGATCGACCCCAAGCCCGCTGACAAGGTCTATTCCCTTCCCCGAATATTCTCTTCCCTTCTCGTTTGTTCTAAGAAATCGTCGTTTTGTGTGAAGTTGGATGAGGACTTGTTTAATCGACTGTTTGATCTACGATGGCGATGCCAACTTGCGTCTCTCTAGCAAGGTCGACAGACGGTTGGTCAGAATTTCGTTAAAGTTAGTGTGTATTGAGGAAGTGAATGTAGAATGAGGACCAATTAAGCTGCAAAAGTGATTCTGGAGTTCGATGGAAACTGGAAATTTGGGTTTTGATGTGTTTGGTTTGTCAGGTTGGTTTAAAGCTGCAAAAGTGGCTCCTCGAAGCTAGATTCCTTGAAGATAAATTAAAGAAATTTTGATCACTGTTGCTGGATGTTGGTTGATATATACTGTTTGAATTAATACTTACTTTATATAAGGTTTCCAAGGTGCATGATGTAAATTCAAAGACAACACTTCACATGGCACTACAATGTCAGTTCAAATTTGGTTACTACTAACTTATAATGTTTTTGATAAAATATACAGCAAACTTACTAAACACTAATTAATGTTTGCTTTGTTTGGTTCCCTTCTGTTGTTATGGGATAACTTTTACCATCGTAGTGTCGGTTAGCTTTGTTTATCTTTTGGTAGAGGTTGTATAATTCAATCATGTTTGTCGTAATAATAACATGAGAAATGTGGTGTTAAGTTGTTTAGGTATGACAAAAGTCAAGTTGGAAGGAGACAACAACAATCAGATCTTCAGATCGTAGTGGTGGGGGATGGTTTGGACACAATTGCATTGACAACCTCGTTGAGGAAGAAATTCGGTTGGACTGATTTTGTCAATGGATTCCAAGTGAATGATCATCCACCTAATTAGTAGTGTGGTTACCTCATTATCTGTCAACTCTGTCTTCATACTAAGTGTTAAATCAAGTTTGTTTTGTAAAAAATAACGTCTTAAACTAGGACTCTAGTGATTAGTCTCCAAAATTTGTGTGTATATATATGTGTGTGTGCATGTTTATATAAATACTTGAAACCATATTCTTTTTTATCCATTTTCATGTTCCACATTCAATAATTTTTTTTGACACTTATATGAATAGATTGAAACTAAATTCTTGGTATTTCAGGAACATTTATAAAAATAATTACATTATATGACGACTAACACCATCAAATTACGACAACAATATTATATTACGGTTATCAACGTAATATTAATTTTTATACGAACAACGAAATTTAATACACAAGATGCAATCATCCATCACTATTTGCGAAACGTTAGTAAACAAAATTACATTATATTAGGACTAACAACATCATATTACTACAACATTATATAACGGTTGTGAGCGTAATATTAATTTTTATATGAACAAAGATACATGTTACACATGTTGCAGTCATCCATCATTTTTTAAGGGAAGTTAGTAAAAATAATTTCATTAAATTACAACTAACAAAATAATATTACGGTAACAACATTATATTACAGTTGTGAACGTAATATTAAATATAATACGAATAGCGATACATGTTACACAAGTTATAGTCATTCACCATCTTTAGAGGAACATTGTTAAAAATTATTATATTATATTATGGCTAACAAAATTATATTAAAGTATATATGTTCAAAACAACACCTCAGAAATTGATTAATTCTAGTGTGAACTTTATGTTTCTAAAAATAGGACAAAACCTAACATATTCAAGAAAAATGAATATTACATTTTCAAGAAACATCATTATAGTATGCTTCTATAAAAAATCATAGTAGTTTCCCAAAGTATGTATATCAAAAAAATCTAAATGATGTGTAGTTCCGTTGGCGTATTTTAATATCACCAAATAAACCTTTTCAAGATCACCTCCCTGGACTTATTATTTGATGCTTCATTATACTTCGTTGACGATTTACGCACATTAAATCATCCTGCATTTGTATAAGTCTTATAATAGTTGTAAGCTTCTTCTGTTGAGTAAAACTCCTTCCCAATTGTTGGTTTCAACTCACATTCAACATCAGGTATGAAATAAAACTCTTTGGCATGCTTGACATTTTGGTGGTCCAAATTATCCTAAATATAAAATAATTAGTAGTACAATACAATGTATGTCACTCGGAAGTTTGGGTTTCCGAGGGTTTGAGTGATCAACCACCATTAAACCATGAATTTGTGTTGTTGGTGATCTATTTTTTCCCATCAGAGCTTGGATTTCCACGGTTGTTGCTTTGATGTCGTCAACGAATAGTTGATTTGAAGAATCAAATGATTGGTTCATACACGTAACACATGTTACAATCATCCACCATTATTTAAGGATTGTTATTAAAAATAGTTTTGTTATATTACGACCAACAACATAATATTACAACTCATAATTTTATATTACGGTTGTGAACGTAGTATTAAATTTTGTTGAGAATAACGATACATGTTATTGTAACTCACATTATTTGTAATTGCATTTGGATAAGTTCAAAATGAGTTTCAACTAATACTACCACATGTTATTCTAAATTAAAAAACAACAAAGAACTTCAAAACATCACCTCAGAAATTAATAAATTCTCATGTGTACTTTATGTATCCAATAAATAGGACAAATATTCATATATTCAAGACATTGAATTTCAGACACTATGTTGTTTTTGTCTCTCCGAGGATCTGATTTTGAGTTGTTACTGTTTGGATGAATGAGGTTGGTGATTGAGTTTGTGTCGTGAACTTTACTTGCATCGTTCCATCGTCTTCATCAATTTTGCTGATCTTGTATGCAATTGAATTTTCATCATCTTGGTCAATACTAACGTTGCACATAAAACTTTTCTTCAACTCTTTCTGAAAGATGCAAAAGATAATTCTAGTGTATATCTCTTCCATTTGTACTTCAAGTTTCCATTCAGTAATAAGCTCTCCCTTCTTCTTATTGTTGTAATCTCACATTTTTATTCTCTCTTTGATGCTTGAAAGCCACTTCTAATCTACACAGTCAAGAAACAAGTTTGCTTTATTTATAACTTCATATTCCATTTAATTCTATCATGTTACTGCAGAAATACTTTCAGAAAAAAAATCACATCCGTTTAATATAAGATTGTTTTATATTAAATAATAGATTTTATTGTTACAGTTACAACTATTATGTTACATCATAACAAATATCTATAAACGAAAGTCGTAGTGTAGTTGCATAAGAACTCGAAGAGAGTATTTTGTCACGTTAGGTACGTTTTTAAAAATACATTCATGGATTCACTTCTTTGTGTAGTCTTCATTCCAGCAAAGAAAGTATTTTGCATGTAAGCCGGAACACGTTTCAATCGTATCTCAAACAACGACTTTAACCATTTATTATCATCAAGCTCATTTTCGGTAATGATTCTTCTTCACCTACATTCAAATTCTTTGATGTTCTTTCTTACATGAGAGTTAAATGATATTATAGTTATTGACACAATATTACAATGTTACATCCACATAATTACATTATATTACGACTACATGTTACGGTTGTGAACATAATTTAAATTTTGTTGCAAACAATGATATTATTTGAGGATTGTTATTACAAATAGTTTTGTTATATTACGGCTAACAACATAATATTACGGGTAATAATTTTATATTATGGTTGTAAACGTAGTATTAAATTTGTTGAGAATTGCGATACAAGTTACTATAATTCATATTATTTGTAATTGCATTTGGGATAGGTTCGAAATGAGTTTCAACTACTACTACTACTCATGTTATTCTAAATTAAAAAACAAAAAAACTTCCTCACCCGATAGCTTCAACGTAGCTTGGACATGTGAGTTCGAAAGTTGGATTGTAGCTTCAACGTCGGCAACGATGAGTTGATTTGAAGAAAAATGTGAAGAAGGAAATCCAACCCAATTCAAACTTTATTTTTCCACTCTACAAAACAAAATCCAAAACCAAACCAAACAAACAAACAGAATCAGCAAATTCTCTAAACAACCAAATATCCACAAAACCAAACCACACAAAATCAGCTAATTAAATCCCAAACCAAATATCCACAAAAGCAACCTAATTTCTTCAGATCCAATCGATCCCAATAATCATAGTTTGAGGGAGGCGGAGTCCCAAAATGGAGGCGGCACGGTGGAGGGCGTTGGAGGAATCGAAGGGGGAGGGGTTGTTGTCGTGGAGGTTGAGGAGGCAGGTGAGGACAGATGGGTAGGAGTTTGGGGAGAAGAAGAGAAAGTTGGGTTTCATGGAAGAAAATGGAGAAGAAGAGAATTAGAAAGACTTGTAAAATTACTTGAGTACCCTCACTTAAAGTGAATGATTCACAACCCTTTAGATTGAGATCAACTGTTAGATCATTGGGGTTCATTTAATCTTAAGTGAGCCCAGGGCTCATTCTATCCTTGCTCTCTCTCTCTCTCTCTATCTCTCTCTCTCTCTCTCTCTCTCTATATATATATATATATATATATATATATATATATATATATATAGTAACGTCCTCAAAACAAAGGAAATTTTAAAACTTTTAAAATGGGAAAACCAACCAAATCAAAACATACACTGAGGACATTACGAAAGATAACACAAGGTGCACCATCATATACATCAAATATATAACCGTGTTTTACAACAAAAGGTAATTACATCAAAAGGCTATAAAATGAAATCTACACATGTAATCACAACAACCTCAAAAGAAAGGAAAGCATGACCCAATCCAGGTAGTTGTCCTCCGCAGGCACCACCGTCTATCGCTGATCACAGGCTGAAAAGTAAACATGCAACTGTG
Organism: Triglochin maritima; assembly: GCA_963682175.1. Classification (NCBI taxonomy): domain Eukaryota; kingdom Viridiplantae; phylum Streptophyta; class Magnoliopsida; order Alismatales; family Juncaginaceae; genus Triglochin; species Triglochin maritima. The sequence continues at coordinate 35,287,009 of OY821772.1, forward strand.
CCTGAGTTTCCAGAAGGAAACCCCATATGCAAAACTCTAACGTATACATGAACATGACATTAAAACAAATACAACATGGCATGAGCATCCCAACTGTAAAACCTACCACTTTGCCTCTCTCAACAAAGACTGTAAGTCACCACATTGCCTCAATGTTACCAGAGCCATGATTTTGCATCTATCACTGGAGCCACAATCTCAACAACCACACAACGACAAGGACCACAACATAGGGATATCAGGCCGACCAATCTGTATTGTTTCCCTAAGGGGTCGGGGAGACTAGTCATCTTTCAATCAAACATACAACATCAGTTTCAGGCCGATCAATCCGTACCGTTACCCTACGGGGCCGGAAAACGGATCGCCCTTCAATCTATAAAACAACACTAAAAACACTAAACTAAGTAGAAACGGTCGACCAAAACATGCCTAGCGGTCGACCGGTTCCCTCGTGGAACACATATGTGTTCGACCGTCTCCACGACCGGTCAAACCACAAATAACTAACAAAATGACCAATCGGTCTAACAAAAGGTCAAAGACGGTCAACCGTTTGGAAGGTCGATGCCATACATCACATAAATCAGATTGCTTAACCGGTCCACCGACAAAGGGGACCTGGTCGACTGAATAATCACAAAACTCATAGGTTCTCTCTAAGTCAAGACCGGTCGGACAACAAACACACCAGTCGAACGAGTTTTAAGTCAACTTAAGTAATCGATTGAACAATTCAAAGAGCGGTCAACCGTTTAGACAGTCTATGCTTCCAATAGACTTACTGCAGTGCAATTAGTCGAACTGGTCAAAGGGACGGTCGACCATTTGGATGGTCTTCATCCACAACCGACTAACTACAGTGCATTCGGTCGAACGACAAAGGGCACCCGTCGACCGAAAAACCCAGAGCTTCCCTAACATGCTTGACCGGTCGACCGCTCGAGGAATCGTTCAACCGGTGCAAGGTAAAACTCCTCAAATGACACTAACAACGGTCGACCGAATCATTGATCGGTCGACCAAACGCAACAGAATTTTGCTGAACTGAAATTACAACGAGCCTTTTGGCCTACCGTCGACTACTCCAACACCCACACACTCTTACGTGAGCATAAAAGCAAAGCTTGACATACCTTGGAAGATTGAAAAAACTTCTGAAGATCAACAACGCTCTCACGACGTCGGCGATCACCACTTCCTCTCTTTGAATCTGGTGAAACAGTAAACTCAAACCTTTTCCACCTTCTCTGATCACACCACCACCATCCTCCTTTAACTTTTCACCAACACAACAGGGAGGGAGCGAGATGAGAGTGAGAGACGCGAGAGGGAGAGTGACGATGAAGGAGAAGAGAAGATTGTTTCCACTCTTATACCCACCCCATTTCCATCCACCATTCACCAACCTCCACCTCATCCCTAACCATCACATCACCCTAAACCAAACCAAAACAAAATTAGCACTTAATCAAGGGTCAGGATCTAACATATATTGTGAGATCCTAAGCTCTAATTAGTGGGTTAATTGATGTGTAGGTGGGTGATTGGGGAGAGATTTAGTTTGGACCACTGAGGTGGATTGGAAGGTTGGTTCTCTCTCTCTCCTCACTTGTTTCTCTCTCTCCCACTCAATTCTCTCTCTACTCTTCCCTCTCAGTCAAGCCGGAGGCTCCGGATAAGGCATGAATTCGGCAAGGCAAGAGCAAGCTCGGGCAGTGGCCGGTGTCGCAGTGATTGAGCTTGAGGTTGGGTTTCGCTGAAGATTAGCATTTTTCGGGGAAACGCTCGCAATCGATTTTCAAAGGCTTCTACAAGCCTTCAAGGTATGTCAAACTTTACTTTTATGCCCAAGTAGGCTAGAGTGAGTGTTCGAGTAGTCAACGGTAGACCGAAAGGCTCGTTGGAGTTGTGCGGTAGAATTCAGCACTGCAACGGTCGACCGGTGCTTGATTCGGTCGACCGGTATTAGTGTCTTTTGGGCATTATATCTCGCACCGGTCGAACGATACCCTTGGGTGGTCGACCAGATTTGCATTTTGAGCGAGAAGATGAAGACCTTGGGTGTTTCCAGTCGAATGGGTCCCCTTTGCCATTCGACTGAAGTACTGTTGTATGTCGGTTGGGGGCGTTGACCATCAAAATGGTCGATCGCCCTATTGACTTGTTCGATCGATCATACATGTAGCTTAGTCGGTTGCAACGTTGATCATCAAAACGGTCGACCGCTCGTTGATTTCGTTCGACTGGTGACTTAAGTTAACTTAAAGTTCATTCGACCTTTTGTTGCTTCGGTCGACCGGTATACTTTATTCTAGATCTGAATTTCCTGTCTTTTTCTGGTCAACCGATTGTTTTCTTTTTGTTCAACCGTTTGTGCATTTTTTAGCGTGAAGTGGATTTTACTGGTTGGTTTTGGTCGAACGGGTCCCCTTTGCCGTTCTACCGGTTGGTGGGTTTTTCGGTTGGGCCAGTCCTCTGGATGAGGATTCGAACACTGGAATGCCATTTTGTCCGACCGTTTCTGGGCAATTGTGCATAGGTTGCATGTGCTATTGTGGTTTTGTGTTTGTTTTTGATCTGCATTGAGGGCAACGGGTCCCCAGACTTTTTGGGACACGGTACGGACATTCCGGCCTGATAGCGATTATGTGTTTGTTCGCCGAGACTCTGATCGGTAGTGCCTTGTGTGCACATGTGTTGTGACCGAGACTCTGACCGGTGGTGCCTTATGTGCACGTGTGATGTGACCGAGACTCTGACCGGCGGTGCCTTGTGAGCACGTGTGTTGTGGCCGAGACTCTAACCGGAGGTGCCTAGAGTGCACGAGTGGTTGTGGGGTTAGGGTGAGAGGACCCTTGAGACCTGGTTTGGTTTGTATCAGCTGTGGTTAAGAGAGAGGTCTCGGGAACCTAGTTGGACGGTGGTGGTTGTGATTTTATCGCATTGCATACCATGTCATGTATTTGTTTCATTCTTTCATTTAAGAGTTTGACATACGGGTTTTCCTTATTGGAAACTCAAGCATAGTTTCGTGTTTACATTTCAGGTTGTAAACATTGTTAGGAGGTGGTGACTGAGGGTGAATGCACCCAGACCTGATCTTGTCTTCTATAATTAGAGATTGATGATTACACTTGTATATTTTGTTTATCATTTGTTGTTGTAATCATCTTTTGACTCTTGTATTATATGGTGTACCACTATATATTATATATGTGGGTTTGATAACGTTCCCGGTGTTTGATTTGTATATTTTTTAAAAGTTTAAATATTTTCACTGTTTTAGGGCGTTACACGTACATTGTCACGTATAATTTCAAATTAACAATCTTACATCCTTCAGAGCTAAATCAAGCATGAATAAGTGAAACAATTTTTTACTCAGCTACAACTGTGTTATCTGCAAGAATAAGTGAAACAATATTTAAGAAGCGATTGTGCAACGCACGGATCGAACTCTAGTTTCTAAAATTACTTGAGCACACATATTTTTCTTCAGACGTGTTTTGTTACAACTCCATAACATAAATTTTCAACAATATTTTATAATCAATATAGTTAGCATTAATAGTTTAAATAATGACCTTATTTGATTAATTAACAATTTCAATTACATTAATTTCTTTAACAAATAAAGCAAAAGAAATAGTTATTTCACCGTATACGTATCCATTAATTATAGTTTCTTGGAATTTCTTGAAATAAACTTTACATTTTTGGGAAAGAAAACCCTTGCTGATACTCGTCTGAAATAATTTACCAACAAAATCAAATAAAAATAATGTGAATACAAAATACGTTCTTTCCAATTAATTACATGTCAATTATTTGGGAAAGAAATCCTTGCTGATACTTGACAGAAATAATATACCAACTATAACACATAAAAACTATGTACATGACAAAATACGTTCTTCCAAATCAATTACAAGTCAAGTATTTGGAAAGAAATGAAGGAGGTGTCATTTAATCAAGATGACAATGAATAAATAGTTTAAAGGAAAATTAATCCGATTACATTAGGGGTCGTAATGTTTATCTAGAAATCAATTACGATATACTTGTCAATTATTGTGTTCGTTACTAATATAATAGGATCCTATAAGGGTTACACACATTGGAATCTATGAGCTAAACAAATAGATGGCTAAGGACCCATTAAGCTCACTTATCTAATGAGATTAGGGTTAGCTTAAGAGAGGTCTATAAATATATGGAAAAGAAGAGAAAAATGAAGCAAAACTATTTCTCTCCTAAAAACCCTAGCCGTCCCCTCCCTTCCACCACCAAGGAAGAAGTTTGTTCTTCCATCCCTCTCATTCTAGATACATGTTGGTGGAGTTTTGTCAGTGGTTCGTGTGTCCCGAGTAGATGAATCACACTTGGGATTCTCTGTACCTCCTCGGTGAGCAAAAGAAAGGCACGCATCAAAGGTAAAAATGGTTGTACATTAGTTTTCCTCATTATCATCATGTGTATGGATCTTGGGTGGTTGATGAATTTAGAAATTGTTTCTATGTTATTTTTCCGCTGCGTTTTTCATCATAACCCAAAAGTGGTACCAGAGCCTCATGCATGTGATTTTTCTGTTAAACTGAAAAGGAAAATGTTTTTTTTCTCATTTGATGTATTTCCGAAATTATATTTTAAAGAAACATTTTTTTTCTTCTCTTCTCTTGCTTTCATGTGTTTTGTATATATGCATCACCAAATTTGTTTTGGGTAGAGATGCATGTTGCATGAACACATGATTGATTTAATTGGATTAAATTTGCATGAGAATAAGTTTTATGTTTTAATCATTGATCTAGAACCATATGATGTATTTCTAGGTTTTTTTTTGGTTAAATGTTTCATGATTATTCGCTCAAATCGGTTAAACCCTAATTTCGATTTATGATGTAATAATGATGATTAACATATTAATAAATTGATATTATTAGATAATTTCATATTGTCTATGTCGTGTTATTTGAACAAAAGTTTAAATATTCATGCTTGATATGAAGAATTGTTGTTTTAAGTACATGCATGATTTTAGGGTTTAGATGTGATTAGATCATGTATGCATTTGAGTGGGAATTATGAATTTTATTTTCAATTTTCGGATTGGGCTTGGAGCTCAATAAATTTTATGGTAATTTAATCATATATGCTTGATACATAATATGGATGTCTATGGTAATTTAATTATAAATGCTTGACACGTAATATGCATGTTTTTGGTAATTTAAAGATATGTGCTTAATAAATTAGATTTATCATATATGATGCAACCTTGATTACTTTGATTTATGGTAATGTGCATGTTTATGGTAATTTAAACATATATGCTTAATAATTAGATTTACCATATATGATGCAACCTTGATTACTTTGATTTATGGTAATGTGCATGTTTATGGTAATTTAAACATATATGCTTGATAAATTAATTTACCATATATGATGCAACATTTATTACTTTGATTTATGGTAATGTGCATGTTTATGGTAATTTAAAAATATATGCTTGATAAATTAGATTTACCATATATGATGCAACCTTGATTACTTTGATTTATGGTAATATGGTTTTTTTGGTTTATTTAATTAAAACACATAAAAGGTTGATTGACTAATTTAAATGGCTGATTTGATTAGTTTAATTAAGTTTTATTAATTTGATTAATGATATTTTGCATCCATATAGTAATATATATGATATTATGGATGATATTATGCATGATATGTGATATTATGTGTGGATAATATTGTGGGTGATATTATTGTGAATGCATGGTGTATGTTTATAATATGTGATGTTATGAATGTATGACTTTGTGAGATGACTTGTATGGCCCAATAGACAATTTCCATATCGTTGCACATTATTTTGTAATCCTAATTTCATTATGTATTCATTTTATACGATCTGCGTATCATGATGTAGTATTGTAATAGTAATTAGGATTATTATTGTTATTATTATTTCCTTGTCTTGTAAGCTTCATTGCAGAATCAAGGATGGAGATCCAAGACGTTCAAGAAGGTGTTCCTATGAAGATTAGTCTTTCAGGAGTAGGGGTCATACTAGGATCACAATTTATTTTGCATGCTTTGTGTATGTTTATGTTTATGTTTATGTTTATGTTTATGAATGTTGGATGTTTATGTTATGAGTTCACATGATAAAAAAACATAATAAACATAAGTCCCTAAAAGAAAATTGAGTTTACATGCCTTTCCAAATTGACGCCTGCGAAGCCCTCAAAAGTTGGTGATGGGTTATGCCAAAGCAAGGCGTCACCTTTTCACTTGGGATAATAGGGGTAAATTTAAAGAAGGGGTTTACATGTTTAATTTGGTTGATCTCAACAAAATCATCAAAAGAGTTTTGGATTTTGAGGCAAAGGAGTGAGAATTTTAACATAAGATGTTACCTACCAACCAAGAGTTATAAGAGTTATAACCAATAAAGGAGTTTACTTACCTTGATCACCTTGTGTTGAGGAATGGCCAAAGTCCGTTTAATATTATGTGAAATAGGGTCGTGGAATCACTAGTTCAATAAGGGACAAATTATAAATTGAGTAGTGTGTTTTAGCTTAACTATTTAAATTGTTTAAATGTTTTGAGCTTTTGACAAACGTAATAAGCTTGCAATTTTTTTCCTTCAAATGTAGATTAATGGCCGGAAATAGTAATACCACTTTCAATCTCCATTTATCCTTGAGAAGGACAAGCTGAACAGAAATAATTTCCTTGATTGGGAAGTTGATCTACGAGTTGGAAATGGAGCAAGAGTTGCTGCACTAGCTATAGGATCTTATGATTTATGTTTGCCTTCGGACTTAGTTCTAGAAATTAATAATTGTTATTTTGTTCCCGCTATTCGTAGAAACATTGTTTCATCTTGAATATTGGATATTGAATGTTATTCATTTATAATAAAAATCAATGTTGTTCTATCTATAAAGATGACATGTTTTATCTCAGTGCTCAATTAATTAATGGTCTTTATTTACTTGAATTAGATCGTCATATCTTTAACATAAACATCAAAAGGCAAAAATCAAACAAATCGAATCCCACTTACCTCTGGCATTGTCGCCTTGGTCACATCAACCTGAAGCGCATGCAGAAGCTCCAAAATAATGGACTTCTAACATCATTTGATTTAGAATCATACGATACACGTGAATCCTATTTGATGGGAAAGATGACGAAAACACCTTTTACAGGAAAGGGTGAGAGAGCAAGTGGACTTTTAGGACTCATACATACAAATGTGTGTGGTCTAATGAGTTCCATGGCTAGAGGAAGTTTCAATTACTTCATCACATTTACTGATGACTTAAGTAGATACGATTACGTATACTTAATGAAACGTAAATCTGAATCATTTCAAAAGTTCAAACAGTTTCAGAATGAAGTAGAAAACCAACTTGGCAAGAAAATCAAGTCATTATGATCAGATCGTGGTGACGGGTATTTGAGTCAAGATTTCGATGATGATCTTAGAAGTTGTGGAATTATTTCACAACTAACTCCACCAGGAACACCACAATGGAATGGTGTGTCCGAAAGGAGAAATCGAACATTGTTAGACATGGTTCGATCTATGATGAGTTTTGCCAGTCTTCCAGTATCCTTCTGGGGATATGCTATTGAAACAACTGCTTTTACACTAAATAGAACTCCGTCAAAAGACTCCATATGAGATATGGACTGGAAAAATGCCAAAGTTGTCTTTTCTAAAAGTCTGGGGATGTGAAACTTATGTAAAATGTTTACTCTCTGATAAGCTTGCACCTAAGTCAGACAAATGTTTCTTTGTGGGTTATCCCAAAGAAACTAAGGACTGTTACTTCTATAATCAGTCAGAGAACAAAGTGTTTGTTGCTCGTGATGGTGTCTTTTTGGAAAGACAATTTCTTTCCAAACAGACAAGTGTGAGTAATGTAGTTCTTGAAGAAATTCGAGAAGAGCAACAAATAGATGTGGTTCAACCCACATCAGATGCATCGACATCTGTGTATGACACCTCAATCGAGGTGGGAGTACCTATGCCGGAGGTAGAGGTACATGACTCTGAAACCCCGACAATGGTTACAGATAATAGCTCTGAAGTTGTGCATTCACCACACGACCTTATTACTGTCCCACTCAAATTTAATTCATGGGAATATTCACAAACCGTTGTGAACACTTCTCATGTTGCTCCAGTCTTACGTACATCTGATAGGCCACGATCTCGGCCTAAGAGGTATGTTGATTTCCTTTTTACCGAGAGTTGTGAAATCCTACTTTTAGAATGTCAGGAGCCTAACAGCTACAAAGAAGCTGTGACATGTCCAGATTCCGAAAAATGGCTTGGTGCCATGAAATTTGAAATGGGATCCATTTCTGAAAATCAAGTATGGAACTTGGTTGATTTGCCAGATGGGGTAACACCCATAGCTGCAAATGGATTTTCAAATTGAAAACAGACAAGGATGGAAACATGAGCATTTTCAAAGCTAGGCTGGTAGCAAAAGGTTACCGACAGGTTCATGGTATAGACTATGATGAAACATTTTCAACAGTTGTCACTTAAATCCATTCGGATACTCTTACCAATTACCGCTCATTATGATTATGAGATTTGACAGATGGATGTAAAAACCGTCTTCTTAAACGGGGTTTTGGAAGAGGATGTGTATATGACAAAACCTGAAGGTTTTGTGGACTCCATGAATGCTGGGAAAGTATGTAAGCTTCAGAAGTCCATTTATGGACCGAAGCAAGCATCACAAAGCTAGAATCTTTGCTTCAATGAGGTTGTCAAAAGGTTTGGTTTCCTCAGAAATGAAGAAGAATCTTGTGTCTAAAAGAAGGTTAGTGGGAGTTGTGTTGTTTTCTTGGTCGTGTATGTAAATAACAAACTGCTCATAGGAAACGACATTCCAATGCTTGAATCTACAAAGATCTGGCTTGGAAAGTGTTTTTCAATGAAAGACCTGGGAGAGACAGAGTACATCTTGGGCATCAAGATCTATAGAGATAGATCTAAAAGGATGATTGGATTAAGTCAAGGAACTTATATTGATAAGGTACTTGAAAGATTCAACATGAAAGACTCTAAGAGAGGATTTCTACCCATGTCTTATGGCTCAACGCTAAGCAAAACTCAGTGTCCATCTGGGCTTGATGAGGGGAAGCGTATGAGTATGATCCCTTATGCCTTGGTAATGAGATCTATCATGTATGCCATGATATGTACTCGCCCAGATGTTGCATATGCTCCGAGCATGTGTAGCAGATTCCAATCAAATCCAGGTGAGACACACTGGACTGTAGCTAAGAACATCCTTAAGTACTTGCGAAAAACTAAGGATAGTTTCTTGGTGTTTGGAGGAGAAAGTGAGCTTATTATCGAAGGCTATGTTGATGTGAGCTTCCAAACTGATAGAGATGATTTCCGATCTCAGTCTGGATACATTTTTCATCTAAATGGAGGAGCAGTAAGCTGGAAAAGTTCAAAGCAAAGCATTGTCGCTGATTCTACAATTGAAGTAGAATACCTTGCAGCTTCAGAAAATGCAAAGGAAGGGGTTTGGATTAAGAAGTTCATTACTAAGCTTGGTGTAGTTCCTAGCATTGATAGAGGAGTGAACCTTTATTGTGATAATAATGGTGTCATTGCTCAAGCGAAGGAACCTAGATCTCACCAGAAATCCAAACATATTCTCAGGAAGTTTCATGTAATATGAGATATCACTGAAAGGAGAGATGTAAAGATTTGCAAGGTTCATACAGACGACAATGTGGCCAATCCGTTAACTAAACCATTGCCTCGGCCTATGCATGAGAGTCATACTAGGGCCATAGGAATAAAGCACATTGCAGAATGGTTTGATTATGTAATATCTAATATTATGAAGTAGTTCATGAATATTGGTATTGTTTACGTTTGTCAAATGAAATAAAATTTCACTATTTATTTAATTATGGTTTATAATTAAATAATTGTCCAAAATAAATTATAAATTCAAATAGGTTTGTCAAATACGTGATTTGATAAATGAAACCGTATAATGTGAATTTGAATGTATATTTTATTGTTGTCCCTGGTCTAGGTCATTGAGTTGGGCGTCAATGACTTGAAAAGACTAGTTTGTAAGTTGATTGATAGCACCGTTTCATGGGCTATAGAGACATTTTTATGTCTAGTCAATTACATGGATATATGTTGGAGAACATATATTGGACTAACCCGTTATGAGAATCTTTAAGAGATTTGGAATGTCATAAGATTTCTCATTGACTATTTATGTAAATTTCTCAAACATGAGTACATCACTTTACTTATATGAGAATTGGTATATTCTTGACTCTGTCAAACGTCGCACCGTAAAAGGAGGCTATAAAGGCGGAGGTCAGAGTTGACATGAATCATATAGAGAATTATGGAGGTGCAAGATTGGATTGTCCTCCTATTTAATAGGATGGTTGTCTTTGGGCCTATTGAAGAGTGAAAACTGAAATGCATGGCCGTGCTCAAATGGATTAAAAGTTAGTCATTTGTTTCAGAAGTTTGAACTTGGATTTCAAGAAATGGTCTGAATGGGATGAGATGACATACTATCTTACCTGATGTTCAGATCAAGACAACAAGAGATGAAGGAATTTATTATTGCACACTTGTTAAGGACAAGTGGGAGATTGAAGGAGGTGTCCTTTAATCAAAATGATAATGAATAAATAGTTTAAAGGAAAATTAATCTGATTACATTAAGGGTCGTAATGTTTAGCTAGAAACCAATTACGATCTACGTGTCAAATATTGTGTGCGTTACTAAAATAATCGAATCCTATAAGGGTTACACACATTGGAATCTATGGGTTAAACAAATAGATGGTTAAGGGCCCATTAAGCTCACTTACCTAATGAGATTATGGTTAGCTTAAGAGAGGTCTATAAATATATGGAAAAGAAGAGAAGAAAGGAAGCAAAACTATTTCTCTCCTAAAAATCCTAGCCGTCCCCTCCCTTCCACCACCAAGGAAGAAGTTTGTTCTTCCATCCCTCTCGTTCTAGCTAACGTGTTGGCGGAGTTTATTCTGTGGTCCGTGTGTCCCGAGTAGAGAAATCACACTTGAGATTCTCCGTACCTCATCCGTGAGCAAAAAAAGGCACGCATCAAAGGTATAAATGGTTGTACATTAGTTTTCCTCATTATTATCGTGTGCATGGATCTTGAGTGGTTGATGAATTTAGAAATTGTTTTATGTTATTTTTTTGCTGCGTTTTTTCATCATAACACAACAAGAAATCCCTAGCTGATACTCCTCTGAATCAATTTACCATAAAAAACAAATAAAAAACTATGAGATAACTAAATGAAATCTATTTATTCGTAATTACATCTTCTAAAAAAACTATTTCTTAGATTGATATTCTTTTCTTTTCGCTCTAATCGATGGAATGCTAAAATCATCATAAATACATTCGTTGCACTCCAACGGTTGTACGTATACCATTTTCTCAATTATATCCTCAAATCTCCATTTTTGTTTCCTCAGCGTCTCAAAGTGGCAACAGGAGAAGGTGCTTGTTCCTCTTCTGGGTAAGTAGTTAAGTTGAAATTTAAGCACCTTTTGTTTTGTTTCTTTTGTTAATCTACTAATATATAAAAAATTATTTACTGACTATTCTTTAAGCTTCATATTAGTTTGTTGGGGAGATGGTATGTTAACTAAATCTTTTCTTCTGTACGCAATTATCTAATCTTATCATTCTCAATACATATTATTGGCGTATGCATAGGAGCGAATTTTTAACCGTGTGATTCGAGTTTGTTTTTTGGAATTTTTTGGTTTATCTGTATGAACCATGTGGCAAAAATATTTTCCCCGACAATTATGTTTTTGATTTTAGTAGAAGCTTCCGAGGTTCGATTTTTGTAAAACAAACTAACAATTTAAGTGCTTAACATTGAAGCTATATATTTTAGTAAACTTAATAATGTCTTGTCTACAAATAGATGATGTTGTGAAAATACCTCACGTTACATCCATAAGAAAATGTCTTATGATTATTGTACATCCACGTTACCTCCAACTGTTGTACCACCTTCTTTTGATTATTTTACTTTCATTAATTTGCTGGTCATTGTAATTTGAATTGTTTCATGCAAACTCAGATCATGGGTTATTCTAGTTTCTCGTAATTTAGGCTTTGACATTTCATCTCTATTTTCCATCGGATTTCGTACTATAGGTTTGTTGTGTGTGTTTTATTTGGATTGCTTTAGTTGAATCAGTTCGATTACCGGTTTGATTATGGAATTCGTTTTTCTTCTCATCAAGAAAATATTTGATACAATTAGATTTCATGGTTCAAATCCTATGATCACGTTCTTTTACCAAACATTGTAGTTTTGTTGTCTCAAAATTATTTTTAATTTGTAAAATCTTTAAACAAACTACATATATATGAGTATATCTCTTTAGCTTGTTCACTTTATTCCCTCAATATATATATTATTTGGAATTTGATGTCACATCCGAATTCTAAAAGAATAATGTCCGGTTGAACCTTCCTGCCGTGGTTGCATTCCGTACTCTCCTCAAGTTCCGTTTTCTTCACAGAATGAATGTGAAGAACACGAAAACGCGATAATTTTTACTGCACCAGTTGCAACCAAGCAATGTGTCGCTTCTGCAAACAGAATGACCACACATACCACGAGTCCTTTCAGATTAGACAACTACGCACGAACCTCGTCGTTAGAGTTTCAGAAATACAAGAACTCGGCATAAACTGCGACATGATTCCGATCTTTGGGCACAACCATCTTTGATGTCTTGGTTTATTATGAATCTTAAATTCAACGACCAAATTTATTGTAATTTCATTCTTTTCATACAGAGATACATTTGCCAAGACAATAACGTTGTTCATCTGCACCCGTGGAGAGGCACCTGTAGCAGACACATACTTCCTATGTGTTTGGCTTGCAGGGCACTCCTACCTTCACCAACCTTCAGTTATTGTTGCATTGCTTGCATGGTATAGTGTTGTTAAGAACCAATAATGCTTTTGATAGTACAAATTCAATATTTTTATGTCTTTTTGAAAACATTAATATTTTTTTAACAAAATCTCAACATCTAACTCGCTATGCTAAGACTGGAATCCTGATCTACATATGTATACTAGAACTAACCTCAATTGGTATTGTTATGTATTTGTAATGTTTTCGTTATTGTTGTAGGTGAGTGCAAGTGACCGTTAAGATTGAACAATATGCTCGTGAGTCGTGAGTCATCTCATACTGGTGACACTTCCAAAGGCAAGAGAAAGAAGAAGAAAAAGGCACCCCTATGCGAGTATTCTTATTTTGAATTAGTTTTCATTTACTTAAAATTATGTTAGAAGAACGACAATAGTTCCGACACATTGAGAACAAAATAATTATTTTACTACCGTTTGGTGTTTGCTTTACTTATATATCAATCAAATTATAACTTTTGTTTTATTTTTTTGCAAAACAAAATCTTTTTGTCCGAGATAATGAATTTGCTAGTATCATTCATACTCAAGTTGAACTGTATATGAATAGAAACAAATTATTTTGATTATTGCACTAGACGCATGCTTACGAAGTGCATGTGGAACTTAACAAATCCAAGTGCAACCAAAATGATTGGATCGACATTTTGATTATTGGTGTTAATTCATTCCAATACTCCAAAAAATCATCTAGGTGACGTACTAAAATAAAAAAGCAGGTACATCATGGACCATAACTTGAAAACTCTAACACCAAATGCGATTTATTTGCCCTGGGATTTCAAGTCTTGATTGATGTGCAACAGAAATGAAATTAAATTTTGACCAAAGCAACAAATGTCTCATAGATTGGAGAACCATGATATTATGCTTGAGGAAAATCGAACCAGGGATTCATACGCAGACAAACATATATACTCCTGCTGATACAAGACACAACCAGCTAATTAAGGATGTCTCGTGATTCCTGATCAAACCAAACATTGATCTAAGTATCAAAGTCCTACACATAGAATGTTGTCCTATTGGCAGGATTGTCAATTTTGGCTCGACTCGATAGTTCGATTCGAAAAACGTTTGACTCTAGTTTAACTTGCAAATGAAAGATATTGATGAAAAACAAAAAAAATATCTTCCAACTTGATTCGGTAAACGAACCGCTCGAACTCGAAAAAAATTAAGGTTCGACTCGATATCTCCCTCAAATTTTTTATTGCTGTATTTATATTTTTTTGTATTTGGTAATAACATAAGATAATACATATATTTCAAAAATTTGCTCGACTCGACTCGTTTACAGTCCTCTGGGTGTAAATTATTATTTTATTTATTTAAATGTTTTACGTAAAACACAAAAGACCATATATGCACATCTCTATACATTCAAGGCGCTAAGGAATTCCATGTAAGTGCTAACTGCTAAGTGATGAGATTTTGCATGTGATACCTTATACAAATAACTAATTTAAGTATGGTGGTCATGCTTTGAAAATAATCAACCAATCCAATACCTTGAACAAGATTACAAAAGTCTCTCTAAATGAACAAAACTCCAAATGTATCCTTAAATGTGGATAAATCGTGCAAAATTTTGGTGGTGATGAGGTAGATTATAATGAGTTTTTTGTAAGTTCACAAGTATTTCCAACACTTGATAACACGAACAGATGGACGAAACAAGTTGCCATCGGAGCCGGTTTTTTTGGGTAGTATCCTCGTACAAAACACAACGAGATAGTCGGATGAATTGTTATCTGAGATGCGATCGCAGAAATGAAATGAGTTACCAGGATATGGATATTGCAGTATAGAAGAACACAAAAAGAAATGGTTGCTGGTGTCGTTTCTTGGTAAAGGTGGTTGAGCGACGGGAGCGTGATGGATGTGTCGTAGTTTCTGATAGTTCACATGGTTAGCACAACCACATACTTGCAATTTATATGGAGGGTCACCGCCAGATTAGTGGTCTTAGTCCTGGGGTAAGACAATTGTTCGTGATATAACTGAGGCACAAGCGAAACCGCGTAATATCTTCTTGGTTGTAAAGGAGAAATTTCCAAAGGATAATCTAAATCAGAGACACATTTATAACTGTAGAGAGTACATGAGGAGGATAAAATCTGAAGACAGGAATCCCGCTCAAAAGTTTCTACATCAGACAGTGCAGTATCAGTACTTGAATTAGATAATGGTGGATGAAGAAACTAATGTCGTTACTCACGTATTTTTGGCACATCCGACGTCAGTTAAGTTGTTATGCACATACCCTTTCGTAATTTGTAAAGAATCGACGTACAAAACGAACAAGTACAAGATGCCTTTATTCGAGATGGTTGGAGAGACACCTGAAAACATGAACTTCCTTATCGTCTATGCAATCACGAAGGATGAGACTGAGTCTAGTTACCGGTGGGTGTTGGAAAAGTTGCGAGATTTGTTATGCAGTACTGTCAGCCCGACTGCAATAATAACGGATCGGGAGTTAGGCTTGATGCGACCAGTAATAGAGGTTTTTCCTAATTCTGCTCATTTACTTTGCACCTGACATATCAACAAAGACGTATACTAGTACGCATACCACACATTCGGCAAGAACAAGCAGATGGAAAAGACTTTGAATAATGGAAAGTGGAGGAAAATCATATTTTCTACTTTAGAAACCGAGTATGATAGTGCATAAAGAGAAGTTTGTGTTAAATTGGACGAACAAAGCCCTTCATTTCGGCAACACTACGAACTGTAGGGTCGAAAGTGCTCATTCGGCTCAGAAAGAGTGAATCACTACATCGACTACAACTCTAGACACTCTTTTCGACCGCGTCAACACGACCATTCAAATACAGCTGACGAATATTCAAAACTCTCTTAAAGATTTGTGGTGTCAAAATTGCAGTAATTTCAGAAATGTTTTATATCAACATCTAAATTGTCAATTTTCCCATTACTGCTTGTGGGTGTTGAGTCAGGAGCTTCAGAGAATGCAGAACTTAAGTGATGACGTTGAATATCGTTGTAAGTGCACTTTTCTGACTACACATGAGATTCCATGTGCATGTACCATCCACAGTTGTATTGAGTCAGGTGAAGGGATTTATTTAGAGCAGATTCATTCATTCTGGAGAACACTTGTTATTGGGAAAGGAGTCGACATTCCAGAGAGTGTGGACCAGTCATCACAAGACGTAGAGCATTTTTGAAACCTCGTTGATGAGATTTCTGGGAGCGATCCTGCAGTAATTCATAGTGTCTCTTGTATTTTATACGTGCAGGTACACCCCGATCAGTCAAACTATATTGAGCCCGCAGAAAATACTAAGGTTCGAGGTCAACCAAGGGGAAAGTTGACACGACAAGACCCGAGTGCGTTTGAGTATGTGGAGCGAGGTAGTGGTCAATCTTCTAGTAATTAGAGCAGGATGGTCGATCTTCTAGTTCGTCTCGATCGTCCGTGAACATGAGTACAGGATCTGGTATGACGACAAGTTTGTTGTTATTATTATAACTTCGCTGTTTTTTCTAGTAAACATGTTCTTCCAATTATTATATCTAATTTTGATATTTTGTTTATCTAATATACGAATAAACTTCCAGGAATCATTTTACCATTTCAGGAGCGGTGGAATGATGTACGTGTTGATGGCAACTGTGGATTTTACCACAACCTAATGATTCCATCCACCTCTGCATATGCAGCTCTCGTCTGGTCGTTCGGCATCAGTTGCTTATACTTCAAGAACGACTATGTAGACCGTATCATCATTCTCATCAACTGTATATAAAAGAAAAACATGCGTCGTTAACAATAAAAACAAAATATACAATCAGAAATACAAATAAATTAAAAAAACTTACCGTATCGGCACATGTCCTATTCAGAGGTCTCTCAGGTCTCTGAGCGATACCGCGCATGAGAGAGAGATGTGAACTAAACAAAAATAAACCAAAGAAAAAAATAAACCAAAATAGTATGCAAGTATTACCGCGTCCCATGATCGACAAAATAAGTCCAACGAGTCGTGTAGCTAGATTGATTAATGCATCTTGTTCGGATTTTGTGGGTATATCCGCTGAAAACCCTCAGGAGACAACACTCCTCCTCCTTGGCGACAAGGAGGTTTAACGGCTTGTTGCACATGCTAAGTGCAACCGTGATTCCTACGAAAGTGAGTTAGGATTTCTTGTTTTTCGCATGCTTTTCTCTTTCTTTGTTTTGCTCGGGACAAGCAAAAGTTAGGTGTGGGGGTATTTGATTGACATCATTTCATGCTCATATTTGTATCTTATATCCATTATCTTTCACCTAAACAATGCTATGTCACGAGTTTTATGTTTAGTTTTCAGGAATAAATAGGTTTGAAGAGATGAAACATAAAAGGACCCAAAAGCTGGGAAAAATGACTGGATTGTGAGATCTGGGGACCAAGATGCAAGGGAGAAGGACCTGAACGCAAGACAGAGGGACCTAAGAGTAAAACAGAATACTTCACACCATCATGGGGAGTATTTTAGCAATTGGATTCGGGTCGGAGCTCCAACAAACCAACCAGATGCATCCAAGACCAACAAACACTTCAAGCAAAGCCCACAAAGAAAACCAAACGGATCTAAACCATATAGACCGCCAATTGGTGGTCTGGAACCGCCAATTGGCAGTCCAGATGGCCCAGAATCCGTTTAGTTTTCTGTAGCACGTGTATTAGTGTATGCTTAGTGTATTTTTGGTATTGGTTTAGTCCCACATCGGGGGATTGTCCCGGATTAGCTTTTTCCATGCCTATAAATAGAACTCTTCACCTTCCATTGTAATCACTCCATATTTTAAGTGGCTATTCTTCCTACTAGAAGCGAGGCCTTGAAGCACACACTAAAGTAGGAGGATGCTACTTTTAATGTGAGTCATTTTATCAATAAAGTTTTGTGTTTCTTTCATTGTTTGTTTATGCTTCTTTTATAGTTTGTGCATGTTTTAGTTTAATCGTCTTTTATTTCTAGCTTAGTTTTAATATGCTTTCTTTGCTTAGTTTAATAATTAGTGTAATGTTTAGTGAGTAGTTCCATCCCCTTTGGGGGGTGGAGTAGATGTACATACATGCATTAGAGAATGAGATGAATGCTTTATTTTTGATGTGTTGATAAAACATGAATGTATGCTTGCTTGTTTAGGATAGAATTTATAACTTGATGAGTTTTGCCAAAATGATTAGACACCTCTCATGCTTGTTTAGGTTCTGAAATAAACAACTTGCATATGTAAATGTTAATCAACTAAGTTGGTGAATAGATTGATAGGTTTGCCATAACATTTAGACACTTCCTATGCTTGATAAACACCACCTTCATGTGCTTAAAGAATGTATTCTACACCCACCTCTTTGCATGTGTGCACTCACTCCACCCCTTAGGGGTTTTTCCCATTTCTGTATTCCAACATTCTTTCTTTGTTCTTAGTTTAGTTGTTATTCCATCATTTGTTTGTTTCGTTCGCATTTCATACTTTTTAGTGTAGCGTAGTCTAGATTAGCATAAACAATTTTCTTCCCCTATTTCTGCCACTTGATTTCGTACAAGCAAGAGGCTACTCACCTCCCTAAGGACGATCCGTACTTGCCACCGCTTCATCGCGGTCGTGCACTTGCGGTTTAAAATAAAACGTTCAACAAGTTTTTGGCGCCGTTGCCGGGGACGTGCCAGTCCAGACTCTTGTTTGGACGATTCGAGTGGATTTAATTTTTGTTTTGTAGTTTTTCTTTGTTTCAGGAGACTTGGATTGGTCAGGAGGAGCACCTGGAGAAGTTTTGAAGCAAGCTGGGCACTGTAGACCGCCAATCAGCGGCCTGAGACCGCCAATTGGCGGTCTGGTAAGCTCAGCTCGCTCTCTTATTTCTTTGGTCTGTTTACTTTATCTGATATAGTGGTCTGGGACTTAATTTGGCATGTTTTGACTTATAGTTTGTTCCCAGATCAATAATCAAACCTCCCTTAAGCAACTTGGACCCTAAAACTCAAAGCAAAAGATTAGGCATTCTTTTTGTTTAGGCCATGCATCATGTATGTGACTTAGTCATTTAGATTGTCTTTTATCTTAGCTTTATTTTCTATTGCTGAGAGCTGGCGTGAGGTACGCACCTTCTACTCTCATTCATGCATTTCGTATGAACATGCATTAGTTAGTAGGAAGTGCATTGCAACAAGTGTGAGTTGAGCGTTGTTTGGAGAGTTGATTGCTAGATTTAGGACTCCAAAACGCTACTAAGGAGGGGTTGTCCCATAAAAGATAAGGTGGGGGATTTCATCACCCTTTCCTTCGCCCCAAAAACCACACTAATCAAGAGCCTAATTTTAAAATCAAGTAGACATTGGCCTTCAGGAATTCGGACGCATTAGGAGAGTGATCCGGTCCCGACCGTCATGACCTGATCGGCGTTGCCCACTTTGTCGATAGTAGGAGAGACGAGATCTCCGGATCTTGACTCACTTGCTGGGCTTTGTGGTCCTCGTCGTAGGGAGGTGAGGCGTGTTGAGGCCGTGTGACCTCGCAGTTAGGCGTCGTCTAGCTGTAAGGACCTATAGCGACCTTAGGATTGTTTGAGCCTTGTTTGCTTGTGTGCTTCTACCTGTACCCATCCGCCGTAGCTTAAGGACTTCTTCCCTTCTCTCCTGTGTTCCCCCATCTTCTCCTCTACGCACATTCTTTGTTAGAAAAAAAAGGGGAAAAAAGTTTTGTTTTGTGTGTGTGCACCTTTGTGCATGCTTTCGTGGACACGAGACGAGAGTGGTCGTTTGATGAGGAGCGTTGTCAATCCGGCTTCGGTCATCGATTTCTCGACACCTCCCTCCTCTCGTGTCGCACGCAGTCCGGGTCCAATGGCTGCTAATTTCCGTGAGGAGGAGCAGTTGCTGGACCCACCTGCTCCACCAGTGCTTCCAGTTGTCGTTCCCATACCTCTTCGTGATCGATGCTACCCGAGACGTACAACTCTACCCTCATGCATCGTATTACCAGAGGCTAATGGGAACCATTTTGAGGTTAAGCCTCAATTCATTTCCATGCTCCCTCATTTCACTGGGAAAGGTGACCCCTATATCTTTCTCAGGGAATTTGAGGAGGTCTGTGCTATGTTCAAGCTGCAACAACTTAGCACAGACTCTATCCATCTTAGGCTCGTTCCTTTTGCCCTAAAGGATGACGCCAAGAAGTGGTTGTACAGCAACCAGGCGAATTCCTTTAGGACTTGGGATGAGTTTCAATCTGCATTCCTCAAGAAGTACTTTCCTAATCATCAGACTCAAAAATTGAGGAACGAAATCAATTCGTTCTATCAACATGAGACCGAACCATTTCATGCATATCTTGAGAGGTTCAAAGAGCTACTATCCTCGTGCCCTCACCATGGCATTGAGTTGTGGCGTCTTTGTCAGATTGTGTATGAGGGTCTTCACATCCCGTCCAGAACGCTCCTTGAGTCCATGTGTCAAGGAGAGTTCTTGGGAAAGGATGAAAGGGAGGCATGGGCTTTCCTAGAAGACCTTGCTGAGAAAACCATGCAATGGGAGAGTGTGAGGGAACCACCTGCATCATCTAGTATAGGAGTGAGGATCGCGAATGCAAACTCAACTAGATCGGGTTCCGCATTTGCTATCGATACCACTACGGCCACCGAGGCAGGCATGGCGGCCTTAATGCGCCGTATGGATTCGATTGAGCTCCAAAACCAACAAAGTGCACCTCACATGTCCACATCTGGTCCAGTTCCCTGTCATTCATGTGGTAGGATAGGTCATGTAGAAAGCGAGTGTGAGTCCATTCCTCCTGAGATGGAGCGTGTCAACGCCTCTATGATAGAGCCAGGAATGACCCATACTCATCATCTTATAATCCTGGATGGAGGAACCACCCCAATTTTTCATGGAACCAAACTAATGCCCCGGGTGGTCCTCCAAACTCCTCTAGTCCACCTTACCAATCACACCAACCTCCCATGCATGCGCATTCCTATCAGCCCCCAAGCGCAAACCACCAATCGGGTTTCCCAAATTCCAATAATATGGAAACCCGATTCAATTCGCTTGAGACCTTGACTCGTGGACTTGAAAACTCAATGAAAAATTTTATGTCAACCACGAGTCAAGTTCTCACTTCAAATCAGCAGACCATCAAATCTCTAGAGCTTCAGATGGGCCAATTGGCTCAGTCTGTACATGAAAGAGAGAGAGGGTCTTTTCCTAGCAAGCCCGAGGCTAACCCCCGCATGTACCAACAACAACACATACAAAATGAGAATGTGGTACGTCGGGGGAGGCAAGTGAACCATGTGGAGGAACCTGTTCACCATGTCAATTCCATTGTGACCTTAAGGAATGGAAAACAGGTTGACAATCACATTTCCTTCCCACAACAACCACCATCTATGCAGCCCCTCAGTGGGAATGGTGGTGAAGAAGAGGCTGAGGGTGAGGGTAATACACCAACGCTTCCTTCTTCTTAGGCACCGCAGAAAACCTACCTGCCAAAAGCTCCCTATCCAAGTAGGTTAACCAAAAAGAAGAGTGACAATATGGACAAGATATTAGAGGTGTTTAAGCAAGTAAAGGTTAACATCCCCTTGTTGGATGTCATCCAACAAATACCTCAATATGCCAAAGTGTTGAAGGATCTCTGCACAACTAAGAGGAAGACCAATGTTCCTAAGAAATCATTCTTGGTTGCAAATATCATCTCACTTTTGTCCAATCCTACCTACACAAAATACAAGGACCCTGGGTGTCCTACTATTCAGTGTACGATAGGGGACACTAGATTGAGCAATGTTTTGCTTGATTTAGGATCAGCGGTCAACCTTCTCCCATTCTCTGTTTATCAACAGTTGAACTTGGGAGAATTGAAACCAACTAAGATCACCTTCCAATTGGCGGATAGATCCATTCGTATTCCCATGGGGATTATCGAGGACGTGCTTATCAAAGTTGGAGATTTTATATTTCCAGTCGATTTTGTTGTCCTCGATACCAATCCTGTTGCGAACACCCACTCTCAAATACCTTTGATTTTGGGTAGACCATTTCTGGCAACCTCCAATGCCTTGATTAATTGTAGAAATGGTCTCATGAAGCTCTCATTCGGTAACATGAGTGCCGAGTTTCATGTGTTCAACTCTGGTAAGCAACAGGAACCCATGGATGAACCTTTAAATCTAAATCTCATCCGCCAACTGGAGAAAGCACCACAAAATCAACGAACACCCCTAACCCCAATGCAACCCGTTGAGAATGTTCGTGGGCCCAGCGAAAACTCATTGCCTGTCTTCGCAATGCAACAGAGTGAGTTGGCCTCGAACATGACTGTCCAAAGGGAGTGTTCGTTGCATGATTCAGTTGAGAGTACTAGTGAGAGTGAGACACTTCATCATATGCCTATACAAGAAGGTGTCTCTACCTCAGATCCCATGGCCATTGAGTCATTTGAGCTTCATATTGACTCCAACAAGGACCCACCTTTGACCAAGCTTATGCTTGATGATCTAAATGATGGTGGGAGGTCCTTGTTGGATGACTTGGGGAGAAGCCCCATTCTTTGCGATGCAGGTCTGCTGCATCCATCGAATGAGCCTGAGGAACTCATTCCGATGCACCCGCCTATTGGTTGGAGGGTTTTCTTCGATGAGCAATTAAACCCTAGTGAGGCAACACAACTTCATTCTTTGTTGCCCACACCCGACCAATATCATGAGGGGTTCGAGCCTTTCAGCTTTGACCTTTCACCCCTCATGACACCTCAGAGTACCAGTGAAGTTTGCCCATCTCGGCAAGTCTCTGGTCCTCAAAACTTGATGTTCTCATTTGATGTTCCTTGACCAAATGATTACGAGAATATCTTGATTGATGTATATATCTTAAAAAAAAGAAAAAAAATGTGTAATAAAAGACTCCTTCAGTAAGCATCAATTGTTGTGGGCCCCAACCCTTGTGTACTTGGGCCCAATCTCTTCACGTAATTATCTCCCTTCTTCAGCTTCTCACAGGTTTTGAGGGAATTTGGGTTTGTGTCCATCAACATGACCCTGAACGTCCCTTTGTACTTCATGTTGGTGAGATCTTTCCTTTTTCATGCATATATCCATGTAGTATCTTGTTCACATTCATTGAGGACAATGCATGAAGTAGGTGTGGGGGGTGTTTTACGTGTGTACAAAGTCGAGTCTTTTTCTTTTGATTCTGTTTTCTTTTTGTGTGCATTGTTAGGGTCATGCTATTGTGCTGCATTTAACATTGATATATCTGCTTGCCATGATCCTTGGGTGACTTGTCTTCTTTTGCTTGCCGAGTGCTTTAAAATTTTCACATTTCTTTCAAAATCTTCATGTGTTTGCGAAAGAAAATGTTTTGTGGGTTTTGCGTGTGTTTAGCATGTGCAAAACCGTTGAGAGGCAAAGTAAAAAGAAAGCTCCCAAAATTGTCTTGAACTTGATGCATTGGGATTTCTAGTTTATTGGCTTTAGGTCTTGTCGAGTCGTTAGGATGCACCCTGGTTTTTCCTCAGGGGGCGTGTAATCATAGGGTGTCGGTACTCAAATATTTAAAGAAGTCCACCCTGAACCTAGTGAGTCAAATAATTCGTGTTTGTGAGTATAAGGAAGTTTGTCGTAGTCGAGGGCCCTTAATCTCTTTTTGTGAAACTTAAGTGTAGGGGTTTTGGTTCCCATAGAGATAAATAAGTGGTGTTCTCTCTTCTCGCACGGCTCCTATCACTCGGGAAAGTAGGTCTGAGGAGACTTTGTACCTGGTGCTTTCGAGTCATCTGACTTGGGATGCGCCGACTGAACTCCCGTTACACGGGTGGTAGGGATCGCCCTATGTGGAGATTTGGGGGAAGGTGTACGTGATAGTGTAAGTCCTCATAGGCAATGATGCACGAAACCTGACCCTGGGAGAATCAAACACCAACCAATAAAATGCTCCAAAGAAAAAGAAAAAAAAAGAAAAAGGAAAAAAAGAAAAAAAGAGAGTCAAATAAGAACCAAAATGGACTTTACACATTGTATCACATTAAGAAGTTAAGGTTGCCCATGTCTTTCACTTAAGTCGTTGACTAACTCTCACGAATAACTCATTAGGCTAGGTGTGTGGACCGATTACATATATAGAGTCGACCCGTAGTATTACCGCGTCCCATGATCGACAAAATAAGTCCAACGAGTCGTGTAGCTAGATTGATTAATGCATCTTGTTCGGATTTTGTGGGTATATCCGCTGAAAACTCTCAGGAGACAACACTCCTCCTCCTTGGCGACAAGGAGGTTTAACGGCTTGTTGCACATGCTAAGTGCAACCGTGATTCCTACGAAAGTGAGTTAGGATTTCTTGTTTTTCGCATGCTTTTTTCTTTCTTTGTTTTGCTCGGGACTAGCAAAAGTTAGGTGTGGGGGTATTTGATTGAAATCATTTCATGCTCATATTTGTATCTTATATCCATTATCTTTCACCTAAACAATGCTATGTCACGAGTTTTATGTTTAGTTTTCAGGAATAAATAGGTTTGAAGAGATGAAACATCAAAGGACCCAAAAGCTGGGAAAAAGGACTGGATTGTGAGATCTGGGGACCAAGATGCAAGGGAGGAGGACCTGAACGCAAGACAGAGGGACCTAAGAGCAAAACAGAATTCTTCACACCATCATGGGGAGTATTTTAGCAATTGGATTCGGGTCGGAGCTCCAACAAACCAACCAGATGCATCCAAGACCAACAAACACTTCAAGCAAAGCCCACAAAGAAAACCAAACGGATCTAAACCATATAGACCGCCAATTGGCGGTCTGGAACCGCCAATTGGCGGTCCAGATGGCCCAGAATCCGTTTAGTTTTCTGTAGCACGTGTATTAGTGTATGCTTAGTGTATTTTTGGTATTGGTTTAGTCCCACATTGGGAGATTGTCCCGGATTAGCTTTTTCCATTCCTATAAATAGAACTCTTCACCTTCCATTGTAATCACTCCATATTTTAAGTGGCTATTCTTCCTACTAGAAGTGAGGCCTTGAAGCACACACTAAAGTAGGAGGATGCTACTTTTAATGTGAGTCATTTTATCAATAAAGTTTTGTGTTTCTTTCATTGTTTGTTTATGCTTCTTTTATAGTTTGTGCATGTTTTAGTTTAATCGTATTTTATTTCTAGCTTAGTTTTAATATGCTTTCTTTGCTTAGTTTAATAATTAGTGTAATGTTTAGTGAATAGTTCCATCCCCTTTGGGGGGTGGAGTAGATGTACATACATGCATTAGAGAATGGGATGAATGCTTTATTTTTGATGTGTTGATAAAACATGAATGTATGCTTGCTTGTTTAGGATAGAATTTATAACTTGATGAGTTTTGCCAAAATGATTAGACACCTCTCATGCTTGTTTAGGTTCTGAAATAAACAACTTGCATATGTAAATGTTAATCAACTAAGTTGGTGAATAGATTGATAGGTTTTGCCATAACATTTAGACACTTCCTGTGCTTGATAAACACCAACTTCATGTGCTTAAAAATGTATTCTACACCCACCTCTTTGCATGTGTGCACTCACTCCACCCCTTAGGGGTTTTTCCCATTTCTGTATTCCAGCATTCTTTCTTTGTTCTTAGTTTAGTTGTTATTCCATCATTTGTTTGTTTTGTTCTCATTTCATACTTCTTAGTGTAGCGTAGTCTAGATTAGCATAAACAACTTTCTTCCCCCTATTTCTGCCACTTGATTTCGTACAAGCAAGATGCTACTCACCTCCCTGAGGACGACCCGTACTTGCCACCGCTTCATCGCGGTCGTGCACTTGCGGTTTAAAATAAAACGTTCAACACCTGTAAGTGACCACCGTATGAAAAATATACATATGCTGATGTTTTTGATGATAAGAGCACGACTATACGATGTTATCTTTATTTAACATCGTAAATACGGGTATATTGTTTGTTCAAAAACAACCCAAGCATTATACTATTGTGCACC
The DNA here is from genome assembly GCA_963682175.1 of Triglochin maritima. Taxonomy (NCBI): domain Eukaryota; kingdom Viridiplantae; phylum Streptophyta; class Magnoliopsida; order Alismatales; family Juncaginaceae; genus Triglochin; species Triglochin maritima. The sequence goes on from OY821772.1 coordinate 35,313,040, forward strand.
AAAGTTAGTTGACTGAGGATTATCAAGCAATGACACAGACATGTAACCATATGTTTCAGGTCCATCTCAGATGCCATTTTTTCATCTCCTGAAAATGGCATTGGTGATGTCGTTTTCATTAGGGGTAGAAACGACACTGGTGGTGCCATTTTTAGTTAATGAAAACGACATCACAAGTGCGGTTTTAAGGTGCATAGTTTACCAATTAAGTTTTCTATGTGCATATTCTTTCAATTTTTTGTGATTATTTCAAAACAAATTCCTAAAATTAAATGTTCGGGACAATGATCAAGATTTAGAGGAGAATGATTGTACACAACATGACGTCACCAACAATTCCATAGCAATTAAAAACATAAATAACGTATATGGTATTTATTTGTGTATGCTATGGTAATTTGCATGTTGCATTAATTCATAACAGAGACCAAGGTTTAGATGAATTTTTTTAAAGTCTTTTGTTTTGTCATCAAAACCAACAATTTTTATTGAGGTAGTGTGGTGTTAGAGTTGTGAGTGTCTTTCATAATATGTTACGGATCTATTTCAAAATTGTGAAGAAGAATATCAGATGACATGAGGTGGTTTGACGATGTTGCTTTGTTAGTTGTTGTGGTGACAAATATTTTGAATGTCTTCTTGCTTGAAATTGCATCAGTTGTACAGTTTATTAAACCGTTAATAAGAATGCTCAATTCCGCAATCTATTTTGGGTATACTTGGTTTGGCGTAGAACACGATCAGATTTCATGAGGTGGTTTGTTGATGGTGTTTTATAAGTTGTGGTGGTGACAATTTTTTTATTGTTTTCTTGTTTAAAATTCCATTGGTTGATATTCTTAAACTATAAACCAATGGTGGATCCAACCAAGTAATAAAACCTCACTCATGATGTCTTCAACAGAAACAACCATAGAATCGTCTCAGTAAGTTTTAGTTATCGTAGATTTCCATAAAGCACACATGTTGCCACTATGACTTAATGGTCATGAAGCAAATCCTTTAAGTAATGTGGAAACGAGTGGTATGTGGAAAACAACACGTTAGATGGTGGAAGATATCATGACATAAGCAAATCCTTTAAGTAATGTGGGTTTTTGGGGCACTCACCTAACATAATGTTGTTGGATTGTTACTTAAATAATTACACTCACTTCAACCGTTATTGCTAAACATTTCCCACCTAACAAGTCACAAGTCAATTAAAGAAAATACATAATGAGTATTAGAAATACCTCCCCAACTCTACATTAAAATACCTCAGCTAACTTGTGAAAATACATATGAAATCACATTCATATGCAAGTGGAATTTTCCTTACATGTGTTGGTTCTTGAGGTTTAATTGTACATTTCTATTGATTAAGAATAAGAAAAACAAGGGTACTATGTAAAGACGAACACAATTAGCAACATCCACTGGATCATCTGAATCCAACAATTTGAGCTCTAAAGCACTGACCTCTTTATGTGTCAACAATTTCTTCTAGAAAAACGGAGATGGAAGCGAGTTTCAGCAGTGTTCACAATAAGGTTGTAATAGTTCTGTCCATCAAGTGACATTCCTAATATGCAAACCACTTCGACGTCCTCGAATATCATTTTCTATTCACCCATAACGAACGATTTCTTTGTGCTTGAGTAACACCCGGTTACATCACGAAGCAACTCGTCATTTACTATAATGTTTTCCATTGGTGGAATGTGGACAACGGGTGTCATTGAGAACAAATTTCTATGAGGTTGTCTCATATGTTTTGCTTCTTTTAGCTAATAAATGAAACTAATCGACTGGGTGTACTCTTCCATTTGCTTGTGTCAATTTTTTCAACAAATAATATAATTCTAAATTTTGGGGCTAAAAAATACAATAACAATAAGACAATACAGTAACAATACAATATATAAATGAAATATGTTATCGTTTCTTCGTACGCATTTAACCAAATGAAAAGGTCGTACTTGACATGAAAATACCTTCATATATCAGTTATGCCATAAGGTATGGATTTACCAAACTATGTATATGGGAGTACCCAACATGTAAATAATATGTTATGTAGTTACCTATATATTAACTCTAATTAAATTACCCTTTAGCGTAGAATTCCAACCCCAAAAGTTGAATCACACATAATGTAACATCCCGAAACAGCAGAAAATTTAAAAATTTAAACAATCAAGACATTACTCAGATCAAATCATCAACGGGAATGTTACTCGAATAAATCAACAGTCGGTGCACCAATAATACAACAGAGTTTGCTAAAAGACGTGATTACAACAATACAAAGAAAGACAGATAAAGCAATCACGACGACCTCGAAGAGTCTAATGAGGATCCTGGCCCCAAAATGAGGATCCCTACGCATCCCCCCACACGCGACTACACGAGCCTAAGGGATCGGTGAGGAGCGTCCGCACTTCCGCGCAAGGAACCACGCGGTCAACACCACCTTCGACGGAGCCGTAGCTCGGTCGGTCAACATCCCAAGATAGGTGCCCAATCGGGGATCATCGCTGGCACAACATCGGCGGTACAACATACGCCCGACACAACATCGGACGACACAACCACAAGCCGGAACATCGTCGGCATCATCGCCGGCACAAACCTCGGCGGCATCGCCGACACAACATCGGCGGTACAACATACGTCCGGCACAACATCGGACGGGTCCAGACCGTAGTCTGCAGGGTCATCATGCTCCACGAGCCATGCGTCACACGCATTGGGATCCGCGATCCCTCAGGTCTGCTACTCGTCAGAGAGTAAAGCAACAACATGTCACACCACGTCCAATCCGGAGGTGGCGCGACCCAAGTGTCCACACTCTTCCACACGGCGGTCCCTGGGCGGTACGCGCACGTACCCGCCGTCACCTCCCGGCTCACGCTCTAAGCGAGGACACGGGTTTCCGTGGACAGAGTTGACAGGATCACAAGACCAGGAATCCAGTTCTGCACACAAACGGTCGACCGAAAAAGTCTAACCGGTCGACCGTCCCCAATAGGTTCGGTCGACCGAAAGTCTTCAACGGTCGAACTATTCTGCGCATCACTTAACTCCAAACGGTCGAACAAAAGTCTAAAACCGGTCGACCGAATACGAGGTCAAAATCCAGAGTTGGTCAAAATCACCAAAGACTAACCGGTCGACCGACTCAGGGGTCCCGGTTGACCGAAAACTACGAAGGTCATCCTAATAGTCTACGTTATATAACGGTCGAACAATATACATAAACGGTCGAACGATATGCATAAATAACAGGTACACTTAAGTTCTGGTCGACCCAAAAACAAGGAACGGTCGACCGAAAACCAATAGGAAGCCCCAAACTCACCAACACATAAGCAACTGGTCGACCCCCACAAGGCGTCGTTCGACCGGTGAAGGTTAAAGTCGGGTAAAAAGTGCTAAATCGGTCGACCACGCGAAGGACCCGGTCGACCGTTGGTCGCCTTCAACCCCGCACCAGCCGAGGATTTACGCAAATCTCGTCGCCTGGGAGGTCTCCGACTTCCCCCGACCGACCAACAACATCCCACCAACGTGGGGAAGCAACAAAATCAAGCTAGACGCCGACATGCCTCAAATGTGCGATCCCCAGAGAAGATCGGAGATCCAAACCACACCAACACCTCAGCAGCCGCCTACGTCCCGTGCGCCCCGCGTTTCTCCTCCAACACCCAGCTGGCCTCCACACGCCGGAGACGCCTCCACAAGGTCTGGTCAGAAGAGAGGAAGGGAGTGAGTGAGAGAGAGGAAATGAGGGAGAGAAACAGATTCTTCATTTAAACCCAAAACCAAAACTTGCACCAACAGTAACCTACTCATCCAACCCATCACCTCTCTTCCATCAACAGTACTCGCCACATTTCTCTTCCCCATGCAAACCCCTCTAATCCCGGGATTAACCCTAAACATGGGTTAGGATCCTAACACATAACTTAATCAAGAAATAACAAAGAAAAAAGAAAAGGTGGTGAACAAATATAATAGTGTTGTGGAAAAAGTGTAACTTTTAGTTGGATTTCAAATAAATTCAAAAATAAGATATAACATGTACAATACATTATGCTGCAAATGCAGTACCCTATGCTGCAAAAGGAAGAGGAGAAGAAAGAAGCGAGATAAAAAATGAAGAGAGAGATAAAGTTGATGGGTGATTTCCCCTATCAACCGTTTAAAACCATGTTCTCTTCCGTATTAACTTTATAAATTGGTCCAACCACACCTTTTAACCATGTAAAAGTAACATTCCACCCAAATCCTTCAAAAAAAGCAGAAAAACGGGTCAAGGAGATCAAACACACAATATGCAGTATGCAAACACCGACTTAATCGTACATTTATTAAAAATGTTGAAACCAAAAAATAAAAAACAATGTATCCCACTGAACCCAGACATTCCTACGTGACAGTCATGTAAGATGCACGTGGGGAGAAAGGTGAAAATTACGTGACCTTCCCTGATGAAAGAGATTGCGAGGAAGAGGGAGAAGAATTTCTTTATTATATTCTGTATATGTATTACATGATCTTGTGATGTATTTATACAAAGTGTAATAGATACGTTGGGGTCTAATAAATACGTATTTATTGTTTGTGGAGAACGAAGAAGCTGGAGAAGCTGGACCGGCGATGCTAACGGTAAGGTGATTTCAACACGCCCCCTCAAGTTGGATCTGGAAGGGATTGATAGATCCTAACTTGTGAAGAAGTGTAGTGAATGATTTGTGATCGAGAGCTTTAGTGAATATGTCCGCAAGTTGTTCTTTGCTGGGAACGTAGGGAACTTCTATTCCTTTTGACTGAATCTTTTCTCGGATGAAGTGGCAATCAACTTCGATATGTTTAGTTCGTTCATGAAAGACAGGGTTTGTTGCGATGTGACGGGCTGCGTTATTGTCACAAAACATTTTCATCGGGCATTGGGTTGTGATATTCATGTCTTTGAGAAGCTGACTGAGCCAGATTAATTCGCTGGTAGTGGATGCCATTCCGCGATATTCTGCTTCTGCACTGGAGCGAGCAACGACATTTTGTTTCTTAGATCGTCAGGTAACAAGGTTTCCTCCAACAAATGTGCAGAAGCCAGTGGTAGATTTTCGATCGTGACTTCCAGCCCAATCTGCATCAGAATAACCAACAATTGAGTTAGATTTGTTAGGTTTCATCCAAAGTCCTTGCCCAGGTGTGCCTTTTAGGTAACATAAGATTCTGTTAACCAAGTCCAAGTGATGTGTGTGGGGAGCATGCATAAATTGACTTATAAGGCTTACAGCATAGGTGATATCTGGTCGAGTAACTGTGAGGTAGATTAGTTTTCCTACCAATCTTTGGAATTGCCCAATATTGGTTAATGGCGTGCCATCTGTGGGTCCTATCTTCCTATTAGTTTCTATTGGTGTGGTGGTAGGTTTTGATCCTAGTTTTCCGGTTTCCTTAAGAAGATCTAGAGTGTATTTCCGTTGTGAAAGGAATAACCCTTTCTTGGAATGAGCAATTTCTATACCTAAGAAATATTTCATGATTCCTAAGTCTTTTATATCAAATTTAGATTTTAGGTAGTCCTTAACTAAATTTATTTGGTGATTATTATTACCGGTTATTATAATATCATCGACATAAATGAGAATAATGGTAGTGTTTTTATGATCATGTTTTGTAAACATGGAGGCATCTGCAGAACTCTTAATAAAGCCATACTTAAGAAGAGAGTGACTGAGTTTGGCATACCAGGCACGAGTCGATTGTTTTAGTCCATATATAGCTTTGTGAAGCTTGCATACCTGGTCAGGATGAGTGGTGTATCCAGGAGGTGGGGTCATATAGACTTCTTCTTCCAGAGTTCCCTGTAGAAAGGCATTTTTGACATCCATTTGGAATAGATCCCATCCATGGTTAATGGCGACAGACAGAAGAACACGAACAATGTTCATTTTTGCTACAGGGGCAAAGGTTTCAAGATAATCAATCCCATAGGTTTGGGTATATCCTTTAGCAACGAGTCGAGCTTTGTACCTTTCTATTTTTCCATTGCTATGATACTTGATTTTGTAAACCCACCTACAACCAACTGGTTTTATGCCAGGTCGGAGAGGGACTATAGTCCAGGTGTGGTTGGTTTCTAGGGCCTGTATTTCTTCATCCATGGCTTGGATCCAATATTTGTTTTGTGTGGCTTCATTAAAGGAAATGGGTTCTTTAGTTTTTTCTAATTCTCCTAAGAAGGCTTGGTGTTTTTGTGAAAAACGGTGATAGGTGAGGTGGTTTTGGATAGGGTAAGTGGTGTGAGAGAGAAAATAATCATTAAATCTAGGCGGAGGTCGACTTGGACGAGAGGATCTTCTTGGGAGCTCTTGTTGATTGTCCCCATCTTCAGTGTTGTCTTCGTTTTGGGTATTATCTGTATCATCTCCTCCTCCTTGGTCTTCTCCTCCTCCTTGGTGTGGGGTTGGAGAAAGGGAGTTTGGTAATGGAACGGAAGCGTCTTGAGTGGAAATTTTAAAAAAAGGTTCAGTCTCAAAGAAGGTGACATCTCTTGAGACAAACATTTTGTTATTTTGGGGATCATAACATTTATATCCCTTTTTTCGAAAAGAATATCCTAAAAAGATACATTTAATGGAGTTGTAGTCGAGTTTGTTACTACGTTTTTTGTGAACAAAACAGGTGCACCCAAAAACTCTAAGGTGGTCGAGGCTAATTTCTTTATTATATAAAATTTCGAGAGGTTTTTGATTGTTAATCGTAGGACTAGGAAGACGATTGATGATGTAAGTAGCAGTTAGAACAGCATCAGACCAAAAATATTTTGGGACATTGTTTTGAAAAAGGAGTGATCGTGTGACATTTAGAAGATGCTGATTTTTCCTTTCTGAAAGACCATTTTGTTGCGGAGTATTAACACACGAAGTTTGATGAAAAATTCCTTTTTGTTTTAATAAATTTTGAAACAAGGTGCTCATGTATTCAGAACCGTTGTCGGATCGAAAGATACGAATTTTAGCATCAAACATATTTTCAATAAACCGTAAAAATCGCAAAAAACTGAGTAAGCATCAGATATATTTTTTAGTAAGTAAATCCAAGTTGTTCGAGAAAAATCATCAATGAAGCTGATAAAGTATCGAAAACCATTATGAGATTCAACAGGGGCAGGTCCCCAAATGTCAGAGTGGATTATCTCGAATGGAATATAAGTTTTTGTGCTAGATTTTGAAAAAGGCAATCGAGTTTGTTTAGCAAAACGACATACATCACATAGTAAATCAGAAGTAAAAACAGGAAATAAAGTTTTCAACACATTTGAAGATGGATGACCCATTCTTTGATGCCAAAGGTTATGATCAATTTTGATGTGATATGCTTTTTGATTTGTTTCCAGAATATAAAGACCATTTTGGAGGATGCCTCTACCAATCATCCTCCCGGAAATACGATCCTGAAACAAAATGTTGTTAGGAGTGAATACAACATTACAATTCAGATTTCTAGTAATTTTGGCTACTGAAATTAGGTTAGCATCAAGATTAGGAATATATAAAATATCATCACTAGTATTATTTACTAATTTTGTTTTTCATATCCCTTCAATTTGTATTTTATTTCCATTAGCAACAGTAACAAATTGATTTAATAGTTGTAGATTGTGAGAAATGTTATCTAGTAAAGACGGGTCTCCTGTCATATGATCTGTGGCTCCGGTATCAATAATCCATGGTTTATTTGTAGATTTACTAGATAATTCAGAAAAACTAGCAATTTCAGATAGTATTTTATTACCTGCATAATTACCTGTTGCAGGAGGTGTGGTCTGCAAATATTCATTCAGGTGGTCCACTAACCGGCGAACCGGATCCGGGTCGGGTGCTCCACCATTTGATCCGAGAAAAGCTGACCCGTTGGATTCGGGTAACTCGGATCTTTTGGATCCGTCTTGGACTCGGATATCTCCTCCCGGAAACTGATACCCGTCTTGGACTCGGATATTCGGATCGTGATATCTGGGTTTGCTGGAGCTATTTAACCCTGTGTTTTTTGCAAACAGAAGAAAGTTAGGGTTAGGGTTGTCATTTCGGCTACCGCCGCTCCCGCTTCTTCCGGGCTGCTGGCTGGCGCTGTTGCCGGCGATGCTTTCCACCATGTTTGCTTGTCTGTTTTTGTTGTTTCTTTGAGGTCGGAGGTGTGGGTGAAGAAACCAGCAGTTGCTGGAGTTGTGTCCGATCTTCTTGCAGTTTTCACAGTGTTCTTCTTTGTGTTTTCCGAAGATTTTTGTGTTGTTTTGGCTTCGGTTTTGATTTTTTCCGACAAAAAAGGCTTGGTTCTCATTTTCGTCCTTTTGCTGATGAGTCATGGTTAATCTTCGGGATTCTTCCCGGAGAACCATTGCAGTGATAGCGGTGAAAGAGGGAAGTTCTGGTGACAATAGCACCTGACTCCTTATGTTTTCAAAAGAAGGATTCAGTCCAGCTAGAAATTGATAGATGCGATTTTGTTCTGTCCTTTGTTGAATGATGTCCGCGTTGGTTGTTGGAGGTTCATACACGCCTAACTCATCCCATGCCCGTCTGAGACTACCGAGGTACTCAGTGATGCTCCGTGCATTCTGTTGGTTCTGAGCGATTTGTTGCTTGATTCGGAAGATGTGTGCAAAGTTCTGGTTTTTTCCGAAATGCTCTTGGATGGCTTCCCAAAGCTCCTTTGCACTGTCTTTGTAGATGAATATCTCTGTGATTTTTGGTTCCATAGACGCGATGATCCAGGACATGACCTGGTGATCGGCGATTTGCCATTCATCCAGGGCTTTGCTATCAGTCTCCTCTTCTGGTTTTGATGTTCTCCCGGTGATGTGGCCGATCCTCCCTCGACCGCTGAGGGAAAGAGTGACAGCACGAGCCCAGGAGAGATAGTTCGCCTCATTCAGTGGGGTGGAAACCAGGCGCTGCATAACTCCTTCGAGGTGATTTCTTTCGGACATGCTTTATTTTTCCTTCTCCTTGTTTTGGGTATGGATGTGGGTGAACGACCTGCAACCCCCTAGATGAGGTGCGACCGATGAGGACAGACGGGGAGGTCTGAGGGTTTTTTTTTTCCGCGGATTACCGCTCTGATACCATGATGAAAGAGATTGCGAGGAAGAGGGAGAAGAATTTCTTTATTATATTCTGTATATGTATTACATGATCTTGTGATGTATTTATACAAAGTGTAATAGATACGTTGGGGTCTAATAAATACGTATTTATTGTTTGTGGAGAACGAAGAAGCTGGAGAAGCTGGACCGGCGATGCTAACGGTAAGGCGATTTCAACATTCCCGGGGTCCATTTCTTGATCTCATGTAGTGGAAGAACAAGTGCATGAGGAGACTGAAGAGTGATGTTTTGATCTTTTGGCCCATCTGGACTTCTAACGGAGAGTGAAGTTTTGACTTTTGTTATGCTTTAGTTCGATTATTATATTTGGCATCTTGATTGTTGTTTGTATTTTTGATAATGGTAGATCTTCATTACTCAATAATACTAGATCGTGACCCACGATCTAGTAGCCCGAAGTAAAACATAAGTTTCGGAACAAGCTGGAAACATTTGATTGAAGCGATTCATAAGCTTTAGTGAAATTATGTTTATAACATTGTGAAATGCAAAGGTCATTTATTTGTGTGTGTCTGTGCTCTCAAAAATAAATTTATTGAGATTGGAGGTTAGATTTCTAAATGACGTCGACATGAAGGGAAGAGTCAAAAATGTATGGATAACGTCATTAGAGTTGTTGGATGATGACGCTTGCAAAATTGTAATTCACGTCTCCTAAAAAATGTTTTTTTTTATTCAATAAAGTTTGACTTGAGTAGGAAATGAATGAAGCAATTTTCATTATCTTAGACAAAAAGATTACGAAAAAAATAGAACAAAAATTATAATTTAATTAATCTATCAGTAAAGCAAACATCAAATGGAAGGTAAAAAAATCATTTGGTTCTTAATGTGTGAAAATTAATTATTGTCATTCTTTCTAACATAATTTTAAGTAAATGAAACCACTTTAGAATAAAGATGCTCGCACAGACAGTAAATTTTTAATATAATAAAAAAAAATTAAAAATTCGAAATTTAGGAAAAAAAAAAATATTTTTCCAAAACTAGGTGGATCGCGGGTGTGACCCGCGATCCGTAGGGCACGGATCGCGATTCCCACCCGCGATCCGTGGAGCACGGATCGCGGGTGTGACCCGCGATCTGTCGAGCACGGATCGCGGGTCACACCCGCGATCCGTGTTCCCGCCAAAAAAAAATTTTTTTTTTGATTTTTTTTTTGTTTTTTCTGTTTTTATTTTTTATTGTAATTATTTGTAATCTTTTTTTAAATCTTTTTTTTTCAAAATAAGTTTTCTAATTTATATTTTTTTTTTAAATTTTTTAAAATTATTTTTAATTTTTCCAATAATCGACCTCTAAATCACGTCGATAACCCGACGTATTGAAATGTTAGGGTATTTTATACAATAAAAAAACAATTTTTTTTAGACAGATTAATAAATTATTTACAACTGAATATTAAACAAACACTAAAACTAATTAAAACAAAAAATTCGAAACGTTATCAAAAATTAGTAGGGTGTACACACATTGTAAATATTTTTGGAGGTCGATACAGCAAAAAATTAAAAACACAATTAAAAAATTTTAAAAAATAATAACAATTACAAAACATATTTTGAAAATAACTATAATAAAAAACATAGTTAAAACGATTTTAAAAAAATCAAAATCCTTGACTTTTTTATTTTCTTTTATTGTTTTTGATTTTATGTTTTGTTTTTTTACAAATCATTTTAACTATGTTTTATATATATATATATATTTCAAAATATGTTTTGTAATTGTTATTAATTTTTAAAAATTTTGAATTGTGTTTTTAATTTTTTGCTGTATCGACCTCCAAAATGTTTGTAATGTGTGTACACCCTACGAATTTTTGACAACGTTACCAATTTTTTGTTTTAATTAGTTTTATGGTTTGTTTAATATTCAGTTGTAAATAATTTATTATTCTAACTAAGAAATTTTGTTTTTATATTGTATAAAATACCCTAACAATTCAATACACGCCGAGTTATCGACGTGATTTGGAGGTCGTTTCTTGAAAAAATTAAAAACAAAATTAAATTTTTTTTAATAAATAATATCAATTAGAAAACATATTTTGAAAAAAAAGATTTTAAAAAAGATTATAAATAATTAAAATAAAAAAGAAAAACAGAAGAAAAAAAACTAAAACAGAAAACCGAAAAAATCAAAAACAATAAAAGAAAATAAATAAAATCACGGATTTTAGTCGTAGTGTTTTATGTTTTGAATTTTTTTTAAATCATTTTAACTAAGTTTTTTTATTATATTTCTTTCCAAAATATGTTTTGTAATTGTTATTATTTTAAAAAAAAAATTAATTGTGTTTTTAATTTTTTGCTGTATCGACCTCCAAAACTGTTTGTAATGTGTGTACACCCTACGAATTTTCGACAACGTTACCAATTTTTTGTTTTAATTAGTTTTAGTGTTTGTTTAATATTTTGTTGCAAATAATTTATTTTTCTGACAAATAAATTTTGTGTTTTTATTGTATAAAATACCCTAACAATTCAATACGTCGGGTTATCGACGTGATTTGGAGGTCGATTTTTAAAAAAATTAAAAACAAATTTTTAAATTTTTAAAAAATAATATAAATTAGAAAACATATTTTGAAAAAAAAAGATTTTAAAAAAGATTAAAAATAATTATAATAAAAAAGAAAAACAGAAATTAAGAAATTAAAAAAAAATTAAAAAAAAAATCACGGATCGCGGTTCTGAACCGCGATCCGTGAAATTTTCAAAAAAAAAAAAAAAAAAAAATTTTTGGCGGGAGAGACGGATCGCGGGTGGGAACCGCGATCCGTGCCCGACGGATCGCGGGTCACACCCGCGATCCACCTAGTTTTGGAAAAAAAATTTTTTTTTTCCTAAATTTCGAATTTTTAAATTTTTTTTTATTATATTAAAAAATTACGGCGCACAGAGGTGTCTTTCTTCTTTCTCTTGCCTTTGTAAAGTGTCACTGGTTTTAGACGTCTCACGAGCATATTGTTCAATCTTAACAGACACCATATGCATATCAATACCAATTGAGGTTAGTTCAGTTGGTATATATATATGTAGATCAGGATTCCAGTCTTAGGTCATTTATCAATACCGAGTTAGATGTTGAGATTTAGTTTAAACAATATATGTTTTCAAAAAGACATAAAATATTGAGTTTGTACTGCCAAAATCATTATTGATTCTTAACAAAACTATACCATGCAAGAAATGCAACAATAACTGAAAGCTGGTGAAGGTAGGAGTGTCCTGTAGCCCAAACACATAGGATCATCCTGTGTAATTATCTCACCGGTGCCTCTGGCCCCTTTTCTCACGAGACAACGATCTATGGGTGAAATTGCCGGTTCAAATCTTACCAGTGCCTCGACCGGTGCCTCGACCCCTTTTCTAGTGAGTGAACACTTTTTAGGCCGAGGATAATAAAGGGATGAGTACCACTTCGCACCTGGGTTTTGGATGTTGACGCTTTTCTCAAGTCATAGATCTAAGGAGAGAAATAAACATAGATCATCCTGTGTGTCCTTTTCTCAAGTCAGACCCACGATTGTTATGCTTAAGAGAGTATTGTTTTGACTTTTGTTATGCTTCAGTTCGTTTGACATGTTGATCGTTGTTTGTATTGTTGATAACGGTAGATTTTCATTACTTAATAGTACTAATCGTGTGCCACGATCCAGTAGCCCTAGTAAAACATAAATTTCGACATAGGCTCGAAACATTTGATTGAAGATATTCACAAGCTTTGAAGTGAATGATCTTGATAACATTGTTACATGCAAAAGTCAAATTTATCTGTGTGCGCTCTCAAAAAATAAAGTTTATTGAGATTGGAGGTCAAATTTCCAAAATGACATCGACTCGAAGGGAATAGTCGAAAAAGGTGTGAATAACGTCACTAGAGTTGTTGGATGATGACGCTTGTGAAACTGTAATTCACGTGTGTTTCCTAAAAAAATATTTTGTTTCTATTCATATAAAGTTCAACTTGAGTATGAAATGATACTAGCAAATTCATTATCTTCGACAAAAAGATATGGCCTTGCGAAAAAATAAAACAAAAAATATAATTTGATTGATATAACAATAACGAAAACACCAAACGGAAGTAAAAAAAAATGTTCTCAATGTGTCCAAACTATTATCAGTTTTCTAACATAATATTAAGTAAATATAAACTACTTGAGATTAAAGGCAAATGTTTGTTGAACGCTCGCGTCACGGACGCTGCTAACCCAGTCAGCACACTCGCTGATGTGGGCAACCCAGTCAGCAGACGCGGCTGAGTGCGCACTCTCCCCAGAAACATTTTTCCTTTCTTTGTTTAGTTTATTCCTCGTTTCGTACAAATTTCTCCATCCCTCATTAATGCGTCTCAAATCACTCACTTCATTTTGCCGCTCCTACACAGACTGAAGACTAGTTACTCAACATCCGTCCTCCTATTTTTTTCCCTTCTCTTTATTAATAAATTCATTTTTTTCCGGACACACACATCAGTCATTTTCTTTAGTTTCTGGACTAGCGCATAACTTATTCCGAACACAGTTACTATTTATTCCGGACAGTTAGAACACTTATTCCGGACAGACGTACTACTTATTGTTGATTTTTTTTGCTGTTGTTTTATTTTCCTGATGCGTCCACCATGGCATTTAATGCTTTTCAAATCAGCACGTCCTCCGTCTTCTTTCTTATTCTTTGGCGCTTCACGGAGATACAAATATGAGTGTCTTGGTTATTCCAATCCTACGAACCATTCCTTCTTCTCTCCTTCCTCCATTTGTGTTGTACTGTAATGGCACTCGTAAATGTGTCCTCACAGCCGGCTCATGCCTCCAACGTCCCTCAAGTGATGATGAATTTTCCTTCCTTCGAAGAAGCCAAAGCATTTTACGTTTCATACGCCGATTCCTGTTGTTTTGGTGTGAAGATAAGGCAATCTCATTACGATCATGGTGTTGTAATACGGGCCACTCTTACTTGCTCAAAGGAGGGTAATGCTCCCGGAAACCAATGTGAAGGTAGATCGAAACATAGGTTATCCGGTAGGGTCGAATGCACTGCTCGGATTAGGGTCTCCGGTAATCCATCCAGAGGCTACGTAATTAACTACGTAGATCTCGAACATAATCACGCCATGCTGTCGGAAGACCAGATGCGCTTCCTCCGACAAAAACGATCCATCCCGGAGTCCGCCAGAGCACGCATTTCGTGCAATGATGCTGCCGGTATATCTGCCGCCAAGACCATGCAATCTTTTGTGGTCGAAGCTGGAGGTCACGATAAATTATCTTTCAACGAGCGGGACCTAAGGTTATTTATTCTCCACTTAACCTGGTTGAAGTTACGCATTTATCTTTGTCATAAAAATTATGTTTCGCAGGAATGTTGTGAACGAGGTTAGAAACCTCAAAATGGGACCAGGAGATGCGCAAGCTATCCATGATTATTTCATCAGGATGCAGAAGAATGATTCCCGCTTCTTTTACGCAATGGATATGGACGACGAAGGCAGACTACGAAATGTGTTCTGGGCCGACAGTCGTTCTCGAGTTGCTTACTCTTACTTTGGAGATGCAATATGTTTCGACACAACATACATAACAAACAAGTATGACATGCCTTTTGCCCCATTTGTGGGGGGTAAATCACCACTACCAGTCCGTCCTACTCGGTTGCGCACTCCTCTCTTCCGAGACGACACAAAATTACATTTGGTTGTTCCAAACATGGTTGGCGTGCATGAACGGTACGTGTTTTATTTTGTCCGGCTTTGTCCGTTTTACGTTATGTGCCTGTCCGGTTACCCTTTACGTCTGTCCGGTTTACGTCTTTTGCTCGTCCGGTTTATCCCTTACGTCTGTCCGGTTTACGTTTTTTGCTCGTCCGGTTTACCCTTGACGTCTGTCCGCTTTACGTTATTTCTGTCCGGATTAAGATATGTTTTTATCTTGATCATAACAGACCAATGTGGCGCCATAGCTGTGGCTGTGAGGACTGTGTTCCCTGAAGCGCGACACAGATTTTGTATATGGCACATAATGAATAAGGCCCCTGTGAAGCTGCCCACGAAGTACTGGGAGCATACGTTGTTTGACCTCAACAACTGTGTATTCGATTCCAAGACTCCGGCAGAATTCGAGCGGAATTGGCAGGGTTTTCTAGATGATTTCGAGTTCCACGACAATAATTGGCTCCGATCCATTTATGCAATTCGAGAGCGCTGGGTACCTGCATTTTGGCGGGATTGTTTTTCCGCAGGAATGGCATCAACCCAGAGAAGTGAGGGTATGAACGCCTTCTTCGATAAGTACCTCACATCAAGGACGACACTTAAGCAGTTCGTGAAACAATACGAACTCGCAGTACGCCACAAGTATGAGAAGGAAGCTCTGTCTGATTTCGATTGTCAGCATAAGGCTCCGCACATGATTTCGAAATATCCATTCGAGAGGCAATTGAGCGAGTTGTATACAGTGGGTGTCTTCAAGAAGGTGCAGTTAGAAATTGGGAAGATGATGTACTGCGACATCAAGGATGAGTTCAACGAGGACGACACATTGCACTTCAACGTGACCGAACATGTATTGACACATATCCTCCCATTGTCGAAACGGTTCACAGTGCAAATTAGAGATGAGAAGTGTGTATGCGATTGCAGAATGTTTGATCACGTCGGTATCCTATGTTGTCACGTTTATGTTGTTATTGCCCGAATACGTCCAAACACGTTGCTCCCCGAGTCTTACATCGTCCACCGATGGAGGAAGGATATCCGAAGGAGCTATGGAGTCAAGTTTCCCCTTCAAAGTGGCATAACGGGGAACGATGCGCTTCGTCGCCACGACGACATAATGGGTCGTGCGGTTTGGATCGCCGAGGCCGCTTTCGACTCAAACGACAGATATCTTCACGCGGTAGAGGCACTTGAGTTGCTTAAGGAACGTATGCAACGACCTAATCCTGTGTTCGATGGTACATCCGTTCTCAATCCGGATAAGACAAGATGGAAAGGCAGACCGCCGAGCAAATGACGGATTTCTTTGTCTGAGAAAATAATTAAAAGTAACATTAAGAAAATCATCAGGAATAAGGTTCTACCCCCGTTACACCCTGCAGCACCCAAACCGGGGGATCACGATTTCGATGACTGGGACATGAATTTGCATTACGAGGGAGTTCCTCCTTAATTATTGTATTTGTTGTCCGGAAAAAGTATATTTGTTGTACGGTTTAAGAATAAAGTGTGTCCCGAAATGGAACATAAAGTTTGTCCGGAATAAGTGTATTTGCTGTCCGGAATAAGTTTATTTGCTGTCCGGAATAAATGTATTTGTTGTCCGGAATTAGTGTATTTGTTGTCCGGTTTAACAATAAAGTGTGTCCAGAAACGGAACATAAAGTTTGTCCGGAATAAGTGTATTTGTTGTCCGGAATAAGTGTATTTGTTGTCCGGAATAAGTGTATTTGTTGTCCGGTTTAAGAATAAAGTGTGTCCCGAAACGGAACATAAAGTTTGTCCGGAATAAGTGTATTTGCCGCGGAATAAGTGTATATTCTTTCCGGAATAAGTGTATTTGTTGTCCGGACTTAGTGTATTTGTTGTCCGGTTTAACAATAAAGTGTGTCCAAAAACGGAACATAAAGTTTGTCCGGAATAAGTGTATTTGCTGTCCGGAATAAGTGTATTTGTTGTCCGGAATTAGTGAATTTGTTGTCCGGTTTAAGAATAAAGTGTGTCCAGAAACGGAACATAAAGTTTGTCCGGAATAAGTGTATTTGCTGTCCGGAATAAGTGTATTTGTTGTTCGGAATAATTGTATTTTGTTGTCTGGTTTAATAAAAATAAAGTGTGTCCAGAAACGGAACATAAAATTTGTCCGGAATAAGTGTATTTGCTGTCCGGAATAAGTGTATTTGTTGTTCGGAATAAGTGTATTTGTTATCCGGTTTAAGAATAAAGTTTGTCCAGAAACGGAACATAAAGTTTTTCCGGAAGAAGTGTATTTGCTGTCCGGAATAAGTGTATTTGTTGTCCGGAATAAGTGTATTTGTTGTCCGGTTTAAGAATAAAGTATGTCCAGAAACGGAACATAAAGTTTGTCCGGAATAAGTGTATTTGCTGTCCGGAATTAGTGTATTTGCTGTCCGGAATAAGTGTATTTGTTGTCCGGAATTAGTGTATTTGTTGTCCGGTTTAAGAATAAAGTGTGTCCCGAAACGGAACATAAAGTTTGTCCGGAATAAGTGTATTTGCTGTCCGGAATAAGTGTATTTGTTGTTCGGAATAAGTGTATTTGTTGTCCGGTTTAAGAATAAAGTTTGTCCAGAAACGGAACATAAAGTTTTTCCGGAATAAGTGTATTTGCTGTCCGGAATAAGTGTATTTGTTGTCCGGTTTAAGAATAAAGTGTGTCCAGAAACAGAACATAAAGTTTGTCCGGAATAAGTGTATTTGCTGTCCGGAATAAGTGTATTTTCTGTCCGGAATAAGTGTATTTATTGTCCGGAATAAGTGTATTTGCTGTCCGGAATTAGTGTATTTGTTGTCCGGAATAAGACTGCAATTAACGTCCGGATTACGTATCATGTTGGTCCGGAAACAAGAAAATAATTTTATAAAAACCCAACACCAAATGTCCTTGTATTGATAAATCATTCAAATAGTCTATGTAATTTTAACATGTATACATGTATAACTTTGTAAAAAAATTAAAACATCCAGAGTCGTTTATTGTTGATCGCACATCCCAGAGTCTTCGAGTAAGAAATTGGCCAAATCGCCTCTAAAACGGTGAATAACCTTGCTCTGCTTCGGCTTCGTCGGATCAGCATTCTCCATCAAACGCTTCATCCAGTACAAAACGTATGGCTTGCAGTCGTTACTCCCCGGTTGCTGTCGTTGGCTACCCTTCCTCTCAACTCTCAGCGGCCACTCGACCTTCAACAACCCTCGCCAGAATCCCACTATCTTAGACGCGGTGCATTCATGAGTTCCGACTAAACGGTTAGGATTGTCACCTCTTTTAAGTGTGCAGGAGAGGCTGTTGTACTGAATGAACTCTGATCGAGGTCCGTGGGCAACGAACAGAGTCCAGTAGCCGGCCAAACAGCATGGTTGTGCGATGATGATTTCCTCCACATTTATTCCTTCAATTTTTGGGAGTAAATAATTTTTCCTTATATCTTCTCCCTGTCCCTCCACAATCATTTCCGATTCGAATGATGATAAGCAGACCAACTTTTGTTGCCCTCCTCTTCTGAGGAGTACCTCAATTAGGCCGTCAAGAGTTTCGTTGGTGAATTCTGTTTTTGGCGAAATTATTTCCTTCAGATCACCCCTGGTGATATTGCTCAGAACCCCCCTCCAGATAATATCTTTGGCTTCTCGTTCGGGAGCCGTTTCATTCAATAAACGACGTACCTCATCATTGGTCAGCGTTCTCAAGGCGGTCGCATCCACATCGGGCCTCGTGGACGAAACATGGGCGGCCAGTTCATCTTTTGCTGTTTCGTCGGCCTCGTATATTTCTTCACTGGCTTCTTCGGCCCCTTTTGTTTTTGTGGTGGCTTCTTCGGCCTCCTTTATTTCTTCTTGTTTTTCTGTGGCATTCTTCTGTGCCTCATCTTGGCCAGATTTGCTTTGCGCTTCGTCTATATGTTCTGTGCGCAAGCGTGGTTTAATGGTCCGCATTTTTTGAGGGTGCAAAAGTGGTAGCGATACCACAACCTTCCTCTTTCTTTCCTGCTGTCTCCTCTTCTCTTCCTCCTCCCTCGTCTTCTCTTCCTCCTCCCTCTTCTTCCTCTCCTCCTCCTCCTTCCTCGTCTTCTCTTCCTCCGCCCTCCTCTTCTTCTCTTCCTCCTCCCTCGTATTCCTCTCTTCCTCCTCCCTCCTCTTCTTCTCATCCTCCTCCCTCCTCTTCTTCTCTTCCTCCTCCCTCTTATTCCTCTCATCCTCCTCCCTCTTCTTCTTCTCTTGCTCCTCCCTCCTCTTCCTCTCTTCCTCCTCCCTCTTCTTCCTCTCTTCCTCCCTCCGCTTTTTTTCTCTCTTCCTCCTCCCTCCTCATCCTCCTCTTCTTCTCTTCCTCCTCCCTCTTATTCCTCTCATCCTCCTCCCTCTTCTTCTTCTCTTGCTCCTCCCTCTTTTTCCTCTCTTCCTCCTCCCTCTTCTTCCTCTCTTCCTCCCTCCGCTTTTTCTCTCTTCCTCCTCCCTCCTCCTCCTCCTCTTCTTCTCATCCTCCTCCCTCCTCTTCCTCGCATCCTCCTCCCTCTTATTCCTCTCATCCTCCTCCCTCCTCTTCTTCTCATCCTCCTCCCTCTTATTCCTCTCATCCTCCTCCCTCCTCTTCTTCTCATCATCCTCCCTCTTCTTCTTCTCTTGCTCCTCCCTCTTCTTCCTTTCTTCCTCCTCTCTCTTCTCCCCCTCTTTCTCCTCTGTCTTCTTCCTCTCCTCCTCCTCCCTCTTATTTCTCTCTTCCTCCCTCTTTTCCCTCTCCTCCGCCTCCCTCTTATTTCTCTCTTCCTCCTCCCTCTTTTCCCTCTCTTCCTCCTCCCCACGGACTCTCAGCCTACGACACTCTTCTTGAGAGATCCGGAGTTCTTCCTCCAGGTTGTTAATTTTAACGGTCGCCTCCCTAACTGCTGCTTCGGCTCGCAGCCAATTCGTCTTCACCTCACTAAGTTCCAACTCTTGTAGCAGTGGGTCACATGGAATGCTGCATTCACTGAGTTGTACCCTTGGTAGAGTGGATGTTGAAGGTGTTTCCTTCGAGGCAACCTTTGCTGCGGGAGTTGCTTCTGCAGTAGGAAATTGATCCTCTGACAACAGTGAATGCTCCCGTGCACTGAGTTTTGGGGTGCCCTTCAACTCAAATTGACCCGAGTAAATCCGGGACAAGTCGATGCCTCGATCTTCCCATTTTCTAAGGATTTGGCGTCTGCTAAACATTTCCGTCCAACACTTGAACCGTGGAAATGCTGACCGGGGATCCCCCAATTTGAACTTCTCGCAAAGCCACACCTGAAAACAGGAATGAGTTAAAAACCAGAAACATAACTTCCCCAGGACAGACACAACTCTTATTCCGGACAGACACAACACTATTCCGGACAGACACAACTCTT
This sequence comes from Triglochin maritima, assembly GCA_963682175.1. Lineage (NCBI taxonomy): Eukaryota > Viridiplantae > Streptophyta > Magnoliopsida > Alismatales > Juncaginaceae > Triglochin > Triglochin maritima. The sequence continues at coordinate 35,333,314 of OY821772.1, forward strand.
ATTCCGGACAGACGCAACTCTTATTCCGGACAGACGCAACACTATTCCCGACAGACAAAATACTTATTCCGGACATAAACCAACTCTTATTCCGGACAGACGCAACACTATTCCGGACAGACAAAATACTTATTCCGGACAGACGCAACTCTTATTCCGGACAGACGCAACACTTTTCCGGACAGACAAACTCAATACGTATTCCGGACAGACGCAACACTATTCCGGACAGACAAACTCTTATTCCGGACAGACAAAACTCTTATTCCGGACAGACAAAATACTTATTCCAAACAGACGCAACTCTTATTCCGGACAGACGCAACACTATTCCGGACAGACAAACTCAATACGTATTCCGGACAGACGCAACACTATTCCGGACAGACAAACTCTTATTCCGGACAGACAAAACTCTTATTCCGGACAGACAAAATACTTATTCCGGACAGACAAACTCAATACGTATTCCGGACAGACGCAACACTATTCCGGACAGACAAACTCTTATTCCGGACAGACAAAACTCTTATTCCGGACAGACAAAATACTTATTCCGGACAGACACAATACGTATTCCGGACATACAAGATACTATTCCGGACAGACAAAATACTATTCCGGACATACGTAATACTTTTCCCGGATAACCTCAAGACACTTATTCCGGACAGAGACAACACTATTCCGGACAGACACAAGACTTATCCCGGACAGACAAAACACTTATTCCGGACATAAACCAACACTACTCCGGACTGACACAACACTCATTCCGGACCAAGATGCTTACTTGTAATACGGCAACGCAACCATACACGTAGCCCTGCTTCATAGAGAAGTTCGCTGACAATCTCCTCCTCGAGAGGTCCCGTTGGGCTTCCTCCAGGCCTTCAACCAAGAAAGTGTGAACCGCATTTGCCCACGCATATCTCTTCAGGCGCTTGAGGTTCTTAAGGTGTTCGTGTACCACGCTTTACTTCGCAGTGATCCATCGAAGAACAAAAAATGATTGAAAATCATAGAAATAAGGAGTCGGACGTGCTCCTCCTCCTCGCCCATCTTGCTCGTGGCGGTAAGATGACCCAGTAGTTGAGTGTTGTTGAGGTTCACCCCGTCACGTTTCTCTACGTACATGGCTTCCATATCCACTCTCTGTCCATGTGCTCTTAGTCCAAGTAGAAGGGCGACGTCTTCTACCGTAAATGGGACCACCCCAGTGGCTATTCTCAGACTGACTTCATTGGCGTCGAAGTGTTCGACGAACCAACCCAGTATCTCGTTGTCAGTTGTGACGTGAGGAAAGGAGAGGAAGTGACCGAAAGGCGTCCGTTGGAAGACATTTTTCTCCTCCTCCTTCATCCGGTCGAACTGCTTTTGAAGGGCCGTGAAACCGCACTTGGTTTCGCGGAAGTAGTACGTGCTTCCCTTAAACCACCAAAAAAAATTGTTAGAGGCCAATAATGAACCTTAAAATGAACCAGAAAGAACGTGGTTGACACAACACCTGCGCGGCTACAATTTCAGGAGCGATGGAGGTTTCAGGTAGAGAAGGATCAATTTTCGCCTGGTTATAATTTTCGTTCGACTAAAACAGGAATGAAGGTTTTGGATGAGCGTATGGAAAGGAACTCCGGGTGAAATGGGGAATGGAAAAGGAGAAGACTTGGGAGGAAAGTTACTCGAATGTTGTACCGCCGCTAATGATGTACGTGAAGTTTAACCGTCTAATCGTGATTTCGGGAAATGAACCGTCGCACCCAATAATTCGTAATTTACTTTTCCCCGCGCAGAAGTTTTGGCTGACTGGACGCTTAACTGGCAGCTGACTTGTCCGTCCACGTAGGAAGCGTCACGGACGCGCGCGTCCGTGTATAACTACTCGAGATTAAATATGCTCGCATAGGGGTGTCCCTTCTCTTTCTCTTGCGTTTGGAAGTGTCACTAGTTTGAGATGGCTCACGACGAGCATATTGTTCAGTCTTAACGGTCACCACTTGCACTCACCTACAACACCGAAAACGTTACAAACCCGGCCATATCAATACCAATTTAGGTTACTTGGTTTGGTGTATATATACATATATATATAAAAGTATTCCAGTCTTAGCATCGCGAGTTAGATGTTGAGATTTTGTTAAAAAAATATATAAATGTTTTCAAAAAAACATAAAAAATATCGAATTTGTACTGCCAAAAGAATAATTGGTTCTCAACAAAACTATACCAAGCAAGCAATGCAACAGTAACTGAAAGCTGGTGAAGGTAGGTGTTCCCTGCAAGCCAAACACATAGGAAATATTTGTCTTCTGTGTTAGGAAACAAGATCTAATTTGGACAAGTTATTTGGTGGAGGAGAAGGAGATACAAGATGTAACAAACAAAACTCTTTTTTTTCTTTCACTTTACTTCACTTCACTCACTTCAACTTACATCAACCCTCTATTTATAATGAGGGAATTAAATGACTTACACAATATTCTAGACTCGCATTAACTCAACACAACTTACTAAACAACAACCCATACAACTTCCTAAACAACATTTACTTCTCACAACTTACTAAACAACAACCCACACAACTTCCTAAACAACATTTACTTCTCACAACTTACTAAACAACCCACACAACTTCCTAAACAACATTTACTTCTCACAACTTACTAAACAGCTCACACATAATTACTTCATCTAGAAACTCTCAATCATTTACTTTTAATCTCTTTAATAATTTGAGGTTATTTCAACATACTCCCCCTTAACCTCAAATCTCGTCCGTCCATCATGCCAAGACCCTTCTTGCCTCGGTCAAATAATTCAGTTGACAATGCCTTTGTGAAAATATCTGCTGCTTGATCTCGACTTGCGACAAAATTCATCACTATAGTACCTTTCTTTATTTGCTCTCGAATAAAGTGAAAACGCACATCGATATGCTTGCTCCTTTCATGATGCACCGGATTCTTCGCTAGCTCGATTGCGGACTTGTTGTCTACAAAGATCTCAGTCGCCTCCATCTGTTGTAACTTTAGATCCTGCAACAAATTTCTCAGCCAAATAGCATGCATCACACACCATGCTGCTGCCACATATTCTGCTTCACATGTCGAGAGTGTGACAATCGGTTGCTTCTTCGAAATCCATGTGAAAGCCGTGTTCCCTAAATAGAACACATATCCCGATGTGCTTTTCCGATCATCAACATCACCGCACCAATCACTATCCGAGTAGCCATATAACTTGAAATCTTTGCTTTTCACATGCATGAGCCCGAGATGTATCGTACCTTTGATATAGCGCAAGATCCGTTTCATTGCCTTCCAATGTGCATATTTTGGCTTCTCCATGAACCGACTCATAACGCCGACACTGAACAATATATCGGGCATTGTGCACGTGAGGTATCTTAAGCTACCAACAAGGCTCCGGTACATGCTCCCGTCAACGTTATCTCCATCTTCATATTTGGAGAGTTTCACTCCAAGCTCCATTGGTGTGGCTACCGGATTGCACTCGTCCATTTTGTACTTCTTCAAGATTTCCTTTGCATATCCTTCTTGGCATACGAAAATTCCAGAGTCACCTTGTCTCACCTCGAGACCAAGAAAGTACTTCATAAGACCCAAATCGGTCATCTCGATCTCGCGAGTCATCACCTCTTTAAACTCTCTTCTCATGGCCTCATTATTTCCCATGAAAATAAGATCGTCCACATATAAAGCAACAATGAGAATGTTACCTTTGGATTCCTTCAAGTACAACGCATGCTCAAATGGACATTGTACGAATCTTGCCGCCTTCAGATAGTCGTCGATACGAGTGTTCCATGCACGAGGCGCTTGCTTCAAGCCATAGAGCGCCTTCCTCAACTTTAGTACACTCGTCTCCTTTCCAGCCTTCATAAAACCTGGGGGTTGCTCGACATAGACTTCCTCCTCTAATACGCCATTTAAGAACGCTGATTTGACGTCCATTTGGTATATTGGCCACTGAAGTTGAGCCGCTTGTGAGATGAGAAGTCGAATGGTCTCCATCCTTGCGACTGGAGCAAAAACTTCATCATAGTCAATACCGGCCTTTTGTCGATAGCCCTTCGCAACGAGTCTAGCCTTATACCGCTCGATTTCACCCTTCGCATTTGTTTTCTTTTTGTATACCCACTTTACTCTGATGGGTTGGTGTCCCTTTGGTAGCTCTACCAAATCCCACGTCTCGTTCTTCTCTATGGAAGCGATCTCCTCATTCATTGCCGCTTTCCATTTCGGATGACTCACTGCTTCTTCAAACGTGATTTGTTCGGCATCCGCTAACAAACAAACCAAATGCAACTCACTAGTCGAGTCATAGAGCTCCTGCAAGCTCCTCATTCTTGGTGGCCACCGCTCATCATCACTTTCACTTTCTTGCCTTTGCCTTCTTGCTCTAGAGGTTGAGCTTTCTCCCACCTCAAAAGTCGATGAAGACTCACGCCGAGGACTTTGAGAGTCGTCTTCTTGTGACCCTCGAAGATCATTTTCACCATTGCCATTTGCTACGGGATTCCCAAACAAACTTGAAACGAATTGCTCCTTCTTGTTCTCCCAATCCCATGCATTCTCTTCATCAACACACACATCACGACTAACGGTCACCTTCTTGTCATTTGGGTCGAAGAGCTTATAAGCCTTTGTGTTCTCGTCGTACCCGATGAAGATATACCGCTTGCTCTTATCATCCAACTTTGTGCGCCTTTGATGAGGCACATGTGCATAAGTTACACTTCCAAATATCTTGAGATGAGACACGGTTGGCTTGACCCCACTCCACGCTTCTTGTGGTGTTAGATCTCCAAGCTTTGCATGAGGGCATCAATTTTGCAAGTACACCGCACATTGCACCACTTCAGCCCAAAACTCCTTTGGCATGCCCTTGCTCTTCAACATCGATCGAACCATGTCGAGAATGGTCCGATTCTTTCTCTCCGCTACACCGTTTTGTTGCGGGGTGTACGGTGCAGTTAGTAGCCTCCTAATGCCGTGTTTTTCACAAAATTTTGTGAACTCGGTGGACATATATTCGCCTCCTCGATCGGACCGCAATGCTTTTATGAACCGTCCGGTTCCTTTCTCGACCATCGTCTTGAACTTTTGGAAGGTTCCAAAAGCCTCGGATTTCTGCTTCAAGAAATACACCCAAGTCTTCCGAGTCTTATCATCAATAAAGGTTATGCAATACCTTTTACCTGAAAATGAACCGGGCGTGATAGGTCCGCATATGTCGGTGTGGATCATCTCTACATTCTCCTTTGCTCGACATTCTGTCGTCGGGAATGGGTTTCTTGCTTGCTTCCCCATCACACACCCCTCGCAAAATTCCTTGGTGTAGTTCATCTATGCCCTTCTTAGCTAGCTCTTCTAGGCCACCATGATTTAGGTGCCCAAACCTCAAATGCCACAATGATGCCTTGTCGGTCAAGTCCACTCGCAAGCACTTCTCGCGTACATTTTGCAAGTTGAGCTTGTACATCCGATTTGATGCCATTTCGACGCATGCCACCGATTTACCATCTTTATCTTTCAACATCATTATTCGATCTTTCATAAAGACTGAGTATCCCTTCTCCATCAATTGTCCCATGCTCATGATGTTGTTCCTCAAGCCGGGTACATAATAGACATCTTCGATTTTGCACTCTTTGCCATCACAAGAAAAATGAATTTTACCTCGACCTTTCACTTGGATTTGGGATGCATCACCGAATGACACGTGCCCGTTCGTCACAACCTTCATTCCCACGAACAAGTGCCTTTGTCCGCACATGTGGTTGCTTGCACCAGTGTCCAAATACCAAACCGAATCGTCATCAGCCTTGGTCTCGTGGTGTGTCATCAACAAGAATCCACTCTCCTTTGAGTCATCCTCCTTCATAAGGTTTGAGTTCTCTTCCACTTTCTTTGGCGACCAACAATCTCGTGCATAATGACCATGCTTGCCACAGTTGTAGCACTTCACATCCGGACGCGTACCTCGACCACCTGGTCCACGATTGCTTCCTCTACCACGTCCACGCCAATTTTGTTGTGGTTGTTGCGTTTCACCATTTTCTTGATGACTATGCCTTTGTTCGCGACCTCTTCCGCGACCTCCTCGGCCTCCACGACCGCTACGGTTGTGTTGCACATACAAGGCCTTATCATTGTTGATTTTGACCTTCGCTTGCAAAGCCTCGTCGAGAGACTCTTGCACCTTTTTCTTCTTTCGGTGCTCGTGTGCTTCCAACGAGCCTGATAGATCGTCAACGGTTATCTTCTCAAGATCTCGTGACTCTTCGATGGCACACACAACATTTTCGAAATTTTCGGTCAATGACCGAAGAATCTTCTCAACAACCCGCACCTCCGTTAGGGTTTCTCCATTCCTCTTTAGTTGATTCACCACCGTTTGAACACGAGTGATGTAATCAACCACTCCTTCTCCTTCTTTCATCTTCATGCTCTCCATTTCACCACGAAGTGTTTGGAGTCTAACTTGTCTCACTCGGTCTGCACCTTTGAAGATTTTCTGCAAGGAGTCTCATGCCTCCTTCGCCGTGGTTGCGTCGACTATCTTCTCGAGAACGGAATCGTCCAACCCTTGGTAAATCAGAAAAAGAGCACCTTGGTTCTTCTTCCGATTTTCCCGGGTTAACATTTCTTGCGCATCGGATTGCGTCGCTACATCCTCTTCGGATAACTCTTTGAAACCGTCTCGTACAACCTCCCAACACTCTTGCGCACCAAGAAGAGCGCGCATCTTCATACACCAATTGTCATAGTTTGACTTCGAGAGTTGCGACACTGAAATGTTTCCAACTAAGGATCCTCCAGGACTCATCTTCACCAACGCTCTGATACCAATTTGTTAGGAAATAAGATCTAATTTGGACAAGTTATTTGGTGGAGGAGAAGAAGATACAAGATGTAACAAACAAAACTCTTTTTTTTCTTTCACTTTACTTCACTTCACTCACTTCAACTTACATCAACCCTCTATTTATAATGAGGGAATTAAATGACTTACACAATATTCTAGACTCGCATTAACTCAACACAACTTACTAAACAACAACCCACACAACTTTCTAAACAACATTTACTTCTCACAACTTACTAAACAACCCACACAACTTCCTAAACAACATTTACTTCTCACAACTTACTAAACAGCTCACACATAATTACTTCATCTAGAAACTCTCAATCATTTACTTTTAATCTCTTTAATAATTTGAGGTTATTTCAACATTCTGCTACTAGTGTCTCTCCACGGGTGCAGATAAACAGCATCGTTCCTGTTGCAAATGTATCTCTGTATGAAAAGAAAGAAATTACAATAAATTTGGTTGTTGAATTTAAGATTCATAATAAACAACGAGGTTCGTGCGTAGTTGTCTAATCTGAAAGGACTCGTGGTATGTGTGGTCATTCTGTTTGCAAAAGCGACACATTGCTTGGTTGCAACTGGTGCAGTAAAAATTATCGCGTTTTCGTGTTCTTCACATGCATTCTGTGAAGAAAACGGAACTCAGGGAGAGTACGGAATGCAACCAAGGGGGCAAGGTTCCACCGGACATTATTCTGTAAAGAATTCCGAGCTCACATCAATTTCTCTAGACAGATATACATGTAGTTTGTTTAAAGATTTCACACATGAGACAACAAAACTACGATGTTTGGCAAAGGAACGTAAAGAGAGATCCAATTTAATAATACGTTCATGAAATCGAATTGTATCGAATGTTTTCTTGTTTGAAAATTGATGAGAAGAAAAAACAATTCTATAATCGAACCGGTAATTCAAATGAAGCAATCAAAATAAAACACACACAAAAACTACAGTACTCCGAAGGAAACTACAGATGAAACGTCAAAGTCTACATTATGGCAAACCACAATAACTCATTATCAGAGTTTGCATGAAACAATTCAAATTATAATTACTAGCAAATTAAAGAAAGCAAAATAATCAAAAGAAGGTGGTACAACAGTTGGAGGTAACGTGGATGTACAATAATCATAAGATATTTTCTTATGGATGTAACGTAAGGTATTTTCACAACATCATATATCCGTAGACAAGACATTATAAAGTTTGCTAAAATATATAGCTACACTGTTAAGCACTTAAATTGTTGGTTTGGTATTTTTTTTTTTAAATTGAACCCTCAGAAGATTCTACAAATATCGAAAAAATAATTGTCGGAGAAAAAAAGTTTGCCGCATGGTTCGCCCATAAACCGAAAAAATCCAAACAAAAATTAAACCATTAAAAAATCGTTCCTATGCATATACCAATAATTATTTTGAGAATGATAAAATTAGATAATTGATAAGAAAAGATGTAGTTAACTTCCCATCTTCAACAAACTAATATACGAAGCTTGATGAATTGTCAGTAAATATTTTTTTATATGAGTAGATTAACAAAAGAAACAAAACAAAAGGAATAAAGTGCTTAAATTTCAGCGACCCAAATGGTGCTTAAATTTAAATTTAACTACTTACCTAGAAGAGGAACAAGCGCCTTCTCCTCTTGTTCCCACTTTGAGAGGCTGAGGAAACCAAAATGGAGATTTGAGGATACAATTGAGAAGATGGTACGTACAACCGTTGGAGCGCAACCAATGTATTTATGATGATTTTAGCATATCATCGGATTGAGCAAAAAGGAAAGAATGACAATCTAAGAAATAGGTTTTTTTTAGAAAGTTGTAATTAGGAAAAAATAGATTTTATTTTGTAAGCACATGTTTTTTAATTTTTTTTAGATGATAAATTGATTCCGAGGAGTATCAGCGAGGGATTTCTTTCCAAATACTTGACCTGTAATTGATTTGGAAGAACGTATCTTTGTTATGCACATAGTTTTTATGTGTTATAGTTGGTATATTATTTTTGTCAATTGTATCAGCGAGGATTTCTTTCCCAAATAATTGTCATGTAATTAATTGGAATGAACGTATTATGTATTCACATTGTTTTTATTTGTTTTAGTTGGTAAATTATTTCCGAAGAGTATTTGTAATTGATTGGAAAGAACGTATTTATATGCACACTTTTAAATTTGTTTGAGTAGGATATAACCAAGTCGATTTTCCAATGAGCATAGCCGAGAAATTTCTCTCCTAATCGTCGAAATTTGACTTCGAGCTTGGTGGAAATTTGTCGAATCTCCAATGACCTCCTGGGACGTCTAGTAGTTGTCAAATTAATAACGGTTTTTCCGAATTACATTAGAGTTAATATCATCCATGAATATCTAATGTTACTAAACAATGTGATTTGATTAATTACAACAAATTACACCATGCCTCGAGGCGTTTAACGACTATTTTTATGGAACAGAGGCGGTTGAGATTGAGGACTATGAAGGTCTCGGCGTCCATGGTGCGGTAGGAGAGGCTGGAGGTGGAGTTAAGGAACCAATGGTTGTGGATTGAGGAGAGCAAGAATGTGGTGTAGGAATCGGTGCCTTTGAAGTAGAGAAGGTTGTTGGTGGGAGAAGCATTGGAAGAATTCGATATGACGTGAAGTGGTGGTGGTGTATGTGGCGTTAGACGACCCACGAAGGAGGAGGAGGAGGAGGGTGAGTGAAAGTAGAAAACGGATATAGCTGTGGTCATGGTGTTCACAAATCAATATCGGGAGAGAGACATGAATGACCATTTATTTTTTTAATTTCTACGTTCATTCCCATTTCTATATCATCAAATACCTTTCGTTTAAACATTGTTGCATTCACACCCTTTAGGCAGAAATTAAATTTACATGATTATGATATTCGTTCGACTTATGAGTACATCACACTTGAGATAAATGTGGACAATGTCGTTAAGATTAACGAAATAGAACCAATAATTATAAGTGCAACAAAATAATTGGCACCAAAGTTTGGATGCATCATAATCATGCACAAAAAGGAATATAAATGGTGAACCTTCATCTGAAACACACGTCAGATCTGGAATCAACAGGGAATATATCACCATTCATTAGCATAACCGTTTTTTTCTTAATCTACCTTATATTTTGAAATGAGTGGTGGGTATTGTGGGGGCTTAATTTAAAAAAAATTAAGTCATGAGCTCACTAGAGAATTCCTGTAAATAAATAAACAAATATCATAAGCGCATAGATCTAGCGATAGTGATATTGTATCAGTCATGGTCACATTGAATGCAACTTAGCATTGTGATTCAGATTGCAAAAATAACCTCTGTTTGGAAAATTCTCAAAACAAAAGACTACCGTTACTTAAAAAAGTACCTTTACCGACGGATGCCTGCAGAAGGAAATTCCGTCAGGTGGACGTGGCGACGGCATTTCCATCGGCATGTGTACAATTTCGTCGGCTCGGGTGTGAATAATTCGTGTTTGTGCCCAATAGCTTTGACACGTGCGTTGCATGTGCTAATTTAAGCGTGCCGATGGAATTTCTCTCCCCCAACGAAACCCTAACCTCCCCTTTCCATTGCTGCCCCAAATTTCTCACTCGCGCACCCACCCCGCCGCTGGTCGCTGCTTCGCTCGTCGTCGTCTTCTTCGCCCATTCCGGCCCCTCCTGTCACTCCGCCCACTCCGTCTTCATGTGCCATTCCTCCCTCTCGCCACCCCTACTTCATCGTTAGGAGACTGTTGGCCACCTTCACTTCGCCCTCAAGTCCGCGTTGTGAGAAATGTGATGAAATTTTTGATAAATGTATGTTTTGTTTGTATTGTGTTTATTCTATACATTCAAACTAAGAAGAATCTCAATGTTGGTATGTATGGGTTTTGGGGTCTTGTAGGACAATGGTCTGTCAATAATACATAGAAGTTCATATGAAAGAGTCAACCTAGCTGCTTTCATATGGATATGGTTTTACTTTTATATGTGTCTATTGATGGTTGTTATGTTTGCAACATTGTCTCACTGTCTGAGCAAAAACAAGAAACATGGGATGAAATCATCGAATAGAATTTAATCGAAAAAAAAGAAAACATGTTGATTTATGTTCACTTTAGAAAAGGATAATAATATTTTTAAGGTGGGAGTGGGATGGTCAGACAGTGCCTATTGTTAGATACGGGAGAAAGACGGGAAACACTCAACAAAGTCACACCAGAAAGCCACCCTCCACTGGGCGCACTTGGACCGCCAACCAGCTGTTTAGAAGTCGGGTCAGGTGTGCGGTTTTGGCTCATCTTGTTCTCCATGTTGAGGGCATTCCATTGTCATCACTAAAACATACTTTGATTTACGTAATAGGTTGTCACGAATGAAAGAAAAAATGACTACTTAACACTCAAATACAAAATGGGATTTGCAACAAACATTCCACTTTTCTCTCTTCTTTCTACTTACCTTCTTCTTCTTTTGTCTCTTTCATACTACAAATGAAGAACTTTTGTGCTTATATAGACACTTACAATGACTCTTCAACTTAACTTAAATCTAACTATTCCATAATCAAGACATACACCACATAAAAGTGGTCATTCAAGATCATTACAACCTCCACTTAAATTACATCATTAAACAAGGACGAAAATCATGGATTAATGGAAAAACTCTCTGTCTCTTCCTTTCCTTCAACCTCTCACCTTCCAACTTGTTGAGTCATCAATACCTAAATGACTCACCCTCCATAGATGATGTGGCTTGTGACTAGGATGTCACTTAGGATTAAGTTCAATTCTCAATGCCTATTATATCCCCCACTGTAATATGGTTTGTGGTGAGCCTTCAGATCATATGTTGGGTGATAAGGAATCTATACTAATTCCATTTGCAACTAGTGGCCAGTGGGTGTGGTTTAATGGTTTTTTATTTGGTTATACATGTGTAGATCCGTATCAATTAGGTTGGTGTGATCCGCGCGTGGTTTTTTTCCTTCCAATATTGGAGCTTAAGAATTTAGTTATCTAGATTGACATTCATTATCCAACACATCTTGGGTCTAACATGAATGCATGTGACATGTAAAAACATATGTTTTTAGGTTTTCGTTTGCATTGAATTAGATTTTATCTAAGAGAGACAAGGTTGTACTTGATCTTTATTAGATTCTCAAAATGCACCTTGGGATGATTTTATGAAATTTCAAAGAATTAAAGTGGTATTCATGTTGGAATTTGAGATTGGAATTCGAAATTTGCAAATATTTGGTTGTTTAGATATTGGAATTTGGAAGCATGTTTGGATAGTATAATATTGTTATGTAATGGATTATTAAGATCGTTTGTTAAGTGATGGATTAATAAATGTTTGGATAGCATGAGGAGAAAAGGTTGAATTTGAACTTTGATTCGTAGATGAATTGTTATTGATTATTGTTTGATTATAGTTGTTCGCTTAGTTGCTTAATTTGTTTGGTTGAAGTTTAGTCGGTTGTTGTTCAAAATGCAGGTTGAAAATGGTTTCATGTTTACAATTTTAGGGGAAGTTCTGTCCAATTTTTTAATAATTTTATTTGTTTAAAATATTCGTATTTAGATATAATTGGTTTTTTGTGTGACTTCTATAGGATGTTAATTGTACCAGACAAATCTTGGTTACAGATTGATGATAGATTCATAGTTGAACATATAAAAGGGTTGGATGAGTTCTTGAATTTTGCAAGTGCAAATTTGAAAAAATTGGGTAATCTTATTCCTTGCCCATACAAGAATTGCAGAAATCTAGCACTTCTTAAACGACATCAAATTCGTGAACATGTTCTCCTCAAGGGTTTTATGTCTGATTATCCTACATGGGTACGTCATGGCGAAAAAATACCTGGAAGGAATAGGAAATTTCAGTCATCTGTCACTTCATCTTCAAGTGTTGTTGACGACATACAATGAATGTTGCAAGACATTTACGGGGATATCAGAGGTGAAGAAGTTAATCTGGAAGAAGACAGTAGTATTTATGAAGATGTTGTTGAAGACAAATACGAAATGGAAGAAGCTGAAGTTGTTGATGACTCGGATCGTGTCAGAACTTGTGAAAGATGTTGAAGAACCATTGTATGCAGGGTGTAAGAAGTAAATGAAGTTGTCGCTCTTGGTTCGTTTATTTCATTTGAAAATCTTGAATGGTTGGAGCAATAAGTCATTCTCTATGTTTCTTGCTTTGCTTCGAGAAACTATTCCAGTTGGCAACATAAATATTTCGTTGTCATATTACGAAGCTAAGAAGGTCGTGAAAGAGTTAGGACTCAGTTGTAAGAAAATTGATACTTGTCCTAAAGATTGCATATTGTACTGGAAATAAGATATGCAATGATTGACATATGTGACCGATGTGAGTCGTCGAGATGGTTACAAGGAGAAGACGAAGAAGGTGAAATCCTTGACAAAGAAGGTAAACTTATACATGATTGTATGACTTTGTTTGTGTTTTGTTTCGATAGTATGTGATTTATATATATAATCTCCTTTCGATTTGACGAATTATGTGCTTGTATGTGATTGTTAATGGAAGTGTTTCGAATGTATGTGATGCTGAGTGGAAGAGTTTCGAATGGATCATGGTTTGTTTTTATTGCAGGATCTTTAAACCCGATACGAGTTGAATCACAACTTTTAACTAATTTTTTACTAGCAAGTGCTACTATTGCCGACGGAATTTCCGTCGGCAATAGCATTGATTGGCCGATAGAAGTTCCGCAAGCCTTTTTTTGCACATCATGTTTTGCGCACAAATTGCTTTGGCCGATGGAATTTTCGTCGGCTAGGAGCATGCCGATGGTAACTTGTGCCAGCAAATTATTGCCAACAGAAAGTCCATCGGCAGGAGTAATTCCTGACGGAATGGGTGACTTTTGGTCATTTTTGTAGTAGTATACCAATGAATTGTTGCGACATGGATTCAACTGTCTTGCAAAAGAAACAACAAATATAAAATTTGTGTAACATACATTGATAAAACAATTCACGTGTGCACATAGATGCGACATCATGTAATATAATCTTACGTAATTAAGTTAAATTACATGAGTTTATACAATCGAAGCAGGGATTCATATGCAGCCAAACATATATATTCCTACTGATACAAGACACAACCAGCTAATTAAGGATGTCTAGTGATTCCTGATCAAACCAAACATTGATCTACGTATCAAAGTCCTATACATAGAATGTTATCCTATTGGGTGTAAATGATTTTTTATTTATTTAAGTGTTTTACGTAAAACACAAAAATGTCATATACGCACATCTCTCACTAAAGAGAACTAATCTTCACCGACGGACCCTAACCGTTGGTGTATAGTGGTTTTGAAATAAATGTGTTTTAAATTTTTTATTTTTATATGTCAATTATTATGAATTGGATGTGCAAACATTTTGTTCCTTGATTATGGTATTCGTCTTTTGGAAGTGTTAAGGAAGAGGCGCTTGGTCCTTAACCGTAGAGCTCTAAAAGATAATGGTTTACATAAATCAAAAGTTATTCGCAATCATGGTAATTAACATGGAACATTAATCACCGAGATAAGATTGTCGTGTTGATCATCGATTGTTGTAGCTCTACAAATAATTGATGACACGAGTATATAAAAGATGAAAAGATTACTTTTATATATTGAATAGACCTAACAAGTAAAACATTATGAAATTGTGTTTCGTGTCATTAATGTTTTATTGTGTCTTGGATCCTAAGATATGATACTTATATCTTTTCACTCAAGAAGTGCTTAATTTGATTATTGTCAAAAGTTATCAATGAGTATAGTGATAAAGGCAATAGTTGGTTGAACATAACTTGTGCTGGAAAAGATAGCTAGTCAAACGATTATCATTGTCCCTCTTAATTGAGTGATGATATTAGTGGGGTCATTGATAAAGCAAAATTATAATGTGCACAATGTAACTTGAGTTAAGTTACATAGTTATAATTAGCTTAGAGAGATCAAGAAATGAATATAATACAAATGTGACACATTTCTACTTTGTATATATTCTTAATATCATGAGGCAAGGGACGGACACAAGTGGTGCACTTACATCACTAAATGGATCGTGTTTTGGTTCGGGTGGAACAAAGACATCTATGCTAATTGGGTAACTATAATGTGTAGCTAGATACCGCTTATAGTTTGAGATATTAAGTTTTAATATCGCTGTCAATTTAACTTAGATCCTCCTATAGGTCACACCACAAAACTGGGAAACAAGAAGCTTGATTTTGAGTTCATATGATGTGTCAGGTTTCATGTGAAAAATGGACGCATGTGGTGAACGAATAAAATCAATACGTCATGAGAATTGACATAATTAGAATCATAACTACATTTGACCAAGGTGAATTAAATCTAGCAATTAATCAGTAAAAAAACTTTAATTAATATATGCAAAAACGTGGTCAAACGGTTGGACCATTTTTCACTGTTTTTACTCCACCAAATTTTGGATTAACATCCAACAAAATTTGGAATTTTGGGTTTTAGCAAATTCATATGTTATAATATTGTAGATCACATTATATCATGTAATATATTATCATATATAATGTTAAAACATTATACCCCATAATATATATACATCTCATACGAATTTATTTATTATTCTAACCATGTCGTTTTCACGACATATTGATTTTATTATTTTACCACATGTATATTATTTCATAACACATGAAACTTAATATATCATATAAAATATAAGATTGTATTTATTGTTTCCAAGTTTTGTGGTGTGACCTATAGGATGATCTAAGTTATGTTGGCAATGATAAAAAAACATATTATATCATAAACTATAAGTGATATCTAGCTACACATTATAGTTACTCTAATAACAAAGATATTTTGCTCCCTCGAACTAAACACAATCCACTTAGTGATATGTAAAATAACACTTGTGTATATCGATTGTCTCATGATATTAAGAATATTATACAAAGTAGAAATGTGTCACCTTTGTATATATTCATTTCTTAATTTCTTAAGTTAATTATAAATATGTAACTTAACACGAGTCACATTGTGTACATTATAATTTTGCTTTATCAATGAGCCCACTAATATCATTACTCAAGTAAAGAGGGATAATGATAATCATTTGACGAACTATCTTTTCCAACATAAGTCATACTTAACAAACTATTGTCTTTATCACTATACTCGATGATAACTTTTGACAATAATCAAATTAAATATCTCCTATATGAAAAGATATAAATCTCATATCTTAGGATTCAAGATAAAGTGAAAACACTAATGACACATAACACAATTCAATGTTTCACTTGTTAGATCTATTCAATATATAAAAGTAATCATTTTCCTCTTTTATATACTCGTGTCGTCAAATATTTGTAGAGCTACAATAATGGATGACCAACACGACAATCTTATCTTAGTAATTAATGTTTCATGTCAATTACCATGATTGCGAATAACTTTTGATTTATATAAATCATTATCTTTTAGAGAGCACTACATTTAAAGACCAAGAACTTCTTCCTTAACACTTCTAAAAGACGAATACAATAATGAAGGGACAAAATATTTGCACATTCAATTCATAACAATTGACATATAAAAGTAAAACTTTTAGAACATATTTCTTTCAGTTTCTGTGTGTGAAACCTAAACCCATTGATGAAATATCCTGAATACCTCCTCCCCACAATGTTCGGACCTCTAGCAAGTGTTTCGATATCGATATTTCCACAGTTTTCCTTGCGAACCATCTCTCTAAACCACTCACTAAATGTTTTATGTCGAACATTTGATTGTTGTCGTCGTTTGCGATGTTCTCCTACTCCAAGGAAAGCGACGTAACGGTTAAAACGCATGAAACAAACGAATATGTAATTGTGTGTTAACAATGAGTTAAAGACATTGCTAATTGAATAACACAAGTGTAGTACTAACTTACTCTTGATATTCATCGACAATGGTAGTATTATTTAACACCCAATTGTGAGCTTTTTCAAGATCGACAGGGTTCAAAACAAACATTTTACCGGTACCTATCGGTCTTTCACCTCCATCATTTATCAAAGGCTTATTAAAAACTATCTCCACACTCTTCAAGTATCTTGAGCTAAAGGTGGTACACTCTTCTGCGAGAACACATTCGGCAATTGACCCTTCTGGTTTATTTCTGTTTCGAACGTACGCCTTACACCTATTCATATATCTCTCAAATGGATACATCCAACGATATTCAACCGGTCCTGCAACCGTACCTCCCAAGCAAGGTGAATAGGTAAATGCAACGTTACATCAAAAAACTCTGTGGAAATATCATTTCCAGCCGGCAGGGAATGAGACCAATGTTCATCACTAGTCGTTGAAAATCTTCAACGGTGTTTACTTTAGAACACAAACTGCGAAAAAACTGACTCAGGTTGATAACTGCTTCTTGCACCTCTTCAACTCCCTGACTCTTTCTAATGGCCAGAGGTAATAATTCTTGCATCAGTACGTGATGATCATGACTTTTTAGTGAGCTAATTTTCCACTTTTCTCGTTAACACATCAAGATTAGTTGGACGAATACCCATCTGGCACCTTCACTGAATGAAGACTACAATTTTTTGCATCTCAGTAGCGCTCATCTAGAAAGAAGCTAGTGGACAAGACGTCTATTTACCATCCTCATCATGCATTACATACAGATCCCGTCTGATACCCAATTTCTTTAAAGTCCTTCCTTGATTTTGTGTTATCTTTGCTTGCTTTTGGGGTTAATTTGTCTTCAACAAACTATCACAGACATTTTGTTCCGTGTGCATCACATCAATATTGTGCTGCACTAAAAGATCTTTCCAATAAGACAGATGGAACTAAATATTTCTTTTCGTCCAGTTATTCTTGTCACCTATATAACAGTTTCGCAAGTTTTCAAGAACTTCTTCCCCATATTTGTATACCGGTGGAGTTCTATGTTCCTCTTCACCTATATAAAGGATATTTTGGCACCCTCGGCCTGATCCACAAATACATTATGTGTGTGTTTGGATGTTAAGTTTTCTTAATTGGATTCTTAAGGAAAAAGATATTGATTTGACATGTCTCAAAATCTGAATTCTTGTCTCCAGAAAGATGGGACATGTCAAAAACTTGTCTTCCCGCCAAGTGTTTTCACTTTTGTGAGAAGTTAATTTTAGGGAACTACTATTCGTCGCCCCAAAATTACTTAAATCGCCCCAACAAATTACCATTTTGCCCTTCAGAAACTTAAAAAAAAATTAGGGGGAGGCGTCTGCCGGAGCCGCCTCCCCATAGGAGGGCAAAATGGTAATTTGTTGGGGCGATTTAAGTAATTTTGGGACGATGAATAACAATTCAGTAATTTTACCATATTTTAAAACATATTTTAAAATATTTTAAAACATATTCATAAAACATATTTTAAATAGAATAATATTGTAAATATATATAGATTACCACGAAGGTAAAAAATGTATTTTCCCAAAGATTCTGGGAAAACTTTTTTCTTGAGGTTATCAAAAAAATCGGTATGAGTTTGGAGTGTTTGCATGCTGGAGAAAAAAAAAAGATTATTACAGAATCTTGACTTAGATTAATGTACATCAAACGGTACCATATGTGTATTAATCCACAAAACCATTCATAAAACAAAGTGGGGGGTTAGACAATGTAACTAGAAGAAATATCTAAATTGGCAAGAGTTTTATTTTTTGTTTTAAAATACTTTAATATATGTAGAGTTAAAAAAAACCCCAAGAGGCTGATACCATCAATTTACATGAACAAGCTGTATTAAAAACAAAATTAAGTCGTATACAACTTGACATCCCTTAGAACCATATTTGGATTTAAAGGGGATAACTAATTGTCTTATAGTTTGTTTATATTAATAATAAATAAATAAATAAAACTAGATAAACCATATACTGATATTGTTGGGAGAGGTTCTAACAATGCTACTACGAAAAATATCAGGTAAACGTACCAGCAGAATCATAAATAATAATGATGTGTGGAATTAACTAACTTTTGGCTCTCTCCTAAACTTTAAATGCAACAAAACACACACAAGATAAATAAATAAACAAGCAATAGACGAACGCACACCTGAAGCAAACCACGGCACATGTGTTTTACAAAGTTCAACAACGTGCCTACGTCTTTGGGGGTCCTCTGAAGGTTTCATTTCCTTCTTCCGCTTCTCTAACAAGAAAAGTAACCGAGATCTCTCTCTATCACTAACATTTCTCAAGGAAATAATAATGTGTTGCGTTGTACAAAAACAAGGGCGAACATACCCTTAAATGGACTCACAACTGAACATAACCGAATATAACTGAACATAAACGAATATAACCGAATAGAAAAAATGCAATAAAACGTGGGAAACGGTTAATTTTGGTCGACCATTCGGTTAACATGAACGATTCCTGTTAATTTCGGTTAACCGATGTAACTGACCGATTAACCGCTCCACCATTTCTATATGCTTAACAAATTAATTTAAACCAACTTTCAACGGATATAACTTCATCACCAGTCATGTTGCAGTAGGGACAGAATTTTCAACATCAAATATTAAGATGACGGCCATGTTGCTCTTCAATGGTAGAATTGGTTGACAATTTGTGCCAGAGGACAAGAGCAGCAAAGAGAGAACCATCATTGTTGCAAGATGATTCCTCTTAGGTTGTGAGAAGAGATTAAACTCAATGTTATTACCTTGGCTTGCGGTGTAAGTAGACTTTATATTAGTCCGGAATGAGCTTGATAATGAATTCTTAAGTAGGACTCAAGAAGTTACGGAGACTCAATGAGAGGACCAAACACGGTTGTTGCGTGTAGAACCTTTATAAGTTCAATGCCGACTTCTTGTGGTTTGATTATTGTACCATTATCTTGTTTTAATTATTCATTGTTGGGCATTTAGTTAGCATTTATCTATTCATCTCCCTCTAGATAGATAGAGCAGGGTAATTTTCAACATTGACTTTCCCCTTTCCAATGCATGAAACGGTTTGGTGTTGATTACATTTGTAACATCCTAAAACAGTGGAAATTTAAAAATTATCATCAAGATATCAGAGACCAATAATCAAAAGACGGGTAGTTACTTATCATAAAAACATCCAAGAGGTGCATCATATTACATCAGAGTTTGTCAAAACGCTACATGATCACGTCAGATATAACAAAAGGAGATACAAGTAATCATGTCGACCTCAGTGGTCCGAACGAGAGGACCAATCCCAAAATGTGCGTGCCCGCTGTCACGACCCAACTAGGCCTACTGCGGTCCTGAAATAAAACATGCAACAACAATGTCTGAGTTTCCATAAGGAAATCCCGTATGTCAAGCTCACATATATGCATGCAGTAGTACAAATGAACCTATCATACTAGTAGCATGTCATGTCATTAGCAGTAAGGAAAATAGTTCCCCCGAAGGGTAAAATGGGACATCAGTCTGACAATCATCATCGGGTCTCCCAAGGAGACCTACCGTAGACACATACGATCTAACGGAACAAGACGTGACGCTCCCCACACACGGCTATACAAATCATGGGGTTCGGCAAGGAGCATCCGTCAAGTCCGCGCCATAAGAAACAAATCTGTAACTCTGGCCAAAACCACCCCAACAGAGCCGTCACTCGGTTGGTCCATCAATCATCATCTCAGTAAGTACCCAGCTAAGAAAAACATAGTCGGAACAACATCGACCCATCAAACATCATACATCATAGCCGGAACAGCATCGACTCATCATCGTCGGAACATCCGCGACATCACCGGCACAACATCGGTGGTCCAACATACGTCCGGCACAGCATCGGACGGGTCCGGACCGAAGTCTGCCGGGTCATCAGGCTCCACGAGCCGCACATCATACATTGGGATACGCGATCCCTTAGGTTTGCTACTCTACAATGAGTCCATCCATCACATCAAGTCACAATCCATACACGGATGTGATACTTCCCGAACACCCACACTCTTCCACACGGCGGTCCCTAGGCAGGCACACGTAACACGCCCACCGTCACCTCCCGACTCATGCACTAGGCGAGGACACAAGTTTCCGTGGATAGAGTTGACATCCTAAACGGACGGGAAATGTAGTTATGTGCACGAACGGTCGACCGAAAGAGTCAATCCGGTCGACTGTTCCCATACGATTAGGTCGACCGAAAGTCTGCAACGGTCGAACTTTCTGCGCAAAACCTAAGTCCCAACGGTCGAACAAGTGTCTAAAACCGGTCGACCGATACGTGGTCAAAATCCGGAGTTTGGTCAACATCAAAAAAAACTACTGGTCGACCAACTCAGGGGTCTCAGTCGGCCGAAAACTATCAGGACATCCTAGCAGTTCTAAGTCATATATCAGTCGAACACATACCAACCATCGATCGAACAATCATGCAAAAATAGTCGAGTACACTTAAGTTCCGGTCGAACGAATGCATGGAACCGGTCGACCGAAAATCAACAGGCAACCCCGACCCACCAACACAATGCACTACCGGTTGACCGTCGCAAGGCATAGTCCGACCGGTGTTGGTTAAAGTCGGGCAAAAATGCATTACATCGGTCAACCGCCCGAAGGAACCGGTCGACCGTTGGTCGTCTGCAACCTTACGTCAGCCAAGGATTTACGCCAACCACGTCGCCAGTGAGGTCTCCGACCTCCCGCAACCAACCAACACTTCACCCACACGATGGTGAGCCACAAAAACACACTAAGAAGCTGGCATACCTCAAAGAGAAGACAGAGCACGCCAGAGTTCGCTCAACATCACACGCAACCTCTACACCTCGCTCGAGCACTCCTCGCCCCACGTCCACGAGCCTCGCGCACATCCACCTCCGCACGCCTCACGCCGGAGCAGACCCTTCCTCCTCTGGATGCCGCCGGAAAAAGAGAAGAGAAAGAAGTTTGGGTGAAGGATGGGAAATGAAGAAGAAGGAAATGGAAGAGAGAAAGAGAGAGACATTTTCTCTCCAAAAACCCATCATCACAGCTACCCCAACCCATCACCCTACCCCTCACACATCACTATTCACACCGCCATTGTTCACGTTCTCTTCCCCATGCAAAACCTTCTACTAAATAAGGTATTATCTCCCTAAACCAGGGTAGGGTCCTAACAACATTGGCATGACCGTTCTTGACCAAGTTCTTGAGTTTTGAAGAACACTCTATGTTGCTTCCCGGATGCTAAAAAAATCCATTACATTTTCCGAAGCTACAGTTGAACTGAATTTGAGGAAAACATTTCAATTGCATTTGACACTGAATATTGGAACCAAATAATACAGTTGCTAGTATATTAGATATGATAATGCAATACAAAATGAGATTGAGATTGAAGGAGCATAGAGATGGAGAAAGTTTTTTCACTTGCAAACTCATCACGATTGCAATCCTTGATTCTACCTCCCGTATAGGAAATGTAACATCCCGAAACAGCGGAAATTTTTAAAAAAAAATAATAATCAAGACAATCAACTCAATAATCAAAGGCGGGACTGTTACTTCTCATAAATCATAAAAGTGGTGCACCAAAATACATCAGAGTTTATCAAAAGATACATGATTACAGCAAAACGACAACAGAAGATAAAAAGGTAATCATGTCGACCTCAGCGGCCCGAGAAGAGGATCCAACTCCAAAATGCGCGTCCCCGCCGATCACCACCCAACTGGACCTACTGCGGTCCTGAAAATATATAACAACGATGCCTGAGTTTCCAGAAGGAAACCCCGTATGCCAACTCACCTATATGCATGCATCACATAATGAACCTATCATACTAGTAGCATGTCATGGCACCAACAGAAGGTAAAACAGTTCCCCCGAAGGGTAAAACAGGACATCAGTCCGACAATCAACAACGAGTCTCCCGAGGAGACCTACTGCAGGCACATGCAGTCTAGTAGCCCGCGACATCGCACCCCCCACACGCAGCTACACTACACAAGGGTTCGGCAGGGAGCCTCTGTCACGTCTACGCGCCGATAGAAACAGATCTGTAAATCTCAGTGGTCGGGGCCACAGGGACCAACGGGGCCGTCGCCCGGAAGGTATAACAACATCATCTCGGTAGGTGCCCAGCCGAGGAAAACAACAAGCCGGCACAGCCTCGGCCCAACAATCATCATCGCCGGCACAACCTCGGCGGCATCACCGGCACAGCATCGGTGGTCCAACACAACAGTCCGGCACAGCATCGGACAGATCCAGACCGGAAGTCTGCCAGGTCATCGGGCTCCTCGAGCCGCGAACACCAACCGCGCCGCTATAAAAGCAGGGCAGCGACCTCCGTAGCCCCAAGGGCCGGTAGTCACCTCACCCAACGCCAGTTGCGTGCCCGCACAACATCAACACTGGGATCCGCGATCCCTCAGGCCTGCTATACTACAAAGTGCCGACAAACATCTCAAAAGTCACGGTCCATACATGGAGCTGACGCGTCCCGGACACCCACACTCTTCCCAACGGCGGTCCCTGGGCAGGCACGCATCACGCGCCCACCGTCACCTCCCGGCTCACGCACAAGGCGAGGACACGGGTTTCCGTGGCAAAGTTGGCGTTCAAAAAGGGAACCTGGGATTCTGTTCTGTGCCCCAACGGTCGACCGAAAGAGGTGATTCGGTCGACCGGTTCCATAAAGGAATCGGTCGACCGTACTCCTATAACGGTCTACCGCTGCGCTCAAGACAGAACCCCCAACGGTCGAACCAAGGTCTAAAACCGGTCGACCGAACGAGGTCAAAATCCGGAGTCTGGTCAACATTGAAATCCACTCTATCGGTCGACCGACTCAGGGGTCCCGGTCGACCGAAAACTAACAGGGTCAACCTAGTATTCTACGTCATCAAACGGTCGAACGCAAACATGCTACCGGTCGAACAAACATGCAATCGGTCGAACGCAATATAAATCGGTCGAACAATCAAACAATAATAATCAGTACACTTAAGTTCCGGTCGAACACCACAAGGACCGGTCGACCGATAACAGGTAGAAAATCCCAACTCACCAGCAATAATGCACTACCGGTCGACCGCCCCAAGGCATCGTTCGACCGGTGAAGGTTAAAGTCGGGCAAACAGTGCTAAAACGGTCGACCGCCCGAAGGATCCGGTCGACCGTTGGTCGTCTTCAACCTCGCGCCAGCCGAGGCTTTACGAAGAACGCGTCGCCGGAGAGGTCCCCAACCTCTCCCGACCCGACCAACGCCTCCCCCCACGCTTGGGTGAGCAACAAACCACACTAATAAGTTGACATACCTCAACCAACGACGACGAAACGCCGGAGCCCGCTCACGCACGTCGCCTCCGGTAGACCTCGAGCACGCGCCTCTCCTCCGCCGGACGTCTGACCTCCTCCCGCACGACGTCCTCGCCTCCTCCGATCGACTCCTCTGCTGGATGAAGGAGAAGAAGAATGAAAATGGAGAGAAAATGAGAGAGAGAGCAGAGATCACGCTACTTAAACCCAAATCAAATCTTCTCCCCACGCGTGAACAGTGCCCTACACCACAGACCACACCTCCCCCTCACGTCTACAGTGTGCGCCCAACACCACTTCCCCATGCACCCTTCCTCTAATCACCTCTAATCCAAGTTTAACCCTAATCTAGGGTTTGGGTTCTTACAATCCTCCCAACTTAAAAGGATTTCGTCCCGAAATCAAGCAACTACTCACCGAAAAGCTCTGGATACTGCCTTCTGACATCCTCCTCAATCTCCCAAGTGGCCTCGCGCTCGCTGTGATGCTGCCACCTGACCTTCACCATCGGAATGGTCCTCCTCCTGAGCTGATGATCCATGCGATCGACAATCTCAACTGGTCTCTCCTCGAGTGACAAGTCCTGCTGAATCTCTGGTACTGCTATCTCGATAACGTGCGACGGATCTGCCACATACTTCCTCAGCATCGACACATGGAAGACATTATGCAGACCTGAAAACTGCGGCGGCAACGCAATCCGGTAGGCAACCTCTCCAACCCGGTCGAGGATCTCAAACGGTCCAACATACCTCGGACTGAGCTTCCCCTTCTTCCCAAACCTCATCACACCTCTGGCTGGGGAAATCTTCAGAAACACATGGTCGCCTACCTCGAAACTCAACTCACGTCTGCGTCGATCAGCATAACTCTTCTGCCTGCTCTGTGCTGTGGCCAGTCTCCTCCTGATCACATCAACCTTCTCTGAGTACATCTGCACAATCTCTGGCCCCACTAACTGCCTCTCGCCCACATCACTCCAGCATACCGGTGATCTGCAAGGCCTCCCGTACAGCGCCTCGTACGGTGCCATCCCAATACTCGAATGGTAGCTGTTGTTGTAGGCGAACTCTATCAGTGGCAGGTGCTCATCCCAGTGCCCTGCCCAATCCAACGTGCATGCTCTCAGCATATCCTCCAAGGTCTGAATCGTCCTCTCTGACTGACCATCTGTCTGCGGATGGAACGCTGTACTGAACCTCAGACGCGTCCCCAAAGCCTGCTGCAGACTCCCCCAAAATCTGGAAGTGAAACGAGGATCTCGATCTGAGATGATGCTCACTGGTACTCCATGCAACCTGACTATCTCCTCCACGTACAACTTAGCTAGACCCTCCAAAGGCAACGTGGTCCTGATCGCTAAGAAATGCGCCGACTTGGTCAGTCGATCGACTATCACCCAAATCGCGTCGTGGAATCTCCTCGTCTTCGGCAATCCTGTGACAAAATCCATCGTCACGTGCTCCCACTTCCACTCAGGAAGCTCAATACTCTGCATCGGTCCTGCCGGCCTCTGATGCTCAATCTTCACCTGCTGGCAGACTAAGCATCGCTCCACAAACTCTGCAATATCCCTCTTCATGCCCTTCCACCAGAAGTTCCGCTGCAGGTCCTTATACATCTTCGTGCTCCCCGGGTGAATGGTGTATCTAGCTCTGTGTGCCTCCTCCATGATGTCCTCTCTCAGCCCATCGCTCTTCGGCACCCAGATCCGACTCCTGAACCTCAAACCACCATCAACCCCTATACTGAAATCTGACCCCTCTCTGGAAGCCAACTGTAGCAGACCATCTAACTCATCATCCCCAAGCTGAGCCTGCACCACTCGTGAGACAGTCTGCGGCTCCACCCTAAGCCCAGCAATCACTGCTCCCTCTGAACCCTCTGTGAACGGACTCCACTCGGAAAAAGCCTCGAGTAACCTCCACTCCTGGATGCACATACTCGCAACTGAAACCTCCACCTTCCTGCTCAGCGCGTCTGCAACCGAATTCGCCTTCCCCGGATGATAGGAAATGGTGAAGTCGTAGTCCTTAATGAACTCGAGCCATCTGCGCTGCCTCATATTCAGCTCCTTCTGCGAGAACAAGTACTTCAGACTCTGATGATCGGTGAAGACCTCGAACTGCTCGCCATACAGATAGTGCCGCCAGGTCTTCAACGCGTGAACTACCGCCGCCAGCTCCAGATCGTGAGTCGGGTAGTTCTTCTCGTGCACCTTCAGCTGCCTCGAAGCGTACGCGACCACCTTCCCATGCTGCATCAGGACACAACCCAAGCCTATCCCGGATGCATCGCTGTAAATCACGTAGCCTCCACTGCCACTCGGTAGCGTCAGAATAGGTGCTGTCGTCAACCGCCTCTTCAGCTCCTGAAAGCTGTCCTCGCACTTCTGGGACCAAACGAACTTGACGCCTTTCTGCGTCAATGCTGTCAGCGGCGATGCAAGTCTGGAGAAATCCTGGATAAACCGTCTGTAATACCCTGCCAGACCTACGAAACTCCTGATCTCCGTCACGCTCGTCGGGGCTCTCCACTGAGTCACTGCCTCGACCTTCGCCGGATCCACTGAAATCCCATCTGCTGACACAATATGCCCCAGAAAAGCCACCTGATCCAACCAAAACTCGCACTTCGTGTACTTGGCATATAGCTGCTGATCCCTCAAGATGCCAAGCACAATCCTCAGGTGCTCTCGATGCTGCTCCCTGTCAGGCGAGTATATCAAAATGTCGTCTACGAATACAACGACAAATCTGTCGAGGTACGGCTGGAAGGTCCTATTCATCAGATCCATGAATGCTGCAGGCGCATTCGTCAGTCCAAATGGCATCACCAAGAACTCGTAGTGGCCGTACCGCGTCCTGAAGGCTGTCTTCTGAACATCTGCCTCCCTGATCCGCAACTGATGATAACCCGAACGCAGATCGATCTTCGAGAACACTCTCGCTGTCTGCAACTGATCAAACAAATCATCAATCCTGGGCAAAGGATACCGATTCCGAACGGTAACCTTATTCAGCATCCTGTAGTCGATGCACATCCGCAACGACCCATCCTTCTTCTTCACGAAGAGCACAGGCGCTCCCCATGGAGAAACACTCGGTCGAATGAACCCGGACTCCATCAACTCCTGCAATTGCTTCTTCAGCTCTGTCAACTCCGCAGGTGCCATACGATACGGTGCCTTCGACTGAGGTGTCGTACCCGCTACCAGCTCGATGCCGAACTCGATCTCTCGGTGCGGCGGTAACGCTGGAATCTCCGCTGGAAACACATCCGGAAACTCCTGCACAATCTCTATGTCCTCCAGTCTCCTCGTCTCACGATCAGGAACTACCAGCGTGGCCACAAACGCTCTGCATCCCTGCTGTATCAGTCTCTGTGCCCTAACTGCAGACACAATCAGACGACCCCCTCTGCTCCTCGCACCTCTGATCAGAACATCTGGCAAACCCTCCATCGGAATCAGGATCTTCTTCTCACGGCAAAAGACCCGCACGTCGTACCGGGACAGCCAGTCCATCCCCAGTATGACGTCGAAGTCCACCATCGGTAACAAGACCAGATCTGCCGGAAAATCGTGGTCTCCCGAAGCAACTGTGGTGCCGGGGAAAAAGCTCCCCACAGTGCCCACCTCACCCATGGGCGTGCTGACCTCCAAAACATCAGTCAGCAGCACAGGGGTCCGACCCAACTCGCCAGCAAACTTCTCCGAGATGAAGGAGTGAGTGGCGCCGCAATCAAACAACACACGCGCTACTGAACCAGAAACTGAAAGTGTACCTTCCACGACGGTGTTGGAGTCCCTCGCCTCCTCAGCCTGGATAGTGAAGACTCGCCCAGTCCTCCTGCTCTGCCCCGGTGCCACAACTGATCGGCTGCCTCCGCCTCTGCCTACTGCTGGTGGTCCCGGCCTCCTGCTCGGCTCTCCCTGCCTCTGAGGACACTCACGGACAAAATGCCCCATCTGGCCGCAACCCATGCACGCTCCAGTCCGACGGGGGCACTCCTGCCCTGGATGGAACCTCCCGCAGTAAGTGCACGCTCCTGACTGACGTGCTCCTCCTCCATCGAACCTGGGCCTCTTGCCCGGGTTCCCTGCTCCACGACCAGCTACTCTGCTACCGGTGCTCACTGGCGCCTTCCGCGCCTCCTGAACACACAACCTCTGGTCCTGCTCGATGATCGTAGCATGCTTCACCGCATCTGCAAGGGTCCGCGGCATGCTGTTGATCACACGAGATCGAAGCGGCGGTCTCAGTCCCTGCACGAACTTCCTCGCCCGCTGCTCTGGGGTCACAAAGATCTCTGGGCAATAACGCTCCAAGGCGTTGAACCTGCTGATGTAGCTCGTCAGTGTCATGTCCTTCTGCTCCAGCGACATGAACTCCTCCCTCTTCTGATCCCTGACATGCTGGGGGAAGTACTGCTCGTGGAACACCTCCAAAAACTCCTCCCAGCTCACATCCACACGATCATCAAACAACACTGTGGACGTGGACCTCCACCAGTTGGCGGCCTCGCCATCGAACACATAGGTGGCCAGCTCCACCATCCTCCCAGGTGCTACACCAATAGCACGGAAAATCTTCTCCATCCTGAAGACCCAGTCCTCTGCAACCTCTGGGGCCCTCCTGCCATCAAAAGTCGGCGGGTGCTGACGCATGAACCGATCGTGCTCAGCTCCCACCCCGCTCTGAGCGCTCTGAGCAGCCTGACGCTCCAGAAACTCGCCCAGCCTGTCCCACTGAGCACCCGAAGTGTCGTCACTGGGATCACGATCGCGTGGAGAACTCCTCACACGCCTGGGTGCCATCTGCCAGAAGAAACAATCACAACTTCAGCCATGTATGCATGCTAAAAGAAAAATGCATGAATCTTATTACTACAAGGGTGATTTCATTGGGAACCGCATAGGAATCGACCGCTCTGATACCAAGTTGTAACATCCCGAAACAGCGGAAATTTTTAAAAAAAAATAATAATCAAGACAATCAACTCAATAATCAAAGGCGGGACTGTTACTTCTCATAAATCATAAAAGTGGTGCACCAAAATACATCAGAGTTTATCAAAAGATACATGATTACAGCAAAACGACAACAGAAGATAAAAAGGTAATCATGTCGACCTCAGCGGCCCGAGAAGAGGATCCAACTCCAAAATGCGCGTCCCCGCCGATCACCACCCAACTGGACCTACTGCGGTCCTGAAAATATATAACAACGATGCCTGAGTTTCCAGAAGGAAACCCCGTATGCCAACTCACCTATATGCATGCATCACATAATGAACCTATCATACTAGTAGCATGTCATGGCACCAACAGAAGGTAAAACAGTTCCCCCGAAGGGTAAAACAGGACATCAGTCCGACAATCAACAACGAGTCTCCCGAGGAGACCTACTGCAGGCACATGCAGTCTAGTAGCCCGCGACATCGCACCCCCCACACGCAGCTACACTACACAAGGGTTCGGCAGGGAGCCTCTGTCACGTCTACGCGCCGATAGAAACAGATCTGTAAATCTCAGTGGTCGGGGCCACAGGGACCAACGGGGCCGTCGCCCGGAAGGTATAACAACATCATCTCGGTAGGTGCCCAGCCGAGGAAAACAACAAGCCGGCACAGCCTCGGCCCAACAATCATCATCGCCGGCACAACCTCGGCGGCATCACCGGCACAGCATCGGTGGTCCAACACAACAGTCCGGCACAGCATCGGACAGATCCAGACCGAAGTCTGCCAGGTCATCGGGCTCCTCGAGCCGCGAACACCAACCGCGCCGCTATAAAAGCAGGGCAGCGACCTCCGTAGCCCCAAGGGCCGGTAGTCACCTCACCCAACGCCAGTTGCGTGCCCGCACAACATCAACACTGGGATCCGCGATCCCTCAGGCCTGCTATACTACAAAGTGCCGACAAACATCTCAAAAGTCACGGTCCATACATGGAGCTGACGCGTCCCGGACACCCACACTCTTCCCAACGGCGGTCCCTGGGCAGGCACGCATCACGCGCCCACCGTCACCTCCCGGCTCACGCACAAGGCGAGGACACGGGTTTCCGTGGCAAAGTTGGCGTTCAAAAAGGGAACCTGGGATTCTGTTCTGTGCCCCAACGGTCGACCGAAAGAGGTGATTCGGTCGACCGGTTCCATAAAGGAATCGGTCGACCGTACTCCTATAACGGTCTACCGCTGCGCTCAAGACAGAACCCCCAACGGTCGAACCAAGGTCTAAAACCGGTCGACCGAACGAGGTCAAAATCCGGAGTCTGGTCAACATTGAAATCCACTCTATCGGTCGACCGACTCAGGGGTCCCGGTCGACCGAAAACTAACAGGGTCAACCTAGTATTCTACGTCATCAAACGGTCGAACGCAAACATGCTACCGGTCGAACAAACATGCAATCGGTCGAACGCAATATAAATCGGTCGAACAATCAAACAATAATAATCAGTACACTTAAGTTCCGGTCGAACACCACAAGGACCGGTCGACCGATAACAGGTAGAAAATCCCAACTCACCAGCAATAATGCACTACCGGTCGACCGCCCCAAGGCATCGTTCGACCGGTGAAGGTTAAAGTCGGGCAAACAGTGCTAAAACGGTCGACCGCCCGAAGGATCCGGTCGACCGTTGGTCGTCTTCAACCTCGCGCCAGCCGAGGCTTTACGAAGAACGCGTCGCCGGAGAGGTCCCCAACCTCTCCCGACCCGACCAACGCCTCCCCCCACGCTTGGGTGAGCAACAAACCACACTAATAAGTTGACATACCTCAACCAACGACGACGAAACGCCGGAGCCCGCTCACGCACGTCGCCTCCGGTAGACCTCGAGCACGCGCCTCTCCTCCGCCGGACGTCTGACCTCCTCCCGCACGACGTCCTCGCCTCCTCCGATCGACTCCTCTGCTGGATGAAGGAGAAGAAGAATGAAAATGGAGAGAAAATGAGAGAGAGAGCAGAGATCACGCTACTTAAACCCAAATCAAATCTTCTCCCCACGCGTGAACAGTGCCCTACACCACAGACCACACCTCCCCCTCACGTCTACAGTGTGCGCCCAACACCACTTCCCCATGCACCCTTCCTCTAATCACCTCTAATCCAAGTTTAACCCTAATCTAGGGTTTGGGTTCTTACAGGAAAACGGAAGACAATTCCTACAATCTAACTTCTAAAATTCCATGTTTTCAGTAATCTTCAATTCGACTCGTCAAATGAAGTCATTTTACTCTACTTCACATATACTATTTCACTAACCCAGTCATTTTTTTTTCACTTTGCCTCGATTTCCTATTTTCACCAACCAAGGTATTAATGTTATGCCAAAATGCAAATTAATTTCCTACTAATAAGAAATCTTTGATAATGAGAACGGTTCACCAATTGGGTTTAACTCACTTGAGATATCTTTTGTCTTAAGATGGTCAAAAGATTCAAAGCCAAATATCAAATTTCTGGAGTTGCTTGGGATATTATATCTCATCTGGCAAAAAGAATTTGAAAGGAATAGAAGCCTTCCGATTTGCATTTTACAATAGTTTACCAGTCAAACAAAACTGACAAATTAATTTCGTGATCACCTCACAATATGAGATACATTGTAATGACATTTCTTTCTATTATACTTTTTATCAACGCAGCTAAGAAAATCTGCAGAGAAAAATTACCAGAAGCTCGGAAACAACACTATCTGATTTCACCTACTTCCCTCAGGAAGTTAGCATTAGAATCATTTGGTACAATGTTAACATATTTATTGAACTATTTAGAAATTGAAATATTAGAACTTCAGCAATTCATTCAAAACAATGATACAATGAAATAAAAGATTGCCTTAACAGTGCACTCTGTTTGTGTTGATTGGGCAGAGATTCGAACATTGGATGTTGCAGAAGGAAGAGGTAGTTTGGCTGTTGGGTGAACAAGGTATCTTGTGAGTTTCCTACATTTTTTCATTTTGAGTTCTAACTTAAATTTGAACTTTTTTTCTTTTGGTATTTTGTTTGTTGCATTGCTTAAGTATTTTCAATAAAAAATATTTTCTGTGATATGCTACATGCATTGTACAAAATATGTACATGGTGCATCTACAATATTTTTCATACATATTATGTTGTAACTACATATAAAATTGTGTGCTTGGTTATGACATGGAGTTGTCCTATACAAACTTTTGAGTTTCACGGGTCCATGAAAAGACCAAGTCTGAAGTCAACCGACTTGTGAGGATGTTTTAACAACTTAGTGAGTTAGTGGCAGTGTGGATATTTGTGATTAGCAATTCGTTTCAATTAAGATATGAAAGAGCATATACAAGTATATATAATAGAGGAGATCACTGCAAGTGCAAGATCTGTGTCGTGCTTAAGTTTAAATCTCATATCAATTTTAGGTGGTCTCGTAGGAGTTGGTTTATAATTCACTGAAAGGAATTTGTCATTTTCCAAATAGGGCTTAGGAAGGCCTGGGACAACCTATTATATAATTTTTTTATGCCATAGGTTCCATAAGTGTATAAGCACCTTGAATTCTGGAAATGGGCGTTCGTAAACATCATAAATTTCAGGAACCAGTCCAAATTTTAATGTGTTTTCGACAGAAACTTTATGTAGATGTTTATTGTACATGCCTGCATCCATTCACTAATCCTTACCCTTATTTGCTATTTTTGTGAATTGATGAAGGCACTATATATATTTAGTTGCAACTTACTGTGTTTTTTTTTATAGTAGTGTGAGTATTGTGTGTAATTTTGTTGAACTGTTTTTTTGTTAGAAAATGTTTTCCCTCCTGCCTGAATTGTGTATTCAACCGAGGACAGGTCAAGCTGGAACCTAATGTCTTCACTTGCTTGAAGTTTACCCCACAAGGTCTATTGCACTGAAGAACTGGTGTTTGGAACTCTTAATTTATATGTACTAAATCATTGCAATGCAATATAGGAATAATTTTCCTTATGCTTCAGCCTTTTTAGGTGCATGTCCATCTACGGGTCCAGTATTTTTTCTAGGAACCCATTGTACTTCGTCAGTTGATATACAAATACAAAATACAGTTGTCCATTCAACCTGTACTATAGCCTCTTCATTTGATTGTACTTTTTTTTTCTAAGTAAATTATGAAGGTATCATTTGTCACCAGTCTGTAAGCCTAGAGGCTCTTTGATTTTAATAAGATGAAGTGGGTGTTTCTTATTTAAAGAATTTTAGCTGTTCAAGATTTAAGAATGTTGAAGAATTGAAGCGATTATACAAATGTCTGGTGTGTGTGTGTGTTTTATTATTGGCCTTGCTGTTATCCAAATCTTATTCTCCCCGAAACCTTGAACTGAGTAAGTTGGAGAATTGAGCGTCACTTAATCCTTCCAACTAAATACTTAAGATGAGGTCAGCCACTTGAAAGCATACAGAATTTATCGCGAAGAATGCGGGTAAAACACAGGCTTTAAGAGTTGAGTCAGGTCATGGAGGATTGACGGCTTCAGTTGGAGGTGGTACCGGAAATTCTACGAAATCGCAATCCACGGGCCTTTGAATCCTAGGGTCCTTGCCGGCTGTTTCCTTTATGTTTTGCTGACGCTTTTCAGCAATCTGGTTTTTTGGATTAATTAGTTCACGTCGACGAATGGAGTGTTTCATATGATGCATATGTATTTTGAACTTTGAAGTTATTATAATAATACTCATCAATATTATTGTCAAATTTTGATTGGTGGGGCTGTGATCCATAGCCTCGCCAATATAGTTATCTTATGAATCAAAACATCAACTTTACGTTGGGTTGCATATGCATATCAAGATTGGTTGGGAATACAAGGTAAATTGTAAAGTGCTGCAAACCGCATCGTCTGATTCAAATTTGATAAAAATAGCCTAATGTAACGTCAATGATACAATTTCGCATCCGAAAAGCAATGCCAAGCTAGAAGAGCACATCAACAGAGAAAGTAATCACCAAATATTTGATTAAAATGCCTACAACTTTTCTAATTAAAATAATTGCAACAGCACGTCTATGTCAATAATTAGCAAGTCATCCATGGAGCTAACTCAAATGGTAACCCAAGGTATAATTTATAATCCAACAGATGCTAGGGGCCATGATCTTGATGCGCATTGGCTAACATTCTGTGACGTATCAGCAGTGAGTGCCTTGATGGTTGCTAATTTGTTTCTGAACAGACAGAAACCATCTCCAAATGTTCATTATCTGCATCAAATTGCACTTCTTCTACACGATCGCTGTGATTGCATTTTGCCTACTCAAAGCAAGATGGTGGGTTTATCATAGAACATCAAGGCAGTAGATACAGTGACGGTTAATGATTTGTTCCACGATGCTTCCTGGTTCTGGGACCAATGCTGATGTTATACTGTTCCAAAAATGAAAGGTGATCGACTGATCTAGTATTTTTGTCAAAATAACCTCATGCTGCTTTCTTTCAAAATCATCTTCTGCAGCATTAAAATACCTGAACCAAAACAAAGTAATACAAGGAAAATACAGCAACAGTCAGGATCCAATGCCCAGAATAGTATTGACAGGTTATAATACATTGGTGCCTCCTACAAGTTTTTGCCTTAGCAAGTATTAATAAAATCCTTCACACCTCAATCAGAAATTAAATCCTACAAATCTCACCCATGAATATAAAAATGTTCTTATCTCAATTCTTCTAAATTTCTAAGACGTGATTCTGATACTCACGCAGTGACAAATAAGTGAAACAGGATGTAATTTTTAAGGCTCAGATACAAGACAAATTCTTCATAATTCTCCGGCAGCAATTCACAATAATATTAAACAAGCTAGTAATGGAAAACAGGCTGTAGCATATCCAGCAATGTCTCATAATTCGTTATTCATAAGAACGTAAATGAAGAGAGTGCAACTTGTACCTTGTAATGTTGTGAGAATTTATTGGGAAGAACAAATGAGGATCTTGCGGATTAAACTCTGGTGTAACATCAGTTTTGTTTGATCCACTAGAAAACCTGCTAAAAACTCTAGTCAAGAGTTCTGCTCCATTCCAACTCAGTTTGGTATCATCATATGTTGAATAGTACTCTTTCATGCACTCCATTATGAAAGGACTGCGGCATATCACAATTAAACATGTAACCCGTAAGTGAAGAAAATAATGTACAAAATGACAACAACTTTCTGACCAGGCTCAAGAAGATAAAAACAGTGTCAATCGTCAATTTGAATTCAGAAGTATGACACAGACTCTGAATGACAATTATGATCAAATTTAACTGCTAATATGAATTGAAGAGAATATAGCAGATGCTACGTCACCAAATATCAGAATGAAATAGGAAAAATGGAGTGTGTGCCTAAAAATTCCAAAAGATAATAGTCTTCTAGAAATCTAGCGCACTAACGGTTGCTAACTGCTAAATATCAGCATTACATATATGATACATCTATACTGATCAAAAAAGATGTCCAGCGACCAATATAGACTTTCTGAATAATAAAATACCATCAAAAGAAATATCATAGGAAGGATATGGTTGAAATTTTCAGTGACAGCTATCCCAAGAGTTTGCCAACTTAAAATAGCAAAGGACAACTAATGAAACTTAACTAGTAACAGTACGTGGCACTGACGTCTTAAGAAACAAAAAGGGGGGGAAAATTATGTTGTAAACCATTACTTTTAGAGGTATGGGTCAATCTCATAATCTCATTATATAATAGCAATTAAACACATGGAGCAGACAAGTACGTATCTGTTTATTAGAGAAATTTGTGAATTTGAAAGTGCTCCTAGTAATTTTTCTTAAGACCGAGTTAAGTACCTGTGACTTTCAAATGCCATCACAGCACCATTCAACATTGGATTTTCAGATACTGTGTTCTCCACACCAATACAATTTTGTACTAAACTCAGTGGCTTGAGGACAATAATATCTGAGTCAAGATAGATCCCTCCGTATCTGCAATATTAAAGCCAATTTCCATCTAAGAATGTGAATAATTGCATTCAGAGAAGAATACAAAAGTGTGTTACAAAGCACTAGCTTGACCTTCAATTTAAATACACTTGAAAGGGTAACAAACAAGTAAATGGAATGTAGCATGCATGGCATTCACTGAAAAATGAGGCTTCTTTACTGGAGTACAATTAGGTCCTAACTACTCCAGTGAAATGAAAACAATTATGCTAGTTTTGCATCCTACCAAATGAGAGATCTGAGATTTATTAACCAGACTAGTGACTAGATAAATCTGTACACAATAAATTGTAGTTAACTTAGTCGTATACTCGTATGGTCCTAAAAAAACTCAGGCAACTCTTGAGTTAATTAATTGCACTAAGCCATTACTGATTGAAGGTTTTCTCGAAAAAATAAAAAGTGGAAACAATTTGTAAAGTTGCTATTCCTATGTTCAGAAGAAGAGTATCCTGCCAGTACACCATGTATTTGAAATACTTATATGCAAAAGTGTAATGCATCAGCATCATTATATGGAACATCATAATACCGAAAATTTCTGACCTCTTATATCCTTGTCAAATCTATTTTCATAAAATCTAGCAGGT
Organism: Triglochin maritima; assembly: GCA_963682175.1. Lineage (NCBI taxonomy): Eukaryota > Viridiplantae > Streptophyta > Magnoliopsida > Alismatales > Juncaginaceae > Triglochin > Triglochin maritima. The sequence continues at coordinate 35,370,108 of OY821772.1, forward strand.
AGTCAGAATGTGGGACTTGACATGCAAATGACTCACTAGCTGTAGATCCTACTGACTTACATATCTTAGTATTTAAACCAAATACTAAAACTCCATGTATCAAGGCGGCCTTGTTTGCAACTTTAATTGGAAATTGGTGCACAGATAACAAGTTCACTCAGCCATGTATTGGTAATAATCCTGACTAAATAAAGGATCAGTGGATCCGAAATGTAGCAAGTTAGGGGGTCAAATAGAGATGTCTAAGCTTGCAGCAGAGACCACCAGACTCAAGTTGAATCAACAAAGAAGCTAATCATTATATACCTTGATATCGATTGTCAAGCCAAAAACTAGATGAAACATCAACATCAACATAACCCCAATGCCTCAGAAGAGGCTCCCGCCTAAGCGAGGTAGGGGGGTCGGATGTACGTAACTCTACCACTGTAAAACAGTGAGGTTGTTTACAATTGACCCAAATGATGCAACTGACCATCTGCGATTCCACAATAAAAGAAATGCAGATCGTTTAAATAGCTCTTTGACATAGTCCATGATGCTCCAAATGTCAAAAAACAACTTAATCTTTGACACAGTGTAAATGGACATCACCAAAAACTAAAATAACCATGTTGTATAATACGTGGATTTTAGAAAATTTCTGATCCATGTGATATTATTGCACCCGTAATTGTTGCCGGACTCCACTTATCTAGACAAAACTAAAATTTGATATGCAGAATAGTCGAGTGAGTATCTTCTAGTTTGATTCTTTAAGTAAACAAAGAAACATATCATTACAAAACATTGAATGGTAACTAAATCGATTTCCAATAACATGTGCAACTTTTCAGGTAAGTCAGAGAAGGCACAACAACAATATCATACAATTCACTGGCCTTACTTGTACAGAACAGCAAGACGTATAAGCTCGCTATAGTGTAAGGAATAGTATTTTGTCTTTCTCCACTCATGCCAGAATGATGCAAAGTCAAGAATTGGAGTGTCTTTTAGGAGCTCATCAAGATTTGGCATAGCAAGTGCAACCCTGAAACTGTGAATCAGAAGAGGAAAAAAGGTTGTCAGTGATCAAGAAATTTTGTTCAACTTTGGGATTAAAATGCACAAAGTTTAAACGTGCAAAGTGGCATGTCTAATTCGAGTAATCAACTATGATATTGAGCTGTATCTGTAAAATTACTGCATATAATATACGACAGATATGAGATTTGTCCAGGAATACAAGAAAAAATGGAAATTATGCACATAGAAACATTTCACAAGAAAGTGGCAAAGAAAAAGGTGGAAAACAGGTTTACTGCCATAATCTCCTGCTATCGAAAGAACTAAAAAAATAACTGTAATGGGACGTCAAGATAAAATGAGACCGAAAGAAAATTAGCTCATTTCCTGGAAATGTAAAATAACTTTTTCCTGGTTACATGTCAGACTACCAACTAGCTCAAAGAACGCAAGTTATTAACTGCATGTATGCTATTGAGACTCTGATAAACAAAATATCAAGCATGCCACTTCAAAAATAAATCAAGCCCAATGTGGTGCAAATTGTGTCTATGAAGTCAGAAAACAGATTAACAGAAAATAACATCGAACAACATTTGTAATACCCATCCTTGGCGAAGTCATGAAAGAAATCAAGCTCCATCATCTCGGTGAACAAAATAACACAAGCATCCTTATGATGATGAAACAAACTCTCCAAGCCCCTCTGATGCCTTACTCCATACGACCAGGACGGGCTATTCCACACCATAAATACCCTCAAAGAGCAGCGCTCATCTCCCAAAAACTTGGCCATGAACGCCGAAAACGACAAATTTGGATCAAACCCCGGGTAATACCCCCACCTCCGGCCATCAGGGTAAACATGCTGCTCCTTCAACCTAGTACTCCTACCGTGATTCCCATCACTCTCGACCTTCACTTCAGAATTCAAAGCTCTCCTCTCCACCCTCTTCTTGACCTCTCCAAACGCAACCTTCTCAATCTCCTTCCACATTGCCTTCCTCATAAACCTATCGCCTCGAGTGAGCCCAGTCGCACCAGCGACATCGGGATCCTGCAGTAGCGGGTGGTTCATCGGATTCAAAGCCTCCAAACTCCTCCTGAACATCTTGTCCTGCCTCAGAAACCGCCCTTTCGACTCGAACCACTTCGCCCACCCGTCCCTCAGCTTAGAACCCCTAACCAACAACGCCTCCTCCACCCCGCGAACCGACCCCAACCTAACCCTAACCTCCTCGTCGACAGGCAAGTCGTCCGACGAAAAAGCCACCTCACCTCCTCCATTCTCGACCCCGAAATCCTCATCCCAGACCTTCTTCCCTCCGAAAGCTCGTCTCTTCACCCCTAAAACGTGATCCCAGAAGTGTCCCGACGCGTTAGGGTTCCGATCCGAGTCGTCGGAGTCGAGGTCGTCGTCGTCGAGGTGGGCGTCGGCGTCGTTTTCGTCGACGTCGCCGATGTCGATCTTATCGTCGGATCCGGCGTCGTTGTCGGCGTCGTCGGGGAGGAAGGAGGGGAGGGGGAGGGACGGGGACGTCGAGAGGCGGGAGTGGAGGGCGAAGAGGGAGAAGAGGAGGAGGACAACGGCTAGGGACGCGGCGATGCAGAGGTATGAGACGCCGCGAGAGCGCCGGCGGCTGTTGCTCCGGCGGAGCATCGCCGGCGAGAGGTGGGATTTGGGGGGAGGGGGCGAACGGGGGATTCTTAATCTAATCGGGTCGGATATTTTCTTAATAGGATATTATGATCCGATAATAATAAGGTCTCCAGTTAACTACCTTATCGGATAAGGTGGTGGCGCCAAACAAACCGAAACCACTCTAGTAGGAAACAAAGGGAGTTCCTCTTCAACTTCAACCATGTAAATCTCATTCTCCTCTCTCTCTCCTTTTCTTGATTAAATTGAACTTCATTTTGAAAGCTTTAGTGGTAATAGTTTTAGTTTCAGTGTCATTTGATTGGGAGTTGTTTTGGGATTTTGTTAGAAACTGCATTTTGACAGTGTCGAACGTAAAATTATTCCATGCGTGATAGCAGTCCGTTTGGGATACCCAGTGGTTGTGGTTGGAATCTTGAATTTGAAATTTGGAAAGCATTTCCGCAGGTGTTTATGGTGTAGTTATAATTTATAATATTTTCAGTGTTTAGTGAAAAACTGATCTTGGTTTGCTTCTCTTTTCTCATGTAAAATCCAAACATTGGACGCAAGACGCCTAACCGTCGTTTGGGTTTCCACACTTTCATTTCGTTATTTTGGCGAATTATGTACACACAAGTTGCCGAAAATTTAAACGGTGCAAATGAATTGATGAGAGAATAATTGAATCTTGAGGATTCTGGTTCAGAATCACGTCCTAATTACTAATGAATTACTCATGTGTTGGTGTGCTGTCCTTGTTATGAATTATGTTTTTTAGAAATTCGCAAGCATTGGTGGGTCTTTTCTTCTTCTTCTTTGGTCCAAAATAATGTGTGGGCAGAACTTACATAAAAAAATATGTTTCAACTGCAAATTATTGTTTATTTCTTATTTTATATGTTTTTTGTAGGCTTATTATGGAGCATGCTGTGGTTAGCTGCTCTATCTCTGAACCAGTGTGCAGATTCTATTGTTCTAGTCGTGCTATTCCGAGGAGAAATTCGAACTTCGACAAGATGAAACCAGACAGGCCCTACATTGATAAGCATGGGATTCTGAGAAGCATCAATCCCAAGAAGTTGTCCAGGAAGAAAGGTCAAAACCATTCATATATATACTCTAGTAGCAGTCATTGACTAGAGATTAACACATTTTAGGTTCTCTTCATTTAGTTTGAGAAGAAGCTATTTCCTTATTATTTCATAGATAACTGTAAAGACAATTTCTTTCTGATAAATATAATGGCGTAAGATTATAACAAATGCAGGCCAAATGACGAATTTCGAATAGAAAATGGTCAACTAAATTTCCTGATGTGTCATTAACTAACCAACTAATTAACGCTATTATTGACTTTTATAACATTGTACGCGAACAATTTAGTTCTCAACATATAGGAATCCTTTCATAAATTTGGATGTTATTTCAACTCACTGATTTCCAAATCAATCAACTGTAATTGTCAAGCAAGTATTGGGAAACCAATAAAGTTATAATTTGCCATACAATCAGTATTTTTGTCTTTTGAATATTTCATCATCCGTTTATATTCCTACTGACTTCTTTTAAATGAGCAGGTGGCTCGCTTAGAGGACGAGGATGGACATACGGGTCTGGATTTGTCGATGGGATATTTCCGGTACTAAGTCCTATAGCCCAGCAAATCTTAACATTTGTACAGAAGGAAACCGACGCAAGCCAAGTTTGGGCAGCATTCGACACACTTTCTCCTACTCATGCTCTATGGGACGACATCATCAACGTGGTTGTGCAACTACGGATAAATAAGCAATGGGATCCGATTGCGTTAGTAAGAAACACCCTTTTCTTTGCTCCAATTATAAAGACGGGTTCTGAATTAATAAGTAAATATCAGGTCAACTTTGTTATATACTTGAGACATTCCACCCTTTGTGTGGAGTTGAGATCTTTCATAGTTTTGGATTTTGATTTTCTGAACCTAATCAACAATCTCAAGGTTCACACAATTAATTTCCCTTTCATGAATTGTATCTCTGTCTAAACGTATTAACATTTTTCATAGGTCGCTGAATGGATTCTGTATAAAAGTTCCTTCAAGCCTGATGTAATCTGTTATAACTTGCTAATAGATGTGTATGGCAAGAAGCGCCAACACAAGAAGGCAGAGTCCATTTACTTGAGACTCCTGGAGGATCGGTGCGTCCCAACAGAAGACACATACGCTCTTCTAATAAGATCATATTGCACATCCGGATTTCTTGCAAAGGCAGAAGCCGTCTTTACGGAAATGCAGAAGAATAAAATTGCTCCAAGTATGAATTTTCCTGTCGATTTTGAATGCCTCGGTGTATTACAAATTATTCAACAAAAGGCTCATTTGTTCAGGTACTATTGTATATAATGCTTTCATTGATGGGCTCATCAAGGGTCGAAACAATGAGAAGGCATTGGAAGTTTTTCGGAGGATGAAAAAAGATCGGTGCCCACGATCTGCAGACACTTATACAATGATGATTAACTTGTATGGAAAGGTAATGACTTTTGCTGATAGCTACTTTATGTGGGGATACCTTGTTGACATTTTCGACAATTCGGTGCTCATTCACTTTAGGCAAGTCAATCTACAATGGCTTTGAAGATATTCAATGACATGAGGAACGACAAATGCGAGCCTAACATCTGCACTTACACCGCGTTGATCAATGCGTTTGCAAGAGAAGGGTTTTGCGAGAAGGCGGAAGAAGCATTCGAGGAGATGCAAGAAGCTGGGCATGATCCCGATGTATACTCGTATAATGCCCTCATGGAAGCTTACAGGTAATCTTCCAAATTCGAAGTGATCAGCCACCCAACCTGACAAATTTTATAACTTGGTTCTAACATAAAGATCGACAGTCGTGCAGGATACCCTTATGGAGCTTTGGAAATTTTCTCGCTTATGCAGCATATGGGGTGCGAACCAGACCGAGCATCTTACAACATAATGGTGGATGCATATGGAAGGGCTGGCCTCCATGAGGGTAATGGGCTTCTAAATGTAGTTCTAGACAACACTTTTGTCATGACTCATGACTACATGGTATTCTGAAATTAATACTATTTTGTATCATCCAAGTTCAGGGAATCAAACCTGTTACTTTTAGGCCAAAGAATTAAAATCATATGTAGAATGGCATGGTATTTCAGTTAATCATATGTAGAATGGCATTAAAGTGATTGGTAGATTGCTCAAGGGAGGTCATGACCGACTGATATGGATTGGTTTCTAAGAAACCGCCAAGTCGTTGACAGCCCAAGAGTGGTTGGCTTTTCTGGTGAAGTACAGCAGTCGACTAGCTCTATTGAGCGATCGGCCAATCCATCACGATTTTGGAATTTTGTTTCTCAATTTTGAGTAAATTCTGGGGTTGATCAAGTAATCTTTTTCGGAAGGGCTTACATGGTTGTCTTGTGTTAGGCTTTCCTTTGATGTCTTGGTCCATAAATATGAGAGAATCTGGAGGCTCTTTTAATCCTAAGTTTTTATTAGAGAGAGATTTGTTGTAATGAGTTTGAGACTTTGTTTGTTCTATCCGTTGCATGTGAAATTCTTTTCTCGGATTGAGAAGCCTGTGGAATAAGCAAGGAGTTGCTGATTCCTCACACAATGTGTTTTTTTCCTCTTATTGCTGCTGATTTGAGTTCGTATTTCTTTTTTTCCAGATAGTTGCACCTTTTATTTCGGATCTTAGGTGTGATTTGGAGGTTCTAAATTCTGGCATAAAGAAAATTAAATAGATATGTTTCTGACAGCTTCTAGTTAATTTTCTGAACAACGAATCCAATTAACTTCACATTTGAACCTTTGTTAGTCCAATAGCTGCTTCTTGCACATTCAACATGTGGAACTAATCACAAATATAACCTTCCTTTTCTTGGTTAGAGTTTTTGTTTAATACATCCGAAGATGTACTTATATGGTCATCGGGTTTTTTTCCGCAGATGCCCGAGCGATGTTCGAAGAACTCAAGCGCCAAGGCCTCTCACCAACAATGAAGTCACACATGCTCCTTATCTCTGCCTACTCCAAATCTGGGGACATTCCAAGATGCGAGGAAATCATGAGCCAAATGCACAAATCCGGCCTAAAGCCCGACACATATGCTCTGAACTCCATGCTGAATGCATACGGCCGGACAGGCCAGTTATCCAAAATGGAAGATATTCTGAAAGTCATGGAGAATTCCGGCACCGCAGCCGACATCAGCACTTACAACATCCTCATAAACGTATATGGTAAGGCGGGTTTTTTCGACCGGATGGAGGACGTATTCCAGTCCCTCAGTGCCAAGAATTTGAAACCAGATAAAGTCACTTGGACTGCTAGACTTGGAGCGTATGCTAGGAAGAAACGGTACGTTAAATGCTTGGAGATTTTCGAGGAGATGGTTGATTCTGGCTGCTACCCGGATGGAGGAACCGCGAGAGTTCTGTTATCGGCTTGTTCGACTGATGAACAGATACAACAGATGACTGCTGTGACCAGAAGTATGCACAAGGAGGCAAAGAACTTGTTCACTGTTTCATAATTAATGTGCTAACAGGAGCTGGTAAGAGAATGCTTGTGAGTTGTGATGTTGCAGTTAGAAGATGGATATATATGTTCATAGCAAAATCAATGTAAGTTCTATTTTACAATTTATCTTGTGCAAATCTACTTACCTTCAAATGTGCCTATCTCACAGTGTATGTTTGTGCATTTCTATCTTCAAAACCACCTAGATTACTCATTAGATGACATGCATTTATCAAATTTACAAAATTCAGTTACCAGAAAGGAATGAAAGTAAAATGTAAGTATCTATTGAGGGTATCTAAGAAGTACTAGGATATTTAGGAAAGTGTAACACATTTAAGAGGGTATCAAAGTATTAAAAAACCCTGACATTTTTGCATTCAACTTTTTCATGATGATGATACAGGCACACAACGAACAATACATAAGTACTGAATTTGGTGGATGAGACCTAGGTTCGTGTCTGACTTCTACAAAAATCAACTCGCCATCTTTGAAAGATAAAAAACAATCAGTTTTTCACATCCATACCAAAGAAAAACACGTGTTATGATTATGTTATCGTTGCATTCATATTTATTTTAATATCATTACAAAACCTTTCTACTTATTTTTATGTATGTGTCGTTACAAACTCCTTCGTTTATGCCGGTGTCATCCGATTAGCGGAGACCTAACTTTTTCATCCCTTCTATTTGTGAATTTCTCTTAAAATACTCAATCTAATCAAGAAAATAAAATCCACCTTCTCACACCTCTATTTTTACGTGACTCTCATCTTTCACACTAAAACATTAGGGAAAGTATTTGTTACATCCTAACCCTTGCTTTTGGGTTTAATTGTGTTTAGGTGGAGGATTAGAGAAGGAGGAGATAGAGGGCTGAGATGGATGGGAGGAGTTGTGATGGATGGTGGAGATTGAAAGAGGAGGAGTATATAAGGTTGGAAACTCTTCTCTCTCTCTCACTCTCTCACTCGTTTCTCTCTCACGCGTGCCTCTCTCTCGATCTCTTTTCGTCCAGCTGAGGAAGACGCGGAGGCGAGGCCGGCGGAGCTCGGAGGAGATCAGGAGGTTGCCGGAGTCGAGGCGATCGTGTTCGGGTTTTCGCCGGAGAAGAAGAGTTTTGCGAGGAAGCGCTCGCCGAGATCTTCAAAGGCTTCTTCAAGCCTTAAGGTATGTCAAGCTTTAGTGTAGATCTCCTTTTAGCCTTTGCGAGGGTTGGAGTGACCAACGGTAGGCCGGAAGGCTCGTCGAGAACCTTGCAGCAGCTTTTCTGCTCTGCAACGGTCGACCGGCGGGATGGCGCGGTCGACCGGTCGTAGTGTTAATCGGGCGAAAACCCTTGCACCGGTCGAACGATACTCTTCGAGTGGTCGACCGGTGGTGCGTTTTACCAGGGGAATAAGGCTTTGGGTGTTTTCGGTCGAACGAGTCCCCTTTGCCGGTCGACCGAAAGCACTGTTGTAGGTCGGTTGGGGGCGTTGACCATCTAAACGGTCGACCGCTCGTTGACTTCGTCCGACCGACGTTTAAGTTAACTTATTGGCTGGTCGACCGGGAGTGTGGTTTCGGTCGACCGTGTAGTGCGGTTTTGTTGGGGAATTTCCCTGGTTGTTTTCGGTCGACCGTGACCTGAGGGTCGTTCGACCGTTGGTGCATTTTGAGCGAGAGAGGATTTTCCCTGTTGGATTTCGGTCGACCGTGATTTGAGAGTCGTTCGACCGGTTGGACGTTATTTCGGTTTTTCTGAGGAATAGTTGTGGTGTTCGGTCGACCGTTTGGGTTCTTCCGTTCGACCGTTTGGGCACTGTTTTGCATATGGATGTTTGTGTCGTGTGTTGTTGGATCCGCCTCGAGGGCAACGGGTCTCCGGCCTTTTTTGGGGCGACGGTACAGACATTGCCGGCCTGAGAGGAGGGTCGTGTTGTGGCTCTGAGGAGCGGGTGCCGTGTGTGCACGTTGTGTTGTGGCTCTGAGGAGCGGTGTCGTGTGTGCACGTTGTTGTTGTGGCTCTGAGGAGCGGGTGCCTTGTGTGCACGTGTGATTGTGGGGTTGGGGTGAGAGGACCCTTGAGACCCGTGGCCGATGATGTTTCGGCGGTGCCTTGTGTGCACGTGTGATTGTGGGGTTGGGGTGAGAGGACCCTTGAGACCCGTGGCCGATGATGTTCTGGCGGTGTCTTGTGTGCACAGGGAATTGATGTGCTTTTACTGCATTTTCATTTCATGTTTCATTACGCATATTATGTTCATAGTTTAGGGGTTTGGCATACGGGGTTTCCCACGGGAAACTCAGGCATATTCATGTTTTATGTCAGGTCGTACGCGTCAGTAGGAGGTGGTGACTACGGACAGGAGCACCCAGACCAGATCCTGTCTCTTTTGGTTCTTCGAGGTGGATGATCTTCCCTTGTACATGTGTTGTATATCTTTTGTGTTGGGTTGTAATCATCCTTGACTCTTGTATTGTACAGCTTTTCATATTATATATGTATGAACTCGTGGTTTGGTGACGACCCCTGTGTTAATTCTTTATCTGTTTAAAGTTTTAAATTTTCCGCTGTTTCGGGGCGTTACAATTTGGTATCAGAGCTTTCGGTCCCGGTGTGCTTTCGGTCCCGGTGTGCTTGTCCAATGAAACCACCTTAGAGGTCTTGCATTTAGTTTCCATTCATCATTCATTCATAATCATAATTCATTGTCGTTTCCTGTCCCCTTGTGTAGATGGCTCCGATACGTGTGAGGCCACCTTCAAGTTTTAGGGACGCCAGTGAGGAGACTGGTAGGGAGGACAGAGAGGAGGAGGAGAGGAGGAGCCTTCAGGGGACTCTTGGTAGGCAGGGCGAGTTTCTTGAGCGCCAGTCTGAGCAGGCCGAGCAGGCAGGGGCAGGGGCAGTGCTGGATCGGTTTATGTGACAACACCCTCCTTCCTTCGATGGCAGTGGTGAGCCGCAGGCAGCTGAGGATTAGGTCTTCAAGATCCGGAAGATCTTCAGAGCGATCGGTTGTCCTTCTGAGAGGCAGGTGGATCTGGCCACCTATGTGTTGGACGGTGAGGCGGCCAACTGGTGGAGGTCCACGTCGGCTGTTGTGTTTAAGGACAGCGAGGAGGTGGGCTGGGAGGAATTCCTCGCGGAGTTCAACCAACAGTATTTTCCCCAGCATGCGCGGGATAGGAAGAAGGAGGAGTTCCTGGCACTCGAGCAGCGAGAGATGACGCTGACGGCCTATATTAGCAGGTTTCACGCCCTGGAGCGTTACTGCCCGGATACTTATGTGACTCCGGAGCAGAGAGCTCGGAAGTTTATCCGAGGGTTGAGGCCGCAGTTCAGGCCATGTATGACCACGAGTATGCCGCAGACTTTGGCTGATGCAGTGAAGTTTGCGACGATTATGGAGCAGGACTACCAGGAGACGGTAGAGGCTAGGAAGGTGCAGACGAAGGCCAGTGTGCGACCTGGAGATCAGATTTCGGGAAATCCCGGCAAGAGGCCCCAGATTGATAGTGGTGGATCTCAGTTTTCAGGGCAGTGCAGGCAGTGCGGTAGAGTTCACCCCGGGCGCGGGTGTGGGGCTAGATCTGGTGCGTGCGTGGCCAGATGGGTCACTTCATTCGTTCCTGCCCGAGTAGGTCAGGTGGACCTAGTGGACGACCGGGTTCCTCCTCAGCTAGCGGAGCTGGACCGAGTCGACCAGTTGCACCCTCCCAGCAGGGGAAGAGTGTGGGACGTGTCTTCACCATTCAGGCGGAGGAGGCTAGAGACGCCAGCGCTGTGGTGGAAGGTACGCTTTATGTTGATGGGTTGATTGCTAGAGTGCTTTTCGACTGCGGGGCCACACACTCGTTCATCTCTGAGCAGTTTGCGGGCGTGTTAGGCCGTACCCCTGCGATGTTGACTGCCACGTTGGAAGTCAGCACACCCTTGGGTTTGGTGGGCATTGTAGGGAGCTTCCTCCCCGGCGCCACAGTTGCTTCGGGAGACCAGGAGTTTCCGGCAGACCTGGTCTTATTACCGATGGTAGACTTCGATGTCATACTTGGGATGGATTGGCTGTCCCAGTACAATGTTCGAGTCTTGTGCCGAGAGAAGAAGATTCTGATCTCGAGGAAAGGTCTCCCTGATTTGCTGATCAGAGGGACTAAGAGTGGAGATGGTCGGATTTTGGTTTCGGCAGTGAAGGCTCAGAGGATGATTCACCAGGGTTGTAGGGCATTCTTAGCGACGCTTGTGGTACCAGATTTTGAGGTGAAGAAGTTTGAGGATATCGAGGTTGTTCAGGATTTTCCTGAGGTATTTTCTGATGAGATCACCGGGTTACCGCCTCACAGAGAGATCGAGTTTGGTATCGATCTGGTAGCAAAGACTACACCACAGTCGAATGCTCCGTATAGGATGGCGTCTGCGGAGTTAGCTGAGCTGAAGAAGCAGTTGCAGGATCTGCTGGATTCAGGTTTGATCAGGCCCAGTGTTTCACCCTGGGGAGCTCCAGTGCTCTTCGTGAAGAAGATGGATAGCTCGCTGAGGATGTGTATTGATTATCGGATGTTGAATAAGGTTACCATTAGGAATCGGTATCCTTTACCCAGGATCGAGGATCTTTTCGATCAGTTGCAGTCAGTGAGGGTCTTTTCGAAGATCGATTTGCGGTCCGGTTACCATCAGTTGAGGATTCGGGATGCAGATGTCCAGAAGACAGCGTTCAGGACAAGGTACGGGCACTATGAGTTTTTGGTGATGTCGTTTGGGCTGACGAATGCACCAGCAGCGTTTATGGATCTGATGAATCGGACTTTTCAGCCCTATCTCGACAGGTTTGTGAATGTCTTCGTGGATGATATACTGGTATACTCACCAGACAGAGAGCAGCATCGGGAGCACCTGAGGATTGTGCTTAGCATTCTGAGAGATCAGCAGCTCTATGCTAAGTACAAGAAGTGTGATTTCTGGCTAGATCGGGTGGCCTTTCTGGGACATGTGGTGTCAGCAGACGGGATTTCTGTGGATCCAGAGAAGGTCGAGGCTGTGACTCAGTGGAGAGCTCCGACCAGCGTGTCTGAGATCAGGAGTTTTGTGGGCTTAGCAGGTTATTATCGTCGGTTTATTCAGGACTTTTCCAGACTTGCTTCCCCACTGACGGCTTTGACACAGAAGGGTGTCAAGTTCGTTTGGTCCTAGAAGTACGAGGACAGTTTCCAGGAGCTGAAGAGGCGACTGACTACAACACCGATTTTGACGTTACCGAGTGGTAGCGGAGGCTATGTGATTTGCAGTGACGCTTCTGGCATCGGTCTGGGTTGCGTGTTGATGCAGCATGGGAAAGTGGTCGCTTATGCTTCGAGGAAGTTGAAGGTTCATGAGAAGAATTATCCAACTCATGATCTGGAGTTGGCAGCGGTGGTTCACGCGCTGAAGACCTGGAGGCATTATCTATATGGAGAGCAGTTTGAGGTTTTCACAGATCACCAGAGTCTGAAGTATCTCTTCTCGCAGAAGGAGTTGAATATGAGGCAGCGCAGATGGTTAGAGTTCATAAAGGATTATGACTTCACCATTTCGTATCATCCGGGGAAGGCGAATTCTGTCGCGGATGCCTTGAGTAGGAAGGTGGAGTTATCAGCTGCCGGCTTGTGCATTCAGGAGTGGAGGTTGCTTGAGGCCTTCACGGAGTGGAGACCTTTTACGGAGGGCTCTGAGGGGGCAGTGATTGCAGGACTTCGAGTGGAGCCGCAGACTGTTTCGGGAGTTGTTCAGGCTCAGAGAGCAGATGATGAGTTGGTCAGTCTGATGCAGTTAGCTGCTAAGGACGGATCAGACTTCAGTGTCGGAGTCGATGGAGGCTTGAGGTTCAGAGGTCGGATCTGGGTACCGAGAGCAGGTGATCTGAGGGATACTATCATGGAGGAGGCACATAGAGCCAGATATTCCATTCACCCGGGGAGTACCAAGATGTATAAAGATTTACAGCGGAGTTTCTGGTGGAAAGGGATAAAGCGAGATGTAGCAGACTTCGTGTCCAGGTGCTTGGTTTGTCAGCAGGTGAGGATTGAGCACCAGCGGCCAGCGGGGCAGCTGCAGAGTATAGATCTGCCAGAGTGGAAGTGGGAGCACGTGACTATGGATTTCGTCACCGGGTTGCCTAAGACGAGGAGATCTCACGACGCGATTTGGGTCATAGTTGATCGACTGACCAAGTCGGCACTTTTTCTGGCGATCAGAACCACCTTACCGTTGGAGGGTTTGGCGAAGCTGTACATGGAGGAGATAGTCCGGTTACATGGTGTGCCTGTGAGTATTATCTTTGATCGTGATCCGAGGTTTACCTCTAGATTTTGGGGTAGTCTGCAGAAGGCTTTGGGGACTCAGTTGAAGTTCAGCACAGCTTTTCATCCACAGACAGACGGGCAGTCAGAGAGGACTATCCAGACGCTAGAGGATATGCTGAGAGCGTGTACTCTGGATTGGGCAGGATATTGGGATGAACACCTGTCGTTGATCGAGTTCGCCTACAACAACAGCTACCATTCGAGCATTGGGATGGCACCGTACGAGGCTCTGTACGGTCGGCCTTGCAGATCGCCGGTATGCTGGAGTGACGTAGGCGAGAGGCAGTTGGTTGGACCAGAGATTTCTCAGATGTATGCTGACAAGGTTGGCGTGATCAGACAGAGGTTGGTGACGGCTCAGAGCAGATAGAAGAGTTACGCAGACAGGCGTAGACGAGAGTTGAGATTTGAGGTGGGCGATCACGTTTTCTTGAGGATTTCACCAGCTCGTGGAGTGATGAGATTCGGGAAGAAAGGGAAGCTCAGTCCGAGGTACGTCGGACCGTTTGAGATTCTTGATCGTGTCAGAGAGGTTGCCTACCGTATTGCTTTGCCGCCGCAGCTTTCGGGTATTCACAACGTTTTCCATGTTTCTATGTTGAGGAAATACGTTGCCGATCCGTCGCATGTGATTGAGGTCTGTGTTCCAGAGATCGGTCAGGACTTATCTCTCGAGGAGAGGCCAGTGGAGATTGTAGACCGGATGGAGCACCAGCTCAGGAGGAGAATCATTCCGATGGTGAAGGTCAGGTGGCAGCACCATAGCGAGCGTGAAGCCACTTGGGAGGTCGAGGATGAGGTCCGGAAGAAGTACCCGGATTTGTTCGGTGAGAATTGGTCCTAATTTCGAGGACGAAATTCTTTGAGGAGGGTGGATTGTTACATCCTAACCCTTGCTTTTGGGTTTAATTGTGTTTAGGTGGAGGATTAGAGGAGGAGGAGATGGAGAGCTGAGATGGATGGGAGGAGTTGTGATGGATGGTGGAGATTGAAAGAGGAGGAGTATATAAGGTTGGAAACTCTTCTCTCTCTCTCACTTGTCTCTCACTCGTTTCTCTCTCACGCGTGCCTCTCTCTCGATCTCTTTTCGTCCAGCTGAGGAAGACGCGGAGGCGAGGCCGGCGGAGCTCGGAGGAGATCAGGAGGTTGCCGGAGTCGAGGCGATCGTGTTCGGGTTTTCGCCGGAGAAGAAGAGTTTTGCGAGGAAGCACTCGCCGAGGTTCTTCAAAGGCTTCTTCAAGCCTTAAGGTATGCCAAGCTTTAGTGTAGATCTCCTTTTAGCCTTTGTGAGGGTTGGAGTGGCCGACGGTAGGCCGGAAGGCTCGTCGAGAACCTTGCAGCAGCTTTTCTGCTCTGCAACGGTCGACCGGCGGGATGGCGCGGTCGACCGGTCGTAGTGTTAATCGGGCGAAAACCCTTGCACCGGTCGAACGATACTCTTCGAGTGGTCGACCGGTGGTGCGTTTTACTAGGGGAATAAGGCTCTGGGTGTTTTCGGTCGAACGGGTCCCCTTTGCCGGTCGACCGAAAGCACTGTTGTAGGTCGGTTGGGGGCGTTGACCATCTAAACGGTCGACCGCTCGTTGACTTCGTCCGACCGACGTTTAAGTTAACTTATTGGCCGGTCGACCGGGAGTGTGGTTTCGGTCGACCGTGTAGTGCGGTTTTGTTGGGGAATTTCCCTGGTTGTTTTCGGTCGACCGTGACCTGAGGGTCGTTCGACCGTTGGTGCATTTTGAGCGAGAGAGGATTTTCCCTGTTGGATTTCGGTCGACCGTGATTTGAGAGTCGTTCGACCGGTTGGACGTTATTTCGGTTTTTCTGACGAATAGTTGTGGTGTTCGGTCGACCGTTTGGGTTCTTCCGTTCGACCGTTTGGGCACTGTTTTGCATATGGATGTTTGTGCCGTGTGTTGTTGGACCCGCCTCGAGGGCAACGGGTCTCCGGCCTTTTTTGGGGCGACGGTACAGACATTGCCGGCCTGAGAGGAGGGTCGTGTTGTGGCTCTGAGGAGCGGGTGCCGTGTGTGCACGTTGTGTTGTGGCTCTGTGGAGCGGTGTCGTGTGTGCACGTTGTTGTTGTGGCTCTGAGGAGCGGGTGTCTTGTGTGCACGTGTGATTGTGGGGTTGGGGTGAGAGGACCCTTGAGACCCGTGGCCGATGATGTTTCGGCGGTGCCTTGTGTGCACGTGTGATTGTGGGGTCGGGGTGAGAGGACCCTTGAGACCCGTGGCCGATGATGTTCTGGCGGTGTCTTGTGTGCACAGGGGATTGATGTGCTTTTACTGCATTTTCATTTCATGTTTCATTACGCATATTATGTTCATAGTTTAGGGGTTTGGCATACGGGGTTTCCCACGGGAAACTCAGGCATATTCATGTTTTATGTCAGGTCGTACGCGTCAGTAGGAGGTGGTGACTACGGACAGGAGCACCCAGACCAGATCCTGTCTCTTTTGGTTCTTCGAGGTGGATGATCTTCTCTTGTACATGTGTTGTATATCTTTTGTGTTGGGTTGTAATCATCCTTGACTCTTGTATTGTACAGCTTTTCATATTATATATGTATGAACTCGTGGTTTGGTGACGACCCCTGTGTTAATTCTTTATCTGTTTAAAGTTTTAAATTTTCCGCTGTTTCGGGGCGTTACAGTTTTAAGATAGCTTCTCATTCGAACGAAGTAGTTCCAAAACGTGACAAAATGAGAAAGATGAAAACTAGATTTAGGTAAACACGATTTATTTTTTGCTTACTAAAATAAAAGTATTATACCGTTTGTATAACAAAATAAGAAGACTATCCTATAAGGACATCTCTCTATATGGATGCCAACAAATTAAATCAAAATTAATAAATCAACTAATATAATTAGGAAATAACAACTAAGGTAATTTGTAAAGAATGATATTTGACTTGAATGGATATTGCAAGATCCATTGGTTGAACACCAATGGAAAGAATCGTATCAGAATGGTTCGATCTGGGGGTAACACATTTTCAGGTAACCTTGTTACTTAGAAATGATTGAGGTTTTGAGATAATAGTTTATTTTTTTGTGATTAAGGAGAACATTTGAGGATTGAATTTACAAGTGGAAGGACAGTAAAGTTCAGTCATCACTAATCAAATTGTAGGAGAATTGTGTTATACTCATATCACAGTAACTGTAGGATTTCTAGTTTAATTGTACATATTTATTTTCGAAATTTTATGCATAATAAGGATCAATTACAATTTTTCTATGATTTGTTTCATGCATGCATCGGTTTGTTTCAATAACTAGTTTTAAAACTTTATTAAAACAAACATGGGCTCCGAATTTCATACCTAGAAGTTCTCTAAAACTTCTTGATGATCCGGAGACGTTGAGGATGCTTGCCGCTGCGCCGGATGCCTCCGAGTATTCACCAAACTCTAAACAAGATTGGAGAGAGAAGAGCTAGCCTCTCAATCTCCAATAGGGTTTAGAATCCAATTACTAACCCCTCTTTAGTTCCCTTGAGAAGAAGATCTCTGAAAACTAAAACTAAACTCAAGAATTAAGATTAAATTCGTGGAGAATTATGGAGAGAGAAGTTTGCACAAGAAGATAATGAATTAATTAATGAGGTAATGAGATAAACTTGTATTTATAAGTTCTCTCCAAATTACCTATTCATGTGCAACCTCTTGCCCATGATTTCATGCAAACTTCAATATAACCATCCATTATTTGCTAACAAATAATCTCAGCCACGAATTAAATCAATTATGGACCAATTCCATGCATGATCTAATTAATTCTTAAATTAATTCTGCAGAAACCGTCTGGACCGGTTGACCGTTTTGGAGGTTCGGTCGACCGTTCGAACCACGTTTCGGTCGACCATTCGACATTCGGTCGACCGTTCGCAACAATAAAATATTTCATCGCAATGTTCGGTCGACCGACCGATAGATTCGGTCGATCGTTCCGAACAGATGAAAATTCTCTGTTATCGGTCGAGACGTGTCCGGTCGACCGTGCACCGATCGGTCGACCGTTTACTGTTGTTCGGTAGACCGTTGAGCATTGTTCTGCTGATTGGTCAAATTTCGGTTTTACCCCTACAAAATTTGATATTTCGGGATTAGTAGTAAATTCACAACTTATGTAACATATTATCCTATGTAACGATAAATCATTACACCCCATAATATTTACATCACATATGAATTTAATTTAGATTCTAATTATGTTATTAATCACAACATAATTTTGATTTTGCTTGTTCACCCCATGTGTCATATTTTCTACATGAAACCCGATACATCTTATGAACTCAAAATCCTCATTTCTTGTTTCCCAGTTTTGTGGTGTGACCTATGGGAGGATCTAAACTAAGTTGGCAGTGATATTAAGAGCTTAATACCACAAGCTATAAGCGGTATCTAGCTACACATTATAGCTCCCAATTAGATAGATGTCTTAATTCCACTCGAACCAAAATCCGATCCATTTAGTGATGGAGTGCACCACTTGTGTCCGTCCCTTGCCTCATGATATTAGGAATAGACACAAAGTAGTATTGTGTCATCTTTGTATTAGTATTCATTTCTTGATATCTTTAAGTTAGTTATAAATATGTGACTTAACTCAAATCACATTGTGCACATTATAACTTTGCTTTATCAATGGGTCACTAATATCATTACTAAATTAAGAGGGGCAATGATAATCTTTTGACTAACTATCTTCTCCAACAAAAGTTATACTTAACCAACTAATGTCTTTACACTACACTCATCGATAGCTCAAGACGTTAGTCTAATCAAGCATTTCTTAAGTGATCGGATATAAGTCTCATATCAAAGGACCAAAGACACAGTAAAAAATATTAATGACACAGAAACACATTTCTATAATATTTTACTTATTAGGTTCATTCAGTATACAAAAGTAATATCTTCCTATTTTGTGTACACGTATTGTCACTCACTTGTAGAGCTACAATGATCTATGACCAACACGACAATCTTAACTCGGTAATTAATGTCTCATGTTAATTACCATGATTGCGAATATCTTTTGTTTTATGTAAACCAGTATCTTTTAGAGCTCTACGGTTAAGGACCAAGAGTCTCTTCCTTAACACTTCTAAAAGACGAATAACATAAACAATGAACAAAATGATTTCTCATTCAATTCATAATAATTGACATTTAAAAGTAAAACTTTTAGAACACATTCGCTTCAGTAACTACCATCAATTAATGATTAATACAAATTGATCAATAGAGATATCTCTACCTTTTTACAATTCACTGGTGTATCCCTCAAACTTCAATTGTATTTACCTTACCAATGTTAATTCATGATATTTCTACAGTGCCATAGACATATCCATGCCAGTCGTGCTATGAACATGTCAATGGTTTAAGGTTTAGGGCATATAATCTACAAATAGTACGTTGAAACAATTACAAATATAATCATGTAATACAGTGAGTTACAGATGTCGAATAAATATTTCAGTAGAATCCAGATAAAGCCAGCATACAAAATCATGTTTGAACAACAAACAACGAAGAATAATGATCAAAAAACACCTTACAAACCAGGTCGTCGAATTCTGAGTTGGCTCAGAGAAAATAACGAGTCGACGAACCTCGAAAGAAGATTAAAATCTCGCAAGAATAGACCATCGGAGAACTCTAGAATTCGTGGATACAAAAATCGCCGTATATATTTTTGCACTTAAATGCAATAAGCAATTAACTTGAGAACTAAAAAGATATAAATATCACCTTGAAGCCTTGCGAGCCTTTAATTTCCCCCAAATCCCCAACTGTCTCGCCTTGTCTTGCCCCAGATTGGACAAGATGGGCACACAAGCGCGGAGAATTATCTACTCCTCTCTTTCCACCTACAAATGGTCATTAGAAACATTCTCCAACTTTCCAAGTTCCTCGATGTGAGACTAAAAGAAAGAGGAGCACATGACACATGACTCAATACGTCCCATTTTATAACTCAAATTAGATTTTCTCAATTAAGTTGTTCATGAGCTTAGCTCAAACTTAATAATCCAACATAGTATTGATGACTTAGTGTTTAGGATTTATGGGTTGAAGTTTAAGATTTAGGTTTAAGATTCAAGATTTCAAGATCTACCTACCTTGTGAGTTGTGACTATCCCAGAGAGATTAAGGTTCACTCACGCTAAAGACGTCTGCATTTACATGTGGATAAAACATATATGGGTTGTACAACTTTATATACAAACATGATTATATTTTGGGAAATGTTTGTTGAACGCAGGGCGTCACGGACGCGCTCTACGTGGATATCCATGTCAGCCCTTACGTGGCCAAAGCATGAATGTTTTTTTTGTTTTTTCTTCCTGATGTCCACTCAAATCACATTAAATGTGTTTCAACTCAGCACGTTCTCTCTCTCCACCCAAATACAAATATGATGACACTCTTTCTTTCTTCTTCATTCTTTCTCTCCAGAATAAATCACCATTTCTAGCAAGATATTATGTCGAAGAAGCGTCTGATGCCGACTCCCAGGATTCTTCACAACGTAAGCAGCGTGAATGAGACGGTGCGAAGATTTCCTGATGTTCTTGTCAGCGTTAGCATCGTGAATGTGACGATCCGGTGGTGAAGACTTCGCACCACAACATCTTTGCTGCATTGTTGGGGTAAAATATACAGTGGGAGGTTTGTTGAGTTTGTGCGGGTAAAATATACAGGGGGCGGCAGTTTCCATATATTGATTCGTTTATTCCGACAATAATGAAGCCATATATTATTCCGGACTGCAAATACACTTATTCCGGACTGCAAATACACTTATTCCGATTCCAGACAGCAAATACACTTATTCCGGACAGCAAATCCACTTATACCGGACAAACTTTATGTTCCGTTTCTGGACACACTTTATTCTTAAACCGGACAACAAATACACTTATTCCGGACAACAAATACACTTATTCCGGACAGCAAATACACTTATTCCGGACAAACTTTCTGTTCCGTTTCTGGACACACTTTCTTCTTATTCTGGACAACTACACTTATTCCGGACTGCAAATACACTTATTCCGGACAGCAAATGCACTTATTCCGGACAACAAATCAACTTATTCCGGACAAACTTTATGTTCCATTTCTGGACACACTTTATTCTTAAACCGGACAACAAATACACTTATTCCGGACAGCAAATACACTTATTCCGTACAGCAATATACACTTATTCCGGACATACACATAACGTAAACAGGACAAACACATAATGTAAACTGCACACACACATAAAGTAAGCTAGACAAATTAAGTTGATCCAACGTAAAACTTAAAAACAAATATTTTATTATGATAAGTGTGGGCTCTGCACGAATAATGAGACTGCACGATGTCTTAGGGTCTGCACACTGTCTTA
Source organism: Triglochin maritima (assembly GCA_963682175.1). Classification (NCBI taxonomy): domain Eukaryota; kingdom Viridiplantae; phylum Streptophyta; class Magnoliopsida; order Alismatales; family Juncaginaceae; genus Triglochin; species Triglochin maritima. The sequence goes on from OY821772.1 coordinate 35,391,033, forward strand.
TCTGTGTATTGGGAAATGAATCGTTCAACTTAAAGAACCGGCGTTTTTTAAAAAGACCAAAACGCACGAAGAGAAATTTCGACGACTGAACGCTGACTCAAAGAAAAATATCTGAGCTGTACAGATCCACGTAAGGCGCGTCCGTGACGCGCGCGTCCGTCTATCACGGCTCTTATATTTTCGTTTCAAAAACCAGATACATTTGCCAAGAAAATATTTGCCTAGACTTAGGCTGCATGGATGACGTGGCAACTTTTTTTATCACAAACAACACCAAAGAGGAAAATTGTACTAGAGTCCAAGTCGGCAGGAAAAGGGAGAGTGAAGGAGTCTAAAATAGTGTACACTCTAATCTTATGATAAACACTACTGCGAATTTAATCCTAACTTAGTAATAGACTAACACTTAGATGCATTTTTATAAAGCAACACAAAAAAATAAAAAAAATACAAACTAACAATTAATTGATGTAGAGGGCAGAGTGTAACAAATTCAAAGTTAAGTGTGTGTCAGTGTGTGTTTGAGATATTTTGAAGTTGAGGACGATTGAAATTGAGTCATAGTTTAGAATGATAAACATAGTTCAGCCACGAGGAAAAATTAATTTTTTTATAATTTGCCCAATTAACTGTTTATTCATTGGGATATATTTCTATAAATGAGAAAGTGAAGGACCAAAAGTGAATAGTTACAGGACATCATTGATCATAGGATCCTTATACACGGACGCTGGCGTCCGTGACGCACATGACATGTCACTTAAAGTTTGTTGAGTCAGCGTCCAGTCAGGTTGACATGTAGTCATCACAGTACGCGCCTTTTTTATTTTAAAAAATTCGACGGTTCATTTCCAAATCAAACGATTGGACAGCGCACAGACATAATGTGGCGACGGTTCGAGTCTCGAACAAGGAAACGAATAGACACACGAAAAAGGAAGGAAACGAATAGTTCCTTCATCTTTGTGTCTGTAACTGTGAAGAGAGAAATCTGAAAACCGTTCCTCTACGTGTGTTTCACAACAAAACGAGAAATGAATTCACCGAGTAATGTTGTCGCTCCAGAAGTTGTGGCTGATGAGGTGGGTCGATTTAGGGTTTTTTCGTGGGTGGATTTGTTATTTACGAACTTTCTTTGAATTTTTTGTTTGTTTTAGGGAAGCACGTACTACTTCCGGGAGACAAAGTGTGGTTGGACGACAATTCAAAAGCAGTTCGGTAGGATGAAGGACGTCGAAAAGGAGATCTTCCGGGGGACCGCTTTCGGACACTTCCTAGATTTTCCTAACATTCCAATGGACAATGAAATACTCGGATGGTTCGTCGAACACTAAGATGCGAAGGAGGTGGGGCTGAGAATAGGATCAGGGGTAGTCCCCCTTACAGCTGAAGACGTTGCCGTAATTCTGGGCTAAAAGTGCGTGGGAAGACAGTTGTTATGGAACCGACGGGCGTACAGAAGCGAGATTGAGTGAACCTTGACAACACTCAACTATTAGGGCATCTGACTGCAACCAGTGTGATGGGCGACGCCGAGGAGTACGTTCGACTCCTTATTTGTTTCATCTTCAACCATTTTTTGTTCTTCGATGGAACACTTTGAACCAAAATTTGGTTCATGAAACATTTGAGGGACTTCAAAGGCATCAACAAATATGCATGGGCACGTGCAGTTCACGCCGCACTAAGTTCGGGGTCTGGAGGAAGCCAGCTTAGAACTGCATGAGAGGAGATCGGCCGGGAACTTCATTATGAAGCAGGGCTACGTTGATGGTTGTGTAGCAATACTACAAGTAAGCAATTTTGTCCTTAATACGTTGTGTGTCAGTCTGGATTCAGTGTTGTGTATGTCCAGAATACGATGTCTGTCCGGAATAAGATGTATGTCTGTCCGGAATACGTTATGTTGTTGTCCGGAATGAGGCGTAGGTCTGTCCAGAATAGGATGTTTGTCTGTCCGGAATAGTAAGATCTTTTGTCCGGATTAAGATTCTTGTCTGTCCGGAATACGTTGTTTGGCTGTCCGGAATCAGGAGTATGTATGTCCGGAATAAGATGTTTGGCTGTCCGGAATACGTTATGTTGCTGTCCGGAATCAGTCGTAGGTCTGTCCAGAATACGATGTCTGTCAGTCCGGATTCAGTGTTGTGTATGTCTGGAATACGATGTCTGTCTGTCCGGAATAAGATGTATGTCTGTCCGGAATACGTTATGTTGTTGTCCGGAATGAGGCGTAGGTCTGTCCAGAATAGGATGTCTGTCTGTCCGGAATAGTAAGATCTTTTGTCCGGATTAAGATTCTTGTCTGTCCGGAATACGTTGTTTGGTTGTCCGGAATCAGGAGTAGGTATGTCCGGAATACGTTATGTTGTTGTCCGGAATCAGTCGTAGGTCTGTCCAGAATACGATGTCCGTCTGTCCGGAATAGTATGATCTTTTATCTTGAATAAAATATTTGTCTATCGGGAATACGATGTCTGTCTGTCCGGAATAGTAAGATCTTTTGTCCGGATTAAGATTCTTGTATGTCCGGAATACGTTGTTTGGCTATCCGGAATCAGGAGTAGGTCTGTCCGGAATAAGATGTTTGGCTATCCGGAATACGTTATGTTGCTGTCTGGAATCAGGCGTAGGTCTGTCCAGAATACGATGTCTGTCTGTCTGGAATAGTATGATCTTTTATCTTGAATAATTTTTTTGTCTATCGGGAATAGGATGTCTGTCTGTCCGGAATAGTAAGATCTTTTGTCCGGATTAAGATTATTGTCTGTCCGGAATACGTTGTTTGGCTGTCTGGAATCAGGAGTAGGTCTGTCCGGAATAAGATGTTTGGCTGTCCGGAATACGTTATGTTGTTGTCCGGAATCAGGCGTAGGTCCGTCCAGAATACGATGTCTGTCAGTCTGGAATAGTATGATCTTTTATCTTGAATAAAATTTTTGTATATCTGTCTTGAAGTGCTTATTAACATTTAATCTTTCCCATTTGAAGGTGTGGCTTTGTGAGAAATTCAAATTGGGGGAGCCCAGACGAGCATATCCACGGATGAAAAGTTGGACGGAAATGTTTGGGAAACGTTTAACCTTGAGGAAATGGGAGGAACGTGGAATAACCTTAGCCGAGATTTACAACGGCAAATTCGAGCTGAAGGGGCCTCCATCACTAAGTGAAAGGGAGCGGAAACTGATGACTTCCGATCAAAATCTTGCTCAAGAGTCGCACAAAGCAACGGGGTCAGCTTCAATATGCCCTCTGCCAAGGCTACAACTTAGAGACTGCAACATTCCATTGGACCGACTGCTACAAGAGTTGGAACTGAGTGAGGTTAAGACAAAATGACTGCAAGCCGAAGCAGCCCTTAAGAAGGTGACTGAAGAGGTTAACAGACTGGAGGAAGAACTGAGGATGTCCCACGAAGAGTGTCGGAAGCTGAGCGAAGAGATTGTGTCTCTACGAGGAACGGGGGCATGTGAAACTCACATTGGGGAGAAGACCCAATATGTAAATATAGGGGACAAAAAATACACTTAAACCGGACAGACCCAGAACGTAATCCGGACAGATCCAGAACATAAACCGGACAGACCAGAACCTTAATCCGGACAGACCGTGAACTTAATCTGGACAAAAAATCCACTTAAACCGGAGAAACCCAGAACGTAATCCGGACAGATCCAGAACGTAAACCGGACAGACCAGAACCTTAATCCGGACAGACCCTGAACTTAATCTGGACACACGAGCAACATAATTGGTACATGCTAGAACGTAAACCGGACAGACTACAACCTTAATCCGGACAGACCGTGAACTTAATATGGACAAAAAATAGACTTAAATCGGACAGACCCAGAACGTAATCCGGACAGATCCAGAACGTAAACCGGACAGACCAGAACCTTAATACGGACAAATCGTGAACTTAATCTGGACAAAAAATCCACTTAAACCGGACAGACCCAGAACGTGTAGGATCGTGTGGGATATGGGTCCACTAATCACTATTAATCTAATCCACAATTCTCTACTTGATTAAGCAATCAAATGCGCAGCGGAATAAACAAACAAGTAGAGAAAGAAAGACAATGCAAACCACACAAGAAGACACGTCGGATTTACAGAGGTTCGGCCGCGCCTACGTCCTCTCTTGCAAGCCCCTCTCGAATCTCCGTTCGAGCCCCTCTTGCGTCTTCACTATGCCTCCCCGTTCCGGGCCGGGAGCAACGCCTTTACAATTCTTCAAGCTCGCGAACAACCCACGCCGAGCTTGGCACCACCTCTCACAAACCGAGAGAATCACTTCGGGCTTTCACCGAAGTCCTTGCTTCTTTGTCTTGGGCTTTCCCCAAGACCCTTGCTCTCTTTACAACAAATGTAACTTGAGTGGGATTCACTCTCTAATTGAGCACAACAATTTCTAGATGATTGAGTGATGAATGATGTGGAAATTAGGCTTTGGAATCACTAATTTTGGAGCTTTGAGGTTGTGGAAAATCTCACTATAGGTTTGACACTTTGGAGTTGTGAAATCCTGTGGAAAACTAAGTGTGAACCTCTATTTATAAGCTCCTAAGATTTTCTAGCCGTTTGGACAAGATTTGATTGGGTTTTGTGCAAGATACACAAGTCAGAAAATCGGGCTGCAAATCTGTCCAGAAACGGTCGACCGAAAAGGTGCAACGGTCGACCGAACGCTTGGGTTCGATAAGAATACGGTCGACTGAAATATGAATGGATCGACCGAACACTTAAGTCTATTAAGAAAACGGTCGACCGAACAGGGTTACCGGTCGACCGAATAAGCGTTTCGGTAGAGGGAAAATTGGATCGGTCGAACGAAATTGTATCGACCGATAGTAGGGAATTCTTGACAAGGTTAAACGGTCGACCGAACTAGGCACATGGTTCGACCGTTTGGTTGAGTATATGGAGGTGTATATAGTTTTAATACGAATACGACCGTTGGGCATATACGACAAGAAAAACGGTCATATGAAAATCCGGAATCGGTCGATCGAAAAGGTAGAACCGGTCGACCGGTTGAGTTCGGTAAAATCACTGTGGAGAGTCTGTTATAAACCGGTCGAACTAAGAACTGGTTCGGTCGACCGGTTCACACAGGAAATCTGGGTTTAAGTTTATAAGTGATTTCCGACTAAGGTTTGGGTGATCTAATGAAGTCCAAATAAGGTGAAATTTTGTGTGTGACTTCTCTAAGGAACCTAGTGTGTATGTGATTGGTTTTTAACTCTTGTATGCTCAATTTACACATGTTCCTAAGACTCAAAAGAAATCAAGATTACATGTCTTCGATATAGCTTTAATTACATGTCTTGACTTCATTTCCTTCTTTCTTGAGTCTTGATCACCTGTAGAGGTTAGCACAATACAATATATATGCAATGCACAGTGTGTGCTACTCTAATTAAGATTCGGTTGATTAAATCATCAAAACATAAGATTAAGGCCAAAAAGCCAACAATCTCCCCATTTTTGATGATGGCAACCGATATCTTAATACTTGAAAATTTTATATGTAAACTATGCATATAGATGCTCCCCCTATGGATGTGCATAGTTTTTGTTCATTTTTATGCCAAATTTCAAGTTACCCCCTTAATTATCTCTCCCCCTTTGACATCCATCAAAAAATAAAAATAAATATGACTTTAAGCATAGAATTTGGATGTCTTGTAATGAAGTTGCTCCCCCTAAATTTTGCACTTCATTACTCTAAAAGATATAACATTTAAGCTCCCCCTATCAATAAGGTTAAATGGAAACAATGAGTATGATTCAAGTTAAGTTCATTTAAGTTTCAACTTTAAGCCTTATTCTAACATCCATTTAAAATTTGACATTTAGAATCAATGGATGTGATAAATGATTTGCAATGAATAGAGTTAATGATTTTCAATGAATTGAAATATATGATATGTCAATTAAGCACATAAAGCTAGATTAGAGCTAATTTAACATGAATTGTATAGATAAGAATTTATACCAATGTTGAATTCAAATTTAGCTCCAATCTCATTTGGTGATGCAACCGGATTTGAATTTGACTCTTGAGCTCACCCGGTCACCACCAATCTCCTCCTCAAGTACCTACAAGTGTAGATTTTGGTACCCATTTTTGCTTGGGTCCATTAAGTTTAGCTTTTGGTACCCAAATCCAAGTTGATTTTGGTACCTCTACACTTACTTTCCTTTTCATGGCATAATTATGTTTAACAATTATTTGAACCGGAATGTTCTTAACATAAAAATTGTTTTCATTGCCATGTGTGAACTTATGCAATTTATTTGACAAATTTTCATTTAAGGCATTAAGTTCACTATTTTTAGTTGCTAGAGATTCATTCAAGCAATTTAGATTTTTAATCATTGAATTATGCATTTCATTCATGTTAAGCATGTGAATCTCTAAATTTGCAACCTTGTTATTTATGCAATTCAAGTCATGTAGTAATTGCTTGCTTTCAAGATGAGATTTATCAAGTTTAATAAGCAAGTCATTTGTATCGATTTCTAGCATATGACTATCAATTGCATTTGATGAGGTAGTTTTACAATTTAAATTTTCATTCCTCAAGCATGCATTTTCAGAAGTTAGAACTTCAATTTTAGCAAGCAAATCATTTTTGTCATCTAAGATAGATGCATTTTGACATTTCAAATCAAGAATTTGCTTATTTGCTAACTTATTAGACTCATGAAGTTCTTTAGATTTTTCTAAAAGTTTTAGAAATGCATTTTGTAGTTTATATGAATGTGATGATTTTTCACTTAAACTACAACTTGAAGAGTGACTAGAAGATACCTCATCTTCACTTTCTCCATCGGATGAGCTTGATGTTGAACAAGATGTTGAATTGATTTCTTCACATCTAACTTGAGCTACATCCATTGGAGTGGCTTCTCCCTTCTTCCCGGTTGGTGAATCTCCTTCACCAAAAAATTTTTCTAATGTTTGCCATATATGATGAGCACTATCACATGAGCAAACAAGATTAAAATGTTCATCTCCTAATGCACAAAATAAGACATTCATAGCTTTTGCATTTAGGGATGCATTTTTCTCATCTTCTAAACTCCATTTACTAATATGATATCTAGGTGATTCATATGGAGTTTGAATCATAAACCACAAGTTTGCATTCATGGATTTAATAAATGAAGACATTTTAAATTTCCATGAGCTAAAGTTATTTCCATCAAAATATGGTGGTTTACATGATTCTAAAGGTGTGGATGCATTAAGAGCCATGTTAATTTATCGATTAAGAACAAAATTAACGAACAAGGCTCTGATACCAAATGTAGGATCGTGTGGGATATGGGTCCACTAATCACTATTAATCTAATCCACAATTCTCTACTTGATTAAGCAATCAAATGCGCAGTGGAATAAACAAACAAGTAGAGAAAGAAAGACAATGCAAACCACACAAGAAGACACGTCGGATTTACAAAGGTTCGGCCGCGCCTACGTCCTCTCTTGCAAGCCCCTCTCGAATCTCCGTTCGAGCCCCTCTTGCGTCTTCACTATGCCTCCCCGTTCCGGGCCGGGAGCAACGCCTTTACAATTCTTCAAGCTCGCGAACAACCCTCGCCGAGCTTGGCACCACCTCTCACAAACCGAGAGAATCACTTCGGGCTTTCACCGAAGTCCTTGCTTCTTTGTCTTGGGCTTTCACCAAGACCCTTGCTCTCTTTACAACAAATGTAACTTGAGTGGGATTCACTCTCTAATTGAGCACAACAATTTCTAGATGATTGAGTGATGAATGATGTGGAAATTAGGCTTTGGAATCACTAATTTTGGAGCTTTGAGGTTGTGGAAAATCTCACTATAGGTTTGACACTTTGGAGTTGTGAAATCCTGTGGAAAACTAAGTGTGAACCTCTATTTATAAGCTCCTAAGATTTTCTAGCCGTTTGGACAAGATTTGATTGGGTTTTGTGCAAGATACACAAGTCAGAAAATCGGGCTGCAAATCTGTCCAGAAACGGTCGACCAAAAAGGTGCAACGGTCGACCGAACGCTTGGGTTCGATAAGAATACGGTCGACTGAAATATGAATGGATCGACCGAACACTTAAGTCTATTAAGAAAACGGTCGACCGAACAGGGTTACCGGTCGACCGAATAAGCGTTTCGGTAGAGGGAAAATTGGATCGGTCGAACGAAATTGTATCGACCGATAGCAGGGAATTCTTGACAAGGTTAAACGGTCGACCGAACTAGGCACATGGTTCGACCGTTTGGTTGAGTATATGGAGGTGTATATAGTTTTAATACGAATACGACCGTTGGGCATATACGACAAGAAAAACGGTCATATGAAAATCCGGAATCGGTCGACCGAAAAGGTAGAACCGGTCGACCGGTTGAGTTCGGTAAAATCACTGTGGAGAGTCTGTTATAAACCGGTCGAACTGAGAACTGGTTCGGTCGACCGGTTCACACAGGAAATCTGGGTTTAAGTTTATAAGTGATTTCAGACTAAGGTTTGGGTGACTAATGAAGTCCAAATAAGGTGAAATTTTGTGCGTGACTTCTCTAAGGAACCTAGTGTGTATGTGATTGGTTTTTAACTCTTGTATGCTCAATTTACACATGTTCCTAAGACTCAAAAGAAATCAAGATTACATGTCTTCGATTTAGCTTTAATTACATGTCTTGACTTCATTTCCTTCTTTCTTGAGTCTTGATCACCTGTAGAGGTTAGCACAATACAATATATATGCAATGCATAGTGTGTGCTACTCTAATTAAGATTCGGTTGATTAAATCATCAAAACATAAGATTAAGGCCAAAAAGCCAACAGAACGTAATCCGGACAGATCCAGAACGTAAACCGGACAGACCAGAATCTTAATCCGGACAGACCATGAACTTAATCTGGACACAAAAACACTTAAACCGGACAGACCCTGAACGTAATCCGGACACACTAGAACCATAATCTGGCCACACGAGCAACATAATTGGTACATGCTAGAACGTAACCGGACAGACCACAACCTTAATCCGGACAGACCGTGAACTTAATCTGGACAAAAAATCCACTTAAACCGGACAGACCCAGAATGTAATCCGGACAGATCCAGAACGTAAACCGGACAGACCAGAACATTAATCCGGACAGACCGTGTACTAAATCTGGACACAAAATCCACTTAAACCGGACAGACGCAGAACGTAATCTGGACAGATTCAGAACGTAATTCGGACACTTAAACCACTTAAACAAGGAACACATTTCACAACTAATAAGTTTTACAAGAGACGGGAAATAACAGGAAATCTAAAATTAAGGAGGAAGTTCCTCGTAATACAAATTCATGTCCCAATCACCGAAATCTTCATCCCCCGGTTTTGGTGTGACTGGGTGCAACGACGATGTAACCTTCTCCTTGAACTTTCTCTTTTCTTGTTTGTCGTGCTTTTTATGGCTTCTTCTAACTATCTTCTTAGCTAAAGAAATCCGTCGTCTAGTCGGCGGTCTTCCTGGACGTCTTACCTTATCTGGATTGAGAACAGATGTACCCGTCGACCCAGGTTCAGCAAGTTCAATAGGGAGTTGGGTACTTTGCATACGTACCTTAAGCAATTCAATGTACTTAACGGCCTCAAGATACCTTGCGTGTGAAATGAAAGCTTCCTGTGCGATCCAAACGAGACGACCCATTATGTCGTCGTGACGACGAAGCGCATCCTTTTCCATTATGCCATCTTCTGGGTAACTCTTTTCTCGATGGCTCCTTTGAATATCCTTCCGCCATCGATTAACGATGTAAGACTCCGGGAGCAATGCATTAGGATCTAAGCGTGCAATGACAACAAAAATATGGCAACATAAAAGACCAATGTGCTGAAACATTCTACAATCACATGTGAAGTTCGTAGATCTGATTTGTACTAGGAAACGTTTCGACAGTAGCTGCTCACCACATAATACACGATCAGATACTTTGTAATGGAATGTGTCACCCGTATTGAACTCCTCCGTAATATCGGAGTATATCATCTTCCCAATTTGTAATTGTACTTTCTTGAAGACCCCTACCATATACAACTCGCTCAACTGCCTCTCGAACAGATACATTGAAACTAATTGGGGACTCTTATGAAGACAATCGAAATCGGATTGAGCTTCCTTCTCATACTTGTGGCGGAGCGCGAGTTCGTATTGTCCAACGAACTGCGTAAGTGTGGTCTTAGATGTCAGGTACTTGTCGAAAAAGGCGTTCATACCCTCACTTCTCTGAGTAGATGTCATTCCTGCGAAGAAACAATCTCCAACAAATGCAGGTATCCAGGACCCTCGGATTGCATAAATCGATTGGAGCCAACTATGGTTATGGAGATCAAAATCACCAAGAAAACTCTGCCAATTACGCTCAAATTCTGATGGGGTTTTGGAATCAAATACAATCAATTTGAGATCAAATAGCATGTGTTTCCGATACTGCGTCGGCAACTTCACGGGAGCTTTGTTCATTATGTGCCATATACAAAATATGTGCCTCGCGTCTGGGAAGACATTCCTCACAACAGCAGTAATGGCGCCACATTGATCTGTTATGATCGCTGGGGGACTTATATCTGCATGGACAGGGGCAATTTTAAATGAGTGAGTCATATATTCAAAGGTACGAAAAACTACTTTGAAAACTTAATCCGGACAAACACAACTTATTACGGACAATACCAAAAAGTATTCAGAACAGACACACGACTTAATCCGGACAGACATACAACTTATTCTGGACATACACCCAACTTATTCCGGACAGACACCCAACTTGTTCCGGACAGACACCCAACTTGTTCCGAACAACCCGTATTCCGGACACACCCATAACTTCTTCCGGACAGACATACGTCTTATTCCGGACAGAGAAGGACCTTATTCCGGACAGACAAGCAACTTTATCGGGATACAACCAGAACTTATTCTGGACACACTCAAACCTTAAACCGGACAGACATACATCTTATTCCGGACAGAGAAGGACCTTATTCCGGACTGACATACATCTTATTCCGGACAGAGAAGGACCTTAATCCGGACATACGTACATCTTATTCCGGACAGACATATGTCTTATTCCGGACAGAGGAGGACCTTATTCCGGACAGACAAGCAACTTTATCGGGATACAACCAGAACTTATTCTGGACACACTCAAACCTTAAACCGGACATACATACATCTTATTCCGGACAGAGAAGGACATTATTCCGGACTGACATACATCTTATTCCGGACAGAGAATGACCTTAATCCGGACAGACATACATCTTATTCCGGACAGACATATGTCTTATTCCGGACAGAGGAGGACCTTATTCCGGACAGACAGTCAACTTTATTAGGATACAACCAGAACTTATTCTGGACACACTCAAACCTTAAACCGGACATACATACATGTTATTCCGGATAGAGAATGACCTTATTCCGGACAGACATATTACTTATTCTGGACAGAACCACAACTTATTCCGGGCATACGTACAACTTAAACCGGACAGACACGGAACCTTAAATAAGTATATACGTACCGTTCATGCACGACAACCAAGTTTGGAACAACCAGATGTAATTTTCAGTGGTCTCAGAAGACAGCAAAGCGCAACCGAGCAAAACCGATTCGAAATGGTGATTTACTCCTACAAATGGGGTAAAAGGCATGTCGTATTTGTTGGTAATGTAGGTTGTGTCGAAACATATTGCGTCTGTATGAGTACGCAACTCTAGAACGACAGTCAGCCCAGAACACGTTTCGTAGTCTTCCTTAGTCATCCATATCCATTACATAAAAAAACATAGAATCAATTTTCTGCATCCTGATGAAATAATTCTGAAGAGCTTGTGCATCGCCCGGTCCCATCTTCAAATTTCTGACTTCGTTTACAACATTCCTGCACACAGCAATGTTTAAGACCGAGCAAAATGTTTAACTTCAATTAAATTACGCAAAAAATAAAACAACTTAGGTCCCGCTCGTTGAAAGTCAATTTGTCATGACCTCCGGCCTCGACCACAAAAGATTGCATGGTCTTAGCAGCCGATATCCAAGCAGAATCATTGCACGATATGCGTGCTCTGGCGGCATCAGGGACGGCTCGTTTTTGTCGGAGGAAACGCATTTGATCATCCTCAAGCATGACGTGGTTATGTTGAAGATCAACATAGTTTATGTGGTACCCTCTTGCTGGGTTTCCAGAGACCCTGATCCGAGCAGTGCACTGGACCCTACCGGATAACCTATGCTTTAGTTTCCCTTCTCCTTGGTTTGCTGGAGCGTGACCCTCCTTGAAGCAAGTCAGTGTGGCACGTATCACAACACCACGATCGTAATGAGATTGTCTTATCTTAACACCAAAACCACATGAATCGGAATAGACAACGTAAAATGTTTTGGCGTCTTCGAAAGAACGAAAAAACATCTGCTGCTTCGGAACGTTTGAGGTCTCCTCCATTTGAGTACAAAGAACGAAGGGAGGAAAATAGTTGATAGTGCGCCAAAAAGGAGACAAAAGGAGGAAGAAAATCCATGAGATGTGTATCCTGCGTATGAGCGCCAAAACGATGGAGGACGAACTGATTTGAGACGCATTTAATGTGATTTGAAACACATCGGGAAGTGAAAATAAAAAATAAGAAAAAGATTATAAGTTTTGCTGACATGGATCACTCCAACTCAGTAGCGTCCTAAACAGCGGCTACTAATCATTTTCCTTGATCATGCACTTGACTAGTTGAGTCTCGACTGACAGACGATTATTTTTCTACGCTCTTTTTTTTTTAAGAAAAGAATGTTTTTATACGCTTCTCAATTCGATCATGGCGACGAGGACTCTATGGGGGTCGAGGGCCGCCTCTTATCTCAGAATCTCAACCTCCTATCGAGGCTTCGCCTCCGGTGAGTCTTCTTTCTCTTTTCTCCGGTTGTTTTCGTTAAGATTTTGCGTTTTAAGAGCAAAAAAGGTGGTCTGCTTTGTGTCTTTGTTTTGGACTTGTGGGCATGTGAGAATTTCACTTTTTCTTGCTAAAAATTGATTTTGGGAGATGGGTCGGGCTTAGAATTGATTGTTGGGTGTTGCTTCGTTTGTTTGGTTGATTTGGTCATGATGCAGACTTGGAAGGTGGTGGAGGAAATGGTGAGTTTTGGACTTTATGAGGTTTGATCTATGATTATGACATTAAACTGGAATACTTAACCAATCATTGTTTGGTGGTGATGTTTTGGCATTTTGTCTTTTGGATGGCTGTTGGTTTGAAATCAGTATGTGATGATGTTTAGTTGAATACTTGAATTTGTATTTATATATCTCTTCTGATTGTCATTCTTGGTTTCTAACCAAGCCGCAACTGTTTAGTTGGATTCTCCAATTTTTACATGGGGTTTTCTAGGAAAGGTCAATTGGATAATTCAAATATATTTCAATGAAGTAGTGCTCCAACATTATCATTTACATTCAGATTAATATGAAGGTGCATTTTCATGTCCGCAAAATTGTATACAATTACCTTGGCAAAAGAGCCCACCCATATCTAAATAGAACATGTTTGAGTTTTGTTTATGTGTTTTTAATCTTTGATATTCATCTTAGTATATATGTGAACACGTAAAATCGAACCATTAAGACCAAACAATTCAAGGTCGTATGGCATGCTGTCGATGAAGGATTTGCTTTCCGGTCCCAACAATGATGTTCCCAATTTCTGTCTAGGTTTTTTGCTCCTGTATCTACTTTGTTGGAATGTTTTTGAGAGATTTTGTTGTCCCAAGCAGTGATCAAAGATGTAACAGATACGCTATTAGAGCTCTTTTACTTGTTTTCACTCCTATTAGTGAAAATTGCAATGTTAAAGGGAGTTGTTTGTTTCCCTCTTCTTGCAGTTGTGATGGATTTAAGATATGGTGGCTCGCACCAGTGGGTAAAAGTTGATGGTTCTTCCGCTATGATTGGAATAACTGATCACGGTCAGGTGATTTTAGAGTCATTGTAAACGTCCCCCTCCAAAAGTCATAATGATGTTTTTAACATTATCATTCCAGCAATCAGTCCAAGCTTATGTTTATTTTCAGGATCATTTTGGGGGTGTTATGTATGTCAAATTGCCTAAGGTTGGGGATTCTGTAACACAAGGGGACAGCTTTGGTGCCATCGAGAGCATGAAGGCAACAAGTGATGTCATTTCCCCGGTGTCGGGTAAAGTGGTCGAGGTCAATGAGGAACTAACTGGATCGCCTGGTTTGGTGAGTAAATGAGAATTCATGACTTGTCGAGTCAAAGCTAACATTATCAAATTGCATCCCATATGCCTCACATCATACAAAGAGCTAACAAGCAGAAGCTTTTTATGAACAGTTGCAACTTACAATTGAGAAAGCCATGCTTGTAATGCCTTTTTCCTTGAGGAACCTTCCAATCGTCAAAAGTCATAATGATCATAAACTACCATCATAGTCATCAACTCTCCTTTGATACGTTGAGGCTGAAATTGTAAAGTTTAATTTGGATAGATCTCCTCAAGAATACTCTCGTTTTGAATGAGTGTTCGATGTTCAGGAGTCTTTTAACTAATTATATTTAGACAATTAACTTGCTTACCAAATGCCAAATCCTCAAAAAACAGTTATGCCCTATGACTATCTTGGTTATTTTGGTGTTTGACAACAATTTGTGCTTGGTTGGTAGAATGGTACAGGATTTTGAACTTGTGAATGTTTGCAGTCAGTTTCATTCTGATGAGTTGGTGCTTACTCCAAGGTAGATCGATTTCCCTCTTTAAGATCTTTTCTTTTTACAATGATCCTTGCTTTCCTTTTATGTGTGTGTGCGCTTGAAATAATTTAAACTTCAAATGAGAAATCCAAACAGTAATTTTGATATATGAATCATAAAATTTTGTATGTCAAAAATTATAAAAATTAGGAGTCATTTGATCTAAAGATCAATAGGTTGGATAACGAATGTAATGCGTACATTTTTACATCTTTTGAACTTATATCAAATAGCTTGTTGATTTCTGGTGTTATAACCATTGTCCAATTCTTTAATTGAATTCAGGTAAATGCCAGCCCATATGGAAAAGGATGGTTCATAAAAGTAGAAATGAGCGAAGCTAAAGAGGTTTACTCTCTGATGGATTGGGAGAAATACACCGACTTTTGTGAGGGGGGAGATTCTAAGCATCACAAATCATCCGATGTGTCGTGATCTTATTGTCTTCACTGGGTTCGCATGAACTTGGAGTTGTTTCTTGCGACATGACCAATTTAGTTTGAATTATCTCTATGTATTGGATTTTTCTTTCCAACTTCTCGAGTTAGCAAGTTCTGTTGCCCAGTTACGCTTGTCACATTGCTTTGCTAACTTTTTTTTTACCAGGTAAGTTGGTTTTCCCCGTGTAAATTTTCATTCACAAAAGCTATGAGATTACAAAATAAACTAGTGTGGCGAAGGCTCCAGCTAAAACCTAGAAGTAAACAAAAGCGTAAAGGAGTTTCCCCTGTTTACAGCATTCCGTAATCTATTCCCCAATATGGTGGAGCATGTGACACAAGTCGCAAAAGACCTTAGGCTTCGTACCACCTACCATGGTGTAAACCGTCGTCCAAATACCATTCACAATCCCACACGCTCAATGATATTGTCCCTAAAAATTATGTTGTTACACTTGCGCCACACAACATCAGTGGTTAGGATAAAACCAAGCTTGATATAATAGGAGCATAGCCCTGAGGAGTCTTTCCATATCACCCCATCGAGTCTCAACGTTCGGTGCTACACCGAGAGTATTAAGGACACCAGTCCATAACGCACGCATAATGACACTGAAAGAATGAAGTGCTCAATTGATTCACCATCACTATTGCAGAAGCAACAATTCCCACTTGGTTCCTTTCAATCGAGTGTCGGGCAATCTCTAGCACACATCTTCCAATCCATAACCACTGCCCTACGATCAGACCCTTTAAACCATACAAATTCAGCCCAAGGTGCGATTGGGTTCGAAGTATGAATGCTCCGCCAGGTGGAATCCAAGTTGAATCTGCCATTTGGAGTTGGTTTCCAAACAATGTAGTTTCCACCATGATCACCCACTCTCGAATCAACAAGCTTTGCTAACTTTGCTTACGCATATGGAGGGCATAGATAAAATAACAAGAGAACTACAATGCAATTGTAATTAATATTATCACCTAATTGTTGTAGTTTGCGACGAAATCATTTATTAAAACCAGATCTTTGAAGAGTAAACTTAGTTCGTAATTATAATAACTCGTTATAAAGTACTCATCAAATATTTAACCAAAACACCCCACCAACAAATACATTGTTGGGTCTACAAATGCTTCCCTTTCACTGATCAAGAATCTAATTAATTTATTTACTATGGCAAGATCATTGAAATTATAAACCAAAGCCTTATTTTTTTCATATTACTTCAATACAGGAACTTACATCAAAGAGTAATGGAATTACACATGCTTTCATGAGTCGAATACACATACACTGTGAGGGCTTTGTACAACTCATTTCTCAATCAATGGCTCAATGTCAATAATCTAGGCAAATGTGGTTATCATGTTAGAAATCACTTGTCTTCCGTAATCAATATTGACAACAAAGTTGGGTAGAAAAGAACCTTTCTGTTTGGATACAGAGGACTGACTTGGCTTTCATCCTCATCCTAACTCTCCAAAACCAATTTCTTTGCCCTGATGAAACCATATTACTGCAGCTCGGTTACTCGCTTACTCCAATCAAAGGAAAAAAGAACAGCGAATTGATACATAATAGATAACCTACGTTGTTGGAGGAGAATCCGAGTATAACATATGAACATCTAACTTCCCGATCCCCTCGATGGCATTGATCCCTCTATTCTCCTGATGACAGTGCTCATACTGTAGCCATTCTCAAGAGCTTTAACAGTAGCCTTGTGAGCCTCTTTATGCCATTTTAGAAGATTATACGATTGTAAAACTGCCCACCGGGCCTGATTTGACATCTGACCAAATTAACAGTTTGATACATTAGATGTTGATTGTCTTGAGGATATCAGTATAACTCGAAATTTACCTGTCTGACGGATAGAGGAGGACGAAGAAGAACACATATGCTCCTAAATAAGTTCTCATCATTTTCTCCCCCTTCTGCTTCCCCATAAATAAGAGCCTCGGCGGCAATTCCAGCAAACAGTACCATTGAATACCTGGATGATGAATTTGCTTAATTGTTGAATAATTGTGAAGAAAGGGTTTGAATGACTTACGGTACCTGTCAAAAGCCGTGCCACTAAGACGGCCCTCTGCAAGCTCCTTTTCCAATTTTTCATCCCAAAACTGTGTTCCTGCCTGTAGAGACAACAAGTTAAAAATGCACTAGAAGCAATGGTGACCACTAGAACAACATAGAAATGCACTAGAAGCAATGGTAACCAATAAAACATAGTGACTACAGACCACAACCAAGCAATGCAAGTTCACAACAGCCCATACTCATCAAATAGAAAGTTGGAAGAAAGGAATTTGCATTGGGGCTTAAGAATGATCACTTTGTTTTTTCACAACAGTGTAGTTGACTAGGTCTAAAAGTGTAATGAGGATACTGAAACCTTACTGTCCATTAGGTATGTTATAATTCCGGATCATCTAAGTCAAGCCAATTCAGTGACCTTTGGATGCCATGGACATCAACCAACAGAGCTAGAGTTAGCTACCTTTGTGAAGATGCATTTAGAGTTAATTGAATAAAAATATCATTATACGTTGGTTGGCAAAACATCAGCTCATACGGATCATGAATTTAGCAGCAGAGACTGATGTTAACATCAATAATAAGAAAAATATAGGAAAAAACGTAAGTGCTGTCATCCCATGCTTACGTCATCAGAATTTGACGACAAACTGTATGATGAGATGATTTTCACTTTATATAATCCTTCGCATTGACAACAATTACCAAGCGGCACAATACTAGTGAAAATCATGAACTTGCTTTCTAATGAAAAGGAGCTAAATGCAATTTATGAATTTTTTTATAAAAAAACCCACCCTTCTTAATAGTCCCAAAGTAGTCAAGGATGCTAGAAATGTATTTCAAACAAAAATGACACTTCTTGTGCCTAAACCTCTTCCTACAACCCCAATCATAAACCCATATAACTAGTAAAAAAGGAAGCATGTTCCAAGGAGCACTAACTAATGTTGTCATTCACAGCTTAACTTAGAACTTCCAAATAATGTCAATCAAACATAGCAACAGGTACCAGATAGGCACATACACAAAAAGTAGAAAGTAGGATAAAGATGATAGCATGCCAGGAAGAGAGATGACGTAACAGCAAAGAGTAGAAACTTGCAGTACCTGTCCTTTAATACCCATTTGCATAGCCACAAATGGGTCCAGTATCACTCCACGGACTGGACAGCCCATAAGGTAAGCTGTAACTCACACATAATAGAATTAACAAATCTCTGTTATAAACTTATAGTTTTGTTAAACAACATGTGTTATTCCATAAAATCGGAATGGAGATAGGGAGGAATCGCGAAAACCAGGGAGCATAATCACTCTATAACTTAGGAAGACATGAAATGGCTTGAAAGTTATTATTCGTGCATTCAAATGTTCTGTTCAGGAAAAAATAGCAAAATAGCCACACATAAAAAAACAGATTTATGTGTAAGGCACTCTCAAATTAATAACAGTTTTACCTACTAGAAGATGTCCTGCTTCATGAACAAGCACCCGGCGCCTGTATGGAGGCCAAAGACATGAAATTTGAGCAAGGCAGCTACCACCAAGGAAAACTGCATCAAGTCCAGCAAGTGCTAAGATTGCTGCTAAATTAGGTCGTATATCTATCTCCTTTGACAAGAGGAAAGATACGCCGCCAAGGAAGCCAATCAAAACTAATTGGGAGCTTCCAGAAACCCCCCACTTTCTGGGTGCAAGTTTAACAGCTGCAAAAAGTTGAATATGTTTGAGTTTAGGCTAATGAAAAGTGATAAAATCACAATAGTCAGATAGTGAAAAACAACATGCCTCTCAAAGGTAGTCGGTAGATATAACCAAGATACCTAGAAACCAATAATTGAGTGTATAAAAAGATTGAAAACATCACCTTCTAAACCAGTTGATTCTTTCAAATTTGTCGGAGTCACTTCTCTTGATCCTTCTAAAACTGCATAAGAAGAAATAGCACTAATAAGGCCAAACCAAATCCAAATATTCACTCATCTAAGTTCCCATCTCTAATGAGGATAGAAGGCATATAACATGTATTTGTCGAAAACCAACTGTTCTTTGTAATTGGAATAGTCGGAATGCTATATTTTCAGCTTTCGAAGTAATATTTCCTCACATTTCTTAGTGGGTTTGTTCTTAAAGCTCCTTTATCTAGTTTACTGTCTTTTTGAGGTATGATGCATGCGAGTTAAGGCACAAGAAATGATCATCATTGCATTTCAAGTGAGAAGTCCGTTATTCATCTTAAAGTCCAAATTCCAAATTCTCCTGTGCACTGTCTTTCGTGGATGGAATGCACATCGATAGATATGCAGCGTATGGTAAAGCAACTACAATTCATAGCACCAATAACTGAAAGGCCACACTTTCATCGTTTCGGGCATCAATGCCTTGAGTTAATTATTACATTTCCTCTCATGTAAGCCTCAATTAAGTATAGGAAAATCAAATGCTACAAATAACATACCATTAAAAAATTATTGCTACTCATAACATTGAAGTTCGCCCGCAAGGTTTTAACCTTTTCAAAGCCTCAATTAACCAATTTTCCTAACACACTTCCTCTCATATAAGCCACTTCCAAAAACCTTCACACCCAAAATGTCATCCAAAAATATCTACCAATACAAGAAAAGTATGTCATCCCACAATGTCAAGTACTCTGGAACAATTCACGATCAACAAGCCTGAGACAAATCATAATCCACACAATCTGGCATGATCTGCATTTCTTTCACAAACAACAAACTTCAAGCGTTTTCACGCATAATGCAAACCAAGAACCAATACCCGCAACTCCAAAACCAGCCATTGTTCAAGTATTATGTGAACACATTATTCGTGTCGCACAAGGATTATACACAGCATGCACAACTTCAGCCTATTCCAACTGTGAAACATGAACCCGAAAAGCATGTCGTCTGAAAATGTCAAACAATCCGGCACAATTCACAATCAATACCATCAAATTCTTCGACAACTCACAATCCTTATTTCAGAAAAAGCAACAAACTTAAGTCACGTATAACACAATCCCAAAACCCCATTCCAAACCCGAAAACCCTAGAAAGGCGAGATCTTTGATCTTTCCATACCAACATTCCGACACCGGCCAAACCCGAGCAGAAACCCCCTGTCCTGCAGGAATCCGTAGGCTTGCCCAACAAGGCGCATGTCGTCAGCGTTGAGGCAGGTGTCTAGCACCTCCCAGTCCCGGTCCGGCCCGGCGGGGGCGGGAGGGAGGGTTTGGGATGTCTGGAGGAAGCGGAGGGCGCGCGCGAGGTCCTTATCGCGGACGGCTTCCTCGTACTCGCGCCACTCGCGGATGGCGCGGGGTGGAGAGAGGGGTTTGGGGCGGCGGGAGTTGGGGATTAGGGTTTTGGGGTTGGGGAAGGGGAGAGGGAGGGAGAAGGAAGAAGAAGCCATTGGAGTGGAGGGGATTGAGTTTGAGTGGAGTGATAATTAGGATTTAAATTGGGGGTTTAAATACTAATACATTTTTTACCTAAAAGTGTGTGAATTTTTTTCCAATAAATTCCAACAACTAAGTCTAGATGCTTAATTAATATATTTGTCAAAACAGTAAGAGAAACCACGTAACTTAACTCAATACACATTCCCAAATGAGTCCTTATACACGGACGCGGGCGTCACGGACGCGCCTTACGTGGACGTGTTGAGTCAGCGTCCAGTCAGCAAAATTTCTCTTCACGTGCTTTGGTCTTCTTAAAAACGCCGGTTCTTTAGGTTGAACGATTCTTTTCCCAATACACAGATAGTGCAGACCCTAGGACAGCGTGCAGACCCTTTATTCGTGCAGAGTCCAGACTTATCATAATAAAATATTGTTTTTAACTTTTAGGTTGGATCAACTTAATCCAAACAGACACACAACATATTCCGAACAGACAGTCTTCTTATTCCAAACAGACGCGCAACTTAATCCGAACAGACAGACTTCTTATTCCGAACAGACACACAACTTAATCCGAACAGACACACAACATATTCCAAACAGACACACAACATATTCCGAATAGACACACAACTTAATCCGAACAGACACATAACTTAATCCGAACAGACACACAACATATTCCGAACAGACAGACTACTTATTCCGAACAGACATACTTCTTATTCCGAACAGAAAGACTTCTTATTCCGAACATACAGACTTCTTATTCCGAACAGACACACAACATATTCCGAACAGACAAACAACATATTCCGAACAGACAGACTTCTTATTCCGAACAGACGCACAACTTAATCCGAACAGACACACAACATACTCCGAACAGACAGACTTCTTATTCCGAACAGACAGTCTTCTTATTCCGAACAGACAGACTTCTTATTCCGAACAGACACACAACATATTCCGAACAGACAGACTTCTTATTCCGAACAGACGCACAACTTAATCCGAACAGACACACAACATATTCCGAACAGATAGACTTCTTATTCCGAACTGACATACAACTGTTATACATGAAGAAAATGAAGAAGAATGTGATCATTCCTACATTTTTAAGGATGACTTTGGTCTTGTTTGTATATGTGGAATTACACGCAAAAGCATAGAAAGTGTGTCCAGAAACGGAACAGAAAATTTGTATTATTTATGTAGAAAGATTGTCTTGTTTATGTAGAAAACTTGTCTTGTTTATGTAAAAAGTTTGTCCAGTTTATGTAAAATGTTTGTCCAGATTATGTTGAAAATTTGTGCAGAAATGGAACAGAAAGTATTCCGAACATACACACCACTTAATCCGAACAGACAGACTTCTTATTCCGAACAGACACACAACATATTCCGAACAGACTGACTTCTTATTCCGAACAGACATACAACTGTTGTACATGAAGAAAATGAAGAAGAATGTGATCATTCCTACATTCTTAAGGATGACTTTGGTCTTGTTTGTTGTATATGTGGAATTATATGCAAAAGCATAGAACTTTCTGATTGAACTTTTAACAGTAGAACATCACGCCAAAATCCTCGGAAGCTTTGACACCATTGCATCTCGTTCCAGCACATTAACACCTGACCCAGAGGTAGCAAACAAACGGGTGTGATGCCTTTTCTTAACACAAAAACCACAAGAATCGGCATAAGCAACGTAAAATGTTTGGGCTTCTTCGAAAGAGGGGAAAACATCCCCTCCTTAGGAACGTTTGTCAGCAGCTCCACTTGGAAAGACACATGAACGATTTCCATCAAAGCACAGAGGTAGGACCACAGAAGAGAAGGGAAGAAAAATGAAGACGCATGTTGAGATTTATAACAAGTCTCCTGTGCTGTGTAGGAGAGCCAAAATGTTCATGGAAAATGAGTGATTTGAGACGCATTAATGAGGGATGGAGGGATGTAGACATTTGTACGAAACGAGGAATAAAATAAAAAATAAACTTTTTCTGTGGAGACTGTCAACTCAAACGCGTCTGCTGACTGGGCTGACCACATAAGCGCGCGTCCCGAACGCTAGCGTCCGCTAATCGTTTTCCTTCCCAAATTACTCAACTTGAATATATTCTCACAATACTTAATCACTCCTTAAAAAGACATCGAATGTGTGTGGGGTTGCAGCATCCTCAAATCAATATCCTCTCTTAATGTTTTTTCGATAAATAACAACCCTTAATTTTAATCATCAATGTAGATTTGATTCACATCTCACCGACCTCAAGTTAGAATAATAAAATCAAACCAATCAAACTATTGTGCATTTTCACTCTCACAACTTACAGGTCACAATCACAGATCGAGGTGGATCCGGATTAGGGTTTGAACCCATCAACACGCCTTTTTGTTTCCATTTTATTTGTTACTATTTACACTAAAATTATTATTCACTTGATTTTAGTAGACAGTCCATCAACTCGACGTTCCAATCTGCAACTCACCAAGTAGGTAGGGCGGGTTGCAAGACAAGTTGCAAGTGAATTTAAGTAGATTGAACCCAACCCACCAAACTCGAAAATGGGTTGGATCTCGATCGATATATGCCTAACCTGGCCATTAGGAAAGACATTTTTAAAGTGCATGTGTGTTCAAGAGGAGCTCAACAAAAGGTTGGATGAGGACAAGTTCAGATGAAATTTAAAGAAGCAAATAAAACCAATATTGCAACCCACCGAACTTTAAGTGAGTCGAATCCAGATCAACCTCAACCCATACCAACAGACATGTTAATTGTGTTGTGTTCAAGTACTATTATGTCAGACAATACACTACTCGTATCAACTTTTTGTTTTATCGTGCTGAGCACAATTTGAAGAAGAAGAAGAAACAATCATCATGTTCAAATTGAAAATAGTTAAGTGATATATAATATTAATTTTTTTCTTTCCAAATAGCATCTTATGACCATTATCAAGAAAAAAACAATTGATTACCTAACAAAAGATGGTATTCATGTCACGTGTAAAAAAAATCAACATATAAAGTAATCGTGTGTGTTTGTGTCAATTTGTGTACCAATTTTTTTATGCTTGTATATTCACAAATCATCATAATTAAGCATTTTAATCGCACAACAATTTTAGTGTAAAGTTGTGTCTAAATCGTGTCACCATTTCACGTCATGTTCGTTAAGGGCAATGTTAGGATTTCAAGTCAGGATGGCACAATTTGTACGACATCTTAAAAAAGGTCTAAGGGGTTCAAAAATCCAATATGGGTATACTTACCTATGTAAAAATCAAATTCCAAAGATGCATAATCTAATTGGTGTATACTTAACTACGTGAAATTCAAAATCAAAGCGGCAGAGGAGGCAAAATCATAGTTAATATACATTTTAACAGGTAAAAAATCAAAATACATAGAGGATTTGAGCTCTTGGCCCTATGTGGCAGTACCTCTAGCGTTTATCTTGTGTTATAATGTTGTTTCCAAAATTTACAAACCTACTACATACCAAATCCGACCCGTTTACACCCATAGTTGGAGTCTCATTCCTACCTTGTAGTTTAACTTATCACTTATCTCTTAATTTAACAAATTATCATCTTAATTATTACATATCTTCAACAATTATACTGAATATTACATTATTAATATTTCCTAAATTCGTCAACCTCAACAAAACACAAGAAACTCGTACAAAATACTATTCTTAAACGGGTAACGTGCCAACTCGACCCCCAACCCATCAAAGAGGTGGGTGTCAAAACCTACCATTTCCAAATAGTAACATGACTCCTAGGGGTATAAGCGGGGTGGGGCGGGTTTTTGCCCCCACCGCTACCTGCCCCGCCTAAGTTAAGCGGGTAGGTGAGGCGAGACAGGGGGTCAAAAAAAAAATGCTACCCGTCCCGCGTAAGTGTGGACTAGGCTATGCGGGACAGGTTTGACGGGTTTTTCTTTGATTAAAACTAAATACAAAAATCAATTCATTTTCTTTAACATCCATTTTAATCAAAACTAAGTACAAAAACAATCAATGTATGTTTTTAAAGCTATGTAAAAAAATCAAAGCTAAATACAAACAAAATCAAAACTAAATACAAACAAATCAAACAAAATATAAGGCTTATGCGAGTTGAGAGAAAACTACAACTCGTCTCGTTTATTATGTAGGTTGTGCGGATGACAGGTTGGTGGGTAATATTTTTTGGAGTAGTTATACACGGACGCGCGCGTCCGTGACGCTTCCTACGTGGACGGACAAGTCAGCTGCCAGTTCAGCGTCCAGTCAGCGAAAACTTCTGCGCGGGGAAAATTAAATTACGAATTATTTGGTGAGACGGTTCATTTCCCGAAATCACGATTAGACGGTTAAACTTCACGTACATCATTAGCGGCGGTACAACATTCGAGTAACTTTCTTCCCAAGTCTTCTCCTTTTCCATTTCCCATTTCACCCGGAGTTCCTTTCCATACGCTCATCCAAAACCTACATTCCTGTTTTAGTCGAACGAAAATTATAACCAGGCGAAAATGGATCCTTCTCTACCTGAAACCTCCATCGCTCCTGAAATTGTAGCCGCGCAGGTGTTGTGTCAACCACGTTTTTTTTGGTTCATTTTAAGGTTCATTATTGGCCTCTAACAATTTTTTTTGGTGGTTTAAGGGAAGCACGTACTACTTCCGCGAAACCAAGTGCGGTTTCACGGCCCTTCACAAGCAGTTCGACCGGATGAAGGAGGAGGAGAAAAATGTCTTCCAACGGACGCCTTTCGGTCACTTCCTCTCCTTTCCTCACGTCACAACTGACAACGAGATACTGGGTTGGTTCGTCGAACACTTCGACGCCAATGAAGTCGGTCTGAGAATAGCCACTGGGGTGGTCCCATTTACGGTAGAAGACGTCGCCCTTCTACTTGGACTAAGAGCACATGGGCAGAGAGTGGATATGGAAGTCATGTACGTAGAGAAACGTGACGGGGTGAACCTCGACAACACCCAACTACTGGGACATCTTACCCCCACGAGCAAGATGGGCGAGGAGGAGGAGCACGTCCGACTCCTTATTTCTATGATTTTCAATCATTTTTTGTTCTTCGATGGATCACTGCGAAGTAAAGCTTGGTACACGAAGCACCTTAAGAACCTCAAGCGCCTGAAGAGATATGCGTGGGCAAATGCGGTTCACACTTTCTTGGTTGAAGGCCTGGAGGAAGCCCAACGGGACCTCTCGAGGAGGAGATTGTCAGCGAACTTCTCTATGAAGCAGGGGTACGTGTATGGTTGCGTTGCCGTATTACAAGTAAGCATCTTGGTCCGGAATGAGTGTTGTGTCAGTCCGGAGTAGTGTTGGTTTATGTCCGAAATAAGTGTTTTGTCTGTCCGGGATAAGTCTTGTGTCTGTCCGGAATAGTGTTGTCTCTGTCCGGAATAAGAGTTGCGTCTGTCCGGAATAAGAGTTGTGGAAAGTATTACGTATGTCCGGAATACGTATTTTGTCTGTCCGGAATAGTATCTTGTATGTCCGTAATACGTAATGTGTCTGTCCGGAATAAGTATTTTGTCTATCCGGAATAAGAGTTTTGTCTGTCCGGAATAAGAGTTTGTCTGTCCGGAATAGTGTTGCGTCTGTCCGGAATACGTATTGAGTTTGTCTGTCCGGAATAGTATCTTGTATGTCCGGAATAAGTATTGTGTCTGTCCGGAATAAGTATTTTGTCTGTCCGGAATAAGAGTTTTGTCTGTCCGGAATAAGAGTTTGTCTGTCCGGAATAGTGTTGCGTCTGTCCGGAATAAGAGTTGGTTTATGTCCGGAATAAGTATTTTGTCTGTCCAGAATAGTGTTGCGTCTGTCCGGAATAAGAGTTGGTTTATGTCCGGAATAAGTATTTTGTCTGTCCGAAATAGTGTTGCGTCTGTCCGGAATAAGAGTTGTGTCTGTCCGGAATAGTGTTGCGTCTGTCCGGAATAAGAGTTGTGTCTGTCCTGGGGAAGTTATGTTTCTGGTTTTTAACTCATTCCTGTTTTCAGGTGTGGCTTTGCGAGAAGTTCAAATTGGGGATCCCCGGTCAGCATTTCCACGGTTCAAGTGTTGGACGGAAATGTTTAGCAGACGCTAAATCCTTAGAAAATGGGAAGATCGAGGCATCAACTTGTCCCGGATTTACTCGGGTCAATTTCAGTTGAACGGCACGCCAAAACTCAGTGCACGGGAGCATTCACTGTTGTCAGAGGATCAATTTCCTACTGCAGAAGCAACTCCCGCAGCAAAGGTTGCCTCGAAGGAAACACCTTCAATATCCACTCTACCAAGGGTACAACTCAGTGAATGCAGCATTCCTTGTGACCCACTGCTACAAGAGTTGGAACTTAGTGAGGTGAAGACGAATTGGCTGCGAGCCAAAGCAGCACTTCGGGAGGCGAGCGTTAAAATTAACAACCTGGAGGAAGAACTCCGGATCTCTCAAGAAGAGTGTCGTAGGCTGAGAGTCCGTGGGGAGGAAGAAGAGAGGGAAAAG
This sequence comes from Triglochin maritima, assembly GCA_963682175.1. NCBI lineage: Eukaryota > Viridiplantae > Streptophyta > Magnoliopsida > Alismatales > Juncaginaceae > Triglochin > Triglochin maritima. Next base: position 35,418,260 of record OY821772.1, read on the forward strand.
AGGGAGGAGGAAGAGAGAAATAAGAGGGAGGCGGAGGAGAGGGAAAAGAGGGAGGAAGAGAGAAATAAGAGGGAGGCGGAGGAGAGGAAGAGAGAAATAAGAGGGAGGCGGAGGAGAGGAAGAAGACAAAGGAGAAAGAGAGGGAGAAGAGAGAGGAGGAAGAAAGGAAGAAGAGGGAGGAGCAAGAGAAGAAGAAGAGGGAGGATGATGAGAAGAAGAGGAGGGAGGAGGATGAGAGGAAGAGGAGGGAGGAGGATGAGAGGAAGAGGAGGATGAGGTGGGAGGAGGAAGAGAGAAAAAAGCGGAGGGAGGAAGAGAGGAAGAAGAGGGAGGAGCGGGAGGAGGATGAGAGGAATAAGAGGGAGGAGGAAGAGAAGAAGAGGAGGATGAGGATGGAGGAGGAAGAGAGAAAAAACGGAGGGAGGAAGAGAGGAAGAAGAGGGAGGACGAAGAGAGGAAGAAGAGGGTGGAGCAAGAGAAGAAGAAGAGGGAGGAGGATGAGAGGAATAAGAGGGAGGAGGAAGAGAAGAAGAGGAGGGAGGAGGAAGAGAGAAATAAGAGGGAGGAGGAAGAGAAGAAGAGGAGGGCGGAGGAAGAGAAGACGAGGAAGGTGGAGGAGGAGAGGAAGAAGAGGGAGGAGGAAGAGAAGACGAGGGAGGAGGAAGAGAAGAGGAGACAGCAGGAAAGAAAGAGGAAGGTTGTGGTATCGCTACCGTTTTTGCACCCTCAAAAAATGCGGACCATTAAACCACGCTTGCGCACAGAACATATAGACGAAGCGCAAAGCAAATCTGGCCAAGATGAGGCACAGAAGAATGCCGCAGAAAAACAAGAAGAAATAAAGGAGGCCGAAGAAGCCACCACAAAAACAAAAGGGGCCGAAGAAGCCAGTGAAGAAATATACGAGGCCGACGAAACAGCGAAAGATGAACTGGCCGCCCATGTTTCGTCCACGAGACCCGATGTGGATGCGACCGCCTTGAGAACGCTGACCGATGATGAGGTACGTCGTTTATTGAAGGCAACAGCTCCCGAACGAGAAGCCAAAGATATTATCTGGAGGGGGGGTCTGAGCAATATCACCAGGGGTGATCTGAAGGAAATAATTTCTGCCCAAACAGAATTCACCAACGAAACTCTTGACGGCCTAATTGAGGTACTCCTCAGAAGAGGAGGGCAACAAAAGGTGGTTTGCTTATCATCCTTCGAATCGCAAATGATTGTGGAGGGACAGGAAGAAGATATAAGGAAAGATTATTTACTCCCAAAAATTGAAGGAATAAATGTGGAGGAAGTCATCATCGCACAGCTATGCTGTTTGGCCGGCCACTGGACTCTGTTCGTTGCCCACGGACCTCGATCAGAGTTCATTCAGTACAACAGCCTCTCCCGCACACTTAAAAGAGGTGACAATCCTAACCGTTTAGTCGGAACTCATGAATGCACCGCGTCTAAGATAGCGGGATTCTGGCGAGGGTTGTTGAAGGTCGAGTGGCCGCTGAGAGTTGAGAGGAAGGGTAGCCAACGACAGCAACCGGGGAGTAACGACTGCGGGCCATACGTTTTGTACTGGATGAAGCGTTTGATGGAGAATGTTGATCCGACGAAGCCGAAGCAGAGCAAGGTTATTCACCGGTTTAGAGGCGATTTGCCCAATTTCTTACTCGAAGACTCTGGGATATGCGATCAACAATAAACGACTCTGGATGTTTTAATTTTTTTTACAAAGTTATACATGTATAAATGTTAAAATTACATATACTATTGGAATGATTTATCAATACAAGGACATTTGGTGTTGTGTTAAATTATAAATACAAGGACATGTATAAAATTATTTTCTTGTTTCCGGACCAACATGATAGGTAATCCGGACAACAAATACACTTATTCCGGACAACAAATACACTTATTCCGGACACCAAATAAACTTATTCCGGACAACAAATACACTTATTCCGGACAGCAAATACACTTATTCCGGACAAACTTTATGTTCCGTTTCTGAACAAATTTTATTGTTAAACCGGACAACAAATACACTAATTCCGGACAACAAATACACTTATTCCGGACAACAAATACACTTATTCCGGACAGCCAATACACTTATTCCGGACAGGAAATACACTTATTCCGGACAGCAAATACACTTATTCCGGACAAATTTTATGTTCCGTTTCTGGACACACTTTATTGTTAAACCGGACAACAAATACACTTATTCCGGACAACAAATACACTTATTCCGGACAGCCAATACACTTATTCCGGACAGAAAATACACTTATTCCGGACAGCAAATACACTTATTCCGGACAAACTTTATGTTCCGTTTCTGGACACACTTTATTGTTAAACCGGACAACAAATACACTAATTTCGGACAACAAATACACTTATTCCGGACAACAAATAAACTTATTCCGGACAACAAATACACTTATTCCGGACATAAATATAACTTATTCCGGACACACTTTATTCTTAAACCGGACAACAAATACACTTATTCCGGACAACAAATACACTTATTCTGAACAACAAATACACTTATTCCGGACAGCAAATACACTTATTCCGGACAATAAATACACTTATTCCGGACAGAAAATACACTTATTCCGGACAAACTTTATGTTCCGTTTCTGAACAAACTTTATTGTTAAACCGGACAACAAATACACTAATTCCGGACAACAAATACACTTATTCCGGACAACAAATACACTTATTCTGAACAACAAATACACTTATTCCGGACAGCAAATACACTTATTCCGGACAACAAATACACTTATTCTGAACAACAAATACACTTATTCCGGACAGCAAATACACTTATTCCGGACAAACTTTATGTTCCGTTTCTGGACAAACTTTATTGTTAAACCGGACAACAAATACACTAATTCCGGACAACAAATACACTTATTCCGGAAAGAATATAAACTTATTCCGGACAACAAATACACTTATTCCGGACAAACTTTATGTTCCGTTTCGGGACACACTTTATTCTTAAACCGGACAACAAATACACTTATTCCGGACAACAAATACACTTATTCCGGACAGCCAATACACTTATTCCGGACAAACTTTATGTTCCGTTTCTCGACACACTTTATTGTTAAACCGGACAACAAATACACTAATTCCGGACAACAAATACACTTATTCCGGACAGCAAATAAACTTATTCCGGACAGCAAATACACTTATTCCGGACATAAATATAACTTATTTCGGACACACTTTATTCTTAAACCGGACAACAAATACACTTATTCCGGACAACAAATACACTTATTCCGGACAACAAATACACTTATTCCGGACAGCAAATACACTTATTCCGGACAACAAATACACTTATTCCGCACAGAAAATACACTTATTCCGGACAAACTTTATGTTCCGTTTTCTGAACAAACTTTATTGTTAAACTGGACAACAAATACACTAATTCCGGACAACAAATACACTTATTCCGGACAACAAATACACTTATTCTGAACAACAAATACACTTATTCCGGACAGCAAATACACTTATTCCGGACAACAAATACACTTACTCCGAACAACAAATACACTTATTCCGGACAACAAATACATATTCCGGACAGCAAATACACTTATTCCGGACAGCAAATACACTTATTCCAGACAAACTTTATGTTCCGTTTCTGGACAAACTTTATTGTTAAACCGGACAACAAATACACTAATTCCGGACAACAAATACACTTATTCCGGAAAGAATATAAACTTATTCCGGACAGCAAATACACTTATTCCGGACAAACTTTATGTTCCGTTTCGGGACACACTTTATTCTTAAACCGGACAACAAATACACTTATTCCGGACAACAAATACACTTATTCCGGACAGCCAATACACTTATTCCAGACAAACTTTATGTTTCGTTTCTGGACACACTTTATTGTTAAACCGGACAACAAATACACTAATTCCGGACAGACATCCAACAAACCAAAAATAGTTAAATATATTTGTCGCCATCAGAAATTAATTCACAAACGAACAAGCAAAGAAAGAGTTGAATCTTATGAAATAATACGGACAGACATACAATGACTTTCAACAAAATTACATAGGAATAATTCCAACCAAGGACAAATACAATAATCAAGGAGGAACTTCATCGTAATGCAAATTCATGTCCCAGTCATCGAAATCGTGATCCCCCGGTTTGGGTGCTGCAGGGTGTAACGGGGGTAGAACCTTATTCCTGATGATTTTCTTAACGTTACTTTTAATTATTTTCTCAGACAAAGAAATCTGTCGTTTGCTCGGCGGTCTGCCTTTCCGTCTTGTCTTATCCGGATTGAGAACGGATGTACCATCGAGCACAGGATCAGGTCGTTGCATACGTTCCTTAAACAACTCAAGTGCCTCTACCGCCTGAAGATATCTGTCGTTTGAGTCGAAAGCGGCCTCGGCGATCCAAACCGCACGACCCATTATGTCGTCGTGGCGACGAAGCGCATCGTTCCCCGTTATGCCACTTTGAAGGGGAAACTTGACTCCATAGCTCATTCGGATATCCTTCCTCCATCGGTAGACGATGTAAGACTCGGGGAGCAAAGCGTTTGGACGTATTCGGGCAATAACAACATAAACGTGACAACATAGGATACCGACGTGATCAAACATTCTGCAATCGCATACCCACTTCTCATCTCTAATTTGCACTGTGAACCGTTTCGACAATGGGAGGATATGTGTCAATACATGTTCGGTCACGTTGAAGTGCAATGTGTCGTCCTCGTTGAACTCATCCTTGATGTCGCAGTACATCATCTTCCCAATTTTTAACTGCACTTTCTTGAAGACACCCACCGTATACAACTCGCCCAATTGCCTCTCGAATGGATATTTCGAAATCAATTGCGGAGTCTTATGCTGACAATCGAAATCAGACAGAGCTTCCTTCTCATACTTGTGGCGTACTGCGAGTTCGTATTGTTTCACGAACTGCTTAAGTGTCGTCCTTGATGTGAGGTACTTATCGAAGAAGGCGTTCATACCCTCACTTCTCTGGGTTGATGTCATTCCTGCGGAAAAACAATCCCGCCAAAATGCAGGTACCCAGCGCTCTCGAATTGAATAAATGGATCGGAGCCAATTATTGTCGTGGAACTCAAAATCATCTAGAAAACCCTGCCAATTCCGCTCGAATTCTGCCGGAGTCTTGGAATCGAATACACAGTTGTTGAGGTCAAACAACGTATGCTCCCGGTACTTCGTGGGCAGCTTCACAGGGGCCTTATTCATTATGTGCCATATACAAAATTTGTGCCGCGCTTTAGGGAACACAGTCCTCACAGCCGCAGCTATGGCGCCACATTGATCTGTTATGATCGTCGGGGGGCTTGTATCTGCACACAACGCGATCAAGATAAAAACATATGTTAATCCGGACAGAAATAACGTAAACCGGACAGACGTCAAGGGTAAACCGGACGAGCAAAAAACGTAAACCGGACAGACGTAAGGGATAAACCGGACGAGCAAAAGACGTAAACCGGACAGACGTAAAGGGTAACCGGACAGGCACATAACGTAAAACGGACAAAGCCGGACAAAATAAAACACGTACCGTTTATGCACGCCAACCATGTTTGGAACAACCAAATGTAATTTTGTGTCGTCTCGGAAGAGAGGAGTGCGCAACCGAGTAGGATGGACTGGTAGTGGTGATTTACCCCCACAAATGGGGCAAAAGGCATGTCATACTTGTTTGTTATGTATGTTGTGTCGAAACATATTGCATCTCCAAAGTAAGAGTAAGCACCTCGAGAACGACTGTCGGCCCAGAACACATTTCGTAGTCTGCCTTCGTCGTCCATATCTATTACGTAAAAGAAGCGGGAATCATTCTTCTGCATCCTGATGAAATAATCTTGGATAGCTTGCGCATCTCCTGGTCCCATTTTGAGGTTTCTAACCTCGTTCACAACATTCCTGCGAAACATAATTTTTATGACAAAGCTAAATGCGTAACTTCAACCAGGTTAAGTGGAGAATAAATAACCTTAGGTCCCGCTCGTTGAAAGACAATTTATCGTGACCTCCAGCTTCGACCACAAAAGATTGCATGGTCTTGGCGGCAGATATACCGGCAGCATCATTGCACGAAATGCGTGCTCTGGCGGACTCCGGGACGGATCGTTTTTGTCGGAGGAAGCGCATCTGGTCTTCCGACAGCATGACGTGATTATGTTCGAGATCTACGTAGTTAATTACGTAGCATCTGGATGGATTACCGGAGACCCTAATCCGAGCAGGGCATTCGACCCTACCGGATAACCTATGTTTCGGTCTACCTTCACCTTGGTTTCCGGGAGCATTACCCTCCTTTGAGCAAGTAAGAGTGGCCCGTATTACAACACCATGATCGTAATGAGATTGTCTTATCTTCACACCAAAACAACAGGAATCGGCGTATGAAACGTAAAATGCTTTGGCTTCTTCGAAGGAAGGAAAATTCATCATCACTTGAGGGACGTTGGAGGCATGATCCGGCTGTGAGGACACATTTACGAGTGCCATTACAGTAAAACACAAATGGAGGAAGGAGAGAAGAAGGAATGGTTCGTAGGATCAGAATAACCAAGACACTCATATTTGTATCTCCGTGAAGCGCCAAAGAATAAGAAAGAAGACAGAGGACGTGCTAATTTGAAAAGCATTAAATGCGATGGTGGACGCATCGGGAAAATAAAACAACAGCAAAAAAAATCAGCAGTAAGTAGTACGTCTGTCCGGAATAAGTGTTCTAACTGTCCGGAATAAATAGTAACTGTGTCCGGAATAAGTTTTGCGTTAGTCCAGAAACTAAAGAAAATGACTGATGTGTGTGTCCGGAAAAAAATGAATTTATTAATAAAGAGATGGGAAAAAATAGGAGGACGGAGGTTGAGTAACTAGTCTTCAGTCTGTGTAGGAGCGGTAAAATGAAGTGAGTGATTTGAGACGCATTAATGAGGGATGGAGAAATTTGTACGAAACGAGGAATAAACTAAACAAACAAAGGAAAAATGTTTCTGGGCTGAGTGCGCACTCAGCCGCGTCTGCTGACTGGGTTGCCCACATCAGCGAGTGTGCTGACTGGGTTAGCAGCGTCCGTGACGCGAGCGTTCAACAAACATTTCCCTATTTTTTGTCCGCAACCTGCGTTAGTTGGCGCAGGATGAGGCGGGTTGCGAGTAAAATCTTACTCGTTTACAACCCAAATGACACCAACCTAACATGAACTCGACTCAGTTACATCCCTAATTAATTACTTAATTAGAGTCTCGTTCCTTAAAACCTTTTGTCTCCGCTCCAAAGTAGAGTCGACTCCCAACCTCTCCTCTCTGATAACAAACAAGATCACTCACACCCATCTCCCCACCACACAAACTCCCTTCATAAACCTCTCTCTCTCTCTCTCTCTCTCTAGAATCCAACCCAACACCAACAATGGCTTCCGCTTCCACCACCTTCACCCCGACCTCCACTCTCCTCCCGACCCGCCTCGCGACACCAACCCCCCACCCCCGCCGCATCGCCTTCCCTCGCCTCGCCTTCTCCTCCTTCACCGCCGACTCTTCCTTCGTCTCCTCCGTCTCCGGGACACTCGCCGCAGTCGGGAAGGGGAGGAGAGGGCCGCGAGGGGTTGTTTCCATGGCCAAGAGGAGCGTCGGGGACCTGTCCGGGGAGGAGATCAAGGGGAAGAGGGTGTTCGTCCGGGCGGATCTGAACGTGCCGTTGGATGAGAACCAGAAGATTACTGATGATACGAGGATCAGGGCGGCCGTGCCGACGATCAAGCATTTGGTCGGGTTGGGGGCGAAGGTTATTCTTACTAGTCATCTGGTGAGTGAATTGGATTGTTCCAGAAAGGTTGGGTTTTGTTTGGTGATGGTGGGATTATGGGTGGTTGACGGTTTGAATGAAAGTTGGAATTTGGAGTTCTGGAGGTGGTGTTGTGGTTAGGTTTTGGATTCCAGAGGTTTTGAGAATTTGCATTTTGTGTCGGGAATTGTGTGGGTTTAGAATGGAAGTGTGTGTCGGGATGTGGGTGTTAGTGAGTTTTGGAGTGGAAACGAAGTTGGGTTTGATTGTGGATGTTTGCTTTGGATTGAAGCATTTGTGATAATGGGTTGTGTTTTGCTTCGAATTTCTCTTTACCTTTTTGTGTTGGTTGACGGTGAGTTGTGGTGGTTTTGGGTTTGTCATTAGCTTTGTAACATTCAGCTTACAATAACGTTTGAATTGTATCTTGTTCATGTCTGTGGAAATGTAGGGAAGACCAAAGGGTGTCACGCCGAAATTCAGCCTAGGCCCTCTTGTGCCTAGGCTATCTGAACTCCTTGGCCAAAAGGTGCTTTCCCTCTCTGTCAAACAAAAATATTTGGCCAGATTAGCTAATCTCATGCATACGATCTTATTTGCTTCATATGTGGTCAATATAAGGTTGAGAAAGCAGATGATTGTGTTGGCCCTGATGTTGAGAAGATGGTGGCTGCTCTACCTGAAGGTGGTGTTCTCCTTCTTGAGAATGTCAGATTCTACAAGGAAGAAGAGAAAAATGAACCTGAGTTTGCAAAGAAGCTCGCTTCGCTTGCAGACTTATACGTAAACGATGCTTTCGGTACAGCACATAGAGCTCATGCTTCCACCGAGGGAGTAACCAAATTTTTGAAGCCATCTGTTGCTGGGTTTCTTTTGCAGAAGGTTGGATAACTAATTTATGTTTATCTCCTGCTATGACATATTTAAAGAGTATACCATGTAAATATTTTCTTTTGAAAAGTATATTGGTCAATTTGTACATGAGGTTCATCATTGCTTTCAATGTCTATCATATTTGAGGGGATATAATTAAAAATTTGCATGGTCATAACACCGATTCAAAATTTTGTAGCATATATTTTTTAATTGTCAATATCGAATTGTTTCGCTGATACGACATATTGTTTTCTCTTCTTTGTATCTTAGCACAACAGATTAGGAGCAGAACTAGATTTTTTTTGGAAGTATTTCTCATTTTTTCGCTTGTAGACTAGTGTAATTAGTGATGAGTTTTCCAAGTAACAAGTAATAAGATTAGATTCTTCCTTCTTCCAACGTAACATATCTTAATTCTGAGTTCTGACCTTTACTTTTAATTTATTTTAGGAACTTGACTATCTTGTCGGCGCAGTTTCAAATCCCAAGAGACCATTTGCCGCAATTGTAGGTGGCTCAAAGGTCTCTTCAAAGATTGGAGTGATTGAGTCATTGTTGGAGAAGGTTGACATCCTTCTTCTTGGTGGAGGAATGATCTTCACTTTCTACAAAGCACAAGGTCTTTCAGTTGGTTCTTCACTGGTTGAGGAAGACAAGCTTGACCTTGCAACAACTCTCCTTGCCAAAGCCAAGGAAAAAGGTGTCTCTCTTTTGTTGCCAACAGACGTTGTCATTGCTGATAAATTTGCTCCAGATGCAAACAGTCAGGTTAGCTTCTTTGTTTCCATATAATTTTCTATAATTAAATCATAAATTATATTAAGTTGAATAGGTACACTTGAAAGGAGAATCTTTAACAGGCAATGAATGAAAGAGAGGTCTTCTTTTATTAAAACATCAGAAATTTGAACAAAATGGCACACATGAACTCCAAATCTTCATAATTACTAGGGAGAAAATATAACTGTTCTATTTGCTGCAGACTGTGGCATCATCTGCTATCCCTGATGGTTGGATGGGACTAGATATCGGTCCAGACTCCATTAAAACATTCAACGATGCATTGGATACTACTCAAACCATCATATGGAACGGACCTATGGGAGTGTTTGAGTTTGAGAAGTTCGCTCTTGGAACAGAGGTTAGTGTTGATGATTTTTGAAGTGAAAATGTGACATCTGATTTTGGACACTTAACTCTATAGTATTGAGTACCATGAGAGATTTCATCCGTTGTCGGATGGAAATGGTTTTGATGATTATATAAACAAATTCTACTGGACTGGAACTAAATTTTGAAAAAAAAAACACATCCTGATTGCAGGCAGTTGCAAAGAAGCTGGCTGAACTCAGCGGTAAGGGTGTGACAACCATCATTGGAGGTGGAGACTCCGTAGCTGCTGTTGAGAAAGTGGGCGTTGCCGACGTGATGAGCCACATCTCAACAGGTGGTGGTGCCAGTTTGGAGTTGTTGGAAGGCAAGCAGCTTCCTGGTGTTCTTGCCCTTGATGAAGCATCTGCCAAGGTAGCTGCCTAAGTTAGATTTTTGCTGCATCTATTCACCTTTTGTGCAAATCTTCCATGGCCCTTGATCCGAGCACCATGAGAGAGGTGGAGTCTGGAAATTGTGAAGTGAGTTTGTTATCTTAGATCAATGTTCTAGGATTGTTGTTGGCATAAATAAGAGGTATTTTCCCCTCTAATGATTGTATTTGTTGAGTACTTGTAATTCAACACTGCAATTAATTTAACAATGGGAACGTTATTGTTCTTTCCAAGTTAATCATCATTCCTGAAAGCAATTATTCCATTTTTACGCTCACGACCCCATATATTGGGATGAATGTAAAATTCACAGCGTCGAAAAATTGTAAGCCGCACATGTGCTTCAATTTGTTAACTATGTGTTTAAATGTAATTGTTGGTGGGTAAGTTCTGAGACTCACTGATGCAACCCATGTTAGGTTTTGTTCACGGGAAATGTTTTATGAACGCTACGTGGATATTCATGTCAACCTTTACGTGACCAAAGCATGAATGTTTTTTTGTTTTTTCTTCCTGATGTCCACTCAAATCACATTAAATGCGTTTCAACTCAGCACGTTCTCTCTCTCCACCCAAATACAAATATGATGACACTCTTTCTTTCTTCTTCATTCTTTTTCTCCAGAATAAATCACCATTTCTAGCAAGATATTATGTCGAAGAAGCGTTTGATGCCGACTCCCAGGATTCTTCACAACGTAAGCAGCGTGAATGGGACGGTGCGAAGACTTCCCGATGTTCTTGTCAACGTTAGCATCGTGAATGTGACGATCCGGTGGTGAAGACTTCGCACCACAACATCTTTGCTGCATTTTTGGAGTGCCCATGACAGAAAAAGAAGGAAGAAGAAAGAAAGAGTGTCATCGACCGCCCCATTCACGCTGCTTACGTTGTGAAGAACCCTGGGAGTCGGCATCAGACGCTTCTTCGAAATAATATCTTGCTCGAAATGGTGATTTATTCCGGAGAGAGGTACAACGCTCCGTGGTGAAGACTTACGTCTGTTCGGTTTATGTCGTACATCTCTCCGTAATAAATCACCATTTTGAGTAAGATATTACGTCGAAGAAGCGTCTGATGTCGACTCCCAAGGTTCTTCACAACGTAAGCAGCATGAATGAGACGATCATGTTTAAGTCTTACATCTTCTTTCCGATTTACTGGGAAAATATATATTATCTTTGTAATTTATGTGTGTTTGTATTGTTTGTCTGTGTGTGATTTACTGGGAGAATATATATTATTTTTGTAATTTTTGTGTGTTTGTGTTTGTGCTTGTATTGTTTGTTTGTCTTTGTGCTCTCATTGTATCTTATTGTGTAATAGTTATCATCAATAATATGTACCATCAATATCTCATTGTGCTCTCATTGTATCTACATAAACAGGACAAACTTTCTACATAAACTGGACAAACATTCTACATAAACAAGACAAACTTTCTACTTAAACAGGACAAACTTTGTACATAAACAGTACAAACTTTCTACATAAACTGGACAAACATTCTACATAAACAGGACAAACTTTCTACATAAACAGGACAAACTTTCTACATAAACAGGACAAAACAAGACAAACTTTCTACATAAACAGGACAAAACAGGACAAACTTTCTACATAAACAGGACAAACTTTCTACATAAACATGACAAAACAGGACAAACTTTCTACATAAACATGACAAACTTTCTACATAAACAGGACAAAACAGGACAAACTTTCTACATAAACAGGACAAACTTTCTACATAAACAGGACAAACTTTCTTCCTAAACCGGACAGGAACTACACTTATTCCGGACAGCAAATACACTTATTCCGGACAAACTTTCTGTTCCGTTTCTGAACACACTTTCTTCTTATTCTGGACAACTACACTTATTCCGGACTGCAAATACACTTATTCCGGACAACAAATACACTTATTCCGATTCCGGACAGCAAATACACTTAGGGGTGAGCATCCGGTCCGGACCGGACCGGATTTTTATCCGGGGTCCGGACCGAAGACCGTCGGTCCGGACCGGACCGGATGCTCTTGGATCGAAGACCGGACCGGACCGGACCGAATCGGTCCGGTCCGGTCCGGTCCGGTCAAAAACCGGATTTTTATAAAGAAAAAAACAAAAAAAAAACCGGTCCGGACCGGACCGGACCGAACCCAAACTTCCCGGACCGAAACCCAGACCGGACCGGATCGAACCAACATTTTCCGGACCGAACCCGGACCGACCGGTCCGGTCCGGTCCAAAAACCCGGACCGGACCGGGTTTTGCTCTCCCCTAAATACACTTATTCCGGACAGCAAATACACTTATTCCGAACAAACTTTATGTTCCGTTTCTGGACACACTTTATTCTTAAACCGGACAACAAATACACTTATTCCAGACTGAAAATACACTTATTCCGGACAGCAAATACACTTATTCCGGACAAACTTTATGTTCCGTTTCTGGACACACTTTATTCTTAAACCGGACAACAAATATACTTATTCCGGACAACAAATACACTTATTCCGGACTGCAAATACACTTATTCCGGACAGCAAATACACTTATTCCGGACAAACTTTATGTTCCGTTTCTGGACACACTTTATTCTTAAACCGGACAACAAATACACTTATTCCGGACAACAAATACATTTATTCCGGACTGCAAATACACTTATTCCGGACAGACACATAACGTAAACATGACAAACACATAATGTAAACTGCACACACACATAAAGTAAGCTAGACAAATTAAGTTGATCCAACGTAAAACTTAAAAACAAATATTTTATTATGATAAGTGTGGACTCTGCACGAATAATGAGACTGCACGATGTCCTAGGGTCTGCACACTGTCTTATCTGTGTATTGGGAAATGAATCGTTCAACTTAAAGAACCGGTGTTTTTTAAAAAGACCAAAACGCGCGAAGAGAAATTTCGCTGACTGGATGCTGACTCAAAGAAAATATCTGAGCTGTACAGATCCACGTAAGGCGCGTCCGTGACGCCTGCGTCCATCTATCACGGCTCTTTGTTCACTATCTTGGAACAACATTAATTGTTTGTCATTCAAGTTTCCACAGCCTACTGTTATTTTTGGTTCAGACTTTCTTTCATTTACATGGACACCAATACAGCTCGAGATTCTTCAATTTGTGCTGATGTTTCATGCATGGAGTGATTGAATTAGAAGTTCTTCAACTTGTATTAAGTGCCACATCTAGGCCTGTCAATGTACTACCGCTCCGAATTTGACCAAAACGAAATTTCCATCTATACCAACACCATAATATCATATTGGCATATTTAGAAATAGATAGAAAAACAAGGATATGAGCCCAAGTTAGTAGGAAACAAAAAATATTGTTTCAAGTTCTATTATCAGTTATGGGTTTGAATCTAAGAGACCTTATAAGTAATGTTCAACAAATTGGTATTTATTTATCATCCGATTTTTTCCTTCCATTTGAATTAATTTCTTTCTTACAACGTATGATTGCATGACACAATATGGTTACACAAATTTTTTTTTTGTTGGATTTTTTTATTACGATGATTTGTGAAGATACAAACATAAAATAATTAATATACGATTTGACACGACACGATTACACAATATGTTGCTTCTTTACACGAAATTGATACGAATAATATCTTTCGTTGGGTAATCAATTATTTTTTACTTAATAATAGTCAATTAATATGTTATTTAGAAAGTAAATAAAATAAAATAACGTGGCACTTGACTATTTCTAATCTAAACATGATAGATCTTCAAATTGTGCTAAACACGATAACACGAAATCTTTGACACGACCACGTAACTGTTGATAAGTCTACAATCACTTTTGTTAAGTTTTTTCTTTAATCTTTTCATCTTGCTGCTGTTTGCACAGGGACTCTAACTGAAAGTGGTGGCTGGTGCTCTTTGTTCTAAGAAGACGTAGTGACAGTGGAGGTGCTTAGTTCCACACAAAAAAAATTCCCCAGAAAAAGACAGTTGAGATGCTATGTATTAAGCAGGGAAGACCTCATTGGCAAAAACAGGTTATTTCTAAAAAGATCTTTCTGGAAGATGTAACCAGGATAACACTTTATAATTGTTGCAGATATATGTCTATGCTCATGGGTTTTGTCTTGGTGGGTAATAATCAGTTAATGATCCGGTACATCCAAATTTGCAGTTCTGAGTTTCCCGCAGTGGCCACACTTATCGTTGAAGACTTAAGCACAATACAAGGTGAAAGTAGACATTAAATAATAGAGGAAGTTCATGAATATAGCAAAATCTAAACATCCAAAGTTTGGTGCTTAATAAAGTTCAAGCCCACAATGGAAACTCAACCACATCCGCTGAATCTCTACACGCAACAAGCAATTGTTAACAAGCCTGTACAAACGTGGAAAACTGACTGAGATTGAATTTTTTTGTTCTTGCTGAACTTACAAGAGGAAATAACGTCTACTCAAGTACAACAAAATTACATTACTTTCTCTCTGCCGGACGACTAGCCCATCATGGAACATGATCTCAAACATCGAAAAACGAATGGTGAAAGCTCCTATCTCCTACATTCCTATTCTTCACCATTTGAAGAAACTGGGGCCACCACGAGTGAGCAATTCATTCCCAGCATCCTTACCCATCAAAATCATATCGTCAATTGTGTATGAGCCTTTTCTTGAGGTCTCAAGCACTGAAAGGACAGGCAATGGACAAATTAGAGTAACGAGATGGCTATAGTTAGTTAATCTGAAATCTTAACTGAAGAATTTTACATTACCTCGGGTGCCATCGGGGGAAGCCACCAAGCCTCTGAACACACAAGACCCGTCCTTGTCCCTATAAGCATAGCCGGCGATAGGCGTACGGCACGATCCATCCAAAGTCTCTAGAAATGCCCTCTCACATGCCACAGCTAATCGGGTTTCCTCGTGATTCAAAGCTGAGATGTAATTGGCCTGCAAAACAGAAATTGTTAGTAACACAAATACTACAAAGAAAGATGCCCAGACCATCCATATGCTTACAGTCAAAGAAAAAAAATCAATTATGTAACCAACAAATCCTTGCTTTAGATAATCCAAATGCAAGCAAATATTAAGAGGAAAATTTTGATATGAACTAGCTCAAGAATATACCATCTTTTCGTCATCGGTTCTGCAAGCGATTCCAATTGCCCCTTGAGCAATTGCAGGGAGCATCTCCTCTACTGAAAGAATGGCAGTTACAGTTTCAGTCATGTTTAACCGCTTGAGTCCGGCTAAAGCCAGTAGGGTTGCTTGGACCTCTCCTTCTCCTAGCTTCCTCAGACGTGTCTGAACGTTGCCTCTGAAGTTGACAACCTGCAATAAGAGACAAACCAGAGCTGAGATACGCTTAAAAAATGCATAGTGCATCTTCTTTTAAATAAAAACTCATACTTATTGAAGTTAAAGGCTTAAAGCGCATAAAGTAATGAAAAGTGGCAGAGTTTGTTCAAGAAACTAGCTGATCCTAAATACATGAGAAAGATACAGAAAATGTTTTTTCTTGAGAATTAAGAATAAGATCATGAGTCTAATCAGGAAGTTTGGGGGTGAGACTTAATCACGTCTTATGTGGTACAAAATCAAATTAGAGCGCACTAATTTCGCAGCCAACTAAAAAATTTAAAATAGAAAACATCTATTAATACATTAATCTTTATTGATAACTACATAACATGCAAAGTTAGCTCGAGTTAGGATGTTGCAATGGTTAGGAGTGCATGCAATGCGAGAATTCATGATCGTAAAATGAGATAACAAATGTTAGTTGTATGGTCTTATTATCGCTACTTATACTTACTGATCAAGGTGACAAGAGTAGAAGACATCACTGGTATCAGCATAAATCATGCAGCTTCTAACTTTTACCATTGTAATTAAAAGGCCTCATTTCAGAGCAAATGGTAGTAAAGAATACAAAGATTTCACCTTCAGTGAAGGGTATCTGTACAGAATTTGAGATTGTCTCCTAAGTGAAGCACTCCCAATAACGCTTCCAGCTGGAAGCTCGGCTAAGGACTTCGCCGTTAAGCAAATAAAAGCATCCCTCACATCCTCCCGAGGAAGATTGCATGGTAGGATCATTCCGTCTGGAAAATAGGTCGGAACATCTTTCATGGAATGGACAGCAATGTCTATCGATCCTTCCAAGAGCGCCTCATCAATTTCTTTGGTGAAAAGACCTTTTCCACCAATATCGGCAAGCGGCTGATTCAGTATGTTATCCCCAGTCGTTTTTATAATGATGATCTCAATTGCTCCCTCTTCAGCGAGCTCGGGGTGTGATGCTACGAGCTTGTCTCGCGTCTCGTGTGCCTGAGCTAGTGCTAGTGGACTGTCCTACACCAGAAGTGAAATACATATCAACCAATAAAAAGTAAGAGAAACAGCTAGCTTTCATGAACTAAACTTTATGAAACTTATTATGTAATTCATATAGCCTATTTCCATGAATTGCAACCCCAATGCACAAAGCTCTCAGTATTGCAAGAATATACATCCCAACTTTCGATTGGCTTAATTGACAAATCGGTCGATTTAGCTTTAGCACTATCAAACCTCATTCATTCTAATGTACTTCTAAAACACCAACACAAGTGTCCTTGAATTGCTTCAACTAATACCAAACTCAAAACTCATGATTTGAGCAAAATTAACTCAAAACCCACTGAAATTAATCACTCCAACAACCAACAAACCCAAATTACCAAACCCGAAAGCGGTTGGTTACCTTCCCCGTGTGCCAATCTTGATGACGGAGACCTTGCTCTGGGTGTCGCGCTCGACGGCGACGGCGGCCCGGGTGAGGAAGGCCCTCTTGGCGAGCCTCACGGAGGGGAAGGTGAGGGCGGAGATGGAGCAGTGGTGGGCCACCGGGGAAAAGGAAAGGAGGGGGTGGTGGTGGTGGGTCGCCGTCGCTGTTCTCATGGTCGGTCGGTCGGCCGGCCGGAAGGGAAATAAAAATGAGATCTTTCGGATAGAAGAAAAAGTGTTGGGATCAGATAACGATCGTAAGAATAGGCCAATCGCAATCTCAATTTCTGCCTTTTCTCATCTCAAAATAAATAAATAAATAATCATCTCACTTTTAAGTTTTATTTTATTTTAACTCATTAGTCATTACTATGCCACTTTACTACTTGAGTTTGGTTAAAAGTTACACGTGATCCAGATCCGGATCCGGATCCGGACCGAAATTCCATTCGTTTCTTTGAGAGTCAAGTTCCTTGATATACTTCCAATTTTTTTATATAATCCACACACAATCAAGAGTGACGGAGCAGATAAGGATCTGTGGAGAAGTCATGCACATGAATATACAGGAGGTTATGTTTATCTATTGCAAATAACAAGTTCTTAATGGATATTAGTAGCGTACTGTGTGATCCGACCGTATTCTGATCAACGGTGACAATTATCTATACACGTTGAAAATCATAAAATAAATATACATTTTCAACATGATAATGGCAAAAACAAAAATGAACACACTTTTTTTGTTGATCTTATATAAGATGATGTTGAAATAAGGCAAAATAGCAAATAAACTCGTTGATGAAACTTACCAAAATCAGAGTCTATCAAGCTAATCGAGCAACAAATCAGGGATATCATCCAGCCATACCATATGGAGTCTAACGGCTCCTTGAAGCCCTCCATTGTTTAAATAACATGTAACAAACCCTAATCAATATAAATTTTTCCCGTTTTGCTACTATTCAAAACGGGAGGATCTAAACTAAGTTGACAGTGATATTAAGAGCTTAATACCACAAGCTATAAGCGGTATCTA
The DNA here is from genome assembly GCA_963682175.1 of Triglochin maritima. Lineage (NCBI taxonomy): Eukaryota > Viridiplantae > Streptophyta > Magnoliopsida > Alismatales > Juncaginaceae > Triglochin > Triglochin maritima. The sequence goes on from OY821772.1 coordinate 35,436,378, forward strand.
GGTACACTTTATAGCTCCCAATTAGTTAGATGTCTTAATTCCACTCGAACCAAAACCCGATCCATTTAGTGATGGAGTGCACCACTTGTGTCCGTCCCTTGCCTCATGATATTAAGAATACACACAAAGTAGTATTGTGTCATCTTTGTATTAGTATTCATTTCTTGGTCTCTTTAAGCTAGTTATTAATATGTGACTTAACTCAAATCACATTGTGCACATTATAACTTTGCTTTATCAAGGGACCCACTAATATCATCACTCAATTAAGAGGGGCAATGATAATCTTTTGACTAACTATCTTCTCCAACAAAAGTCATACTTAACCAACTAATGCCTTTACACTACACTCATCGATAGCTCAAGACACTAGTCTAATTAAGCAATTCTTAAGTGATCGAATATAAGTCTCATATCAAAAGGACCAAGGACACAGTAAAACATTAATAACACATAAAACACAATTCTATAATGTTTTACTTATTAGGTCTATTCAGTATACAAAAGTAGTATTTTTCTCTTTTATGTACCCGTGTTGTCACTCACTTGTAGAGCTACAATGATCTATGACCAACACGACAATCTTAACTCAGTAATTAATGTCCAATGTTAATTACCATGATTGCGAATATCTTTTGTTTTATGTAAACCAATATCTTTTAGAGCTCTACGGTTAAGGACCAAGAGCCTCTTCCTTAACTAATCTAAAAGACGAATAACATAAACAAGGAACAAAATGATTTCTCATTCAATTCATAATAATTGACATTTAAAAGTAAAACTTTTAGAACACATTCCCTTCAGAACGGTTCACCGTGTTTGACCCTGATTTTGCCTTTGTCAAATTTTGGATTTATTTTCAACAAAATTTGATCTTTTGGGTTTTTTAGCAAATTCACATCTTATGTAATATATTATCCTATGTAATATTAAATTATTACACCCCATAATATATACACCTCATATGAATTTATTATGATTCTAATTATGTCAATTCTCATGACATATTGATTTTATTCGTTTACCACATGTGTCTTATTTTCACATGAAACCCGACACATCATATGAACTTAAAATCAAATCTCTTGTTCCCCAGTTTTGTGGTGTGACCTATAGAAGGATCTAAGCCAAATTGACAGTGATATTAAACACTTAATATCTCAAACTATAAGCGGTATCTAGCTACACATTGTAGTTACCCAATTAGCATAGATGTCTTTGTTCCACCCGAACCAAAACACGATCCATTTAGTGATGTAAGTGCACCACTTGTGTTCGTTCCTTGCCTCATGATATTAAGAATATATACAAAGTAGAAATGTGTCATCTTTGTATTATATTCATTTCTTGATCTCTCTAAGCTAATTATAACCATGTAACTTAACTCAAGTTACATTGTGCACATTATAATTTTGCTTTATCAAGGGGCCCACTAATATCATCACTCAATTAAGAGGGGCAATGATAATCGTTTGACTAGCTATCTTTTCCAGCACAAGTCATGCTCAACCAACTATTGCCTTTATCACTATACTCAATGATAGATTTTGACAATAATCAAATTAAGCATTTCTTGAGTGAAAAGATATAAGTCTCATATCTTAGGATCCAAGACACAGTAAAAACATTGATGACACGAAACACAATTCCATAATGTTTTACTTGTTAGGTCTATTCAATATATAAAAGTAATCTTTTCCTCTTTTATATACTTGTGTCGTCAATTATTTGTAGAGTGATTGACATCATTTCATGCTTATATTCGTATCCTATATCCATTATCTTTCACCTAAACAATGCTATGTTACAAGTTTTATGTTTAGTTTTCAGGAATAAATAGGTTTGAAGAGATGAAGCATAAAAGGACCCAAAAGTTGGGAAAAAAGACTGAATTGTGAGATCTGTGGACCAAGATGCAAGGAAGAAGGACCTGAATGCAAGACCGAAGGACCTAAGCGCAAAACAGAATACTCCTCACCATCATGGGGAGTATTTTGGCAATTCTATTCGGGTCGGAGCTCCAACATGCAAAATAGATGCATCACATACCAACAAAGCCTTCCAGAAAAGCCCACAAGAAATTCCTGAGCGATCCGGACACTGTAGACCGCTAATTAGCGGTCCAAGACCGCTAATTGGCGGTCACTTTTGGCCCAAATGCGCTCAAATTTCTCCAGCATATGTATTAGAGGATGGTTAGACTATTTTTCGTGTTTGTTTAGTCCCACATCGGGGGATTGTCCCGGATTAGCTTTTTCCATGCCTATAAATAGAACTCTTCACCTCCTTTTGTAATCACTCCATATTTTAAGTGGCTATTCTTCCTACTAGAAGTGAGGCCTTGAAGCACACACTAAAGTAGGAGGATGCTACTTTTAATGTGAGTCATTTTACCAATAAAGTTTTGTTCTTTTATTGTTTGTGCATGTTTTAGTTTAATCGTCTTTTATTTCTAGCTTAGTTTTAATATGCTTTCTTTGCTTAGTTTAATAATTAGTGTAATGTTTAGTGAGTAGTTCCATCCCCTTTGGGGGGTGGAGTAGATGTACATACATGCATTAGAGAATGAGATGAATGCTTTATTTTTGATGTGTTGATTAAACATAAATGTATGCTTCCTTGTTTAGGATAGAATTTATAACTTGATGAGTTTTGCCAAAATGATTAGACACCTCTCATGCTTGTTTAGGTTCTGAAATAAACAACTTGCATATGTAAATGTTAATCAACCAAGTTGGTGAATATATTGATAGGTTTTGCCATAACATTTAGACACTTCCTATGCTTGATAAACACCACCTTCATGTGCTTAAAGAATGTATTCTACACCCACATCTTTGCTTGTGTGCACTCACTCCAGCATTCTTGTTTTGTTCTTAGCTTAGTTCTTATTTCATCGTTTGTTTGCTTCTTTCACATTTCATACTTCTTAGCGTAGTGTACCGTAGGTTAGCATAATCAATCTTTCTCTTCCCTATTTTGCCACTTGATTTCGTACAAGCAAGAGGCTACTCACCTCCCTGAGGACGACCCGTACTTGCCACCGCTTCATCGTGGCCGTGCACTTGCGGTTTAATTAAAACGTTCAACAAGTTTTTGGCGCCGTTGCCGGGGAGGTGCCAGTCCAGACTCTTGTTTGGACGATTCGAGTGGATTTAATTTGTGTTGTGTAGTTTTTCCTTGTTTCAGGAGAGTTAGAGTCATCAGGAGGAACGCCTGGAGAAGTTTGGAGTGAATTTGAGCATTTAAGACCGCCAATCAGCGGCCTGAGACCGCCAATTGGCGGTCTGGTAATCTCGTTTTTGTCTCTTATTTCTTTGGTTGGTTTTCATAATTGATGTAGTGATCTGGGATTTAATTTGGCATGTTTTGACTTATAGTTTGTTCCCAGATCCATAATCAACCTCTTTTAAGCAACTTGGACCCTAAAACTCAAAGCAAAAGATTAGGCATTTTTTTTGTTTAGGCCATGCATCATGTATGTGACTTAGGCATTTAGATTGTCTTTTATCTTAGCTTTATTTTCTGTTGCTGAGAGCTGGCGTAAGGTACGCACCTTCTACTCTCATTCATGCATTTCGTACGAACATGCATTAGTTAGTAGGAAGTGCATTGCAACAAGTGTGAGTTGAGCGTTATTTGGAGAGTTGATTGCTAGATTTAGGACTCCAAAACGCTACTAAGGAGGGGCTGTCCCATAAAAGATAAGGTGGGGGATTTCATCACCCTTTCCTTCGCCCCAAAAACCACACTAATCAAGAGCCTAATTTTAAAATCAAGTAGACATTGGCCTTAAGGATTTCGGGCGCATTAGGAGAGTGATCCGGTCCCGACCGTCATGACCTGATCGGCGTTGCCCACTTTGTCGATAGTAGGAGAGACGAGATCCCCGGATCTTGGCTCACTTGCTGGGCTTTGTGGTCCTCGTTGTAGGGAGGTGAGGCGTGTTGAGGCCGTGTGACCTCGCAGTTAGGCGTCGTCTAGCTGTAAGGACCTATAGCGACCTTAGGATTGCTTGAGCCTTGTTTGCTTGTGTGCTTCTACCTGTACCCAACCGCCGTAGCTTAAGGACTTCTTCCCTTCTCTCCTGAGTCATTCTTTCTCTCCTGTGTTCCCTCGTCTTCTCTTCTACGTACATTCTTTGTTTTTCAAAAAAAAAAAGTTTTGGTGTGTGTGCACCTTTGTGCATGCTTTCGTGGACACGAGACGAGAGTGGTCGTTTGACGAGGAGCGTTGTCAATCTGGCTTCGGTCATCGATTTCTCGACACCTCCCTCCTCTCGTGTCGCACGCAGTCCGGGTTCAATGGCTGCTAATTTCCGTAAGGAGGCGCAGTTGCTGGACCCACCTGTTCGACCAGTGCTTCCAGTTGTCGTTCCCATACCTCTACGTGATCGATGCTACCCGAGCCGTACAACTCTACCCTCATGCATCGTATTGCCAGAGGCTAATGGGAACCATTTTGAGGTTAAGCCTCAATTCATTTCCATGCTCCCTCATTTCACTGGGAAATGTGACCCCTATATCTTTCTCAGGGAATTTGAGGAGGTCTGTGCTATGTTCAAGCTGCAACAACTTAGCACAGACTCCATCCATCTTAGGCTCGTTCCTTTTGCACTAAAGGATGACGCCAAGAAGTGGTTGTACAGCAACCAGGCGAATTCCTTTAGGACTTGGGATGAGTTTCAATCTGCATTTCTCAAGAAGTACTTTCCTAATCATCGGACTCAAAAATTGAGGAACGAAATCAATTCGTTCTATCAACATGAGACCGAACCATTTCATGCATATCTTGAGAGGTTCAAAGAGCTACTATCCTCGTGCCCTCACCATGGCATTGAGTTGTGGCGTCTTTGTCAGATTGTGTATGAGGGTCTTCACATCCCGTCCAGAACGCTCCTTGAGTCCATGTGTCAAGGAGAGTTCTTGGGAAAGGATGAAAGGGAGGCATGGGCCTTCCTAGAAGACCTCGCTGAGAAAACAATGCAGTGGGAGAGTGTGAGGGAACCACCTGCATCATCTAGTATAGGAGCGAGGATCGCGAATGCAAACTCGACTAGATCGGGTGCCGCATTTGCTATCGATACCACTACGGCCACCGAGGCGCGCATGGCGACCTTAATGCGCCGTATGGATTCGATTGAGCTCCAAAACCAACAAAGTGCACCTCACATGTCCACATCTGGTCCAGTTCCTTGTCATTCATGTGGTAGGATAGGTCATGTGGAGAGCGAGTGTGAGTCCATTCCTCCTGAGATGGAGCGTGTCAACGCCATCTATGACAGAGCTAGGAATGACCCATACTCATCATCTTATAACCCTGGATGGAGGACCCACCCCAATTTTTCATGGAACCAAAATAATGCCCCGGGTGGTCCTTCAAACTCCTCTAGACCACCTTACCAATCACACCAACCTCCCATGCATGCACATTCCAATCAGCCACCCCAAGCACAAACGACCAATCAATCGGGTTTCCCAAATTCCAATAATATGGAAACCCGATTCAATTCGCTTGACACCTTGACTCGTGGACTTGAAAACTCAATGAAAAATTTTATGTCTACCACAAGTCAAGTTCTCACTTCAAATCAGCAGACCATGAAATCTCTAGAGCTTCAGATGGGCCAATTGGCTCAGTCTGTACATGAGAGAGAGAGATGGTCTTTTCCTAGCCAGCCTGAGGCTAACCCCCGCATGTACCAACAACAACAAATGAAAAATGAGAATGTGGTACCTCGGGGGAGGCAAGTGAACCATGTGGAGGAACCTGTTCACCATGTCAATTCCATTGTGACCTTAAGGAATGGAAAACAGGTTGACAATCACATTTCCTTGCCACACCCACCACCATCTATGCAGCCCCTCAGTGGGAATGGTGGTGAAGAAGAAGCTGAGGGTGAGGGTAATACACCAAAGCTTTCTTCTCAGGCACAACAGAAAACCTACCTGCCAAAAGCTCCCTATCCAAGTAGGTTAAACAAAAAGCAGAGTGACAACATGGACAAGATATTAGAGGTGTTTAAGCAAGTGAAGGTTAACATCCCCTTGTTGGATGTCATCCAACAAATACCTCAATATGCCAAAGTGTTGAAGGATATCTGCACAACCAAGAGGAAAACCAATGTTCCTAAGAAAGCATTCTTGGCTGCAAATATCAGCTCACTTTTGTCCAATCCCACCTACACAAAATACAAGGACCCTGGGTGTCCTACTATTCAGTGTACGATAGGGGACACTAGATTGAGCAATGTTTTGCTTGATTTAGGATCAACGGTGAACCTCCTCCCATTCTCTGTTTATCAACAGTTGAACTTGGGAGAATTGAAACCAACTAAGATCACCCTCCAATTGGCGGATAGATCCATTCGTATTCCCATGGGGATTATCGAGGATGTGCTTATCAAAGTTGGAGATTTTATATTTCCAGTCGATTTTGTTGTCCTCGATACCAATCCTGTTGCGAACACCCACTCTCAAATACCTTTGATTTTGGGTAGACCATTTCTGGCAACCTCCAATGCCTTGATTAATTGTAGAAATGGTCTCATGAAGCTCTCATTCGGTAACATGAGTGCCGAGTTTCATGTGTTCAACTCTGTTAAGCAACATGAACCCATGGATGAACCTTTAAATCTAAATCTCATCCGCCAACTGGAGAAAGCACCACAAAATCAACGAACACCCCTAACCCCAATGCAACCCGTTGAGAATGTTCGAGGGCCCAGCGAAAACTCATTGCCTGTCTTCGCAATGCAACAGAGTGAGCTGGCCTCGAACATGAATGTCCAAAGGGAGTGTTCGTTGCATGATTCAGTTGAGAGTACTAGTGAGAGTGAGACACCTCATCATATGCCTATACCAGAAGGTGTCTCTACCTCATGTCCCATGGCCATTGAGCCATTTGAGCTTCATATTGACTCCAACAAGGACCCACCTATGACCGAGCTTATGCTTGATGATCTAAATGATGGTGGGAGGTCCTTGTTGGATGACTTGGGGAGAAGCCCCATTCTTAGTGATGCAGGTCTGCTGCATCCATCGAATGAGCTTGAGGAACTCATTCCGATGCACCCGCCTATTGGTTGGAGGGTTTTCTTCGATGAGCAATTAAACCCTAGTGAGGCAACACAACTTCATTCTTTGTTGCCCACACCCAACCAATATCATGAGGGGTTCGAGCCTTTCAGCTTTGACCTTTCACCTCTCATAACACCTCAGAGTACCAGTGGAGTTTGCCCATCTCGGCAAGTCTCTGGTCCTCCTGACTTGATGTTCTCATTTGATGTTCCTTGACCAAATGATTATGAGAATATCTTGGTTGATGTTTATATCTTAAAAAAAAGAGAAAAAACAAAAAAAAGAAAAAAATGTGTAATAAAAGACTCCTTCAGTGAGCATCGATTGTTGTGGGCCCCAACCCTTGTGTACTTGTTCCCAATCTCTTCACGTATTTATCTCCCTTCTTCAGCTTCTCATAGGTTTTGAGGGAATTTGGGTTTGTGTCCATCAACATGACCCTGAACGTCCCTTTGTACTTCATGTTGGTGAGATCTTTCCTTTTTCATGCATGTATCCGTGTAGTATCTTGTTCACATTCATTGAGGACAATGCATGAAGTAGGTGTGGGGGGGTGTTTTACGTGTGTACATAATCAAGTCTTTTCTTTTGATTTTTTTGGTTTTCTTTTGTGTGCATTGTTAGGGTCATGTTAGTGTGCCGCATTTAATATCGATATATCTGCTTGCCATGATCCTTGGGTGACTTGTCTTCTTTTGCTTGCTTAGTGCTTTAAAATTTTCACATTTCTTTCAAAATCTTCATGTGTTTGCGAAAGAAAATGTTTTTGTTGGTTTTGCGTGTGTTTAGCATGTGCAAAACCGTTGAGAGGCAAAGTAAAAAGAAAGCTCCCAAAATTGTCTTGAACTTGATGCATTAGGATTTCTAGTTTACTGGCTTTAGGTCTTGTCGAGTCATTAGGATGCCCCCTGGTTTTCCCTCAGGGGGCGTGTAATCATAGGGTTTCAGTACTCAAACATTTAAAGAAGTCCACCATGAACCTAGTGAGTCAAATAATTCGTGTTTGTGAGTATAAGGAAGTTTGTCGTAGTCAATGGCCCTTAATCTTTTTTTTGTGAAACTTAAGTGTAGGGGTTTTGATTCCCATGTAGATAAATAAGTGGTGTTCTCTCTTCTCGCACGGCTCCTATCACTCGGGAAAGTAGGACTGAGGGGACTTTGTGCCTGGTTCTTTCGAGTCATCTGACTTGGGATGCGCCGACCGAACTCCCGTTACACGGGTGGTAGGGATCGCCCTATGTGGAGATTTGGAGGGAAGGTGTACGTGATAGTGTAAGTCCTCATAGGCAATGATGCATGAAACCTGACCCTGGGAGAATCAAACACTAACCAATAAAATGCTCCAAAGAAAAAGAAAAAAAAAGAAAAAAAAGGAAGAAAAAAAAGGAAAAAAAAGAGTCAAATAAGAACCAAAATGGACTTTACACATTGTATCACATTCAGAAGTTAAGGTTGCCCATGTCTTTCACTTAAGTCCTTGACTAACTCTCACGAATAACTCATTACGCTAGGTGTGTGGACCGATTACATATATAGAGTCGACCCATAGTATTACCGCGTCCCATGATCGACAAAATAAGTCCAACGAGTCGTGTAGCTAGATTGATTAATGCATCTTGTTCGGATTTTGTGGGTATATCCGCTGAAAACCCTCAGGAGACAACACTCCTCCTCCTTGGCGACACGGAGGTTTAACGGCTTGTTGCACGTGCTAAGTGCAACCGTGATTCCTACGAAAGTGAGTTAGGATTTCTTGTTTTTCGCATGCTTTTCTCTTTCTTTGTTTTGCTCGGGACTAGCAAAAGTTAGGTGTGGGGGGTATTTGATTGACATCATTTCATGCTCATATTTGTATCTTATATCCATTATCTTTCACCTAAACAATGCTATGTCACGAGTTTTATGTTTAGTTTTCAGGAATAAATAGGTTTGAAGAGATGAAACATAAAAGGACCCAAAAGCTGGGAAAAAGGACTGAATTGTGAGATCTGTGGACCAAGATGCAAGGAAGAAGGGCCTGAATGCAAGACCGAAGGACCCAAGAGCAAAACAGAATACTCCTCACCATCATGGGGAGTATTTTGGCAATTCTATTCGGGTCGGAGTTCCAACATGCAAAATAGATGCATCACATACCAACAAAGCCTTCCAGAAAAGCCCACAAGAAATTCCTGAGCGATCCGGACACTGTAGACCGCTAATTAGCGGTCCAAGACCGCTAATTGGCGGTCACTTTTGCCCCAAATGCGCTCAAATTTCTCCAGCACATGTATTAGAGGATGGTTAGGCTATTTTTCGTGTTTGTTTAGTCCCACATCGGGGTATTGTCCCGGATTAGCTTTTTCCATGCCTATAAATAGAACTCTTCACCTCCTTTTGTAATCACTCCATATTTTAAGTGGCTATTCTTCCTACTAGAAGTGAGGCCTTGAAGCACACACTAAAGTAGGAGGATGCTACATTTAATGTGAGTCGTTTTATCAATAAAGTTTTGTGTTTCTTTCATTGTTTGTTTATGCTTCTTTTATTGTTTGTGCATGTTTTAGTTTAATCGTCTTTTATTTCTAGCTTAGTTTTAATATGCTTTCTTTGCTTAGTTTAATAATTAGTGTAATGTTTAGTGAGTAGTTCCATCCCCTTTGGGGGGGTGGAGTAGATGTACATACATGCATTAGAGAATGGGATGAATGCTTTATTTTTGATGTGTTGATTAAACATGAATGTATGCTTCCTTGTTTAGGATAGAATTTATAACTTGATGAGTTTTGCCAAAATGATTAGACACCTCTCATGCTTGTTTAGGTTCTGAAATAAACAACTTGCATATGTAAATGTTAATCAACCAAGTTGGTGAATAGATTGATAGGTTTTGCCATAACATTTAGACACTTCCTATGCTTGATAAACACCACCTTCATGTGCTTAAAGAATGTATTCTACACCCACCTCTTTGCTTGTGTGCACTCACTCCACCCCTTAGGGGTTTTCCATTCCTAAAATTCCAGCATTCTTGTGTTTGTTCTTAGCTTAGTTCTTATTTCATCGTTTGTTTGCTTCTTTCACATTTCATACTTGTTAGCGTAGTGTAGCGTAGGTTAGCATAATCAATCTTTCTCTTCCTTATTTTGCCACTTGATTTCGTACAAGCAAGAGGCTACTCACCTCCCTGAGGACGACCCGTACTTGCCACCGCTCCATCGCGGCCGTGCACTTGCAGTTTAATTAAAACGTTCAACATAGAGCTACAACAATCGATGACCAACACGACAATCTTATCTCGGTAATTAATGTTCCATGTTAATTACCATGATTGTGAATAACTTTTGATTTATGTAAACCATTATCTTTTAGAGCTCTACGGTTAAGGACCAAACGTCTCTTCCTTAACACTTTCAAAAGACGAATACCATAATCAAGGAATAAAATGTTTGCACATTCAACTCATAATAATTGACATATAAAAGTAAAACTTTTAGAACACATTCCTTTTTTTTTTTTGAGACAAAAAAGGATTTTCCACCAAACCACATGCATAAACACTCTTGAACAAAACCGTGTTTCCGAAAGAAAAAATCGACACATTTTGAATGTTACCCGATCCATCCTTTTTCAAAACAATGTTCCAAAATGTTTTTGCTCATATGCTATTTTGACTGTCGTTTACCTTATAAATCGCCTACCTAGTTCGACGATTCAAAACAAGCAACCCTTAGAAATCCTGCATGGTAAAAGAATGAGCCTTAATCATCTTCGGATTTTTGTTTGTACTTGCTTTGTTTACAGGAAACACATGGACAAGCTTGATCATAATTCTACCAAATGTGTTTTTAGGATATTCTGTTAGAAAAAAGGTACAAATGTTATGACCCTGTTCATAGTAAATTTTATCTCTCCTGGTGTATCCTTTTTCGAAAATATTCCGTACTTCAAAGCTCATCAAGAACCTTCCGCTGCACCCAACGCTCCTCTACCGGTTGCGAACATCTTTGACGTCTTTACTCCACAAACTCCAGTCATTGACGACCCCCACAAGAAGAAACCGAAGCTCTCCCGCAAGTGGACGATCGTGGGGGAAGTGCAGGTATTCCTCAGAGAAGAACTATCCGTCCTACTCGTCCACCTTCCCGGCTTCAAGACTATGTGGTATCTCATGTGACCTACCCTATCGAGGACTACTTGTCCTACTCTCAAATTAAACGTACCTACTATGCTTTCCTAAGTCAAATAGATAAAACAAAAGAACCCACCAGCTATCATGAAGCAATTAATCACCCTAAGTGGGTTAAAGCTATGGAGGACGAACTAAAAGCTCTAGAAACCAATCAAACTTGGACTATGGTGACTCCTCCGAAGGGAATAAAACCGGTAGGTTGTAAATGAGTTTACAAGATCAAATACAACAGTGATGATACTATAGAAAGATTTAAAGCTCAGTTAGTCGCAAAAGGATACACACAAACTTATGGGTTAGATTACCAAGAAACTTTTGCCCCCTTTGCAAAGATGAACATTGTTCGTGTTCTCCTCTCTGTAGTTGTTAACTCAGGTTGGAACCTATTCCAAATGGATGTTATGAACGCTTTTTTGCAGAGAAGAAGTCTATATGACTCCTCCCCCAGGCTACGAAACCAATCCAGACAAGGTATGCAAACTTCACAAGTCCATATACGGGCTCAAACAATCTCCACGCGCATGGTATGCAAAACTCAGTCACTCTCTTCTTCTTTATGGTTTTTTCTAAAAGCTCAGCTGATGCATCCATGTTCACTAAACACTATCATGGAACCACTTTAATTATCTTAGTATATGTAGATGACATTATAATCACCGAAAATAATGATCAGGAAATATCCTTAGTAAAACGTTATCTTAAATCCAAATTTAATATTAAAGACCTAGGTATTATGAAATATTTTCTTGGAATTGAAATTGCACACTCAAAAAAGAGATTATTTTTATCCCAAAGAAAATATTTTTTTGATCTCTTACATGAAACTGGGAAGATAGGGTCTAAACCGGTCAACACTCCAATCAAGACAAATAGGAAAGTTAATCTTGTTGATGGTGAACCGATTCAAGACTTAAGACAATTCCAAAGATTAGTTGGTAAATTATTCTACCTCACGGTCACTAGACCCGACATCACATATGCCGTTAGCGTAGTAAGCCAATTTATGCATGCACCTCATAAAGGACATCTAGAGACCGTTGACCGGATTCTGCATTATCTTAAGAAAACCCCGGGTCAAGGTCTCTGGATGAAAAGAAACAACTCTAACACAATCGTTGCTTACTCTGATGCAGATTGGGCAGGTAGTCACGATCGGAAATCCACCACCGGATTTTGCACATTCGTTGGAGGAAACTTGGTGACATGGAGAAGCAAAAAACAGAACGTGGTGGCTAGATCAAGTGCCGAAGCAGAATACCGAGCGATGACCTCCACAACAAGTGAGCTAATCTGGCTCAAACAACTTCTCAAAGATATGAACATAATTAATCAAAGTCCAATACAAATATTTTGTGACAACAACGCCGCGCGACACATCGACTCCAATCCAGTTTTCCATGAACGAACGAAGCACATTGAAGTAGATTGTCACTTCATTCGTTAAAAGATAACAACTAAAGAAATCAAAGTTCCTTACGTCCAGAGCCATGATCAGTTAGCAGACATCTTCACCAAAGCACTCGATCAAAGACACTTCCAACACATTCTTCACAAGTTGGGCTCCTTCAACATCTTCCGGAGTCAACTTGAGGGGGAATGTTAAAATAAGGCAAGATAGCAAATAAACTCGTTGAGGAAACTTACCAAAATCAGAGCTTATCAAGCAAATTGAGCAACAAATCAGGGATATCATCCAGCCATACCATATGGAGTCTAATGGCTCCTTGAAGCTCTCCATTGTATAAATAACATGTAACAAACCCTAATCAATATAATGTTTTCCCGTTTTGCTACTATTCAAAATCAACAGATGATCATTAAATTTTACGATTTTCGATGTACATACATGAATAACTCGTACCGACTAAAATGTACAATTTGGATTTTCAATTACATTAAAAATCGAAAGTGTATTCAATGAACTTGACCCTCGAGTAAATTGAGGGAATCTCATCCACCGTTTGGCTAACAATTGGAGACAGTCCAACTGGTTAGATCTTAACCACTCTACTTTGAATGAATACTGGGTTGTGTTTTATATCCTAACTACTATATTTATTATACTTCAACATGTAATTTTATATAGGTAAAAGCGTTTTGCACAAGTTCCGCTCTTATTGGCACAATTATTAATTCTTATATGAAAGTTGCTGAATTATAGATGACAATAGATTGATACGAGATTCTAGCAAGAAAATTCGTTTGGACATCTTCTAACTTTATACCCGTCTGACAAGATCCAATGAGAAAGAACTCAAATAAGACTAACTTGAGTTTAACGTTTAAATTGGAAAAAATAATTATAGGGGTGATATGTCACGTCGGACTTGAACTTAAAACGTCGGTTATTAAAAAACCGACGTGTATGTCAATATTTCACATCGGTTCTACAAAAACCGACGTATTTGTAGGAAAAAACACGTCCGCTTCCACGCGACCGACGTATTTTGTTTTGTTTTTCCCTAGACGAAAACCCCTCTTAATACCTAAATCCTACCCAAACCCTTCAAACCCTACACTCAAAAAACCACAGCACCCGAACCCACGCAGCCGCAGCACCTCCGCACCCGGCCCACCAGACCCGCGCCGCACGGCACCCACAGCACCCCCGCACCCGCAGCACCTCCGCATCGCACTGGGCCCACCACACCGCAGCCTCCACTCGCAACCCTCCCGCACCTGCAGCCACCTCAGCTGCACCCACCCAGCCCACCTCCCCGGTGCCTCGAAGCCTCTCCTCCGGTGAACCTCCTCGCCGCCCGACGTAATTCTTCTCCTTCGTGCCCTTATTATTTGCAATTAGGTGCAAGGCTGTCCTCAATATTTTGCTGTTGAAGTTAATTTCTTTTATTTTTGGCCTGAATTTCTACCTCAAGGATGTAAGCTTGTTACTGTATTTATCATTATTAACGATTTAAGTTGGTGTTTGCAGGGAGCAAATGATGAGTTCACACTGGATCTGGTGGAACAATGTTCATTTCAGAAGCAGTGAGTTATGCATCTTGTAATGACTTCAAGGCAAGCTGTAGTTTGTTGTCTATAAGCATAACCATCTTTTTTTTTTCTCTCCTCAGTCCTAATTGGGAATATGAATATTCTAGCTGAGTTGACAACTAAGAAATCGAAATAGAGGCATTCCCTGTTTTTTTCGAGTCTTGGAGCAGTTGCTTTTAATATTGCTTGCTAAATTTCTGAACATATAACATTTTCGTTTTCAATCAAGTTACAATTGAGCATGCCAATTTGGTCTAGTGACAAGCTAGGTACTGCTGACTAGTTATTTTACCTTTGGAAAATCCACTTTGCATGGAATAATTAATGATCATATTTCTACTGTTATTCTGGCTGTTTCTATAAGAAATTATACCAATCTTAAAGAGAAGACTAACATATGGTTATCCTCTTCCACCTTATTATGATGGAATCTGAGATGGGGTTCATTTATATTTCTATTTTCTATGACCAGACTTCTATATTGAGAGTCTCTGACTTGGTTTCTGCTATAAAGTCAACAGACTGCAAGAAGAAGGGGAATGTTTACGTTATTTGGTTAATGTCGTCATGTTAGAATCTATCTTGAAAATTTGAATTGTATTTTTTGTCCCACTTGGTTTGTTATCTTTACAGAGATGAGAAGGTAGTCTCACAAGCCATCGAACTTAACAAGCAGCTGCATATCGTTCTCACCAAGCACGATGCTCTTCTTTCGGTTCATTCTTCTCCAGATGCAACTTCTATTAACCATCAGGAAGAACCAAATGAAGAAGAGGATCTGGATCGTCTACTTCATAGGTAATGGTTTGCTTTTACTTTACTTTCAGTGGTTATCTAGCTCCAGAATATGCCATGAGAGGCCAGCTTACGGAGAAGGCTGATGTGTTTGGTTTTGGAGTTGTTGCGATGGAGATTGTTAGTGGAAGGAAGAATACAGATCCAGTGCCTTCTCGGGTAGTCAATGTAACATGATTTACTTACCGGTATTGTTATGTCCCTAACCCTTGTTTAGGGTTAAGCTTAGTTTAGTGGAGGGTTAAGGTGTGGTTTGCATGGGGAAGGTAAATTGTGCAGGAGATGCATGGGGAGGTGAAGGGGCGAGCACTGTAGACGAGGGGAAGAGTGATGGCGTGCACTGTAGCAAGGAGAGGGATTTTAAGGGTTTCTTCTTCTCTTTTCATTCCTTCTTCCTTTCTTCATTTCCTCCTCTCCACCCATTCTTTCCTCTTCCTTGGTGGCTGCTGAGTTGGTGGAGAAGGTGCGCGTGAAGCAAGAAGTGCTCGGTGTGGTGCGGTGCAAGGAGGACGTGAGTGGAGGTTGCGGCCGGAGGCGTGGTAGTCGGAGTTCCGGTGTTCTTCGTCGATCTTCAAAGAAAAGGTATGCCAAGTTCTTGCATTAGAGGCCTTAGTTGATCACCCATGTTGGGGTGAGGTTGGGGTCGGTCGCGCGAGGTCGGAGGCCTCGCCGGCGACGAGTTTCGACGTCAAAACCTCGGCTGGCGCGAGGTTGAAGACGTCTGTCGGTCGACCGGGTCCCTTGGACGGTCGACCGATCGTAGTGTATTTTCACTGTCTGTTGTGTTTCGGTCGACCGCGTCCCTCGTTCGGTCGACCAGAACTTGAGTGTACCGGTAGGATACGTAAGCTTCGGTCGACCGTTTGATGACATAGAAAATATTAGGTTGACCCTGTAAGTGTTCGGTCGACCGAGACCCCTGAGTCGGTCGACCGATAGATTCGTTTTGAGCGTTGACCAGACTCCGGATTTTGACCTCGTTCGGTCGACCGGCTTTAGACCTTCGGTATACCGTTGGGATTTATGTGCTGCGCAAATTGTTCGACCGTGACAGACGCTTCGGTCGACCGATTCCCTTGTGGAAACGGTCGACCGAGTTGTCACTTTCGGTCGACCGATTCCCTTGTGGAAGCGGTCGACCGTTTGTCACTTCGGTTGACCGAATTCCCTTGAGGAAAACGGTCGACCGTGTCTCTTTCGGTCGACCGTTTTGCACAGGACAGGATTCCTGGTTCCACTTAGGATGCTAACTCTGTCCACGGAAACCCGTGTCCTCGCCTTGTGCGTGAGCCGGGAGGTGACGGTGGGCGCGTTATGCGTGCCTGCCCAGGGACCGCCGTGTGGAAGAGTGTGGGTGTCCGGAACGCGTCACTTCCATGTATGGATCGTGACTTTATCTGGTGGATCGTTTGACTCGCGTTAGAGTAGCGGCCTGAGGGATTACGAATCCCATTGCTTTAGCAACACGCAACTGCCGACGGGTGCAGTGACTACCGGCCGATGGCTACGGAGGCACAGAGACTACCGGCCAGGATTGGCGACGAAGGTCCAGAGAGGTACCGGCCTATTGACGGCGACGGAGGTCGCGACCCTGCTCAGTTGGAGCCGGAGTTGGTGTTGCACGTGGAGCTCGTTGACCCTGCGGACTTCGGTTCGGATCTGTCGATTGTCTGGCCTTGTGTGGCGGATATGTTCGACTGGCCTTGATGGCAGTTATTGCACGTGCCGTGCGGCCTGTGTGGCGGCGGTAGGGCCCCTGTGCGGTCTGTGTGGCGGCAGGGAGGATCGCGCGTAGCCTGTGTGGTTGCGGCGATGGACTGCCGATGATGTGTTCCGGCAGGTAGCTCGATTGGGCACCTATCGAGTGATATCCCGTGCGGTCTGTGTGGCGCCGGTTGATGGACCGACCTGAGCGACGGCTCCGTTGGTGTGGTGGTGGTGGACCACGATGTATTCAGATCTGATTTCTACCTTGCGCGGAAGTGCGAACGTATCCTCACCGATCCCTTGGCTCGTGTAGTCGCGTGTGGGGATGTGTTGCGTATTGTCCGTTAGACCGTATGTGCCTACGGTAGGTCTCTACGGAGACCCGATGTTTGGACCGTGCGGCCTGTGTGGCGGCGGTGAGGTTGGACCGTGTGGCCTGTGTGGTGCCGGTGTTTGTGGACCGTGCGACCTGTGTGGCGACGGCGATGTTGCGGACCGTGAGGCCTGTGTGGCAGCGGTGGCGATTGTAGACCGCGGGGCCTGTGTGGCAGTGGAAACGATCGCGGGACGGATGTCCGGTTTGACCCTTGGTGGCATTGTTGTTTTACTGCTTTGTATTCCATGCCATGCTATACTAGTATGTTAGGGCATATAGGTGAGCTTGTCATACGGGGTTTCCTTATGGAAACTCAGGCATTGTTGTTATGTTTATTTTCAGGACCGCGTTAGGTTCCGGCGGGTGGTGACCGAGGGAGATTGCACTTTGGGACTGGATCCTGTCGTCTGCCTACTTCTAGGTTGTCGTGATTACATGTACCTTGTGTTTCGTGTTGTAATGTAATCACTCTTTTGACAAACTCGTATTGTATTATGGTGCAATAGACTTATTTATGTATTTCTTTCAGTAATGTCCCCACTCTTAATGGTTGTGTCCACGTGTTTCTCTTAATTTAAAAAGTTTAAATTTTCCGCTGTTCGGGGATGTTACAGGTATGGTAAGAAATTTTTGAAGTCCACTTATATGCATCTCATTTTGTTTTTGTAGGCCATTGAATCATCATCATAAATATGACCTGAAACTAAAACAACATGCTTGCAGTATTTGATGTACCACCGATAATTTATTACCCGAAGGGGCTTTCAAGATTGGAGAGATATCCACTTGCTCACACATATGAGTTTTCCAAATGTTCGTATTATATTTTAATTCTAATAGAATTACTCAAAATGTTATCTACTTTTACTTGATTTTTCAATGTACTCTTTTGTGGTGTGGCAGTTTGCTTTTATTTCTAGCTTAATATTATTAAGATTTTAACACATAACGACAAGTCGCTGAATTTTATATTCTCATAGACCTCATTAGAAGAAGAAAAATCCTCTTTGTTTGCATTTTTTCTACACATGTACTCTCATTCCTCAATAAATCCAACCAAACGTTGTATAGATGTAGTTGAGAAGAAGTCCAAGACTGTCATGTCTCACTTGTGTTTTTTTGTCCTCTTTGCTAATTGATGCTCAGTTTCCTTGTTATGCTCTCATTTCAGTTTACTTTCCTTCAGAAACTGTTCAAATTAATGCAGCTGTAGTCATTTTTGTTTTTCGTTCCCTAACTTGGTTATGCATTCTCTCTTTGCTCAGGTTAGGTATATCTCGTTACTGATTATGTGATCAAATTATTTGTTGAGGGAGGACTTGAAAAAAAAAGGTTGCATTAATAAGCAGGAAATTTGTGAATGGTTTCTAACAGAATAAGAGAAGACTTCGTTTTTTGTTGTTTAGGCTCTGAGCTTACATGTAATTACATTGTTATGATATAGTTGGTGTATTTATAATAATATCCCTTGTATTCATATATATTCAAGATACTAGAAGTGTCTTTTTAATATAAATTAAACATAGTCCGTCTTCAGCATTCAATGGACCACTTGATGTGGGATAACAAAAAAGGATTTTTTATTATCTCAGCATGACTTTACAAGTCGGTTATTAAAAACCGACGTGATAAAGAGGGCATATCAGTTTTCTGAAGAAACGACGTATATGGTTATCTTTTTACGTCGATTTTTGAACCAATGTGATATCTTATTTTCTATTATGTCTTTTAATTATGACGTCGGTATATTTGAACAGTAAATCCGAAAAAAACCGATGTGATTTTTTTTTATTCCAGAAGGTTCAAAATTCAAGTTATTCAAACACACGTAAGTCCTCTTCTTTGCGATCAAAACTTTCTCCTTTCTACAACAAATGCAATGGATCTCGACTAAACCTGTCCCATTCGGTAAAAATACTTCCCAACATTGTATTTATTTTCATATGTGAAAGTTCTAAATTATTTATTATTTATGTTAATTTGTAAAGTGAGTTAACTTGGCATAGTCAAAAATAACTTGAAGGTTCGATAAACTTAAATGTCGACCTTGAGCCTTTGTGAGCTCAGTTAAGTTCCCTATTGACCTCCTGACACATTTGTCTCCTAAACCATTTCAATGGCCTCTCCATGGGATCGATTGGAATTTTTTGTGTAAGTTCACGACACCATGAGAAATGATGATCTTCGAAAATGGCAAGCATAACTAACCTTTATAAAGTTCGTTTTATGCTGTGTGAAAAATGTCTTAGAGTTACTTAGGGTTTAAGAATCACATTTCATATTCGCCATGTTTCGTTTGTGCTATAATACAGAGTGCAATATAATCTTAGGAGAATGATTGTTGGACGTGGGCGTCTTGGATGCTGCTGATGTGGCTGTCGATGTGTCACTTATCAACATTTATTTTAAGATTTCCCGTGCGTGGATGGCATGATGATTTATGCGTCGGTTCAATTCCAAATGCCACTGGACGCATGCTTACAAGTGCATGTGGAACTTAACAAATCCAAGTGCAACCAAGAAGATTGGATCGACATTTTGATTATTGGTGTTAATTAGTACATTCCTATTCTCCGAAAACAATCATCTAGGAGTCGCATGACGTACTAAAACAAAGAAGTACATACATGGACCATAACTTGAAAACTCTAACACAAATTAAATGCGATTTATATGCCCTAAGATTTCAAGTCTTGAGGTGCAACAGAAATGAAATTAAATTTTGACCAAAGCAACAAATGACTCATAGATTGGAGAACCATGATGTTATGCTTGAGAAAATAACTGAACTGCTAAACATCGCCCCAAAATTACTTAAATCGCCCCTTAAAATTACCAAATTGCCCTTCCTCCTATTTTTGCTTATATATCTCACAATTTCACTATTTTTTCAAAACTTTCTCTTCCTATACCTACTACACAAGATTACGAATGTCTCGGAGGCCAGGCAAGCAGCCAGCAGTTCCCCCGGTGTACCCGTATGAGGTAACATTACGTTATTTATTTGTTTTTAAAAAAAAAAAAAAAAGTCGTCGGCGTCCGAGGGAGACGCCCCCCGCATGGGGCGGGCGTCCGAGGAAGCCGCTCCCCCTATGGGGGGAGCGGCTTCCGAGGATGCCCGACCCATGCGGGGGGCGTCTCCCTCGGACGCCGACCCGTAGAGGGAGACGTCTGCGAAAGACGTCTCCCCGATGGGGGAGACGTCTTCCGAAGACGTCTCCCCGTAGGAGGAGGCGTCTCCGACAGACGCCTCCACCATGCGGGAGGCGTCTCTCGCAGACGCCTCCACCTTTTTTGTTTTTTTAATTATTAAATATCATAATTACTTTAATAAATTGTGATAAATCAATAAAATTAATTTAACAAATTCTTATTAAGTTTAACATTTGTGATATTTAGTTTTAACAAATTTTGATTTAGTTTAACAATTGTTTTAATTTAGTTTAACAAATTTTGATTTAGTTTAACAATTTTGATAAATATGATAATTTAGTTTAACAAATTTAACAAATTTGTATTTAAAATTTCAATTAATAGTCATCAGGTCACAGTGGAGGGAAAGGCAAGTCGATACCATTACACGCCTTCCGTTCTTTAGTTGATGATTCAGCACCGCGTCATCCACGTAGACGGGGGATATCTGCTTCGGTCAGGAGGGAGAGGGAGGCATTACGTCGTCGTGAGGAGGAGGATGATTCCTTCGATGATGAGCATGTGGATAGTTTCGACGACGAGAGCGACGATGATGGCCCGTATGAGTTAGTGCGGCCGGAGGTGGAGAGGCAGGGGGATTATAGCGGAGGACGTGGTCGAGCGGGTACTTCTACTTCCGCCGGATGGAGGGTGCAGAAGGGTAGGGGTGGGAGGTTTACGACCGGGGATTCGAGCTCGTGCACTGTAGATCCCCGCGCTCAGAAGAAGAGGAGGGTCCAGGACGATTCTTGGATCGTGAGCAGTATGACGCCTGGTGGTCCTTTAGATGGGAGCGTCATTCCTAGTTTCTGGGGTCACATCGCTAGACGGATCTGGGATGGAGAGGATCGGAAGGTTCTGAAGTGCCAAAATCGGCACAAAGCCTGTACAGCACTACAGGGTTGGCGGTCTACACTGAGTGCTGATATCAGAGAGGAGATTAGTGCCACGCATTTGGGGCACTTACCGTACAACATGTTCCCTTATCTCGACATGCCTTTGATTTCTGCGTTTGTGGAGCGGTGGCAGCTTGACACCAACACTTTTCACATGCCTTTCGGAGAGATGACGATCATGCTTCACGATGTTTTCCAGATCCTGCGCATTCCTGTGGATGGTCGTCTGGTTAGTGCTCAGGGGTCGACATCTGAGCTGAGGTGTTATGTGGCAGAGTTGCTTGGTGTCACACCTGATGGCCTGGCGAGAGATACAGCTTTATGGAGTGGTGGTGGTGTCGGCATCGACTCCCTTGAGGACCTATGCAGACGGGCACGACCTCCGCGGGCCGATGATACACAGTTGACGGCGTACCTATTTTTGATGCTCGGAGCCGTCTTGTTTGTCGACAAGAGTGGTTGCCGGATCAGACCACGCGATCTATTGGAGGCTAGGGACCCGGAGACTGTTCGTGAGTACTCGTGGGGCTCAGCGACGTTGGCATACCTGTACCGTCAGCTTGGGATAGCTAGCCGTGCGGATTGTTCTGGGATTGCAGGTTGTCTTACGCTGCTGCAGGCGTGGATATACGAGTACTTTCCCGCATTCCGCCCGCATCGTGAGCGGAAGATTATCGAGGAGGGTCATCCACATTCGGGTATGTGGGCCGTCCGGAGCGAGGACAAGAGCGATGGACGATTGCGTTCCATCCGCGCACGGCTAGATCAGATGACTGCATCAGAGGTATCAAACTTTACACCATTTACATTTATTTATTTAATTTTAAGATGTATTATTATTAATGTGTTAAAGTTTAGGTGGAGTGGTTACCCTATGGTCCTGACCCAGCAGGGGAGGTCCCGAGGACTTTATTGATGGACATTATTCGTTATCGGGATATCATAGAGCCTTATATGCCCGATCGTGTCTTGCGTCAGTTGGGATATGTTCAGGTGATCCCGGTTGACATCCCGACACCAGAGGATGCGGTCCGGTCTGCGACTGCAGCGACGTACGACGTCAGGTTCCCCGCTTCTACAGCGGAATCGACTTGGCGGACATTTCCGAGATCATGTCGACTGTTCCTTGGCGACTTCAGACGTAGTCGCGACCCCTCCGAGTGTGATGCACGTTATCTTGATTGGTTTGGTAGTTACTCACATCCTGTCATTGTCCGTGGTGCCTCCCGGAGAGCAGATCGACCACCAGATAGGACGTGTGGCGATCTGGTAATTTTTTCATTTTATCTATACTTATTTGTACCATATCTTTTGTTAATGTACGCTAATGTTAATGTTATGTGCAGTGGATGGGTAGGATGATACGGGCTGTAGAGCCAATCTAGCAGAGGAGGGATGAGCTGCCAGACGATGCCAGAGCTGCATGCGGAGATTTGGATGAGATCATACAGTCGTGGCATACTCAGTTAGGCATATCCGACCATGATTCGGATGATGAGTAGGCTGATCTGTTGTACCGTACTCTTAGTATTTGCCTTTATATTTGTTTATCTGTTGTACGCTTAGTATTTGTGTTTGCTTATCTGTTGTACGCTTAGTATTTGCATTTATATTTGTTTATCTGTTGTACGCTTATTATTTGTATTTGTGTTTGTGTTTGCTAACATGTCGTACGGTTATTGTTTGTATTTGTGTTTTGCTTATCTGTTGTACCCTTATTATTTGTATTTGTGTTTGATAACCTGTCGTACTATTATATATAATGCAAATAAAGCAAACATATCAAAACATATTACATAATAAAGCAACACTATATAATGTACAAACATATCAAAACATATTACATAATTATACAAACATATCAAAACATATTACATAATTGTTACCAATATGCTATCCTATTTTGGTACTCCAGCTCCCATCCAATAACACTCTCATCTCGTATTTGATACCACAGAGTCGCTATAAGAGGTACGGGGAATCCCTCATTCAATTCCAAACGAATGTAATGAGCGTAACTCCCTAAATGAGCAATAATCAACTCTCTGCACAGTCTCGTCATGGTAGGCGGACTCTCCCAAGGTAGAACTGTAAGACATGGGTACAACGAACCATCATTTCCGAGAGAGAAGAACATAACTGCACACTTGTAAAAATTTGCAATGGGAAACAAGTCCGTCCACGTCTCCATATAGTGATTCTCGCCACAAGGTCCCCCGCCCCAATTAATCCGGTGACGAGCCTCCGCCACACCGTCGTAGTATACGTGCTCATAAAAAGATGGGTTCGCAGCTATCTCATTTGAAATCGAACGACGGGCGAGTTGCCAATTGTCTTCACCACCGTGGAAAACATCGGCGACACATCGAAATCCACAGTTTCCATCAGCACGTACATCATTCCACTGGTGTAGGAATGGCATAATGATTCCTGGAATTCTATCTCCATATGGGAAGTCGTCTACGTCAGCCCGCCCAGTCACTACAATATGAACAAAAAATACAGTTACATATAATAACAAAAGATACATATTTACTGAAATAAATAACAAAATTATAATAATAATAAATATAGGGATGGTATACCTGATCCTCCCCTCACAGACGAAGAACCAGAAGATCGACCACGACCTTTGCTTCCACTACCGGAAGAACGACCACGACCTCTACTCCCACTACCTGAAGATCGACCACTACCTCGCTCTGCATACTCAAACGCACTAGGGTCCCGTCGTGTCGACTTTCCCCTTGGTCGACCTCGTAGCTTTGTTTTTACTGCAGGCTCTTTCAAATTCGAATGTTCGGGGTGTAGCTGCTCGAATAAAACCCGAGAGGCAGATCGAATTACGGTAGGGTCACTTCCTGCAATCTCATCAACCAGACTGCGAAAATGTTCGGCGTCTTGAGCTGCCTGAGACACAAACTCTGCGTTCCCGGCTCCTTCCCCAATGACAAGTGTCCTCCAGAACGAATGAATCTGCTCTAAGTAAATTCCGTTTTCTGATTCAAGACATCCACGGATGGTACATGCGCAAGGTATCCCATGAGAAGTCAGAAAAGCGCACTCGCAACGATATTCAACTTCATCATCTAACTGTTGCATTCTCTTCACCTCCTGACTCAGCAACTGCAAACAGTGATGCGAAACTCTACCATTTATGTGACGATATAGAGCATGTCCGAAATTAGTTAAATTTCGCCGTCTCGAGTCTTCAAGAAAGTTTCGAATATTCGTCAGCTGCATTTCAGTAGCCGCGTTGACGCGCTCGAAAAGAGTGTCCAGAGCTGCAGTCGATGTAGAAATCCACTCTTTTAGAGCCGAATGAGCACTTTCGACCCTACAATTCGTGGTGTTCCCAAAATGAAGGACTTTGTTCGTCCAATTCAGCACAAACTTTTCTTTATGCACCAACCACGTGGTGTCCAGATACTCCGCGATAGCCGGCCACGATCTATACAAATCTTTCAGAGCATACACAGCTCTATCATACTCGGCTTCTGAAGTAGAAAGCATGATCTTCCTCCATCTTCCATGCCTCAAAGTCTCTGCCATCTCCTTATTCTTGCCGAATACGTGGTATGCGTAATTCAATACGTCTTTGTTGATGTGCCATGTGCAGAGTAAATGAGCAGAGTCTGGAAAAACCTCTCTCACTGGTCGCATAAGGCCTAACTCCCGGTCTGTTATTATTGCAGTCGGGCTGACAGTCCCCAATAACAGATCTCTCAACTTCTCCATCACCCACAAATAACTGGAGTAAGATTCATCCATCAAAATCGCATATCCAATAAGGAAATTCATGTTTGCTGGTGTGACCCCAATCATTTCGAACAAAGGTATCTTATACTTGTTCGTCTTGTAAGTCGAATCCATGCAGATAACGAAAGGATATGTCCGCAACAACTGGACTGACGTCGGATGTGCCAAAAAAGCGTGAGTGACGACATCAGTTTCTGGATCCGCCATAATCCAATGTAAGTACTCACACTACACTGCTTGGTAGAGAAACTGCTGGACGGGATTCCGATCTTCAGATTTTGT
The DNA here is from genome assembly GCA_963682175.1 of Triglochin maritima. NCBI lineage: Eukaryota > Viridiplantae > Streptophyta > Magnoliopsida > Alismatales > Juncaginaceae > Triglochin > Triglochin maritima. The sequence goes on from OY821772.1 coordinate 35,461,629, forward strand.
CCTCCTCATGTAATCTCTGAAATTATAAATATGCCTTTGATTTGGATTGTCCTCCGGGAATTTTTCTTTTACTGCCTTCAAGATGTTCCGTGGTTTTGCTTGCGCCTCTGTCATATCACGAACAATCTTCTTCGCCCCAGAACTTAGACCACTAATTTGACGATGACCCTCTGGATAAACTGCCAGTCTGTGGTTGTGATGTCCGTGACCACTATTAAAAACCACAACCCATCCATCACGATCCCGTCGCTCCACCACTTTTATTAAGAAACGGCAACCGCAACCCTTTCTTTTGGTGTTTCTTCGAAGTGCAGTATCCATATCCCGAGACTCCATTTGATTTCGCCGGTCGCATCTCAAATAACAATCCATCCGACTATCTGATCTTGTTTTGTACGACGACACGACCAAAAAAAACCCAGCTCCGATAGCTACTTGTTTGGCCCATTTACTTGCTTCATCGATTGTTGCAAAGATTTGTGTAGTTTGAAATAACTCACTGTAATCCACTCCATCACCACCGAAATCTGGAACCTACAAAAATAAAATCGAAATTAAAAAAATAAAAAAATAAAAACGAAATTTAAAAATTTAAAAAATAAAGTCGAAATTAAAAAAAAAAAAAAAAACAGGCGTCTGTATTAGACGCCTGCCCCATGGATGGGGCGTCTGTGTTAAACGCCTTCCCCAACGGTAAGGCGTCTGCGTAGGACGCCTTGCCATAGGGAAGGGCGTCTACTACAGACGCCTTACCATGGGGAGGACGTCTACATAAGACGCCTCTCCCATTGCGTAGGCGTCTGCGTTAGACGCCTCGGCCATGGGGAGGGCGTCCTACGCAGACGCCCTCACCATGGGGGAGGCGTCTAATGCAGACGCTCGGCCCAAAATTTGCCCCGCGCCAGGCTTACCTCACCCGATGCATCACCCTCGCCAGACATTTTCGTGGTGTTTTTACTGATAAATTATGAATATACAAGACCATAGGCCTTATTTATAGACACGGGACGATATGGGTATTAAATATATTGTTAAGGGCAATTTGGTAATTTCAAGGGTCGATTTAAGTAGTTTTGGGGCGACGTTTAGTAGTTCCCGAAAATAAAGGAAAAGAGAAACATGAAATAATCTCGATTAGGTTAGTTTGCTCTGATTAGGTTTTGAAGCTTCCGTGCCTTGTTTAAGGTGGAATAGTCGTTCAATTAAACGATTTTGATTTAGTGCTGAATGATTAATGGAGTGGAGTTATGAGTAATCCAAGGTTGTAGAAGAATTTGTTTGTTATTTTTCAATGAATTTGACAGAATAAGTTGCTTTGTTTGTGAGATGCACCTAAAATATAAATACTATTTGAGTATCAAGTAGTCGTGTATTATAAGAGTTGTATTGAAAAACAAACTGCTGATTAACAAACAAGCTGCATATTATTATTACTTGCCAGAACTCCAGCCAATTGTTTGATATGATCGATACAATATTTTCAGGAACTTATTCAGATAGAATTTATAAACAGACAAATTATGTTTCTGAATGTCACAATTTGCATGCTTCGGAAGTTGTCAAATTTTCACCGAACAACATTATAACTTGGTTCATTGATCAGGCTATTTATATATCTGAATTATGAGCTTTGCAAGCACTACTACAGAAATTGGAATATACGTCGGATGTACAGGGTATATACGTCGGATGTACAGGGTATATACGTCGGATATAAGCACTCCCAGATCCGACGTCTATGTGTGCATCATCTATACATAGACGTCAGACGTGATAAATCCGACATCTATTCTTTAAGAATAGACATTGGCTGTATGTATCTGTAGTATCCTAACCTTGCTTAATGTTGAATTTGTGTTAGAGATGGATTGAGATGGACGACTAAGATCGGATGTGGGTTTTGTATATAAGGTTAGATACTTCTCTCTCACCTCACTCTCTCCCTCTCTCGCGTGTGCATCTCTCTCTCTCATTTTCCATTCCGCGTTTCCGGCTCAGGGAGGTCGTGGAAGAGATTGATCCGTGGTCGGAGTTGAGGTGTTCGTCGGAGAAGCACCGGTTGCGAGGAGTTCTCGAGGAAACACTCGCCGTTGTTTCTTCTAAGGCTTCTTCAAGCCATAAGGTATGTCAAACTTGCTTTTACGCTCACTAATTATTAGTGTGGGGGTGGGAGCGGTCGACGGTAGGCCGTTTTGGCTCGTTGGATCTGCACAACAGTTTCTGCACTAAAATCGATCGACCGATGTTCTGGGTTCGGTCGACTGGTTATAGTGTATTTTGGGACAATTCCTTGCACCGGTCGAACGATACCCTTTGGGTGGTCGACCGGTTGTGCAATTTTAGCGAGAGAAGAACGCTCTGGGTATTTTCGGTCGAACGGGACCCCTTTGCCGGTCGACCGAAAGTACTGTTGTATGTCGGTTGGGGCGTTGACCATCTAAACGGTCGACCGCCTGTTTGACTCGTTCAACCGACGACTTAAGTTAACTTAATGGTCGGTCGACCGGAAGTGTGGTTTCGGTCGACCGTGTAGTGTGGACTGTTGGTGAGTCCTACTGGGGGTTTTCAGTCGACCCGAACTTTGGGGTCGTCCGTGTAGGATCGTGTGGGTTATGGGTCCACTAATCACTATTAATCTAATTTTCTACTTGATTAAGCAAACAAATGCGCAGCGGAATAAACAAACAAGTAGAGAAAGAAAGACAATGCAAACCACAAAAGACGCGTCGGTTTTTATAGAGGTTCGACACCCCACCCGGGTCCTAGTCCTCTCTTGTAAGCTCCGCTCGACTCCGCGAGCTCCGCCTACGTCTTCACTAACCACTCCCCGTTCCGGGCCGGGAGAGAACGCCTTTACACCACAAGCAACGCGAACAACCCTCGCTTGCTTGAATTCTTCCTCTCACAATCCGAGAGGGACACTTCGGGCTTTCACCGAAGTCCTTGCTTCTTTTGACAACACTTGTAACTGAGTGGGATTCACTCTCTAATTGAGCACACTTTGAGTAGGATGAGTATATGATCAAATGTGTGAAGTTTAGGCTTAAAGAGTGTAGAATTGGGAGCTTTGAGGATTGAGGTTTCTCTCTAATGTGTTGGGACAATTGGAGTTGGAGAGTTGTGTTAACAACAAGTCTTGATCCTCTATTTATAAGCTCCTAAGGTATTCTAGCCGTTGGGGATAGATTTGATTGGGTTTTGTGCAAGATACACAAAGCAGAAAATCGGGCTGCAAATCTGTCCAGAACCGGTCGACCGAAACTAGTAAACCGGTCGACCGTTAACTTGATTTCAAAGAGAACGGTCGAACAAAAGAATATTCGGTCGGACAAACGAGCTAGAACTTAACTCTACTTAAGTGAATCGGTCGAACCAAAGTATGGGGCGGTGGACCGAGAAGGGGATTCGGTTGAGACAAAGGTCAATCGGTCGAACGAGAAATGTGTCGACCGATAGCAGGGAATTTGGTTTCTGAAAATATGTTCAACCGGTCGACCGAAACAAGGTCTTCGTTCGACCGGTTACCGAATGTATTTTGGGGTTAAGTTTTGTTTTATACGAATACGACCGTTATAGGAATACGACAAGAAAAACGGTCATATTAAAATCCGGGATCGGTCGACCAAAAAGGTAGAACCGGTCGACCGGTAGAGTTCGGTAAAATCACTGTGGAGAGTCTGTTATAAACCGGTCGAACTGAGAACTGGTTCGGTCGACCGGTTCACACAGGAAATCTGGGTTTAAGTTTATAAGTGATTTCCAACTAAGGTTTGGGTGATCTAATGAAGTCCAAATAATGTGAAATTTCGTGTGAGACTTCTATAGGGAACCTATTGTGTATGTGATTGGTTTTTAACTCTTGTATGCTCAATTTACACATGTTCCTAAGACTCAAAATAAAATCAAGATTACAAGTCTTCATTTAGCTTTATTACAAATCTTGACTTGATTTCCTTCCTTCCATGAGTCTTGATCACCTGTAGAGGTTAGCACATGCAATATATATGCAATGCAATATGTGTGCTACTCTACATCATCATAATTAAGATTAGGTTAATTAAATCATCAAAACCTAGATTAAGGCCAAAAAGCCAACAATCTCCCCCTTTTTGATGATGGCAACCTATATCTTAATTCTATCTAAATACATGGAATTTGTATATGTAAACTATGCATATTAATGCCCCCCCTATGGATGTGCATAGTTTTTGTTCAATTTTATACCAAATTCCAAGTTACCCCCTTAATTATCTCTCCCCCTTTGACATCCATCAAAAATAATAATTATTTAAGACTTTAATCTTAGAATTTGGATGTCTTGTAATGAAGTTGCTCCCCCTAAATTTTGCACTTCATTACTCTAATAAAAGATATAACATTTAAGCTCCCCCTATCAATAAGGCTAAATTGAAACAAAGAGTATGATTAAATTTTAAGTTCAATTAAGTTTCTTCTTAAGCCTTATTCTAACATCCATTTAGAATTGACATTTAAAATCAATGGATGTGATAAATGATTTGCAATGAATAGGGTATATGATTTGCAATGAATTGAAATTCTAAAGATATGACAATTAAGCATATAAACTATATTAGAGCTAAATTTTCAGAAATTTCAAGGATAGAAATTTATACCAAACTTGAATCTTGATTAGCTCCAATCTCATTTGGTGATGCAACCAGATTCGAATTCGACGCTTTGGCTCACCCGGTCACCACCAATTTCCTCCTCAAGCTCCTACAAGTGTAGACTTAGGTACCCAAACAACTTTGGGTCCTTGAACATTAGCTTTTGGGATCCAAACCATTTTGGTTTTGTGTGCCCATATACTTGAGGAACTAGATTTAACAAATAAATGCTTGCCATTTAAAGTAGTATGAGATACATGGTTTTTCAAATGCACATTGTATCCTAAACCATGTTTAGCTAATGATTGTCTTTGACTACTCAAAAGCATATCAAGCATTTTTGTTCCTTTAGTGAACATTTCAAGATCTTTTCTTAATTGCATATTTGAGGCTTTAAGATCTACATGTTCATCAATAATGGGTGTTTTACTTAGACTAGCAAGTGATGATTCATTTGATTCAAGTCTAGCAATCACCTCATTCTTTTCATTCATGATTAATTCAATTTGGCATTTGAGATCATTTATAGTTTTTCTAGCATTTTTGTTCTTTTCACAAATGATCTCATATTGTTTAACTAAATCATGAAATGCATTTTGTAGCTCATCATGTGTATATGATTCATCATTAGCATTAGAGTTAGAGCTAGCACTAGAATATGATTTACTTGAACATGAATTACTTCTAGTGGAATAAGATTTAGAGGAGTTAGAAGCTACCTCACTTTGTTCATCTTCAATGGCCATGAAGCATGAATGTGCAACCTCTCTTCTACTTTGTAAGGAAGAGGATGATGATGATGGAGATGAAGAGTCATCCCAAGTGGCTTTGTGAGCTTCCTCCTTCCTTTCTTTCCTCTTACTCTTCTCCTTTTCTCTTCTCCTCTCTCTTCTCTCATTTTTCTTCTCCCTTTATTTTCTCTCATTTTCGCTCTCCTCCCTCTCTTTTTCTTTTTCTCTTTTCTCACTTCTTCTACCTCTTCTTTCATTCTTTTCTCCCTTATCCCTCTTGAGGTATTTGAAGAAGTCTTGGGCAAGGACCTCAATGTCCTCTTCTTCCACCCTCCTTGGCTCATCAAAATTTGCATGCAATGCCACCATGGAGTTTTTCTTTGAAGCTTCCTTCTCTCTTCGATGACTCAATTGGAGCTCATAGGCCATGAGATTTCCAATGAGTTCCTCCATCTTCAATTTTGAAAGATCGTGCGATTCTTCGATTGCCACGACCTTGTCTTCCCAATCGTTGCTCAATGACCGGAGGAATTTTCGAGTCATCTCTCCTTCATTTATCCTTCTTCCAAGAATCAAAAGAGAGTTAGTGATATCGGTGAAGCGAGTGTTCATGTCGCTTATGTTCTCACCGATTTGCATAGAAAATATTTCATATTTATGCATGAGGAGACTTATCCTAGTTTCTTTGGTTTTGCTATCACCCTCATGATGCATTTGTAACCTATGCCATATTTCATTTGCACTTTCACATCCCCTAATTCTATTGTATTCTCCCTCATTAAGGCCACAATAAAGAATATTCATAATTTTTGAATTCATTTCAATTTCTTTCATTTGAGCCCTAGATAGAGAATCTAAATCATCTTCATTTGGGGGTATGTATGGATTTTGAATAAACTTCCAATACTTAAGGTCATTTGATATTAAAAAGATTTTCATTCTATTTTTCCAATAATCATAATTTGACCCATTAAGCAAAGGAGGCCTTGTGGTGCATAAACCCTCTAAGTGATTAGATGTTGAAGCCATGCTAAAATTACGGTAAAGTAATGAAATTTAGCTAACAAGCCTCTGATACCAAATGTAGGATCGTGTGGGTTATGGGTCCACTAATCACTATTAATCTAATTTTCTACTTGATTAAGCAAACAAATGCGCAGCGGAATAAACAAACAAGTAGAGAAAGAAAGACAATGCAAACCACAAAAGACGCGTCGGTTTTTATAGAGGTTCGACACCCCACCCGGGTCCTAGTCCTCTCTTGTAAGCTCCGCTCGACTCCGCGAGCTCCGCCTACGTCTTCACTAACCACTCCCCGTTCCGGGCCGGGAGAGAACGCCTTTACACCACAAGCAACGCGAACAACCCTCGCTTGCTTGAATTCTTCCTCTCACAATCCGAGAGGGACACTTCGGGCTTTCACCGAAGTCCTTGCTTCTTTTGACAACACTTGTAACTGAGTGGGATTCACTCTCTAATTGAGCACACTTTGAGTAGGATGAGTATATGATCAAATGTGTGAAGTTTAGGCTTAAAGAGTGTAGAATTGGGAGCTTTGAGGATTGAGGTTTCTCTCTAATGTGTTGGGACAATTGGAGTTGGAGAGTTGTGTTAACAACAAGTCTTGATCCTCTATTTATAAGCTCCTAAGGTATTCTAGCCGTTGGGGATAGATTTGATTGGGTTTTGTGCAAGATACACAAAGCAGAAAATCGGGCTGCAAATCTGTCCAGAACCGGTCGACCGAAACTAGTAAACCGGTCGACCGTTAACTTGATTTCAAAGAGAACGGTCAAACAAAAGAATATTCGGTCGGACAAACGAGCTAGAACTTAACTCTACTTAAGTGAATCGGTCGAACCAAAGTATGGGGCGGTGGACCGAGAAGGGGATTCGGTTGAGACAAAGGTCAATCGGTCGAACGAGAAATGTGTCGACCGATAGCAGGGAATTTGGTTTCTGAAAATATGTTCAACCGGTCGACCGAAACAAGGTCTTCGTTCGACCGGTTACCGAATGTATTTTGGGGTTAAGTTTTGTTTTATACGAATACGACCGTTATAGGAATACGACAAGAAAAACGGTCATATTAAAATCCGGGATCGGTCGACCAAAAAGGTAGAACCGGTCGACCGGTAGAGTTCGGTAAAATCACTGTGGAGAGTCTGTTATAAACCGGTCGAACTGAGAACTGGTTCGATCGACCGGTTCACACAGGAAATCTGGGTTTAAGTTTATAAGTGATTTCCAACTAAGGTTTGGGTGATCTAATGAAGTCCAAATAATGTGAAATTTCGTGTGAGACTTCTATAGGGAACCTATTGTGTATGTGATTGGTTTTTAACTCTTGTATGCTCAATTTACACATGTTCCTAAGACTCAAAATAAAATCAAGATTACAAGTCTTCATTTAGCTTTATTACAAATCTTGACTTGATTTCCTTCCTTCCATGAGTCTTGATCACCTGTAGAGGTTAGCACATGCAATATATATGCAATGCAATATGTGTGCTACTCTACATCATCATAATTAAGATTAGGTTAATTAAATCATCAAAACCTAGATTAAGGCCAAAAAGCCAACAGTCCGACCGTTTGATCGTGGATTGCGAAAATGTTTTCTTACTGGTGCTTTTCGGTCGACCGGGTCCCCTTTGCCGTTCGACCGATTGACAGGTTTTTTGGTTGGGCCAGTTCTCTAGGTGATGATCGGTCGACCGTCAAACGATTTTCGTTCGACCGTTTCTGCCTGTTTTTGGTGGATTCGTGGTTTTATAATTACACTTGACGGCGCCTCGTCTCTCCGGCCCCGGTGAGCAAGAACACGGATTGTCGCCCGATAGTGGTGTGCTCGTACGCTTGAAAGCGGCTCGTCTCTCCGGTCCCTTGGGCAACAGCACAGACTGTCGCCCGATAGTAGTATGAGTGTTTGATTGAAGGCGGCTCGTCTCTCCGGCCCCGGTGGGCAATGAAACGGATTGTCGGCCTGATATCTTGTGGTGGTGCCTTGTGTGCACGAGTGTTGGTGGGTTGGGTGAGAGGACCCTTGAGACCCGGTTGTGTGACCGTGATTGGACCGGCGGTGCCTTGTGTGCTCGAGTGTCTGTGGGGTTGGGGTGAGAGGACCCTTGAGACCCGGGTTGTCGTTCGGCTATGGTTGGGAGAGAGATCCGAGGAACTTAGCGGTTGTGCCTACTGTGACATTCATTGTTCATGCATGTTTCATTTTGTTTATATATGTGTTAGGGTTTGGCATACGGGGTTTCCTTCTGGAAACTCAGACATATTTTATGTCTGCTTTCAGGCCGTGAGCGGCGTTAGAGGGTGGTGCCTGCGGAGGAGAGCTGCTGAGACCTGATCCTGCTTCCCCCTCTTTTGAGGTTGTTGTGATTACATTTGTATATTTTATCTTATAGCTTTTGATGTAATCACTTTTTTTTGTAAACTCGGATCTGTATATTGATATATATACGTTGGTGCACCTTGTGTTTATCTTTGGTAATGTCCTCTACTGATTGTATGTTTTAAAATTTAAGTTTTCCGCTGTTCGAGGACGTTACAACTTGGTATCAGAGCGGTCGGTTCCTGAGTCTTTGTCCAAAGAAACCACCCTTAAGAGTTGAGTCAGCATTTTAGTAGGTCATGCATGCATTATCATTGCTGAGTCGAGTTCCTTTGTTCTGCGGATGGCTCCGAGACGTGTGAGACCTCCTACGCGCTATCGCAGTACCAGTGAGGATACTGGTGGAGCTGCAGAGGCGGAGGAGTGGCCGCCTGAGCCAGTGACACTGAAGATGTTGGGCGAGCTTCTGGAGAGCCGTGCCAACCAGACTGGCGTGGTTTTATGAGTACACTTGACGGTGCCTCGTCTCTCCGGCCCCGGTGGGCAACGACACGGACTGTCGCCCGATAGTGGTGTGCTCGTACGCTTGAAAGCGGCTCGTCTCTCCGGCCCCTTGGGCAACGACACAGACTATCGCTCGATAGCCGTATGAGTGTTTGATTGAAGGCGGCTCGTCTCTCTGGCCCCGGTGGGCAACGGCACGGACTGTCGGCCTGATATCTTGTGGTGGTGCCTTGTGTGCACGAGTGTTGGTGGGCTGGGGTGAGAGGACCCTTGAGACCCGGTTGTGTGGCCGTGATTGGACTGACGGTGCCTTGTGTGCACGAGTGTTGGTGGGTTGGGGTGAGAGGACCCTTGAGACGTGGTTGTGTGGCCGTGATTGGACCGACGGTGCCTTGTGTGCACGAATTTTGGCGGGTTGGGGTGAGAGGATCCTTGAGACCCGGTTGTGTGGCCGTGATTGGACCGGCGGTGCCTTGTGTGCACGAGTGTTGGTGGGTTGGGGTGAGAGGACCCTTGAGACCCGGTTGTGTGGCCGTGATTGGACCGACGGTGCCTTGTGTGCACGAGTGTTGGTGGGTTGGGGTGAGAGGACCCTTGAGACTCGGGTTGTCGTTCGACTATGGCTGGGAGAGAGATCCCAGGAACTTAGCGGTTTTGCCCTGTGACATTCATTGTTCATGCATGTTTCATTTTGTTCATATATGTGTTAGGATTTGACATACGGGGTTTCCTTCTGGAAACTCAGGCATTTTATGTCTGCTTTCAGGCCGTGAGCGGCGGTAGAGGGTGGTGCCTGCGGAGGAGAGCTTCTGGGACCTGATCCTGCTTCCCCTCGTTTGAGGTTGTTGTGATTACATTTGTATATTTTATCTTATAGCTTTTGATGTAATCACCCTTTTGTAAACTCAGATCTGTATATTGATATATATACGTTGGTGCACCTTGTGTTTATCTTTGGTAATGTCCTCTACTGATTGTATGTTTTAAAATTTAATTTTTCCGCTGTTCGAAGACGTTATAGTATCAGCCGATGTCTATTCTTTAAGAATAGCCGTCAGCCTTTAACTACGACTGACGTCTATGCTTAAGGAATAGACGTCGGTGAAATAATAGACGTCTATAGGAATAGACGTCGGATTATACATAAAGCCGACGTCTATTCCTTTCTTCATAGGAATATAAGTCTGCTAATACGAACAACCGACGTCTATTCTAAAACCTGGACAAAAAAAGCATCCTGCAAACTTCTATTTAGTCATCGTATTCGTGTACATACAACCTGCACCAAATTCGTTCACAGATGTTCACACTAGCCTATAGGAAATCAAGAACCCGGAGATCCCTAATATCTCAGGGAGACTAGATGGGCAACGACGTTCAGGCGGAAACAGTCTTGACATCGAGGACCACTAATCTGTAGGAAATCAAGAACCCGGAGGTTTCTAAAATCTCAAGGAGACTAGATGCGCAACGACATTCAGGCCATAACAGTCTTAAACAGTTTCCTCTCCTTAATGCGTTCGAAAATCCTAGGGGCCAACGTCTAATTGATTTTATTAAGGCTCTTTTATTAAGTGATTTTTGGGTCAAGGAAAATGTGATGAAATCTCCCACCTCATCTCCTATAGGTGACTCCCCCCTAAGTGTTTTTCATACCTTAATCTAACAAACAACACACCAATCAAACACTCGCCTCACTTGTTCCAATGCAAGTCCTACTAACTAATGCGTGCTTTCTAATGAATGATGAGTGAAAGATATTACGTACCTTACGCCAACAATCTACTACACAAATCGTAAATAAATAATAAATACGATGAATGCAAATCCTATATGATGAATGACTTAGCCAATATTGTCTAATATTTTGCTTTGGGTTATTAAATGTCAAGTTGCTTAAGGGGGTTGATGAGTTAAACATTAAAACTTTTCTAAATAAAAGAATATCTTAAGCATAAATAAACATTTAAATAAATAAACATGTAACTAAATAAACATGTAACTGAGAATTGAATGTTTATTAGGGTCGCATTTGAATCCAAGTTACAAGTAATTGTTTCAAAATTACTTAAGATAATTCACATTAAAAAATGTAACTGCATGTGAGAAACAAAAGGCTCAGGTTTCACAAACTATGAAAACATATATGCATTAGCTAGGGTCGCATTTGAATCCAAGTTTCAAGGAATTAATTCAAAATTACTTTAGACATTTCACTTTAAAAAATGTAACTACATGTGTAAGCTAAATCAAGATTTTTTCTAATTAAGCTTTTTTTCTGCATTAAATCAAGACATTAGTTCAAGATTTTTTCTGCATTAAAAAAATTAATTAAGCTAAATCTATAAATTCATGCATTTACTTCCTATTAACAGCAAAATCAGACGTTGGGTTTTGTAAGATAGAAGCTTATAGCATAATATTGTTGTGGAAGATAGAAAGCTTAGGATTTCTTTTAACTGAATGATTCATATTTCAACAGCAAAATCAGACATTGGTTTTTCTCCATACCATATAAAATTTCTACCATAAATTTATATCATCCATTTATCATCCCAACCAAAATATGAATACGAATACCAAATCAAATAGAAAACCAAAATGTCAAGTTGAACTACAAATCACGAAAATACGAATATATTCAAGATGAAAACCAAAAAATCTAAATGTTGGATTCACCAACAATAAACGAGAGGAGAAGTTTACTAACATAGAAAAGAATCGTTACTACAAGAAAATTCCAAAAATAAACCAACAAAAACTAACTTAACACTTACATTGGTTAGGAATGTGGAGGAAGACAGAGGAAGAAGGAGAAGAGGGCCGGAGAAGGGGAGAAGAGGTTGGGACATCGCTGCGGTGTCGGAGATGGTGCAGATCGGTCGCGGAGGAGGGTTCGGTTGCGGGATGGCTAGGGTTTGGTTGGGTTTTCGTCTGAAATGAATGACAGAAAACGCGACTGTTCGATTTCTTTAAGACCTATAGACGTCGGATGTTATATACAGCCGACGTCTATACCCCGACGTCTATATGCATGGGATATAGACGTCGGTTGTATAAAACATCCGACGTTTATAAGTCGACGTCTATACGCTATAGACGTCGGATGCACATGGTATTCTAACACCCGACGTCTATAGTTCGACGTCTATACCCTATAGATGTCGGATGAACTCGGTATTCCAATAGCCGACCTCTATAGTACCACATAGACGTAGGTCATGATAACGACCGACGTTTATACTATCTTCTCCCTACTAGACGTCGACCTTTATAACGAACGACGTCTATTGGGCGACGAGTAAAGCATATTCTGCACTAGTGAAGAGAGGATATCCAATATTCTTGCTCGCACAGAAAATGCTCATCTGAGGTTTATCTTGTACTATAAAAATCTCAAAATCTTTTGCATATTACTTACGTGGGACATAATGGTTTAAGTAAGAGTAGGCCTTCTAGAACCATATCGTCCATTTCGCTACAAATCCCCTATCTTGTTATGAGCTCTTGTAGAATAAGTCTGTAATATATATTCAATTGTACATTTGTATCCTTATTCTTTGCTGCTCCTGATTTATCTATCATGCAAATTACAAGCACGTCCGCCAAACGTAGGTTTATAGTCCTAGAGCAACGAATGTTTGTAGTTTCTCGTATTTATCTTTGAGTAGTTATATACGGACGCGAGCGTCCGTGACGCGTCCTACGTGGAATAACACGTCAGCTGCCAGTTCAGCGTCCAGTCAACCAAAACTTCTACGCGGGGAAATGTAAATTACGAATTGTTGGGTGCGACGGTTCATTTCCCTAAATCACGATTTGTTGGGTGCGACGGTTCATTTCCGTGCGACGGTTCATTTCCCTAAATCACGATTAGACGGTTCGACTTCACGTACATCAGTAGCGGCGGTACAACATTCGAGTAACTTTCCCCATTTCACCCGGAGTTCCTTTCCATACGCTCAACCAAAACCTTCATTGCTCCAAAACCTTTCCATTCCCGTAACGAAAACCAAGACAAGGCGAAAATGGATCCTTCTCTACCTGAAACCTCCATTGCTCCTGAAATTGTAGCCGCGCAGGTGTTTTGTCAACCATGTTCTTTCTGGTTCATTTTAAGGTTCATTATTGGCCTCTAACAATTTTTTTGTGTGGTTTAAGGGAAGCACGTACTACTTCCGCGAAACCAAGTGCGGTTTCACGGCCCTTCACAAGCAGTTCGACCGGATGAAGGAGGAGGAGAAAAATGTCTTCCAACGGACGCCTTTCGGTCACTTCCTCAGCTTTCCTCACGTCACAACTGACAACGAGATACTGGGTTGGTTCGTCGAACACTTCGACGCCAATGAAGTCGGTCTGAGAATAGCCACTGGGGTGGTCCCATTTACGGTAGAAGACGTCGCCCTTCTACTTGGACTAAGAGTACATGGGCAGAGAGTTGATATGGATGCCATGTACGTAGAGAAACGTGACGGGGTTAACCTCGACAACACCCAGCTACTGGGTCATCTTACCGCCACGAGCAAGATGGGCGAGGAGGAGGAGCACGTCCGACTCCTTATTTCTATGATTTTCAATCATTTTTTGTTCTTCGATGGATCACTGCGAACTAAAGCGTGGTACACGAAACACCTTAAGAACCTCAAGCGCCTCAAGAGATATGCGTGGGCAAATGCGGTTCACACTTTCTTGGTTGAAGGCCTGGAGGAAGCCCAACGGGAACTCTCGAGGAGGAGATCGTCAGCGAACTTCTCTATGAAGCAAGGCTACGTGTCTGGTTGCGTTGCCGTATTACAAGTAAGCATCTTGGTCCGGAATGAGTGTTGTGTCAGTCCGGAGTAGTGTCGGTTTATGTCCGGAATAAGTGTGTTGCCTGTCCGGAATAGTCCTGTATGTGTCCGGAATGACTGTCTTGCTTGTCCGGAATACGTCTTGTGTCTGTCCGGAATACGTCTAGTGTCTGTCCTGAATAGTGTTGTCTCTGTCCGGAATAAGTGTCTTGAGGTTGTCCGGAATAAGTGTCTTGTGGTTGTCCGGAATGAGTGTTGTGTCAGTCCGGAGTAGTGTTGGTTTATGTCCGGAATAAGTGTGTTGCCTGTCCGGAATAGTCCTGTATGTGTCCGGAATGATTGTCTTGTCTGTCCGGAATACGTCTTGTGTCTGTCCGGGATAAGTCTTGTGTCTGTCCTGAATAGTGTTGTCTCTGTCCGGAATAAGTCTTGTGTCTGTCCGGGATATGTTTTGTGTCTGTCCTCAATAGTGTTGTCTCTGTCCGGAATAAGTGTCTTGAGGTTGTCCGGAATGAGTGTTGTCTCTGTCCGGAATAAGTGTGTTGCCTGTCCGGAATAAGTGTGTTGCCAGTCCGGAATAGTCCTGTATGTGTCCGGAATGAGTGTCTTGTCTGTCCGGAATACGTCTTGTGTCTGTCCGGAATAAGTAATTTGTATGTCCGGAATACGTCTGCGTCTGTCCGGAATAAGAGTTGTGTCTGTCCGGAATAAGAGTTGTGTCTGTCCGGAATTAGTGTTTGGTCTTTCTGATTAACGTTATGAGACTGTCCTAGGGATGTTATGTTTCTGTTTTTTAACTCATTCCTGTTTTCAGGTGTGGCTTTGTGATGAGGATTTAAATTTATACCGCAAGTGCACGGCCGCGATGAAGCGGTGGCAAGTACGGGTCGAACACAAGGAGGGAGAGATTTCGTTATTTTTGTTATTTCGATTGAGGGGAAAGAAGTAGAGAAGAATCAATTAGGGTTTTTGGGGTTTTTGGTTTAATTAACTAAACTACGAAACAAAAGCAATTAAAATTAAAACAAGAACAAAGAGAGAAATCCGTGGGGTGGAGGTTTAGATTTAGGTTTAGAGTAGAGAATTACTGAAACTTATTATAAATCATGTTAGTTATGAAGCATTACAAGATAAATGACTTAACATAAACTCAAGTAATCAAAATACACTAATCATGAACTTAAAATAATAACATGCATTCATCATTCTCTAACCCTAATTCCATCACCTCCACCCTTTGGAAAGAGTTAGAAACTCATGGAGGGAGGAAGAAGAAGGGGTCCTTGAGACATTAAAAGAAAACTAAAACAAGAATTAAAAGAACAGAATTTTATTAATAAAACTAAGGTACACCAATAAGAACAACCACCAAGGACCCTATTTACATCGTTCTCGGGTCTATTTATAGTTGCTACAGGGGACTTAGGTATAGAATTGGAGAGTACACGTGTCCAGACACGACTGGTCAAAATTGGAGCACACGGATCGACTAGGGGGCGGCGTTTCCGCCGCATGATGCATGTAATGTGCGGCGATTTCGCCGCATGATCTCCTCAGATTTAATCCGGATTTTGGTTGAATGTTTATGGTATGATTTGATCCTCCTTTGCGCGTCTGGATGATTTCTTTCCAATCTCTTGAGCTCCGGATTAATTCCTTCCATTGTTGGAGATTTATAGTTGATTTTTCTTTTGACTTTTCCAACAAAATAACTTGATCCTTTTCTTTTGCAATTAGGTCCTTGGCATTTTGCAATTAAGCCCTTGACCTCTTTGTGATTAGCTCCTTGAATGCTTTTATGCTTGGATGCATTTCCAATTGAAACCCGATAAACTTGAATTCGGTCTTTATGATAGAAATGAATCTTTTGCACACGTTTATGCTCGGAATGTGGG
This sequence comes from Triglochin maritima, assembly GCA_963682175.1. NCBI lineage: Eukaryota > Viridiplantae > Streptophyta > Magnoliopsida > Alismatales > Juncaginaceae > Triglochin > Triglochin maritima. The sequence goes on from OY821772.1 coordinate 35,477,520, forward strand.
TAAATTGCATTCAGGTCCCTGTATTCTGTAAATAAGACTAAACACATACCTTAGTAGCATTTATTGATGTAAAAGTAATCTAAATGAAAGACATATGATGCAATGTATGCAATGCATCAAATACCCCCACACCTAGATTTTGCTAGTCCCTAGCAAAGCAGAATATAAGAAAATGAAAGCAGGGAAATCCTAACTCACTTTCGTAGGAATCACGGTTGCACTTAGCATGTGCAACAAGCCGTTAAACCTCCAAGTTTCCTAGGAGGAGGAGTGTTGTCTCCTGAGGGTTTTCAGCGGATATACCCACAAAATCCTGAATCAACATTTCATTAATAGCTCTCAATATCCCTACCTCAACTTTATACATCTCACTAAGAATTTTCGCATGCTCATGATATAAATCTAACTCATTAAAAATATGACTTGGTCTTTGCTCCTCCAACATTCACACCACTAACCCTTCTACACATGTTTATCACTTGAATTATTTTGCACGCCTCCTCTGGTGGTGAAGTATCATTCGGATCAACCATGGCATGGATCATTCTTTTAGCTTTGGGCCTTGAATATTATTATTTATTTTTTTTCTTTTCTTCCGTGATTCAACACATTTGCTTTTTGACACTTTTACCCTTTTGCATTCGTGTAGCGAGTTTGGTCGATAATCCCGAGCTGGTAGACTCAAGTTACCGGGTTTCAAGATACCCCTACGGACCAGTGACTCAAAGGCTTGGGCTTTTGTAATCATTTTGCAAAATGTGCTTTCCTCACTTTATATTTTTACTTTTATTTTCCTCAAGGCTTAATTGCTATTAGAAGTCCACACTTCCCGGTGTATTTTCCTCAACCTCTGCTTTTTATCAACCACTTCAAGGATTTGATTCATCCAATTTAAGTGCATACATGTCTTGAAGGGCAATGTGTTATTTCTTTGGAACTTAGATTTATGTCACAATTTCTACAAGCAGAACTATATAATAAGGAACAAAAACTCAATGCAATTTGTACTCGGGTTTTGGTAGTTCAATCTTAAGCTATGTCATGAAACATTGATTTTTTTTTTTTTAAAGAAGAAAATAAACAAATAGATATATACATAGATAAACACCCCCCCACACCTAAATCATGCATTGTCCTCAATGTATGCATAGATAAAATAAATGCACTTATTACCTGAGTCGGCTTGCAGTAGAGGGGTTGAGTTTGCTCAGAGTCAACCGTAATCAGAACTGGATTGAATGACACCATATTGGTGCATGTATCCAGTTGAATTGTTCCCCATGTTGACTTGAGGAAAAGATTCCACTCTTCTCACTTGAATTGGTTCGCTTATTTGCTCGAGTGATGGTGGTTGTGTCGCAGAATTACTCCTCCTTTTCTCACTTCCTTTTTGATTTTGTGATGATTTATTTGATTCAGAACTCTTATAGATACGTGCTCTCATCACAACATCACTTTGATTGCATATTATTTCGGGCTCACTATCAACATGAAAGATATTAAATTCAGCTTTTAAGTTCCCAAAAGATAACTGCATGAGCCCATTTCGACAGTTTATCAATGCTTCAGAAGTGGCTAAAAAGGGTCTGCCTAGTATTACAGGGATTTGTCTCTTAGGATCTACAACAAGTTCAGTATCAAGTACGACAAAATCCACTGGATAAATGAAGTCACCAACCTTAATCAAAACGTCCTCTACTATACCTCTTGGTTTCTTAACAGAACAATCAGCAAATTGGAGGGTTGTCTTAGAGGGTTTTAGTGGACCAAGGTTGAGTTGTTCGTAGACAGAGAATGGGAGTAAGTTAACGCTTGCACCAAGGTCTAGAAGGGCTTTATTGATAAAAGTATCTCCTATTGAACATGAAATTGTGGGACACCCAGGGTCCTTATATTTTATCGGAGATGTGTTGGAAAGAATAGATCATATGTTCGCAGTTAAGAATGCCTTCTTTGGTACATTCGTTTTTCTCTTTTTAGTGCACAAATCTTTTAAGAATTTAGCATAAGCAGGTATTTGTTGAATCATGTCTAAGAGTGGAATGTTCACCTTAACTTGCTTAAATACTTCCAAGATTTTCTCTATTTGTGCACTTGACTTCTTTTTGAGTCTATTGGGAAATGGGGCTTTAGGGACATAGACTCGCTCAGGTTCAGGTTGAGCTACGGGTTCAGATTGAGTAGGTGGGTTGGGCGTTTCAGATTGGACGTCAGGTTCAATGGTCAGGTCATATGTGGGTGCTTGATGGCTAGATTGATTGGACACTCTAGGATTTACCACATTGTTATCAACTTGTCTTCCGGACCGTAATGATACTACTGCATTTATTTGTTGGAACGGTCCTTCCTCATTAACCATTTGAACCGGTCTAGGGTTGTTATTTCCTGAAGGTGCTTGATAGGATTGATATGAATTATTATTAGATCTAGGGTTCACCTCAGGTTGACTTGGAAACCGACCCTTTTCTCTTTCACCTACTATTTGTGCTAGTTGGCTGACTTGTGTCTCTAGCCTTTGGAAGGTCTGGTTGGTTGTTTGTATAAAAGTTTTCATCAAATTTTCCAAGCTTGTCAACCTAACCTCATGATCGTTATTGTTACTAAACCCAGAAGATGTATTATTTTGGTTATACGGGTTTGGTTGTTGTCTAGGAGGTTGACCCTGTTGGTTTGATGCGAAATTGGAATTATTACGCCAACCCGAGTTATAGGTTGATGCGTATGGGTCATTTCTAGCATGGTTATACATGGCGTTAACTTGGTCCCATTCCGCACAATCCTCCTTTACATGACCAATCTGACCACATCTAGAGCACGCGATAGTCGAGGCTTGATTCACTCGGTTTTGGGTTTGTAGCTCTAAACTTTCCATTCTGCGCATAAGGGTAGCTAGTTTTGCTTCAGCCGCTATGTTGGCATCTACAGCTAAGACACCTGGTTTGGGTTGGCTTGCTATTCTAGATCCAATACTTGGGTTAAGCGGTGTTCTAGCATTGTCCCATTGCATACTGTTTTCGGCTAAATCCTCAAGGAAAGTCCAGGCATCATTTTCATTTTTCGACATAAAGTTCCATTGGCTTACGGATTCTACCATAACTCTAGATGTAGGTGTCAATCCCTCATAAATAATTTGGCATAACTGCCATCTTGGAATTCCATGATGAGGGCATTGGGTCAGTACACTCTTAAATCTTTCTAGATAGGAATAGAACGGCTCGCTCTCAGAATGAACGAATGCAACAATTTCATTCCTAATCCTCATAGTCTTATGGTTGGGAAAATATTTTTTCAGGAATACTTGAACAAACTCAGCCCAACTCCTAATAGATCTTTCGGCTAGACTATATAGCCATTTCTTAGCGTCGTCTTTTAGTGCCAGAGGCACAAATTTCAGACGCACTGCCTCTTCAGGGATATGCTGGTATTGCATAAGAGAGCATATTTCCTCAAATTCTCTAAGGAAGAGATATGGATCTTCCCTAGAGGTGAACTTAGGCAACATACTCATGTATTGTGCCTTAAGTTCGAAGTCGCGACCCGGTATGGTGGGCATAACGATGCACGCTGGCTGAGCAGCCATTGCTGGATAGCATCGATCCCTCAGAGTTATAGGTTGTGCAATAGGCGGGTCCACTACGTTCTCACCCATTGGATCCGGGTGAGGTGGTGCCACAGGTGGATTGGGGTTAAGTTCCAGACTGGAATCTAGATGAACTCGTGAGAGTCGATTACTCAAGTCCCGAATCCAAATCTGAGTGCACCGGGTTGAATCAATTTTTGAATTCAAATTCGGAATTTAAATTCCAAATTTAATTTCAAGAATTAATTACAATTTTTTTTTTAATTTTCGTTTTTTTTATGTTTTTTTTTCCAAAAGGGAAACAAACAATAGAATGGGGCAAGATGAGAAAGGAATCCTAATCTAGAGAATTTAGGTGAGAAGAGAAAGAAGACTCAGATGAGAAAGGAAACTTAACTTTAAAGATAGAAAAGAGGGTTGGTCAGAAATTTCCTAAGAAAACACGGTTCAAACAATCCTAGACCTAGTGTCACTTAAATCTAGACGACTCCTAACTGGTTGAGTCGAATTGATTCGCTTGATTCACCTCCCTCACTAATCAAACCAAATTGGCCAGGTAGTGTATAGCTAGTGGGGGCGCTTCCGACAGAGTCGGTGCCAATTAGACAACCACGTCGCTTGGAAGACTTTCGTCAACACAAAAACACTTTCTAGACACCAAATTGAATTCAATTAGCTTCAGGTCATAGCAAGTCAAACCAATCTCCTCCTTAATTGAGTCCGAGTCCTTAGGGGCCAATGTCTAATTGATTTTAAATTTTAAGGCTTGGGTGACACTTTAGGATTGTGATTTGTGGGCCACGGATTCACTTCGAGATTTTGGGAGAGTCTACACAGAGCACTGGGGACACGTCTGAAGTTTAGCACAGCTTTCCACCCACAGACAGATGGCCAGTCAGAGCGGACGATACAGACATTGGAGGACATGCTGAGAGCGTGTACACTTGACTGGGCCGGGCATTGGGATGAGCATTTGCCGTTGATCGAGTTCGCCTACAACAACAGCTACCACTCGAGTATTGGGATGGCACCCTATGAGGCATTATACGGGAGACCGTGTAGATCGCCGGTATGCTGGAGTGATGTGGGCGAGAGACAGCTAGTTGGACCTGACATTATCCAGTTGTATTCAGAGAAGGTCGACGTGATTCGGAGACGACTAGCTACGGCGCAGAGCAGGCAGAAGAGTTATGCTGATACGCGGAGGCGTGAGCTGACTTTTGAGGTAGGAGATCATGTCTTCCTGAAGATCTCGCCTTCCAGAGGGGTGATGAGATTCGGGAAGAAGGGGAAGTTGAGTCCGAGATATGTCGGACCGTTTGAGATATTGGATCGGGTTGGTGAGGTGGCGTATAGGATTGCTTTACCGCCACAGTTTGCAGGACTTCACAACGTCTTCCATGTTTCTATGTTGAGGAAGTACGTGGCCGATCCAGCTCATGTGATAGAGATATCAGTACCGGAGATCCAGCAGGATTTGTCATTAGATAAGAGACCAGTTGAGATTGTGGATCAGATGGTACACCAGCTCAGGAGGAGGGCGATTCCTATGGTGAAGGTCAGGTGGCAGCATCACACTGACAGAGAGGCTACCTGGGAGATTGAGGAGGATGTCAGGAGGCAGTATCCAGAGTTATTCCGGTAAGTCAGTTGTTTTGAATTTCGCGGACGAAATTCTTTTAAGGAGGGTAGATTGTAATAACCTAATCTAAAACATCTTAATTAACTAAACCTAAACCTAATTAACCCTAATTAATCCTGCATGGAGAGGTGGAGGTGTTGGACATGTGGAGATTGAGGTGGATGGCTTTGGTTGGTTAGGTTTTAGGTTAAGTGTGATTGGATGAGGTGTAGGTGGATTTGTCTATTTAAGGTGATGTTGTAAAGAGATAAGGGTTTGGACGTTTTCTTCATCATTGCCTGTTATCAGAGAGTGAGAGGAGTGATTCGGAGCAGAAGAAGGAGGAAAGAAGAAGGTGAAGTAGAAGAAGAGGAGAAGAAGGAGAAGAAGGAAGAAGAAGAGGAGTGAAGTGATTCAAGCTCGGGAGACTTCCACAACCGTCAAAAAGGTATGCCAAATCTTCATTATAACTCACATAAGCCTTGTGAGTGTTGGGGATCGACGTTGGTGTCGAATTCCCCGTCGGAATTCAACCAATTCAGAGGTTGAAGACGACGATCGGTCGACCGGTGCCTGTGGGCAGTCGACCGATCCTATTATTATATTGATATTTACCCGCGAACGGTCGAACGATGTCGTTAGACGGTCGACCGTTATGCCAGATTTGTGCGGGAAAAAGGGGATATACTGTTATCGGTCGAACGGGACCACTTAGCCGGTCGACCGAATAACAATGAGAATGGGTCGGTTGGGGATTTTGACTTATTAAACGGTCGAACGTCCTTAACCTTGTTCGACCGATCCATTTGATGCTTAGTCGGTTGGGAGCTTTGACCATCAAAACGGTCGACCGCTCTTTGACTCTCGGTCGACCGACTGAGCATTTAATTAAGCGGTAGAGTGCTTGTGTTGATTCGGTCGAACTGTATTTCAGTTCCGGTCGACCGAACGAGACTTGAGCAAATTATTGAAATCCCTGTTATCGGTCGAACGGCCCCTTGGTTCGACCGGTCGGATATATATATTATATAAAATGGTATAGCGTAGACCTTCCAAACGGTCGACCGCTAGATGACTTTTGTTCGACCGATTGGTCGGTAATTCGGTTGGCGTGGTTCGACCGGTAGATTTGTTTGTACAGTACTGTGTACTGTGTGGGGGACCGGTCGACCGGTGTGCTTGTAGCGGTCGACCGATCTACCGCAGGTTGGTGGATTTATCCACACGCGATCCGTCGATGTCAGGTCGACTACCGGCTCCGAGGCGACGGTTGATTACCGGCTTTGAGAGCTACGGATTTCACCTTCGACGAAGGCGTATTATTGTTGTACTTTTTCCTCTCTTACCGAGCGGGGTGTGAGGGATGTGTACCGTAAACCTTGGGCAGTTTGCGAGGGTTTAGCGGTAGGCCGAGGATGTTCCGGCAGGGTGCGCGCTAGGCGACTCTTGGGGGAGCAGTGGTTGTCGTCTGACCCGAGTTGTGTATTCGGCGGGCTGACTCGCTCCTTGGGTGCGGCGTGTACCGGGGGTTCCTTCCTGCACTTTTTGGGAAGCAGTGGTGTCGACTGACCCTTGTGAGGCAGCGGTGGACTGACTTGACCCTAGTGGCAGGAGTGGTTCAGTGCCGCGGAGGCGGTGAGGGCATTATTGTGGGCCCGAGGCGGATGATCATGTGCATAGCATTGCATTGTCTTTAATTCCTTTTTATATTTTTAGGAGGTTTGGTATACGGGGTTCCTGCAGGGAACTCAGGCATGTTTGTTTGTTTTCATTTCAGGTAGCGAGCAGGTTTAGAGTCAGGTGGTGACCGAGGACGGTGCCCCCGGGATTAGATCCTGTTCTCTTTAGTAGCTTCCTTTGTTTGAGGTAGTGATTACATGTACATTCACTTTTGTTGTAATCACAGTTGACTCGTTTATATAGTTGACTTCCACGTGGGCCTGTATCTTATATATTTTATATATATGTTAGTTTGTTTTCCCGTGACGTGCCCTGTGTTGACCGTTGACGGTCCTTATTATTGTTTAAATTTTCCGCTGTTTTCGGGTACGTTACACATACCTTCCTGCTCCTAACCTTGTTAGCAGAAATAACCAATTGCCCCTCAAGGTTCTCCAGCTCACTCGCGGTGAGACCGGACATGTCTTCACCTGCCAGTGTTCGAGATTTTCGTAAGAATGACATACATACAATTGTCAAGAATATATATACAAATTAAGTGCTGTGATAGTATATACTAGCCTGTGATCTGCCTTATATTGGCGAGAAGCTTCTCGTACTCGTACTTAAGCCTCGGCATCTGGCAGTACATTTCCTATGTTTTTTGTACGAAGATCAAGTTAGACATGTTTATAAACCAAATCAATTTCTGGAAGTTGTGTTGTTCATATACATGTTCATGGCTGCTCTCGCCAATGTGCACGTTCTTGACCCTTTGATATCGGTCAATGATTTGCCTCATGCTGCAACATCAAATTAGTATTCAGTATGGACAAGACTTCGTTGTAAATTGCTGATGAAAGATGCTTAAGATTTCCACAGGTATCACATATAAAACATTTTCTTATGGATGTAACGTGAGGTATTTTCATAAAAATCATTTATATCTGTAGAGAACACATTATTTAGTTTGCTAAATATAAATCTACATTGTTTAGCACTGAAATCGTTAGCTTGTTTTTTAAAAAATTGGACCTCAGAAGCTTCAAATAATTCAAAAAAATAATTGTCGGAGAAAAATGTTTGCCACATGGTGCCCCGATAGACCACAAAATCCGAAAAACAAACTCGAATTAAACCATTAAAATTTCTTTTCTATGCATATGCCAATAATTTGTTTTGAGAATGATAAGATTAGATAATTTCGTACAGAATAAAAGATTTAGTTAACCTTCCATCTTCAACAAACTAATATATGAAGCTTGAAGAATTGTCAGTAAATAGTTTTTTACGTGAGTAGATTAACAAAAGAAACAAAACAAAAGGAATAAAAGATTTGTACAAAAACATGAAAAGCACTTCATGGGAGTCGGTAGCATTGAACGTCCAATCCAGAAGAGTAAACATGTTATCACGCAGTAGGAATTAGATGCATCCAATAAAAATTGATATCATTTTTCTCAAAAAAAACGTAGACCATTAGGAAGGTAACATCAGCTGTATTTCCCTTTACTGCTTGAGATCTTTTGAAGATAGATCAACATGTACTTATGAAAACAAAAGAAGATCTAACAATGTTGTAAAAAAAATCTTCAAACAAAAGACAGCTGACAGACATAAACAAACAGATAAACGGAACCTCGACGGAGGGTTGCAAAATTCAAACAACTTTCCACTGTTTGAGAATATGATAAGTCCAACATGGACATCGCAGAGCACTCCAAGCTCACGGGCCTTCTTCAACAACCCTCCTCTCCGCTTGGAGAAGGTGACCTGCCTGTTGGTCGTGTTCTCAATCTTCTTGATTTCTATCTTTCCGCGACCCATGCTGCTTAATTTAGACTTAACTTCTTACCCAGAAGTGGTACAAGTGACTTCTCCTCCTCTTCCCACTTTCAGAGCTGAGGAAACCAAAATGGAGATGAGAAAAACCGATTAAATTGGATGAGATGCCTTTGAATTGGAAGAAGAAATTATGGAAGAAAAAAAGAGGAAGGGAAAGAGTTTCAGAGGTGAGTGATGTCACTTACATCCTAAGGAGGTGTGTTTGGGCCTCAATTTCCTTTGAGGTGACTAATGTTGTTGTTGTTATATAGAAATGTTACTGCATGATGTCACATTAGTTTCAAAGTACGCATTTTTAATGGTGTGGTAGTTAACTATGGAATTGCTGCAAAACTAGATATCATGGGTAACCGACTATACTAAGGTACGAGGATTGTTGAATATAATATTGACATTTAGTTTATGTAGGTTTGCGGGCTATGTTAAATGAAGAGTACTATGTCAATTCTCTTAGCAAGGATAAAGATGGAGTCTTCACAATAACACCATATATTATTTGAAAAAAGTTATAATGGAAGCTTAACTATCCGTGGAAATGAAAAAAAGAGTTACATTTTGAGCCAAAAATCACATGTGATAGGTTAACCCGTAGTTGGGTTTGACTACTTAATTTGTTTGTTGTATTATAAAATTTGAGATTATACATAGTGAATCGTAGTTATTACTTACTATAGGAATGAAGGTTAATTTTATTATTTGATGCTCTCTTTTAAGTTCACATTGATTGATGTATGTTTTTCTTATGCTAAGCCCTATATGCATGTAACCTCAACGTTCTTAGACACAAACATCCTTGTTATTTGTTAATTAAGACCACGTCCATAAGAAAAAGGTACATATTAACATTGGGAGAAGGGGATGGGGAGGTGTTGAAAACAAAAAATGTTGGTGTGGACAGCTAACCACCAAGGGCAGGTTTCATTGTTGCTGCTAAAAATGGGAGGTCAGAGTGGTTAGGGCTTATTCCATTGCAAGCATGTGGTGGCAGAACCCTAATAAAGAGTACTGCTCATTTTATTTGGACAATTGGACTCCACTTTTGCTAGGATTAGAAGGGTGGAGATGGAGGTGTACTTGTTTGGCTTGGCCGTAGTATATGTCTTTCTACTTCAAGATAGTGTAGGTTCTTGGTTTTGACTCCAACCACACCCACTAGTCGATTGCTTTCCAACTCCAAGTGCATGTACTCACGTTACAAACCTTGGAGAATCTTCTAAAGTGTTATTTTAAACAAAAGGTTGAAGGTTTTTTCTTTCTTTTTTTCTTTCCTTTTTTTTTGATAATCTGTCAAGGTTGTAGGGTTTTTTATAGAACATTTTTCATGTGTACACAATAGGGTTTTGGCCCCTTGTTACATTAATTATGGGCATTATATATGGTTTAAAAAAATCATTCTATTTGAAGTCCTAGTTTCCATAGTGGTGTTTATTTTCTCTTGGAGTTAAAATTACAACTTTCACTCTAGGTGTCATTGGAAATAAAAGTTTACAAGAAATATTCACGTGTTACCAGTATGTGAAACATCAATGCTCCTTTATAATATAACATTTAAAAGTGTTCCACCCTAATCCGGATCTTTCCTTTGAGGAGGCAGACATGTATAAATTAACTCGAAGATTTCATGTTCTAATATTACATTTTTATTCCAAAATAGATTGCTTATTCAGTTGATAACAGTGCTCCAACTAAAGAAGACACCATTGTTGTAGCCTACTAGTAGGCCTTAATAGTATTACTAAGAAAATAATGAAAAAATTCCGGTCCAAAATTTCCATCGTCAGTAATAAACATAGCGCACAATATTTAATTTTTTCAAACTTCAACCCTTAAAATCCAGATTAATGATCAATAGAAAATGTTGTTTTTAAAGTTTCATCAGCTTTGCTTTGATTAACCTCATAAGGCAATCGATCCACTTCACTTTGGCATAAATCTTGATCTTGATTATTCTAAACTAAAAGGTTACTACCTGCTGAATTTGCCTCGGTTGGCATATGACTTCTTAGTCCAATTCATTAAATGTGCCTATTCAACAAAATATTAAAGATAAACGGCTGCATGATAATCAAACCCTAAAAGGCAACTTGTTAGTCACCACCATTAGTGGAAAATGTATACATATTGATAACATAGGTAGTCCGGAGGTTTCTGGTCACTTTCACCTTTCTTCATTTAGAAAACACTTCATCACATTAACCTTATGCCTCTTGCAAAGAAACTTTTCTATCTGTTTTAGCGTGTTTGGCTTTTTCCTCATCAGTCAGAGAGTTGGTTATTCTTACATGTTACTTTAAATTATATTAAGTTGTCCAGAAGATATTTAAATTAGGAGGCTAGGACACAACAAGATAGAAAATATGCGAGGTAACCCATCACATTTTTCAATCTTGGTCGACCCGCACGCGACCCGCCTGGGTTTGGAGGGTTATGAATCGGGTCACAACCCGCCTCAGAAATCAATGACCCACCCCACAACCAGACCCACCTCCTTAGCGGGTTGCGGGGCAGGTTGGTAGGTTCTTATATTTCAAAAATATTAAAATTCTAAAAATTAAAAAAAACATCTAAAAAAATATATTTTAGTAAATTAATCATTTATATTTGGGTTGGGACATGGCAAGTTCAGATTAAGTAAAAATTTTGTGGATGAGGAATTAATAATAAGTTAAACAATAAAGTTTATTGAGTGATACGTTAGAATTAGATTATATATTTATAATTTTATATTATTAATATTTTTTATTATTTTATTTTAACTGTTTGGTTGGTTAGCCTGTTTGGCCTTTTCCTTGACACTAACCTGATCAACTAAGGAGGCGGTTTGGCGGGTTGACGGATTTTATTTTCTAAATGGGTTGTAAATTAGGACTCTAACCCGGATCGATCCACCGAGTCGGCTTTTGCGGGTTGATGGATTTGACCCCTCTCATTTACAACACTATGTCTGATCCTAAGATTAGTCAAAGTATTGTATCTACAAATATTGTTCCTCGAGATTTTCTATCAAAAGATAATCCTCATAAAAATAATACTTGTGATGGTTATGATAATGATGTATTCTTATGGAACTCTTATGAGGAGTTTAGATCTTTTTGTTCTAATAATGAAATTAAAACCTTTTTCCAATTATGATTGTCAGATACTCTTTGAGCTCCTAAGAAAGAAACATGACCTCCCACGCTTGGAGCTTGACTCATTTGGATGCATTTCTAGAGGCATTAATTAATAAACTTAAGATCTCCTAAGTATCTTCTCCTACATAGTTTTGCTGTCTAATTAGTCGGTGGTCGGTTGTTCTCCTTCTTTTGCTTTGTTTGTGGTCAGCTGTGTGGTTAATTGTTCCCATTTTCGTTGTATTTGCTTATCTTTCATTATTGTATTGTGGTTTGTGTGGACCTGCTTCAGTTTGAGCAGCGTCAAGATACTGGTATATATTATCATTCAAGTGTTGTGTTCTCATCTTAACTCTCTACCTTTTTTATAATGTCTAATATGAGCATGAAAATCTTGTCGTGGAACATCCGGGGCCTAGGAATTGCAGCTTAAAAAAAGATCTCTTCGAATTTAATTGGAACAAATAATATTGACATAGCAATAATACAGGAAACTAATTAAGCTTAAAAACTTCTCCTTCAACACTTTTGAGGAACCTAGCTAAATGGCTCCAAGCTAGACATGTGGGAAGCCTCTCCCTCGGTGGGTGCCTCAGGAAGAATCGTCATTGGCTGGAAATCATGCATGTTTAAAATCGTAATGCTTTGCCTGGTAAACACTCCCTAACTGTTGAAATAACCTCAAATTATTAAAGAGATTAAAAGTAAATGATTGGGAGTTTCTAGATGAAGTAATTATGTGTGAGTTGTTTAGTAAGTTGTGAGAAGTAAATGTTGTTTAGGAAGTTGTGTGGGTTGTTTAGTAAGTTGTGAGAAGTAAATGTTGTTTAGAAAGTTGTGTGGGTTGTTGTTTAGTAAGTTGTGAGAAGTAAATGTTGTTTAGGAAGTTGTGTGGGTTGTTGTTTAGTAAGTTGTGTTGAGTTAATGTGAGTCTACAATATTGTGTAAGTCATTTAATTCCCTCATTATAAATAGAGGGTTGATGTAAGTTGAAGTGTGTGAGGTGAAGTAAAGTGAAAGGAAAAAAAAGAGTTTTGTGTGTTACATCTTGTATCTTCTTCTCCTCCACCAAATAACTTGTCCAAATTAGATCTTGTTTCCTAACAAATTGGTATCAAAGCGTTGGTGAAGATGAGTCCTGGAGGATCCTTAGTTGGAAACATTTCGGTGCCGCAACTCTCGAAGTCAAACTATGACAATTGGTGTATGAAGATGCGCGCTCTTCTTGGTGCGCAAGAGTGTTGGGAGGTTGTACGAGACGGTTTCAAAGAGCCATCCGAAGAGGATGTAGCGGCGCAATCCGATGCGCAAGAAATGGTAACCCGGGAAAATCGGAAGAAGAACCAAGGTGCTCTTTTTCTGATTTACCAAGGGTTGGACGATTCCGTTCTCGAGAAGATAGTCAACGCAACCACGACGAAGGAGGCATGGGACTCCTTGCAGAAAATCTTCAAAGGTGCGGACCGAGTGAGACAAGTTAGACTCCAAACACTTCGTGGTGAAATGGAGAGCATGAAGATGAAAGAAGGAGAAGGAGTGGTTGATTACATCACTCGTGTTCAAACGGTGGTGAATCAACTAAAGAGGAATGGAGAAACCCTAACGGAGGCGCGGGTTGTTGAGAAGATTCTTCGGTCATTGACCGAAAATTTCGAAAATGTTGTGTGTGCCATCGAAGAGTCACGAGATCTTGAGAAGATAACCGTTGACGATCTATCGGGCTCGTTGGAAGCGCACGAGCATCGAAAGAAGAAAAAGGTGCAAGAGTCTCTCGACGAGGCTTTGCAAGCGAAGGTCAAAATCAACAATGATAAGGCTTGTATGTGCAACACAACCGTAGCGGTCGTGGAGGCCGAGGAGGTCGCGGAAGAGGTCGCGAACAAAGGCATAGTCATCAAGAAAATGGTGAAACGCAACAACCACAACAAAATTGGCGTGGACGTGGTAGAGGAAGCAATCGTGGACTAGGTGGTCGAGGTACGCGTCCGGATGTGAAGTGCTACAACTGTGGCAAACATGGTCATTATGCACGAGATTGTTGGTCGCCAAAGAAAGTGGAAGAGAACTCAAACCTTATGAAGGAGGATGACTCAAAGGAGAGTGGATTCTTGTTGATGACACACCACGAGACCAAGGCCGATGACGATTCGGTTTGGTATTTGGACACTGGTGCAAGCAACCACATGTGCGGACAAAGGCACTTGTTCGTGGGAATGAAGGTTGTGACGAACGGGCACGTGTCATTCGGTGATGCATCCCAAATCCAAGTGAAAGGTCGAGGTAAAATTCATTTTTCTTGTGATGGCAAAGAGTGTGAAATCGAAGATGTCTATTATGTACCCGGCTTGAGGAACAACATCATGAGCATGGGACAATTGATGGAGAAGGGATACTCAGTCTTTATGAAAGATCGAATAATGATGTTGAAAGATAAAGATGGTAAATCGGTGGCATGTGTCGAGATGGCATCAAATCGGATGTACAAGCTCAACTTGCAAAATGTACGCGAGAAGTGCTTGCGAATGGACTTGACCGACAAGGCATCATTGTGGCATTTGAGGTTTGGGCACCTAAATCATGGTGGCCTAGAAGAGCTAGCTAAGAAGGGTATGGTTCATGGATTGCCAAAGATGAACTACACCAAGGAATTTTGCGAGGGGTGTGTGATGGGGAAGCAAGCAAGAAACCCATTCCCGACGACAGAATTTCGAGCAAAGGAGAATCTAGAGATGATCCACACCGACATATGCGGACCTATCACGCCCGGTTCATTTTCAGGTAAAAGGTATTTCATAACCTTTATTGATGATAAGACTCGGAAGACTTGGGTGTATTTATTGAAGCAGAAATCCGAGGCTTTTGGAACCTTCCAAAAGTTCAAGACGATGGTCGAGAAAGGAACTGGACGGTTCATAAAAGCATTGCGGTCCGATCGAGGAGGCGAATATATGTCCACCAAGTTCACAAAATTTTGTGAAAAACACGGCATTAGGAGGCTACTAACTGCACCGTACACCCCGCAACAAAATGGTGTAGCGGAGAGAAAGAATCAGACCATTCTCGACATGGTTCGATCGATGTTGAAGAGCAAGGGCATGCCAAAGGAGTTTTGGGCTGAAGCGGTGCAATGTGCAGTGTACTTGCAAAATAGATGCCCTCATGCAAAGCTTGGAGATCTAACACCACAAGAAGCATGGAGTGGGGTCAAGCCAACCGTGTCTCATCTCAAGATATTTGGAAGTGTAACTTATGCACATGTGCCTAATCAAAGGCGCACAAAGTTGGATGATAAGAGCAAGCGGTATATCTTCATCGGGTACGATGAGAACACAAAGGCTTATAAGCTCTTCGACCCAAATGACAAGAAGGTGACTGTTAGTCGTGATGTGTGTGTTGATGAAGAGAATGCATGGGATTGGGAGAACAAGAAGGAGCAATTCGTTTCAAGTTTGTTTGGGAATCCCGTAGCAAATGGCAATGGTGAAAATGATCTTTGAGGGTCACAAGAAGACGACTCTCAAAGTCCTCGGCGTGAGTCTTCATCGACTTTTGAGGTGGGAGAAATCTCAACCTCTAGAGCAAGAAGGCAAAGGCAAGAAAGTGAAAGTGATGATGAGCGATGGCCACCAAGAATGAGGAACTTGCAGGAGCTCTATGACTCGACTAGTGAGTTGCATTTGGTTTGTTTGTTAGCGGATGCCGAACAAATCACGTTTGAAGAAGCAGTGAGACATCCGAAATGGAAAGCGGCAATGAATGAGGAGATCGCTTCCATAGAGAAGAACGAGACGTGGGATTTGGTAGAGCTACCAAAAGGACACCAACCCATCGGAGTAAAGTGGGTATACAAAAAGAAAACAAATGCGAAGGGTGAAGTCGAGCGGTATAAGGCTAGACTCGTTGCGAAGGGCTATCGACAAAAGGGCGGTATTGACTATGATGAAGTTTTTGCTCCAGTCGCAAGGATGGAGACCATTCGACTTCTCATCTCACAAGCGGCTCAACTTCAGTGGCAAATATACCAAATGGACGTCAAATCAGCGTTCTTAAATGGCATATTAGAGGAGGAAGTCTATGTCGAGCAACCCCCAGGTTTTATGAAGGCTGGAAAGGAGACGAGTGTACTGAAGTTGAGGAAGGCGCTCTATGGCTTGAAGCAAGCGCCTCGTGCATGGAACACTCGTATCGACGACTATCTGAAGGCGACAGGATTCGTACAATGTCCATTTGAGCATGCGTTGTACTTGAAGGAATCCAAAGGTAACATTCTCATTGTTGCTTTATATGTGGACGATCTTATTTTCATGGGAAATAATGAGGCCATGAGAAGAGAGTTTAAAGAGGTGATGACTCGCGAGTTCGAGATGACCGATTTGGGTCTTATGAAGTACTTTCTTGGTCTCGAGGTGAGACAAGGTGACTCTGGAATTTTCGTATGCCAAGAAGGATATGCAAAGGAAATCTTGAAGAAGTACAAAATGGACGAGTGCAATCCGGTAGCCACACCAATGGAGCTTGGAGTGAAACTCTCCAAATATGAAGATGGAGATAACGTTGATGCGAGCATGTACCGGAGCCTTGTTGGTAGCTTAAGATACCTCACGTGCACAAGGCCCGATATATTGTTCAGTGTCGGCGTTATGAGTCGGTTCATGGAGAAGCCAAAATATGCACATTGGAAGGCAATGAAACGGATCTTGCGCTATATCAAAGGTACGATACATCTCGGGCTCATGCATGTGAAAACCAAATATTTCAAGTTATATGGCTACTCGGATAGTGATTGGTGCGGTGATGTTGATGATCGGAAAAGCACATCGGGATATGTGTTCTATTTAGGGAACACAACTTTCACATGGATTTCGAAGAAGCAACCGATTGTCACACTCTCGACATGTGAAGCAGAATATGTGGCAGCAACATGGTGTGTGATGCATGCTATTTGGCTGAGAAATTTGGCTGAATTATTTGACCGAGGCAAGAAGGGTCTTGGCATGATGGACGGACGAGATTTGAGGTTAAGGGGGAGTATGTTGAAATAACCTCAAATTATTAAAGAGATTAAAAGTAAATGATTGGGAGTTTCTAGATGAAGTAATTATGTGTGAGTTGTTTAGTAAGTTGTGAGAAGTAAATGTTGTTTAGGAAGTTGTGTGGGTTGTTTAGTAAGTTGTAAGAAGTAAATGTTGTTTAGGAAGTTGTGTGGGTTGTTTAGTAAGTTGTGAGAAGTAAATGTTGTTTAGGAAGTTGTGTGGGTTGTTGTTTAGTAAGTTGTGTTGAGTTAATGTGAGTCTACAATATTGTGTAAGTCATTTAATTCCCTCATTATAAATAGAGGGTTGATGTAAGTTGAAGTGTGTGAGGTGAAGTAAAGTGAAAGGAAAAAAAGAGTTTTGTGTGTTACATCTTGTATCTCCTTCTCCTCCACCAAATAACTTGTCCAAATTAGATCCTGTTTCCTAACACTAACTCTCAAATTCCAAAATCTTGCTGACCATATCTGCTGGACACTTACGGGTACATATGGACCCAACAACTACAACGACAAATTAGTCTTTCTTAATGAGCTTACATCTCTACAAATTTATATCAACACCAACACCAATGATACCACAAAACCTTAAAAGAGGCTCACACATTAAGCAAAGTGTGTGTAGGGAGGGTCGGATATACGCAGTCATACCCTTGTCTTGTGGTTTTATTTTGATAATGATTATATACTTATATATTTTTATAGCATTCCAGAAATACCCTAAACCATGTCTTTTATTTGTTAGGTGTGTGCATATGAAAGATATGTCAACATCAGGGACGCAACCGAAACCGATAGAGGATGATGCTGATTTTGTGGACAGAAATGATAGTATGAGCGAGGAAGATGATGTTTTACTACGAATAGAAGAAAAGAAAAATGTAAACAGAAAAAGGGGAAGAGCCAAGACTTCAGCAGTGTGGAATGATTTCGAGATTATCAAAGTCCAAACAAATGCAGGAGTCGACAGTAGCGTCACATGCAAGCATTGTAAACGTGTTCTCACTTTTAACAAGAATGGGTGTTACATCCTAACCCTTTGCTTATTGGATTATTGTGTTTTAGGTGGTGGATTAGAGGAGATCGAGATGGACGGCTGAGATTTGTTGGATTGGGTATAAAAGGTTTGGATTCATCTCTCTCACTCTTCTCTCTTCTCACTCGTCTCTCTCACTCCCTCTCTCTCCCGTCAAGCTCTCTCTCTCTCCCTCTCAGCTTTTGGAAGCTCGTCGAGGTTTGGGGAAGCGAGGAGCACGTGTTGCGGTCGTGTGGTCGGAGGAAGGTGATCGCGTTCGGGTTTTCGCCGGAGAAGAGGAGTTTTGCGAGGAGGTGCTCGTCGGGGTTCTTCAAAGGCTTCTTCAAGCCTTAAAGGTATGTCAAGCTTTAGTTTAATCCTCCCTTTAGCCTTTGTGAGGATTGGAGTGACCGACGGTATGCCAAAATGCTCGTCGAGGGTCTTGCAACAACTTTTCTGCTTTGGAACGGTCGACCGGCGAGTTGGTGCGGTCGACCGTGCGTAGTGTTATTCGGGAAAAATCCCTTGCATCGGTCGGACGATACTCCAGGAGTGGTCGACCGGTGGTATATTTTATGCAAGAGGAAGAGGCTCTGGGTGTTTTCGGTCGAACGGGTCCCCTTTGCCGGTCGACCTAAAGCACTGTAGTAAGTCAGTTGGGGGCGTTGACCATCCAAACGGTCGACCGCTCGTTGACTTCGTCCGACCGAAACTTAAGTTAACTTAATGGCCGGTCGACCAGAAGAGTTGTTTCGGTCGACCGAGTAGTGTGGATTGTTGGTGAGTTTTACTGGTGAGAATCGGTCGACCGTGAGTTTTTATCGTTCGACCGTTTGTGCTTTTTGAGAAAAAGAGGAATTCACTGATGGATTTCAGCCGAACGGGGCCCCTTTGTCGTTCGACCGGTTGGACGTTATTTCGGTTATATTGCGGGATAGTAGTGGTGTTCGGTCGACCGTTTATGGTCTTCTGTTCGACCGTTTGGGCACTGTTTTGCATATGGATGCTTGTGTCGTGTGTGGTTGGATCTGCCTCGAGGGTAACGGGTCCCCGACCTTCTGGGGGCGACGGTACGGACATGCCGGCCTAAGAGGAGATCGTGGTTGTGGCTCTACGGAGCGGTGCCTTGTGAACAAAATCGAAATCCTACGTCAAAAACATCTTCATCAAGTGGTTGTAGAACATCAAGCATTCCAGTTGATGATTATGAAGATTATGTGAAGAGGATAGAACAAACAATTCCGCCATCAAAAATGGACTTGGATGTGTACTTAGAAGAAGGAGTTCTTGTGTTAGAGGCAAAAGACAAGTTTGATGTCTTGGATTGGTGGAAGGGAAATTACTTGAAGTTCAAATTCTCTCTAAAATGGCGAAAGACATACTCACAATACCACTGTATCTTCTAAGTCAGCATTTAGTTGTGGTGGATGAGTGTTTGATCCTTATAGGAGCGCTTTGACTCCTCATAAAGTGAATACATTAGTTTGTGCCGGAAGTTGGTTGCGAAGTCATTATGCTCATATCACTGATCCAAGTGTAAGTGTTTACTTATTTTCAATGCCATACTTTTTTTAGTTGTTAATGATATTTCAATAATTTTGATTTGTGTATGTAGCTTGATTATTTGGAAGAATAAGATGTCGGTGTGCATCTTCCAAATACTAAGGAATCAGGTATATAATTATCAAATGATGTTGGTGTGGTGGACTAAATGTAACTAATTCAATTTTTAATGTTTAGTTTTTCTATTTCAATATTGATATTTATACATTGTGTGTTTAACATTATAAGCGTGAAATGTGATTCGCGACTTACGCTTTGCTTTTAATTGAAGATTAAAATTTGAAGAGTGAATTGGGATGTTGGAAATTTCTTCCATGTTTTTGGATTGAACTATTTGTTTGTCTCTTGAACTATTTGTATGTTTATTTGATTATTTGCTTGTTTGTTTCTCAAACTAAATTTATGCTTTATGGATTCAATTTTAAGTGTGGTTTTACGACAGGTTAAACGAGCTTACAAGCTTGTTGAGCAGTTTGGAAAATGAGCAAACGAGCTGAGCTGCTCGTGAGCTCGAACCGAGCCGAGTTCGAGCAGGACAATCGGCTCGTTTAATAAACTAGTCAAGCCCGAGCCCGGCTTGTTTATTAAACGAGCCGAGTTCAAACATGTTAGGTTTGGCTCGTTTAGGCTCGTTTATACCCCTACATGTGACAAAGATGTTTCCGATTGACCCGTAATCAGATGCCTAGACAACATCTTGCTAATGTGACAATAAATAAGAATTACAAACATCTTATACAAACCACGTTGATTTAGTCCTTTACAATCCAAAAATCCAAAAATAACTTAATCTTTGTTTCCATTAGGAATGGACACAAGACCAATCTATATCCTATAAATAAAACCAGATCTAGTGTTATCATTTTAGCTTGGGATCGTGATATTATATATAATATATCTTTAAGAAATCTATGAAGCTCGTCAATGCAAAATGAAGGTCACAATTTAATCTTCATTATTGTGAGTAAACATACCTTTATGCTCTTTATGCTCCTTACCTTGTTAGCAGAAATGGCCAGTTGCCCCTCAAGTTGCTCCAGCTCACTCGCGGTGAGACTGGACATGTCTTCGCATGCCAGTGTTCGAGATTTTCGTAACAATAACATACATAAAATTGTAAAGAATATACACGCAGACACACACACCAGCCATATGTTGGCGAGAAGCATCTTGTTCTCGTGATCTGTATGTTCTTAACCCTTTGATATCGGTCAATGATTTGCCTCATACTGCAACATGAAATTCGTATTCAGTATGGACAATACTTAGTTGTAAATTGATGTTGAAAGAGGCTTAAGGTATTGGTAGGAATCATATATAAGACAATATTTTTGTTATGGATGTAACGTGAGGTATTTTCAGAACATCATTTATATATGTAGAAAATACATTATTAAGTTTACTAAAATATATAGCTACACTGTTAAGCACTGAAATTGTTAGATTTTTTTAATAATAAAAAATTGAACCTTGGAAGCTTCTAATAATATCAAAAGAATAATTGACGGACAAAAAAAGTTTGCCACATGGTTCACCGAAAGATAAAAAATATCCCCAAAAAAAATTGAATTAAACCATTAAAATTTCGTTTATGTGCATATGCCAATATTTTGTTTTGAGAATTATAGGATTAGATAATTGCGTACAGAAGAAAAAAATTCAGTGTAAGTAATTTTTTTAACTGAGTAGATTAACAAAAGAAACAAAACAAAAGGAATAAAAGATTCGTAAAAAACATGAAAGGCACTTCATGGGAGTCGGTAGTAATCAACGTCCAATTCAGAAGAGAAGAGTAATGATGACAAATAAACATGTTATCACGCAGTAGAAATTAGATGCATCCAATAAAAATTGATATCATTTTTCTCATCAAAACCTAGACCATTAAGAAAGTAGCATCAGGTAGCTGAATTTCCTTTTACTGCTTGAGATATTTTGACTACTTTAGTTGGGTTTGACTACTTTTGCATAACCCGTAGTTGGGTTTGACTACTTTATTTGTTTGTTGTATTATAAAATTTGAGATAACATATAGTGAATTGTAGTTATCATTGACTATAAGAATGAAGGTTAATTTCATTATTTGATGCTCTTTTCTAAGTTCATATTGATTCATGTATGTTAAGCCCAATATGCATTGCTATGCTAGATTGCTTAACAGACAAAAGTTGTCTTACAGTCTAAGGTTGATGTTAGTTATAACAACTGATGAGATTAAACAATTTTGCATATTTGAATCTTTGATCCAACATTAGAGGTTCTTATAAATTGCTAAGCGCGACAATGAATTTGGATCTATTCGTTTCGTAATCATACCTTTTCAAGAATAAAAAAAGTGTCGATTTAAGACACAAGGTTTGAATTGTATAAATATATAATTCTGGTGATTAAGAAAATATAGTTGTCTTTTTGTCTGAGATGGCAAATGGAACACAGGTGGTAAATGCCACAAGGAAATTGAGGCCAATTTTAACCAGACATTACTCGGAAAATAACCTCCAAAAATGAGAATTCTCGACCATACCTTAGAATTTACATGAAAGACGGTCACCCGTCAACTTATGAGAAGAAGCTCAACACCATACGTCACAATGGTTCGCAGATGCATTTTTTTTTGGCAAATTAATACAATCATGTTATCAGTAACTTGTTTGATGAGAGCACTTAAAATGGGCTATTGACATCGAAGTTTAATGCTAATGAGTAATAGAGTGGTGAAAATATAAAAAATATGAGAAGTTATATGACAGTGTTATCACAAAGGTGTTGCACAAAAACCAGCATCGATTCGAAAACCAGTTAATCTAGCGTATAATAACAACACTAGAATGAACATGAATATTGTCAAGTTTTTGTTGAATTTATTAGGCCTTTCTTAAAGTACAGAAACCAGAGTGGGCAGCAGCCCTCCTTGAATGTACACCAATATTTTGCCCGTGAATCCTGCGTGCAACTCTTCCAGTTTGCTTTTCTTTTCTTTTCACATATAAATAGATACAAAGAGGTCCTTTGACAGACCGTTAGCCCAAGGTCTTTAGCGGAATTTATATGAGCTTCTTGTGAATCTTCATCATGTGAAAGCTAACATGAGAAGAACAAAAATGCAAACTCCGGCATTAACCCAATTTCCTAGTAGTTCTCTAGTGACTTTTTGCTAAAAATGGTGCGAGAATAGAGTTGGAAGAAGAAGAAGATGTTATTGTTCTATGTCATGATTTGTTACATGAGTTTGGTGTATATTTATACAAGGTTTTGGAGTCGTTGGCCTCATTTATTGATTTGTGTTGAATATCTCAAACGTTGGTCTTGAATACTTCATTCGTCTTTATCGATCATCTGAATCGTCACCTTGGATATGCCAAGAGGCAACCACAACGGTAAGTTTGTTTTAACACGCCCCCTCAAGATGGGTCTGGAACGGATTGATGGAGCCCATCTTGAGAAGAAGATTGGAGAAGGTCTTGTGATCCAGAGCTTTGGTAAGGATGTCTGCCAGCTGCTCTTTGTTTGAGACGTAGGGAACCTCTATTTGTTTTGATTGTATCTTTTCCCTGATAAAGTGACAGTCAACTTCTATATGTTTGGTTCATTCATGGAAGACAGGATTTGTAGCAATGTGTCGAGCTGCATTATTATCACAAAACATCTTCATAGGGTTTTGAGTTGAGATGTTCATGTCTTTAAGCAGTTGATTGAGCCAAATTAATTAGCTGGTGGTTGATGTCATTCCACGATATTCTGCCTCTGCACTCGATCGGGCGACGACATTTTGCTTCTTACTTCTCCAAGTTACTAAGTTGCCTCCCACAAAGGTACAAAAACCTGTAGTAGATTTCCGATCATGGCTTCCCGCCCAATCTGCATCAGAATATCCTATTATCGAGTTAGAGTTGTTAGGTTTCATCCACAATCCTTGTCCAGGTGTACTTTTAAGGTAACATAAAATTATGTTTACTAGATCTAAGTGATGTGTGTGTGGGGCATGCATGAACTGACTTATTAGACTAACAGCATATGTGATATCAGGTCGAGTAACGGTAAGATAGATGAGTTTCCCGACCAATCTTTGGAATTGTCCAATGTTGGATAGTGGAGTCCCATCAGTTGGTCCTATCTTTTTGTTGGTTTCTATTGGGGTAGCAGAGGGTTTTGATCCTAGCTTTCCAGTTTCTTTGAGAAGGTCTAGGGTGTATTTCCGTTGGGAAAGAAATAACCCTTTCTTGGAATATGCAATTTCTATTCCTAAGAAATATTTCATGTATCCTATGTCTTTTATGTCGAACTTTGATTTTAAATATTTTTTAACTGATGTTATTTCATGATTATCATTCCCAGTTATGATAATATCATCAACATAGATGAGAACAATGATGGTGGTGTCATGGCTATGTTTTGTAAACATGGATGCATCAGCTGAACTTTTAATAAATCCATAATTAATGAGACAGAGACTGAGTTTGGCATACCAGGCACGAGGTGATTGTTTTAGTCCATATATTGACTTATGAAGCTTGCATACCTGGTTAGGACGAGTGGTGTACCCAGGAGGTGGAATCATATAGACTTCTTCTTCGAGGTTTCCCTGTAAGAATGCATTTTTGACATCCATTTGAAATATATTCCATCCATGATTTACAGCGACGGATAGAAGGACACGGACAATATTCATTTTGGCAACGGGGGCAAATGTTTCGAGATAGTCGAGGCCATAGGTCTGGGTGTACCCTTTGGCAACTAGTCTGGCCTTATATCTTTCTATTTTCCCATTACTATGATACTTAATTTTGTAAATCCATCTGGAACCCACAGGTTTAATACCTGGTTGGAGGGGGACAAGGGTACAGGTTTGGTTATTTTCTAGGGCCTGTAATTCATCTTTCATGGCTTTGACCCAATTTTGATTACTTGTGGCCTCATGGTAGGTGGTTGGTTCCTTATTTGTGTCTAGTGTTCCTAGGAAGGCCTGATGTTTCTGTGAGATGTGATGGTAGGATAAGTGGCTTTGAATAGGATAAGTGGTGTGTGAGAGGAAATAATCGTTAAGCCTAAGTGGAGGATGAGTCGGACGAGAGGATCTTCTGGGAGCCTCCGTTTCCCTTTGGTCTTCGTTCTCTCCTCTTCCTCCTCTTCCTTCTTCGTCTTCTCCTCTTCTTTCTTCATCTTCTCCTCTTCTTTCTTGATTGTCTTCTTCGTTGAGTGTTGCTGAAGGTGTGGTTATAGGTAGCGAGTCATGGTGGGTGTTATGAGGTACTGGGATAGCGGAAGTGTCTTCAGTTGTGGAGGTTTTGAAGAAGGGTTCAGTTTCGAAGAAGGAGACATCTATAGAGATGTATGTTTTTTTATTTTCTGGATCATAGCACTTGTAGCCTTTTTTCCTAAATGAATACCCCAAAAAAATACATTTGATCGAGGTGTGATCAAGTTTATCTTCACGTTTCTTGTGAACAAAACATGTGCAACCAAAGACTCTAAAATGATCTATGTTAATTTCTTTATTATACAAGATTTCTAATGGTTTTTTATTGTTAATTGTAGGGCTAGGAAGTCGATTGATAATGTAAGTAGCAGTGAGAATTGCGTCAGACCAAAAAAACTTGGGGACATTGTTTTGAAATAGAAGAGATCGAGTGACGTTTAATAGATGTCGATTTTTTCGTTCTGAAATCCCATTTTGCTGAGGTGTGTTTATACACGATGTTTGATGAAAAATACCCTTTTCTTTTAAAAGATTTTGAAATAAATTGCTCATATATTTGGAGCCATTATCAGATCGAAAGACACGAATCTTTGCATCAAACATATTTTCAATAAAACGAAGAAATTCACAAAAAATTGAGTAAGTGTCGGATTTGTTTTTTAATAGGTAAATCCAAGTGGCTCGAGAGAATTCGTCAATGAAACTAATGAAATATCGAAAACCATTATAAGATTCAATGGGAGCAGGTCCCCAAATATCAAAGTGTATTAATTCAAATGGCATATAAGTTTTTGTGCTAGAATTTTGAAAAGGTAATCGCGTTTGTTTAGCAAAACGACAAACATCGCATAATAATTCATTTTTAAAAGACGGAAAAAGATATTTTAACACACTTGATGACAGGTGACCCATTCTTTTGTGCCAGAGATTTTGTTCGTTTATGGTTTGGGTATGGTGTGCTTTCTCGCCGATTTCTAGAACATATAGGTCATTCATGAGGATGCATTTACCAATCATCCTCCCTGTGATACGATCCTGAAAAACAACATCATTAGGGGTAAAAATTACATTGCAATTGAGGTTACTGGTGAGTTTGGCCACCGATATCAGATTAGCATCGAGGTTAGGGACATATAAAATATTATCACTTGTGTTGTTAATTAAGTTTGTTTTTCCTATTCCTTTAATTTGTACTTTACTTCCATTTGCAACTGTTACAAAATTATTTACTAACCTTAAATTTTGTTTTATATTACTAAGTAGTGTTGGATCTCCAGTCATATGATCGATGGCTCCGGTATCGATAATCCAAGATTTACTATGTAACTTGGTTAATAATCCAGAGAAAGCAGTAAAATCATAAAAAATGTTACTACCTGCGCAATTACCTGTTGCAGTAGGGTTTTTTTTTGCAAAAAATCGTTGAGCTGGCCCACCAGGTTTTTTAAGTGAATCGATTAATGGTTGGATCCGGATTACCCGTTGTGGACCCGAATAAACCTGACCCGTCAGACCCGTTATCTGGTCGGATCCGAGTTATCGGGTTGTAAGATCCGGAGTTGCGGCTGGTATAAAATGCGATGTTATCCGTATAAACGGTAAGGTTCTGCAAGGATTCGTTCTGGCGGTTGTCGCTCCGGAGAAAGCAGGTGTTGTCGGCACCTCCGACCAGGTTGGTGCTGCCGCCGCCTCCGAGCTTGTCGCCGCTGATGTTTCCTTCCACCAGATTTGCTTTCGTGTTTCTTTCGGTTTTTTGTGGTCTGAGGTGCGGGAACAAAAACCAGCACGAGTTTTTGTTATGTCCTGGTTTTTTTGCAGTTTTCGCAGTGTTCGTTGCTTTTGTTTCCGAACCGTTTTTTCATTCCCTGAGCTTGGTTTCGACCGGCAATGAGGGCTTGGTTGTCGGTGTTGTTGTTTTTGTTGTGGTTGCTCATCGTGTTTCTCCTTGACTCCTCGCGCTGAACGAGGCTCGTGATGTTTGCGAGACTCGGGAGATCAGACGCCATGAGAATTTGAGACCGAATGGTCTCGTAGCTCGAGTCCAATCCTACCAGAACTGGTAGATTTGATTTTGCTCTTGTCGGTTTTGAATGATTTTTGGATCTGTGGTTGGTGGTTCGTAAATCCTCAGTTCGTCCCACCTTCTTCTAAGAGTGCCGAGGTACTCCGTGACCGAAGTCCCGTGTTGTTGTGTCTGCGCGATCTCCTGTTTTATTTTGAAGATATGCGCAAAATTTTCTGCTTTGCCATAGTGGTCT
The DNA here is from genome assembly GCA_963682175.1 of Triglochin maritima. Taxonomy (NCBI): domain Eukaryota; kingdom Viridiplantae; phylum Streptophyta; class Magnoliopsida; order Alismatales; family Juncaginaceae; genus Triglochin; species Triglochin maritima. The sequence goes on from OY821772.1 coordinate 35,504,403, forward strand.
CGGACTGAGTCCCACAGTTCTTTTGCGCTTTCTTTGTAAATGAAGATCTCGGCGATGTTATTTTGCATGGATGCGATGAGCCACGACATCACTTGATGATCCGTGGTTTGCCATTCATCTTGAAGCTTTTCAGTTGTTTCGCCTTCTGGTTTTGGGGTTTTTCCGGTGATGTGGCCAAGTTTCCCCTGCCACTGAGGGAGAGCGTGACCGCGCGCGCCCATGATAAGTAGTTGGCCCCGTTAGGGGCGTCGTGACGAGGTGATGGGGATTCACTATCTCCGGTTGATTTCCATTGCCGTCCGACATGCCTATTTTGGTTTTCTTCTTCTTGGGTTTGGATGAGGGTGTGTTCGACCTTCAACCCCCTTGGATGAGGTGAGGTCGATGAGGATTTTTGGGGAAATCTGAGGCTGTGTATGGATATTTTGCTTTGATACCATGCTAAAAATGGTGCGAGAATAGAGTTGGAAGAAGAAGAAGATGTTATTGTTCTATGTCATGATTTGTTACATGAGTTTGGTATATATTTATACAAGGTTTTGGAGCCGTTGGCCTCATTTATTGATTTGTGTTGAATATCTCAAACATTGGTCTTGAATACTCCATTCGTCTTTATCGATCATCTGAATCGTCACCTTGGATATGCCAAGAGGCAACTACAACGGTAAGTTTGTTTTAACACTTTTCCTGCTACATGCTATATTGACCATTGTGTCATAACTCTTACGTGTCCTTAAACTATAGTCCGTTAGCCAAAAAACCCCAAAATATACTTAAATTGTGTATGATCGGTTAATACATAACGAATTTGTTCACAAATCGCAAAGGAGAATCATTTTAAAAAAGACAATACAGCAAGACAACACATTTTGAATACACAGTAAAGAAACAATTAATACACTTCAGTGAACAATTACAGTGCACTACCAAAGAGAGACAACAGATTTTGAATACACAGTAAACAAACAATTAATACACTTCAGTGAACAATTAATACACAAATCGCAAAGGATAATCATATAAAATAAAATAAAACTGAGGGTTATACATGATTTTATAATTGTGCCACCAAAACTTATTCAAAAGCTAAAATTCATAATAATAAAAACTATAACAATTTAGGCCATAGAACAAAAATCCATAAATCACATTCTTAGTCTTACGTTTTGGTTCCATCTTGGGCATTCTTTCAAGTTGTTGACCTGCTTCTACATGCTGGAGAGAAAAAAAACTTGCCCTTCTCCCAATGTTACCGGCCGGCTGTCCACAACAATATATTTTTCTGTTTTCAATACCTCCACGGACCCTTTTCCCAATGTTAATATTTTTTGTTTCTTTTTATTGCTTGGAACCCTAACTAGACCCTCTTAGACTTGGAAAATTGGAACAAACCACTTAGGATGTAAGTGACGGAAACCCTTTCTCTTCCTCCATTTTGGTTTCCTCAGCCTCTCAAAGTGCGAACAGGAGGAGAAGACGTCCTCTTCTTAACATAAAATGTCTTAAGTCTGTAACTCGGGCTCATGTGTTGACATGAGCGTTTTAATAAATAAAATTTACATGCTTTAAAAAAAACTATATTATGTTAATTGATCACTGAGGACTTCTACGTATACATACCGACTAACTCATTTCTTCTTGTTTGCTAAGCCGCTCACTTCACTATTTTACTCACTTTCTCATGAAGTGCTTCAAATTTTATTTTCATGCCCTTACATTGGAAAAATAGAAGGAGACGTTGAAATAAAATTGAGAACTGCGTAAAGAGGATGACTAGTTTTGTGTTCTAATGGAAATATCAGTGATTGTTGTTGTTAGTTATTTCTGAAAAATCACACATTAGCATCTATTATGCATACATATATTAGCATCTATCATGCATTTCGTAGCTATGTTGACGGGAGATTTTTTTATCATGGATTTCTACCGAAGGATACTATTATAAAGCAGCATATGATGGAAGACTAGCTATATATGAATATGGAGAAAGAAAGAGCTTGGTGTAGACAGCTAACCACCAAGAGGAAGTTTCATTGTTCCTGCCAACAACGGGTGGTCTAAGTGGTTAGGGTTTATTCCTTTAGAAGCATGTGATGAAGATGGTGTGGTGTAGTTGGTCAACCCTAGTAAAGGCTTCTCTAATTTTGGCAAACGACAATTAGTACTCATATTTATTTTGGAAGTCTTTGTTGTCATATGTTGAAATCAGAGACAGATTGGGCGTATTCACATGTAGACAATTAGGTTATGAAAAAAAGTTCTTTAACTCTTATTACATAGACAAGTGATGTTGGAAGAAGAAATGATGGAAGAAAGAGGAAGGAAAGGGATTCAAAGGTGAGTGATGTCACTTACATCCTAAGAGGTATGTTTGGGCCTCAATTTCCTTTAAGGTGATGACTAACATATTTCTTGTTATATATATGTAGTAATTTTTACTGCATGATGAGTCATTAGTGGCTATTAACTGGTGGAAATTCAGGTTTGATAAAGGTGTACGATGTTTCCGTCGCTCACCTTACAGTTCCAAACATAAGAAAGAAAAATCAGTGAGACTAGCTTTGTTAGAACATGTGTCTACCAATCATCTTAGTGTCAAAGTAAGCATTTTAATGGTGTGGTAGTTAAATATGGAATTGTTGTGAAACTAGACATCAGGGGTAACCCACTAGATTAAGGTACAAGGATTGTTGAATAAAATATTGACATCTAGTTTATGTAGGTTTGCGGGCTATGTGAAATGAAAAGTTTTATGTCAATTCTCTTAGCAAGGATAATGTAATATCCTAACCCTTGCTTATTGTGTTAATTGATTTTAGGTGGTTAATTGGTGGATTAGGATGGAGGGCTGGGATTGATTAGGTGGTGTGAGGTGAATGGTGGAGATGAGAGGAGAGGTATAAGAGTAGGTGGGTTCCCCTCCCTCTCTCGCTATTCTCTCTCTCCCGCTCAAGTCTCTCTCTCTCCTGATCCTCAGTTCACGGAGGCAAGGTGGAGATCAGACTTTAGCCGGCATCGTGTGGTGATCAAGACTCGCTGGGTCGTCGCCGGAGTTGTCGAAGAGATCGGAGTAAAGGAAGTTTGCCGGAGTTGGAGCTAAACCATGGAAACGCTCGCCGTTGGTTCTTCTAAGGCTTCTTCAAGCCTTAAGGTATGTCAAACTTGCTTTTGCGCTCACCTATTATTCGTGTGGGGGTGGGAGCGGTCGACGGTAGGCCGAAAGGCTCGTCGGACCTGCACAGCTGGTTTCTGCACTACAGACGGTCGACCGGTGTTCTGGGTTCGGTCAACCGATTATAGTGTATTTTGGGCGATATCCTCGCACCGGTCGAACGATACCCTTGTGGTGGTCGACCGGTTGTGCAATTCGAGCGAGCGATGGACGCTCTGGGCACTTTCGGTCGAACGGGACCCCTTTGCCGGTCGACCGAAAGTACTGTTGTAGGTCGGTTGGGGCGTTGACCATCTAAATGGTCGACCGCCTGTTTGACTCGTCCGACCAACGACTTAAGTTAACTTAATGGTCGGTCGACCGGAAGTATTGTTTCGGTCGACCGTGTCGTGTGATCTGTTGGTGAGTTTCACTGGAGGTTTTCGGTCGACCGGAAGTCTTGGGTCGTCCGACCGTTTTATCGTGGTTTGCGAAAATGGATTTCTTACTGGTGCGTTTTGGTCGACCGGGCCCCCTTTGTCGTTCGAACGATTGGTGGGTTTTTCGGTTGGACCAGTTCTCTAGGTGAGGATCGGTCGACCGTTAAACTGCTTTTGTTCGACTGTTTCTGCCTGTTTTCGGTGGATTCGTGGTTTTGTGAGTACACTTGACGGTACCTCGTCTCTCCGGCCCCCTTGGGCAACGGCACAGACTGTCGCCCGATAGTGGTGTGCTCGTACGCTTGAAGGTCGCTTGTCTCTCCGCCCCCCTTGGGCAACGGCACGGGTTGTTGCCTGATAGTGGTATGAGTGTTTGATTGAAGGCGGCTCGTCTCTTCGGCCCCCTTGGGCAACGACACGGACTGTCGGCCTGATATCGTGTGGTGGTGTTTATTTTGTTGTGGATGTGTTGGTGGGGTTGGGGTGAGAGGACACTTGAGACCCTGTGGTGAGACCGTGATTTGGATCGGCGGTGCCTTGTGTGCACGAGTGTTGGTGGGGTTGGGGTGAGAGGACCCTTGAAACTCGGGTTGTCGTTCGGCTATGGCTGGGAGAGAGGTCCCAGGAACTTAGCGGTGGTGTCGGTTGTGATGTTTATGGTTCATTGCATGTTTCATTATTGTTCATATATGTGTTAGGGTTTGGCATACGGGGTTTCCTTCTGGAAATTCAGGCATATTTTATGTCTGTTTTCAGGCCGTGAGTGGCGTTAGAGGGTGGTGTCTGCGGATGAGAGCTGCTGGGACCAGATCCTGCTTTCCCCTCTTTTGAGGTTGTTGTGATTACATTTGTATATTTTATCTTATAGCTTTTGATGTAATCACCTCTTTTTTGTAAACTCAGATCTGTATATTGATATATACGTTGGTGCACCTTGTGTTTATCTTTGGTAATGGCATTGGTGACGTATTTCTGGTTGTTGATTTTACTCTTTAAAAAGTTTTAATTTTCCGCTGTTTCGAGGACGTTACAGGTAAAGATGGAGTCTTCACAAGATTACCATTATTAAAAAGAAGCTTATCATGGAAGCTTAGCTAACCGTGGAAATGGAAAAAGAGTGACATTTTGAGCCAAAAATCACATGTGATAGGTTAACCCATAGTTGGGTTTGACTACTTAATTTGTTTGTTGTGTTATAAAATTTGAGATTATATATAGTGAAGTAGTTATTATTGACTGTAAAAATGAAGGTTAATTTTATTATTTGATACTCACTTGTAAGTTCATATTGATTCAAGTATGTTCTTCTTACGCTAAGCCCAATATGCATGTGACCTCAAAGTTCTTAGACACAAATATCCTTGTTAAGAACATGTCTACATATTAACAACGGGAGAAGGGGCCGGGGAGGTGTTGAAAATAAAAAAATATTGGTGTGGACAGCTAACCACCAAGGACAAGTTTCATTGTTGCTGCTAAAAATGGGAGGTCAGTGTGGTTAGGGCTTATTCCATTACAAGCATGTGGTGGCAGGAACCCTAATAAAGACTGCTCATTTTAGTAACGACAAAGAATCACATTTATTTGGACTCCACCCCTTTTGCTAGAATTGGAAGGGTGGAGATGGAGATGGAGATGTGTTTGGCTTGACCGAAGTATGTCTCTTCCTACTTGAAGGTAGTGTGGGTTCTTGGCTTTAACTTCATCCACACCCACTGGTCGATCGAGTGCTTTCCAACTCCAAGTGCAAATACTCACGTTACAAACCTTAGAGAATCTTCTAAAGTGTTATTTTTAAACAAAAGTTTGAAGGTTTTTCTTTTTTGATAAACTTTCAAGGTTGTAGGGTTTTTTATAGAACATTTTTCATGTATACACAACAGGGTTTTGCCCACATTTTTAGGAATCCTATAAAGGTTTTCGGAAATTTTCATGAATGCCATTAAGAAATATATAATATGATGAATATATATAGGTACCCTTCAAATGTACATAACCTTATACCCATCTATTTTACCATAACTTCTTCCTATTTATAAGTAGTTTAGTCAACCATTGCAACCCAATGTTGACCCCAAAAAATCGTCTAAGCTTTGATTTTCTATTTTGGCATCTGAAAAAACACGAAATGTGTGCCCAATCAATAAATTATTCAAACTAATTAGAACACAAATGCTTAATTACTTCAAAGAGAAGGTATATATACAAGATATTATGATCTATAGGAGCTGGTATTGAATTATTTTGATTTAAAGATATTTAGTAAAATTGTTGTCACTTTTATGACACATTCACAAACTTAAAATCATATCATGCATTTCGGTAGATGTCACTTACCACCCTAACGAGATGTACTTGTCTTCGATTTGCAACTTGACATTTGGTGGAGGGAATTAAATAAGGGCAATATGTATGGTTTTAAAAAATTCATTCTATTTGAAATCCATAGTTTCCATAGTGGTGTTCATTTTCTCTTGTAGTTATAATTAGAACTTTAACTATAGGTATCGTGGGACACAAATGTTTGTTCCTTTGAGGAGGCAGACATGTATAAAATAACTCGAAGATTTCATATTCCAATTTAATATTTCATTTCTGTTCCAAAATAGAAGGCTTATTCAGTACTGGTTAACAGTGCTCGAGATAAACAAGCCACCATTGTTGTAGCCTACTTGTAGGCCTTATTAGTATTAGTAAGAAAATAATGAAAATTTTCCGGTCCAAGATTTTCATCATCAGTCATAAACATAGCGCACAATATTTAATTTTTTCAAACTTCAACCCTTAAAATCCAGATTAATTGTTATATCCTAACCCTGCTTAATGGATTAATTGTGTTTAGGTAGTGGATTAGAGAAAGATTGAGATGAACGGCTGAGATGGGTTTAGGAAAAGAGTATATAAAGGTGATTCTCTCTCTTTTCTCTCACTCTCTCACCCACGCTTATCTCTCTCTCTCAATCCTTTCTGTTCAGCGATCGGAGCTCCGGAGAGGTGGGCAATCGGCAAGGCGAGGTGAAGCTTGGGTGTTGCCGGAGTGGGGTGATCGTGTTCGAGTTTTTCGCCGGAGAAGAAGAGGTTTTGCGAGGAAGCGCTCGCCGGGATCTTCAAAGGCTTCTTCAAGCCTTAAAGGTATGTCAAACTTCTTTTAACACTCACTTAAGCCTTTGCGAGTGTTGGATTGATCAACGGTAGGCCGAAAGGCTCGTCGAGGGTCGTGCAGCAGTTTTTCTGCACTGGAACAGTCGACCGGTGGGTTGCTGCGGTATACCCTTGGGTGGTCGACCGATGGTGCAATTTTAGCAAGATAAAGAGGTTTTGTGCGTTTTTGGTCGAATGGGTCCCCTTTGCCGGTCGACCGAAAGCACTGTTATAAGTCGGTTGGGGGCGTTGACCATCCAAACGGTCGACCGTCTGTTGACTTGTCCGACCGATGACTTAAGTTCACTTAATGTGTTCGACCGATTATTTGGTACGGTCGACCGGTGTAATGTCGTTTGATGATGGGTTTTACTGGTGGAGTTCGGTCGACCGTCGACTTGTTTTGTTCGACTGTTAGGGTTTGTTGAGCAGAAGAGGATTTCACTTGTGAAATTCGGTCGAACGGGTCCCCTTTTGTCGTTCGACCGGTTGGACGTTATTTCGATTATTTTCGGAATAGTAGTGGAGTTTTGGTCGACCATTTGTGGTTTTTGTTCGACCGTTTGGGCACAGATTTACATATTATCGCTTGTGGTGTTGTGGTTTGGATCTGCCTCGAGGGCAACGGGTCCCCGACCTTTTTGGGGCGACGGTACGGACATACCGTCCTAAGAGAAAGATCGTGGTTGTGGCTCTACGGAGCGGGTGCCTGTGTGCACGATTGTTGTGGCCGAGGATTTTCCGGCAGTACCTTGTGAGCACGTGTGTTGTGATGTTGGGGTGAGAGAACCCTTGAGACCCGTGGCCGATGATTTTTCGGCAGTGCCTTGTAAGCACGGACCATTCAGAAGAAAATTGCCTCGGAAAGAATGTACAAAGGCTGCAGCCATTGGTGCCCACCACGGATTCTCTATATGTGGAACGAGTTGCTCTATGCTTCTCTGCTAATAAATGGAAAATCATTGTCGACAAACTAATATTTTTGAATGTATATATTTGGGGATGATTCTCAGTTAAGCTTTTGCTCTATCTATAAGTAGTTCCAATTCAATGTTGAAGATGTAACGTGTGTCTCTGGGTCAATCGTCAATCTATATGTAAGAGCGCAACAACTTTGAATTCTCTCCTAGAGTACAAGAAGAATTTTAACAAGATTTTTCTAGGCCAGTAAATGGGAGAGATAATACATGTTTATCCGTACACCCTCCCCGACAGATACAAGTATGTCATACTCGTAAACCTGATTACTTGTACATGAATAGACATATATATTATAACTTATTCAAGTTCTCAAGTGTAAGAAAACAACGATTCTACATGTTCAAGAGTACCTTTCTTGGAGAGAACCTGTGGCAGCGGAAGGAAGATCGGAGGTCACCTTACGGAATCCTTCTCACAGGTCGGTCTCCTACTCTCTTGGAGAAGGAGCGCGAGTCCACAACCCAAGAGTCCACGGAATGAGCTTGGTGGAGGTGGAGGGACGAAATGGGAGAGAATAGGAGGTGGCGGCTAGGTTAGGGTGGAGGCTAGGGTTTTGCACATGAGATCAATCTATTCAAAGGGAGGCTCCCCTCCTTATATAGACGACTCCACCCTAAACCCTAAATGAGTTGTCCAATAGGGACGCGCCATGTGTCAGTGCTTTGGGCAAATTGCTTATTGATCCCTGATTAATCCAATATCTCCCACTTGCACAACAGCACGATAACAACATGTCATCTACTTTTGTGTCCCCGACACATATGCATATATCCCTGATACATACAGTCACACAATGGCAATATGTCACCTCTCTATGTGTCCCCGACACACACGTATACATCCCTGATATATACAATTATTCCTCTCTCCAAGAACGCATCCACAATACGCAAGTCTCCGATCATGTATCCCCGATACAAGATCATCTATGTCCCTGACACATGCACTCTTCCGATCATACGGACAAATGGGTCATGCGACCGGTGATGTACCTGCAATTTGGAGTCTCAAACTAGAAACCTTACTTGAAGGCCAGAATGACAACATCCTCAAAAACCAATAAATAAGCAGTCAAATGCACATCACAGTTCCCCAGGTTCACTCAGAAACTCACTTGACACGAATGGTATCTCGATCCCTCGGAGAGATTACCTTCTTGTCCTCAAGGTACTTGCTACTGTATCCAATACAGTTGGGCCCAGCAAATACTTTTAGTGCAGTCGAGTCAAACCTTTCCCTTCGCCCCAGATCACCATTACACTCAGAGTTGACTCATTTCCCGAAGATGCCTCTTTAGACCGAATCTCTCATGGTCATAGATAACATCCCAAAGTAGCCACATCAACTCTTTGCTTCATGGTGTCGTCGAAGGTCACTGAGGGCAACTAAATGACAATCAAGTCTTGGACTCACACAGTGAAGGAGCAGGGATCCATCCTTTCACTTCCAAATGGTCGCTCAGCACATGTTGTATGACAAACATGCTATGGTGGATCATACTGTACACAACAGTATGTCTGTCTCTCAACACCATACAAGTCTTAGTCCAGTCGCACCCCCTCTGCGCCTGACCCGAGCTTCATCATTGTCGCCTTAACACCATACAGGTGTCACCTGGCGCCACATGCGATGCTCGCACTTGGCTTCTATAGGTCACATGAATCGTGGGAACATTCATGTCAATCCTCACCAACATAGAGGATCTCATCTTGATTCCTAATCAAGGCGACTGTCCTATCATGAACTATTCTGGATCTACCATACAAGATCTCCTCATGATCAGTCTCATCTTTGCTCGCTACCAAAAGCACCAGAGGCGAATGCTCGTGTGAGTAAGCATTCTTCAACCTATTGACAGAATAATATTTTATGCTAGAACAACTACATCAACCAAACAGATATAGTCGAAAGGAAAAACACAATCACTCATAAAAGGAAGTCAGACATGCCAAAACATCAAAGTCTGCGTAAGCCTAAGGACTTCACATGAGACACAAATGAGTCCTTAGCTATGGCTTTGGTAAGAGGGTCAGCTACCATAAGACTAGTAGACACATGTCTTAACACAACTTCCTTTCTCGCTATGATGTCATTCACAAAATTCTCCATGCTTGGGTTGGACTGGTATCGACTCACCACGCCCACAACATAACAACTGGCCTAGTATACATTATAGAGTACATGAGGCTTCCCACAGCATTGGAGTATGGAACCTTGTCCATTTTGGCCTTCTCTTCAGGAGTCTCAGGATGCTTATCAAGGCTTAAGTGTAAATCCTTCTCAACAGGAGTGTCGATTGGTTTGCATTTGTCCATGTGGTATTTCTTCAAGACGTTGTTAATGTAAGTCTCTTGAGACAATCCCAGAAGTCTCTTGGACCAATCTCTAACTATCTTGACACCAAGGACGTAGCTAGCTTCACCCATGTCCTTCTTATCAAATGTGGAGGACAACCACTCTTTAGTGGATTTCAGCAACTCTTTGCTATTGCCAGCCATGAGTATGTCATCAACATACAAGGTCAGAATGACAAATTTACCATTGGATCTCTTAACGTACACACAGTGATCTTCCTCAAGCATAGAGAACACATTCTCTGATATAGCTTGATGGAAGCGAATGTTCCACTGTTTAGACGCTTGTTTTAAGCCATACAAGGACTTGTTGAGCTTGCACACTTTGCGCTCTTGTCCTTTGACTTCAAAACCTTGAGGTTGATCCATATAGATCTCCTCCTCAAGTTCTCCATTGAGAAAAGCAGTCTTTACATCCATTTGGTAAAGCTCTAAGTCCATCTGAGCTACAATAGCTAGTAGAAGGCGGATGGAGGCAAACCTAACCACGGGTGAAAAGGTTTCCTCAAAATCCACGCCTTCTCTTTGGGTGTAGCCTTTAGCTACCAGTCTAGCCTTGAATCTATCAATAGATCCATCCACCTTCCTCTTAATCTTGAGGATCCACTTGGCCCCAATGGCCTTTCAGTTCGGCGGTAAGTCGACCAAGTCCCAGACTCGATTAACTTTCATCGACTCCAACTCTTCCTTTATAGCTTCTAACCACTCTTTAGCATTTGGACCTTCCAAAGCCTCTTTCAAGGTCTCCGGTTCTTGCTCATCGATTATTGTCATCCCGGATGATTCATAATCAATTTCTTCTTGAGCTATCATGAGGGCCTCTTCCTCTAAGCGAAATCGCCTACGAAGGATGAGCCCGCGTTTACTTCGACGCAGATGGGTATCTGATGGCTCATCCTCCGTGAGAGCTATCGGATCCTCAGCATTGCTGCTCCCACTAGGATCTACTGGTGGAACCTCATGTTCAACTTCCAGATCCTGATCCCGTGGAGTGACAATGTCCTCATCTTGTTGTTCAAAGAAGTCCACTGACTCTTTGATAGCTCTGGCAAGGGTTGGAAAATCATTTTCCAAGAATGTGGCATCCCTAGACTCCAGTTCCGTCCTTCTTTCATTCTCGTCTACCCCGATAAAAACATAACCTTTGGAGAAATCACTGTATTTTACAAAGATACATTTTTTCCCTCTAGGTCCTAGTTTTCCATATCGGTGACTAGTAGAATGAATGTATGTCGCGCATCCCCAAGGACGCAGCAGACTAAAATCAGGCTTGTCCTGTCCATAACTCATATGGAGTTGAGGGAACAGATTTTGTTGGAACTCTATTGAGGATATAGGCAGCAGTCATTAGAGCATCTCCCCAAAACGAAATTGGTAAGCTCACATGCGCCATCATGGATCTAACCATGTCTAGCAACGTTCTATTCTTTCTCTCGGCAACACCATTTTGCTGAGGAATACGTATAAGGCATAGTGAGTTGTCCAGATATCCCCTTTTCATCACATAACTCCTTGAACATTATGGAGAGATACTCACTACCTCTATCCGTTCTAAGAGTTTTTATCTTATTATCCAACTGATTCTCCACTAAGCTTATGAATTTCTTAAAACATTCTAGAGCTTCTGACGTGTGAGAAATAAGATAAATATGACCATATCTTGTGAAGTCATCAATGAATGTGATGAAGTAACTTTGTCCATGTCTAGTACGCACATTCAAAGGTCCACAAATATCTGAGTGAATTAGTTCTAAAGGAGAAGTAGCCCTAATGGCTTTTCCGAACGATTTTCTAGTTGCCTTTCCAACTAGACAAGATTCACAGGTCGGCAATTCAAATTTGGAGCATTCTCCTAATACCCCCTCCTTTGCCAACATGTTCATCCGGTCAACACCAATGTGACCTAGTCTAGCATGCCACATAACTGAATCATTATTCATGGAACTTTGGCTTATGAAGGCACTAGCGTTAGGATTGAAATCATAAATTGCGTCCAACACAATAAAACCGTCAGAAAGAAAAGCATGTCCATAATAAATGTTAGAAAGGTATAAACCCATATCATTGTTCTCAAAAACAACTTTAAAACCATGTCTCATCAACATAACAACAGAAATAATATTTCGCCGTATAGCTGGTGCATACAACACGTCGTGAAGTAATAGGATCCGGCCACTTCGCAAAGCCACTTTGCATGTGCCAACTCCAAGAACTTCAATGCTAGTGTTGTTTGCCATGTTTATTCGCCTCCCACTTGGAACACGGCGATATTTCACGAAGGCAGAACGATCCTTTGTTACGTGGTCCGTGGCACCTGAATCCACAATCCACACAGGAGAATGATCAGTGAGCATCACAGAACTAGTCACGTTACAATTCGAGGGACAACACACAGTAATTACCTTTTGCTCAGTGCACTCACGAGCAAAATGTCTAGTCTTTCGGTAGTTAAAACAAGTCACATTAGACTTATCTTTCCCACCTCTGAATCCTCGATGTCGTTTCTTTCCAGCTTTGTTTTCTGTTTTGTTTGCATTTGCACCCTTCTTGCCTTTAAAACTTGCACTCCTCCGAGGAGCGCTAGCTTCAGCAGCAAACACTTCAGTTAGAGGGGCTTCCGCAAGCATGCGGTCCTCCTCCAGCTCTAGGTGTTTTGCGGCCTGGTCAAATGTCCTGATGTCATCAGCATGGCTCAGATGGACCTTCATATGCTCCCAACTCTTCGAAGGCAATGATCTGATGAGAGCAGACACTTGCTCCTCATCGGTCTTAGCACGATCGGCAGCACTCAGCTCGCTAATCATGTTTGACATTGCGGTAATATGCTGCCTCATTGTGTGACCTTGGCGCATTTTGTACCCATCAAACATAAGCCCAAGCTGACGGGCCCTTGTGACGGAGGTCACTCCGTACTGAAACTTCACAGCTTCCCACAAGGCCTTCGCAGTTCGAAACTTTTCGAACCGCAGTAACAGATCGTCCCTCATTGAACTTAGAATTGTGATTCGAGCAATTCGGTCTTTCTTTTTCCATGCATTATAAACATCCAAGTTTCTGCGATGTTGCGCAGTATTCCCCTCCTCGGGGGGAGACATAGATTGGTTTATGTTTTCTAACATGTCCTGATCCTCTAAGAGATACTCAATTTTACGATGCCACAGATCGTAATTTCTTTCATTGAGTTTATCTCCTCGAGTCAGATCAGCGATAATGCTTTTGGAAGCAGCCATAAAGAATCTAGGACAATCAAAATACATAGCGATACATGAGTTCTAGCATAAAATATTACGAGCTACAATAATCATAAAGAATAAACTGACTTAATAGCTATAGCATTCAGACCAAAAGAAAACATAAAGCATTCGATCAAATCCTCATGCAATAGTTAATAAAGCCATTTTACTAATCTAGATATTGAGCTCCATCATGATTTAATGACCCAAAAAACGTTTTAAATCATGGTAAATCAGCAATTAAAAAAAATTGCCGCCGGTTGCAAGGTGGTTTACACAAAACACTTCAACCTTGCAACTCCCACTAGGCATGCGAGTTCCCAAACAACGGTTTTTAAAAACCAATCAACATCACACAGATATGATTACTACATTACTTCCATATCGAGCTAATGATCCCCATTAGGGATTTAGCCTCGTCGACGGGAACCTGCATGAGTCTTATAGCAATAATATCGCAATAATAAAAATAAAGGAGCCCCTCGTCTCCTCAGGGCAATAAACAGTCCACAGTCCATAATTATTACAGTCCATAAATATTACAGTCCATTGCGATAACTATTGCAAATGGAAATAAATGAATGAAATTACGCTCATCTCTCAATAAGGCAGTAAATAAAATCAGGAATCATTCATTCCACATAGCCACAATCTTTTCATACGTTAGTACAATCCGACGTATGAAAAAATACCATAAAGTGTGCACCTCATTCAAACAATAAGGAAGTAATGCATAAGGAAACAATGCATGAATGGGGCACGAAAATAGGCAAAAAACGTGTTAGGTAATGACAACCAATCTCCACAATAATCGTTCTCAAAACAGAATTTTTTTTCTTCTTTCCATAATCAATATAATCATGCAATCAATAATAATTATGCTACTTCTAATGGAAAGAAAAAATTCGAAATTATATGGTGGAGAACAACACATATTTTTTGCATCAAAGGAAAGCATCCAAACATATTTTTAAGGCAATAAAATTACAGCCCATAATATCTTTCCAAAAATTTCAGAATTAGCCAATCTTTCCATAATCAATATAAGCATGCAATCAACAATAATTATGCTACTTGTAATGGAAAGAAAAATTCGAAATTCTTTGGTGGATGGCATCACATATATGCACATTTGATGAAAAGGAAATATTTCAAATGAAATGCATGCAATCATCCCAAAAGAAATCCGAAATATCCTTAATGAGATTAACATATATGTGCATTCAATCATAAAGGAAATATTTCAAATGAAATGCATGCAATTATTCCAAAAGAAATCCGAAATATCCTTAATGAGATTAACATATATGTGCATTCAATCATAAAGGAAATATTTAAAATGAAATGAATGCTCTCATTCCAAAAAAACGAAATATACAATATGGTAACTCAATATTCATGTATACATGCTCAAATATTAGAATAAATAATATCTAACCCTAATTCGTAAAAATCAGGAAAAATAGACATCTTATTTCATGTATACATGTGCATGATTTAGAAGAATCAACATGGAAAATAACTTCTGATTTTATCTAATACATGCACAAAGAATAGAGGTAACAACACAGAAAAAACAGAATTCTGGTCACATCTATGTATGTGCTATCAACATATCATATTGGCTCGAAATAAAATCAGGAAAAAATCCATCTTAAACCGTGCACATATGCGCAAGAATGGAGGAGCAAAATCTAACCCTAGATGCATGCTCTAATGAACCATAACATGCGCAACATGTAGAAATTAGTCTAAACCCTAATTGCATGTTAGAAAGAAATCAGCAAACATGCACCACTTATATCTCTAAATGAATGATCATATTATTTCATTTAAAGATCAAAAACCTCTGAGTTTTCATTTTCAGAATATGAAAACGAATTTGAAAGAAAAAAAAAATCATGAACAATCAACATATATAACATGCGTCAAGCATATATAACCACCGAATATTTTGTTTTTATCTCAAATCAGATTATCATGAAACAAAAATTCGTCAAGCATGGTGAGGATTCGAAGGTAACCGAGATGGCTCTGGTACCAATGTAAGCAAATAACGATTCTACAGGTTTAGGAGTACCTTTCTTGGAGAGAACATGTGGCAGCGGAAGGAAGATCGGAGGTCACCTTACGGAATCCTTCTCACTGGTCGGTCTCCTACTCTCTTGGAGAAGGAGCGCGAGTCCACAACCCAAGAGTCCACGGAATGAGCTTGGTGGAGGTGGAGGGACGAAATGGGAGAGAATAGGAGGTGGCGGCTAGGTTAGGGTGGAGGCTAGGGTTTTGCACATGAGATCAATCTATTCAAAGGGAGACTCCCCTCCTTATATAGACGGCTCCACCCTAAACCCTAAATGAGTTGTCCAATAGGGACGCGCCATGTGTCAGTGCTTTGGGCAAATTGCTTATTAATCCCTGATTAATCCAATATCAAGTCTCTATCGCTAGCATTTGCTGTCATTCTAGACCAAAAAATTGTAAATGTACAGAATTAAGTGAAATGAATAGATTATGTTGTTAACTTTTAACTCACATGTGGAACTTGATGTGATGTTTACAATGGTTTGCAGGTGCATTATTTTTGGCAAATTAATACAATCATGATCATAACTTGTTTAATGAGAGCATTCAAAATGGCCTATTGACGTCGAAGTTTAATGCTAATGAGTAATAGAGTGGTGAAATTTTGGAAAATATGAGTATATAGGAATGGTATCACAAAGGTGTTGCACAAAAACCAACATAGATTCAAAAAACAATTAATCTAAAGACTAATAACAACACTAGAATGAACATGAATATTGTCAATTTTTTGTTGAATTTATTAGGCCTTTCTTAAAGAACAGAAACCAAAGCGGGGATTATTTTTCTGAACTCAGAGAACGACGCCTACAATATTATTGTATGATATACATGTGTTTGAATTTTGATCATGCACGAGCATTTGAGTATTAATCATACAAGTATAATAAACTACTGTCTACAGTTAGCCTCTTAAGAAATATAAGAACTTTGTACTTTGTACCTGTCTTTTAGAAATATAAGAACTTACCCTTTCCCCACCTTACTGTTGTCATTTTAGCAGTGCAGTATAATTATTGAACATATCAATTTCTTAACATCAAACCAAACCAGCTTGATTAGCTTCAGAAGCCTGAAATTGGTTCATATACAATTTTTTCTTCAAACAAAATCGTTCAAACACTACACAGAAAATGTAAGCACAATCCACAAATTTGTTGCACAAATTCTAGCCTGCTATGGACAATTGGGTAAGACTACTACTTGGGTTCAGTTAAGATACTACATCATGAAATTTGGTTTTTGTTCTGTTTTCGCTACGGGGTCTGTGCCAATGTTAAGACACTTCTATCAGTGTTTCGGGGGAAAATAAACTCCACCAACAAAACACTAATCTAAACCAGATATAGAGTTTAACATGAAATCCAAATTGGGTGTGACTATTGCTCGCTTCTTGCTCAGTTCTCCAAGCATGCAGCAACGCTTGTCCTGGATGTTAATTGTCATGACATCCTGGGCAAACACACAGTCCGTACCTGGCGATACCTGCATAAACCAAGTTTACCCATTAAGGTCGATACTCAATATAATAAATGAAATAAAGCAGCATAAGATCAAACCATAGATGAGAAATTAATTGGAACTGCACTCACGTCGAAGATGACCTCCCCAAGCTTCATTTTCACCGCACCACTACTGTACACCAATATTTTGCCCATGAATCCTGAGTGCAACTCTTCCAGTTTGCTTTTCTTTTCTTGGGCAGCAGCCCTCCTCGCAGTGATGTCCTTGCCCTTGATGGGAACCCTCTTTGCATCATTGACCTTGCCCTCCTCGTGTCGCCTTCCTAACGGTAAAGATGGAGGAAACTGGAAAAGTAGCATTTGTCCACTTCCATTCTCCTGAAATTTTCAAGCAGTAATAGAAAAAAGCAAACATCAAAATAAGCTAAAGGTAAGAAGATAGTTTTACATATAAATAGATACAAAGAGGTCCTTTGACAGACCGTTAGCCCAAGGTCATTGGCAGAATTTATATGAGCTTCTTGTGAATCTTCATCATGTGAGCTTTCTTCATCATATCTTAAACGTGCCTTGCCAAACTCTGCTGCATCAAGAACCTCTGAGGACCAAACAAAATTACCATCCATTACAAAACGTAAGTTCAAGGCTATATCTGAACGGTTCTTTTTATAAAGCCTTCCGTTTCAATTTTCCCTTTTTTTAATCATTCTATAAAGTCTTCCATTTCAAAATTTCCGAAGAACTTTCATGTAAGCATATACACCAAACATAAATGGTGATTCTTGTAAATGTTTATTCAATGAATCTACTGATATGTCTTTACCATACCAACATTGTGTAGGAGCAAATTTTATGCAAATCCCACTCAAACATCACCAAGCGAAATGTATTAATATAATAACAATTCACATTATGTTTGTGAACACTCGATGAGCTTGGCAGGGGCCTAGCAGAATCGTTTACAGGTGACTGGTGAGGTAAGTTGATTTTTTAATAATAAGCGTACATTCGAGTAGAGACTTCGAAAGTGGAATTGGTTCAACGACAACCTGTGTCTTACCGACCCCGACCCCCCCCCCCCCCCCCCCCCCACCCATCACTATTCGATGTATTTTCATTTCACCAATAAATAGTATTACATAAGAGTTTGGGTAGAGACCCAAAGTTGACAAAATTGTTATTTGGAACCCTGCCCACTATACAACTTGTCGGCCCCAATTGGGCTATGGCGTGGAACTAATGTAAAATTTGTAAGGAAAAATTAGAAGCACCCCTATGTACTCTCCAATTCAGCAAGAAACATACTGAAATTTCAAGTAGATAGGTAGCCTAAATCCTTTCTTAATTTGTACTCTTAGGACCCATTGCTTCATCCATAGATTCAGTCTTGTATCTACTCTTGTCCTAGTTGCTTTAAACTTCTTAAGTGATTCTGATTAATCCCGACTTGGTTAGTTCAGGATATCTGCAGCCCTCCCAGCTCTCCATCTTTGATGGCTGATCCTAAGCTCTTGCCTGCAGCTTCATTTGAGATATTCAGTCCCTTCCATGTTGTGCTTGAACTCCCTGCAGTTAGTTTAGCAATTTTTATTGTATGTGTAGATGTATAGTTTGGATTGAAAGTGGTTTGTAATGAAGAGATACAACCTTTCCCCGACCAAAACTTTCCTAGGAAATGTTTTGGTCGGGTTAATGTTATTCTAGATTGTCCTCGGTTGGATGTAGAGATGAAGGCTGTTTTTGGTCAACACTCGTTTTCTTTAAGTGGCCTTTCCTAATTCTGATATAGGGTAGACCAAATTTCTCCATCTTTAATAGTCCATTGATCTTTCTAGGTAGCTCAGAATATTGATTGACTGTGTGGTGATTAGTGAAATTATCTGGTCTATTCACAATCTAGGTTCAATTAACTGGCGCCTCTCTGATCTAGTTTTGGCACATTCACAATTGGTTGCTACCATTTCAAACTTGCCAGTATTCTAATCAATAAGATGGATATCTCACCCAACCTTCAATAGGAAGGTAACATCTTATATACTAAATATGAGCTTGGTTGAGGGAGATGACATTATTATTGTTGTTGTGTTCTTGAGTGAATATCAACGTAAGGAACAATGAATGAAGGTAGACTATTTGTGCTACCAAGCATATCTGTAATGACAGAATGCCTTTGTGATTATGTTAATGAGGTAAGGAGCAGAACAAGTTTTATTTGGTGATTTTGGATCCTCTTCGGTTCAGGAAGAAGGGTAAAGTTCCAAATTAATTTTGGGGAATCCTCACATTAAGCAATGTGTTCTCATGTTCCTAATCCCTGCTATCTTTGTGTCCGGTGTTCCTTTAGAAAAGAGCAGGGGTGAATTTGTCTTTTGGAAAAGACACTTCATATTTCTAAGCTCTTAGGAGTTGCCTTGAGCTTGTGGGGAGGAGAAGTCATGTATTTGACTTCATGTAAAAGATAGAATGACCTAAATTGGTAAAACTCTATTTGAATTATGAGATAATTATGTACCCAACAAAAAATATCTCGAAGTGTGGGGGAATTTGTGCAAGGTTCTTATGTTTGAACTTAAAGATAAAGAGAAATTTGAGATGATCAACCACAGGGTTGTATCATAGAGAGCTCAAGCATAAGATTTATGCATGTGGATCAAGTCTTTTTGTGACTTCAAATATGCACCATTCTAGTGCAAGAGGAGCTCTATAAAGTGTTAGATGATTATCTGATTAACGAGGCAGACAATTAAGTTGTTTTAAATCTGACAATTGTGTGACGCATATTTGGATATGCTTATATGTTTGTTTTGTATACAAGCATGGAGATGTATATGCATGAGACCAATTGTAATCTTGCTTCTAACTTTGATGTGGCTGAGAGAAGCAAATGTCGTACTTGTAAATATATTATCAAGAAGATTAATGGTCATATTTTATGACTTGAGCACCATGTAAACTATTGGTTGAGAGTTTGGATTTAATTATGACTGCATGTTAGTGAGTGCACCACTGATGCATTCTCCAAACTAAGTGACATAGTGTCTAACCAACATTGGTATGCCCAACGTTGCTGCTTGCTTAAAGTACTTGATGAATTGAGTTGACGTGGTTATGCAGTAAGCAGATTGAGTAGTTGCTAAATATTCTCATTAGGATTATTAGACTGCATGAGAAAGTTAACCGAAGTACTTTTGATGCAGCATTGATCAGGGGCTTAAATGTTGAGGAACTCCACGTGTTTTGAAGGGTACAAGTGATGCTAACTTAGCATCTGATATTGATAAGAAAAATCCGGAAATGGATTCGTGTGTACCTTTGGTGGAGATGTATCTTGGAAATTGTCCAAGAAAATTGATATTACTCGGTATACCATGGAATCCGAGATGATCGCCTTAGAGAATGCATGTTCTGGGGCTGAGTGGTTGACGAACCATCTGTTGTATCTTCCCATTAATGTGATTGCACCCCCTTGTGCTTATATATTGTGGTTGTCAGGCTGCAATTATGAAATGCAAGTAATGGGAAAAGTGGACATATTTGTCTAAGATAAAGTTGATGTACAGCTGCTAGAATCTGGAGTAGTGACTCTATGTGGGGGTTTGTGGTTTGTACGTCGACGGGAATGGGACTGCCTGGGAACAGATGACAAAAGTGATGGTATTCTCACCTATGTGATTGGAGATCCCATGAAGTAGGTTGTCATAGAGGTAAGAACAAGTCACTTGTTGTCATGTAGCATTATCGACTTATTTGTTATTGAGAGTCCCTTCCTATGGCGAGATAATGCATCTACAGTAAGGATGAGCTTGTATGCTCTTAATGAACTCCATAGCCCTAATGTTGAGGTGGTGTGTGGATACTACAGTATACACTTGATGGAGATTTATCTACATGAGTGTGGTACTGTGGGTCTGTTCCTATGAGAGTTCAGCCACTCTCTAGAGCGCTCATGAAATCCAGGAGGTGTTGGGCCCTTAATCCACCAAATCGCGAGACAACGAATTCAGAAAAGTTCAATGCGGATGCTAGGTCTCTGTTTCACAATAAAGATACTATGGTTCATAGAAACTATTGTTTTGCCATGGATCTGTGGATCACAACTACTTGTCCTATGGCTGGTTCAGAGCAGTCGAAAGCACCAGTAGCTTAGGTATTGAACTTTTAAGTAATCTCTAGCATGCAGATGAAATTATTTTGGAATTTATGGGGGTGGTTGTATTTTTTAGGTAAATTCCAAAAGAAGATATCATGTAAATATTAATGAAGTTTAGGGTGTTACCGCAATTTGCCTTTATTTTATTATAACTTGAGAATTAAGTTTACTATGGTGTTGAATCAAATAATTTAATAATGAATTTTAATCTATAATAGCATCTAGAACACACCTACTATAAGTTGATATGCTTGTTGAATAAAATAATAATAAAATGAAGCGGCAAATAATGTTGATGGCAAAATGAATCGGCTAAGGAAGTGTATATATAGTAAGCCACTCTTGTTGAGCAATCTACTTCACTTTGTTGGCCATATGATCCATGAGAGATAGTGATCAATGAGAGGTTAGAGTATGAATTTTGGACAAAGATAAGAAAGATCATGTAGTTCTCCGACGGTTCCAAGTTGCGCTGTCCCAACTCGTCTTTGGTATGCTACCTTAGACGGGAATGGTCATTGTATCGTGGAGGGAAGCCCCCCACATAAATCCTTCATTGCACTCGGATATGATTCGAGAGGGGCGGAAACTTTCCTTAAGGTCAGTGATTACACGCCTCGACCAGGTAACCGTTTATTAAGTATTTGCAGCTAATTCAAGTACGTCAAATTAAAGCAAGAATTTCCATACTTTCATGGTATAATCCCAACAATTGTTACTCCATTGAAGTCTGATATGGACTTGATGAACATTTGACAAGACCAGAATTTCCACAAATCAGGTAAAAGCAAGAGAGATGGGAAAAAATAAAGGATAATTGAAAAACTCCCTCCAATAGGAACCAGAATATACTTTTATAGAACAATAAGAGGTCCAATCTATTATCCAAATACACAAATCTTAACAAATAAGATATTAGTTTGTAAAGGTATTGGATGCATTTGATCTAAACGGGTATTAGAATCACCTGGATCTACTGCATGTGGCGACCTAAGAGGTAGTATGGTTGGATAATAGGAGTCGTAATTCTGCAAGAACGCACAATACCCATTTGAAGCAATTATGTAAAACTTAGAAAATAGAAATGACGGGCTTAGAAGTCTCACCCATGGATCTTTGTATTTTTTTACTCTACTTGTGGTACCCTCTGCAACCAAAAAAGACGGTAAGATTGTACATATCCATGCATATACAGCATAAGAGAGAGAAAAGTTAATTTTAACCTTGATGTTGTGCTTCCCCTTGAGAAACAGGAAATTTCCTTCCTGCAGAGTTTGGATTTACATTTCCAAATGCAACTTGCATTGGTGCGGCTGTTAAGACAATATCAGAGAAATGAAAAATATATAATAATTATGTATGGGTACACAATAACACAGACAACAAACTCCATATATACTCTGAAGATAATGTTGGCCGTGACATTTCAATTTTCGAGAAGAGTGGCCACGTAAGATCAAGATAGAATTTTGCACTTGGAAGTAAAAAATATAGGACTTTTCAATATGGTATGCTTCCCTCTTTTGTGATGATCATCTCTTATCACTATTTACAATCCCCGGAATAGTGGAATCTGTGAGATCAAACTACAAAATCAATGGTGTTCGTCAAACAAATCAAGAAGCACAAGTATTGTTACATATCTAGTAAGAGGATCTTCACCCACAACACCACGATATAAGGAACACTACAGCAGAACAAGCATTCACCAATGGAACTTATCCGTTGGTGTAGTTGAACACCAGTGGATATAGTTATTGTCGGTGTTGCCTGAGTCGGTGTTTACATCCACCGACGAATGCACCGACGAAACATAGATCTCCCTTTGAAAGGTAACATCATAAGAAGAAGAAAACGCAAACTCCAGGAATAACCCAATTTCCTAGTAGTTCTCTAGGGGGTGTTTGTGCACTTGGAAACAGAGGGAAAAGAAAATATTTTCCCTTTGACTAAAACTTTTCTTGATGTTTGTGTCAGTCTTGGAAAAGAAAAGAAAAAATCCCTCTGTTTCCCTCTTCCTTCCAAAATATACTGAAATTTTTCCCCAAAATTTCTCATGCCCCCCCCCCCCCCCCCCTCGTAGGAAACCAACGAAAAGTTGTAAAAAATATACACGTCTATCAAACTTATTTAATATTTATTTTTCTTACATAAAAATTTAACTACAAAAACATTAAAATCATATTTTAAAAATTAAAAATATGATTATTTTTAAAAAACCATGACAATATGTTATAAAATTATACCATAAACTAGATAATAAAGATTAAGAATACATCTTGAGTTTCATATTGTCTTCTTAAAATAAAATTCTAAAATAAAATGTTATTCAAAATTTAATTTAGTATATTGTTTAAAAGTGCATTACTAGAATAATCTTATCTATTAATTAATTTACTCTTCATCTGGAGGTATATGTATATAATATATAATTCGCACATCACATTTTTTAGTTGAATTAAACTAAAATGTGCAATACATATTTAAATCTTAACGTACAACATACTCTTCACAATAAAATTATACATTTATATATACAACATTTAAAGATAATATCAATTTCCGGAAATGACAGTTAATGAATTCAATTTTTTTGATTTTCCAGTGGATTCTAGTGGCTTGTATAAATAGAATCTTGATCAAATGAAAATTAATTTCTTCTGGTTTTTATTTTCTGTTTCCCTTTGACTACAAAATTCATTTTCCGATGGTTTCTTGTGCACAAACACCCCCTAGTGACTTTTTCTGCTAGATGTTATATTAACCATTGTGTCATGACTCTTATCCATGTCCTTAAAATATAGTCCATTAGCCAAAAATCCCCAAAATACACTTAAATTGTGTATGATCTGTTAATACATAACGAATTTGTTCACAAATAGCAAAGAATCATTTTAAATAAGGCAATACAGCAAGACAACATATTTTGAATACACAGTAAAGAAACAATACACTACAATGAACAATTACAGTGCACTACCAAAGAGATGACATGGCTAAAAACCAATATAAAAAAACTGAGGGTATTCATCTACAGGTACATGATTTGATAATTGTGCCACCAAAACTTATTCAAAAACTTAAATTTATAATTAAAAAAATATATACAACATAACAATTTAGCCCATAGAACAAAAATCCACCAAATCACATTCTCACAGTCTTACGTTTTGGTTCCATCTTGGGCATTCTTTGAAGCCGTTGACCTGCTTCTACATGCTGGAGAGAAGAAAAACAATTAGGCAAACAATCAAGAAAAACAGGAATTTATTGAGTAACTGATAATTCATTAGTTTTAAGCATATGAAAAGAAGACAATCACCTTAGCTGAACTGCGTAGCTTACTATCCAAGGCATTGGCAATTTCAGATGGTTCACTGTATGACATCAGAAAAAACAATGTCATAAAAATGTACCAGAATAAATTCAAAATTTGGGTAGTATTACAAGAAAACTAGTATGATTACGTTTTTGGGGTGACAACCGTGGTTTCCTTCTTGACAGGAACTTTGGGCAAGTATTTTATCTGAAGAACCAATAAAGCAAAGCCAGCTAATAGTGAAAATAATGGTTATAATAACCCTGGCAATGATCAAACAAAAAAATTCAAATAAAAGATAATTTTAAACAAGAGGAATGCACCTTATTAGGAGGTGTGGCACCAGAAGACTGCCCAGGGTTCCCCATTAGAGATCACTTGATCTGCAGAAATTAATGTGCTGAAATGATTAAGAGCTACTCTCAAAGGAAAAGTAAGCACGATTTACCGATAGTTCAATTGTTAGCAATTAAAGAAAAGGGAAAATAAGAGGGAAAAAGTGATCATCCCTTCTAACAACACAAACCTACATAATTTCTTCATCAAGTCTAATGTACTATATACTGTTTTTCATCCATCTAAAAGGATTTCCGATGTCAAATAATCAATATTTCTCCTATTAAACATTTAACACTAACATCATAACTCTAATGTGAACCTTTTGTCAGAAAATTGGGAATTGAAGAACCATAGTTGGAGGAAAAAGGAATTCAAGGTGAATACAAATACATAAGCAAAAGATTTTCGATTTAAGTGTAACAGACAAAACTAGAAGATAGGGCAACCAATACGATTCATATCCATAGCCAACATAAAACTAAGACATAAAACTAAAAAAACTGTGACCTCAAGAAAATCATTGATAACATGATGCAAATTATTACATGAGAGAAAAAAGTGAAGGTAAAATTCAACTGTCTAATAGAAAAGAACATGAAACAAAAGGTGACTTAGATTATCCATCAAAAACACAAATCTATGAAAATAAAAAAGATGTCAACCGCTAGAAAAAGATGGTGGCACTGTAGCAGGTTAATTCAATCACAACATTCATTTTTTGGTTCCAAGAGGACCATTCATAGGCGCACTAGTTATGTCAGAGATAACAAAGTTGGCATCATTTTTTTATCCATAAATATATATTTTTTGTGTATTTATCTTGGAGAGTTGGATGTGCATCCTCTGCCTAGAACTACCTTGGACCCAAATTCTGAAGGAAACTATCAGACATCTCGGTCCACCCAATGGACCCTAACATATAAAAGCATTGATAAAATATTGTTTGCAGTCTGCAGAGTGCAAACATACTGTATAGGTCTCTTAACTCTACAGGAAAAAAACTAGATGGTAAATACATAAAATCTCTCATATAAATTGTTCTTACTGGTCATAACATACCAATTACTTTCTAAATTTGAAAAATGGACCCATCTCCACCATTTGTCATATACCGTAATGAATGTCTTCAAGTGTCCTTTTTCAGGTGAGATGCTGAAAACTTCCGAAGTTGAAGTTAAGGTAGGAAAGAAAATATATTAAAAAAATCGCTAAATTTCCCAAGCTTAACCAAAGTTTCAAAAAAAACACCCAATATTGATGCCAATCCGCAAAGTACAATATCATATGTTTTCCCGAATTTCGGCCAAAATTACAGATTTTTTGAGACATCTACTAATATAGTGTCCGATTTTCAAAACAAACCTAAGCCAGTGAAGTCTTGCAACTTTGGTCAATTTGTCAATAAATGATCGTTCCCCGCGCCAAACTTTATGATGTAGCTTTCTAAAATCCAGGCATAGTCACTTCAAAGCATTTTCTTACTATTCTAAACGCGTTAGTTGCTATAAGCTGCTTTTCAAATAGTTCCCATCTTGTTCGGGAACCCCAACCATGTTTTGATAAAGATTTGGTTTCATACGACTCTTTGATAAACCACACCCAACCTCTCACTCAATTTACATAAAACTTAAGCAGAGAATAAAACACACAAATCAACTCATCAAATCTCAGAAAGAAGTTAGCTCAGACTACAAAATAACACGAATTGCTTCACAGAACCTAAGGAAGAAGATGAGAGAACTACCTTGGGAGAAACGAAGGACTTTGGGGGAAGGACATCGCCGGAGTTCAACGCCGGCGAGGTTGGGGTTCGCCGGCGACGAGGTTGGTAGTTGGTTAGGGTTTGTTCGGACTTCGGAGCGAAACCAAACCGAAGAGGAATGGAGCTTTTTATTGGGGAATTGTATCTTCATCCCCGTGTAATATACAATTGCGTCAAAACTTTCAATAAAGTTCGGAAAATGAAAGTAAGTGTTTTTCAAAATACATTTTTCAACTTTAAATTCAATTGGAGTAATGTATTATTGTGTAAATAATTTTTTGTTTAAAAATGTATTTTTTTAAATAAAATGTATTGTAAGAACAAAAAGGAAGAATCAGATACACAGCTTAAAATTACAAACCACGCTACATACTTGTTTAGACCTGTAGAAAACACATAATGAATATCATCTAGGTATCATTTTAGATTTCTCGATAAATATAATTTGTTTCACTATTCTAAGACCACCATTAACCGTGCTCGGGTACTTCCCGGGCGTATTGTTTTCTCTCTTAGTCCCATCAGCTTTTCTCTTTGTCACGTTAGCACAAACCAATCTCCCAAATTTTTCTTAACCACACCCAGAAACAACTCAAGTGTCCTACACTCTCTCCCCTCAACATCATTTGGAATCAATTTTTGGTAAAATACAAAAAATATTAAAATTTATGAAAAAATAAAAAAAAACAAATTTTCATAAAAATAATAATTTAAAAACGATTTAAAATAATTATTAACATATTTTAATATTTTAAAAGAAAATCAAAAACCAATGGATGACAAGTGCCCCCACCCATCCACCTAAGGCAGTCGACGTGGCATTTAGTTTGCTAATGTGTCTTCTTGTTTCGTCGCGCGTCTGATTTTTTTTGGACCAGTAAGGATGGCCTAAGTGATTATTTGTTTCAAAGATCTAAAATTTCTTCTAAATTTGAATTAGCAAAAACCAATTTCAAGGGGGAATCTATTTTTTAGGTTAAATAAATAAGGAAAAAATTTCAAAATAATCAAAAAAAATAAAGAAATTGTAAAAATATGCACTTCAGAAACTTATTTGGCAAAATATGCACATTGAAAAACGGCACCTGAAATCCCGTTTTTATTAAGTAAAAACGGTATCACCAATGCCGATTTTTAACCAAGTGAAAAACGGCACTACTAGTGCCGTTTTTCTTTATTTTTTACAATTTCTTTATTTTTTACAAGTGAAAAACGGCATTACAATTTCTTTATTTTTTTTGATTATTTTGAAAATTTTTCCTTAAAAAAATACTATTTTGAATTTTTTTCTAACCAGGTAAAAAACGGCACTACTGGTACCGTTTTTACCGTTTTCTGAAGTGCATATTTTTACATATTCTTACCGTTTTCTAACCAGGTAAAAAACGGCACTACTGGTACCGTTTTTACCTGGGGTGAAAAACGGCACTAGTAGTGCCGTTTTTCACTTGGTTAAAAATCGGCATTGGTGATACCGTTTTTACTTAATAAAAACGGGATTTCAGGTGCCGTTTTTCAATGTGCATATTTTGCCAAATAAGTTTCTGAAGTGCATATTTTTACAATTTCTTTATTTTTTTTGATTATTTTGAAAATTTTTCCAATAAATAAACTATTAATTAACACAAAAAATCTGAACATAAACAAATATCTTTTGCCACTTCGAGTCCTGTATCATCCTCTCCATATTTGCAACAAAATTTTCTTTGGATTAATAGGAATCATATCTATAAATATTCTGCTCAAACTATGATTAATTGGACGTCCATGCGATAACCACCACACCATGCAACTCCAACGTCCATCTCCAACCACCATTACCACCTCCCTCCAACACCACCTCTCCCGTTGCCTCCTCTCCTCCACCGACGCTCACCACCTTCCCAGCGGCGCCGCCGTCCACGCTCACCTCACCAAGTCACCCCACCACTCCACCCAATACTCCCTCTGGAACAAGCTCCTTAACCTCTACTCCCGCTGTGCCCCTCTCCGCTCCGCCCGCAACCTGTTCGACGAAATGCCCCACCGAGACGTCGTGTCCTATAACTAGGGGTGCACATGGGTTGGGTTCAACCCGAAACCCAACCCGAACCCGACTGGTCGGGTCGGGTTGGGTCGGGTTGAGGAGGGGTTCGGGTCGGGTCGGGTTGGGAAAATCAAAAACCCGAATTTTCGGGTCGGGTTCGGGTTGAGGGGGTCGGGTTGACCCAACCCGAACCCGATTTTTATTTTTATTTTATTTTTTTTTATTTTTTTTTAATTTTTTCCCAAATAAACCCGATCCAACCCGACCCAACCCGACCCAACCCGAAAATAAACCCGACCCAACCCGAAAATAACCCCGATTCAACCCAACCCAACCCAAAAATTTCCAAATTCGGGTTCAACCCGACCCAACCCGACCCAACCCGAAAATTTCGGGTCGGGTTGGGTTGAACCCGAACCGGTTCGGGTTCGGGTTCGGGTTGGATTTTTTCCCAACCCGAAAATTTCGGGTTGGGTCGGGTTGAGGCCCAAACCCGACCCAACCCGACCCATGTGCACCCCTACCTATAACACTCTTCTCTCTGCCTTAACGCGCGCAAATTTGCCTAATTCGACGTGGGTATCCGTTGGTTTTTACTCTAGAATGCTTAAGGATGGTGTCTTGCCTAACCATGTTACCGTTTCGGTTCTGCTCGGGTCGGTTGATGGGAGTTGTTTGGTGGGGATGTTGCATGTCCATGCCGTGAAACTTTTGTTGTGCTGGAATGATTTTGTTGGCGGGTCGTTGGTGGTTGGGTATGCGAGGGATAGGAGGATTGAGCTTGCAGTGCGTGCCTTTGAGGAGATTGAGGAGCCTGACATGGTGTCGTGGAATGTGATGATCGATGCGTGTGCGAGGTGTGGGAGTGTTGGGCATGCCGTTGAATTTTTCAATAGGATGAGGATGGGGAATGTGGCTTGTGGTTTCGATTATTTTACGCTGACGAGTGTTGTTAAGACGTGTTTGGGGCCGAAGGATCTTGGTCTGGGAATGCAGCTCCATTCTTGCGCGGTGAAAGCAGGTTTTGAATCGGATACTGCTGTTGGTAATGCAATCATTACTATGTACTCAAAATGTGAACAGGGGTTGGGATCCACTGTGAGTGTGTTTCGGGTAATTCAGCATCAGAACATCATCTCATGGACAGCAATGATTTCTGGGTTTTCGCAGAATGGTATGGACAAAGAGGCCATTGAATTCTATGTTGACATGCTGAAATCGGCTTTATCAGAGAACGAATTATGTTTTGCTAGTGTTCTTCCAGCAGTTGGTGACAGTGCAAATACTGAACTTGGTAGGCAAGTTCATGCAAGGATCCTTAAATCTGTGTTTGGACTGGATATTGGGGTGGGCAATGCTCTTATTGACATGTACTTTAAGTGTGGCAATCTAGAAGATGCCCGGTCCGCATTTGATACCATGGGCCAACACGATGCAATCTCGTGGACAACAATGATTTCCGGTTTTGGTCAGCACGGGAAAGGAAGAGAAGCCATTGACATCTTCAGAGAAATGGGGCAGAAGGGATTCCAGTTAGATGAAGTTGCTTTTCTTGTGGTTCTATCTGCATGCGGCCACGGAGGCCTTGTTGAGGAGGGGCTTCACATATTTCGTTCGATGTCTACTGATTTTGGTATTAAACCAAGTGAAAAACATATTGCTTGTGTTGTTGACATGCTTGGTCGTGCAGGGAAGTTGGAGGAGGCTGCTAGGTTCATACAAGACATGGGTATGGAATTGGATCCTTTGGCATGGGAGGCGCTTCTTGGCACATGCGCTATACATGGAGATATAGAGATTGGTAGAAGATCGGCAGAGAAAGTAATGGAATTGATGCCACATAAAGATGGGCCTTATGTTCTGTTATCTAATTTGTACGCTGAAAGGCAAATGTGGGAAGAGAAAAGAGAAACGAGGCGTAAATTGGACAGTGGTAGGTTAAGGAAGGAGGTCGGTCGCAGCTGGTCAGCAGGTCTATAAGCATGGACAAGTTCGAATGCATATGAGCCAGTTCCTCTTATCAACAACACGGGTCCTAAAGGCTGATATGGCAACTGAGGAAATACTTGATATATAATTGCTGACTAGCCAATCCCAAATACCCGATAATTCCCAGTTTTGTGCCCGTGTTGTTGGAAACAAGTTTGTTATGGTGAAAAACAGTTGCAGAACAAAACCGAACGAACATAGGGGAAGTCTCTCATCAATCATACGATCAAAAGAGGATGTTTTCCTTGGTGTTCGGCCATAATCAAACCACAGCTAAAAGCTCAACCAGATGCAACCAAAATAATTGAAATGGTATGTACTCCTACACATCCCAAAGTTTATGTTGTTGTTTGATTGGCTACTTATTATTATCCTAGAATTTATCTTGTTGCTTGATTGGC
Organism: Triglochin maritima; assembly: GCA_963682175.1. Classification (NCBI taxonomy): domain Eukaryota; kingdom Viridiplantae; phylum Streptophyta; class Magnoliopsida; order Alismatales; family Juncaginaceae; genus Triglochin; species Triglochin maritima. The sequence continues at coordinate 35,535,234 of OY821772.1, forward strand.
TTACCTATTGATTACCTCTTGCTCTGGCTTCTGTAGGAGGATTTTGTTTTTAGTCCAATTTTCAGTGCTATTGTGGTTTTAGTTTAACAAAGTTAAAAGGAAGGTAGACTACTTAATAATGTAAGAAGAAATTGTATTTTCTTTCAACACTCTGTTGACCTCATATATTAGAGTATCGCAGCATTGACAGACAAAAAAACAGTATCATCAATTTTTGCCATTTCTAAGTCGAACTCATTTCTTGTCTACCTAGAAAATCAATATGACATGCATGTATGAAAATGTTCTTCACAAATCACAATGTAATTTATTAGGATATTACAAATAGTCCATCTACTTACATTTTTTGTTGTGCTTTTGCAGCTCTCCTGTGATTAAGTGACTATCGAGTAGCGTGACACGGGAAAGAAACATGATAACATCTCTTCTATTCTGGTCAATGTTTTTTTACTTGACATTCGTTTCTGAGACATCTTATAGTATGAAAACATAATATGGTATTGTATTTGGTTTAGCAATCTCAATAATATTTCTTTCTTTCAAACCATGGTAAATATAGCATACACAATGATACACAGAAGTCTGACATAAAAAATACAAAGTACAACATTATTGTTGATAGATACACAATGATACACAGAAGTCTGACATAAAAAATACAAAGTACAACATTATTGTTGATAGGCCAAACTCAGGCCGAGAGACTGTTATTCAAAATATCTTCGCTGAACTCTTCAATTCAATGCCACTACACAAATGTAGCTTCAAAATATGTTACTTGACATCTATGCCATGGTGCTATATTTAAAAGTTCAGTTCAAATTGAAGGTATTAAAAAACATTAACTAGTGATTATCTAAATAAAAATATTTTCTTAAAACGAATCAACATTGTTGGATAAACATTTGTCTTACAACAAAAGTCGCAGATGCTTCAGGTTGAAGTTTGTTGATCATGCATGTTTAATATAAATTATAATATATATAATGATGATTAGGTTATAGATGAGGAAACCACATACTTACCACTACTTTTAACGGTTTTGGAAACAACTTAATTGCCACTACTTATATCGGTTATATGTGCTATTAACGTACTTACGCTTTGTGGTAAAGTTGTGGTCTGGTCTAATGATAATATTATACTAAAAAATCGAAAGTCTCATGTTTGACCCCAAATTTTCCATGTTTCCTAAGTCGTATAATTTTTTTAAGATGATTAAAAATATAATATGCTTTAACGATAAAAAAACATGATTTTAGTCTACTGTAACCTAAGTAACCTTACCGACAGTTGGAGACCAACAATTTTCTTGTAGTGTAATATGCATGAAGTTAGAACATCTTATAATCCTTTGAATTAGGGAGTTCATCCATGGTATTTTTTGTGGATCGTGATATTGTTATTCTCCCCTTTCCATAGAGATAACATTGTGCATGCTCGTAATCCGTGATGTCCAACTGGGTCGACTGACTAGCAGTCCAGCCTGAGTTCATGCCAAATATCATTTTTTGCAAGTTGAATTAGTGAATTGCCGGCTGAACTTATGGCTTTTCTACTTCAATTTGGTTGACCTGGACTAAATTTTTAAAAAAAGATAGTGATTTTTTTACAAAAATTATATGAAGATGAGTTTGGATTTTGTTATTGCCTTCTAATTGATGTTTAATACTTATGTGTAATAAGTCTTGCATACTCGTAGTTATTTGACGATAATGGATGCACTGCTTGCTATGATGCGATGAATTTTTTCTATATAGGAAGATTGGTTAACTAGAATGTTGTACAACTAGGGTCCAAATGTGAAGTTCAGTCGAACTCTTAATTAAATGTTATTGTGTTATTTTAAAATGTTTAACACTAATAATGGCATGTATATAATGTCATGCTGATGTCACGATTCCACAAATTAGAGAATGTGGTTCGACCAATTACCTATCCATTTGCCCCTAACCAGTTCAACATGCGATCTGGGTATACCAATGACTATCCAATCCCAAATACCCGATAATTCCCAGTTTTGCGCCCGTGTTGTTGGAAACAAGTTTGTTATGGTGAAAAACAGTTGCAGAACAAAACCGAACGAACATAGGGGAAGTCTCTCATCAATCATACGATCAAAAGAGGATGTTTTCCTTGGTGTTCGGCCATAATCAAACCACAGCTAGAAGCTCAACCAGATGCAACCAAAATAATTGAAATTGTATGTACTCCTACACATCCCAAAGTTTATGTTGTTGTTTGATTGGCTACTTATTATTATCCTAGAATTTATCTTGTTGCTTGATTAGCTTACTTATTTATTACCTCTTGCTCTGGCTTCTGTAGGAGGGTTTTTTCTAGTCCAATTTTCAGTGCTATTGCTGGTGCAATCTGTACATACATTCATCACATGGATCGTAAGCTGTAGCAAAACAAAAACATTTTTTTTACCCCACGATCCCCAACAGGGCACCATTGCTGGTGCTCTTAGAGCAAGAGAATAAGTTATCACACTATCTTCGTGAACACTTCAAATTACGAGGTTTCGACGTTTCGTTTTAAAATTTATTGGAGGTCTATATTATAGTGATAAAGGAAAATGTTATACATATATAATAGAGCAGTCGTCTCACACGAAAATTTCATGATTGTTTGTCGCGATTACAATTTGAAGAGCATTATCTTTTCAAACTCAGTTTTTGGGGTATAATGAGGAATGCTCATACATTTTGCTGTCTGAGTTGTCTAATGAAACAATAGATTCCTTCATATTAGTTTCGCCAACTAACCCTGGTTAGGTGGAGGGTTGGAATTATGACCTTTTTTCTGAGTTTATTATCTAATGAGCCAACAGTCAATGACTGATTTTAGAATTTGCTACCTAAGGTCATTGCGTTAATGGTCAAAAAGCGACAATTTGCTCTAACCTTAATCATCAAAATGGTCATTAATCTAACATCAAACATTCTCATTTAATCTTGTTCGTTTTTTTAGGTGATTTCTCTTTGTTGTTGGATGATATTCCCATTATCAAACAAGTGACGACTTATTCCTCCACCAAAGACCCACGATCAAATTTGATATGTGATGCATGCTTGCATGTTTCTGAAACTGCCCTGCAAATTCTAAGGGATCCTAAACTACCAGACAAGATTGCCTCTGTTCCTGCTGCATTCTGTCATATTTTACCTCCACAAATGGAGGCCAAGGTGTATCGCCAAGGTGTATCCATTTATCCAAGTTGTTGCAAATTATATATCTGTCATTTGAATTTCATGAAACACTAAATTTCTTTTATTCAGTGTCTTCAATGGGAGATGGATTGCATTTGTCGCACCATATCTGACAGTCTTATTTCGCAAGGAGAACCTCTGCTATAGCACAGGTAATATTCTACCAATGCCGAAAAGAGACCACATTTCTTGCCAAGCTTAAGCGAAGCTCTATCTCTTAGAGTGCCAGACTTTTCACTAAGTGGATTTGCTCCAAAGGTAATCAGTGGAATACAGTACAGTCCATGCCTTCCAGGTTCATTTATTTTGTCAGTAATATTATCAAGTTTTTCCCCTCATGGTATTCTTGATTATGCATTTTGAGCACCCATCTTTAGTGTAATCGTCTTCCGTATGAATTTCATTTTTCTAAATGCAACTTTATTTACCACTCCTAGTTATCTGACGATAGTAAAGGTACTGCCTAAATGCAAGACTTGCCACAATGCAATCCATGCAATTATTAATGGTCTAGACGACCCTAAAAACAAAGGTACTGCCTCTTTAAAGATCACTCTTACTTTCCTCAAAGATCAAGATTTTGTGTTTTACCTGTAGATTAAAATATTGAAGGTGCTTCTTAAAACTTGCAAGGAGGTTGAGGATCACGTTCCTCGAGTAAGTCAATATAACTTCTTGCTCTTTAAATTTGAGGCGTTCAAATATGGCCAGGATGATGAATTATTTTTGTGTTATGTCTTGCAGTGTGAGGAACTCATATTCGAATATGCACCTATTGTTTTGGCTAGACTCCAAAACTACCTTAGGAACAACGATTTGTGCACGTTGTTGGAGTCATGCGACGATGTTGCTCCACTACAGCAGCTGGAGATGATTTTCTTGTACTTGTGAAGTAGAAATAGCAGTTTCTCTGTTGGTTTTGGTTTTCTTTGTCAGTGTTCTTACGCTTTTTTTTGTGAAGAAATGCTAGTTAGAGTGATACTGTGATGCAGTGGTACGTGTGCTTGTATTTTTGTGACTAACCAAAAGATAGACATACTTGGTGACTATGTTGTGAGATTTGAACTTAATGGATAACATGGATTATTAGTGTTTTGATTTGTGCTTCACGATCACACTAGTATTTGTTGAGCTTGCTAAGGATAAAGGAGGAGAATTGTGATAGGCTACACAGGCCAGCGTTAAAACTTGGTCACTCTTGTTCAAATGAAACTCAAAGGAATTCACTCAATTCAGTATGGATAATGGAGTCTATGGACACGAGGACGATTGACATGCCTGAAATGTGATGTTTGATGTGTTTTAGTTTTAACCTATCCTAGCTAGTTTGAGTTAAGGTTTGTTGTTGTCAACTAGCCTGTCATTTTGAGTAATATGATGTATTAATGTGAATGTGCTTATCATAAAAATTAGGATGAATTATATGTAAGACCCCTAAACAATTGACATATTTCACTTAATTCCTATTAACTTTAAAATGTGACACCCATTTGAACTTGATTTATTACACTTTGTCCCGTATCATCTATAATATATTATTTTTCAACAAAATTATTGTTGTGTTTTTTTTATTTTTTGTATTGTTTTCAAAATTATCATTAACACTAACTTCGTGATAAAGTTGAATTTAGCTATCCATTGAATATGTACCATATTTGCATAAAACGTATATAACATTTGGTACTAAATTTGAAATGAAATTAATGAAAATTTGAAATTAAATTTGACACCAAGTTTGAGTTAGTGGTAATCTTTGAAAATAATGCAAAAAAGTCAAGCGATAAAAGTAAATATGTTGGAAAATAATACATTATTATTTGTGATGAAGGTTAAGTGTCATGTTTTAATATTGTTGGGAGTTAAGTGAATGGATTCATCGTTAACGACGGTTACATGTAATGTGATCTATCCTGGAAGGAAAATGATTGATGGGCGCGGTCGTCTTGGACGTTGCTGATGTGGTTGTTGATGTATCACTTATCAAAATTTATTTTAAAATTCCCCCCGCGCATGGATGACGTGATGATTTATGTGTCGGTTCAATTTCAAATGCAACTTTAAATACTTCCAATATACCCTCATTCCTCTTCCCTCTACCCAAATTATATTGTTCCCTCTTCCCTATCCCTACGTGGACGGAGCCTCTAGGGCAGTGTCTCCGAGAGTAATACAAGTATCCCCTCAAGGATGACATCAAACTCAGTAGGGTGTGTCCGAGAGTAGTTGTTGTAGATGACGGTGGATATGAGAGGAAAGGGAGGATGAGAACGGGCGGTGTCGAGCTCGAAGATGAGAAGGGGATTTTGGGGAGTGGTGTGGATGTTGGAGGTTTGGGGTTGTGGATGTGGGATCAGACTCAAGTTTAAAGAGAACAAACTCGTGGTGTTCAATTATAATGACACAACTATTGTACAGAAAGAGGACAAATAATACGAATCACAGAGTATCGATTATTCCTCGTCCTGAAGATCTAGACTATTCTCATTGGAATTTGAGTCTCTAAAAAAATTTAGAAGTTATGAATTGTAATTTTGTTTGTCTATTCATTTTTGTAATTATTATTTTCAAGAGTTAAGAATGATATGTGTTTATTTGAACTGAAAATGTAATTCATATGTGTGTACAACAGAAGTTATGAATGATGTGTTTATCGTATTTTGTCTGCAATTTTTATGTTAAACAATTATGAATGATTTGTCAAGAGTGTGTCCAGAATGTGTTCACCATGTGTCCAGAAGGTATCCTTAGTGAGTCCAAAATGTGTCCATATTATATCTAGAATGTGCGTGTCCAGAACATATCTAGAATGTGTGTCCAGAACATGTGGTGTATCCAGAACGTACCAAGAACTTTTCTGGACAAACTCTCTACACATTCTGGACACAATTTTGACAAACTCTATATACATTCTGGACACAATTTGGACAAAGTTTTGATACATTCTGGACACAATCTGAACAAATTCACTTTGTTGGGAAATAAATTGTTTCCTCTTTTATCGGGAATCATAGATTGTTAATGATTTAAATAATCCACAAATCATTATTCTTTTATCGAAAATCCCCAGGTTTGCTAATGTGGCCGGTGACATGACGCGTGCCCGTGATAATCACCTTTTAATTAAATTATGATGAGAATCCATTCCACTGTCTTGTTGAGAAAATTGGAATGGTAATCACCTTTTAATTAAATTATGATGATAATCCAACTACACATCTTTCACGGTAATTAAATTATCCCACAAGAGAGACAATTACATTTCAACGTAATTAACTCTTTTAAAATTTAACCAAAGCTCCTTCACACAATTGGAACTCAAGCTTGACCATGCAAGATTTATGCACGAACTCCGACGACCTCATCCGACATGTATTGGAACTATTAAATTTAGTAATTATCCATTAATTACATTTGGATTCACATGGTGAATTCCAACCATCCTTGGGAATATAATCTGATTTCGACAAAATAAATTTACGAATCTAATTACGGCCAATCAACATGACTTCAATGAAAAAAGTGATAACAAATGACGTGGTTGTGAGGATCTCAATCCACAGACAAACTCGAGTACGAGTTTAGATCTCAAAACCAATTTAAGATCATTAGGTTGACATCCTTGCCTAATACCTACCTAAGTTATAAATTCTTGATAATATTCTACGATAATTGCTTACAAGTTAAAAATTCTTCCAACAACTTTTCTCTTTTTAACTTTTCTAACTTACTCTTGATAATATTCTCAGCGAGGAGCACCGAACAAAAGAAATAAAAACGCCATCACTGCCATCTTAAAATTTCTAAATTAAAAAATACTACAGTATACTGTTACAATTTTTCTATATATGGATGCTGCACTAAACAACTAAAAAATAAATAGCAGTCCCTTACATCCTACAGAAAAACAGCTAAGGATCCTAAGATTACAAAAAGAATAGCATAAAACAGCAGGAAATACAACAATGCATTTCTAGTCTACCAAGTCAGCACCATTTATAGACTGGTGCTGAACCTGTCGTGCCCGCCTAAACGTTCCCAATTTCGAGTAAATGGCTCTTTAACTCCATGGCAACGAAGTAAGGCGCGAAGGAATCATATAAAGTTTTCTGGTTGGTGGTCACTTGCTTCTCAGCTCTCAGGATCGGTGAGGTAACTCGGACTATCAATTGAATCCATTTTGGCGGAAGCAAAAGAATCCATCGAGTCATCGTCTGACAACGGACTCAAATGGGTCTCTTCTTCGGAATCGTAATCGTCAAGATGTAAGTCTATATGGTCACCATCGTCTTCAGATGCCTCAAATGCAGACCTTTCCAGCAGAAGTTTGTTTATTGCGGTCTTTGCAGCGTCCACGAACCACTCGTCCTCCGCCAGTGCGCTGAAGTAGCCTAGATTGGGTTAAATCTGTCTGAAGTAAACAAGAAAATTTTACAGGCGTGATGAATGATGTGTACCTTTGCGGGTCCACACCTCTTTTAGAGAAAACACGTACTGCTCGAGTGATTATCGTTGATACTACCTGCTGTATCTGCTGAATGTTCCTTGATGGATAACCACCAAAGACTGCTATCTCAACGACAAAGCGCATATCAAGTACCAACTGTAAGCAAGTAAAAAATTACTATCACCATAATGTAACTAGCAGCCCTAACTTGAGGAAAATGGTGTAGTATCACACCCATCATGAATTTCGAGAAGGGCGTACTTGTTGCAGTCCAGATGGCTGAAGCTGAATGGAAACATCATCAAATACGTCCCAAAATTCTTGTTCATCTGACAACCACATGACTACTGTCTCTATCAACCTTGCCAATAAACTTTTCTGAATCCTCTCTTTTCCAAGCACATCGCCAACAACACTTGCCAATTGCTTTAACCGTGCAAATAAAGCCTGCAACAGCCACATGATTAAGCATGGTAATTCATGCAGAATAATGACCGTCATATTTGGGCGAAATTAAAGATTATGTAATGATATGATATCATGTTAAGCAAACTTAAAAAATATCATATCCTTGATAAGAATCACATACAAGTGCAATGACCTCATAATAAATAGGTATAATGTATATTTTTCAGATAATATATGTTGTGACTGGATTTTGGCAAAACTAAAGATTTGAGAGATTTGATCGGAGATATTTGCAAAGTTATCTACACCCAAGCAAATGAAGGACTGGGGTCAAGACTAACCTGAAATGGCAATGAAGGTAGAGGATCAGACTCCCAGAAAATATCCTCCTCCTTGCCATTCAAATACATGCAAGCATCTAACCTCGCTTTGCCTTCACGTGAGTAAATGAAAGTCAAGACATACTGTCGACAGAAATGATCCCGAAGTTTATCGACTGAGTGCTGGAGATGGCGTCTCCATTCTTTGAATTCTAGGGCGGTAACAACAAGTGCGTCAACACTTTCAGATTTAAAATTGGCTCCTGGCTCCATGTCATCACTTTGAGGAGTAAAGATTCGAGAAACGGCTACCGGTAGCAGCTCATCGGCAACGGTAAATGCAGTTCCTAAAAGTGCAAGTTGTTGAGCATCAGTTTCGACCTTGAAATCGGACTCTTCATTCTGTTCGGTTTGGTTGTCATCTTCCGATGGGCCAGGGAGGGCTCGTATTAGTGTTTCCACGTACTTCTCAAAAAGTGTATGGAGACGGTTCAGAACCGCTCCACCGAAATGCAAAATGGCTTTTGGAGTAAGCTGCTCTAATATATCCTGCAAAATAAATTCAGCAAAATAAATCAGCAAGGTAACTAAAAAACATAAGTTCATGAAAAACCCAGAATGGAGCAACCTCAGATGAAATAGAATGAAAGCAATGAAAATCGACAACCCACAATTCTATCAAAGAAACATTTTGCCAAGTAATGTTATCCATTTACATAACTACGATGACTATTGGATGTACATATTGGTTGAACACCAATGTCACAAACATAATTGTCTTTCAAAAAACAATTGTCATTTTCGTCTTAGGCCATCATGTATATGTGTCAGGAAAATTGTATATCCAACATAATTTGCAGCGAATTCATTATTTGGAATGAGAATGGCTAAATTAGCTAACTAACATGATATAGGGATTTTTCATTCTACCAAAAACTTATACAACCATTTTGAAATATATAAAAAATTAACCAGCTTAAAGAGGATGTTAAATGTGCCATTTTAGTGAAGAAACAACCATTCAACAAGTGTACGATCGTGTTGTTTCTATGACATGACAGAAATTATCAGATCTATAAGCAACAATATGTAAAATGATACATGACATACCATGACAATTGATATGAATTTCTGTCCACTATTCATAAGCATAAAATTTGAAGTTGCAGCAGCAGAAATTGGCAAGCACAATTCTGGAGACAAAATTGTACCATCATCGTTGCCTGATATGTCAAGAACTCTTCTTCTTGCCCTCTCAAAATTCAAATCAAGAACCTCTTCGACATAAGGGTGCAGGAGAACCATAAGCAGCTTGGAGAACTTAAGCCCTTCGAATTCCAAAAATGAACAGTGACTAAGCCCAGCTTGCAAACAGATGCTTACAGAACGAAGAGCCAAAGCTGTCTCGGATGGAGGCGCATTCTCCTTCACTTGCTGTACAAAAGATTCTATCTCGCACTCTGCCCAGTGCGTTATTCTATTTGAATAAGTAGCCGAATTTCCAAACATGGAATATGATTCCTTTGTTGCCATCAAAATAGTAGAAAACACTAATTGAGACAGCGTAGCTGCGTATGTTTCTGAATAGATAGAACATGTTGGAAGAACAGCCTCCATTTTTGCACGAAGACGGATGGTATAGGCCTCCAAGAGTAATTGGTGAGCTCGAGGACCTTTCCCTAGTTTAAACAAGCTAGAGAGTGCTCCTTTGAGCTCCCCAAATCCAACAGACGGTTGTCGAGAAATTTCAACAAGTTGATCGACTAGCATTGCCTTTCTAGAAAGAAAGGCAACCTTGTAAGAGGAATCATCTAGTGGAAGGCTTTCTTCAGATTCTTTCAGTTCGGGGTGGAGTTTTTCTTCTTCCGCTAAAGCACGTATCACCTCATCTACTTGATGCTCAGCTAAAAGAACATCAAGTCTCTGCAAACATGCAAGCTTGGCATCTTCCATGTTGTCATTTAAGATATCTTCAAGGTTTAAGTCTTCAAGGTGTTCATCTTCTGCATCCCCACTAGTTTTATTCCATTCATCAAGTTCATGACAAACACCATTCATAAGATCCTGTACAAGAATCCCTTGTGTAGATACATGTTTTTGCAACTCAAGCAACTCTTGTTCCATCTCAACTACCTCTTCAGATATCCTGCACAAGGCTCAAAAGCTCATTCAAGCATAGGACAACGATGAACATATGAATGAGAGATTTCATGATAGCAAATACCATATTGTTTGGTTCAAATTTCAAGCTATAATTAGATGATTGGATCATGAGAAGTTCAAAAGAAATTGGGAGAATTGAAATCCTTGTGAGCATTTATTTTACTACCACATTCTTAAAAACCAAGTGAGCATTTCAAATTGTACAATTTAAGCAGTCAAGGGCTTACTATATTTATATCATCGAGTGTATAATAATAGCAAGAGGACAAATTACCGCTTCATACCTTAGGAAAGATGAATACTTTGAATGCATATTCCCACACAGATTTTCAACCGAATCCTTCAACTCTAGAAGCTCGGAACAGAGCTTACGTATACCCTAATCAAGAACAAATGCAAGAAAAGAGCAATTTAAAGCTCTCATAAATACGACTATTCTAAACTTTCTTTATCAGCTAAAACCAATAGTAACCCCGACATAAACATAGAGTATTATTTTGTAAGCTATTACAAAAGCTACAAGGTGATTGACTAAACCACTAATGTTTGTATGACCGTTAATTAAAATGTGGCAATTCCATCTTAAGCGTAATTCTAATGTGTTGGTTTATAAACAATGAATTAAGATATAGACCATAGGCTAAGAAGTAACAAAGATAACATCAACAATTAAATAGTGGCAAAAAAACAGAAAATGATGTCAAATAGTAACTGGAAATTATACAGTCACACATTCAAAGAGGATCTATCGTATTTCAAAGATTTGCCAATCCTATCTACCAGTATTATACAAGATAACTTCACAAGATTGAAATAAAATTTTCCTGACTAGAAACAGAAAATTGACTGACAATATAACGAAAATGGACCAAATAAAAGATCAGCTGACCAAATAAGCAAATGGGGCAGAGAATGATGTGGTTCTAATGTGCTTTAAGACCACATTACAGTAAAAAGACCATGACTATATGTATCATAAACCCTCGATCAAACCATTTCAAACGTAAGCAGTGCAATTTATGCATTTAAAACTTACAGATACAAGCCCCCAAATAAAAGAGATCAAAGATAAATAGACATAAGAAATTCATCATAAACCACAGTTAACAGCTGTTGAAAAGGGCCACACACAGTTCGATAGTGAAGCAGCACAAAACGCCCAATTAAAACAACCATATTCATGAAATCCTCTAAAACCCACCAAATCATTGATTCAATTCTTTCTATCTCCTCCTTATCTGAAAATGGAACTTAAACCAAACCCCGTGAAGCAAAAAATTGGCAGTTGACCACAAAATAACAAAGCCACTGCAACAACAATAACAACATAAATCCACAGCAGTATAGATGTCTCTGTGTCGACACACAAACTAGAGTATAAAACGTCCACCGACGTAACAAAAACACTAGCAAATAAAGCTCAAAAGACTTGAACAAATGTGACAACAACCACGAGACACGGTAAAATAATCCTTATACGCAGTTTCAGAGCAAAACATAGTATAAAACCCTTACAAAAACAACAGACTCACAGACCCAAATCGAATTCCAAGCAAAATGAAGTCTTTCCTCCTTCAGACCTCCAACAAAGCCGAAACCACAAAGCAAACCACCGGAATATAAATGCAAATACGCATTCGGATTCATATTAGAGTCCAAATCAAGACCCTGACAAACCCATCTCAAACCCACAATCAAATTCAACCCAGCCCTAAAAGCAAACACTCAAAACCAAAGCCCACAAATCAAAACAATGCCTTGTGCAAATTACCGCATCAAACACCATACTAAACCACAAATAGGGCAACATAAAGGTCCACCTACAGACCAAATCAAATCTTTCCACCTCCAATTCTAAAACCAAGCTCTGAAAATCAAAACCCAGAAAGCAAAACAACGTCCAGGTTCAAATTAACCAAAACAAACATAAAAGAGAATGTTACCGATCAAAAAAGAAAAACCTCACAAAAGGCAATGTGCCAAAAACCACAAGGCGGACCCATTACAATTTCATTGATCAAAATGAAATATTTTGACTTCCAAATCAACCCTTCAAAACCAAAGCCCACAAACAAGCCAAAACAACATTTAGTTAAAATCACCACAACAAAAGCTACATTAATTAAACCCCATAAAGACACGGCCACACAAATCAAACCCATGAGTAAAAATCAAATCTTTCCACCTCCAGATCTCAAATCAACCCCTAATTTCCGAGACCCAAAACAAGTTTTAGTTCAAACAACACAACAGTAAAAACAGCAGAGTCAAAACAGACCCATCTCAAATGCAGAGTCATAATCAAAACTTTCCACCTCCAAATCAACCCCTCGAAAAAATAAAGAAAAAAGAGGTGGGTTGGAGGACCTTCTCGGTGTCGGACTGGTAGACGGAGTGGATGTGGGACTGAGGAGTGATCCACTCGTGCGTGGGGAAGTCGTCGTCCTCCTCGCTGCTCTCCATTTTTTTACCCAAAGCAGGAAGCAGGAAGAGTGTTGAAGTCCCTCCAAAAGTAAAGATAACTTCTTGGATTTCGTAGCCACCCTTCCACTTTTTTAATAACAAAACAAATTAGGGATTAATTAGAGTTTACCTGTCTGAATTATAATTTCGTTTCGCTTTATACCTTTATACTTTAAAAAGGTCACGGTTTAACTTTTAATTTTAAAAAATTATTATTTAAATACTTATTTACTGTTTTTGTAAATTTTTTGCATTATATCCTAATACACACCTAAACATAATTTTTCGTCAAAGTTTGGATCTAATTGAAAATCAGATCTTGTTCAAATTTGAGTCGGAATTATACTGAATCCAACCTAAAGTCCAATCATATCTACCTCTTATTCGTTTGAACTTTAACATAAAGTTAATATTAATAGTGTATTAGGGATAAAACTAAAAAAATAAAAAAATGAATGTTTAAATATAGTGAATTTTTAAAATTTAGGGAGACAAAATGTTACAAAAATAAAATTCAGAAGAGATAATTGTCACATTTTAAAGTTCAAGAATACAAGTGAAATCAAGTTCATGAGTTAACAATAATTAACCCACAAAATTAATGTTTTGGTAATCAAATGTGTCAATTAATTAATCTTAATTCTTTTTTAAAAAACAATTAAATTTTATTTATTAATGGCATATGTCAACAACACATAACCCAAGTTCCTCGTTCCCCATACAGACAGACCAGAAGTAGGAAAATATTAGTGTTCACCAAGTCAAATGCCCCAGCCTGTGCGATACTGGTCATTTAGCAAAATGTACGTCGTGAAGGTTACTAAATGCCGAGGTGACATTAGTGGAACCTAAGATCTTGTAAAAAATTGGATAAGTAACATCACATTCCAAAAAAAAATGTGGTTTGCTTATTCGCACTGTCCATTTGGAATATGTACTCTTCTTTTAACAATATTGTTGAAAGTTAGAATTTTGTCATAAATGATAGACCAGACGAAGGTTTTAATTTCCGGTGGACATTTGTTCTTCCACAACATCTCCCATGGCTTGGATTTTGTACCACCATGTGTCATAAAGTAGTAGAAAAAATTGATAGAATTTATGTTATTATGAGAAAGAAGCCATAATGGTTTTTCATCGGAGTTGTCTAAGACCCCGTTTGGATGGGAGGGTGGGTAATCCACTCCTCGACCCGGTAGAAGTGGCTACGGTAGGAAGAGGTGATCCAAACGGCAATCTGGATCTCGGGGAACACATGTCGAAGCTCGGAGCCCAACACACAATTAACACATAGATGGAGAAGTTGTTGGTGCACTGTTAACTGGAGTTCAACGCTTCTTGGATTGAGCGTAAAGGCATGCGTCGTTATGTGGCCCTCCTTGTTTTCAAAACCCTATATTCGAAGGTATTTGGGATTATTTGAGATGCAAACCGTCGCGGGATGTATATTCCTGTTAATTGGTTATTCCTTGGGTGTTAAAATTTTTGAGTGCTGTTAAAAAAAAAATTCTTGGAAATAAAGGTACGAAATGGATGCTGAAGGAGTGATATATGTAACTACTTGTCCAAAGAATTATTGTATTACGTATAACTACTTTATTGTTTACGAATCGGGTTAAAGGATTGTACCCTCTTGAGTACTTATTATGTATGTATATCTGTTCGTTCCTCATTCTTCTATGTGTTAAGAGTTAAGTTGTTTTCAGATGTTGCTTGTTTCTGATTTTTAGCTATGCTGGTTGGTACTTATTATGTATGTAATCGACTACTCAGCATCTTCACAGGCATTCAGCTATCCATGATGTGTTAGAGTCCCACTAGTAGACCACATTTTGTTCTACCTTCATGTCATGCCATAATTTTGGATGGGTGACACATTGTGTAACATCTCGAAACAGCGGAAATTTTGAAAATTCATAATCACAACAATAAAGGCTAATAATCAAAGACGGGACCGTTACTTCTCATAAAACAAATAGCGGTGCACCAAATTACATCAGAGTTTATCAAAATGATACATGATTACAACAGAACAACAAAAGAAGATAAAACGTAATCATGTTGACCTCAGTGGTCCGAGTAGAGGATCCGACTCCAAAATGCGTGTGTCCGTCAATCACCACCCAACTGGACCTACTATGGTCCTGAAAAATATATAACAACAATGCCTGAGTTTCCAGAAGGAAACCTCGTATGCCAACTCACCTATATGCGTGCATTACACAAATGAATTTATCATACTAGAAGCATGTTATGACATCGACAGAAAGGAAACAGTTCCCCCGAAAGGTAAAACAGGACATCAGTTCGACAGTCAACATCGGGTCTCCCGAGGAGACCTACTGCAGGCACATGCAGTCTTACAACACGCGACATCGCACCCCCCACACGCGGCTACGCTACTCAAAGGTTCGGCAGAGAGCCTCTGTCACGCCTGCGGGCCGATAGAATACAGATCTGCAAATCTCTGTGGTCGGAGCCACGTGGACCAACGGGGTCGTCGCCCGGAAGGTATAACAACATCATCTCGATAGGTGCCCAGTCGAGGAATCAACATAGCCGGAACAGCCTCGGCCCAACAATCATCATCGCCAGCACAACCTCGGCGGCATCACCGACACAGCATCGGTGGTCCATCACAAACGTCCGGCACAACATCGGACGGGTCCAGGCCGAAGTCTGCCAGGTCATCAGACTCCACGAGCCGCAAACACCAACCGCGTCGCTATAAAAGCAGGGCAGGGACCTCCGTAGCCCGTAGGCCGGTAGTCACCTCACCCAACGCCAGTTGCATGCCCGCACAAACATCAAACATTGGGATCCACGATCCCTCAGGCCTGTTATACTACAACGAGTCCAATCAAACCATCAACTTAGTCACGGTCCATACATGGAGGTGACGCGTCCCGAACACCCATACTTTTCCACACGGTGGTCCCTGGGCAGGCACGCAAAACGCGTCCACCGTCACCTCCCGGCTCACGCACAAGACGAGGACACGGGTTTCCGTGGACAAGGTTGGCATTCAAAAGGGAACCAGGAATTCTGTCCTGGGCTCAAACGGACGACCGGAAGAGGTGAATCGGTCGACCGATTCCAGAAAGGAATCGGTCGACCGGTTCCAGAAAGGAATCGGTCGACCGTACGCCTAACACGGTCTACCGTTGCGCCCAAAACACAATCCCCAACGGTCGAACAAAGGTCTAAAACCGGTCGACCGAACGAGGTCAAAATCCGGAGTCTGGTCAACATTAAATTCAATCTATCGGTCGACCGACTCAAGGGTCTCGGTCGACCGAAAACAGACAGGGTCAACCTATTATTCTACGTCATATAATCGGTCGAACACACACAAACAACGGTCGAATAAACATGCATAGAAAATCAGTACACTTAAGTTCCGGTCGAATGACCCAAGGAACTGGTCGACCGAAAACAGACAGAGAGTCCCAACTCACCAGCAATATGCACTACCGGTCGACCGCCACAAGGCATCGTTCGACCGGTGAAGGTTAAAGTCGGTTAAAAACACTACATTCAGTCGACCGCCCGAAGGGACCGGTCGATCGTTGGTCGCCTTCAACCTCGCGTCAGCCGAGGTCTTACGAAGAAACACGCCGCCGGAGAGGTCTCCGACCTCTCCCGGTCGACCAACGTCTCCCCCACACTTGGGTGAATAACCAAAACCACACTAAAAAGTCGACATACCTTTTACCCGCGAGAAGTCGACGGTGCCGGAGCTCCTACACCTCGCCTCTGGTAGACCTCGAGCACGCGCCGCGCCTCCTCTGGACGTCTGACCTCTTCCTGCGCGTCGTCCTCGCCTCCTCCGATCGCCACCTCAGCTGGATGAAGGAGAAGAATAAGGAAATGGAGAGAATGAGAGAGAGAGAAAGAAAGAAACCACGTTTTAAACCCTAACCCATCTCCTCTCCACAGTAACCCGCAACCCTACACCACTCACCCATCACCAGGCCACTGTTCTTCACTTCTTCCCCATGCTAACCCCTTCTAATCCAAGATTAACACTAAACCAGGTTAGGGTTCTAACAATCCACCCAACTTAAAAGGATTTTGTCCCGAAATCAAGGCAAACTACTCACCCAAAAGCTCTGGATACTGCCTTCTGACTTCCTCCTCGATCTCCCAAGTGGCCTCGCGCTCACTGTGATGTTGCCACCTGACCTTCACCATCGGAATGGTCCTCCTCCTGAGCTGATGATCCATGCGATTGACTATCTCGACTGGTCTCTCCTCGAGTGACAAGTCCTGTTGAATATATGGCACTTCTATCTCAATCACGTGAGCTGGATCTGCAACGTACTTCCTCAACATCGAAACATGGAAGACATTGTGAGGACCCGAAAACGACCCAACATACCTCGGGCTGAGCTTCCCCTTCTTCCCAAACCTCATCACACCTCTGGCTGGGGAAATCTTCAGAAACACATGGTCGCCCACCTCGAAACTTAACACACGTCTGCGTCGATCAGCGTAACTCTTCTGCCTGCTCTGTGCTGTGGCAAGTCTCCTCTTGATCACATCCACCTTCTCTGCATACATCTGTACGATCTCTGGCCTCACTAACTGCCTCTCGCCCACATCACTCCAGCATACCGGTGATCTGCAAGGCCTCCCGTACAACGCCTCGTACGGTGTCATCCCAATACTCGAGTGGTAGTTGTTGTTGTAGGCGAACTCCATCAGCGGCAAGTGCTCATCCCAGTGCCCTGCCCAATCCAGTGTGCATGCTCTCAGCATATCCTCCAAGGTCTGAATCGTCCTCTCTGACTGACCATCTGTCTGCGGATGAAACGTTGTACTGAACCTCAGACGCGTCCCCAAAACCTGCTGCAGACTCCCCCAAAATCTGGAAGTGAATCGAGGATCTCGATCGGAGATGATGCTCACTGGCACTCCATGCAACCTGACTATCTCCTCCACGTACAACTTAGCCAGACCCTCCAAAGGCAACGTGGTCCTGATCGCTAAGAAGTGTGCCGACTTGGTCAGTCGATCGACTATCACCCAAATCGCGTCGTGGAATCTCCTCGTCTTCGGCAATCCTGTGACAAAATCTATCGTCACGTGCTCCCACTTCCACTCAGGAAGCTCAATACACTTCATCGGTCCTACTGACCGCTGATGCTCAATCTTCACCTGCTGACAGACTAAGCATCGCTCCACAAACTCTGTGATGTCCCTCTTCATGCCCTTCCACTAGAAGTTCCGCTGCAGGTCCTTATACATCTTCGTGCTCCCCGGGTGAATGGTGTATTTAGCTCTGTGTGCCTCCTCCATGATGTCATCTCTCAACCCATCGACCTTCGGCACCCAGATCCGACTCCTGAACCTCAAACCACCATCAACCCCTACACTGAAGTCTGACTCATCTCTGGAAGCTAACTGTAGCAGACCAGCTAACTCCTCGTCCCCCTGTTGAGCCTGAACCACCCGTGAGACAGTCTGCGGCTCCACCCGAAGCCCAGCAATCACTGCTCTCTCAGAACCCTCTGTGAACGGTCTCCACTCTGATAATGCCTCAAGTAGCCTCCACTCCTTGATGCACAAACTCACAACTGAAACCTCCACCTTCCTGCTTAGCGCATCTGCAACCGAATTTGTCTTCCCCGGATGATAGGAAATGGTGAAGTCGTAGTCCTTAATGAACTCAAGCCATTTGCGCTGCCTCATATTCAGCTCCTTCTGCGAGAACAAATACTTCAGGCTCTGATGATCTGTAAAGACCTCGAACTGCTCGCCATACAGATAGTGCCGCCAGGTCTTCAACGCGTGAACTACCGCTGCTAACTCCAGATCATGAGTAGGGTAGTTCTTCTCGTGCACCTTCAGCTGCCTCGAAGCGTACGCGACCACCTTCCCGTGCTGCATTAGAACACAACCCAAGCCTATCCCTGATGTATCGCTGTAAATCACGTAGCCTCCACTGTCACTCGGTAGAGTCAGAATCGGTGCTGTCGTCAATCGCCTCTTCAGCTCCTGAAAGCTGTCCTCGCACTTCTGGGACCAAACGAACTTGACGCCCTTCTGCGTCAACGCTGTCAGTGGTGATGCAAGTCTGGAGAAATCCTGGATGAATCGCCTGTAATACCCTGCCAGTCCTACGAAACTCCTGATCTCCGTCACGCTCGTCGGGGCTCTCCACTGAGTCACTACCTCGACCTTCGCCAGATCCACCGAAATCCCATTCGCTGACACAATATGCCCCAGAAAAGCCACCTGATCCAACCAAAACTCGCACTTCGTGTACTTGGCATAAAGCTGCTGATCCCTCAAGATGCCAAGCACAATCCTCAGATGCTCTCGATGTTGCTCCCTGTCAGGCGAGTATACCAAGATATCATCCATGAACACCACGACAAATTTGTCGAGGTACGGTTGAAAGGTCCTATTCATCAGGTCCATGAATGCTACAGGTGCATTCGTAAGTCCAAATGGCATCACCAAGAACTCGTAGTGGTCGTACCGCGTCCTGAAGGTTGTCTTCTGAACATCTGCCTCCCTGATCCGCAACTGGTGATAACCCGAACGCAGATCGATCTTCGAGAATACTCTCGCTGTCTGCAACTGATCAAATAAGTCATCAATCATGGGCAGAGGGTACCGATTCCGAACGGTAACCTTATTCAGCATCTTGTAGTCGATACACATCCGCAACGATCCATCTTTCTTCTTCACGAAGAGCACAGACGCTCCCCATGGAGAAACACTCGGTCTAATGAACCCGGACTCCATCAACTCCTGTAACTGCTTCTTCAGCTTTGTCAACTCAGCAGGTGTCATACGATAAGGTGCTTTCAACTGAGGTGTCGTACCCGCAACCAACTCGATGTTGAACTCGATCTCTCAGTGCGGCGGTAATGCTGGAATCTCAGCTGGAAATACATCTGGAAACTCCTGGACTACCTCTATATCCTCCAGTCTCCTCGTCTCAGGATCAGGAACTACCAGCGTGACCACGAACGCTCTGCATCCCTGCTGTATCAGTCTCTGTGCCTTAACCGCATACACAATTAGATGACCCCCTCTGCTCCTCGTGCCTCTGATCAAAACATCTGGCAAGCCCTCCATCGGAATCAGGATCTTCTTCTCGCGGCAAAAGACCCGCACGTCGTACTGTGACAGCCAGTCCATCCCCAATATGACGTCGAAGTCCTCCATCGGTAACAAGACCAGATCAGCCGGAAAATCATGGTCTCCCGAAGCAACTGTGGTGCCGGGGAAAAAGCTCCCCACAGTGCCCACCTCACCCATGGGCGTGCTGACCTCCAAAACATCAGTCAGCAGCACAGGAGTCCGACCCAACTCGTCAGCAAACTTCTCCGAAATGAAGGAGTGAGTGGCGTCGCAATCAAACAAAACACGCACAACCAAGCCAGAAACAGAAAGTGTACCTTCCACGACGGTGTTGGAGTCCCTCGCCTCCTCAGCCTAAATAGTGAAGACTCGCCCGGTCTTCCTGCCCTGTCCTGGTGACACCACGGATCGACTGCCTCTGCCTACTGTTGGTGGTCCTGACCTCCTGCTCGGCTCCCCCTGCCTCTGAGGACAATCACGGACGAAATATCCCATCTGACCGCAACCCATATACGCTCCAGTCCGACGGGGACACTCCTGTCCTGGATGAAACCTCCCGCAGTAAGTGCACGCTCCTGACTGACGTGCTCCTCCTCCATCAAACCTGGGCCTCTTGCCCGGGTTTCCCGCTCCACAACCGGCCACACGGCTACCGGTGCTCACTGGTGTCTTCCTCGCCTCCTCAAGACACTCCATCTGGTCCTGCTCGATGATAGTAGCATGCTTCACCGCATCTGCAAGGGTCCGCGGTATGCTGTTGATCACCCGAGATCGGAGCTGCTGCCTCAGTCCCTTCACGAACTTCCTCGCCCGCTGCTTAGGGGTCACACAAATCTTTGGGCAATAACGCTCTAAGGCGTTGAACCTGCTGATGTAGCTCGCCAGAGTCATCTCCTTCTGCTCGAGCGACATGAACTCCTCCCGCTTCTGATCCCTGACGTGCTGGGGGAAGTACTGCTCATGGAACAACACCGTGGATGTGGACCCCCACCAGTTGGCGGCCTCGCCATCGAACACATAGGTGGCCAGCTCCACCATCCTCTCTGGTGCTACACCAATCGCGCGGAAGATCTTCTCCATCCTGAAGACTCAGTCCTCCGCAACCTCCGGGGCCCTCCTGCCATCAAAACTCGGTGGGTGCTGACGCATGAAACGATCGTGCTCAGCTCCCACCCCGCCCTGCACATTCTGAGCTGCCTGACGCTCAAGAAACTCGCCCAACCTGTCCCAGTGTGCGCCCGAAGTGTCGTCACTGGGATCGTGATCGCGTGGAGAACTCCTCACGCACCTAGGTGCCATCTGACAGAAGAAAAAATCACAAACTTCAGCCATGAATGCATGCCAAAATATAAAATGCATGAGTCATATTACTACAAGATTACTACAAGGGTGATTTCATTGGGAATCGCAGAGGAATCGACTGCTCTGATACCAAATTGTAGCATCCCGAAACAACGGAAATTTTAAAAATTTATGATTAAGACAATGGAACTCAATAATCAAAGACGGGACTGTTACTTCTCATAAAACATAAAAGCGGTGCACCAAAATACATTAGAGTTTGTCAAAAACGATACATGATTACTACAGAACAATAAGGAAGATAAATGTAATCATGTCGACCTCAATGATCCGAGTAGAGGATCCGACTCCAAAATGCGTGTGCCCGCCGATCACCACCCAACTAGACCTACTGTGGTCCTGAAAAATATATAACAACAATGCCTGAGTTTCCAGAAGGAAACCCCGTATGCCAACTCACATATATGCGTGCATTACACAAATGAACCTATCATACTAGAAGCATGTCATGACATCGACAGAAAGGAAAACAGTTCCCCCGAAAGGTAAAACAGGACATCAGTCCGACAGTCAACATCGGGTCTCCCGAGGAGACCTACTGCAGGCACATGCAGTCTTACAACACGCGACATCGCACCCCCCACACGCGGCTACGCTACTCAAAGGTTCGGCAGGGAGCCTCTGTCACGCCTGCGGGCCGATAGAATACAGATCTGCAAATCTCTGTGGTCGGAGCCACGGGGACCAACGGGGCCGTCGCCCGGAAGGTATAACAACATCATCTCGATAGGTGCCCAGTCGAGGAATCAACATAGCCGGAACAGCCTTGACCCAACAATCATCATCGCCGGCACAACCTCGGCGGCATCACCGACACAACATCGGTGGTCCATCACAAACGTTCGGCACAACATCGGACGGGTCCAGACCGAAGCCTGCTAGGTCATCAGACTCCACGAGCCGCAAACACCAACCGCGTCGCTATAAAAGCAGGGCAGCGACCTCCGTAGCCCGTAGACCGGTAGTCACCTTACCCAACGCCAGTTGCGTGCCCGCACAAAGAGTCCAATCAAACCAACATCTTAGTCACAGTCCATACATGAAGGTGACGCGTCCCGAACACCCACACTTTTCTACACGGTGGTCCCTGGGCAGGCACGCGGAACGCGCCCACCGTCACCTCCCGGCCCACGCACAAGGCGAGGACACGGGTTTCCGTGGACAAAGTTGACATTCAAAAAGGGAACAAGGAATTCTGTCCTGGGCCCAAACGGTCGACCGGAAGAGGTGATTCGGTCGACCGGTTCCAGAAAGGAATCGGTCGACCGTACGCCTAACACGGTCTACTGCTGCGCTCAAAACACAATCCCCAACGGTCTACCGAAGGTCTAAAACTGGTCGACCGAACGAGGTTAAAATCCGGAGTCTGGTCAACATCAAAATCAACACTATCGGTCAACCGACTTAGGGGTCTCGGACGACCGAAAACTAACAGGGTCAACCTAGTATTCTACGTCATAAAACGGTCGACCGAACGAAAACCAACGTCTGAAACATCACACATAATAATCCAATAAACTTAAGTTCCAGTCGACCGAACACAAGGACCCGGTCGACCGAAACACAACAGTCAGACAATAATACATGCATTCGGTCGACCGCCCGAAGGACCCGGTCGACCGTTGGTCGTCTTCAACCTCGCGCCAGTCGAGATTTCTACGAAGAAACACACCGTCGGAGAGGTCTCCGACCTCCTCCGACCGACCAACACAACCCTACCACGAGGGTTAACAACAAAATCACACTAGAGAGCGACATACCTCAAACGAAGACGACGTACCGCCGGAGCCCGCTCGCACCCGTCGCCTCCGACACCTCCCCGCACGTCTACCTCCGCACGTCTACGCCACCGGCGTCTTCTCCTCCTCTGCTGCTCGCCGCAGAAGGGAAAAGGGAGAGAATGAGTGAATGGGAGAGATCAAAATGAGAGAGAGAGAAAAACACGTTATAAACCCAACACAACCCCTCCTCGCTACAGTGCACGTCTCCCTCACCATCACCCTACACTCCTCGACCACTGTTCACGCTCCACCCCATGCATTCCACTGTGCTCCTCCTCTTCCCCATGCAAACCCCCTTCTAAACCATGATTAACCCTAAATCAAGGGTTAGGGTTCTAACAGAAAGAACTAGATCTATCACTTTTTGAGACCTCGTGACATTGTGATTCCTATGGTATGGGACCCCTCCAGCGTCCACCCTTCAAGGCCGGCGAACAACAACGATGTTACTATCCATGACACAATTTCTAAGGGTAAACTCCACCCGTTCGACAATGACTTGGGGATCAACGTTGTGCCTAAGCAGATCTTATTTGACTGATCATGTGAACTATATGCCACCAATTTGTATTCTTCGTGGAAAAGGCTAAGTTGTACATTTAAACCCTGACCACAAATTCATGGCAACTGTAGTTTATTAGGGCTAACGCTACAAACTTTAAAAAGAAAAACAAACCTCACACTCTACTAAGGAGTAAACTACAAATTTCCCAAAGTGAACCTAAATTGTTATCCCACCCGCCCTTTTCCAGTTTCAGACTTCACTCCAAAAAAAATCCGAAAATGTGTTCTCTATCCTCAACAGCTCTCTCCTCCCCTCCCCTCTCCCTAATCCCCTCCTCCCATCCCCAAACCCTAACCCTAATCCCGGCCAACTCCCTCCCGGCCTCCCCCTCCCGACGTGCTCTATTGGCCGCGGCGATCACCGCCGCCCCTCTCATCCCCGCCGCGGCCCCGGCGGCGTCGGCTGAGTTTTTCGAGATCGAGGGGTCCGGCGGGGTGAAGGCTTTGGACCTCCGGGTTGGCGGCGGAGAAGCTCCCGACACTGGGGATCAGGTGCTAATGCTTTCCGCTTCCGTACTGTATTAGTTTAGGTTTAAGGATTAACTCGAACGAGCTCGATATGGGAATGTCGGAAGTCGCCGGAGATGGTGAGTGAAGTGGTTGGATTTTGCAATTCGAGGAGTGATAGAACTCGACGTGTTTCAACTTACAACCCATACTAGATGATAGGATGTGTTTGGATGATCGTCAAATTTATCAAAATAACCGACTTTTCTCTCTCTTGCATCTAAATACATTAAACAAAGGGGTAGTTTCTCCAAAAACTAAAAAAAGTGAGTTTGGATGCACACAAATTAACCAAATTTATCCAGTTTAAGACATTGATGTGACTTGTGGATAACCAGGTTTGTTGTTCCAAGGAATGGGATACCCGATCAAAAAATTGTCTCATCTAGTTTTTTGACTATGGGTTCACTTTTCTCAAATCTTCTTCAAAATAGAGAAGTGTTGTGAATAATAGTAACTACAACGACAGAAACTTATCTTCCGGATAAACTGTAAAAGCTCTTTTTTTGAGTTTTCCAGTTTATGGGTAATCCAGGTATGAGTTTAGGGTGTTTAGATGGATGAGAGAGGAAAATGAGTTATTTACCCAATCTATGGGTATCCAAACGCATCCCCAGTTTTTCCCCCAATTGATACATTGGCCCCTGTTGGAATCAATATTTACAAGGTTTTTCTATTTGGAAGAATATTTGAGAATGGTAAAAAATAGATTTTTTTCACATGAAAATTCAAAAACCTGGAGAGGACAAGCTTTTGGCTCTTTTTCCGATTTTGGGGGATAAGAAACCAGTTTTTCAAGTTATGTCACATCGTGTCTTTAAGTTTGAGAAAATGGTAGTTTTCACTTTTCAGGACACCCAAACACAGCCATAGTCCTCATTATTGTATGGACAACTGGATGAGTTGATATGACTTCTGGAGTGTATAGATAACAACTTAAACGGGAGAAATGAAGAAAAATGTAAGAAAGTTGGACACTCATTATGTATTCAGTTGGTTCAAGTACTTGTTTGGTAGTCGGTAGGGATGAAACATCGATTTGAATTCAACCACGGTAAGCCATTTGTGGTTGGTGGGATGCGGATCTGCAACCATTTTAATAATTATATTTTAACCCCTACCACTTATGAGAAATTATCTTGGTAGTTGGTAGAAGTTGACTTTACTAATTAATTAAGAGTGACAAGTTGTTAGAGGGAAGATGTAAACCGACGTCCTCACTTTTCATCTAGTTCTTTGCTTGCTGTTATACACGTTTTTGTGCTCAGGTTGTCATTGCAACTTTGGTTGGAGTTGAGCGACCTGAAAATGGGCTATTCACTTCTGCCTTGTTAAGTCAAGAGTGTGGACTGAAGGTTTTTCAGAGTGAGGCTGCTGAGTACGATGGACTGGAAGCATGGTGTGTTGTTATGTTGTCTGTACTATATAGTTCCTTATGCATTATCTGGGTTGGGTAGATATAATTTAGATTCGCTCACCTCAACAACTAGCCTTAAGAGATGGGTTTTCCTAGGTTCATAACATTGTAGGAAAAAAATTAGGAATTTCTTGTTGCATGTTATTTAGCTTGGTCTAACATCTGCTATAATGACTTGTAAAGTGCAATCATTATCATTAAAATGTTAGTCATCATATGTATGGGTATTGGTAATCTGTCTGATATGTTTTCTTTTTAACTCTGAAGATTTCTATCCATTACTATGGACGCTTGGCAGCGAAACAGGGTTGGCGATTCGATTCAACATACGATCACAAAGATGAGATGGGAAATCCCATTCCTTTTGTCTTTGTTATGGGGTCTGACAATGTGAGTTTTGATTTAATAAAGTGATCCATGCATCTGAAAAGTTAAAATTCAATCTGGTCTACTATATGCTTATCTTCCCTTATCTTGTTGCGATATGTAGAACTTAAGGTAGCTTTATAAGGGTTCGAAATCAGAGAATGGATTTGCTTCGTCTATAAATCCCACAAAAATTTCAAAATCATAGAATGATATTTACAAATTCAAAATTTGTTGATAACATGACTTATATTTACTTTGGATAAACATAGTGTCATACAATATCGCATCGACGATACATTTCAGCTTGCATAGAGTTAAGCATCATATGAAAATCATAAAAACACATGATAGTGTATTATGATCTTATTGAAGTATGTCATTAACATTTTGAAATAACTTCAAATGATCAAAGTTCCATAAAATCATTTGAAAATTTTAAATTCCACCTCTCAACATTAGATTTTCTTTTGACAACTTTGTATAGAGATGGTATTCTGAAGTATCAAAAAAGGTTTGCAAATTCAAAGACGTTTAACTAAACAAATAATTTATAAGTGATATACTTTCAAATCCAAGTTAAAAGGTATTTTTTAGTTAAACTACCACATGCAAACGCTGCCTAGAAGAATTGGAACATTTTGTTGTTCCCATTGTCCTAATATTTACTTGATCTTTTTTTTGCTATCTTAGATGTTTTGGGTCTCATAAAGTTCTTGCTTTGATGCAGGTAATATCAGGCATTCAAGTTGCTGTAAAATCCATGAACGTCGGAGGTGTTCGTCGTGTAATCATTCCACCATCTCAAGGATATCAAAACACTTCACAGGAACCGATACCACCAAATGTATGTTCTTCATAATGTTTTTTTTTGTTCCTTTCCATTATGCTTATGTTCTGCACTACTTTATATTGTACATGGAAGAGGATATTTTGACACAATAGTATTTTGTCATTCTATGTTGATGCATGGCTTGCTCTAATTCTCCATAGCTTTTATATTAAACGAGATAAATGCTATGCATTTGTCGTCTTAACCATTTTCGGTTTAGCTTGAAAACATGAGAATCTATTCTTGCAAGGTTTCACTCTTTTTTTGATACGGAAAGATGGGATGGCTGTGTAATAAACTGTGATAAAACAGCAATCAGCAACAAGCTTAGGTGTCTAATTCTTTCATTTGGATCTCCGGTCGTTGGAGCTACAAACACACTAAAATCTTTTCATATAGAAAACCTGTGGGTTAAACTTATTTTTAGTTTTAGTAAACTTTTGAACTCATTCATATGCTTACGGACACCCTAAATTCTTATTTTTCATATAAAAAGGCTATGGGTAAAATTTATTTTTAGTTTATTAGACTGATGAACTCATCCTATATGCTTACTGGTGGATAGGTTTAAAATAGCATCAAGATGCTATCCCTCAACTGCCATAGTAGGAATGACATTTGTTTGATTGCATTGCATTTGCCAGTATTTCATGTTTTGCCAATATTTCATGCTTTCAAATTTTCATCTTCCAAGACTATTCATCCTGTTGGCAGTTGAACGTGTCTATTTTCTCTGCAGATTTTTGATCGTCAGAGGCTGTTCACAACCATTTTCAATCCGACTCGTCTGGCCAACGGGGAAGGCTCAACATTAGGTACTTTGATATTTGACATTGAGCTCGTTAGTGTTAGACACGTCGAAGCAAAATGAAAGCATGCAAACCCCATCTCATCCTCCTGAAACTTGAATGTTACTTGTGAAGTTCACTCTTATTTCCATGATTGTAGATATTAGTGATGGCACTAACATCATTCCCTTTTATTTTATTTATATATATGGTCAATGTTACGGTGATTTTCTGTGCAAAACATAAAATAACTTGTCTGATCAAAACTGTGCATTTAGGGGTGTAAACAAGGTGGGACGAATTTTTGTCCTACGGTTATTTTTTCCTCTTAAGGGTGGAGTAGGCGGGGTATTTTCAATTTAATGATGTAGTATAATTACTTTTTAATATAACATGGAACATAGACCTTATGAAATATGACCGACAACAAGATTGAATACGGTAGACATCTTTCTTTGTTAAAAATAATATATTTTTGGTGTTTTACATACAAAGATCGTTCTGTCTCGAAGAATACTACCCAAAATCACATAGTCTATCCAAAATCCAAATCAATTTAACTACACAAAACGGTAAAACCCAAAATCAACAAAAAACTCCAAAAAATAGAGTATTGAAACGTTAAATTTTGTCATTGCAATAGAAGACTTTACAGGAATATCTCCAACTATACAGGTTATGCGGGATGGGTTGCGAGAAAATTACAACTCACCTCGCTTATTACGTGGGTTGGCAGGTTGGTGGGTAAGTTTTTTTTTGCTTGCAACCCGCATTAGACGGGACAGGTTTGATTCACCCCCAAGTGCATTGCGCAATTTAGTAACATTGAAATGAAAGTGAATTTTGTCCAATATAATCATTTTCATCAAAATCACATGTCTACATGAATTACCACACCATTTGATTTATTTTTGAATTAAACATAATTTTATGGTTAGATCAAACCTAACGATCCGATGGCGAAAAACTTAGGAAGGCAAATCATTATTGAGAAAGAGCTAAGGCTTATTTGCTTCGACTTATGTGTAACTGTCACCGAGTAAATTAACATCTCTGAGTTACTTTTGCCAGTTGGCAAAAAAATGACTCGAGTAGAGCCAAATCTGTAACATGTTTTCCAATTTATAGTTTTTCAGATTGACTGTTATTTTCATAGAGTAGATAGTAGGTAATTTGGCCATCACATATTCAGGACCCATTGTTGTGATGATGTCAACCCAAAGCAAAGTGGACGATGAAGAGGGTCGGCAAACATTTGTCATTCTACATGACATTTTGAAAACAAATTTTGGCAACCCTTAATAACCATCTTCATGAAGTTTCCTGGCAAAATTAATAGGATTTCTTTATGAGAAGTGATAGGGAAAGAGGAGCTCTAGTGGCGAACTCAGGTTCAAAGGAATTCGGTTCCATTCTTTAAGTGGAATTGTTGATTTCAACATCATAAACCACTCTAGTTGGAATATGGGTCCAAAACACAAAATTGTGCAACATGGAACCAATGGCAGGTGAGGGAGTTGGCAAGATTCTTCCAATTATTTGAGCTTAAATTATTCCCATCTAACTATTATTTTGTACCTGCTTGAATTCACTATAAAAGAAAGGTTGAAAAATAGGATACTAGTCTAGCCTCACCTAATTGAAACTAACCAAATATGATGCATGCAAACATCATATTAGTATATTTACACGTGAGCAGGTGTGCAAAAGCTTCTGGTTTTGCTTTCCTAATCTTCTTCCCATCTCTATATAAAACCTCAAGATGTGTCTTACTTTGTTAGGACGCACTACGTGATTGAGAATCTATCATATAGATTAGCTTCTGTTGGATAAACACAACATCTCTTTTTGTCGAATGTATTTTACTTCTTAAGTCCATTACTACAAATATAAATTAGCTCCTAAAATTCATAAGGAATGATGTCACAAGTTATCATATAATAAAGGTATAGGCTAAGGGTGCGGTGCATTCAAAGAAAAGTTCAATTAAAATTTCTTGTGCAATAGCCCATTTTTCAAACTAATGGCGCACTGAGAGTTAATTAATGATATGATGATAGGATGAAAGGAAGTAAATTTATTCTGTGCTATTATTTTAATTAATATAATATACCGCGTCATCAAAAAAACGTAAGTAGGGATTCATCAACAACGTGGGGTTTCATTTTCTTGTGCATTTAATTTTCTAACTTACCTAAGAACCGGGGAACGTCTTCAACTCATAATTGCCAAAGCTTTTAAAGTTGCATTTTGGATTTAATTGGTCGATTTTTTTATCTCAGAAAAACAAAGACATCAAGATCATTTTTTTGAAGTAACCAAATGAGCCTCCATGGCAGTACGTGGTAAACTTTGACATCAAAATAGGTGAGATTGACTTGCCCCTAACGAATCGACTCACTTCCTGAAGTTTACAATAGAGTAGAGTAAGTAAATATATTTTTCTTCTGAAATATATATTTTAAAAAAATTCTCACGGTAACCTGCCAAAAAGTATCATCATACTACATCCGATGCCACTACATCGCAACATGTGGCACAACGGGTCTTAGATTTTAATGTTTACAGAACTCGACATATCATATGCCGAGTTCTTTAGAAAGATGCCAAGTTCATTAGAAATAAAGAATTTCAAAAAAGTCAGCATTTAAGATGTTGAGTTCTAACACTTATATTTTTTTCCACCCAACCAAGAATGTACCCTAAAAGTTTGGAGTCCAAACATCAGATCATACATACTCCTGAGACTCACAATTTGGGAGATTGTTGCCTCGCAACCTCGTAATAATGGACACGTCACGCAATGTACAAGATCGAGATTTATATTTGTAGAAGGATTGTCATCTGAATGTTCATGACATTCTATGTGGTTCTGAAAGCATTCTAGCGTATACTTACTATATCCTGACCGATAAAAATTAACATCTTGGTATACTGAAACTTCGGTTGATGGGTTTGGATTTATGTTCAAATCTATTCCACTGCCCCACCTAATAGACCAAGTTGTACCATAATCCCGAACAATAGGGTTGGTTGTCTACGTAGGGTTAGGCATTTTAAGTTCTTCTTCTACATATTGTCCAACTAACAACATTTGTTTGAACAGTCGCATCATTCCATAAACTGACTTACATTGGTTAATGAAGCATATATCTAATCATTGTTTAAAGGCAACTTAGCAGTAAACTTGATATCAAACATAATTTCGGGATAACAACATTCAAATCTAATCGCATCCACCAAGTTGTTATACTTATTTACGCTTTGTCCCTGTATATTATGCAACGTCATCATTACATTCTAATTTCTCGTCATACATAACCAATAAAGACTCATCATCGTCTTTATCTATTACTAACCTATAACATTTAAATAAAAAATCCTTCACATTGAATAATATGATAATGATATCTGAAAAGTAAGTTCATACATTACAAACGAAGCAAAAATTCTATCAATTGAGATATTACCTTCTCAAATGTTGTAAAAAGTGCATCCAGTCCATATCTATAAAACAAGAGCAACTACAATAAAAAATAACATTAAGAATAAATCAAGGATTCTAAAGAATAAACAATTTAAATCAAACCTAAACAACTAAAAAGAAGAAAATAAAAAAGCAACATTTGGAACAACAAAATCACAAAATCACAACTCAAAACCAAAGTCCTTAAAACTCAACACTAAAATCAACATTAAACTACAAAAAAATTGGAAACCCAAAATCCAACTCACAAAAACTAAATCCTTCAAAATCAACATTAAACTCTAAAACAAACATTAAATTACACACAATTCTAAACCAAAAACTCAAAACTAAAATCCTCCCAAACAACCCTAAAACCCTCCCAAATTGACCCTAAAATCAACAAAAACATACAAATCTAACCTAAAATATGCATAATCATCAACTTTTACGCAAATAATGAAGTAAAATATGAAAAGGCAAAAAACAAAGATTAGGGTAAAAGTTTATCTTGGATAGTTTTCTCTCAGTTGGGGGTAAAAGGGTTGTCACGAGCAGCCTATATATATAGGTCGATGGAACTCGACATCTTTGTTTTTTCAAGTGAACTCGTGTTTCGGAAGCTGAAATTTGTTTCCTGGAGTCCATTCCAAGTGCTTGGACTAGGAACACACATAATCATGCTTCGGGGGGAAATTATGTGCTCGGAACACAATTTCTCGATCTCTGAGTTCAAATGAAATCAACGTTGTGATGAGTGATGACAACTTCTTTGAAATAAATTCAATGTGGCAACCACCAAGTTCAGTTTGGACACCAAACTGATTGTGCCTCCTAGTTGGGCGGAAAATTTCTAATTGTTAGAACTTGACATCTCAAATGTCGAGTTCTTTGAATTTGTTCATTTTTAAAGAACTCAACATCTGAAACTTCGAGTTCTGTAAGCACTAAAATTTAAGACTCACCACTGTCACATGTCGTGACGTGGTGGTAGCAGATTTAGGATGAGAAATACTTTTTGGCGGGTTTACTATGAGAATTTCAATTAAAAAAATTATTTCAAAAAAATTAAAAATTATTTTGATAATTAACTTTAAAATTACCGTAACGTCTTTTTGCCAGAGTTGAACTTGAAATCAATCCAAGTGTAAAGTGTAAGAAGAATTTGGTTTCAAACACTTCTTGCACACTTATGGTATCTTTGCATAGCAACTTAAAGGGGGAAAAAAGATAAGTACAATGAAAGTTGTGTGCTATATTGTTTGATATATAATTTCAATGGAAAGAAAAGAAAACGTAGAAAAAGTCTTTTATGCAAATTTAACTTCTACTTTGTCACCAAATATGAAAGAGAAATTGGATTTCTATTTGTTTCTCCCCACGCTATAATATGGTCAAACAACTATGTGGTATCTGGGCAACATAGTGCAATATTTTTTATGGATTTGCTTGTATTCCAAAAAACAAACACACATACATTTTGTCATTTTTAAGGTTTAGAAAGTATCTCTTGTAAGGATTTCAAACTTTACAATACAATATTTGTGGTTGAAAGGTCATATTATGAGTAACGAATACTCTTAAAGCCGCATTCAAAGTATTGACATTCTTCATTTTTTTCAAAATTTGAATCATTAACAACAAATTTAAACAGTTGATCTTATTCTATAAGACATTGCTAAACATGCATGTTAAATTTCATTAAGTCAAAAAAATGCAACTACCGTTATGAAATCCATATCTATCGTGATTCCAAAAAAGTACCTACAATTAGAGTACATTTGATAGTTTACCAACCAACAAAAGATACATAAGTCCAACTCCCTGTCATTTTCTCTCCAATGTTCAATAACAATGATAGAGCGTCCCATCCTATTAGCATAAAAACAAATATTACATAATATTAGATGACCCGGACAAGTGCTTACACGTTCGAACCCGGAGCGTTAAGATACGATCCACGATCATGACCGCTGTGCACTCTGATATTTAAATCCATCTGATAGGCTCATAATAATCTGAAAAATATAATCAACAAATTGTGAGTTCGACAGCCCGCAAGTACCAATCATCAATCAATCAGAATCATAATCATGTGGAAACTGATACGAAGTATGACATTCAGTCAATAAGCACAATCAAAAGACATGCATCACAAACAATATGCATGCATAACAATCTGAAACCCCCATTCGGATTCGACCACATCCTGTGTTTCTGAAATCTATCAATCAGTCAGACGCACACCTTGTAGCTCCACACTAACGACATGTAGTCATTTCCTCTCTCGGGTGGCTCCACGCTGCCCGATAGGTAGCTCTTTCCTAAGTGGCTCAGTCAGAAACTTACATACAGCCACAAGACATGTAAACCGAAACACCACCATGCAATCATATGCATATCCATAAAATCAACATCAATACTCAGCATACATACAACTACGTACGAATATCAAGAGAGACAGACATGACATGAAACTGAAAAATAACGAATCAGTACTTGTCTGTCTCGCAACCACAAGAACATTTTCTTTCTCACTCAGCACTCTCCGCTTTCTTACAAAAATCCGTTTCTTTTCACTTTTTTACCCGTGTTCCATGTTGTCTCTACCTTCACCGTACCTTTTATACTACATCAATTCAACTTTATCCCAAACACCTCCTCATCCTCCAATCAGCAACTCCCATCTCACCCAACTTATCACCTCCACATCATCAAATCAACACCTCCCATTCCATTTACACATCACGCCACCTTTCCCTCCACACAAGGAGATAACTACCAAGCAATTCATTAACTAATTAATCATCCAACAAGATTAGTCTCTTAAGTAGGATTTAGGATCAGAGTTCTAACACATACAACTCCATCACTAATGCCCAATAACTCCTCTCATTCTCAAAGTATCATTATTATTTCCTCATCCGCATGCAACAAAAACAAAAAAAAAGGAAAACGGTTTGTGTTGGACGTGTTTCGTAGGATGACTTGTAGCACGTACGTTTTCCCAATATGTTTTTTTTGCATTTTACTCCTTAATGACAATTTTCAAGGTCATCCCATGTGCTAATCCACCTGATTAACTAACTACAAATCCCATTAATGTGGAGGAGTTTCCTTTTACATTGTCAAATAATTACAATTTTCTTTTATTTTAATTATTTTCAATTTGTTTTAATATATTTCCATTCTTTTCTCACCATTGATTTTCTTTCAATAACTTGTTTGTTATTACGTCAGCTACAATAACTTGTTTCATTTGTATTAGGAATTTCCACAACATTTTTATATTTTCTAAGTTACAATAACTTGTTTGATGTCGTTTTACATTACACGTACCATACTAGGTGACCCCCTCGTGTTACATTTTATTTTAAATTTTGGGATTTCAATTTTCAGCTTATTATTCAAAATAACATTCACTAAATTATTAACTAAAGGACATGCAACTTCTGTTATCAAGTTTAATATTTCTTTAATTATCAGTTTCTTGACTCCCTTCAGGGTAACATAATATAACCATTCAGCACCGTAAATATAAGTTTTGTGATTACCCGATGCCTCCCAATATTAAGATAACCTCAAATGTCAGTTTTCTCGTATTCTCAGAATTAAGTCGATGTTACTAATAAAAACGGATCTCCAACATTGATCATTAAAATACCAGTATTATTGCCGTTATTTCTTTTAAAAAAAGTCTACTAGTTTACCACAATCAGTGTCATTAATATCTTAGAAGAAGAAAAATGCTACAATACGGTATGATAACCAAAAAAAAGAGGTAAATTAGTGTAGAAAATTGCAAAACAAATCCTACTACCAACTCATCCTACAAAACCATATCCTACATCTACGTCCACTACTAAAAAAAACATAATTAACAGACATTTCCTTAATTAAAGGAAAAAGTGGATAAGGAAGTAAGGAACATATTAATAAGCAGTCAAACAGAAAGCATGACTTCGATAAATGCCCAAAAATAAAGAAAGAATTTCCATTGGGTCCCCCACTCCACTTGCCCCAACAGTAACTGCCTATCCTCTTTTTCCACACAAGACACCGAACTTTTTAGAGAGAGAGAGAGAGAGTAGAGAGAGAAAGTCACTAACACAAAGCTGCCACCATCCTTAACCCTAGAAACAAGGGAGGAATCACATATCATGTGATGTGAGTGGGTTAGTGAGAGCATTCATTCTAGTGGTCTTTATTACTCTTTCCATCGTCAAAGGTATTGTCTTCTCTCTCTCTTTCTCTCTCTCCTCTTTTGTTTTTCTTCCAAAGAAACCACCTTTTTTCGATTCCCAACTGTTTCTTGGTCGGGAATTTTGTGGGTTTTGATCGGATTCGTGTTTGGAGTGGAGAAACAGGAGATCTGGTTTGGTCTTTTGAGTGTTTTTTTAGGGTTGTGTTTGGTTTTGTGGGTTTGGTTTGACGACCGAAATAGGGGTCTTTTGGGGTGAGAATTGGGTGGGAGGTTGT
This sequence comes from Triglochin maritima, assembly GCA_963682175.1. NCBI lineage: Eukaryota > Viridiplantae > Streptophyta > Magnoliopsida > Alismatales > Juncaginaceae > Triglochin > Triglochin maritima. Next base: position 35,570,907 of record OY821772.1, read on the forward strand.
TGGTTCGATTTGGTGATTTGGGTCGTCGTCAAAATTTGATTTTGATGCTGAATCGAGGGTTTTGATTTCCGATTTGGAGCTTTTTAGGTGGTTTCTTATGGAGGTTTCGGAAGGTTGTGAGGTTTGGGAGAGCTCTGATGATGGTGAGGAGTTCTGTAGCTGTTGTGGTGAGGACGATGGATGGGATGAGGCAGAGGAAGCTTCTTCTGTTGGTGGAGTGGAGTTGGATTCTTATCTCGACGACTCCTCTTTGAGGATGTTCTTCAAAGGGATATCGATTTGCCGGAATGAGGATTCGCCTTCTGGTCTGTCTGGAATTGGAGTTGTCATGGAAAGATCCCCTGGAACTCCACTTCTGCGGGTTCAGAAGAAACTCGATTTTCACGTGGACGATTCTGTGGCTGAGCTCTTGGCTCTGATGGATGGCTTGTTGGAGGCGCTCAGTAGTGGCGTCCGACGGGTTTTCGCCTTCACGGATTCTGAACTTGTTTGCCAAAAGGTTAGCATCCATCTGCCAAACTTGTTTAATTGTTTTTCAAACCTTATTTCTATTTTAGCATTCATATTCAAATGGAGCTTAACAAAATTATTAAGGTAGGGTGTTCGTTATATATAACATGTCTAGCTGATATTCTTATCAGCTTACTTACAAGCATATATTTTAGATAACTTGTATGTCTTTTCCATCTAATGTAACAACCCGAGCAACATGTGTAAATGGTGTTTGTTGGTCTATGGCTTCCTCATCTACCAAGTCACCACTATTGAGCTCCAAGATGCTAAAATCTTAAGTTGTTCTTAGACTCTTAGTATATCAATCCCTACATATGTTTTATTCATTTAATCATTTTTCATTCTTAAGAAATACGTGAATATAATCTCCCAACAAGAAAAATCATCTGCAAAACGAAAAATAAAATATACATGGCTCAAGTACAAATGGTGTTCTCTTGTGATTTGAGCACCATATATGACTTCAAAATTGTGGTTTTTAATAGATTTCCGAAGCACCGAAGCTCAAAAATCAACTCCTAGCAGCATTAGCACAGAGAATTCTGGAGCATGCTGACAAATTTGAAGAGTTCCATTTGAAGTTGGTGCCTAGTTCTAAAACAATAAAGGCACTTCTACTAGCTCAAGAAGCAATTGGTGTCCTCGTCTCATTGCCTGATGCCGATAAGTCATTTCTTTTGGAAACAATTCACTGCCCCTTCTCTAGTTGCTCTGTGCTTCTTGGAACTCGTGGCTCCTTAGTTAAAAATAAGAATTCTTCGAGTCAAGTAAATGCTTGTAGTGTTGAATGTCCGGAGTGCCAGAGAGCAATCTGCTTAAACTGTGTGGTGCCTTGGCATGTATCTATGAGCTGCGAAGAATATCAGAGCTTGTCGGCAGATGGAAGCAATAGTGAAGATACTTTATTGCACCATATAGTACAAGATAACAATTGGAGACATTGTGAGAGATGCGGACGCATTATTGAGCTTACTGAAGGATGCAACCATACCACTTGCTGGTACAATACTAGTACAACTTAACCTCCTTTGCTTTCTTTATCTATTTACCTGATTCAGTAGAGCGGAAGTTTGATTTATTATCTCAATCTTTGCTCCATGCTGGTTCTTTTTAACCACTATAAATTACAAAATATAAGTATATTCATTCTTTCATTTTGGGACATTTTGGAAAAGTATTCATTATGGACAAGGACAAATGCCGAGGGTTATATTTTCCTCTTTTTGATAACATCCTATTTGAAACGTTGCTGATATTATTTGATAATCTTAGTTTATGTAAACTTTGACGGCTTGTAATCCCATTTTCTTGGATTGGTATTCATGGGATGCTTATTTATGACCATATTTTTGCTACTTGAATGTACTTGAGATCTGATTCTGAAATTTATATACTGGGGCATACGGGATAGCTATTCTCCTTATAGTTATGACGGAGCATCCCCACAATTTTTCAACCTCCCACAAGATATCTGTGTTGATTGCTTTTTTTAACCGTTCAAGATTGCTTATACATTGTTTTAATCCCTTAGGTGTGGATACGAATTCTGCTACTCCTGTGGAGCTGAGTATAGGAATGGAAATCAGACTTGCCACTGCATGTATCATAACAATGACAACACCGAGCATGCACTTGTTAATCGAGACTCGGAGCCTTGGAGCTGGGAATCATTCGAATTGCCGATTTCAACCATGGATGCCTACACCGAGCAAGAAAGATCTCAGCTGGCATTAATTCAGCGATTCCTTGCAGGCGGTTTTGGGCTGAGCGACCAGAACCCATGCCCATCCCCATCCCCTCCCAGATGCTCAGATTCATTTGTTGATACCGTGAAGGACCTCCGCCATCTTCCATGGCTTGAACGATTTGTCTCGGTTATCAGCGACAACTACCACGAGGACTACAGACAGTAAAATAGTCATATCAAGCAAAATCCACTACAAATAGCTCCACCTTCTTCTCTTCAGATTTTTAAATTCTCAAGGTAAAGATAGGTGAGTTTTTCAGATATTCTTGTTCATCTTGGTCATATACCTGGCCAAGTTAGTTCCTGTGATCTAGATATTATGTCTTGTGTGCCTTCTCCACGGATGAGTACAGCGTGTTTTAGCTTGTTTACGGATTCATAGATAAAATTCAGAGATTTAAGTTGTGATACCAAAAGATGCAAATATTTGATGGTACATGAACATTTTAAATAGCAGAGATTTGTGTTGTGGTCTGTGAGCCTGTGATTTCCTCTGGCAAAAGTGCAGTAGAATTGTTAAAGAAATGTGAAGTCTTCAAATAGAAAAATCCCCAGATGCTTGGCAGGTTTATATTTTATTTTACTTTGTTTCATTTGCTAAAATAGTAAGTTCTTATTTTTTTTTTCTCCAATATTGTCTTTTTATTTGATAAAGTCCAATACTGTCTTGATCTCGTAAGAAAAGAACAGACAAAGTACCACTGTCTTGCAGGAGAATGAGATGAGTTCATTTTGTCTTGTACAGTACTAAAATAAGGGTTTTGAGTTTTGACATGTGCTCTCTGGGGTTCCCAACCCCCAACCCCCAACCCCATTCTACTTTTCTACAAGTTAAAATAAACCTCATCCTACTTTCAATTTTACTGCTTTTATTTTCCACAATAATGAAAGGGTTTGTTTGTGTCAGCAGGTGGTTGTTTCAGACTGTCATAGTTAATCACATCATTACGAATGTTGGTGGGTTTCTTTATTCAATAAGTTAAATTAAGTGCTCTTAATTGCATGAAGAATTGTTCGCGTCATGAATATAACAGAAGTTCCATTTGTTTATTCCCGAAGACAGTACCATTGAAAACTAATTTTAGTATGAATCGAGATTCCATAAGCTAATGCAGCAATGCTACAAATAAATAATAGCATGAAGATAGAAATTTATTTTAAAAAATGAGTTTCTTAAGTTCAGTTTCATTCTTAATTATTAGTTAGAACTTACAGAAGAAGTGATTCTGTGAACAAGTTCAAGATTATCATCTATTCAGAAAGGTTCGTGGTGTGATAGGATAATCGAGATTTTCATGGAGTTGTAAATAATACATAAAGCGAATGTACCACCTCATAATTTCTGTTTACTTTTATTAGACACATCTAAAACGGAAAACAAATTTTATGTTAAGTATAGTTCCCGTTTATTCTTTAAAATCAATGCAAGGTCGTGAAACGTTATAAAAAAATGGAGACAATCATCTCATGTTTAAGCACTCGATGTTAAACACAACCCACAACGCACATCAGATTGTTTCCCAACATTCTCAAAATTATGGTTGAAAAGTGTAACCAAAATGTCTTTCTAATGCTCATGGCTATAACCATTCATCCGAAACCGGAATAATTAGCTCTAGCGGATAAATTCATGAATACCCTTCATGCAAATTAGTATTCTAAGTGGCACGGTCGAGCCTCCTTTAAGCTTGAAGAAAGCGAACTCCCTCGACTTCAAGATGGCACGGAAAATATAACCGAATTCAGCCATACCACCACAGGAAACATTTTGTAGGACAAGTTTTCCAGTCTTGACTCCCTATCAACCAATCTATCTTCTTCCAATCGATGCCGTGGGACTGTAGCCGGAATGTGGTTTCACAATCCGGTGGATGCATCTCTTTGGTTAAGCAATGAAATCTACTTATCAAATAAAACAGAGCATTTGTAAGCGCTTGCAATGGCTTTGACAGTAATGACTATTTCCCTCAGATCCCATAATAATCGACCCAGTTCCTCAAATGTGCATGTGCTCGAAAGGACCTCAGAATATTTTGCCTCTTCAATGCCTATAAAGTAACAAAAGGAGAGCAACCTGATGAGCATATATGAGGCACTTTGAACAAACCACACCTGTGATAACATAAACCGTGTCAGCTTCTTTGATATTCATTACTCGAACTTGGGTTGAACTACAACATTGGAACAGTCGAGTAAAGAGTCGAGATTTGTTATTATCAAAACTGAATAAGAAAGTCTTCTCTCGTTAAATGTCAAACTCGAGTTGGCAAGATATTTGACTTCAATAATTCAATAAAAGACACACCAAACACGACTAAGAAGCCCACAGAAAGTTGATTTAATAAGAACTCTTATCGGTAAGAACTGTACCTTCATTCACAAGGGGCATCCCATTCCCACCAAGACTTTCTTCAAAATTCGCTTCTGGGGCTTGTTCAAATGTTTGCACTGTGTTGAAGCTTCATTTGCTCTTGGTACTACATTCTCCTTTGTACGTCGATAGCTTCAACACGTGAAATAACATTAACTCAAGTGTAATATGCCATGTTATAATTTACATAATGGTACATTCATTTTTACATCTGAAATTTCTAGTAGCTCAATTATTGTTTCCATTGCATCTTGGACAAAAGACACAGCAATAGGCTTTTTCTAGCAGAGTTTTTGTGACACCTATATAGATAAGGCAAATATTGAGCACATTCTTCTTGTCTTCCAGAATCTATTTATATGTGACACCAACTATTGCTGAACAAGCTTGACCTGCTGCTGGATATGATGTACCTACCGCGTGGGTTTCTAAATGATATGCAAACATAATCTGCTAAAAGAATCCACTTGCAGATTATTTTTTTCAGGGACTGGTAAATATTGTTGTGCAATTTGAGAAACATGATCTTAATCCTTACAGTAACTTAATATCCAATTCCCATGGAAGATGTGCAGACAGTCATACAAATGATTCTCACTTCTGGTTCAATTTTGATAGCTAAAGAGATGAGTTGAAGGTCCTTCTACTCAACCTTTTGAGCTATGAAATATAGATAAGATTAGAATGTCTTCAACTGTATAGAAAATGAATTCTGAACTGCTAAAAAATTTAAGATACTTTAAAGCAGTTGGCTTGGGCTTTGCAATAAATCTTGTAGCAAAAATAGATTATTTATTAGTAATTGAAAAGAAAGGATGGATGAGAAATTAGAGATATACCATAGTTTGGGACTTCAGATTTTGCAGCTCAATTTCCAATTCTTTGGCAGAATCAACCATTCCTAGACAAGTGTAAGAATGGATCATGGTGGCAAAAGTGATTGAATCAGGCTTGCAATCTCTCTCTTTCATCATCACGAACATGTCTTCCATAGTTTCTACATGACCAGCTTGTCCATATGCACCTATAACACAATTGAAGAAAGGAGTGTCCAGAAGAACATTCGAGTTTTCTATTTGCCTTAGAATTAATGGAATCTTGTCCAAAAGCCCTGCTTTAGCATAGCAACTGATAAGAGAACAATAAGTGATTGAATTAGGTTTAACACCTTCAAATTTCATCATCCGAAAAAAGGACTCCATTTTCTCAATATTCCCGGCTTTACCAAAGCATTCGATCAATAAGTTATATGTAACTGTTGTTGGAGAGAAACACCTTTTGCTCATGAAATCCAAAACCAAGATGATTTTCTCATCCATACCTGCTTTACCATAGGATCTTATCAAAATATTGAATGTCTTTACGTCTGGTTCAATACTCATATGACGAAATTCATCATACCACTTCTCCATTTTATCGATTTGGCCGACATTTCCATAAGCCCAAATGATAGAATTCAGTGTGAAAATATCTGGAACACAATTGCCACTCTCAAGCATATTTGTGACAGAATTTTCCATTTCATCAAGCGAACCAGCTTTACCATATCCGTCTATAACAGTATTGTAAGTGACAATGTTGCATTCAATACCAAAGTAAGCCATTTCTGCAAGAACCTTAGAGATAAGATCAAATCGGCGTGATTTGCAGCAACCATTGATAAGGATCGTGTATGTGTATGCATCAGGTTTGCAGTCAGAAATGGACTTCATTTCATCGATGGTCCGGAATGCCTCATTGAAGAGGCCACTGTAACCATATGCACCTACAAGTGCGGTGTAAACTTCAAGTGTTGGCTTCAGACCTTCAGAAAGCATGACCTGGAAAAGTGAGGCTGCATGCGCAGGTTGTCTGCACCTTCCAAGCATCGTCAAGAGCCTAGCATACGTTTGCGATTTGGGATTATACCAGTGTTGTTTGTGCAGCAGCCCGAAAATCTAAAACATTAAGTAAGATTGTAGTGACTGATTTTACTCATCACACGTTGTGGGACGATAAGCAATATGATAAAAAAACCAAAATCTAAAACATAAAGTGAGATTGTAGTGACTGATTTTGCTCATCACACGGTGTGGGACGATAAACAGTATGATAAAAAACCCAAAATCTAAAACATAAAGTGAGATTGTAGTGACTGGTTTTACTCATCACATGCTGTGGGACGATAAACATTATGAAAAAAAAACCAAAATTTAAAACATTAAGTGAGATTGTAGTGACTGATTTTACTCATCACACACTGTGGGATGATAGAGAATATGAGAAAAAACCCATACGTGACATGGCATAAAAAAAAAGCGGAAGAATGACAACAACATTATAATGTCTTTGATTCATCAACAAATTAAAAATGATAGCATGTCTTTTACTTTCCCTTTGATAATCATCACTTAAGCTTCATTTGGTTGATAATTATATTTTATTTATAATAACGTAAATTAATTTCAAATAAAAATATGAAGAAAACGTGGATCAAAATGGAACCTTGAGGGCGGAGTCCCAATGGAGGGACCTGAGGGCGTGGTCGAGGGCGTCGAGGAGGGGTTTGGGGGAGAGTCGGGTGGAGGAGGAGGAGGAGACGGCCTTCCTCTCGACGGCGAGGACGGCGGCCTCGGAGCGGAGGATGTGGGAGAGTCGGTGGTTCCTCGGAGTGGAAGGTTTGTTGACCTTCCCGGCGGCGAGGGGAAGGACACGCCGGTTTGGGGAGGTTGAGGTTGGCATTAACGGAGTTTTGGATTTGGATTTGGATTTCGTGCACAAGAATTGGAGCTCCATTTCTGCTCACTCACTCACTCACTCGGTGTTCTGTTTTTTTACTTCTTCTGGAAAATCACAAATAGAGAGATATACAATGACACCGTCGTCTATAGTATCGTCCGGTGTTATTACCAATACTGACTTGAGTTCAAAATTCAATTGGGACTTAGACTCGAAAATTACTGAACTGCTAAACATCGTCCCAAAATTACTTAAATTGCCCCTTGAAATTACCAAATTGTCCTTCCTCCTATTTTTGCTTATATATCTCACAATTTCACTCTTTTTTCAAAACTTTCTCTTCCTATACCTATGTGGTAACATTACGTTATTTATTTGTTTTAAAAAAAAAAAAAAAAATCGTCGGCGTAGACGCCCCCCGCATGGGGCGGGCGTCCGAGGAAGCCGCTCCCCCCATAGGGGGAGCGGCTTCCTCGGACGCCCGCCCCATGCGGGGGGCGTCTACCTCGGACGCCGACCCGTAGCGGGAGACGTCTGCGGAAGACGTCTCCCCGATGGGGGAGACGTCTTCCGAAGACGTCTCCACCTTGCGGGAGGCGTCTCTCGCAGACGCCTCCACCTTTTTTGTTTTTTTAATTAATAAATATCATAATTACTTTAATAAATAGTGATAAATCAAAAAAATTAATTTAACAAATTCTTATTAAGTTTAACATTTGTGATATTTAGTTTTAACAAATTTTGATTTAGTTTAACAATTGTTTTAATTTAGTTTAACAAATTTTGATTTAGTTTAACAATTTTGATAATTTAGTTTAACAAATTTTGATTTAGTTTAACAATTTTGATAAATATGATAATTTAGTTTAACAAATTTAACAAATTTGTATTTAAAATTTCAATTAATAGTCATCGGGTCACAGTGGAGGGAAAGGCAAGTCGATACCATTACACGCCTTCCGTTCTTTAGTTGATGATTCAGCACCGCGTCATCCACGTAGACGGGGGATATCTGCTTCGGTCAGGAGGGAGAGAGAGGCATTACGTCGTCGTAAGGAGGATGATGATTCCTTCGATGATGAGCATGTGGACAGTCACGACGACGGGAGCGACGATGATGACCCGTATGAGTTAGTGCGGCCGGAGGTGGAGAGGCAAGGGGGATTATAGCGGAGGACGTGGTCGAGCGGGTACTTCTACTTCCGCCGGATGGATGGTGCGGAAGGGTAGGGGTGGGAGGTTTACGACCGGGGATTCGAGCTCGTGCACTGTTGATCCCCGCGCTCAGAAGTAGAAGAGGGTCCAGGACGATTCTTGGATCGTGAGCAGTATGACGCCTGGTGGTCCTTTAGATGGGAGCGTCATTCCTAGTTTCTGGGGTCACATTGCTAGACGGATCTGGGACGGAGAGGATCGGAAGGTTCTGAAGTGCCAGAATCGGCACAGAGCCTGTACAGCACTACAGGGTTGGCGGTCTACACTGAGTGCTGATATCAGAGAGGAGATTAGTGCCACGCATTTGGGGCACTTACCGTACAGCATGTTCCCTTATCTCGACATGCCTTTGATTTCGGCGTTTGTGGAGCGGTGGCAGCCTGACACCAACACTTTCCACATGCCTTTCGGAGAGATGACGATCATGCTTCACGATGTTTTCCAGATCCTGCGCATTCCTGTGGATGGTCGTCTGGTTAGTGCTCAGGGGTCGACGTCTGAGCTGAGGTGTTATGTGGCAGAGTTGCTTGGTGTCACACCTGATGGTCTGGCGAGAGATACAGCTTTATGGAGTGGTGGTGGTGTCGGCATCGACTCCCTTGAGGACCTATGCAGACGGGCACGACCTCCGCGGGCCGATGATACACAGTTGACGGCGTACCTATTCTTGATGCTCGGAGCCGTCTTGTTTGTCGACAAGAGTGGTTGTCGGATCAGACCACGCGATCTACTGGAGGCTAGGGACCCGGAGACCGTTCGTGAGTACTCGTGGGGGTCAGCGACGTTGGCATACCTGTACCGGCAGCTTGGGATAGCTAGCCGTGCGGATTGTTCTGGGATTGCAGGTTGTCTTACGCTGCTGCAGGCGTGGATATACGAGTACTTTCCTGCATTCCGCCCGCATCGTGAGCGGAAGATTATCGACGAGGGTCATCCACGTTCGGGTATGTGGGCTGTCCGGAGCGAGGACAAGAGCGATGGACGATTGCGTTCCATCCGCGCACGGCTAGATCAGATGACTGCATCAGAGGTATCAAACTTTACACCATTTATTTAATTTTAAGATGTATTATTATTAATGTGTTAAACTTTAGGTGGAGTGGTTACCCTATGGTCCTGACCCAGCAGCGGATGTCCCGAGGACTTTATTGATGGGTCTTATTCGTTATCGGGATATCATAGAGCCTTATATGCCCGATCGGGTCTTGCGTCAGTTAGGATATGTTCAGGTGATCCCGGTTGACATCCCGACACCAGAGCATGCGGTGCGATCTGCGACAGCAGCGACGTACGACGTCAGGTTCCCCGCTTCTACAGCGGAATCGACTTGGCGGACATTTCCGAGATCATGCCGATTGTTCCTTGGCGACTTCAGACGTAGTCGCGACCCCTCCGAGTGTGATGCACGTTATCTTGATTGGTTCGGTAGTTACTCACATCCTATCATCGTCCGTGGTGCCTCCCGGAGAGCATATCGACCACCAGATAGGACGTGTGGCGATCTGGTAATTTTTTCATATTATCTATATTTATTTGTACCGTATAATTTGTTAATGTACGCTAATGTTATTGTTATGTGCAGTGGATGGGTAAGATGATACGGGCTGTAGACCCAATCTTGCAGATGAGGGATGAGCTGCCAGACGATGCCAGAGCTGCATGCGGAGATTTGGATGAGATCATACAGTCGTGGCATACTCAGTTAGGCATCTCCGACCATGATTCGGATGATGAGTAGGCTGATCTGTTGTACCGTACTCTTAGTATTTGCATTTATATTTGTTTATCTGTTGTACGCTTAGTATTTGTGTTTGCTTATCTGTGGTACGCTTAGTATTTGCATTTATATTTGTTTATCTGTTGTACGCTTATTATTTGTATTTGTGTTTGTGTTTGCTAACATGTCGTACGCTTATTGTTTGTATTTGTGTTTTGCTTATCTGTTGTACGCTTATTATTTGTATTTGTGTTTGATAACATGTCGTACTATTATATATAATGCAAATAAAGCAAACATATCAAAACATATTACATAATAAAGCAACACTATATAATGTACAAACATATCAAAACATATTACATAATTATACAAACATATCAAAACATATTACATAATTATACAAACATATCAAAACATATTACATAATTGTTGCCAATATGCTATCCTATTTTGGTACTCCAGCTCCCATCCAATAACACTCTCATCTCGTATTTGATACCACAGAGTCGCTATAGGAGGTACGGGGAATCCCTCATTCAATTCCAAACGAATGTAATGAGCGTAACTCCCTAAATGAGCAATAATCAACTCTCTGCACGGTCTCGTCACGGTAGGCGGACTCTCCCAAGGTAGAACTGTAAGACATGGGTACAATGAACCATCATTTCCGAGAGAGAAGAACATAATTGCACACTTGTAAAAATTTGCAATGGGAAACAAGTCCGTCCACGTCTCCATATAGTGATTCTCGCCACAAGGTCCCCCGCCCCAATTAATCCGGTGACGAGTCTCCGCCACACTGTCGTAGTATACGTGCTCATAAAAAGATGGGTTCGCAGCTATCTCATTTGAAATCGAACGACGGGCGAGTTGCCAATTGTCTTCACCACCGTGGAAAACATCGGCGACACATCGAAATCCACAGTTTCCATCAGCACGTACATCATTCCACTGGTGTAGGAATGGCATAATGATTCCTGGAATTCTATCTCCATATGGGAAGTCGTCTACGTCAGCCCGCCCAGTCACTACAATATGAACAAAAAATACAGTTACATATAATAACAAAAGATACATATTTACTGAAATAAATAACAAAATTATAATAATAATAAATATAGGGATGGTATACCTGATCCTCCCTTCACAGACGAAGAACCAGAAGATCGACCACGACCTTTGCTTCCACTACCGGAAGAACGACCACGACCTCTACTCCCACTACCTGAAGATCGACCACTACCTCGCTCTGCATACTCAAACGCACTAGGGTCCCGTCGTGTCGACTTTCCCCTTGGTCGACCTCGTAGCTTTGTTTTTACTGCAGGCTCTTTCAAATTCGAATGTTCGGGGTGTAGCTGCTCGAATAAAACCCGAGAGGCAGATCGAATTACGGTAGGGTCACTTCCTGCAATCTCATCAACCAGACTGCGAAAATGTTCGGCGTCTTGAGCTGCCTAAGACACAAACTCTGCGTTCCCGGCTCCTTCCCCAATGACAAGTGTCCTCCAGAACGGATGAATCTGCTCTAAGTAAATTCCGTTTTCTGATTCAAGACATCCACGGATGGTACATGCGCAAGGTATCCCATGAGAAGTCAGAAAAGCGCACTCACAACGATATTCAACTTCATCATCTAACTGTTGCATTCTCTTCACCTCCTGACTCAGCAACTGCAAACAGTGATGCGAAACTCTACCATTTATGTGACGATATAGAGCATGTCCGAAATTAGTCAAATTTCGCCGTCTCGAGTCTTCAAGAAAGTTTCGAATATTCGTCAGCTGCATTTCAGTAGCCGCGTTGACGCGCTCGAAAAGAGTGTCCAGAGCTGCAGTCGATGTAGAAATCCACTCTTTTAGAGCCGAATGAGCACTTTCGACCCTACAATTCGTGGTGTTCCCAAAATGAAGGACTTTGTTCGTCCAATTCAGCACAAACTTTTCTTTATGCACCAACCACGTGGTGTCCAGATACTCCGTGATAGCCGGCCACGATCTATACAAATCTTTCAGAGCATACACAGCTCTATCATACTCGGCTTCTGAAGTAGAAAGCATGATCTTCCTCCATCTTCCACGCCTCAAAGTCTCTGCCATCTCCTTATTCTTGCCGAATACGTGGTATGCGTAATTCAATACGTCTTTGTTGATGTGCCATGTGCAGAGTAAATGAGCAGAGTCAGGAAAAACCTCTCTCACTGGTCGCATAAGGCCTAACTCCCGGTCTGTTATTATTGCAGTCGGGCTGACAGTCCCCAATAACAGATCTCTCAACTTCTCCATCACCCACAAATAACTGGAGTAAGATTCATCCATCAAAATCGCATATCCAATAAGGAAATTCATGTTTGCTGGTGTGACCCCAATCATTTCGAACAAAGGCATCTTATACTTGTTCGTCTTGTAAGTCGAATCCATGCAGATAACGAAAGGATATGTCCGCAACAACTGGACTGACGTCGGATGTGCCAAAAAAGCGTGAGTGACGACATCAGTTTCTGGATCCGCCATAATCCAATGTAAGTACTCACACTGCACTGCTTGGTAGAGAAACTGCTGGACGAGATTCCGATCTTCAGATTTTGTCCTCCTCATGTAATCTCTGAAATTATAAATATGTCTTTGATTTGGATTGTCCTCCGGGAATTTTTCTTTTACTGCCTTCAAGATGTTCCGTGGTTTTGCTTGCGCCTCTGTCATATCACGAACAATCTTCTTCGCCCCAGAACTTAGACCACTAATTTGACGATGACCCTCTGGATAAACTGCCAGTCTGTGGTTGTGATGTCCGTGAGCACTATTATAAACCACAACCCATCCATCACGATCTCGTCGCTCCACCACTTTTATTAAGAAACGGCAACCGCAACCCTTTCTTTTGGTGTTTCTTCGAAGTGCAGTATCCATATCCCGAGACTCCATTTGATTTCGCCGGTCGCATCTCAAATAACAATCCATCCGACTATCTGATCTTGTTTTGTACGACGACACGACCAAAAAAAACCCAGCTCCGATAGCTACTTGTTTGGCCCATTTACATGCTTCATCGATTGTTTCAAAGATTTGTGTAGTTTGAAATAACTCACTGTAATCCACTCCATCACCACCGAAATCTGGAACCTACAAAAATAAAATCGAAATTAAAAAAATAAAAAAATAAAATCGAAATTAAAAAATTTAAAAAATAAAGTCGAAATTAAAAAAACAAAATCAAAATCAAAAAAAAAAAAAACAGGCGTCTGTATTAGACGCCTGCCCCATGGATGGGGCGTCTGTGTTAAACGCCTTCCCCAACGGTAAGGCGTCTGCGTAGGACGCCTTGCCGTAGGGAAGGGCGTCTAATACAGACGCCTTACCCATGGGGAGGACGTCTACATAAGACGCATCTCCCATTGTGTAGGCGTCTGCGTTAGACGCCTCGGCCATGGGGAGGGCGTCCTACGCAGACGCCCTCACCATGGGGGAGGCGTCTAATGCAGACGCTCGGCCTAAAAATTTCCCCGCGCCAGGCTTACCTCACCCGATGCATCACCCTCGCCAGACATTTTCGTGGTGTTTTTACTGATAAATTATGAATATACAAGACCATAGGCCTTATTTATAGACACGGGACGATATGGGTATTAAATATATTGTTAAGGGCAATTTGGTAATTTCAAGGGGCGATTTAAGTAGTTTTGGGGCGACGTTTAGTAGTCCCGAAAATTATTCGATTATAATTTAACTTGATGCTTAAAGTTTTTGATGAAAAATAAAAATAAAAAGAATTAATTTAAGTCGCTCAAACTTGAAAATATCGAGAGTCAAATTCAATTTTTTTATTGCTTAATTTATAATTATTTTTTGTGTTTAATAATAATATATGTTAATACTTTGAAGTTGATATTTTCGCTCAACTTGATTCGTTTAGACAAACCCTGTAGTCTCATCCTCTTATTTTCTTAATTGCTCTAGTAGACGAAGAACGTCTATAATTTTCCCACACCTCACATCATAATTGTTCTATTTTAAAAAATATGTTAACATATTTTAGATAAATCATCGCCGCATTATGAATATTTACTTAGATGCAATTAAAAAATATGTTAACATCCAATATACTTATTTATCGGGAAATAAGGTGTTTTTGAGTGTAAAAAAAACCTACATTGATTTCTAAAACCATAGTACGACTTGTAACTTATAGAGAAGAATATACATATTTGATCTGAAATTTTGGGATGTATTTATGGAATCAGTGTATTAGTTACGACTTATAGAGAAGAATATACTAATTTACTCCAAATTGAAATCCCTTTGCGCAACACGCAGAGTTGATATACTAGAATTTTCAATTAAGCACATATTCGGAGGGATGGATAGACGGACCTCATGATTCATCTCCTTGTCGGATCTGGTTCCTCTCAAATTGTGGCATAATTTGAGAAACCAAAACCAAATTCGAGTGATCTCATCCATTCAAGTCCAATGGTGGATGTTTCATCTACTATTAGTGGAAAATTTACATTGTTTTTTATTTAGAGTTGTGGGGAGTAGTAAGAAGTAACCAACACCTAGGGATGCAAATGGTTACCAAATATCCGAGTATCCGATTCGACAAAATTGTAATTGGTTGGTATTTGGTAAGAAATAACCTACCAAATAAATTTGAAATTGGAATTGGTCATGTAAAGCTTACCAATTATAATTTCGGATACAATTTCGGATACATATCTTACCAAATCCGAGTATCCGAATACCAATTGTATTTTAATATAAAAAAATTAATCCTATATTCATACCAAGATGAATGACCAAGATCTTCTACACTTTAGAATGGATGGTCAGATTTTGTCCACTAAAACCTAACCTAAATACACTAGTACACTACTCAACTCTTTCCCAAATCCACAAAAACCCTACTCTAGCCGTCACTTTCCCAAATCCCTTCTTCTCTAGCGAAAACTTCATCTCTTTCCCAAATTCTGATGCATTCGGTGATTTCGGCCGGCCTTCCCGTGAGATCTCACTTTCCTCTTATTTTCAGCCGGTATTCCCGTCGCCGGTATTCCCGTCGTTGACGCCGACGTCGTCGCTAGGGTACTAACACCTCTTCCCACAATATTACTACTTCGGTATTTTTGAAACACCGTCATCTTACACAACCATTTTTGTTTTCTAAAACTACTCAAACGTGAAAGACATGAAATGGTATCCTATCTATGGATCGAGATCTTGGCTCTTTGTTGCCCCAAAGCAAAGATATGCTAACTGGACTAATTGAAAAAATGAATTTGAATACTCTTCGAATTCGAATACAAATCCGAAAACCAAATGAAATATTTTCGAATTCGGATAGAGGAATTTTTTTCGAATACAAATCGAAATCGGTATTCGGTTATGAAAGTCGAATTCGGATACGGATATATACTGTATCCGGTTCGATATGTATCCGTTTGCATCCCTACCAACACCCACTAATTCATGACTTCAATGTAATTTACACAAAATAATGAATAAATATGCAAGCATTTGGATGTTCAACAAATGTTGTAACATTTTATCTAAAGCTTGGATTGGATTTTTTGACGTAATCTCTAGCACAAAGAACGTAATCTCATGTCTTTAGTATTTAGATTTGAAGACAAAAGTTAAAAGTGTGAGTTTATCAAGAAATCAAATACATTTTTGTAGCTGAACAAATTATATTTTATTGGAGATAATTGTTTGATTTTATGTGATGTTGTGAAAGTGGAAAAAAAGGCTGATAGATCATGTTGTGCAAGGGGCATAATCTCTCAGCTATATAATGTAGCTTTCAGATAGATAAGCTACAAAAGATGGCATAACTTGTTTTAAGCATAGCCTTGCATGTGAACATTTTGATGTCTTTATGCAAACAACCAACACAAAAGAATGACATTGGAATCCTTAAATAGTGACATAATTAATTGGAAGCTAGACACTACCACAGCTTTATTAATTCTAATGGTCCTGAGTCACAATCTGTTAGGTAAACCACCACTTTCAGGTAACATTTCCAAAATGGAATCTTGTACTTGAGGTCCCATGCATGTAAACCTGAATTTGAGAAGATTGTGAAATTAAGTCTCAATTTGCAGTCATATAACCTGTCTTTTGGTTTGGGTTTGGTTGGTCTAAAAGAAGTCAATAAATATTATGAATTTAGAAAATCTAATTTAAAGAAGGATTTAATGCTTTGGTGATTTATTTCCAAAGTTAGTCTCACTTTTATAACTTGTGTAACCTTCTATAATTTATAATGATATAGTTCGCCAAAACTTTCAATTTCTATACAAATTTTTAAGTTTAGTCAAAATTTTCAAAAATAAATCATACAAAAGTTGGCTTTGAGTGAACAAGTAGCAAACACTACATCAGCAATTCGGCATCACATTAACCAAACAATCAAAACAATAAATTTTTAAATTGAGATCCACTTTTTATATAAGAAATAAAAAACCCAATCAAAACTTAAAAGTGGGAAATATAGATGCCTTTGTTGTAGGCAATTGGCTGAAGCATGAAAATATTCACAAGATTCAACACCTACTCGTTATTACAAACACATGAAAGGATGTCCAATAGAACTTTAAAAGTTAAAATCATGAACATATACACATGACATCACCAAGACACCAACAATGCAAAAAGCCTAACCAAAATGTCATTCTGTGACATCTTTAAAAATCTTCAACGAAAGAATTGGTAACATTTACAGATATGTGCAGACACCCTCTATACAAACTAAGCAAATAAAATTTTGGTTTCTAATAATAATCCAAACAGCGAGCCAAAAAGCCGAAAATCGTATAAGATTGAAACACAATGTTTATCTGTAGTTGTGGCAGGAAATCTGGTTAGTACCATAGCTGATGGCCTTCAAACTTGAATCCGACATATTTGTCATCCAAACCTGAGGACCGCCTGACTGTCCAGCTATATTGTAAGCGTAAGACGTGAATTCCGTGTCTGTCTCGCATGGATAAGCCAGATCAAGCTTCAACTGCTTCAGGGTTCTTTCGAGAACTATAAGGCTTGAGAATGTGGAGTAAGTGTTGCCCACAAACACGTCTGCTCTAGCGCAAACTTCGTAATCTATCGCGGATTTTATGAGATACGGGTACTTCTTGTATATGTCCGAAACTCCTAGTTTTTTCTTCTCAAAGGGAAGTAAACCCTCTTTCCAGCCATTCACTATCGACCCGTCTTCTAAAAGACTGTCAGCGACTGCAAGATAGACGACAATTGGATAATTGAATCCGCGAATACGACCAACTCTTTCCGTTATTTCCTCCCTGCTGCTGCATATTTGGTTTGTGTTCAATCTCTGCTCGAGGTTTTTGCAGTGGATCATCCAGTCCTTCTCAATCCTCATGTGCACGGCTATATAAGGCGCAGAATGATTGGATTGGTTAGCGGATTTTGTACCAATAGAAATGCTTTTGTCTCTGATCTTAGTTATTACATTGGATGCCTCGTTGGTTATCTGGTCGACAAAAATTAAACATTCGAAGATCTTCGCATAATCCTTAATGGGCCAGTGATCGTGCCAGAGGAAAGGATTATTACCAACAATCCGGAGGACTTCATGCTCGTCTACCAGCTTTTTACTGCATTGCTTCAGCTGATTCAAATCCTTCTCCGAAGTCCACTTCCTACCCCTTCCTTTCTGGAGCTCAAACGGCTCAGTTCGATTTGAAATTTCAGATAACTGAGCAACTCGCACAAACCCGTTGCACCGGTTGTTAAATTCATCTATCTTGAACACCTTGTCGAACGCAATCGACTCCAATAAGCTGGTTTCTTTGTAGAACAAAGAAGCACTCAAGCTAGGCATCAAAAGAGTCCTATTAAGCAATCTTGCAGTCAAACACGCCCTTGCGAATGCAATCTTCTGGTTGTTCAAGCCCCATACTATCTGAGGAACTTCCAAGAATTTTTCCTGCCTGACCGAGAATGCTGGAAGAAAAGAGGATGAATGCGGTGTTGGGTAGAGTTGTGTCTGTTGCGACCAATTTGCACTAGGCAGGAAGGATAGTATGGCAACTCTAAGCATAAGAATCAAGAACACCAAAAGCACGCATTTGCTGGCTGTAGAACTGAAATAACCGACAAATAATTTTGCACGACTTGGAGTGAATCCATTCAATTCTGTTCTCATTGCGGCTATCGAAGGTTGGCTTGTTCTGGAGCACGACAAAAAATATCCTTTTAACTAATTGATACAAGAAAAAGCATCATTGGAGGTTCTTGTGATTTGAACTCTAAAAAGAAAATGTTGCTTGCAGTCTAATATACCTGAAAGTTAAATCATAAAAAGAAAGATTATAGGCATTCCCCAAAGTAGTACAAAATTTACCCCATTTGTTACATCAATCAAATAAAGTAAAACCATATCCAGAAAAAAGGGAGAAAAAAGAAAGCAAGAATCCAACATTGATTGATTTCCGAAAGAATAAAACAATAAGATTTTCCAGTCATATATTCTAAAAATTGGTGGTTTCTTATCTAATGCATGTAGGCTTAAATTATAATGAAAATAAAAACACCATATTTCACAGTGCCTAAATCCAGAACTTCGAGGAGAAAGAAAAGAAACCCACTTCAGCAATCCCCAAATGAAAAGAAAACTCATTTCCTCACAAAACTCAACAAAAGAATGAAAAGAAATTAACAAAAATAAAACCAACATTGAGCAATCTCCATAAGAAACATAACTAATCCTCACCAATCACGATCTAATACAAAACCATGCAAAAGAAAACTTTCTTCTCATATCAAAGAAGACAAATAACAACTCATCACCGAAAGTGAAATAAACCAATTCCTCACTGGTTAGAAGACTCAGAACCCAACTAAAAAATTAACAACTTTTGTCTTCCTAATTCAACTCCTCATTGGTTATCATCCAATACATAAACATGGAAAAAGAAAACGAAAAAAAATTCTTTTTCCCGTTGAAAAGAGGGCAAATGACAACATACCCTCAAAAGTAAACAAAACCAATTCCTTAGTGGTCACAACCCAACATGAAGAAATTTAAAAAATAAAATAAAAAACTCTTTTCTCATACCAAATGAATTCCTCACTAATAACAACCCAATACAGAAACATTTTTTGTCTTACAAAAGAAAGTTAATAAAAATCCCAAAAGTAAACAAAACCAATCCCTCGTCGATCACATACTCACATCCAATAAAAGAATATTAAAAGAAAGTTCTTTCCTCAAACAAAACTAACTCTTTCTCCTAATCATAAATACAAGAAAGTTCTTTCCTCGTGCAAAACTAACTCTTTCACCAAATCATAAATATAAGAAAGTTCTTTCCTCGTACAAAACTAACTCTTTCTCCTAATCATAAATATAAGAAAGTTCTTTCCTCTTACAAAATTAATCACAACCCAATACAAAACCACGCCAAAATATTTCTTTCTCCACATAAAAAATATGTAGAATAATAACAAAGCATCCCCAAAAGCCAATAATAATAATAAACCTCAGTTATCACAACAATCAAAGAATAATTTTTTTATAAAAAAACTCTTCTTTCAGATTAACCCAAATAAAAACATTTTCCCATGCAAAAGAACAACCAACAACATCACACAAACCCTCTAACAGAACCCACAAACCAAAACTCCACCCAAAAAAAAAAAACAGAACCTTATATAACAAGAGCAAAGGATCCAACCCACAACCCACAAAGAGGATAGGGAAGAATATCCCTTGGTTTCATGTCGTTGGGTCCGCCATGCATGCAGGCAAAAAGATCGTCTGCTCTGCTCCTACAGCCTTTGCTGGGTGGTCTGAAAAAGAGAGAGAACCGAACAGAACAAAACAAAACAAAACAAAACAAAACAGAGCAGTGAGTGTCGTTTTTTTATGTTTTTAATGATTTGTTGGTTGATTGTGAGTTGTCAAAAGAGAAATGTGATTAGAGAGGTGGAGAAAGATACAAGTGGCAGGGCTCGAGTGGCACTTTTTTTTCTTCCTTTTCCTTTAAATTAAATTAAATTTGTTTTGTTTTTTGAGTTGGAATTAGGGAGAGGTTGTTTGTGTTTTTTTCATAAGTGGTATGGAAATTTTAATCACGAAAACGGGTTCGTAATTCTATATACAGATCATGAGTTGTATATGTTTTATGACAATTGAAAGTTGGAGATACTATGATTTTGTTTCTCTTGGAATTTAGGGATTATATATATATATGGAAACATTATGAGATATCACGAAAAACTTTCGACGAAAGATCTTACAATAAGGATTAGCGAGTTCGCGACATAAGCACTTAAAGGGGCTTGTAAGTGCCATTTGTTAATTTATTTTACTTTGATTCACATGAGTCCTGGATTATTTTATACTCAAACGGTCAAACCTATTATTGTTGTGATAGTAATGATACCAATAATACATCTCATGCATGTGGATGTGGAGAGTTGAAAAAAGACACTTCTTCCCAAAGTTTACTTGTGGAAGTCAAACTGCAAGTAATTTGTCATGTGTGTTTTTCTTAATATATTATTATCTATTTTGGCACCTTTAAGGTTTTTACATAAAAACATAACCTTCCATATCCACATCAATAATTTATTTTGACATAAGCTATATCCACTCTTACTTTTTTTTCCAGTGTAAATAAATACAAGTAAAGTTAACATGAACAATGTCTTGTATTACATGGTTTACATAATTATATCGCACCCTATTACTTAGAAGAAGAAAAATAGGGGATGTCAAAATAATGGCCAGAATGGAGGTGGGATTATGGTATTATAATTTATATATCCACTAGTACTTTAAAAAAAACTTTATATCCATTAATTGCCAAAATAGTACGTTGACTTTGTTAGGAAGTTGGAACCTTCTTGGGTTCGTTTTGGACATGTCTGGGTGTCGTTAGTCAACCAGGAACATGTTCACCAACTTCGATTTTTTTTAAGTAGGAATGGGTTAAAAGGAATATTAGACTATGGGTGTGTTTGGACTTTGGAGATCTTTATCAGTTGAGTTGTTGTTGTTTTTTTATAGAAACTTGTAATATTCACCGAAGAATTATGTTTGTTTTGTTGTGATCAATGTTGTAATGTCGTTTAATTACACTTCTGTTTCA
Organism: Triglochin maritima; assembly: GCA_963682175.1. Taxonomy (NCBI): domain Eukaryota; kingdom Viridiplantae; phylum Streptophyta; class Magnoliopsida; order Alismatales; family Juncaginaceae; genus Triglochin; species Triglochin maritima. The sequence continues at coordinate 35,592,307 of OY821772.1, forward strand.
TACTTAAGAAAAATGGACATGATCGCTCCTTTATCAGGCTATGATGAACCTCATATCGAATCAATGTAATTGACATTCAAAGGTCACTCTGATTATTAACGTATTTTTGAAATATACTAAAATTCATGTTCGAATTCCATATTTACCAAACGGTATAATTCAATTCTATGGATTTATATACATGAGAGTGTAATACAATTACAGGAAAGCAAACAGTATAATTAAGTAGATTCGAATTATTATACTGAATGATAATTATTGTATAAAAACCTTTTCTCCAAGTGAAATACTCGTAAAGAAAGGTTGAAAGTTGGGAGATCATTTGGATTGGATAGAAAAATTACAAGATGGTTAGTTCACAGTAAGTGCCCTTTGTTAATTTGTTTTGCTTGCTTCACATGAGCCGTACATTATTTTCTACCCAAAGCTATTATTTTTTGTGATAATGAATCAATGATGCATTTCATCATTTTCATGCATGTGGAGGGTTGAAAGGGACTTTTCTTCCCAAACAAACTACTTGCGGAAACTAAGCTGCAAGTAGTTTGTCATGTGTGTTTTTCTTAATTTATTTTTAACTATTTTATTTTGACACTTTTGAGGTTCTTACATGGAAATATAACCTTCCATATCCTCATCAAGAATTTATTTTGACACAACCTATATCTACTCTTACTTTTTTTCACTGTAAATACAAAGTAACATGAACTATGTCTTGTAATACAGGGTATTACATAATTATATCACACCCTATTACTAAGGTATGAGAGAGTTTAGGAAAAAAATACAGGCACGTCAAAATAGATTAAAATGAAAATTTATTTTGATTTCTCTAGATAATGATATAAGTTTCTTCTACGTTGAAAAAAGTTTATTGATACTAATTCAGTTGGTAGATTTTAAAAAATATATATACTAAGAACCAATTAGAAACCTAAATACATTGGTTGTGTCTACATATATGTTTAAACATCAAGTGAGAATCATCAGATAACACGATGTAAGATCGTTCTTACACCATTGGGTCCAAATACAATGTTAAATACTTCAATTTACTAAGATTGTTTATGATAGCCAGTTGTGAGGTAATATCCAGAAAAATAGGGTTTGAATCTTGTTAAGATGAACTGACACTCTTGGTGGATGCGGATTGAACAAACCTTTAATTAAATACTTTTAATCTCTATAAAAACCTTTTTCCATTTCTCGAATCTTTTTTTACCTTAGCTACATAAAAACTCCTCAGATTCTTAAGTTTGAGGAGATTTTGCCTTCAGAATTTCTTGTTCCCAATCAGGTCTCTCTGAGTTTTGCAGTCAAGTCCCTGGAGTTTTCACATAAGGCATTTTTTGTTTGCAGATTAGTCATTTGTCTTTGCAATTAAGTCTGTTTTGCTTCGTTTATCTTTTTTATTACCTAATATTGAAACACACAAACTAAACATCAAGTAACACAAAGATGAAATAAAATAAATGATATATAGCATGACGTAATGTATGATATGTTACTAATCAATAAATTTTTATTTGGGATTACAATAAACATTATTATTTCTGCTCAAGGCTTCTCACGAGATTTTAAGACTAGATTCTTGGACCCTAGTTCATGACCTGTCAAGGGTTGATTTTCTTTTGCAATTGTCTCAAACTTAAATTCTTATATAAATGAAATACAACAAAGGCCTATGAAATCTGCAAATTTCACAATGAGAAATACAAATCAAACTATTAGAAAGAAATCATCAAACAAACAGACTCATAAACCTTATCAAACTGTTTTTTATCTAAACTTTTAAACTTGGTGTCTTAGTGATGGAAACAATAGAGTTACTCTTTATGCTAGTACCGAGTTCTTGACAAATGACAGTAATGGTGCGTTCGGATTGGATTCTTGTGACAAGATTTATGTGAGAACTCAGATTGTAAGTGAAAATGTAAAAATCATGATTCTTAAAAGAATCAAAATTCGTTTGGATGGAAAAAATTCTTACTCATGATTTTAAATGTTAAATGACTAGTTTGTCCCTAGATTTAAATTTATATTGTTATTAGATTACTATTGTACGATATAATATGATTTTTTTACTAAAGTAGAATATTTACTAAGGTAGAAATATTTATGTTATTTTCTAATATTAAAAATTATCATAAAATACAATGTATATAAAATTTATCTAATAAATATCGGAAAATATGAAAATATGTTTGGATTAAAATATATATCGTAAATTCATCAAGTTTATTAAAAAAATATAATATATATATTAAATTCTAATTAGAAATTTATCGAATAAAAATATTAAAATATGAAGGTATTATGATAAATACAACTGAGGGTAATATGGTAAATGTGATTCTAGAATTTGGATTCTTGCAAAAATCTATAAAAATTCAGCTTTTTATTTCTATACAAATTTTGTTGTTAAGAATCAGACAAAATCTGGAAGTTGATTTTCTGTTTGTGAAGTACATTTGGATTCTTACCGGATTCTTGTTGGAATCCAACTAAGAATCCGTTGTCAAACACACCCTAAATTTTCATAGCCTTTCTATCTTTAAACAAGGAATCTATACAAAATCCAAGCATCTAAAAACAAAGATTTATATGACGTTTCTAAGTCCAACTGTCATGACACCAATCCAACAAAACATTTAAACATTTAAACACAATCACACCAAAACATTTATTTGTAAAGTTTAACATAAACATAATGTCTAAACTCAATTCAAAACAAAAATACATTCATCGTTGTCTCTTCTTCTTCCTGCATATTTTTGTGCTTTGACAGCGCTTCGTGCTCTTGTTCCTGTGTGTGTATTCCGCTTCATATTTTCGCACTCGGAAATAATTTGTCTTTGGGACAACTTCATTAACACCCATTTAGCCGACTTGAAACAACCACTTTGTATTGGACATGTTTCTTCACGTATCACGTCTGCAAAGCAAATTTCAAGCGTTTCACTATTTATCGCTTGTACCATGACTCATGAATGAAACTGAGATTTGAAGGTCCGACATTGGAATTTTGAAGTCGCCCTCAAAATTCCCACGAGAAGATGAGATGGAAATAACAAATGAAGAGGAAGATCAAAACAAATCGTGAATTTTGAATAGGTGGAGGTGGAGCTCGATCTCAATGTTGAACTCCACGGCCTCAAGGCTTTAGAAAATACTTGTGGATTTATTTGCATAAAATGGGCCGTAAAAAACTAAGGCCCATCATATAAAGTCTGTTACACCAGTCATACCCGAATTCTAAAATAATACTTATACGTTTCCATGGTGTGCTAAAACGACTATTATGATTCTTGATAACTTCCAATTGTCCTTGAAGATTTCGATAAACTATGATTACATGATAGTACCAGATATATCATACTTTCATGTACAAATGTGCATAGCAATAATTCCTAGTAGGAGCAAACAACCGAAGATTCACATACAGTATCAAACTAGTTTCAACCCACCCTTCCTCCCTTCCGGCATATACTTAGAGCATCCTTAACGGCCCGGGCGCCCATCCTTAATGGGCGGGCGTCCGCCTGGAGCACCCACCCAAGCGGGTGATTGTGCGCCGAGTGTCCTCGGGCGGGGGGCACGTGTTGCCCCTCATTGGTCCAATTTTTTTTTAAAATTTTTGTTTTAGTGGAGGATTTGTTATTAGAATTAATTGATAATGTACTGGGTATTTTTGATTAATGCGGGGTGATAATTTCGATGTGATTCACTTGAAAAATATTTGAAATATTTAAATTACATAAATCAAAGGTAAATCCATATTTAATGCTTAAATTAGAAAATATATTAATAGTACAACATCACATGAACAACACATTGCGGTACAAAATACAAACTAGACCTAATACGAAGCGATACAAACCAACAAACTACACGTAGTATAAACTACATGAAATACGACATAATATAAACTAACAAACTACATGGAATCATTCTCTTCCGCACAGTCCATGAGTTTCACAATCATTTTTTTATCTCACTCTGACGGGTTGTCATTTTTAATCAGAGAATGAAGCATGTTGAGTTTAGTTTTTTTTACATGTCTTTGAAAATTTCGCTCCACTAATTCCATGTGTTTGGAAAAACCATCTTCTCTCACTTGGGCATTATAGCAATTTGTTGTGCAAGTTTCCTAACATCTGTGTTGCATTCAGGGCCTAATGAACTTTTACCATTGTTTTTGATCTTCTGACACCTGGTGGGCGTACCGACTGTCCTGTCGTCATTTCTTCTGCCTCCGAGTGTGATTACGTCCTAGAGTCATCAATGCCTTTTCTTTTCCCAAGGCTTCATGAATGGGGACTACTTTCATTGTGGAACTCCGGGGACTCCCGACCAACACTCACGACATTTGCTCCAGGTATCAGCGACTCCCATTTTGGGTACCTACGCAACATGCCCCAATCATCAAAGTAAAGAAATTTAGAGTTATTAGTTCGCTCGTAGATGTGGTGAGCTTGTCGGCGACATCGTTGTCGTTCTGGCCGCTCCTTTTCTGTCGGTACGCCTGATCGAAGCACACGACCCACTTGTTGACAACATATAAAATTCTCCTCCACCGTCCTTTTAATGACCCCACAATCCTCTCGGGGAGGTCCATTTCTTCGACGGAGTTGTCGTAAACCTGTTTTAATTTGGTCCACAAGGAAGTAGCCTTCTGGTTTGTCCCCATCACCGCATCACAACTAACTTCCATATATGTCGAGACGAGTCTCTCGTCCTTAGCTGTGGTTCTCAGCTTCAGATTGCTTTTGACGGTTCAGACTTGCTTGTTGCGGCGTCGCTGTGGACTTGAGGAAGGTGGTGCGACGGTCTGGCGTGGTGGGGACTCATCGTCGTTTTGGTCCTCGTCTTCAGTGTCTGTCGTACTAGGACTACTTACTTGGGACATGTTGCAGCCAAACATCTGAAATTGGGGTTGATTTTGTGGGAATGTCGGTGCATATTGGAGAAATTGTGGGAATTGTTGGTTTTGGTCTAGTGGTGGGAATGACGATGCATATTGGGATAAGTCTGGTTGTTGGAATGATGGTGCGTAATGAGAGAAATCTGGTTGTTGGAATGGTGTGTGGGAAATATGGACGTGAGGGCTATCCTTATGGATAGCGTGGAAGTGAATTTAATTGTGAACGATGGGGAGAACAATTGTGATATGGAGAAGACATTGTGAAGTTGTGCGAAGTCTATGTTTTTGTTTTGTATAAGGTATATATAGAGGGAAATCAGACACTGTGCATTCACGCGGACTACTTTCCTTGCACGCGTAGACTGTGCATTCACGCATGTACTGTGTATTTCTAATTTTAATTAATAATTTTTTTCGTGGTTTAATATTAATTATTATTGTTAATTACTAATTATTAATATTAATCATTTCGTCAATGAGAATTATAACGTAATTAGAATTAGAATTTTATAAAATGTAATTTGTTAAATGTTGTGTAAGAATTAAAATTGTTTAATTAAGAAATGACGTGGAGGGGAGAGAATGTAGGGTGGATGGGGTAGCACCGGCGTGGTTAAGATTTTGTTTGGGTGGGCTAGGTGAGCTGACGTGGCAGAGAGAGAGCATGGCGGGTGGGGTAGCCCGGGCATGATTATTTATGGTCTTAGAGCATAAATAACAGTGCCCGGGGGTCGTCCTGCTCCCTCTCTTTGCCACATCAGTTTCTCTCTCTGCTACGTCAGCTCATCCAACCCACCCAAAAACCCCCATTAACCACGTTGGGACTACCCCAGCCACCCTGCATTCTCTCTCATCCACGTCATTTGGAGATCAATAATGGGTAAAAAATATAAAAAAAATCACAAAAAAATCTTCAAAATCAAAACAAATAAAAAACATTTTTTTAGAAGAAGAAAAAATGATAAAATATTTTAAAATGAATTACAAATAAATTTTGAACGATTTTTAACAAAAAAAATCAACAAATTTGGGATGGAGGGACACATGCTCCCACCCAACCAACACATACCTGCCGTCGTGCGCTTCATGATCGGCCAGACACCCGATCATCCACCCGGGCGGGAGGACGTGGCGGGAAGGCGGGAAGACATGGCAACATGGTCGGGCACGAGTGGACATCCACACGACCGTTAACTATGCTCTTAGGTGAGGAGTGTAGCAGTGGAGACAAAACCACACTCCTCATCCCCCTGTTATAAGGCCCCCAAACTAGTATGAGAATGGATTGGACGGGTGTTACTGGTTATATTATTTATTAAAAAAATTAAACCAAAACAAATTATTTGTGAAGACAGACACGGAGACACCAAAGTACAAAATTGGTATTTCCCATTTGGTATCTTATACTCATTGTGAATCAATGGATCCACCTTCACAACAACCTAGATCAGTGAGATGCATATTGCAATCCACCTCAACGATTAAGATTAATTATACGCTTAATTGTAGTTTGACTCTTGATTTTTTGATCATTTGTATTTTCCATCACTGATCTTTAAAACGTAATAGTTTACTCTCTGTCATTTCACTTGTTGGCCTTTGCCCACCTCTATCACTTTTTGCCTAAAAAATACCCTCAACTTGAAAATCCAAAGCTACCTCAATTTGTTTGAAAAATATTAAAAAAATATTGTTAAAAATAAATAAGACATTGTCAGGGGAGGGGGTGGGGTATTTTTAATGGTTTTTTTGAAAAAATGTGATAATTTTGTATTATAATAGTTTGGTTATTTTTGTGGTCAAAACTAAAAAGAGAGACAAAATGCAACAAGTGGAAAGATATATGGGCAAACGGCTACGGTATAAAGGTCAAAGGTGCAAACTGCAATTAACCTTAGTTAGGGTTCCCTCTTTCCGATTCTCCTTCCCACACCAAAACCAAGAAGCGAGCGAGCGAGCGAGCGAGCACGCGAGGGAGAAGATGGGGAAGAAGAAGCAACAGAAGAAGTTGGCCCTCGGGCCGTCCATCATCTCGGAGGCCACCCGCATCCGCCTCACCAAGACGCTCGACGACTTCAGCGCCTCCCCCGACGCAGGTTTCGCCACCATTTCATTTCCCTTCTACTACTACGTCTTTCTGTTTTCGAGTTAGGGTTTCTCTTGTATTTCAGTGTTCAAGGAAAATGGAAAACAATACTATTAAAACTCATGTACATATTGGGTATTATGCGATGGTCACTTGCTTTTCCGTAACTGTTTGATTATGCTAAGGGTGTGGTTAGGCCTCTCAAATACAGATGCAACACGACAACACGATACGATAAACATGGGTGGACACTTTCGGATATAAGGTTCTAGACTTGAATACATGCTAATGATTTTATAATGCAACGTGTACTTGGATACACAAATACACGGTAAATAACTAAACACATGAAAACACGATAATACACGAAAACCTTATGACATTTTTGTTATTGGTTTGATTTGACTTGGTAAATTTAACTAGGTGTTTGACTTTTATTTCTTTGAAACTTGCTAAGTTATTTCATTTATATGCAAAGTTTTCTCCAATATGTATGGAGGATTTATCATTTATGTAACATGGTTAGCATGTTTTCCATGTAAAATGGTGTACACTAAATTTTCATGTACCTTATTGTGTCGTGTGCATTTTGTGTAAAACAACACTATTAAAACTCATGTACACATTGGGTATTATTGTGTATACACGATTACTATCGTGTATACACGATTACTATCGTGTTGTATTCCTATACATGGCAAAAACTCCTTGTCATGTAAAGTGTCACATTCCTGTACGCAAAATATCCATTAGTATCAGATATTTACACGACAAGACAATACACGATACGACACGATTGACAAGTCTAGGTGTGATTGGTTTAAAGGAATGTTTTTGTGAGAAATTTTAGTTCCCAGAACTTCTGGTTACTTGTAAGTTATTGGTACAAATGTATGTTTATGATTAAGTGGGTGGAAGTCTTACATTTTCAATTTCATATGGTGGAGGAGAACTTGATTGTCTTTTGTTTTGGGCTAGAATCAGGGAGCTCATTTCTAGTACACACATTTTTTATGTTATGGAATTCTCATGGTATAATTTTTTAATTTTTTTAGTCATTTCGGAAGTGTACTGCACTTACAAATTTTCTTGCAAACATATCAGATCCAAAAAATGAAAAAATACCCTGCTGTTTATGGATATAACCAAACAAAATACATGAAAAGCATGTATGGTATGGTTTTGGATGGCTTGTTGGGATTGTGGCTCTTATTGTTTTCATCGTCCTTTCTTATCATTTTCTGTAATGGTGTTATCAAGTGGGTAGTTGTAGCTAATAACCAGTTGGTGTCTTTGTTTTGGATGAACTTTTCTTATTCCTTTTAAAATGGCAAGGTTCACTTCTAACCAACATGTATCATTATTTGCTTTGACTTGCTTTTATCCTGATGCTGTTATTTATCCTGCCATAATTAAGAAGCTTACTCCTTCCCCAGTTTTTACTTTTGAACCTGGTTTGAGCAAAATTGAACGTGCTGCAATCCACATGATGTGCAAGAAACTGGGCATGATTTCAAAAAGTTCTGGGTAAGTGTAATTTGTTAAAAGTGAAACAAGTTACCAATATTTAATGCTCCTTTCTAGGCTAGTTAATGTTTCATTACTAGCTCAGTAGTGCCCCTAAGAGATGCATTTGCCAATTGTTTACATGCTATGTTTGGTTTTTTTACAGGAAAAAAAGTAAACGCCAGCTTTGTGTTTACAAAAAGAAGATGAACAAAGATCCTGCCCTGGACAATGGAATTGTTACTTGTTTGAAATTTTCAAACCAGACAAGGGAAATTTTGCACGATCTGTTCATTCAATATCCCCCTGAAGATGCAGAGTTGACTGAACAACCACTCCAACATTTTGATGGAAAGAGTTCAGAAGTAAAGGAGAATCGAGATGGTAGTTTTTCGAGGCCTTCAATCAGCAAGCTTGAAATCAAAAAGAAATGTGAAATCCTTGCTTCAAAAATAAATAAAGACGAGAATTTCAAAAAGGTTTCTTTGTCATAACTTACTTTGTGCCCTGAGTGCTTTTTTTGTTATACATTTTTCTTTCCTGGTTGGAAGTGTCATTGCGGTCAAAATACTAGTTTCATGTGTTTATTGACACTTGGATATAGGTTGCTGAAAGTAGAGCTAAACTTCCTATCGGATCTTTCAAGGATGTCATAACATCAACGTTGGATAGTCACCAGGTTTCACATTTTTGTAATTCCTTCATTTCACTTAAGGGTTTTTCCGTTGCATGTGAAACATTATATTACTAACTTACGTGTCAATTATAATTTTCATTTGATATTTTTGTTGCATATGCATCTACTCTCATGCAACTATTCTACCAAATATTTAACATAGAGGTGGATTTAACATCTTGTATAATGGTATTTTTATTTTTGTAGTAACATGCCATGAAAAAATTACACAAAAAATGTGATAAGAAAGTATCATAGGGCATATTAGCCAATTTAATTATGTTTTCAGAAAATTCATTCATGTCTACAAAAAAGGTTCAACTACAGTCATGTATTTGATCATCTTCCACTATGCAGGTGGTGCTAATATCTGGTGAAACAGGCTGTGGCAAAACTACTCAGGTTGCTTTCTCTATTATTTCTGGTATCTAACACACTTGAATTATTAGAAGCAGAGTTGCCTGATTTGGTTTATGATATTTTTTTTGCATAAGCTATTTTATATTTGAACTGAACATATTTTCTGCAAAATGAATATATTTATTGCCAAATGAACCTTATCTTTTCATGATGTTTGTATAAGATGGTTAGTTATTTTTTTATATCTTCAAAGCTACTTTAATATTTCTGTCTTAGGTTTCTTCATGAATCTGACATACATATGTACGTTTGGGATGATTTTAAGTTGTGGTAATTCCTTTATAGTGTTTTTGAACCTTTTTTACATTGTTAATTTGTTGTGGTAGCTGTTACGTATAAGTTCAAGAATTGGTTAGGTTTTATGAATTTATTTACCAATGGTTCGCGTGTTAAGTTGGTCACAAAATTTTACGAGCCTATGATCATTTGAATTCTATATATTGATTCTGTTATTTGCATTCAGTTTAACTGCATGTTAACTGTGTAGCCTGATCACCAATATTACTTGTGTTTTGAAGTTAGTAATTACTTGTGTTGTGTCCTTCAGTCCTGAAAATATCCTGAATTACCCCGACGGTTTTATTTTTCCTGCATCAACATTTAAATAAGTTTATTAGAAACACTTGTTCTTGTTCTACTGATTTGGGACGTATGTCGATTTTTGTTAACACATTTCTTCCATCGTATCATTAAACCAATATTCTTTGATACAAATTAGGTTCCCCAGTATATTCTAGACTCTGCTTGGGGTAAAGGTGAGTCGTGCAAAATAATCTGCACTCAACCTAGACGGGTGTCAGCAATATCAGGTAACTTTAATGATTGAGAATTGAGCTTTTATAGTTTCCACTTTCTACATTTGGCTTTTCTGATGCATTTTTGTGTGCATTAGTTGCTGAGAGAATCGCATATGAAAGAGGGGAATATGTTGGAGATACTGTTGGCTACAAGGTACATGTTTTGACTTATGAGTGCACACTATTTCCCAACAAGTTGTGCTCTAAACATGAATGTTCTGCATCTTTGTGGAACCTAGTATTCATGATTTCATAGGCAGATCTCGTAGATAATGTTGTAACTTGTAAGTCAAGAGTTTTCAATTTCCCCCTAAAGTTAAGTGGTTATGATAATGATAAAAAAGTGGTTATGACTTATGGTGACTTTTATGACAGTGTGCTATCTTGAGATGGGATTTTTTTTGAATCATTTATAGAATAAAAAAAGATACAAGAGGTGATAAAAGACAAAAACAAAAACGAAACAGAAAAACAAAACAAGTCGGAAACATGATTCCGACAAGGCCTCAACAGAACAGAAATGGCCAAAAATAAATCCACAATGTGTGGGGAAAACAAACTGAGAAAATCTCGCAGTCACCCAACAAAAGAAATGATTCTAAACCAAACAATCCACTGTAAACCCTGAAAGTTTCAGCCACAGGTGGACAGTATAGTCTTTTGTCAAATCTCCCCAAGTACAATTCTCTTGTCGTCAAACCGTAGTCTATTACGTGTCACCCAAATATTCCACTACAAGGCAAGAGGGACAAGGATTCCAGCTTCCTTGGCGGAACCATTAGGACTATCCGAAGTCCAATTTAACCAAAAATCTCTGAAATCTCTACCCACGACGACCATACCCATGACAAACTTAGACGCAAGCCTCTCCAACAAAGCCTTGCTAATCTCACAATCTCTGAAAAGGTGATCATTAAGCTCTTCCTCCACCAAGCATAGTGGTCATTTACTAGCCAAGCTCCAACTCCTAGATTTTAAGACGACCTCCGTAAAAGTCTTACCGTGAAAAATCAGCCAAGTCAGGAAACAAATTTTTGGCGGTGCATTCTTGTTCCAAATCAACGATACAAAGTCTAAAGACGGCCCTGGTCTAAGAAGAATTTGATAGAGGGATTTGACCGAGAAAGAGAGATTAGATCGAAAAGACCAAATAAGAGAATCCACGGTAGCAGAAGAGAGAGAAACTGAATTTAACACTTCAACATAGTGCTTATGGAAGTCCAAGAAGAAACTTGAGATGGGGTTTATGGAAGTCCACACTGTAACTTAGTGCCAGAACTTATACTGACCCAATACCCGCACCACTTGAACATGCACATGTTGGATTTGTGGAACACCGTCATAGAGTGCCATAAACATTCTTACATCAGAGATGGTACATCTTGCATCAGATAAATAAAGGTTATTGTCGTGACTTATAAGATTTTGGGTATCTACACAAGAAACAGTTGGTTGAATGTCTACACCTTGTTACTGTAATAGAGACTCAAAAGTTCAATTGGCTGGCCCAATATGTGTCACTTGTAATTGAATGTTCGTGTTGTTTTAAAAAAATAATTGGTAGGGTTAATTTTAATTATTAGGTGGATTGCTTCCGCATCCCACCTATTTCGGGTTGTTATGAAGGTGAGGATCGGACATGCAACCTCTCCCCACTCTAGTGGTACATGAACCACTTGGGATACACAATGGGTGTAATTCAACATACACGTTGGACTTAAAAGAAGCCAAGTTGCAGGGAAATGTTTAGACTACCGAATGATTCCCAGTTTTGTCATTCTTGTGTCTTGTGTGGTCTTAGGTGCCTCCACTTAGCATTATGTTATTCTGTAATTGTTGTTCACACTTTAATATGTTGATTGTTGAGAATAGTCACGGGGTGCTAGCTCCCAAGTAACTTGAGAATGTGTAGTTTGTAATGGTGAATCCGAGTTCATACACAAGAAATAACAATATGACAACAATTGCACTCTTTCAGTATATGTAATTGTGACTTATTTGAGTTATTTCACATGATTACAAATCAGCTCCTAGGTGGTCTATCCCTTGAATGATGTGCATTTTCTGATAATTTATCGGTTTCACAATACAGAAAGAAGTATTTGATATCCAATAGTGTTTTACTTATCACGATTGTGGGCTGAATGAGGTATCCAGTAGTGCTTTGCTTATATTGATTATCGGCCTGTAGAAGTGAACATACATTGATTCATATCAACTTTGTAATGTATGAGTTCATTTATGTAATTCTTATCTGTACAAATAAAATCATGTTTTCAGATTCGCTTGGAGTCGAAGGGTGGTAAAAACTCTTCTATATTATTCTGCACCAATGGAATTCTTTTAAGGGTTTTGATCGGTAGAGATGCAGATAGAGTGAAGAAACAAGCTACACATAGCTCTGTTAAGGATGCAATTTCTGAAATAACCCATGTCATTGTGGTAACAATGTTATTCAGCCAATGTGTTTCATGTTGACCAAGATAGTTCATTTCTTGTATATATGTTCAGCTTGCAAAAACAAGTTTGTTCATCCTGAATTTTCATATTTTCACCTATTCTTGACTCTCTTTTTTTTGCTTAGGATGAGATCCATGAGAGAGATCGATTTTCTGATTTTATTCTGGCAATTCTCAGGTACTATGAAAGTCCTTAAGAAGGAAAATAAGTCATGTATCAATTATCACCTTAATTTGTGAACCTTTTAACAGTCATGTTGCCTCTTGTTTTCTCCATTTTGAATTTTCAATACTTCCCGTTTACTGATTTTTGGTATATGTTGATGGGTTTAAACGTTAAGCATGGTAGCTTGCTTTGTTGGATAGGACGTCTCTTATTTTTTAAGCTTTTGTAGCCTGTCATGTTTATACACAAGATTGTATTACTCAAAGGAGTGAAATATGATATTTCTCAGCTATTAGTTAATTATTACTTGGTTAAGGTTTGGCTAAAATGGTTATAACTCAAAGAACAGTCCGTATTTGGTGTTAATTTTGATTGCAATATTAGTTTTCACCTGGTTTGAGTTACACAGCTTAAATTCTAACAAACATCTACATGTAACAAAAAAGATATAGATTCTGTCCAAACTGCGCTAATGCCTTTTAGTGCCTTGTGACCACTGAGACATACCCAGTAATGGTATAATTTGTTTTAAGCTACAGTTTTGTGGAGTCCATGTGCTTAAAATTATCACACAACGTATGATATATGCATGCCACTGCATTAGTGCATAAGCCAATAAGCCGGGGACATGCTTGACCATACAGATCTCATACACAAGCACATGTGGATCTATATTGATGTTTATGTAGTTTTTTGGTTTGGATTTATGGTTTATCAGAGAAGTCTGCAATCAGGACTTATGTATACTGATTTACAGTCACTGATTCTATTTTATTTTAATGACAACAGTCATTGCTATTATTATTGCTATCAGGACCATATCAGAGAAGTCTGCAATCAGGACTTATGTATACACGTCTTACAGTCACTGATTCTATTTTATTTTAATGACAACAGTCATTGCTATTATTATTGGTGTGGCTATGTGATGATGATATACTTGTGCAGTCTAAGTATAACTTAATTTTCATTAATTAATATTTACATTTGAACTCGATAGGTCAATTGACTTTCTTATATACTTATAATTGGTGTTTTTCCACATAATCGGCTTATAGATACCCTGCATACCACAGACACATACCCTAAGTTGTATCCAGACCAGCATCTCATACCATACTGCTAAACATTGGATGGGGTGCATTTTATTCTTTCTGATTGCTTCCTTCTCTGCAGGGACCTTTTGGCTTCATATCCTCATCTACGTCTGGTAAGTGTCTGTTGGTTTTCCCCCAGTTTTCTGGTAGCCAGGTTTTTTCAGGCTATTTGAACATCTAGTGGAAACACTTCCAATTCATATTAATCAATGATATTGCTGTAATCATGCGGACAGATACTTATGAGCGCTACAATGGATGCGGAAAGATTTTCACAGTATTTTAACGGCTGCCCAGTTATCAGAGTTCCTGGATTCACTTATCCTGTTAGCACCTAACAGAAGCATGATTTTCATTTACTTTTCATTGGTTGTTTGATTTAGTCTTGTTGTCTTGTTTGGTTCAGGTCAAGTCTTTCTTTTTAGAGGATGTGCTTCCTATTCTAAGATCAACTGAAGAAGTCCATCTCGAACTTGCTGATTTACGTGGGTCCAAGGAAGAGACACAGTTAAGTAAGGACAGCAAAACATCATTGGACGAATCCATTGATCTGGCTTTGTCTGGCAATGAAATTGATCCCTTGATGGAGCTAGTTGTTGCTGATCCTACCCCCAAAACAGTCGACTATCAGCACTCCTCAACTGGTGTATCACCTCTGATGGTTTTAGCTGGTAAGGGTAAGGTTGATGAAGCATGCATTCTGCTATCATTTGGTGCTAATTGTGCTCTGACAGATCATGATGGATACAGTGCAATAGATTGGGCTCAACGTGAAAATCAGGTTGAAGTTTTAGAAATTATTAAAAATCACATGAGGAAAGATGCTTCAAAAACAGCTGTTGAGCAAAGATTAGTTGATAGATACTTAGCTTGTGTTAATTCTGACAATGTTGATGTTGATTTAATCAAAAGACTATTGCAGAAGATATGTACAGATTCCCAAGAGGGAGCTATCCTTGTTTTTCTTCCCGGATGGGATGATATAAATCAAACTAGAGAAAGGCTACTTGAGTCCCCACTATTTAATGATTCTTCAAAGTTTAAGATATTGTGCCTCCATTCTATGGTCCCTTCTGTTGAACAGAAAAATGTTTTCAAGCAGCCTCCTCCTGGTGTACGTAAAATTATTCTTTCAACAAACATTGCTGAGACTGCAGTTACCATTAATGATGTTGTTTATGTTATAGACAGTGGCCGTATGAAAGAGAGAAATTATGATCCTTACTGTAATGTTTCTACTCTCTATTCATCTTGGGTTTCAAAAGCTAATGCAAGACAAAGGGAAGGCCGTGCTGGACGCTGTCAGCCAGGAATATGTTATCATCTCTATTCCAAAGCTCGTGAAGCATCTCTACTCGATCATCAAGTCCCAGAAATAAAGAGAATGCCAATTGAGGAACTTTGTCTACAGGCACGCCTAAACTGTTTTCTGTCATTTGCATTTGACATATGGCTATGCTAACTCATTTCCCTTTGCAGGTTAAGTTGCTTGATTCAAACTACAAAATATCAGACTTCCTACAGAAAACTATGGACCCTCCTGTTCATGAAACTATACGCAATGCAATTACACTTCTCCAAGATATTGGAGCCTTGACGCCTAATGAGCAACTCACAGAACTTGGCAAGCAACTTGGTTCTCTGCCTGTTCACCCATCAATTGGAAGGATGATTTTCTTTGCCATCCTGATGAATTGTCTTGATCCAGCATTGACTTTGGCATGTGCAGCTGATTATAGAGATCCTTTTCTTCTACCAATGGCCCCTGAGGAGAGGAAGAGTGCTGCTGCAGCAAAAGCGGAGCTTGCTTCATTTTATGGTGGGTACAGTGATCACCTCACAATCATAGCGGCATATGACTGCTGGAGGCTTGCAAAGCAGCAAGGACAAGAAAATAACTTCTGTTCCAGGTATTTTCTCTCTTCAGCCACAATGAACATGTTATCCAGCATGCGCATGCAGCTGCAGAAGGAACTAGCTAAGAGTGGTTTCATAGCCAAGGACCAGTCAGCATGTAGCCTAAACTCACAAGTACCAGGGATTGTACGAGCAATTCTATTGGCTGGTACGTACCCAATGGTGGGAAGGATGTTGCCTCCGTTAAAAGGTGGTAAAAGAGCAGTGGTGGAGTGTCCTAGTGGTGCAAAGGCTACTCTACATTCCCATTCTTCTAATTCTAAGCTGTCATTCACTAAATCTGTTGGCGGCCTTTTACTGACATACGATGAGATAACTCGTGGTGAAGGGAAGATCTCCATTAAAAGCTGTTCTGTTGTTAGCCCATTTTCGCTGTTATTTCTTGCAATTGATATGGTCGTTGCTCCTGCAAGCAATGCTAAGAGTGATGAAGATGATGAATTATCCAGCTGTGACGAGGATGAAATGGAGACAAAAGCAACATCTGAATCACAAGGGGAAGAGATAATGTCATCTCCTGAAAACAATGTTTCTGTTATTGTTGATCGGTGGCTTAAGTTTGAAGCAACTGCGCTTGACGTTGCCCAGATATACTGTTTGAGACAGCGGTTGTCTGCAGCAATGCTATTTAAAGTAAGTAAATCTTGATCATCATCGTGGAAAACAAATTCTATTCTGTGCTTCAGATTTTTTTTCTAATACATGTGATATATGCAATATTAATATGGAATTTAGGTTGTAAGATTAGGCAGTCGTGCATTTACCTAAGATGTTACCAAATCAGATATTAGGTCCATGGTCATTACAGATCTCAGTTTTTCTTCTTTTCGATGAGCATTACGACCAGAGTGCTAGGCGTTGGTTGGCCTTCTGTGCTAGAGGCATATGCAGTCCAGTATAGTAAAGGATGACTTAACTATTTACCATCAAAAAAACTTCGTCTGGTTTAGTTTTTTTGGTGCTAGTTCATCGAGATTAGAAACGTAGTTGACTCGTCTTGTTCTCGATTTTCCTTTGCAATTGATACCTCTTGTCTGTTCGCATTGTGCTAAATTTTTTAAACCTTTTTTAGGTAAAGCATCCAAAAGAAGTTCTACCCCCAACACTTGCAGCATCAGTTCATGCTATTGCGTGCATTTTTTCTTATGATGGGATGTCCGGGATATCTCCTCCATTAGAACATGTTAATTGTCTTGGGCCACAAATAAATTTATCCCCTGGAAGAATAGCTTCTGGTCAAAACTCAAATGGTTTCTTGAGGTCCCCGTGGATGGATAACAGTAAATCAATATATGGTGCTGCAAGTAATGTAGTTTCAGCACCGAATAGTTCGAACTTTGCTAACTCCAGAGCTCCATATCCAAAAACATCTCTCCATGGTGGGGGTCCACCAGCATCTGCCTCAAGAAACAATATGATTAAGCGAAGACGGGGAAGTGGGTGATGAGAAGGATGATGGTAGGTCATCTTTCCTTCGGCCTACAGCCTGTTCTCTTAAACACAGAGGGATGCATCTCACGTTCAAATCGATCTGAAGAATAATATACTGCTGAAATTTCTCAAACCTCAGACATTTTGAAGAAGCTGAATCCTCGAACGTCTTGGGCTTTTGAGATGTGAGTTCTGATAGCAATGCCAACCATTAACTCAGAAAAACCAGGACAGGTTATTTATCTTACACTTATATTTACCATTAAAGGCATGGATTTCTGAGACAGTTTAACTACCCAAGTCATGTGCATGCCTAAGATTTTCATTATAAAAAAAGTACTTAAGACTTCTACAAATTTCATGTAAAACATGTTGTGCTAGATTTGTTTCAGAGATCTGGTGTTACAATTATCATCTTGTAATTACCGATCAAAAAAAAATCATCTTGTAATTCAGGATTGCTCTTCTTAATTTTATCATGTTATGTTTACACGTGCTACTCTGTGAAAGGTGCTCGTAACTTGCCAATCAGGATAAACGTTATGGCGTAATTGAACATCTTTTTATTGGCGCATTATTGTTTCTTAGGCAATGCATCACCTCATATTTACATATGGTAGGGGGATCCAAATACGGATATTCGGATTATTCTTGGATACAGATGTTGACAATCTGAATCCGACATCTGCTTCATTGACATCCTAATTGTAAATGACCATCCACGTAAAATACGGATAATTTCTCATCCAAAATGAAACAATTGTACTTGACATCCGATTATGTTTTGAATATCTCTTGGTTCCCTGACAACATTTTCTGACCTATTTAAATGTTTTGTTAGAAAGAAACACATATTTAGTCGAATAAGCTTTCCAACATATCATGAGTAGATTAATTTTTAACCGCGTTAGTTTCAAGTTCATTTGTTTTATTTGACAGTCAAAATTGTTGACTCTTGGAACCAAATTTTAAGGTACTTCCATTGCGATAACACTTTATGGTAGGTTTGCATTAGGGATGAAAACGGATCGGTTCCGGTTCGAGTACTAGTAGAATTGGAACTGGATCCATATTATTAATTGGGATCCAGAACCGGATCCGGATCGGTTCTTATCTTGGATATCCAGAACTGGATCCATTTGGTTGATGGGTACACAGAACCGTATCCGGTATGCAAAAAATATTTTTACCTCCTAAATTTGTATTTATATTTCATCTCCAAGACAACTGTTTTATAAAACCAAACTGTTTATAGTTTTATAAAACCAAATTCATCTCCACAGCAACAATAAATCATACAACACCAATTTACATGTTATTTAAAATTTCATCTCCACGACAAGTTAGCAACTTTACCAGTCCAAAAGGTTGTGCATGCAAATCAATACTGTATACACTTGCAACATCTTCAATTTATAATCCACAAGTTTATAATAAACAAACTTAGACCATACTTCCTGCATCTTCAATTTATACAACCAAAACATGTTCAAAACACAAAAAACATAACTAAACAACAACTTGTGCATGCAAATTGCCATGAGAAGCTAGTCACCCCCACGTTCTCCTGATCTTCAAACCTATAAAAAATCAACAAAAAAGAATTTGAATGATATACATCAGACTATATTTTATACAAGAGTACAATAAACAAATTAAACCTCAATTTCTTGACTATCTTCAGACACCTCTGAGATGTCAACATCCATATCATGGATGATTGTCGCATACTTAATCCCGTTTGACTCTGAAAACCCTACTTCAATGGCAAAAACAAATTAAAAACATTGAAAACAAATAATAAGAGAATAATAATATAAATCACAAAACTATATCTAATATACCTTGCATCTCGGACGAAAACCAACTTTGAGAACATGTTAAAGCTTCAACTGTATCGGGATGTAACCTACTACAATGAGGACTAATCAATTTAACACCCATGCTGAATGCCGACTCAGAAGATACAGTGGAAACAGGGACGACATAAATATCTCGAGCAAGTTTTTGCAAAGTAGGATATTTGATACCATTGGATTTCCACCAAGTTAATATTTCAAAGTTCTTATCCCTTGGCAAAACATCCTCATCCAAGTAGTGGTCTAACTCTGATTTTACATATCCCCTCTTTCTTTTCTTTGAATTGACAAACAAATCATAATCACTCATTTCAGTTGACCAGGACCTTCGCCCAGTTGACTTTACCACTCCACTAAAAGCAATTGCTGTTAGTGAGGGGGTCAACTAAACTATTCTTCCCCCGGTAGCGCAGAGCCCCAAACTAAGCGTCGGGTGGACATGAGGGGCTGCACGTTTGTGCCAACGAGCTGGGATGTTAAACCCATGAGCCCAAGAAATTGCTGGGGCCCATACCCCAACAATCCCCCCCCCCCCAAGAATTTTGCATCCGTGCAGGGGTAAGACTCGAACTCGTGACCTGGCTCTGATACCAGTTGTAGGATCTAATTGCCCTAAATATTAGTCTTAAGGGGGGGGGGGTTTATAGACTAATTACTCACTACTAACTATTTGTACAATAACAAGATAACCAATGAAAATATTGAGATGAAAAGGCAAACCAAACACCGGATGTATAGAGGTTTGGATCCAAGCACCGAATCCTAGTCATCTCTTACGAATTGCTCTTCCTTGAGCAACTTCGCGATCTTCACTAATTTGATCTTCTTTCCGGGCAAAGATCGAGCCTTTACAATTCAAGCTTGCGAACACCCTCGCCAAGCTTGGACCTCCTTCTCACAACACGAGAAGAGCTTCACTCCGGAAGCTTGTACAACTCCTTTGTAGTAGACTTTGTGTAACCTACTCTTGAGCACTTGAATTTGATGATGAATGCAATTGAATGATTGATCAAGAGAGTGGTTGAGAACAATAAAGAGAGTAAGGGCACTTGGAAGGTTTTAGCACAATAAGAGCTTAGAGATTGGATTGGGGTGCTTGTAAAGATGATCTAAGCTCTATATATAAGCCTCTTAAGTTTTCTAGCTGTTTAAGAAAGATTTGATTGGGTTTTGTGTAAGATACACAAACCAGAAATTCAGGAAGCAATTCTGTCAATGTTCGGTCGACCGGTAAGAAAGAAACGGTCGACCGGTTACGTGAATAGTAGTCAAACGGTCAGACAAACTAGGAACAGTCGAACTTACTGGGATGAAACTTAAGTGTACCGGTCTAACGAAACAAAGAAACGGTCGACCGATGTGTAATGTTCGGTAGAGACAAAGTGTGTTCGGTCGAACCAAGGTGGTATCGACCGATAACAGGAAGCATGACACGAAAGATCAATGGTCAAACGGTCGACCGGTAAATACGAATTGTTCGACCGGTAAGCTATGTATTTGAGGGTAGGTGAAAGTATGTGTATACGACCGTTGTATAATACGACAAGTATAAGGGTCACAAAAGAAGACAAAAATAGAAATCAAACGGTCGAACAGAAATGGACTTTTGGTCGACCGGTTTGCACTAAGGCACGTGTCTTCCAGCACGTATGAACAGTAGATCGGTCGACCAAAAACCTTAAGTTACTCTAATGAAACGGTCGAACCATAACACAATTCGGTCGACCGAAAATGTTCAGAAAACAGTTTTTAGATTAAACGGTCGAACCCGATGGTCGACCGATCGACCGGTTGAGTGCAGAAATCCTGGATATGGTTTGATTGATTTCTAAAGAAGTTTGTATGGAATTTGAAGGTTTAGTTCTACTTCTATGGAATCCTAAAGAGTCATGATATGCAATGCATCAAGATTTAAGTGCTCAAGTTACATTTAAATCCTAATGACAATAATGTAAACCTATCTACTCTTCAACTTCATTTCTCGTTAAACTTGTCACCTGAAATGTTAGTACAAATGATATATGTGTATTGTGCAAGAGTGATATGAACGAATTACATGTGTTTAAGTTATATGTTGATTAATCATCAAAACGGATAAGCAATCATTAGCCAAAAAGCCAACAATCTCCCTTTTTTTGATGATGACAACTTATCAAATTAAATACATGTTATTTCAATGAATTTTACTCAATGCTCCCCCTATCTTATAGCTCCCCCTAGCTATATGGCATTTGTAAACCCAATAGACATGTATGAGTAGTATTACTCTCCCCCTTTGGCATAATCAAAAAGCTGAAAAAAATATCCAACAACTAAAGCACATCCATTTGCCAAAACAAACAATGAAGGAGAAACAAAACATGCATTAAGTAAAGAAATGTTCAAAATACATCAAACGCAAACGATACACCACACAACCAAAGCGGAAAACATGTCATACAAGACACACGACCAACCAACATTAAACCATTAAAAACAACGTCAACCAACTCAATGTCCAAAGCGATCACGAAACATAGATGTGAGAGAGTTAATGCCATGAAGCACCGAGTCGAACTTAGCGTCAAGACACTCAAGGTGCTGAGATGTCGAAGCTTCAAAACGATCAAGTCGTTGAGAAGTGGAAGCTTCAAACGCATCAAAACGATCCGACAACTGCTGAAAGGAATGATCCGGAGTGTAGTCAGTATAAGCGGATCTCCACTGACTCTCCTGCCAAGCATATTCGTCGCCTTCTCCCCAAGAAAAGTGACCCTCCTGCTGAGATGGCTGGGGCATCTAACGAGGATCGGCCGGCACATCATCTTCATTTTCTTGCTCAGAATCTCCCTCAGAGGACGGTGGAAGAGAAGATGAGGCAATGGTTTTCGTTTTTGATAGAGTGGTCTTACAGATTGGATATTTGTATGTGGCCGATGGACAATCGGTAACACGAATTTTAAGGAGGTCAAAGAGAGCGGTGAGCAACATGGGATAAGGGAGATACCTCCCTTTCTTAAAGCGCATATGCAGGAATATGAATAAAGGCCAATTAAACGGAATTTTCTTGTAGATGCAATAGATACACACAAGCTCCGTATAAGAGATTTCGTTATGATGACCATGTTTAGGGAGCAAATTGAAGGATACGATATATGCCAAGACTCGAGCGAAAGGACGCATCAAAGAGGAGTTGTGAATAATGAAACCATTTTTGGAAGGAGGTGGAAAGGCATATAATTCAGCAACCATATCATCATAAGAGATGTTTTCAAGTACACTAAGAGGATGATCAACATATAAATGAACACCCGAGAACTCTAAGCCAAAAGCTTCAGCAAGAGTTCCGGGGACAATTTCATATCTAACTCCATTAATCATGGTACAAGCAATGTGGTGATTTGGTTCAAAACGAAGATTACAATAGAATTGTTGAACCAAGAAAGGATAATAAGGTTTTGAAGCTAAATTTGTGAGACAATGTGTACGGATAGTAATGATATGTAAATCCTTTTCTCTTTGAACACGTTTGCAAAAGCTTTTAAATCTTTCAAATGCATCATATTTATTGGCCAAAAACAAAACCCATGTAAATCGTGAAAAGTCATCGACAATCACAAAGGCATATCTTTTACCACCTAAACTAACGGTTCTTGAAGGACCAAAAAGATCTAGATGTAAAAGCTCAAGAGGTTTTGAAGTTGACACAACATTTAAAGATTTGAAAGACGATTTAAATTGTTTTCCAAATTGACATGCATCACAAAGTTTATCCTTTTTGAAATGAATTTTAGGAAGTCCTCTAACTAGTTCAAGTTTGGATAATTTGTGTAATTGTGACATACTAATATGTCCCAATCGGTTATGCCATAACCAAGCTTCGTCATTTGAGGCAACTAAGCAAGTCTCTAAGGCAAGATTGCTAATGACAACAATATCCACAATGTAAATATTATGAGATCTACAACCTTTAAATATAGTTTTCATGTTATGTTTTGAGACAATATAGCAATTTGAATTGTCAAATATAATCATATAATTTTTATCCGCTAGTTGACTAACACTTAGCAAATTGTGTTTTAGCCCTTCTACTAACAAAACATTTTCAATATGAGGAGTAGAGGAATTGCCAACATTACCAATGCCGACAATTTGACCTTTAGCGTTGTCTCCAAATGTGACGGTTCCTCTCTTCTTAGGCTTTAGATTTGATAGTACTTGAGAGTCTCCCGTCATGTGCCTTGAGCACCCACTATCGAGTATCTACTTGCCCTTTCTCCTTGCTTTGATCTATATGCAAAGAAACAAGTGAAGACTTTGGTACCCAAATTTGTTTGGGTCCTTGAGGGTTAGCTTTTGGTACCCAAACTTGAGAGGTCTTAGGTACCCATACATTTGACAAACTTACTTTCTTAACATATGAATTGTTATGTTTAACAAAATGAGATGTAACTTTCTTTTGTTTTCCACCCATGTACCCCAAACCATGCTTAGTCAAAGATTGAGTTTGGGTTCCTAGAAGCATGTCTAGCATTTTTCTACCCAACGTGAATTTCTCTAGATCTTTTGTAAGTTGTTCATTCTTGGCAATAAGATCTTTGTTGTTGTTACAATTACTTGTAGATTTCAACATGTTTATCTCATTAGCAAGCAATTCATTCTCTTTAAGTAAGTCTTCATGTTTAGTAGATAAATCTAGATGCACTTTTCTTCCTAATTTGTTTTTATGACAAATCATCTCATATCTTTCAGCAAGTTCATGAAAAGCATCTAATAACTCATCATAGGAAGGAGTTTCTTGAATTGATACCTCATTGTCGTCAATTTCCAC
The DNA here is from genome assembly GCA_963682175.1 of Triglochin maritima. Classification (NCBI taxonomy): domain Eukaryota; kingdom Viridiplantae; phylum Streptophyta; class Magnoliopsida; order Alismatales; family Juncaginaceae; genus Triglochin; species Triglochin maritima. The sequence continues at coordinate 35,616,455 of OY821772.1, forward strand.
CACTTGGGGTTGATTGCTTCTCTTTGGGGATGTAGTGGTGCTTGAATCCGAATCCTCATTTTGTGCCATAAAGCACATGTGTGCTTCTTCCTCTTGAGAGTATTCGGTGTCGGAGGATGTAGATGAGCTTGAATCATCCCAAGTGGCTTTAAAAGCCTTCTTTCCGTCTTTGTCATGGTGATCCCTTCTTTTGTGATCATCACGTTCTCGTCTTCTAGGTCTCTCTTCTTTATCTCTTCTAGGAGGCCTATCTTCCCTAATTCTCCTCGGTCTCTCATCTCTTTCTCTTCTAGGAGGGAATCTTCTTGGTTCTCGTTGTTCACGATCTCTTGACTTATGGAGTGGACAATCCTTCTTCATGTGCCCCGTCTTGTTGCATTCGTAGCACGTGAAAGTCCGGGATGATTCTCCTTTCCCTCTTGTGAACCTTCCTTTGGCGAGAAACTTCTTGAAGTTGCGGGTTAGAAATGCAACATCATCATTGGTGTCATCGTCTTCGATACTTTCCAAATCCGACGTTGCTTTGAGAGCAATTGTTTTCTCCTTTCTCCTTAACCCCTCTCGCTCCTTCTCCTTCTCTCTTCTTTCCTCCATTTGAATCTCATAAGCCATGAGGCTTCCTATGAGATCCTCCATCTTTAGCTTTGAGAGATTTTTGGCCTCCTCGATTGCCGTTGTCTTCTTCTCCCACTCCAATGTCAACGATCTAAGAAACTTCCGTACCCTGTCACTTTCAATCAAGACCTTACCAAGGTTTTTTAAGGAGTTAGTGATATGAGTAAAGCGAGTATGCATCTCGCTAATGGATTCATTGGGTTTCATGGCAATCATTTCATATTTTTGCATAAATGAATCTATCCTAGTTTCTTTCACGGATGATCGTCCTTCAAAATGACTTTCTAACATATGCCATGCCTCAAATGCAGAATCACAAGCATTAATTCTACCATATTCCTCTTCGGTTAATCCACACATGAGAATGTTCATTAATTTTGCATTCATTTGAACCATTGCTAGTTCATCATCATTCATGAGTTCAAACTCTTTATTTTGAGTATATGGAATTTGAAAGAATACCCATAGTTTAACATCATATGATTGAATGAAGATTATCATGTGTTTCTTCCAATAGGCATAATTGGTTCCATTAAAAAGTGGATGTCTACCAGTGTGGAATCCCTCACGTTGTTGGGCCATTGCTACAAATGTTAATTTGTTTATATGCAATCAAGGCTCCGATACCAGTTGACCAGGACCTTCGCCCAGTTGACTTTACCACTCCACTAAAAGCAATTGCTGTTAGTGAGGGGGTCAACTAAACTATTCTTCCCCTGGTAGCGCAGAGCCCCAAACTAAGCGTCGGGTGGACAAGAGGGGCTGCACGTTTGTGCCAACGAGCTGGGATGTTAAACCCATGAGCCCAAGAAATTGCTGGGGCCCATGCCCCAACAATCCCCCCCCCCCAGAATTTTGCATCCGTGCAGGGGTAAGACTCGAACTCGTGACCTGGCTCTGATACCAGTTGTAGGATCTAATTGCCCTAAATATTAGTCTTAAGGGGGGGGGGGGTTATAGACTAATTACTCACTACTAACTATTTGTACAATAACAAGATAACCAATGAAAATATTGAGATGAAAAGGCAAACCAAACACCGGATGTATAGAGGTTTGGATCCAAGCACCGAATCCTAGTCATCTCTTACGAATTGCTCTTCCTTGAGCAACTTCGCGATCTTCACTAATTTGATCTTCTTTCCGGGCAAAGATCGAGCCTTTACAATTCAAGCTTGCGAACACCCTCGCCAAGCTTGGACCTCCTTCTCACAACACGAGAAGAGCTTCACTCCGGAAGCTTGTACAACTCCTTTGTAGTAGACTTTGTGTAACCTACTCTTGAGCACTTGAATTTGATGATGAATGCAATTGAATGATTGATCAAGAGAGTGGTTGAGAGCAATAAAGAGAGTAAGAGCACTTGGAAGGTTTTAGCACAATAAGAGCTTAGAGATTGGATTGGGGTGCTTGTAAAGATGATCTAAGCTCTATATATAAGCCTCTTAAGTTTTCTAGCTGTTTAAGAAAGATTTGATTGGGTTTTGTGTAAGATACACAAACCAGAAATTCAGGAAGCAATTCTGTCAATATTCGGTCGACCGGTAAGAAAGAAACGGTCGACCGGTTACGTGAATAGTAGTCAAACGGTCAGACAAACTAGGAACGGTCGAACTTACTGGGATGGAACTTAAGTGTACCGGTCGAACGAAACAAGGAAACGGTCGACCGATGTGTAATGTTCGGTAGAGACAAAGTGTGTTCGGTCGAACCAAGGTGGTATCGACCGATAACAGGAAGCATGACACGAAAGATCAATGGTCAAACGGTCGACCGGTAAATACGAATTGTTCGACCGGTAAGCTATGTATTTGAGGGTAGGTGAAAGTATGTGTATACGACCATTGTATAATACGACAAGTATAACAGTCACAAAAGAAGACAAAAATAGAAATCAAACGGTCGAACAGAAAAGGACTTTCGGTCGACCAGTTTGCACTAAGGCACGTGTCTTCCAGCACGTATGAACTGTAGATCGGTCGACCAAAAACCTTAAGTTACTCTAATGAAACGGTCGAACCATAACACAGTTCGGTCGACCGAAAAGGTTCAGAAAACAATTTTTAGATTAAACGGTCGAACTCGATGGTCGACCGGTCGACCGGTTGAGTGCAGAAATCCTGGATATGGTTTGATTGATTTCTAAAGAAGTTTGTATGGAATTTGAAGGTTTAGTTCTACTTCTATGGAATCCTAAAAAGTCATGATATGCAATGCATCAAGATTTAAGTGCTCAAGTTACATTTAAATCCTAATGACAATAATGTAAACATATCTACTCTTCAACCTCATTTCTCGTTAAACTTGTCACCTGAAATGTTAGTACAAACGATATATGTGTATTGTGCAAGAGTGATATGAACGAATTACATGTGTTTAAGTTATATGTTGATTAATCATCAAAACGGATAAGCAATCATTAGCAAAAAAGCCAACAATTTCGGCCTCGGATTTTGTCATAACAGAGCTTCCATCTGTCTCCATTGCACTAGAGGACTTTGTTTGGTACTCATGAAGCAAAGTATAGCAAACCTTTCTAACTCGATCTACTTCTGACTCAGCCTTCTCTTCCCCGTAAATCTTCTCAAAATAGAACTCCAACAAGCATAGCTTATACCTTGGATCCAATACAGAACCAACTCCTAGGACTTCATTAGTTGTATCCCAATATTTTTTAAACTTGACTAACATTTCAGAAGCCATTGACGATATCATCTGATCATGACTATAGCACCATTCCATCAAAGCCAATCGATTCTCACAAATTTTGGGAAATCCTAAATTTGAAGTTACAAACTTGGAACCTGAAAAAATCAATGTTCTCATAAAATATCTTCAGCTTCTTACAATTTTTTTTCACAATTAGTCCAATCATCTTCACTAGGCACATCCTCTCTTCGAAGAGCGAGTTTGGTTTCACGTTGTTGTAAACGGTGAAATACTTTCTTATTCTTAATTGCAACTTCTAACATTAGATAAGTTGAGTTCCACCTGGTTTTACAATCTAAAGACAACTTCTTGGAGGAAGGAATTCTTAATTGTCGTCCCGCTTCTTCAAATTTCTCTAACCTTTTTGTCGTTGCCGTCCAAAATTGCACAATATGTAACTTTCTTAATGACCTCATTAATTACTGACAACCCATCTTGTACAATTAAGTTCAGAATGTGAGCACAACGCATATGACAGAAGCTATCACCTAACATCAACTCCCCTGATCCAATTTTGGCAATAATTCAAGACCTTCATTCGTAGAACAATCATCCACAACGAGACATGAAAGCTTTCTATCAATGTTCCAATCCAAAAGACAAGTTATTAATTTCTCAGCAAATAACTTCTCTAGTATGTGGTGCAGGAACATAAGAAAACCTAAAAACCATCCATAATTTCTCAAATTAAAACGTATAAAGTAAAACATAAACATACACAACATGAAAAATGTATTAAATTAAAATATACAAACAAACAAGTTTACCTAATGATTAGTTTCTGCAAGTTCCAAGTTTCATCGATATAATGTCCCGTGATGGCCATGTACCCCTTCCTTTGATGATCTGATGTCCACGTATATGTTGTCACATCAATCCTACTTGAATTGAAATCTATATCTTGCATCGGCTTTACCATTTTTTGCTTATACAACTTTATAATGTGTCTCTTAATAGTATTCGGAGTGGGCACTTTAAAGAGAGGTTGAAAGTCTTGTGAATATGTCCTAAAACCAACATGATCAACAATGGACAACGGGTACTCGTGCAATACTATCATATTTGCAAGATCAGTTCGTGATGCTACAGGATTGAAATTGTAATTTCCAAGTGTTGATGAATCATCTGAACTCTTCTTTGTCTTATCCAAAAAAATCTGTTACTCCGTCTAGGACAATTCAACAAATGCTTAAGTAAATTGCTTGTCCCATTTGCACTACACGCGTTCAAAACCTTTTTACAACTCCTACAAGTTGCTTTGTCTTTGCCATCAATTTTTTTTATCAAACTCAAGCCAAACATTGGATGTCAACTTCTTAGTATGGACACTACTAGAATCTATTAGAGTCGGCCTAACACATGGTGTAGGTGCAGTTTCAGTGCATTCAATGGATGGATTTGTTGATTCCTCTACTAACGGTGTAGACGGAACGCTACCACCCTCGTCCACAGGACCAATTAAATCATTGGATGTCATATTAACTGCAAAAACATATGAATTACAGACTTATCTCGGTAAAATAAAATAAAACAAAAACATATGAATTATAGACTTATCTCGGTAAAATAAAACAAAAACATATGAATTACAGTCTGAATTTATTAACTGCAAAACCTTATTTTACCGAGATAAGTCTGTAATTCATATTTTACATCCAATGATTTAATTGGTCCTATGGACGATGGTGGTAGTGTTCCGTCTACACCGTTACTAGAGGAATCAACAAATCCATCCATTGAATGCCATATCTTATCCTATCCATATCCATTTTATTCCGGGTCGGTTCTGAAAATTAAAATCCATATCCTATCCATATTCATTTTATCCCGGTTCGGTACCACTGGATCCAGGTCGGTTTGACTGATTCTGAATGCCAATTGCCAGCCCTAGTTTGCATACATAAGGTGTGGAAGAAAAGAAAAAAAGATACTTAGACTTTCTTCGTTTTTGGATTGACGTAGGAGATTTTTTCCTTGTTTGGGCAAATAGTTGTGCCAATAGAAATAAGGCACAACCTTAACTATAAAATCTAACAAAAATTAATGAAGAAAATACAAGGGAAACCATCCAATATGCATGTCAGTATGTCTATCAGTCTGTTCAAACAAATTAAAGATATCTAGGAAATAACACAATAGACCCACTTTTGAATTCTGAATCCTCATTTGTAAAACGGTCTTACAACAATAACACCGATTACTGGCTTAAAAAAATAAAGTACAACAATAGTTAATCCTCACACCCTTACGATTTGAAAGCATAAAAAACCACATGAAGCATAAACAAAATTGACTACCACCGGTTACTGACTTTACAATATGCACCAAAAATTTCAGAACCATCATTTCGTATTTGGAAATGTCAGTCCGTTCCATCTTATGCAATCACAAAATACTACCACTGACTAAGAAATCTAACACTACAGATACAATTAAATTTTAAATCAAATCTCGCTGCATTCCTTGTGAGTAAAATCCATGAAGGTGTTTGAGCTTGACCGCTTGTAGAAAACATCCCCAAAAAGTACAGCTTATTTTTGGTCATCAATGCTTCCTCTGCAATTCAATAACAGGTATTTTAGTTTCAAGGTTTACCAAAATTAGTCTACAAAAAATGAAAAACAATGAAAATTTATATCAAAGAAGAACAAGGAATAAACGAAACACATCCAGTATCATATCCCCTCTTTTCTACAAAGTCCAAGCATATAGCTCCTAAAAATTATGATGCAAAAAACAGTTGGAGGTTTGTATTGAAAGCATTTTGGAGTGAATTCCCTGAGTTCCGAAGGTTCAAGGAAATATCTTTTGCAAACAAGACTGCCTTTGAGATCAGTTCAGCTACTTAAGATTTCTTTAGAGTTACGAATATGCACAAAAACTGATTACGTACCCATGAATAATTAATATAAACAACATTATAGTATAACAAGACACGTGAGGAAAGATTAGTTAAATTCCATGTAATAAGTCTTGAAAACAGTAGTGCAATAAATTAAGTTGAGGCAAACATTCAATTAAGCAAACTCTAATTTGAAAAACAAAACCTACCTTGCGCTTGCTAGATTTCCTTCCACCCTTGTTGCTTGGAGCTTCACCGTTTTCACCCTCTTCAAAAGGTAGAGCTCTTAGATCATCATAGAAACCATCAGTTAAGCCCATTAACCTGTTAATAATTAACAACCCCAAAATAGAAGTTAGAATATCACTAGCCCTTGATCACCTAGGTATTAGAAAATCAGATAATTAAGCTTAATTTTAGTGCTCAAGTTTAGAAACATCAAACATCTAATCATGTATATGGTAGTCAACCTTTTAGGATAGGAAATATTGCTGTGAAAGAATAAGAACAGAATGACTATGCATACCCATCTCTTGACTTCAAAAGATGGCGCTGTTGCTTTTTCTCTTGTCTAGTTATTGGAACCCGGGTGAACAGTTCTTCTTCTTGCTGTGCACGCTCCTCCCAATTTGCCTTGTATCTTGAGAACTCTCTACTTTCAGATGCAATAAATTCCCTAATCTGCAGACAGTGAAGATTCCATATTAACAAGCTTACCAAAAACCAGCAAACTATTATAACAGAATAAATTTGTACTGACCTCTTCTGGGCGATCATCAACTTCATCCATAAACTCTTTCAAAATATCACTCTGTTTTCCACGCCTCAAAGCTTCCTTCTCCCTTCTCATAACCTGCTTTTCCTGTTTTGAAATCTTGTCCTCATTCATAACTGTAGGAGCAAACTTGCGAGGTCGATACACACCATCACTTCCACCCTAAAAAGAATCCAATAAGGCAAGTCAGACATCCTTAATTATTACACCACATGACCATTTTAATACGAAGATGGTCACTAACCAGTACACTAACCAGTACATAGTAAAAAAATGAACATTGGATAAAAAATGGAGAACCTGGGCATCTTGTTCTGATTTGTTGTTATCAATCAAATCAGGATTAGGCCGGTACCTAAGTGGATCTTCTGTCTCCTTTGTCTTGTTTTCAACAGGTCGTATGTTATCTGTTGCAGCATTGCTTGCTGCTCTTGTGAACTTTTGGACTTGGTACTCAAGCTTCTTATCAATGGGACGTATCTGATTGCCATAACAAGGCATAGCAAATTAAAACACCTTAGTAAAAAAACACCCAACAGAATTTGTAGATTTAAGCAGCCAACCTTTTCCAGGAACAATCTTATTTCTACTAGACTTCGAACTAAAGGATGGCCATTGATATGGTAACCTTTTGCTTTACGGAGCAAATAGTAGACTATTGACTGGCAGTAGCTTATGAGCAACAAGTTTTTGGCTTCCAGGTAACTTATTCCATCTGCAGTGGGATACTTGTTGTCTTTCACCTGAACAACAAAAAACACTAGTCTATAGCATCAATATTCATTTTTGGCTATAAAATCACTTAGAACTCAACACTACGGGCAAACGGCATCAAACATAAAGTAATTAAAGAAGTCAGCCGAATCGAACAACAAACAAACGCCTAAGAACATCACAAGATTGTTTTTCACATCAAAACGCTCAGCTGATGAAATTCTACCAAAAAAATATGCAATTTAACATAAGAAACATTTCACCTGCCAACTGATGGACACAAATAAGGCCAACAGCTAATTACAAACTCTTTCTATTGATTAATCAAACAAAGCAATTGCATCAATCACAGAACTACTCGAAAGTAAAATTGAACACCAAATTACAAACACTCCCAATCAAAACACTTCCAACGGAAAAAACGGCAACGAATCCATCGAAAGACCACATCAGTAGACATAAAAAAACAACACCAAAACACAAAATTCCCCAACAAAATCTCATCGAAGCACGAACTTTTTCTTTCTCGAAACTCGATAAAAATCACGGCATCTTTTTAGGATAAAAAAGACAATTTGTTTTAAGCTAAAAAGAGAAATTGAAGGAGTAGTCAAGACAAGATTCCACCTTTTTCGTCAAATCCTGGACTTTGGCGGTGACGACGTCCAACCCGTCCTTCATTTCCCCCAAAAGCGCGACTAATTTCGTTCCGTCGCTGCAGAAGAATTAGACAACCATGATTCGTTACAGATGACAAAAGGAGAATGAATGAATGAATTCGGATGGAAATCGACCTCATCGTGGAGCGATTCGGGACGAACCCAAAACCCTAGAAGAGAGAGAGAGAGAGAGAGAGAGATGGCGTTGATTCTAGGGTTTATAAGGGCAGGACTTGTGATTCTGTTGAAAGAAGGAGGGTAGGTTGGGAATCAAAATTTATAACAATAAGGAGAATGTTGTACAAAGGGATGCAAATATATACTTTCGAATTTGGTATGAAATTCAAATTCAAATTCAAATTCTAAGTAAGCGTACCAACAAAAGAAGAATGTTGTACGCTTTGACATTTCGCATTAGAACTTCCGAAAATGTTGTGTGTAAAGTAGTATTATTAATTCTGGAAAACAAGTTAGGTCATAATCCTAATTGTGTGCCAGTTGGAACTCAGAACCATCATATTCAATTTATTATGTTATTTAGAGGTGTATTTGTAATATTTACAATTAAATATTAATTTTTAAAATTGTTAACAGAATATTTACGATGGAAAAAGATAATGAAGAAACAAATTCAAAAATATAATAACATTCTAAATGTTTATTATATGAGTAATGATTATCATGCTAAAAAATAGACTCAACTGTCGTGGTTGGTGACCTGGAAGACAATGTGTTCGGAGGATATTGGTGAAGGTGTGTGTCAAGTTCACTTCTAAAAACTCTTAGGGTGTGTATGACAATGGATTCTTAGTTGGATTCCAACAAGAATTCGGTAAGAATTCAAATGTGTTTCACAAACATAAAATTAACTTCCACATTCTGTAAGAATCTCTGATTCTTAACAACGAAATTTGTATAGGAAAAAGTGAATTTTTATAACTTATTGCAAGAATTCAAATTCTAGAGTCACATTTATCATATTACCCTCAGTTTGTTTTTATCATAATACCTTCATATTTTAATATTTTTATTCGATAAATTTCTAATTAGAAACTATAAATGTCATATATATATATTAGGGTTAATTACGGTTTGACCCCCTGAACTATACATTGGTATCACTTTGCCCCCCTGAACTTTCAAAGTTAACAGTTACCTCCCCTGAACTTTAATTTTGTAATACTTTGTCCCCCTGAACTTCAAAAACTCATTATTTAACACACATTCGACGTTTTTTTCCTAATTTTTTTGTTGTATCCCTAATACACTCCTAAACCTATATTTACGTGAAAGTTTGGATCCAAACGGAGGTCGGATATGGTTGGAATTTGGGTCGGATTGAGTGTCAAACCGACCCAAATTCCAACCATATCCGACCTCCGTTTGGATCCAAACTTTCACGTAAATATAGCTTTAGGAGTGTATTAGGGATACAACAAAAAAATTAGGAAAAAAAACGTCGAATGTGTGTTAAATAATGAGTTTTTGAAGTTCAAGGGGGCAAAGTGTTACAAAATTAAAATTCAGAGGAGGTAACTGTTAACTTTGAAAGTTCAGGGGGGCAAAGTGATACCAAGGTATAGTTCAGGGGGTCAAACCGTAATTAACCCTATATATTAATAAACTTGATGAATTTACGATATATATTTTAATCCAAACATATTTTCATATTTTCCGATATTTATTAGATAATTTTCATATACATTGTATTTTATGATAATTTTTAATATTAGAAAATAACATAAATATTTCTACCTTAGTAAAAAAATCATATCATATCTTACAATAGTAATCTAATAACAATATAAATTTAAATCTAGGTACATACTGGTTATTTAACATTTAGAATCATTAGCAAGAATTTTTTCCATCCAAACGAATTTTGATTTTTTTAGGAATCAAGATTCTTACATTTTCACTTAGAATCTGAATTCTCACAGGAATCATGTCACAAGAATCCAATCCAAATGCACCGTTGGCTTAGGATTTTACTGTTTCTGCAAGAGTGAACATCTGATGGTGCTTAGGGGTTTTCATTTTTTGGCACTCCTGTTAAGGTTAGAAGACCGCACTCTCCATTTTAAATTTAAATGATATATAGTTTGTATTTGTTACATGCACGCTTGTATTTGTGGATTTTATTTTATTTTTGTCTAGAAATTTCTCAAAGTAATGGTGTCTTGATGTGTGTTCATCTTAAGTTTTATTCGAACAAAAACTGGTCTAAGTAACTTTTTTTCGTGCAATTTATATATATGGATGATATGTTGTTTTCTGGGATACAAAACCGAAGTTAACTTTCTCGTTTAACCGATTCTCCAGTGCCAAGATTGTTTTGGATGTTTAGTGCGCAGATATATTTGTCCTAAAACTCCTAATAAAAGTGTTTTTGAGCCAACGAAAAGATCTCTGCAATGATCCTGGTTTATCTTTCCTTCTTTTTTTTTTTTGCATTTTTCTGGCTATTTCTTTTAAAAGCGTCCATATATATTTGGCACGATCCACAAACCTCAGATTTTTTTGCACAAATATGTCTACGAACTGCCATATGAATATCTGGTGGTTTTAATAGTGAATTGATGAATTACATATTTATTTTTTGTGTTCTACATTTAGACTGTTCTTATTAATTTTTAGTGGGATATATCTCACCATCAGTTGACTCCTATATATATTTGAGTTTGAGGTAATCAAGGTGATTTGAAGATATATCTGACCATCTGTTGGTACTGAATATATTTGGGGTAATCAAAGAGAGTTGCGGATTAGCCTCTTTTTGTTGTTATGATCCTGAGGATTACTTAAAAATAGACACGATATATCTGCCCTGAGCATCAACCTTCAGCTTTAGATGTCATCCTATATTGAAGATCTACCATGTGAGTATTGGGTCTTTTAATAACATAAGTAATTGGTTTGATATGTTCCTTATTTAATAAGTAATTTGTTAAATATGTCTCTTACTTGATTCATAATCAACTTGGGCATTATTTCATCTTTTGACATATAGTTTCTGAGTTTTTATTTTGTTGTTGAAGGCAACATGAAAGACCTCTCGACGAGATGCACTTTTAATTAGCAAGACAAAAACTTGCTTGTAAAGATTTATTTAGGGAGACACCATTTACCAATCTTAGTGCCATTGGTCCGAACACAGACCGGACCCTCCTTACTGACACCATTTACCAATTAATATCCGGTTGCTTTAATAGTTTTGTGGGTTAGATATGTTCATGATGTGGTCTCACTTGAATGTTGTGATTAAAAATGGAGGTGGATACATTTGGGCATGGCTTTTTGAGAGTTTAGTAATATTATTTCCTTTTAAATCAAATGTGTGGAATACATACCTGAACATCCGCTTTATATTATAATTTTTACGCCATAAATTTAGTACATATACTGAAAGATGGTCAAATTCATGTTTTTTCAATGGTCATTCCGAATAAATAATTACTTATAAACAGCTGTGGTTCACTGGTTTGGTTAATTGTGTTCTGTGATTCACGTTCGCAGAACCCCATGTAATGGGCAGCCTTTAAAGTCTGATAACATTTTCACTTATTTGTAAATATTTGCAGAAGGTAATTTATCCAGAGAGATGTGGGAAGGTAGTGAGCTGCCTGGAACTGTTTTTTTTTTTTGAAATGGAGAAGAAAATATAACTTATTTTTGTTGGTTTTGAATTTTGGTTGCATATTCTTGAAGGTATTTGAGATTTTGTCCTTGGTATTTGAGTTTATGAGATACGAACCTATCAGGAGAGGAGTAGTTCTTGGCTGTTATTGGATGCTACATACAGTTGAGGAGGTTTTTCAGGAAATTTTTTTTCGATTTGTTTCACTTCCGCACTGATTAGAAAGTGAAGGTTCGTACACCCTGAAAGCATCAAGAAGGTGAAGGTAGGTAATTTGGTATATTTACCTAAAGAAATTTTTTACAAAATCAAAATGAAACCAAACCAATTCTTTGGAGTACCTGCGAAACCAAATAATAGAAATCATTGAAACGATGGAAAATCACACTTGAAATGGTCTTTTTTCAATGTTTTTGATTGGAAAATGATCTATGTATTCATTTTAACACGTATGACATGATTTCTTGAAGTTCAATGTAAATTGTTTTTAAAATTATTGACGTGATAATCTAGACGATGTTGGTTTCCTAATTTACTTACATAAATGTGTCTTTCTTGTAGGACTGATGTGTCCATCAAGGTAAAAACTTGAGTCCCACGTGAAACAAATGTTTGTCTATTTTTCGTATTTAAAGTGTCCTTGTTTTATGGTGAAATCAATTATCTCTTATTTTATCGTAAATTACATTTTAAATAATAAAATAAAACACATTTCCGAAAGCACACGCCTGTATATAAGACTCTTCTTCTAGTCTTCTTGGTTTAGAACGCAACGGAATAATCTAAAATTCTTCCCGGGGCTTCTCTTGATAAGACCAAGCATGCATTTGGACAAATGATTACGTATAATATTTTCAAAGCAAATGATAGGGATAGTTGTGTACTCATATTATTTTCCACAATCCATCCATCGCCTATCAATACTCATCATTATTATTATTTATTTATTTATTATCTTCTTTAGAGAAAGAAACAAAAAAAAAAACATCACACTGACGCCTCCCTTACCAACAAATGTTCCATCCAACGACTCAAATAACACCACGTCATGCGTATCTTTATCTGACATCTACATAAATGATTTTTTTATTGTCTATTATTTTTCTTTCGTCGTCAAATTTTATTGGTTTTTCGATAAAAACCCAAAAAATACTGTTTCTGGAACGTCGGATTCCAGAACACAAATCTTCGTTTGATCTCCAGAGCAAAGTAGGGTAAGTGGAGATTCCACCTTCCCAGAAACAGGACAAAACCCAATAAAAATCCGACCTTTCCTCAGAAATTTGAGAAAACTCTAGAAAAATCCAATCTTTCCGTAACTCCAATCCCAGTACAAAGGTGACACGCCTCGCTATCTCCTCCTTTTTTAATATTTTTTGTTGGGTTTTGTGTGAGGGATTGGTTTTGGTTTGTGGTGTAAGTTGAGTTGTTTTTTGTGGGTTTGGTGGTTTTTGCTGAAATGGGTCTTTCGAGGATTTGGGTTTTTGGGGTTGGTTTTGGTGCTCTGGGTTGCCCTTTGATCATATCTTCTTTTCTGGAGTTGGGGTTTGTTCAAACAGGAGATGGTGCTAACCAAGTTTCTAGTTCTACCTTTTTCTATGTTTTTTCGGATCTTTTATTTTTGTTTATCACTTGGGTTTGGGTATTCATTAATGCTTTCACTATTCTAATTTTCAAAGCTTCTTATGTTCAGGCAATCAGGCCTATATAAGTAGTTTTAATATTTGCATGGTTATGTTGAATCATGTTTGCACTTTCTGATTCTTTTGTTAAATTGAATCATATTGAAACTAGTAGGATAAGGTTCGGTTTGGGACGCTTACGAGACCTATATTAGGCTGTTTGTAATTGACTAGTCAGGGAAAATATCACTTGCAGTTGCTTAAGAAATGTTGGAAAAGTTGACAAAAGAAATGTGTAGCAATAAAATTTTGATTGTTTGACATTGTGAATTATTTCGTTCAGTAATTCTTTATTAGATTATTAGCTGACAAGTCAGTTTGAGATCTTACCAACTGTAAGGAAACATGCTTGAGTTTACAACAGACGTAAAACCAACAATGTCGGCCTCTTGATTCTGAAAAATTGTAACGGTCGGACGCTAGTATAGTTTGGGGATTCTATGACTTGTAACTAGTTGTCATGCTTAGTGCTTACACTTATGTGTGCAATTCATTTGAGTTATAACCCTCTCATTCAAACAAGTCGAATACAGGACAAACAGGTCGAATGCAGTTCACACATATTCTTCAGCCCCATAAATTTCTCTGGATATTTCTGTTCACTATATGACCTTCATAACTACGAAATGAAATTAAAAGAACTGACGTCGGCTTGAATCTTCTGGTCCCAATTCTGCTAATGCATGTTTGGTTTAGTCATGATCGATCAGAAAAAAAGTTCAGTTTAGTTATAATTATAAAATATATATTGGAGTGGTCTCCACAGGTCATACTTGGAAGTTATATTGTTTCCCGAACTGGAAGTTCTTATATGCCTTCTTAAGAGATGTGCAAGTTTGCGTTGTGTAAGCTGTTGTGTCAGTTCGCAATAGGTGATGGGTGGTTACTGCCGATGGAGGCACGAAAACTAATTCTTGTAGCAAAATTAAGAAGACTGCCACCAAAACAAGAAACAAAAAAGAAGTTTATAAATAGTAGTTTGCCTTCATATATAGTAGTTTGCCTTTGCATCTCCTTGTTTAAGTTTTTAAATGATATATTGTGGTACATGCAGGCATCTAAAACTTCAGCTATGGCGATGAATTCCTATAGTTATTGTGCCGAGGTTGTTGTGAAAGACTACCTACTAGCTGATTCACTTGTTCCCTACGTTTCTGTTCTGTCTGGAATTTTTATGTGTAAAATGGTAAAGACTTGTTTCTTCTTCTACAGAATGTTACTCCTTGGGTTAAGAGTTTTGCTCTTTAATCTATAGTTAATTTAGTCATGATGTATTATGAAAATGGTTATGCACACAAATCCTAATAACATTTGTATCTGTATCCTCTTCAAATATTCCTTATTATGTTATCTGCTACCTTCATCTTTTGATTTTTCAATATATGGGTCTTGCTTCAGGCTTATGATCTTACACAGTTGGTTAGCTCTTTCTACTATAAGGGATATACCAGTCTTACCAAAACACAACGTGTTGAATGGAATAACAGGTAGTGAAACTTTAATTTTTACATTCAAAGTTTGAAATTTCGAATTGATGTAATGACCACTAAATTATTTTGAATTGAATACAAATAATTCCTGCAGGGGAATGTCCAACGTCCATGCAATTTTCATCACGCTCGTGTCACTGTATCTAGTGTTCGCTTCCGATTTGTACTCTGATGCTCTTGAAGGGCCCATTACATTCCGAAGTTCGCCTCTTTCATCTTTCACCCTGGGGGTAAATAGAACTACTCTATATTCCCAAGGATTCTGATGCGTGCATGCATAATTATATGTCGATCAATTTTGATCTTTTATTTCTCTATTGTATACATGAAGTTTGCCTATAAAGCATGATGTTTTACGGTAAGACGATAACATGTGATTTCACTCTGTACTTGCAGTGTTTGTTTTTCTCAAGGTCTGTCATGTTATGCCCTGTAGTTTGCAATATCATATTTAGTAAGATTTTATTTTTTTACAGGTCTCAATTGGGTATTTCCTTACTGATCTTGCAATGATATTTTGGCTATATCCTTCTCTTGGTGGAATGGAATATGTAAGTATATTATTGTTCTTGGTGTTTGTTTTTCAGTACAAGAGTGTGCTTCTCTTCAACTAATTGCAGTCTCTCTGGGCATGACCCTTTTCTTTGGAAGAATATATGCTGCATCAGTTCTTATGTGTCTTCTCCAATATAATAAATTAATATCTTCTTGCATCCATAGTAATCAGAAGTAGTTTTCCATATTATGACGCGGTCTATCCAACATTCATCTAATTTTACAAAGATCTGTAATTAGTGTTATTGCTATTGTCTCATTAAATTTTAACTTTCGTTTCCTTGACTGGTAATTGATTCCCGGTGCTCTGATCCCCTTCCACTTTATTCGATGAGAGAGAAAATTTGATCTTATGCACCCATACCTTGCACATTGTCTTAATAACTTTCTCTCTTTCATAGGTCGCCCACCATTTGCTTTCTCTTTTGTCATTAGCCTATGCAATGTTCTCAGGGAAAGGACAGATATATACCTACATGGTGCTCATTTCTGAGGCTACCACACCTGGGATTAACTTGAGATGGTATCTTTTTTCTTTTTGTCGTCCTTTTCTGCAAACTTCAAAATATTTTGCCCAAGCTTCTTTTTGACCTGCATTTTATTTTTGTTAGGTTTCTTGACATTGCCGGGATGAAAAGATCCAAAGCATATCTTATGAATGGTTTTGTAATGTTCTTCTCATGGCTGGTAAATGAATTACTCTTTTCTACTTTGCCGAACCTTAATTACTTGCTAAATTGCTGTTGTAAAGCATTTCAACTTCTTTAAATAGAACGAACTTATAAGATCTGTCACTCTTAAATTATTAAGGAATGGTGTGAATGTAAATTAATCTATTGGGTTGCATCCAAAATATTACACCAGTAAAGAAGCATCTCGCCTTTTGAATCTGTTCTAAGATCAGTACTTACGTGCATGCAGGCTGTTAGGATATTGCTGTTCCTTTACATGTTCTACCATGTGTATGTGCATTATGATCAGGTATGAGTTGTTTCTGTTGGGTTTTTGCACGCTATTTTATGTGTTTGTGTGAGAAATTTAAATTACCATTTTATATTTTCAAACTAAAAGAACAACTAAAGTGGTCACAGATATTTTTCAATAGACTACCCAAATATGTGGGTTAACAATTTAAATTTTGAAACGAATTTGGAATTAACTGAATATATATGTTTTTACTAATTTCAGACAACTCATATTAGTTGCTCCTAATAATGATGCGTAGACCACATTGCAAGCTGGGTAAACCGGCACTCTTTCTGAAAATATATAAATATAGATATACAGAAGCAGGTGAAATTAAATGGAAAAAGGGACAAAAAACTTGTTTACATTCTATATGACAATCATTTGTGATGATTCATTCTTCTTCTTTTGACAAATCAGACATCATTTCTCAAACCCTTTTTAGTATTTAGGGAGTTCTCATGTAAGCCTGAAATGATGTACACAAGGTTGTTAACCAATCATGCAAGGCTAATTCCTTATTAATAATCTTAGTTGTGCCACAGCTCAATTTTGTGCCTTTGGCTTAATTTTTTAGTATCGTCAACTCCAGGAAAAGATCATATACTCATTAGAATGCTCATTTGACCATAGCAACTTCTAAAATTCAAGCATACCCGAATTTTTTCGAAAACTAAAAAACGTCGGATAACGTAGTTACAATACAGGAAAATCTTGTAATCCATTTCAATAGATGACCGTCTTACGGTAGATGACATCATGTTAATAAATCTACGTGGTCTAAAGATGAAGGCATTACAGTGAGGGAACACCAACTAATTTCTATCCTAAAATTAGATGCACAATTTCAACTAACTGATTTTTTCCACTTAGCTCAATGCAAGCATTCTAATTCTTTTTTATTGGTTGAACGACAGATTAAGCAGATTGGAACGTTTGGTCGTCTATTGGTGTTAGTTGTGCCCTCTGTGCTAGCCATTATGAATATGATGTGGTTTTGGAAGATTTTAAAAGGGTTGAAGAAAACATTAGCCAAAAGACAGTGAAGATGAACGCCACACACGCTTTATGCTCCTATATCTATACGAAGAAACCATCTCATAATCTTGTACAAATCAAAGATGGGAAAACTCAGCAGCCAGACAGGACGAAATGCCATTCCAACTGGTGATACTGGTCTGGGAACAGAATGTTCAACAAGACAATAGATGTACAAAGAATAGTTAAAATATATAATTTCACAATCTTTTGTAATCTATAGATGTTTGCTTGACCTTCAAAATTCTATTCATTGGCAGTGCAATTTCGAAGCAATATTAGAAAGCTTCAATCACTAGTGAAGAGTGGATTTTACTTCTTTTAGAAAGTTGATGTTCTTGTTTGAGTGTGGCCGTCGCTGTTGCTTAGAAGAGAACATGGAAAAGTCCTATTGGGTTTTCTTTTGTGTTCTTTTTCTGAATTGCTAAACATCGTCCCAAAATTACTCAAATCGTCTCTTGAAATTACCATTTTGTCATTCTCTCATTTCTACTGCTATAACGCGACATTTTACCCTCCTATCACACATCTCTCTTCATATTCCTCTTATAATCATAAAAAATAATGTTTTGGAGGTCAGTAATGAACCAACGGACGCCCTAGTGTACTCGAATCTGGTAAAATATCTAACATCTTTTTAATAAAATAATAATAAATAATAATAAAAAATTACAGGCGTCCGACGGAACCGCCCCCACGTAGGAGGGGGCGTCTGGCTAAGACGCCTTCCCCATGGGGGCGGCGTTTTACCCAGACGCCTTACCCATCGGGGAGGCGTTTTACCCAGACGCCTCCGCCCATGGGGAGGCGTCTTAGCCAGACGTCCCCTCCTACGTGGGGGCGGCTCCGTCGGACGCCCGTAATTATTTATTATTTTTTATTATTTTTTAAAAAAGATAATTGATTATAAATTTAGATAATTGTTAAATTAATTAATAAGTTAATAATTACTATATTCGGATGCCGATACCTCTTCGGTATACCGAGAATTCAAAAATTTCCAGATCCAACAATTTCAAAATCAAAAAAAAATCCAGGGGGCGCTGCCCCCTTGCCACCCACGCCACCTCACCGGCGAGGTGTAATGCCGCTCGCTCATCGGGGAGCGAGACCCCCGAACGACCTGTCGAGGTGGTATTTGTAAGTCAGGATGTTTTACCACCGGGGGATTTGGAACTTAAAAAATGTTGGATCTGGAATTTTTTTGAATCTTCATCACTTGCAAAAAAACTCATTGTAATCCGACTGGTTACCACCGAAAACTTGCAAAAAAACGTCAAATAATTTGAGATAACACACCGTATAATTTTAGTTTGACAAAAAAATTAAAAAAAAAGGGACGTCTGGCTAAGACGTCTGTACCATCGTGGCGGCGTCTGGCTAAGACGCTTACACCATGGTTGAGGCGTCTTAGCGAGACGCTTACACCATGGTATAGGCGTCTGGCTAAGACGCCTGTACCATCGTGGAGGCGTCTGGCTAAGACGCATCAACCATGGTGGAGGCGTCTTAGCCAGACGCCTCCACGATGGTGCAGGCGTCTTAGCCAGACGCCCGAGTCGGAAAAAAAAATCCGTCTCCGTTACTTCGCCTGATATAGGTGTTTCGCCAGACATTTTCGTGGTGTTGGTAGTAGGAATGTTAGTAAAACTAAGTCAAAAACCTTGTTTAAAGACACGGGACGATATGTGTATTAAATATATTGTTAAGGGCAATTTGGTAATTTCAAGGGACGATTTAAGTAATTTTGGGGCGACGTTTAGCAGTTCCCTTCTTTTTTGGGTTCCATCAAAATCCTCCATCAACTTCTCTCTCTATTTTCACTCTCTCAATTCATTCTCTTTCCTCCGTCACCTGACATAACTCTCTCCACTTAGTCTCTCTCCTCGGCGGCATGCTTTTAACGTACTCCACATTCTCTCTTGTTTTGTGTTCACAGGGAATCAAAGATATTGTCACATATTTCTTCGTCCAGACTCCAAATAGTGATATATTTGATTTTATTTTTCGTTTCCTCTACTAAGTCTATGACTATGTGAATCTCCACTCAAAATGTGATATATCCAAAGGGAGCATTGAGAAGGGGGAACCCGAGAGAGCATTAATATATCACTGCTTGGGTGAAGATTCACACAATCTCCTAGGAGAAAACAACAAATGTGATCAATATTTCACAAGAGTTTCAGATATATCAATGATCCCATTAGCTTCCCATTCATAAGGATTCATTGTGATATATCCCAATGGTCAGATGTATCACACTGGACGTGATATATCACTTTTTGGGTAGAGATCCACACGATCTTTTGGGAGGAAACAAAAATATGATTGAATATGTATAACGCTGAACGTGATATATTACTGTTTGGGCGGAGATATATCTAACATCTTTGCTTCTTTATGAATGTGAGAGAATGAAAGAAGAAAGTTTATGTTAAAGTTTGCATATAATAAATGAGAGAGAATGAGTAAAGAAAATTATGTGAGAGATTGCATGTGGTGGATAATAAATAACGAGTGGAGAGAGTGATGAGTGGAGGAGAGAGAATTGGGGGAGGGAGGTAACCCCAAAGGATAGCATTGTTGGTTTTTTGACTTTAATCTATGTTTTGATGATTTAAATCAACATAATCTTAATTATAATCAATGTAGAGTAGCACACATTATGCATGATATATATATATATATATTATATTGTGCTAGCTTCTACAGGTGATCAAGACTCAATGAAGAAATGAATTCAAGTCAAGACATGTAATTTTATATTTCTTTTGAGTCTTATGAATCTATGTAATCTTGTGTATACAAGAGTTAAAATCCATTCACATAGACACTAGGTTCCTTATATAAGTCACACAAAATCTCATATCAATTGGACTTCAATAGGTCACCAAAACTTAGACCGGAAATCACTAAACCCAAACTAGAACTGTCTGTGCAAATTTGATCGACCGAACAACTTCTGTTTGACCGCATGATCAATTATCCAATAGTGATTGAAACAGCTCGACTGGTCGACCGTCTACACGTGTCAATTTGGCTGTTAGACTTGTCGTATTATACCAACGGTCATATTCAAATTATTATCCATACCCCAAGAATACAAGTGACCACCGGTCGACCGAACATAAACATTTTGACACACCCTAAGTGTCTGTCGTTTTTGGTCGACCGAACTTTCTTTGTGGTCGATCAATATATCTTTTACTCTTGTCAAAACTCCTTGAACGGTCGACCGTCCCACATTTAGTTCGTCCGTTCGCTTAAGTGAACTTAAGCTGTAGCCATATTTCGTTAGACCATTTCATTCATGGACTTTTCTGGACTTTGCTGTAGTACATTTCCGGACAGACTCCTATACACACACCATGATACCCTCCTCTTCTCTTTGTTATAAAAATCTAAACTTCTAGACTATTTGAAACAAGGGTTCTTTGCTTGTGCGTTCCACTTAAACATATATAAATTAGGACTTTTAGTGGCATAAATGCATATATATGAAGTTTTAGTGGTTCCACTGTAAATAAAGAAGAAAGAGAGAGAGAGGAGAACCTTGTAGGATCTAATGGCCCTGGTGTCTAGAGGTGACTGAATAAACTAATATGAATGCAATGACAATAAAAAAATGCAATAGAAGAAGGTAAAGCAAACCACAAATGACACATCAATTTAAAGAGGATTGACATCCCAACCGGGTAGTTGGCTTTTAGTCCTTAATCATGTTAATTTTGATGATTTAATCAACCTAATTTTAATCACAATCAAATTGAGTCACACACATTTCATGCATTGCACATATACTTGTATTGTGCATACTTCTATCTGAATAGGTGATCATGACTCAAAGAGAAATGGATTCAAGTAAAGACACGTAATCAAAATTTGGAAGAGATGTAATTTTATTTTATTTGAGTCTTGATGAATCTTTGTAAACTTGAGCATATTTGTTGGGATATCCATACACACTCACTTCAGGTTCAATCTAGAAGTCACACATCAAATTCACATTATTTGGACTTCAATATATCACCAAAACCATAACCGGAAAACCACCCAAACTCAACATCAACCAATCTATGTAAAACGGTCGACTGAAACTTAGCTTCCATCCGACCGTTTGTAAACAACAATATCTTGGTCGAACGATCAATCGTTATGACGATTTCATCTGACCGTTATTTGGTTTTCAAATTTCCATTTCGACCCGTTTTCTTTTTGTTATTCTCCAACGACTATTTTGAAGATTGCTCTTTACCCAATTTGGTCTCCGGACCTTGCGGTCAACCGAATCAGATCCAAAACTGGACTATAACATTTCTTGAAACTGTTTGATCATTTTGCTCTAACGGTCTCCATTTATCCACTATCTAGTATGCACACTCCCAGTTTACATTGTGTTGGTCCAACCGATTTGCCTATTTGCCAGATCGTTAACTTACAACTTAAGTGAACGGTCAAACAGAAGCAACCAAACGATCAATGATTGGCACCCGACTGACAAATCACTTTTACTTGTTTTGTCATTTTCTTTTTTATCCCTTTGTCTTTATCCCTAACGACTATATGGATCTTAAAGCCTATAAATAGGTGTTCAAATCTTAGTTTAACACATCTCTTACACTTCTATTTGTTATCATCCATAAAAAAACTCTCCAACTTCAAAGATCAAATCCTACACACTCAAAGTGTAAACTTTCCACTTGTGTTCTTAAAACATATCATACTCAAGTGTGCTCAATTGTTAGAGTGTTTTAACATCACTTTCAGTTGTTTGAGAGTTGTATTATTTTGAAGGAAGCCACCCTCTCAGGTTGTGAAAGGAAGAATCGAGCTCGGCGAGGTTGTTCATGAGCTGAGATTGTAAAAGGTTAGTGAAGTCGTGAGCATGGCTCATGATGATCAAACGAGGCTTGCAAGAGAGGACTAAGACTCAGTTGGGATGCCAAACCTCTATAAAAATGTCTGGTCTACATTATGGTTTGTTTGTTGTCTCTACTTTTGTTTTTTGATGCTTATTCATCATTAGTAGAGCACTTTAGATTAGATTAGTCATCATCATTGATCCAACTGAAGGGAATGTGTTCTAAAAGTTTTACTTTTAAATGTCAATTATTATGAATTGAATGAGAAATCATTTTGATCCTTGTTTATGTTATTCGTCTTTTAGAAGTGTTAAGGAAGAGGCTCTTGGTCCTTAACCGTAGAGCTCTAAAAGATATTGGTTTACATAAAACAAAAGATATTCGCAATCATGGTAATTAACATGGAACATTAATTACCGAGTTAAGATTGTCGTGTTGGTCATAGATCATTGTAGCTCTACAAGTGAGTGACAACACGGGTATGCAAAAGAGGAAAATATTACTTTTGTATACTGAATAGACCTAATAAGTAAAATATTATAGAAATGTGTTTCTGTGTCATTAATATTTTACTGTGTCTTTGGTCCTTTGATATGAGACTTATATCTGATCACTTAAGGAATACTTAATTAGATCAGTGTCTTGAACTATCGATCAGTGTAGTGTAAAGGCATTGGTTGGTTAAGTATAACTTTCGTTGGAGAAGATAGTTAGTCAAAAGATTATCATTGCCCCTCTTAATTGAGTGATGATATTAGTGGGCCCCTTGATAAAGCAAAATTATAATGTGCACAATGTGATTTGAGTTAAGTCACATATTTATAACTAGCTTAAAGAGATCAAGAAATGAATACTAATACAAAGATGACACAATACTACTTTGTGTGTATTCTTAATATCATGAGACAAGGGACGGACACAAGTGGTGCACTCCATCACTAAATGGATCGGGTTTTGGTTCGAGTGGAATTAAGACATCTAACTAATTGGGAGCTATAATGTGTAGCTAGATACCGCTTATAGCTTGTGATATTAAGCTCTTAATATCACTGCCAACTTAGTTTAGATCCTCCCATAGGTCACACCGCAAAAACAGTGAAACAAGAAGCTTGATTTTTGGTTCATATGATGTGTCGGGTTTCTCATAGAAAATATGACACATGTGGTGAACAAGTAAAATCAATTATGTTGCATATAAACATAATTAGAGTCATGATAAATTCATATGAGATGCATATATTATGGGGTGCAATAATTTATTGTTGCATAGGATAATACATTGCATAAGTTGTGAATTTGCTAAAACCCCCTTAAGTTCAAATTTTGTTGGAAATAAATCCAAAATTTGAAATAGGCAAAATCGGGTAGAAGTTCGGTAATCCGTTATGGTTCGGTCGACCGAAGGATCTATGGATCGGTCAACCGAACGTGGAACGGATAATCGTAATTGATTGACCGAACTTGACCAAAGTGCCTGGAGCTTTGGTACGGTGTACCGAACCAGAAACGGTCGACCGAACAATGTCAAGTTCCGATATTTTCGGTTAACCGAATAGCACTCGGTTTTAGACGTGAATGGGTCCGATCGGTTAAGGAGAATTTTTCTCCTTAAGATTCGGTCATCCGTCACGTACTCGGTTAAACGATCGTGACAAATCCGGTTAACCGAGTGGGACTCGGTAAACCGAACAGCGGTCGATTTTCTGCCTTTGATTATTAAGAGATTAATTTGATCGATGGTTGGATTAGCTCCAAATTTGGTCAAACGTTTTGTGGGTGCATATAATGCATTATGGAATTAGTTTGTGAGAGAAATTGTCATAAAACCGTGGCTTAAGAATAGCCATGATTAAGAGTAAGATTGGAACCTATAAATAGGTCCTTATTCTCCCTAATTGGGACACACAAATCAGAAATTATTTTCTCTCCTAATTCACTACTAAAACCCACGAAAATTCTCTTAGTTTTCTAAGTCTTTGGAAGGAGAAATCTCAGAGGCTAAGGAAGAGGTTTGTAGCTAGATTCTAAGCTTGTTTGGAGATCGATTGGCTAGCTCCTTTCTCTCCAACCTTGTTTAGGGTTTCAGTGAACACTCGGAGGCATCCGGCGCAACGAGAAGCGAAGATTAGCTTCCTCAACGTTTCTGAAACGTCAAGAAGTTTTTGAGAACTTCTAGGTATGAATTTCGGAGTCCCTTTGTGTTTGTTTTAATAAGTTTTTGAAATTAGTTGTTAAAACAAACCGATGCATGCATAAATAAATCGAAGAAAATTGTAATAGATCCTTATTATACATGAAAATTCGAAAAATATATATGTATAATTAAACATGAAATCCTACAGTGGTATCAGAGCATAGGGTTCAATTTTCTTATGATTTATGGCTGTAAACGAATTTAGTTTGCCATCTAGGATTTAAACAATTCGGTTTTACCGGTTTTTCGGAGTATGGATGTTTTGTTGATATAATTCTCCATAATAATTCGTCTGATTGTTTTAAGAGTTTTAAAACATGCCATGTGATTATTGTAATTAGGATTAAGACATTAGTCCAACTTACAATAATTTCGTTTTATTTAAAAACAATTATTTTGTAAGAGAATCAACAAAACCGAAAAACTGCAGTTCATCTTTCCATTGGAAATTGGATGGACAGCGGTTCAAAAATAGTTTTGAACTATGGATGAGTGAAAAATGTTTTTAATGGATTTCAAAATATTTTTAAAAGAATTGTTGAGAATTCTGGATGATTGATAAATTAGATTCTGTAGTTTATAGCAATTACGTGCATGGATGCTTGAGTTGCTTTGCAGGATTGTGAGTTTATATGTTCCAAATCAGACACTACAAATGTATGTAATTATTATTATACAGGGGCTTATGTATGTAAAAGCCAAAATTCTCTCTATTTCCGTCTTTTAGATAGTTGCATTTGTATATGAGAGGTTTTTACATAGGACTTGCACTAGTCGGTTTTATCGAATGTGAGGAGCATGTTTATTTTCTGTAAAATCTACATCTCTGGTGCAAGAGGAAGTCGCCGCTGTAGCGCATCGATCGAGGATCGAAGGGAACATATAAACTCACACGATGTGGATTGTGTGAATGTTTAATTTCTGTTTTTATCTTGATATGCATGTGATGAATGTGTTGAATGTTAGGATGTGTATGATTAATAATATGCATGATAACCTAAAATTCTAAATCACATGTTAAATTGTCCAACAAAAATTAAGAATAAATTTCCTTCTTATTTCATCCACTAGCAGCCATTGATCGAGGGATACTCTGCTCGCCCTTAGCGGGAGATAGCTCCCTCTATCTTTGGGAATAGTGGGAGATATAAAGGTTGTCTGTTGTTGTGCCACAATTAAATATATGAGGTGTGTTTCACCCTAGTGAACCCCAAGTATGTTTAGTTGTGAATACAATAGATAAACGTATCTCGTATCAAATGAAAATAAGTTTTCTTAACATTACCTAGAGCCCTCGCTCGGTTTTCGGAAAAAGTTTTTCTTACGAGGATAGGTCGTATTCCCTCATAATTAAAACGACAAGAGTCACAAGAGTTTGAAGATGCTAAATGTTGCTAAAATTCAAAAAGGTTGTGATTAGAAAATGATTTCTTACCTTGATATTGTAATGTATTCGATAGCCCTTAGCTAGTCTATATTACAATTAATAGGATCTTGGATTGTTGCATTTATGGGCAAGATTTTAATTTGCAACATTTACATTTATATATTCGATATATGTATGCATGTGTATTAAAACATAAAATTGGCATTAAAACCTATATGATTTATTTTGTAGAAAAATGTCGAACATCCAACCTATCGTACGATCCATGATAGAAAAACACCCTTTAGCGAATGATGGCTCAAACTTCATTAGTTGGCAACTCAAACTCGACATCGTGTTAAAGTTTGAGAAACTATCTCACATTTTGGAAGGTCCAATCCCAAAGTGGGATGAGAGATTAACCGATGAAGAGAAAGAGGCTAAAGCCAAGTGGGAAGACCAAGAGAACCAAATTCACGGTCTTATGCTAGCATCCATGGGTGACTCGCTTCAAGCGAAATACTTGGATTCAAAACCCAAGAAGACCATGGAGGCTTTATCAAAGATGTTCATGGATAGTGCCCGAAAGGAGCGCTATAAGACCACCATCGCACTCACAAGGTGCCATATGGCGGAGGGAACATCGGTATCTATGCATTTTCTCACGATGCAAGGATACCTTGAGAAGTTGGCAAAGCTCTCTTCACCAATGCCCGAGGACATTGCTGAAGATATGATTCTTGGCTCTCTAGCCCAGTCCTTTAAGGACTTTGTGATGCACTATCACGTGCGTGAAAAAGGGGTGAGTCTTGAGGAGCTTCACAACGCTCTCAAAACTGCTGAAGTTGACATGGGCAAGGGTAGGGACAAGCAAGTCCTTGCCGTCCATGGGAGGGGCCATAAGATTGGTAAAGGAAAGGGCAAATCTACCAAAAGTGGTTCAATCAAGAGCATGGGAGTAGGAGGTGCTCATAAAAGTGCCTCGAGGGGGAAATCTCAGAAATCTCCAACTCCCAATACGGAGTGCTTTCACTGCGGTGAAAAAGGACACATCCGGCCAAATTGCCCCAAGTACAAGGAAGACATTGACAACGGAGTGATTGAACGTCGGCGCCCCAAAAAGGCCAAAGGTATATTTGTTATTGAAATAAATTTAGCCACCTCTGTCCAGGATTGGGTAATTGATACCGGATCTTGTGCTCACATAGTTTCTAATGTGCAGCTACTCATGGATAGGAAGGAACTCGTAAGGAACGAGGTAGAATTGAAGGTCGGAAATGGTGCGAACGTGTCTGCGGTTGCACAAGGTTCTGTGGTGCTTCAATTGTGTAGTGGTTTAAATTTATGTCTAAAGAATGTTTATTATGTACCTTCCATTAGCAAGAATATTATTTCTGTATCATGTCTGGATATGGATAATTTTAATATAAATATTTCAAATTCTTGTTTGTCTATATCGAAGAATGGTGTGTTCTATGCAAATGCGTTCATAAGGAATGGTCTCTATTTGCTTGAATTGGATAATAAACAAATCTTTAATATCAATAACAAAAGACTTAAGACCACTCACGAGAATGATACTCTCTTGTGGCACTATCGTCTTGGTCATATAAATGAAAAGCGCATCAAGAAATTGCAAGAAGCTAACCTTCTTGGTCTACTTGATTTTAAATCATTGGAGACGTGCCAACCATGTATAATGGGAAAAATGACCAAAAAGCCTTTCAAGAAGAAAGGCCCAAGGGCGAGTGACTTGTTGGATTTGATACATTCCGATGTATGTGGTCCAATGAGTACTAGTGCACGAGATGGTTTCAGGTACTTCATTACGTTCACGGATGATTATAGTCGTTATGGCTATGTTTATCTAATGAGAAACAAAAGTGAATCTTTTGACAAGTTCAAAGAATTCAAGAATGAAGTAGAGAACCAACTCGACAAGAAAATCAAGTCTCTACGAACGGATCGTGGAGGTGAGTACTTAAGTGCCGAATTTGACTCATACCTAAAGGAGTTTGGTATTGTACCTCAACTCACCCCTCCCGGTACACCTCAGTGGAATGGGGTATCCGAAAGGAGGAATAGGACATTGCTCGATATGGTTCGGTCAATGATGAGTCATGCGGAATTACCTCTTTACTTTTGGAGTTATGCACTACAAACTGCGGCTTACACACTAAATAATGTTCCATCCAAATCCGTGGAGAAAACTCCTTATGAGCTATGGAGTGGTAAAACACCTAAGCTCAGTTTTCTCAAGATTTGGGGTTGTGAGGCTTACGTCAAGAGATTGATGTCGACCAAACTTCAACCAAAAGCGGATAAGTGCTTCTTTATTGGTTATCCTCGTGAGACAAAAGGATACTACTTTTGGCATATCACCTCCAATCGAGTGATTGTAGAGAGGGATGCCACATTTCTGGAAAAGGAATTTCTAGAAAGAGTAAAAAGTAGTGGGAGTAGGGTTGTGCTTGAGGAAACTCAAGATACTCTACAAGATCATGAAATGAATGATGACATTCAAGATCATGAAGGCCCAATCGAGATTCCTTTGGTTAGTGGGAGCGTGAGCGAGAGACCATCACAAGAAATTGTGAGAGAATCTCAATCATCCCCACCAAGTGTACGTTCAAGAGTTGAACGTGAACCCACTCCTCAAGAAATTGTGGAAGAAGTTCGAGATACACGAGAAGAACCAAAAGAACTTAGAAGGTCAACAAGGGAAAGGAAGAAACCCGATTTGTATCTGGGACTTCATGAAATCATGGTACTAGATACCAATGATTCCTTAACCTTCCAAGAGGCAATGGAAAGGGAAGACTCCAAACTATGGCTTAAGGCCATGGAATCCGAAATAGAATCCATGTATGATAATCAAGTATGGGACTTGGTTGACCTTCCTCAAGGGAAAAAAGGCCATTCATAATAAATGGGGTTTTAAGAGGAAGATGGACATGGATGGGAACTTGACAACCTACAAAGCGAGGCTTGTAGCGAAGGGTTTCACTCAAGTTCAAGGAATTGACTATGATGAAACTTTTTCACCGGTTGCCATGTTCAAGTCTATTCGGATCATGCTCACTATTGGCGCATTTCACGATTATGAAATATGGCAAATGGATGTCAAAACGGCGTTCCTGAATGGGAACTTGGAGGAGGATGTGTACATGGTACAACCTCAAGGTTTTGAAGATCCAAAGAATAGTGAGAAGGTATGCAAGCTTCAAAGATCCATTTATGGATTGAAGCAAGCATCAAGGAGTTGGAACAAACGCTTTGACGAGGAAGTGAAAAAGCTTCACTTCATTCAAAGTAAGGAAGAACCATGTGTATACAAGAAGGTTAGTGGGAGCCATGTAGTATTCCTAATCCTATATGTCGATGACATATTGCTTATGGGCAATCATATTCCTTTGCTTGAGCAAACGAGAAGTTCATTGAAATCTGCATTTTCGATGAAAGACATGGGTGATGCTCAATACATCTTGGGAATCAAGATATATCGAGATAGATCTTGCAGACTCATTGGCCTCAGTCAACGTGCATACATTGACAAGGTCTTGGAAAGGTTCAAGATGAACAACTCCAAAAAAGGCAGTGTGCCAATGAGTATGGGTGTGCAACTCAAGAAGTCTCAACGTGCGCAATCACGTAAGGACTTAGAGTACATGAAAGATGTCCCTTATGCTTCGGCAATTGGGTCGATCATGTACGCGATGACTTGCACAAGACCCGATGTCTCGTATGCTCTAAGTGTGACAAGTCGTCACCAATCCAACGCAGGTCCTGAGCATTGGACTGCGGTCAAGAATATCCTGAAGTACCTTAACCGGATTAAGGATAAGATTCTTGTTTATGGAGGACAAAGGGAATTGATAGCTGAAGGTTACTCGGATGCGAGTTTCATGAGTGATCCAGACGATAGAAGGTCGCAATCAGGATACGTCTTCCTTCTGAATGGTGGAGCTGTGAGTTGGCGTAGTTGGAAGCAAAGCACTACTGCCGACTCAACCACTGCTTCCGAAGTGATGGCTGTCGCTGAAGCGAGCAAGGAAGGCGTGTGGATTAAGAAGTTCCTTGAAGAGCTTGGAGTAGTTCCCTCGAGCGAGGGACCAATAGAGCTATTTTGCGACAATAGTGCATCTATCTCGCAAATCAAGGATCCCAAATCACACCACAAAGTGAAGTACATGGATCGTAAGTACTTCGTGACGCGTGACCTCATCGACGAAGGCAAAATAAATCTGTTATGGGTGGACACCAACAACAACACAGCTGATCCATTCACAAAACCCTTATCCCAAGCCAAGGGCGAAATGCATTTCGAGTCCATGGGATTGAGGAACCATGTAGATTGGCTTGATGATTGATATGTAATGGGGTTTACCCTAGTTATTATTGTTTTATACATTGAGTATGTATGAGAAAGAAAACTTTAATAACAAGTGGGAGATTGAAGGGAATGTGTTCTAAAAGTTTTACTTTTAAATGTCAATTATTATGAATTGAACGAGAAATCATTTTGATCCTTGTTTATGTTATTCGTCTTTTAGAAGTGTTAAGGAAGAGGCTCTTGGTCCTTAACCGTAGAGCTCTAAAAGATATTGGTTTACATAAAACAAAAGATATTCGCAATCATGGTAATTAACATGGAACATTAATTACCGAGTTAAGATTGTCGTGTTGGTCATAGATCATTGTAGCTCTACAAGTGAGTGACAACACGGGTATGCAAAAGAGGAAAATATTACTTTTGTATACTGAATAGACCTAATAAGTAAAATATTATAGAAATGTGTTTCTGTGTCATTAATATTTTACTGTGTCTTTGGTCCTTTGATATGAGACTTATATCTGATCACTTAAGGAATACTTAATTAGATCAGTGTCTTGAACTATCGATCAGTGTAGTGTAAAGGCATTGGTTGGTTAAGTATAACTTTCGTTGGAGAAGATAGTTAGTCAAAAGATTATCATTGCCCCTCTTAATTGAGTGATGATATTAGTGGGCCCCTTGATAAAGCAAAATTATAATGTGCACAATGTGATTTGAGTTAAGTCACATATTTATAACTAGCTTAAAGAGATCAAGAAATGAATACTAATACAAAGATGACACAATACTACTTTGTGTGTATTCTTAATATCATGAGACAAGGGACGGACACAAGTGGTGCACTCCATCACTAAATGGATCGGGTTTTGGTTCGAGTGGAATTAAGACATCTAACTAATTGGGAGCTATAATGTGTAGCTAGATACCGCTTATAGCTTGTGATATTAAGCTCTTAATATCACTGCCAACTTAGTTTAGATCCTCCCATAGGTCACACCGCAAAAACAGTGAAACAAGAAGCTTGATTTTTGGTTCATATGATGTGTCGGGTTTCTCATAGAAAATATGACACATGTGGTGAACAAGTAAAATCAATTATGTTGCATATAAACATAATTAGAGTCATGATAAATTCATATGAGATGCATATATTATGGGGTGCAATAATTTATTGTTGCATAGGATAATACATTGCATAAGTTGTGAATTTGCTAAAACCCCCTTAAGTTCAAATTTTGTTGGAAATAAATCCAAAATTTGAAATAGGCAAAATCGAGTAGAAGTTCGGTAATCCGTTATGGTTCGGTCGACCGAAGGATCTATGGATCGGTCAACCGAACGTGGAACGGATAATCGTAATTGATTGACCGAACTTGACCAAAGTGCCTGGAGCTTTGGTACGGTGTACCGAACCAGAAACGGTCGACCGAACAATGTCAAGTTCCGATATTTTCGGTTAACCGAATAGCACTCGGTTTTAGACGTGAATGGGTCCGATCGGTTAAGGAGAATTTTTCTCCTTAAGATTCGGTCATCCGTCACGTACTCGGTTAAACGATCGTGACAAATCCGGTTAACCGAGTGGGACTCGGTAAACCGAACAGCGGTCGATTTTCTGCCTTTGATTATTAAGAGATTAATTTGATCGATGGTTGGATTAGCTCCAAATTTGGTCAAACGTTTTGTGGGTGCATATAATGCATTATGGAATTAGTTTGTGAGAGAAATTGTCATAAAACCGTGGCTTAAGAATAGCCATGATTAAGAGTAGGATTGGAACCTATAAATAGGTCCTTATTCTCCCTAATTGGGACACACAAATCAGAAATTATTTTCTCTCCTAATTCACTACTAAAACCCACGAAAATTCTCTTAGTTTTCTAAGTCTTTGGAAGGAGAAATCTCAGAGGCTAAGGAAGGGGTTTGTAGCTAGATTCTAAGCTTGTTTGGAGATCGATTGGCTAGCTCCTTTCTCTCC
The DNA here is from genome assembly GCA_963682175.1 of Triglochin maritima. Classification (NCBI taxonomy): domain Eukaryota; kingdom Viridiplantae; phylum Streptophyta; class Magnoliopsida; order Alismatales; family Juncaginaceae; genus Triglochin; species Triglochin maritima. The sequence continues at coordinate 35,648,872 of OY821772.1, forward strand.
AACCTTGTTTAGGGTTTCGGTGAACACTCGGAGGCATCCGGCGCAACGAGAAGCGAAGATTAGCTTCCTCAACGTCTCTGAAACGTCAAGAAGTTTTTGAGAACTTCTAGGTATGAATTTCGGAGTCCCTTTGTGTTTGTTTTAATAAGTTTTTGAAATTAGTTGTTAAAACAAACTAATGCATGCATAAATAAATCGAAGAAAATTGTAATAGATCCTTATTATACATGAAAATTCGAAAAATATATATGTATAATTAAACATGAAATCCTACACCAACATGGTCAGAATCCTCTTTTACAAGCCTCACTCAAACCGTGGGTTCTACTTGTGTCTTCACTACCTGATCTAAATTCTGGGCCGGATCAAACCTTATACACCAACAAGCAATGAACACTCCCCAAAACTTATAACCTCTCCCACAACCTGGGAGATTGCTCCAACCTGGAGCTACAACCTTCAAGACTAGATTTAAACTCTAACTTGAGCACTTGTAAGGATTATGCAGTGAAGACTTCAAGTGGTAGAGCAAAAGTTGAAGCACAAGTACATAAATATAAGTGATTTTTTGATCTCTAATGTGAGTGAGAGCTTTGGATTGCAAGAGATGGTCTAAGTAAGGTCTAAAGTGTTGGTTTTTAAGCTTTAATCTATGTTAATTTAATTTGATGATTAATCAAATTAATCTTAATCAATCAACCTGGTCAATTAAAGTGGACAAACATGATTACATGCATTGCATATATACTTGTATGTGTGCGAATCATTTTAATAGGTTGATTAAAATTATAAAACAAGACCCATTGGGACAAAGACTCAAAATTTTAACAAAACTTTGAACCAAGACTTGTAATTTCCAATTTACTAAGTCCATAAGATCAAATATAAAATTGAGCACTAGGATTTTGTCCCAGTCCAGTTTGGATGATTGAAACCCTAACAGACAATCAAATCGACCATCTTAGTAGTCATTAGAATCATTATTGGAATTCTCTACTCAGACGTCTGATTGCCTATCGGAAGACCGAGTCCCCTTGGACCGGTTTTGGATTTGACTCCAACGGTCACATTTGTATTTTGTCTTAGAGTCCATTTGCCTTGTCCATTTCAGACGACCAATCTATGATCATTCAATCGTTTATATCTTTGCCTCTGACACCCAACGATTTTTTCCACCTGTCAATATAGCTGTTGGACTCACAATGGTTGTGATCAAACATCTATAAAAATATTGTGTTGATTTTGTAGTTTGCTTGCTCTGTCCTTATTTTAATTCCGCACTTAGTAGAACATTTAGCTTGTGATTAGAGGGTCATCATTCCTAACATAAAGCTCTCATATATATAGGCTAAGAGAGGATATAGCTAATGGGCAAAAGGCAAGAGACATAATGAACAACCGACAAAAAGAAACAAAAGTGAGCTATTAGTCGGGTGCCAAATGGTTGACCATTTGGTCAATTCCATTAGACGACTTGCTCAAACTTAAGTAAACAATCGAACGAAAGAGTAAACTGTTCAAACGTTCAAAGGTTAAGCTGGGGGCATTTTATTTGCACAACATGGTTGATCGATAATGTGGTTTTTAAATGTGAGAAAATTAATATGTTGATTGTTTAAGAGGAAACGATCGAACGTTTTTCAAAATAGTTGTTGTTCAGTTTTGGGTCCAATTCGGTCGATTGTTAGGAAGGTTTCGGTCGACTTGTAATCATAAGACTAAATTGGGTAAATGTGCAATATCCAAAATAATCGTTGGAGGAAAAAGACAAAAGACAACTTGAAATGGAAATTTGAAACTTGAAAATAGTTGGACCAAAAGTGTCTACTGGACCAATCGACCGTTCCACCAAGAAAAACAATGTGTCAAACGGTTGGATGGAAAGTCCCACTGATCGACCATTTTGAGCACAGACAGACTTAATGAGTTTTGGGTGGTTTTTCGAGTTTAATTGGGTAATCTATTAAAGTCCAAATGTTATAAAATTTTGTTTGTTACTTATAATGTGTTATGATGGAAGAAATCGATCCAAATGCTCAAGTTTACATCAATTCCTAAGGACTCAAGAAAGTAAAAATTACATTAAATATAATCTTCATTTCTTGATCCTTTTGTGCATAATTTGATCGTATTTCTTCACTTCAATGCCTGAAATTCATTATATCCAATATATATATGCAATATAATGTATGATGTATGCATGTTAGAGTTTTATATTTGATCGGAAAATGTTTAGTGATAGATTTAGCTTATATCATCAAAATAACTACAATGTGATTAACAAAAAAACCCAACAAACATGAGTGGAGAAAGAGAGAAATAGAAGAAAATAAGGATTGATATGTAAGTGTTTTCTGATTGCTGAATTATTAAAGAGAAACTTTTATAAGAATTGAAGGGAATGTGTTGTAAAAGTTTTACTGTTATATGTCAATTGTTACGAATTTAATGTGCAAGCATTTTGTTCCTTGATTATTGTATTCGTCTTTTGGAAGTGTTAAGGAAGATATGTTTGGTCCTTAACCGTAGAGCTCTAAAATTTATGGTCTACATAAATCAAAAGTTATTCACAATCTTGGTAATTAACACAGAACATTAATTACCGAGATAAGATTATCGTGTTGGTCATCGATTGTTGTAACTGTACAAATAATTGACGAAACGAGTATAAAAATTACTCTTATATATTGAATAGACTTAACAAGTAAAACATTATGGAATTGTGTTTCGTGTCATTAATGTTTTACTGTGTCTTGGATCCTAAGATATGAGACTTATATCTTTTCACTCAAGAAATGTTTGATTTAATTATTGTCAAAACTCATTAATGAGTATAGGGATAAAGACAATAGTTGGTTGAACATGACTTGTGCTGAAAAAGATAGATAGTCAAAAGATTATCATTGCACTCTTAATTGAGTGATGATATTAGTGAGTCCCTTAATAAATCAAAATTATAATGTGAACAATGTAACTTGAGTTAAGTTACATAGTTATAATTAGTTTTAAGAGATCAAGAAATGAATATAATACAAATGTGATGCAATTATACTTTGTATATATTCTTAATATCATGAGGCAAGGGACAAACATAAGTGGTGCACTTACATCACTAAATGGATCGTGTTTGGTTCAAGTGGAACAAGACATCTATTGTAATTGAGTAACTATATTGTATAGCTAGATACCGCTTATAGTTTGAGATATTGAGTGTTCAATATCGCTGTCAATTTAGCTTAGATACTCCTACAGGTCACACCACAAAACTGAGAAACAAGAAACTTGATTTTGAATTCATATAATGTGTCAGGTTTTATGTGAAAATGGACACATATGGTGAATCAATAAAATCAATATGTCATGAGAATTGACATAATTAGAATCATAGATAAATTCGTATAAGATTTATATATTATGTGGTGTAATAATTTGACATTACATAAGATAATATATTACATGAGATATGAATTTGTTAAAACTCCAAAATATCAAATTTTGTTGGAGATAAATCCAAAATTTGACAAAGGCAAAATCAAGTTCAAAACGGTCAACCATTTTGGGTTCGATCGAACATGTTTCTTAGAAACGGTCGACCGGACGAAGATCGGATACGCGAGTGGTCGACCGGGCATAAACGGTCGATCGAAGAAAAATATCTAGGAGCTATCTTGGGATATAACGGGCGACTGATAGAGGTAGGTAAACGGTCGACTGGAGCGAGACGTGGTTCAACCAAAAATTTCCACGGAACTTTTCTCATGAATATTCGGTCGACCGTCTAGCTCACGGTTCTACCGAACTTGTAAAAAACTAAATTTTTTGGTCGACCGATTGGAAAGTTCGGTCGACCGTTCGACACGATTTCTGCCTGAATTATTAAGAGAATAATTAGATCATGACTTAGATTAATTTCAGATTTGGTCAAACGTTTTTAAGGATGATTATGTGGCAATTGAGATTAATTTTAGGAGAAAAAAAATAAGAGATCACGACTAGAGAATAGTTCATGATATGAGTGTTATGAGAGCCTATAAAAGGACCCTTCATCCTACTTGTTTATGTTAATGCAAAAATTCTCTCTCTCTCTCTCTCTCTCTCTCTAATCTCTTCTTTAATCACCACGAAAATTATCTTAATAGTTTTAAGTTTTGAAGATTAATATCTCATAAGCTTTTAGAGGAGTTATTAGTTAGATTCTAAGCTTAATTAAAGATTGATTGACTAACTCCTTTCTCTCTAATCTTCTTTAGAGTTGGGTGAACACTTGAAGGCGAATCGACGGTCGATTCGACGGGCAACGGATTTTCGGATTTTCGAAAATGTTTTAGAGAACCTTTGAGTATGATCATATTCCTTTTGTTTATTTTAATATGTGTAAGATTGCATGATATTAGAATAAACATAAACATGTACATAAAATCAATGAAAATATGAAATCGATCATGTATGTTTGTATTAATTTTTTTTAAAAATATACACATACATATTGTAACATCCTCAAAGCAGCGGAAAACTTTAAAATTTATAAACACTCAATCAACAGAGAATATTACGCAATAAAAGGGACATAGGTGCACCAACATATATATAATATATATCCGAACATCAGAGTATACAAAAGTTGTGATTACATCAAAAGCATATACAAAGGAAGCAGTAATCACACGACCTCAACTGAGAGAAAGCTGGATCCGATAGCAGCGCTCCTCTCCTCGGTCACCACCCCTAATGCCGATCACGGCCTGAAAGTAAACATGCAACAATGCCTGAGTTTCCAGAAGGAAACCCCGTATGCCAAACTCTATATGTATGAAATAAAAGCATCCTAGCATGCAATTCTACAACCCAAGAAAAGCATCTCAACACGCCCAGCACCAGGGCTCTCTCAAACTCAACCACAGGACACACTACTGGTACGGGGCTCCAGGTCTAATCTCAACCAACCGCCGCACACACCACAGTCACGGGGCTCCAGGTCTAATCTCAACCAACCGCCGCGACTCACACTCGTCGCCAAGCTGGGCTCCAGGTCTAATCTCAACCAACCGCAGCAACCACGACACGACCAAGGGCTCCAGGTCTAATTTCAACCAACCCAGACGTATAAGGGCTCCAGGTCTAATTTCAACCAACCCCTACACGCGGTCCCTGCTCAGGCTCCAGGTCTAATTTCAACCAACCCAAACGCACTACGGAGCTCCAGGTCTATTTTCAACCAACTCCGTACAGACTAGCTGGGCTCCAGGTCTATTTTCAACCAACCACAACTCTCACACAGTTACGGGGCTCCAGGTCTCTTTCAACCAACCGCCGCAACACCACAATTCTAAGCTGGGCCTCAAGCCTATTTCAGCCAATCCCAAGCTCACACACGGTTACGAGGCTCCAGGTCTAATCTCAACCAACCACCGCAACCCTCGTGCACCTAGCACACTTGTCGGAAGAACATTGGCACCACAATTCGCCCCACACGGACGACCACACCCACAACACCTCCATAGTGCAAAACAGGACACAAACGGTCGACCGAACCAAAAGTCCCGGTCGACCGAATCAAGCAAATACAGGGCAATCCACTTCGACCGGCACTCCATCGGTCGACCGACTCCCAACACCACACTCGTTCGGTCGAACCCAAATCAAGGGACGGTCGACCGTTTAGATGGTCAACTCCCGGTTCAACGAACAAAACGACCAATCGGTCGACCGACAAAGGGGTCCCGGTCGACCGAAAGTCACCAGGGAACAAATCCCACAACACCACAACGAATTCGGTCGAACGTCGAGCACATCTCGGTCGACCGAATCTGTCCAGGGAATAATCCCTCACTCGCGCCATAAATTCGGTCGAACGCCGAGCACATCTCGGTCGACCGAATCCCTCCAGAGCGTTTCCCACGCTCAGCGCACAAGTCCGGTCGACCGAAACCACATTCGGTCGAACCGACCACAAGTCCACTTAAGTCACGGTCGGACGAGATCAAAGAGTCATCGACCGTTTATATAGTCTATGCCCCCCAACCGACTTAAGACAGTGCACACGGTCGACCGGCAAAGGGGACCCGGTCGACCGAAACTCACCAGGCTTGCCTCCAATGCACAATCGGTCGACCGCCCCACAGGCATCGTCCGACCGATTTGAGGCAGAGCCCGAATTCTCTTCACGAAGGGTCGACCGTTTGCACCAACCGGTCGACCGATCAGGCAGTGAAATCTGCTGCACATTTACTCGCGACGAGCCAAACGGCCTACCGTCGACTTCCAAATACTCACGGTAATTAAGTGAGCGAGCTTGACATACCTAAAGGTCTGAAGAGACCTTAGAAGAACCACGACGACGCCTCCACGAGCGCGCCTCCCCAAATCACGATCCGTCAACTACTCTCGCGTCCAAACGGCGATCAATCACCTCCTCGACACACTCGAGCACTCCAACTCCTCCACCAATCCTACCACCACGATCACAGGACACGTGAGGTCGAGAGAGAGAAAAGGAAATGCGAGGGATGGGTTAGCAAAACCACAACTCACCTCCGTTCACCACAACGACTCCAAAGAACTCCTCCACCACACGCCGAAGATCACCACCACCTTCCTCGCCGGAGAGCACTGAGAGAGGGAGAGAACGCGAGTGAGAGAGAGAGACACGAGAGAGAGACTCACCACAATAAATATCTCCTCCTCCTCCTCTAATCTCAACCATCCAATCCAATCCATCTCCACCACTCATCTCATCCCCTCTCCATCTCAACCCTCCATCCATCCATCTTCAATCCAAGCCATACATTCCAAAACCCCTCTAATCACCACCTAATCAACCACAAAGCACAATTAGGATAGGATTAGGATCAGAATCCTACAATCCACCCTCCTAAAAGAATTTCGTCCTCGAAATTAAGACTGAAGCTTACCAAACAACTCCGGGAACTCCTTCCGGACCTCCTCCTCGATCTCCCAAGTGGCCTCTCGCTCACTGTGGTGCTGCCACCTGACCTTTACCATCGGAATGGTCCTCCTCCTCAACTGATGCTCCATCCGATCCACAATCTCCACCGGTCTCTCCTCAAGAGACAAATCCTGACGGATCTCTGGAACCTCCAACTAAATCACATGAGAAGGATCCGCTACGTACTTCCTCAACATCAACACATGGAAGACGTTGTGAAGACCTGAAAACTGCGGCGGCAACGCAACCCTGTAGGCGACCTCTCCAACCTGATCGAGAATCTCAAACGGCCCGACATACCTCGGACTGAGCTTCCCCTTCTTCCCGAACCTCATCACTCCTCAAGATGGTGAAATCCTCAGGAAGACATGGTCACCCACCTCAAATCTCAGCTCTCGCCTACGCCTATCCGCGTAGCTCTTCTGCCTGCTCTGAGCCGTCGCTAGTCTCTGCCTGATCACATCAACCTTCTCAGCATACATCTGCACAATCTCAGGGCCAACTAGCTGTCTCTCGCCTACATCACTCCAGCATACCGGTGATCTACACGGTCTCCCGTACAGGGCCTCGTACGGTGCCATCCCAATACTCGAATGGTAGCTGTTATTGTAGGCGAACTCGATCAATGGCAGATGCTCATCCCAATGACCTGCCCAATCCAGAGTACACGCTCGCAACATATCCTCTAGCGTCTGGATGATCCTCTCAGACTGACCGTCTGTCTGCGGATGAAATGCCGTACTGAACTTCAACCGAGTCCCCAAGGCCTGCTGCAAACTCCCCCAGAATCTGGAAGTAAACCTCGGATCTCGATCTGAAATAATACTCACGAGCACTCCATGAAGCCTGACAATCTCCTCAATATACAACTTAGCTAGACCCTCTAGAGGTAGAGTGGTCCGGATAGCCAAGAAATGCGCCGACTTGGTCAGTCGATCGACTATAACCCAAATCGCGTCGTGGAATCCTCTCGTCTTCGGCAGCCCGGTGACAAAATTCATCGTCACGTGCTCCTACTTCCACTCTGGAAGCTCGATCCTCTGCATCGGCCCTGCAGGTCTCTGGTGCTCAATCTTCACCTGCTGACAAATCAGACATCTGCCAACAAACTCTGCAATCTTCGTCTTCATCCTCTTCCACCAGAAATTCCTCTGAAGATCTCTAAACATCTTCGTGCTGCCCGGGTGGATCGAATAACGGGATCTATGCGCCTCCTCCAGAATGTCCTGCCTCAGATCTCCTCCCTTTGGCACCCAGACACGGCCTCTGAACCTCAGCCCACCATAAACTCCAATACTGAAGTCTGATCCATCTCTGGCAGCTAACTGCAGCAACCCAGCTAACTCATTGATGAGAATTTTATTTATACCGCAAGTGCACGGCGTCTATGAAGACGTGGCAAGTACGGGTCGAACACAAGGAGGGAGAGATTTCGTAGTTGATGTTATTTTCGATTAAAAGGAAGAAGGAGAGAAGAATAAATTGGGTTTTTAGGTTTTTGGATTATAATTATCTAAAGCAAGAACAAGAACAAATAAACTAAAACAAGAACAAAAAGAGAAATCCGTAGGATGGAGGTTTAGATTTAGGTTTAGATCAGAGAATTACTGAAACTTATTGTAAATCATGTTAGTTATGAAGCATTACAAGATAAATGACTTAACATAAACTCAAGTAATCAAAATATACTAATCATGAACTTAAAATAATAACATGCAATTTATCTTCTCTAACCCTAATTCCATCACCTCCACCCTTTGGAAAGAGTTAGAAACTCATGGAGGGAGGAAGAAGAAGGGATCCTAGAGACATTAAAAGAAAAGAGAAACAAAACAAGATAAAACAGAAATTTATTACTAATGATCCAAGACCAAAGGTTCAAAGATGTGTTACATTCGTGCTACGAGGCTATTTATAGCCGATACAAAGGATACCAATACATAAAAGGAGAGTACACGCGTCAATACAGGAGTGGCCAGAATTGGGACAAATACAGAGCAAGGGGGGTGGCGAATCCGCCGCCCAATACATGTGTGGTGCGGCGAATTCGCCGCCCATGTGAGTCTGATTCGGTCCGGGTTTTGGCTGTGCGTTTATGGTATGATTTGATCCTCCTTTGCGCGTCTGGATGATTTCTTTCCAATCTCTTGAGCTCCGGATTAATTCCTTCCATTGTTGGAGATTTATAATTGATTTTTTTTCTTTTGACTTTCTCCACACAATAACTTGGTCCTTTTATTTTGTAGTCAGGTCCTTGACATTTTGCACTTAAGCCCTTGACCTTTTTGTGATTAGCTCCTTGAATGCTTTTGTGCTTGAATGCATTTCCATTTGAAACTCGATAAACTTGAACTTGTCTTTATGATAGAAATGAATCTTTTGCACGCGTTTATGCTCAGGATGTGGGTAATTTGCATTCAGGTCCCTGTATTCTGTAGACAAGGCTAAACACATACCTTAGTAGCATTTATTGAATTAAAAGCAATCTAAATGAAAGACATATGATGCAATGTATGCAATGCATCACTCATCATCAGTACTCTGAGCCTGAACAATACTTGAGACCAACTGAGGCTCCACTCTCAGCCCGGCGATCACTGCACCTCGCGACTCATCGGTGAACGGTCTCCACTCAGTCAACGCCTCAAGCAACTTCCACTCCTCGATACAAAGACCTGCTGCGGTGACCTCCACTTTCCTGCTCAAAGCATCAACAACCGAATTTGCCTTCCCCGGATGGTACGAGATGGTGAAATCATAATCCTTAATCAGCTCGAGCCATCTGCGCTGCCTCATATTTAGCTCCTTCTGCGAAAACAGGTACTTCAGGCTTTGATGGTCTGTGAACACCTCGAATCGCTCGCCATACAAGTAATGCCTCCAGGTCTTCAAAGCGTGCACCACTGCCGCCAACTCCAAATCATGAGTGGGGTAGTTCCTCTCGTGCACCTTCAACTGCCTCGAAGCATATGCAACCACCTGCCCGTGCTGCATGAGTACGCATCCCAGTCCAACGCCTGATGCGTCACTGTAAATCACAAAACCACCACTGCCACTGGGAAGTGTCAGAACTGGAGCAGTCGTCAGCCGACTCTTCAGTTCCTGAAAACTGTCCTCGCACTTCTGGGACCACACGAACTCGACGCCCTTGCGCGTCAGAGCCGTCAACGGCGAAGCCAACCTCGAGAAATCCTGGATAAAACAGCGATAATAACCTGCCAGACCCACAAAGCTCCTGACCTCTGCCACACTCGTCGGGGCTCTCCACTGTGTAACGGCCTCAACCTTCGCTGGATCTACAGAAATCCCATCACCAGACACGATGTGTCCCAAGAAGGCGACACTGCTCAGCCAGAACTCGCACTTCGACAGCTTGGCATACAACTGATGGTCCCGCAAAATGCCAAGTACAACTCTCAAGTGCTCTCGATGCTGCTCCACATCTGGCGAGTAAACCAAAATATCGTCCACGAAGACAATCACAAACCGGTCGAGGTACTGACTGAACGTCCTGTTCATCAAATCCATAAACGCTGCAGGCGCGTTCGTCAACCCAAACAGCATCACCAGAAACTCGTAATGCCCGTACCTCGTCCTGAATGCTGTCTTCTGCACATCTGCCTCTCTGATCCTCAGCTGATGATAACCGGATCGCAGATCAATCTTCGAGAACACCTGCGCTGACTGCAACTGGTCAAACAGGTCGTCGATCCTGGGCAAGGGATACCGATTCCTCACGGTAACCTTGTTCAGCATCCTGTAGTCAATACACATCTGCAGTGATCCATCCTTCTTCTTCACGAAGAGTACTGGAGCTCCCCAAGGTGAGACGCTGGGGCGGATAAATCCTGAATCCATCAAATCCTGCAACTGCCTCTTCAGCTCTGCCAGCTCCGTAGGTGCCAGCCGATACGACGCCTTCGACTGCGGTGTAGTCCCAGCTACCAAATCGATCCCAAACTCAATCTCTCTGTGAGGCGGAAACCCAGTGACATCATCTGCAAATACATCTGGGAACTCCCGAACAATCTCAATGTCCTCTAATCTCCTCGCCTCTGGATCTGGAACTACCAAAGTGGCCACGAAAGCTCTGCAACCCTGCTGCAACAACTTCTGTGCTCTCACTGCTGATACGATCACTCTGCCTCCTCTATCTTTCGTCCCCCTGATTAGCACATCAGGTAGACCCTTCCTCGGGATCAGAATCTTCTTCTCCCGGCACAAAACTCGCACATCGTACTGGGACAACCAATCCATCCCCAGTATGACGTCGAAGTCCTCCATCGGCAACAAGATCAGGTCAGCCGGAAACTCCTGATCTCCCGAAACAATCGTGGTGCTGGGGAGGAAGCTCCCCACAATGCCCACCAGACCCAAGGGTGTGCTGACTTCCAACGTGGCAGTCAACATCGCAGGGGTACGACCCAACACGCTCGCAAATCGCTCCGAGATAAACGAGTGTGTGGCCCCACAATCAAACAGCACCCTCGCACTCAACCCAGCAACAAAAAGCGTACCTTCCACCACCGTGCTGGCATCTCTCGCCTCATCCTCCTGGATGGTAAAGACCCGTCCAGTCCTCTGACCCTGCTGTCGCTGCGGCGCAAAAGGTCGGCGACCTTCGCCTCTGCCACCTGCCGGCTGTCCCGACTGCCTGCTGGACCCGCCTGGCCCACTCGGACAATCTCTCATAAAATGGCTTGGCTTGCCACACCCGTGGCACACTGCGCGACCCCAACACTCTCCAGAGTGAACTCGGCCACAACCTCTGCATGCCTCTGGCTGGCGTGATCCACCTCCTCCGATCCGGGGCCTCTTGCCCGGGTTCCCTGCTAGTGGAGCACCCGGACGTCCACTGACCTTCCCCGGTGCTCTCCTGGCCTCAGCATAATTCTGCTGGTAATCCTGATCAATGAGCGTCGCAAATCTCACCGCATCTGCCAGGGTCTGCGGCATACTGTAGGTCACCTGAGTACGGAGGTGCTTCCTCAGCCCCCGTATAAACTTCCTCGCCCTCTGCAGCGGCGTCACACAGATCTCCGGACAGTAACGCTCCAGCGCGTTGAACCTCCGGGTATACTCAGCCAGGGTCGCATCTCCCTGCTCGAGAGCCATAAACTCCTCTCGCCTCCCATCTCTGACATGCTCTGGGAAATACTGCTCATTGAACTCCCGCAGGAATTCCTCCCAGCTGATCTCAGTCCTGGCCTCAAACACCACCGCAGATGTGGTCCTCCACCAGTTGGACGCGTCTCCGCCCAACACATAAGCTGCCAAGCCTGTCTTCCTCTCAGGCGGGCACTCAATCGCCCGAAGGATCTCCTGAATCTTCAGGACCCAGTCCTCCGCAGCCTCAGACTTTCCTCTACCATCAAAGGTAGGCGGGTGCTGTCTCATAAAGCGGTCGAGCATCGCTCCTGCCGCCGCTGGCTCTCCTCTGCCTGACTGGCGATCCAACATCGCTCCCAGTCGACCCACCGTGTCATAGAGCATCCGCCGCTCCTCAGCCCAGTCCATACTCCCAGTATCCCCACTGGTGTCACGGTCTCGTGGGGGAGGTCTCACGCGTCTCGGAGGCATCTACACACAAAGAACAGCACACATCAAAACCATGAATGCATGCACTAATGCAGACTCTAAAACTCTAAGGGTGATTTCTTTGGATAAGGACACTGGAACCGACCGCTCTGATACCAAGTTGTAACATCCTCAAAGCAGCGGAAAATTTTAAAATTTATAAACACTCAATCAACAGAGGATATTACGCAATAAAAGGGACACAGGTGCACCAACATATATATAATATATATCCGAACATCAGAGTATACAAAAGTTGTGATTACATCAAAAGCATATACAAAGGAAGCAGTAATCACACGACCTCAACTGAGAGAAATCTGGATCCGGTAGCAGCGCTCCTCTCCTCGGTCACCACCCCCTAACGCCGATCACGGCCTGAAAGTAAACATGCAACAATGCCTGAGTTTCCAGAAGGAAACCCCGTATGTCAAACTCTATATGTATGAAATAAAAGCATCCTAGCATGCAATTCTACAACCCAAGAAAAGCATCTCAACACGCCCAGCACCAGGGCTCTCTCAAACTCAACCACAGGACACACTACTGGTACGGGGCTCCAGGTCTAATCTCAACCAACCGCCGCACACACCATAGTCACGGGGCTCCAGGTCTAATCTCAACCAACCACCGCGACTCACACTCGTCGCCAAGCTGGGCTCCAGGTCTAATCTCAACCAACCGCAGCAACCACGAAACGACCAAGGGCTCCAGGTCTAATTTCAACCAACCCAGACGTATAAGGGCTCCAGGTCTAATTTCAACCAACCCCTACACGCGGTCCCTGCTCAGGCTCCAGGTCTAATTTCAACCAACCCAAACGCACTACGGAGCTCCAGGTCTATTTTCAACCAACTCCGTACAGACTAGCTGGGCTCCAGGTCTATTTTCAACCAACCACAGCTCTCACACAGTTACGGGGCTCCAGGTCTCTTTCAACCAACCGCCGCAACACCACAATTCTAAGCTGGGTCTCAAGCCTATTTCAGCCAATCCCAAGCTCACACAAGGTTACGGGGCTCCAGGTCTAATCTCAACCAACCACCGCAACCCTCGTGCACCTAGCACACTTGCCGGAAGAACATCGGCACCACAATTCGCCCCACACGGACGACCACACCCACAACACCTCCATAGTGCAAAACAGGACACAAACGGTCAACCGAACCAAAAGTCCCGGTCGACCGAATCAAGAAAATACAGGGCAATCCACTTCGACCGGCACTCCATCAGTCGACCGACTCCCAACACCACACTCGTTCGGTCGAACCCAAATCAAGGGACGGTCGACCGTTTAGATGGTCAACTCCCGGTTCAACGAACAAAACGACCAATCGGTCGACCGACAAAGGGGTCCCGGTCGACCGAAAGTCACCAGGGAACAAATCCCACAACACCACAACGAATTCGGTCGAACGTCGAGCACATCTCGGTCGACCGAATCTGTCCAGGGAATAATCCCTCACTCGCGCCATAAATTCGGTCGAACGCCGAGCACATCTCGGTCGACCGAATCCCTCCAGAGCGTTTCCCACGCTCAGCGCACAAGTCCAGTCGACCGAAACCACATTCGGTCGAACCGACCACAAGTCCACTTAAGTCACGGTCGGACGAGATCAAAGAGTCATCGACCGTTTATATAGTCTATGCCCCCAACCGACTTAAGACAGTGCACACGGTCGACCGGCAAAGGGGACCCGGTCGACCGAAACTCACCAGGCTTGCCTCCAATGCACAATCGGTCGACCGCCCCACAGGCATTGTCCGACCGATTTGAGGCAGAGCCCGAATTCTCTTCACGAACGGTCGACCGTTTGCACCAACCGGTCGACCGATCAGGCAGTGAAATCTGCTGCACATTTACTCGCGACGAGCCAAACGACCTACCGTCGACTTCCAAATACTCACGGTAATTAAGTTTGCGAGCTTGACATACCTAAAGGTCTGAAGAGACCTTAGAAGAACCACGACGACGCCTCCACGAGCGCGCCTCCCCAAATCACGATCCGTCAACGACTCTCGAGTCCAAACGACGATCAATCACCTCCTCGACACACTCGAGCACTCCAACTCCTCCACCAATCCTACCACCACGATCACAGGACACGTGAGGTCGAGAGAGAGAAAAGGAAACGCGAGGGATGGGTTAGCAAAACCACAACTCACCTCCGACCACCACAACGACTCCGAAGAACTCCTCCACCACATGCCGGAGATCACCACCACCTTCCTCGCCGGAGAGCACTGAGAGAGGGAGAGAACGCGAGTGAGAGAGAGAGACACGAGAGAGAGACTCACCACAATAAATATCTCCTCCTCCTCCTCTAATCTCAACCATCCAATCCAATCCAATCCATCTCCACCACTCATCTCATCCCCTCTCCATCTCAACCCTCTATCCATCCATCTTCAATCCAAGCCATCCATTCCAAAACCCCTCTAATCACCACCTAATCAACCACAAAGCACAATTAGGATAGGATTAGGATCAGAATCCTACACATATGGACACGAAATCCAACAGTATGCATGTTAGAGTTTTATATTTGATCGGAACATGTTTAGTGATAGATTTAGCTTATATCATCAAAATAACTACAATGTGATTAACCAAAAAACCAAGAAACATGAGTGGAGAAAGTGAAAGAGAAAGAGAAAGGGAAGAAAATAAGGATCGATTATGTAAGTGTTTTCTGATTGTTGAATTTTTAAAGAGAAACTTTTCAAAAGTTACACTTAAAAATTGGTTTATATTAACAGAGTTAGATGTAAACTTAACGGAGTGACACGATTTGAAAAAATAATGGTACAAACATAAATAACTAAAATTTTTGTGGCATATAAGTATAAGGGAAATGTTTGTTGAACGCAGGGCGTCACGGACGCGCTCTACGTGGATATCCATGTCAGCCCTTACGTGGCCAAAACATGAATGTTTTTTTGTTTTTTCTTCCTGATGTCCACTCAAATCACATTAAATGTGTTTCAACTCAGCACGTTCTCTCTCTCCACCCAAATACAAATATGATGACACTCTTTCTTTCTTCTTCATTCTTTCTCTCTAGAATAAATCACCATTTCTAGCAAGATATTATGTCGAAGAAGCGTCTGATGCCGACTCCCAGGATTCTTCACAACGTAAGCAGCGTGAATGGGACGGTGCGAAGACTTCCCGATGTTCTTGTCAGCGTTAGCATCGTGAATGTGACGATCCGGTGGTGAAGACTTCGCACCACAACATCTTTGTTGCATTGTTGGAGCCATGACAGAAAAAGAAGGAAGAAGAAAGAAAGAGTGTCATCGACCGTCCCATTCACGTTCCTTACGTTGTGAAGAACCCTGGGAGTCGGCATCAGACGCTTCTTCGAAATAATATCTTGCTCGAAATGGTGATTTATTCCGGAGAGAGGTACAACGCTCCGTGGTGAAGACTTACGTCTGTTCGGTTTATGTCGTACATCTCTCCGTAATAAATCACCATTTCGAGTAAGATATTACGTCGAAGAAGCGTCTGATGTCGACTCCCAAGGTTCTTCACAACGTAAGCAGCGTGAATGAGACGATCATGTTTAAGTCTTACATCTTCTTTCCGATTTACTGGGAAAATATATATTATCTTTGTAATTTGTGTGTGTTTGTATTGTTTGTTTGTGTGTGATTTACTGGGAGAAGATATATTATTTTTGTAATTTTTGTGTGTTTGTGTTTGTGTTTGTGCTTGTATTGTTTGTTTGTCTTTGTGCTCTCATTGTATCTTATTGTGTAATAGTTACCATCAATAATATGTACCATCAATATCTCATTGTGCTCTCATTGTATCTACATAAACATGACAAACTTTCTACATAAACTGGACAAACATTCTACATAAACAGGACAAACTTTCTACATAAACATGACAAACCTTGTACATAAACAGTACAAACTTTCTACATAAACTGGACAAACATTCTACATAAACAAGATAAACTTTCTACATAAACAGGACAAACTTTCTACATAAACAGGACAAAACAGGACAAGCTTTCTACATAAACAGGACAAAACATGACAAACTTTCTACATAAACAGGACAAACTTTCCAGGACAAGCTTTCTACATAAACAGGACAAAACATGACAAACTTTCTACATAAACAGGACAAACTTTCTACATAAACAGGAAATCTGAGATGCTATTTTTTTCCTAAACGTAATTCTTGTGGGGTAAAATATACAGTGGGAGGTTTGTTGAGTTTGTTGAGTTTTTTCCTAAACGTTTTTTTGTTTTGACCTCATATTATTGCATTCCATATATTGATTCGTTTATTCCGACAATAATGAAGCCATATATTATTTCGGACTGCAAATACATTTATTCCGGACTGCAAATACACTTATTCCGGACAGCAAATCCACTTATTCCGGACAAACTTTATGTTCCGTTTCTGGACACACTTTATTCTTAAACCGGACAACAAATACACTTATTCCGGACAACAAATACACTTATTCCGGACAGCAAATACACTTATTCCGGACAAACTTTCTGTTCCGTTTCTGGACACACTTTCTTCTTATTCTGGACAACTAGACTTATTCTGGACTGCAAATACACTTATTCCGGACAGCAAATACACTTATTCTGGACAAAAAATCAACTTATTCCGGACAAACTTTATGTTCCGTTTCTGGACACACTTTATTCTTAAACCGGACAACAAATACACTTAGTCCGGACAACAAATACACTTATTCCGGACAGCAAATACACTTATTCCGGACAAACTTTCTGTTCCATTTCTGGACACACTTTCTTCTTATTCTGGACAACTACACTTATTCTGGACTGCAAATACACTTATTCCGGACAGCAAATACACTTATTCTGGACAAAAAATCAACTTATTCCGGACAAACTTTATATTCCGTTTCTGGACACACTTTATTCTTAAACCGGACAACAAATACACTTAGTCCGGACAACAAATACACTTATTCCGGACAGCAAATACACTTATTCCGGACAAACTTTCTGTTCCATTTCTGGACACACTTTCTTCTTATTCTGGACAACTACACTTATTCTGGACTGCAAATACACTTATTCCGGACAGAAAATACACTTATTCCGGACAGCAAATCCACTTATTCCGGACAAACTTTATGTTCCGTTTCTGGACACACTTTATTCTTAAACCGGACAACAAATACACTTATTCCGGACAACAAATACACTTATTCCGGACAAACTTTCTGTTCCGTTTCTGGACACACTTTCTTCTTATTATGGACAACTACACTTATTCCGGACTGCAAATACACTTATTCCGGACAGCAAATACACTTATTCCGGACAAAAAATCAACTTATTCCGGACAAACTTTATGTTCCGTTTCTGGACACACTTTATTCTTAAACCGGACAACAAATACACTTATTCCGGACAGCAAATACACTTATTCCGTACAACAATATACACTTATTCCGGACATACACATAACGTAAACATGACAAACACATAATGTAAACTGCACACACACATAAAGTAAGCTAGACAAATTAAGTTGATCCAACGTAAAATTTAAAAACAAATATTTTATTATGATAAGTGTGAGCTCTGCACGAATAATGAGACTGCACGATGTCCTAGGGTCTGCACACTGTCTTATCTGTGTATTGGGAAATGAATCGTTCAACTTAAAGAACCGGCGTTTTTTAAAAAGACCAAAACGCGCGAAGAGAACTTTCGCTGACTGGACGCTGACTCAAAGAAAAATAACTGAGCTGTACAGATCCACGTAAGGCACGTCCGTGACGCGCGCGTCCGTCTATCACGGCTCTAAGTATAAATATGATTTTGTAGTTGTTCCACTCCAAATAGTAATACAGTGATGACAGAAAATCAATTTGGTGATTTTTAGGTGCGACAGAACCAAATATGAAAGTTTGAGATTAATTTTTTTTAATAAAAAAATAAAATAACACTGAGAAAAAGTACAATCTATGTTACAAGAAGTTACTCGTGGTCTTCTGATAACTCAACTAATCTTGATAGGAGTGCCGTTAAGAAAATGTTAATTTCCATGACACTCTTCTCTCTCTCTCTCACTCACTCACTCTGCGCACTTCCGGGTTCGAACCGACCAAATGCGACTCTATTCTGCTGCGTTCTGAGGTTTCTCCCTTTTTCGTGCCTCCATTCTGTGGTGTGTTGTTGTTTCTCCAAGTCCTGTGCTTCTTTAGATTTCGCCATAAATTCCACCCAACTTTGTTGAGTTTAAGAAAAAGGAAAAGTCTGTTTTGTTTTGTTGCAACGAACGACGAAAATACAAATCCGAAGAGAGTAGTAAAACCCATAGTCACTCTTTTCCAGGATTCGAACTTACGTGGGTAACTCATGTCCGTTAAAAGTGGCGGGTGTCCACAGTGTGATTTTTAGGTATGCGTGGAAGAAGTTTATTCACGTGTGTGAATTGTGATTTTTTGGAGTTCATTTCTAGTTTGGGTTTGTTGTTGTTGTTGTAACTGTGACTGTGAGAGATCAAGTGTGGTTCCTTATAGCAACATGGATTGTGCGGTGTGGAGTGGGGGGGTCAGTCGAGAGTGCTTCGTTGGTATTCTTTTATCTTGTCCTAAGTTTCAAGGGTTTGCGTGTTTTTAGGCTTTTCGGTTTGGAATCATGGATGAGTGTCGTGTAAAGAGAGTGAATGGTTTGTTATGTTAGGGTCTGTCTATGTGGTGGTAGTGTTTTATAACGAGATCAATGTAGCCATAGCTCTTCCTAGTAAGTCGTCGTATTATTCTTAAATTTTGTACCTCTAGATTTGTAGTCATGTCGACTGTATTGTAAAGTAGGTAAATTATTGTTGGTTGTGAAGTGGAGTGTAGTGTTACACCTGTGCCGTGAGGAGATGTAGAGATCCAATGATTGGTTCCTAGTAAATTTATCCACTTTTAATTCGCAAGTCCTTTTATTTCAGGGTCTGTGTCTTTTAAGTCTCTTTGTCTTTTAGAACGAGAGACCGACTGAGGTTCCTAGTATTTTTTTTCTTGATTCATAAATTTCTTGTGCTGCAGGGTCATTAGTTATCTTGCTCCAGAATCATGTCAAAAGCAAAACCACATTTCCCCAATCAAGGTTCACCTCCAAGGTAACTGAAATCTAGGGATTCAGATAATTTGTCAAGATGGTCTGAGTACCTGAATCCCAAAGCACCTTCCCATTCAAAATCAGTGAGCTGGAAAAATCCCAACACAGAAGCACCCACGAGCTCCGGGAACTTCCAGAACGTTTTGCACATGGAATGGGTGGTTCAGCTTTCAAAAGTTGCTGAAGGCTTAATGACTAAAATGTATCGATTGAATGAGATACTGGACTCGCCGGATACAGTTTCACACACATTTTCAGATTCCTTTTGGGATTCAGCTGTATTCCCCAACTGTCCTAAGATATGCATCTTGGTATCCAGAAAGTTCCCTGAGCACCCTAATAAATTACAACTAGAAAGAGTGAGTTTCATTTGCGATACTTCTTTCAATGATAGCAAGATGTCAATATACGTTTATGCTTTATACTCTATTGCAGGTTGATAAGCTTACTTTTGATGGCCTCAGTGAGAATGCTGATGCCTATATGCAAAATCTAGAGCCATGGGTCATGGTATGAGCAAATGTATGATTTATTCTTTGCAATTGATTGGTCAATCTGCAGATTATATGTATAGATGTCAATCATGTCATTTATCCATACATATGGTATATTTTTAATTTTTGTCTCTCTCTGAAAAAAAATGCATTGATGTTAACAACCAGTAAAGAATTATGTAATTATATCCGACTATCCTTCATCTTTACACTCCTTTGGTTTTTTCCGATTGACAATCCTTTTTTGCACTTAATAAAAGGTACTGTGAATTCTCCAATTCTCCAAAGCATTGATGGTGCTCTCTACCAAAAGATGTTAACTACTAAGAGCCTGTCTTGGCTACATGGAGAATTTAAAGTTTTGTTTTAGAAAATAGGTTATTTGAAAGGCATGCAAGTTTAAATCTTTGCCTTGAACAGCTGAAGATTTATTAGTTGTGGTTTTACTAAGAAACAATTGGTATCTCCTCTTCATAAAATTTCAGTTGCTTCTTGATTTGATGGCATTTCGAGAACAAGCTTTGTGGCTCATATTGGACCTGAGCAGCACAGTCATCACATTGCTGGTGAGGAATAAATTTAATCTGTGACAGAAAAATTCCTCATACATGTTCTACATATAAATGATATATTTTATTTTTCAACATTGTCTTGTGTTGGTGACTGCAGCCCCATCAAAACTCACTGATATTATATGCATTTATGGATCTGTTTTGTGCTTTTGTCCGCGTTAATCTTTTCTCCGACAAGGTGAATGCTTTTCTTTAGACTGATACTAAATATATGTCTTTTTCATTTTCCAGTATGTTATTCAAAATCAGCTGTAATTTGCTGTAGAAGTATACTCATGTACAAATATATATTTTCCTATTTTATGCGCTTAATGATTTTTGACAGATACCCCGGAAAATGCTTCTGCAAATGTACAACCTTTTGCACAGTATGTTACGAAGTGGACGTGATTGTGAGTTTTATCACCGGTACTTTTCTGAATACCATGTCATAAATTACACACATGTTTCTGTTACCTTTTCAAGCTTGACAACGGAGCTTGCAAACATAGACCAATTATAAGCATGTAAGTGTCTTGTCCTAGTTTAATTGTTGAGCATATACTCTAGGCAATATTCAGGTTGGCAGTGTATAGCACTTCCTGAGACTGTATTTGGCATAATTGTTGTGTATGTTTACACTGATGACACATCTTAACATGAATGGCTTGTGTGTGTAATGTATGGGTCACAAGTTTCACATGTTGCTGCTGCTTTGCTATAGTTGCATTGGGCAACCCGTGAATTTTACACTTGGGTGTTCTTTGTGCATGCCAAATTAAAAACATTGACAGTAGTTAGAAAAAATCATAACATAGAGGTCAGAGAATCATGTTTGGTGGACAATTGCAGAGTCAATACTACATTTAGGATATTTTCCCCTTTGCTAGTTTTGTCTTTGCATCATCCAAATGCTAAATCCTTTTCGTGTGTGATGTCAAAATCTTTCTCGTCCTTCAATATTTGGTGGTGGGCTTTGTGTCGATGCAGAATTAGCTTAACAAAATCAGAGCCAGAATTATTTTACTATGTTATACATTAAAGTTGATAAACATGTGGACGTCATACTTGACTCATAAAATACATACAGAAACTGAACAAATATCAAATGTCATGATCCTGCTGTTATCAGAATAAGTAAGTTGTCATCACTATACGATGAAATGTGCATCTGAAATAATTTATGGGAAGTAGGTTCCTCGTGATGTATGCTTTGGTATCAGCAACATTAGATGGTTTTGAAAGAGAAGATTCCTCAAAAGAAACATTGGTTGTCAAAGTCTTATTTGAAATCATCTCGTTAGTTACCTCGTTAACTAAGAGTCTTCCTTTTTTCCCGGGCAAGAGAAAAGCCTACTAGTTCAATGTGTGTGTTTTTTGGTTATTTTGTTGAAATAACTATTTTTGTATGTTGACATCACTGGCATCACTTTCTCTAAGATTTTTACATTGTAGGCCAACAAACCTATATCAGAGATTTTTCCTTCGTGCTACTGATAATCTGAATTGCAATTATTCCTGGCATAGCCACCATATTTGGATCAATTGTTATATAGTCTACTGTTCTGATATTGTAAATCTGAATTTTGGACAAGTGTTGTAATTTTTTAAAAGTTAATCTCAGGTTTTAAATTTTTCAATAATGGCCTTCGCTGATGATATTATGTTGTTGCAGGTGTATCAATGCTATAACTGCAGGAAGTGAGTTTGTCAGGTCTGTGCAGAGCGAAAAGAAGAGGCGGTCTATCTCCAATAGTCACAGTATTGAGGTCTTGGATTCTGAAATCCAAACCCGTGTTAAGGTAGAAACAAATACAAAGTCGGCCATGCAACTCTATGTTAAATGTTCAGCAATAATATTGCTGGATTCATGGAACGAAAGCAACAGGTAATGCATGCTTCAGGTGAAACCTTATTGTACGTTGACTTTGATGTTGGTACCAGCCACTCGAATTGTTGTTTGTGAAATTTCAGTGCATCTTATTTTGTAAACATTTCTTCCTTCTATTTTGTTCTTAACTTATTGGGAAAAGATAGAAATGGAACTTATCAAGAATCACAATTTTCTTGTATTGATAAAATAAGCGACATTTTTTTGTTTTGTTTAAATCAATATGTTTGTTATCCCTTGGATTGTTAGTATGATTTCTTGGTTGATTCTATCTTTTTGCATATGAGCCATATTATCTCATTTTTTCCACTCATTCCTGTTTTAAGAATAATTGCTTCTGGCACATAGTATTGTGTCATGCAATGAATGATGTATTTGACAAATATGGTTTTAAACTATACTAGTAGTAGATCAACCTCTGTTTGTTACTAGATAAATGGAATATGTAACTGTTGCCTGGTCTGAAGAATTTTCCATTAACATTCTCTGTCGCGATTATTAGTTTTCTTTTCAATTTCTCCTTCACATTTGGACCTTGGGCATTAACGAGAATGTGTGGACTTTGGCATTGACCATTGCATGTTACTTACGGACAAGAGCTTAGTCTAGTGAGTGAAATTACTTAGAACTAATTTATCGGTTACATTTTTACTATTTGCAGGTTTAATATCGTCCCCAAAGTGATATTCTTGGATCAACTTTGTGATCTATCACCTTACCTCCCAAGAAGCACACTTGAGACTCACATGCCTTATGCTCTTCTTCGTTCAATATACCGCCAGCAGTATGCAAATTCACTATCAATGACCATGGAATTTTTCAACCCATCACCAAGGCATTCACCTGCAGTTTCTGCTTCACACTCTCCTTTCGTCCGGCTGAATCATGGTGGTTCTACACCTCAGACAAACATGTATGACTCTAGCTACGCCAATCAGCATAAGGAGCCTTTATATGACGTTGATGGTGTCGGGCATAGAGCTGAGGACAAACAATTTCGAACTGGAAGACGTTCAGGGCCTTTAGAGTACTCGTCGAGTCGAAAAGTGAAGGTTGGAGAAAGCTTGACTGTGGCAGGCAAGGGCCGCAGCCCTCTGCAGAGACTTGCTGTGTCAAGATCAGGCCCTCTGTCCTCAAAGTAGAAGGAAGATTACAATAGCTTGTATTGTATCTAGTTGTAAAAAGCAACTCTTTCCTATTTTAATTTGTGTGGTAGCCAAATCACGTCATGTAATTCATAACAAAGCTTCCCATCCTTCTGCTAACTTCAGGTTGTTAGAAACTAATCATCTTATTGTATTACATGGAAGAATGCAGGAATGCTAACTACTTAATTATCTATGCTGGTTTCCTGGAAACATTACCAGCTGGCTAGTTTGATGTATTTCTGAATTGTTGGTTTTATCGAAGGTGATTTAAGTTTGGAAACTTTGAGTGCTTCCATTCGGTTTATTGGCGTGTGTTGCCATGTCCAGTGCATGCAGATCAATGTAGCATGTTGAGCCAAAATTGCTTAGTTTCTCTTGAGATAACTTCTTTGATTAACTTTTGGAAGTGTGCATGGTTCCTGCCATTTATTTCACCTCAAGTGTCGTAGGGAAGAATATGAAGTTGAAAAGACAAGGTCTTCACAATATCCATGGGAAGGGAATTTCAGTTTACCCTTTGAATGAGATTCAACCATATTATACCATCCAATTAAAAAGACCATCATGAGTACCTTTTTATTCCAAATCGTTGGTCGCAAAGTGTAACTCAATTAAAGGGCACAAAGGGAATTCCTTCTTCTGAGAACCAATTACCCCTGTTGAACCAAAAGCAGTAGTTACTTCAATTCAAGTTAAGATATAAAAAAATTTCTAATACATTTTTCCGTTGGAAAGTATCAACCAAAATTCTAACATAGAACACTCAGCATCAGAAAACCAATCAGCAACTGCAAATCACAGACAACATATCTAGCATTTTAAGAGAAGTGCAGAATATGGTAGATCACTCTTCAATCGTCTTTCTTTATTTTTCTTCCATTTTTAAGCTCAACGTAACTATAAAAACTCAAATCTCTTGCAGAAATGAATCAACCAGGATGCCATTTCATCTGTCTGCCGCCAAGTACCGCGACAACACCCAACAATAACAAAGGTGGAGAATGAGATGCTGATGCCAACGCAATTTCCATCCCATTCTGTCAATCCTGTGAAACTTTTTAAATAATATTAATATATCATAAAATATATAATTCAATCCCAAATTCTTCCCTTCCCAGCCTTAAACAAAAAAAAAATCATCATTTCGATGGATATATAGGTAATTGAAGAATCTTGTTGTAAATGAATTTTTGGATTGCAACGTACTTAAAATATTTTTGAGATTTTAATGAAAAATTTGTTTTTGGTTTTTTTTTCTGGAACCAAAATGTATTTTGGTTTAAAGTATAATATATGTTAATACAGTGAGCGAACTCAAATTTGCTTCCTGATTCTACCAATAAGCTCATTTTAAGCCTCATCAATTTTCTTGTTGGATATGAATTCTACAAAATCTTTTTTGAAAAATAAAAAAATTAACCCATCTTATCCGTCAACCGGCCCCATACGAGTCCAACCCGTTCTTAAGTAGGACAGGTAGCAGTAAAAAAAATTTCAACCCACCTCACCCCACGTACCCTCCAAAGTTTGTTGGGGGCGAGTGGCAGTGGAGCAGAAACCCACCTCTACTTGAAACCATCAAAAATTAAACAAAAAACCCCATCACACTTCACATACACAAAGTCAACTCAGAATTACTTCCACATCAACATATACAAATGAACAAGCATGAAGCACCTACACGTGAGAAGAGAAAATGCTGCATATACACGCAACAAAACCCCTATGAAGTCTGCAATGTGGAATAACTTATGCAACATAGCACAATAAAAGTTATAGACTGGACAGCAAAAATACTTAACATTCTTGCAGGACCAAATATTGGAACTTCTGTAACCAAAATTGGACCCTCTCTTTTTATGTACAACAAAAAGTCTACAAAACAATTTAACCTTACTGATATCTCCTAAGCTTACCTATACGATATGCGCTCTAGTTTCTTCAGATGAACAATCTACCTTTCTCATTTTCCTGTTTTGCAGAAGCAGAGAACATGATTCTTCGGTTCTCGTTTAGGAATACAATATATCTCTTCCCTTCTATTTTGATAAATAGGATGGAGTTGGATAAGTCATTGTAAGACGATACTTGCCATCAAGAAAAAAATGTTGTCCCGTTGCGCTCAGAGCAAAGACATGAACAATCCCGACCTTCTACTCTCCTTTCTACAAGTCGCTTGTCGCGGTTGATCATGAGCTTTATTAGAGGTATCTTTAATGAAACTTGACGCCATATCTCCTTCACTGCTCCATTCGGATCATCATAGTCAAAATAATGTCTTACCTGAGAAAATTAAAAGTAGCACTTTAATACCATTTCGTGAAGTGTTTCTATAAACAACACCCAAATCGTAAGTCATTCGTAGTCAGTGTCTTACAGCGGAAAAAATGAATTGTGCACCTAAGAAATAGTATAGAAGAAAAATAAGGTAATTCAATAACAGCGTACAAACTAAACCTGTTACAAATGTCATGCCATATTCTCCTACAGATACTGTATCATACCAACTTTTGAAAAAAATGTATGCTACATTAAGGGTGTGATTGGATTGAAGGAAAAATTATAATTTTTTTACTTGAATGACTTCCTCCACTCACTCTAAATTCTAGGGAAGTCATAAAACTGAAGTTCTACAGTTCCTTCACATTCTGCAAATCAATCACAGCTTAAGAATAAAAGTGAGTGAGATATGACCTATGAACTAGAAAAAGCATTGGTGGGCCCAAAAAGTAAAGGGAATGTTGTCTACCAGTATACCCTTCCCCAACCCTTACAAAGCACGGAGGTTCACCAAGGTTACCCCCTTCTTTTATTTGTACAGATGTACACTAATCCATTATATTAATCACCGCAAATTAACTTATGATGCTCATAAGAAAAGCATCTAAAGCCAATTTCAGTGCCACAAACCTAAACAAATAGCAAAGACTGGAGGAGAGAGGCGAGTAAAACTTCAAAACTGGATAATTCAAATTTTTTCTTGAACTGGATAATTCAGTTACTGAATAGATAAGCTTGTCTAAATGAAATCAAAGTCTTGGATAAACTTATAGAAGTAACTAACAAGTAATCTACCATAAATGCACATGTGAAGATACAATGTTTGACCATCTCATTCTACTTAAAAAGTGATTTCTACCTCAGTGGTTTGACTGGTTTCTAATCTAATTTGGTATGATTATTCAAGACATTCAGCATTGCGTATCAGCAATACTCTCAACGTAATTCGCTTGACATATAAAGACATCCACCAGAAAAATAAGTGTGAGGCAAAAGCATGATTCATGAGTCATTATCGGAGACAAAAAAACAGTGGTGGTTTCGTCATAGACCGTGCAACATAAATTTAGCATTTCACACAGAAGCATTCAAAATTATACCTTATATTTCTAATCTTAGGCACAAAATTTTAGACCTTCATGCTCCTCTAAGCTGAACTAAATACTCCTAATTTCATAAGAATGTAAAACAACTAATATTACAAATAACAGAACTGACACACCAAGCAATAAGAGTATAGACCCTGGAACCTAAGGCATATGAGAAAGCTAAGATTCTTTTTCCAATGTATATATGGTTAGCCTATTCAGCATTTAAATGGGGGAAAAAGCATCCAACAGAGGAAAGAAGAAAAGATGCTTACAGCTTTGAGTTCACGCTGATATTCTACAATCCTTTCATTCCTTATTTCTCTCAGCATACGAGTCAAATAACCAGGCATTATAGCTGTCTCTGTATCTACAAATATTGCAATCTTCTTGTAGTCTATGACATCTTCAAAGGGAAGCTCGATGAAGTCACTAATGACAACAGGGACACACAGACTAACAATTGCGTCGAACAACCTACAAGCTGAAGGAGTGTCTCCGGCAGGATGTAAACAAAATTTTGAAGAATGCATTCCTTGTGTTGCCATTCGCCTACTCTCCCTGGACTGTGCACCATGTTTCATTACAACATCTTCCTCATCCTCTAAAATCTGAAAGAGTGTATCACGGATTTTTCCACCCTAGAATACAGTAAATACAAAATCAGACATTTAAACAATAATCTAGCAAAATGTCAATCACAGTATAGCAGCGTTAGAAGAGAAATGGTCCTTTTGCAACTCAGAGAAACAAGCAAAGAACTCTAAATAATGTCCATGGGGTCGGGAGCGGATCTAAGATCCATTGCTATTTCTTTGAAAATTTGCAATCATGAATAAGTCAATAAGCAACAACACAATCCGCTTGATTCCTTAATTTCTTCACTCCAGATGGCATTTGTTTTTTGGAGTTTGTGCTTTACTCAATTCAAGGATTAAAGACTGGATTTTCAAATGCAGTTTAAGCCAAGCACACCATCTAAACTTCCACCAACTAGCTAGAAAATCTCAGATCTTCACGCAGATCGACTCCCCCTACTTCATCTCTATCTATACACATCTCAAGTAACAATGCCAAATTTCATGGAATCCCAAACCACACAAGACCATAAAAACAACAATAAATTAAGCAAAAACAACAACAAAAATCAGAACAAAAACTAAATAACAAATGTCATTATGATAAATCACAAAATCGGATTTTATTTTATTTCCGAAAAAGAAGGAAAGAAGAAAGTTAACCTCCTTGCGGAAGCGATTCCCCATAAAAAAGAGCAAGCTCCGTCTCCCCTCCACCCCAACCTCCCCCTTAAAGACATTAATCCGATGCGAGTACGGCACGACGACATCCTTAACGAACCCAGCCCGATCCCCACCGAGTCTCCCGAAATCCGACACCACAAGCACCGCCTTGCTGACCCTCCCGATCACCTTCCCGAGGGCATTCGGATCCTGACAGACGACGACATGGTCCCTCCCCCCGTTCCTCCTCCAGTACTCCTGCGCCTCCAGCCACTCGACGAAGTCGATCTGCATCTTCTCGTCGGACTCGGCGGGGTTGGCGACGAGGGAGAGGGAGGAGAAGAAGGGGACGAAGAAGAGGGAGGCAGATGAGGGGGAGGGGGAGAGGGGGAGAGGAGGGGTGGAGGAGAGGAGG
This sequence comes from Triglochin maritima, assembly GCA_963682175.1. Classification (NCBI taxonomy): domain Eukaryota; kingdom Viridiplantae; phylum Streptophyta; class Magnoliopsida; order Alismatales; family Juncaginaceae; genus Triglochin; species Triglochin maritima. The sequence continues at coordinate 35,677,634 of OY821772.1, forward strand.
GAGGAGAGGAGGTGGAATTCGGCGGAGTGCTGGTGGCCGGGGTAGGTGGTGGAAGGGGAGGAGCGGGTGCGGTGGTAAGTGGTGACGATGTCGGTTGTGAAGCGGGTCGGGACGGGGTAGAGGTAGATGGAGGGGAGTGGGGTTGGGGTCGGATCGGAAGGGGTTGGGGTTGGGATTGGGATTGGGAGAGGGTGGGTGTAGAAGAGGAAGAGGAGGAGGACAGGAAGGAGAAGGAGGAAGAGGAAGATGGGTTTCGGGATGGGGATCGGACGGGATGGAGGAGGAGGACGACCCATTGAGGTCCTTGAGGAGATTCTAATTCAGCTACTACAATCTCATGTCATCGAATGAAATTAACATTTTCTTCTTCTACCTTTGCGTAGGGGAGAGTTTCGGTCCGGACCCAGACCGGATCGGACCCAGATTCTCTTCCGGGTTCGGACCGAAGACTGGACCGGCCAGGTTCGGTCCGGATCGAATCCGGACGGATCGGTCCGGTCCAAAACCCGGACCAGACCGAATTTTTGTGGGGATTTTTGGGTTTTGGTCCGGGACCAGATCAGACAGGACCGGACCGAATTTTTGTGGGGATTTTTGGGTTTTGGTCCGGGACCAGATCAGACAGGACCGGACCGAAACCCGAATCCCTTCCGAGGGCCGGACCGAAACCTGGAGCGGTTGGTTTCGGTCCGGACCGAACCCGGACCGAAAGTTGCTCTCTCCTACCTCTACGTGTGTCATGTTTCTATTTTCTTTGTTCAATAAAACTAATTATTTTTTTCAATTTTTTTTAAATCTTAAATTAAAACATATTTAAAAATAATTTTCTAACTAAACCCAAGGATGTAGGCCTGGGAACCGAGTCGTGCTGTCCCCGAATCCCCGGCCCGGATCCAACAAGTCTGGTTGATTTCTAATTTTTTGTCTAGTTCAATATTGAATTAAGTATACAATCACAATTTAGTAACATAAAACTCAAACAAAAATTATTTTTTCCCCAAGTAACCAATTTATTTATTAGAAATTGTTAACTCAATTCGAGAAACAATATATTCGTTACATATAAAAAATGCCCAAAAACTAACTAAACCTAAGGAATAATGGAAAAAACTTATGGGATATTAGGAAAAAATGTTCTTAAACAAAGTGGTTTAGTTAATATTTTCTTCAATTTTCCTCGTCGTTGCTGTTATTAATAATCATGTTCTGCATTCTATCCGTAGTATCGAGTCAATCCTTCAGACATACGCTCATTTCGATAGACTTATTGATCAAACTTTGCATTTTGTCAGACAAGACTCACTTACATGCACTAAAAGCAACATCCGACACCACATTAGACGCCGAGGGACATAATAAATCTCGGGTCATCAAAGAGACTAGTGAGAATCTAGTTGAGTTCTTTCTCCACCAGTCTAAAACATCAAAACATTTTAACTCAGCAATAACCTATAAAATCACCAACCATCACCAAAAAAAAGAGAGCAAAACATGAGTATAATTCTTGCGATTCAAAAAGATCTAATGCTGAAATTTTCATTTTTGCTAAACATAGAACCCTTTTAAAACCAAAGCAATTTTTTTTCTGCCATCAGAAAATTGAAATAATGCACTTTTATATGTGTTATATGTTCATATCAAAAGAAAGACAAGTTCGTTTTTTCAACTCCTTGGCGTCATGCCGTCATCTTTCTTTTGTTGGATCACGAGTCCAAAAATCTTCTTGTTGTGAGGCACACTGATTGACATCATTTCATGCTCATATTTGTATCTTATATCCATTATCTTACACCTAAGCAATGCTACGTGACGAGTTTTATGTTTAGTTTTCAGGAATAAAGAGGTTTGAAGATAAGAGCCATGAAAGGACCCAAAAGCTGGGAAAAAGGACTGAATGGTGAGATCTAGGGACCAAGATGCAAGGGAGAAGGACCTGAATGTAAGACAGAAGGACCTAAGAGCAATACAGAATACTCCACACCATCATGGGGAGTATTTTACCAATTCTATTCGGGTCGGAGCTCCAACAAGTCGAGTAACCGCATCAAAGACCAACAATACCAGAAAGCAAAGCCCACAACAAATTCCAACACGATCCGACAATTTTGGACCGCCAATTGGCGGTCTTGGACCGCTAATTGGCGGTCCATATTGCTCAGGATCCGTCGAAATTTCTCCTGGACTTGTATTATTGTTCGTTTAGGCTATTTTTGGTATTGGTTTAGTCCCACATCGGGGGATTGTCCCCGATTAGCTTTTTCCATGCTTATAAATAGAACTCTTCACCTTCCATTGTAATTACCCATTGTTTGGTGGCATTCTCTCTACTAAGGAGTGAGCCTTGAAGCAATAACTCAAGGTGGAGAAGGATGCTACCTTCAATGTGAGTCATTGTTAATAAAAGTTTATTTGTTTCTTTTAATCTTGTTTTGTTATGTTGTTTGCTTTGTGTGGGTTGTTTTACTTTGTTTAATTTCTTGTTTAGTAATTTTAGTATCTTAGTTAAATGTTTTCTTTACTTAGTCTAATTAGTAGTGTAATGAGTAGTGAGTAGTTCCATCCCCATTTGGGGGGTGGAGAAATATGTGATATAATTATGTAGTGTATTAAGTGTGTGTTATTTTTATCCATTGAGCTTTATATGATTTCCATAACCATCTAATGGGTCTCCACTCTTATCTTTGATATGCTAATGCTCTTGAATGAAGCTTAGCTTATGCTTTGATTAGTGGACCTATTTTATGGGGAATGATAAAGTTAGGATATGGATGAAGTTAATGTTGGAAACACAATTTGTAGTGTATGTACTCTTGTTGCCTTTTCCTTAGCTAATGTCTTGTATGTTTTAATGATGTAGTCATCTTAATTCATGTAGAGGCATAGTAGGGTCTAGTCTTTATACTTGAGTTCATGTAGCTTCATTCCAATCATTGTCTTGTATGTTTTAATGATGTAGTCTTATCTTAATTCATGTAGAGGCAAGATTGGATGTAGTTTTATGATTTCATGCACTACATGTTGTGAGGAGCTTAATTGAACACACACACACACACATCTTTATGTTCACATCAGTTCTCTACCCCCTTTGGGGTTTAGTTTTATTGCTTATCTTCATTTCCTTTTGCATTCTAGTTTAGCATTGTAGTGTAGTTTAGTGTAATACATCTTTCTCCCTTCTTTTTACCTCTCGCCTTCGAATAAACCAAGTGTCGACACACCTCCCAGTGGACGACCCGTATTTGCCACCGCTTCAACGCGGCCGTGCACTTGCGGTTAAATATAAAACGAGATCAATCAAGTTTTTGGCGCCGTTGCCGGGGAGGTGCTCTGTCCAGACGTTGGTTTGGACGATTCGAGGGGTTTTTAATTTTTTGTTTTCAGTTTTTCTTAGTGGCAGGGAACCTGAGGATCAAGGGGAAGCGACTGGAGTAATTGGAGAGCAAACGACCCCAAAGTGACCGCCAATCAGCGGTCTGGGACCGCCAATTGGCGGCCTGGTGAGCCTCAATTGCTCTCAAATTTGTTCCAGTTGTTATGTTGTTCACTTTAGTTATCTGGGAGCCCAATTTTGCATGTTGTGATCTTTAGTTTGCTCCCAGATTTAATTTCAATCCCCTTTAATCAACTTGGACCATAAAACTCAAAGCAAAAGATTAGACTTCTTGCCATCTAGGTCATGCATCATATGTAGACCTTGCATGCATCTTTCTTTTCTTTGCTTTACATTTTGTCGTTGATTGCTGGAGCGAGGTACGCATTCCTTATCACTCATTCACGCATTAGGACATTCATTAGTGAGTAAGGTTTGCATCGAAACAAGAGTGAGGTGAGTGCTTGTTTGGTGAGTTGCTTGCTAGCCTAAGATTTCAAAACATCTTTAAGGGGCATCACCTATAGACTTCAAAGATAAGGTGGGGGATTTCATCACCCCTCCCTTAGCCCCAAAAAGCACACTCAAGTAAAGCCTTAACTAAAAGCAAGTAGACATTGGCCCTAGGAATTCGGACGCACTAGGAGAGTAATCTAGTTGAGACCGCTATGACCTGATCGACGTTGCCTACCTTGTCGATAGTAGGAGGTACTGGATCTCCGGATCTGGTATCACTTGCTGGGCATTGTGGTCCTCGTTGTAGGGAGGTGAGGCGTGTCGAGGCTAGTGACCTCGAAGTTAGGCGTCGTCTAGCCTAAGGACCCATTGCCTTACATTGTTTGAGCCATGCTTGTTAGTTAGGCTTCTACCTTCACCCTGTACCCTCACTAGCTCTAGGGATTCTTCCCTTCTCCTCTGAGTCATCTTCTTCTCACCTTCTTCTACGTTATAGTCTCCTCCCCTTTACACTCTCTGTTAGCGTTTTAGGGTCGAGTCGAGCACTTTTTGCGAGCTTAGCCTCGTGGTGGTGAGAGTGATCGACTCGAGAGTTTTTCTTGAGATGGATGGTTACATGGGCGACCATCCATATCATTGTTGGGACCAGGACGATTCTCCCTGGTACTCCGGACCCATGCAACCTGGGGTGGCTCAGACTAACACCCCGTATGGTTGGGATGATCGCAATTTTGTGACTGAGCAGTCTTCATATTGGGGTAACATGAGAGAGGCACCGACTGCTAGACCACAATCTAGTTATGCCGGATCATATGCTGGTCAACAAACTGAGACATTACAACAAACTTTGGCCTCTTTCATGCGTATGGCAGACGACATGAGTGCCCCGGTGGCTCCAGTAGCCGTACCGTGCGACTGTTGTGGGTTGAGTGGTCATGTTATCGGGGAATGTCCTTATGTTCCCCCTGAGCCTGAGTATGAGCACACATTTTCCCAAAATGCTCATTATGACCATTACGCATCCGCGTACAACCCGAGAGTGATGGATTCATGGGGAGACAAATCTTATCCAAATTCTTATACCTCATTTTCACCCCCGTATCCTCCTCCCGAATACCCAGAATTCTACCAACACCCCACTCCAAATCATTGGACTCATTCTCAGCCAATAAACACCCAACCTCAAAATTTCCCAAGCTCTGACTTGGACCTCATCGTTGACCGCATACCTGATTCCTTGAAACAAACTTTCCTTACGTTCATGGAAACCACTCAACAGTCCATACAAAATATGACACTGCAAGTGAGTCAAATGTCGCAGAAATTACGTGAATGTGAGGAGAGTAACCTTTCTTGTCAACATGAGGATTCTTCTTTTGATATCGAACCACCACCACATCCACAAATTCAAAGCACAACCTTTCAAAATCAAACTCCTAGTCAGTCTAAGGGACTTGGGGTTTCAATTCACGATCACTTAGTGGAGGATTCGATTCAAATTAAGAATAACTTGGACCAGCTTCATTATGAGTCGGCACAGGATTGTGCCTTATCTTTTTGTCCCGTGGCCCTTGAGCCACATGATCTTCATATTGTGCCTCTTAAGGACTCACCTCTGGTGGAGCAAGAGCTCCCTAGTACCCTCAATTTCAAACAACCTGATGAGAGTTTGTCTCTCACTATTGTTCCTGATCATCTTGGAAACGATGGAACATCAAACAACTACATTGCTCATGAGGGTATTAGGAGTTCCTTGGAGGATACTTTGGGTATGAGACCCACTTCCTGTTCTCCTGGTGAGTTGGATATGCATAACGAGGTACTTGACCTCGTTCCGACCCACCAGCCTGTTGGTTGGAGAGTTTGGATTGATGATCATAACTTCAGTTCCGCAACAGGAGATATTTTTCTTCCGTTGCCCCTTATTTCCCAAACTCTCGAGAGGTTCAAGCTCTTTCAGTTTGATCCTTTGAATGAGACGCATTTGCGTCCAATTCACGAACCTCTCATTTCATCTGGTGCTCTTTGTGAAGGGGGCCCACGCATGAGTATTCTGGCCCCGCGTGGTGTCATGTTCCCTTTCCAAGTGCATTGACCCACTCTTGAGGTTCCCATTTGATGTCTTTTGACAAATGAAGATGGGAACTTATGTTTGTACATAGTTATATAAAAAAAAAGAAAAAAAAAGAAAAAAAAAGAAAAGAAAAAAAGAAGTACAATAAAAGACTCCTTCAGTGAGCATTGATTGTTGTGAGCCCCAACCCTTGTGTATTTGGGCTCCATTTCTTTCACGTATTTGTATCCCTTCTTTAGCATCTCACAGGTTTTGAGGGAATTCGGGTTATGTCTATCAACATGACCTTGCACTTCCCTTTGTACTTCATGTTGGTGAGATCTCTCATTTTTATGCATCAATCCATGTAGTATCTTGCTTGCATTCATTGAGGACAATGCATGAAGTAGGTGTGGGGGGTGTTTTACGTGTGTACATAGTCGAGTCTTTTTCCTTTGATTTTGTTTTCTTTTGTTTGCATTGTTAGGGTCATGATAGTGTGCTGCATTTAATATCGATATATATGCTTGCCATGATCCTTGGGTGACTTGTCTTCTTTTGCTTGCCTAGTGCTTCAAAATTTTCACATTTCTTTCAAAATCTTCATGTGTTTTCGAAAGAAAATGTTTTGTGGGTTTTGCGTGTGTTTAGCATGTGCAAAACCGTTGAGAGGCAAAGTAAAAAGAAAGCTCCCAAAATTGTCTTGAACTTGATGCATTAGGATATCTAGTACGTGGCTTTAGGATTTATCGAGTCGTTAGGATGCACCCCAGCTTTCCCTTGGGGGTGAGTAATCATAGGGTTTCAGTGCTCAAACATTCAAAGAAGTCCACCCTGAACCTAGTGAGTCAATAATTCGTGTTTGTTAATTTAGGAAGTTTGTTGTAGTCAAGGACCCTCTTAATCTTGTTGTGAGACATTAGTGTAGGGGTTTTGGTTCATGTGTAGATAAGAAATAAGTGAGTAGGTGTTCTCTCTTCTCTCACGGCTCCTATCACTCGGGAAAGTAGGTCTGAGGGGACTTTGTGCCTGGTGCTTTCGAGTCATCTGACTTGGGATGCGCCGACTGAACTCCCGTTACACGGGTGGTAGGGATTGCCCTATGTGGAGATGTGGGGAAAGGTGTACGTGATAGTGTAAGTCCTCATGGGCAATGATACACGAAACCTGACCCTGGGAGAATGAAGCTCCAACTAATAAAAAGTAAAAGAAAAAAAAATGTGAAAAGAAACAAAAAGAAAAAAAAATGATAATGCAAATAAGAACCTTAATGGACTTTACACTTTGTAGCACTTGAGGATGTTGAGGTTGTCCATGTCTTTCACATAATTCCTTATTTAACTTGCACGAATGGTTCATTAGGGTAGAGGTGTGGACTGATCACCTATATAGAGTCGGCCCGTAGCATTACCGCGTCCATTGATCGACAAAATATTTCCAACGAGTCGAGGTCTAGATTGAATAATGCATCTTGTTCGGATTTTGTGGGTATATCCGCTGAAAACCCTCAGGAGACAACACTCCTCCTCCTTGGCAACAAAGAGGTTTAACGGCTTGTTGCACGTGCTAAGTGCAACCGTGATTCCTACGAAAGTGAGTTAGGATTTCTTGTTTCTCGTTTGTTTTTCTCTTTCTTTGTTTTGCTCGAGACTAGCAAAAACTTAGGTGTGGGGGTATTTGATTGACATCATTTCATGCTCATATTTGTATCTTATATCCATTATCTTACACCTAAGCAATGCTACGTGACGAGTTTTATGTTTAGTTTTCAGGAATAAAGAGGTTTGAAGATAAGAGCCATGAAAGGACCCAAAAGCTGGGAAAAAGGACTGAATGGTGAGATCTAGGGACCAAGATGCAAGGGAGAAGGACCTGAATGTAAGACAGAAGGACCTAAGAGCAATACAGAATACTCCACACCATCATGGGGAGTATTTTACCAATTCTATTCGGGTCGGAGCTCCAACAAGTCGAGTAACCGCATCAAAGACCAACAATACCAGAAAGCAAAGCCCACAACAAATTCCAACACGATCCGACAATTTTGGACCGCCAATTGGCGGTCTTGGACCGCTAATTGGCGGTCCATATTGCTCAGGATCCGTCGAAATTTCTCCTGGACTTGTATTATTGTTCGTTTAGGCTATTTTTGGTATTGGTTTAGTCCCACATCGGGGGATTGTCCCCGATTAGCTTTTTCCATGCTTATAAATAGAACTCTTCACCTTCCATTGTAATTACCCATTGTTTGGTGGCATTCTCTCTACTAAGGAGTGAGCCTTGAAGCAATAACTCAAGGTGGAGAAGGATGCTACCTTCAATGTGAGTCATTGTTAATAAAAGTTTATTTGTTTCTTTTAATCTTGTTTTGTTATGTTGTTTGCTTTGTGTGGGTTGTTTTACTTTGTTTAATTTCTTGTTTAGTAATTTTAGTATCTTAGTTAAATGTTTTCTTTACTTAGTCTAATTAGTAGTGTAATGAGTAGTGAGTAGTTCCATCCCCATTTGGGGGGTGGAGAAATATGTGATATAATTATGTAGTGTATTAAGTGTGTGTTATTTTTATCCATTGAGCTTTATATGATTTCCATAACCATCTAATGGGTCTCCACTCTTATCTTTGATATGCTAATGCTCTTGAATGAAGCTTAGCTTATGCTTTGATTAGTGGACCTATTTTATGGGGAATGATAAAGTTAGGATATGGATGAAGTTAATGTTGGAAACACAATTTGTAGTGTATGTACTCTTGTTGCCTTTTCCTTAGCTAATGTCTTGTATGTTTTAATGATGTAGTCATCTTAATTCATGTAGAGGCATAGTAGGGTCTAGTCTTTATACTTGAGTTCATGTAGCTTCATTCCAATCATTGTCTTGTATGTTTTAATGATGTAGTCTTATCTTAATTCATGTAGAGGCAAGATTGGATGTAGTTTTATGATTTCATGCACTACATGTTGTGAGGAGCTTAATTGAACACACACACACACACATCTTTATGTTCACATCAGTTCTCTACCCCCTTTGGGGTTTAGTTTTATTGCTTATCTTCATTTCCTTTTGCATTCTAGTTTAGCATTGTAGTGTAGTTTAGTGTAATACATCTTTCTCCCTTCTTTTTACCTCTCGCCTTCGAATAAACCAAGTGTCGACACACCTCCCAGTGGACGACCCGTATTTGCCACCGCTTCAACGCGGCCGTGCACTTGCGGTTAAATATAAAACGAGATCAATCACACACCTTGCCAAATCACATTAATACATTATCCTAACAAAATCAAATATGGAGAGTATATCAAGCTTTAAGGTGATTGAAATTTATATATATAGAAAAAATAAAAATGATTCAACAATCAATGTAAATAACACGAACGAAATGCAATCTTGACAATGATTGCGAAATTAGAAAAGTTTATTGAAACAGAAAAGAAGCCAAAAGAATTATGGTTGAAAACATAGAGTTGTCTACTTAGGAGAGAGCAAAGAGAACAATTACAAATTGTTGCACAAGCCGGCAATATAAGAATCGAATAAGTTGGGTGACTGAAAAGCAAGATGTAAGTAACCTATAACTGTCCTGGTAAAATGAAATATGCGTTTCCTTCTGCTTGATCACATCTTATCATAAACTAATATCAGGGAGGCTAAACAACACATACTAAGGCACAAAAATTTGTTTCCTTGTGAGGCAGCGATGACTGTTGGTTTGAGCCACCCGTTGGTTTTAACACTTTCCCTCAAGTTGGATCCGGAAGAGGTTAAATGATCCCAACTTGTTGAGAATGCTATAAAATTGTCTTTGATCTAGTGGCGTAACGAAGATATCTGCGAGATGGTATTGCTTTGGACATAGAGAATCTCAATTTATTTAGCTTGGATTTTTTTCCTGATAAAGTGTCAATCGACTTATATATGTTTAGTCCGGTCATGAAAAATGGGGTTGGAGGCAATGTGTCGAGCTGCATCGTTATCACAGTACATTTGTATAGATTTTTGATAAGGAATCTTCATGTCTTTGAAAAGGTGTTTGAGCCAAACGAGTTCACTAGAAGTGGATGCCATAGCACAATACTCGGCTTCTGCATTAGACCATGCAACAATATTTTGCTTTTTGTTTCTTCATGTAACCAGATTTCCACCAACAAATGTGCAAAACCCTGTGGTGGACTTGCGATCGTGGCACCAACCCAATCTGTATCAGAGTAACCAATTGTTGAATTAGAATTGTTTCTTTTCATCCATATTCCTTGACCTGAGATTTTCTTTAGATATCTGAGGATTATGTCTACTATGTCGAGGTGTTGTGTGTTTGGGGCATGTATGAACTGACTAATTGTGCTAACAGCTTAAGTGTAATGTTGGGTCTGGTGACAGTGAGATAAATGAGTTTACTTACTAGTCTTTGGAATTGTCCTATATTATGTAGGGGTTCTCCCTCGTTGGGACTTACCTTTCGGTTTGTCTCGACAGGGGTGTTAGCAAGTTTGGATCCTACTGTACCGGTTTCTTTTAGAAGATCTAAGACATACTTTCGTTGAAATAAGAATATACATTTCTTAGAATATGCGAGTTCAATGCCCAAAAAATATTTCTTGAGTCCTAGATCTTTGATGTTAAACTTGGATTTTAAATATGATTTTACAAGGTTGATTTTATTGTCATTATTGTAGGATCGTCGTGGTCGGGTTAATTGATTGACATCATTTCATGCTTATATTTGTATCTTATATCCATTATCTTTCACCTAAACAATGCTATGTCACGAGTTTTATGTTTAGTTTTCAGGAATAAATAGGTTTGAAGAGATGAAGGATAAAAGGACCCAAAAGCTGGGAAAAAGGACTGGATTGTGAGATCTGGGGACCAAGATGCAAAGGAGAAGGACCTGATCGTAAGACAGAGGGACCTAAGAGTAAAACAGAATACTTCACACCATTATGGGGAGTATTTTGACAATTCTATTCGGGTCGGAGCTCTAACATGCAAAATAGATGCATCAGATACCAACAAAGCCTTCCAGAAAAGCCCACAAGAAATTCCAGAGCGATCCGGACACTGTAGACCGCTAATTAGCGGTCCAAGACCGCTAATTGGCGGTCACTTTTGGCCCAAATGCGCTCAAATTTCTCCCGCACATGTATTAGAGGATGTTTAGGCTATTTGTGGTATCTGTTTAGTCCCACATCGGGGGATTGTCCCGGTTTGTCTTTTTCCATGGCTATAAATAGAACTCTTCACCTTCCATTGTAATCACTCCATATTTTAAGTGGCTATTCTTCCTACTAGAAGTGAGGCCTTGAAGCACACACTAAAGTAGGAGGATGCTACTTTTAATGTGAGTCATTTTATCAATAAAGTTTTGTGTTTCTTTCATTGTTTGTTTATGCTTCTTTTATTGTTTGTGCATGTTTTAGTTTAATCGTCTTTTATTTCTAGCTTAGTTTTAATATGCTTTCTTTGCTTAGTTTAATAATTAGTGTAATGTTTAGTGAGTAGTTCCATCCCCTTTGGGGGTGGAGTAGATGTACATACATGCATTAGAGAATGGGATGAATGCTTTATTTTTGATGTGTTGATTAAACATGAATGTATGCTTGCTTGTTTAGGATAGAATTTACAACTTGATGAGTTTTGCCAAAATGATTAGACACCTCTCATGCTTGTTTAGGTTCTGAAATAAACACCTTGCATATGTAAATGTTAATCAACTAAGTTGGTGAATAGATTGATAGGTTTTGCCATAACATTTAGACACTTCCTATGCTTGATAAACACCACCTTCATGTGCTTAAAGAATGTATTCTACACCCACCTCTTTGCATGTGTGCACTCACTCCACCCCTTAGGGGTTTTTCCATTCCTGAAATTCCAGCATTCTTGTTTTGTTCTTAGCTTAGTTCTTATTTCATCGTTTGTTTGCTTCTTTCGCATTTCCTACTTCTTAGCGTAGTATAGAGTATAGTAGCATAAACATCTTTCTCCCCTATTTTTGCCACTTGATTTCGTACAAGCAAGAGGCTACTCACCTCCCTGAGGACGACCCGTACTTGCCACCGCTTCATCGCGGCCGTGCACTTGCGGTTTTAATTAAAACGTTCAACAAGTTTTTGGCGCCGTTGCCGGGGAGGTGCCAGTCCAGACTCTTATTTGGACGATTCGAGTGGATTTAATTTTTGTCTTGTAGTTTTCTTTGTTTCAGGAGACTCACATTGAGAAGGGGAAGCATCTGGTGAAGTTTGGAGGTGGTTTGAGAGAAGAAGACCGCCAATCAGCGGTCTACAACCGCCAACTGGCGGTCTGGTTGTTTCATTTCACCTCTAAATTTCTTTGGAGTATTTCTTTATATGATATAGTGGTCTGGGACTTAATTTGGCATGTTTTGACTTATAGTTTGTTCCCAGATCAATAATCAAACCTCCCTTAAGCAACTTGGACCCTAAAACTCAAGGCAAAAGATTAGGCATTCTTTTTGTTTAGGCCATGCATCATGTATGTGACTTAGGGACTTAGATTGTCTTTTATCTTAGCTTTATTTTCTGTTGCTGAGAGCTGGCGTGAGGTACGCACCTTCTACTCTCATTCATGCATTTCGTATGAACATGCATTAGTTAGTAGGAAGTGCATTGCAACAAGTGTGAGTTGAGCGTTGTTTGGAGTGTTGATTGCTAGATTTAGGACTCCAAAACGCTACTAAGGAGGGGCTGTCCCGTAAAAGATAAGGTGGGGGATTTCATCACCCTTTCCTTCGCCCCAAAAACCACACTAATCAAGAGCCTAATTTTAAAATCAAGTAGACATTGGCCCTAAGGATTTCGGGCGCATTAGGAGAGTGATCCGGTCCCGACCGTCATGACCTGATCGGCGTTGCCCACTTTGTCGATAGTAGGAGAGACGAGATCCCCGGATCTTGGCTCACTTGCTGGGCTTTGTGGTCCTCGTTGTAGGGAGGTGAGGCGTGTTGAGGCCGCGTGACCTCGCAGTTAGGTGTCGTCTAGCTATAAGGACCTATAGCGACCTTAGGATTGCTTGAGCCTTGTTTGCTTGTGTGCTTCTACCTGTACCCATCCGCCGTAGCATAAGGACTTCTTCCTTTCTCTCTTGAGTCATTCTTTCTCTCCTGTGTCCCCCCGTCTTCTCCTCCACGCACATTCTTTATCAAAAAAAAAAGAAAAAAAAGGTTTTGGTGTGTGTGCACCTTTGTGCATGCTTTCGTGGACACGAGACGAGAGTGGTCGTTTGACGAGGAGCGTTGTCAATCCGGCTTCGGTCATCGATTTCTCGACGCCTTCCTCCTCTCGTGTCGCACGTAGTTCGGGTCCAATGACTGCTAATTTCCGTGAGGAGGAGCAGTTGCTGGACCCGCCTGTTCCACCTGTGCTTCCAGTTGTCGTTCCCATACCTCTTCGCGATCGATGCTACCCGAGCCGTACCGCTCTACCCTCATGCATCGTATTACCAGAGGCTAATGGGAACCATTTTGAGGTTAAGCCTCAATTCATTTCCATGCTCCCTCATTTCACTGGGAAAGGTGACCCCTATATCTTTCTCAGGGAATTTGAGGAGGTCTGTGCTATGTTCAAGCTGCAACAACTTACCACAGACTCCATCCATCTTAGGCTCGTTCCTTTTGCACTAAAGGATGACGCCAAGAAGTGGTTGTACAACAACCAGGCGAATTCCTTTAGGACTTGGGATGAGTTTCAATCTGCATTCCTCAAGAAGTACTTTCCTAATCATCGGACTCAAAAATTGAGGAACGAAATCAATTCGTTCTATCAACATGAGACCGAACCATTTCATGCATATCTTGAGAGGTTCAAAGAGCTACTATCCTCGTGCCCTCACCATGGCATTGAGTTGTGGTGTCTTTGTCAGATTGTGTATGAGGGTCTTCACATCCCATCCAGAACGCTCCTTGAGTCCATGTGTTAAGGAGAGTTTTTGGGAAAGGATGATAGGGAGGCATGGGCCTTCCTAGAAGACCTCGTTGAGAAAACCATGCAGTGGGAGAGTGTGAGGGAACCACCTGCATCATCTAGTATAGGAGCGAGGATCGCGAGTGCAAACTTGACTAGATCGGGTGCCGCATTTGCTATCGATACCACTACGGCCACCGAGGCACGCATGACGGCCTTAATGCACCGTATGTATTCGATTGAGCTCCAAAACCGACAAAGTGCACCTCACATGTCCACATCTGGTCCAGTTCCTTGTCATTCATGTGGTAGGATAGGTCATGTAGAGAGCGAGTGTGAGTCCATTCCTCCTGAGATGGAGCGTGTCAACGCCATCTATGACAGAGCTAGGAATGACCCATACTCATCATCTTATAACCCTGGATGGAGTAACCACCCCAATTTTTCATGGAACCAAAATAATGCCCCGGGTGGTCCTTCAAACTCCTCTAGACCACCTTACCAATCACACCAACCTCCCATGCATGCACAATCCTATCAGCCACCCCATGTGCAAACCACCAATCAATCGGGTGTCCCAAATTCCAATAATATGGAAACCCGATTCAATTCGCTTGAGACCTTGACTCGTGGACTTGAAAACTCAATGAAATTTTTTATGTCTACCACAAGTCAAGTTCTCACTTCAAATCAGCAGACCATGAAATCTCTAGAGCTTCAGATGGGCCAATTGGCTCAGTCTGTACATGAAAGAGAGAGAGGGTCTTTTCCTAGCCAGCCTGAGGCTAACCCCCGTGTGTACCAGCAACAACACATGCAAAATGAGAATGTGGTCCCTCGGGGGAGGCAAGTGAACCATGTGGAGGAACTTGTTCACCATGTCAATTCCATTGTGACCTTAAGGAATGGAAAACAGGTTGACAATCACATTTCCTTGCCACACCCACCACCATCTATGCAGCCCCTCAGTGGGAATGGTGGTGAAGAAGAAGCTGAGGGTGAGGGTAATACACCAAAGCTTTCTTCTCAGGCACAGCAGAAAACCTACCTGCCAAAAGCTCCCTATCCAAGTAGGTTAAACAAAAAGCAGAGTGACAACATGGACAAGATATTAGAGGTGTTTAAGCAAGTGAAGGTTAACATCCCCTTGTTGGATGTCATCCAACAAATACCTCAATATGCCAAAGTGTTGAAGGATCTCTGCACAACCAAGAGGAAGACCAATGTTCCTAAGAAAGCATTCTTGGCTGCAAATATCAGCTCACTTTTGTCCAATCCCACCTACACAAAATACAAGGACCCTGGGTGTCCTACTATTCAGTGTACGATAGGGGACACTAGACTGAGCAATGTTTTGCTTGATTTAGGATCATCGGTCAACCTCCTCCCATTCTCTGTTTATCAACAGTTGAACTTGGGAGAATTGAAACCAACGAAGATCACCCTCCAATTAGCGGATAGATCCATTCGTATTCCCATGGGGATTATCGAGGACGTGCTTATCAAAGTTGGAGATTTTATATTTCCAGTCGATTTTGTTGTCCTCGATACCAATCCTGTTGCGAACACCCACTCTCAAATACCTTTGATTTTGGGTAGACCATTTCTGGCAACCTCCAATGCCTTGATTAATTGTAGAAATGGTCTCATGAAGCTCTCATTCGGTAACATGAGTGCCGAGTTTCATGTGTTCAACTCTGGTAGGCAACAGGAACCCATGGATGAACCTTTAAATCTCAATCTCATCCGCCAATTGGAGAAAGCACCACAAAATCAACGAACACCCCTAACCCCAATGCAACCCGTTGAGAATGTTCGAGGGCCCAGCGAAAACTCATTGCCTGTCTTCGCAATGCAACAGAGTGAGCTGGCCTCGAACATGAATGTCCAAAGGGAGTGTTCGTTGCATGATTCAATTGAGAGTACTAGTGAGAGTGAGACACCTCATCATATGCCTTTACCAGAAGGTGTCTCTACCTCATGTCCCATGGCCACTGAGCCATTTGGGCTTCATATTGACTCCAACAAGGACCCACCTATGACCGAGCTTTTGCTTGATGATCTAAATGATGGTGGGAGGTCCTTGTTGGATGACTTGGGGAGAAGCCCCATTCTTCGCGATGCAGGCCTGCTGCATCCATCGAATGAGCCTGAGGAACTCATTCTGATGCACCCGCCTATTGGTTGGAGGGTTTTCTTCGATGAGAAATTAAACCCTAGTGAGGCAACACAACTTCATTCTTTGTTGCCCACACCCAACCAATATCATGAGGGGTTCGAGCCTTTCAGCTTTGACCTTTCACCCCTCATGACACCTCAGAGTACCGGTGGACTTTGCCCATCTCGGCAAGTCTCTGGTCCTCCTGACTTGATGTTCTCCTTTGATGTTCCTTGACCAAATGATTATGAGAATATCTTGGTTGATGTATATATCTTTAAAAAAAAGAAAAAACAACACAAAAAAAACATCAAAAAAAAAGTGTGTAATAAAAGACTCCTTCAGTGAGCATCGATTGTTGTGGGCCCCAACCCTTGTGTACTTGGGCCCAATTTCTTCACGTATTTATCTCCCTTCTTCAGCATCTCACAGGTTTTGAGAGAATTTGGGTTTGTGTCCATCAACATGACCCTGAACGTTCCTTTGTACTTCATGTTGGTGAGATCTTCCCTTTTTCATGCATGTATCCATGTAGTATCTTGTTCACATTCATTGAGGACAATGCATGAAGTAGGTGTGGGGGGGGTGTTTTACGTGTGTACATAGTCGAGTCTTTTCTTTTGATTTTTTGTTTTCTTTTGTGTGCATTGTTAGAGTCATGTTAGTGTGCCGCATTTAACATTGATATATCTGCTTGCCATGATCCTTGGGTGACTTGTCTTCTTTTGCTTGCCTACTGCTTTAAAATTTTCACATTTCTTTCAAAATCTTCATGTGTTTGCGAAAGAAAATGTTTTTGTAGGTTTTGCGTGTGTTTAGCATGTGCAAAACCGTTGAGAGGCAAAGTAAAAAGAAACCTCCCAAAATTGTCTTGAACTTGATGCATTAGGATTTCTAGTTTACTGGCTTTAGGTCTTATCGAGTCGTTAGGATGCACCCCGGTTTTCCCTCGGGGGGCGTGTAATCATAGGGTTTCAGTACTCAAACATTTAAAGAAGTCCACCCTGAACCTAGTGAGTAAATAATTCGTGTCTGTTAGTATAAGGAAGTTTGTCGTAGTCAAGGGCCCTTAATCTCTTTTTGTGAAACTTAAGTGTAGGGGTTTTGGTTCCCATGTAGATAAATAAGTGGTGTTCTCTCTTCTCGCACGGCTCCTATCACTCGGGAAAGTAGGTCTGAGGGGACTTTGTGCCTGGTGCTTTCGAGTCATCTGATTTGGGATGCACCGACCGAACTCCCGTTACACGGGTGGTAGGGATCGCCCTATGTGGAGATTTGGGGGAAGGTGTACGTGATAGTGTAAGTCCTCATAGGCAATGATGCACGAAACCTGACCCTGGGAGAATCAAACACCAACCAATAAAATGCTCCAATGAAAAAAAAAATGAAAAAAAAAGAAGAAAAGAAAAAAAAAGTCAAATAAGAACCAAAATGGACTTTACACATTGTATCACATTAAGAAGTCAAGGTTGCCCATGTCTTTCACTTAATTCCTTAGTTAACTCTCACGAATAACTCATTAGGCTAGGTGTGTGGACTGATTACATATATAGAGTCGACCCGTAGTATTACCGCGTCCCATGATCGACAAAATAAGTCCAACGAGTCGTGTAGCTAGAGTGATTAATGCATTTTGTTCGGATTTTGTGGGTATATCCGCTGAAAACCCTCAGGAGACAACACTCCTCCTCCTTGGCGACAAGAAGGTTTAACGGCTTGTTGCACGTGCTAAGTGCAACCGTGATTCCTACGAAAGTGAGTTAGGATTTCTTGTTTTTTCGTATGCTTTTCTCTTTCTTTGTTTTGCTCGGGACTAGCAAAAGTTAGGTGTGGGGGTATTTGATTGACATCATTTCATGCTTATATTTGTATCTTATATCCATTATCTTTCACCTAAACAATGCTATGTCACGAGTTTTATGTTTAGTTTTCAGGAATAAATAGGTTTGAAGAGATGAAGGATAAAAGGACCCAAAAGCTGGGAAAAAGGACTGGATTGTGAGATCTGGGGACCAAGATGCAAAGGAGAAGGACCTGATCGTAAGACAGAGGGACCTAAGAGTAAAATAGAATACTTCACACCATTATGGGGAGTATTTTGACAATTCTATTCGGGTCGGAGCTCTAACATGCAAAATAGATGCATCAGATACCAACAAAGCCTTCCAGAAAAGCCCACAAGAAATTCCAGAGCGATCCGGACACTGTAGACCGCTAATTAGCGGTCCAAGACCGCTAATTGGCGGTCACTTTTGGCCCAAATGAGCTCAAATTTCTCCCGCACATGTATTAGAGGATGTTTAGGCTATTTGTGGTATCTGTTTAGTCCCACATCGAGGGATTGTCCCGGTTTGCCTTTTTCCATGGCTATAAATAGAACTCTTCACCTTCCATTGTAATCACTCCATATTTTAAGTGGCTATTCTTCCTACTAGAAGTGAGGCCTTGAAGCACACACTAAAGTAGGAGGATGCTACTTTTAATGTGAGTCATTTTATCAATAAAGTTTTGTGTTTCTTTCATTGTTTGTTTATGCTTCTTTTATTGTTTGTGCATGTTTTAGTTTAATCGTCTTTTATTTCTAGCTTAGTTTTAATATGCTTTCTTTGCTTAGTTTAATAATTAGTGTAATGTTTAGTGAGTAGTTCCATCCCCTTTGGGGGTGGAGTAGATGTACATACATGCATTAGAGAATGGGATGAATGCTTTATTTTTGATGTGTTGATTAAACATGAATGTATGCTTGCTTGTTTAGGATAGAATTTACAACTTGATGAGTTTTGCCAAAATGATTAGACACCTCTCATGCTTGTTTAGGTTCTGAAATAAACACCTTGCATATGTAAATGTTAATCAACTAAGTTGGTGAATAGATTGATAGGTTTTGCCATAACATTTAGACACTTCCTATGCTTGATAAACACCACCTTCATGTGCTTAAAGAATGTATTCTACACCCACCTCTTTGCATGTGTGCACTCACTCCACCCCTTAGGGGTTTTTCCATTCCTGAAATTCCAGCATTCTTGTTTTGTTCTTAGCTTAGTTCTTATTTCATCGTTTGTTTGCTTCTTTCACATTTCCTACTTCTTAGCGTAGTATAGAGTATAGTAGCATAAACATCTTTCTCCCCTATTTTTGCCACTTGATTTCGTACAAGCAAGAGGCTACTCACCTCCCTGAGGACGACCCGTACTTTTCACCGCTTCATCGCGGCCGTGCACTTGCGGTTTTAATTAAAACGTTCAACATAAATTTAATCACTTTTACGCTAATCCCTAGCTAATCAAACAATAAACGCAGCGGAAACAATTTAGAGACTAGTAGGGAAAAGGACATGCAAACCACAAAGAGATGGATTGGTTTTTATAGAGGTTCGGCACCCCACCCGGGTCCTAGTCCTCTCTTGCAAGCTCCGCTCGACTCCGCGAGCTCCGCCTACGACTTCAATATCCGCTCTCCGTTCCGGGCCGGGAGACAACGCCTTACAACCGTCAAACTCGCGAACAACCCTCGCCGAGCTTGGAATCCTCTTCTCACAATCCGAGAAGGATCACTTCGGACTCTCACCGAAGTCTATACTTGTGTCTTGGGCTTTCACCAAGACCCTTGCTCTCTTGACAACAAAAGTAACTTGAGTGGGATTCACTCTCTAATTGAGCACACTTGAGTTGGATGAGGATATGATCACTAAGTGTGGATTTAGGCTTATGGAGTGAGATTGGGAGCTTTGAGGATTGAGAGCTTCTCTCTAATGAATTGGACAATTGGAAGTTGGAGAGTTGTGTTAACAACATGTCTTGATCTTCTATTTATAAGCTCCTAAGGTATTCTAGCCGTTGGGGATAGATTTGGTTGGGTTTTGTGTAAGATACACAAAGCAGAAAATCGGGCTGCAAATCTGTCCAGAACCGGTCGACCGAAACTAATAAACCGGTCGACCGTTCACTTGATTTCAAGGAGAACGGTCGAACAAATAAATATTCGGTCGGACAAACGAGCTAGAACTTAACTCTACTTAAGTGAACCGGTCGAACCAAAGTATGGGGCGGTCGACCGTTAAGGGGATTCGGTTGAGACAAAGGTGCAACGGTCGAACGAAGAATGTGTCGACCGATAGCAGGGAATTTGGTTTCTTGAAAAGATGTTCAACCGGTCGACCGAAACAAAGTCGTCGTTCGACCGGTTACCGAATGTATTTTGGGGTTAAGTTTGTTTTATACGAATACAACCGTTATAGGAATACGACAAGGAAAACGACCATATTAAAATCTGGGATCGGTCGACCGAAAAGGTAGAACCGGTCGACCGGTAGAGTTCGGTAAAATCACTGTGAAGAGTCTGTTATAAACCGGTCGAACTGAGAACTGGTTCGGTCGACCGGTTCACACAGAAATTCTGGGTTTAGGTTTTAAGTGATTTCTGACTAAGGTTTGGGTGATCTAATGAATTCCAAATAAGGTGAAATTTTGTGTGTGACTTCTCTAAGGAACCTAGTGTGTATGTGATAAGTTTTTAGCTCTTGTATGCTCAATTTACACATGTTCCTAAGACTCAAAATAAAATCAAGATTACAAGTCTTCATATAGCTTTATTACAAATCTTGACTTGATTTCCTTCCTTCCATGAGTCTTGATCACCTGTAGAGGTTATCACATGCAATATATATGCAATGCAATATGTGTGCTACTCTACATTACTTATGATTAAGATTAGGTTGATTAAATCATCAAAACAAGGATTAAGGCCAAAAAGCCAACAATTATTTCCTGTGATTATGATGTCATCTACATAAACAAAAATGATTGTGGTGATGTTGTTATGGTTTTGGTAAACATAGATGTATTAGTGGAACATTTAGTAAAGCCAAATTGAAGAAGAGAGAGGCTGAATTTTGCATACCATGTTCTGGGAGATTGTTTCAATCCGTAAATAGATTTATGGAGTTTGCAAACCTATTTATGATCAGAGTTGTACCTTAGAGGTGGGGTCATATAGACTTCTTCTTCCAGGGTCCCTTGAAGAAAAGCATTCCGGACATCCATTTGATAAAGATTCCATCCATAGTTGACAACTACAGATAGGACTCTGACCATGTTCATTTCAGCTACAAGGGTGAAGGTTTCGAGGTAATCAAGACCATATATTTGGGTGTACCCCTTGGCAACTAATCTAGTCTTGTATCGATCGATAGAGCCATCACTATTATATTTAATCTTATATACCTATTTACATTGTACAAGTTTTATTCCAGGTTTTGAGAGGACAAGAGTCCAGGTTTGGTTTTTTTATAAGGCATCTAGCTCATCTTTCATGGCTTGTACCCAATGAGGGTGATTAAGGGCTTCATGGCATTAGGTAGGTTCACTAACTTGATCGATTACATTCAAGAAATTACGATGAGACGAAGAAATATCATTGTAAAAAATATAATCTTGAATGGGATAAGTGACGTTGTAAGTCACAAAATCTTGGAGGCGGAACAAAGTATGAGTAGGTCTTGTGGACCTCCTTTCCGTAACCCCTCCTTGTGGTTCCACTTGTTTGCCTTTTTGCTCTCCTGTAGTACCTGTATATTCGTCTCCCTTATCTTGGGGAATGAGAGTTTCCTCAAGAGGAGAGATATCAAACATACCAAAGGTAAGGAGAGGAGATGTCTCACCTGTAGGGTTAGTTTTTGTAGATTCAAAATAGGATTCGTGTTCGAAGAAGGAAACATCTCGAGAAATGTAAAGTTAGCATTCCAACGGATCGTAACATTTGTACCTTTTTTTTTGAAAAGAATACCCAAGAAAAACAGTTTATCAGGACGATTTTTGTGAACATAGCAGGTACAACCAAAAATCTTAAGGTGATCGATATTCATTCGCCTACAATTTAGAATTTCTAAGGGTTGTTTATTTTGGATTGTTGGACTAGGCAGACGATTAATTAAGTAAACAACGGTTAAGATAGCTTCAGACCAAAAACTTTAGGTACATGACATTCAAAAGGTGCCTATTTTTTCTTTCAGAGATACCATTTTGTTCAGGAGTGTTAACACACGTAGTTTGATGAAAAATTCATTTTTGTTTTAGAAATTTTTGAAAAACATTACTAGTTTATTCTGAACCATTATCAGATCTAAGAGTTTTATTTTTGTATCATACAGATTTTCTACCAAGGAAACGTACTCACAAAAAATAAAGAAAACATCAGATTTTGATTTAAGCAAGTAAAGTCAAGTTGTGCGAGAAAAAATCATCAATAAAGATAATATAATACTTAAAACCATTACAAGACTCAATTGGGGCTGGACCCCAGATGTTATAGTGTATCATCTCCAGCGGCTTTCCTGTCTTAGAAGTAGAGGCATGAAAAGGTAAATTGGTTTGTTTTGCAAGTCGACACGTCTCGCAACATATTTCAGTATTTAAATTTAAAGCAGGAAGTAATTGTTTTAAAACCGAAAGAGACGGGTGTCCCATGCATTTATGCCACAAATTAGGAGTAAATTGTGACACATTATTAGCAAACATATGATTATTTGAATCCAACACATACAAGTCATTTATGAGAAATCCTCTACCAATAATCTTCCCTAATGTTCAGTCCTGAAATAACACATCAAATGATGAGAAAATAACATTACAATTTAAGTTTTTTGTTATCTTTGCTACTGATAGTAGACTAGATGCAAATTCTTGGATATATAAGACATTTTCAGGAGTGTTATTTAGTAATGTTGATTGTCCCGTGCCACTAATTTTTATTCGATTACCATTTGCAACAGTCACAAATTTGTTTAAGTCTTGGTCATATTGAATATCACATATAAGGTCTTTATTTCCAGTCATATGATCAGTGACACCCGTGTCTATGATCCAAGAATTAGGAGTAAGAGTTTGATTAGCAAAAATATGATTAGCAAAGGGATTAATACTTGACCCATTACCTTGTGTGCTTTGATTTTTGTGTAGGAGGTTGTTGAGGTGGGCTAGGACGATGTCCAACTCCTTATGGACTGAATCATGCCCATTACCAGAAGTCCATTTCCCACCAGCAGCGTACGCTCCCGGTCCACCAGTGGCATTCACAGTGAAATCTTGTGTCGGATTTGAGTCTGCCCGCTTGTTTAATAGCAACCGGTTGTCGGGCATCCGAGGATTCACGAGAGAATCAGATATAAAACCCCGACTCTCAGATGCCGACCCGATATGCGACCATTTCTGTTTACCAGCAGAAAAATTAGGGTTAGGGTTTAGAGAGAAACTTGAGTCCGATCTGCCGTTTGGTCGTCCTCTGCCATCACCCCTTTTTCTCAAGTGCCATCCTTGGCATCCTTGGGTGGCCGGAGGTGCGGGTAGAGGAACCAACACCGGTCGCGGTTATGTCCCTGTTATTTGCAGTTGTCAGAGTGTTTGTCTTTCCGTTTCCCGAACTGGGTCTTTATTTTTGTGTTTTGATTCCGGTTGTGTGAAGCTGCGAGCGCCTGATTTTCTTGATTTGTGATTTGTTACATGGAATGTCATCTAATTTCCTCTCGTTGGATCATATAGATGATTTGGCTGAGGGGTGATAGCTCTGATGATAGCAGTATTTGTGATTTCAGGGTCTCGTAGCTAGAGTTGAGTCCGACCAGAAATTGGTAGACTCAATTTTCCTCGACCCGTTCTTTGATGATTTTAGGATATGTTGTTGGCAGTTCATAGATTCTGAGTTCATTCCACCGGCTTTTGAAGGCATCGTGGTTAGGGGTGAGCAAAATTCGGTCCGGTCCGGGCACCCGGACCTAACCGAATTTTTCGGTCCGGACCGAACCGGACCGAATTTGAATTTTTTCGGTCCGGTCTTCGGTCCACAAAATTTTGGAAATTCGATCTTCGGTCCGGACCGAACCGAAAATTTAAGGGGAAAATTTGGGTTTTGGACCGACCCAGACCGGACCGAACCTATTCGGTCCGGTCTTCGGTCCAGACTTCCCGAAAATTCGGGTTTCGGTCCGGTCCGGTTCGATCCGGTTCGGTCCGGTCCTGGACCGAAGCTCACCCCTAATCGTGGTACTCGGTGATAGTCTTCTGCCCTTGCTTGGTTTGTGCGAATGATCTTGTTTAACTTTAAATACATGGGCAAAATATTTTCGTTTCTTTTCTATGCTTTTCTGTCGGTTCCGGAAAAAAAATTCTTTTTTTTTTGTATAGGAATATTCCCCTCTATTTCTCATATCCTTCTCAGGAAACAAAAAGGAAAATATGGGAAAACTAAAAATCATGGATAAATTGTCAAAAACTTATATATTATACAAAACTTTTAATAACAAAAACACTGAAACTATTTTTGAAAAATAAAACCACAAATTACTTTATTATTTTTAATATTCATAATAAAGTATATAAAAATTAATATAAATGCACCGGAAATACACATTGTAATTTATCATAAACTTAACATTATCTTCTTAATATTTTTTTGTCAAATAATTAAACCTTTTGATTTTCTAACGGATAGTAGTAACATGCAGGAACAAAAACTTTGCCAAAAGAAAAATAAACTTTGTTGCTATTTCTCTGCCACAAACAAAGATGATGGGACGGAATTTGGTTCGGTCCAACCCCTCCTCTTTAAAGTTTAAACGCCTGGTAGAGAAGCGCTTCAAGGCTAGTTGGAATATCTGTCATTTTGGACAATCAAATAATACATTGAGAACTATATTAGCCATATATGTTAGGGATGATTGATGAGGTGTTTATAGGTTCGGTTCTTGTGGTTTAATTTCATGTTGTATTAAGATTCGTGTATTAGACATATAGATCAGACACAACTATGATATGTTATAGATTCCACAAAGCAAAGTAACATCGGTAAACTCTTGAAAAATCAATTTCCAAATTAGAAAATGAAGTCAAACAACAGAAGTTTAGTGAACATAATTAAGTTGAAAGCAAATAACAAAAAATGGTGAACTTTCAGTTGAACAGTCAAACAAACTAGAGTCTATTTGAAATCTAATAATGGAAGAAAAGTTGTACAATTTGGTCGAATCCATCGGTCAATTTGACAGTGAAGGGCAATATCCAAAACAAGGCATGTTTGGTTTCACCTCGAATATCTCTGTATGTTCAAACCTGCAAGTGGATTAATTCTGAAACATCTCTACAGTTTTTGGAATATTTATTCTGATAACACAACACGTACAAAAGCATAACGGTATCGCTCGAATCAGTATCACACAAGAAACAATGTGAGATCAACATCGACGAAGAGAAACCAAAATCCAAGACAAAGAAGAAAACTTCTCAATCACAAAAGTATTCATGCTCCGATCTCCATCTGCGGCTGGGTAGGAGCATTGTTGCAGAACTGCATCGATACGCAGACATCGTTGTTCCTAAGGTAATTCTGAAGTCTGTGTAGGACGACAGGTGCATATTCGTAAACCAATTCCTCACACTGCAGACGTAAATCACAAATGCAATCCATCAACCTCATATTACATCATTATTTTTAAGAACTAGGAATCAGAATGTCTTACGTGTGGAATGCGATCGTCAAATTCCTTGCATGTTTTCTTGAGAAGCTTTACGATCTTATACTGCACATAAGATACAAATAGATCGTTGATAGAAAATAAATGTGACAAGGATTTGGAGAATAAGGCGAGGTCCTTAAAGAGAATACCTCTGTTTTAGGGTCATTCAGACCATAAACAATTGCCTCGATAGCGTTGTTGCAATTAGCGCAGGTTCTATCATACGATAACTGGGGAGCACAGAAAGTCCCGTTACAAGAAATACGACAATAATTTGTAAACAAGAGTATACCAAACAAAAGTGCTTAAAAGGCACGATAAAGGACAAGTCTAGGAGAAATTTTGATAATATTGTGGTCGAAATAAACAAACTTGGAAGTTACATAAGACCAGGTTCCTCTAAATCACCTTCAGAGAAAATCCATTGAGTGACAAGTCTTGAGATTTTTCAGCATTGCTAGAACATAATCCTGTGCCATAGCAGAGATTCTCCTTGCGAAATACGTCTTTCAGATAAGAAATGATGTGACCGGTGTGATTCTTCGCTCTGTCAACGCACTGAATTGAAAAATTCATTGTGAAATTTCTTTAAGTAAAATTGAAAAATCAATCATTCGCGATGATTCTTGTAGAAACTATATACCTTAGCCTGCATATCTGGAGTTAGGAAATCACAAAAAAGAGAAAAAATAGAAACAATCTTGTCCGGTAGTTTTGAATCGCTTAGAAATCTCTCGGCAGCTTCAGAAACATCCAGGCATGCAACACAGATCATACTTGGTGGTGTGTCTTTGATGGAAGAATAATCCGTCACTTCTTTGATTATAGGAATGTCATCCAGTGATAATGAAAAATCTCCTATACGTAAATAACATAAATAACTGAGAATATTATCGCATTATGAGTATCAAACAACCCATGTTGCTAGGAAACATCGTATGAACTCTGGCTAGTGAATACAAATCTCGACCACTTAGGATTAGTTCAGAATGTTTTTGAAAGAATGTATCATTCAACGACAAAATATGGCAAGATTTCCAAGTACGCCTAGCTAACCTGACAATGAGAACACTTCGCTCTATTTCCAAAAATATGTATTTTTGTTCATATAAATTGATTTCACGGGAGCTGAATTTCGGAAGTATGAACTCTTCGATAGAATATGGCATGTACGTGTCCATCGCATGATTCAGAAATTAAAACTAGACCAGGATTGAAACAAATAAAAGTCCGAACTTGTTACCTCAGCCCTCAGACTGTGCAATTAAAGAAGGAAGTGATTTTACTATATCACAATCATGGTTTGATTAACCAATTGAAAACCACTAAAATCTAACCATCTAATTACACTCAAAGACCTTCAACCTTGGATTGAGTTTGGAAACTAACCTCCAACAATCCTAACCATAAGAACTAACTAATTAAAGGCCACAATTTACCAATACTTGCCTTGCCTATTGTCTATAGTTATATTGCAAACCACAATTATCTGTACTATTATTATCACAAGCAACTGTAATCTATTTCCAAAGGGAAACATAGTGGGATCATAATCTAAAAATAAAGAAGACATCATGGATCTATTCCTTATGTGGAATAGTAAACCTTATCTCCTAGTTGTATGCATATAACTTCCATCCGAAGATCGAATAACCCTATACATCCCCTAGCCTCCATAATAGGGCAAATAAAGTTCGACCAATTTTGATCTATGACAAGAGCAAATTTCGTAATTTATGCCAAATTAATGCAACAATGAGATCATGTTTCACAAAGAAAAAGATAATGGATCATAAAGTCAAAGGGTAACATTTTTTCAGTCTATAGCCCAATTTCAGTGCTATAAAAATCACCCCTGGTCTCCGTGCAAAGCAACAACTACTCAATTCTTCCTTTGGACTATTGACTAGCCCTGTATGTTCATTTTCACCCTCACTTACCTGGTGACTTGCTATTGCGAGCCCAAAAGGTCAACTCGTAATTCGCACATCATCATTCTCACAGTGCAACAAACTGAGCCAAGGTGGGTCAAGAGATCGTTCCATGACATGCATAACAACAAGAGTTCAGCTAATTCACACAATTGAGTTTATGTTTTATATCAACATGATGATGAGACCATTACCATGATCCACAAAGAAAGATCACGGTCGATTCAAAAAGTCAAACCGTAACCCGATCATCTAAAATTTTGAAATTAACTCGAATTTATATATAGTACACAAACGTAAGAAGTTATATTACTACTTGAAACATGATCCGAACAACAACTCCCAGTCTGATTCTAAAAAAAGTTGTTTAATGCAAAAAATATTTCTACAAACCAAAATTCACCTTGTTGTCCATTCCAAGGAAGAGAAATCAGATTCCTCCCATCAACACAGGCGAAAAACACGATCACTAGCACAGACACCAACCGAAAAGTAGACTTCCTCGACATCTTGGTTTGCTCTGTAAACATGGAAAACATCACAAAGTTCGATAGTTAAGATATCCCGAATCAATCAACAAAGTTGTGACCAAAACGATGGAAAGAGTGAGATTAAAGTCACTGGAAAGGGATAGAGAAGGTTCAGGAGTGATTGAGGTTGACAACAGCCGCGCAGAAATATATATACGACGGGTTTGGGTATTTTGTGTTGGTGACCTTGGTCTTTTTAAAGGGTATCAGTCTGATTTCTGTGAGTTTACTCTCTGGTTTTGTATCTTCTCGATCTTCGCAAAATAGTAATGTTGATGCCGTGAAAAAGGGTTGATTACCGTTTGTTTATCTGGGTTGATGGTCGATTTCACTTTGCATTTAGAACTTTAAAATGCGACAATCATCTCTTTTATATTTTCATTTTGTAATACTTTGTTTTCTCTCCCGTCCGAACTTTAAGAATTCGTTATTTTAGTATATATTTGTCGTTATTTTTTTGTTATTTTCCTAAAACACTTGCAATCTTAATTTTATGTTAAAGTCTGAATCAAATTGGAAGTCCGATTTGGGTCGGATTAGTAATCAATCAAACCTAAATTCAAATCATATCTAATCTCCAATTTAATCCAAACTTTAACATAAAATTATGACCATGAGTGTATTAGGAATACAACGCAAAAATTGAGAAATAACACCAAATATGAGGAAAAATAATAAAATCTTAAAGTTCACAAGGTCAACGGAAACATAAAGGCCAGTGATTGTCACATCTTAAAGTTCAGGAAGACAAAGTAAAATCAGACATAGTTCATAAGAGAAACTGTAATTAACTCTTGAAAAAAATTATAAATTGCATGCAAGTGAAAATCAAATCGTTGCCCGTACCTCACGATGTCTAAATACCTTTCAATTTAACTAAAATTAGTCATTCATTTAGAATCACATTTCATATCTGATGGTTCTATTATGTAGGATACTAAATTGTATGAAGCTTTAGAAGCCAATTTTATAAGAATTCGAATCCATGAATATCCAAAATAAATGTCCAAATGACTGCTAAAAGGTTACAATTAAAAGTTTCAATCAAACTAGGAGACATCTGAGATATTATAAAATACCAAAGGGTATTAATGATACTTTGAGTTATTTGGAGGGTATTTGTAAAATTATGCCAATTTTAAGTAGATCGTCCATGATGTAGGCCTTATGTCATATACAAAAACTAAAATAAAATCTAGGCCTTATGTTTTTTGAAGGATTACATTACATTTTTTTCCTTAAGAAAATGAATATAATGTCTTTACATAATTATCTCATCTGCCGTACTCTGAACTAAATCACAAGATGTGATTTATATATCAAGGTAGAGTTTATTCTTCACTATCTCAATATAGAAATTTACTATTTGAGCTAGTTTAAGTTGGTAAATATGTTATTACTTCTTCGGTGATGTCTTTTTTTAGTTTCCTCAATTCTAGCTGCAGCCATAGTTTTAAAATTGATCATTAAACTTTTGAATCATCTTCAACTCATGAACAACACAAAAAGGGAAAAAATAGTGTTTATAGGATATGCAATGAATAATCTATATGATATGTCAATTAAACATATTAAAATTTAGACTAGAACCAATTAATTCAAGATTGAAGATGATAGTAAATTATACCCAACTTTGAAGTTTTCAATTGGTTCCAATCTCTATTCGGTGATGCAATCAGCTTTGAATTTGACTCTTAATCTTGTCCGGTCACCACCAATCTCATCCTTCAAGCACCTACAAGTGTAGATTTAGGCACTCAAACCACTTTGGGCCATTGAATGTTAGCTTTGGGAACCCAAACCATTTTGGTTTTAGGAGCCCACATACTTGAAGAGCTACGATTAACAAACAAATGCTTGTCATTTAGTATAGTATGAGATATCTGGTTTTTCTCGATTCCCCGAGTCTCACTTACGGTTCCACTAACCGATCATCGTTCCGGACCGAGATCAACGTCGTTTACAACATCGAGCGTCGTGAACAACCTCGCCTCGCTCGTGTCTCCTCTCATAATCCGAGAGGGAGCTCCTCGAAGCTTTACAACTCTTTGGTGATTCTTGGAGATGAAAGTTGAATCACAATCTAGCACTTTATACTTGAGCACACTTGGATATTGAATTGGAATAAATATACAAGTGGTGATGTTTTGGCTTGAGTGTAGAATAATGAGCTTTGAAGGTTTGGGGATTGAGAGCACAAAGATAATAGATGAATGGATCCGTTGGGAAGTTGGTGAAGAAACGGGCCAATAAGAAGCAAGGATTTGCCTAAAGCTTGGGCAAAATTTAGACTAGGTCCGGTCGACCGTTCATGTAACAGTAGTCTGAGACACTACAAAGGGATTGGTTTGAACTAAGCATACAATTGACCGAATAGAGTTCGGATCACCATTCATCAACTTCCAGTAACTATTTTCAATTTTACCCAATTTAATTTCGATTCACTGTTCCAAGGTGGACAATAAGATTGGTTGGGCTTTGATTACTCAAGTTTGGTTGACCGTCTATACTTTGGTAGACCGAAGTTAGTGTGGGTTTTGCACTGACAGTTAAGGCTCAAATGGTTGTTGGGTACAACGGTCTTGGGCACCTAAAGTAAAGAAGGACTCGGTTGACCGATGAGCATTCAGTCATCCGAATTAGGACACGCCAATTGAGCTCTAAAGGCACGATTCAAATGCGACTGTTGGAGAAAAGTCCAAAACCTATCCAGAGCTATTCCGTCAACCAATGGTGGTTCGGTCTTCCGTCATGGTAATTCCAGAGAGAAACCTAAGGTTTACTAATGTGAAAGATTCGGGTAACCGATAGGTGTTCGGTGGACCGAACATGATATTTGTAGTTGTTAACATAATAGACTAAATCATGCTTGTCTAAAGATTATTTTGAACTACCTATGAGCATATCAAGCATTTCTTTTCATTTATGAATCTTTCAAGATCTTTTTGTAATTGAGCATTCTTAGCAATATGATCTTGAGTATCATAACTACATGAAGCTTTTGCATTTAGAGTTTCAATTTCATCAATCAATTGAGTGTTCTCTAATGTAATTTTATCATGACTAGCAAAAACTTCATTTTTCTCATTCATGATATATTCAATTTGACATTGTAGCTCATTGATTTTCTTTCTAGCTAGTTTGTTCTTTTGACAAATTTTCTCGAAATTCTCAAGCAATTCATTGAATTCACTTTGAAGTTCATTATATGAATTTGAATGATTTGAATCAATTGAATCGTGACTAGAGTAAGAAGATAACTCACTATCCTCATCTTCTATTGCCATGAAGTACATCGAGGCAAATTCACCTTCAATTGATGAAGATGATGATCGTCTCAAGTTGCTTTGAGAGCTTTCTTCTTATCTTTTCTCTTGCTCTTCTTCTTTTCTTTTCTCATTTCTTTTTCTTCTTTGAGGAACTCCTTAAATGGTTGTGTTGCCAACTCTTCAATGTCACTATCTCCTTTGTTGGAATTGGCGACGACGTGTAACCCCAAAGATTTCTCGTCTCCCTTCTCCTTATGGTATTTCATTTGTATCTCATATGTCATGAGACTACCCATAAGCTCATCGACCGATAATTTGGTGAGATCAGTGCTTCTTTGATAGTGGTCGTCTTCTCCTCCCAATCGTTGGTGAGTGACCAAAGAATCTTTTGAGTCATTTCTCCCTTGCTAAAATCTTTGCCAAGTGATTTGAGAGAGTTAATGATCACGGTGAAGCGAGTGTGCATCTCGCTTATGTTCTCACGGATTGCATACGAAAGAGTTCATCTTCATGCATAAGCAAATTAATCATAGTTTCTTTCAATCTATTTGAACCCTTATGGTGCATTCCTAATGTATACAATATATCATATACACTTTCACAACCTCTTACTCTATTGTATTCCCTTTCATTTAACCCATAATACAAGATGTTCATAATGCGGGAATTCATCTCCGCTTAATTTTGAGTTTTGTTAGGGACATAATTTCATAATCTTTTGGATGTGTGTATGAGTTTAATAGAATGTCCAATATTTCAAGTCATTTGATTGCATATAAATTCTCATTCTTTTCTTCCAATAGTCATAATTTGACATATTAAACAAATGTGGCTTAGATGTGGATAATCCTTCACAATGATTAGATGTAGATGTCATGCTAAATTACAATTAAGTAAATGAAATTAGCAACCTAATGTTGTGATACCAATTGTTAGGATCGATGACCCCTTAATCACTAAACTAAATGCGGAATTAAAACGACTAAGTAAAGGATAAGAGATGAGACAATTGCAAACCACAAAATCGTCAACACCAGAGTTTAGAGAGGTTCGGCACCACACCCTGGTCCTACTATCGACAAGGCATCAAGTTCAAGACACTGGAGCTCACATATTGAGGTTTCAACTCATAATTGTTCCCACGAGCCGGCGGGAGAACTATGCAAGAAGGTTACGCGGCATGAACAAGATGGGTCCGCTCCCACATGGTTATCGGTCTATCCTGTTGAGCTAAAGGTGGTGGTGCACCAAGAACTCGATCCTGACCAAATCCCTCTTCCTCTTGAGTCAGGGGAGGAGAATGAGGTCTACGTGGTGGTGGGAGCAGACCGAGGTAATCCATGTATGGAACCCGGTCTCCCCCATCGCCATGAGACGACTCAGCCTCATGCTCCAAAGGAGCATGAGACAGAGATGGGCCGACACTTAGCCCGTCCATCTCAGACAAATACATTCTCTCAAGTCAAGCACTCTCACTAGAACGAGCCCAACCTCGCATAAAACGCTCAACTCGACTCTACAACAACACACAACAGAAGGTGTAATAAGAAGATAAGACTATAATGAAGAATATAGAGGAGGAGAAGATTCAGATGAGAAGACGAATCCCTAGAGCTAGCATGGGTAGTGGGGGAAGGTAGAAGCACACAAGCAAACTAGGCTAAAACAACTTATGACTATAGGTCTTTACGCTAGACGACGCCTAACTTCGAGATCACTAGTCTCGACATGTCTCACCTACCTACAACGAAGATCACAATGCCCAACAAGTGATACCAGATCCAGAGATCTAGTACCTCCTACTATCGACAAGGTAGGCGACGCCGATCAAGTTATGACGTCTCAACTCGATCACTCTCCTGGTGCGTTCGAAATCCTTAGGGTCAATGTCTACTTGCTTTTAGAAATTAGGCTTTGATTAGTGTGATTTTTGGGGCTAAGGAAAGGGTGATGAAATTCCCCACGTTATATTGTATGTGACAACCCCTCCTTAGTAGCATTTTAGAGTCTTAATCTAGAAATCAACTCTCCAAACAAACACTCAACTCATGCTTGTTACAATACACTTTACTTACTAATGCATGATCTAAACATGTGTGAATGAGAAATCGGGTGCACGTACCTCACGCCAACAATCAACAACAAGAATGTAAAGAAAAGACAAATGCGTGCAATGTCTACAAATGATGCATGACCTAGATGACAATAAGTCTAATATTTTGCTTTGAGTTTTATGGTCCAAGTTGTCTTAACAAGGGGTCATGTAAGCCAAATTAATTTTTAACACTAAAACATAGCATGCATGACATCAACAGTGACATGAAACAACTAATAATAAGGAACGGAAGCTACACTTGAAACAGATTTCCAAAAACACGCACCAGAGTCGCAAGTGGCTGATTAAAATCCGCTACTGGCAATGAAGATTATTTGGTCCCCAGACTTCAGCAACTTCCTTTTGTGCTCCGTTCGGTCCTCCTGTGCCATTGTAGCTTCGTCTAGTAACCAAAAAGAAGAAGAAAATAAAACGGAAAAACAAAGGAACCCCCCACCGAAATGGTGAACTCGACTACGAAAACGACGCTACCCGACAACAACGCCAAAAACTTGGTCGAATAAGTTAAAATACCGCAAGTGCACGACCGCGTTGAAGCAGTGACAAATACGAGTCAGTCCACAGGGAGCACGTGTGAGTCAAATTCACGATACTCGAGTGAGGGAGTAGAAAAAGAGATGTGATCGAAACTACACTACAATGCAAAAGAAAACGTAAAATAAGCAATAAAACTAACCTCTAGGGGGTATAGAAAGAATGCAGAATGAAAATGTGTAGTGTGTGTGTTTATTTGTGCTCATCAAAACATGTCATATATGAAATCCATAAACTCAATTCCAACTTTGCCTTCACATGAAATAAGATAAGACATTATCATTAAAACATACAAGACAATAATTGAAATGAAGCTAATATGTTCACATGCATCCTGACTCAAATCCAACTATGTCTCTACATGAAATAA
Organism: Triglochin maritima; assembly: GCA_963682175.1. Lineage (NCBI taxonomy): Eukaryota > Viridiplantae > Streptophyta > Magnoliopsida > Alismatales > Juncaginaceae > Triglochin > Triglochin maritima. The sequence continues at coordinate 35,711,845 of OY821772.1, forward strand.
AATTTATCACAATCATTAAAACATACAAGACAATAATTTGGATAAAGCCAACATGAATACATGCATGCACATGCCTTTTTCCATTCTTCCATTCCATCCTTATCCTAACCTCATCATTTTCCATAAAATAGGCTCACTAATATAAGCATGTGCTAAGCTTCATTCAAGAGCATTAACACATCAAAGATAAGAGTAAAATCTCATTAGATGATTATGGAAATCTTGTAAGACTCAAATGATTAAGATTAACACACACACACACACTAATCTATCACATGATCAAATCACATTCTTCTCCACCCCCATGGGGATGGACCACTCTCTACTTGTCTCTACACTAAATAAAACATAAAAATAACATGAACCAATAATGGAAATGACTAAAAACAAGATTAAACAAACCACAACATCAAAGAAATTGCATCAAAAGAAAGACAAGTATTTAAAGAACAAAACTCACACTTGATTGAAATGAAAAGATTACAAAGTATGCTTCTCCTCCTCCAACTATTCTAAGCATCAACAAAATAAAACATAAAACTAATGGAGAAGCAAGAAGAAGCGGGGGAGGAGGGATTATAATGGTATATATAGATTAATACATGGTTAGGATTAATCTGGACTCTAAATCACATCTGATAGTCCAGGAATGCTCTGACTCGACAACCCGAACCGCAACAACAATTGGAGACCATTTGGATCATTTTGATCCACCAGTGGCGGATCAAATGCATCCGATCGGGCTGAAATTTTGTATCCCGTTTTATTGCTTCATGTGACACATGGGGTGAAGTCCTGGTCTGCTGACTAGAATCACTTTGAGTTTAATTGGTGAAATACTGATGTGATTCAAGTCATGTGTCACCATATTTTGCATTTCACAATTAGGTCCCTCTGGGTTTGCACTTGGGTCCTTCCTGATTTGTGATCCAGTCCTTGTGCATTACAAATAGGTCCAAAATCTTCCAAATCAGTCCATACTTGTTACATTTAGGTCATTTTTGCTCCATTCCTCTTCTTTATTACCTAACTCCCGAAACACTACAAACAACAACTCGAGTAGCACAATATTGAGGTAAAATAAAGGATATATAGCATGAATATGATGCATGATATGCTACTAATCACATGTCTTCAAGATCAATCAAAAAATATCCTAAACTACACATCAGAACTCAACATCCATCATCGAGTACCTCGGTACCTTCAGGAAGCAATGTGATGAGCTACGAGTGTATGAACCCCCAACAACAGATGCTAAAATCCGACAAGAACAAAACAAAATCTACCCGTTTTTGGTAGGATTGGACCCAAGCTATGAAGCCATACAGTCTTAGATCCTGATGGCGTCGGAGCTACCAAGCCTCGCTACTATCACAAGTCTCATTCAATGCGAGGAAACTTGAAGGAAAACAATGACAAACAACACAAACAATGGAATCTCCGACAACCAAGCCTTCACCGTCGGTGGCAACCAAGCTCAGGGCCACAACTACAACAACAAAAAGTGGTTTGGAAACAAAACGAATGAACATTGAGAAAATCGTAAGAAATAATGACATAATAAAAATTCATGCTGGTTCCTCTTTCCTCATCTCCAAACCCCAAAGAACGGTGAAAGAAACGCCATAGCTTATTTGGTGGACGGGATCGCAGGCGGAAGTGCCAGCTAAGCCGGTGGTGGCAGCAGTCAATGTACAGGTAGGCGGTCGCCTAGGCGGTAGGCGACCGCATCCCGGCGTGGTCGCCTCGCCTAGGCGATAGCCGTTGGAGAGTCTCCAACGGCTATCTCCTTTTTTTTTAAATTACAAGATTGCCACTACCCCCAAATCCTATATAAACCCCTCCAAACCTCTTCATTTTTCACACTTTTCTCATTCTCTTCTTCTTCATCATTCTATTCTAATCTTCAAGTTTCCTAATCATCAAGTTTTCACGATTAAGTCTCCGGTCTGGTGCTTAGTTTTGAAGTTCGAAAGTGAAGTCTCCGATCCGGTTCTTCATTCTTCAACCGCCAAAATCAAGTGCACTCTTTCTAACTTCTCTTTAGAATTAATATTTCATTTTCATATCAGTCTAGATTTTTATATTAGTCTAGTTTTAATATTTTAAGATATGGCTTACGTACCCGGCACTAGTCTCCCCATGCATCACGAGAGTTACGATGACATAAGACCTACCCGTACAAGTGACCCCGGTTGGAATACTGCCTATTACATTAGTGCTAATGATAAAAATTGCATTGTCTGTGAGTTATGTGGTAAGAAAACTAGAGGTGGTATAACCCGTCATAAACAACATCTTGCACACACACCCGGTAGCAATGCTAGAGCTTGTGATAAAGTTCCTGACTCTATTAAACAAGAAATAATTGCATAGATGATTAGAAATAGTAGAACATTACAAAACAAAAATTTATGTCTTAATGATTATGTAGACAGAGAAAATATAGAATTTGATCTGGAAACCGGGTCGGATTCCGGTTCTGCTCGGACCCCAACCTTCCATCCTCGCCCTGTTCCTTCTCGAAAGAGACAAAAACAACGTTTGTGGGGAACATTTTGAGGACGTGGGAAGGACGTGGTTTCAGGCCCCCAACAAACAACCATTGAAAGAACCTTTAAAAAGAAGATAGGAAAACAATTACTCAAAAATAGTTTAGGCTTTTCTGTAGATGTGGTATATCATTCAACATTGTAAGGACACCTGAGTGGAAAGATGCAATATCCCCTACTTGTACTTACGAACCTAGACTTAATCCCATGACGTATCATGAAGTTAGTGAGTCGTGCCTTAAACAGGAAATTGACTACACTAGAGGTATACTAGAGTCGTACAGACAAGATTGGACAACATATGGGTGCACGATGATGACAGATGGATGGACTGATAGGTACGGTAGGAATATAATCAATTTTCTAGAAAATTATCCAATAGGTACCATGTTTATGAGATCTGTAAATGCTTCCGGTCACTCTCACACCGCAGACTACCTGTACAAGTTGATGGACAAGGTAGTTGGCGAGATTGGCAAAGAACACGTTGTTCAGGTGGTCACTGACAACGTTGCCGCGTACGTACTTGCCGGTAGGATGTTGAAGCGAAAAAGAAGGAGATTGTTTTGGATTTCCTGTGCAGCGCATTGGATCGATCTCATCTTGGAGGATATTGGCAAGTTGTTTTTGAAGGCTATTGTTTTAGCTCGTAAAATCGTCAAACATTTCAACAACCATTCCAAGTTGTTGAAGAGGATGCGGATTGCCATTGAAAGGAACCTGCTACGCCCTGCTGTCATGAGATTTGTCACCGCCTTTCTGACTTTGCGAAGGTTGTTTCTGAAGAAAGACAAACTCCGAGCCTTTGTTGTTTCCCCGGAGTACAACGATCTTAATGCAAGTTGGATAAAGAACAAGAAAACGAAGGAGACCTCTACTGAAGTTGCTGAGACCATTCTACAAAGTGGCTTCCGGACCAACATCGTGAAGACACTGAATGCCTCACAACCTATGGTCCAGGTTCTTAGACTTGTTGACGGCGATGAGAAACCACCGATGTGATATCTACATGATGCAATGGAGAAAGCCAAAGAACAAATCATGAGGAACTTTGAAGGAAACCCGAGGTTGTACAAGCAAGTCATCGACCTTATCGACACCAGGTGGGGTCCAGGGAAGATGATGTCCTCACCGCTACACTCAATTGGTTTCTTACTCAACCCTGGTACCTTCTTCTCCATCCCACCTCAAGATCAAAATGTAGCTTTCAATGAGCATATGCCTGGATTCATGGATGTCGTAGAACGTCTCGTCCCCACTCCTGAAGAACAAGACAAGATTTGCGGTTTACTTGATCATTACAAGAACTCACTTGGAATGTTCTCTAGGGATATGGTCGTCAGACAAAGGACGGAAAGAAGACCTATAGATTGGTGGCAATCTTATGACGCAGACATGGGAGAGACCGCATTATAGAGGTTGGCCCTGAGGGTGCTGGGATTGACATGCTCGACATCAGGTTGTGAGCGGAATTTGAGTGTCTTCGAGCAGTTGCACACAACGAGAAGGAACAGGTTGGGTGTGAAGAAGATGAATGACTTGGTGTATGTGAACTACAACCAAAAGTTAAGGCAAAGGTTTCAGCAAAGGATGGAGAATCCCGGATTTTATGACCCCATCAGTGTGGACTACGATCTCTTCGAGGAGCATCCATGGTTGGTAGAAACTGAAGATCCGGTCTTCGCTGGAGAGGAGCTTACATAGGCCGATGCTGAGGAAGCAGCTTTAGGACATTCTTCTTCACGGAGACGCTTTTGTCGATCCACGTCCACTGCATCTGACGCGTCGTTATTAGGTGTTGGCATGGATGATGCCATCGTTCACATTAGTTCTGGAGATCCAGGTGCATCGAGTTCTCAACCACCGATGGACATCGACGAACAATATGTCCAATCCGACGATGAAGAAACTGAAGAAGATGATGTCTACGTCGACAATCCGAATGAGAACCACTCCGACGACTTTGATGGTGGTGGAGGATTTGATATGGTTCCTAGTTGGACATTAGATCAATGTGTCCAATGGAATTAGTTAGTTAGCTTGTAATTCTAATTTCTCTCTTATATGCTATTGTATGAACTCTGAGTTAGTTAACTACATTTGTAATCATACTACTAAGCAATCAATTGTATACCTAAGTGTTTAGGTGGGTAGAGGGGGTGCCTAGTGAGGCATTGGTCGAGGAACTAGGTGTCTTTTTGAAGCCTAAACATGTATGGTATTTTTAGATAACATTTGTGCATTTTTTCCTATTTTTGCCGATTTTTCCTGATTTTTAACTATTTTATCCAATTTAATTGATTTAAAAATAATAAAAAATTAAAAATTGACCGCCCAGAGCTGGGCGGTCGCACAATCGCCTAGGCGACCAGACGCACCCGGTCGCCTAGGCGTTGCGTGAACATTGGTGGCAGTCACTCGGACGGAAACCCCAACCCTAGTCCTAATGACGCGTATCGAAACAATGGGAGCTTTTATATGCAGGGACACCCAACCAGTTACACACAATCGGTCAGCCCGACTAAGCATCAACGGTGGAATGGAGCGGCTGGATTTGGTGGACATTTAAATGGATCAAGTTGCTTCGCGGGCACGACTTTGGGTGGTTGTGTAGATGGAGCTCCGGATTCGCAACAAGTAATGGCTCTAGTGGGCCATCTGAATGGCTATTTGCAGAACTAGATCCCTAGATCAGGTAATATGTCATGTATGGAAAAAAAATCTTGATATTCAAAGATGCCATTTTCAGCAACCAAACAAATATTAAACATTGGAATATTGATTCCAGAACTACTGATCATTTGACCGGGGATCCTACTATGCTAAATAATGTAAAAAATAATCTAAGATTATTAGATAAAATTTGTTACCGTGGCAATGGAAATCAAGTTGAAATTAGAGGTACAGGAGATGCAAAACAAGTTAACAATATTCATGATAATATTCTTTATGTACCTAACTTTGATCCAAATTTACTTTCTGTCACAATAATCATTAGGAAACTTGATTGCAATGTAATATTCACTCCTCGTGATGTAATATTTCAGGATCGTACCACAGAGAGGATGATTGGTAGGGGCATCCTCACAAACGGATTATATGTCCTTGAATTGCCTAATAAAGCCTTACATGTTGGGTCTTTGGCTAATCGTGAACTTTGACACAAAAGGATGGGTCATCCATCTTTGAATGTGTTAAAATGTTTATTTTCTTTTGTTAATTCTAAACTTTTGTGTGATATTTATTGCTACTCCAAACAAACTCGATTACCATTTTCTATTTCTACTACTAAGACTCAACTTCCTTTTGAATTAGTCCATTCGGATATTTGGGGACCCGCTCCCGTTACGTCTTATAATGGTATTCGTTATTTCAATAACTTCATCAATGATTTTTCTCGAACCACTTGGATTTATTTATTAAAAAACAAATCGGATGCTTACTCAGTTTTTGTGAATCCTTGCTTTTATTGAAAACATGTATAATGCTAAAATTCACTTCTTTAGATCCGACAATGGTTCAGAAAACATGAGCAATATGTTTCAAAAAATTTAAAATAAAAATGAATTTTTCACCAAACCACGTGTATTAATACTCCTCAACATAACAAGATTTTTGAACGGAAAAATCAACATCTTTTGAATGTTACTCGTTCTTTGCCTTTTCAAAACAACGTTTTCAAATATTTTTGGTCTAATGCTATTCTTACTGCAACGTACATTATAAATCTCCTTCCTAGTCCTACAATTGAAAATAAACAACCTCTAGAAATCTTACACAATAAAAAAAGAATATTGATCACTTTAAAATCTTCGGCTATACTTGTTTTGTTCACATGAAGCGGGAAGACAAGGTTGACTATAGCTCTGTCAAATATATTTTTTAGGACATTCTTTTAGGAAAAAAAGTACAAATGTTATGACCCCCAAAAATGTAAAATGTATGTTTCACGAGATGTTTCCTTTTTTGAGAGTGAACCTTTCTTCAAAGTGGACGAAGACACTTCTGTTGCGTCTCCTCTCCCCATTATGGATCTTCTTGACATGCCTACTACCACTTTGGAAGATGCTCCTCCCACTCTACAAATCGAAGATCCACCAGTAGGCAATGGAGGGTGAGAAGAAGAAGAACCACCACGAAGGAGGTCCATTTGTCCCACTCGACTGCCTGCCAGACTTAATGATTGTTTTGCGTCGCATGTTATCTACACTATCTAGGACTACTTGTCCTATAACCATCATATAAACAACATACCATCCTAACTCAGCTAGATAATATGGAACCCAATTCATACCATGAAGCTATAAAAGATCCAAATTGGGTTAAGGTCATGAAAGATGAATTAGAAGCTTTAGAAACCAACAAAACTTGGTCCTTAGTTCATTTAAAACCCGACATAAAACCTGTTGGTTGTAAATGGATCTACAAAATCAAATACCATAGCAACGGTAAAATCAAGAGATATAAGGTCTGACTTGTACCTAAATGATATACCCAAACTTATGGCATTGATTTACTTAGAAACTTTTGCATTCATAGCTAAAATGAACATTGTTCGTGTTCTCTTGTCCGTTACTAGAAACCAAGGTTGGAACCTTTTCCAGATGAACATTAAAAATGTCTTTTTACAGGGAAATCTTGAAGAAGAAATCTATATGTCTCATGCTCCATGTTACACCATGACTCCTCACCAGGTATGCAAGCTTCATAAGTCCATATATGGACTGAAGCAATCACCACGAGTATGATATGCTAAACTCAGTCACTCTCTCCTTCTTTATGATTTTGTAAAAATTCTATTGATGCATCAATGTTCACTAGACACAGTCATAACATTACTACCATTGTCCTTATATATGTAGATGACATCATAATAACCGGAGAGAGTGACCATGAAATAGATCTAGTAAAGAAATACTTAAAATCCAAATTTGACATAAAAGATTTAGGATTCATGAAATACTTCCTCGGGATAGAATTGCACACTAAAAAAGACTTTTTTCTCTCACAAAGGAAATATGTTCTAGATTTGCTTAAAAATGGAAAAAAATAGGTTCAAAACCCATCAACACTCCTATGGAAACAAATAAGAAAATATGACCCATTGACGACATACCTCTTAATGACATTGGTCAATTCCAAGACTTGTTGGGAAACTAATTTGTCTCACTGTTACCAAACCTGACATTACTTATGATGTTAGTCTATTAAGTCGGTTCATGCATTGACCTAATACTCACCATTTAGACATCATAAATAGGATATTATGGTATCTTAAAAGTATCTTAGGACAATGACTTTGGATGAAACCAAATAGCTCATATTCTAGAATTGGTTATTCTGATGCAAATCTGGTAGAAAGTCACGATCGAAAATCAACCACTGGTTTCTGCACATTTGTAGGAGGCAATCTAGTAACTTGGAGAAACAAGAAGCAGAAAGTCGTTGCTCGATCAAGTGCAGAAGCAGAATACCGTGCCATGATTTCCACCAGTAACGAGCTAATCTGACTCAACCAGCTACTCAAAGACATGAGCATCCAAACTTAAGAAACAATGAAGATGTTTTGTGACAACAATGCAGCTAGACACATTGCATCAAACTCAGTCTTCCATGAAAGGACCAAACACGTAGAAGTTGACTGTTATTTCATGAGAGAGAAGATCCAGTCAAAACAAATTGAAGTTCGATACTTTTCCAGCACATAGGACTTGATATCTGTTGCATGGTTTTCTGGAATGTGGTTCTCTACAACGGAGTTTGGCGTATCTCAAAACGTTTTCATATGTTTTGTTTGACGGGAACTTCAGGATATTTTTTAGTAATTCTAATAGATCCCAAAATCACATTTTTCTCGCTTCAACTTGTACATCACTAAATAAATCGTTGGCGAAAATGTTACTTCCATGCACCTAGGTCTAGCAATTTAGACTCAATCATCCCGATTTGAATCATGTTGAACCAACATTAAAGTCTGAGTCCAAATTTTAAAAATAACTAAAACATATGTTGATTAGGCTGTTGGTCGGGCCGATTCTGGAACCCATTGAACCAATTTTCATATATAATTTCAAGATAGATTACATTACATGTAACCTCCCTTATTTATGAATCCAATTCACTTATCTCCCAACAATATTAAAACACGACACAACCTTAAGTTCAGGTTCTGTGACACTTTGCCCGATCACCAATAATAATGTGTTATTTTCCAACATATATATTTACTTTTAATTATCTCTTGATTTTATTGCATTATTTTTGAAGATTACCACTAACTCAAGCTTACTGTCAAATTTAATTTCCAATTTTCATTAGTTTCATTTCAAATTTAGTACCAAATGTTATATACGTTTTATGCAAATATGGTACATATTCAATGGATATCTAAATTCAACCTTATCACGAAGTTAGTGTTGGAGATAAATTTTCAAAACAATACAAAAAATAAAATCACAACGGTGATTTTGTTGAAAGATAACACATTATAGATGATGAGGGACAGTGTTATAAATTAAGTTCAAAAGGGTTTCACATTTTAAAGTTAATGAGAGTTAAGTGAAATAGGTCAATCGTTTAGGGGCTTACATATAATTTAGGGCAATGCTAGGTCAGTTTTTTTTTGGTGGGTTCTTTTTTAGGCTCTTGGGTAAAACTCGGGATATATCTGGAGATATAATGATCTTTGACACTTCATGTTTCCTTAGATATATCTGGTTACCCCCAGATATATCCCGTTATCCAAGATATATCTGATTACCCCCAGATATATCCCGTTATCCAAGATATATCTGGTTACCCTAGATATATTCGAATATAGGGTTTAATGCTATTTGGGGGTAACGAAATATATCTGGAGGTAACCAGACATATCTGAGAAGACGTGGAGTGTCAGAAATCATTATATCCCGAGTTTTACCTAAGAACTCAAAAAAAATCTACAAAAAAAATCACACTTAGCATTTCCCTGTAATTTATCCTAATTTTTATGATCAATACACATTAATACATCATATTTCTCAAAATGACTGGCTAGTTGACAACAACATATCTTAACTCAAACTAGTTAGGATAGATTAAAAATAAAACACATCAAACATCGCATTTCGGGCATGTGAATCGTCATCATGTCGATGTACTCCATACTGAATTCCTTTGAGTTTCATTTCAACAAGAGTGACCAAGTTTTAACGCTGGCTTGTGTCGCCTATCACAATTCTCCTCCTTTATCCTTAGCAAGCTCAACAAATACTAGTGTGATTGTGAAGCACAAATCAAAACACTAATAATCCATGTTATCCATAAAGTTCAAATCTCACAACATAGTCACCAAGTATGTCTATCTTTTGGTTAGTCACAAAAATACAAGCACACGTACCACTGCATCACAGTATCACTCTAACTAGCATTTCTTCACAAAAAAAAGCGTAAGAACACTGACAAAGAAAACCAAAACCAACAGAGAAACTGCTATTTCTACTTCACAAGTACAAGAAAATCATCTCCAGCTGCTGTAGTGGAGCAACATCGTCGCATGACTCCAACAACGTGCACAAATCGTTGTTCCTAAGGTAGTTTTGGAGTCTAGCCAAAACAATAGGCGCATATTCGAATATGAGTTCCTCACACTGCAAGACATAACACAAAAATAATTCATCATCCTGGCCATATTTGAACGCCTCAAATTTAAAGAGCAAGAAGTTATATTGACTTACTCGAGGAGCGTGATCCTCAACCTCCTTGCAAGTTTTAAGAAGCACCTTCAATATTTTAATCTACAGGTAAAACACAAAATCTTGATATTTGAGGAAAGTAAGAGTGATCTTTAAAGAGGCAGTACCTTTGTTTTTAGGGTCGTCTAGACCATTAATAATTGCATTGATTGCATTGTGGCAAGTCTTGCATTTAGGCAATACCTTTACTCTCGTCAGATAACTAGGAGTGGTAAAGAAAGTTGCATTTAGAAAAATGAAATTCATACGGAAGATGATTACACTAAAGATGGGTGCTCAAAATGAATAATCAAGAATACCATGCTGGAAAAAAACTTGATAATACTGCCAAAATAAATGAATCTGGAAGGCATGGACTGTACTGTATTTCACTAAGTACCTTTGGAGCAAATCCACTGAGTGAAAAGTCTGGCACTCTAAGAGATTGAGCTTTGCTTAAGCTTGGTAAGAAATGTGGAGTATTTTCGGCGTTGGTAGAACATAACCCGTTGCTATAGCAGAGGTTCTCCTTGAGAAATAAGACTGTCAGATCTGAAATGGTGCGACAAATACAATCCATCTCCCCCTGAAGACACTGAATAAAAGAATTAATTTTAGTGTTCCATGGAATTCAAATGGCAGATATATAATTTGCAACAACTTGGATAAAAAGATACACCTTGACCTCCATTTGTGGAGGTAAAATATGACAGAATGCAGCTGGAACAGAGGCAATCTTGTCTGGTAGTTTAGGATCACTTAGAATTTGCAGGGCAGTTTCAGAAACATGCAAGCATGCATCACATATCAAATTTGATGGTGGGTCTTTGGTGGAAGAATAAGTCGTCACTTGTTTCATAATGGGAATATCATCCAGAAAAATATGAGAAATCACATTAACATACGAACAAGATTATATGAGAATGTGTGATGTTAGATTAATGACCAATTGACCATTTTGATGATTAGGGTTAGAACAGGTTGTCGCTTCTTTGACCATTAATGTAATGACCTTTGGTAGCCAATTCTAAAATCAGTCATTGAATGTTGGCTCATTGGACAATAAACTCAGAAAAAAGGTCATAATTCCAACCCTTCACCTAATCAGGGTAAGTCGGCAAAACTTATCTACAGGAATTTATTGTTTCATGAGACAATTCAGAAGACAAAATGTATGAGCATCCCTAATTATACCCAAAAAAGCTGAGTTTGAAAAGATAATGCTCATAGCAATTCAAAATCAAAGACAACTTTCTTATTACACCTAATATTGCGGAAAAAAATCGTTCTAATTCCAACAATAGCTTTATTTTTCTAATACATTGTCTCCAAAGGCCCGCCCTTTTAAGTCTGAACTATTTAAAGAAGGATGACATGTATATGCATATCACACAATTTCACAGTTAAAAGAAGACTAGATGTGAGACAACTAGCCTAGCCTTCAACATTGATAATAATAAAATTCTTTTCTTCATGGCTAGGGGCCTTAAAATGTAGTCATTCTGTTGTACTGCTAAAAGATTTACAACCTTAATCCAAAGAGCCTGCAATTTTCCAACCATCATAACCAAATGAACTAATTAACCATTACATAGTACTATGTTATCTCTATGGAAAGGGGAGAATAACAATATCACGATCCACAAAAAATACCATGGATGAACTCCCTAATTCAAAGGATTTGATTATAAGATGTTCTAACTTCATGCATATTACACTACAAGAAAATTGTCGGCCTCCAACTGTCGGTAAGGTTACTTAGGTTACAGTAAACCAAAATCATGTTTTTTTATCGTTAAAGTACACCAAAATCATGTTAGTCTCCATAGGTAGGAAACATGTTGTGGTTCGATTCTCAGTCCAAACTAATCAAATACTAAATATCTACCAACTGAGCTAACCCTAGTTGTTACAAACAACACTCACAAGTTTGCAAGTTGGGTAGCTTAACTAGTTTTACTTTACCACCAAAAAACATTACGATGAGACCACAAACTACACAAAAAAAAACCAAGATCAATTAAAGAAAGTAGCCTAATCTTCTAATTTATACACAAAAATGCAGTTTCGAACCTACAAGGCGAACAATAGAGGAAAAGCACAGTTATATATAAGGGTTAATTGCAGTTTGCCGCACTAATCTTTCAATCGTTGGCACTTTGAACCTTTAATCTTTAATTTGTTGCATTATGCTCCATTTTATTAGTTTTGACCTCTAAAAAGACCAAATTACCATCAAACTAAAAATGTTTTTCTAAAAAAATTGTGATAATTTTGGATTTTCAGTTTGATGTTAGTTTGACATTTTTTAGGTAAAAACTAGTAAAGGGAGGCAAAAATACTATATTTGAACTAACTTCTATTTTGTATTAAATATAATTAAGAAAAATGATTTATTGTTTAAATTGGAGATATCTTGTGAGGGATGAAATAAAAATGTTATATTTATACACAAAAATGCTATATTTTTTAATAGTGGTGGGACTCACTTCTATTTTGTATTGATATAATTAAAAGAGATGATTGTATTGTTTTAAATGGAAATATCTTAGAAAATAAAAATAATTAAATTTAAAAAAATCATCAAAATTCTTATCTTCTCATGTTATACGGATAGATACTCATATTGTTATATAAATATTGTATTTTCGAAATACTAGATTTTCAGTAGTTAATTCAAACGTGACCATTATCAAAGTTGAAATTGTTATATTCTCATGTCCTACTTTTCCAACATTATATTTGTAATCATCTTAAAAAAATTATACGACCTACGAAACATGGAAAATTTGGGGTCAAACATAAGACATTCGATTTTTTAGCATAATATTATCATTAGACTAGACCACAAAGCGCACGTACATTATATATACATGCTAGACCGATATAAGTAGTGGCAATTAAGTTGTTTCCAAAACCGTTAAAGTAGTGGTAAGTATGTGGTTTCCACATCTATAACCTAATCATCATTATATATATATTATAATTTATATTAAACATGCATGATCAACAAACTTCAACCTGGAGCATCTGCGACTTTTGTTGTAAGACAAATGTTCATCCAACAATGTTGATTCGTTTTAGGAAAATATTTTTATTTAGATAAGCACTAGTTAATGTTTTTTAATACCTTCAATTTGAACTGAACTTTTAAATATAGCACCATGGCATAGATGTGAAGTAACATATTTTGAAGCTACATTTGTGTAATGGCATTGAATTGAAGAGTTCGGCGAAGATATTTTGAATAACAATCTCTTGTGAGTTAGGCCTATCAACAATAATGTTGTACTTTGTATTTTTTATGTCAGACTTCTGTGTATCATTTGTGTATGCTATATTTACCATGGTTTGAAAGAAAGAAATATTATTGAGATTGCTAAACCAAATACAATACCATATTATGTTTTCATACTATTAGATGTATCAGAAACGAATGTCAAGTAAAAAAACATTGACCAGAATAGAAGAGATGTTATTGTGTTTCTTTCCCGTGTCAGGCTACTCGATAGTCACTTAATCGCAGGAGGGCTGCAAGAGCACAACAAAAAATGTAAGTAGATGGACTATTTGTAATATCCTAATAAATTACATTGTGATTTGTGAAGAACATTTTCTTACATGCATGTCATATTGATTTTCTAGGTAGACAAGAAATGAGTTCGACTTAGAAATGGCAAAAAAAATTGATGATACTGTTTTTTTATATCTGTCAATGCTGCAATACTCTAATATATGAGGTCAACAGAGTGTTGAAAGAAAATACAATTTCTTCTTACATTATTAAGTAGTCTACCTTCTTTTTAACTTTGTTAAACTAAAACCACAATAGCACTGAAATTGGACTAAAAAAAACCTCCTACAGAAGCCAGAGCAAGAGGTAATCAATAAGTAAGCTAATCAAGCAACAAGATAAATTCTAGGATAATAAATAAGTAGCCAATCAAACAACAACATAAACTTTGGGATGTGTAGGAGTACATACCATTTCAATTATTTTGGTTGCATCTGGTTGAGCTTCTAACTGTGGTTTGATTATGGCCGAACACCAAGGAAAACATCCTCTTTTAATCGTATGATTGATGAGAGACTTCCCTATGTTCGTTCGGTTTTGTTCTGGAACTGTTTTTCACCATAACAAACTTGTTTCCAACAACACGGGCGCAAAACTGGGAATTATCAGGTATTTGGGATTGGCTAGTCAGCAATTATATATCAAGTATTTCCTCAGTTGCCATATCAGCCTTTATGACCCGTGTTGTTGATAAGAGGAACTGGCTCATATGGATTCGAGCTTGTCCATGCTTATAGACCTGTTGACCAGCTGCGACCGATCTCCTTCCTTAACCTACCACTGCCCAATTTACGCCTCGTTTCTCTTTTCTCTTCCCACATTTGCCTTTCAGCGTACAAATTAGATAACAGAACATAAGGCCCATCTTTATGTGGCATCAATTCCATTACTTTCTCTGCCGATCTTCTACCAATCTCTATATCTCCATGTATAGCGCATGTGCCAAGAAGCGCCTCCCATGCCAAAGGATCCAATTCCATACCCATGTCTTGTATGAACCTAGCAGCCTCCTCCAACTTCCCTGCACGACCAAGCATGTCAACAACACAAGCAAAATGTTTTTCACTTGGTTTAATACCAAAATCAGTAGACATTGAACGAAATATGTGAAGCCCCTCGTCAACAAGGCCTCCATGGCCGCATGCAGATAAAACCACAAGAAAAGCAACTTCATCTAACTGGAATCCCTTCTGCCCCATTTCTCTGAAGATGTCAATGGCTTCTCTTCCTTTCCCGTGCTGACCAAAACCGGAAATCATTGTTGTCCACGAGACTGCATCGTGTTGGCCCATGGTATCAAATGCGGACCGGGCATCTTCTAGATTGCCACACTTAAAGTACATGTCAATAAGAGCATTGCCCACCCCAATATCCAGTCCAAACACAGATTTAAGGATCCTTGCATGAACTTGCCTACCAAGTTCAGTATTTGCACTGTCACCAACTGCTGGAAGAACACTAGCAAAACAAAATTCGTTCTCTGATAAAGCCGATTTCAGCATGTCAACATAGAATTCAATGGCCTCTTTGTCCATACCATTCTGCGAAAACCCAGAAATCATTGCTGTCCATGAGATGATGTTCTGATGCTGAATTACCTGAAACACACTCACAGTGGATCCCAACCCCTGTTCACATTTTGAGTACATAGTAATGATTGCATTACCAACAGCAGTATCCGATTCAAAACCCGCTTTCACCGCGCAAGAATGGAGCTGCATTCCCAGACTAAGATCCTTTGGCCCCAAACACGTCTTAACAACACTCGTCAGCGTAAAATAATCGAAACCACAAGCCACATTCCCCATCCTCATCCTATTAAAAAATTCAACGGCATGCCCAACACTCCCACACCTCGCACACACATCTATCATCACATTCCACGACACCATGTCAGGCTCCTCAATCTCCTCAAAGGCACGCACTGCAAGCTCAATCCTCCTATCCCTCGCATACCCAACCACCAACGACCCGCCAACAAAATCATTCCAGCACAACAAATTTTTCACGGCATGGGCATGCAACATCCCCACCAAACAACTCCCATCAACCGACCCGAGGAGAACCGAAATGGTAACATGGTTAGGCAAGACACCATCCTTAAGCATTCTAGAGTAAAAACCAACGCATACCCACGTCGAATTAGGCAAATTTGCGCGCGTTAAGGCAGAGAGAAGAGTGTTATAGGACACGACGTCTCGGTGGGGTATTTCGTCGAACAGGTTGCGGGCGGAGCGGAGAGGGGCACAGCGGGAGTAGAGGTTAAGGAGCTTGTTCCAGAGGGAGTATTGGGTGGAGTGGTGGGGTGACTTGGTGAGGTGAGCGTGGACGGCGGCGCCGCTGGGAAGGTGGTGAGCGTCGGTGGAGGAGAGGAGGCAACGGGAGAGGTGGTGTTGGAGGGAGGTGGTAATGGTGGTTGGAGATGGACGTTGGAGTTGCATGGTGTGGTGGTTATCGCATGGACGTCCAATTAATCATAGTTTGAGCAGAATATTTATAGATATGATTCCTATTAATCCAAAGAAAATTTTGTTGCAAATATGGAGAGGATGATACAGGACTCGAAGTGGTAAAAGATATTTGTTTATGTTCAGAATTTTTTTGTTAATTAATAGTTTATTTATTAAACCTCAAAAATCACGACAGGTTCCTTTAGGATTCCTCCCTTGAAATTGTTTTTTGCTAATTCAAATTGAGAAGAAATTTTAGATATTTGAATGAAATAATCACTTGGAATAGTGAAACAAATTATATTTATCGAGAAAAATCTAAAATGATACGTATATGATATTCATTATGTGTTTTCTATAAGTCTAAACAAGTATGTAGTGTGGTTTGTATTTTGAAGTTGTATGTGTATCTAGTTCTTCCTTTTTGTTCTTACAATACGTTTGATTTTAAAAAAAATACATTTTTAAACAAAAAAATTATACACACAATGATACATTACTCCAATTGAATTTAAAGTTGAAAAATGTATTTGAAAAACACTTACTTAGCCACACCAGACTTAATTTCATTTTCCGAACTTTATTGAAAGTTTGACGCAATTGTATATTACACGGGGAGGAAGTTATAATTCCCCAATAAAATGCCCCATTCCTCGTCGGTTTGGTTTCACTCCGAAGTCCGAACAAACCCTAACCAACAACCAACCTCGTCGTCGGTGAACCCCAACCTCGCCGGCGTTGAACTCCGGCGATGTCCTTCCCCCAAAGTCCTTCGTTTCTCCCATGGTAGTTCTCTCCCCTTCTTCCTTAGGTTATGTGAAGCAATTCTTGTTATTTTGTAGCCGCCCTCTCGTTGGGGGAGGCGGTTCCGGTGGCCACCCTCTCGTTGGGTCGGGCATCTCCCACGAACGCCCGACCCAAAAATGTTTTTTTATTAAAATTAATTAAAATAAATAGGGCAATTTACCAGATGTGAGTAGTCCGGGGTGTCCGCTGGTTCTTTTCCTGGCCTCCGAGACATTGTATTTGGTGAATAGAAGAGTGATATGAAGATAAAGTTGTGTTAAAAGAGTGAAATGAAGAGTTATATAAGTAGAAAGGGTAGAGGGGCAAAATGGTAATCTGTTGGGGCGATTTAAGTAGTTTTACGACGACGAATAGCAGTTCAGTTTTATTTAACCGAACGAATGCAATAAGATATATCGGTTCTTTCCTTTTGTTTCTTACGAGACGTTCGACTTTTTGGAAAAAAACGGGTTTTAAACAAAAAACATTATACGCATGATAATGCATTTTCGAAATACATTCAATTGGATTTAAAGTTGAAAAACATATTTTTGAAATCAAAATTTGAAAAACATTTACTTAATTTCATTTTCCGAACATTGTTGAAAGTTTTGATTCATATGCAATTGGATATTATACGGGGATACATGCAATTGGATATTATATGAGGATGTAGTTAGAATTCCCCAGTAAAAAGCCCCATTCTTCCTGAGATTCTGTGAAGCAATTCGTGTTAGTTTGTAGTTTGAGTTAACTGCTTTATGAGATTTGGCGAGTTGATTTGTGTGATTAATTCTTTGCTTACGTTTGATGTAAAATGAGTGAGAGTTGGAAGTGATTTATGAAAGAGTCATATGACATCAAATCTTTACCTTATGGGAACTATATGAAAAGTACCTTGATAGCATACGCCCTAATTGTTTTTATAAATTTTATACGGTGTGTTATTTTAAATTATTTCAGGTTTCGTTGCAAGATTCTGATAGTGACGGGGTGGAAAAAAACATACGTTGATAAACGGGTAAATGAATCAATATTCGGAGTATAATAATAGTATCCTACTCCGATTTTATTTTTCATGATTATTTTTTGTTGTACTATGAACAGAGGAGGGCCTATTGTGAGCAGAAATAAGTAAAAAGGAGAGAATGACAAAATGATGATTGGTGCGGGTGATCTAAGTAATTTGCGGGCGACGTTTAACAGTTCAGAAAAAATAGGCAAAAAATATTATATGATCCATTATCATGAGAGGTAACTTTGTTAATTGAAAGTAATTAGAATTTAATTTTGTAATAAACTTTTTATTATGTATATAATCAGAGTTCATTGGATGCTTGCCGTTATATGTCCCGAAGCTAATTTTGCATATTGGTTTGATTCTTTGGGGTCGACTGCCACTAATGCTAAACAGTGCCTACTCGTCGCGTAATAGACGTCGGCCGTGTTAACCACCGACGTCTATAGGTATAAACGTCAGTTGTTAATACGGTCGGCGTCTATTGTGGGAGAGGTCGGGGTATAGACTTCGGCCTATTCTACAACCGACGTCTATTGGGTGAGAGGTCATCCTATAGACGTCGGCTGTTTGAATTTTCAAGGAAGCCGACGTCTATACTCCGACGGTTATTCTCCAATCTCTAGACGTCGGGGTATAAACGTCTGTAAGATTTCATGTTTAATTATACATATATATTTTTCGAATTTTCATGTATAATAAGGATCAATTTTCAATTTTCTAGAATTTATTGCATGCATCGGTTTGTTTTAACAAACTAGTTTCAAAAACTCTATTAAAACAAACATGAAGGAGCTCCGAAATTCATACCTAGAAGTTCTCTAAAACTTCTCGAAGATTCGGAGACGGTTGGGATGCTCCTCGCTGCGCCGGATGCCTCCGAGTATTCACCAAACTCTAAACAAGATCGGAGAGAGGGAAGCTAGTCTCTCAATCTCCGATTGGGTTTAGAATCGAATTACTAACCCCTCTTTAGTTCCCTTTAGAAGATGACCTCTGAAGAACTAAAACTAAACTTAAGAATTAAGGAATTTTCGTGGAGAATTATGGAGAGAGATTTTGCATAAGAAAAATAATGAATTAATTAAGGAGGTAATGAGATAACCTTGTATTTATAGGTTCTCTCCAAATTACCTATTCATGTGCAACCTCTTGCCCATGATTCCATGCAAAATTTCATCTAACCATCCATTATTTATTAATAAATAATCTTAGCCACGAATTAAATCAATTATGGACCAATTCCATGCATGATCTAATTAATTCTTAAATTAATTCTGCATAAAACCGTCTGATCGGTCGACCGTTTGCGAGGTCCGGTCGACCGCTCAAACCCGATTTCGGTCGACCGTCCGAGACTCGGTCGACCGTTTTCAACAGTAGAATATTTCATCGCAATGTTCGGTCGACCGACCGATCACATTCGGTCGACCGTTCGAACAGACGAAATTCACTTGTTATCGGTCGAGACGCGTTCTGTCGACCGGACACCACCGGTCGACCGTGCACCGATCGGTCGACCGTTTACTTCCAACCGGTCGACCGTTTGTGCACTATTTTGCAGACTTGTCAAATTTCGGTTTAACCCCTACAAAATTTGACATTTCGGGATTAGTAATAAATTCACAACTTATGTAACATATTATCCTATGTAATGATCAATCATTACACCCCATAATATTTACATCACATATGAATTTAATTTAGATTCTAATTATGTTATAAATCACAACATAATTTTGATTTTGCTTGTTCACCCCATGTGTCATATTTTCTACATGAAACCCGACACATCCTATGAACTCAAAATCCCCATTTCTTGTTTCCCAGTTTTGTGGTGTGACCTATGGGAGGATCTAAACTAAGTTGGCAGTGATATTAAAAGCTTAATATCACAAGCTATAAGCGGTATCTAGCTACACATTATAGCTCCCAATTAGTTAGATGTCTTAATTCCACTCGAACCAAAACCCGATCCACTTAGTGATGGAGTGCACCACTTGTGTCCGTCCCTTGCCTCATGATATTAAGAATACACACAAAGTAGTATTGTGTCATCTTTGTATTAGTATTCATTTCTTGATCTCTTTAAGCTAGTTATAAATATGTGATTTAACTCAAATCACATTGTGCACATTATAACTTTGCTTTATCAAGGGGCCCACTAATATCATCACTCAATTAAGAGGGGCAATGATAGTCTTTTGACTAACTATCTTCTCCAACAAAAGTTGTACTTAACCAACCAATGCCTTTACACTACACTGATCGATAGTTCAAGACACTGATCTAATTAAGTATTCCTTAAGTGATTAGATATAAGTCTCATATCAAAGGACCAAAGACACAGTAAAATATTAATGACACAGAAACACATTTCTATAATATTTTACTTATTAGGTCTATTCAGTATACAAAAGTAATATTTTCCTCTTTTGCATACCCGTGTCGTCACTCACTTGTAGGGCTACAATGATCTATGACTAACACGACAATCTTAACTCGGTAATTAATGTCCCATGTTAATTACCATGATTGCGAATATCTTTTGTTTTATGCAAACCAATATCTTTCAGAGCTCTACGGTTAAGGACCAAGAGCATCTTCCTTAACACTTCTAAAAGACGAATAACATAAACAAGGAACAAAATGATTTCTCATTCAATTCATAATAATTGACATTTAAAAGTAAAACTTTTAGAACACATTCCCTTCAATCTCCCACTTGTTATCAAAGTTTTTTTTCACATACATTCTCAATGCATAAAACATCAATAACTAGGGTAACCTCCTTAAATCACCTATCAAGCCAATCCACATGGACCCTCGGATCCATGGACTCGAAATATATTTCGTCTCTTAGCTTGGTATGAAGGTTTGTTAAATGGATCAGTTGTGCCACTGTTGTGTCCACCTATTTATTTATTTTGTCTTTCGTTGGTGGTTGAGTTAGCTGTAGTGATATTACTCCTAACTACACTAGCTCATACCTCCACCTTCGATAATGATGACGCATCATCACTCCAACCTCTTATTGTCTAGAATTCCTATAAGAATTGCATCAAAATAGCCCTCGGCTATTTTCTCCTTTGTCTTCCATAAACACGAACCTTATCTTTAGTCCGGTTAAGGTACTTCAGAATATTCTTGACCGCAATCCTATGATTAGGATTCGCTTTGGATTGGTGACCTCTTGTCACATTTAAAGCATACGAGATATTGAGTCTTGTGCAAGCCATCGTGTACATGGTCCTTCCTTTTGCCGAAGCATAAGGGATACCTTCATGTACCCCAAGTCTTTGTGTGATTGAGCACATTGAGACTTCTTGAGTTGCACACCTATACTCATGCTTATTGGCATATTGTCCATATCGGAATTGTTCACCCTGAACATTTCCAAAGACCTTGTCAATGTATGCACGTTGACTGAAGCCAATGAGTCTACGTGATGTATCTCAATGTATCTTGATTCTCAAGATGTGTTGAGCCTCATCCTTTTCTTTTCATTGAATACACTGATTTCAACGAAATTTCTCGTTTGCTAATGCAAAGGTATATGATTGCTCATGAGCAATATGTCATCGACATATAAGATCAGAAGTACTACATGGCTCCCACTAATCTCCTTGTATATACAAGGTACTCCTTTACTTTGAATGAAGTGAATCTTTTTCACCTCTTCGTCAAAGCGTTTGTTCCAACTCCCCGATGCTTGCTTCAATCCATAAATGGATTCTCGAAACTTGCATTTCTTCTCGCTACTATTTGGATCATCAAAACCTTAAGGTTGTACCATGTACATATCCTCCTCCAAGTTCCTGTTTAAGGAACGCCATTTTGATATCCATTTTCCATATCCCACAATTGTGAAATGCGGTAATAGTGAGCATAATCCGAATAGATTTTAATATGGCAACTTCTCAAAAATTTCATCAAAGTCAATTTCTTGAATTTGAGTATAACTTTTGCTACGAGCCTTGCTTTGTAGGTTGTCAAGTTACTATCCATGTCTATCTTCCTCCTAAAAGCTCATTTATACCAAATGATATTTTCTCTTGAGGAAGGCTAATCAAGTTTCATACTTGATTATCATACATGGATTCTACTTCGGATTCCATGGCTTTTAACCATAGTTTGGAGTCTTTTCTATTGCTTCTCGGAAGGTCGAGGGATCTTTGGTATCTAGTACCATGATCTCATGAAGTCCCACATACTTATTGGGTTTCTTCCTTTCCCTCATTGACCTTCTTAGTTCTTTTGGTTCTTCTTGTGTCTCTCGAACTTCTTCCACAATTTCTTGAGGAATAGGTTCATGTTCGACTCTCGAACGCACACTAGGTGAGGATGATTGAGATTCTCTCACAATTTCTTGTAAGGATCTCTCGCTCATGCTCCCACTAACCAAATGAATCTCGGTTGGGCCTTCATGATTTTGAATGCAACATTCACATCATGATCTTGTAGAGTATCTTGAGTTTCCTCAAGCTCAACTCTACTCCCACTACTTTCCTCTCTTTTCCAGAAATTCCAGAAAAACCATATCTCTCTCTACAATCTTTCGATTGGAGGTGATATACCAAAAGTAGTATCCTCTTGTCACACGAGGACAACCTATAAAGAAGCACTTAATCCGTTTTTGGTTGAAGTTTGGTCGACATCAATTTCTCGACGTAGACCTCACAACCCCAAATCTTAAGAAAGGTGAGCTTAGGTGTCTTTCAACTCCATAGCTCATAAACCATTTTCTCCACGGATTTGGATGGAACATTATTTAGTGAGTTTGTCATTATTTGTAGTGCATAATTCCAAAAGTAAATCGGCAATTTAAATTGACTCATTATTGATCGAACCATGTCGAGCAATATCCTATTCCTACTTTAGGAATGAGTCAAATTAGGTATTCTAAGCACTCACCCCTACGAACCTTTCATAGAGACTCGATATTCTTGTTGAGTCGGTTGACTACTTCATCCTCGAATTCCTTGAACTTGTCAAAGAATTCACTTTTGCTTCCCATTAGACAAATATAGCCATAATGACTACAGTTGTCTGTGAACAAAATGAAGTACCTTAAACCGTCTCTTGCACTTGTACTTATCGGACCACATACATTAGAATGTATCATATCCAATTAGTTGTTCGTTTTCGTTCCATTCTTCTTGAAAAGTCTCTTGGTCATTTATTTGACCAATCCGATAGTGCTACAAGATTGTATCATTCACGTGAGTTATCTTAGTTTCCTTTTTTTTGTTATTGTTTGTTTGAGTTTGTTCATTATTTATTTCAAGCAAATAGAAATCATTCCATATGAATGTATTTGCATAGAAAATTTCATTCTTCGATATAGACAAGCAAGAATTAAAATATTTATTAAAATTTATCCATATCCAAAACTTGATACAGAATAGTTCTTGCTAATCGAAGGTACATAACAAACATTCTACAAAGCATAAATTTAAATCACTAGACTATTGAAGTTCCATAGAATCTTGTACAATCGCAGCGATGCTTGTACTATTTCCAATCTTCAATATCATCTCGTTCCCAACGAGTTCCTTCCTATCCTTCAATAGTTGCACATCAAAATTATGTGAGCACAAGATCCGGTAACCATTACCAAATCAAGGATAGAGGTGATTAAATTTATCTCAATAACAAACATACCTATGGCGTTTCTCGGGCGCCTACGTTCAATCATCCCATTTTCAAGGTCTTCCTTGTACTTGGGGCAATTAGGTCGGATGTGTCCTTTTTCACCGCAGTTAAAACACTCCGAGTTGGGAATTGGAGACTTGTAAGTTTTCTCCCTTGAGACACTCCCATTAGCACATCCTACTCCCTCGCTCTTGATTGGCGTATCTTTGGTAAATTTGACTTTACCTTTGTTGATCTTTTTGCTCTTCTTATGGATAGCAAGGACCTTATGGTCCCTACTCTTGCCCATATCAACTTCAGCCGTTTTGAGAGCGTTGTGAAGCTCCTCAAGACTCACCCCTTTCTCACGCACATGATAGTGCATCACAAAATCCTTAAAGGACGGGGCTAGAGAGCCAAGAATTAGATCTTCGGCAATGTCCACTGGCATTGGAGAAGAGAGCTTCGACAACTTCTCAAGGTATCCTTGCATCGTGAGAAAATGCATGGATACCCATGTTCCCTCCGCCATATGGCACCTTGTGAGTGCGATGGTATTCTTATAGCACTCCTTTCGGGCACTATCCATGAACATCTTGGTTAGAGCCTCCATGGTCTTCTTGGGTTTTGAATACAAGTATTTCGCTTGAAGCGAGTCACCCATGGATGCTAGTATAAGACCGTGAACTTGGTTCTCTTGGTCTTCCCACTTGGCTATCGCCTCTTTCTCTTTATCGGTTGCCTTCTCATTTAATTTTGGGATTTCACCATCCAAAATATGAGATAGTTTTTCAAACCTCAACACGATATTAAGATTGAGTTGCCATTTCATGAAGTTTGAGCCATCATTTTGCAAAGGGTTCTTTTCGATCATAGATCGCACAATTGGTTGGATATTTGACATTTCTACAAAATAAATTATATAGGTTTTAATGCCAATTTTATGTTTTAATACATACATACATATATATATCGAATACGATGTAAATACTGCAAATAAAATCTTGCCCGTAAATGCAGTAATCCAAGATCCCATCAATTGTAATATAGACTAGCTAAGGGCTATCGAATACATTACAACATCAAGGTAAGAAAATATTTTCTAATCACAACCTTTTTGAATTTTAGCAACATTTAGCATCTTCAAACTTTTGTGACTCTTGTCGTTTTAATTATGAGGGAATGCGACCTATCCTCGTAAGAAAAACTTTTTCCCAAAACCGAGCGAGGGCTCTAGGTAATGTTAAGAAAACTTATTTTCATTTGATACGAGATATGTTTATCTATTGTATTCACAACTAAACATACTTGGGGTTCACTAGGGTGAAACACACCTCATATATTTAATTGTGGCACAACAACAGATAACCTTTATATCTCCCACTATTCCCAAAGATAGAGGGAGCTATCTCCCGCTAAGGGCGAGCAGAGTATCCCTCGATCAATGGCTGCTAGTGGATGAAATAAGAAGGAAAAATTAATCTTAATTTTTGTTGGACAATTTCATTTATCAACATGTGATTTTGAATTTTAGTTTATCATGCATATTAAAATTTATACACATCCTAACATTCACCATTCATCACATGCATAGTAGAAATTATAAAAACAGAAATTAAACATTCACACAATCCATATCGCGTGAGTTTATATGTTCCCTTTGATCCTTGATCTTCGATCCCTGATCCTCGATCCTCGATCAATGCGCTACAGCGGCGACTTCCTCTTGCACCGGAGATGTAGATTTTACAGAAAATAAACATGCTCCTCACATTCGATAAAACCGACTAGTGCAAGTCCTATGTAAAAACCTCTCATATGCAAATGCAACTATCTAAAAGACGGAAATAGAGAGAATTTTGGCTTTTACATACACAAGCCCCTGTATTATAATAATAACATACATTCATAGCTTCTGATTTGGAACATATAAACCCACAATTCCTGCATATACAATTCGAGCATCCATGCACGCAATATCGCTATAAACTATGCAATCTAGTTTATCAAGCATCTAGAATCTCAAACAATTCTTTGAAAAACGTTTTGAAATCCATTAAAAACATTTTCATGCATCCATAGTTCAAAAAATTAATTATGAACCGCTGTCCATCCAATTTCCAATGGAAAGATGAATCGCAGTTTTTTGGTTTTGTTGATTCTCTTACAAAATAATCGTTTATACTTAAAACGAAATTATTGCAAGTTAGACTCATGTCTAAATCATAATTCTAATAATTACATGCCATGTTTTAAATATTCAAAACATTTAAAACGAATTATTACAAGAATTATTTCAGCAAAACATTTAAAGACCGAAAAACCGGTAAAACGAATTGTTTAAATCCTAGATGGTAAACTAAATTTGTTTATAGCCATAAATCATTAGAAAATTGAACCCTAAGCTCTGATACCACTGTAGGATTTCATGTTTAATTATACATATATATTTTTCGAATTTTCATGTATAATAAGGATCAATTTTCAATTTTCTAGAATTTATTGCATGCATCGGTTTGTTTTAACAAACTAGTTTCAAAAACTCTATTAAAACAAACATGAAGGAGCTCCGAAATTCATACCTAGAAGTTCTCTAAAACTTCTCGAAGATTCGGAGACGGTTGGGATGCTCCTCGCTGCGCCGGATGCCTCCGAGTATTCACCAAACTCTAAACAAGATCGGAGAGAGGGAAGCTAGTCTCTCAATCTCCGATTGGGTTTAGAATCGAATTACTAACCCCTCTTTAGTTCCCTTTAGAAGATGACCTCTGAAGAACTAAAACTAAACTTAAGAATTAAGGAATTTTCGTGGAGAATTATGGAGAGAGATTTTGCATAAGAAAAATAATGAATTAATTAAGGAGGTAATGAGATAACCTTGTATTTATAGGTTCTCTCCAAATTACCTATTCATGTGCAACCTCTTGCCCATGATTCCATGCAAAATTTCATCTAACCATCCATTATTTATTAATAAATAATCTTAGCCACGAATTAAATCAATTATGGACCAATTCCATGCATGATCTAATTAATTCTTAAATTAATTCTGCATAAAACCGTCTGATCGGTCGACCGTTTGCGAGGTCTGCTCGACCGCTCAAACCCGATTTCGGTCGACCGTCCGAGACTCGGTCGACCGTTTTCAACAGTAGAATATTTCATCACAATGTTCGGTCGACCGACCGATCACATTCGGTCGACCGTTCGAACAGACGAAATTCACCTGTTATCGGTCGAGACGCGTTCTGTCGACCAGACACCACCGGTCGACCGTGCACCGATCGGTCGACCGTTTACTTCCAACCGGTCGACCGTTTGTGCACTATTTTGCAGACTTGTCAAATTTCGGTTTAACCCCTACAAAATTTGACATTTCGGGATTAGTAATAAATTCACAACTTATGTAACATATTATCCTATGTAATGATCAATCATTACACCCCATAATATTTACATCACATATGAATTTAATTTAGATTCTAATTATGTTATAAATCACAACATAATTTTGATTTTGCTTGTTCACCCCATGTGTCATATTTTCTACATGAAACCCGACACATCCTATGAACTCAAAATCCCCATTTCTTGTTTCCCAGTTTTGTGGTGTGACCTATGGGAGGATCTAAACTAAGTTGGCAGTGATATTAAAAGCTTAATATCACAAGCTATAAGCGGTATCTAGCTACACATTATAGCTCCCAATTAGTTAGATGTCTTAATTCCACTCGAACCAAAACCCGATCCACTTAGTGATGGAGTGCACCACTTGTGTCCGTCCCTTGCCTCATGATATTAAGAATACACACAAAGTAGTATTGTGTCATCTTTGTATTAGTATTCATTTCTTGATCTCTTTAAGCTAGTTATAAATATGTGATTTAACTCAAATCACATTGTGCACATTATAACTTTGCTTTATCAAGGGGCCCACTAATATCATCACTCAATTAAGAGGGGCAATGATAGTCTTTTGACTAACTATCTTCTCCAACAAAAGTTGTACTTAACCAACCAATGCCTTTACACTACACTGATCGATAGTTCAAGACACTGATCTAATTAAGTATTCCTTAAGTGATTAGATATAAGTCTCATATCAAAGGACCAAAGACACAGTAAAATATTAATGACACAGAAACACATTTCTATAATATTTTACTTATTAGGTCTATTCAGTATACAAAAGTAATATTTTCCTCTTTTGCATACCCGTGTCGTCACTCACTTGTAGGGCTACAATGATCTATGACTAACACGACAATCTTAACTCGGTAATTAATGTCCCATGTTAATTACCATGATTGCGAATATCTTTTGTTTTATGCAAACCAATATCTTTCAGAGCTCTACGGTTAAGGACCAAGAGCATCTTCCTTAACACTTCTAAAAGACGAATAACATAAACAAGGAACAAAATGATTTCTCATTCAATTCATAATAATTGACATTTAAAAGTAAAACTTTTAGAACACATTCCCTTCAACGTCGGCTTTTTAGGATGACCAACGTGTATAGGCCT
Organism: Triglochin maritima; assembly: GCA_963682175.1. Lineage (NCBI taxonomy): Eukaryota > Viridiplantae > Streptophyta > Magnoliopsida > Alismatales > Juncaginaceae > Triglochin > Triglochin maritima. Next base: position 35,740,099 of record OY821772.1, read on the forward strand.
TATAACAGTTATGTTTTCTTTTCATTTATTCCAGACAAAACCCCGATCGAACCCTAGCCACAAACCTGACCCTCTCTGCGATCGATCTCTGATCGAGCCTTCAACACCGCAGCGACATCCCAACCCCTCCACCGGTCCTCCTTCGTCTCAACTCTCAACCACACCCTCTCCGCCACCACTGCAGCCTCCGCGACCACTGTCACAACACTCTCCATCTCCACGACCACCATCCCCGCAGCCGCGACCTCCGACATCCTCCGCAACCTCCGACCAGGGCATCAATTTTCCCCTCCTCCTCTGGTTCGTGCTTAACCACCTGTAGAAAAATCAATACATGTCCACGTCGAATAACTTCAAGTGAAGCCAAAAAGAAATCCACTAGCCTATGTCTTGTATATTGTTTGATCAGGTTATCATATTTAATATGTTTGGATTGTGGTGTTTGGATTTGGATTTTAGATTGTGGTGTTTGGATTTGGATTGTTTAGTTGGTTGTGGAGATTGTGAATTTTGGATTTGTTTGGTTGATGTTGATCGTTTTATATTTAACCGCAAGTGCACAACCGCGTTGAAGTGGTGGCAAATACGGGTCGTCCACTGGGAGGTATGTCGACACTTGGTTTGTTCGAAGGCGAGAGATAAAAGAAGGAGAGAAAGATGTCTTACACTAATCTAAACTACAAAGCTGAAATGAAATTGAGAAGAAACGATAAAACTAAACCCCAAAGGGGGTAGAGAAATAATGTGAACATAAAAGTGTGTGTGTGTGTGTTCATTAAGCTCCTCACAATATGTAGTGCATGAAATCATAAAACTACATCCAACTTTGCCTCCACATGAATTAAGATTTCACTACATCATTAAAACATACAAGACAATAATTGGAATGAAGCTAAATGAACTCAAGTATAAAGACTAGACCCTACTATGCCTCCACATGAATTAAGATAAGACTACATCATTAAAACATACAAGACATTAGCTAAGGTAAAGGCAACAAGAGCACATACACTACAACTTGTGTTTCCAATATTAACTTCATCCATATCCTAACCTTATCATTCCCCATAAAATAGGTCCACTAATCAAAGCATAAGCTAAGCTTCATTCAAGAGCATTAGCATATCAAAGATAAGAGTGAAAACCCATTAGATGGTTATGGAAATCATATAAAGCTCAAGGGATAAAGATAACACACACTTAATACACTACATGATTATATCACATATTTCTCCACCCCCAAATGGGGATGGAACTACTCACACATATTTAAACTAACTACTCTAACAAAAGAAAGCATTATACTGAAATGAAACTACACTAATCAAGCAAGAAATATTAAAGAAGCATAAAACAAAACAAACAAGCAAGCATGCATATGAAAGGAAATTAAACTAAGAGAGGAACAACACAATTAAAGGAAAACATCTATTATTAACTCACTCAATTACAAGTAGCCCTTCCTCCACCAGAGTTTTGCTTCAAGGCTTCACTCTTAGTACGGAAGGTGGCCACCAAAGAGAGAGATGGATACAATGGGAGGTGAAGAGTTCTATTTATAAGCATGGAAAAAGCTAATCCGGGACAATCCCCCGATGTGGGACTAAACCAAAACCAAAAATAGCCTAAACACATGATAATACAAGTCCAGGAGGAAGCTTAGCGGATCTGGGCTTAACCAGACCGCCAATTGGCGGCCTATAAGTCTCAGATCCCATTGGATCGTCTGGTGGGCTTTCCTTGGCATGTTTCTTGGTCTTGGATGCATCTAACTTGTTTAGTGGAGCTCCGACCCGAATTGAATTGACAAAATACTCCCCATGATGGTGTGGAGTTTCCTGTTTTGCTCTTAGGTCCTTCTGTCTTACGATCAGGTCCTTCTCCCTTGCATCTTCGTCCCCAGGTCTCACAATTAAGTCCTTTTTCCTACTTTTTGGGTCCTTTCATGGCTCTTCTCTTCAAATCTCTTTATTTCTGAAAACTAAACATAAAACTCGTCACGTAGCATTGCTTAGGTGTAAGATAATGGATATAAGATACAAATATAAACATGAAATGATGTCAATCAAATACCCCCACACCTAAGTTTTTGCTAGTCCCGAGCAAAACAAAGAAAGAGAAAAGCAAACGAAAAACAAGAAATCCTAACTCACTTTCGTAGGAATCACGGTTGCACTTAGCACGTGCAACAAGCCGTTAAACCTCCTTGTTGCCAAGGAGGAGGAGTGTTGTCTCCTGAGGGTTTTCAGCGGATACACCCACAAAATCCGAACAAGATGCATTAATCAATTTAGCTACACGACTCGTTGGACTTAATTTGTCGATCATGGGACACGGTAATCGTACGGGCCGACTCTATATAGGTAATCAGTCCACATCTAGCCTAATGAACCATTCGTGCAAGTTAAATAAGGAATTTAGTGAAAGACATGGACACCCTCAAGATCCTCAAGTGATACAAAGTGTAAGGTCCATTAAGGTTCTTATTTGCATTACCACTTTTTTTCTTTTCACATTTTTTTTTCTTTTTATTAGTTGGAGCTTCATTCTCCCAGGGTCAGGTTTCGTGCATCATTGCCCATGAGGACTTACACTATCACGTACACCTTGCCCCAAATCTCCATATAGGGCAATCCCTACCACCCGTGTAACGGGAGTTCGGTCGGCGCATCCCAAGTCAGATGACTCGAAAGCACCAGGCACAAAGTCCCCTCAGACCTACTTTCCCGAGTGATAGGAGTCGTGTGAGAAGAGAGAACACCTACTCACTTATTTCTTATCTACACATGAACCAAAACCCCTACACTTAATGTCTCACAACAAGATTTAAAGGGTCCTTGACTACGACAAACTTCCTTAAGTTAACAAACACGAATTATTGACTCACTAGGTTCAGGGTGGACTTCTTTAAATGTTTGAGCACTGAAAACCTATGATTACTCACCCCCAAAGGAAAACTGGGGTGCATCCTAATGACTCGATAAATCCTAAAGCCACTGTACTAAATATCATAATGCATCAAGTTCAAGACAATTTTGGGAGCTTTCTTTTTACTTTGCCTCTTAACGGTTTTGCACATGCTAAACACACGCAAAAACCCACAAAACATTTTCTTTCGCAAACACATGAAGATTTTGAAAGAAATGTGAAAATTTTAAGGCACTAGGCAAGCAAAAGAAGACAAGTCACCCAAGGATCATGACAAACAGATATATCGATATTAAATGCAGCACACTATCATGACCCTAACAATGCAAACAAAAGAAAACAAAATCAAAAGAAGAGACTCGACTATGTACACACGTAAAATACCCCCCCACACCTACTTCATGCATTGTCCTCAATGAATGCGAGCAAGATACTACATGGAGCTATGCATGAAAAAGAATAGATCTCACCAACATGACGTACACAGGGAAGTTTATGGCTATGTTGATGGACACAACCCTAATTCCCCTCAAAACCTGTGAGATACTGAAAAAGGGAAACAAAATACGTGAAAGAAAGGGGGCCCAAATACTCAAGGGTTGGGGCCCACAACAATCGATGCTCACTGAAGGAGTCTTTTTTTCTTTTTTTTTCTTTTTTTAACTATGTAAAACAATAGGCTTCCATCTTCATATGTCAAGGGACATCAAATGGGAACCCACCATCTCTCGAGCCAGAAATGCGCATGCATGGGCTCGCAACATACACAACAGAATTGCTCGACCACCTGACACCCTTATAAGCATTGTGGTCGGTTGATTCCTCTTTAGAGTTAGCAAAAGAGGAGGCATGAACGAGAAGTGAACCTCTATCAGGTATAAGGGTATCAGGTGGTTGAATCTTAACCCACATGGGGTCCTCAGCAGATACAGAATGAAGAGCATGTGGCCGAGAGGCCATAAAAATAGTATCTTGTGGGTCAAAAGCCACGTGCTCAAAAGGATGTGGCTCAAGGGCCACGTGGTCAAAAAGAAGTGGCTCAAGGGCCACATGATCAGAAGAATGTGGCTCAAGGGCAGGGCCACAAGATCAGAAGAATGTGGCTCAAGGGCCACGTGATCAAAACATAAGGCACCTTCTTGTGCCAGCCCAGGTGAAACATCTTCACCACCTTCAGGATCTTCATCGAACAATTCTCTGAAGTACTTGAAGGTGCCCTCAACTTCAATCTCATCCAAGCCCTGGATAAGGTTGACCTCAACAGGGTCATTGAAGGCACCTGGCTTCTTGCCAATGGTGAAGATGTTGAAATCAGCGCATTGACTACCATAAGTCAAGCGCATCAGACCATTGCGACAATTGATCAAGGCATTGGAAGTTGCAAGAAATGGTCGCCCCAGAATGACAGGAATTTGTCCAAGTGGGTTTGGCACAGGTTCAGTATCCAAGATAAAGAAGCCGACTGGATAAATGAACTCTCCCACTTTGATCAGCACATCTTCCACCACACCCCTCGGTTTCTTCATAGACCTATCAACCAATTGAAGAGTGGTCTTTGTTTGTTTGAGGTCTCCAAGACTGAGGTGGATGTAGACAAAATATGGCAGAAGATTAACAGATGCACCAAGGTCCAATAAGGCTTGATGTATGGACACATCCCCAATCACACAAGAGATAGTAGGACAACCAGGGTCCTTGTACTTGACTTGCATGAGTTGTGCCAACAAAGAACTCACGTTAGCCGCAAGAAAAGCTTTCTTTGGAACATGAGTTTTTCTCTTCTTGGTGCATAAGTCCTTGAGAACCTTGGCATAAGGTGACATTTTCTGAATCACCTCCAAAAGAGGGATATTCACCTTAACCTGCCGAAACATCTCAAGCATCTTGTCATGCTGATCAGAGGTTTTCTTTTTAAGGCGCTCAGGGAATGGCGCCTTCGGGGCATAATGGTGCGAAGGAACCTCAGAATTCTGGTCCAAAGAAACATGAGTGGAGACCTCAGAATCTGGTTCCTTCGACACAAGAGGAGACAAGGGGACCTCAGGGTTCGACCCCTTTGTCGAAGGAAATGTAGAAAGAACCTCAGGATTTGGCTCCTTCCTGGAAGTATTTGTGGAGGGAACCTCAGGATCCGGCTCCCTCAGAGATGGTGATGACAAGGAAGGCACCCCAATGTGGTTGTCCACCTCCTTAGCAGACCTCAAAGTATGAATCACATTAATATGATGGGTCGGTTTAGAGGTAGCATGAGGTAAAGGTGTCCTTCCTTGCAAATGGGTACCCCGAGGATTCACCTCGGGTTGACTCGGTAATTGGCCCTTCTCGTGTTCATGGAGCTGATTAGCCAACTGGCTAACTTGCATTTCCAATGCTTTGACCGAATTGTTGTTGGCCGAAAGCATGGATTGTGTATTCTGAATGAACGCGTGAAGCGTTTGTTCAAGAGTGGAGTCCTTAGGGTCAACTCGTTGGGGTTGTGGAGTTTGGTTGGAATAACCCGACGATGAGGCATGAGCAGGTTGGTAATTTTGGTGCTGAGACCTTTGATGTGGGGCTTGGTAGCTCGCTGATGGGCATGGAGGTTGATAATGTGGAGGTTGAGGTTGAGCGTGCGAGCTCTGACCGTGGCCTCCACTAGACCCCCAAGAGAAGTTAGGATGGTTACGCCATCCCGGGTTGTAGGAATGACTGTACGGGTCGTTTCGGGGCCTTTGTTGATACATCGCATTTGCATGCTCAGTATCCCTTGGAGCGTAAGCGCACTCCAAGTCATCATGTCCCGACAGTCCACACCTAGTACACCCGGGAGTAGCGACCTGAGCTACAGGAGCTCGGTCCATCTCCAAACACTCTATCCTACGCATGAGAGCAGCCATTTTCGCCTCAGACGCGATCGATGAGACAACTTGATAAGATCCAGCTCGACCAGAAGACCTGGCGGCTGGTGGCTCTCTCATGGTATCCCACTCGAAGGTACGTTCAGCCATGGACTCAAAAGTATCCCATGCCTCCTCGATGGGTTTCATTTGGAAGTCACCGTGACACATCGACTCCAACAATGTGCGGGTGTTGTAGTTGATGCCCTCATAAACAATTTGGCACAGCTGCCATAACTCAAATCCATGATGAGGGCACTGCTGGAGAAGGTCCTTGAACCTCTCAAAGAAACCATGAAACAATTCGGTCTCGGTCTGATACATTTGATGTGTCTGGTGCCGTATCTGTTGAGTTTTCCTTTGAGGGAAAAATCTCTTCAGAAAGACGGTCACAAAGTCATCCCATGACCGAATCGAGCTCGCCGGGAGGCTATACATCCATTTCTTCGCATTATCCTTCAATGCGAAAGAAATCATCCTCAATCGGACCGAATCCTCGTTAAGCTGTTGAAGCTTGAACATGGAGCATACTTCCTCGAATTTGCGTATAAAGATATACGGATCCTCCTTATTGGCAGTAAAGGTTGGAAGCATGCTCACATATTGAGGTTTCAGTTCATAGTTGTTCCCGCGAGCAGGGGGAACAACTATGCAAGAAGGCTGCGCGGCCCGAACAGGATGGGTCCGCTCCCACAAAGTCATCGGTCTATCATGTCGAGCTAAAGGTGGTGGTGCACCAAGAACTCGATCCTGACCGAATCTCCCTTCCTCTCGAGACAGAGGAGGAGGAGAAGGAGGTCTACGTGGTGGTGGGAACGGACCGAGGTACTCCATGTATGGAACCCGGTCTCCCTCGCCACCACGAGATGACTCGGCCTCTTGCTCCAAAGGAGCATGAGGCGGAGATGGTCGATCACCAAGACCGTCCATCTCAGAAGAATGCACTCTCTCGAGTCGAGCGCTCTCACCAGAACGAGCCCAACCTCGCATGAAATGCTCGACTCGACTCTAAACGACACACAACAGAAGGTGTACTAGAGGCGGAGACTATACGTAGAGAATAGATGAGGAGAGGACTCAGATGAGGAGGGAAGAATCCCTAGAGCTAGCGAGGGTAGTGGGATCAGGAAGAAGCCTAACTAGCAAGCACGGCTCAAACAATGTAAGGCAATGGATCTTTAGGCTAGACGACGCCTAACTTCGAGGTCACTAGCCTCGACATGTCTCACCTCCCTACAATGAGGACCACAATGCCCAGCAAGTGATACCAGATCCGGGGATCCAGTACCTCCCTATCGACAAGGTAGGCAACGCCGATCAGGTCATGACGGTCTCAACTAGATCACTTTCCTAGTGCGCCCGCAATCCTAGGGCCAATGTCTACTTGCTTTTAGTTAAGGCTTTATTAAGAGTGGTTTTTGGGGCCACGGAAAGGGTGATGAAATCCCCCACCTTATCTTTTATGGGACAACCCCTCCTTAGTAGCGATTTGATCCTAGATCTAGCAATCAATCGCTCCAATCAAACGCTCTCTCACTCTTGTCCTGATGCAAATCCTACTAACTAATGCATGGGCATACGAGATGCGTGAATGAGTGTAGGAAATGCGTACCTTACGCCAGCACTCAACAACTGAAATTAAAGCTAAAAGAAAAGACAACTATATGCTCAAGTCAATACATGATGCGTGACCTAAACAAATAAGAACGTCTAGTCTTTTGCTTTGGATTTTAGGGCCAAGTTGATTAATGGGGGAGTGATTAATGATTTGGGAGCAAACCAGAAGTCAAAGCATGCAAAATAGAGCTCCCAGATAACAAAATGGAAGAACACAACTACCAGAAAAAATTTCAAGGCAAGATGACCTCACCAGGCCGCCAGTTGGCGGTTCCAAACCGCCAATTGGCGGTCAAGTTGAAGCTTCTCTCCTTCACACTTGTCCAGTAGCCTCCCATTGATCTGCTGGTTCCCTGAAACTAATAAAAACTGGAAACAAAAAATTAAAAACCCCTCGAATCGTCCAAACCAAGGTCTGGACAGAGCACCTCCCCGGCAATGGCGCCAAAAACTTGTTGATCGTTTTATATTTAACCACAAGTGCACGGCCGCGTTGAAGTGGTGGAAAATACGGGTTGGCCACTGGGAGGTGTGTCGACACTTGGTTTGTTCGAAGACGAGAGGTAAAAGAAGGAGAGAAAGATGTCTTACACTAATCTAAACTACAAAGCTGAAATGAAATTAAGAAGAAACGATAAAACTAAACCCCAAAGGGGGTAGAGAAATAATGTGAACATAAAAGTGTGTGTGTGTGTTCATTAAGCTCCTCACAACATGTAGTGCATGAAATCATAAAACTACATCCAACTTTGCCTCCACATGAATTAAGATTTCACTACATCATTAAAACATACAAGACAATAATTGGAATGAAGCTAAATGAACTCAAGTATAAAGACTAGACCCTACTATGCCTCCACATGAATTAAGATAAGACTACATCATTAAAACATACAAGACATTAGCTAAGGTAAAGGCAACAAGAGCACATACACTACAACTTGTGTTTCCAATATTAACTTCATCCATATCCTAACCTTATCATTCCCCATAAAATAGGTCCACTAATCAAAGCATAAGCTAAGCTTCATTCAAGAGCATTAGCATATCAAAGATAAGAGTGAAAACCCATTAGATGGTTATGGAAATCATATAAAGCTCAAGGGATAAAGATAACACACACTTAATACACTACATGATTATATCACATATTTCTCCACCCCCAAATGGGGATGGAACTACTCACACATATTTAAACTAACTACTCTAACAAAAGAAAGCATTATACTGAAATGAAACTACACTAATCAAGCAAGAAATATTAAAGAAGCATAAAACAAAACAAACAAGCAAGCATGCATATGAAAGGAAATTAAACTAAGAGAGGAACAACACAATTAAAGGAAAACATCTATTATTAACTCACTCAATTACAAGTAGCCCTTCCTCCACCAGAGTTTTGCTTCAAGGCTTCACTCTTAGTACGGAAGGTTGCCACCAAAGAGAGAGATGGATACAATGGGAGGTGAAGAGTTCTATTTATAAGCATGGAAAAAGCTAATCCGGGACAATCCCCCGATGTGGGACTAAACCAAAACCAAAAATAGCCTAAACACATGATAATACAAGTCCAGGAGGAAGCTTAGCGGATCTGGGCTTAACCAGACCGCCAATTGGCGGCCTATAAGTCTCAGATCCCATTGGATCGTCTGGTGGGCTTTCCTTGGCATGTTTCTTGGTCTTGGATGCATCTAACTTGTTTAGTGGAGCTCCGACCCGAATCGAATTGACAAAATACTCCCCATGATGGTGTGGAGTTTCCTGTTTTGCTCTTAGGTCCTTCTGTCTTACGATCAGGTCCTTCTCCCTTGCATCTTGGTCCCCAGGTCTCACAATTAAGTCTTTTTTCCTGCTTTTTGGGTCCTTTCATGGCTCTTCTCTTCAAACCTCTTTATTTCTGAAAACTAAACATAAAACTCGTCACGTAGCATTGCTTAGATGTAAGATAATGGATATAAGATACAAATATAAGCATGAAATGATGTCAATCAGTTGACGAGAATGGAGTGTGAATGGAGATTGGTTTGGTTTGGTTGTCAAAGTGTGATTTTTGCTCTAATTCTTCACATGCTGTGTGAATGTAATTCATTTTCTTATATGTTATGACAATGGATTGCTATATCTTCATTGGATTGGATTGGTTTGGTTTGTATTGAGTTGGTTAGATGATTTAAATGAGTATATATGTAGTTATATATGCAATAAATAAGTAAGTGAGTGATGATTTACAAGGATAATTTCTAGGAGATCAATCCAAATTAAGGTCTTGATTAAATGCTTATCTAAATGATATTTTTTTGAGTTTTCTGAAAATGTGAAATCCTTTATCGTGTTCTTGAATGCGAGAGTAATTGAGAGAGAAAATAAGAATATAAATTTCTCTTATTTAATTAAATGTTTATTTTAGTTTATGATTTAGTTTAGTTAAATATTTATTTAGTTAGATGTTTATTTATGTTAAAGGTTTATTTATGTTTAGTTAAATGTTTATTAATGTTGAAAAAAAAATTATTTTGTTTATTTAAATGTTTAATTTCTAATAATTCATTGACTCCCTTAAGCAACTTGATATTTAATAACCTAAAGCAAAAGATTAGACAATATTTGCTAAGTCATTCATCATATAGGATTTCCATTCATCGTATTTATTATTTATTTCACGATTTTTGTCGTAGATTGCTGGCGTAAGGTACGTAATCTCTTTCACTCATCATTCATTAGAAAACACATATTAGTTAGTAGGAATTGCATTGAAACAAGAGTGAGGTGAGTGTTTGTTTGGTGTGTTGTTTGTTAGATTAAGTTATGAAAAACACTTAGGGGGCAATCACCTATAGGAGTTGAGGTGGGGGATTTCATCACCCTTTCCTTGGCCAAAAAACCACTTAATAAAGGAGCCTTAATAAAATCAATTAGACGTTGGCCCCTAGAATTTCCAGACGCATTAAGGAGAGGAAACTGTTTAAGACCGTTATGGCCTGAACGTCATTTCCCATCTAGTCTCCTTAAGATTTTAGGAACCTCTGGGTTCTTGATTTCCTACAGACTAGTGGTCCTCAATGATTTCCCATCTAGTCTCCCTGAGATTTTAGGGACCTCCGGGTTCTTGATTTCCTTCAGATTAGTGGTCCTCGGTGAGACCTCGAAGTTAGGCGTCGTCTAGTGCTAAAGACCTATAGTGGACTTTAGGCTTGCTTTGGCCTTGATTGCTTAGTTAGGTTTCTAACCTTCCTTATTCCCACGCTATATTAAGGACTTCATCTCCTCTCTCCTGAGTCATTCTTTTCTCATCTTAATGTCTCCGGATCTTCTCATCTACGAACACCTTCTTTTAAATTGAAATTTTATTTATTTTCTTCAAAAATAACTATCATTTTTATTAATATTTAGATTGAAATGGATCGAGAGTGGATTCTTTCAAACCGATTGAGTGATGAGTATGAGAATGTAGTGAAAAGGTGTATGAATGTGTAATGAATGTTGAATGTGAATTTGGAAAACCGTACAAACGAGCAAATGACAAAAGTCTTTGGAAAAAATCCATATTTTTTGATCTCCCTTACTGGAAAACTTTAGAAGTTAGACATTGTATTGATGTGATGCACGTAGAGAAAAACGTTTGTGATAGTCTTGTTGACACTCTGTTGAACATACCTGGTAAAACAAAAGATGAATATAATGCAAGACTTGATCTTGTTGACCTTGGTATACGAGCAATGCTGGCACCAGAGAAGAAAGGATATCGGAATTACTTACCTCCAGCTAATTATACATTGTGTAGAAAGGATAAAAAGATTCTTTGTCAGTGTTTGCACGATCTAAGAGTTCCACAAGGTTATTCTTCAAATATCAGTAGTCTTGTTGTTATGAAGGATTTGAAACTTGTGGGGATGAAGTCTCATGATTGTTACACTCAGCAGTTGTTACCTGTAGCACTGAGATTCATATTAACGAAAGATGTTAGACATGCAATAAAAAAGTTGTGTTCATTTTTCAACAAAATTTGCAGTAAAGTGGTCGATCCCGTGCAGTTAGGTAAGTTGCAGCATGAAATTGTGGTTACATTATGTTAGTTGGAGATGTTTTTTCCACTTGTTTTTCGACATTATGATTCATCTAGTTTTTCATTTGGTTAGAGAAGTTAAATTGTGTGGACCAGTTTTTTAAGGTGGATGTATCTTTTCGAGCGTTATATGAAAATATTGAAATGTTATTGCAAAAATCGTCAAAGGTCAGATGCTAGTATTGTTGAAGGATACATAGATGAGAAGGTTATCGAGTTTTGCACTGGATACCTAGCAAACACCAAAAGTGTTGGGACTTCCGAAGAATCATCATGATGAACGTGTGCCGATGGTAAAGGGACACGTGTGATGAAAATGTTAAATCCAAATGGCGAGTACTTAATGACAGCATATTTTTATGTGTTGTGCAATTCTAATGAAGTTCAACCTTACCTAAATGAACACATGAAGGTTCTAAAGGAAAGAAATCCTTTGTGGAGTGATCAACAAGTAATAAATAGTCACAATAAAAATTTGATCTCTTGGTTCAAAAATGTGGCTTACAACGTGATGTTTTTGAGACAATACAGTGGTTGACCTACGGTCATTCTGCTGTTATAAGTTGTAGTGGCTATGATATCAATGTATATTTATTCTACAGAGTCTGTGAAGATTCCAAAAACACTGTTCAGAACAGTGGCGTCACCTTAGTAGCAGAGTCTTTGCATGTGTCTAGTTCTAAAGACAAGAATCTTGTATACGTTGACATATCTTATTACAGTGTATTGAAGACATATGGGAGCTAGACTTTGTTAAATTCAAAATACCTGTATTTAGATGCAAGTGGGCCGATAATAAAAGTGGAGTTCGAGTGGATGACTTGGGGTTCACTTTAATTAATTTTTTCAAAAGAAGGATATAAAGGATAACCTTTTGTTCTCGCTTCCCAAGCGAAACAAGTCTTCCATGTGGCTGATCCATTTGATAAGAAATGAGTAGTAATTCGGGAAGGGAAGAAAAAATTGTATCAGATGATAGTCTTATCGAGTACGAAGAGACACCACCTTTCTCTAAGCAAGCATCTGAGTTGAAATCGGTAGACGAGGAAATAAATGTTGAGACTTGTATGTTTAGAGATGACCACGGTGAAGGTATATGGAGTGAAAATCCATTAAGAAAAAACCCCAGTAAAGGTGCAAAATTTCTTGTAATACATTATAATAACAATTTAATGTCTTGATTTTTAATTGTTAATGCCTTGAGTTTACCTTTCATAGTATCTTGACTCCGAAAAAGAAACTCACTCCATCAGATTCTGAAGTCTCGAAGACATACAGTTCACGAGATCCTTGCCTCATGAAAGAATTCGTGGGGAGACGAAATAGAGACGGTAGAGTTCCAATCCAGTTTGATGACCGTCTTGAGCCGATAGGCATGTTGTCTGATAATTGGAAAAGTTATATGGGTAGCCTAGCAAGGGCCAAAGTTGACATTTGTTTGTCGAGTTGGGCCGATGTAGATGAGAAGTTGAAGGGCACAATGTGGGATGACGTGCAGGTAATGATTTCATTATAAAATTCTGTAGTTTTAGTCGAACTTTTGAGATATATAAAGTTGTTAACGTGTTGTAGGCAACTTTTGAGTTCCAATCCACTGACAAGTTGAAGACAAAGTGGATGACATACATGTCGGTTCGTTGGAGGGACTTCAAAACAAATTTAATGAACAAGTACATATTCGGAGACTACCACGATAGATCCTTGCGATATCTATAACTTTATCACTCCGAATCAATGAGAGCAATTCAGAATATACAGAGATAGCTCGGAGTTTGAGGTAATTGAGTTTAATTTAGAATATGAACTTATTAAGTTATTGTTTTAAATGACAATCTAATAAACTTGGTTTTAGGCCATCCGTGCAAAAAACCAAAAGATTAGATCTTCTAACAAGTATACACATCGTATGTCTCGAGCGGGGTACTAGAAGTTAGAAGCACAAATGATGGCTGAAAAAATTTCCCTGAAGAAACAAGTGGCAATTGACTCCGGTATGTGTGAGGAGCAAACAAACAACTTGTCTCCTCTTTCTCTCGTAACTCGTTGTGATTCTTGGAAGAGAGCGAGGGTAAACTCCAGAGTGGAGTACGTCACAGATGAGTTGCAAGCGATCAACTCGAAGATAGTAAGTTGTATCACTTTTATATGTTATTAATTCACATTTAGTAATTTTATATTTCAATTGTAGGTAAATGTTTTGTAAACTTTAGGTCTCTCTGAAGTTAAGAGAATCTCAAGGCGAATTTGCTTTGGATGGTCGGAATGACATTCTACGCGAGGCCTTGGGTAATGACGAACATCCCGGTCATGTGCGGGGGGTAGGGAGTAAGGTTGGACTGCAATAATGTTATGGAAAGACTCAACGGTCTACTTCGTCGACAAGTCATACCAAATGCCAACAAGAGATCACAGATTTGAAAAAAACACTACAACTTGTTTTAGAGAGATTGGATCGCGATTTGCCTACTTCTCCTACCCATCGTAGGACCGCTTCTTCCCCAGAGACCACTACTCCGGTGCAGCCAGTGTTCAACCCTGATCGACAATATGAATTCGTGGCTCATTTTCGAGAATTGGCCCTCGTAGGCGGTCCCTTGTTTGGAAAATTCGAGGATGGATATAGATATGCTATATTTGTCGAAGACCCTGATCGAAGATTGGTGGGACACGACAAAGTTTACAACATCTCTAGACACCACTTCACAAGGGTGGGAGAGGGAGAAGTGAAGGTTGCAGTGGGGAGCTTCTTAGATGATGATGTTGTGGTGCCAATTCCAGAACAAGAGATTGTTACCCTCTGCGATGCTATCGGTGGGTTCGTGAGGTGACCTAGTCATTTAGTAGAGCTAAATGACACACACGAGGTATACTTTAATTTTGAAAGACTGTAAATTTCAAATTTGATAACAATTATATTTTTAACGGTTGTTGATGAGAATTTTATTTATACCGCAAGTGCACGACGTCAATGAAGACGTGGCAAGTACGGGTCGAACACAAGGAGGGAGAGATATTGTTATTTTTGTGATTTTCGATTAGGGAAAGAAAGAGAGCGATAAGTTTGGTTTGAGATTTTTGGTTTTTTAATTAATTTCTAAAGCAAGAACAACAAAAACTAAAAAGAAAATAAAGCAAAGATGGATGAGATTCCAGCGGGTGGAGGTTTAGATGTCGGGTTTTGTTTAGAGAATTCTGAAACTTATAATAAATCACATTAGTTATAAAGCATTACATGATAAATGATTCAACATAAACTCAAGTAATCAAAATATACTAACACGAAATTAAAATAATAACATCATTCTTCTTCTCATCACCCTAAATCCTTTACCCCCACCCTTTGGAGAGAGTTAGAAACTCATGGATGGAGGGAAGGAGAAGGGGTCCTAGAGAAACTACAAAAGAAAACAAAAAAAACACAAAATAAAAGAACATAATTTTATTGCTAAAAAGAAGAGGAGGAGAGGAGCCCCTTCCAATACATGATTCAGCCTTATTTATAGCCTCAACCGGGGATCCTAATACATAAAAGGAACGTACACGCGTCAATACAGCATTGGTAAAAATTTGAGCGCACAGATCGACTTTTGTGCGGTGGAATCGCCGCATTTTGTACATGAGGTGCGGTAGAATCGCCACCTTTTTGGCTCGGAATCGATCCGGATTTTTCCTGTGTGTTTATGGCATGTTTTAGCTTTCCTTTGCGCATCCGAATTAATTATTACATATCTTTGGAGATCCGAGTTAATTTCTTCATATATTTGGAGATCCAAATTGATTTTTCTTTAGAACTTCTCCAAAATAATCTTTTGGTACTCGTAATTTGCAGTCGGGTCCTCGGCTTTTGCAATTAAGTCCCTGACCTTTTTGTAATTAGGTCTTTGAATGCTTTTATGCTTGGATGAACTTCAATTTGAATCCCGATAATCTTGAACCATTCTTTATGATAGAAATGAGTCTTTTGCACGTGTTTATGCTCGGGATATGGGTAATTTGCATTCAGGTCCCTGTATTATGTAAATAAGACTAAACACATACCTTAGTAGCATTTTATTGATATAAAATTAATCTAAATGAAAGACATATGATGCAATGTATGCAATGCATCAGTTGTATATATATCTGTAAGGTGTCAAGCCCCCGAAGCAAATGGTCAAACAACCAACCTCTGATCAACATTAATTTACTTCCAAGTAGGTGCAAAATGTTATATCAATGTATCGTAGGTAGGGAATCACAATTCTTAAGTACCTGGAATTTGGAGGAGGGGGTTAAAGGGGTGCCTTCGGCTTTGTATGTCACCAAAGAGGATGTTACGCAGTTCTTGGAGATGGATTCATTGTGCATCATGATCATCGACGTGCAAGTGAAGTAAGTGTTTTCTTTGTTATAAGATGAAATGTATTGAATAATTTTATCGTAACTGTAATAAAATGTAATTTTTGCTCTTGTAGACACATTTATGATGCCAGAAGGTCAGTCCTTCCCGACGATCAAGTATTTGGATTTATCGGTCCATCTACCTATATATAGGGGAATGATGATAAATCGGGTCAACTTGGGACTCTCATGAAAGAAGAAGACAAAAAATATTATATGTTATCTTATCATGAGAGGTAACCTTGTTAATTCAAAGTGGAATTTAATTTTGTAATAAACTTCTAATTATATATAAACAAGGGTCATTGGATGCTTGTCGGTGTATGCCCTATGACTAATTCGGTATATTGGTTTGATCCGTTGGGGTCGAATAAACCAAGGGACTCCATAAAGAAATTTGTAAATCTATAAGTTCATTTTAGTCATTGTATTTGTAATTCGTGGATTTTTATTAGTATTATTGAATTCATGTTCACTAACTTGTGCCACTCAGGTTAATGAAGGTTCACAAAACGTTAAGTGGTAGGAGAACAACCTCAAAAACTGGAGTAACATGACATGGAATGAGAGTAAGTTCTTTCTCCCATTTTGTTAATTAAGTTAAGTAGTGGAACATATATTTAGCGAATTTATATGTTTGTAGTACCGCAAACAGACTGGAAATACAGAATGTGGTTACTATGAGATGAGATACATATAGGAAATCCTCGAATTTGCAACTCAAGACATATGCCTATCCGAGGTATTATAGATCGTTATTCAGTTGTATAATTGTAGTTTCATTATCTAGATTTAATATTTTTAACTTGTATTTTTATCGGTCTTCCAGAAGAATAACGATCCCTACTCATAAGAGGAGCTCGATGATACTCGTGACCGATGAACTCGCTATTTTATCAGAAACATGTTGATGAACTAAGAGGTTCTCATGTCACTTACATTTTTTTTGTAATTTATTTAACAAGTTCACTTGTATTACAAACATACAATGTTATGCCTTAATATAATCGCCTCACTTTTAGAATGAATGTCAAGTGTTTGTGTATGAATGCCAAGTGTGTTGAATGATTATGTGTATGCTTGTATGTCTGTGTTCGTGTATATATGTATGCTTGTATGTATTTGTGGATGAAAGTGTGTATGTATTTGTGAACAAATTTGGTGCAGGATGAATGTGTTTGCTATGCAGTATTTTTGGTGCAGGATGATTGATTTTTTTGTCCAGGTTTAGGATTAGACGTCGGTTGTGTGTATTAGCCGACATCTATACTTTTGAAGAAACGTATAGACGTCGGCCGATATATGCGACTGATGTCTATACCAACAAATAGACGCCGGGTAGGAAAGACAATCGATGTCTATACTTTAGGTTTAGACGTCGGTTGTACATAACAGCCGACGTCTATACTTTAGGTATAGACATCGGTTGTGAAGCGACCGATGTCTATGTATATACGACGTATACATAGATGTCGGGTCTGGGGAGGTTTATGTCCGACATATATACCCCCGTATATCCGACGTATATTCCATTTTCTACAGTACAGTGTGCACTAAGGGCATTCTTAAAGAAAATTGTTTCACTGTAAGTTTGTTTTAATTGTATTTGTAATTTATGTATTTTATTAGTATTATCGACTTTATATTAAATAACTCGTGTTACTCAGGACAATGAAGGTATAACAAATGTTGGGTGGAAGAAGGACTACCAATAATACAAGCGTAACCTAGCATGCAATGGGAGTAAGTTTCTCCATTTTTATTAATTTTTAAAGTACTTGAATGTATATTTAGCAAATTTATATCTTTGTACCGCAAGCAGACTGAAAATACCATGTGTGCACTACGTTATGAGATACATGCAGGAAATCATCGAGATTGCATTGAAAACGTAGAACTATTTGAGGTAGTATAGATTGTTTACATATTTATAGTTTCAATATTTGTAGTTTCATTATTTACATATTTATATTGTGTACGTGTATTTTCATAGGTCTTCCAAAAGAATAGTGATTCCTATTCGCAACACGAGCTCAATGATACTTGCGAGCTACTCACTACTTTATCAGCAATATGTTATTGAACTAACATTATTTGACTATAATTTTTACTTTAATATGATCAAACTTCTTTGTGAATGATTGTGTTTATGAATTTGTGAATGAAATTAGTTGAATTTGTGTATGATTGTGCAAGATGAAGGATTGTAAATGAAATTTGTGCAGAATGATGTGTTGTGAAGGATAATGATGTTGATTGTATATAGACGTTGGTTATTAGGGTAACCCTGTTAGATGCGGGAGAAAGATGGGGAGTACCAAACCGAGCCACCCCAGAAAGCCACCCTCCACAAGACGCACATGGGCCGCCAACCAACGGTCCTAAACCTCCAATTGGTGCTTCAGAAGTCGCGCCTGGTGGGCTGCTTTGGCTCGCCTTGTCCTCCATGCTGAGGGCCTTCTATTTTCATCACTAGATCCATACTTTGATCTACTCAATTGGTGGACACGAATGAAAGAAGAAAACAAACTACTTAACACTCACAAGCAAAACGAGATTTGTATCAAACACTCATCTTTTTCTTTCTTCTTTCTCACTTGACTTGACTTGTTTTGACTTGTTTTACAAATGGAGAACTCTTGTGCTTATATAGGCACTTACAAAGACTCTTCAACTTACCCTATAACACAAACATAACATAAACTACATAAAGATGATCATTCAAGATCATTACAACCTCTACTTAAATTGCATCATAAAATAGGACGAAAATCATAGAAAAAATGAAGAGTCCCTTTGTCTCTTCCTTTCCTACAACCTTTTGTCTTCCTTTTTGTTGAGTCATCAACTCCTAAATGACTCGCCCTCCATTGATGACGTGGCTAGTGACTAGGATGCCACCGAGGATTAAGTTCAATTCTCAATAAACCTGACGTCTATACCCCAGTATAGACGTCATCTGTAAGGATAACCAACACGTATTCCGTTAGAGTAGACGTCAACTGTGAGTATAACCGACGCGTATTCGCTTAAAATAGACAATGGCCTTTAGTGACCGACGCCTAGGTATAGACGACCCATAGATAGACGTCAGGTTATGGAATGCCAATAACCAACGTATAGAAGCACGTATATCAGACGTATATTCCATATGCTGTACTAGTATTATACGTTCATACTTACCATCTTATTCTTCTGATGCATGATCTTGATTAAATATTTATACTAGCATGCTTTCTTTTAATTTGATTGGATTCACTTGCATTGTGATTTTACTTTTTATTTTTGATAAAATTCACTTATATGGTGACTGATCAATGCAAGAATTTGGGGTTTAGGGGGTTTCAATTGTCATTTAGAAACTAAGCCTAAGGAATCTTTTTGGCTTACTAAGTGAATATATTGCATGCATGGTATAGCCACCATATAGTCTTTCGGCATAGCCAACATGAGGGTGACGTAACTGTGCAACATTTGAAAGAAATCAATCAAAATTTGCTGTATCTTTGAGATTTTTTATTGGTGCAATTGAACGAGTGCAACAAATTCAAGCATGTCTTTTTTATTACAAAATAATTGAAGACGCCTGTAAGAAGTAGTAGGTTAATGGAGAAAAGATGTATTTGTTTTCAAGTGATATATTACAAATCAAGAGTTAACTTCTTGATAATATGTATGGGCTTTATTTTTTGACTTCATGCTTTATATGAACTTTGGTTCTCTCGGTCGACCGTTATGACTTTTGCTTGTGTACTCACGGGGCGTGCAGTGTCGACCTGGCCGGAGCTCTATAGAAGTCAGACTGGAGACATGCAACAACGCCACTCCTTGTTCTAATAGAAGATGACGCTCAAAGAAATAAAGAGAGAGAGAGAGGTCATGGACATGTTAGCTCTTAGATGGAGTCTGTGTTTAATCAAATCATAAACGGCCACTAACTCATATGGGCTTTATCTATATTTGATAAATCATAAACCAATCTTCACAATTAGTAGTGTATTTATTTGGTCAATCAATGGCTTATTAACTTTAATGCTATCCAATACTTTCAATGAAGTGACATTTTTATACTAAAGTATTCCTAAAATTGTAAATCACACCTTTGAACTTTCTTCGCAATATGCACAAAATACATCTATATATATCCTTATTTTTCAACAAAACTAACCATAACACCTGAAAAGATCATCATTTTCCACACTCACAATCGAGTTTTAACAATTACTTAAGTCTCGCTTGGCCGGATGAAGAAGTGCTTCTAAACGTAGAAGGGAGAAACTGACAATCTAACATAAATCAGGACCATATTTTTCACTGCCAATATTTTCCAATCGTCGTGGTTAGCTGTCCAAACCGATATTTTTTTGTTTTCAACAACTTCCCGGCCCCTTGCCCCCAATGTTAATATGTACGTACCTTTTTCTTATGGACATGTTCTGAACAAGGATGTTTGTGTCTAAGAACGTGGAGGTTACATGCATATAGGGCTTAGCATAAGAAAAACATACATGAATCAATAAGGACTTAGAAGAGAGCATCAAATAATAAAATTAACCTTCATTCCTATAGTCAATAATAATTACAATTCACTCAATGTAATCTAAAATTTCATAATACAACAAACAAATAAAGTAGTCAAACCCAACTACGGGTTATGCTAAAGTACGTATAGTCAAAACCTCAGTTTTAAAAACCGGACCGAACCGACGGTCAGACCGGGTTGGACGTGAACCGGTAGCAGACCGGTCGGTTCTGTCAAAAAACCGCCCCCTTATGAACCAGAGTGAACCGAAAAAAACCGATCGAACCGATCGATTTTTCGGTTTGGTCGAACCGAAATGAACCGGTTTTTTCAATTTAAACAAAATTTGATTTTTATTGTTTTATTTTTTGTTCAATTTTGACCCAAATTTTAGAGTTTTTATTTTTTTCCTACTCTTTTCCCAACCCCTAACCACGCCTCCACCCCTCACCACTCCTCCCCCCTCGCAATCATATCATTTTTTACAGGTTTTAATTAAATTATTTTACAGATGAATAATTTTGTTGAATTGTACATAGTTTAGACACTTGACTATTACTTATTATGTAAAAAAATAATAGGAAAAATCGGTTCAATGGGTTGGGCCGCCGCTACGGAGTCGGTTCGGTTCAACTCTCGGTTCACAAAATGTTGATGTCATGCTGACGTCATCATCCGTTGGACTAGGTTGAACCATCGGTTCGACCACTTTGAACCAAACAGAGCTATTTTTTGTTCACTCTTCGGTTTAGTTTTTAAAACATTGGTCAAAACATCTCAATCAGTAAAACGAAATACGACTGATGCTACCTTCTTAATGGTCTAGGTTCTTATGAGAATTTTTATTACTTGCATCTATGAGAAGTATTCCTACTGCATGATAACATGTCTTTTGTCACTACTCTTCTCAATTGGACGTTGATTGCTACCGACTCCCATGAAGTGCTTTCATATTTTTTTACAAATCTCTTATTCCTTTTGTTACTCTACTCATATAAAAAAATGTATTTACTGACAATTCTTCAAGCTTCATATATTAGTTTGTTGAGGATGGAAAGTTAACTAAATCTTTTCTTCTAGTACGCAATTATCTAATCTTATCATTCTCAAAATAAATTATTGGCATATGCATATGAACAAAATTTTAATGGTTTAGTTCGAGTTTTTTTTTTGGATTTTTTTGATCTATCGGTGAACCATTTGGCAAACTTTCTTTCTCCGACAATTATTCTTTTGATATTATTAGAAGCTTCTGAGGTTCAATTCTTTTTTAAAAACAAACTAACAATTTCAGTGCTTAACAATGTAGCTATATATTTTAGCAAACTTAATAATGTCTTGTCTATAGATATAAATGATCTGAAAATACATCACGTTACATCCATAAGAAAATGTCTTATATATGATTCCTATCAAAACCTTGAGCATTTTTCAGTATCAATTTATAACTGTCTTTTCCATACGGAATACGAATTTCATGTTGCACTGCGAATGAGGCAAATCATTGACAGATATGAAAGGGTCAAGATCGTACATATTGCAGAGAGCAGCATGAACCTGTATATAAACATATTACAAGAACAAGAAGCTTCTTGCCAACATTAGGCTGGTGTATGTATATATGTATATATATATTCTTAACAATTGTATGTAAGTCAATATTACGAAAATCTTGAACATATATGAGAACATAACACTTGAATGATAATACCAGTATCTCGACACTGCTCAGAGTGAAGCAGATCCACACAAACCACAATACAATAAGAAAAGATAAGTAAATACAACGAATATATATGGGAACAACTAACCACACAGCTGACCACAAATAAAGCAAAAGAAAGAGAACCGACAACCGACTAATTAGACACTAAAACTATGTAGGAGAAGATACTTAGGAGATCTTGAGTTGATTGATTAATGCCTCTAGCAATGCCCAAATGAGTCAAGCTCCAAGCGTGGGAGGCCATGTTGCTTTCTTAGGAGGTGAAAGAGTATCCGACAATCATAATGGAAAAGGTTTTAATTTCAATATTAGAACAAAAGGAACTAAACTCCTCATAAGAGTTCCGTAAGAATACATCATTATCATAACCATCACAAGTATTATATGTATGATGATTATCTTTTGGTAGATAATTTTGACTTATCTTAGAATCGGATGTTGGGCTCAAATGAGACAGGTCAACCCGTAAATCCCAAGTTGGTGGATCCGGGTTAGGGTTGCAATTTACAATTCATTTAGAAAATAAAACCCGCTAACTCGCCAACTTGCTTCCTTAGTTGATCGGGTTAGTGTTGAGGAAAAACCCGAACCCGCTAACCCGTCAAATGGTTAAAATAAAATAATAACAAATATTAATAATATTATACGCACATATAAATATATAATCTAACTTATCACTCAATAAACTTATTATTAATTCCTAATCTACCAAATTATTGTTTAATCTGAACCTCCCAAGTCCCAACTCCCAACCCAAATATAAATTATTAATTTGCTAAAATATATTTTTATTTAGATGTTTTTTTTTAAATTTTCAGTATTTTTATATTTTTGAAATATGAGAACCCACTATCCTGTCCCGCAACTAGCTATAATTTAAAGTAACTTGTAAGAAGAAGAACCTCCTCTCTGACTGATGAGTGTGAACAGTTAGAAAAATTTCTTTGCCAGAGACATGAGGTAAATGTGATGAAGTCTTTCTAAATGGAGAAAAGTGAAAATGACTAGAAACCTCCGGACTACCTGTGTTATCACTATGCATGCATTTTTCACTAATGGAGGTGACTAACAAGTTGCATTTTAGGGTTTAATTATGATGTAACCGTTTATCTTCAATATTTTGTTGAATGGGCACATTTAATAATTGGACTAAGATGTCGTATGCCAACCGAGGCAAATTCAGTAGTTTTTTATATGAATAATAAATATAAAGATTTATGCCCAAGGGAAGTGGATCGATTGCCTTAATCAAAGCAAAGTTGATGAAACTTTAAAAAGAACATTTTCTAAAGTGTGACAGTGTTATCATATATGTGGATTTTAAGGGTAGAAGTTTGAAAAAATTAAATATTATGCGCTATGTTTATTACTAATGATGGAAATCTTGGACCGGAGCATTTTCATTATTTTCTTACTAATACTATTAAGGCCTACGGCTACAACAATGGTGGCTTGTTATCTGGAGCACTGTGAACCACTGAATAAGCATTCTATTTTGGAATAAAAATGTAACATTAGAACCTGAAATATTGAATTTACAGTTTGGAAGAAGGAAGAATGAAACAATATATGTATATTTTTTGTTGTATTGAGTTATTTGATTACATGAGTATATATACATAATAATTTAGCCGTTAGTATACATTTATTGGTGACTTTGGGCATCTCAATCGGTGGCTTTGATTCGTCTTGCTTTGGTACTCCTCCATCTTTAATGTTTATTCAACGGTAAACACATTTATCTTTTCAACACGCCCCCTCAAGTTGGGTCTTAAATGGATTGATAGATCCTAACTTGAGAAGTATGTTGGAGAAAGCCTTGCGATCTAGAGTTTTAGTGAAGATATCTGTCAACTGATCTTTACTTGAAACGTAGGGAACCTCTATTTGTTTTGATTGTATCTTTTCTCGAATAAAGTGACAGTCGACTTCTATGTGTTTAGTCTTTTCATGGAAGACAGGATTCATAGCGATGTGTCGTGCAACATTATTGTCACAAAACATCTTCATGGGTTTCTAAGTTGTGATCTTCATATCTCTGAGTAGTTGACTTAACCAAATTAATTCGCTGGTGGTTGAGGCCATTGCACGGTATTCTGCTTCTGCACTAGATCTGGCAACTACATTTTGTTTTTTGCTTCGCCAAGTTACTAAGTTGCCTCCTACGAATGTGCAGAATCTAGAGGTTGATTTTCGATCATGACTTCCAGCCTAGTCTGCATCAGAATACCCAATTATTGAGTTAAAGTTGTTGGGTCTCATCCAGAGTCCTTGCCTGGGTGTGCCTTTAAGATAACATAGGATCCTTTTTACTAAATCTAAGTGGTGTGTGTGAGGAGCATGCATAAATTGACTTATTTGACTTACAGCGTATGTGATGTCGGGTCGGGTAACAGTAAGGTAAATAAGTTTCCCTACTAATCTTTGAAATTGTCCAATATCAGAAAGAGGGCTTCCATCAGTTGGTCCTATTTTTTTGTTGATTTCTATAGGAGTGCTTGAGGGTTTTGATCCTAGTTTCTTAGTTTCTTTAAGTAGGTCTAGGGTGTATTTCTGTTGGGAGAGAAATAACCCTTTTTTGAGTATGCAATCTCTATTCCTAAGAAATATTTTAAGTATCCTAGATCTTTTATGTCAAATTTTTATTTTAGGTATTCTTTAACTAATGTTATTTGATGGTTATTATTTCCAGTTATAATGATGCCATCAACATAGATAAGAACAATTATTGTAGTGTTGTGACTATGTTTCGTAAACATGGATGCATCAGCAGAGCTTTTAATAAATCCATAGTCAATGAGAGAGAGACTGAGTTTAGCATACCAGGCACGTGGTGATTGTTTTAGCCCATATATAGATTTGTGAAGCTTGCATACCTGGTTGGGACACGTGGTGTAGCCAAGTGGTGGAGTTATGTAGACTTCTTCTTCAAGATTTCCCTGTAAGAATGCATTTTTGACATCCATTTGGAATAATTTCCATCCTTGATTTACAGCGATAGAAAGAAGAACACGAACAATGTTCATTTTGGCTACAGGGGCAAACGTTTCTAGATAATTGAGGCCATAGGTCTGAGTGTAGCCTTTGGCCACAAGTCGAGCTTTATATCTTTCTATTTTCCCAATGCTATGATATTTAATTTTGTAGATCCATCTACACCCAACAGGTTTGATACCTGGTTGGAGTGGAACAAGAGTCCAGGTGTGGTTATCTTCTAAGGCTTGTAGTTCATCATTCATGGCTTTGACCCACTTCTGATCATTTATAGCCTCATGATAATGTGTTGGTTCTTTATTTGTGTCTTAAGTTCCTAGGAAGGCTTGATGCTGTTGAGAGATTTTCTGGTA
Organism: Triglochin maritima; assembly: GCA_963682175.1. Lineage (NCBI taxonomy): Eukaryota > Viridiplantae > Streptophyta > Magnoliopsida > Alismatales > Juncaginaceae > Triglochin > Triglochin maritima. Next base: position 35,765,558 of record OY821772.1, read on the forward strand.
TGATAGAAAGTTTTGGATAGGGTATTTGGTGTGTGAGAGAAAATAATCATTGAACCTGATAGGAGGGTGAGATGGGCGTGTAGATCTTCTTGGAGGTTCTTCTCCTCCGTGTCCATTTTCTCCTCCTTTGTCTTCATTGTTTCCTCCTCCGTGTCCATTTTCTCCTCCTTCGTCTTCATTGTTTCCTCCTAGGATTGTCGATGATGTTGTAGGTGGCAGGTCAGTGTGTGGTATTGGGATGGTGGAGGTGTTTTCTTCTTGACCAGGTTTTTTGGAAGAAGGGAACAGTTTCAAAGAATGTGACATCTCTTGAGACATATGTTTTTTTATTGTTTGGGTCATAGCATTTGTACCCTTTTTTTCTAAAGGAATACCCTAAGAAGATACATTTGATGGAGTTCTGATCAAGTTTATCTTCTCGTTTTTAGGACAAAACAAGTACAACCAAAAATTCTAAGATGCTCGATCTTAATTTGTTTATTATACAGGATTTCTAAAGGTTTCCTATAGTTAGTTGTGGGATTGGGAAGTCGATTGATAATATAGGTAGCAGTTAGAATCGCGTCGGACCAAAACGGTTTTGGGACATTGTTTTGGAAAAGGAGGGAGCGAGTGACATTTAAAAGATGTCGGTTTTTTCGCTCTGAAATTCCATTTTGTTGTGGTGTATTAATACATGAGGTTTGATGAAAAATAACTTTTTGTCGTAAAAGATTTTGAAACAAATTGCTCATATATTTAGACCCATTATCAGATCTAAAAAAACGGATTTTTGCGTCAAACATATTTTCAATGTAACGAAGAAATTCGCAAAAAACTGAGTAGGTGTCAGATTTGTTTTTTAAAAGATAAATTCATGTGGCTCGAGAAAAATCCTCAATAAAACTAATAAAGTATCGAAAACCATTGTAAGATTCAACGGGGGCTGGTCCCCAAATATCAGAATGTATTAGTTCAAAAGGAGAATGAGTTTTGGTGCTAGAATTTTGAAACGGTAACCTAGATTGTTTAGCAAATCGACACACATCGCATAAGAGTTCATTTTTAAAACCTGGAAATAAATATTGTAATACATTTGATGATGGATGACCCATCCTTTTGTGCCAAAGGATGTGATTGTCTGGCGTATGGGTATGTAGAACTTTCTCGTTTGTTTCTAGAATGTAAAGACCATTCGTGAGGATGCCCTTACCAATCATCCTCCTGGTGATACGATCCTGAAAAATAACATCATTAGGAGTAAATATAACATTACAATTAAGATTTTTGGTAAGTTTGACAACCGATATAAGGTTAGCATCGAGGTTAGGCACAAATAGAATGTCATCATACATGTTGTTAACTAATTTTGCCTTTCCTATTCCTTTAATTTGGGCTTTACTTCCATTAGCAACAGTTACAAAGTTATTTAATAACCTAAGATTTTGTTTTATATTGCTAAGTAGTGTTGGATCACCAGTCATGTGATCAGTGGCTCCGGTATCGATAATCCAAGGTTTATTATGTGATTTGGATGATAATTCAGAGAAAGCAGTAAAATTCGAAAAGTTGTTAATACCTGCATAATTACCTGTTGCAGGAGGAGTATTCTACAAATAATCATTGAGCTGGCTCACCAGATTTCTTAAGTGGATTGGATTTGGTGGATCCGGGTTACCCGACCCATACCCGATTGCATCTGATCCGGTAGACCCGTTTTCTGGTCGGATCCGCGGAGTCGGGTTGGAGGATCCGGATCTGTGATCTGTGATCGATATAAAAGGCTGCGTTATCCACAAAACTGGTAGGGTTTTCTGACTTTTCGTATTCATTTTGTCGGCGGCTGCTCCGGAAGGTGTTGTCGGCGCCTCCGACCAGGTTGGTGTTGCCGCGTCCTCCGAGCAGGCTGTTGTTGTTATTGACGTTGCCTTCCACCAGATTTGCTTTTGTATTTCTTTCGTTTTTTTGTGGTCTGAGGTGCGGGAACAGAAACCAACACGAGTTTTTGCTATGTTCTGGTTTCTTGCAGTTTTCACAGTGTTCGTTGCCTTTGTTTCTGAATCGCTTTTTTGTTCCCTGAGCTTGGTTCCGACCGGCGATGAGGGCTTGGTTGTCGGTGTTTTGATTTTTGTTGTGGTTGTTCATAGTGTTTCTTCTTGTTTCCTCGCGCTGAACGAGACTTGTGATGTTTGCGAGGCTTGGGAGATCAGACACCATAAGTATTTGAGACCGAATGGTCTCGTAGCTTGGATCCAGTCCTACCAGAAACTAGTAGAATTGATTTTGCTCTTGTCGCTTTTGAATGATTTCTGGGTCTATGGTTGGGGGTTTGTATATCATTAGCTCGTCCCACCTTCTTCTGAGAGTACCGAGGTACTCAGTGACTGAAGCCCCGTGTTGTTGAGTTTGCACGATCTCCTGTTTTATTTTGAAGATATGTGCGAAGTTTTCTGCTTTGCCGTAGTGATCTCGGACTGAGTCCCACAACTCTTTCGCACTTTCTTTGTATATGAAGATCTCGGCGATGTGATTTTGCATGGATGCGATGAGCCATGACATCACCTGATGATCCGAGGTTTACCATTCATCTTGAACCTTTTCTGTTGTATCTTCTTTTGGTTTTGGAGTCCTCCCGGTGACGTGGCCAAGTTTCCCCCTGCCACTGAGGGAGAGGGTGACCACGCGCGGCCAAGACAAGTAGTTTGTCCCGTTTAATGGTGTCGTGACCAGGCGGTGGGGATTCACCATGTCTGGTAGATTTCCATTGCCGTTCGACATGAAGAATTTTTCTGGTGTTTTTTTCCTTCTTGGGTTTGGATGAGGGTAGAGTCGACCTTCAACTCCTCTTGGATGAGGTGAGGCCGATGAGGATTTGGGGAAATCTTAGGCTAAGTGTGGATCGGAAGCTCTGATACCATATTGAATTTACAGTTTGGAAGAAGGAAGAATGAAACAATATGTGTATATTTGTTGTATTGAGTTATTTGATTACATGAGTATATATACAAAGTAATTTAGCCGTTAGTATACATTTATTGGTGACTTTGGGCATCTCAATCGGTGGCTTTGATTCGTCTTGCTTTGGTACTCATCCATCTTTAATGTTTATTCAACGGTAAACACATTTATCTTTTCAACATGAAACCTTCGAGTTAATTTATACGTCTGCCTCCCCAAAGGAAAGATATTCGGATTAGGGTGGAACATTTTTAAAGGTTGACTTATAAAGGAACATCGATGTTTCACATAATCGTAACACGTGAATATTTCTTGTAAACTTTTATTTCAAGAAACATTTGTTTCCCATGATACCTAGATTTAAAGTTCTAATTATAATTACAAGAGAAAATGTACACCATTATGGAAACTATATATGGACTTTAAATAGAATGAATTTTTTTAAACAATACATAATGCCCTTAATTAATTCCCTCCACCAAATGTCAAGTTGCAAATTGAAGACAAGTAGATCTCGTTAGGGTGGTATGTGACGTCTACACAAATGTAGGCATTTTGATATGATTTTAAGTTTGTGAATGTGTCATAAAAGTGACAACAATTTTACTAAACATTCTTAAATCAAAATAACTCAGTACCCTCCAATAGATCATAATATGTTGTATACCTTCTCTTTGAAGTAATTAATCATCTGTGTTCTAATACGCTTGAATAATTTCTTGATTGGGCACACATTTCATGTTTTTTCTAATGCCAAAATAGAAAATTAAAGCTTGTATAGACGATTTAAAATGAAGTTAGACTGATCTTTTGGTGGTCAACATTGGGTTGCAATGGTTGACTAAACTGCTTATAAATTGAAATAAGTTATGGTAAAATAGATGGGTATAAGGTTATGTAAATTTGAAAGGTACCTATATATTCATCATATTTTATATTTCTTAACGACATTCATGAAAATTTCCGAAAACCTATATGGGATTTGTAAAAAGTGGGCAAAACCCTATTGTGTACACATGAAAAATGTTCTATAAAAACCTACAACCTTGAAGAATTATTCAAAAAATTAAGAAAAAAGAAAAACCTTCAACCTTTTGTTTAAAAATAACACTTTAAAAGTTTCTCTAAGGTTTGTAACGTGAATACATGCACTTGGAGTTGGAAAGCACTCGACTAGTGGGTGTGGATGGAGTTAAAACCAAGAACCCAAACTATCTTCAAGTAGAAAGACATACTACGGTCAAGCCAAACGCATCTCCATCTCCACCCTTCCAATTCTAGCAAAAGTGGTGGAGTCCAAATAAATGTTATTCTTTGTCGTTCCTAAAATGAGCAAGTCTTTATTAGGGTTCTGCCACCACATGCTTGCAATGGAATAAACCCTAACCACTCTGCCCTTGGTGGTTAGCTGTCCACACCAATAGTTTTTGTTTTCAAAACCTCCCCAGCCCCTTCTCCCAATGTTAATATCTACCTTTTTCTTATGGACATGTTCTTAACAAGGATGTTCGTGTCTAAGAACGTTGAGGTTACATCCATATAGGGCTTAGCATAAGAAAAACATACATCAAATCATGGCGAACTTAGAAGAGAGCATCAAATAATAAAATTAACCTTCATTCTTATAGTCAATCCTGGTACCTTAGTCAAGTCGGTTACCCATGATGTCTAGTTTCACAACAATCCAATAGTTAACTACCACACCATTAAAATACTTACTTTGAAGCTAATGTGATTGGTAGACACATGTTCTAACAAAGCGACGGATTTTTCTTTTTTATGCTCGGAACTGTAACGTCAGCGACGGAAACATCTTACACCGGAATTTCCACCAGTTAGTAGCCACTAATGACTCATCATGCAGTAACATTTCTATATAACAACAACAACATTAGTCACCTCAAAAGAAATTGGGGCCCAAACATACCTCTTAGGATGTAAGTGACATCACTAACCTCTGAAACCCTTTCCCTTCCTCTTTCTTCCATCATTTCTTCTTCCAATTCATAGTCATCTCACCCATTTTAATTGGTTTTTCTCATCTCCATTTTGGTTTCCTCAGCCTCTCAAAGTGGGAAGACGAGGAGAACGGACTTGTTACTCTTCTAGGTATGGGTCGCGGAAAGATAGAGATCAAGAAAATTGAGAACACGACCAACAGACAGGTCACCTTCTCCAAGCGAAGAGGAGGGTTATTGAAGAAGGCTCATGAGCTTGGAGTGCTCTGTGATGTCCAAATCGGACTAATCATATTCTCGAGCAGCGGAAAGTTGTTCGAATTATGCAATCCTTCTTCCAGGTTTCGTTTATCTGTTTGTTTATATGTTTGTTGTTACGACATTGTTAGATCTTATTTTGTTTTCATAAGTACATCTCGATCTATCTTCAAAAGATCTCAAGCAGTAGAAGGAAATACGGCAGATGCTAATTCTTATCGGTCTAGGTTTTTATGAGAAAAATGATATCATTTTTTTATTGGATGCATGTAAGAGTAATATTTCTACTGCATGCGTGATAACTAAATCTTCAAGCTTCATATATTAGTTTGTTGAAGATGCAAAGTTAACTAAATCTTCTCTTCTGTACGCAATTATCTAATCTTATCATTCTCAAAACAAATTATTGGCATATGCATAGGAACGAACATGTGTTTTTTTGTCATCATTAGTCTTCTTAATTGGACGTTGATTGCTACGGACCCCCATGAAGTGCTTTTCAGGGTTTTTTACAAATCTTTTATTCCTTTTGTTTTGTTTCTTTGGTTAATCTACTCATATAAAATAAATATTTACTGACAATTCTGCAAGCTTCATATATTAGTTTGTTGAAGATGCAAAGTTAACTAAATCTTCTCTTCTGTACGCAATTATCTAATCTTATCATTCTCAAAACAAATTATTGGCATATGCGAAGGAACGAAATTTTAATGGTTTAATTAATTCGAGCTTGTTTTTCAGATTTTTTTGGTCTATTAGTGAACCATGTGGCAATCATTTTTCTCCGATAATTATTTTTTGATATTATTAGAAGCTTTTATGGTTCAATTTTTTAATAAACAAACTAACAATTTCAGTGCTTAACAGTGTAGCCATATATTTTAGCAAACTTAATAATCTTATATATGATTCTTGTCAAAACCTTAAGTATCTTTTTCATCAGCAATTTACCACAAAGTCTTGGCATACTGAATACTAATTAATTTCATGTTGCAGTATGAGGCAAATCATTGACCGATATCAAAGGGTTAAGAATGTACAGTTTGGCGAGAGCAACTATGAACATGTATATAAACAACACCACTTCACAAATTGGTTTGGTTTATAAACATGTCTAACATGATATTTTTACAAAACATAGGAAATGTATTGCGAGATGTCGAGGCTTAAGAACGAGTACGAGAAGCTTCTTGCCAATAGAAGGCAGTTCACAGGCTAGTATATCCTATCAGTACACTTAATTTGTAAATATATTCTTGACAATTTATGCTACGAAAATCTCGACCACTGGCAGGTGAAAACATTTCCGGTCTCACCATAAGTGAGCTGGAGCAACTTGAGGGGCAACTGATCATTTCTGCTAACAAGGTTAGGAGCAGGAAGGTATGTTTACTCACAATAATGAACCTTAAATTGTGGCCTTAATTTTGCATTGACGAGCTTCATGGTTTTCTTAAAGATGTATTTTATATAGTAATCACGATCCTAGGCTTTAATGATAACACTTGATCTGGTTTTAGGTATAGGATATAGATTGACGTTGTGTCCATTCCTAATCGAGTCAAAGATTAAGTTATTTTTTGACTTTTGGATTGTAAAAGACTAAATTCCTATTTATTGTGCATTAGGAAGATATTGTTTAGTTATCAAATGACGGTCAATCGCAAACAACTACTTTGCCCCAAGGTGACAAGGATATGATTGCGTATATCCGACCCCCCGTGACATACACCTAGCTCAATGTGAAAGCCTCTATTGAGGTTTTATGCTATCATTGGTATTGGTGTTGATATAGATTGGCCTTGGCTAGTTGGAAAATATACCTGAGGACTACTTGTGAGATAAACACGACAGAAATTAAGGGTGGAATTGCAAAACAAAAGAATCATATCAAAGTGCACTACAAAAAAAATTCTTAACTAGCAAGAACTAAATTAATTAGATAAATAAATGTTTGTGAAATATATTACCAATAATTACAGTCTACTTCTATTTTTTTCTTCTTTTACCTCCACAGTACGAGCTTCTCAACCAGCAGATGGAAAATCTTAGGAGAAAGGCAAGTTCCAACATTTAAATCCATCCTTGCATTATTTGATCATGTAGTTTTTCTCAACAATCATGTTCCACCCTATGCCAAATTATCATTGTATCTTAAATATTCTTGCACAACAGGAGCACCTCATGGAAGACCGAAACAGGCACTTGTGCTACATGGTACGTACCAATATGAGCTTCACATTGTATACTAGTAGGGATCTTCACTTTGCTATCTTCCAAGTATCATTAACAATATTTAACAATAACATATATTAAGCATGCTCTCAAAGACACCTTCAATTTCACAAGCTAGCTATATATATATTATTCATATCAATCATATTTAGACCATTCAATTGTTGTTTAAGTCATGCAAAAAAAACAATGTTAATTGTTACAGAGATCCTATAATTAACCTCACAAGGTCCTCTACATTATAACTTCGTACAACCCAAAGTTCGTCAACTTGATATGGACTGCTACATGCAGTTTCTTTGGATACTAGAGATCCATAATTACATAACTTTATAACAAGATATTGCAGAGTATTGATTATATGTAGGTGTGATTCTTGAATTAATTGTGATATATATATATATATATATATATATGATATAAATGTTGAACATGAACGTATAGATCTCAGAGAACCAAGCAATTTCAGCGGGCGAGCCATCAACAAGAATTCCAGACATGCCTATGCTGGAGAAATTTGGTTTCTTCCCCGACGAACCGAGAAATTTGCTGTCTCCACAATTGCACGGGCTCCAACTCCAGCCAACCCAGCCTAACCTCCAGGATCCTAAGCTCGAAGGCCATGGTTTTCAACTCTGGTAACTCAAATTAACAATCATTCATCTAACATTCTAGCATGTTAGTTCAATACAATTAATTGTTGTATCCTCTTCATTGGAATGAGTGATTCCACATAATATACTCATTTCTTTCGCCATTCCATTCGTATTAATTCAATGATTTGTTCGACATTTGGAATTTCGGAACCATAACTCCAGTTCTTTCTCTTATGAATACAAAATAAAGTTTAATTTGCTTCTACCAATTAAATTTTTTCATTACAAGTTTGTTTGAAGAATCCTCTAATCTTTGGAGAAGTCTCGCTCTTTGTCCGGCTAACCACTCGAATTTTTTGGCAGATATGAAAGATTTCATGCTTGGGATGATTTGGGCTATTGGTCTCACGTTCTGTAAATCTATACTACATATATATACTGGATTTGTCCTTCAACTTATATATTTGGAGTGTTTGGCTATATATTTAAACATATAAGTGGTTGCTTGTTTGACTAATAATTAGAGACTTTGTTTAAGTATTGATGAAGATATATTGTGTGTTATATATGTGTAATGATATTGGACTTGGTACTGTGATATATTTTCGGTTTGACACAAGTAAAAGAAATGCCTCAAATCACAAATTTAAGCTTCTCAATTGTACATCATTTTGTTTAGATATAGTTGTTAGTTGTAAATGTATTGAAAAATGCTATACCACAGTGAAGCCCATATAGCGACGGCATGCTGGATTCGAGCCATCAAAAATAACAAGAAGGCCTATAATTTTTTCACATTCAAATTCATATAGCCCAAGGGATAGTTTTCGTTTTTAAGTTGTAAATCACACCTTTGAAATTTCTTCGCAATATACAGAAAATACGTCCATAGATATCCATACCTTTCAACATGCTACCAAAACTAAGCATAACACGTGAAAGATCATCCTTTTCCACACTCACGAGTTTGAAAACAATACAAAAGTCTCTCTTGGCCGGACGAGTGCTTCTAAGAGTAGAAAGGAGAAACTGAGAATATAACATAAATCCGGACCATCTCTCTATATCTACACATTTTCCACTAATGATGAAGACCAAGAAGTTGCACTTTAATTATGGTTTGGGTTTGTGCTCAATGACCATTACACTGAAGTAGATAGAATATTCAAAAATGAATTTTCTAAGTGTTATAATTACCATCACAAAGAAATATTTATTATCGTATTCATTTAGATTATAAGAGTTCTTAACTTTTTTCATAAGCAATTGTCCATGCCCACTTCTCTTTGATTTCAACATATGACAACAAATACTTCCAAAATAAATATGAGTTCTAATTGTCGTTTGCCAAAATTAGAGAAGTCTTTACTAGGGTTGACCAACTACACCACACCATCTTCATCATATTCTTCTAAAGGAATAAACCCTATAACCACTTAGACCACCCATTGTTAGCTGGAACAATGAAACTTTCTCTCGGTGGTTAGTTGTCCACACCAATATACTTCCTTTGGTTTCAGCACATTGCCCCTTCTCTCTGAGATATTTAATAATTATGTGGTGTTTTACAAAGAATAACAGTACTGGAAGTGTTACAAACAAAGCCAAAAAACTACTATCTCTAATTCCCAAAAAGCAAAAATAAAAAATAAAATACAAAACCCAAAAAAAAACCAACTCACATGGCAAGCAACACCTTCCAAGACAATTCCTCCCACACTGTCGAAGCCCAATTAAGATTTGATCCATAGCATGCAAACAACTATCCAAGAAGAAGAAGGGTTACCGTAATAAGAAGTGTCGTGGAGGTTGTCGTTGCGGCTATTGTGGCAGAGGTCACACAACGCGGCTGTGGTGGCGTAGGACGTGGCTGTGGTGCCAGAGGAGGTCGCTTTGGACGTCGCGGATGCTCAGGGGGTTTGGTCGGAGATCGGTCAGCTAGGTGTTCGGCCGGGTTTTTGTCTGGTGGTTTTGTTGGAATAAATGAAAAAAACGTAACTATTCGATTTCTATAAGCCCCATAGATGTCGGTCATCACCTACAGCCGACATCTATACCCTGAGGTCTATATGACATAGGGGCATAGACGTCGGTTGTAGGTGATGACCGACGTCTATAGGCTTGAGGGATAAACAGCAGGGTATAGATGTCAGTTGCAATGAGTATTCAAATAACCGACGTCTAGAGGACCCCATAGACGTCGACTATATGGGCAACCGACGTCTATTGGGAGATGACTATTCACTATTCTGCACTAGTGCGTGTCATGAGAGTGACTGAATATTGAGATTACATGCATGATATAGCTTCTCCCATCCATAGGCCCTCATACACTGATGTGAATCAGCTAAAATACCGCAAGTGCACAACCACGTTGAAGCGGTGGAAAATATGAGTCGGTCCATAGGGAGCACGTGTGAGTCAGATTCACGATACTCGAGTGAGAGAGATGTGATCGAAACTACACTACAATGCAAAAGAAATCGGAAAATAAGCAATAAAACTAAACCCCTCGGGGAGTAGAGAAAGAATGCGGAATGAAAATGTGTGGTGTGTTGATTGACATAATATCATGCATATATTTGTGTCTTATATCCTTTAATTTAGCTTAAGCAATGCTACATAACGAGTGTTATGTTTATGTTTCAGGAATAAATAGGTTAGGAAGAAGAGACTCAAAAAGGACTCAAATGCAAGGAAAATGACTAAGTTGCAAGACTTATGGACTGAGATGAAAGAGAGAAGGACCCGGATGTAAAACCAAAAGGATTAATGAGTAAATCAAGAAGCTCCACACCTTAATGAAGAGTATTTTGGCAGTTAAATCCGGGCCCAACCATCAACAACCAAATCAGGTTCATCAAACACCAAGAAATAAAGCAAGAACCAAGCCAAAGAAATCCAGACCCGATCAGAAGAATATAGACCGCCGATTAGCGGTCAAGATGTCTTCAAAACGCACATGCTTTGGTCGTATGTTAGATTAGGTTGTATTTAGTCCATATATTGGTATGCTTTTAGTCCCATACCAGGGGATTGTCCCGGATTAGCTTTTTCCATGCCTAGAAATAGAACTCTTCACCTTCCTTTGTATTCACCTATTGCTTGGTGACATTTTCTCTACTTGGAGTAAAAACCTTGAAGCAAAAACTCAAGGTGGAGAAGAATGTCACTTGTAATGTGAGTCATGTAAATAAAATAATTGTTCTTAGTTTCTTTTAATCTTGTCTTTTAATTCTTGCATGCTTCTTTAGTTTTACTTTCCTTTCAATTAACTTCTTTAATATTCCTTTCTTGTTTAGTTTAATTTCCTTTCATTAGAATGTTGAATTTTGTTAATGTAGGTTGTAGTGTAATGATTAGTGAGTGGTGCCATCCCCAATTGGGGGTGGAAAAATATGTGATATGATTATGTGATGTATTAGGTGTGTGTTATCTTAATCCTTTGAGCCTTATATGATTTTCATAACCATCTAATGTGATTTCACTCTTGTCTTTGATATGCTAATGCTCTTGAATGAAGCTTAGCATATGCTTAGATTAGTGGACCTATTTTATGGGGAATGATGAGGTAAGGATAATGATGAAATTAATATTGGAAACATGACTTGTAGTTGCATGTACTCTTGTCGCCTTTACCTTGGTTAATGCCTTGTATGTTTTAATGATAATGTACTATCTTATTTCATGTTGAGGCATAGTAGGATCTAGTCTTTATACATGAGTTCATTTAGCTTCATTCCAATTATTGTCTTGTATGTTTTAATGATATTGTGTTATCTTAATTCATGTGGAGGCAAAGTTGGATTTAGTTTTATGATTTTCATGCACTACATGTTGTGATGAGTATAATTGAACACACACACATACACATATCTTTATATTCACATTCTTTCTCTACCCCCTATGTGGTTTAGTTTTATTGCGTATTTCCCATTTCTTTTCACATTGTAGTGTAGTTTAGATCGTAACTCATTTCTCTCATTTCTTTCCCACTCGCCTTCGAACAAACTAAAGTCGACACACCTCCCTATGGATCGACCCTTATTTGCCACCGCTTCAACGCGGCCTAGCACTTGCGGTTAATTAAAACATATCAATAATGTGTGTTTATTTGTGCTCATCAAAACATGTCATACATGAAATACATAAAACTCAATTCCAACTTTGCCTCTATATGAAATAAGATAAGACATTATCATTAAAACATACAAAATAATAATTGAAATGAAGCTAATATGTTCACATGCATCATGACTCAAATCCAACTATGTCTCCACATGAAATAAGATTTATCACAATCATTAAAACATACAAGACATTAATTTGAATAAAGCCAACATGAGCACATGCCTTGTTTCCTTCTTTCACTCCATCATTATCCTAACCTCATCATTCCCCATAAAATAGGCACACTAATCTAAGCATGTGCTAAACTTCATTCACGAGAATTAGCACATCAAAGATAAGAGTGAAGCCCATTAGATGGTTATGGAAATCATGTAAGGCTCAAAGGATTAAGATTTACACACACACACACACACACTAATCCATCACATGATCAAATCACTTTCTTCTCCACCCCCATGGGGATGGACTATTCTCTACTCATCTCTACACTAAAGAGAGCGTGAAAAGAATATAAACCCAAAATAGAAATGAAGCAAAACAAGATTAAGCAAACAACAATATAAAAGAAATTGCATCAAAGTAGAGACACTAAAGTAAATAACAAGAACAAAACTAGATTATGAAACAAAAATACAAAGTTTGCTCCTCTCCAACCCCCTTGTTACACTACTAAAACAGGAAACTAAAACCTACTCTAATGGGAGAAGGAGGAAGAAGAGGTATAAGAGGGATTACAATGATTTATATAGACTAATACATGGTTAGGATCAATCTGAAAATATTCGGACGGCTCTAAATCACATCTGATGGTCCAGGAATGCTCCAATCCGATTACCCGACCCACGACCCTTTTTGATCTGCCACTGGCAGATCAAATGGGTCCGATCGGGTTGAAATTTTGTGTGTTAATTTATTTCTTCAATTGGCACGTTGGGGTGAAGTCCTAATGTGCTGGCTCAAAAAACATGGAGTTTAATTGATGAAATACTGATATGATTCAAGTCATATGTCACCATATTTTGTATTTCACAATCAGGTCCCTCCAAATTTGCACTTGGGTCCTTCCTGATTTGCGATCCAGTCATTGTGCATTACAAATAGGTCTAGAACCTTCCAAATCAGTCCATACTTGTTATATTTAGGTTCGTTTTGCTCCATTCCTCTTCTTTATTACCCAACTCCTTAAACACTACAAACAACAACTTGAGTAGCACAATATTGGGGTAAACTAAAGGATATATAGCATGAATATGATGCATGATATGCTACTAATCATACACCTTTATCAAACCTTAATTTCCACCGGTTAAAAGCCACTAATGACTCATCGTGCATTAAGATTACTATATATTAACAACAACATTAGTCACCTCAAAGGAAACTGGTGCCTATGGTAGCCAAACAAACCTCTTAGGATGTAAGTGACATCACTCACCTCTGAAACCCTTTTCCTTCCTCTTTATTCCATCATTTATTCTTCCAATTCAACCTTTTCCCTCTTAACTTCTCTTGGAATTCGGTAGCATTTAACATTCAAATGTTGCTGGAAATAGAAGTCAAAATCAACAGATCAAGATTGAAAAAAAGATGGAAACTTCAACTTCTATACTTATCTAGTATAATCTGCAATAGTTTGTATGAAGTTACAGGTTTAAGCAAATTTCAACAATTCGACGTAAAGACCAGACAAAACATGTTAAGAGAGTTACTACTATGTAAGTTAACATGTAATGTACACTAGTGCAGAATAGGGAATATACGTCAGATAAATGGCTTCTATACGTTGGTTATTGGTGTTCCATAAACCGACGTCTATCTTTGGGTCGTCTATACCTAGACGTCGGTCACTAAAGGCCAATGTCTATTGTAAGGGAACATGTGTCGGTTAACATTACAACTGACATCGATTATAAGAGAATACACGTCGGTTATACCCACCGCCGATGTTTATTCTAAGAGAATACACGTCGGGTAACGTTACCGCCGATGACTATTCTAAGAGAATACACGTCGTTCATCCTAACAACCAACATTTATATCCTTCAAAAATGACTTCGTGTCGGCCATCATGCTTACAGCCGACGTCTATACCCTTCCCAAATTTTAAAAAAGGCTGCACACACAACATTCATCCAGCACAACACATTCATACTGCACATATTTCATTCACAATCATTCATCCTACACAATCATACACCAATTCAAGTACTTTCATTCACCCGCATTTATATTGCACAAATTCATAAACATAATCATTCACAAAAAACTTTGATCATATTAAAATAAAAATTATATTTAAATAATGTTAGTTTAATAACAAGTTGGTAATACAAAGAATGTGGTTTAATAAAATTAAAGTCATTATATTAGAACATATTAGTTCAACAACATGTTGGTAATAAAGTAGCAAGCCCATTGCTCGCGAGTATCATCGAGCTCGTGTTGCGAATAGGGATCGCTATTCTTTTGGAAAACTTATGAAAATACAAGTACACAATATAAAAATGTAAATAATGAAATCAAGAACCCAGACATTCCTAAAATCTCAGGGACACTAGATAGGCAATGACGTTCAGGCCATAATGCTCTTAAACGGTTTCCTCTCCCTAATATGTCCGGAAATCCTAGGGGCCAACGTCTAAATTGATTTTATGAAAGTTTTTTTATTATGTGGTTTTTGGGCTAAGGAAAGGGTGATGAAATCACCCACCTCATCTACTATAGATGATTGCCCCTTAAGTATTTTTTAGACCTTCATCTAACAAACAACACACCAAACATTTACTCACTCTCTTGTTTCAATGCAATCCTACTAACTAATGCGTGCTTTCTAAGGAATGACCAGTGAAAGAGATTACGTATCTTATATCAGCAATCTACGACAGAAATCGTAAAAGAAAAAATAAATATGATGATTACATGCATGGAAAGTCCTATATAATGAATGACTTAGCAAATATTGTCTAATGTTTTGTTATAGGTTATAAAAGGCCAAGTTGCTTAAGGGTCGATGAGTTATCATACTACTAGCATATCTACAGACAATATGCAAATAATATGTAATTTAGCAAATATTGTATAATATTTTGTAAACCTGAAACAATATGTAAATAATTAACTACAGACAAAAATATTCATGCACAAGTATTATCATATCATCATCTCTATTGTCATTAAAAATAGGTATTATGTGGCAAGTTGAAGCAAAGCTCTCTGCGGTATACCTTTTGTCTAATCAATGTCCCACATGCACATTCGAATTTCGAACTAAGTTACAACACAATTAGTAAGCTCACATTGATCATGCATGAATGGTGATAGCTGACACAAGTAAGAATACACATTGATCATGGCTGATTCAATCTTTACATGAGTTACTATATCCCCAAAAACACATTCCTTGCTGGTTTAATCTTTACAATATCTTCATCCATAAGAATCGATTACTATCAAAAACTACAAGTAGAAAAACAAAGGAAAACTCACAAACAAAATCTTGGACGCTTATTTCATAGTTGTAGATTTGGTCGTTTATATTGAAGCTTTGTTTATACTCATTATCACAATGTCAGAAGCTCAAGAGGAATAAGTGAAAGCACAAGCATTATTTATTTACACAAAAGCATCCAAGCTCGGGAATGACATTTTCACTCTATAAGTGCTAAATGTATTTAGTAAAATGTCATTTTTTGTATTGCGATGAACCACTCTATTCTAAATTTTAATGCTTGTACGTAGAATAAATATGGCCTAAAAGGCGTTAGGTCAAATATACGATGATAGTGAACTATTGAAGCAATATGATATTGAAGAATAATTTCACCTAAGAGTGGCTTCAGTGAGATACAAAGATAGGAAACAAATCTGGCATTATAATTAATAAAATATGTTGCATGAACAATAACACAACGCCCCACCAAACATTCTGATCAATACACTCAATCGACGTTTAAAGCTTTACGAAAGTAGCATTTAAATGTAAACACTAAATTATAATAATGTAAAAAAATAAATTCCTCTAGAAGTCACGCGCATTAGTTTTTTTTCTTAGAATACGAAACTAAGTGTATGAATGTTTCCCCATAAAAAATTAGACATGGGAGGTCATTTTAGTTTTACTTACAAGTTAAGAACATGCACAGCCAGAACACAAATTTTGAAGATTTTACTTACAAGCACAACTAGAATACTTTAATCCAACAACGTCGCTCAATCCTCGTGCTAATCAAGCAACGTCCCTCAATCCGCACACGCACAACTACACCAAATAAAAAAAATCAATCCCAAAATGAATCTGAAACCCTAAATTGATCTCAAGACCCGACCTTCCGGTGGAACTTACAATGATGGCTGCGATGGTGCTGGTCGGGGGTCATGGCTATCCTGGAGGTGGGTGGTCGAGGTCACAGAGGTGATTGCGGTGACGGAGGAGGTCAAGGGTCATGGAGGAGGGTGATCGAGGTCGTAGAGGTGGCTAGGGTTTGGCTGAAGATTGTCGTGGTGGCTAGGGTTTGGTCGGAGATTGTCGCAGTGGCTAAGGTTTGGTCGGGTTATAAAAGATAATGAGAATGTTTACCTGAACAGATTTATATTAGACCTATAGACGTCACTCATAAGGCCACGCGACGTCTATATGGTTATATACGTCGATCATAAGACTCTGCGGCGTCTATACTATGGGGAATAGGTGTCGGTCAATTGGAACAATCGACAACTATTCTGTGATTATTTTTTAACATTTGTTAAATGAGGTATAAACGTCAGTTATTAAAAACCGATGTCTGGATGTGCATATAGACGCCGCCTACTAGGAAACTCGACGTATATAACTATAGACGTCGAATATATGGGAGACTGACATGTATTGGGCGATGCTTATTCCCTATTTTGCACTAGTGGTAGGAGAGAAATCCAACAAGATTTTACATGATATTGATGTTGTAATTGGAATTGAATTCCAACATATACAACTAACACAACAATTAAGGATCAACATTGGCAAACAACATTTTATCAATAGCTCCTGAGATTAATTATGCTCATTTTTTGCGAACTTTTCATGTCCAGAAAACTTTCTCACATAAACAACATTGAACTAAAATTTTCATGTCCAGACAATGTTATCTTCTATCAGTTGAATAATACGTCAACAATTTTTTTCCAAAAGCATTTTTGAATCAAATATGACCAAATACTCAGATGCTGAAATTGTGTTCATGCTCCATGCTAATCTAAGACAAAATCTACAAACTAAGCTAGCTACCCTCAATTAGTGTAATTCGACAAAATATTATCGACCACGACAAACATACATCTCAATTAATTTTCAACATATCTACGGAAACACCAAACCTCCTGCAAATGCATTGACACAATTTTGACAGGAAGAAACATTTTTTTCACATCCTAGATTTCATGATTTTCAAGAACTACATTTCAAAATTTCCATCATATGGAAGATCTAAATCATGTTAAAAAATGCAATGATGAAGTTGGACCAATCTGATTAAGTCAAGGCCAATTAGATAAACTCGTGCCCATCAAGGAGGAGGAGGGAGGGGTCGCCGGGAAGGTGGAGGTCTGGGTTTGGATTTTTCACATTTTTATTATTTTAAAATTTTTATTTGACTTCAAGGATATTTTAATTGTAGATGGTATTTTTTGCAAATTTTCTAACGAAAAAAGTGACAAAGTGGATTCCACTAACGGTGTAGATGCACACAAGTAAAAAAAAATGAAGAAGAGGATGCAAATTGGGTGTATCCTGAAATACGAGTGCACACAAGTAATTCGTTTCTTTTTGAGGTGCATGCAAGCAAATAATCTAAGTTATATTTGTTTTGTTTAGCCTGACTAGATGGAGAACTTTAATGTTTGGACTTCGGAGAGTGCTTTTTAGCGGGTTATTGCTTCAAATTAAATGGTATTTAATAGTGAACAATGAATTATAACCCTATTGTTGGTCATTTTTGTGTTTGCTCAAATTCGAAACAAACCTTCAATGTTAATTTGAAAACTTAAATGTTAAATTTGTTATTAATAATTAATTTGAATGCACCCTTATAATTTTTTTATAAAAAAGTTTCCATAAAACAATCCTAAAAGTTCCCCTGGGCTTTGTAATGTTAGAAGCAAGATAACAATTGGTCTCATGCATATACATCTCCATGCTTGTATACAAAACAAGCATGTATAAATATGCGTCACAAAAGTGTCAGATTTGAAACAACTTAATTATGTGTCTCATTAATCAGATAATCATCTAACACTTTATAGAGCTCCTCTTGCACTACAATGGTCCATATTTGATATCACAAAAAGACTTGATCCATATGCATAAATCTTATGCTTGAGCTCTCTATGATACAACCCTCTGGTTGAATATCTCAAATTTCTCTTTATGTTTAAGTTGAAACGTAAGAACCTTGCACACAGCCCCACACTTCAAGATATTTTTAGTTGGGTACATAATTCAAATAAAGTTTTACCAATTTAGCTCATTCTATCTTTTATATGAAGTCAAATACATGACTTCTCCCCACAAGCTCAAGGCAACTTCTAAGAGCTTAGAAGTATAACGTGTCATCTCCAAAAGACAAATTCACCCCTGATCTATTCTTAAGGAACACCGGACACAAAGATATCAAGGATTAGGAATGTCACGCCCCAAAATAACGGAAAATTTAAAACTTTAAAAGATAGCTATATCAATAGATCAAATCACCGGGACGCTACGAAAACCACACACACACATGTAGAGAGAGAGAGTGGTGCACTGTATAATATAGGGAAACAAAAGTATGATTACATCACAAATGGTATACAACATATACAAGTGTAATCATATCAACCTCCAAACTCAAGAAGACCGGATATGGTCTGGGTGCGCTCACCCTCAGTCACCACCTCCTAACGACGCCTACGTCCTGAAATGCAAACATAAAACTATGCCTAAGTTTCCAATAAGGAAACCCCGTATGCCAGACTCCTAAATGCATAAATTAAACAAATACATGACATGATATGAAATGCAATAAATCACAACCACCACCATCCAACTGGGTTCCTGGGACCTCTCTCCCAACCACAGCTGACACAAACCAAACCGGGTCTCAAGGGTCCTCTCACCCAAACCCTACAACTCACGTGCACACAAGGCACCCGCTCCGTAGAGCCACAACCACAAAAGGCCGGGCATCCGTTGCCCTCAAGGCAGATCACAATAAAAGCTCAAAACCCCAACATCACATGCAACCGATGCAAAACTGGGCAGAAACAATCGAACAAAACCACAACTATGGTCGACCGAATCCACACCCAGAGGACTAGCCCAACCGAAAAACCTACCAACTGGTAGAACGGCAAAGGGGACCCGTTCGACCAAAAACATCCAGTAGTTCCCTCCTCTTGCTCGAAGTGACCAAACAGTCGAACAAACACAACGAATCGGTTGACCGGAAACTTCCAGTAAGACCCGACAACGAATCAAACTACGCCGGTTGACCGAACAACAAATGGGTCGAACAATCTTTAAGGTAAACTTAAGTCGTCAGTCGAACAAGGTCTCAGGGAGGTCGACCGTTTTGAGGTCTACACCCCAACCAACTTAAAACAGTTCTTTTGGTCGAACGACAAGGGGACTCAGTCGACCAATAACTCTCAGGGCCTTCATCTTCTCGCTCAAAATGCATAACTGGTCGACCACCCAAGGGTATCGTTCGATCAGTGTAAGTTATAAACACCCACTTTACACTACGACCGGTTGACCGAAACAAGCACTGGTCGACCATTACAGTGTTGAATTCTGCTGCACAAACTCTGACGAGCCTTTCGGCTTACCATTGATTACTCAAACACTCACACTAGCTTAGGTGAGCATAAAAGTAAAGCTTGACATACCTTTAAGGCTTGTAGAAGCCTTTGAAGAACCACGATGAGTGTTTCCTCGAGAATGCTAAACTCTGGCGAAACCCAACCGAGCAACCGACGATCATGATCACTCGCACACTTCACTGAACCTCTTCTCTTTGCCAATGAATACACCACCACGCACCAGGGAGCTGAGAGGGAGAGAGAGACAAGTGATTGCGAGAGAGAACAAAGAAGAGAGAGTCATGCACGTGAGAGGGAGAGAGATCAAACCTTTTATACTCTTCTCCAATCAATCTCAGCCGTCCAAACCAATCTCTCCCTAATCAAACACCTAAGCACCAATTAACCCACTAACAAGGGTTAAGATATAACAATCCACCATCCTTAAAGAATTTTGTCCACGAAATTAAAGACAAGCTGTTTGCCAAACAACTCCGGATACTTCTTCCGGACTTCCTCCTCGATCTCCCAAGTGGCTTCCCGCTCATTGTGATGCTGCCACCTGACCTTCACCATAGGATTGGTCCTCGTCTTGAGCTGATGCTCCATCCGATCCACAATCTCCACAGGTCTCTCCTCAAGAGAAAAATCATGTTGGATCTCTGGAACCTCTAACTGAATCACGTGAGAAGGATCTACTATGTACTTCCTCAATATCGAAACATGGAAGACATTGTGAAGACCCGAAAATTACGGTGGCAGCATAACCCGGTAAGCGACCCCTCCAACTCGGTCAAGGATCTCGAATGGTCCAACATACCTCATAATGAGCTTCCACTTCTTCCCGAATCTCATCACTCCTCGAGCTGGTGAAATCTTCAGGAAGACATGATCACCCACATCAAATCTCAACTCTCGCATACGCCTATCTACGTAGCTCTTTGGCCTGCTCTGAGTTGTCGCTAATCTCCGTCTAATCACTCTGACCTTCTCTGCGTACATCTGTAAAAGCTCAGGTCCAACAAGCTGCCTCTCGCCCATGTCACTCCAGCATACCGGTGATCTGCAAGGCCTCCCGTACAAAGCCTCGTACGACACCATCCCAATACTCGAATGGTAGTTGTTGTTGTAGGCAAACTCGATCAACGACATATGCTCAACCCAATGTCCTGCCAATTCCATAGTGCAAGCTCTTAGTAAATCCTCTAACGTCTTGATGGTTCTCTCGGACTGACCGTTTGTCTGCGAATGGAAAGCTGTGCTGAACCTCAACTGAGTCCCCAAAGTTTTCTGCAGACTACCCCAAAATCGGGATGTGAACCTTGGATATCTATCAGAAATAATGCTCACAGGAACTCCGTGTAGTCGGACTATCTCCTCAACGTACAACCTCGCCAGACCCTCCAGAGGTAAAGTGGTCCTGATAGCCAGAAAGTGTGTCGACTTGGTCAGTCGATCGACTATAACCCAAATTGTGTCGTGGAATCTACTCATCTCCGGCAGCCCAGTGACAAAATCCATATTCACATGCTCCCACTTCCACTCTAGAAGCTCAATCCTCTGCATAGGCCCAACGGGTCTCTGGTGCTTGATCTTGACTTGCTGATAGACCAGACACTGATTCACAAACTCTGCTACATCTAGTTTCATCCCTTTCCACCAGAAATTCCGCTGCAGATCCTTATACATCTTCGTGTTGCCCGGGTGTATAGAGTAACGAGATCTATATGCCTCCTCTATGATTTCCTTCCTCAACTCTCCTCCCTTCGACACCCAAATTCAATCTCTGAAACTCAGACCTCCATCGACTCCAACTCTGAAGTCAGATCAATCTCTAGAAGCTAACCGCAACAACCCTGCCAACTCATCATCAGAAATCTGAGCCTGAACAATGCTCGAAACTATCTGAGGCTCTACTCTCAGACCAGCAATCACTGCCCCCTGTGATCCATCTGTGAAAGACTTCCACTCTGCCAAAGCCTTTAGCAGCCTCCACTCCTGAGTGCACATACCCACAACTGAAATCTCCACCTTCCTGCTCAAAACATCTTCTACCGAATTCGCTTCCCCAGATGATAGAAAATGGTGAAGTCGTAGTCTTTAATGAACTTGAGCCACCTTCGCTGCCTCATGTTCAGCTCATTCTAAGAGAACAAATACTTCAGACTCTGATGATCTATGAAGACTTCGAACTGCTCCCCATACAGATAATGTCTCCAAGTTTTCACCAGAAACTCGTAGTGTCTGTATCTCCTCTTGAATGTTGTCTTCTAGATATCTGCCTCTCTGATCCTCAACTGATGATAACCTGATCGTAGATCAATCTTCGAGAATACCTTTGCTGACTGTAAATGGTAAAAAAAGTCTTCAATCTTGGGTAAAGGATGCCGATTTCTCACGGTAACCTTATTCAGCATTCTATAATCAACACACATCCGCAGCGATTCATCCTTCTTCTTCACGAAGAGTACAAGCGCTCCCCAAGGTGAGACACTAGGTCAGATAAACCCAGTATCCATCAAATCTTACAACTGCTTATTCGGCTCAGCTAACTCAGCTGGTGCCATCTTATACGGTACCTTCGACTCCGGTGTAGTCCCAGCTACTAGATCTATGTTGAACTTTATCTCCCTGTGAGGCGGCAAACCAGTGACATCGTCCGCAAACACATCTAGAAAATCCGGGACTATCTCAATGTCCTCCAATCTCCTCAACTCGGGATCTGGAACTACTAAGGTGGTCACGAAAGCTCTGTAACCCTGCTGAATCAACTTCTCTGCCCTCACTGCGTATACCACTACATGACCTTCTCTGTCCTTCGTTCCCCTTATCAACAAATCAGGTAGACCCTTCCTTAGAATTAAAATTTTATTTTCACGGCGTAAGACTCGAACATCGTACCGGGACAACCAATCCATCCCAAGTATGACGCCAAAGTCTACCATCGATAGCAAGACCAGGTCTGCCAGGAACTCCTGGTCTCTCAAAATAATTGTGGCATCGGGGAGAAAGCTCCTCCCAATGCCCACCAAACACAAGGGTGTGTTGACTTCCAAATTGGCAGTCAACATCGCAGGGGTATGACCTAACATGCTCGCAAATTGCTCAGAGATGAACGAGTGTGTGGCCCTGTAGTCAAAAAGCACTATAGCTACCAATTCATCAACATAAAGCATACCTTCCACCACTGTGCTGGCATCTCTAGTCTCCTACGCCTGAATGGTGAAGATATGTCCTGTCCTCTTCCCCTACTGAGGTGGTGCAACTGGTCGACTCCGTCCCGCTCCACTAGTTAGGGATGACCCCGGTCGTCCACTAGGTCGACTTGACCTGCTCGGGCAAGAACAAATGAAGTGACATAGCTGGTCACAACCATGACATGCACCTGGATGGGGCCCGCACCCACGCTCGGGATGAACTCCGCCACACTGCCTACACAACCTAGACTACGGTGCTCCACCTCCTTCAATTCGGGGCCTATTGCACGTATTCGCTGAGAACTGACCTCTTGGACGTACTCCAGCCTTCACCTGCGACCTCTTGGCCTCCTGAATGATCACCTGACTATCCTGGTCCATGATGGTTGCAAACTTTACAAGATCATCTAAAGTTTGCGGCAGACTCGTGGTGACACGAGCCATGAACTGTGTCCTCAGGCCCCGCACAAATCTTGGGGCAATAACGCTCCAAAGCGTGGAATCTGCTAATGTAGGCTGCTAGAGTCGGCTCTCACTACTCAAGTGCCAGGAACTCCTCCCTCTTATTGTCACGGACATGCTGCGGGAAATACTGTTGGTTGAACTCCGCAAGGAATTCCTCCCAGCCAACCTCCTCACCGTCCTCGAACTCCACTGCTGAAGTAGACCTCCACCAGGTGGTTGCCTTGCCATCTAAAACATAGGCGACCAGATTCACTTGTCTCTCAGGAGGACATTCGATCGCTCGGAAGATCTTCTGGATCTTGAAGACCCAGTTCTCAGCTACCTCTGGGTCACCGATACCATCAAAAGAAGGAGCCGACGCATAAACCAATCCAGCGCAACACCTGCTCCTGCCGCTGCCTGCTCAGACTGGCATTCCAGAAACTCGCCCAACCTACCCAAAGTCCCCTGGAGTGTCCTCCTCTTCCCTGTCCACCTCACCAGCCTCCTCTCTGGAGCTCCTAAAACGTGAAGGTGGCCTCACACATCTTGGAGGCATCTACAAAGCGGACACGAAATGAAAATGAAATCAAATAACCATGTATGCATGTTGAACAACAAAACTAATAATGCAAGACCTCTAAGGTGGTTTCTTTGGATAAGTACACTGGAACCAAAGGTTCTGATACCAAATTGTAACGTTCCGAAACAACGGAAAATTTAAAACTTTAAAAGATAGCTATATCAATAGATCAAATCAGCGGGACGCTACGAAACCCCCATATATATAGAGCGGTGCACTGTAAAATACAGGGAAACAAAATTATGATTACATCACAAAAGATATACGACATAAACAAGTGTAATCATATCAACCTCCAAACTCAAGAAGATCGGATCTGGTCCGGGTGCGCTCACCCTCACCACCACCTAACGACGCCCACGTCTTGAAATGCAAACATAAAAATATGCCTGAGTTTCCAATAAGGAACCCCCGTATGCAAAACTCCTAAATGCATAAATTAAACAAATACATGACATGATATGAAATGCAATAAATCATAGCCATCACCGTCCAACTGGATTCCCAGGACCTCTCTCCCAGCCACAACCGACACAAACCAAACCGGGTCTCAAGGGTCCTCTCACCCCAACCCCACAACTCACGTGCACACAAGGCACCCGCTCTGTAGAGCCACAACCATGATCTCTCTCAGGCCAGAATGTCTGTACCGTTTCCCCAAAAAGGGCGAGGACCCATTGCCCTCAACACAGATCAAAATAAAAATTTAAAATCCCAACAACACATGCTACCGATGCAAAACTGGGCAGAAACGGTCGAGCAAAACCATAACTACGGTCGACCGAATCCCCACCCAGAGGACTGACCCAACTTAAAAACCTACCAACCAGTCGAACGACAAAGGGGACCCGTTCGACCGAAAACATCCAGCAGTTCCCTCCTCTCACTTGAAGTGACCAAACGGTCGAACAAACACTACGAACCAGTCGACCAAAAACTTCCAGTAAGACCCGACAACGAATCAAATTACGTCGGTTGACCGAACAACAATTGGGTCGAACAATTTTTAAGTTAAACTTAAGTCGTCGGTCGAACAAGGTCTCAGGGAGGTCGACCGTTTTGAGGTCTACACCCCCAACCGACTTAAAATAGTGCTTTGGGTCGAACGACAAGGGGACTCAGTCGACCGAAAACTCTCAGGGCCTTCATCTTCTTGTTCAAAATGCATAACCGGTTGACGACCCAAGGGTATCGTTCGATCGGTGCGAGATATAAACACCCAATTTACACTACGACCGGTCGACCGAAACAAGCACCGGTCGACTGTTACATTGCTCAATTCTGTTGCACAAACTCCGATTAGCCTTTCAGCCTACCTTCGACTACTCAAACACTCACACTAGCTTAGGTGAGCATAAAAGTAAAGCTTGACATACCTTTAAGGCTTCTAGAAGCCTTTGAAGAACCACGGCGAGCATTTCCTCGAGAATGCCAAACTCCGGCGAAACCCAACTGAGCAACCGACGATCACGATCCCTCGCACACTTTACTGAAACTCTTCTCCTCGCCGACGACTACACCACCAGGGAGCTAAGAGGGAGAGATGAGTGATTGCGAGAGAGAGAGAAGTGAGAGTCATGAAAGTGAGAGGGAGAGAGAATCAAACCTTTTATACTCTTCTCTAATCAATCTCAGCCGTCCAGACCAATCTCTCCCCAATGAAACACCTAAGCACCAATTAACCCACTTACAAGGGTTAGGATATTACTAGGAACACGAAAACACATTGTTCAATGATATGACTCCCCAAAATTAATTTGGGAAGAATTTTATCCTTTTTGCTGAACCGAAGAGGATCCAAAATCACCAAATAAAACTTATTTATCTCCTTCCCTCGTTAGCATAACCACGAAGGCATTTCTGTCATTACAGATATGCTTGGTAGCACAAATAGTCAACCTTCATTCATTGTTCCTTACATTGATATTCACTTTAAACAACAACAATAATAATGTCATCTTCCTCAACCTAGATCATATTCAGTATATAAAGTAGTTTGTTAGAAATTGGTTTAAATTTGTTAAGACAGAAACATGATAAAACGGTCAACCGGTAGAAGAGTTTGGTCGATCGATTTTATCAGGAGCTCTCAGAGGTGAAAAATAGTCGACTGGTGTTGGACACCGTTCGATAGAAATGATCAGGCACTTTTAGATGTGAAGAACAGTCGACCAGTGTTGGACATCGTTCAACCAAATTTATCAGGGGCTTTTTGGAGGTGAAGAATGGTCAAACGAGGGCGATATCGGTCGACCGGAAATTGGTTTGGAGCTGAAGATAACCATGGATCGGTCGACCATTGTTGGACACTGGTCGACCAAAATTAACATGAATCATTCCTATTAACCACTTTGGTCGACCATTGCCCATGTTTTGCTTATTTTTATGTACGGTTTTGAGTCTAGTATTGAAGGATTTTTCACCCTTTTCTTGTACACCATACATCATTATAATTTCCTTTTGAGAGATTAGGGTTAGAGAGAGATCTTGAGAGCTTTGGAGGACATATTGCCTCCAATGCCGTGTAATCTTGATTGCTTTTCTTGTTGGAGAAACGGAAGAAGGAAAGACAACCCACAGGAGACCCCCAAGGACGTAGGCACTTTGCCGAACCTTTTAAAATGCGTGTGGCGTGGTTGTTTTAGGTGTGTGTTTGTCTTTTGCTTGGTTTTTTCATCTTGTGTGTGTACTTGTTGCTATTAAGTTTGGGAGAGACAATTTTTTTGTTATTCCGCATTCAATATTCATGTTATTTAGTCATCTCATAGTAGCATTGTTAGATTCTCTCCTAACACAATTACCTTCCTAAGGTTGGGTGAGATATCCATCTTATTGATTAGATTACTCGCAAGTTTGAAATGGTAGCAACCAATTGTGAATGTGACAAAACTAGATCAGAGAGGCACCAAATTACTGAACCTAGATTGTGAGTAGACCAGATAAATTCACTAATCACCATACAGTTAATCAACTTACCTCACAAGTAAATGATTCTGCTAGGTCCCCTGCCAAGCTCATCAAGTGCTCACAAAGGAGTTATGTTGAAATGGAAGGCTTTATAGAATGATTGAAAAAAGGAAAAAAATGAATGAAATTGAAGGCTTTATAAAAATAATCATTCCGATATAGCTTTCAACTGACGTTTTGTAATGGATGGTGATTTTGTTTGGTCCTCAGAGATTCTTTATGAAGCAGAGTTTGGAAAGGCACGTCTAAGATATGATGAAGAAAGCTTACATGATGAAGATTCACAAGAAGCTCATATAAATTCCGCTAAAGACCTTGGGCTAACGGTCTGTCAAAGGACCTCTTTGTATCTATTTATATGTAAGACTATTTTCTTACCTTTAGCTTATTTTGATGTTTGCCTTTTCCATTACTGCTTGAAAATTTCAGGAGAATGGAAGTGGACAAATGCTACTTTGCCAGTTTCCTCCGTCTTTACCGTTAGGAAGGCGACATGAGGAGGGCAAGGTCAAGGACATCACTGCAAGGAGGGTTGCTTCCCAAGAAAAGAAAAGCAAACTGGAAGACTTGCACGTAGGATTCATGGGCAAAATATTGGTGTACATTCAAGGAGGGCTGCTGCCCACTCTGGTTTCTGTTCTTCAAGAAATGCCTAATAAATTCAACAAAAAACTTGACAATATTCATGTTCATTCTAGTATTGTTATTATACGTTAGATTAACTAGTTTTGAATCGATGCTAGTTTTTGTGTGTTGAAAATATGTTACGAATATGACAAGACAACCTAATTGGCTTATAGAATCCTCATCATAGCCGTTGCACCAACCAAGGCAATCTCCTCCTCAACACTATCATTCAAGATCAAGGACACATGGAAACAAATAAAAGACCCACGATCCTCTTTGTCTGGAAAGTCCTCAATGGACTAATTCCAACGAATTTATCTTTGTATAGTATATAAACACACACAAATGTATAATCGACATATCAAATAAATACTACAATCTTCCATACTCGCCTGAATTCAATGTGGTATCAGAGCATTGATCCCACGACCTCAGACTCTCCCCGGAGGTCATCACCGGTCTTCACCTCATCCAAAGGGGTTGAAGGCCACATAGCCAACATCAAAACCCAAACCCTCACAACAAAACCATGGCACACGGCAACGGAAATCATTTAGAAACAAATGCATTCTCGCGCCTTGTCTCAACCCTGTTCAACGGGACAAACTACTTGTCGTCGGCTCGAGCAGCCACACTTTCCCTCAGTGGTAGAGGGAGAGTAGGCCACATCACTGGGAAGACCAAAACCGCTAAGGAAATGGAACCGAAAGGAAACAGGAATGGCAAAACATGGACCACCTTGTTATGTCATGGATAATCGCGTCCATGTAATAAGCATTGCCGAAAATTTTCTCTACAAATATAGTGCAAAGGAACTCTGGGATGCCATCCACAAACACTACAGGAAGGCATAAAACTTCGCACACGTCTTCAAAATCAAGAAGGAGATATCACAAACCCATCAAAACTCAAGGAGTATCACCAAGTACCTAGGTACTCTCAGAAAGGCGTGAGATGAGTTAGGAGTATATGAACCCTTGACTAACGACCCTATAGTGATCCATCAACGAATAGAAAAAGACAGGATCTACCAATTTTTGGTAGGTCTTGATGCAAGCTACGAAGCAATACAGAGTCAAGTGCTTCTTGCACCAGAACTCCCACTGCTGGCCAAATCGTGGTATGATTCAACGCGAGGAAACTCGACGAAGAACCACAACGCATCTGCAAGGGCAAAAAAACATCCAAACTGAAGGAGAAAATCAAGCATTTCTTGTTAGAAAACCACAAAACCAAAGCCACAACAACAAGAAAATTATGGGAACCGAAAATGCATGTTGGCTTTTAGGTCTTAATCCATGTTTTGATAATTTATTCAACCTAATGTTAATCACCATCTAAGACCATTGACGATCCTACAGGGCGAACACTGCGAGAATTGCAAAAAACCCAGGCATAGCAAGAACAACTATAGTTACTCTATCCTCACCTCCGGACATCAAAGGATGACGACAGGAGAGGCGAGGACGGGAGGGGAAGCACAAGATCATCGGGCTTCAGTGGCTACAACACTACACATCCAACCATGGGAGGTGATTGACATCATATCATGCATATAATTGTGTCTTATATCCATTATCTTGAACCTAAACAATGCTACATAACAAGTTTTATGTTTAAGTTTCAGGAATAAACATGTTTGGGAAGAAGAGACTCAAAAAGGACGTAAAAGCAAGGAAAAGAACTGAATTGCAGGACTTATGGACTGAGACGCAAGAGAGAAAGACCCGAATGTAAACCAAAAGTATCAATGAGCAAATCAAGAAGCTCCACACCATCATGAGGAGTATTTTGGCAATTAGATCCGGGCCCAAACATCAACAACCAAATCAGGTTCATCAAACATCAAGAAATCAAGCCAGAAACGACCCACTGAAATCCAGACATGATCCAACCATTCCAGACGGCCGATTGGCGGTCCAAGTTGGTCCAAACAATTTATGGTTTAGTCAGGCCGTGGATGATGTTGTTTTATGTCCATTTATAGTATGTGTTCAGTCCCATACTGGGGGATTAACCCTGATTGCCTTTTTCTCTGACTATAAATAGAACTATTCATTCTCCTTTGTATTGACCCATTGTTTGGTGGCATTCTCTCTACTTGGAGTAAAGACTTGAAGCAAAAATCATCTGGAGAAGAATGCTACTTGTAATGTGAGTCATGTAAATAAAATATTTTTTCATAGTTTTGTTTTTAACGTTGTCTTTTTTTAATGCTTGCATGCTTAACTTAGTTTTGATTTCCTAATCTTAGTGTAACTAGTTAGAAAACCTTTCTTCTATAGTTTAATTGCTAGCATAATGTGTAGTGAGTAGTTCCATCCCCTTTGGGGGGTGGAGATGATGTACATATATGTTGTGAAGTTTGGATGTTTGATGAATTTTTGATTATGTAGACTTGCATGTTTGTATGTTCATTGGGGGTGTTTTAATCATCTACATGTTGGGGGATTTTTGATGGGTTTTGCCACAACAATTAGACACTTTCCATGCTTAGTTTCCTCATGTTTATTGACTGAAATTTCTTGTTGAATATGCTACATGTTAGTTATGTGTTTGTATTTGTGGTTGCTTGATTGATTGATTGAAGAAACTTTGTTTTGATGGGGTTTGCCATAAGATTTAGACACCTCCAATGCTTAGCTTTGTGCTTCACATGAGTTCATGGGTTTTGATGAGTCTTGCCATATCTTTAGACGCTTCTCTTGCTTAGCCCAATCTGATGATAATCAAGTAGTAATTGTCGATACGTTGTGTGAATGGATTGATAGGTTTTGCCAAATCTTTGACGCTTCCTATGCATGAAGACACACACATACATGCTTACATGCGTCATTCATCACTTATTTTACTTCATATGTGTACACACTCCACCCCTTAGTGATTTTCCTTATTGAATTCGATCTTCCTTGTGTTAGTTGTTTATCTTTGTTTTAGTAGTCTTGTGCTTTCATCTTTCTCCTTTGTTAGTTTCTAGTTTAGTGTAGCTTAGGTTAGCCTACTCACATCTCTTCTTTATTATTTGCCACTTGATTTATGAAGAACCACAGTTGACACACCTCCTTGTGGATTCAACCCATACTTGTCGTGTCTTCACCGACGCCGTGCACTTGCGGTGTTAAAACAAATACATCAGGAGGTGGCAGACACCTAGCAAACTGTAACCCTACATTTTTTTCGCAGGTAGCTGGATATGGAAACAAGGGAGGTGGATCCAGAGGTTTTTATACCAAAGGGAGATTCGAATACATGTGCTCCGACCGTCTACATAACTCAAGCATCCAACTCTGGTGGAGCGAACGATCAAGGAGTGGATCTCGGCCAAATAAGGATCCAACACAGCTCAACCAATTGGTAGCCCACTTGAATAATATTTTGCAGAAATCCCCTCAACCTTCAGGTAATTATGCAGGTATGGTAAAATCCTTGGATAATTACACTGCTTTGTTTTCTGAAAATAAATCTTGTGACCAAAAATGGATTATTGACTCGGGCGCCACGAACCAGCTTCTTAATAAATTTGTAATTGTTGCTAATGGGAATCAAGTAGAAATAAAAGGAATAAGTGACATGGAATTATTAAATCAATGACTAAAAATATCTTTTTTGTACCTTCCTTTGACTCTAATTTGTTATCCATGGCAAAAGGCACACACAATTTGAATTGTAATGTTATTTTTACCCCATTCGATGTGATTTTTTTGGATTGTATCATAAGGAGCATGATTGGTAGAGGGACTCTCACCAATGGCTTATATGTTCTAGACTCAAACAATAAATCTTTGCATGTTGAAAATGGGTCCAAACAAGAACTTTGGCAAAGGCAAATGGGACATTCGTCTCATGTTGTTTTAAAATTTTAATTTCCGTTTATTAATTCTGAAATAATGTGTGATGTTTGTAGTTTTTCGAAACAAACTAGATTACCTTTCCATTTATCATCTAGCAAACATAGGAAGTCCTCTCGAGATGATTCATTCTGACATTTGGGGACCGGCTCCCATCGAATCCCATAATGTGTTTAACTACTTTATTACTTTTATCGATGATTTTCTCGTACTACGTGGCTTTATCTGCTTAAATCCAAATCCAATGCATTTAAGGTTTTTTGTGAATTTGTTACTTTTATGGAAAACATGTGTGATTTCAAAATTAAAATTCTTAGATCTGATATTGGTTCTAAATACACTAGTCACAACTTTCAAATTTTTTTGAAACAAAAAGGATTTTTTCATCAAAACACTTGCATCAATACTCCCAAACAAATGGTGTCTCTAATGGAAAAATCGTCATTTGTTGAATAATTACAAGATCTTTGCCTTTTCAACACCATGTTCCAAATTTTTTTTGGGTTTGATGCAGTCTTAACTGCTACATATCTTATTAATCGCCTTCCTAGTCCTCGTATTCAAAACAAACAACCTATGGAGATTTTAAATGGTAAAAAATGACTCTTGATCACCTAAAAGTCTTTGGTTGAGTGGTTTTTGTTCACAAGAAAAGATCAACAAGCTTGACTTTAGCTCAAATAAATGTATTGTTTATGGTATTCCTTAAGGAAAATAAGGGTACAAATGTTATGACCCCATAACTTGTAAATTTTCTGTTTTTCGTGACATGTACTTTGTTGAAAACATTCCTTACTTCAAAGATGGAGAAGAAGAATCCACGCCACCCACCGATGTTCCCCTTCTGGTCACAAACACCTTTGAAGCACCGAGACAAAATGCCACCACAACGCCTGAAGAAGAAGAACCCAAGGCTGAAAGGGGAGAAGCAATTCCGCAACGAAGATCCAACAATCCAACTCGACCTCCTTCTCATTTACATAATTATGTTACCTCTCACATAGTTTACCCCATTCAGGACTACTTGTCCTACAAACAAGTAAAATCAACCCATAAGGCCTTCTTAAACCAAATAGATAATCATATAGAACCCACCAACTATCATGAAGCCACTAAAGATGCTAAGTGGTGCAATGCCATGAATGATAAAATTAATGCCTTAGAAAACAACAAAACTTGGAATCTTGTGCCTCTCCAACCCAGAGTCAAACCTTTATAAAATTAAGTATAATAGTAATGGGACTATAGAGCGATATAAGACTCATCTTGTAGAAAAAGGCTACACTCAAACTTATGGGCTAGACTACTTGGAAACCTTCGCTCCTGTAGCTACGATGAACACAGTTCGTGTTCTCCTATCTATAGCCGCAAATAAGGGTTGGAATCTTTTTAAATGGATGTAAAGAAAGTCTTTCTTCAAGGGAACCTTGAAGAAGAAGTCTACATGACACCTCCTCCAGGCATAAATTCAGCCCCTAACCAAGTATGTAAGTTACACAAATCAATCTACGGATTGAAACAATCGCCTCGCGCATGGTATGCCAAACTAAGTCTATCTCTTACTTATTATGGTTTTTCTTAAAGCTTTGCAAATTCTTCTATGTTTATTAAATATCATAATAGCATTACTACTATAGTCTTCGTCTATGTTGATGAGATTATTATCACCGGAGATTGCGATAGAGAAATAACTTTAGTTAAAAGACATCTGAAATAAAAATTTGACATAAAGGACCTTGGTTTTTTAAAATATTTTCTAGGAATAGAATTTGTTTATTCAAAAAAGGGGTTGTTTTTATCTCAAAGAAAATATATTCTTGACTTGCTACATGAAAGCGGTAAATTAGGGTCCAAACCGGTCAACACTCCTATTGAGACAAACCGCAAAGGTTGGTCCAATGGAAGGTTAACCGGTTAAGGACATATGCCAATTTCAAAGACTTGTTGGGAAACTCATTTATCTCACTATTACTAGACCGGATATCACATTTGCCGTAAGCATTGTTAGTGAATTTATGCATGCTCCACACACACACACACCACTTAGGCATAATTAATCGCATTATTTGATATGTTAAGAAAAGCCCGGGGCAAGGGCTATGGATGAAACGAAATAATTCTAATGAAATAATTGGTTATTCGGATGCACTTTTCGCTGGAAGCCATGATCGAAAATCTACCACGGGTTTCTGCTCATTCATAGGGGGAAACCTTGTAATACGGAGAAACAAAAAACAAAACGTTGCGGCTAGATTTAGCGTTGATTTTGAATATTGTGCCATGACCTCAACTACAAGAGAGCTCATATGACTCAAGCAACTACTCAAAGACATGAAGCAACCATACTCTGAACCAATGCAAATGTTTTGTAACAACAACGCCGCTCGCCACATAGCATCCAACCTAGTCTTTCATGAGAGGAATAAAAATATCGAGGTGATTGTCACTTCATCCATTAGAAGATCCAATCAAACGAGATAGAAGTTCCTTACATTCCAAGAAAAGAACAACTTGTTGACATTTTCACCAAAGTATTGGACCACAAATAGTTTCAACAAATTCAACTCAAGTTGGAATCCTGTAATCTCTTCCGGACCCAACTTGAGGGGGCATTGATTGACATCATTTCATGCATTCATTTGTGTCTTATATCCATTATCTTGAACCTAAACAATTCTACATAACGAGTTTTATGTTTGAGTTTCAGGAATAAACAAGTTTGAGGAGAAGAGGCATAAAAGGACCTAAAAAAAGAAAAAAGACTGAATTGTGAGACTTGGGGACTGAGATGCACGGGAGAAGGACCCAAATGTAAGCCCAAAAGACCAATGAGCAAATGAAGAAACTCCATACCATCATGAGGAGTATTTTGGCAATTCGATTCGGGCCTTAACTCCAACAACAACCTTTGGTGCATCAAACAATGAGAAATCAAGCCAGACAACAACACCAGAAATCCAGACCGGATCCAGACTCTATAGACCACCAATTGGGGGTCTGGGACCTCTGATTGGCGGTCGGATTGGCTCTGGATCCGATAGGCTTCGGGTGGAACGTGTATAAATGTGTTTTATGTGTATTAATTTTTGGTATTGTATTAGTCCCACATCAGGGGATTGTCCCGAATTACCTTTTTCAATGACTATAAATAGAACTCCTCATCTTCCCTTGTAATCTACTACATGCTTTGTGGCTATTTTCTCTACTTGAAGTGAGGCCTTGGAGCAAATACTCAAGTAGGGAGATGCTACTGGTATTGTGAGTCTGAAATTAATAAAATTTTCCTTGTTATGTTGCTTCTTTTATGTTGCTTTCATGCTTAGTTTAATTTCATTTCAATAATCTTAGTATACTTAATTAATATGGTTTCCTTTCTTTATATAATAGTTAGTTTAATGAGTAGTGAGTAGTTCCATCCCCTTTGGGGGGTGGAGTTAATGTTTTATACATGCAAAGAGAATGGAAATGAATGTTTTGTTATGAAATGTGTTGATAAACATGAATGTATGCTTGGTTGATTAGGATAGAAATTGTAACTTCATGGGTTTTTTCTATAACTCTTAGACATCTCCCATGCTTGTTTGGGTTCTTAAATAACCAACTTGTGTATGTTAATGTTAGTCAACTAGGTTAGTGATGAGATTTATAGGTTTTGCCATAAACATTAGACATTTCCTATACATGAAAATACAACCTACATTTGTGCTTAATGCTTGCATTCTTCACCATCTTCTTGCATGTGTACACTCACTCCACCCCTTAGGGGTCCCTCTTCCTGATTTGTTGTTTCACTTTAGATTCTTTTGATTTAGTTTGCATCGTTAGTTGTTGTTTTCCTTCACATTTCTTCTTACTAGTTTAGTGTAACTTAGATTAACATGTCTACAACTCTTCTCCCCTTTTTTGCCATTTGATTTTGGTCAAACCAGAGGTTGCTCACCTCCCTGCGGATCGACCCGTACTTGCCCCATCTTCACCGACGGCTGTGCACTTGCTGTCTAAATTTAAAATGATTAAACAAGTTTTTTGACGCCGTTGCCGGGGAGGTTGCAGTCCAGACTTTGGTTTGGACAATTCGGGTGGATTTAATTTTTTTTTTGTAGTTTTCTTTGTTTCAGGAGATTCTAACGCTCAAGGGATGGCAGCTGGAGAAGTTGGGAGACGAACAGAGATCTTTGGACCGCCAATCAACGGTCTGAGACCGCCAACTGGCGGTCTGGTAAGCTCTATTTCCCTTCTACTTTCTTTGGCTTGTTTATGTATCTGATATAGAAGTTTGGGGCTCAATTTGGCATGTTCTGACTTTTAGTTTGCCCCCAGATCAATAATCAATCCCCCTTTAAGCAACTTGGACCATAAAACCCAAAGCAAAGGATTAGGCATTCTTGCTTGCTTAGGTCATGCATCATGTACTTGACTTAGGCACGTAGATTGTCTTTCATTTTAGCTTTACTTTCAGTTGTTGAGCGCTGGTGTGAGGTACGCATTTCCTTCTCTCATTCATGCATTTCGTATGAACATGCATTAGTGAGTAGGAATTGCATTGTAACAAGTGTGAGTTGAGCGTTTGTTTGGAGAGTTGATTGCTAGATTAAGACTCTAAAACGCTACTAAGGAGGGGCTATCCCATATAAGATAAGGTGGGGGATTTCATTACCCTTTTCTTCGCCCCTAAAACCACACTAATCAAGAGCCTAATTTAAAATCAAGTAGACATTGGCCTTAAGGATCTCGGGCACATTAGGAGAGTGATCCGGTCGCGACCGTCATACCCTGATCGGCGTCGCCCACTCGGTCGATACTTGGAGAGACGAGATCTCCGGATCTTGGCTCACTTGCTGGGCTTTGTGGTCTTCGTCGTAGGGAGGTGAGGCATGTTGAGGCCACGTGACCTCGTAGTTGGGCGTCGTCTAGTTGTAAGGAGCTATAGCGACCTTAGGTTGTTTGATGCTTGCTTGCTTGTGTGCTTCTACCAGTACCTACCATCATAACATAATGACTTCTTCCCTTCTCTCCTGAGTCATCCTCTCTCTTCTGTGTCCTCCCGTCTTCTGTGTCCTCCCGTCTTTTCCTCCTCTTCGCACATTCTACTTCCTTGTTAAAAAATCTTCTTTATTTTTCATCTGATTCGTGTGTGTGCACCTTTGTGCATGCTTGTGTGGGCACGAGACGAGAGTGGCCGTTTGATGAGGCGTGTCGTCAATCGTGCATCGGTAGTCGATTTCACGACATCTTCATCTTCTCGTGTTGCACACGGTCCAGGTTCAATGGATGCTTAGTACCATGAGGAGGATCAGTTGCTGGACCCACTTGTCCCACTTGTTCTTCCTGTTCTTGCTCCCATACCTCTCCGTGATTGATGCTACCCGAGCCGTACTGCTCTACCCTCGTGCATCGTATTGCCAGAGGCGAATGGGAACCACTTTGAGGTTAAACCTTAGTTTATATCCATGCTCCCCTACTTCACTGGGAAGGGTGACCCCTATATCTTTCTTAGGGAATTTGAGGAGGTCGGTGCTATGTTCAAGCTACAACAACTTAGCACAGACTCCATCCATCTTAGGATTGTCCCTTTTGCACTGAAGAATGATGTCAAGAAGTGGTTGTACAACAACCAGGAGAATGCCTTTAGGACTTGGGATGAGTTTCAATCTACATTCCTGAAGAAGTACTTTCCAAATCATCGGACTCAAAAACTGAGGAACGAAATCAATTTGTTTTATCAGCATGAGACCAAATCATTCCATGCATACTTAGAGTGGTTCAAGGAGATATTATCCTCATGCCCTTACCATGACATCGATTTGTGGCGCCTGTGTCAGATTGTTTACGGGGGTCTTCACATCCCTTCCCGAACGCTCTTTGAGTCCATGTGTCAAGGAGAGTTCTTAGGAAAGGATGAAAGGGAGGCATGGGCTTTCCTAAAAGACCTCGCTGAGAAAACCATGCAGTGGGAAAGAGCGAGGGAACCACCAGTAGCATCTAGCATAGGAACGAGGATCGCAAACACAAACTCGACTAGATCGGGTGACGCATTTGCTGTCGATACCACTACGGCCACTGAGGCGCGCATGACGGCCTTAATGTGCCGTATGGATACGATTGAGCTCCAAAACCAGCATGATATGTCTGCATCTGGTCCAGTTCCCTGTCATCTATATGGTAGGATAGGTCATATAGGAGGTGAGTGTGCATCTATTCCTCCTGAGATGGAACATGTCAATGGCATCTATGATAGATCCAGGAATGACCCATATTCATCATCATATAACCCTGGATGGAGGAACCACCCTAATTTTTCATGGAACCATAACAATGCCCCAGGTGGTCCTTCAAACTTTTCTCGACCACCTAACCGACCACACCAACCTCTCATGCATTCACAGTCTCATCATCAACCCCAAGCTCAAAGCACCAACCCACCAGGTTTCCCAAATTCTAATAACTTGGAAACCCGGTTTAATTCGCTTGAGAACTTAACTCGTGGACTTGAGAACTCTGTAAAAAACTTTATGCCATCCACGAGTCAAGTCCTCACTTCACACCAGCAGACCATCATATCTCTCGAGCTTCAGATGGGCCAACTCGCTCAGTCTGTACATGAGAGAGAGAGAGTGAGTCTGCCTAGCCAACTTGTGGCTAACCCTGTGCTCAACATCACTCAAGCATACAAAATGCATGTTCAAGACTGCAGGGGGGGGGGGGGGGGGCAAGTGAACTATGTGGAAGAAACTGTGGACCATGTCAATGCCATTGTGACCCTGAGAAATGGGAAGCAGGTCAACAACCATATTTCCTTGCCACTAAATCCATATGTGCAGCCCCTTTGTGGGAATGATGGTGAGAAAGAGGCCGAGGGTAAGAGTAATACACCAACACCTCCTTCTCGGGCACCGCAGAAAACCTACCTGCCAAAAGCTCCATATCCTAGTAGGTTGTCTAAGAAATAGAGTGACAGTGTGGATAAAATGTTGGAGATATTCAAGAAAGTGAATGTCAACATTCCTTTGTTAGACATGATTAAACGAATACCTCCCTATGCAAAATTCCTGAAGGATCTCTGTACGACTAAGAGGAAAACTAACGTCCCTAGCAAAGCCTTTTTGGCGGCTAATGTGAGCTTGATCCTTTCAAACCCAATGTACGTAAAATTGAAGGACCTAGGTAGTCAAACAATTTGATGTGTCATTGGGGACTCTCGCATTAATAATGTCTTGCTAGATCTAGGGTCGGCGGTTAACGTCTTACCACCTTCTGTGTATCAATGATTAAGCCTAGGCGAGCTCAAGCCTACGAAAATAACTTAATAGTTGGTTGATCGTTCGATCAAAGTCCTGATAGGGGTCATTGAAGATGTCCTAATCAAGGTTGGTGATTTCATATTTCCTGTTGACTTTGTTGTCCTTGAGACTGAACCAATCAAGACTACCCACTCTCAGATTCCATTGATTTTGGGTAGACCTTTTCTAGCGACGTCAAATGCCTTAATCAATTGTCGAACTGGACTCATGAAATTGTCATTCGGGAACTCGACCACGATATTCCATGTGTTCAATATGGCTAGGCAGCCGACATCTTTCGAGGACCCCACGGAAATTAATCTTATCCGGGACGTGGAAGAAGAAATAGAAGAAGAGTACCCCCTGATTCATGAAAATCAAAATGCTTACACCCTGGATGATTTCGATCATGAAGAGGATGGGGGCGAGTTGAGCAATGATGTGCATGCTATTCAGTACATGCGATCTCCTCTTATCTTACATCTCGAGCTATCTATCATGCCTCTTGAGGAGCCACCCACAATTGAGCTTAAAGAACTGAAACACATTTTTCTTGGTCCCGATAGGTCATGTCCGGTGATTATTTCATCGACGTTGACTGGTGATCAAGAAGAACGCCTAATTCGAGTCCTAAAGGAGCACAAATCAGCCTTTGGGTGGTCCTTGAAGGACATTAAAGGGATAAGTCCTGAATGACCTACAAAGGTGTTTCAATCCAGCCATGACAGAAGTAGTTAAGAAAGAGATCATCAAATGTTTAGATCATGACATCATTTTTACCATTTCGGACAGTGCTTGGGTAAGTCATGTCAAGGTTGTGCCCAAGAAGTTGGGTATCACTGTTGTCCAGAATGACAACAATGAGCTTGTACCCACACGACTTCAAACTAAGTGGCGAGTTTGCATTGACTATAGGAAGTTGAACGTGGTCACGCGTAAGGACCACTTCTCTCTACCTTTCATCGACCAAATATTGGAGAGACTCGTTGGGCACGCCTATACTGTTTCCTTGATGGTTATTCAAAGTACAATCAAATCCCAGTTGCCCCTGAAGACCAAGAGAAAACAACATTCACCTATCCTTTTGGGACGTTTGCTTATAGACGGATGCCTTTCGGACTATGCAATGCACTAGCAACATTCCAACGTTGCATGTTGAGTATCTTTTCCGACATGGTTGGGAACCTCCTTGAGATTTTCATGGATGATTTCTCGGTTCATGGACCTCCTTAGATGAGTGCGTGCACCACCTGAGCCTTGTTCTCAAGAGGTGTTCAGAAACGAACTTAGTCCTTAATTGGGAAAAGTGTCATTTCATGGTTACAAAAGGCATCGTATTGGGTCACGTGGTATCTCGTGATAGTATCAAGTGTAGGATTTCATGTTTAATTATACATATATATTTTTCGAATTTTCATGTATAATAAGGATCAATTACAATTTTCTTCGATTTATTTCATGCATGCATCGGTTTGTTTTAACAACTAGTTTCAAAAACTCCTTAAAACAAATACAAAGGGACTCCGACATTCATACCTAGAAGTTCTCAAAAACTTCTTGAAGATTCGGAGACGTTGAGGATGCTTGTTGCTGCGCCGGATGCCTCCGAGATTTCACCAAACTCTAAACAAGATTGGAGAGAGAAGAGCTAGCCTCTCAATCTCCAATAGGGTTTAGAATCTAATTACTAACCCCTCTTTAGTTCCCTTGAGAAGATGATCTCTTAAAACTAAAACTAAACTTAAGAATTAAGGGAATTTCGTGGAGAATTATGGAGAGAGTTTTTGCATGAGAAAAAACAATGAATTAATTAAGGAGGTAATGAGATAAACTTGTATTTATAAGTTCTCTCCAAATTACATATTCATGTGCAACCTCTTGCCCATGATTTCATGTAAACTTCCATCTAACCATCTATTATTTAATAATAAATAATCTTAGCCACGAATTAAATCAATTATGGACCAATTCCATGCATGATCTAATTAATTCTTAAATTAATTCTGCATTAACCGTCTGGACCGGTCGACCGTTTGGAGGTTCGGTCGACCGCTCGAACTAGGTTTTGGTCGACCGTTCAATAACTCGGTCGACCGTTCGTAACAGGAATTATTCCATCGAAATGTTCGGTCAACCGACCGATTACATTCGGTCGACCGTTCGAACATATGAAAATTCCCTGTTATCGGTCGAGACACATCTGGTCGACCGTGCCCGATCGGTCGACCGTTTAATGCTAACCGGTCGACCGTTTGAGCACTGTTCTGCAGACTTGTCAAATTTCGGTTTAACCCCTACAAAATTTGACATTTCGGGATTAGTAGTAAATTCACAACTTATGCAACATATTATCCTATGCAATGATCAATCATTACACCCCATAATATTTACATCACATATGAATTTAATTTAGATTCTAATTATGTTATTAATCACAACATAATTTGATTTTG
Organism: Triglochin maritima; assembly: GCA_963682175.1. Lineage (NCBI taxonomy): Eukaryota > Viridiplantae > Streptophyta > Magnoliopsida > Alismatales > Juncaginaceae > Triglochin > Triglochin maritima. The sequence goes on from OY821772.1 coordinate 35,806,884, forward strand.
CTTGTTCACCGCATGTGTCATATTTTCTACATGAAACCCGACACATCTTATGAACTCAAAATCCCCATTTCTTGTTTCCCAGTTTTGTGGTGTGACCTATGGGAGGATCTAAACTAAGTTGGCAGTGATATTAAGAGCTTAATATCACAAACTATAAGCGGTATCTAGCTACACATTATAGCTCCCAATTAGTTAGATGTCTTAATTCCACTTGAACCAAAACCCGATCCATTTAGTGATGGAGTGCACCACTTGTGTCCGTCCCTTGCCTCATGATATTAAGAATACACACAAAGTAGTATTGTGTCATCTTTGTATTAGTATTCATTTCTTGATCTCTTTAAGCCAGTTACAAATATGTGACTTAACTCAAATCACATTGTGCACATTATAACTTTGCTTTATCAAGGGGCCCACTAATATCATCACTCAATTAAGATGGGCAATGATAATCTTTTGACTAACTATCTTCTCCAACGAAAGTTATACATAACCAACTAATGCCTTTACACTACACTCATTGATAGCTTAAGACACTAGTCTAATTAAGCACTCCTTAAGCGATCGGATATAAGTCTCATATCAAAGGACCAATGACACAGTAAAACATTAATGACACAGAAACACATTCCTATAATATTTTACTTGTTAAGTCAATTCGGTATACAAAAGTACTATTTTCCTCTTTTGTGTACCCGTGTTGTCACTCACTTGTAGAGCTACAATGATCTATGACCAACACGACAATCTTAACTCGGTAATTAATGTTCCATGTTAATTACCATGATTGCGAATATCTTTTGTTTTATGTAAACCAATATCTTTTAGAGCTCTACGGTTAAGGACCAAGAGTCTCTTCCTTAACACTTCCAAAAGACGAATAACATAAACAAGGAACAAAATGATTTCTCATTCAATTCATAATTATTGACATTTAAAAGTAAAACTTTTAGAACACATTCCCTTCATCAAGGTGGATAGGGCAAAGATTGAGCTTAATTCTAAGCTTCCATCACCCACCTCGGTAAAAGAAATCCGGTCATTCCTTGGACACGTCAGTTTTTACCGGCGGTTTATTAAGGATTTCAGCAAGATAGCTCACCCATTGCCCATTGACGAGCTTGCTTGCTAAAGGCACTTCTTTTGAGTTTACACCCGAGTGCATGACTGTGTTTGAGTTTCTGAAGCGTGAGTTGACCTCCACTCCCATTATTAAGGCACCAGTGTGGACTCTACCTTTCGAGCTGATGTGTGATGCATCTGACTATGCGATAGGAGCAGTTTTATGTCAGAAAGTCGACAAATTGCTTTATTTGATCTACTATACAAGTCGTGCTCTCAATGACGCCCAACTCAACTACTCTGTTACTGAGGAAGAGTTCCTCACGATCATATTTGCATTGGAAATTTTTTGGCAGTACCTCATTGGGTCGTACGCCATCATCTACACTGATCACTCAGTTCTTCGCTACCTTTTGTCTAAAAAGGATGTGAAACCCCATCTTCTGCGTTGGATCTTGTTGTTGCAAGAGTTCGACTTTGAAATACAGGACAAGAAGGGATGCGAGAATGTCGTGGCAGATCACCTCTCTCGTATCCCAGTTGATCTTTCACTGGACCCACTGGTGAACGCGTTCTTCCCTGATGAGAACCTTATGGCAATAGCCTAACCCCCTGGTTTGCTGACATTGTGAACTGTTTAGCAACTGGAGAGGTGCCGGCTCATTGGACACACAGTGAGAAAGCAAAGTTCAAGTTGTTAGTCAAGCACTTCTATTGGGATGACCCCAACTTATTTAAGTACTTTGCCAATCAAATCATAAGAAAGTGCATCCCTAACGACGAGATTCAGAGTGTCTTGTCCTTTTGCCATAAGGAGGCATGTGGTGGGAACTTCGGTGCCAAGAAAACCGATGTCAAAGTTCTCCAATGCGGCTTTTACTGGCCCACGTTGTTCCAAGACACTTTTGCATTTTGCAAAGCATGTGATAGGTGCCAACGTGTGGGCCGTATTGGAAGATGTGATATGATGCCACTCAATCCTATCTTAGTGGTTAACATCTTAGTGGAGCATCGACTTCATGGGTCGTTTCACATGTCCCATGGTCACACCTACATTCTTGTGGGGGTTGATTATGTGTCAAAGTGGGTTGAAGCAATTCCCACTCGCACTAACGATCACAAGGATGTGATCAAATTTCTTAAAGAACACATCTTTGCGAGGTTTGGGACGCCTCGTTGTATCATAAGTGATTGGTGGACACACTTTGTGAACCGATCCCTTGAGGCAGTGTTGAGGAAATATTCCATCACGCACAAGTTGGCCACACCTTATCATCCTCAAACCAGTGGCCAGTGGAAATTTCCAACCGTCAACTCAAGCAAATTCTTGAGAAAACGGTTAGTGTTTCAAGGAAAGATTGGTCGGTCAAGCTTAATGATGCATTGTGGGCTTTCCACACTGTATTTAAAACCGACCTTGGCATATCCCCCTACCGGCTAGTTTATGGCAAAGCTTGCTGATTGAATCAGTTATAATAACCGCAAGTGCACGACCGCGTTGAAGCGGTGGCAAATACGGGTTGATCCACAGGGAGGTGTGTCGACTTTGGTTAGTTCGAAGGCGAGTCGGAAACAAGATGGAAGAAAATGTGTGATTACACTACACTAAAGTAGGAATGAACAAACAATAAAAACTAAATCCCGTAGGGGGTAAAGAAAGAATATGAATGCAAAAATATGTGTAGGTGTGTATATTCAATTGTGCACGTCACAACATGTAGTACATGAAAACCATAAAACTAGATCCAACTTTGCCTCCACATGAAATAAGATAACACATTATAATTAAAACATACAAGATAATAATTACTAGACATGAGGTTCCATTTTTTTAAAATTCTAATCTTATCATTCTGAGAACGAATTTTTAATGGTTTTATTCGAGTTTGTTTTTTGGATTTTATGGTTTATCTGTGAACCATGTGGCAAACTTTATTTTGCCGACAATTATGTTTTGGATATTAGTAGAAGCACCCGAGGTTCATGTTTTTTCTTGAAAAACAAACTAACAATTTAAGTGCTTAACGATGTATTTTTTTTAAAATTCTTTCCAAAGACCAAGTTCGAATACTAATAACGTGTTAATTACGTCCCGGTAAAAATGATGTTGGACCACCCCCAGTTTGAAGTCGTAACCCGCCTGTCCAAAATGGGGCGGATGTCGGAAAATTCTGAGTTATCAAAAAAAAAGTACTTAACAATGTAGCTATATATTTTAGCAAACTTAATAATGTCTTGTCTACAAATAGATGAAGTTTTGAAAATACCTCACGTTACATCCATATGAAAATGTCTTATATATGACTCCTGTCAATACCTAAAGCATCTTTCAATCATCAATTTACAACTAAGTCATGGTCATACTGAATACGAATTTCATGTTGCAGTATGAAGCAAATCATTGACAAATATGAAAAGGTCAAGAGCGTACATATTGGCGAGAGCAGCCACCAAAATGTATATAAACAACACCACTTCACAAATTGGTTTGGTTTATAAACATGTCTAACGTGATATTTTTACAAAACATAGGAAATGTACTGCGAGATGTCGAGGCTTAAGTTCGAAAACGAGAAGCTTCTCGCAACATATGGCAGATTACAGGCTGGTATATGTTATCGGTGCACTTAATTTGTATATATATATTCTTTACAATTGTATGTATGTCATTGTTACGAAAATCCTGAACATTGGCAGGTGAAAACATGTCTGGTCTCACCGCGAGTGAGCTGGAGCAACTTGAGGGGCAACTGGTCATTTCTGCAAACAAGGTTAGGAGCAGGAAGGTATGTTTACTCACAATAATAAACCTTAAGCTTTGACCTTAAATTTGCATTGATGAGCTTCTGAAGATATATTATATATAATAATCACAATCCCATGCTATAATGATAACACTACATCTATTTTTAACAATAGGATATAGATCGACCTTGTGTTCATTCTCGCGTTTTAAACACCCAACGTGACATGTGGACACTATCTTGTTTTTCCAGCAATAAGTGGTGTATACGGAGCTGAAAATAGGAAATTATGCTCCAAGACTCACTGGATAACACATGTGTGTGTATACAGAAATTTTACAATGAGACCAAGTCTCATTGTAAAAAAATGAGACCTCATATTTTTCTCCCTTAGATCTAGATCCAACGGCTGGTTTATCCAACATTCAATTTATACAACCAAAGGGTAATACGGTAATCACACAAACACCCCACACCACACTGTCTTGTTCCCATTTCCTCTTTTTCCCCGCTCTATAGTCTCTCTCACCCTCTGCGTCGCCACCTACTCCGGTTGCCCACTCCCGGTGCTACGTCGTTGTCGATATCTGTTTCCTACCGCTCCGATGATCTCCTCCTCAGCTCCTCGGTTCTTCGTTGCCTCGGACGACTTCTTTTGAACAAACCAAAATATTGTCTTGTCGGTTTGGCTGGTTTGGTTGCATGGCTGAAGTCAGGAATTCGTTGTTTCGGGGCTAATCGTTACCTTTGGTCTTTTATCTGTGGAATTGTTGGATTAGTGTTCCTCTCCTCTTCTGGATCTTTGATCTTTTCGGATTTGGTTGGTTGGTGTGGTCATCACTGTTTGGCGGAAGTAGAGGAAAGGGGCGGACCCAGGCCGGAATTGAAGGGTGGGCACCCTATAAGCAATGTTTTGAAAATCGAACGAAAACAACTTGGTTTGCTTCAAAGTGGTTCAACCGACGATTCAATCTTGTCCAACCGATGATGACATCAGCCTTTTGTGAACCGAGTGTTGAACCGAACCGACTGCGTAGCGACGGTCTAACAGACAGTCCAACAGATTAAACTTGTTTTAAGATAAACATATAATAATCTTGATATGAAATATTCAATATTTTCGAACCAAAAAACACTTGGTTTCTATTTAGATGAAAACGATGAGAAGAAAAAAAGTCGACAAATAATGTCACGCTAAAATCACATTGCTCCGAACATAGAAATAAATATAAGAATGTTCTTAATACCTTAAATACCACCATTTCAGTTACCCTGGAATTCAACAAAGTTAACCACACATATTAAGCATTAAAAAAACCCAAAGAGTGAATTTTGTGGTGAAGTGCTGAAACCATACATATTAAGCATTCTTAATATTGAATTTTGTGTACATGAAATACACGTTATTATTGTATATGTACTAAACTACATATAAATAGGGGTGCAACTCGGATAAATTTGAGTCGGATATCTAGTATATCCGAATTCGAATCCAAATTCTATAATCCATTACCCAATTCGAATTTGAATCCGAAACCAGTAGAACTATCCGAATTCAAATCCGAATCTTCAAAATTTTCGAATACTAATTGGTATTCGGATATTATCCGAAATTAAATAGATATATATATTATAATTAATTTTCGAATCAAAATTTTTGAATACTAAATTTTTGAATACTAATTTTCAAATACTAATGTGTGTATTTGGTCATGTATACGAATAATTCGAATTTGAAATACATTGTATCTGAATTCGTATCAGATTTCTAACTGTTAATTGTTTTTCAACCGTATTCGTATCCGAAATTAAATTGGTAACATGGAACTTACCAAATACCAACTAAATAGAAAATTTTGAATCGAATACTCGGATAGTTGGTAACCATTTGCACCCCTACATATAAACATTAACAACTTAGTATCTCAGTGGTGAAGTGTTGCCCATCATCTGAGGAGAACCCCAGATTTGAACCCCAACGTTACCTTCTTTTTATTATCAAAAGTTTAAAATCTTGACAAACCTGGGAGTCAAACTCGGTTTTCAACGCAAGATGCATCCTACGATTAACCACTACACCATTTTTTTTCTATATAAACGAAATAACATTGTTATAATGCTTTAAATATGTAAGAATGGGGTGAGCACACTTCAAGAAGTGTCCATAACATAAAAATTCAGGCGTGGGCACTTGCCTACGCGTGCCCACGCCTGGGTCCGCCCCTGCCGGCGAATGTGCTTTTCTTTTTGATGGTTTTGTGGCCTCTGAAGTTAAGTTGCACACTCTTGGTGTGAGGGTTTGAGTTTTTGGGTTTGGTTAGATCCTTAGGAAATGTTCTTGTATATCGATATTATTCTTAGTTTGCAAAACTCAAGTGGGGGAAATGGATTTTCATTTTGTTTGCAAAGTGTAAAAATGTACTTATTTGTTGATTGGTTTTGGGGGTTGGATTGGTTTTCACTAGGTTCAAGAATTGAACTACTTGAGGTCGTTTTTAGTATGAGTTCTTAACCCGCAGATCTCCGATTTGATCGGTTATCTAAAACCAGCTGGTAGCTCTCATTGCCGGATTTTATTTGCTTTGATCCCAGTCTTGGTTATGCAAGAACAAGATATATTATAAATTCACATGACTGAACGACACTTAAGTGTGATTTCTGAAGCTTATCCAGCAAAACAATGCAAGTCTCACTTCTCACGTAAGTGTGATTTCAGGTTGCTAAATATTGATTTTTTTTAGACACAAAATTTTGCTTGCATACTTGTGGAAACTTCTGACCATATTAGGGGGTTGTACCCCCTCATACTTTAACTATGTACACACCCCGATATTTATTGACCCATAATATCTTAATTTTTATTGAATTTTAGTATGACATTTTTTTACTTGAACATGTGCTGTTGTTGTAATAACCTACATCCAAAGCCCTGGTTGAGAGATATTAGGTATTATATGTTTTCCATGAACTAGGGGTTCACTTTGCAATTCTCCCCATATTTGATATTTATCTTCCTTGGAGCCTTGAATCCCCAGCTGCTGCTCCCTTTTCTTGAGGAGCAGTTTTTGGAGAAGAAGAGACACGTGCTTGCACATTCCCATCCCCTCCTCTTGCCGATCCCACTCCTCTCCTCTCCTCCCCGCCCACCTCCGCTACAACCTCCAACCGAACCAAATCCTGCCTCTTCCACTGTCTTCCCTCCGACATCGCTTTGGACATCATAATTCAGAAGGGTGGCAGATCAAACGGGGAGAAGAATCCTCCCATGTTGTTCCTCCACGGCAGCTTCCACGCCGCTTGGTGCTGAACCGAGCACTGGATGCCCTTCTTCTCCCGCTCCGGACACGACTACTTTGCCATCAACCTCCTCAGCCAGGGTGAAAGTGATTTGCCAAAGAACAAATTGTTGGTACACTTGAGTTGTGAGAGGAGCTTAGAGAGGAGGAGACCGCGTTGGAGCACTACTGGAATCGCAGAGGAGCTTTCCCGGACTCCCCTGTGCTTCGTTTCGGGGAAGATTGGTTGGGTTCTGCTCAGGTATGCCTTTGGATTCACTTAAACAACATGTTTCTAGACACATGGCTCATCGAATCCACCTTGAACGGTAATATCAAAGTAGAGTAAAACTCACACCAAAATTACTAATTGCTTTTATTCTCTGAAATTGATTTTCACGTTGAGATTGATAATGTTGTAGGCTCTGAAATCAAAAGAAAATTAAATGATTTTATGTATGCAAGAACACCACTTAAGATGAGAATAAACCCATTGAATTCAAGGAATGAAAATATTATGTGAATAATTAAGGTTCTGAAATTGGCTGTCAAAGAGTTGTAAGAATTGGTATGAATTCTGCTAGTGTGGGGTCATGAATGGATGTAGTATTGAGAGCTAAAAGATTTAAGGTAGTAGTAAGGATTTAGTTAGTCTTTTTGATGATAAAAATGGAATTAAGGTACTTGATTTCTAGCAGCTTGGTTGGAAGTAAAGCTCTTTAGTAATCAGTTGTGTTACATGAATTGGGTTCATGTTTGAGGCAACCCAGCTTTGATCGAGATGTTTCCAACATCTTGTGGTTTATGTTGAATTGTCAAGTGCATAAAAATAATGCTTAGTTGTGATAGATTAATATGTACATAGACAAATAGATCATGATGATTAATATTTTATCTTGCTTTAGACCCATCCGAGTTAAGAACACTCACAAATAACGGTAAGGATCGAGATGTGAAATCGATTGGGAGATAAAAGCATGAATTTTATGATGTTGATTTATAACAGTTTGACTGTGAGTCCTGTTCTCAAATGATGATTTGAAGTATAACTGAGGTTGTTCAGGAATGTTAATTGTTTAATTTGACATGATATACGGATGTGCATGTGACAAGTTTACTTGGGTTCCTTCATGTGAAATATTCTACTAGGGACTACATTAAGTAGAGCATAGCTGTTCATGATCAATATTCGTCTTGAGGGTTCTAGAGTAAGATCGTCTCATAATGTGAATTTTCAAGCACAAGGGAGTGGAGTGTTAAGCTTTGATAAGACAATTAAATTTAACAAGATTGACACTTGACTTGTTCCTTTGTAACAATGAAGTTGGATAGGGCAAATGAGTGAAAGTTATTTTGTGTTGATCTTTGAGATTAAAGCAAAACAATGCAAGTCTCACTTCTCACTTAAGTGTGATTTCAGGTTTCTAAATATTGATTTTTTTAGACACAAAATTTTGCTTCCATACTTGTGGAAACTTCTGACCATATTAGGGGGTTGTACCCCCTCGTACTTTAACTATGTACACACCCCGATCTTTATTGACCTATAATATCTTAATTTTTATTGAATTTTAGTATGACATTTTTTTACTTGAACATGTGATGTTGTGCTTCGTGTACTTGTATGTTTTGCTCACTGCTTAAGTTGATTTATCCTTTCATAATTGTTTTGTAGAAATTGAAGAATCCTGAAAGAGAACGTATAGATAAAGTAGAAAAATTGGAACACAAATCAAATTTGCAACCGGAGAGTCAACTTATAATGGCTTCATCTTGGAGCAAGACTTTGCTTAAGTTATAAGGAAAGCTGAAAGGAACAGATTTTGATGCAGAGAACTCTCATAGAATTGGTTATAGTGAGTATTGGAAGCTTCTTAACTCAAACAACATCCAGTTCATGGAGTATTCGAACTTTGGGCAAAACATATCTGGTAGGTATTTAATTTTCAAATTTGAAATTGAATACGTTATGCTTAGTTTGTTATTGTATGATATCCAAGCTCTTACTTTTACTGCCACCTACTTTTAAGTGCTTTCATCAAGAGTTTCACAGGAGGTGTTTTTCATTAAAAAAATGATACATTGTCTCTACACAGAAGATGTTGTGTTCACATCCCTATTCTAATTGGTAGATGTTAATGCCTTGTCTGCAGTTGCTTCGTAATTAGATAATGTTTTGTGTTCCTCTAGTTCAGCAATGAGTTTCCATGTTCTTTTTATGCAATTTTGCATTGAACTCTATCTTTTGCACAAAATTTTAACCATGTCTTCCCATTTCGCTCTCTTAATTGATATGCAGGAAGGTTGTCGGTGCAGTCGGTGGCAGCATGGTGTCAGAAAATCAGCAAAACCTACAGATGATATTGCAGGGCATGTCTGTATCTGGAGAAATGCCATGAAGAGCGATATGAGAAGGGTGAAGGTTATGAATTAGAGCGAGGTTGCTGGCAGATGTGCTACATCTGATGAAAAAAATAACCAATAACGTCACATGTATAACAATCCATCCCTCGCTGTGATGTGTTCCGTTATGTAATCGATTGTAACATTTAAATAAAATTGGAGTTTTTCATGGTTTTGAATTTTTGTTCCTAATCGTTTTGGAGTGGATGGATTTCTTCAGAATAGTATTCTTAGGAATTGTCTAAATGAAAAGACTCGTTGCTTCATACATTATGGGGTTTTAGTTTATTGTGTTATAATAAGAGATGCTTGACTCCTTGTGTGTGTGGGACTGGGACAATTCTTTCATGCATGTTATAGAATTTTAATTTTAATGTATTTGTTATTTGCTGCAAATTAATCTTCTGGTACTCATAATAGAGGTTTAGTTTGTTTTAGTTACCTTTGCAACATCAGACGAAATGGTGTGGTATAGTGGTGTGGGCGGTATGAAATTTCTTTGCATTGAAATTGTAACGTCCCGAAACAGCGGAAGATTTAAAATTTCAAAATAACCAACATAACAGACAACTCACGCGGGAACGTCACTAATATATAAATATATAAATCCGGGTGCACCCAAAATACAAGGAGTTTTCCAAAAGAAATACGACTACAATACAGATACAATGGAAGAGAATACAAGTAGTCGTACGATCTAGCAACTGCCGAAGAGGATCCGACTCCAAAGCGCTCCGTCCTCGGTCACCACCCACCCGGACCTACTGCGATCCTGAAAAAGATGCAACAACAATGCCTGAGTTTCCAGAAGGAAACCCCGTATGCCAACCCACCTATATGCATGCATCACATAATGAACCTATCATACTAGTAGCATGTCATGGCATCAACAGAAATGGAAAACAGTTCCCCCGAAGGGTAAAACAGGACATCAGTCCGACAATCAATCATCGGGTCTCCCGAAGAGACCTACTGCAGGCACATGCAGTCTAGTAGCCCGCGACATCGCACCCCCCACACGCAGCTACACTACTCAAGGGTTCGGCAGGGAGCCTCTGTCACGTCTACGCGCCGATAGAAACAGATCTGTAAATCTCAGTGGTCGGGGCCACAGGGACCAACGGGGCCGTCGCCCGGAAGGTATAACAACATCATCTCGGTAGGTGCCCAGCCGAGGAAAACAACAAGCCGGCACAGCCTCGGCCCAACAATCATCATCGCCGGCACAACCTCGGCGGCATCACCGGCACAGCATCGGTGGTCCATCACAACGTCCGGCACAGCATCGGACGGTCCAGACCGAAGTCTGCCAGGTCATCGGGCTCCTCGAGCCGCGAACACCAACCGCGCCGCTATAAAAGCAGGGCAGCGACCTCCGTAGCCCCAAGGGCCGGTAGTCACCTCACCCAACGCCAGTTGCGTGCCCGCACAACATCAACACTGGGATCCGCGATCCCTCAGGCCTGCTATACTACAAAGTGCCAACAAACATCTCAAAAGTCACGGTCCATACATGGAGCTGACGCGTCCCGAACACCCACACTCTTCCCAACGGCGGTCCCTGGGCAGGCACGCATCACGCGCCCACCGTCACCTCCCGGCTCACGCACAAGGCGAGGACACGGGTTTCCGTGGCAAAGTTGGCGTTCAAAAAGGGAACCTGGGATTCTGTTCTGTGCCCCAACGGTCGACCGAAAGAGGTGATTCGGTCGACCGGTTCCATAAAGGAATCGGTCGACCGTACTCCTATAACGGTCTACCGCTGCGCTCAAGACAGAACCCCCAACGGTCGAACCAAGGTCTAAAACCGGTCGACCGAACGAGGTCAAAATCCGGAGTCTGGTCAACATTAAATTCCACTCTATCGGTCGACCGACTCAGGGGTCTCGGTCGACCGAAAACAGACAGGGTCAACCTAGTATTCTACGTCATCAAACGGTCGAACGTAAACATACTACCGGTCGAACAAACATGCAATCGGTCGAACGCAATATAAATCGGTCGAACAATTCAAACAATACTAACAAGTACACTTAAGTTCCGGTCGAACACAACAAGGACCGGTCGACCGATAACAGGTAGAAAATCCCAACTCACCAGCAATAATGCACTACCGGTCGACCGCCCCAAGGCATCGTTCGACCGGTGAAGGTTAAAGTCGGGCAAACAGTGCTAAAACGGTCGACCGCCCGAAGGACCCGGTCGACCGTTGGTCGTCTTCAACCTCGCGCCAGCCGAGGATTTACGAAGAACGCGTCGCCGGAGAGGTCCTCGACCTCCCCCGACCGACCAACAACACCCTTCCACAAGGGTGAGCAACAAAATCACACTAATGAGCGGCATACCTCAACCAACGACGACGAAACGCCGGAGCCCGCTCACGCACGTCGCCTCCGGTAGACCTCGAGCACGCGCCTCTCCTCCGCCGGACGTCTGACCTCCTCCCGCACGACGTCCTCGCCTCCTCCGATCGACTCCTCTGCTGGATGAAGGAGAAGAAGAATGAAAATGGAGAGAAATGAGAGAGAGAGAGAGAGGAAATCACGCTACTTAAACCCAAATCAAATCTTCTCCCCACGCGTGAACAGTGCCCTACACCACAGACCACACCTCCCCCTCACGTCTACAGTGTGCGCCCAACACCACTTCCCCAAGCACCCCTCCTCTAATCACCTCAAATCCAAGTTTAACCCTAATCTAGGGTTTGGGTTCTAACAATCCACCCAACTTAAAAGGATTTCGTCCCGAAATCAAGCAACTACTCACCGAAAAGCTCTGGATACTGCTTTCTGACATCCTCCTCGATCTCCCAAGTGGCCTCACGCTCACTGTGATGCTGCCACCTGACCTTCACCATCGGAATGGTCCTCCTCCTGAGCTGATGATCCATCCGGTCCACAATCTCCACTGGCCTCTCCTCGAGCGACAAGTCCTGCTGAATCTCGGGCACTGCTATCTCAATAACGTGCGATGGATCTGCCACATACTTCCTCAGCATAGACACATGGAAGACATCGTGAAGACCCGAAAACTGCGGCGGCAAAGCAATCCGGTAGGCAACCTCTCCAACTCGGTCCAAGATCTCGAACGGCCCAACATACCTCGGACTCAGCTTCCCCTTCTTCCCAAACCTCATCACACCTCGGGCAGGGGAAATCTTCAGAAACACATGGTCGCCCACCTCGAAACTCAGCGCTCGTCTGCGTCGATCTGCATAACTCTTCTGCCTGCTCTGTGCTGTGGCCAGTCTCCTCCTGATCACATCAACCTTCTCTGAGTACATCTGCACAATCTCTGGCCCCACTAACTGCCTCTCGCCCACATCACTCCAGCATACCGGTGATCTGCAAGGCCTCCCGTACAGCGCCTCGTACGGTGCCATCCCAATACTCGAATGGTAGCTGTTGTTGTAGGCGAACTCTATCAGTGGCAGGTGCTCATCCCAGTGCCCTGCCCAATCCAACGTGCATGCTCTCAGCATATCCTCCAAGGTCTGAATCGTCCTCTCTGACTGACCATCTGTCTGCGGATGGAACGCTGTACTGAACCTCAGACGCGTCCCCAATGCCTGCTGCAGACTCCCCCAAAATCTGGAAGTGAAACGAGGATCTCGATCTGAGATGATGCTCACTGGTACTCCATGCAACCTGACTATCTCCTCCACGTATAACTTAGCTAGACCCTCCAAAGGCAACGTGGTCCTGATCGCTAAGAAATGCGCCGACTTGGTCAGTCGATCGACTATCACCCAAATCGCGTCGTGGAATCTCCTCGTCTTCGGCAATCCTGTGACAAAATCCATCGTCACGTGCTCCCACTTCCACTCAGGAAGCTCAATACTCTGCATCGGTCCTGCCGGCCTCTGATGCTCAATCTTCACCTGCTGGCAGACTAAGCATCGCTCCACAAACTCTGCAATATCCCTCTTCATGCCCTTCCACCAGAAGTTCCGCTGCAGGTCCTTATACATCTTCGTGCTCCCCGGGTGAATGGTGTATCTAGCTCTGTGTGCCTCCTCCATGATGTCATCTCTCAGCCCATCGCTCTTCGGCACCCAGATCCGACTCCTGAACCTCAAACCACCATCAACCCCTATACTGAAATCTGACCCCTCTCTGGAAGCCAACTGTAGCAGACCAGCTAACTCCTCATCCCCCTGCTGAGCCTGAACCAACCGTGAGACAGTCTGCGGCTCCACCCGAAGCCCAGCAATCACTGCTCCCTCTGAGCCCTCTGTGAACGGTCTCCACTCTGACAAAGCCTCGAGTAACCTCCACTCCTGGATGCACAGACTCGCAACTGAAACCTCCACCTTCCTGCTCAGCGCATCTGCAACCGAATTCGCCTTCCCCGGATGATAGGAAATGGTGAAGTCGTAGTCCTTAATGAACTCGAGCCATCTGCGCTGCCTCATATTCAGCTCCTTCTGCGAGAACAAGTACTTCAGACTCTGATGGTCGGTGAAGACCTCGAACTGCTCGCCATACAGATAGTGCCGCCAGGTCTTCAACGCGTGAACTACTGCTGCTAACTCCAGATCGTGAGTAGGGTAGTTCTTCTCGTGCACCTTCAGCTGCCTCGAAGCGTACGCGACCACCTTCCCATGCTGCATCAGAACACAACCCAAGCCTATCCCGGATGCATCGCTGTAAATCACGTAGCCTCCACTGCCACTCGGTAGCGTCAGAATAGGTGCTGTCGTCAATCGCCTCTTCAGCTCCTGAAAGCTGTCCTCGCACTTCTGGGACCAAACGAACTTGACGCCTTTCTGCGTCAATGCTGTCAGCGGCGATGCAAGTCTGGAGAAATCCTGGATAAAGCGCCTGTAATACCCTGCCAGTCCAACGAAACTCCTGATCTCCGTCACGCTCGTCGGGGCTCTCCACTGAGTCACTGCCTCGACCTTCGCCGGATCCACTGAAATCCCATCCGCTGACACAATATGCCCCAGAAAAGCCACCTGATCCAACCAAAACTCGCACTTCGTGTACTTGGCATATAGCTGCTGATCCCTCAAGATGCCAAGCACAATCCTCAGGTGCTCTCGATGCTGCTCCCGGTCAGGCGAGTATATCAAAATGTCGTCTACGAATACAACGACAAATCTGTCGAGGTACGGCTGGAAGGTCCTATTCATCAGATCCATGAATGCTGCAGGCGCATTCGTCAGTCCAAATGGCATCACCAAGAACTCGTAGTGGCCGTACCGCGTCCTGAAGGCTGTCTTCTGAACATCTGCCTCCCTGATCCGCAACTGATGATAACCCGAACGCAGATCGATCTTCGAGAACACTCTCGCCGTCTGCAACTGATCAAACAAATCATCAATCCTGGGCAAAGGGTACCGGTTCCGAACGGTAACCTTATTCAGCATCCTGTAGTCGATGCACATCCGCAACGACCCATCCTTCTTCTTCACGAAGAGCACAGGCGCTCCCCATGGAGAAACACTCGGTCGAATGAACCCGGACTCCATCAACTCCTGCAATTGCTTCTTCAGCTCTGTCAACTCTGCAGGTGCCATACGATACGGTGCCTTCGACTGAGGTGTCGTACCCGCTACCAGCTCGATGCCGAACTCGATCTCTCGGTGCGGCGGTAACGCTGGAATCTCCGCTGGAAACACATCCGGAAACTCCTGCACAATCTCTATGTCCTCCAGTCTCCTCGTCTCACGATCAGGAACTACCAGCGTAGCCACAAACGCTCTGCCTCCCTGCTGTATCAGTCTCTGTGCCTTAACCGCAGACACAATCAGACGACCCCCTCTGCTCCTCGCACCTCTGATCAGAACATCTGGCAAACCCTCCATCGGAATCAGGATCTTCTTCTCACGGCAAAAGACCCGCACGTCGTACCGGGACAGCCAGTCCATCCCCAGTATGACGTCGAAGTCCACCATCGGTAACAAGACCAGATCTGCCGGAAAATCGTGGTCTCCCGAAGCAACTGTGGTGCCGGGGAAAAAGCTCCCCACAGTGCCCACCTCCCCCATGGGCGTGCTGACCTCCAAAACATCAGTCAGCAGCACAGGGGTCCGACCCAACTCGCCAGCAAACTTCTCCGAAATGAAGGAGTGAGTGGCGCCGCAATCAAACAACACACGCGCTACTGAACCAGAAACTGAAAGCGTACCTTCCACGACGGTGTTGGAGTCCCTCGCCTCCTCAGCCTGGATAGTGAAGACTCGCCCGGTCCTCCTGCTCTGCCCCGGTGCAACAACTGATCGGCTACCTCCGCCTCTGCCTACTGCTGGTGGTCCCGGCCTCCTGCTCGGCTCTCCCTGCCTCTGAGGACACTCACGGACAAAATGCCCCATCTGGCCGCAACCCATGCACGCTCCAGTCCGACGGGGACACTCCTGCCCCGGATGGAACCTCCCGCAGTAAGTGCACACTCCTGACTGACGTGCTCCTCCACCATCGAACCTGGGCCTCTTGCCCGAGTTCCCTGATCCACGACCAGCGACTCTGCTGCCGGTGCTCACTGGCGCCTTCCGCGCCTCCTGAATACACTCCCTCTGGTCCTGCTCGATGATCGTAGCATGCTTCACCGCATCAGCAAGGGTCCGCGGCATGCTGTTGATCACCCGAGATCGAAGCGGCTGTCTCAGTCCCTTCACGAACTTCCTCGCCCGCTGCTCTGGGGTCACACAAATCTCAGGGCAGTAACGCTCCAAAGCGTTGAACCTGCTGATGTAGCTCGTCAGTGTCATGTCCTTCTGCTCTAGCGACATGAACTCCTCCCTCTTCTGATCCCTGACATGCTGGGGGAAGTACTGCTCATGAAACACCTCCAAGAACTCCTCCCAGCTCACATCCACACGATCATCAAACAACACCGTGGACGTAGATCTCCACCAGTTGGCAGCCTCGCCATCGAACACGTAGGTGGCCAGCTCCACCATCCTCTCAGGTGCTACACCAATAGCACGGAAAATCTTCTCCATCCGGAAGACCCAGTCCTCTGCAACCTCTGGGGCCCTCCTGCCATCAAAAGTCGGCGGGTGCTGACGCATGAACCGATCGTGCTCAGCCCCCACCCCGCTCTGAGCAGCCTGACGCTCCAGAAACTCGCCCAGCCTGTCCCACTGAGCACCTGAAGTGTCGTCACTGGGATCACGATCGCGTGGAGAACTCCTCACGCGCCTAGGTGCCATCTGTCACCACAACAATCAACAGATAAGCAACAATGCATGCATGAGCTACGAAATTAATGCATGCCTCTAGCACTACTCCTAAGGGTGGTTCTTTAGACGAAGACACAGGAATCGACCGCTCTGATACCAAGTTGTAACGTCCCGAAACAGCGGAAGATTTAAAATTTCAAAATAACCAACATAACAGACAACTCACGCGGGAACGTCACTAATATATAAATATATAAATCCGGGTGCACCCAAAATACAAGGAGTTTTCCAAAAGAAATACGACTACAATACAGATACAATGGAAGAGAATACAAGTAGTCGTACGATCTAGCAACTGCCGAAGAGGATCCGACTCCAAAGCGCTCCGTCCTCGGTCACCACCCACCCGGACCTACTGCGATCCTGAAAAAGATGCAACAACAATGCCTGAGTTTCCAGAAGGAAACCCCGTATGCCAACCCACCTATATGCATGCATCACATAATGAACCTATCATACTAGTAGCATGTCATGGCATCAACAGAAATGGAAAACAGTTCCCCCGAAGGGTAAAACAGGACATCAGTCCGACAATCAATCATCGGGTCTCCCGAAGAGACCTACTGCAGGCACATGCAGTCTAGTAGCCCGCGACATCGCACCCCCCACACGCAGCTACACTACTCAAGGGTTCGGCAGGGAGCCTCTGTCACGTCTACGCGCCGATAGAAACAGATCTGTAAATCTCAGTGGTCGGGGCCACAGGGACCAACGGGGCCGTCGCCCGGAAGGTATAACAACATCATCTCGGTAGGTGCCCAGCCGAGGAAAACAACAAGCCGGCACAGCCTCGGCCCAACAATCATCATCGCCGGCACAACCTCGGCGGCATCACCGGCACAGCATCGGTGGTCCATCACAACGTCCGGCACAGCATCGGACGGTCCAGACCGAAGTCTGCCAGGTCATCGGGCTCCTCGAGCCGCGAACACCAACCGCGCCGCTATAAAAGCAGGGCAGCGACCTCCGTAGCCCCAAGGGCCGGTAGTCACCTCACCCAACGCCAGTTGCGTGCCCGCACAACATCAACACTGGGATCCGCGATCCCTCAGGCCTGCTATACTACAAAGTGCCAACAAACATCTCAAAAGTCACGGTCCATACATGGAGCTGACGCGTCCCGAACACCCACACTCTTCCCAACGGCGGTCCCTGGGCAGGCACGCATCACGCGCCCACCGTCACCTCCCGGCTCACGCACAAGGCGAGGACACGGGTTTCCGTGGCAAAGTTGGCGTTCAAAAAGGGAACCTGGGATTCTGTTCTGTGCCCCAACGGTCGACCGAAAGAGGTGATTCGGTCGACCGGTTCCATAAAGGAATCGGTCGACCGTACTCCTATAACGGTCTACCGCTGCGCTCAAGACAGAACCCCCAACGGTCGAACCAAGGTCTAAAACCGGTCGACCGAACGAGGTCAAAATCCGGAGTCTGGTCAACATTAAATTCCACTCTATCGGTCGACCGACTCAGGGGTCTCGGTCGACCGAAAACAGACAGGGTCAACCTAGTATTCTACGTCATCAAACGGTCGAACGTAAACATACTACCGGTCGAACAAACATGCAATCGGTCGAACGCAATATAAATCGGTCGAACAATTCAAACAATACTAACAAGTACACTTAAGTTCCGGTCGAACACAACAAGGACCGGTCGACCGATAACAGGTAGAAAATCCCAACTCACCAGCAATAATGCACTACCGGTCGACCGCCCCAAGGCATCGTTCGACCGGTGAAGGTTAAAGTCGGGCAAACAGTGCTAAAACGGTCGACCGCCCGAAGGACCCGGTCGACCGTTGGTCGTCTTCAACCTCGCGCCAGCCGAGGATTTACGAAGAACGCGTCGCCGGAGAGGTCCTCGACCTCCCCCGACCGACCAACAACACCCTTCCACAAGGGTGAGCAACAAAATCACACTAATGAGCGGCATACCTCAACCAACGACGACGAAACGCCGGAGCCCGCTCACGCACGTCGCCTCCGGTAGACCTCGAGCACGCGCCTCTCCTCCGCCGGACGTCTGACCTCCTCCCGCACGACGTCCTCGCCTCCTCCGATCGACTCCTCTGCTGGATGAAGGAGAAGAAGAATGAAAATGGAGAGAAATGAGAGAGAGAGAGAGAGGAAATCACGCTACTTAAACCCAAATCAAATCTTCTCCCCACGCGTGAACAGTGCCCTACACCACAGACCACACCTCCCCCTCACGTCTACAGTGTGCGCCCAACACCACTTCCCCAAGCACCCCTCCTCTAATCACCTCAAATCCAAGTTTAACCCTAATCTAGGGTTTGGGTTCTAACAGAAATAGAGTTGGAACTCAAACCTCAAGGTTGGAATGCTTGGCCAAGGGAGAATGTAAGTTGTGTTTTATATGGCTATTGTGGTGATAAATCTTCAATTTATTACATTAGTTATTTCATTAAGCTCTGCCAATTGTCTAAAGATTAGTTGATGTTTTTTAAGGAAGGCCTTATCATATATTCATATCATCTTTAATGGAACAAGTTTCACACAATTTCCCCTCTAATAGATTGCTAAATGGCAGATCATGACTTCAAAGCAGAACATATATATGAGCCAAGAATTTATACCATTTTGTTTCTTTTGTCTTCTTTGATCGGTTGCAGTTATAATATGGTTGAGAGTTTGGATGCACTTTACATCTAACCATCAGTGCATCTTCGTAAATTTTTAGTTGTCTATAGGATGACAGGCGATTCCGGTGGATGGTTCAAGTGATTCACGAGATGAGGTCACAAACAAAAAAGTTGGTACAAGGAAAGAGCCCAACATTTCCAATGTGGATTTTTTAGGACTTAAATTTTCTGACAAGAACGAAGATAGGGGATTACCAGCTCGCCTGGCCACACCAATGGACACTTTCCCACAGCTATATTTACCTGAAGTAAGGAGATGCTAGCAAATTCAAAGATGCCAATGCAACAACAAATGTTTCAGATGTGGTTGGTGAGGACATTGGTCTATACAAGCCCAAAGTGTCTACATGGGGAGTCTTCCCTGGGCCTGACAATATTTCAAAAATGGTAACACTAATATGTTCACTTTTCTGTATGTTACTTCTCTGCATGTTCACACCTCTAAATTCTGGGTTTTGTTTATATAATTAAACTATGCTTCATTAATGGCCAATATCGTGGGATAGCTTCAGCATACTGTCGTTGAAAGTGTTACATCCTACCCCCCCCCCCCCCCCCCCCCCTTGCTTTTTTAATTGTTTGTGTTTAGGTAGTCATCAGAGGAGGTTGAGATGGATTGAGATGGACGGCTGAGATGGATTGAGATGGACGGCTGAGATGGTTTGAGGAGAAGTATATAAGGTGTGATCTCTCTCTCTCTCCCCCCCTCACTTCTCTCACTCACTTTTCCTCACTCTCTCTCTCTCACGTCTCTCTCCCTCGATCCTCTTCCGATCCAGCTTGGGGGAAACCGTGGAGGCGAGATCAACGACGCTCAGAGGAGCTCAGGTGATTGCCGGAGTCGAGGTGATCGCGTTCGGGTTTTCGCCGGAGAAGTAGAGTTTTGCGAGGAAACGCTCGTCGGGGTTCTTCGAAGGCTTCTTTAAGCCTTAAAGGGATGTCAAGCTTTAGTTTAATCCTCCTTTTAGCCTTTGCGAGGATTGGAGTGGCCGACGGTAGGCCGGAAGGCTCGTCGAGGATCTTGCAGCAGCATTTCTGCTCTGGAACGGTCGACCGGCGGGTTGGTGCGGTCGACCGGGCGTAGTGTTTTTCGGGCAAAATCCCTTGCACCGGTCGGACGATACTCTAGGAGTGGTCGACCGCCCGTTGACTTCGTCTGATCGAAACTTAAGTTAACTTAATGACCGGTCGACCAGAAGAGTTGTTTCGGTCGACCGAGTAGTGCAGATTGTTGGTGAGTTTTATTAGTGGGAATCGGTCGACCGTGAGTTTTTGTCGTTCGACCGTTTGTTCTTTTTGAGCAAAAGAGGAATTCACTGATGGATTTCGGTCGAACGGGGCCCCTTTGTCGTTCGACCGGTTGGGCGTTATTTCGGCTTTATTGCGGAACAGTAGTGGAGTTCGGTCGACCGTTTATGGTTTTGGTTCGACCGTTGGGGCACAGTTTTGCATATGGATGCATGTGTAGTGTGTGGTTGGATCTGCCTCGAGGGCAACGGGTCCCCGGCCTTTTTGGGTGACGGTACGGACATGCCGGGCTAAGAGGAGATCGTGGTTGTGGCTCTACGGAGCGGTGCCTTGTGAGCACGTTGTGGTTGTCGAAACTCTGACCGGCGGTGCCTTGTGAGCTTGTTGTTGTGGACGATGTTTTTCCAGCGGTGCCTTGTGAGCACATTGTGGTGGCCGAGACTCTGACCGGCGGTGCCTTGTGAGCACGTTGTTGTGGTCGATGTTTTTCCGGTGGTGCCTTGTGAGCACATTGTGGTGGCCGAGACTCTGATCGGCGGTGTCTTGTGAGCACGTTGTTGTGGCCGATGTTTTTCCGGTGGTGCCTTGTGAGCACGTTGTGGTGGCCGAGACTCTGACCGGCGGTGCCTTGTGAGCACGTTGTTGTGGCCGATGTTTTCCGGCGGTGCCTTGTGTGCACGAGAGTTAGTTATGTTTTTATTGCATTCTTCATTTCATGTTCATATATACATGTTATGTTCACATTTTAGGGGTTTGTCATACGGGGTTTCCCTATGGGAGACTCAGGCATTGTTGTGTTACATGTCATGTCGTGCACGTCAGTAGGAGGTGGTGAGTGCGGGCAAAGGGGCTAAGATAAACAAGTTAATATTAAACAAATTAGAATAAAAAAACCAAAAAAAAAAGAAAAAAGTAGGTGTTCTGAAATGCGGCCGCATCTACCCGTATATGCGGCCGCATCTACCCACATATGCGGGTCAAGATGCGGGCCGCATCCGGATGGCCACATCGGGGAGATGTGATGCGCCTCTCCCCGCATCGCGGCCGCATCTGGCCGCATTTCAGAACAGAGTATATGTGTAATAATATTGGACTTCGTACTTTCATGTGTGTTTTGTTTGTCTCAACTAAAACTAATATTGCATGAAATAACAAAATTAAGCTTCTGAATTGTTCATCATTTTGTTTAGATGTAGTTGTTAGTTTTAAATGTAGTGATAATTATAGGTAGGTTTTCTTTGATTCCAACATACATATGACAACAAATACTTCCAAAATAAATATGACCACTAATTTTCGTTTGCCAAAATGAGAGTAGTACTCTTACTAGGATGACCAACTACACCACACCATCTTCGTAGCATGCTTTTAAAGGAATAAACCCTAACCACTTACAACTAAATTGTTAGCAGGAACAAGGAGCCTTTTGATGGTTAGCTGTACACGACACTTTCACTTGTTCCTTTTGATGGTTAGCTGTCCACAACACTCTCGTTTGGCCCTGGTTTTGCTTCCTTCTTCTTCCGGGTTTTGCTTCCTTCTTGTTCCTTATTGTTTTGCAGTTTTAACTTTTTTCTATTTTCTTAAATATGTTACGTATTGTTTGTTGTTCTTCTTGGTTGATCTACAAGCTCAGGCAAGAGCTCATAGGATAGGGAAAAACGAGAAGTACTTGTTCTTCGTCTGGAAAATGTAAGCGTTCTATTTTGAAAAAGTTTCAACATTTTAATACATTTGATTTTTTTAATCTATGATCTTTTAAGTGTAATGAGTAGACTTTGGAGATATAATGAATTTGCTGTGTGCCCACGCAGACCATGTTGTATTTCTTCTCCAATAAGAACTCATCTCACCCATTTTAATTGGTTTTCACATTGCTAAACGTTTTATATTATTACCGCTAAGTGCACGGCGTTAGTGAAGACGTGGCAAATACGGGTCGTCCACAGGGAGGTGAGCAGCCTCTCGTTTGCGCGAAATCAAGTGGTAAAAATAGGAAAGAGAGTTTGATTATCCTACTCTACGCTACACTACACTACGAAGTACGAAATGCGAAAGAAAGAAACAAACGATGAACTACAAAACTAAACTAAGAACTAAATAAGTGCTGGAATTCAGAAATAGAAAGCCCCTAAGGGGTGGAGTGAGTGCACACATGCAAAGATGTGGGTGTTGAACACATTCTTTAAACACAAATAAAGGTAGTGTTATCATGCATAGGAAGTGTCTAAATGTTATGGCAAAACCTATCAATCCATTCACTATCCTAGTTGATTAACATTTATATACACAAGCTGGTTATTTCAGAACCTTAAACAAGCATGAGAGGTGTCTAATCATTTTGGCAAAACTCATCAAGTTATAAGTTCTATCCTAAACAAGCAAACATACATTCATGTTTTATCAACACATTGTAAATAAAACATTCATTCCATTCTCATTTGCATGTATGAACATCTACTCCACCCCCAGAGGGGATGGATCTACTCACTACACATTAGACTAATTATTAAACTAAGCAAGGAAAGCATATTAACTAAGCTACTAAAACTAATGAAATGAAATTAAACTAAGTAAAACAAGCAACATGAATCAAACAACATAATAAAGAAACTTTTATTAAAATGACTCACAATTCAAGTAGCATCATCCTACTTTAGTGTGTGTTTCAAGGCCTCACTTCAAGTAGGAAGAATAGTCACTCAAAATGTGAAGTGATTACAATGGAAGGTGAAGAGTTCTATTTATAGCCATAGAAAAAGGCAATCCGGGACAATCCCCGAATGTGGGACTAAACAAATACCAGAAATAGAATAAACACCCTCTAATACATGTGCCCCCGAAGTTTGAGCGGATCCAGACCGCCAATTGGCGGTCCATAAGCTTTGGATCTGGCTAGAATTTGTTGTGGGCTTTTCTGGATTTCTTTGTCGGTCTTTGATGCATATAATTTGTTTATTGGAGCTCCAACCCGAATAGAATTGCCAAAATACTCCCCAAGATGGTGTGGAGTTTTCTGTTTTGCTCTTTGGTCCTTCGGTCTTACGTTCAGGTCCTTCTCCCTTGCATCTTAGTCCCCAGGTCTCACAATTCAGTCATTTTTTTCCTGCTTTTGGGTCCTTTTATGCTTCATCTCTTCAAACCTTTTCGGATTCGGGTAAACGCATATCAGTTTACCATGAACCGCGGCTGGACCAGCCAGGCCGGTCCGGAGTGGTTCGAGGCCGAATCAGTTTTTTGTGTGTTACCGGACCGGACACGCATCCACTTCACAGTCGAACCGGTCCGCTCCAATTTTCATAACAGTGGTCACAACATAATATAATACACCATGTACATATTTTGTACAACACATGTAGCATGTTACAGCAAAAATTCCTTATTGAAAATACTTAAGCAATGCAACAAACAAGTTTCCAAAAGAAAAAAGTTAAAATTGAAGCTACAACTCAAAATATATTATCATTGTAGCAAATGATTCTAATGCTAACTTCCCGAGCGAAGTAGGTGTGAAATCAGATATTGTGTTGCTTCCAGACTAATGACCATACACTTATAATAATTATTAGTGAAACATTTCTGGAATGTGACTGGTCACTGGAGTGAACATATCTGGAACGTCGAACAATGACATGCATTGCGCAGATCAAGCTACACAAACGGATGTAAGTAACATCACTCAGAAACCCTTCCCCTTCCTCTTTTTTATATCATTTCTTCAACTCAAACTCATCTCACCCATTTTAATTGGTTTTGTCTTCTCCAGTTTGGTTAATTTCCTCAGCCTCTAGAAGTGGGATAGGAGGAGAAGGCACTTCTTCCTCTTTTAGGTAAGAAGTTCAACAGAAAGATAGAGATGCATGCATCTAAGAGTAGCACCACGACATGCTTTAACAATACTATATATCAACAACAACATTAGTCACCTCAAAGGATATTGAGACCCAAACATACCTCCTGACGATGTAAGTGACATCACTCACCTGTGAAACCCTATCCCTTCCTCTTTTTCTTCCATAATTTTTTTCTTCCGATTAAAAGGCATCTCACCCATTTTCATTTTCTCATCTCGATTTTTGTTTCCTCAGCCTCTCCAAGTGGAAAATAGGAGAAGGTGCTTGTAATTCTTCTGGGTAAGAAGAAGTTTAGCTGCACTATGGGTCGCAGAAAGATAGAGATCAAGAAAATCGAAAACACTATCCACCGGCAGGTCACGTTCTCCAAGCGGACAAAATGGTTATTTAAAAAGGCCATGACCTTGGAGTGCTCTGCGATGTCCATATTGGACTAATCCTATTCTCGAATCAAAAAGTTGTTCGAATTTGGCATGTAACGCCCCAAAACAGTGGAAAATTTAAAACTTAAAAAGATATAGATCAAACACAAGGATGTTACAAAATCACACGCACAAAAACACACACATACACAGATATATATGTGTGTGTGTGTGTGTATGTGTGTGTGTGGACTGGTACACTGTATGATACAGGAAATCAAAAGTATGATTACAACAACAAAGACGTACAACATGTACAAGTGTAATCACAACAACCTCAAGCCAAGGAAAGCAGGATCTGGTCCAAGTGCTCCCGCCCTCAGTCACCACCTCCTAACGACGCTCGCGACCTGAAATGCAACCATAACTATGTCTGAGTTTGCCATAAGGAAACTCTGTATGCCAAACCCCTAAAACCTGAATTAACAAATGTATGACATGATACGAGAAATTCAATGTATCACAACTACCATCGTCCAACTAGGTTCTCGGGATCTCTCTCCCAACCACAGTCGATGCCACAACACGGGTCTCAAGGGTCCTCTCAGCCCAACCCCACAATCACACGTGCAAACAAGGCACTGCCAAAAACTCATCGGCCAACCGGATCTCAAGGGTCCTCTCACCCCAACCCCACAATCACACGTGCACACAAGGCACCGTCAGAAAATCATCGGCCAAACAAATCACACGTGCACACAAGGCACCCGCTCCTCATAGCTACAACCACGATCTCTCCCAGGCCAAAATGTTTGTATCGTCGACCCAAAAAGGTCGGGGACCCATTTCCCTCGAGGCAAATCCAAACCACAACCATCACAAGCAATATATGCAAAACTGGGTAGAAACAGTCGACCGAAATCCATAGACGGTCAACCGAAACCCCACAATTATTTCGAATATAACCATAACCACCAACCGATCAAACGGAAAAGGGTACATGTTCGACCGAAAAGCACCAGTAAGATCCTCTTCTTGCTCTAACAAGTACAATTGGTCGAACAAAAAATAAGGTCAACGGTCGACCGAAAACTACCAGTAAAACACAAGATTAATCCAAACTACACCGGTTGACCAAAACAACAACGATCGAACAAACTTTAATTAACTTAAGTCATTGGTCGGATGAGTCAAACAGGCGGTCGACTGTTTGGATAGTCAACGCCCCCAACCGACTTACGATAGTGCTTCCGGTCAAACGCCAAAGTGGACCCATTCGACCGAAATCACCACAGTCTTCTTGCTCAAAATGCACAACCGGTCAACTACCCAAGAGTATAGTTCGATCGGTGTAAGAGATACTGCCCAAAATACACTTCAACCGGTCGACCGAACCTAGCATTGGTCGACCATTACAGTGCAGAAATCTACTGCACAGCCTCCGACGAGCCTTTCGGCCTACCGTCGACTATTCAAACACTCACACTAGCTTAGGTGAGCATAAAAGTAAAGCTTGACATACGTTTAAGGCTTGAAGAAGCCTTAGAAGAACCACGACGAACGTTTCCTCGCAAAACATCTTCTTCTCCGACAAACTCCTCGAACTCGATCACCTTGACTCCGGCAATTGTCTGAGCTTCTCTTAGCTTTGCCGATAACCACGCAACACCAACCCCCAAGACTGGGAGAGAAAAGGTTGAGAGAGACGTGCGAGAGAGAGAACGAATTGAAAACAGTGAAGGAGAGAGAGAAAACCAAACCTTTATACTATTCTCCCAACATATCTCAGTCGTCCATCTAATCCTCCTAATCCACCACCAATCATGAATTAACCCATAAGCAAGGGTTATGACAAAACAATATACCCTCCTTAAAGAATTTCGTCCTCGAAATTAGAACCAAACCCTTACCAAACAACTCCATATACTTCTTCCGGACCTCCTCTTTGATATCCCAAGTGGCCTCACGGTCACTATGATGCTGCTACCTAACCTTCACCATCGGAATTGTTCTCCTCTAGAGATGGTGCTCCATCCTATCCACAATCTCCACTGGTATCTCCTCAAGAGATAAATCCTCACTGATCTCGGGAACACTGATCTCAATCACTTGCGATTGATCGACAACGTACTTCCTCAACAGTGAAACATGGAAAACGTTGTGAAGACCCAAAAACTGAGGTGGCAAAGCAATGCGGTAGAGAACCTCTCCAACTCGATCAAGCAATGCGGTAGGGTTCCTCGAGATGGTGAAATCTTCAGGAACACGTGATCGCCTACCTCAAACCTCAACTCTCGCCTACGCCTATCTGTGTAAGTCTTCTGCCTGCTCTTAGCTGTCGCTAATCTCTGTCTTATAACACCCACTTTCTCGGCATACATCTCAGAGATCTCTGGCCCAACTAGTTGTCTCTCGCCTACGTCACTCCAGCATGTTGGCTTTTGGCCTTAATCTATATTAATTTTGATGATTAATGAAACTAATCTTAATCAATTAACATAATCAATCAAAGTGAGTAAACACGACTACATGCATTGCATACATATTTGTATACTTGCAATCACAAGATAATCAACAAAAGGAGCATTGGGACAAAGACATCAAGACTCAACACTTGTAATAAAAGCTTTGGACAAACACATTTAATTTTGTATTTATTGAGTCCATCAGGTTTAATGTAAACTTGAGCACTAGAATTTTGTCTCGTCCAGATTAGGTAAACCGAACAGCACCCGGTCAACCGAAACCTTTCTAGTTCGGTCAACCAAAACTTTTCTAGTTCGGTCCACCGAACACCTATCAGTCACCCGAATACTTTCCACTAGTAAAACTTAGGTGTCATCTGGAATTGCCCTGACGGACGACTGAACCACCTTCGGTCCACCGAATAGCCCTGGACCGGTTTTGGACTTTGCTACAACGGTCGTATTCGAATCAAGTCCCTAGATCCCAAATGATTTGTCTCGCTTCGGACGACCGAATACCTATCGGTCAACCGAGTCATTCTTGGCTTTAGGTGCACAACGACTATTTACACATGGCACTTGACCGTTATACAAAATGACTATTTGAGCTATAACTTTCAGCGCAAAACCCGCACTAACTTTGGTCTACCGAAGTGTACATGGTCAACCAAACTTGAGTAGATCAGAGCCTAACCAATCCTACTGTCCACCTTGGAACGGTGAACCGAATGAAATTTGGTTAACCGAACTTATTTAGGGCTAAATTGTAATACTGAAAGTTGGTGAACGGTGATCCGAGCCCTATTCGGCCAACTGTATGCTTAACTCAGACCAATTCTTCGGACTACCATTCTGTTAACGGTCGACCGAATATGCATAGAACACTGTCCGAGCTTAAGTCACATCTTGCATTCTCATTGGTCCATTTCCCCACCAACTCCCAAATGGCTAGTAGAGCTTGAAGGCATATAAATAGGACCCCATTTGATGGTTTTGACACTCTTGAACACTCTTTATCAATCCAATAATCAAAGCCAAATCCTCTTCATCTTCAAACTCTCAATCCTCAACACTCAAGCCAAAACTTCACCACTTGCATAACCATATCCAAGTGTGCTCAAGTATAGAGTGTTAGTTAGATTGTGATTCCATCTCCCTATTCAAGAATCACCAAAGAGTTGTAAAGCTTAAAGGAAGCTCCCTCTCGGATTGTGAGGGGAGACACGAGTGATGCGAGGTTGTTCCCGAGGTTCGTAGTTGTAAACATCATTTATCTCGCCCCGGAATGGAGATCGGTTAGTGGAATCGTAAGCGAGGCTTGGAGGATCGAGCGAGGCTTGCAAGGAGGACTAGGACCCGAGTGTGGGTGTTGAACCTATCTAAACTCTGGTGTCGTCGATTTTGTGGTTTGCACGTTTTACCTCTTAATCCTTCGATTAATATTTTTAATTCCACATTTATTTAGTGATTAGAGGGCCACATATCTTGACAATTAGTATTGGAGAAATAGGTTCCTGATTTCATTTACCTAATCGTAATTTAGCATGACATCTACTTCTAATCATTGTGAATGATTATCCACATCTAAGCCACCTTTGTTTAATTGGTTAAATTATGACTATTGGAAGAAAAGAATGAGGATTTATTTGTAATCAAATGACTTGAAATAATGGACATTCATATTAAACTCATACACACCTCATAATGATGACGAAATTGTATCCTTAACTAAACCCAATTTTAATGTAGCGGAGATGAATTCCCACATTATGGACATCTTGTATTGTGGGTTAAATGAAGGGAAATACAATAGGGGTAAGAGGTTGTGAAAGTACTTATGATATTTGGTATACATTAGAAATGCATCATGATGGTTCAACTAGATTGAAAGAAATTAGGATTAATTTGCTCGTGCATAAATATGAACTATTTCGTATGCAATCCGGTGAGAACATAAGCAAGATGCACATTCGCTTCACCGAGATCATTAACTCTCTCAAAGCACTTGGCAAGGATTTTAGCAAGGGAGAAATGACTCGAAAGATTCTCTGGTCACTCATCGATGATTGGGAGGAGAAGATGACCACTATCGAAGAAGTACAAGATCTCACCAAATTATTGGTCGAGGAGCTAATGGGTAGTCTCATGACATATGAGATACAAATGAAAGACCGCAAGGAGAAGGGAGCCAAGAAATTCTTGGTGCTACACTCCATCGCCATTTCGATCAAAGGAGATAGTGACGTTGAAGAACACTTCGCAACACAACAATTCAAGGAGTTTCTCAAAGAAGAGAAAGAAAGGAGAAAAGAGAAAAAGAAGAGCAAGAGAAAAGAGAAGAAGAAGAAGAAGAAATCTCTCAAAGCTACTTAGGACAAGTCATCATCTTCATCAATTGAAGGTGAATTCGCCTCAATGTGCTCCATGGCAATAGAAGATTACGATAGTGAGGTATCCTCTTTCTCTAGTCGTGATTCAATTGATTCAACTCATTTAAATGCGTATAATGAACTTCAATGTGAATTCAATGAATTGCTTGAAAATTTTCAGAAAATTTGTCAAAGGAATAATGTAACGCCCCCGATCTCGCGGGTACGCACACTGGGAAAGACTATAAGTGTCGCGATCAGAGACCTCCGCGACGACCGAAGGAGTTACAAAAGACAGACCAACAACGACTTGACAATACGTAGATAGATCATACATGGATAGACTAACATAAAACATGACTGAAAAGTGAGAGATTATCCATATATGGTAACAAGGTCAAATACATTACATCGAGTTCAAAAGGGAAATACATCATAAATAATGCGGAAGCAAAAGACAAACTGAAGAATCTAGTCGACGTGTCCCTCGTGTACAGAATCTTCGACTACTCGTCCAGTCTACCCTATAGGAATCTAAGTACCTGCAAGCACCGCATCAACATAAGCGTGAGTTTTCTATAAAGAAAACCAAGTATGCCCCTGGCCCAATCGGAGTTATATGGAAGAATGCATGCAATCTATCTAAGACAAAAGCATCCGAAACAGAAATAGAAAAGCACATAATGCAACAGAAGGCTACGACTCCATAAGCCGTGCCGGTCGGGCGCACCTGAATCATTCCTCAATAGGAACCAGAACACCAGCCTCGCTGGTCAATGACAGTGACCCACCGCTCGGCACAAAGCAGTGCGCCGGATAAGTGTCCCAATTCGCGGCAACTGACCTACATGGTGCCATCGCGAACTTGGGAATACCTACCCTGAGACAGAATGGCAGCGCGCCTGCCCAGGACTTATCTTATGCCTGGCCTCCCAACGTGAAGGTCTTATGCGAATGGTCTCTCTAGCTAGAGGACCCACTCGTGGCCCGTCGGCCCAAAAACAGAATGTGCCCAGAATTATTAATCAGATTAAATGCGATGCAAGCTACTTAAGCATCTAAAATCTAATGCATCTACAGTGTATGGAATGAGCTCAAGGAAAGGTGTCCGGATACCCTCCTAACAACCCCCAAACAAATCAAATCAGAACATCCCAATTAGGAATCAAACGAAACTCAGAACAGCAAGCAATCATAACCGGATCAGCAAATCAAGATAATAGCTAATCGAGTCATCTACGGGTCATGATAAGGATGTTAAAAGGTCTGATATCCTAAGGGTCATACCTAACCATATCATAAAACTTCATTTCAGTAACATATAGACATGAGAGACGCAATAGAATGATGCATTACAACTAGATATATAAAAATCAAACTCCACAATAATCGGTAGCATGCATCCTTAATTTCAGAGTTTATATGCGATGATAACTGAAATCTCAGAGCATGATTAGAGTTGATATAGGTATGTATTACATGTATATCAGTAGGATAATCATGTTGGAACATGCATAAAATATCAGTAGACGATATAGATCTCTAAACTAGCATACATGCATGCAACGGGTTAATATGTTGCTTTAGAACATGACACGATCAGCACATGATATGAAAGAGCCCGTTTACATTCATAAGTGCATGCATGACTACAACATCAGGAATACACACACATCAGATCATATAACCACATTATATCTGCTACTGAAACACAACAAGTCATATAGAGCAAAACACATTCAACACATAAAGCACGATAACTAACAAAAGACAAGCTAACAAGTTCAATCGACTCAAACAGAAGCATGAGCCCTTGACCACTCCAACCCACGTGCTTAGAGTATCCCTCTCAGGCCGTCTATGGTGGGAGAGGGTCAGTATAGATCCATCCAAGCAGCTCAGCCCAACAACCGAGCAAGCTGATGCACATGGTGCAGTATCCGCATGGCTAGCCCATTTAAGCGCACACTGCTCAGACCGAGTTAGCCCATCAAGATCCCCCTCACCCTTATCATCCCTAGGTTTGTTCCAAACCTTTTCCTGACCTTTTCCACCATCTTGAAGAGCTGGACCAGCCAGCCGATCCAAACAAAGAGTCAAAAGGGTTGAAGACAAATCCTAGTCGGATCTTGTGTGCACCAGCCACACCCAACCAGATCCGTGTCCACCCCAAAACTCCACCCAGAAGAAACCTAATCACTCCTGGTCAGACCTCATCGGAGCTCACCGGAACCCCGGTCCCTCTGGCTGCCCCACAGCCAGCCCCATCTAGCGTATGCTCCATGCGCACGCTAGAAGGGAACTCGGTTGATGGTGCAACCGATTGCACCAACCACCAACATGGTGCTGGCTGGCCCTCCAGCCAACACCCCCTCTCATACAACTCTTCAAGGGTCAGGAGCATACCTGATCATCAAGGAAGATTGCTTGAACTTAGCCGGAGATTCTGCCCACCACTCTTCTAGTCGCACCGAAAGTTGCACTAGATGTTGCTTCTAGTCTCATCGGATTTGAAATTCATCAGAGCACCACTTGAGAGTCTTGACCACGTGGCTGAGGAGTGGAAGAGGTGGAGGAGACGTGAGGAAGAGGAATGCAAGGGTCAGCTGGAGGGAGGCATTTTGTTTGCTACAACTCTCCAACTTCCATACTCTTCATGGTTATTCAAACCCCCCTCAAGCATGCCAAAAATGGCACCAAGCAAAGGCATCCAAAAGGCACGAAATTATCTATATCCAAACCCCAAGTGCAACCCTTCCAATTCCATATCACCCCAACATGGGCTCAGCCCAAACTCGCATCATAGGCTCACTCGGACCCAAATTGAGTCGATCGAGTCAAACCACCGCCCACTAGCCCGATGTGTCGCACACGATCAACCAATGAGAAATCCGATCAAATATACTTAAACAAACATACCATAACACAAATTGACATTCTAAGAACTAAATTATGCATAACCGAGGAGAGTGGACTTATTAATATTATAGCAGGAGAGCGGTTCTTACAAATAAAGTAGCTAAAAAGAAAATCAATGAGCTACAATCTCAAATTGAATCTATCATGAGTGAGAATAATGAATTGCTTGCTAGTCATGATAAAATTGCATTAGAGAACACTCATTTGATTGATGAAATTGCAACTCTAAATACAAAACCTTCATGTAGTGATGATATTCAAGATCTACTTGCTAAGAATGTTCAATTACAAAAGATCTTGAAAGATCCACAAGTGGTGAGGAAATGTTTGATATGTTTATTGGTAGTCAAAGACAATCTTTAAACAAGCATGGTTTAGGCTATTATGTTAACAACTACAAAAATCATGTTATTCATACTACATTGAATGGAAAGCATTTCTTTGTGAATAAAAGTTCCTCAAGTGTTTGGGCACCTAAAACCAAAATAGTTTGGGTACCAAAAATTAATGTCAAAGGACCCAAGGTTGTTTGGGTAACAAAATCTACTTGTAGGTACTTAGAAGAAGCAGAATCGATAGCAATCGGCTCAAGCAATAAAAGATCGATTTCAAGCTTCAAGGAAATAATTTGGATCGAATTCATAAAGTCGTCGTCTCTATCTAAAGGAGATTGGAACCAATACCAAATCGAGGATCAAAAGTTGGGTGACATTCTTAATCCTCTTAAACTTTAACATTTGGTTCTAATCTAGGATTGTTGCATGCTTGATTGATATCATACATCATTGCTTTTAGGCCTTAGTGATAGGGGAGCATATAATGTTATATCATCTAATTAACGGGGGAGAATTATGTATTCCTATACCTTTACATCATATACTTGTATTGTTTGCATTTGATTGATGTCAAAGGGGGAGAATGATAAGGATTGGGCTTCAATTTACTCATACTATGCATATTGTTAGGGGGAGTATCTTATACATGCATAGTTTGCATATATGAAGGGGGAGCAATCATATATAAAAGGGGAGAACTTAAATTGAATCTCAAGTATTAGGATATAGATTTGCCATCATAAAAAATGGGGAGATTGTTGGCTTGTTGGCCTTAATCTATATTAATTTTAATGATTAATTAAACTAATCTTAATCAATCAAAGTGAGAAAACACAATTACATGCATTGCATACATATTTGTATACTTGCAATCATCTTAATAGGTTGATCAAGATAATCAACAAAAGGAGCATTTGGACAAAGACATCAAGACTCAACACTTGTAATAAAAGCTTTGGAGAAAGACATGTAATTTTGTATTTATTGAGTCCATCAGGTTTATTGTAAACTTGAACACTAGAATTCTGTCCCGTCCAGATTCGGTAAACCGAACACCACCCGGTCAACCGAAACCTTTCTAGTTCGGTCCACCGAACACCTATCAGTCACCTGAATACTTTCCACCAGTAAAACTTAGGTGTCATCTGGAATTGCCCTGACGGACGACCGAACCACCTTCGGTCAATAGAATAGCCCTAGACCGGTTTTGGACTTGGCTCCAACGGTTGTATTCGAATCGAGTCCCTAGATCCCAAATGACTTGTCCCACTTCGGATGACCGAATATGTAACGCCCCTGATCTCGCGGGTACGCACACTGGGAAAGGAAACTAGTGTCGCGATCAGAGACCTCCGCGACGACCGAAGGGGTTACAAAAGACAGACCGAATATACTCGACAAACTGAAAGAAATCATACACAAATGGACTGACATACAACATAATAGGAATAATAGAATAATCATAACAATAAAAGTCTTATTACAACACATCGAGTATCAAAAAGGAAATACATAGGGAAATATGCGGAAGCAAAGATAACTGGGAATCTGGTCGACGCGTCCCTCGTGTACAGAATCTTCGGAACTCGTCTAGTCTGCCCTGTGGAACCTAAGTACCTGCAAGCACCGCATTTAACAATGCGTGAGTTTTCAATTAAGAAAACCCAGTATGCCCCCGCCAATGCAATAAATGAAAGGTAGCATGAAATGCAAAAATGGCAGGTTTCAGAAACAGAACAGAACAGAACAGAAAGCATCAAATGCAACAGAAGGCTACGACTACACCAGTCGTGCCAGTCAAGCTCACCTGAATCGTTCCTCCATAGGAACCAGAACACCAGCCTCGCTGGTCAGAGGTGGTCACTCGTCAGTGACCCACCGCTCGGCACAAAGCGGTGCGCCGGATAAGTGTCCCAATCCGCGGAAAATAAACCTACATGGTGTCATCGCGAACTGAGGAACACCTACCCTGAGACAGAATGGCAGTGCACATGCCCAGGACTTTTCTTAGGCCTGGCCCCCTACAGGGGTCTTAGCCGAGTGGCCTCTGAAGCTAGAGGACCCACCCGTGGCCCGTCGGCCCAGAAAACAGAACGTGCCCAGAATTACTCCATCAGATTAGATGCAATGCAACTACTCTATAGTCTAGTGCAACTAAATTATTCAGAAATGAGTCCAAAGGAGAACATGCAATATCTCCCTCAAGCTCTATGCAAAACAGAATATTAATTCAGCAAAATCACACCAAGATCAACAACAAGACTCATGGTTGTTTCCTAAATTCAACCAGCACACAATTCCGGAAATAAAGGCATGTCATAAGCATCCATAATATATACAGCCAACAAAATAAAGCATACAAGTTTGAATCCAGCAATTATTTAACATGACATCATGATACATCCTTGAAATAGACAAATCAGGAAAATAGGCCATGTAACCAGCCACAAGGTAAGCAATATTATTCGTCAACCTTATAGTACATGATTTAGGAAATAATTATGTAACCAGTAGCTAACTAATATATGGTTAAACGTCAACTTATTAGCATAAGATTTAGGAAACACAATGCCTAATACACGGGCATGTAAGGTCTAGCAACAAGTCCGGTCATGGAAGTTTCCTATTTCCAACAATGACATGGTGAATGAATATGCAATGACTTGTATCAACCAGCCATGAAACTTTCCTATATTCAACAACCTATTAGTGCATGAAATATGGGGCTTAAAATCAGAAACAAATCCGGAAGTAAACCTTGTATCCAGCCAGCAAATCCGGATCTTCTAGGTCTGAATCCAGCAGTAATCCGAACATTGATCAAGCAAGGTTTTTGGTAATAATCCAGCCATGTGGTCTATTGATTTCAGTACCCATTAAGGAATGAATTTTTCGGCTTATACCCAACACTAAAATCAGGAGATAAATCATGTGTCCAGCAACCTAAGATGTCTAGATATCCGGAATAGATGGTTGTGATTATGCGAAAACTTAGAAGCAAACCGGGACATGGAACTTTCCTAATTTCAGCAACCTAATGATGCATGACCTATGGCATCTAATATCAATCTTTGTGGAGAATTAATCACGTAACTAACAATAAAGATGCGCAACATGTAATAACATGAACCATCCAAGAATATGAAATCAAATTCAGAATCACATCTAGGAAATCCGGTAACAACATAAATCAACCGCATGAAACCCTAGATAAGTTAGGTTGGGAATTGCATGAACTTATTTCAGAAAACCTACATGATATGCTCCCGAAATCCTCCTTCTTCCCCCCTGATTGGTCCAGCAAAACCACAAGGAAAGTCACAAGGAAGGTGCCACGACCGGAAGAGTATTCCAGCCACCCGCCGGAACTAGTGTTGCACCGCAACCTTCCATTCGTGCAACTATCAACACGTCCCAACCCCAACATAAAATCCGTCCCCAGCAGCCTTCTCTACCCACCATGCAACCTAAAGCTAACGGAGAGAGGCATACCTGAAGAGAGGAGAGGCTGAGCTACACCGAAGACCGACAAGAAACTTCTCCTCCTAGCTGCGCACCAAGAGCACCGCCGGGTTTCTCCTTCCAAGCTGCTGGAGCTCCAATGTTAATTTCGGTGGTGAGGGTGGAGAAAAGGTCTAGGGAAAGTTGGCTAGGGTGCTATATTTATAAGGGTGCAAGTTGGAAAGAAGAAACTAGGAAAAAGGCAAGAGATAATTGGGAGTTAATTTGCTTTGATGGCAAAATCAGCACTTTCCTAAATCCAAATCAAAGCACATGCTAGCAAGATTTTCTCTCATTAATCTCGGATATGGTAAGGCCAGCCCAACCTCCCAATCTAACCAACACGCCTCATCAAGCAACAAATAAATCCGCACACCAGGTTTTAGGCACCCGATAAACCTGGTTAAGTCTAACGAATGCAACCGCGCCCGGCGGTTAAATTCGCCCAAAAAGGAAACTTTTGCAAAACCAACTTAACTAAAAAACAAAGACAATAAAACACATAAAAGGACAAATAAAACCTAAAACAGAGTGGCAGGAGAGCGGGTCTTACAGAATACCTATCGGTCAACTGAGTCATTCTTGGCTTTAGGTGCACAACGACTATTGACACGTGGCACTTGACCGTTGTTCAAAACGACTATTTGAGCTATAACTGTAGCGCAAAACCCGCTCTAACTTCGGTCTACCGAAGTGTACACGGTCAACCAAACTTGAGTAGATCAGAGCCCAACCAATCCTACTGTCCACCTTGGAACGGTGAACCGAATGAAATTCGGTTAACCGAACTTAATTAGGGCTAAATTGTAATACTGAAAGTTGGTGAACGGTGATCCAAGCCCTATTCGGCCAACTGTATGCTTAACTAAGACCAATTCTTCGGACTACCATTCTATTGACGGTCGACCGAATATGCATAGAAAACTGCCCGAGCTTAAGTCACATCTTGCATTCTCATTGGTCCATTTCCCCACCAACTCCCAAATAGATAGTAGAGCTTGAAGGCTTATAAATAGGACCACATTGGATGGTTTTGAGACTCTTGAACACTCTCTATCAATCCAATACGCAAAGCCAAATCCTCTTCATCTTCAAGTTCTCAATCATCAACACTCAAGCCAAAACGTTACCACTTGCATATCCAATTACATATCCATATCCAAGTGTGCTCAAGTATAGATTGTTAGTTAGATTGTGATTCCATCTCCCTTTTCAAGAATCACCAAAGAGTTGTAAAACTTTGAGGAATCTCCCTCTCGGATTGTGAGAGGAGACACGAGCGAGGTGAGGTTTGTTCGTGAGGCTCGGATTTGCAAACGGTGTTGATGTCCGCCCAGAATGGAGATCAGTTAGTGGAACCGTAAGCAAGACTCGAGGGATCGAGCGAGGCTTGTGAGGAGGACTAGGACCCGGGTGTGGGTTCCGACCTCTCTAAACTCTGGTGTCGCTGATTTTGTGGTTTGCACGTTTTATCTCTTAATCCTTCAATTAATATTTTTAATTCAACATTAACCTAGTGATTAAAGGGTCATAGATCCTAACACAGCATACATGTGATCTACAAGACCAATCGTATAAAGCCTCGTACAGTGTTATCCCAATGCTCGAATGGTAGTTGTTGTTGTAGCCAAACTCGATCAACGGCAAGTGCTTATTGCAGTGTCTTGCCCAATCCAGAGCACCTGCTCTCAACATATCCTCTAACGTCTGGATGGTCCTCTCTGACTGCCTCGTCTGTCTGTGGGTGGAAAGTCGTGTTGAACTTTAACTGAGTCCCCAAAGCGTTCTGCAGACTACCCCAAAATCAGAATGTGAACCTCGTATCTCTATCAGAAATAATGCTCACTGGCACTCCGCGTAATTAGACTATCTCCTCAACGTACAATCTCGCCAGGCCTCCAAAGGTAAAGTGGTCCTGATAGCCAAAAAGTGTGCTGAGTTGGTCAGTCAATCAACTATAACCCAAATCATGTCGTGAGATCTCCTCGTCTTCGACAATGTTTAATCATTTTAAATACCGCAAGTGCATGGCCGCGTTGAAACGGTGGCAAGTACGGGTCGATCCTCAGGGAGGTGAGTAGCCTCTGGTTTTTCAGAAATCAAGTGGCAACAAAAAGGGAGAAGAGTTTGTCTATGCTAATCTACACTACACTAACTACTAAGAATAAAAATGCAAAGTAAGGCAACTAACGATTACTTCGAATCAAAACTAAACGAATGTAAAACTAAGCTGGAATCAAGAAGAGAAAGACCCCTAGGGGTGGAGTGTGTGCACACATGTAAAAAGATGGTGAAAAATGCATTCTATAGGCACAAATGTAGGTAGTGTTTTCATGCATAGGAAGTGTCTAAAGGTTATGACAAAACCTATCAATCCATTCACTAACCTAGTTGATTAACATTCATATACACAAACAGGTTATTTCAGAACCTAAACAAGCATGGGAGGTGTCTAAGATGTGTGGCAAAACTCATCAAGTGTAGTATTCTACTCTAACAAGCAAGCATATATGCACACTTATCAACACAATCAAAATATAAAGCATTCATATCCATTCTTTAATGCATGTATGAACATCATCTCCATCCCTAAATGGGGATGGATCTACTCACTACACATTATTCTAACAATTAAACTAAAGAATAAAGGAAACATTCTAACTACTTTAGCCTACAATCAAAGAAATAAAACTAAGCTAAGCATGCATAAAGAAACAACATAAGAACAAAATAATAGAAAAATTATTTTATTAAATGACTCACGTCACTAGCAGCATTCTTCTCCACCTTGAGATTTTGCTCCAGGCTTACTCCAAGTAGAGAGAATGCCACCAAGCAATGGGTGAATTCAAAGGAAGGTGAAGAGTTCTATTTATAGGCATGGAGAAAGGTAATCCGGGACAATCCCCTGGTATGGGACTAAACAAATACCAGAAATAGACTAAATACACACTAATACGTGACCCTACGAAATCTTAGCAGATCTGGATCAAAACAGACCACCAATTAGCGGTCTTGGACCGCCAATTGGCGGTCTATATTGTTTGGATCCAGCCGTTGTTTCGTGTGGGCTTTTCTGGATGTCTTTGGTGGTCTTTGATGCATCTACTTGCTTGCTGGAGCTCCGACCCAAATAGAATTGTCAAAACACTCCCCATGATGGTGTGAAGTATTCTTGTTTGCTCATTGGTCCTTCGATCTTACATTCAGGTCCTTCGATCTTGCATCTTAGTCCTTGAGTCCCTCAACTCAGTCATTTTTCATGCTTTTAGGTCCTTTTATGCCTCTTCTCTTCAAACCTATTTATTTCTGAAATTCAAACATAAAACTCGTCACGTAGCATTGTTTAGCTGAAAGATAATTGATATAAGATACAAATATAAGCATGAAATGATGTCAATCAGGCAACTTGGTGACGAAATTCATCGTCACGTGCTCCCACTTCCATTCTGGCAGATCTATACTCTACAACTGGCATGTTGGTCGTTGGTGCTCAATCTTTACCTGCTGACAAACCAAGCACCTGGACACG
The DNA here is from genome assembly GCA_963682175.1 of Triglochin maritima. Taxonomy (NCBI): domain Eukaryota; kingdom Viridiplantae; phylum Streptophyta; class Magnoliopsida; order Alismatales; family Juncaginaceae; genus Triglochin; species Triglochin maritima. The sequence continues at coordinate 35,846,806 of OY821772.1, forward strand.
GAGTTGGCTATGTCTCGCTTCATCCCTTTCCACTAGAAATTCCGTTGTAGGTCTTTATACATCTTTGTACTCCTCGGGTGAATGGAATATATGGCTCTGTGTGCCTCCTCCATGATATCATCTCTCAGATCATCTGCTCCCGGCACCCAGATTCGACCCCTGAACCTCAGACCACATCAACTCCCACACTGAAATCTGATCCGTCTTTGGCAACCAACTGCATAAGACTAGCAAGCTCATCATCTGACCCCTGAGCCTGTACAAGTCTAGAGACTGTCTATGGCTCTACCCGAAGCTCAGTGATCACTGCCTCCTTAGAGTCCTCCTTTAACGGTCTCCATTCTGACAAAGCCTCGAGTAACCTCCACTCCTGAATGCATAAACTAGCAACTGACAACTCTACCTTCCTACTCAGGGCATCTGCAACTGAATTCGCCTTCTCAGGGTGATACAGACGGTGAAGTCGTAATCCTTGATAATCTCGAGCCATCTGCGCTGTCTCATATTCAGCTCCTTCTGCGAAAATAGATACTTCAGGCTCTGGTGATCTGTGAAGACCTTAAACTGCTCTCCATACAAGTAATGCCTCCAGGTCTTCACCGCGTGAACCACTACGGCTAACTCCAAATCATGGGTGGGGTAGTTATTCTCGTGTACCTTCAACTGCCTCGAAGTGTACGCCACTACCTTTCTGCGTTGCATCAGAACATAACCCAAACCAATACCTGAAGCATCGTTGTATATTACGTAGCCTCCGTTGCCACTCGGTAGCGTCGGAATTGGTGATGTCGTCAATCATCTCTTCAGTTCCTGAAAGTTGTCCCCGCACTTCTGGGACCAAACAAACCTAACACTTTTCTACATCAATGCCGTTCAGTGGGGCAACAAGTCTGGAGAAGTCCAAAATAAACCGACGATAATAACCTTCTAAACCCACAAAACTCCTGATCTCTGACACGCTGGTCGGAGCTCTCCATTGAGTCACAACCTCAACCTTTGTTGGATCTACTAACATCCCGTTTGCTGACACCACATGTCCCAGAAAGGTCACCCAATCTAACCAGAATTCACACTTCTTGTACTTAGCATAGAGTTGTTGATCCCTCAAAATGCTAAGCATGATCCTCAAGTGCTCCTGATGCTGCTCTCTGTCAGGTGAGTATACCAAAATATCATCCACGAAGACAATCACAAAGCTGTCGAGATATGACTGAAAAGTTCGATTCATCAGATCCATGAATGTTGCAGGTGCATTCGTCAGCCCAAACAACATCACTAAGAACTCATAGTGCTCGTACCTCGTCCCGAATGTTGTCTTCTCATAACAAATTATTGGCATACGCGCACCTAGGAACGGAATTTTAAAGGTTGAATTCGAGTTTGCTTTTCGGATTTTTGGTCTATCGGTGAACCATGTGGCAAACATTTTTCTTCGACGATTATTTTTTTAAAATTATTTGTAGCTTCTGAGGTCCAATATTCTTATAAAAAAGCTAACAATTTCAGTGCTTAATGGTGTAGCTATGTATTTTAGCAAACGTAATATTTTCTTCTCTACATATATAAATGATGTTCTGAAAATACCTCACGTTACATCCATAAGAAAATTTCTTATATGTGATACCTGTGAAAATTTTAAGTATCTTTCATCAGCAATTTCCAACCAAGCCCTGTCCATACTGAATACCAATTTGATGTTACAATATGAGGCAAATCATTGACCGATATCAAATGGTGAAGAACATACACACTGGCGAGAACAGCCATGAACATGTATATAAACAATACCATTTCACAGATTGGATTGGTTTATAAGGATGTCTAACGTGATCTTTTTACAAAACATAGGAAATGTACTGCCGGAAACTTTTTGCGAAATAGGGTTGATCACAGGCTAGTATAAGTTATCACTACGTTTATTTTTTATATATTCTGACATTTTATGTATGTCATTGTCACGAAAATCTAGAACACTCGCAGGTGAAGACCTGTCCGGTCTCACAGGGAGAGAGTAGGAGCAACTGGTGAACTGTGCTAACAAGGTTAGGAGCAGGAAGGTATGTTTACTCACAATAATAAACCTTAAATTGTGACCTTAATTTTGCACTGATGCGCTTGAACATGATTATATAGATCTCAGAGAACCAGGCAATTTCAGCAGGCGAGCCATCGACAAGAATTCCGAGCATGCAAGAACTGGAGCTCTTCCCATGCACTCCAGGCAACCCATCCTAAGCTCGAAGGCCACGATTTTCAACTCTAGTAACTCACCTTAACTATCTTTCATCTAGCATTATAGCCTGTTAGTTCAACACAATTAATTGTTTTATCCTTTTAATTGGATCGAGTGATTCCACATAATATACTCATTTCTGTCGCCATTTCAGTAGTATTACTTCGACGATTGATTTGTTCAATATATAGTTGGAATTTCGAAACCATAACGCTAGTTCCTTCTCTTGTGAATACAAAATAAAACGTAATTTGTTTCTACCAATTAAAAAATTACATTACAAGTTTGTTTGAAGAATCCTCTAATATTTGGAGAACTCTCGCTCTTTGTCTGACTAAGCACTCGAAAGTTTTGGCAGATATGAAAGATTTCATGCTTGGGATGATTTGGGTTATTGGTCTCACGCTCTATCAATCTATACTGCATATGTAGTGCAGGAAGCGGCGTGAGAGGGGTGGCCGGATGAATGGACTATTCCCGAATGGATTAAGGGTTTATGTTTTTTGAATTTGAATCTTCACTAATGCAGGTTTGTGAGGCATTTTCATTGGGTATTCGGCGTTACGTACAACATGGTTATGTTAGGGATGCAATTGGAGATTTACCCATTTTCTGGGGAGAGAATGGGATGTAATTGGCTGTGGGGTATTTTGGGGAGAGAGAATGGATGTCATTGGCTATGGGGTATTCTGAATCAAGTGAAAGTAGTTCTTCGTACAATAGGTCTGAATGGGTGATTCTAGTGATTTAGGGTGGTATGATGAGTCACCGTGTTTGTCTGAGTTGGCATGGCCACGGAGACATGCACGAGATATAGGTAGGAAATGGGGTAGAATATTAATTGTCCATTCTTGCAAAACTCATTTCGGTCGAACTCAAAGGTCTTCGTGTTGTTGTCTGGAATTAGAAATTGTAGATAAATGCAAAGAAGTTAAAAATGGTGAGACTACATCTCATACCAAAATAAGAAAGAGTTAGTAGTCATAGCACATGGCGAGATCGTCCAATTATAAACTGGACTAGACTAGTCTTCACCACATCTTCTTAATATCTTGACCCATTGTAGACCTGCCTCAAATGATTAAATCCCATGTATCATTTCCATGTAGTGGTGTAAACGATCTATTGGCAAGCAAGCTGCGCATGCTCGAGCTTGACTCGATAACAATTTTGGTGTGCTCGGTGCTCACTTGATAAGGGAGTCAAGCCGAAAATTTCGCTCGTGCTCGGCTCGACTCGTGCTCGCGAGTAGCTCGACTCGATAACATGCTCGACTGTAATGCCCCATCTGCACATTGACGTTCTTCTCATTGGGGATCCTCCAAAATACCCACTGTTCCAATGTCCTCAATTGTCTTTCATCTGGCTTCTTCAAAGGGTCGAGCAGTAAAGGCTCGTCACCTGGGTTCGAAGATCGTGGTTTCTTAGTTGGGTCAGTGTCGATATCCTAAAGATGTTTGGGGGACGTCTCTTCCTCGACGCAGTGGACGGATCTACTCCAACTTCGTAACCGTCGGGAAGATCATCATCAGATGATGGTCTCGAACGTGCTTCTAGCAAAGACACGATCTTAGCCGTTTGGTCCAACATGGACAACTGGTTCTCATCAGATGGTGGTCTAGAACATGATTCGAACAAAGTCATGATCTTAGCCATTTGGTCCATCATCGAACACTGATTCTCAATGATGCTCTTCAGTTGACCTTCTATCGATAGTTGTTTTGCTTCAATCGACTGTTGAGTCGCTTCCATCTATAGTTGTTTTGCTTCCATCGACAGTTGTGTCGCTTCCATCGACTGTTGCATTGCTTACATCGACTGTTGCATTGCTTCAATTCTCTCTAACCTTTCTATCAAAAGTTGGTAATCATGAGATGGGGTTGAAGCAGGGGTTGGGACTGCGGTCGGGCCTGCTGCTTGGGATGAGGTTACGGCTAGGGTAGAGGTAGGGATAGTTATTTTGTAACGCCTCGAAACATCGGAAAATTTAAAACTTTAAAAGATAGATATCAAGCACCAAGGACGCTACGAAAATCGCATACATATATATATCAGGTAGTGCATCGTATAATATAGGGAGTCAAAAGTATGATTACACCACAAAAGATATACAACATATACAAGTGTAATCATATAAACCTCAAACTCAAGAAGACATGATCTGGTCTGGGTGCGCTCACCCTCAGTCGCCACTTCCTAACGACGCTCATGTCCTGAAATGCAAATACAAAATTATGCCTAAGTTTCCAAGAAGGAAATCTCGTATGCCAAATCCTAAATGCATGAATTAAACAAATACATGACATGATATGAAAATGCAATATAACACAATTGTCCCTATCCAACTGGGTTCTCGGAACCTCTCTCCCAACCACAGCTGACACAACCAACACGGGTCTCAAGGGTCTTCTCACCCCAACCCCACAATCACACGTGCACACAAGGCACTGCCGGAAAATCATTGGCCAATACGGGTCTCAATGGTCCTCTCACCCCAACACCACAAACACACGTGCACACAAGGCACCGTCGGAAAATCATCGGCCAAAACGGGTCTCCAGGGTCCTCTCACCCCAACCCCACAAACACACGTGCACACAAGGCACCCGCTCCAAAGAGCCACAACCACTGATCGCTATTAGGACAGAAATGTCTGTATTGTTGCCTCAAAAAGGTCGGGGACCCGTTGCCCTCAAGGCAGATACAAAATAAAAACTCAAAACTAGAACATCACGTGCAACAGATGCAAAATTGGGTAGAAACGGTCGAACAAAACCACAACTACGGTCGACCGGATCCCCACCCAAAGGACTGGTCCGACCGAAAAAACCTACCAGCCGGTCGAACGGCAAAGAAGACCCGTTCGATCGAAAACTACCAGTAATTTCTTGATCTCGCTCAAATTGCGCAATCGGTCAAACAGACAAGACAAACTGGTCGACCGAAAACCTCCACTAAAGCCCGACATCGAATCAAAACTACACCGGTCGACCGAACAACAATTGGGTTGAACAAACTTTTAAGTAAACTTAAGTCATCGGTCGAATGTGGTCTCAAGGCAGTCGACCGTTTTGAGGTCTACAACCCCCAACCGACCTAAATCAGTACTTTTGATCGAACTGGTCAAAAGGACGGTCGACCGTTGGATGGTCTTAGTCCCCAACCGAATCACTACAGTGCATTCGATCGAACGGTAAAGGGGACCGGGTCGACCGAAAACACCCAGAGCTTGCCTAACATGCTTGACCGGTCGACCGCACGAGGCATCATTTGACCTATGCAAGGTAAAACTCCCCAAAATTACACTAACGATGGTCGACCGAATCACCAACTAGTCGACCGAACGTAGCAGAAATCTGCTGAACTGAAAGTCTAACGAGCCTTTCGGCCTACCGTCGACTACTCCAAGACTCACACAATCTTAGGTGAGCATAAAAGCAAAGGTTGACATACATTTAAGGCTTGTAGAAGTCTTTGAAGAACCACGGCGAGCGTTCCCTGAGAATGCTTAACTCCGGCGAAACCCAACCAAGCAACCAACGATCATGATCACTCGGAAGCTTCACTAAACCTCTTCTCCTCGCCGACGACTACACCACCACGCACCAAGGAACTGAGATGGGTGAGAATTAATCTTATTCTCATATATTCATCCTAATTTCACCAACCAAAATCATGTTTCTATCTAATTATTAAAAAAAAATTGAGCCATACTTGGCAATTGGAAAATAGGAATCTTAACTTCTATGCACGAACTCATCCACTTCCTCTCACGATCTCATCAGATTGACACTCATTTTGACTCAAATTCTAACCATATCCGACCTCCGTTTCGAACCAAACTTTCACGTAAATATAGGTTTAGGAGTGTATTAGGGATACAAGAAAAAAATTAGATAAAAACCGTCGAATGTGTGTTAAATAATGAATTTTTGAAATTCAAGTGGCAAAGTGTTACAAAATGAAAGCTCATGGGATGTAATTGTTAACTTTGAAAGTTTAGGGGTGCAAAGTGATACTAAGGCATAGTTCAGGGGGCAACCTGTAATTAACCCTAAATTATATTAGATGAGTTTTATCCGATCGAAGCAGGGATCCACATGAAGCCAATCATGCATATTTCTACTGAAATCAAACACTTTTCATGACTACAACAAGAGAATAATATGTGGAAATATAGCATTAGTTTAAAAGGCAACTGTAATCTTCAAAAAAATGAATAGAATATCATAAGTGCATACCATGGCGGTGATGATATTGTATCACTTACGATGACATTGAATGCAACTTGTAGTTTAAATTACAAAAGAAGAAAGAAAGAAAAACTCTGTTTGAAAACAAAAGATCATGAAAAGGATTGGTGATCATTCAATGTAATCCTTACTAACGTTGTCAAGAGTGATTCGCTTATGAATCATCAAGGATTACTCAATCTCTGACAAGTAATTCAAAGGGTACAAGATGGGAAAAACACCACCAACGTGCATGCATGTGATACTGTACCATGCACATAAGTGAGACTTTTGCAGGAAATGTGTTAATGGAAAACGTGATAAATATGACCACATTTGTTCACCAAGTGATCGCATGGGGGGAGATTTATATACTTCTCCTTCACATTACAAAAATTACACATGGATAAGAGAGTTGACATCTAAGTTATGGAACAACTCATGTGTTGAATTTTTTTTTGAAATACACCGTGAAGTTGGATAAATTGCAACGATGTATAAGTTGTACCAATTGATGCATATAAATGGACGAATTACAAACCCAACCCTAAATATGGACAAATTGCAACAATACATAAGTTGTACCATTTAATATGAAAATCGATCCAAAAATACTAGTCCCTCTAAATAGACAAAATTAAAATCCACCTCTCAAGTTGGATAAATTGCAAATACAAACCTTCAAATTTGTAAAATATGTCAACCAACTTTAAAATACGAAAACAAATTTAAAATACAAACATTGGCTACTATTGTGTAAGAGAGTATACAGGTCAAGCTGGATCTTGGATTCCCTCTCTCTTATTGTTGGAGTGGTCAGACACTAAAATACGGGTTACCTTAGTTGTAGGCGAGGATGCACGCCAAGCATGATCTTGGTTCCCTCTCTTTAAATGACGATGGAGTCCTCACTTTAAAAAAAACAAATGAACATGTCAACATATACAAACATTCTCCTAAACCAGAGAATAAATTGTTTACAATGTCTCCTAAATACGAGACTACACCATACATATACAATACCTTCGTGTTATCCTGCTAAACTAACTAAAACCCAACAGTCTTCATCATAAAGACAAAGTCGACACTTAACAAACTATATACAAAAATATTCTCCTAATTATGAGATTAAACCAACTATTTGATGATGTTCAAATATAACAATCGTCTATATAACAAAGACACATACACAAATCCTTCCTGGGTTATGAGGCTAAACTAACCGTTGGGCAATATTACAACAAAAGCATTATCGTCAATTTAACACCATATATATAAATGACATCTATGTCATCACAATAATGAAGATTGTCAAATCAAGCCAAACAAAATACATACGCGATCCCTCCAGGTGACGAGGCTAAGCTGACCATATGGTAACAATATATCACATCAAAGGAGCGAATATTGTTGAACCAAGTCCATAAATCCTCGTTTTACCCAAACCAGGATATAAAATATTGTTAACTCATGATGCGAGTTTTAACAAAAGTATATCTGAAATTGTTAATATAACAACAATTTTGGTTTATAGTTTGCGAAGGAACGCTTATGTATCTTTCATTCGTGTAACAAATAAATATGTCCAACTCTTGTGTTTCGTATTTATTCTTTATTGAAAGAAAATGTTGCACTTATTTACTTTCTATCTAGTTATTTGAATTTATTTAAATTCCTGTACAAATGAATGATGTGAGTATGACGTGATGAGGCATTCTTCTATAAGAAGTAGCAAGGTGCGGAATTCTATCATGAATTCTTGAGAGGTCTTCGCAACACCAATATAAAATAAAAGAACAAAAAACTCACGTTAAACACAGGGATATCTGAATTTTCGACTCTCCATTGAAATAAACCCTTATTAGGCGGTCACCGGTAAGGTGAGTCTGTAACTCAGCCTCTAGCGATACGGTGTTGAAGTTGAAACCAGTGACTAGTACAAATTCATATCGACTGAATGTACAGGCCTTAGAGCCCAAATAGAAATTAATCTTATCATTTTTAGCGATGCGGATCTTATGCAATAGTAACAGATGGACAAGAACACCAGAGAACTCGTATGCCTCGAATAATTATCTGAACCGGGATTTTTTTGCCCTTTCTAGCAACCCGTACTCCCAAAACTTCTCTTTTATATCACTCATATGTCATTCAAAATAGTAATTGTATGTCACACAGCCGGGGAATTGATCCTTAGTAACTTCTTCTACAAAAACAAAATAGGAAAAAACGGTAAAAAACATGGGGAAATTTTCAAAGGAAAAGGGAATCGATCTCATCTCGAGCTCGTAGTTCTTCACAATCAAACTAATCTTATCGAGCTCACAAGCAAAAGATATCGAACTAATATCGATACTATCAAGCTCACAGATAAAACGGTCTGATCTTCATCGAGCACAATAATTGAGTACATATCAAACTACGATCGAATCTATTGAACCTCGTCGAAAACACAAGAAAATTGTTCCACTTCCAACCCAGGCCACAAAACTCAGATCAATACCAATAATGAAGGTAATCAACTACATTTTTGATAGAAACAATAACCTAACCTTGAAAAACTATATCAAAAAAATAAAAGGTATAAACAAAACGTGTCGTAAAACTGACCTTCGTCGTTGACTTCAATGGAGGAACTATTCGACAGGGTGCAACGATGGATTCGATTGAGGGGTCGAGTGTGGGAGAGAATGAATGCGAGAGAGAGAGAGAGAGAGAGAGAGAGAGAGAGAGAGAGAGTGAGTGATTTGCTTATTTAAAGGGAAAGATAGAGAAAGAAGGGAATGGACCCATGATTTAAGTATGGTATTTAGGGAGAAGTGAAAACATAAGCATATTTCTAAGTGATGTCAATGTGTGGGTTTTTTTTTCATTTTTGGGTCACTTTGAGCATAAAAAGTCATATCTTGGAAGATTGAGATATAAACTAGGAAGAATTAAGAATTAGGGGATTCATCGTGTTGATATTTTGAATTGTTATTACTTTTACTAATTCACTTGAAAGAGGCAGATAATTTATAATTATTTGATAGGTTAATGTTACTTGTAAGCTTCTTCTTCTATGCTTAGAATTATATGGTTGCTTCTTTGCTTGCAAGAATTTGTGAAGTTGTAATTACATCTAGGTTGTTGTTTGATGATTTGATATTCTAATTACTTCAAGTCATGCGTTCAAAATCTAATCTTGTGTGCTTAATGAAATGTGCAATGCCTTTTTCAATTCATGTCTATGCAAATGTTTTCGACTTGTAAGTGTTTTATCTCATCATAATTTTTGATTGCATTATTATTCTATAAAACCCATAAAGATCTTTACATTATCTTTTAATCTATTAATAAAACAAAAGACCATAAATATCAATCATTATTAAATCTACCATCATTATTACTCGTGTTTCATTGAAAACTAGAATCGATTGAAAATTTACAATCTCTCCCTGTGTTCCACCTGTAACTACACAATCTGTACTATTACGGTTACATTTAAGACTCATTAATCCTTTATATAGGGTAGAAGATAAGGCAAACCTCACATTCTTCCGATGTGGGACTAATTATCATACTTATCTCCACATAGATTAATAATTCATGTATAGTTAATTAATTTGGTAAGAATTATTTGGTACAAGTATTCCATGCAAAGTGATTGCGTAGGTTGACCTAACTAACTCGACCTAGTGGAACATATGACTTGCATTGTGACCTCCCATCCGTAGGAACGTTTTATACACATTGTCACAACACAAAAGTCTCAACAACTAGCACATAGATGACCGATCAAGGATATTCTAGTTGGTAGATCACGTTTACCCAATTTTAGGGCATCTTATTGAAAAATAAAAGACTAATCGCTACTTACACGAATTCGTAGAACTAATACAAAATGTTAATACGAGATTGATAAATCATGTACAAAATTAGAATGATTCAGCAGTCATAACACGTGGCCTGCCTGACCGTCCAATATTTATAAACTTCACTGGAGTAACTACCACCACATCCTCTTACTATCTTGACCGTATGGTCCGTATCACATTCTCATTATCACATTCGTTGTTAGTGCAACCTTTTCGTCTCAACCTCGTATATTCCTTCTCCTAATTTATATATATTCCAAACAACTTAATATAATTTATACATCTAACGTAACGATGTTACTACGCAAACTTGATGCACAAGCGGAATACAAGAATAGTGATTACGGAATTCAAAATAATTTTTATTTCTCTCCCAAACTTGATACGCAACACAAGATCACACACACAAGCAAAAGACGAATGCACACCTTAAACAGTCACGACACAAGCATTTTACAAGGTTTCGCAACGTGCCTACGTCATTGGGGAGTCTCATGTGGATTTCATTTCCTTCTTCAGCTTCTCCAATAAGAGAAGCAACCGAGATTACACCGGGATTGGAGGCAACATGTCTTCCAAAGCTCTCAATACTCAATGAAGGAAATAAGAATAATGTGTTGTATACAAACTAGGACAAAGAAACTCTTGAATAGATGAGTCAAAACCGTACAGATAATGTGGCAACAGTGGACCGGAATACTCAAACGATCGACCGAGACGGTTAACGAGAATGATTCCTGTTAATTTTGCTCGACCAGTGTAACCGACTGGTCGACTACTCCACGGTTATCTTCAGCTCCTAACCACTTTCCAGTCGACCGGAATCACCATCAGTCGATTGTTCCTGACTCCAAAAAAGTCTCTGTTGTTTTTGGTCGAACAATGTTCAACACCGGTCTATCGATCTTCACATCTAAAAGTGCCTATTATTTTCGGTCAAATGTCGTCCAACACCAATCGAACGTTCTTCACCTCTGAGTGTTACTGATAATTTTGGTCAACCGAACTTCTCCACCAGTCGATCATTTTATCTTGTTTCTTCCTGAACAAAATTAAACCAATTTCTAACAATCTCCACCTTGGTTTGAATTTGTTACTTGTGTCGTCTTCTAACCCACTTACTCTGTGCTTCCATGAAGCACCGTTGGCGCTACCCGGAGCTCCTTCTCAATTTCTGGGGACGTTGAGAAGTTTTGAACACAACTCAAACTTCTCCCGACTGACCACCTTGGTCATCATATCTGCCAATTCTCACTCATATCGATCTTCTATAGAACAACCTGGCCTTCCTAGATCCATTCACGAATCTTATGGTACCTTACTTCAATATGTTTGGTCATTGAGTGGAACGCCTGATCTTTGGCTAGATAAATTGCATTTTGGCTATCACAATGCAATTTAGTCACTTCTTGTTCGACTCCCAGAGAGCTTACCAAACCCTTCAACCATATACCTTCCTTCCTGGCATCAATGGTTGTCATATACTCTGTTTCCATCGTAGATAATGCGATAGTATGTTGGAGAATGGATCTCCAACTCACTGGTCCTCCACCTATAGTGAACATGTATCTTATGGACCTCCGTTTATCCAGATCACCAGTATAATCTGAATCAACATACCCCTCCACCTGCTTTTGTGCTCCATCTCTGGTGTACCTCAAGATAACATTCATGGTTCCCTTCATGTACCTAAATAGACACTTCAACGCCTCACAATGCTCCTTTCCTGGGTTAGCCATATAACGACTCACGGGGCTAACTTTGTGTGAAATATCTGCCTAATGCAGATCATAGTATACATAACGGATCTGACTGCACTAGCTTATGGAACTCTATCCATATCTCTCCATTCCTTTTTAGTAGAGGGGTTGCACTCATCGAGAGCTTGAAGTGAGCACTTATAAGTGTGGCAACATGCTTGGCATTCTCTAGAATATACCTTTCGAGAATTTTCCAGATATAACTCATTTAAGTGAGCGGAATTTCACCTCTTTCGGTATCCTTGGAGATCTCCATACCGAGAATTTGCTTTGCACTCCCAAGGTCCTCCATCTCAAACTTACCACGAAGCTTCTAATTGAGATCATCTTTATGCTTCATCTCCTTTGTCATATCAACATATCATCAAAATACAAGTGCAAGAGCATGTACGACCCATCTTTGAGACTTCGCAAGTAAACACAGTTATCATGGTCGCAACGTACAAAAGCTTTATCTAACATAAATGTATTGAACCTTTTGTACCACTGCCTTGACGACTGCTTAAGCCCGAAGAGGAACTTCTTCAGCTTGCATACCTAACCTTTTTTGCCTTGTGTAATGAACCCATCTGGCTACTTCATATGGATCTCTTTCTCTATGTGCCCGTGAAGAAATGTTGTCTTCACATCCATTTGCTCTAACTTCATGTCATCCATTATCACCATGGATAACAACACCCTATTAGAGGTATGCTTTACAACGAGTGAGAAGATCTTGTTGTACTCGACCCCTTCTTTTTTAGCATATCATTTTACCACCAACCTCACCTTGTATTTTAACTCCTCATCTGGAGTTGACCATTCTTTCTTTCTGAAGATCCACATGCACCCAAGTCTGATTCTTATGAAGAGACTCTATCTTGGACGTTTTGTTAACTCCCAAGTCTGATTCTTATGAAGAGACTCTATCTCTTCGGTCATGGCCATCATCCACTTGTTTTGTCCTCCTGCTCAACGACTTCATTGAAAGTGGAAGGGTCCCCACATTCAGCTACAAGTGCAAACACAATGCTAGCGTTATCATGACCATACCTTTGTGGTGCCCTAGTAATCGTCCTTTGTCTCCCCTGAGCAATAATCTCCAGGTCAAGCTCTTCCTCTACTTGTGAGTCGATTCTTTCTTGCTGAACTTCTCTATTCGATTCACCCTCTGAAGTTGTGACCCTTACTTCATTTTCGTCTCCCTGCATGGAACCATCTTACTGTTATTTCTCCTCAAGGCCTTTGAGTAAACTAGTCTCATCAAAGACTATATTACTCCTCCATTGGATCCCAAAGCGTATATCCTTTAACTGACCTATCGTAACCAAGGAAAATGCATTCCTTCGATTTCGAATCCAATTTCAATTGTTGTGTTTCATCAACCAAGCATAAGCTTTGCATTCAAATATTATCAGCCTTGAATAATCATGTGGCTCACCCGTCCACACTTCTAGAGGCATCTTTAATTCAAGTGCCGATGACGGTGAAACATGATAACAAGCAAGATCAACTACCTAAGCCTAGAAATCCTTGGACATATCCGCATGTAGCCTCATGCTTCTAGCTCGTTCACATAGAGTCTTGTTCATCCTTTCAGCTATCATGTTCTATTCTGCACTTCGTGGTGTAGTGAAATGCCTCGTGATGCCTTCTTCTTCACAGAAACTAGTGAACACCTTTGAGGTATACTCACCTCAATTATCTGTCATCAAGTACTTAACAGATTTTCACGTACTTTTCTCTACCTGGACCTTCCATGCTTTAAACTTCTCAAATACATCAGATTTATTCTTCAAAAATAAACTCATACTCCTTGAGAAGTCGTCGATGAAAGTTACGAAATATTTGGCTCCACTTTTTGACCGAACCGGTTTTGGTCGCAGACGTCTGAGCGCACATACTCCAATATGCTTTTCGTCTAATAGATAGCCACCTTGAATCAAATCTTGTGTTGTTTTCCGAAGACATAATATTTGTGAAAATCCAATTTGCAACTCTTAACATCTTTCAGCAGACCTTGTTTGTGTAACTCACACAATCACCTTTCCGACGTATGACCAAGTCTCATATGCTAAAGTACGGTGTTGTCTTCGTCATCTTGTGCAACACTTGCTACACACTTTCCCGCTACTTCATTACCCTTCATCCAATACAAATTGCCCACTTTGGTTCATTTTATCAGTGTCATTGCTCCATGAGTGACCTTGACATTTCCGACTGTACCGGACCATCTCCACCCGAAAGTGTCCAACTCTCCTAGAGATATTAAGTTCTTCTTCAACTCCGGAACATGACGCAGCCCCATCAACGTTCAAATGCATCAATCGATCATATTAAACTGTATGGAACCAATCCCGACGATTGTGCATAATGCATCGTTGCCCATGACAATAATTCCTCATTTTAGTGCTTCATAAGATGTAGACCACTCTCTGACCGAGCACATGTGATATGATGCTCCTGTATCCAAAATATATTCAGTTGATGATTTGTCAATACCTACAACGCAAACTATCAGGATGTCTACTTCGTCTCGTTCCTCCACCACACTCGCGGATTCATACCCGGCTTTACCCTTTAATTACACCTCCTTGAAGACTCTACAGTCACACTTCATGTGACCCATCTTCTTACAGAAGAAACATTCAAAGGTTCTCTCCTTTAACTTTGATCGGCCCCTGTTGTTTCCACTTCCTTTTTTACCTGTCATGCCCCTTCCACTCGGTGAGATGATCAATCCTTCACCCTTATCAGAATAGCTATTACCTGAATTCTTCCTCGCATCAAAAGAGATCAACGTACCCTCGACTTCTTATAAGACGAACGAATCCTTCCCATATATGATTGTATTCACCAAATTCTCAAACAGGTCTGGCAAAGACGTTTGTAACAACATTGATTTGTCGTCATCTTCCAATTTGACACTCAGCAGCGTCAAATCTGTGACAAGCTTGTTGAAATTCGATAGGTGATCAACAAAAGGTGTGTTCTCCCTCATCTGAAGTGTGTACAGCTGACGATTCAGATTCAATTTGTTGTCGAGGTTTTTCTTCATAAACCTCTTCTCCAGAAATTTCCAATATTCAGTCGTTATCGCCGCCGATTCCTCGAAGAGAATATCATCGGAAAGGCACAATTTGATGATCATTATTGCCTAAAGATTCAACATCTCCAACTTCTCATCGGTCATCTTCACCGACCTCTTTTCTTCACTGCCCAAAGTATTCAGCAGTTCGTTCATTTGAGACAACAATGCACGGACCCTCCTTTGCCAAGTGGAAAAGTTACATTTCCTGATGAAATTTTCCACACGGAAGTTTCTTTCATCCTCCATCATCATTAGAAGCAACCAAAGCTCTGATATCAGCTGTTGGGAGAGGATCTAACGATGCTACTACGCAACAACAAGATTAGACGCATAAGCGGAATACAAGAATATTGATCGTGAAATTTAAAATAACTTTTGTCTCTCTCCCAAACTTGATACGCAACAAAAGATCACACACATAAGATAATGAAACAAGAAAAAGATGAATGCACACCTGAAACAACCACGACACAAGCGTTTTACAAGGTTCGGCAACGTGTCCACGTCCTTGGGCGGTCTCCTGGGGGTTTTCTTTCCTTCTTCTGCTTCTTCAACAAGAGAATCAACCGAGATTACAATGGAATCGAAGGCAATATGTCCTCCAAAGCTCTCAAGAACTCTCCCTTACCCTAATCTCTCAATACTCATTGAAGAAAATAAGAATAATGCGTTGTATACAAACTAGGGCAAAGAAACCCTTAAATAGACAACTCAAAACCGTACAGAAAATGTGTGGTGGGCAACGGTCGACTAGAAGCCTCAAGCAGTCGACTGAGACGATTTATAGGAATGATTCCTGTTGATTTCGGTCGACTGACTCCACGGTTATCTTCAGCTCCTAACCACTTTCCGGTCGACCGTTCCTAACTCCAAAAGGTTTCATGTTATCACATCAGAAAGTGCATGTTATTTTTGGTCGAACGGTATCTAAAACCGGTCGACCGTTCTTCACCTTTGAGCACCACTGATAATTTCGGTCAACCGAACTTCTCCATTGGTCGACCATTTTATCATGTTTCTTCCTTAACAAAATTAAATTAATTTCTTACAAGAAGAACCCCCTCTGTGACTGATCATTAGTATGAACAGATAGGAAAGTTTCTTTGCAAGAGGCACGAGGTTAATGTGATGAGGTGTTTCTAAATGGAGAAAGGTGAAAGTGACAAGAAACCTCCAGACTACCTATGTTATCACAATGTATACATTTTCCACTGATGGTGACTAACAAGTTGCATTTTAGGGTTTGATTGTGATGTAACTGTTTAACTTTAATATTTTAATGGGCACATTTAATAAATTGGATTAAGAAGTCGTATGCCAACCGAGGCAAATTCAATAGGTAGTAGATTTTTCAGATCAAGATTTATGCCAAAGTGAAGTGGATTGCTGACGCAATTTCTTTCCTACACATTCAATAGACGGAGAAATTATCAATCACAAATCCATACACAAGAGATGAACTATCTCTCTTGCGTTGGAGAAGAGAAAACAACAAGATAAGTTCGAAGTTTTGAACAAAAAAATTTTGACTTGGATAACCACCCTTGGATGTTTTACATCCATACTTATGGACACTTCTATGCATAATGGGCTCATTCATGATTGACCCAATACCATAGAAACTACTACACTTACTCAAATAAACATAACATTATTCTTGACACGTATTTAGACATAAACACAATATTAAACACAAGACATTATGCATATGAGGTGAAAATATTTTATGACAATTAACGTGACGGTTTGGTTTTGATTCGTGAAGATTGATCGACAAGTCGACGGTGTCAGTTCAAATTCGTGCATGGTTGTCATTGTGAATATTGTCGCTAATTTTGCATCAATTGCCATACGAGGTAATTGAAACATGAAACCACCAACTTTAGGACTTCAAATAGGCAACCTTTCCTTTTTAAAGGTAAGTTCCCTTAAATTACTTTTTTATTTAAAAAACAACCACTATTAACGAATAATGCCGCCACATACAATATGAGTAAAGAAATGGGGATCCTTTATATATGGTAGAGGAGAAGACAAACCTCACTTTTCTCCGACGTGGGACTAAATCATGCAGTAATATTGAATGTAGCAAAACCTAAATATCAATGTCAATTATGACATGCTCACAGCAATGACCCATTGCACCGGATTTGTTAGGAGGCATGATGCTCCAAGTTCGAACCCTCCCAAACTGGGGTTTTTTTTTGCACGTGAATTTCAGAAACTAAAATTATAAAAACTAACACCCACAAGATTCGATCTTGCATCCCTAACATCTAGGAGAGCAGCATTTACCAAAATGCTGCAAAATAGAAGTGTTATGTTTTGAAATCTTTCCGATATAATAAATCCGTGTATATCCTTGTACTTTCGTCTACACAACAAATTGTACACGAAAACGAGACACAAAAATTGTGTCCTGAATACCCAACACGAACACAACACGAAACACGAAAATCATAAAACCAAACACCATTTTTTGGATCGTTTTCGTGTCATGTTTTCGTATTTTGTGTAAAACTATGCTGATTTCTTGTAGTTGTAATTGGATAGAGTAATCGAGTTTGGATAGTGTATCGGGTAATTGGATAGAATAATTGGGTCTCAAGCGAGCAAGGTCTACTCATGCTTGGCTCGTTTCGTTCGTTGAACGGATTTATTTGCTCATACTCGACTTGTTACTAACTGATTCGAGCTACGATCTGACCAAAATCGAACGAACATCGAGCGATCCACTGATCCCAAACATATATAAGTTGACAGCCATATTTCTATGTCATCGTGACCATTAATTAATTAATTGAATAACCTAATCTTACTTCACATTCCTACTTACATCAATTATTTATGTAGTAGAAATTATTTGGAACAATTATTCGAGTTAAATTGATTGCTTAACTTGGCCTTATTAGCATAACTTAATATGTTGCATAATTTGCCTTTATGATATCCTTTTGCCCTTGTAACACCTTTTTACATGTTCTTGTGAGCTTCTAGTTTCTTTATTACTTTGTGCATCACATTTTCTTCTCAACTTCGTACTACTGCTCATAGTGATGTTTTGGAGACCAATTTTGACGTCAAATCTGTTAAAATTTATTTAGTTTGATAAGATTGTACCATATGTGATTCATCTCTACTTCAAAGATGAACTAGATTTAGGCCAAGATGGCATGCATAATTCAATCGCGATCATATTCAATTTTCTTTAGTCGAACCAAGAACCTTTAGAATTGCATAATTCAGATAAGAGAGATATTTAACTCTATCACATTCAGATAGGTAAGTTCATACATCACCATTTCTAGAATAATGACAATGTGGAGTTTCACCTTTGCAATGGAACAAAACTAAAAGCAACTTTTTGTTGTTTCCAAAGGCTATTCTTCCATAAGAGAGATATTTATTTAAAGAATAATTAAGTTTTGCTCCACATGTAAGTTCAGATTCTTGTCACGTATAAGCTTTGACCCTAGCCACTATTCTTCTAGAATCCAAGTGTTTAAAGAGAAAGTGCTTACCGATATGACGCATATATGAGATCGCTAATCTCTAATTAATGCTCAAAAGACAGGGTACTTTATCTGATACACGTTTAAGGTTGGACTTATTGTTTAGTACGTCACACCGACGTAATCGGCGTACTATTTTACTATGCTCTTCAAATTGTTTAAGGTTGGACTAATTGTTTAAGGTTGGATACATATTGCTCTTCAAACGGTGGGGACAAATCTTTCAACCATAAATGGTGATTTGTTGATGCAAACAACTTCTATCATATTCAGCTCAAAATCGAACATTATATATTGTCATATTGAGTAAAAACTAAATAAAAAAATAAGTCTACCAGTTTTTCCACCAATAAATAAGTTGTAATGCTAGGTTTGCAATTTGATTTCCGAAAAGTCTCTAATGTCTTGGAGAACCAGAAATTGGGCCGTTTGGATAGGAGCTTGGGTGAATAGTAGTTTCCAGAGAAAAACTACAACCCCAAGCCACAGATCCAAACATAACCTTTTTGTGTCTTAAGGTTAGCTTTTGGAAAAAAAAATTAAGTTTTAAAATTAATATTGTCTAAAAAGTAGAGAGAGAGAAATCCATTTGGTAACTTTTAAGGAAAAAAATCTACACGGTATATTTTAATAACTTTAGTTTAATTATGATTTCATAATATTAATTTAAACATACTTTACTTACGTATTACATTATGAAAAATTATTAGTTATAAAACATCAGAAATTATACAACAAAGTTAGGTTTGTAATAACACATGTTACAGTTTTTTACATTTGTGAATTCATATTTTTATATGTGTTTTTATCCAAGGAAAAAAGGATATATGTGTACTTGTATCCGTGTCTACCTTTTTTCCAACTTGATATGATATCCATATATGTATTCGAAAAATATTAAGAAAACCCACTACTTTATTTTCCGTATGTGGAGAATTTTAAAAATCAATGTCGACGTAGGATTCCAATGGTTGAAAGCTCAATCTTCCAACTAAACAACAAATTAAGCGTTGAATGTTATCTTGCCTTGACATGTAATAACCATGGTCTCATCCTTTTTTTGCAAAACAAAAGGCAAAACTTTTATTGTTTGCTCAACGAAATACAATACAAAACCCAAATAGTTTGGGTACAAGGAATTGTCACATTGATCGACTCATTCTCTTGAAAATAAAAGCATTACAAGACTTGCACTAGTCTAACATCGGATCTTACATCCTACCTTGTATCCTGCATTTGTACAGACAAAAATTGTGGGTTCCTAATCCTAATTGGATTTTAATGATGGTTTAGGTGGTGATTAGGAGGAGATGAGTTCGGACGGCTGAGATGAAGTGGAGTTGGATGGATGGTTGAGATGAATGGATGGAAGATATTTATAGGTGGAGTCTCACTCTCTCACGTCTCTCTCATTTCTCTCTCTCTCTCCCTTAGCATTGTGGTCGGAGGTGGAGGTGTTCTCCGGCGAGAAGTGAGGATCGGAGAGGTTGGTTGATGGAGGTGAGTTCGTTGTTTTGTTATACCCGTTCCACTTGCTTTGGTTCTCCCTCTCAACCTACCTCGTTTTCTGTGGTTGTGGTTGGTGGAGATTGACGGAGGTGGAGGTGTGCTTGAGATTGTCGAGGAGGTGGTGATCGTTGACCGAGGGAGGTGTTCGTCGGTGGATCGTGATTCTGGAAGAAGTGCTCGAGGAAGCGTTATCGAGGTTCTTCGAAGGTTTGTTCAAACCTTCACGGTATGTCAAACTTGTAGTTGTAGCTCACTTTTGTGGTGTGAGTATTTGGAAGTCGACGGTAGGCCGAAAGGCTCGTCGCAAGCAAACGTGCAGTAGATTTTACAGCTTGATCGGTCGACCGGTTGGTGCAAACGGTCGACCGTTCCTAATGAGAATTTGGGTTTTTGCCTCACACCGGTCGAAACGATGCCCTTGGGCGGTCGACCGGTTGTGCATTTGAGGCAAACCTGGTTAGTTTCGGTCGAACGGGGGGCCTTTGTCGTTCGACCGTGTGCACTGTTGTAGGTCGGTTGGGGCGTTGACCATCTAAACGGTCGACCGCCTGTTTGACTCGTCCAACTAATGACTTAAGTTGAATTGTGGTTGGGTTCGACCGAAGGTGATTCGGTCGACCGATGTTGTTTGGACGCATGGTGGATTTTACTGGTGGAATTCGGTCGACCGGGAGTGCTCGGGGGTTCGACCGTTGATGATGTTGAGACATGGTGGATTTCACTGGTGGTTTTCGGTCAAACGGGTCCCCTTTTCCGTTCGACCGATTGGTCGTTTTGTTCGTTGAAGCTGGGAGGCGACTTTCTAAACGGTCGACCGGTCCTGACTTTGGTTCGACCGAACGAGTGTTGTTGGTGGGAATTGTTCGATCGATGGAGTGTCGGTCGAGGCAAGTGCCCTGTGATTGTGAGATTTGGTCGACCGGGACTCCGAGTTCGGTCGACCGTTTGTGTTCAGTTTTGCACTGGAGGTGCGGTTGTAGGGGTCATCCTTGTGAGGCGAGTTGTGGTGCCGATGTTCTTCCGACAAGTGTGCTAGTGAGCATGGGTGTTGCAGTGGTTTGGTGAAAGAGCCCTGGAGCCCCGTAACTGTTGTGAGAGATGTGGTTGGGTGAAAAAGCCCTGGAGCCGAGCTAGTCTATGCAGGGTTGGGTGAAAAAGTCCTGGAGCTCTGTAGTGCGTTCAGGTTGGGTGAAAAAGCCCTGGAGTCTGAGCATGGACCACGTGATAAGGGTTGGATGAAAAGGTCATGGAGCCCTTGGTTGTGTCGTGGTAGCTGCGGTTGGGTGAAAAAGTCCTGGAGCTCAGCTTGACGACGTTGTGTGTTGCGGTGGTTGGGTGAAAAAATCATGGAGCTCTGTAACGGTTGTGTGTGTTGTGGTTGGGTGAGAGAGTCCTGGAGCCCAGCCTTGTTGTTTGTGTTTTTCTTGTTGGTAGAATTGCATGCGAGAGTGTTTCAGTTTCATGCATTGTAGAGTTTGGCATACGGGATTTTCTTCTGGAAACTCAGGCATTGTTGCATGTTTGTTTTTCAGGTCGTGATCGGCGTTAGGTGGGGTGGTGACCGAGGAGAGGAGCGCCGCTACCAGATCCAGTTTTCTCTCGTTTTGAGGTCGAAATGATTACTTGTATTTGTTGTATAGTCCTTTTGATGTAATCACACTTTTGAAACACTCGGATATTATATATATATATATATATATATATATATATATATATGTTGGTGCACATGTTTCCTTATATTGAGTAATATACTCTGTTGATTGTATGTTACAAAATTTTAAATTCTTCCATTGTTTGAGGATGTTAGAAAAATACCACCACGCCTTCTTCTTCCTCGCATGTGGCTTCGTCTTCTGGTTCTTAAAACCATGAACTATAGATCCATGATCCTCTCCATCACTCTTTCCAATCTCATGTTTCACATGCATCTCTTGACACTTCTCGGTGATGTGTGCCTAGTACGACCAAATCGTCGGCAGCCATGGTCTCGGCATTAACCTCCATTTTTTGTCATGCAACCCTCGTTGCCACCTCCCTCAACGGATGCCCTACACACGTAGCTAATGAATGTAGGTTTCTCGTCCATATTGATCATTAGTGAACGCACACCATACCCTAGGGACTTGGCTCATAGTGTCGAGACAGTAGGACATCGGAGTAGCCCTGCTCGCTGACGGAGCACCCATGAAGAAGAAATGTGGATGTTAAACAATTCACATGGAAAAGGTCACTGTCATTAAACAATTCTTTCACCTTTGTTATCCATTGCATAAATATTTTTTTAACTTATATCATACTAATACCATGCATGATAATAATGGTGTTCCAGTGCATTTTCAATAAAATGAAAATGTCATCTTATTTCTAATACTTTAGAAACTTAAATGTAATATCAATTTTATTTGTTTTTGGGTTTTTTACAAACAAAAAAATCATTTTATCTTATGCAGTTTATTCTATAAATTCACTTAAATTTAACATTTGTCCAAAGCAAAAATCAGGAATCTTTTTATTATACTAAAATAGACGACGACAAAAGTTTTTTAAGGAAGCATTAACGTGTTTCTTTGTTGATATTTTTAATGTAATGGATCACATTGATAACATCAAAAAACAAATACAAAGAGCTAAAGAAGAAGAACACTGACGGCATTATGTTTTTAGTGATTGTTTTATAATTGTTTGCCACGTTGTGATTGATAAATCACATACCAGCGTGATCTAGAGACAGTGGCTTGCTTCTTTGCCTTCGAGGAGATGCAGTTAGTACCAAAGAAAACATAGAATCCGGTGGTGGATCTTCTCGTGTCCTCACACCCAGCCCAGACACTATCTTAGAAAATAGAAAGATCATGTGTAGAATTGTTGTGTAGAGTAACGTTATGATCAATTGTACCATTAATGTACCTATGCACTTGTTTAATCAATTTAAAGTGGACGTTTGTGGGGTTATGGATGTGTTTACATAAATAGTTACAAAGTAGGTGATATCATGTCTAGTTATCCAGAGATATTAGAGTGAACCAACTATATGTCTATATAAAGTAGGATCATGAAACAATGAGTTATCATGTATTTCTTAAGCATTGTAGCAACATAGTGTCGTTGTGAGAGAATTAACTTATCTGAGGTCCAGAAGACCGATCTATACCCAAGTAATGGTGAAGGGGTCCAAGGTCCTTCGTGTAGAATTCACTAGCCAAATCTGCAATGAAAAACTTAACAATCATATGATCAGCTCCTGTGATAATTATGTCACTGATATAAATAATAAAGAAGACTGGTCCATGAGTATGAGATATGAACAAAAAGTTATCAGAAGAACTAGTGTAAAATCCCTTTGTAAAAAAACTTGCAAATCTATCATATCAAGCTCTAGGGGACTTCTTTCAAGCATAAAGGACTCTTCTCAATTTACAAACATGTATTGATCTAGATGCATAAACAAAACCAACATGACATGTAAATATCTTTTGAATAAAGTCATGAAATAAAACATTTTTGACATCTAATTGATTTAAAATCCAATTATATGGCTAAACTGAGAACAATTCTAATAGTTGTAAATTTAACAGGGGAGAAAATTTCAGTATAATCAATGCCCTCAACTTGCTTGTAACCCTTAATTACAAGTTTAGCTTTGAGTTCGTCTATCTTACCATTAGGACTAAGTTTAACCTTGTATACCTACGTACGACCAATGGTATGGATGCCTGTTGTCCTTGGAACTATGTCTCATGTATTATTTTGTTTCAAGGCAAACGTCCATAGCTTTGTACCACTTAGGATCCTTCAAGGCCTCTTATTGACCTGGTTCCTGAGGTAAAGGAGTGATGTGATGAAAGAGAACATACTTTGGGTTTTGTTTAACAATACTTGACCTAGACCCGGTGATCATTTGATGTCGAGGAATAGTTGGAATTGAGTTCTCATCTACTTATGAAGACACCTCAGAGGTAGACTGATCATTGGAGTGAGTGTTCTCAGTACTTTCAATGGTCTTTGAATCCTTAATGTGGTGTTACACTGCTCTCATGCTCATGAGGTTCTATAGAGACTTCATCATCCTGACTAAGTGTGAGATCAATATTTTCCATGTTGTTGTTGCTATTTTCAAAGGCATACTGGACTCAATGGTGCCTTCACTGAATTCATGAGGTTGCTTCCCTTGAGTCTCATGTCTAGCCCCATCAATAGTAGCAATTTCTTTTTCAGAAGCATATGTTGGAGTTACAACTTCAGTCACCTCTATGGAGAGAGAGAGGAGTGAATGTTCTCACTTTCTTTACTGTTGGTGGAGTTGTCTCATGGTTACAAAGTCAATCATTGAAAGTACTTATAGTGGATCCAGTAACAGTAGAAAGCAAAATAGCAGGGGTTTGTAAAGAAAACAATTTTCATCAAAATTTATGTCTACTCGTATAAACTTTATTTTTAGTAGGATCGAAGTACATATAACCTTTATGTATGATATATCCAAGAAACACACAGCGGCATATATTTCTAAAAGCTTATTAGTGGTATAATCTCTAAGACATGGAAAGCAACGACAACCAAACACTTTGATACATTCATAATCAGGAGTTTTTGAAAGCTGAGATACATAAGGGGTATTGCCATTAGAATAAGAAATTCTATTCGATAAAAACACAGTTGTAGTAAAACTTTCTGCCCAAAACCTTTCGGGGACACTGTTGTTATAAAGTAATGTAAGCCCCGTATTAACAATAAATTTATGTCTACGTTCAACTACTCCATTTTAATGTAGAGTATGAGGACAAGACACACTACAACAAAATAGGCATTTGCCGATGGACAAATCCATCGCCAATAGTACCCAATTCTGTCGGCAATACCCATTGCCTACGGAAGTTCCATTGATGACAATCGGCTAGCATTACGGGTGTCGGCAAGAGTTCCGTCGGCAATGGTAATTTTTGGTGCCATTTTTTAGCGCCAAAAATTCCTCACTATTTGCTGACGGAAACTTCATTGGTAATAGTGATATTTTTATTATAATAATAAATTCTGAAAGAAAATTCACCTAAAAATAAAAAAATTGAATTAAAATACATCCGACACTAGAAATAGCATTCAATATCCAACTTAACGTGAAATATAAACCAACATCACACAAAAAAACATTCATCTAACATACTAATATAAATATTATAATCATAAAAATACATATATGGGCACCTTAATCTACAAACAAAAAAAAGGTCCAAACCAACACTTCCCTCACCTTCCTAAACCAAGAACATCTATCTGTTGTCCACCCTACAAATTCAACGACAAAAAATAAGATCAAAATTTGACAAACTAGTAAGATCTTAAGAAAAAATCTATTTTAAATGCGTACTAACGAATGACCAACCAAATGCATGACATCACAAATAAAATCCAACATTCATATTGATACTCATTTAAACATCATATTGATACTCATATTTCTAGAAACCTTCTCATAAAAGCACCACTAACAAATATAGCAAGCAAAGCAAATATTGCCCCAAAATTCTTGAAACTACCGGAACAATTTAAGATGTTAGTTTTCAAATATAATTAGAAATTAGGAAGAAAACTTACAAATTAAGAAGAAAAGCTATTCCCTTTTGATAATCATAAAGAAATATATGACATGACATATCTATTCTCCCAGATCCTAGAAGGAATGAACATAGCTTTTGATTCGAAGACCAAAACAAGAGGATTTTACTTAGTCTCCATGTAAATTAAAGCCAATCTATATGTCATCTTAATATAAAACATTTACAATCCAGATGTGTAGCATTAACGAAAAGACAACAAAAAATGAAGTAACACTCCCGAAATTTTTTAAATTAATAAAAAAATTAATTTTTTAGGAAAAAAATAAAAGATTTTGCTATCTGATCCCCACGGGCATGGCAGACCCGGGGGGTGAAGCACCCCTTGGGACCGGCAAGGCCGGGGGTGAGCACCCTTCAGGACAGGCAGTCCCGAGGGTGGGGGGTGAGTTTTTTAATTTGTTTTGGTTTTTGTTTTATGTTTTGGTTTTTTTAAATCATTTTCAAACTGTTTTTAAATCTTCTTTTTTTAAATATGTATTATAACTGTCTTTATTTTTAAATTTTTATTTTTTCCAGTATCGAGCTCGGTGGAGGAGGGCGTGTTGAAAAATTATGTTATTTTATCGAATAAAATAATTAATTCTCTTCCCCCAGCATAATAAATTATTTACAACTAAATTATTTCATCCAATAACGACAATTAGTTTTTTATTGAATAAAATAACTCAATTTTTCAACCCGCACTTTCCACCACATCCAAGTCGATGCTGCAAAAAAATTAAAAACAAAAATAATTAGAAAACATATTTTACAAAAAAAAGATTTAAAAAAACCAAAACTAGTTAAAACAAAAATAAATAAAAATGTGACTAAAATAAAAAATGAATTAATTAGTTTTGGTTTTTGTTTTTGATTTATGTTTTGGTTTTTTTAAATCATTTTGAATATGTGTTTTAAATCTTTTTGTTGTAAAATATGTTTTCTAATTGTTTTTGTTTTTTAAATTTTTAATTTTTTTCCAGGATCGACCTCCAAATGATGTGATGGAAAGAGCGTGTTGAAAAGTTGGGTTATTTTATCCAAAAGAAAAATCAATTTTCTTTATTAGATAAAATAATTTAGTTGTAAATAATTTATTGTGCTGGATGAAGAGAATTAATTTTTTTATTCGATAAAATAACTCAAATATTCAACATGTTCTCTCCTCCGCATAATTTGAAGGTTGATATGGAAAAAACAAAAAATTAAAAAATAAATACAATTAGAAATATATTTTAAAAACAGATTTAAAATGATTTAAAAAAACCAAAACATAAAACAAAAACCAAAATAAATTTAAAAACTCACCCCCACCCCGGGACTGCCAGGCCCGAGGGTAATATGTAACCAGTGTAACAAAACCAAAAAACCAGTGTTTCGAATTTGCAAGGAAAATATGTAATACAACAATGAGATCAGCATATTGTCAAAAAGAAAATTGAGGAACATATGAATGCAAGTAAAAATTACAACAACAATACTAGTTCTATTTCGTAATTCTCTTAATCAAACATAAATCTTGCACGATAACTCAGACGGGTAAGATCTTAGTTAAACCTGCCATTTTGTGAGCCAATATGTAGAAAAAACATCAAACATCATGGTAAATTTAGGATCATTACAAAAGAACTAAAATTCTAAGCTCATCTTGTATAAGCTACGCCTACAACCTAATTAACAAGACCAACTTGGACAAAATCATAACAACAAACGAGTTCCGTAATGCACATACAATAAAGCAGGAGGATCTACGAAATGCAGCAAAAGAGAAAGATCACCCAAAGATGCCAAAATTTCGAAACCTGAAAAGAAAATAGACCAACCAAAAGAAAACTCCAATGCCCAACTTTCTCATGCCCCAACCCTCACCAACCTAAAAATAATAATGGAAAATAATCGAACAACTGAAGCTTCTAACCGGTAAACAAGTGGTGGGAAGATCTGATCTGATCGGGAAATCACGTCAGATCTGAAACACGCATGACATTTAAACCAAACCAAAACCAAAACGAAGACTTACCACCTCAGGTAATTGTATTGTAGAAGAAAACACACATGAACAAGACCTGAACAAGACTAGAGCACGAGGAGGACGTCGGAGGGGCTGGAGCACGGGGAGGAGGGAGGAGACTAGAGGGGCTGGAGAACGGGAAGGAGGAAGGAAGGAGTAGAAGAGCGGCAAGATTAGGAGTTTAGGGTTTTGGAAAAGAGTGACCAGATCATCGGCTACAAAAAAATTAACTTGTAACATTTTTAAGGAGGTATAGACGTCGGCTATATAACAACCGATGTCTACAAATAACTATAGACGCCGGTTATACTACAACCGACGCCTATACATAACTATAGACGCCAGTTGTAGTAAAACTGACCTCTATAGTTATGTATAGGCATCAACCTCCCTTACACATGGCGTATATACCTATAGACGTCATGTTTACGGGAGATCGATGTATATTTGGTGACACTTGTTTCCTATTATGCACTAGTGAATATTTACTCAACAATAATCATATATAACGTAATGACACTACTACAGAAAATGTCATATACGTCGGATGTTAAGGCCTATACACGTCGGATATCAGCACCCTCACATCCGATGTGTATTCGCACGACGTCTATTCTTAGACGTCGGACGTATAGACATCCGACGTCTATTGTCCAAGGAATAGACGTCGGATATTCAAGAGTTTGTTGACAATTTTGCAGACCAAGGTCTTGGGGAAACCAAGCGGACGCATGGCGTCAACGACGACGTTAATCCTCTTTAAATCTACCTGCAGACAGAGGAAGGTAGGTTTAAAGATGATTGACGTCGCTGTCGACGCCATACAATTACTTGTACATCATTGTTCGGCCATATCAATGTAAATAAAATGCTAAGCAGACCGTATCGTCTTCACATACGCCGTGTGAATGTTTTTATCTATCTAATTATTCAAACATAATTAGAAAAATGAACACATCATTGTTAGAGGAAATAAACTACAAATGAACAAAAATAAAGCTTTACTTACATGGAATCTGACGTCGTCATAGTGGAACTGTAGTGGCGGAGGAGATCGCGGGATGGATCAGAGAAATCAGACGGGATGGATCGGAGGAATCAGACGGGATGGATCGAGGAATCGGATCGCGGCGGCTAGGGTTTCATATTTTCTGTCTGGAAAGAGTGAAAGAAAACGCAACTGTCTGATTTCTTTTAAAGACATATAGACGCCGAATATTGCATATCTCCGACGTCTATTCCCCGACGTCACCAATAGACGTCGGCTTCTGTGAAGTCCGACGTCAATTCCCCGACGTCTATTGAATATAGACGTCGTATTATAACAGACGACGTCTATTCCCCGACGTCTATTGGGTATAGACGTCGGAGTTATATGCGGCCGACGTCTATTCGATCTTCTCTATATTAGACGTCGGCCTTTGTAACAGCCGACGTCTATTAGGCGACGAGTATTCCCAATTCTGCAGTAGTGTGATATGATTCAAGTCAATGATCGAGCATTAAGTACCGATATGACCTATCAAATTCTAATGTTGCAAAGTTGCATCACTAATTTTGAAAATGAATTAGACCTTCCACCTAACTGATATGTATTTGGCACCGTATTCATCTATTATATATTAAGTATTGAATTTGGCATTAGCATTTCTATTATTTAGTGAAGAATTACTATTTCTGAAAATAAAGTCGTACAATGAAATGAAATAGATGTATATCGCTCATTATTACTTAAAGTCAACTTCCCGATCTTATTATTATTATACAAATATATTCTAGCACTAATCCCAAATTTCAAAGATGCCGGAGGCAAGCAAGTTCCAAAACATATAATATTCCTGAGATGATAGTTGTTCTATAGTTGACTAATCTAACGACAATCAAGGTGTAGTGCGAGTGCCAACAAAACACAGAATAATTGATTTTAATACAATATCTGTTTTTATCAAAACAAAAGGCGCACATATAACAAATTATCAATTGACTGAATGGTTTGTCAAGTAACCATAATATTAAGGTTTGGACGTCTAATAGTTTTAGGAAAATGGGATTTTCTTAAAATAATTCTTATAGTTCCTCGTAATTTAAATATATCCCAGGAAATTTCCCTTGTTAACTTAAACACATAAAAATCTTTACTTTGAGAAATTAGAACTTATTTTTCTATCATTTTTAAAAAATTATCTTTTTATTTGGACGAATAAAATTACACAATCAACTGTCAATGCTTGAAATGAATGATCTCATGGGTTGTTTGAAAGTCGTTACTTTCATCCTCACGGTGCAAGAAATTAATGTTGACATGGATTTACATTAGCACAAGGGGTTACCTATGAAAAGTATAGGACATGTTTTTAAATTTCGATTCTGGATCGTTAACTTGGCAAACTCAAATGTACGTCTCTAAGACCATCAGTAATCATGACCTGGACGACCTGATCATGAGCTTTCTCTCTCTCTTTCACGTCAATTTTCTCTCTCTCCAACCCACTATCTTTTCTTTCCTACATTATTCACCTCTTAACCACAACCACCATAACTTATGTCTCTCATCCACATCATTTCGGGGTCTATCTTGGAAAAAAATTAAAATTAAAAAAAAATCTTAAAAATCAAAACAATTAGAAAACGTATTTTCAAAAAAAAATATCAAACTAATTTTAAACAAATCAAAACAAAAAAAAATTACTTTAAACCCCGTGCTGGGTTGACGACCAGGTCGTCGTTACGACCGAGTTGTCGGGGGTTGTCTCGACGAATGACCCCCCGTTGCTGATGCTCTAATAAAATCACGCTCTTTGTCTTCTCAAATCCAATTTACCTTATGTGTCTCTAACTGTACGACTTCAAAATATCGTGCATAATGGTATCATGTTTGTACCCAATTGTATTTTATTTAACTTATGTTCAATCTTTTCGAAATCATTTATAACAGAGAATAATGGAATATAATATATTTTTTATCGTGTTGATTGTTGTGTTGTGTCTAAATTATGTAACTTTTTGCATAAGTAGTCGTGTTCATTTCTCTCTCCGTCACATCATCGCGTCCATTTATCCACCCAACACCAAAATCTCCCAACTACCAAGACCTATCTTTTCAACACTATCTTTCCACCACATTATTTCTTTTATATCTTTTTTATTCTTTCACAATAATCTACAAACTACATTATAAATTAATTTTGCAATTACTTAATGTAATTAAATAATAAGTATTACAATTAAAACCACAAAAATATTATTGATAATTGACAACTACATATAATAATAATTAAAACTTAAAATACAAAAATACATAGGAAAATTCACTTTTTATGCTCAAAGTTGCCTAAAACCGAAAAAAGTGTCCCTACATTGACATCTTCTGAAATATGTTTATGTTTCTACTTCTCCTCAAAATACTCCTGCATAAACCGTGGGATCGTTCCCCTCTTTCCGGGCACTCTCCATTTCTCTCTTTTAGACGTATCAAGCTCAGAGTTTTCAGTTTGGAGTGAAGAGCATATCAAGCTCACCGTAGCCAATATCTCGCTGAGATCGTCCCCTACAAAATCTGTCGGACCCCATCGGAATGCACAAGTTGTTTTAATGTTCTTAGAGGAGAAACCAGTCAAAAAGAGAAGGAATGGGTAACTGAAATTGTAAATAATTGATGTGGTGTTACTTTGTGTTTTGCCAGTTTGTTCAAGTTTTGCTCGAATAGATCTGTCAATGACTTCATGTGTTTTGTTGGTTTGTTCAAGTTTTGTTTGAATCTGCCTTTCATGAGGTAATTGTGCTCGATCAAGCTTGATAGAGCTCGACGAATGACCAGTTCTGATGGTTGTAGACGATGTCAGACGGTACTCGATAGTACTCGAGGATACGTGATATTAGGCTTGATGGGTGTGCTCAATAGTCAAAATTGTTTTAGAGTTCGATCGAGTTCGAGTTAACTCGATGGTACGCGATAGTGAGGGTCTATGTGGATGTTTGACAGTTATACTTGATCAGAGTTCGATTGACCTTGATTGTGCTCGATTGGATTACTCGAAAGATTTCGATGGGTTATGACTATTAATCTGAATTCCACTGTTTTCTCAGTTTTTGTTGTTTTTTGTCGTATCAGGTTTGACTGTTAACGTATAAGCTGCGTACAATGGTATTTAGGAAATAGATGGTAGAGATTGTTTTTTCTAGGATTGAAAAAGTAAATGGATCATGATAGAAAATGATGTAACATACTTGCAGCTGCTTGAAATTGTGTATAAGGCGTTTGATATTGATAAGTTGAAGTATGAGTTCACATTGGAGGTCCCTTACAAAATACACGGGCAACCATATAGACCCGTTGAAATTACAGACGATTCTGACATCTGTTTCTTCGTCTCTGAAATATTACAAGACAGGATCCCTTTATGTGTAACTCTGGTTAAAATAGATGCACCTGTAGAACCATCGCCCAATTTCATCTTTAATAAAGAAATTAGGAGTCGGGTTGGGACTTTTGTTCCCCAAACAAATCTCATGGCAACTGATGTGATATATTAAGTTTAAACTGCATTTGCAAGACGTCGATGAACACGAGACAAGTACGGGTCGTGTCCACGAGGAGGTGTCTCGACTCAGGTTTGTTCGAAGGCAAGTGGGAAAAAAGAAGAGGAGAAATTGATTACACTAAACTATGTTATGCTACACTAGTACGAAACAACAAAGAAGATGAAAGCACAAGACTAAGTAAAACTAAATTAAGTGACTAATAAAAGCGACCAAGAAATCAGGAATGGAAACCCCTAAGGGGTGGAGTGTGTGTACACATGAAATAAGTGGTGATGAATGCATTCAATAGAGCACAAGTGTAGGTAGTGTCGCTATGCATAAGAAGTACCTCATGACAAGACCTATCATCCAAATCACTAACCTAAGTGATTAATATGAGCATGAACAAGTTTGTTATTAAGAACCTAAACAAGCATGGAATGTACCTAAAGATTATGGCGGAAACCATCAAGTTAAGTATTATCTTTAATTCAAACAAGCCTACTTACATTTCTCACACACAATATATAGCATTCATTCCATACTACATGACATGTATAAACATCAACTCCACACCCCCAAAAGCGGATGAAACTACTCACTACTCATTAAGAAAAGAAGACAAAATGAAATTAAACTAAGCATGCAAGAATTAAAAGAGAAGACAATACTAAAACAAACTAAGAAAAAATATTTTATTTACATGACTCACGTTACAAGTAGTATTCTTCTCCACTTGAGTTTTGCTCCAATGCTTACTCTAAGTAGAGAGAATGCCACCAAACAATGGGTGTGGAGCTTCTTGATTTGCTCATTGGTCATTTTGGTTTTACATCCGGGTCCTTCTCTCTTGCATCTTAGTCCATAAGTCCTGCATCTTAGTCTTTTTCCTTGCTTTTAAGTCCTTTTTGAGTCTCTTCTTCTCAAACATGTTTATTCCTGAAACTTAAACATAAAACTCGTTACGTAGCATTTCTTAGGCTAAAAATAAAGGATATAAGACACAAATATAAGCATGATATGATGTCAATCAGCTACCGGAAGTGAGATAGTTATTCCTGAAGTTGATGTCCCCCACAAACGGAATGAGTACGAGCCCTATGTGAATGCATGATGATCCTGTTGTGAACTTAAGTGACAAAGACATAAATTGGAAAGAAGATTCCGAAGGAGATGGTAATGAAGACTTTTCACTCCCAGACTCACAACCCCCAACGAAAAGACACTCACAGCCCGGAACTCCAGGATACCAAACACCTTGGACAAGCAGCAATCGTCCAAGTAGGACAGAAAATAACACAAGACAGAGTTTTCAATTAAATTCACTAGAAGATCACAGAGCGTTCTTGTGAATTTCATGTGTTACATGGGGATGGTGACGGTGAGGTTAATTTGATGACAAAAGTGCATTCTTGTGACATGTTTCAAATTATTGGAATACATTGTGTTCATGCGGTTGCTGCAACTCTTGATCGAGGGTTAATATGTACTCTTTGTGTTCCCTTTTTTACACCTGTGAGTCGTGGATGGAGACATATACAGAAACAATTTACCCTTGTGATAACGAGGATAAATGGACTGCTCCTGATGACATAAAGAATATTCAAGTGAAAGTTCTTGTTGAAAAAATTACAGTTGGTCGTTCGAAGAAGAAAAAAGTAGGAAGGATAAAGAGAAAACGTCTACAATCTTTAGGGGAAGTTGTGGTCAATCGTGCAATTGCAGTAGATGCGGTGGAAGTGGACACAATAAGAGAGAATGTAAAGTTATACTATAAAACTATTGTGACTTAACGAACTTTCTTAACTTGTATTTTTTTTAAGTGATAAACTCGATATGCGCTCGATATAGCTCAATGGTTGTCTTCCTATGAAGTTTAGTTCGTTTAGATCAGTTCTGTTCTTGAAATCGATTGAGAGCGATGGACCTCGATGGTTCTCGATGCTTTGTGACTTAATGAACATCCTTAAGTTGCATTTTTTAGTGATAGACTCGATATGAGCTCGATATAGCTCGATGGTTGTCTTCCTTTGAAGTTCAGTTTGTTTAGATCGGTTCTATTATTGTACTCGATCGAGAGTGATGGAGCTCGATGCTTTGTGACTTAATGAACATTCTTAAGTTGTATTTTTTTTAAGTGTTGTGCTTGATAGACTCGATATGCACTCGATATAGATTGATGGTTCTTTTCTTGATCTTAACTTGAAATTTTTAATGCTACAGTCGATAGTCCTTGATAGTGCTCGATAAAGATCGATGGTTAACAAACATTCACAACATTCGAACATTAACAAAAAATACAATAACCAACAAAAGATCTTGTAACATACAAACAAATTCAAAACACAATATTAACAACACTAAAAGTTTTTCTCAACCAACGATAACTAAAACAACTTCGCCGATTTCCTGGTCCACCCGGTGTGGTCTTCAAAGTCAAGGGGCACGTCAGGCACTGGGGAAGTTAGGCGATCAAGGATGGGTGTTTCGACGAGGCAGGTCGCCCAACAGTTGGGGCAGTTGTGCTCCAAGAAGGGGGTGAGATGTTGTTGGTGTCTTCGGGGTGGAAACTACACAATTAAAATAAGAAAATGAAAATTGTTATTATAACATCATTAACGTATAACAACTTGAAAGTCAGAAATAAAGAAATCACAAAAACATACCACTATTGATGAGGAGGTCTACTATCGTGTCTTGGACGATGACCAAACTGGTGTCTAGATCGCCTACCACTACCAGTCAGGCGAGTTCTGTCAGGGTCTGATTGATCTGCTGAAGTGGTTCTGGGGGCGGCAGTACTGCAGACACGGGGTCACACACATAAAAATGTGCATTTGTGGTGTTCAGTGCCCCCACACCGCCAAGTCACCTGTGAAACCCTGGTCGAGGTCCCGACACAGACATTGTGCGGGGTAACCGCACAAGCATAAGATGTCATCAAGAAGCATGACCTTGGAGATGTCATCGTTAAGTTCCATTCTTGGAGAGGTCACGAAGGTTGAGGGAAGATGGTC
Source organism: Triglochin maritima (assembly GCA_963682175.1). Taxonomy (NCBI): domain Eukaryota; kingdom Viridiplantae; phylum Streptophyta; class Magnoliopsida; order Alismatales; family Juncaginaceae; genus Triglochin; species Triglochin maritima. Next base: position 35,882,119 of record OY821772.1, read on the forward strand.
GTGGAAAGCGAAATGGAATGATGTAATGTCGAAAGAAGGGAAGGATATTTTATACGTATACCTGACGTGCCGTTTCGAGGAAAGGAAACTGCACCTTCAAAAAAGCCCTCAATAATCATGCAGTTAGGGTAGTTTCATAAACCATCGAGCTCATATCAAGTTCATCGATCACAACAAAGTGGACTCTCTTGCTTTATTATATCGAGGTCACATCGAGCCGCCCATGGTATAGTTTTTTCACACTTCGCTCGTAACTTAGGTGACGGTTGGAGGGAAGGAAACCACACTGTTGTGCTCGATAGACTCACTAATATTATGATCATTTTCGAGGCAGATATGGTAGAAATATTGGTTCGATAGGTTCGATAGTAGTACGTTAGGCACTCGACTTTTGTGCTCGATAGGCTCGATTTGAGTGCGGAGAACTGTAACCTCGATGGGTTCGATACATGCTCGCTAAGTGCTCGATATGATGCTAAAAGATACACTATTGTACCCTCCTTAACCACCTCCATTTTTTTGAAAAAAACATTATGGTTGACAACAATTTTTAGGGTGTTTTTTGACAGTTTGGAATTCGAACCGTTTTGAGGGTGGAGAATTGTAATCTAGATTGAATCGATATGAACTTGATACGCAAGCGATATGAGCTCGAAGTGTGAAAAAATAGTAACAATTGGTGACTTGATATGACCTTGATATGATGAAGCAAAAGTGTTCGCTTTGTTGGGATCGATGAACTCGATATGAGCTTGATGGTTTACGTGACTGCCCCAATTGCACGATTATTGAGGGCATTTTCGATGGTATCTATTGAACCATGAAGGTTACGGGTCCGGTGGGGCTCCGACGGGAGTCCGAAGGGGACGATCTCAACTCGATATGGGCTATAAACTCGATACGCCTGAAAGAAATAATGAAAGAGAGGGGGGAGAAGGCCCGGAAAGAGGGGAACGGTTGCACGGTTTATGTAGGGTATTTTAGGGAGAAGTGAAAACATAAGTATATTTCTCAGAGGATGTCAATGTGATGACTCTTTTTTTCAATTTTGAGTCACTTTGAGCATAGAAAGTCAAATTTTCCAATACATATTACAGAAATATTATACCACGTGGACGCCCACCGCTATGTCAACGGGGGGAAGCAGTTACTAGTCCACAAACTAGAAGCTTTGGCAAGAAAAAAAATCACTGATGACTCTACGGGTCATTCGACACCAACAAACGAAGGGTCATGACAACCCTTTGTTCGACCTGAAGGTGTTACAAAAGCCAAGAAAAAGGGAAAAGCTTTGATGCAAACTCAAGAAGATGATCAGATTTCCGAATTGTGTGCTAAAATTGAATACAATTCAAAAGTTAAAGAAAAAGACACGAAACTCGAGGGATGAAGTTGCAAAAGGAGCAATAAAATCGTAAGTTGGATATGATATATTGTTTGCTGAAGAAACCAAACCGAATAGAGCTTGAAGACCGAATGCTCGAAAAGATGGTAAATTAGGCGGAAAGTAATAGATTAATGTAGGTTAGTTCTTATCACTGTAGAAGTAGATCGTATTTTCTACATTATGTGTTTTATAATTTCAGTAAGTTTGTATGTCGCATTGTATCACTGTTGTACTCCAATTTCTAGTAAATAAATGTATTTTTAATTTCCATATCATTTACTGTATATTTATTAAAACAAATTAGAAGGCCTAATTTTAAAAACATATTAAAGAAAATGAAAAAAATTGCAAAACAAATTGCAAAAATAGTTTAAAAAAAAAATTGGACCAGTGACTTAGGGACACGTGGGTTCCAGGCCCAACCACACAGAACGCGCCCCACCTCGGCCTGCACCCATTAAAGGGGAGGAAATCAGATGCCTTATACCTTGGAAACTTGGAAAGACAATATTCCTAACAATTTTGTGGGCTTTTCATATTTTACTTAAAATATTAAAATTCACATGCACAACAGTTCAAGGGATTATAACACTACCGAAATAGTCATTATAAACAACCGTCCTACTTTTCAACACTTTCTAATTACTCTAAGGGTTTAATTGCAAAATACTTACATAATATCCTCTCTCTTTCACGCACAAGTGCACAACCAAATATATTGAAGAGTGATGGGAATGAAGGTTCTTAAAGCTCATTCTACCTTTTGCATTTGCGTTTGCGTAAAACATGATTAAGAAATAATGCTAAGGTTTTGACATCCATTTAAGTACATTCTTCCCAATACAATAGTTAAGAAAGCAATTCCGATACTGAGGTTATATGGGACATATCAGGTCAGGTTTAGACGAACCTACGTGATAAGGGGTGTATCACGTCGGATTTAGGACCGACGTGTTATCATCTTATTTAATGTCTCCTAATTAACACATCGGTATATTGGACCAGTCAACCCGACGTGATATGCGTGGAAACCCTTGGTTCCAGCAGTGTGCATTTGGATGTTTTGCACATACATTGCACAACATTTGTAAGTGGTGGACTTACAAGTAAAAAAATGACATGATTTTTATCGGTCTTATTTAGATGAATGCCACTTTTAAATCAGGACATTCAAAAGCTTTATATGATATGTTATTGATAACTCTTTTTTCTCTCCCAAATGAAGTTTCATATCATACACATAATACAAAACAAATTTGACTGTAATCCTGATCGAATTGGAAGTGTAACATTAACATTCCGCACTAATTGAGTGATTAAGGTTAGTTTGAGTCATGGAATTCTATCATTATGGAATTTATTTTTGACAATTTGAAAGAAGAAAAGAGTGATATTTCAAAGTACTGCGAGAAATTTAAAAAATCTGAAGGAAATCAATCAAATAAGTCATCTCCAAAACACACAATAAATTATATCAAGTTCAAGTTAAGACTTACCACTCATGTGTTGAATTTTTTTAATATCAACTGGTGTAAGTAACTTCAAACATGCTGAGGCGCCAAAGATAGTTGAGCCCTATACTCCACAACATATACTTTGACTTGTTTGATAAATACGTATATTTTTCTACATTATATTTCCTCAGAGTTGATAGTCTTCCACAAATAAACACGACAATAATGAGATGAACAGTATTCCTGCCCAACATGTATTATTATAAACATAAGATAATCTGAACACTGTTGCTAGTTCCATCCACACGCAAGTATTTCAAATAGAAACTAAGATAATATTTATTGTGGATGTCCACCTTTTGTTCATGTCATGTGCTTGAGGATTCAGAAACCAGAACTCTCTAGTCATATATTTTGATTTTCTATTTTTGCCTTGTGTAACACTTCAAAATACCTTGATTAACTTTTAGTTATCAATTTTCAATTATTTATCATACTATCATTATAAAAGTTTTTAATTTATGTTACCATGTTTATGAAATGTATTCGCATGACTACGTACGCTAAAAAAAATTTGCAAAAAAAGTTGATTTTTCCCGTTTTTTATTTTTTTAATAATGAACAAAAATAGGTCAAAACAAATATGTCGAGAAAACATCAAGGAAATGAAAAAAAAAACATTCAAAACAAAAAGTAGGTCTGCAAACTAAGTTACAATCTTCAATAAAAAAAATTGTTGCAAAGTAATGATAAAAGGTTGATTAAGATGATTTGTTGGGTATGGAAGAAAAAAAACTTTAAAAAAGGATAACGAATTCGATTACTTCCATGCATCGTGCAACACGAATATTAAACGTTTCTTTTTGTCTCCTTATGTCATAAAAAATATTAACCATTTTCGGACCCACGCTCATCTATCACAATCCATGTTTCACTAATATCCAATACTCTGTAGGACCCGATGTTTCACCATTAAAAATTCCAACCATCATCATGTACGAATTTAATTCTCGCTTGTATCTTTACACGTGCATGCATGTTGGTGATGTAAATAATTTTGCGAGAGAAAATTCTCAGAAGAATCACACAAAGTTTAGAAATAGGTGGAACATAGTAGAAAGTTAATTGGTTACCTCAACTGAAAATAGGAGAAACACATGTTCTTCAGTAAAAGTAATACTAATTGGATAAATTTAATTCCAGTGAGAAATTGGGGTAACTAATTTGAATTCTTCTATATTTTTATCTAACCACCAAACCAATAAATTATACAACATGTGAGTTGATTATTAGCTCGACTATCTTATTAGAATTAGAATACTGATCCCTAGACTGATCCTAGATCTGATGCCAAGAGTATGTTTCAATTATACAATTTATTATGAGATATATCATCATAGGATTATAGGAAACTGGACAGACAAGTTAAGATTTTTATTGTATGTATGTATGTATATTTTGAGATTAGGTTGGAAGCAAGAAGAAGATGAAGAACAAAGAAAGAGACATAGGGATTGGAAGTAATCAGTCTAGAGTAATTATCATTTTTAAGTCAAATACGTGAATATGTTAATTATTTAATTTTTTTAATAGTGTTGGATTAGATCTTTATAAGGGAAAAATTAAAGAACCTCACCAATGTTATCCTATTTTTGTTCTACCTTTTTGCCACCACAATAACCTCTTCCTCTTAGTTCAAGATGGCATCTATAAGTTTCTTTTAGCAGAAGTTAACAAGATGCTATCTAAACAAGAAAAAAAAGGAGATTACTTAATGAAAAGCTAGATCATAATAAGGATGCAAGAAGATACTCGCACACAAAGAATATCGATTAGATAAATAAATCACATCAAGCAAAAACCACCTTTCATACACTGCAATGAAATGTTTCATCCCCTACTACCTCTTACTCTTTAGGATAGGTCTAAAAATAGCATAGCATGAACTACTACACTAATTTGCTACAAGAAGTAACATAATTTACTTTATGATGCATTGTTTTCTTTGTTATGATGCATCTCTGCTTGTGTGTTTTTGGAAATCAAAATTTAGCCGGAATCATCGTGAATTTATAGCTGGGAGACCTTAATAAGAATGCAAATGTGCTTAATTAGGTGATAAGCTACATCATTATAAGGAATTCCTTAGTTTTTTTATATAAAAAAGTCATTTTGTTTGAAATATGGAACCAATTAGTTTGTGGTTACATGTTTGGAAAAATTATTTATATTAAACTTGGATAAAATATATATATATTGTATTTAGGAAAGAATATTTAAAATGTATCCTATGCTCAGTATGAAAATAAACTAAAATCATTTTCCTTACGCATCCAAACTGACTGACTCCTAAGACTGTAAGACAGCGTACGCAAAACAATATCAAGAGCACACCTCCTTTGAGGTCTGAATGTGGGCCTAAATGCAAAATTTCCCTAAAATGTCTTCTATTGATTTGGACTTTTTCCTTAGTAGAAGCAAATAAGTTGATAATTAAGAAAAGAAGAAGAAAAAATACACATCTTATTCTTTGTTCTATATTTGGATAATATTTTACATGATTCTGTTTAACTATTCTGGTCCAACAACACTTCTTCCGTACATAATTTAACGATAAAAATATGACCATAAAATAGAAAAAACATATTAGCTGCCAAGCAGAAGACTAATTCCATTTCAAAAAAACTAAAAACTTGTCCATAAAACATTTTTCAAGATTGAATTTTTAAAGTTTACACGCAACAGATACATTATCATAATATTACACATACGAAAGGGTTGTCAAAATGTTTCCAGTACTGCTGTTTAACAAATTAATGTACTTTCAATTTCAAGTTTACATCAGATTTCTTTACTTAAGAAGGAAAGAAAATTACTAATTAAATAGTCTGCGCACATAAAGAAACACCCAGTCAGTAACTTGTAGGTATTAACTAGGAAAAATAAGATGGATAATTATTTACACAAAACTATATTATATATCTATTTATAATTTCAATTTTTTTAGGTAAGAGTTGGAGGGATGAAAAGTACTATAGCTTTTTTTACTTTAATTTAACTCCCAGCATTCTGACTCAAAGAAGTGGGTTACCTACTTACCTTGTGGTACTTACTCTTGGTTAGTTTTTAGGTAATCGGAAGTCCAAATTATCTATTTAATTTACTTCTAAAGTTTCTTATTCTACCATTCAAAGTTAAGATATCATATTTTAAGGACATTAATTTACCTCAATTCTTATCAACTATCGGGTACAAAAAATATCCTTCAAATCCAAAACCTTGTAACAAAATTGATCAATACACTAGGGTAAAAAAGCATATGCGTAGTTCGATGACACATGACATGTCTTCTGACACTGATTCTAAAACATTACTAGATAAACTCTCGTTAATGACAATTTATCCAAAAGTTTCTCCTTTACTTTCTCAATTGCTATTCGTCGCCCTAAAACTACTTAAATCGCCCCAACAGATTACCATTTTGCTCTTCTCTCATTTCTACTGCTATAACGCGACATTTTACCCTCCTATCACACATCTCTCTTCATCTTCCTCTTATATTCATAAAAAATAATGTTTTGGAGGTCAGTAATGAGCCAACAGACGCCCCGCTGTACTCGAATCTGGTAAAATATCAAACATCTTTTTAATAAAATAATAAAAAAAAATTGCGGGCGTCTGGCGAAGCCGCCCAGCGCAGGAGAGGGGCATCTGGGTAAGACGCCTCCCCCTAGGGGGCGGCGTTTTACACAGACGCCCCGCCCATGGGACGGGCGTCTGGCTAAGACGCCTCTCTCCTACGTTGGGCGGCTTAGTCAGACGCCTCTCTCCTTTACACAGACGCCCGCAATTTTTTATTATTTTTTATTTTTTTATTAAAAAGATAATTGATTATAAATTTAGATAATTACTAAATTAATTAATTAATAAGTTAATAATTACTATATTCGGATGACCGATACCCTTTCGGTACACCGAAAAGAGATTTCCAGAGAAATCTCGAAGCTACTGAGAATAAATATTCGGATAACCGGGTAGAGATCGGTAAACCGACACAATGATTCTAGGAATATCAAAAACTTACTGTATTTACGATCACGGTGGACCGATGGAAACTCGGTCATCCGCATGGAACATGTTCGGTAGACCGAGAAGCAAACGGTCGACCGTCCGACATCACCTTACAACGAGTTTTTGCAATTGATGAAATTTCAAAAAAAAAAATCAGATCCAACAATTTCAAAATCCAAAAAATTTCCAGGGGGCGCTGCCCCCTTGCCACCCCGCCACCTCACCGGCGAGGTGGAATGCCGCTCGCTCACCGGTGAGCGAGACCCCCGAACGGACCTGTCGATGTGGTATTTGTAAGTCGGGAGGTTTTACCACTAGGGATTTTGGATCTTAAATTTTTTGAAAATTTAATCACTTGCAAAAAAACTCATTGTAATTTGACTCTGTTACCACCAAAAATCTTGCAACAGAACCTCAAATAATTTGAGATAACACACCGTATAATTTTAAGAATTTATTTATATTTTATTTTTTATTATTAAAAAATACGGGCGTCTGGCTAACACACCTCCACCAACGTGGAGGCGTCTTAGCCAGACGCCTCCACGTTCGTGGAGGCGCCTCGCTAAGACGCCTTCACCTAAGACGCCTCCACCATGATGTAGGCGTCGTATCTAGACGCCTCCACCTAGGTGGAGGCGTCTTAGCCAGACGCCCGAGTCGGAAAAAAAAATCCACCTCCGTTACCTAGACGGATTCAGGTGTTTCACCCGACATTTTCGTGGTGTTGGTACTAGGAATGTGAGTAAAACTGAGTCAAATACCTTGTTTAAAGATACGTGACGAAATGGGTATTAATTGATTTGTTAAGGGCAAAAAGGTAATTTTTTGGACGATTTAAATAATTTTCCGGCGACGAATAGTAATTCCCACTTTCTTTTCCCTTTGGGTGTAATTTTTCAATCAAAATCCACCACCTCATGACGTCTTTCTACACTTATGCTAAATGTCACTTGTTTAACTCTCGTTAAATGCAATTTATCTAGAACTTTTCTATTTCATCTTCTCTTTTGGATGTGACTCCATATCATCTCTCAAAATAAATAAAAAATACCACCCCCAAAAAACGAAAAGTCACCTACAGTCACAAAGAAAATGTTAAGTTCCTAAACGCAAAAACACCAAAAATCAGAAGAAGAAGAAGAAGAAAAAACCTAACATTTTATTTAATTTATTGAGTACTTTTTCAAAAAAAAAACATGTGATTTAATTTTTATTTTTTACATAAACACAAATTGTTCCCAAGAAAAGAAAAAAAAGGGACACGTCTCTACCTTCCCAGAGTGTCTGTGGTTGTATGTTTGTGTCGAAACCACAAACATCACCACCACCACTCACCACCAATGCCTCCATTCCCACCTCTCTCTCCTCCCTTCTTCTCCCTCCGACGCCCCAAACCCCCAAACGTGGGATCTTTTTACCTCTCCGTGGTCGGCTCCCGGTGGGCTTTCTGACTTCCCAGGGAGGTGCGTGCGTTTTAAGTCGTCAAGATCCAATCTTTCTATGTTTTCTGGCCTGTTTAGGCCGTTTCCGGTTTTGGGTCGGTTTCCTTTTCCTATTTCGGTGGCCTTTTCGGGTTGGCGTTCGGATTCTGGGTCGGAACTTTGGTTTTTTGGTGGTAATGTTTGTTGGGCTGTTTGCAGTGATTGGAATTGATGGTTTTGTAGGTGAATTGTATCCTTTTAGGGGAATTTTTTTAGTTTGTGATTGGTGTAGTTGGGATGGGGATTTATAGATTGTAGTTCGGATTCTGGGTTGGAAGTCTGGTTTTTTATTGGAGTGTTTGTTGGGTTGTTTTCAGTTATTGGAATGGATGGTTTTGTAGGGGAATTATATCCTCTTAGGGAAATTTAGTTAGATTGTGATTGGTGTAGTTGGGATGGGGATTTATAGATTGTTTGCTTATTTTTTTGTCTGTTGTGTTAAGATAGAAGATATTTCTGAGTTGTGGAATTCGGTATTGAAGAATGGCATCGACGGGTAATGATGATGAAAATGCTAAAGGGAGTATGTGGGAATTGGATCAGAAGCTGGATCAATCCATGGATGAAGAGGCTGGGAAGCTTAAGAATATGTACAGAGAGAAGGTATAGTATACTCAGACTACCACTTATTTTTCTTTCTTATGATTTGTATTTTGTAATTTTAAGGCAAATTTTGGTATTGTGAATTTTGAATGAAGTGTCGGTTTTCTATTTTTTTGATTATTTTATAAGAGATTTTGATCAGTTGTGGTTTTATTTATCACTTCACATGAAATTTAGGTCCCATAGAACTGTTTTAAGCTTGCTTTTATTATGTTTATACTGATTCTTGTTACTAACATTAACCTTTTCTTTTTCACTTATGCCAGAAATTCTCGTTGATATTACTTTTGCGACTTGCGTTTCAAAGTCTCGGGGTTGTGTTTGGAGATCTAGGAACTTCACCACTTTATGTTTTCTATAATACATTTCCAAAAGGAGTAGAAGATCCGGAGGATGTTGTGGGAGCACTTTCTTTGATTATTTACTCTTTGACTCTCATCCCTCTCCTGAAATATGTGTTTGTGGTTTTGAGAGCAAATGACAATGGCCAAGGTAAGTTACATCATCTATTGAAATCTTTAAGTGGTATATGTAAATATTGGACAAATTGAAATACTGACGTGAGGTGTACTAGTTTTTATCATGGATTTTGCTTCTTATTTGATTTCTTACCTTCTTACTGGGTAGTGGCCAGTGGGTGCATATATATTTCTTAATTGTTCTATAAAATTGGAAATACAATACCTTTATTTCCACTTTTGTACTTATCTTTCATTGGCGGTTTATTGCTATAATATCCTTATAAAGAATGACATGTTCAGCACTTTGAGCGGGAAAGGGTTTTTTCCCCAAAATAAAGGTTGCAAGTTTCGTAGGCTTTACAGGAACTATAACCCCTTGAGATGTATCTAAAAAAATGGAGTTGCCTTTTGCATTTTGTTTTCCTAAATATTTGACTGATAAACAATCTTTTTGGATTTACTTTATGTTTCATATTCTCCCTTTGTCATGTAAATTGTGCAAATATTGAATCAAGGTGTTGTCACATCGTGCAGGTGGAACTTTTGCTCTTTATTCTTTGCTTTGTCGCCATGCAAATGTTAAGACCATCCAAAATCAACATCGGACTGATGTAGAGTTAACAACATATAGCCGGCAAACATATCATGAAAATTCACTTGCTGGAAAAACCAAGCGGTGGTTAGAGTCCCACACATACAAAAAGAATGTGATTCTCATTCTTGTCCTTATCGGTACATGTATGGTTATAGGGGATGGAATTCTTACCCCTGCCATATCAGGTATCTTTCACCTGAAATATTTTCTACTTTATTCGTTTATCAATTTAACAAATGGGTCATGTTTCTTTTATCTTTGAAAGAAATTTTCTTCTTTGTGTTATCATTTCATGTATGTAGTACGCACTATAGATTCATATTGACTATAGTCAATGTTCAGGATGCGCCTAGGCGACTGGGCAAGCTCAGTGGCCTAGGCGTTTGGGTGGTCGCCCAATTCTGGGCGACCTTTTTTTAAAATTAAATATTTTTAATTTTGTTTAAATTGAAAAAATTAGAAAAAAATCAGAAAAAATGTATAAAAAACAAAAAAAACAAAGCTTACATGTTTAGGGTTCATAAAATGAGTGGGAAGGTGTATTTATAGGAATAAGTAGCGGGGGAAGGTTAAAAAAATTAAAAAGTAATAAAAATAAAAATATATTAAAAAGGGTCGCCTAGGTGACTAGGCGAGGCGATCAGGCTACTCGCCTGGTCGCCCAGCCTACTGGGCGACAGACGGGTGGTCGCCCTGGCGTCGCCCGCCTGAACACTGACTATAGTTATCGAGGAAATCATTAAACTATGTTGAAATAAGTATCTCTTTGAATGGGTCTTGCGTTTCAATAAGCGAGAAGTTCAAGATCAACAAATGTATTTACACGTCTAAATTATCTGGCAGGTAAAAATGTGAATGGGAAGGATTACTTTGTTTTTTGGGTCTTTGTTCTCATTTTGGTTGCAATTTCTTCCTTAAGCTCTAGCCAAATAACTGATCAAGGCTTTTGCCATGAATCCTGATACATGATCACTGCTGACATTTTAATCCTTTTTTTCATAAAATCGCAAATCATTTTATGGACTTGGTTACCTTCATATGTACTCATGCGACCATTATTGATTATTGTTACTTAAATATGTCTGATTTTAGTTGGAGTTAACTGTTATTTATATATGATATTGCTGTTCCTCTTATGCTTTGACTCTGTTTGTTGCAGTTCTTTCAGCAGCTGGTGGGATAAAGGTAGACCATCCGACCATGAGTAGTGGTACTTAAATCCAACTTTACGTTCATTTTTCTCATACATATGTGTGTGTTTGTATATATGCATGTGAAAATGCAATTTAATAAAGTGTGTTTATGTGCATGTGGATGTGTTTGTATCAGTTCTACACTATTACAAGATGAAATGAAAATGTAGATATTTTGGGTCTTGTGCTTCAATATGCGAAAAGTTCAAGATCAACAAATGTATGTACACGTCTCAAAATGTCTTGTGTATGAGAGGAGTTCTCAGCAACTAATTTTCTGTTCCTGTAAGGGTTTTTAATTTTTAATTTGCCTCATCGCCGAAGTAATTGCTAAGTCATTGTCATGGTTGCTTCCAGTTTTCCAGCTAAATTAATTCATGGATTTTGTTCATTGTTTCTGGAACATTTGACTTTAATCTGATTCTCATTGATGAGATTCTACTACGAAAAGAAAAATATTTTTACACTTGGAACTGTGGTTCCTGTCAAACTAATAGTTAGAAGATTTATCCGTATGTGTTCCCGAGTACACAATCATGACCATGGTTTTCTTGCATTGCAGGTGTAGTTGTAATCATTGCTGTGGTCATTTTAGTCTGTTTATTCAGTGTGCAACACTTCGGTACAGAAAGAGTTGGATGGCTTTTTGCTCCAATTGTTCTTATTTGGTTTCTCTTGATTGGAGTAACTGGTGCTCTAAATATTTGGAAGTATGATAGAACAGTTCTCAGGGCATTCTCTCCTGTATATATTTTTCGCTATTTAAGACGAGGAAGAGATAGCTGGACTTCCCTAGGCGGAATCATGCTAAGTATCACGGGTAAATGATCCTGATCTTGGAATATTTCCTATTACCTTCTTGATTTTTTCAATTTCAAACGTAATATTTCCTATTGTTCTCAATGCAGGGACGGAAGCTTTGTTTGCTGATTTGTCTCATTTTCCCGTTTCAGCCATTCAGGTAATGTGGCATATAATTATTAAATTATCTAATAATTGATAGATACCTTGTTGGTAACTATTGCTTACAGTTTCGGACAATGTTTCCATTAATGCAGATAGCATTCACGTTAATCGTCTTCCCTTGCCTACTTTTGCAATACTCAGGACAAGCTGCATACATTATAAAGAATAAGGAGCATGTTTTTGATGCTTTCTATCGGTCCATTCCAGGTTTCTATTTTTTTAATGCATTGCATGTTGGAAATCATGTCCATTCCTAACTGAAAATTGCCACTTTGTTGCAGTGCCAATATATTGGCCAATGTTTATCATTGCAACTTTAGCAGCTGTGATTGCTAGTCAAGCCACTATATCTGCAACTTATTCCATAATAAAGCAGGCACTTGCTCTCGGATGTTTCCCTAGAGTAAAGGTTGTCCATACATCCAAGAAGTACCTTGGTCAGATCTACATACCTGATATCAATTGGATTCTTATGATTCTTTGCATTGCTGTCACTGCTGGTTTCAAAAATCAGAGTCAAATCGGAAATGCCTATGGTGAGACCACTTAATCGGATTTGCTTTATTTTTGCATGCTAACAGGTTGTTTTTTCTCTAGTACACATAAGCATACATTTATACATGTTAAACTACGTAAGACTAAACTGGTCAAACACGTAGCGATTGGGAATCTGTTGGAGCTGTAGCCTGTCATGTTCTGTATATCTCAGTGCCAGGGTGCTGCTTTGTGAGTGTTGGTTTTCTTGCCTGATCTAATTAAAGAGCTAGCGAAGTAGCCATTCTGATGTCATTAGTAACTCAAAAGTGATTTTCTAACCCTCTACAAGACATTTTGCTTCCAATCATTGTTCATCATTCACTCTTTGACACTCACATATCCCACGTTTCCTTAATCCAGTAATATGTGCAGTTGTATGTACATATGCATGTAAAGGTACATACCCATATACATATTTTTCTATCCATCAGTCTGGGGTCCTGGGGAATGGTTTCTGGTCTATGATGTTTCTAGTCCTATATTATAAGGATACATCTGTTATTGTTTTCTTTTTCCGAGACATGAATATTGCCTAACTGCTGACTGCCCCTAACTGACAAGATCCTGAACCTACGGATTTTGGCCATTAATCTTACTTTCTTTTTAGCGATCCATTTCTGAATTGTTTCAATACCCAACAGGAACCGCAGTGGTAATAGTCATGCTGGTAACTACGTTCCTCATGATCCCTATCATGTTGCTGGTGTGGCGGAGCCACTGGATACTCATTACCATATTCACAGGACTATCACTTCTAGTAGAGCTTATGTACCTTTCGGCGGTGCTACTCAAAGTGGACCAAGGTGGTTGGGTCCCACTTGTGATTGCGGCAGCGTTTCTCCTTATCATGTACGTCTGGCACTATGGAACACTCAAACGGTATGAGTTTGAGATGCACAGCAAGGTCTCCATTGCATGGATCCTGGGTCTTGGGCCCAGCTTGGGTCTGGTTCGAGTTCCTGGAATCGGCTTTGTATATACTGAACTTGCAAGTGGAGTTCCTCATATATTTTCACACTTCATAACAAACCTCCCAGCCATTCACTCCGTTGTCGTCTTTGTGTGTGTTAAGTACCTCCCTGTTTATACAGTTCCGCAAGAAGAACGATTCCTTGTGAAGAGAATTGGCCCCAAGAACTTCCACATGTTCCGATGCGTTGCGAGATACGGATACAAGGATCTCCATAAAAAAGATGACGATTTTGAAAAGATGCTCTACGACAGTCTCACTGTTTTCATTCGGCTGGAATCAATGATGGAAGGATGTTCAGATTCAGAAGAATATAGTATTTGTAGGCTGCCAATCGTGAGGTCTGGCAACGACACCACCGAAAATGGTAACACACTTCCCTCAACCGCTGATACATACTCGTCTTACGACTCCATTGTACCTGCCCTGTCACCCCACCCCGCCAACAACAGCACAAGGGGTTCGTCTGGCCCAAATAGCCAGAGCGAAGGGGATGAGTTGGAGTTCTTGAACCACTGTCGTGACTCCGGGGTGGTGCACATTCTGGGGAACACGGTGGTGAGGGCGCGACGTGACTCCGGATATATTAAAAAGTTTGCTGTAGATTACATATATGCATTTCTAAGGAGGATTTGCAGGGAGAACAGTGTGATTTTTAATGTGCCACATGAAAGCCTATTGAATGTGGGTCAGATATTCTATGTATAATATCATGTGTGTTCCAAGTAATAAAGTGGCATGGCATATTGGAATGTGTATATGCTAGTGCTAGGTTGTGTTTTAGTTTTTTCTTTTCTTTTCTTTTCTTTGGTAGTCTCCACCCATTTTAGTTGTTCTAGCAACTCTTAAGTCGAGGGTTTGAGTTTTTGGGGCATGTAATGTACTTTTGCGGTTAGGAATTTGTGGTGATACATTGGAACGTTTGATTAGTCATTTATGTAAATTCTTCAGAAGATGAAAAATTAAGGTATTACAGTAGCATTGGATGTTAATCAGTATTGTATTTTTATTTTTTTCTCAATCAGTTCGATTGTGAATAGAACGAAATATCTAAAGTGTAAATAGATTTATGTAGTGAATTTCTAAATTATATGGAAGTGAAATTACTAAAAGCTAGAATATTGATGTTTTTACAGTTAATAAAACACTCATAAAAATGTATCTTTTTGTTTAGAAATTAATCTTCTTTTAAAAAAAACAATGACAGATTTACTTGATAATTCACAACTGTTCGTCCATCTCACAGACATGAATTTGAATGCAGCAGACAAAACCAATTCAACTTATTTGCTATGTTGATTTTTTGACAACATAGGAACCTATACAAATACAACAGCAGTAAAATACAAATTGGTTGTATGATTATCTCCTGCAATCTACATTTATGCACATTACCAACCCAACATTTTTGTGCCAGCCAAATGTCATTCGAGGCAAAGATAGTGAGTTTTTTTTGGGAATAAACAAGATAACGAGTATTTGACCATTACCAAATCACGCATAAGCTGACAATGACTTCAATCTCTAAAAAATTGTCAAAACCCAGATAGAAGCAATCAAAATATAAAAACAGAAGAAAAAACTGAGCCCCCTTCCTGTAAACAGTGAACAGCCTAGAATTTGACCTCCAACGCTTCCATGTTGAAATTACATGCTCGCTTTCTTTAACTAAAAAAGACTGTTGAAACCAGAGCATGACGAGCATTACAACCACACAATTCACACACTAGAATAGCTCATTAATGCACACCACAAAAGTGATTTGGAGATTAATAGAAACTAATATCAGACATCTGTTTGCTGCGGCGCAGGTTGCTGTTGAGGCGGTTGAGATGCTTGCATCTGGGCCTGTGGCCACGAGACATACGCCATCGGATGTGGGGGTGGAGCGTATATTGCTCCACCTGCTGAGGTACCAGTCTGGTCCGCCAGCTTGCCCATCATTATTCCTGGTGCATGCATCTGATTCTGCGCTGGGAAATAATAATACGATATAGCATCAGCTGGAGCACCCACGGCAGGCAAGCCGGCTCTCGCGATTCCAAGACCCTCTTCCTTTAGCTCATCTCTGGGGACAATATCGACTAGGAAGTCGAATATGTCGGTCCTCGTTATAGCGGCAGCAATGTCATTCTTCTGCAACGTTCTCCTCTTGTTTTCCTCGGTGTTTATCCACGATCTCAACGTCAATTCGAAAATGAACATCTCACATGCCTTTGCAAACACAACAGGGGCCTCAGCTGAGATCATCCGTACGTCTTCGTCCGACTTCATGATTTTCTTGATGCGGGCGAGGGGGAGACTATGGTTCTTGAAGTCAGTAGTCTGCTCGATTTCAAGTATCTGATTGGACCAGAAGGCCTGAAGTTGTTGCTGTTGTTGCTGCTGCTGGAACTGTTGGACCTGCTGGTATGCAAGCTGGTGCTGGCCAGAGAGATGAGCAGGCGAAGTGGGGAAGGAAGGCATGGTTTGAGAAGCATCAGTTGCCGCTGAGGCTGTAGCTTGGTAAGTGGGAGCCGCGTAAGCAATTTGAGCAGCACCAGTTACAGCCTCAGTTGTTTGAGCTTGAGGACCGGATGTATCCATGATTCTTGTGATCAATTAGAAGTTTACCGCAAGGTCAGTTGCAAGTGCAGACCCAAAAACTCAGAATGACAGAATCTAGTTGAAAGCAATCTAAAGAAAAAGTTTCCATTTCATCCTCAAAATGATAACAAGATAATTGCTTCAACCAGAAAGCAGGAGTCAGCACAACATGAGTGACTTCCGTTCGCATCTAAGTTCTTAACAGACAACATGTATTCATTTATCAGTCTTATGTTAGCATATTCTGAAACACAGTGCAACAAACCTTACAAGGAAAAGAATGAAGGAAAAATCAGCTTGTCTTGATACCACTAACTTAAATTTCAGAAAATGTAGGCTTAAAGACAAATTTACTACTCAACCCTCAAAATAGACAACTAAGATTTACATACTTTAGTATATGCATTTGAAAGAGAGATGATGAAACTTTAGAAATGCAAGCAACACGAGCAAGTTGGTTTAACAATAGCAAAAATATAAGAAACGCATGATTTTCTGTAAGGTTATAAAATTGGCCAGATTATGAAAAATAATATCACAAAAGATGGACTCATTTTGTAAAAATATAGCCCATATATTGACCTAAAAGAAAAATATATAGCTTGCAATCTAACTCCATGTATACCTGATTGATACAGAACAGCAATGACCTTCAAAGTGACTTCCAATTTCACCACAGCCTTGATAAAATTAATCTGGATAAATAAGAAAATTACAAGGTTAAACATGTGATGCCTGGCTTATGAATATTATAATCATAATACCAACCCAAATAATTTGCTTCTTTTTTGTGTGGAAAAAACAGGTTCAATATACAAAAAATGTCATTGTTGACTCAAAGAAAATTACATCTAACAACCCACTACAGCATAATTACCCAAAACACATGCATATTTCTCCTCCAAAATAGAGATCCCCTCCTAAATTAAACTTATTATCAGAACAAAAACATTAAATCGTGGATAATTTCTGTGAAAGAGAAAAGTCAGAAACATGTATAGAAAAAATCCCTTTCCCAAACCACTTGTCATCCAATCACATCCAAACATCCTCATCACCAGATCACATGCATGCAACACAATCTCCCTAATCTCCCCAAAAGCGTCCCCAACACAATCTCACTTTCCCAACCACAAAAAGATCGAATCTTTCCCAACCCCAAACTCCCCCAAGATCCCACCTTTCCCACCCAACCACGACCTAAACCGAAAACCCACAACCAATCCGCCCCCAAAAACACCAAACCTTCCACCAAAACCTCAATTTTGGGGCAATCGAAAAGAGGACGGTGGATTGAATTGAGGGGAAGAGTACCGGAGGGGATTGGGGGTTGCCAGAGGAAGCCCTTAGGGTTAGGGTTTGGGGTTTGGGGAGGAGAGAGGAGAGGAACGTGGGAAGTACATGTTTGACACGTAGGAATCGGAACGGGGATGACACGTGGCTGGGGGGAGAGTACATGTTTGACACGTGGCGTATGGGGGGGGGGGGGGGGGGGGGGGGGGATTTGGTGGAGGTGTAGGCCTTGTCCTGGCCCGGGGAAGTGGTATTAGGAGTTTGTTTATTCCGGTGGAATAGTTCATTTATTTGATTTTTTGTTTTTTTACAAATGATAGGTTTTACTTTTTTTCAAGTAAAATAGTAAAAAAAATTAATTGAGATGGATTGCGGATATGAAGATATGATACGAGGGTAGAACTTATTAAACTCATGTATTATCTTTCTTGGTTGGCATACACATAGGGTATAACCAAGGTTCAGAAATACAAAATTCAGATTCGATACGACGAGACATTGCATTCAATATATGCAAGATGCGGATGCGATGCGAGTACACGTGTATCAATTTAATAATATAATATATATATATATATATATATATATATATATTATAAATTATATACATGTAATTAAAAATTTAAGTACATTTCTAAATAATTTTTAAAATCAGTAATTCAATATTAAACAAATCGTGTTAAAAAAAATAAAAAAATAAAAATTAAGTGTTTTGAGATGAACCTGGATATGCCCGCATCAGGGGACCACATCCTAAAGATGCGATGTGCATATGTCCTGCATCAAACCGCATTCCCGAAGAGTGGGTATAACTCATATGATAATTGGTATATCTTTCAATTTGAAATAATTAAAAGATAGGTGTTTAGAATAAGACAATGTATAACAACTATAGTCCATGTTAAGGACCCTGTCTTCGTGAAATTAAGACAAGGAAAAATCCTATAAAAAACTAAAATATTGTTTTTTTATTTCTCTTTATTTTCACTAGGTTTGCAGAAACTAATATAACATTAGAGAATTTAAAGTATTCACTTATTTGTCGTTCTTTTATATGAAATTTTAAGATTGGACTTCTCTTCACTCTAAATTCTAGAAACTCCCTTATCAGTGGAAGTAAGAGTTTCGAGAAGATCCACACCTAGTAGAGGAAGTTTGGTTACTTTGTGTTAACAATTAAATTGTTATTTCTAGAATAGGTGAATCATTTATACTTGGTGGACAAACACGCTGAAAAGTTTCAAAAAAAAACTCATTATCGTCATGCTTGTTTTGTCTTTCATTATGTTATGGATATATAACTTCAGCAATCATTCCAATGAAACAAATATAAAATTACATGAATTCTTTCTACCATACGTAGGAAAGCATGTTTGTTTATACAAATATTGTCTTAATAGCTTTCTTAACATAACACTTACTAATGAGTATTGAATATTCTTAGATAGACCACCTTGCGAACGATGTAATGGAAGTGCATCTTAATTGTTTACTAGAAAAGAAGATGGATGAGAAGAAAATAATTCTTTGTTTTTCTGGGATCACTCTCAAGATTGACTTTAGCACTTTTAATCACAACTAACAAAGCTTCACTGAAGAAAGCACATTTCAACAATCAATAGAAAATCCGTTGGATCAATAATAATTTGGTGACTTAAATCGAAAAGATCTATTTGATTAAGTTAGTAACAATATAATGAATATCAAATTCAAAATATGTGAACACGTAGTCCAATATAACTCATGGTGGAATCGTATTTATATATATTGTATCTAAACAACATATTCTGAAAATGTGAAATTCTGTACACCACCATGAGTTTACATTGTGTTGACTTTTGAAATGTGACATTGGCAAGCATCCAGCATGATCACAGACAAGTAAACGTAAATCTAAGTGCCTCCGTAAAAATCAAAATAGGATACTATGGAACAAGAGTACAAGACCTAAATGATCCCACTGTGTGCTTCAAAACTAGTGGCGACATAATTAAATATTTCGTGATTTAAAAGAGACAAAACTTGTTATGGTTAATTGGATGGTGTTGTTTAACGTTGTTGGGTAAGTTGAGAATTTTTTATTGGTAATAGTCTATTTAAAAATTCAACAACAACCTAAATCCAAATTCAAGTCCATTAAGGATAATATGTAGGCTAATAACTTGACCTACTAATGAGTTCAATTCTAGAGTTTTCTCAAGTTTAGAAATTTTCATCATTTTTATCATTTGGAAAAACCTAGAAGTTTCACTTCTAAAAATTTCACCGTTTTTACATTCTCCTATATATTCCACTTTCCAAACTAATCACAAGCAAAAGTTACTAACCACAACTTCAAAGAGAGAGTCTTGTAGTTGTGTTGATTGAGGAGTGTATTGTAATAGTTAGTCTTGTATAAAAGTGAGTATGATAATAGAAAAAGTAGTTGTAAGTGTATCTCACAAGATATATTATGTGCAAACGTGAGTTGTAGTATTATAATATTAGCTGTTATAAATACAATTTTTATTTTATCTAAGTCTCGTCCAATTAAATTCAACTTGCATGAGAATATATGAGATGGTGCATTGGAGGTGCGAATTGCACATGATCATGTAAGCCACTTTCTAGGGATGAAAAAGTGTTGGGTAAATAATAGGAAAATTTTCAAAATAATCAAAAAGAAATAAAAATTTGGAAAAATATATACCTCATAAACTTATTTGGCAAAATATGCACATTGAAAAATGACACCAAACCAAATCAATCAAATGCACATAAATACAAACTAATAGAGCAAAATCTTAACAAAAATGATCTAAAAATACCTGAAATCGCAGGAGAGAGTGAGAGGAAAAAAACAAAATGGATTAGGAAGATTGGAGAAAATAAAACCTTGGTGCCGTTTTTAACCGACGGTTAAAAACGACATCTCGGATGTCGTTTTTATCTAGGGTGAAAACGGCATCCGAGATGCCATTTTTGACTTGGTTAAAAACGACACCACTGGTGCCGTTTTTTACTTAGTTTAAAAACGGCACCTCAGGTGTCGTTTTCACTTAATAAAAACAGTATCTGATGTGTCGTTTTTCAATGTGTGTATTTTTTCAAATAAGTTTATGGGATGCATATTTTTTCAATTTTTTGTTTCTTTTTTATTATTTTGAATTTTTCCCTAAATATTATCTTAAAGGATTCGATTTTAGTTAGATGTTAAAGAAAGTGGACCTAAAACGTTGGATGACATGTTCCTTTCACTTTCCAGTTTCCACTCACTTCATCCTTATCTTCTGCATATACTATTCTTAAGAGAAATCAACCTTTCTCTTTACTCTTACTCTTACCTCTAGGTCAACTTGTCTTTCTTTAACCATGATTTGTTGGGCAATTTCTAGATTTCAAGATGGAATGCTGAGTGCAAAATAAAGAGATGAAAAGATTATATATATATATATATATATATATATATATATATATATACACGGTCAAACTCTAGTGAGTCCAGGACTCATCAAATTTAGTTTAAACCCCTACAATCTCATCATTGAATCTTATTTACAGTTAATCTCATCATTCATTAGCATAACCATTTTTTTCTTAATCTACCTTACAATTTGAAATGAGTGGTGGATATTGTGGGAACTTAATTTAGAAAAATTAAGTTCTGGACTCACTAGAGAATTCTTGTATATATGTATATATAAGTTTTTTGGTAGAAGAAAAAAAATGGGATTAGTCTTCATTATAAAAATCAAAATAGAGGGATTCTGTATACCATAAATAAGTATTAATTACTTGAAGTAACATTCAAAAATATATCTCTTACCGAAATTTAAAATTTTTCTTTCATTTTATTTATTTTCCAAATGTAGACATGCAAAGGGGCTTTTATCTTTTAGCTTTTATTATCAATTTTTTAACCAAACATCATCATCTTTAACGAAAGTTATAAACAAATGTGAAATATAAGTCGTCTAAGTACTTTGATAAGATATTTAGTATTTCAACCAATATTTGCTAATAATTTACAAAAGACAGTGTTCGTAAAAACCATAAAATGCGAGGGAGCCATTTGAAATCTCACTTTTGTAAACAAGGTGACTCAAAAATCTATTTAAAATATTAAGATGTACCAAAATTTTCAAAATTGAGATCTTATTTGTAAGAAGAGTAAGCTTGGAGGGTTTTATTTTGTAGGTAATATGTTATCAGGGAATTTTGTTTGGTATTTTCATTGGAAAATCCAGTGGATTTTCACCGTTTCTTCAAAAGAAAATCCCTACTGCAACAAAGAATTTGGTAAATATAGATATCTTTTGTATCAACATTAATAAATACACAAAACATAAAAACACAATTAACCGCAAATCTTGTCTTATTCTTCAGGAGTGGAGACGAGACGCTCTACGACATTCATGAATCCAGATATGTGCTCATTGAAAGCTACATTTCGATCTTGAGGTGGGATGAAGAAGAAGGTACCAGGGTTGAGTAAGAAACCAGCTGAGCGTAGCGGTGAAGACATCATCTTCCATGGACCCCACCTAGTGTCGATGATGTCGATGACTTACTTGTACAACCTCGGGTTTCCTTCAAAGTTCCTAATGATTTGTTCTTTGGCTTTCTCCATTGCATCATGTAGATATTGTAGGATCGTGTGGGTCGGGTTAATCTAATCACTTTTACACTAATCCCTAACTAATCAAACAATAAACGCAACGGAAACAATTTAAAGACTAGTAGGGAAAAGGAACAAGCAAACCACAAATCGACTCGTCATTTTTATAGAGGTTCGGCACCCCACCCGGGTCCTAGTCTTCTCTTGCAAGCTCCGCTCGACTCCGCGAGCTCCGCCTACGACTTCACCATCCGCTCTCCGTTCCAGGCTGGGAGACAACGCCTTACAACCGTCAAACTCGCGAACAACCCTCGCCGAGCTTGGAATCCTCTTCTCACAATCCGAGAAGGATCACTCCGGGCTCTCACCGAAGTCTATACTCTTTTGACAAACTTTGTAACTGAGTGGGATTCACTCTCTAATTGAGCACAACAATTGCTAGATGTTTGAGTGGTGAATGATGTGGAAATTAGGCTTTGGTAGCTAATTTGGAGCTTGGAGGATTGGAGGTTTCTCTCTAATGAATTGGGACAATTGGAGTTGGAGAGTTGTGTTAACAACATGTCTTGATTCTCTATTTATAAGCTCCTAAGGTATTCTAGCCGTTGGGGATAGATTTGGTTGGATTTTGTGTAAGATACGCAAAGCAGAAAATTGAGCTGCAAATCTGTCCAGAACCGGTCGACTGAAACTAATAAACTGGTCGACCATTCACTTGATTTCAAGGAGAACGGTCGAACAAATGAATATTCGGTCGGACAAACGAGCTAAAACTTAACTCTACTTAAGTGAATCGGTCGAACCAAAGTATGGGGCGGTCGACCGTTAAGGGGATTCGGTTGAGACAAAGTTGGATCGGTCGAACGAAGAATGTGTCGACCGATAGCAGGGACATAATAAGTGTTCAACCGGTCGACCGAAACAAGGTCGTCGTTCGACCGGTTACCAAATGTATTTTGGGGTTAAGTTTGTTTTATACGAATATGACTGTTATAGGAATACGACAATGGTAACAACCATAATAAAATCCGGGATCGGTCGACCGAAAAGGTAGAACCGGTCGACCGGTAGAGTTCGGTAAAATCACTTTGGAGAGTCTGTTATAAACCGGTCGAACGGAGAACTGGTTCGGTCGACCGTTTCACACAGGAATTCTGGGTTTAGGTTTTAAGTGATTTCCGACTAAGGTTTGAGTGATCTAATGGAGTCCAAATGTTATGAGATTTTGCGTGTGACTCCTACATGGAACCTAGTGTGAATGTGATAAGTTTTTAGCTCTTGTATGCTCAATTTACACAAGTTCCTAAGACTCAAAATAAAATCAAGATTACAAATCTTCATATAGCTTTATTACAAATCTTGACTTGATTTCCTTCCTTCCATGAGTCTTGATCACCTGTAGAGGTTAGCACATGCAATATATATGCAATGCAATATGTGTGCTACTCTACATTACTTATGATTAAGATTAGGTTGATTAAATCATCAAAACAAGGATTAAGGCCAAAAAGGCAACAGATATCTCATCGGTGGTTCCTCATCGCCGTCAACAAGTCTAAGAACCTGGACCATAGGTTGTGAGGCCTTCAGTGCCTTCACGACGTTGGTCCAGAAGCCACTTTGTAGAATGGTCTCGGCAACTTCAGTAGAGATCTCCTTCTTTTTCTTGTTCTTTATCCAACTTGCATTAGGATCGTTGTACTCCGGGGAAACAACAAAGGCTCAGAGTCTGTCTTTCTTCAGAAACAACCTTTGCAAAGTCAGAAAGGCGGTGACAAATCTCGTGACAGCAGGGCGTAGCAGGTTCCCTTCAATGGCAATTCGCATCATCTTCAACAACATAGAATGGTTGTTGAAATGTTTAACGATCTTACGAGCTAAAGCAATAGTCTTCAAAAACAGCTTGCCAATATCCTCCAAGTTGAGATCGATGCAATGCGCTGCACAGGGAGTCCAAAACAATCTCCTTCTTTTTTGCTTCAACATCCTACCGGCAAGTACGTACGCGGTGGTGTTGTCGGTGACCACCTGAACAACGTGTTCTTCGCCAATCTCGCCAACTACCTTGTCCATCAGCTTGTACAGGTAGTCTGCGGTGTGAGAGTGACCGGAAGCATCTACAGACCTCATGAACATTGTACTTGTTGGACAATTTACTAGAAAATTGATTATATTCCTACCAGACCTATCAGTCGAGCCATCCGTCATCAACGTGCACTCGTATGTTGCCCAATCTTGTTTGTACGATTCTAGTATACCTCTAGTGTAATCAATTTTCTATTTAAGGCACGACTCACTAACTTCATGATACGTCATTGGTTTAAGTCTGGGTCCGTAAGTACAAGTAGCGGATATTGCGTCCTTCCACTCTGGTGTCCTTACAGTGTCGAATGATATACCACATCTATAGAAAAGCTTAGACCATTTTTGATTAATTGTTTTCTTATCTTCTTTTTTAAAGGTTCTTTCGATGGTTGTTTGTTGGGCGCCGGAAACCACGTCCTTCCCACGTCCGCAAAATGGTCCCCACAAACGTTGTTTTTGTCTATTTCGAGAAGGAACGAGGCGAGGACGGGAGGTTGTGGTCCGAGCAGAACCGGAATCCGACCCGATTTCCAGATTAAATTCTATGTTTTCTATGTCTACATAATCATCAAGACATACATTTTCGTTTTGTAATGTCCTACTGTTTCTAATCATATATGCAGTTATTTCTTGTTTAACAGAGTCAGGAACTTTATCACAAGGTCTAACATTGCTACCGGGTGTGTGTGCAAGATGTTGTTTGTGACGGGGTATACCACCTCTAGTTTCCTTACCACATAATGTAGGAGGATCGTGTGGGTTATGGGTCCACAATTAAGATTAATCACGATTAAGCCCTAATTTACTACTTGGTTGATCGATCAAAGAAATGCAGCGGAAATTTAAACTAAATCAAACACAAGTAGAAAGGTAATGCAAACCACAAGAAGACACGTCGGTTTTATAGAGGTTCGGCACCCCACCCGGGTCCTAGTCCTCTCTTGCAAGCTCCGTTCGACTCCGCGAGCTCCGCCTACGACTTCACTATCCGCTCCCCGTTCCGGGCCGAGAGACAACGCCTTACAACCGTCAAACTCGCGAACAACCCTCGCCGAGCTTGGAATCCTCTTCTCACAATCCGAGAAGGATCACTTCGGGCTCTCACCGAAGTCTATACTCTTTTGACAAACTTTGTAACAGAGTGAGATTCACTCTCTAATTGAGCACACTTTGAATATGATGAGGAAATTATCACTAAGTGTGGATTTAGGCTTATGGAGTGAAATTGGGAGCTTTGAGGATTGAGAGCTTCTCTCTAATGAATTGGACAATTGGAAGTTGGAGAGTTGTGTTAACAACAAGTCTTGATCCTCTATTTATAAGCTCCTAAAGATTTCTAGCCGTTTGGACAAGATTTGATTGGGTTTTGTGCAAGATACACAAGGCAGAAAATCGGGCTGCAAATCTGTCCAGAACCGGTCTACCGAAAATACTAAACCGGTCGACCGTTCACTTTATTTCAAGGAGAACAGTCGAACAAAAGAATACTCGGTCGGACAAACGAGCTAGAACTTAACTCTACTTAAGTTAAACGGTCGAACCAAAGTATGGTGTGGTCGACCGTTCAGGGGATTCGGTTGAGACAAAGGTGAAACGGTCGAACGAAGATGTGTCGACCGATAGCAGGGAATTTGGTTTCTGTTCAACCGGTCGACCGAAACAAGGTCGTCGTTCGACCGGTTACCGAATGTATTTTGGGGTTAAGTTTGTTTTATACGAATACGACCGTTATAGGAATACGACAAGGAAAATGGTCATATTAAAATCCGGGATCGGTCGACCGAAAAAGGTAGAACCGGTCGACCGGTAGAGTTCGGTAAAATCACTGTGGAGAGTCTGTTATAAACCGGTCGAACTGAGAACTGGTTCGGTTGACCGGTTCACACAGGAAATCTGGGTTTAGGTTGTAAGTGATTTCCGACTAAGGTTTGGGTGATCTAATGAAGTCCAAATAAGGTGAAATTTTGTGTGTGACTTCTCTAAGGAACCTAGTGTGTATGTGATAAGTTTTTAGCTCTTGTATGCTCAATTTACACATGTTCCTAAGACTCAAAATAAAATCAAGATTACAAGTCTTCATATAGCTTTATTACAAATTTTGGCTTGATTTTCTTCCTTCCATGAGTCTTGATCACCTGTAGAGGTTAGCACATGCAATATATATGCAATGCAATATGTGTGCTACTCTACATTACTTATGATTAAGATTAGGTTGATTAAATCATCAAAACAAGGATTAAGGCCAAAAAGCCAACACATAACTCACAGACAATGCAGTTTTTATCATTAGCACTAATGTAATGGGCATTATTCCAGCCGGGGTCATTTGTACAGGTAGTTCTTAGGTCATCGTAACTCTCGTGATGCATGGGGAGACTAGTGCCGGGTACGTAGGTCATATATTAAAACTAGACTAATATAAAAATTTAGACTGATATGAAAATGAAATATTAATTCTAAAGAGAAGTCAGAAAGAGTGTACTTGATTTTGACGGTTGAAGAATGAAGAACCGGATCAGAGATTTTACTTCTCAATTTCAAAACTTAACACCAGACAGGAGACTTAATCGCGAAAACTTGAAGATTAGAATAGAATGATGAAGAAGAGAATGAGAAGTGTGAAAAATGAAGAAGTTTGGAGGGGTTTATATAGGATTTGGGGTAACGACAATCTTGTAATTTTTATAATAAAAAAAACAGAGAACTCTCCAACGGCTATCGCATAGGCGAGGCGACCACGCCGAGCGTCTACCGCCTAGGGGACCGCCTACCTGTACACTAATCATGACTGAATATAAAATAACATAACATTTAAGTCGTGTCACAAATCACCGTGCTAGTAGTCCAGTTGGTAATTTTAATTTGAAAACCAATGTTGTCTAAATTGATTAATTTTGCTTTATAAAAAGATGCCTAATATGCACATTGGCTAGTATAAAAAGAAAAGGCTCCACTACACAACAAAATCAACTATTAATCTTCTTTCGTAAACACATTCTGCTAAAAAGCCAAAAGTAGTTGATCAAAAAATAATTTCAAACAATGTGATATTTTCAATCCCAACAATGAAGATGACTCCCTATGACACCATATGTTACAAGGAAGACATCTACATCAAGACACAAATATATACTCTTCAGCAAACTACACACATAAAGGACCTATCAGAGGGGCAGCTAAATCAGCAAGCAGTTTCTTTTTTCATTCTGCTTCATGTGAACTACTGGGATATGCAGTAGACATCAGACGCAAGCGGTTTGCGATTTCAGCGAAAGACGGCCGCTGCACAGGATCACAATGCCAACACTGTTCCATGAGTTGCCTCCACTCGGGATCGCAAGACGTCGGTATTGGTGGCCTCAATCGGTTGCTGACTATACCGCCTGAAGCATTTCATTTTTGCAATATTTAGTAAGAACACAGATGAACAGAGTGAAAGCTTGAAGAAATTATTTCAACCATATCTTCGGTTGAGTGCAAAAACTAGGAATTGCTGAATATAAGGAATTGTTTAATGTAACAAACATGGATATCGAGGGAAAGTGCAAGATATCCATGTAACTTCAAGGGAAGTATATCAGTGATGATTAAGGAAAAACATGAGAACACTGGAGAATTTCTAATCAAATAATTGAAGCAAATGATTGAAGCACCACAATTTAGCTGAAAAATCATGGGCAGCATTGTCTATAATAGCATTGGTACATGAAGTCACTAAACGGTAGTCCAGGGCTGCCTACAAGATGCAAACAATCAGCACAAAAAATACAAAAAATCATCAAAAGCGAAAGAAAAAAAGTTTCTCTGAAGCCCAAAGGAACATTCAACGCATAACTAAGAATAGGATATGGAAGCTTCGGAAACAAAAGATATTTCGTTGTTGTCGGAAACCCACGGTTTTGGTGCAAAAAAGTGTAATACCATGTATTAGCTAAAAAGCGGCGAAGATATTTCGTTGTTTTAGCTAGTGTGCAGGGTTGAATCCCTATCCAGTCTTGTTGAAACCGAAACTGAACCATAACTTGAAGAAAACATGGTACACTGGTAGTTCCTTCCTAAATTGGACAAATAGCATTCCCAATATGGAAACTGAACTCAGTAAGTAAAGGGATATTGGATGTTGTCTCTCTGTGGCCTATGATAGTGTAAAGTGTGCACCTTTTGCCTCCTCCAACTTCCATGTTGGGCTACCCCTTGAAAAAAATAAAAGCAAAACACTTGGTGTCTCAATGTTTCAATCAGCATACCTATGATAGCACCACAATGCGAATTGGCGTAAGGCTCCTCTCCTGTAAGAATCTCCCACATGACAATTCCAAATGAAAACACATCGACCTACAAACATTCATGTCAAATTGCAAAAGGTTAGGCATACAAACACATCATCTAAAAGGACAACTGTCGTTTAAACAATGAGGGGGAAAAGTTGTTTCTAAATCTTCAATGCTTACTAATGAAGTTGGAAAAGTCATGCATTGGAAGCAAAGTTCGTGGTCAACGAAAGTTGCACCTATTAGAAGTTACAGTATGATTGTGGTTTAGCGATCAATATTGGCCTCTTTTAGACTATTGAAACGTGAGTGTCAAACTCAAAATCAATTTGTGATAAGTGAAGTGACCCAAGATTTTATAAGTCACAAAAATAATCCGGGTTGTCTAGTGTGAGACTATTCTCAACATAGACCAAGGATTTAAAATTAGTTGAAAGGATTTTTAGGAACAAAATTTAAAGATGTTAGCTCATTTGTACCGGTTCCAGACAAGAAAGTCCGACATCAAGATCCATGGAAAATAAGTATGGCATTCGAAAGACAAAAATAAAAATAAAAATAAAGCATTTGGTATTTAGAATAATGAACCAAATTTGGGTAATTTTTTTAACTGAGACAATAACTGGTTATAAAATACTGGAACTGTGTAACAAACTCATAAATTCATAATCAACATGCTTACATTTTGTTGGCAATGAAATTGCTTAGGAGGAAACCTCTTGAGTCAGTGATTAGTGAACATAGATTAGACTAGAGAGAGCAAAAAACAGTAGACGTCTCCTTTAAACTTATTTGCATTAAATGTTTTCCGTTCATTTCAATTTTGACATAAAGTAGAAAACGGTGCTTCACCTTTTCAGACACCTTGGTTCTCGTAAATAGTTCTGGAGCCATCCAAGGAAGAGTTCCTCTTAGACCACCAGATATGAAAGTGTGCTGCTTAATTTTTGACAAACCGAAGTCACTCACCTGTGGCAGAGCAATAATTAAAAATTATCTAGTCCTTGGCGTGAACATTGGATTGGATCCCTCAGGAATTGATAATTAAGTTAATATTTGATGAAATTCAAGGACCCATTAGACCAAAGAATTTCAAAAAAAGTACATGAAGATATTACTTCTGCATTTGTTTAGCATAACATAAACAAACATAACTTCAACATAAGTTCCTTGGTTATGGCTAAATAACTACCCTAAATTACTTATTTGGTACTTTGAAGCAACTTTACTTATCTTACCCGTCCTACTTAAGGTCAATAGGGTCAGAATCTTCAATTCATTTTTAAAAGAGAGGGAAAAATTAACCACATATAGAAGTTCCTAAATTAGAATTAAGAATTGGGATTTTCTTTACTTCTATAAATTACCCAATATTATTTTCTTGGTACTTCAAAGCAACTTTACTCATCTTGGCCGTCCTATGCAAGGTCGTTACGGTCAGAGTTTTTGATCCATTTTCTTTAAAAAAATGGCCATGTATAACAACAACGAAGTCTTTAATTG
This sequence comes from Triglochin maritima, assembly GCA_963682175.1. Lineage (NCBI taxonomy): Eukaryota > Viridiplantae > Streptophyta > Magnoliopsida > Alismatales > Juncaginaceae > Triglochin > Triglochin maritima. The sequence goes on from OY821772.1 coordinate 35,912,175, forward strand.
GGTAGACTAGAAATGAACTCAAAAGAATCACGTTTCAAAAAAAAAATCATTTATAAAATTTCAAAAATTAGAATTCAGAATTTAAAAAAAAACTTCTATTAGTTAGTATTGACCATGTATACTGAATGTAATTACTCCAATTTGAAATATTTGTTAAGTTAGATATTCCAACAAATTAGTTAAACAAATGCAAAACTTACCAGTATTGAGGTCAACCACTCATTATTTCCCAATATTATTCTAGTAGTTGGATGTAAAACACAATCCAAATTTGACATGTGTTTTCCTTTTAGCTATTGGCCATCAGCGGACTTTCAAAATAATTTCAAAAAATATATTTTAATAAAAATATTATAAATTTCTTGTGAAATTCTTTTCATATTATTGTTAGACCATGGATGCAAAGCTTATTTTTCATGATCAGGCAGATGCGTAATTGTCTTTAACTTTAAGTGATGGTGCGTGGAAGAAAGTTATTCACGTGTCTGAATCGTGACTCTTTTGAGTTCATTTCTAACCTACCACAACTAGTTTTGGATTAAAGACTTTGTTGTTGTTATTGTTTAAGTGATAGATGAGGTCACAACAAACATACATGGTGAACTCCCATGGTGCGTGATAATTATTGCCGATGTGTTGTTAGTTGATCATAGTAGGCTAGGCATTGAAAAGAAACTACAATGGTAGATTGATACTTTAAAAATTAAAACCATAAGGTTTTAAGCTATGTAGAACTAAAACTGAGTACATGAAGTGCAACTTCAACGCCACAGCCGATATAAAGGATGAAGATTTGATTTAGGAATGTCAAATAGAGCCACAGAATGATATCTTTATATGTTTAAAATTGGCTTTTGATTATAATGGCAAATTAAAATGGCTCGTGACACTGTTTGCAAGTGTTTTAGGGGAGTTGAGATTACCTTGCAAATAGGCCTTAATGGATCACTGAGATTCACAAGCAAATTGTCACATTTTAAATCAAAGTGAACAAGATTCTTAGAATGCAAATACTCCAACCCAAAGGCCGCATCTGCTGCAAGCATTAATCGCTTGTGGAAATCAAGATCTCTGACAAAAGTTACGAGAAAGTTTAATTATTTACAGAAAATTCATATCTTTCGAGAATAATATGCAGGGAAAGGGAATGTCCATAATGTTTTACCTTTCTTGCAGCAAAACCTGCCTAAGGGATCCATTAACCATAAATTCAGTTATGGTTGCTAGTGTTCCCCCTGGTCCATCTCTAACAACACCGTAAAACGCAACCACGTTAGGATGGTGAACAGTTGAGAGGATTCCAGCTTCTCTCCAGAACTCAATTAGCTGGTAATTAGAAGAAGAAAAATATACACATAAATTAGTAAGGACTGACCATATTATCCATTTCCATGCTTGAAAGATGCACAGTCCAAGATGTTGTTAGATAAATGCAATTTTGATTCTTTTACATGGGAGTGGAAGGATTATGAGTTCTAAATAAATCACTAATATTGCTAGATATAACATAAACTATACCAATCTCTCCTTTTGTGATGAATGTCCTGTAAAGCATGCATTCTTTATCCTTTTAATAGCAACATCGGTGCCCCTCCATTTTCCATGATACACTGTTCCGAATGTCCCAGATCCAAGTTCTTTAAGCTCCTCAAGATCCTCGTTTTTTACCGTCTGCTTGAATGCCATAAACACAGCATGTGTAGAAAAACCAATGAGAAAAGGCATCGTGTCTTATTTTTTTTACATTTACAATGTATATATATGAGTGGCTGAAACATTACCAGTTATGAGACATATAAGCAACTTCACGGAAAATGGGGGACAAATACAACTAGAGCTAACATGAGTCACTCTCAGGTGATATAGGAGACTAAAATTAGCCAAGTGATGAAAAGGCCCATCATAAATTGTATGGTAACTTCACTAAGAAAGAAAAAAAAAGGCTGATATTTTCTCATAAAAAAATATATGGTGTCAGGGGCTTCTCTTTTCACAGCTCATTTTGAAATTGGGTCAAACACGTTTGGTCCTTCATAAATGCTCATTGTTGTAATGTACTCCTTTTAATGAGAATGAAATTCTACATGTATTGATAATTACAGGATACGAATTGCAATTCATGCTTTATATATTTCAAAAGCACTCTTTATCACATATATGCTACGACCTAGTTTAGTTGGGAAAAATCTATACTCTAAGCATACCATGGATAAGAATAATGTCCACTGTACCTGTAAACCACTGAGATTAAAGTCAACAGGAATATTGGCAGAAAATTTGTGGAAATCTTCATGTTCTGATTTTACTTCCTGCAAGTATCAACGAGTTAGATTGATGTGCCTGAAAGCAACAAAGTTCTGTCGAACTAGTGCTAATGAACTGGATCGGAAACACGAATACCTTATACTCTCGCCCACATATTGTTAGAGATTCTCCTACTTCAAAAAAAGGATTTTCTACCTGCATGCCTGCACTTGATTCACCTCCATCAATTCCGAAAGCAGCCTGATGAAAATCAACTTGAGATTCTCCATTGCCTGATTCATTTTTTTCACATCCTGAAGGTTCCAAACCACATGACCAAGGAGCCAAATATTCAGCCAAGCTCAATGGAGAATGATGGTTGTTATAATTCTGGTCCGAAAGAGAACTGTCTGTGCCGGTGAATTGATCTTGGGCCAAATTTCGGAAAAAAGACCAACTCCTAGGTTCAGGATTGTGCAGATTCATACTTAAGATTGTATTCTTATTTTCTTGGAGACCCTCCTCTGACGAATCCTCAAAAATTCTAGCTTTGAAGAAGATGTCAAAGAGCAAGTGAGGAGGAAATCTATCATTGATATCGTTAAGAATGGCATTCTTTACAGGAACAGAATCACAATTAGAGGCTTCGACTTCAGAGAACGCTACTGGTGAATCACCAGACAGAACAAAATGAGCATCATCTACAGGAGCTTTACCTAAATGTTTTTTCTCTGACGAAATTGCTATATTGATATCAGACAATTTGGAAGTGTCAACACCCTTCTCTGCGATGGAAGTTTCTTTGGCTGAATTTGGTCCATTGATAATGTCATTTGCAACAAGAAGTGAACAAGTTTCAGTACGAAATGTGTTATCAACGAGAATCTTAGCTCCATCGATTACTTTCTTGTCATTAATAAACACAAATTCAGAATCGCTTGGATCTGATTCTTGAAAGTTCAGTTCCATCAGATGGATCTGACCATCAGAGCAATGTTCACTCCGATCATAAGTTGTTGAGGCATTTATATTAGCCATATCATTATCTGGGCTCTTTCTTTCTGGAATGGTGGTGGAATCATCAATGCTAATAACATGGACATTTGAGATGCCTGCCTTCTCTTGGTTTTCAAGATTTAAGAGAGATTCACGCTTATCGGTTTGAGTGATGGAATCAGCAAACTTTCTGTAATTTTGCACCTGCTTTAATCCATTCCTAACTGTTTTAGGATTTGATGTTGCACATTTAACTCCTGATGCTGGCTCCTCCGGATGACCTATTAATCCTCCTTCACAAAACGGATCAAGTCCAGAGGAAGAGGTATTTTCCATCAAATTCGGATGTGAATCAAACACTACAAATTGGGGAACATTTGGATCGTTCGATTTTGATAACCGATTTACTATCTCAACCAGCTTCCTAGGGATCTGTAACGACTGATATACTCGACAAGATTGTGCAAGTGGCACACTCTGACTACGGTCCATCATGCCAACCTCATGCTCATGACCAGAACCTTCACAATCACTAGTCTTCTGGATCTGACCAGGATTCGGAGAATCATATGCTGAATTACTCTGTCCAATATCCATATTTTCTTTTGCAGACAGTAATGGTGCAATGCATTCTTTTGTCCCATGAGATTCTTCCTCGACTTTCTTGCAAGTTGGACAAAATTTTTGATATAAATTCTCTATCGCGAGATGTTCATTATCCACAAATCGAGTCTGTTCAGCATTATCACTTGGCAGGAGAGAATCCTGAGCATCAGAAACCATTGTTTCTATGCATAACTTTGGATAACTTGGTTTAATACCATCATCAAAATCTTTAACTAAACTTTCCCTACGTGATTGCTCTGGGCATTGAGATGCAGTAGGATTCACTAAAATGCCATAATGAGATGTAATTGAGGGCATTGATGTCCTACTTTCTGCATTTTGTGAGCTGCAAGCAGTAGCATTGTTTGCAATAGAATCCCCAACATGATTTGTAAGGCCATAATGAACATGCAAACCAGACTCCAAGTGGCCATGTAAGTCCTCATCTTGTGAGATAACTGAAGTTGTGGTAGAAGGCAGGAAAACTCCTTTCGACAATATAGCAGTGGACCGTGCAGGTTCCGTTCCAACTCTACATGCAGTTGGACTATGACCACTGTCACCACTCATTTTAGAATTCAGCAGCTGGTCCAGGTTGTAAGCAACCGTGCTTGTACCTCCATAAATGCTCAAGCTTTTCTCAGTATCATGGTCCATCCCATTAACAGCAACCATGTACTGAAATTCAGAATCACCTTCTATGGAGCCTAAACTAAATTGCATCTCAATAATCTCTGTTGAAGAAAAAAGGAACATCCTAAGTTTCTGGGATTTGTCACTTTCTTCTAAGAGATTAATTTCTTCCATCATATTTTGCAAGTCCTCGTCACACGACACTGTTACGAGAGCATCCAGTTCTTCCCCAGGTAGCTGATACTTAATCATATGTGGTGTGCTATATATGGAATACGTCTTCTGTTGCATTTCCTGCCATGAAATGTCTTTGTGAAGTCGAATTATACGTGTGTCACCTCCTGCATATCGGAGCTTTCCATCACTTGGTCTTGGTAAAATTTTACCACCAAAACTACACAGAACTTTGATATTGCAAGATGAACTACTGGATGACATCCAAAAGACATTCCCACGTGAAACCCCCCCACTGTCATATGGTGAGACCCCAGATGGTGTCCTTGTAAGTGAATTATGATTCCGTACCCCAGTCCCTGTGCAGCTTCTCATCTCTACTTCACATCCAGAAACAGAATATGGACTTTCTACTGTATTCCTTGAAATATCATTACTGCAAATGTTTTGGCCTCCAGATTCATTCTGGGAAAAAGTCTTTTTTTGATTTGCTCGTTCCATCATAAACTCAAGAGCAAACTCCTCCCCGGTTTGAATTGAAAATTTTGACACAGGTCTCGCACCAAACGATGCATTAACCACAAAATACTCATCATTTATACTGACAGAATCAGAAGAAGCTGGCACCTGTCTATGGCTCCCAGGGCCACCATACCAGTTTTTTGCCGTCTCACATTGGAAGCTTTCAGGGTATCTTGAAAATTCCATCAGAGTGTATTGATCCTTGCATTAATCTTCATCTTGATAGCAGAGAATGTGCCACTAAAGAGGATCAGATGAAGAAAGGGTGAACCAGATGCAGCATGGACCAGATAAATATATTTGGCTGAAGCAGTGTCCTTGAAATTGCAAGATATGGACTATTTCAAAATGTCACTTCCAATAGGCCTATAGAAGCATATGTACAAGGTAACTGATGTTCTCAAGGAGGAGTTTAAAGAGAAAATAGTTCAGGTGCTTCCTCATATAAATCACTGGCAGAACAGTGGAGTTACTCAGGATAATCTTGCTATGGATTTATATTGCAGAATAGAAAGAAAGCAATGAAGAAAAAAAGTTGCCTCTAAGAAGTGCCGCTTCCTACTCTACAACAGCAAAAAAGGTAGTCAAACATTTAGTAGAAACGACTGCAAAAAAATGCAGAATAATGTAGGATTGTAGGAATGGATTTCTATTGTTGAAACTGTAAGTTATACATTGTTCAAAAATCTTTATTCCAATTCCAATGTAACAGCAATCTGATGAAAACCAAATATCATGCCAAATTTATTCGACATGTCACATCACATTCATGACAAACATTGAAGTTTTGTTTAGATGCTTCATTTATAAGCTCTACAAAACTTTCAAAAGAAAGGATTTACAATTCTAAAAATTATAAATGACAATTTGTGTTTTCGTTGTTTGAATATGTATGTTAGTTAACACGACGGTAATAAAACATATTCTATGATATTGTGCCGGCGAATCTTAGTATAACTCACTAAAGTTTAAAAGTCATATGTGAACCATGAAATACACACATTATTGTACATAAAATCATACTTTGATCGGCTGCGGCACCAAAAAAATCTAGTCAGGTGGATCAAAATATATGGAGAAAAAATCACAGGTGTCAAGATATGAGGAATAAAAGATCCAACAGCTCAAAATCCTGAAGGGTCAAAATACCAGGAAGCCCATAGTGGCATAGTCCATTCAAAGTAGATGAATTCCTAAAATACAGGGGAGAAGCGCGACCCCTTTCTCACAGTTGGCATTGCCCCAGTTTGAAATAGAACATTAGAATTTTATATTAAATTGAAATGAACAAAGTCACACACGTGAAATTACACCTCTCAACTCGGTATTTGTTTTCGATAACTTTAACATGGAGGTGCAAGCCCCACGAAACATTTACAAATACTAAAAGTAAATAATCCAAACAAATCATTCATAAACAACAGGCCTTCAAACCCCAAGTTGAAGTAAAATTGCGGATTAAAACTACCACATTCAACACAACCTAATCAAAGATATATCCAACTTTCGCATGACTTTCGGTCTAGCAATCACACAGTAGTAGTTTCCCACCACTCAACCTCATTAGGAATCTCCACAGAAAAGCTACAACCATCCATAAAACCAGCAGATGTGACAAATTCCTACTTCCAACATACATTATTTGGAGAAATTCACATTTGGGCAATCTCACCTCAACAAAATCACGGCATTTTAAAGGTGATTATGAACTAAAAACAACATAACAGATAACAACAAAACGAAGTCAAGAAAGAACACCAAATTGAGCAGGAATGGTTGACCATTACCTCACAGAGGCATCAGAGTGAGCAGGAGAAGGTGATGGTGAGGGAAGGGTGGGGTTTTGATGGTTGTGGAGAGGAGAAACTAGGGTTTTGATCGGCTTCGTGTGGCCACGAAGGTCTTCTCGACTGAGAAAATAAAACCTTTTTTTCTTTTCCGACACAAACAAACAAGTTTCCTCCAATGTCTTTCGCTGTTGTAGGAGATTTCAATGGAATTTGTAAAACCAACCTCGCAGTTTTATTAATTTGTGTGGAGGAGCGGTTTTTATTTGACTTGGTGTTTTTAACAACTCAAAAAAATTATGCTTCACAATTCTATAATCCAAATTGTTGTATTTTTGTGTCGTGACAGCGTGACAGCGGAGATGATTCGTCTCAGTAAAGTTATTAAAGTATCGATACGTGAAAAATAATATTGTCTGACTTATGTAAGTGATTATGTTCTCATGTAAAGGTGAGATTCACAGGGTAATTCTAATGTGCTGGTAAGTGCTACTATATGTTTGCTGTTGATTTTATTTTGACAAAGATCAAATATGAATGACATCATGGTAGAGGGTAAAGATAAATTTATAACGAAAGTTAAATAATAAAATAAGGATTTGCAAGCATATAACTATTTAAAACTTCTAATTCTATCATGTAACACATGTATATACTCTTTGTTAATCTTTGGTTGTTTTGCAAAAATCATTAAAACCAACGTCGGAGATTGATGTTGCAAGGTGTTATTGTTTTGGATGAATTTTTTATTTCTTGGAAGATACGTTATATAAACGTCAACTCAAAAAAGATGAGGTCTCAGTGTTGGAGATTAATTTCTATTGTCAAAGAGTTGGAAAACAGTGGAAGACATCAAAAGATTCAAAATCATAGTTTTCAAACTAAAAATTTTGAATTGCAAAAGTTCTTGCAAGGTCCTTTTTTCTCCTTTTAACACACTATATTATTTTCGTTTCTTCTAAACTCCACTATGTACCTCTCCACATTCTCAAACCACTAAAGAATGAGGACTGATAAGTAAATAACATATGTGGAAGTGCCACTTTGATAAAAGTTCACCTTTCCCTTTTGGAATATGCAAAAAGACCTTTCACGCTATCTGCTATCACGTATTTTGACATGTTTGTAATGAATTAATTATGAACTCAAACCGGTTTGCTGATGCAGGTAAAGATAACTTCAAAGTCGATTCCTTGTCTATTCGTGGAAATTTCCAAGAATGCACAGATAATTTGTATTATTTTGATTTGGTCGTTGTCATTGTTTCATTATATTTTCTGAAAAGCATTTTACAATTTTTAACTAAATCGTATCATATTAACAGACCCTGAATTCGATTTCTGCTCTCCTTCAATCCAAGACTACCAATTGGTAACGTTTCATTTTATTTGAATTTTGCTCCATTTCGCTCAAACTATGGCACTATTTTACATTCTTACCGTCGACAAGCTGAGAGCAGCATGAAATTTTTGCTTGGGCAACTATCATCGGTGCTGTATAAAGTAATTAAGAAGCAATATCGTATAATTTCGTTTTCGATAACTTTATCATCGACCAAGGGCATTTTTATTTCACGTCGAAATTGCACCGAAAGACACTAGGACTATAGTCATAAAGACCTTAAATAGTGACCAAAAAGTACTAAAAACGTAGAGCATGCAATAATGACCATTCCTAGAGTCAAAATCTTGTTTAGAGCATCAGCTATCATGACCTAGATCATGCACACACTTTCTTCTTCTTTTTCTCTTTGTTACGTCATCATGACCAACCTTCTCTTTTTCTTTCATTATTCACTAATTTACCATGACATAAGTCATCACACTCTCTTTCCTCCACATTATTAATTTCTTTATCAACTTTTATTTTATTCCAAAATCATTTATATTTACCAAAAACATTAATAATCTATTTGGAAAAACCAAATATCAATAAATCTCGTATTTCCAAATTGCATTTTTTTATTTAACCCCCTAATTATTATAACAAATACCAAAACAAAACAAAACAAAACCAAAATACCAATAAATCTTGTATTGTTATTTTTTTATCATTTTTAATCTATTTTTTAAATATGTTTTCTAATTATTATTTTATTTTTAAAAATTTTGTTTTTAATTTTTTCCAGAATCGACCTCCACAAATGAGTATAGAGTGTGGTGAGTGCGCACACCCCCACAGACTTGACAACCTCACCTATTTTTTGTTTAAATTAGTTTTAATTTTTGTTTAATATTTAGTTGTAAATAGTTAATTATGGTGGATAAAAGAATTTATTTTTTTATTGAATAAAATAACTTAATTTTTCAATACGCTATCTCTTATACATCATTTGGAGATAGATTTTGAAAAAATTAAAAAATTAAAAGTAATTATAAAACTTATTTTTTTTAAAAATAATTAAAAAAAGATTATAAATCATTTATAAAAAAACAAAACAAAAACAAAAAAAATTAAAATCAACGACCAGGTCGTCCCTCATGCAACCAGGTCGGTCGCCTATGTGGCAACCTCCACTGGGTCGGTCATAGTGGATGGTCTTAGAGGCAAAATATTATCTCTTTAGTTGTTCAAAAGAAACGTTTAACTACGAGGTCGACTTATGCTTTTATGCAACCACAAAATGATTTGGTAGTTTTGGTTGTTCTGTTTTGATTACAAAAAAACGAAAAAATATATAAATATCAAAAGTTGGCAACTAAATACAGTAAACAAACACTCCCTCCCACTAGGACGTTCATTTCCGATCTCTTAGCTTAATATATATGTAGAAATTGAGGTTATATGATTATCTTGCAAAAAAGATAAAATCAGGTTATATGACTTTCATTCACTTGCTCAAATAACTCCACATTAGATCCTATCAGGTTGCAAGATTAAATCCCAAGCGTGTGTGTGTATATATCCAAAATATGCCCGTGGGTAAAGCATACTGAGGTCGTAGTGTCTGTCGCAACATTAATCATGCCAAATTATAGTTTATAAATAAAAAAGGAAAAATACCAGAAAAAAACTACTACTGTACTAGTTCAAAGGAATCCAACAAGGCAAGAAAGAACATACAAAAATAATAAGTTTTCATCTAACAAAAGTTTACAATCTCAGAAATAGTAATACAAAACGTACATAAGTGTACCTAAGAAAGTGAGCTCCTTTCCTAATCGTAAAGTTATCTAAACACAATTTATATCTTAAATGTCCTGCTAATATATATACATCCATAATTTACACAAAACTCCCCAATCTTCAATGAAGAAATTGAAGTGGCCGTGAACAACTATGTATGATTATTTGATCCTATAAAACTCTATGCAACTATATCTTCAACCTTAAATTGTTTGGTCATATCTCAGAGTCGTCTCTGAACAACTCTATTGCAATGTCCTCGAGTTTGTTGTGGAAAAACGACCTGAATCTTCTTGCTTGCTTAGGCGCATTGCACGCATTATCGTCATCACTGTCGAAGTCTCGCTCAAAGACGGGCTTTGGTGGTGGTGTTTTGAAGGCGAAATATGTTTCCTTTGCAATGATTGCCTGAAAAAAAACCCACAGAAGTTTAGTACAAAACCAGAAACCAACAAAATAAAAACAATGAAGTATTGACTAGAATGCTTACTGCTTCTTTGATTGTCTTCGAGACGAGGACAAGTTGTTTCAGATCAGATTGGTTTACACCAGACAGTATCATTACCTGAAAATGACACGAATTCGAAGTAATTGTTAGGAAGCCAATTACATATGTTGATGTAGGAAAACTGTGTTTTTTTTGTGTGAGAAGATTACCAATAATTCTTGGGGTAACGATTCGACACGGTTTACTTTGTCCAGATGATTACGACACATTCGCTTGTTGTCATCGAATGGGAAATCGAAATCCAACATCTCCGGGCCATCAGAAGTCACTCTTTTTCTTCCTATTGTACGAGTGTAGCACTCCGACACACTCCTTGTCAACTTTGAATTTGCCGAGAGATTCTGGCTTTCTTCGAAAGCAATGCGATGCGAAGTGCTCCTCGCCAACTTCGGATTGCTCGGTAGAAGATTGTAGCTCATTTTTTTGGATCTGATGGCAATGCCTCCCAATAATTCAGAGTAATTCCGCGCTAAAATAACTTGATCTGTTGAAGGAAACAATTAAGTACAGAAAAGATTAATCACTAGTACTTACCAAACATCAGAATGCAGCACAATAGAAGATTCAACATCATAAATTTATCAATCGACTCTTCTCAAAATTTAATAAATTTGACTCATCTCTTCTCATAAACAAGCTTCGGATCAAAAACGAAAATGGAGAGGACAAGTCCAAAGCACACAAAACACCCAAAATCTATCAAAATTATCCTCGAGAAAACTTCAAACAAAACCAATATCTGAAATAACAAAAAAAACAAAAAAACCCAACAAACCCAACTCTTCTCTTCTCCAAACAAGCTTCAAATAAAAAACTCAGGTGTAGACCCAAAACATTAACCAACATTAAACCTCGAATTAACCCAAAACAAATTTCTAGAAAAACCTCCAAAATCAAAAACTAAACACTCCAATTAAACCAAGACATCAACATTAAACCTCACATTCAGCACAAAACACCCAAAAGCCAACTCTATTCATCTCAAAACAAGCTTCAAACAAAAACCCAGAATCAGAAAAGAAGCCCCAAACTGACCTTCAGCAAGACCCACCTCACCTTCCAAAGTTGACTCCCAAAGACCAATTTAAATAGACAACAAAACGGGAAAGAGAGAAGACCAACCCAGTTCTTGCTTCCTTTCTCTTCCTGAAACTTCCACGAACCCTCTGGATCAAACGCGTATAATATATATATTTATATGGGAAATATCTAAGCTAATCGGATCTAAAGGAAGAATGTGATTGGAGGTGTGAGCGGGAGTTTCGAAAAGGGAATGACGGCTGTGAGACTAGATTACACTGAAATATAGCCGTTGGGAGTTTGATTTCTGTGTCGGATGCTGACGTGGAGAACGTGGTCGGTGAGCTGTGCGATCGTGGCCGTTGGATCTTGTGATCTGGGTTGGTTTGGATAAGGATGGTTTGGTTTTTGGGGGATAAGCTGGTTTGGTTAATTGGTAATTGGTTCGGTGCTTGGTTTCTTGCTTAAACTTGATTAATGTATATTGATTGTCCAACAGAAGGTGCTTAGTTTGTTGGTTTGGTCTAATTTTTTTGTTGGTAACCTGATTTAGTTAGTTGATTTTTTTGTTTAGGATAAGGATAATTTGGTTTTATAGAACCGCAATAAGACATGCAATGCTATATGGTGCGGAATGTTGGGTCACTAAAAGACAACATATACAAAAGATGAGTGTATCTGAAATGAGGATGTTGAGGTGGATGTGTGACCATACGCGAATGGATCGGATTAGAAATGAACATTCGTGAGAGAGTTGGAGTTGCTCCAATGGAAGAGAAAGTTATCCAACACAGACTGAGATGATATGGACATGTACAAAGAAGACATATGTAGCACCTATAAGAAGAGGGGTAATGAATTAGATCGAAGACATAAAAAAAGGAAGAGGCACACCACGATTGACTTGGGAGGAAACGGTCAAAAGATATTTAAAAGATTGGAATGTTCCTCGAGATTTTGCATTGCATAGAAACGCGTGGAAGAAGGCGATTCACGTGCCTGAACCGTGACTCCTTAGAGTTTCATTTCTAGCCTACCCCAACTAGTTTGGGATAAAAGGCTTTTGTTGTTGTTGAAACTATTAGTCATCGTCCCAAAACTACTTACATCGTCTGTCAAATTACCATTTTCACAATTCTTTTAATACCAATTTCGTCTCGTCTCTTAAACTAAGGATACTACAAACGTTTTCCTCACTTTACCAGTACCAACACCACAAAAATGTTTGGCGAATCGTCTGCATCACGCGAATTTCAAACAAACAAAATATGGACGTGACATCTAGGTAAACCCCCTCACATGAGAGGCATCTGGCTAAGTTGCCTCCCCATGGGGGGCGTGTTCGCGCGGGGGGGGGGGGGGGGGGGGGGGGGGGGGGGGGGTGGCTTCTGGCTTAGATGCCTCCCCCATGGGGGAGAGCGTCTGGCTAAGACGTTCGTCCCAAAAAAAAAAAAAACTTAAATTTATATGGTGTGTTATCTCAAATTATTTGAGGTTCCGTGCAAGATTCCAGTGGTAACGGGTTAGATTACAATGAGTTTTCGCAAGTGATAAAGATACCAAAATTTCTAAATTCAACAATTTTAAGATCCAAAATGTCCTAGTGAGACCCTCGACCGACCTGTCAATGTGGTATTTGGTAAAACTTCCTGACTTACAAAAAAACTCACTGTAATCCATCTCATTAATACCAAAAAACTTGAAACGGAACCTGAAATAATTTGAGATAACACACCGTATAATTTTTAGATTTTTATTTTTTCAAAAAGACGTCTAAGGCAAACACCCCTTAATTTTTTTTATTACTAAAAAGAAGTTTGACATTTACCATATTTGAGCACACTAGGGCGTCCGTTGGCTCCTTTCCTGACCTCCAAACATTGATTTTGATGATTACGAGAGGAAGATGAAGAGAGAGTGGTGGTAGGAGAGTAAAATGAAGATATATCAGTATAAATGAGAGAATGAGAAAGTGATAATTTACACGGAAAATTTAAGTAGTTTTTCGACGACGAATAACAATTCAGTTTGTTCATGATACCAATTCTCTCTGGTACCATCTCAATTTTGGGACAAGTAAACTTGCGATTTCAAACTAGAGGTGATGATCAACATCATTTTCGTCGAGTATATATTTAACATGACATCATTGTTGAGGCCCGAACTTATGACCTTATGAGTGCGTAATCATTCCCTTCACCGGTTAAGCTACGCCTTGAGTCCGATTTACTTAAATTTAAGGTTGCCTAAGGTAAACTTTAGTTCATGTTTATAACTTTAATGTTGTGTTCTTAAAAGTGCAATTATTTCTGTTAATTCATTCCCTGATGTTATATTTTTCACATCTCAAGTGTTTTGGCTTAACTTAATTTTTAAGAATTTCTTATTGATCTTGAACATATACAAAAAAGACTTATTGAGACACCGGTAAGTAGACCTGAGATTCGGGTCGTGTCAGCCCGACCGCTACGGCCCGACATACCAGGTGTGTCGTGTCGACCCGTTTTGAAGAATACAAACCATGGAGCCGTATCGGGCCCATGGATCCGACCGTTGTGTCATGCCCGACAAGGTCAGACGGCCCGACGAGCTCATGTTGTGCTGGCACGGCACGAGTCTCAGGTTTACTAGTAAGAAAAGAAACATATATAGTAAGTTGGAAAGGGGTTAACATAGAAAGAAAGACAAAGGATTAACAATTTAACTTTGCACGAGAATTCATGCGTGAAGAATGCAATTTTCGGAAAATGATTCTTGATGTGTTGCATTTTTAATATACTCCTGTTAGTTTGCGATTTTGTTATATTAATTATCTCGTAAAATTCATAAGAATCTTTCTTTGTTTTGTATGTTTCTTTTTTCTAAATTAATAATTTTAATTTCTCCATCACTTTCTGACAGGACTGTCAACTTTGGATCGGCTTGGCTCGATAGCTCGACTCGAAAAACGCTCGATTTTAGTTTAACTTGAAAATGAAGGATTTTGATAAAAAAAACAAAAAAATCTTCAAACTTGATTCGGTAAACAAGACGCTCGAACTCGAAATTTTTTGAAGCTCAGCTCGATATCTCGCTCGAATTTTTTATTACACCATTTATAATTATTATTTTGTATTTAGTAATAACATAAGATAATACTAATGACTCGAAATTTCGCTCGACTCGGTTCGTTTACACCCTACTTTCTGTAAACATTTTCTATTTTGCTGCAACTTTTCGAACTTGAAACGATAGAACTCGTTTAGCCTGGATGTGGAGGGAGGAAAAACAAACTAAAGGTGTAAAAATAGTCAAAGTATTTGAGCAGTATATGTTATAAAGTAGTACAGACAGGAATACCAAGTTGCCAACAATACCACATGTGAGAGAGGGTATGACTAACAGAAGTCTTAAGACTCTTGAATTGGTCAACCAATGATATGGACTGTGGAGGTATTGTTCGGTGCTCCGAATAATTTGGTAACGTAATTTCTAAGAAGATTCTTCCATAGTTGCTATAGACACCTGTTAATCGAATTGACCGGGTTTCTTTGCTTAATTGCTTCTCGAAAGTGTTACGACGACCAAAACCATCGTTAGCAACCTAGACCTCTTCTCAAACTCTAATGACTAGGGGTGAGCTTCGGTCCAAACCCGGACCGAACCGGACCGAACCGGACCGGACCGAAACCCGAATTTTCGGAAAGTCCGGACCGAAGACCGGACCGAATAGGTTCGGTCCGGTCCGGTCCGGTCCGGGTCGGTCCAAAACCCGAATTTTTACCTTAAATTTTCGGTCCGGTCCGGACCGAAGACCGAATTTTCAAAATTTTGAGGACCGAAGACCGGACCGAAAAAATTCGGTCCGGTTCGGTCCGGACCGAAAAATTCGGTTCGGTCCGGGTACCCGGACCGGACCAAATTTTGCTCACCCCTACTAATGACCATCGCTAAACACGTATAGCTCCTAAACACCCGATTAAGCTTTAACCCAACCATATCCCAACCTAACCCAGCAAAACCCTAGCTTCCTCCCTACTCCCCCAAGCAAAAACTAAGACAAAACTTGACTTGCAAGTCAAGTTTTGCCTCACACTTAAACCTCCCTTCAACCTTCGGTTAAAAGTCCGTCTCGGTGTCCCAAAAGCTGGCTTTTTAGGGGATTCATTTAAGCTAGCTTAATGTGAGGTTTAAGCTGGGTCGTTTGGATGTTTCTAAGTGACACCTAGCTTTGAAACGTCTCTTCAATGACAATTACCATATTACCCTCCCTTCAGGGGTATGAAGGTAATTTGTTCGGTGGCAAGAGTCATAAATATAAACAACGAAAGACCTAAAGATGTAACCTTCAACCGTAAGTCCCACCAGAAAAACTAAAAGCTCGTTTCACCCAGTTTCTACGGCCTTATTAAAAATTAATAAGTTGGTCGTAGTTTTTATGTAAAAACTAGACTACTAAAATCCTGTTTGGATGTAGCTTCCAAAATAACGAGCTTTTGTTGGAAAAACTATTGGTTTTTGGGACATCCAAACAATACCTTAAACCTTATAAAAACCCTATCTCCAGACCTTAAGAGGACTTGCTCTCATGTCCAAAACCCGGAGCAAAATCCGTTCACTGCCTCAAGTAGCCACCATTCACATTCCACAAACGGATCCAATCCAAATGATGGAGGCAAAGTCTTCAAACCAGTAAAACCTCAACTAAATCACCTACAAATGCCACCAAAACCCCCCAGCACCTAGTAAAACCTCAACCCAGACTATCAATAGTCCTTCGGAAGTGGCGAACGTCTGCTGCCCTGACAGGGTCGGGAATCAGATGTCCAATGCTTTCAGACTCAACACAACTGACAAAAACCCGCATCCTAAGCAACCCTCAAATTGACACTCACATTTGGGTTTATTTCAAAATTTTCTTCGAGTTTTGCTTCAAGTCTTTTAAGTTAACCGATGTTTATGTTTGTTTTGTAGACTATATCAAGACTTCAGAACTTGAATTATCAACGCGTTAAAAAAGATAACAAAAACCCAGGGAGAGAGGCCGATGTCGCCAGATCGTGGATTTTCCACGATAACCAAAGCCCCAACTCAAATATCTTGACGTTTTTGCATCATTTGCGGATTATTTATTAAAAAGTGGTCATTTCCGGTTGTCCCGTTATTTCTGTTGTTTTTCGTGGTTTTCTATAAGGATTTTTTGAAAGACAGGTGGAGACTCCATTTTATGAAAACACGGATTTTAAGTTTTAAACAAAAGACTATTTTTATTATTGTGTCTTCGCAACTAATTTTCCTTTTTTCCCTGGAGTTTGTTGATAGGTAGTTTCCATCGACAATCATAGTTGCGTTACCATGTCAATCAAACGAAATTCAAATATTAGTTAACACACTTACCGCATTCATTTTTGTATATACCTTTAAATTTTGTCGACACAAATTTACTCTTATTAATAACTTGATATTTAAATTTCGAATTGAAAATCTGAATTGTGGATCTTGATCTAAGACTCATATAATCTATATATGTCGAAAATGAAGAAGAAAAAAAGTCATTTGATATAAGGTCAAAATATACAAAAAAAATGGATACATCACATTCGCTAAAAAAACATGGTATTTTGATCTAATATCAAATGACCCTCAATTTTTTCAATTTTCAATATACTTATGTTATATGAGTCTTAGATCAAGATCAGTCGTTTGAATTTTCAATATGGAATATATATATCAAATTATTAACAATGATAAATTTGTGTTAACAAAATTTAAATATATTGTAATAGTAGAAATTCCCCTCCTAGTATTTCCTATTCGTGACTCAAATCGACGGGAATATAAATTGACTTTAGTCACTCTCAAAACACCCACTCAGTCCATGTACCTTTAAACCTTTACTTACTAACAAAACACATCCATATACCTTTAATTCCGTTTTAAGTCACCCTTCAAGCCACCTCGTGCCAAACCTCAAGCCCACAACTTATCCAATCTCGACCACTAATCTAATTTTCTTTTCAAAATGTCTTGCTACTAAAACCAAACACGAAATAAACCAAGACCGACCTTAAATCACCTACGACAACCTTTAAAACCAAATAAATCACTTAACAAGAAAACTTAAACTCTATACCATTAATGACAACCAATATTTCAATTGATAAACAACTTAAATTGGAAATAAACTTAATAGACCAATCCAAAGCCTAATTCACCGCGTCAAACACTAATCCACCAAAGTAACCTTAATTAAATCAGATTTTGCTCAAAATTAGGTTGGATTTGTACTGAATCTAACTCAAATTAGACTCAAATCTGATGCCCGATTTAGTTCAAATTTTAACATAAAGTTCGGATTACAAGTATACTTGGTAAACAATACAAAAAAAGAAAAATAACAGTGAATATATGGAAAACTAATGGATTATTAACCTTAACTGTAATTAACCTAACGTGTGTGCTATTATTAACTCACTTTTTTCCTACTTAGGAGGCATAATAAATTATTTTTAAAATCCCGATCATGACCCATTTCATTGAGCCGAATTAATTTGCGTCCCAACTGACTGTTTTCGTAACGACCCATTACACAGCCCATGGGCTTATGAGTCGGCCACTACGGCCACGTTAGTATAAACCTTGGTCATTTATTTGAAATTGTCTATACTTCAAACCCAAGCCCAATCTATAACTAGATGCGTTTGAGCTTCGGGGTTTTTTTTGGGTGTTATATGGGTCGGCTCAGGCTAGGGGTGAGTTTCGGTCAGGAACCGGACCGGACCGAAGACCAAACTTTTCGGAAGACCGGACCGAAGAATGGACCAAATAAATTCGGTTTGGTCTGGTCCGATTCGGTCCGAAACCTGAATTTAACCTTTAAAATTTCGGTATGTGACCAGACCGAAGACCGAATTCAAGTGGTCTCCCAGACCGAAAAAGTTCAGTCCGGTTCAGTCTGGATACCCGAACCGGACCAAATTTCGCTCACCCCTGAGTCAGGCTAGTCTAACCGATACTCATCCCTACACTTTCTACCTTGTACCAATTTTAAACTTTTATGCTCAAACGGTCAAACTGTCAGCTTTTATAATTTCTTATCTTGTTTTAGGGAAATATAATGTCAAGTACGTCCCATGTTCAGGGAACGCCTAGGCGAGCCGAGGCGACCGGGTGCGTCCGGTCGCCTAGGCGTTTGTGCGACCGCCCAACTCTGGGCGGTCTTTTTTTAATTTTAATTCAATTAAATTTGATAAAATAGTTTAAAAAATCAGGAAAAATCGTGGAAAATAGGAAAAATGCACAAATATTATCTAAAAATATCATACATGTTTAGGCTTCAAAAAGACACATACTTCCTCGACCAAGGCCTTACTAGGCACCCCCTCTACCCACCTAAACACTTAGGTATACAATTTATTGCTTAGTAGTACGATTACAAAGGTAACTCAGAGTTCATACAATAGCAGATAAGAGAGAAATTAGAATTACAAGCTAACTAACTAATTCCATTGGACACATTGATCTAATGTCCAACTGGGAACCATATCATATCCTCCACTACCATCAGAGTCGTCGAAGTGGTTCTCGTTCGGATTGTTGACGTAGACATCATCTTCTTCAGTTTCTTCATCGTCGGATTGGACATATTGCTCATCGATGTCCATCGGTGATTGAGAACTCGATGCACCTAGATCTCTAGAACTAATGTGAACGATGACATCATCCATGCCAACACCTAATAATGGCGCGTCAGATGCAGTGGTGTTGGCTTTTTAGCCTTAATCTTTATTTAGTTTTGATGATTAAGTAATCTAATCTTAATCTATATTTAATCAATCAACCTAGACAATCAAAGTAAGCAAACATGAATACATGCATTGCATATATATTCGTGTATTTGCGATATTCTTAATAGGTTGATGAAGAATCAAGCTAAGGAGCTTTGGACAAGAAGATAAAGACTCAAGACATGTAATCAAGCTTTGAACCAATATGTAATTTAGTATAATTTGAGTCCTTAGGATTAATGTAAACTTGAGCACATTAGGATTCTGTCTCGTATCCCCACGGTTAACCGAACCCTTCTCGGTAAACCGAATCTTGTAGAGTTCGGTCCACCGAACACCTTGCGGTCAACCGTGTAGAATCCTTTAGGTGTTCCCTGGAATAACCACCTCGGTATATCGAACCGCCTTCGGTAGACCGAATTAGCCTGGACCGGTTTTGGACTTTGCTCCAACGGTCGTATTTAAATCTTGACCTAAAGCCAAATTGACTTATCCATATTCGGTACATCGAACTTCATTCGGTCAACCGAATCATATTGCTTTAGGAGACCAACGGCTATTTAACTTGACCGTTATTGGTAAACCAATCTCCCACGCTTTGTCAGCGCAATTCCCGCGCTACTTCGGTCTACCGAACTATACACGGTCAACCGAACTTGAGTAAGATCAGAGCCCAATCAATTCTACTGTCCACCTTGGAACGGTGAACCGAATGGACTTCGGTGAACCGAATTTAATTAGGGCTAAAAAGATAAAAGCTACTGGAGGTTGGTGAACGGTGATCCGATACATAATCGGTCAACCGAGTTCTTTGTTCGGACCAATGTTTCGGACTACCGTGTGGATAACGGTCGACCGAATCTGTCTCGATTTCTGGCCGAGCTTAAGTCACATCTTGCTTTCTCATTGGTCCATTCCCCACCAACTCCCAAACGGCTAGATGAGCTTGAAGGCTTATAAATAGGACCTCATTTGGTTACTTTGCAGATCTTGAACACTTCCTATCTATCCAATACTCAAAGCCAAATCCTCTCCATCTTCAAGCTCTCAATCCACAACACTCAAGCCTAAACTTCACCACTTGCATATCCAATTCCATATCATATCCAAGTGTGCTCAAGTATAGAGTGTTAGTTAGATTGTGATTCCAATTCCTTATTCAAGAATCACCAAGTTGTAAAGCTTCGAGGAAGCTCCCTCTCGGGTTGTGAGAGGAGACACGAGCGAGGCGAGGTTGTTCGCGAGGCTCGGTGTTGTAAACGGCGTTGGTCTCGGCCCGGAACGGAGATCGGTTAGTGGAACCGTAAGCGAGGCTCGGGGGATCGAGCGAGGCTTGCGAGGAGGACTAGGACCCGGGTGTGGGTGCCGAACCTCTCTAAACTCCGGTGTCGACGAATTTGTGGTTTGCAATTGTCTCTTCCTTAATCCTTCGATTAGTATTTTTAATTCCGCATTTTTCTATCGATTAGAGGGCCATAGATCCTAACAATTGGTATCAGAGCATTAGGTTGCTAATTTCATTTACTTAATCGTAATTTAGCATGACATCTACTTCTAATCATTGTGAAGGATTATCCACATCTAAGCCACCTTTGTTTAATGGGTTAAATTATGACTATTGGAAGAAAAGAATGAGAATATATTTGCAATCAAATGATTTGAAATATTGGACATTCATATTAAACTCATATACACCTCCTAATGATGATGAAATTGTATCCTTAACAAAACCCAAAATTAAGGAAGCGGAGATGAATTCCCGCATTATGAATATCTTGTATTGTGGGTTAAATGAAGGGGAATACAATAGGGTAAGAGGTTGTGAAAGTGCTTATGATATTTGGCATACATTAGAAATGCATCATGAGGGTTCAAATAGATTGAAAGAAACTAGGATTAATTTGCTCATGCATAAATATGAATTATTTCGTATGCAATCCGGTGAAAACATAAGTGAGATGCACACTCGCTTCACCGAGATAATTAACTCTCTTAAAGCACTTGGCAAAGATTTTAGCAAGGGAGAGATTACTCGAAAGATTCTCCGATCACTCACCGACGATTGGGAGGAGAAGACGACCGCCATCGAAGAAGCACAAGATCTCATAAAATTATCGGTCGAGGAGCTAATGGGTAGTCTCATGACATATGAGATACAAATGAAAGACCGCATTGAGAAGAGAGTCAAGAAATCCTTAGGGCTACACGCCGTCGCCAATTCGATAAAAGGAGATAGTGATATCGAGGAACAATTGGCGACACAACAATTTAAGGAATTTCTCAAAGAAGAGAAAGAAAGAAGAAAAGAGAAGAAGAAGAGCAAGAGAAAAGAGAAGAAGAAGAAAACTCTTAAAGCTACTTGGGACACTTCATCATCTTCATAATTGAAGGCGAATTCGCCTCAATGTGCTTCATGGCAATAGAAGACGATGATAGTGAGGTATCTTCTTGCTCTAGTCATGATTCAAATGATTCAAATGCATATAATGAACTTCAATGTGAATTCAATGAATTGCTTGAAAATTTTGAGAAAATTTGTCAAAAGAATAAACTAGCAAGAAAGAAAATCAATGAGCTACAATCTCAAATTGAATCTATCATGAATGATAAGAATGAATTACTTGCTAGTCATGATAAAATTGCATTAGAGAACACTCAATTAATTGATGAAATTGCAACTCTAAATGCAAAACCTTCGTGTAGTGTTGATATTCAAGATCTAATTGCTAAGATTGTTCTATTACAAAAAGATCTTGAAAAATTCACAAGTGGAAAGAAAATGTTTGAAATGCTTATTGGTAGTCAAAGACAATCACTAGATAAACATGGTATAGGTTTTTATGCTAATAACTTTAAGAACCATGTTATTCACACTACTTTGAATGGAAAGCATTTTGTAGTGAATAAAACTTTCTCAAGTATTTGGGCACCTAAAACCAAAATGGTTTGGGTTCCAAAAACTAACATGATTGGACCCAAGCAAAAATGGGTACCAAAATCTTCAATTGTAGGTACTTGAAGGAGGAAATCGGTGGTGACCGGATGAGCTTCAAAGAAAAATTTAAAGCCGGTTGCATCACCGAATACGGGTTGAGTCAATTCAAAGCGCCACACGGTATAAATTTTGATTGATTCTAATCTAAATTTTAGAGCTTAATAGACATATCTTATGATATAATTCATTGCATATCTTATACCCTATTCATTGCATATCATATAACAACATCCATAATCATAAATGTAAAATTGTAAAATGGATGTTAAATAGGCTAAGAGGGAGAATAGAAATGCACTTAATTGTTAATACTCATTGTTGCTATTTAGCCTAATTGATAGGGGGAGCCTAAAATTGCAAAATCTTATAATTAAGGGGGAGAATTAGATATCTTTTACCTTTGCATCAAATGCTTAATGTTTGCTTTTTGATTGATGTCAAAGGGGGAGAAGAATTAGGATGAGCTTCAATTTTAAATAAACTATGCACGTTGTTAATGGGAGAAATCTTATAAATGCATAGATTACATATATATTAAGAAACAAAACTTATAGAAAGGGGAGAAATAAAATTGAACTCAAATATTAAGATATAGATTTGCCATCATCAAAAAGGGGGAGATTGTTGGCTTTTTAGCCTTAATCTTTATTTAGTTTTGATGATTAAGTAATCTAATCTTAATCTATATTTAATCAATCAACCTAGACAATCAAAGTAAGCAAACATGAATACATGCATTGCATATATATTCGTGTATTTGCGATATTCTTAATAGGTTGATGAAGAATCAAGCTAAGGAGCTTTGGACAAGAAGATAAAGACTCAAGACATGTAATCAAGTTTTGGACCAATATGTAATTTAGTATAATTTGAGTCCTTAGGATTAATGTAAACTTGAGCACATTAGGATTCTGTCCCGTATCCCCACGGTTAACCGAACCCTTCTCGGTAAACCGAATCTTGTAGAGTTCGGTCCACCGAACACCTTGCGGTCAACCGTGTAGAATCCTTTAGGTGTTCCCTGGAATAACCACCTCGGTATATCGAACCGCCTTCGGTAGACCGAATTAGCCTGGACCGGTTTTGGACTTTGCTCCAACGGTCGTATTTAAATCTTGACCTAAAGCCAAATTGACTTATCCATATTCGGTACACCGAACTTCATTCGGTCAACCGAATCATATTGCTTTAGGAGACCAACGGCTATTTAACTTGACCGTTATTGGTAAACCAATCTCCCACGCTTTGTCAGCGCAATTCCCGCGCTACTTCGGTCTACCGAACTATACACAGTCAACCGAACTTGAGTAAGATCAGAGCCAATCAATTCTACTGTCCACCTTGGAACGGTGAACCGAATGGAATTCGGTGAACCGAATTTAATTAGGGCTAAAAAGATAAAAGCTACTGGAGGTTGGTGAACAGTGATCCGATACATAATCGGTCAACCGAGTTCTTTGTTCAGACCAATGTTTCGGACTACCGTGTGGATAACGGTCGACCAAATCTGTCTCGATTTCTGGGCGAGCTTAAGTCACGTCTTGCTTTCTCATTGGTCCATTCCCCACCAACTCCCAAACGGCTAGATGAGCTTGAAGGCTTATAAATATGACCTCATTTGGTTGCTTTGCAAATCTTGAACACTTCCTATCTATCCAATACTCAAAGTCAAATCCTCTCCATCTTCAAGCTCTCAATCCACAACACTCAAGCCTAAACTTCACCACTTGCATATCCAATTCCATATCATATCCAAGTGTGCTCAAGTATAGAGTGTTAGTTAGATTGTGATTCCAATTCCTTATTCAAGAATCACCAAGTTGTAAAGCTTCGAGGAAGCTCCCTCTCGGGTTGTGAGAGGAGACACGAGCGAGGCGAGGTTGTTCGCGAGGCTCGGTGTTGTAAACGGTGTTGGTCTCGGCCCGGAACGGAGATCGGTTAGTGGAACCGTAAGCGAGGCTCGGGGGATCGAGCGAGGCTTGCGAGGAGGACTAGGACCCGGGTGTGGGTGCCGAACCTCTCTAAACTCCGGTGTCGACGAATTTGTGGTTTGC
The DNA here is from genome assembly GCA_963682175.1 of Triglochin maritima. NCBI lineage: Eukaryota > Viridiplantae > Streptophyta > Magnoliopsida > Alismatales > Juncaginaceae > Triglochin > Triglochin maritima. Next base: position 35,936,606 of record OY821772.1, read on the forward strand.
AATTGTCTCTTCCTTAATCCTTCGATTAGTATTTTTAATTCCGCATTTTTCTATCGATTAGAGGGCCATATATCCTAACAAGTGGAACATCACGCGTTAGATGACCTGGATCGAGCAAAGCGTCTCCGTGAAGAAGAATGTCCTAAAGCTGCTTCCTCGGCATCGACCCATGTAAGCTCCTCTCCAGCGAAGACCGGATCTTCAGTTTCTACCAACCATGGATGCTCGTCGAAGAGATCGTAGTCCACACTGGTGGCGTCATAAAATCTGGGCTTCTCTATCCTTTGCTGAAACCTTTGCTTTAACTTTTGGTTATAGTTCACATACACCAAGTCATTCATCTTCTTCACAGCCAACTTGTTCCTTCTCGTTGAGTGCAACTACTCGAAGACACTCCAATTCCGCTCACAACCTGATGCTGAGCATGTCAATCCCAACACCCTTAGGGTCAACCTCTGTAATGCGGTCTCTCCCATGTCTGCGCCATAAGATTGTCATCAATCTATAGGTCTTCTTTCTGTCCTTTGTCTGACGACCATATCCCTCGAGAATGTTCCGAGGGAGTTCTTGTAACGATCAAGTAGACTGCAAATCTTGTCTTGTTTTGCAGGAGTGGGGACGAGCCGCTCTACGACATCCATGAATCCAGGCATATGCTCATTTAAAACTACATTTGGATCCTGAGGTGGGACGGAGAAGAAGGTACCAGGGTTGAGTAAGAAAGCGACTGAGTGTAGCGGTAAGGACATCATCTTCCATGGACCCCACCTGGTGTCAATGAGGTCGATGACTTGCTTGTACAACCTCGGGTTTCCTTCAAAGTTCCTAATGATTTCTTCTTTGGCTTTCTCCATTGCGTCATGTAGATATCTCATCAGTGGTTTCTCATCGCCGTCAACAAGTCTAAGAACCTGGACCGTAGGTTGTGAGGCCTTCAGTGCCTTCACGACGTTGGTCCAGAAGCCACTTTGTAGAATGGTCTCGTCAACTTCAGTAGAGATCTCCTTCTTTTTCTTGTTCTTTATCCACTTGCATTAGGATCGTTGTACTCCGGGGAAACAACAAAGGCTCGGAGTCTGTCTTTCTTCAGAAACAACCTTAGCAAAGTCAGAAAGACGGTGACGAATCTCGTGACAGCAGGGCGTAGCAGGTTCCCTTCAATGGCAATTCGCATCCTCTTAAACAACATAGAATGGTTGTTGAAATGTTTGACGATCTTACGAGCTAAAGCAATAGTCTTCAAAAACAGCTTGCCAATATTCTCCAGGATGAGATCGATGCAATGCGCTGCACAGGGAGTCCAAAACAATCTCCTTCTTTTTGCTTCAACATCCTATCGGCAAGTACGTACGCGGCGGCGTTGTCGGTGACCACCTGAACAACGTGTTCTTCGCCAATCTCGCCAACTACCTTGTCCATCAGCTTGTACAGGTAGTCTGCGGTGTGAGAGTGACCAGAAGCATTTACAGACCACATGAATATGGTACATGTTAGACAATTTACTAGAAAATTGATTATATTCCTATCGGACCTATCAGTCCAGCCATCCGTCATCAACGTGCACTCGTATGTTGCCCAATCTTGTTTGTACGACTCTAGTATACCTCTAGTGTAGTCAATTTCCTGTTTAAGGCACGACTCACTAACTTCATGATACGTCATGGGTTTAAGTCCGGGTCTGTAAGTACAAGTAGCGGATATTGCTTCCTTCCACTCACGCGTCCTTACAATGTTGAATTATATACCACATTTATAGAAAAGCCTAAACCATTTTTGATTAATTGTTTTTCTATCTTCTTTTTTAAAGGTTCTTTCGATGGTTGTTTGTTGGGCGCCAGAAACCACGTCCTTCCCACGTCCGCAAAATGGTCCCCACAAACGTTATTTTTGTCTCTTTCGACCAGGAACGGGGCGAGGACGGGAGGTTGGGGTCCGAGCAGAACCGGAACCCGACCCGGTTTCCAGATCAAATTCTATGTTTTCTCTGTCTACATAATCATCAAGACATACATTTTCGTTTTGTAATGTCCTACTGTTTCTAATCATGTATGCAGTTATGTCTTGTTTAACAGAGTCATGAACTTTATCACAAGGTCTAGCATTGCTACCGGGTGTGTGTGCAAGATGTTGTTTGTGACAGGCTATACCACCTCTAGTTTCCTTACCACATAACTTACAGACAATGCCATTTTTATCATTAGCACTAATGTAATGAGCAGTATTTAACCAGGGTCATTTGTACGGGTAAGTCTTAGGTCATCGTAACTCTCGTGATGCATGAGGAGACTAGTGTCGGGTACGTAGGCCATATCTTAAAACTAGACTAATATAAAAATTTAGACTAATATGAAAATGAAATACTAATTAATTTAATTCTAAAGAGAAGTTAGAAAGAATGCACTTGATTTTGGCGGTTGAAGAATGAAGAACCGGACCGGAGACTTCACTTTCCAACTTCAAAACTAAGTACCAGATCGGAGACTTAATCGCGAAAACATGATGATTAGGAAACTTGATGATTAGAATAGAATTAAGAAGAAGAAGAGAATGAGAGATGTGTGAAAAATGAAGAGTTTGGAGGGGTTTATATAGGATTTGGGGTAGTGGTAAACTTGTAATTTTTGAAATAAAATAAAATAAAAATCAAAAAAAGAGATAGCTGTTGGAATGCCTCGAACGGCTATTGCCTAGGCGAGGCGACCGCCCATTTCGCCCAACTTTGCTGGACGAAAGGCTGGGCGACCACGCCGACAGGCGATCGCTTACGTGAACATTGAGTAAGTAAGGTAAATGTACAACATTTTTTGACACTATAATTATGTAAAATTTAGGCCAAAACATGTAAAAACACATTGTTGATGTAAAGTTTGGCATTAAGAATATGCAATACGACAAAATACAAGCCAATTATGTGTCTCAAACATGTACATAATTGGCTTGTGTGATTTGTGTTTTGTTATCCCAAATATGATTTGTTTAACCCAAATTTTGTCTAAAAAAAGTAAACTTGGGAATCTGTTCTAAAAGCGTAACTAGAGAGGAGAAACCCATCAGTCTTATGTTCCGGACGTCCACGTTCCACCTCCTAGTTGTCAATCACCCTTAGTGAGGTGTTTGAGGATGTTGTCTTTCAATTAATAAATAGTAGGTTTTTAGGTTATATATCCTGAGTTTTAGGTTAAAAATTGGAATTTGTTTTTTGGAATTGATTAATTTTGTGAATGTTTATTTATACATTTTTGTCTAAAATTTACATTGATGTGTTAGATTTTTTACATAACAATGTGGTATATTTTACAAGACATACAATTTTCATAAAACAAGATAAGAAATTAAAGTTGAAGGTAGTTTCGACATAAAATTTCAAAATTAACCTAAAACTAGGAAGTCTGACAATGTTGTCTAAAAGTCTCAAATAGAATTTTGTGTAGAATTTTGGTGTTGATTAACCTTATACATTTATATAAACAACATTTCAAATTTCATCACCCACACTACCACGTCTTCCCGATCAATGGTTTATGAAACCAAAATTGTTTCAAAAGATATAAAATAAAAAATCATTGGATTTCGAAGAATGCCGTTTTGAAATTGATGGCTTTAGAAATAAATGTCTAATTTAGAAATAAAAGTAAATAACTTCACTTTTAGGTTGAGAATAACAATGTTCATCGATCCCAAGATCATTAGATTATAACGATTCTATACTCATTTTAGTTTTGAATTATAATTATCTTTTCATATTTGACCTATTTAAAATTAAATTGTGATTGTATCGAAGAATAACTTTCCGTTGCCAATTTACTTTTAAATTTGCATATTAGAAATTTAAATGCAATTAACTTTACAATTAATTCTTTCAAAATCAACTTAGCTATTTAAAAGAATTAGGGGCCCAAGGCACTCATACGTACATTTTACGGATTCATACTTAACTTTCGTGAAGGGAATAATGTGCCACCCAATTATTTGATTAAATACTTCAAATCTACTAAAAGAGTATTGTCTCCAAAAGTATTATTTCATTAAATACTACCATTAATTCCAGTAAAACTTTCAACTCCAATGCCTAAAAAATTCCCTTTGGAGGTCGAGAATTGAGATGATGTGTTCTTAATAGAATATCAAAATTAGCGCTAAGAAATCAGATTTTTTGATGATAGACGATTGGTGTTCTTGATACGAGTGGTTTAGATTACTGAATTGTTATTCATCGTCGGAAAACTACTTAAATCGTCCGTGCGAATTACCGTTTTGTCATTATCTTATTTCTACTTATATATCTCTTCGTTTCACTCTCCTACCACAACTCTCATAATCATCAAAAAATAATGCTTTGGAGGTCAGGAAAAGAGTCATCGGACGCACCGGTGCACCCGAATCTGGTAAAATGTCAAACTTATTTTTAGTAAAAAAAATAAAAAATAAAAAAATTAGGGGGCGTCTGCCGGAGCCGCCCCCCATTGGCTAAGACGCCACCCCCATACCCCTACGGGGAGGGTGTTTTTTTGCCGACGCTCTATTTTTTTAATAAAAAATCAAAAAATTATACGGTGTGTTATCTCAAATTATTTCAAGTTTCATTTCAAGTTTTTCCGGTACTAATAAGGTGGATTATAACGAGTTTTTTTGTAAGTCATGAAGTTTACCAAATACCACATCAACAGGTCGGTCGATGGTCTTGCTCCCCGGTGAGCAAGCGGCATTCCACCTCGCCGGTGAGATGACAGGGTGGCAAGGGGGCAACGCCCCTTGGAATTTTTTTGATTTTCATCACTTGCAAAAAAAACTCATTGTAATCCAACCCGTTACTACTGAAATCTTGCAACGAAACCTCAAATAATTTGAGATAACACAACGTATAAATTTAAGATTTCAAAAAAAAAGTGACGCTTATTTTGTTGTACATCCTTTCGAACTAAGAGACATTATATTTAAATGTCTTATTAAGGATTCAGTTTCGTCAAACATTTTCGTGGTGTTAGTACTGGTAAAGTGAGGAAAATTTTGACATAAGCTTTAGTTTAAGAGACGAGACGAAATGAGTATTAAATGGATTGTGAATGGTAAAATGATAATTGTTGGGCGATTTAAGTGATTTTAGGACGACGAATAGTAATTCCCGTAAATTATTTCTTTGAGGTTTTGTGGAGAATCACTTAAAATTGTGAAGAGATCGAGATTTGATTCTAATTGATGGTGATTAGAAGCACATTCCTTCCCAACCCAGTTATGTTTGTTAAGTCCAAGACCCCCCATCACTTATGAAACGATTTTAACGAACGATTAACAGCCATTCCCGTTGAAAAGCCATTGAGATGTTGGTCAATAATAAGCTTAAACTCATGAATATAATTGAGAAGACTAAGAAGTTCGGTACAATATTTGATGCTAAAATAGAGTTTGAAGATGTTAACTGCCATATCAGTTATAAGATTCTGATGGTATTTTTGACTCATCTAAGTCCAGTCTGCATGTGAACAAGTGGTGTGTGTTTTAGCATTAGCATAAATAAAAAAAGATCTGCTTGCAGCTGCATGAACATATATTATATATGTTAATTTGTGAATGTCAGATGGTTGTGACTTCGGTTTCTCTCCTTGATTCCATGTATCAACTGTTTTTTATTATCGTAATCTTCTGGGGGTAATACGATAGTGGCACAGTATTTTTCTTAGTCAAAAGTAACAGACAAAACTAACATTGTTGTTGCTCAGTTGGACTCTAATTGGAAGATTGAAGGACCAATCTTTGTGAGCCTCACCACATTGTTATCAGCCAGTAATTTTGTAGATACAATAGTAATTTTGGAGATCATCTAAACTTTGAAATTAATCTTCTGTAATAATACTAAGAATGTTGGTGGGGTGGAGGCTTAATCGTGTTTTGATGGTTAATGGGTGTTTAGGGAGGGAATTGTGATGGTGAGGTGGATGCTTTTGGTTGGTGGATGAAATGGTAAGGTGTATTTAAGGTAAATCACTCATCTCTTCTGACTTCACTCTCTCACTCGACACTCACTCTCTCTCCCACTCATCTCTCCCTTAGTCCATCAGTTCCTAGGCTACCGACGATTGGACGAGTGGTCGGAGCTCCGGTAGGTGACAACAAGAAGGCAACAAGGATTGAGACTGGAAGTACGTGAAAGCGAGGAGATGATCACCTTAGGCAATCAGAAGCTTCATCAAGTTGAAAGGTATGTCAAGTTCCTCTTTAGATGTTCGCACAAGGTGTGTGAGTGGTCAGGGGAGTCCTCGGAGGTCGGAGACCTCGTCGATGTCAAGGTGCAACAATGTTGCTGCACTGGAACGATCGATCGATCATAGTAAAATTGAGAGTTTCTGTCTCACACCGGTCGAATAATGCTTGGGTGGTCGACCAGTGGTGCATATTTTGGCGAGAGGAGGAAGACTTCGTAAATTTTGGTTGAATGTGCCCCCTTTGCCGTTCGACTGGTTACACTGTAGGTAAGTCGGTTGGTGGCATAAACCATCCAAACGGTCTACCACTTTGTGACCATTTCGACCGATTGTATCTTTAGCTAAGTCGATCAGGGGCCTAGACCTTCTAAACGGTTGACCACTCCTTCAATTGGTTCGACCGATGACTTATGAGAACTTAAATATGGTTCGATTGGTTTGTATTTTGGTTCGACCAGTGTTGACTTAGAGAAAAAAGTAGGTAATTCTTGTTTTCGGTCGATCGGGACCCTTTTGCCGTTCGACCAATTGGGATGAATTATTTAATATTTTTTTGGCGTAGACCTTTTAGACGGTCAAACGCCTATGATCTTTAGTTCGACCGGTCATAGTCGAATTTGAGAATTGAAGACTGATATTTTCGGTTGAACAAGATCCTTTTGTCGTTCGACCGGTTGGTGGTTAAGTTAGTTGGACCCGGGTGTTAACCATCCAAACGGTCGACCGCCCATGACCTTGGTTTGACCGATTTGTGTTGTGTGTGTTCAACCGGCTATGTTGCCGTCGAACCCGTGCCAGTTTCTGAAGGGAAACGGTCGACCGTTGTGCCTGGTTTGGTCGATCGTTGTTGCCCTGTTATGGTTTTCATGCTTTGTGATGGTTGAGTGGTTTGTGATCGACTTTGAGGGCAATGAGTCCAGTTGGCCTTGATGGTGACGAGACAAGGACATACCGACCTAATAGCGATTAGTGTATATATATGTGTGTCAGCTTGTGTGAGCAATGGTTTAACAGGTTGTGTGAGCAGCATGACCTTGCGAGTTGCGAGGTGAGAGTTGTGGTCGGCGATGTTCCGGTCAGGATGTAGCATTTTGTGTGAGCAACCTGTTATTATATATTATGTATAGTTCAACTTGTGCGAGTTTTTACCTTCAGGTGACCGCATTTTCGGTGGCAGTGCTTGTGGGCCCGTGGGTTTTGTGGTTGGGACAGATGTCATTGGTGCCCAGGTTAGGGAAGATGTATTATTATTGTAGGTTTGTATACTATGTTAGACATTTACGTGTCGTTATTCATGCATGTAAGGGGTTTGGCATACGAGATTTCCTTATGGAAACTCAAGCATAACTTCATGTTTGCATTTCATGCCGTGAGAGGCGGTAGAGAGTGGTGACTGAGGAAGAGTGCACCAGGGATTGGATCCTTCAGTTTTCCCTTTTGAGATTGATATGATTACATGTATACGTTTATTTTATCTTTGATGTAATCATACTTTTGAAACTTTGTTTTATACGGTGCACCTCTTAATGTATATATTGTTAGTAGCGTTCCCGCGTGATTTGATGTCCTTAGAATATCTTTTAAAAGTTAAATTTTCCGTTGTTTCGAGGATGTTACAAAGAATAATGTGTTTTTATGATATCTTTGTAACAAAAATATTAATGCAACTTGAGGGATATCTTTGTAACTCCTTCCTATTCCCATTTGTGTGAGTTAGGATTTAATTCAATAACTATGGTTTCTCTCTTGGAGTTCATCTCTAGATTTTCTTCATTCTCCCATTCTATGCATGGAAGGGGTGAAGTACAATTTGCCTCCCTCAACTACGGTCCAGTCACACTTTGACCCCTAAGCTTTAAAACGTTACACTTACACCCTTAAACTTTGATTTGTGCAGCACTTGACCCATTGTATATCAAAAAATTGTTATTTTTCAACATATACATTGTTTTTTTTTCAAATTTTTTCAAGGTATTTGCTGAACATGCATGCTTTTAATGTCTATTATAGTAAAGTTTGAATCAAATTGGAAGCCATATTTTACTCGGATTTGGGACAAACTAAATGCTTACTATATGTAGAATTTAAAACTAAGTAGGAATAGAACAAGCAAACCACAAAATTGACACTAGATTTTTATAAAAATTAGATCACAATTATCGTGATCTAGTCATCTTTTTCAAGCCTCGCTCAATCTTTACAATACGAGTCTTGCAAATAACCCCACCTTACTCGATTTTGCCTCTCACAACCCAAGAGAGAGCTTCTTCGAAACTTTACAACTTTTGTGATTCTTGGATATGGAATTAGAATCACTAACTAACACTCTGATACTTAGCATACTTGGATATGATAAGGAATGAATAGACCAGTGATGAAATTTATGCTTTGAATGTGAAGAATAAGAGCTTGGAAGTGTTTGGTGTTTGGACACAAAGTATGTGTCTTGGTGTCTGAAACTCATGTATCAACTTCTATTATAAGGTTTCAAGCTTACTAGCCGTTTGGGAGAGTTGCTGAGATTTAGACAAAAAAGAGATGATGTGAGTAAAGCTCAGGCAGAATTCTGCACAAATTCGGTTCGCCGTTTGCAAAATGATAGTTCTAAAAAATTTGGAATTCGAATGATCTATTTAGATTGTGTCAAAATCATAATGCTCAAGTTTAACTTTAATCCTATGGACTTAATAAATGAAAAATTATTAGTTTTGATCCAAAGTTTTGTTACAATTTTGAGCCTTTGTCGCAATGTTTATTCTCTTGATAATCTTGATCACCCTATTAAGATGATTTGCACACATACAAATATAAATATACAATGCATGTAATCATGTTTGTCCACTTTGATTGACTAGGTTGATTGATTAAGAATAATTTGATTAATCATCAAAATTAACATAGATTAATAAGGCATAAAAACCAACAAATTGTTCACAATTCAACCCAAATTTGAAGCAAATTCGACATTCAAAATGATTGGAACTTTAACATAAAGATAAATTGGAAGTTGTTTCGCAAACAAAAAAAACATTTGAGAAAAAATGATTTACGTTGAAAAATAATATTTTTTTTGATGAAGATTAAGTCAAAGTGTTACACAAATCAAAATTTCAGGAGTATGATGTTTTAGAATTCAAAATGTCAAAGTCTTACTCGAAAATAGTTGAGGATGGTAAAATGTAATTTACTTTTCTGAGGTTTTCTCATAGAAACCATCTTGAGGTTTTTCACATAGAAACCACTAAGATTTACCAAATTGGTTCCAAAGGGTTATAGGGTCGGTAAACCCCCACACAAAAAATGGTAACCATTTTTTGTTGTATATAACTATATTTGCTTTGCCCCCAGAGAAAAACAAATAATCAACATATCCATGTAGCTACAAATCTTAAGAAATATAACAAATCCAGCTATCCCAAGAACCAAAGATACGTTACAAAGAGGAAACTTTGAAAAGTGATAACAGTGGGGACAAGGGCAGTTGTTTTACAATTCTTTAATCCTTTCTCTCGGAAAAACATTGCCTTTGTCATTACTTTCCAAAAATTCTGAGGAACAATTGTCTTGCAATTTCAACCACTTGTGGAGGAGTTTTGGACGACTACAAATTCCCATGACATCCAAATTTCACAATATTTTGTAGTCTCTGTCTCTAGATGAGAAGTTTTGGAGATGAGGACAACTTGAGTGGTGTCTATGATGGCTAGCTAGCTTTCTTGTTCTTAACAGCTTTCACACCCAACAAAAATCCAACACCGCCTTTTGTTGTCTTCCCCAATTTTCTTGATCACTTTATTTGTTCTCTAGAATTCCATTATCTCACTAGTGTTAGTATGATGTCTCTTATGATTTTATGGTCAAACAAAATCGAACCTCAAATTGTTTCAGTTTGTCACTATATAACTTTTAGTAGTGATGTGGTTGAGTTTGTCATACATGCCTTCTGTTAGATTTAGTTAGAACTAACTAAAGATACCCGTATAAGTAATTCGTTTGATTGACCTTCACTTGAACTGCCATATTATATGAAGTTTTCAATATATTTCATTTTTCTTTTGTAACAGAATAAAAAATAGTTTCTTCTTCACGAGAATAATGAAGTATATATATAATCATAAAATAGTCAAAATCTACTGAGGTATATATTACCATTAAAATTTAAGAAACTAAGTGACTTATGGATTGAAATTTCAGACTATAGAGTTGTAAAATTTGTATTATACTGTAAGAAATGCACATGGAAAATGACATTTGTTGTACATAATAAACATTCGCAACATTTTGTCTTCTTTGATAACAGGTTTTGAAGATTCACTTCCTACTTCTTTTCTCAACAATGTGTTGTTTTCAACATAGGATATATGAAAGTGATCAAATGCTAGATTTCATAAGAACATCAAATAGCAGCTTGTATCAACTTCTTTGCATACATTCATATGAAAAACCATAAAGAGAGAACTAATATAATTAGTTTATAAAATTTCCAATTTGAGCACCACATTCTCTCCCTACAAACTTCCCAAACACATCTCCCTCATCCACAACACCAAACAACTTCCCTCCTTCCATTCCTAGCTACTAAAAAAACCTAACAAGAAGAGAGAGTTGGGTGACCTAGACACGTAGCCCTTTAGTTCCCCTTGGTGGCAATTTGAGGCCGGATCGGAGCGACGAACCTCGAAGAAAACGTATGGTAAAAGTGGTTGAATTCATCATCGGTCGTGCATCCAAACCCGGTCCTATCGAAATTCCTAGCATAACTCTTGGGATCATATTGACAATGAAATGCCACAGGCCTCCCTACTGAGCACAACATCTTGCTTTGCTTCTTCAGCCTCCTTACTAGCCTCCCTAGGCCGCAACATGGCCCGTGTCGCGTTGCGACGGAGGATTCTACCGCACTCGCTTCATCATCTCTTCGAGTAGTGGTAGTAGTGGTAGATGACACTTGTTTTGGACACCAAAAGAGACTCATCTCTAACCACTTTGAACACTTCTCTTCTTCTTGTTTGTGAGGTTGTTGGAGTGAAAGAGTTTTGGAAGTTGAGGCTTGGATTGTTGAATTCTCTTGTGGTTTGGAGTAGTTACACATGCTACTTGTAGTGATGTTATTTATAGTGGTGGGTGAGTAGTACAATATGATCGGATCTATGTGGATGTTTGCACATAGATTTGAGTGGTGGAGGTGAGGTGCCATCTAGTTCACTTAAATTATTGGTGTATTAGTTTGTGAGGAATATAATTTTTGGAGGTAAGAAAATGCAATTTTGTGGAATAAGTTGGTGGTAAGGTCTTCGAAACCCGTTGGACGTAATTATAATTAGTATATTTGGAAACGTGTAGACGTGTAGTTTATAATTGTTTGTACATCATGTGGTTTGACTAGGTTAATTAGTGGTTTTAATTGTGGTTACACTTTAGAAAACAGCAATCAATAGCAATGGATAGGTAGGTTGTGTTTTTCGGGAGAAACACTTTTTAGTGGGGGAAAAATGGAGGCATTATATATCATGTTTTTGATATTTTTTAGACAGTATCATCTAGATTGGAGTTCCCGTTATTTATTATCATGAGTTACATTTTCCCCAAGTTAATTAAGAGTCTCTTTAAGTCCAACATTAACTGTGACATGCATTATAATAAAGGGTACCTTTTGATTTTCTGGCCCCACTTCATTTATCTTCAAAATGAGCTTTTGTCATGATATTTTTCCTTTTACTTCTTGATCATGACAATTATAATTCATGAGCACCAACTCATCTTTTCTCTGACCCACCTCATTCCTTGAAAAATAAATATTGATAACCTTTTATATAAGTGTATATATATATAACAGAAAAGAAGCCTATTTTTAGAACATGGAACAACATGTCATGGATATTCTTCTAAGATTTGAAACAAGATAGGAAACAATATTCATCATGAAAATCAAATTAAGAATGTCATTGTCGATTATATCTAAATTTCACTTTGCAATTTTACAATTTAAAAAGCAACGCTTTTTAGATTTGAAGATGTTAAAGTTGTGCATTTTAAGTGAAAAAACATAAATAAGATAATAGAGTTGTGAAGCCACTTAATTAGGTGAAATATCATAAAGATAAATTGTTGGTCAAACATAAATATTACATTAGAGTAAAACTTGCACATATAAATAGGGTTTTGTTTCAGCTACGGTAGATAGTGCAAAACATTTTTGACACTTCATGGAATGATGACTGAAGCATGCATGAATTCTTCCTTGTTTCCAGTTTAGATTGTCTGCAATGAAGAAAAGGACTCACTTATTGATGCATAATGGGCCCCATAATATATTAGATCTACAGCACACTATTTTGTTTTGGTTTCTAATGCCAATGAAAGAGCAACTTGAAGTCTTGGAGATAACTAATCTACTTAGTTAATGTTTCTAAACTAGGAAAGATTTTCTGATTAAATGGTGCTGTTTTGGCCGAATCACATGAAGTAGTTAAAAGCTCAATTGAGATTGTCCCGCTATATTTCCATTTATTTGATTGCAAAGTTGTTTTGTTTTAACGAGGACTGTCAATTTTACACGAAACACGATTACACGACACAAAAAATGACACGAATTTAGTGGATATATATTGCAAATTTGAACACGATTAATAAATAAGTTGGATATGACAACACGATTATTAAATAAGTTGGATATGCAAAAACGATTAACACAATTAAGACACAATAAGTAATCAGGTAATTAAATATACAACTATGAATACTACACAACTAATACCGACAAGTTTACAAGTAATATATAAGTTATAACGCGATTGTCAACTATGTGTTTATGTTTACTATTGTATTAAGTAGTCAGTTACTACGGTTTCATTTGCATGTGATTTCTATTAATGTTATTGTGATTGTCTAGTACTTTAGTGGTTGATATTTGTTTGGTACAATACTTTAACAGGTAATAATTGTGTGTTAAACTGGTGGCGCGCAATCATGCAATCCGATATTTGTGTAATAAACGGAACTAATTGTGTATGGATTATTGTTTAATGGTGTAAACGGTAGTCGTGTTAAACATCTACAAAAAGTAACTTGTTTAATAATTATGTATAAACGGGTTGGATATGACAACACGATTATAAATGTGTTGGATACGACAGAAGTCTAGCAACAAGATTATTAAATAGGTCGGATACGGCGCAACTCCTAAAACTTATATATACGACTTGACACGACATGATTAACACACAACACGAGTATATCAGATTTTGTTGGTAAATTTTGGCGGGATCTCTGATCTGATGGAGAGATCTATATAAATATAATGATTTTCTAATTATATGATAGGATTGATAAATGATGCAACTTATCCTTTTGGAAATTTTGATTGTGAAAGTGACTGACAATTTTAGATATCAAACTTGTCGACATATAGGATAAATTCGAGTAAATGAAAAAAATCATTAGCTATTTTAAACAGTAAAAATGTACAGAATAGAATCTGAAGTGGTCATAATCAAAATTATTGTGATTTTTTTTGTTTTGAATCTGATTCTTATGTCCAACAACTCATCTCAAACATCAAACCAGTCAAACCTAAAATCATCCTTACTATACCAAAATCAAATACCAAGAAAAGATATGCTTCCATACTCTTGAAATATATCACCAAAGGAGATTCAGATTCAGACATATGATAGAAAACAGATGTGCTTCAATCTGAAACCAAAAAACTCCACTTGTGTTTGGTTGCTGATTAGAGGACAGAAGAATATGGTCTAGAGTTGGATGCCTGACCTGATGGGTCAAGGTAGGGTTATGTAACCATGTGGTTCAACACTAACATATGGTCTTGGAGACCATTCCCATGTCACATGCATGATGACATTGTCAAACTTAGTTTTGTCTCCCTCTTTTTTTTAAGAAAAAATGAGTTTATGCATTTATGGATACATGTTAAAATTGCTTAAGCCAACTGGAGTCCGCTCAGTTTGATAAAACCTTTGATTTTGAATTAACATGGTGAGGATCAAATTCTAACATCATGACTTCATATTTGGATATAATAAAAAGAAATGTCTTGACGACTATAATTAATTACAATATATAATTAGTATAAGCATCAGTATATATGAAACTTGTTAAGGTGTTAAACTCATGTCCTTATGAAATATAATTAGTATAAGATCAGTATATATGAAACTTGTTAAGGTATTAAACTCATGTCCTTATGATATCTATTAACTTGATTTCCTCATTCAGTCAATGTAAAAACTAGCTATGACCTAAATGACGGCATATATTTTGTTGTTAAAATAAACTTTTCTTCCAAAAATGGCCTCGTAGAAGTAAATGGTTGTGGGAATAATTGGTCTGAGATAAGTGAAATTGGGGGGGTGGATATATAAAAAAATGAGATTGCTGTGTAAAGAGCCACTTTTTTTTGTTATGTACACAAGCCATACACAATACAAAAGGCCAAAACAAGATGAGAATCTTAGAACCCAAGCCAATCTGAATGATTTGTTTTTGCTTCTGACATGTTTCTTACTTTACAAATACAACAAATGTTATTTATGATTTTGTTTACTTTCTTCCATGCCACATTGATAGCTCTGATGTTTCTGCCTGGCTTTGATCGTATTAATTTGTTACACCTTTAGTGTTGCTGTTGACACTATTTGGTTGGAGTTTTTGGGAGATACATGAGGAATGTTGGACCACTTTGGAGTTTGACTTTAATGGGGAAATAAATAAATTATTGGTCTATTTTGTTTTGTTGTTTCCTGGAAATAGAGATGAGGAGAAGTTGTTGTCTGTAAATTGCCATAGTAATTGTAACCGCTTGTATTATCTGATTGAGAAACAGATTCAGACTTGTTATCATTCATGCATTAACTGAACTGAAATCTTAGTATGTAATCCATGTAATTTTTATGTTGATTCCTGGATATGATTGATAAGTTTAGTTACATTTTAAATTGATGTTTTAATCTTAACCACTTGATCAACAATTTGTGGCAGTGCCTTTTTATGCCTTCCAATCGATAATTTATTGTGGAAATAACTTTAGCATAACCTTATAAATAAATCACACAAGGCCTAATTTATTTTATTTCTTTGAAAAGTGGTTGCTTGCATTAATAAATGGTACGACCGTGTATCCATAGTCATAACAAAAAAAAAATCAAAGTCAGTTACACATTAGTATTTTTATTTTAACCACCATTATAGCTCCCAATTTTACAACAAAAATTTGCTTAACACCTTCAAATTAACACTGAGATTGCCTATGGAGAGATCGCGAGAGCGAGCCCTTGCCTCGAAGAACTGAATGTGCTCTTCCAACTCGTGTTCACTCTCTGCAACTTGCTCTGCAACGCCTCTTCCTACTCCCTTATAACTCGATTGAAGTCAAGCACGCATCCTTCATAGGGTCCAACATAAGGAAGACATTATGTCCTTGATGTGATCAAACAAGAGCTTGTGGTCCGACATCTATTCCCGTAGGTTGCTCGGTGATGGGAGGTGTAATTTTTGTTAATCGGTGTGATGGGAAGATAGTGGTGTCTCGCTCTCTTTAGACGAGTTTGTCGTAATAGCTCACCCCCATCGTTACAAAGAACTTGCCTAATATTCGATTTGATCAAAACAACCATTCATTATATGATCAAAGGAGTTTGTTTCACGACGAAAGACACTATTATTCCTTTCTTTCCAAATACATCAAAAGAAAGCCATGATTGGCCCATTCCATCTCTTATCGTCTAAATCGAGTTGATTTATAACATTATATTCCCTGGCACGAGATTGAGGTCTTACGTGATTGCATCCTCCCAAAAAGAACGTGCAAAGTTGCAATGAAAGAATATGTGTTTGACCGACTCCCACTCACGTCGCACATTGGGCATGTGGGATCAATGTTCAATCTTTTTTATTAGAACATCCCCAGTAAGAACCCTTCCTTTGTGAATGAACCATGCTAGGATTTTTGCCTTCCAAATTTACTTAATTAAAGGGTAGGAACGCCTCCATCAATTAGAAGCTTGTATAAAGTCATTGTCGTGAATTTTCCATTTTTGGAGAGTCTCCAAGTTTGAATATCGTTTGTTTCTAATGGACAGAAACAAATATATACGGAATAAAGATGTAACATTTTATCATTGTTTATGAAACATGGGAGCACAAACACACCCAACTATGACTCTATGAGTGAAGGGATTTAATCCCCAGAAAGAGCTTAGTGAAATCCACAGGTGTTTTGTTTCGTGAAATACGGAGATAGGTTGTTTATTTTTTGGGAATAAACCTATCTTGGTCATGGAGTTTTGATACTTATTTTTGATGATTTCCTTACACATTCCCTCTTTAAGGTTAATTAGACCCCAAAGCTTTTTTGCTCAAAAAAGCCTAGACTATGCGTGTGTGTATTTATAATTTATCACACCAAGCCACCATTTTGTTTAGGCCTACACACTTTGCCCCGGCTGATTGAGTTTTTGACGCTTGAGTTTTTCAAGTCATTGTTCCATAAAAAATTTCTTCTGATCTGTTTTCATAAAGTCCTTTCGGTGTAAGGATACATGACATGTAGTATGTCGTCATTGGCGTAAAGACGGCATTGATCATAGTTATTCGTCCTGCAATAGAAAGTTATTTCGTTTTCCAACTTCCCACCTTTCTATTCTATTATTGGGTTCCACACATATTGTGGCCACGCTTCAGGGTTAACGGTATTCCCATATATGAAAAGGGTAAACTCCCCCAAGTCACATCCTATGTATTCTATACACCTTTGAAGGTCCCATTGCAACACAGATGTCTCAGTTAAGCTTCATTTTTTGGAGTTTATTTTGAGGCAAGATATGGCTTCAAAGAGGATTAGATTTTTTTTTGACATTGATGACATTTTCATTTGAAGGGTGTAAAAAGAGTATTGTATCATCAATGAACTGAAGGTTTATGATTTCCAAGTTTTATGCGTTTGATTACTTCATTTTTCATTCCCGTCCTACGCATTTCTCTAAGGAAATTGGCGACGACGATAAAGAGAAGTAGGGAGATAAGATCTCCCTAATGCACTCCGTTACTAGTTTTGAAGTAACCTTCTTCTAGGCTTCCGTTGATAATGATTGAAGATTGTGATGTTGTTAGATATAATTCAATCACATCATCTCTGTTGAAATCTCGGGCCTTGTAAATTTGCAAGTAAGAAATCCCAAGTTACCTTATGAAATGTTTTTTCGAAATCTAGTTTTAGGATTAACCTTGGTTTTCCAATTTGTAAAGGTGGTGTGTTATTGCTTGGGTTGATACAATTGTGTCCATGATTTGTCGGTTCTTTAAGAACTATGACAAGTGATAGTGCATTGGATAGTCGGTTTGCTAGCACTTTGGCCAATTTTTTTGTATGTGCACGTGAGGAGATCGAGATATTGGTCTCAGATCCTTGCCTGTTTCTACCACTAGTCTTTTGGGTATAAGAGTCATGAAACATTGGTTGAATCTTGCAAACAGTTGGGGGAGATGCCTAGATTGTGGAATCTCTGGAAGAGGGATTAGAATGAGATCTTTAAGCTCAATCTGGTATTGTTGCAAGAATTTAAGGTTGAAACCATTGAGTCCTGGTGCCTTTCCATGTGCTAGCCCAAAAAATGGCTAAGTAAGTTTGATATGTCCTAAGTCTTTAATATTGAATTGGGTATTAGTCCTGGTACTAGTTGAGCGGAGATGGGTCGTTAGTGACTCAGTTCAGAGTTCAGACCATATTCTCGTAACACTTTATGATGGGTGGAATGCGACCCCACAACGTATCTTAAACATTTAAATTAACTCTATCACTTGCCCCAGTAAAACATGATATGCCCTACAAGAAAGAGTTGATTCCTATGACTATAGTTTCCCACTTCTTAAGGAATAAAACATAACGGTCATTGCTTAACAGAACATGAGCTCCTTTACAGTGGAACCTGCAAAGCCCATGTGAACTGACATCAACACCAAAAGAATCCAACACACCATAAATTGAGTAATGCATCAAGTCAGAAATGAGAGACCACAAAAGACACCCTTTTATCAATTTTTGTTTAAAAAATTCTCTTTTAACTGATTGGGAATCATGTTCTTGATAGAAACATGTAAATAGAGTGGCAGTCACTTTTACTGGGTTTTTTAAAGGAAATTTGCCTTAGTGGTGTTTCACTCTGGTGGATTAGTTAATGGTGTACCTCAACCAATAATACATGATCACTTTCTAAATAGTACTTTACAAACACATAGTTGTGTATTTTAATCATACATATATTACTAAGGTGTGAAGTATTAGAGTGAGTCGAATCCAAGTCCAAACTTGATCAACCGAATATCACTCTTGTGGGCTCCGTATGTTGAATTAATAAGGCTCAATAACTTGCACTAATCCCAACCCTAAGGCCTCAAATAACCAACTCTCTTAAAATTGCTTCTCTTCTCTTAATGATAAAGAATTAAACTGATGACCAGAAATGAAGATTTGAACTCCTCTGCCTCATCATCATTAGGAATCGTACCAAAGACCTTTGGTTAACTGTGTGCCAATAATAATCAAATGTAGATTTTTTTGATAGTTGATAGAATTGATTTTAATTATGAAAATTGCTTGCATAATATATCGCATCCTAACGATATCGGATATCGACAATGATTAAGATAGGGCGTTGTGAAATTGGATATCGACAGTAATTTGTGTTCCCATCAAATTAGGCCTTGAACTGATTAAGATAAAGACCTTGTGAAATCATTCGTTTGCCAGTTGTCATTTAACAATTATGGTGCCCGCCGTGTCCTGTCTAGTCATTCGTGTCATTTCCTTGGGAGACACTAGATTGCAAAAGCATTAGAACAATTTTCTCAAATGGAAGTGACTTAAGCATTTATTCTTACTTTTGTTATATACTCTTCTCTATCTTTATAGATGAGCATTGAGTGTGTGTGGGAGACGTTTCGTTTTATTACAATTTTAATTTTAATAAGCCACCTCAATAGCTTAATTTAGACAGTTATAAACAAGTTCGATCCACAAGAACCCTTAGTTAGATGCTCTATTTATCTATCTGTTTAATAGATTTGATAATGTCATATCCAGGGAATGTTAATGTTAGTTCCCACAATGTTGGCCCTGTATGTGTAGGGATTAATTTTTATATTCACATCAAAAAATATTTTGAACCTTTTCTTCTAAGCCTTTATTGTCCATATCAATGAAAAACGGAAACTTGTTATCTTATCCAAAAAAATGAACTTGTTACAAGCTTAATCAAGTTTGTTAGGAAATCCAACAAGACAAGCCGGAGTAACAACTTTCGGTTCTTTGAGCATGAAAAACTTAGTTTAAGAATGTGTTATCTTGAGTATGCTCAGTTACACGCTTAAAATTTATTCTTTTCCTTCCTTATTTATTTATTGTTTAAGATCGACCCACCTAACCTTAATAAGATGATGGAGACGGCAATATTGGAGAGAGAGAAAATTCGAATTAAAATTATCCAAGAAAAATTCAATTTGAAACTTTTTGAGAAATATTTCTCAAACTAAACATGTTGTCATCATATTGCGACACGTGGTAGTGACATGTCTTGCTTTTAATGTCTAGAGAACTCGACGTTGAGTTCTGTAGAAATAGATTTCTTTATAGAACTTGGCACTTGCAGCGCTGACTTCCGACAATTAGATATTTTCTGGCATACACCGAGGAGAGTGCACTGTCAGTTTTGGATCCAAATTGAATTCGACATTTGCAACGCCGAGTTTAGTTTGATAGAACTCAACACGTGCAACGTCGAGTTCTGATATTTAGAAATTGTCGTACACACCTAGAATGAAGTTTTGGCTTGAGTATAGAAGAATGAGAGCTTGAAGATGAAGAAATTTGACTTTGAGTATTGGATGGATAGGAAGTGTTCAAGAGTTTCAAAACCAACAAATGTGATCCTATTTATAAGCCTTCAAGCTCTACTAGCAATTTGGGAGTTGGTGGGGAAATTGATCGATGAGAAGTAAGATGTGAAATAAGCCCGGGCAGATTGTAGACCAGGTTCGGTCGACCGTTCATGGAACGGTAGTCTGAAACACAAATGTTTGAATGATCTGAACTAAGCATACGGTTGACCGAATAGGGTTCGGATCACCGTTCACCAACTTCTAGTAATTATTTCCAATTTAGCCTTATTTAAGTTTGGTTAACCGAATTCCATTCGCTTCACCGTTCCAAGGTGGACAATATGATTGTTTGGGCTCTCGCTACTAAATTCGGTTGACCGTGTATACTTTGGTAGACCGAAGTTAGTGCGGATTTTGCGCTGACAGTTAAGGCTCAAATAGTTGTTGGGTATAACGGTTGTGTCACATGTAAATAGTCGTTGGGTTCCTAAAGCCAAGAAGGATTCAGTTGACTTATAGGTATTCGGTCGTCAGAATTACGACAATCAATTGGGCGATATGGCTCGATTCAAATGCGACTGTTGGAGCAAAGTCCAGGAAATGGTTCAGGTTTATTCGGTCGACCGAAGGTGGTTCGGTCTTCCGTCGGGGCAATTTCAGAGAACAACCTAAAGTTTACTGATGAGAAGGATTCGGGTAACCGATAGGTGTTCGGTGGACCTAACTAGAAAGGTTTCGGTTGACCGTAAAGGATTCGGTTTACCGAATCTCGACGGAATATAATCCTAGTGCTCAAGTTTACATTAAACCTTATGGACTCAATAAATATAAGATTACATGTGTTGGTACAAAGTTTTGATTATAAGTCTTGAGTCTTGATGTCTTTGTCCCAATGCTCATTTTCTTGTTTATGTTGATCAACATATTTAGATGATTACAAGTATACACATATGTAAATAATGCATATAATCGTGTTTGCTTACTTTGATTGATTAGGTTGATTGATTTAGATTAGTTTGATTAATCATCAAAATTAATATAGATTAAGACAAAGAGGCAACAATCTCCATTTTTTGATGATGACAAACATATATCTTAATGCTAGAGTTTTCAATTTAAGTTCTCCCTTTTTCTATATGATTGTTCTTTCTTCATATATGTAAACTATGCATGTATAAGATACTCCCCTTAACAATATCCATAGTATGAGTAAATTGAAGCTCAATCTTATCATTCTCCCCCTTTTGACATCAATCAAATGCAAACAATAAAGTATATGATGCAAATGATAGGATTATATAATTCTTCCCCTTAATTAGATGATATAACATTATATGCTCCCCCTATCACTAAGATCTAAAATCAATGATGTATGTTATCATTTAAGCATACAATTTTCTAGATTAGAACCAATTGTTAAAGTTTAAGAGGATTGAGAATATTACCCAACTTTTGATCCTCGATTTGGTAATGGTTCCAACCTCCTTTCGATAGGGACAACGACTTTATGAATTTGATCCAAATATTTTACTTGAAGCTTGGAATCGATCTTTTATTGCTTGAGTTGATCGCTACCGATTCTCCTCCTTCTAAGTACCTACAAGTGAAAATTTTGGTACCCAAACAACATTGGGTCATTTGACATTAATTTTTGGTACCCAAACCATTTTGGTCTTAGGTGCCAAACACTTGAGAAACTTTTATTCACAAAGAAATGCTTTCCATTCAATGTAGTATGAATAACATGGTTTTTATAGTTGTTAACATAATAGCCTAAACCATGCTTATTTAAAGATTGTCTTTGACTACCAATAAGCCTATCAAACATTTTATTTCCCTTTGTAAATCTTTCAAGATCTTTTTGTAATTGAACATTTAGATCTCGAATATCATTACTACACGAAAGTTTTGCATTTAGAGTTGCAATTGTTGGCTTTTTGGCCTTAATCTAGGTTTTGATGATTTAATTAACCTAATCTTAATTATGATGATGTAGAGTATCACACATATTGCATTGCATATATATAGTATTGTGCTAACCTCTACAGGTGATCAAGACTCATGGAAGGAAGGAAATCAAGTCAAGATTTGTAATAAAGCTAAATGAAGACTTGTAATCTTGATTTTATTTTGAGTCTTAGGAACATGTGTAAATTGAGCATACAAGAGTTAAAAACATATCACATACACACTAGGTTCCCTATAGAAGTCACACACGAAATTTCACTTTATTTGGACTTCATTAGATCACCCAAACCTTAGTCGGAAATCACTTATAAACTTAAACCCAGATTTCCTGTGTGAACCGGTCGACCGAACCAGTTCTCAGTTCGACCGGTTTATAACAGACTCTCCACAGTGATTTTACCGAACTCTACCGGTCGACCGGTTCTACCTTTTCGGTCGACCGATCCCGGATTTTAATATGGCCGTTTTTCTTGTCGTATTCCTATAACGGTCGTATTCGTATAAAACAAACTTAACCCCAAAATACATTCGGTAACCGGTCGAACAACGACCTTGCTTCGGTCGACCGGTTGAACATTTCTTCAAGAAACAAAATTCCCTGCTATCGGTCGACACATTTCTCGTTCGACCGATTGACCTTTCTCTCAACCGAATCCCCTGAACGGTCGACCGCCCCATACTTTGGTTCGACCGTTTAACTTAAGTAGAGTTAAGTTCTAGCTCGTTTGTCCGACCGAATATTCTTTTGTTCGATCGTTCTCTTTGAAATCATGTTAACGGTCGACCGGTTTACTAGTTTCGGTCGACCGGTTCTGGACAGATTTGCAGCCCGATTTTCTGCTTTGTGTATCTTGCACAAAACCCAATCAAATCTATCCCTAACGGCTAGAATACCTTAGGAGCTTATAAATAGAGGATCAAGACTTGTTGTTAACACAACTCTCCAACTCCAATTTGTCCAATACATTAGAGAGAAACCTCAATCCTCAAAGCTCCCAATTCTACACTCCATAAGCCTAAACTTCACACATTTGATCATATACTCATCCTACTCAAAGTGTGCTCAATTAGAGAGTGAATCCCACTCAAGGTTACATTTGTTGTAAAGAGAGCAAGGGTCTTGGTGAAAGCCCAAGACAAGAAGCAAGGATTTCGGTGAAAGCCCGAAGTGATTCTCTCGGTTTGTGAGAGGTGGTGCCAAGCTCGGCGAGGGTTGTTCGCGAGCTTGAAGACTTGTAAAAGGCGTTGCTCCCGGCCCGGAACGGGGAGGCATAGTGAAGACGCAAGAGGAGCTCGAACGGGGATTCGAGAGGGGCTTGCAAGAGAGGACGTAGGCGCGGCCGAACCTCTGTAAATCCGACGCGTCTTTGTGTGGTTTGCATTGTCTTTCTTTCTCTACTTGTTTGTTTATTCCGCTGCGCATTTGATTGCTTAATCAAGTAGAGAATTGTGGATTAGCTTAAAAAGTGATTAGTGGACCCATAACCCACACGATCCAATCCTACATTTGGTATCAGAGCCTTGTTAGCTAAATTCTCATACTTAATCGTATTTTTTAGCATGGCTTCTACATCATCTAATCACATAGAAGGATTATGCACCACTAGACCTCCTTTGCTTAATGGGTCAAACTATGATTATTGGAAAAATAGGATGAAAATCTTCTTAATATCAAATGACCTTAAGTATTGGGTGTTTCTCCAAAATCCATACACACCACCAAATGAAGATGAATTAGATTCACTCACTAGGCCCAAAATGAAACAAATTGAGATGAACTCAAAGATAATGAACATTCTATATTGTGGGCTAAATGAGGGTGAATACAATAGAATTAGGGGTTGTATTAGTGCATATGAAATATGGCATAGATTGCAAATGCATCATGAGGGGGATAGCAAAACTAAGGAAACCCGCATTAGTCTCCTCATGCATAAATATGAGATTTTTTCTATGCATATCGGTGAGAACATAAGCGAAATGAACACTCGCTTCACCGATATCACTAACTCTCTTTTGGTTCTTGGAAGAAGATTAAATGAAGGAGAGATGACAAGGAAATTCCTCCGGTCGTTAAGCCACGATTGGGAAGATAAAGTGGTTGCAATTGAAGAAGCACACGATCTTTCCCAACTCAAAATGGAGGAATTAATTGGAAACTTGATGGCTTATGAACTTCAAATCAATCATCGGAAGGAGAATGAAGCCACCAAGAAGATATCTACCTTGGCATTACATGCAAACCTTGATGAGCCAAGGAGAGTGGAAGAAGAGGACATTGAGGTCTTAGCCAAAGATTTCTTTAAATACCTCAAGAGAGATAAGGGAGAAAAGAATGAAAGAAGAGGTAGAAGAAGTGAGAAAAGAGAAAAAGAAAAAGAGAGGGAGGAGAGTGAAAATGAGAGGAGAGAAGGGGAGAAGAAAAAGGAGAGAAGGGAGAGGAGAAAAGAAAAGGAGAAAAGTAAGAGAAAAGAGAAGAGGTTGGAAGCTCACAAGGCTACTTGGGACGATTCATCGTCTTCATCGTCATCCAAATCAACCACACCTTCATCAACAAAGGAATATGCACATATGTGCTACATGGCAATTCAAGATGAAGGAAGTAAGGTATCCTCTAACTCTTACTCTAGTAGATCACATTCTTGCTCATCTAAATCATATGCTAGTGATAGTTCATGTTCTAAAGAAGAAACTTATTCTTATGATGAACTTCAAAATGCATTCCATGATTTAGTTAAACAATATGAGATCATATGTGATAAAAACAAGAATGCTAGAAAGTTAATCAAAGATCTCCAAAGCCAAATTGATACATGCATAAATGAGAAGAATGAGGTGATTGCTAAATTTGAAAAGAATGCATCAAATCTTGAAAAATTAAGAGCAACACCTATAGATTGTGATCAACTAAATCTTCAAGCTTCTAACTTGCAATTAAGAAAAGATTTAGAAAGATTCACTAATGGAACTCATATGCTTAACATGCTATTAGGTAGTCAAAGGCAATCTTTGCAAAAACATGGTTTAGGTTACAATTTTAAATTGAAAAACCATGTATCTCACACTACTCTAAATGGTAAGCATATGTTCATTAACCATAGTTCCTCAAGTGTGTGGGCACCCAAAACCAAAATGGTTTGGATCCCAAGAGCTAATGTTCAAGGACCCAAAGTAGTTTGGGTACCAAAATCTACACTTGTAGGTACTTGAGGAGGAGATTGGTGGTGACCGGGTGAGCCAAAGCGTCGAATTCGAACCCGGTTGCATCACCAAATCAAGATTGGAGCTATTCAAGATTCAAGTTTGGTATAAATTTCTATCTTTGAAATTTTCTGAAAATTAGCTCTAATCTAGTTTCACATGCTTAATTGACATATCATATAGTTCAATTCATTGAAAATCATTATCCCTATTCATTGCAAATCATTTATCACATCCATTGATTTTAAATGTCAATTCTAAATGGATGTTAGAATAAGGCTTAAGAAGAAACTTAATTGAACTTAAATTTCATCATACTCATGTTTCAATTTAGCCTTATTGATAGGGGAGCTTAAATGTTATATCTTTTATTAGAGTAATGAAGTGCAAAATTTAGGGGGAGCAACTTCATTACAAGACATCCAAATTCTATGCTTAAAGTCTTAAATAATTATTATTTTTGATGGATGTCAAAGGGGGAGAGATAATTAAGGGGGTAACTTGGAATTTGGCATAAAATTGAACAAAAACTATGCACATCCATAGGGGGAGCATTAATATGCATAGTTTACATATACAAATTCCATGTATTTAGATAGAATTAAGATATAGGTTGCCATCATCAAAAAGGGGGAGATTGTTGGCTTTTTGGCCTTAATCTAGGTTTTGATGATTTAATTAACCTAATCTTAATTATGATGATGTAGAGTATCACACATATTGCATTGCATATATATAGTATTGTGCTAACCTCTACAGGTGATCAAGACTCATGGAAGGAAGGAAATCAAGTCAAGATTTGTAATAAAGCTAAATGAAGACTTGTAATCTTGATTTTATTTTGAGTCTTAGGAACATGTGTAAATTGAGCATACAAGAGTTAAAAACATATCACATACACACTAGGTTCCCTATAGAAGTCACACACGAAATTTCACTTTATTTGGACTTCATTAGATCACCCAAACCTTAGTCGGAAATCACTTATAAACTTAAACCCAGATTTCCTGTGTGAACCGGTCGACCGAACCAGTTCTCAGTTCGACCGGTTTATAACAGACTCTCCACAGTGATTTTACCGAACTCTACCGGTCGACCGGTTCTACCTTTTCGGTCGACCGATCCCGGATTTTAATATGGCCGTTTTTCTTGTCGTATTCCTATAACGGTCGTATTCGTATAAAACAAACTTAACCCCAAAATACATTCGGTAACCGGTCGAACAACGACCTTGCTTCGGTCGACCGGTTGAACATTTCTTCAAGAAACAAAATTCCCTGCTATCGGTCGACACATTTCTCGTTCGACCGATTGACCTTTCTCTCAACCGAATCCCCTGAACGGTCGACCGCCCCATACTTTGGTTCGACCGTTTAACTTAAGTAGAGTTAAGTTCTAGCTCGTTTGTCCGACCGAATATTCTTTTGTTCGACCGTTCTCTTTGAAATCATGTTAACGGTCGACCGGTTTACTAGTTTCGGTCGACCGGTTCTGGACAGATTTGCAGCCCGATTTTCTGCTTTGTGTATCTTGCACAAAACCCAATCAAATCTATCCCCAACGGCTAGAATACCTTAGGAGCTTATAAATAGAGGATCAAGACTTGTTGTTAACACAACTCTCCAACTCCAATTTGTCCAATACATTAGAGAGAAACCTCAATCCTCAAAGCTCCCAATTCTACACTCCATAAGCCTAAACTTCACACATTTGATCATATACTCATCCTACTCAAAGTGTGCTCAATTAGAGAGTGAATCCCACTCAAGGTTACATTTGTTGTAAAGAGAGCAAGGGTCTTGGTGAAAGCCCAAGACAAGAAGCAAGGATTTCGGTGAAAGCCCGAAGTGATTCTCTCGGTTTGTGAGAGGTGGTGCCAAGCTCGGCGAGGGTTGTTCGCGAGCTTGAAGACTTGTAAAAGGCGTTGCTCCCGGCCCGGAACGGGGAGGCATAGTGAAGACGCAAGAGGAGCTCGAACGGGGATTCGAGAGGGGCTTGCAAGAGAGGACGTAGGCGCGGCCGAACCTCTGTAAATCCGACGCGTCTTTGTGTGGTTTGCATTGTCTTTCTTTCTCTACTTGTTTGTTTATTCCGCTGCGCATTTGATTGCTTAATCAAGTAGAGAATTGTGGATTAGCTTAAAAAGTGATTAGTGGACCCATAACCCACACGATCCAATCCTACAGCAATCTCATCAATCAAATGAGTGTTTTCTAATGCAATTTTATCATGACTAGCAAGCAATTCATTTTTCTCATTCACGATACATTCAATTTGAGATTGTAGCTCATTGATTTTCTTTCTAGCTACTCTGTTTCTTTGAAAAAAAATCTGAAAATTTTCAAGCAATTCATTGAATTCATATTGAAGTTCATTATATGCATTTGAATGATTTGAATGAATTGAATCACGACTAGAGTAAGAAGATACCTCACTATCTTCATCTTATATTGTCATGATGCACATCGAGGCGAATTCGACTTCAATTGATGAATAAGACAAAGGAGAAAATAGTTGAGGATTGTTTTGATGCAATTCTCATAAGGATTCTTGACAATAGGAGGTTGGGATGATGATGCGTCATCATTATCAAAGGTGAAGGCATGAGCTAGTGTAGTTAGGAGTACTATCACTGCGACTAACTCAACCACCAACGAAAGACAAAATAAATAAATGGGTGGACACAACAGTGACACAACAAATCCATTAAACAAACCTTCATACCAAGCTAAGAGACGAAATATATTTCGAGTCCATGGATCCAAGGATCTATGTGGATTGGCTTGATATGTGATTTGAGAAGGTTACCCTAGTTATTAATGTTTTATGCATTGAGAATGTATGTGAAAGAAAACTTTGATAACAAGTGGGAGATTGAAGGGAATGTGTTCTAAAAGTTTTACTTTTAAATATCAATTATTATGAATTGAATGAGAAATCATTTTGTTCCTTGTTTATGTTATTCTTCTTTTAGAAGTGTTAAGGAAGATGCTCTTGGTCCTTAACCGTAGAGCTCTAAAAGATATTGGTTTGCATAAAACAAAAGATATTCACAATCATGGTAATAAACAAGGGACATTTATTACCGAGTTAAGATTGTCGTGTTGGTCATAAATCATTGTAGCTCTACAAGTGAGTGACAACACGGGTACGCAAAAAAGGAAAATATTACTTTTGTATACTGAATAGACCTAATAAGTAAAATATTATAGAAATGTGTTTCTGTGTCATTAATATTTTACTGTGTCCTTGGTCCTTTGATATGAGACTTATATCCGATCACTTAAGAAATACTTGATTAGGCTAGTGTCTTGAGCTATCGATAAGTGTAGTGTAAGTATGACTTTTGTTGGAGAAGATAATTAGTCAAAAGATTATCATTGCCCATCTTAATTGAGTAATAATATTAATGAGCCCCTTGATAAAGCAAAGTTATAATGTGCGCAATGTGATTTGAGTTAAGTCACGTATTTATAACTAGCTTAAAGAGATCAAGAAATGAATACTAATACAAAGATGACACAATACTACTTTGTATGTATTCTTAATATCATGAGGCAAGGGACGGACACAAGTGGTGCACTCCATCACTAATTGGATCGGGTTTTGGTTCGAGCTGAATTAAGACATCTAGCTAATTGGGAACTATAATGTGTAGCTAGATACCGCTTATAGTTTGTGATGTTAAGCTATTAATATCACTGCCAATTTAGCTTAGATCCTCTCATAGGTCACACTATAAAACTGGGAAACAAGAAGGTGAATTATGTTCATATGATGTATCGAGTTTCGTATATATGTGGTGAATCGATAAATTCATTATGTCATGCAAATGACATATTTAGAATCATGAATTTATATATGAGATGTAAATATATCATGGGGTGTGATTGTTTGATATTACATATGATGATATATTGCATAAGATATATAAATTAGCTATAACCCCAAAGATCAATTTTTTGTCGGGAATTAATCCAAAATTCGATAAGGCAAATTAATTAATTAAATTTGCTAAAACCCCAAATACGAATTTTGTTGGGAATTAAACCAAAATTCGATAAAGGCAAATTAATTAAATTTCCTAAAACAAAAAAACGAATTTTGTTGGGAATTAATCCAAAATTCGATAAAGGCAAATTAATTACGGAATTATTTATCATGGTTTTGACTTGGTCAATTATGATTCAATTTGGATGTGGATTAATAAATTTAATATTGGGAATTGGTCTTAAAAGAGAAAAACATGGAAGAATTGGTCAATGCATAGCCCATGATGTGGAAATTAAAGGAGCCTATAAATATGCCTAATTTCCTTCATTAAAAAAAATGCAAAATTCTCTCTCTCTCTAATCACCCCAATTAATCCATCCGAAATTCCTTAGTTAATTTGAGTTTTTGGAGAGTAAAATTTCAAGAAAGAAAATGGGGTTATTAGCTAGATTCTAAACCCGTTTGTGTAGGATTTCATGTTTAATTATACATATATTTTTCGAATTTTTATGTATAATAAGGATCTATTGCAATTTTCTTCGATTTATTTTATGCATGCATCGGTTTGTTTTAACAACTAGTTTCAAAAACTTATTAAAACAAACACAAAGGGACTCCGAAATTCATACCTAGAAGTTCTCAAAAACTTCTTGACGTTTCAGAGACGTTGAGGAAGTCAATCGTCGCTTCTCGTTGCGCCGGATGTTTCCGAGTGTTCACCGAAACCCTAAACAAGGTTGTAGAGAAAGGAGCTAGCCAATCAATCTCCAAACATGCTTAGAATCTAGCTACAAACCCCTTCCTTAGCTTCTGAGATTTCTCCTTCAAAGACTTAGAAAACTAAGAGAATTTTCGTGGATTTTTGTGGTGAAATAGGAGAGAAAATATTTAGCAAACTTCTAACATAATTAAGGAGAATAAGGACGTATTTATAGGCTCCAATCTTACTCTCAATCATTGTTATTCTTAAGACACGAATTCTTGACATTCTCTCTCACAAACTAATTCCATAATGCATTATATGCATCCACAAAATGTTTGACCAAGTTTGGAGCTAATCCAACCATTGATCAAATTAATCTCTTAATTATCAAAGACAGAAAATCGATCGTGCTTCGGTTTACCGAGTCCCACTCGGTTAACCGAATATGTCACGATTGTTTAACCGAGTACGCGACGGATGACCGAATCTTAAGGAGAAAAATTCTCCTTAACCGATCGGACAAATTCTCGTCCAAGACCGAGTGCTATTCGGTTAACCGAAAATATCGGAACTTGACATTGTTCGGTCGACCGTTTCTAGTTCGGTACACCGTACCAAAGATCCAGGCACTTTGATCAAGTTCGGTCAATCAGCTACGACTATCCGTTCCACGTTCGGTTGACCGATCCATAGATCATTCGGTCGACCGAACAATAACGGATTACCGAACTTCTACCCGATTTTGCCTTTTTCAAATTTTGGATTTATTTCCAACAAAATTTTAACTTTTAGGGTTTTAGCAAATTCACAACTTATGCAATATATTATCCTATGCAACAATAAATTATTGCACCCCCATAATATATGCATCTCATATGAATTTATCATGATTCTAATTATGTTATATGCAACATAATTGATTTTACTCGTTCACCACATGAGTCATATTTTCTATAGGAAACCCGACTCATCATATGAACCAAAAATCAAGCTTCTTGTTTCCCGGTTTTTGCGGTGTGACCTATGGGAGGATCTAGACTAAGTTGGCAGTGATATTAAGAGCTTAATATCACAAGCTATAAGCGGTATCTAGCTACACATTATAGCTCCCAATTAGTTAGATGTTTTAATTCCACTCGAACCAAAACCCGATCCATTTAGTGATGGAGTGCACCACTTGTGTCCATCCCTTGCCTCATGATATTAAGAATACACACAAAGTAGTATTGTATCATCTTTGTATTAGTATTCATTTCTTGATCTCTTTAAGCTAGTTATAAATATGTGACTTAACTCAAATCACATTGTGCACATTATAACTTGGCTTTATCAAGGGGCCCACTAATATCATCACTCAATTAAGAGGGACAATGATAATCTTTTGACTAACTATCTTCTCCAACGAAAGTTATGCTTAACCAACTAATGCCTTTACACTACACTCATCGATAGCTCAAGACTCTAGTCTAATTAAGAACTTCTTAAGCGATCGGATATAAGTCTCATATCAAAGGACCGAAGACACAGTAAAATATTAATGACACAGAAACACATTTCTATAATATTTTACTTATTAGGTCTATTCAGTATACAAAAGTAATATTTTCCTCTTTTGCATACATGTGTCGTCACTCACTTGTAGAGCTACAATGATCTATGACCAACACGAAAATCTTAACTCGGTAATTAATGTCCCATGTTAATTACCATGATTGCGAATATCTTTTGTTTTATGTAAACCAATATCTTTTAGAGCTCTACGGTTAAGGACCAAAAGTCTCTTCCTTAACACTTCTAAAAGACGAATAACATAAACAAGGAACAAAATGATTTCTCATTCAATTCATAATAATTGACATTTAAAAGTAAAACTTTTAGAACACATTCCCTTCAGTTTGGAGATTGATTGGCTAGCTCTTTTCTCTCCAACCTTGTTTAGAGTTTGGTGAACACTTGGAGGCAATCCACCGGGCGATTCGACCGGCAACGCGACTCCGGATCTTCAAGAGGTTTTAGAGAACCTCTAGGTATGATCATCTTTGCAATTATTTGTTTGTTCTAATGCATGTTAAATAATTAGGACAAACAAATGCACGTCTATATGAAAATCGAAGATAATATGAATGTTTCGATCCTATATGTTTATAAAATTTCAAAAAATATATACATATAATAGGGCACAAAATCCAACACCACGTACCTGTCGAACTTTGGCGGGGCGAGTAGCAGTCAGTGCGACACACCACGTACCCGTCGAACTTTGCCATGTTTGCACCCGTGCCGACGAGGTGGAATTCAACATACACCATGTTGGACACAACTTTCATGTATAGGGATATCTTTTGGAGAATGAATATTCCAAATGATCTGGAAGATGATGAGAGCCTGGGAAATCCAACAGATGATGATTGGAAAATTGTTGGAAGACTCATAATTTTTTGAAAGAGTTCAAGAACTTATTTTAAAGTGTATTCGGTTCTCTCCATACCACTAGTAACTTGGAATTCTTTTACATTTATCGTGCTTGCGAGTTGTTGAATCAATGGATTGATAATAGTGATGTTGATTTCCACAATTTGGCAGTTGCAATGAAAGAGAAGTATGATAAATACTTCAGAGAACTTGATAAAATAAAGTTTTTCCTGTACTTGGGAGTTATAGTAGATCCCAAAGTAAAGCTAATAGGTGTCGGTATTGTGTTACGTCACATTTATGGAATAGTAAAAGGAGACGACTTGGGTAAGAACATGAAGAACGATGCTCGTAGGCTGTAAATGGGTTGGGTAAAAACCGTTTAACCGTCCTAACCGAACCGACGGGTAGGGTCACGGGTTGTAAAAATCATAACCATTTATAAATAGCCGGATAAGGGTTGTGAAAATCATAACCGTTTAATAAATGGATGGATAAGGTTACATGATTTAACCCGTCCGGTTAACTGTTTAACCGCGAAACATAATGAATATATATAATATTTTGTTATATATACTATATACATATAATTGTTTGTATTGTGTGGATGTTTGATATTGTTTTATATGAATTTGTTGATGTTTAGATTATGAATTTGGGGAGATTTTGATTATAAAATTATGGATGTTATGATGTTTTTAACAAGTTTGACAAGTTTTTATCTATTTAACCATTTACCCAACTCTTATATCAATTTTAGTATCCATTAAGTTTTAACCATATAACCATTTAACCGCCCAAAACCATTTAATTAAATTAAACGAGTAGGTTCATGGGTAGAGGTAAAAATAAACGGGTTTCAAACCGAACCACGAATCGTTTAATTAGGCGGGTGAGGTCATAGGTAAGCCCTATAACCGCCCACGAACCGTCCATTTACAGCCCTAGAGGCTCGTACTATTTTCGTAGAGTATCAGAATATTTACGTTCACTTGGCTGCAAAAGGTCGACAACAAACCAACTTGATGGATATCTATTTGCCTTCAAGTTCCACCTCGATCATATATGTTGGACTTCAAGAAATACATTGAAGATGAGGTAGAGATGTCAGGATCGGATTTAGGAAATTCGGAGTTTGATAGATATTTGTCAGATAAATTGGGGGAGCATGAAAGAGGTTTAGAAGTTCTGAATTAGTGGAAGTTGAACGAGCATCGATATCCTATTATGACGTGTATAGCTCGTGATGTTTTGATCATTCTTGTTTTTACAGTTGCTTCTAAATCTGTATCTAGTGCTGGAGGGTGTCATCTTGACAAATTTAGGAGTTCTTTGACGCCTAATGTATGAAAAACTTGTATTTGTTACGAATTTGGGATTGCATTGAATAGATATTTGGTTTTATTCTGATTTTGATGTTTTCATTTTTCATGTACTTCAAGACGATTCAGTCACTAATATGCGTACAAGATTGGCTTCGACCATCTGTTAAGGTTGAAGTGGAGGAAAAACTTGCAGAGTTGGAGTAACTTGAGAAATGTTCAATTTTAATATTTGCCTATCATTTTATGCCATAATTTGTTTACTACAAATTGTCCTTTTTATTATTTGTAGATTTGGAAAACATGACAAATGTGAGTGCACCGGATGACATAATTGTTTGTGTTGAGTAGTTTGATGGAGTAACAAATTTGAAGTAGATGAAGAATCAAGACCAAAGTAGAGTTTGTTTAGTAAACTTAAGAGTATATTGAAGTACGTAAATAGTCTTTATTTTTTGTTTTTATTGCAGCTCAGATTCTGAAGCTTTCATTTACAAACAAGTCCGATCTTGGACTGAACCAGACCGGACCGATCTGATCTGGTCTTTTCGGACAGATATTTGTGGCGGTCCTTGTTATCTTTTCTTTTGTTCATATAATTCTCAAAATTATGTAATACACTGAACATAATTTTGTATCACCACCACATCCTCACCACCACGCCGGACAACATGACACCCATTTTCCGGTTGAATTTTACAGTATACAAAATCATTGTTTACATTTTACAGTTTCAGCAATTGTAGTTCATGATGCCGATTACTGTGTAAAAATCGTTATTTACATTTTTACAGTTTCACCAATTGTAGTTCATGATCCTAGTTACGGTTTAAAATTCGTTATTTACATTTTAGCGATTGTAGTTCATGATTCTAGTTATTGTTTAAAATCCCGAATGTCGAAGGATGCAGATGAGAGGATGCCGCTTCAAGCTTTATCATTATTTGACTTTATATTAACATTATTTTTTTGTCTTACAAATATTCCAAAGGTAATAAGAACGAGGAGGAACCAAATGGTTGAGTTAATATGGTTTATTTGTGCTTTCTCGAAACATTGGAGGACGTCCTATCTCAAAAAATCACAATAAACGAAGATGTGATCCACTGTTTCGATCTGAAAGAGGCACAAGAGGCAACGGCCCGGAATGTAATTGAAGTCGTAATCATCTCACATTACACCTTCCAGCTAACCAAACATGGCTTTATTTTCTATTATTTATTACTAGAGTGTAACAGTACATCGCCGCTCCTATCGTATTTAATTACGAACTCTTAATCCTAGTGGGCATTTGTTAAGGTTATATTTGATATGTAATATTAATGAGCTGACCATGCATGCAGTAGCTTTTGAATAAACAAATAGGTGGGTAATGCGTCTTTCCAGGAAGCTTGCAAAAGCAATTTTTCGAGGTCAAACTTAAAGAAAGTCATGTATATATAGTACAGGGTTTTTTCGCTGGGGTTGGGTTCAAGTTTATTTACTGAACTGCTAAACATCGCCCCAAAATTACTTAAATCGTTCCTTGAAATTACCAAATTGCCCTTCCTCCTATTTTTGCTTATATATCTCACAATTTCACTCTTTTTTCAAAACTTTCTCTTCCTATACCTACTACACAAGATTACGAATGTCTCGGAGGCCAGGGAAGCAGCCAACAGTTCCCCCGGTGTACCCGTATGAGGTAACATTACGTTATTTATTTGTTTAAAAAAAAAAAAAAAAAGTCGTCGGCGTCCGAGGGAGACGCCCCCCGCATGGGTCGGGCGTCCTCGGAAGCCGCTCCCCCCATAGGGGGAGCGGCTTCCTCGGACGCCCGCCCCATGCGGGGGGCATCTCCCTCGGACGCCGACCCGTAGCGGGAGACGTCTGCGGAAGACGTCTCCCCGATGGGGGAGGCGTCTTCCGAAGACGTCTCCCCGTAGGAGGAGGCGTCTCCGACAGACGCCTCCACCTTGCGGGAGGCGTCTCTCGCAGACGCCTCCTCCTTTTTTGTTTTTTTAATTAATAAATATCATAATTACTTTAATAAATAGTGATAAATCAAAAAAATTAATTTAACAAATTCTTATTAAGTTTAACATTTGTGATATTTAGTTTTAACAAATTTTGATTTAGTTGAACAATTGTTTTAATTTAGTTTAACAAATTTTGATTTAGTTTAACAATTTTGATAATTAAGTTTAACAAATTTTGATTTAGTTTAACAATTTTGATAAATATGATAATTTAGTTTAACAAATTTAACAAATTTGTATTTAAAATTTCAATAAATAGTCATCGGGTCACAGTGGAGGGAGAGGCAAGTCGATACCATTACACGCCTTCCGTTCTTTAGAGGATGATTCAGCACCGCGTCATCCACGTAGACGGGGGATATCTGCTTCGGTCAGGAGGGAGAGGGAGACATTACGTCGTCGTGAGGAGGAGGATGATTCCTTCGATGATGAGCATGTGGATAGTTTCGACGACGAGAGCGACGATGATGGCCCGTATGATGTGCGGCCGGAGGTGGAGAGGCAGGGGGATTATAGCGGAGGACGTGGTCGAGCGGGTACTTCTACTTCCGCCGGATGGATGGTGCGGAAGGGTAGGGGTGGGAGGTTTACGACCGGGGATTCGAGCTCGTGCACTGTTGATCCCCGCGCTCAGAAGAAGAAAAGGGTCCAGGACGATTCTTGGATCGTGAGCAGTATGACGCCTGGTGGTCCTTTAGATGGGAGCGTCATTCCTAGTTTCTGGGGTCACATTGCTAGACGGATCTGGGACGGAGAGGATCGGAAGGTTCTGAAGTGCCAGAATCGGCACAGAGCCTGTACAGCACTACATGGTTGGCGGTCTACACTGAGTGCTGATATCAGAGAGGAGATTAGTGCCACGCATTTGGGGCACTTACCGTACAACATGTTCCCTTATCTCGACATGCCTTTGATTTCGGCGTTTGTGGAGCGGTGGCAGCCTGACACCAACACTTTCCACATGCCTTTCGGAGAGATGACGATCATGCTTCACGATGTTTTCCAGATCCTGCGCATTCCTGTGGATGGTCGTCTGGTTAGTGCTCAGGGGTCGACGTCTGAGCTGAGGTGTTATGTGGCAGAGTTGCTTGGTGTCACACCTGATGGTCTGGCCAGAGATACAGCTTTATGGAGTGGTGGTGGTGTCGGCATCGACTCCCTTGAGGACCTATGCAGACGGGCACGACCTCCGCGGGCCGATGATACACAGTTGACGACGTACCTATTCTTGATGCTCGGAGCCGTCTTGTTTGTCGACAAGAGTGGTTGTCGGATCAGACCACGCGATCTACTGGAGGCTAGGGACCCGGAGACCGTTCGTGAGTACTCGTGGGGGTCAGCGACGTTGGCATACCTGTACCGGCAGCTTGGGATAGCTAGCCGTGCGGATTGTTCTGGGATTGCAGGTTGTCTTACGCTGCTGCAGGCGTGGATATACGAGTACTTTCCTGCATTCCGCCCGCATCGTGAGCGGAAGATTATCGACGAGGGTCATCCACGTTCGGGTATGTGGGCTGTCCGGAGCGAGGACAAGAGCGATGGACGATTGCGTTCCATCCGCGCACGGCTAGATCAGATGACTGCATCAGAGGTATCAAACTTTACACCATTTATTTAATTTTAAGATGTATTATTATTAATGTGTTAAACAATCCATCTGACTATCTGATCTTGTTTTGTACGACGACAAGACCAAAAAAAACGCAGCTCCGATAGCTACTTGTTTGGCCCATTTACATGCTTCATCGATTGTTGCAAAGATTTGTGTAGTTTGAAATAACTCACTGTAATCCACTCCATCACCACCGAAATCTGGAACCTACAAAAATAAAATCGAAATTAAAAAATTAAAAAAATAAATTCGAAATTAAAAAATTTAAAAAATAAACTCGAAATTAAAAAAACAAAATCAAAATCAAAAAAAAAAAGGCGTCTGTGTTAGACGCCTGCCCCATGGATGGGGCGTCTATGTTAAACGCCTTCCCCAACGGTAAGGCGTCTGCGTAGGACGCCTGACCGAAGGGAAGGGCGTCTACTACAGACGCCTTACCCATGGGGAGGACGTCTACATAAGACGCCTCTCCCATTGCGTAGGCGTCTGCGTTAGACGCCTAGGCCATGGGGAGGGCGTTCTACGCAGACGCCCTCACCATGGGGGAGGCGTCTAAGGCAGACGCTCGGCCCAAAATTTGCCCCGCGCCAGGCTTACCTCACCCGATGCATCACCCTCGCCAGACATTTTCGTGGTGTTTTTACTGATAAATTATGAATATACAAGACCATATGCCTTATTTATAGACACGGGACGATATGGGTATTAAATATATTGTTAAGGGCAATTTGGTAATTCAAGAGGCGATTTAAGTAGTTTTGGGGCGACGTTTAGTAGTTCCCTTTATTTATTGATAAAAATCAAAGAAAGTTTTGAAGGGAACTGTTTACTGGAGAAATGTTTGGTGCACCTACTCTTTTGTTGGTTTTATGGTCATCATGTTAAACTATGAGTCTTATAAAATTGAACTTCAAAGTTGCGAAACTGTATGCATTCGAATCTTCATAAAGTGATGTGTTACGTTGAGGTTGATTTAATTGTATGTCGATATTTATTTCCACGCTTAGTGCGCGATATAAGTTCAATTTTACTCAGATAAATATTAGGTGGTTTGGAAGGAATTTTGTATAATTTTTTCTCTCGTACGGGCTTAATATATCATGTGACTAAATCTTTCGATTGAACGTTTTTTGGTATTTTCGTTAACCTTGGTCTATCGACTCTAACCAGCAACAGATCCAAAAACTTCAATTGATCAATGTTGACATCATAGACATCATATTGTGCATTTAGAACTTCACTTCTAAGCTCCGAACCAACTTTTTTTTAAAATTGAATATATATTCAAATCAAAAGGCATCTGTGGTATATCATATAGCGAAATAATTGTGGACAACAGTGATATTTTCCATTACTTGTATAGCATATCCTCGGAATCATTCTTATCATAGAGCTTAGCTTAGAAATAGGCCTTGGTAAAGTTGGTAGCGAACAAATTACAACACGAATCACACAAGTGATGTTTGAAACAAATTACTACACATGAACAAAGCAATCATGCTAGCATTTTAAGATGAACAGCAAACATTTTCTTGACATGTATTGTAGCAATTTGTTGACAATTGAATTGGTAAAATCTTGTCTTTGGAACGATTGTGGTTCCATTAATTCAAATATCAATGGTGAAAGACATGACATTTTATAATTTTTCTTCACCAAACACCACTCCAAGCTCCAAACAACAAGATTCTTGGTGTTGTTAGAGTGCTTCAAGAAATTGCTTTTAGCATGAAAAAAAATACACAACTTGGGTCCTACTTAGGGTCCATTTGAATGTGGCTCCTACTTGAGTGATTATGGTAGAAAATCAATTTTTGGATTTTTGACCCTAAATTTTTGGATTGCTACCGGAGCTGTTTGGATGATAGCAGTGGTGGCGGATCCTTAGAAGTCTTGTCCAATGCAAGTCCCAAAGTTCCCCTAAAAAATAAAAAATAAAAAATACACCACAAACATCCTCTTGAGTTAATCAGTATGACCAATTTATGTTCGTTGTCTCCAAAATATATACACATAGATATTATATACATAAAAGACATAACTATACATAAGTAAATTGTGTTCATTACGTCCAAACTAACAATACAAAATTACTTCATCCACAATTTTATAAATAAATATATACATAAAAAGCATAACTGTATATAAGCAATTTATGTACATTACATCCAAACTAACACGACACGATTACTTCATCCACAATTTTATAAACTAAAAACATACATAAAAATCAATACACATATTCATCCACAAATGTCGTGATTTACGGTAGGTAGGATACCAAACGCAAATATGTCCTTCTTGGAAAACCAAACTTTTGAACACATGAAAAAATCAAAACCATAATGTCGGATGACCAAATTGAAAGCCAAAATAAAAGGCATAATCAAGAATATTGATGATTATCTTGGTGATTATTTGAGCCTAAACAAAAATCCCAAAAATTGGTCATGAACTAATCCCAAAATGTATCGAAAATGGGTTCTTATGAATCGACGAAGATTCGAATCCACTCACGACGCATACCTCTAGGAACGGAGAAGAAGCGTCAAACTCACTGACAGTTCCACCAAGACTAGCTAATCGCTCGCGGAAGAGAGGGCGAGACCTCCGACTGAAGGAAGCAAACCAAAAATTAAGCCCATAACTTCTTCTACCATTAATATCCAGTGGCATCCATGATAATTTGGACACTTGATTCGCATGGTAATAATCATCTGAAGCAGGCCCGGTTTCGATAGCTCGTTTGTGATAAAATGAGGAATAACTTCAATTATCCGGGGACAGAAACGTCCAAAAAAATCACCAAACATCACCCCATGCTCAATATGTTCATTGGGATGCAAGTTGAGATCCCTAGAGTCATATTGGATGAGGATGAAATACTGTAGCAGCTTGTCAACGTAGGGGAGCTGGATTTCCAGCAATCCAAACGCCTTCTTAGTGTTTATATTTTTTTACATCTTTTACCGTTACACTATACTAACAAACAACATCAAGGGCTAGTATCTCATCTCAAGGTGACAATTTCTATGACATCCATGATAAATCTAGTATTTACATTCAAAAAAATTTCGGGGGTTGTAAAATAGGAGCAAAATCCAAGTTGGTATACATTTTATAGTTCAAATCAAACCCCAACAAAGATCTGGTCCCCTCGTCCCTAATTGGCACCGCCACTAAACAACATACTCATTTTCCTGTTGCAATTCACCAAAAATAGCGGTCAATTTAAAGTTGAGTAGGAAAATCTTGAAAAACAAAAAACAAAAATCTAGATACTAGCGGCCCAGAAAATCAGAAAAACCGTAAGAAAAATCTTTATAAAGAAAAATCTGAGGAAAAGGGCCATCCACGTCAAACATTGTTATCCACGTGGCACAGAGAACGGTCCCACAAGAGCCACGTCACCATAAAAGCAGCAGCTCCCACCAACCCACTCCTGACTCCTGACTCCTCTCTCCTCACCCGTCGCCACCTAAACAACCAAAACAAAAAAACTCGTCGTGAACTCCAAAGAAGCGATATAAATACACACCCCTTCCCCTCCCATTTCTAGGGTTTCGTCTCCTATCCCATCCCGATCCGATGGCCTTCTCATCCCTCATCGGACCCGCCGCCGCCGCCTCTCCCCTCCTCGACGGAGCCCGTGACTCCTTCCCTGACCTCCTCCAGGTCTTCTCTCGCCTCGTCGTGACTTCGCCCTTTGGTAACGGGCGGAGTGTGTTTGGTTTCGGATCGGAATTTTGTTGATTTTCTTTTTTTCCTTGTGATTTGGAGTCTGACTGTGACTTTACTTGAGATCCGAACTTCTCGGAGGATCGTGATTTTTTGGTTTCGTTTTCGAGAGTCGGGAGTGGTTTGTTTCTGCTTAATCTGCTTCGTTTCGGAGTTTGTGTTGGAGTGGATCGTGTTTGAGTCTTAGTTTGTTTGATTTTCTTTTCGGATTTTTTACTGTTTCGTTTGATCGCGCTTTCTCCCTTTGTTTTCGAATTCGACTCAAAAGGTTTGTAAGATCGTGTTTTTTTTCATTAGTTGATGAAGTCGAGCGTGTTTTGTTTAAGTTTGCGAATTCAGATTGGTGGAATGAAGCGATCTCGATTCCTCGTTTACTTGAATATTTTCGTTGTATTTCTGTTCTTTGCGTTCTCTCGTGATTTTGATGATGGGATGGAGTCGAAGGTGCTTTGATTGACTCTGCATTTCTGTCGTAGCGCGGTTTCGTTTTGTTCTTAGAGTGGTTTCATTTGGCACTGAACATTTTGTTTTCTAGTGATTTCTGTCTTTGGTGTGTTTTGCTCTCCCTCCTATTTACTTGGTTTCGAATTTCGTTGTTGTATAGTTTGTGTTTGTCTGCTGATGTGCAACGGCTTTGATTCTGGAGTGCTTTAGTGTTTAACTCTCCAATTACACTGCCTCTCCAACTTTTCGCGTTTTCTTTTTGTCCCTTTGGGATGAAGTAAAATGTTTTTTTTTTGTTATTAAAGATTCAATCTTTTAGTTTTGTCGTGATTTTGCAACCTATATA
The DNA here is from genome assembly GCA_963682175.1 of Triglochin maritima. Classification (NCBI taxonomy): domain Eukaryota; kingdom Viridiplantae; phylum Streptophyta; class Magnoliopsida; order Alismatales; family Juncaginaceae; genus Triglochin; species Triglochin maritima. Next base: position 35,978,456 of record OY821772.1, read on the forward strand.
CTTGTATTGAGAATCATGTTTTAAAGCGACAGTTTCCTGGTGTTGCATTGCTATTAGGAATTCATTTGCTTCATTTGTTTTCTCAAAAGTTGAGATTTGGTTAAGTGTAGCAGTCAATATAGAGTCTGTTTTTCTGCAGTGTATAATGATTTTGTTTTGGTTTGGTTTTTTCAGATTTCCAGCAAGTCCAACTTCTTTGGCCAGGCGCTCTCGTCTGTCCGAGTATCCTCATCACAGTTAAGAATTGGTCATTTATGTTTAATTCCAATTTATGTTTTTTTCCAGCAGGGGGGTGGGCTTTGTTGCCATTTTCTTTTTTGCTTTGATACCGTCAATTTCGGATCATGACTTTTGTTTGTGTTTTGTGGTATTATAGGAAGTGCTTTTCATCACAAATTCAGCGAATTAAAGCGACAGCCACGGAAGTTCCTCCTACAGTTGCACGTGAGTATGAATTTAGATTTGCTTTTGAATCAAAACATAATGTCTAGCTTCATGTAATGTTATTTTGATTTGGGGATTTTGAACATTTAGAATCATCAAGCGCAGGAAAGATGAGGATTGGCATAAATGGTATGTATCTTTGGTAACCATGTCTTTTATTGTTTGTCTCCTTAGTTTAGTTTTTATGTTCAAATTAGTTAAGTTTGTACTTCCATAAACTTTAGGGCTGGATTCCGTGAACTCATGTTAGATAATGGACTGGATAGTTAGTCTTGTGACATATTTGAGGAAATCATAAATCAAGAGTCAGAAACACTAATTTTTCATTTCCTCTTTTGCTTTGTTATGAGTTCGTTTACAATTAACAGACTAGGATTTTTTTAGGGTGTGGACTAGTTAAGTAATTACGTTACCCCTTTTTTGCTTGATGGTCTTGCATCTTACCTGTGTATTCAACTTATCCTATTTCCTTTTGCCGTCCAGTTATACTTCTCAGTCCATTTTGTTTTTATCTTTATATCATTTTAACAATGAAGTTGTTGCTACCTAATATACAATGTAGCACTTACATTTTGCTTTTCTACCTGGAGCCACAACTTGATTGTGCAGACGTTAGATGCTATTTATTTGCAGAAGGTCATGCCTCATTGAATTAGTTCATACTTAAAACTAAGTGTATGTGTCACCACATCGATGTTTTATCAGCAGAAGTTGATCTTTGTACATATGGCTATTGTTATCTTTTGGAAGGCAATACATTATTGTGAGCCTTTTTATGTGTTTACTGTATATGCCTTGTTTGCCATGGTTGCTAATCAAATTCTCAGGATTGGGGTGGAAGCAATTTTGTCAATTTCAAATATATATCTTTTGTTCTTTCAAATACCCTACAATTAATACTTTAAATATCATCAATGTCTGAGTTATAATTCCCAGTTAGAAGGACTATTACATCTACTTTAATATTTATTTCTTTAAATTATTTTCTTCCAGGTTTTGGTCGGATAGGTAGGCTGGTCTTACGTGTTGCCACGGCTCGGGATGATATTGAAATCATGGCAGTTAATGATCCATTTATTGATGCTAAATACATGGTAAGATTTTGTTTTGCATTTTCACAGCTTCCCTATTTAAATTACCTCATTGTGCTTAATTTTTGGGGCAAAAGGATTTTGTTGGTGGGATTAAGTGGTTATATTTAGTTCTATGGAATTGGAACGGTATACAGTGAATCCATTTCAAAGTGAAGGGCATTTTCATTATAAATATTTTGCCATTGTAGATATGAAGTCCAAAGCAAATGTTTACATAGAAGTATACTATGAAATATATATTTTAAAATATTTACAATTGAGTTTATAGATCTTGTTTAGCAGAAAGACATATTCCTTGCTCATTATCAAACAATCACTTATTCAGAAACCTCGAGCGGGGCTAATCGTTTTCATTTCCCATCTCGTGGAAAACCCTTTTCGCTAACGTTTATAATAATTTTAAAAAAAATGATATGATACATCAACCCATCTGTCGAAGAACAAATCCATGTTCCAGCTACGCTCTTTTGTGGTGGTTAGTTTGCTTGACAGGCATGCTTGTTTGCTTTTTGTATTTTGCATTTTTCATTATTGATTCTTTCTCAGTCGTGTTTATGATTAAGGCATGTCATGAAATTTCTATTGACTATATTAGCCTGTTAGGTATCCATCACATGAACTGTAAACTTTTTACCATAAAATTCTATTTGAATTTTTACTATTTTCAAACATTCAAAGATGTATTACCCATTTTCTCAGGCATATATGTTCAAGTATGATTCCACTCATGGTGTATTCAAGGGGAGCATCAAAGTTGTGGATGACTCCACATTGGAAATAAACGGAAAACGTATCACAGTGTTCAGCAAAAGGTATTCTTCTAAAACTTACAGGTGTACTTCTAAAACTCTAGGCATCTATTTGTTGTAATACCAAATGGAAATGTTAATAGTATATGTTATCTGTTTGCTACCCTATAATGCATTATTTTCATTCAAAAATGCTGCCATGTCGGTATTTTATCCCTCTGGGCAGCTCAACATGCTTATAGATTTATTTTCTTGCTTGCTAGCGCCTAGCAGTTATAGTATTATATTGTCATATTGTTATGTTGATTTATACAAAATTCGCTTTTGTACACCATGCCAATCACTCAAACAAATTGATTTTTATGCTTTTATGGTTGGCAGTAGTTGTTATGCTGATTCATATGGATCCATTTGATGTGATTCTCAGGGATCCCATAGAGATTCCTTGGGGTGATTATGGTGCAGACTTTGTGGTGGAATCTTCTGGTGTTTTCACAACACTGGATAAGGCATCAGCTCATATGAAGGTATGCAACAAGATACAACCGATGTATGTTACTACGTTAGAAAGTGGAATGTAACAGAGACTCTTTCTCCCGATTGACTTTGTAAAATTGTCAATTGGAGATTGTAACATTATTCCTTTTGGCTCTCTCAGGGCGGTGCTAAAAAGGTTGTGATATCAGCTCCTTCTGCTGATGCACCAATGTTTGTTGTTGGTGTTAATGAGAAGACATATAATCCAAGCATGGACATTGTCTCCAACGCAAGTTGTACAACCAACTGCCTGGCACCCCTTGCGAAGGTAAATTAAGTCAGAAATTAGTGTTACATTTTATCCAGGCTCATGCATGGCTGGTAACATGAGAATTATAGTGAACAAATGTCTTTTTATACTATTTTTTATTTATTTCTGCGGAACAATACTAAATGATAAGTGCTACTACTATTTTTAGTAGAAATTCTGTGAAATGTGGGTTCTTGTCATTCTTATTATTAACAAGTTTCTTCAAATTAATTATGATTTTCAGGTTCTTAATATCTGTAATTTAATTTAGAATGGTATAACTTATACTTATTGATCTCTTTTTAAATCTAAAATGGTATTTTTTCCTGATTTCCTTGTCCTCAAAATAAATACAAGTTCAATGTTGAATCATGTGTTTTGATCATGTGGTGTTCCTGTTTAGGTTGTTCATGAGGAGTTTGGTATCGCCGAAGGTCTAATGACCACTGTCCATGCGACAACAGGTTTCAGTCTTACATTTGTCTATTTGTTGTTTTCAATGCTTACAAAATTCATTTAGAGGCCTAAAAAGTTTGTGTTTGGTCTTCCAGTGTGCCATAATTTTTTGCTGACAATTAATGTTTTGACTTTTAAGCAACTCAGAAGACTGTCGATGGTCCCTCAATGAAGGATTGGCGTGGGGGGCGTGGCGCTAGCCAGAACATTATTCCCAGTTCGACCGGTGCAGCCAAGGTGAAATCTCCTTTTTAACAAAATTGGATCATTTTTCAAATCCTCATGATTTATTCATGGGACTCTAGGCTGTCGGGAAAGTCTTACCAGACCTCAATGGGAAACTTACTGGCATGGCTTTTCGTGTTCCGACACCCAATGTCTCTGTTGTTGATTTGACTTGCCGTCTTGTAAAAAATGCTTCATACAATGATGTCAAAACAGCAATCAGGTTATTATGTTTTTCCCTTCTTGTGATCTATATTCCATCTGTGACCATGAGGCCTTTTCCGGTTGTATGTTACATCAAAGTGTTTCGAACGGTGGCAAACAATGTAATGTCTTCCTATGTGCTTGCTTGTAAATGATGTTTTGTATTCCCTGCTAAGATTTCCTGGATTGAATTTCTAGTATATTGACTAGCTAATATTATATTATCTTATATATGTTTATAGCTAGATGATCTTTTTGGAGCTATAAAATTTTATCAGTCTAATCATCATTGAACACCTAAATTGCATTTACGTTTGGGTGTTTGCCCAACTCAGGATGCCTTTCCTATTGATTCCCTGCAACCTGCATTCCCATTAAAAATGGAACATGAAACCTAATTGTACTATTTTGCATATTTAATGTGCTTTTTCTGTTGCAAATCTATGCATTCACTGTGAATCCTTGGATGTTCTTGATTTCTTTCACTTTGTTTTTGCTCTCAAGAAATTGCATTTATCATTTTATGTTGTACTAAGAATACTTTAATGGCGGTGTGACATAATTGTGTAAATTGGCCTTGAACTGAGCTTCTCTGTGGGGATTCACACTTAATGACTCTATCCCTAGTTATTTATTGTCAACCATGAGTTTTTTTTATTCTTTCGAAGTTGGTTTGTTTCACTTACTTTCAAGTGTTTATAGATTATTGGTTAGCTAGGGCTATCCTTCAAATGGGCTGTTTTCTCTTGGTTTTGGTTAGGACGTTTGCATTCATCATTATATGCCAAGTTGTATTGTTAGAGTGGAAAAAACCTGTGAAGTGGCATAGACTGCGCTACTGTCTATATTGGTGGTTTCTGTCCCATAGTGGTCGATTCGAAACTTAACTATATTCCCTATTCCTAACGGTTATCGCACTTAATTCCAGGAATGCAGCCGAGGGCCCACTGAAAGGCATTCTTGGGTATACAGAAGATGATGTTGTTTCAAACGATTTTGTTGGCGACTCAAGGTATGCAAAGTTTCATATTTCGGTCGCCTCCACCAAAACTATGTTCTCTTTATGCTGATCCCCTCTTGTTTCTCCAGGTCTAGTATCTTTGATGCAAAGGCTGGCATTGGGTTGAGTGCCTCCTTCATGAAGCTCGTCTCCTGGTACGACAACGAGTGGGGCTACAGGTGATGCATCATCTCTTTATTTATTTATTCTACAGCAAACTAATGCCGATTCTTGTACTAATTGGGTGTACTTCCTTGTTTCAGCAACCGTGTACTGGACCTGATTGGGCACATGGCATTGGTCAGTACTCACAACTAGGCGGGAGCTTGAGGTCTCTCATATGCCCAAGTTTTGATTGCGGATTGCTGGAGTTCATCTTTCGAAGCAAAGTGACTAGATTAGTTCGGTGTAACTTTTTTGTGGTATGAGATGAATACCATTTTGGACGGGATTTGTTTTGTGGCTAAAATTTGTCGAATAAATGTAGCTAACGAGATCCATACATTTTTGCTACCGAAAGTCCAAAACAAACGTAGCTTGTTTTGGGTTTTTATGAAATGTGTTATAGTTATTGATCCGTGCTTTCTAAGGAAATCATCTCTCATGGAATTCACTCGACCTGGTTGTATTTTACTCCTTTTTATAATTTGTCAGTCATTCCTCTCTTTTTATGTTCAATAGTAGAAATTGTAGCGTTCTTTGCTGCGTATGGCAAGCGAGGAGGTTACGTCCCTATCCTATAGGACCTATCCTATACACGTAAAATGGATGTGCATCACCTGGAGTCCTTTTGCCCACTTGAGCAGAAAAATATGCGTTGCTGGCGACCGTGAGTCATTTCGAGTCCATGTGCAAGTCATCCAGGAGCATTTGTTTGTGGTGCAAGCACCTGTCTAGAGCTACATTGTTCCACCAATCGCCCGATTCCTCCCTCTTCAGTCTCCAGTCTATAAAAATCATCGTCCAGGATGATCGTAAATGCAAACTAAACACTTAAGACAATGGGGAGCTCGAAAGCTGTCTCCTACGTCATTTTTGCTATTCTGCTCGTAGCAACCTGTAAGCTATTGTAGGTGTGGATTATGTGCAACAACTCACTTTCATTTGAATTATCTGGAATTTTGATTGGCAGGGACAGCCGAGGTGCCATGCGTGGAAGCCAAGATTTGCGAGTACCATAGCAGGAGATTCTGGGGTTTATGCGTGAGCGACCGGCACTGTGCCTCGACGTGCATGAAAGAACACTTCTCCAGCGGCCACTGTGCGGGTCTCAGGCGGAGATGCATGTGCCAGAAAAGATGCTGAATTTACATATCTCACCATGAGTGTGTGCTTAGATTACAAGTAATGGAAGTAGTTATAAGTGGTTATTAATGGTCGGGCGTCTTTATCATAATGCATGTTCAACCGTGTTTTACATGTCTTAGTTTCACGTCTGTGTTTTTTCTGTAATAATGTGATACAACTTCGAAACGGTACTGTTATTATTATTATGCGACATACATTGTTCCATTAATTAATGGGAACTACTAAACGTCGCCCCAAAACTACTTAAATCGCCCCTTGAAATTACCAAATTGCCCTTAACAATATATTTAATACCCATATCGTCCCGTGTCTTTAAACAAGGTTATTGACTCAGTTTTACTAACATTCCTAGTACCAACACCACGAAAATGTCTGGCGAAACACCTAGATCAGGCGAAGTAACGGAGGCGGATTTTTTTTTTCCGACACGGACGTCTGGCTAAGACGCCTGTACCATCGTGGAGGCGTCTGGCTAAGACGCCTCCACCATCGTTGAGGCGTCTTAGCCAGACGCCTCCACGATGGTACAAGCGTCTTAGCCAGACGCCTATACCATTGTCTAGGCGTCTGGTTAAGACGCCTCGACCATGGTGGAGGCGTCTTAGCCAGACGCCTCCACGATGGTACAGGCGTCTTAGCCAGACGTCCCATTTTTTTTAATGTTTTTTGTCAAATTAAAATTATACGGTGTGTTATCTCAAATTATTTGACGTTTCTTTGCAAATTTTCGGTGGTAACCGGTCGGATTACAATGAGTTTTTTTGCAAGTGATGAAGATTCAAAAAAATTCCAGATCCAACATTTTTAAAGTTCCAAATCCCCCGGTGGTAAAACATCATGACTTACAAATACCACATCGACAGGTCGTTCGGGGGTCTCGCTCCACGATGGTACAGGTGTCTTAGCATAACGTCCCGTTTTTTTTAATTTTTTTGTCAAATTAAAATTATACGGTGTGTTATCTCAAATTATTTGACGTTTCTTTGCAAGTTTTCGGGGAAATTTTTTGGATTTTGAAATTGTTGGATCTGGAAATTTTTGAATTTTCGGTGTACCGAAGAGGTATCGGTCATCCGAATATAGTAATTATTAACTTATTAATTAATTTAACAATTATCTAAAATTATAATCAATTATTTTTTTAAAAAAATAATAAAAAATTACGGGCGTCTGACGGAGCCGCCCCCACGTAGGAGGGGGCGTCTGGCTAAGACGCCTCCCCCATGGAGGAGGCGTCTTACACAGACGCCTGTCCCAAGGGCGGAGCGTCTGGGTAAAACGCCTCCCCGATGGGTAAGGCGTCTGGGTAAAACGCCGCCCCCATGGGGAAGGCGTCTTAGCCAGACGCCCCCTCCTACGTGGGGGCGGCTCCGTCAGACGCCCGTAATTTTTTATTATTTTTTATTATTTTTTTATTAAAAAGATGTTAGATGTTTTACCAGATTCGAGTACACTGGGGCGTCCGTTGGTTCATTACTGACCTCCAAAACATTATTTTTTATGATTATAAGAGGAATATGAAGAGAGATGTGTGATAGGAGGGTAAAATGTCGCGTTATAGCAGTAGAAATGAGAGAAGGACAAAATGGTAATTTCAAGGGGCGATTTAAGTAATTTTGGGGCGATGTTTAGCAATTCAGTAATTTCAATGAAATATAATAATTAATTAACTAAAGTTATATTTATTCATTACGTGTTATTTAGTAGTTATTTTGATGGAAAAAATTACCTCACACATAAATTTATAAATAATTTTTTTTTAGTCTCAATCGTTATTTTAGTAATTATTCCACAACTCCTATCTAACTTTTCCCCTGGATCTAGGAGAATCATTCATTATCAAGTTTAGGGAAAATAATTGAAAATCAATTTTCAAAGGTTTTGATTCCGTGTTATTAAGATTTCATAATGTTTTTATTATCCAATAGTAAGTATTTATTTCTTGCTATTTTATGTGGAATTTATAGATCACTCACTTATTTCTAACATTTGGTACTAAGAGTCAAACTAAACTTGTATAAAATAAATATTTAATTTTTTTGACATACCTATAAACTAAATTCAACTAGATGGGCATGTGAAGTTTTTTTCAACTTTATTTATTATGTAATTTGAAATACCTAGACAACTAATTACCATAAGATCACATAACAATGTTTTGCATCTTTTTATGTTGTCATTTACGTGCATTAACATCTTCCAATTTTATATGAAGTTTTATGTTTGCACATTTGAAAAATGTTTGATGTTGTACTTAGTGATTATTGGTAATCGTTAATTTTAGCATAATGCATCTCAAGTATCTAGAATTGAAGCTCATAATGAAACTAATTTTCTCACTTGGAAGGAACAAATAGAAATATGTCTTGGTGTTTTGGAACTCGATTATACATTTCGAATGGATGCTCCTACGTCCCTACGACCACGAGTTCTAACGAACAAAATGTTAATTATGAAAAGTAGGAGCGTTCTAATCGCATGTTTCTTACGATTATAAAAATAATAATCATCATGCTTGCAATCTGGGGAGCAATCCTTGAAAATGATAGTGCTATCAAAATATTTAATGCTAAAGAATATTTGACTTCTGTTAAGGAGCAATTTAATGGTACTTCTAAGACTAATGTGAGTGCTCTTATAATGAAAATGCTCATAGCCAAGTATAATAACACTAGCGGTATACATGAACATATCATGATGATGAGCGATATGACTGCAGAACTGAAAAACATGGGCTATGACAATTTTTGAAAATTTTCTTGTTCATTTTATTATGACTTCTCTGCTTGCGCATTTTGATCCTTTCAAGATCAATTATAACACACAGAAAGAGAAATGGAAAATGAGCAAATTAATTGTTGTGTTGAAAAAGAAGAAATCCTTAAAATTGAAAATGCTTGACTTTTCACACCTTGCATTTAATGATCTGACAAAGATAAAATTTAACGATAATGGTAAAGGGAAAAATCAAGTTGGTTGTTGCTAACGACAAACAAGTAGATTTGGTACAAAGTCCGTTTTTATTCCAAAATGTCACTTTTGTAAGAAACCTAGAGATGTATGGAAGGAATGTGACAGTTTCAAAACATGACTTGCTAAAAAGTAATGAAATTAACTTTATGATTTATAAATCCTTTTTAGTTGATGTTGCTTCACATACGGTGTGGATTGACATTGGTGCAACTGTGCATGTTACGAACTCATTGCAGGAATTCCATTATGTGACAAAACTCCCAATGGGAGGAAAAAACTTGAAGTTGCTAATGGGCAAGAAACTGTAGTTGAGGTTGTTGGGCAATTTCTTTAGTTTTGGAGAATGGTTTTGTCCTCTATATATATGATTTAGTTTATATTCCCTATGTTATTCAGAATTTTTGTAGTTATTCATGTCAGTTTGGAAATGTGATGTTTAAATATAATGATAGCTTTTGTCTTGTTGGTTCTGGAATTTTAGAGGGTAACCTCTACAAACTGCATTTCAATTATTCATCGACTAAATATTTATTAACTATGAATGTTAATAGTGTACTTAGTGCTAAACGTGGAATCAAAAGAAATTGTGATAGTGAAAACTTATCAAAATTATGCACAATCGTTTAGGTCATATTTCTAGAGACAGAATACAACGTCACGTAAAAATGAAGTTCTCCCTCCATTAGATTTTTCTGATTCCAATGATTACGTTGAATTTATTAAATTAAGAAAAAAACTACTCAAAGTGGGGGACTTTTGGAAATTATCCACATATATATGTGGACCTTTTCCCACTCCGAGTCTTGACAGACATAGATCATTCATTACGTTCATTGATGATTATTTTCGTTATGCTTATGTATACCCTATTCATGAAAAATCTGAATCACTAGAAAAATTCAAAATTTTTAAGACTGAAATTGAAAATTAACTGAACCTTAAAATTAAAGTAGTGAGATCAGATAGAAGTAGTGAGTATTATGGTACACACTGATTCAAGTCAAAATGCAGGCCCATTTGTTTTGTTTCTTTAAGATAATGGTATCGTCCATCAGTTTTTAATGCTCGGCGATCCGTAGCAAAATGGTGTAGCTAAAATCGTACAGTTATGGATATGGTACGGAGTATGATATGCAACACTAACTAACCTGATTATCTATGGATGGAAACATTAAAGACAACTATGTATATTCTATATTGGGTTCCAAGTAAATTTGTCTCAAAAACACCTTATGAATTGTGGATAGGTCGAAAATCAAGTTTAGGATATTTGCGTGTTTGGGGTTTTCCTGGTGAAGCTAAATCTTCATTCCACAAATTAAGAAACTTAACCCTAAAACCATTAGTTGTTATTTTATCGGTTATCCAGAAAGATCAAAAGATTTTCGTTTTTATTGCTAGTCTCATACCACTAAAATTGTTGAAACGAGACATGTATTTTTGGAAAATGGTAACTTCAGTGGGAGTAGTAAAATTTAAAAAAGTGAATCTTGAGGAAAATTAAGCTTATGTTCTTATCCCGATAATCTGAGAGGTTTCAAACTCTACACCTCCGCTAATCCTAATGAAGAAACCCACATTAATGAACCTCCTGTACTTCCTGAAGAACCCTTACGTAGGTCGCAAAGGGAGAGAAATCTGTTATTTCTAATGACTATATCGTATACTTGACTAAGGAATGTGATATTGGCAATAATGAAGATCCTACCTCATTTAGTGAAGCCGTTATGAGTGATAAATCATCTAAATGGCAAGATGTCATGGAAGAAGAGATGAAATCAATGGAAATCAATGAAGTTTGAGACATTGTTGATTTACCAGTTGTAGTTAAGCCCAAAGGTTGTAAGTGAGTCTATAAGACTAAGACCGACTGCTAATGTAATATCGAAAGATTTCTGGTCCGACTTGTCGCTAAAGGTTTTACACAGAAGGAAGGTGTCCATTTTGATAATATATTTTCTGCAGTTTTAAAAACACTCATTAAGAATTATTTTAGCCTTAATATCTCATTATGATCTAAAGTTACATCAAATGGATATAAAATCTGTATTTCTTAATGGTGTTGCAACAAGAACTTTTCATGACAAAACTAGTAGGTTTTGTTGTGAAGGGGAAAGAACACAGGGGATGCCAATTAAAGAAATCCATATATATGTTAAAACAAGCATCTAGATAGTGGTATCTTAAATTTGATGAGGTGATAAGTAACTTTGGATTTAAAGAAAACGTGATGGATCAATGTATATAAGAAACATTTATGTAGACAAAGAAGCTCTTCCTCACTTGATTTACAAATGAGGTTGAGAAATTTATTTATAGTAAGAAGTAGGAAGTACAATTTGTGATATTACAATATGAGACTATATTTCTTTAATTACATTACTCAGTAAACAAGTTTGTAATAGTTGTAATCAAAGTTATATACAAATACAAAATATGGAGGAATGGGCTAGATGGGCTGGCCATGTGGGGCTTATATTTCTTATGATCTAATACCCCTTGCAAGCGAAGAGGGGAATATCTCAGGTTGAGCTTGGAACGAAGGGAAATAAATCGGCTAGCAGAAAGTGGTTTTGTGAGTAGGTCGACCAGTTGCTCCTGTGTGGATATAAATTGAACATCGAGTTGTTTTGTCACGACCCGTTCTCGGACGAAATGGAAATCAATTTAGCATGTTTGGTGAGAGCATGTAGAATTTGATTAGAGGCCAAGTAGGTTGGATTGAGATTGTCACACCATTGAATAGGTGTTGTTTTTGGAAACCCCAATTCTTGTATTAATTTTTGAAACCAAATTAGTTATCTAGTGGCATGAGAAACTCCTCTGAATTCAACTTCCGTACTTGATTGTCCACTGAAGGCTGCTTCCTTGATTTCCAAGATACTAGATTCGGACCCATAAATATGCAAAAACCAGTTGTGGACCGACGATCATCCTGATCTCCAACCCAATATGCATCAAAATAGGCGTATAAGACACGTAAGGAATTTCTAGTAGATTGGAATATCTGTAATGCATCATTAATAGAGTGTTCTAGATATCTTAAACTTCGCTTAATAGCAGTCTAGTGTCCGGTCTTCAGTTTTTGCATATATTGACAAACATTTTTAACCAGATATGTTAGATTAGGTTGGGTGATGGTGATGTATTGGAGAGCACCAACAATGCTTCGACATAAAAAGACCATTAAATGGTAATCAAACATTTCTAGGTAATTTGACAGAGCTAGAGTCATTATTTCTAAAAAGTAGATTTTGTATATATTTATGTTGAGAAAGAAAAATTCTTTTACTAGTAGTTTGAACTTCAATACCAAGAAAATAGTTTAAGTTGCCAAGATTTTTCATAGAAAAGTAGTGCTAAGATTAGATATCACCTGATCGATTAGAGTAGAAGAACTCCCTGTGATTACGATGTCATCCATATATACTAGCATTAACATCATATGTTGTTCATGTTTTAACATAAATAGTGAAGCATCAGATTTCCTAGGGTGAAACCCAAGGGGCTGTAACCTGTTGGCCAGACGGTTACATCAAGTTGTTTTATAGGCCATCATTTAAAGAACAACAATATTTAAAACTACACAAATAGTAACATGTTTAACAACAAGACTAAAAGTTTCATGATAATCAAGTCCTTCTTCTTGATGAAACCGTTTGCCAATAGGTCGTGCTTTATAGCGATTGATTAGTAGCATATTGTATATCGTATTCATGTTATATATCTTTTATTTTACCCCAATTTTGTGTTACTTGAGTGTTTGTTTGTGGTGTTTTAGGTGTTAGGCAATAAAGAAGAGAAAAGAAGAGAAAAAGACTGAAATACAAGAACAAAGGTCTCAAATAAAGCAAAGTGGACCTGTTTGCCATGCACAAGGACCCATCTGCAAATCAGGAAGGACCCAAATGAAATCTAGAAGGACCTAAATGCACAAAAAATATTTCAGGCGCAAAAATCCTTCACCACCATGATCTTGAGGAGTATTTGAGAAATTAAAAATAAACGGGCTCCAACCAGCGGACCAGGAGTGCACCATACGTGCCAAATACATAACTTAAGCTTAAGGGGGAAATCAGGGTGGAGCAGAGCCAGAACATCCACTTGTCACTGATTTTGATCTGCCAATGGCGGAGCAATTTGTTCCGAATTCCCCCAAATTTCAACTGTGGCTCGAAATCAATTTCACCCATTGGATTGCTCCCAGAATCATCTACACCACACTTTCTTCTATAAAAATCATGGTTTCTTCTTCCTTTCCTCTACTTCTCCACTTCCACTATTAGAGTGTTAGTTTTTACCCAATTTGACCATAAGTAAAGTAAGGTGGATGAAGATTGTAATCTCACATTTTTGTTAATATACGGTTGGATTCATGTTCCTCTTATCATTAACTTTTTTTCTATGCAATTAGTTTTTGATGTTGGTTAGTTTTCTAGTTAGAGTTTTATGTCATGTTTTTAATACATAGTAATTATACATGCATGTAGGATCGATTACCATATTTTTGATCATTTCATGTACATTATTCTATATACTATTTTAATACATAGTAATTTACATATATATTAAAATAAATAGAAGATGATCATACCCAAAGGTTCTCTAAAACCTTTATGAAGATCTGGAGTTGCATTGCGCGTTGAATCGCCCGTCGATTTGCCTCCGAGTGTTCACCAAACTCTAAACAAGATTAGAGAGAAATGAGCTAGCCAATTCAATATCTAAATCAAGCTTAAAATCTAGCTAATAACCCCTCTAAAGCTCCCTGAGAATTTAATCTCCAAAAGCTTGAATAATTAAGAGAAAATCAGATGAATTAGTGGAGAGGTTAAGGAGAGAGAATATTTTTGCATTAATTAAAACAAGTAGGAATAGGAGACCTATTTATAGACTCTCCCAACACCCACATCATGGGTAAACCACTTACCCATGATCTTTTTTCTCTCTCTCCCTAAAACCAATCACAAATTGACACATAATCATTCTCATCCACGTTTGACCACAATTGGAATAAATCCAACCCACGATTAACACTAATCTCTTAACAATTCAAGGCAGAATCGTTCTCATTGGTCGATGGAAACTTGCCTACCGGTTGACCGATTGACAGTTAATTGTGGTTTCGGTTGGACCATAAAACCGGGTGGTCGACCCATCACACGCTACATAAGCTATTCTGATTTTTCACTCGAACAAACACGCCCAAACGGTCGACTGTTTCTACACTAGAAAGCCGCCGAAAGATCCACTGGACGTTTTCGGTCGGACTGCACTTCAAATCGGTCAACCGATTATTACTAGAAAGTTCCTAGAAATTTCCGGTCGAACCACAACCTTCAACTGGTCGACCGATCACTACCAAGAAGACTTCGTGGAAGCTCTTGGAAGTTTTCGGTCAACCAAACACATCCATCCGGTCGACCGTTCACATACCCAACAACTACTGTGAATTTCCGGTCGACTGGTCTCCGAAAATGTCCGACCATTTTGCCCGATTTTGCTTTATCAAATTTTGGATTAACATCCAACAAAATTCGATCTTTGGAGTTTTTAGCAAATTCATGTCATAATGTTGATCACATTATATTATGTAGTATATTATCATATGCAATGTCAATACATTACACCCCATAATACATACATCTCATATGAATATATTTATGATTCTAACTATGTCATTTTCACAACATATTGATTTTATTGATTGACCACATGTATACTATTTCACATGAAACACGATAAATCATATGAATACAAAATCACACTTCTTGTTTCCCAATTTTGTGTTGTGACCTATAGGAGGATCTAAGTTATATTAGCAATGATATTAAACACTCAATATAACAAACTATAAGCGGTATCTAGCTACACATTATAGTTACCCAATTAGCAAAGATGTCTTGTTCACTCGAACTAAACAGATCCATTTAATGATGTAAGTAACATCACTTGTGTCTATCCATTGCTACATGATATTAAAAATATTATACAAAGTAGAAATGTGTCACCTTTGTAACTTAACGCAAGTCACATTGTGCACATTATAATTTCGCTAGATCAATGAGTCCATTAATATCATCACTCAAGTAAAGAGAGACAATGATAATCTTTTGACGAACTATCTTTTCCAGCATAAGTCATGTTTAACCAACTGTTGCCTTTATCACTATAGTCACTGACAACCTTTGACAATAATAAAATTAAACACTTCCTATGTGAAGAGACATAAGTCTCATATCTTAGGATTCAAGACACAGTCTATTCAATATATAAAAATAGGGTCAAGCTCTAGTGAGCCAATGGCTCATCAAATTTAGTTTAAGCTCCCTACAATCTCACCATTGGATCTTATTTACCGTTAATCTCACCATTCATTATCATAACCATTTTTTTCTTAATCTACCTTACAATTTGAAATGAGTGGTGGATATTGTGGGGGCTTAATTTAGAAAAATTAAGCTCTGGGCTCACTAGAGAATTCCTGTATAAAAATAATCATTTTCCTCTTTTATATATTCATGTCGTTAAATATTTGCAGAGCTACAATACTCTTTAACCAACACGACAATCTTATCTCGGTAATTAATGTTCCATGTCAATTACTATGATTGTGAATAACTTTTGATTTATGTAAACGATTATCTTTTAGAGCTCTACGGTTAATGACCAAGAACCTCTTCCTTAACACTTCCAAAAGACGAAAATATTAATCAATGAACAAAATATTTCCACATTCAATTCATAATAATTGACATATAAAATAATACTTTTAGAACACATTCCCTTCAGTTTACTTTTAATCTCTTTCTTTCCATGCTTGTTATTATGATTAGTGAGTAGATCCGCCCCATTTGGGGTGGAGGCAATGTATTTGATGGTGAAATGTATAATGGGTTCCTAAGTTTGTATCATTTCCATGTGCTTAATGTTAGATTTAAAACTTGTAGCATGTTAATCTTGTTTTAGATGAGATAATGGCCACAATAGGTACTTGTTTCACGCTAGATCTATTTTTGACATATTGCTTGTGATGCGTTTTATGTGATGATGGAAATTGACTTGAAATGAATGGTTGTTTGATTTGGTTTATGATGCTTGAATGAACTAAGGTTATGCTTATGATTGATTGATACTTTAATGACCACACTAGGTACTTATTGCATACTTGAGAATCCATAAAATTAATCTTAACTTCATACTGACATATCCTAGTCTTGTATACCATAAAATTGTATGTGTTTCACACTTAGATTCCACAGTCGCTTTTATTTGTAAACACACACTCTTACACATATGCTTAATGGCTGGACACTGATTGACATCATATCATGCATATATTTATGTCCTATATCATCTATTCTGAACCTAAGTAATGCTACGTAACGAGTTTTATGTTTAAGTTTCAGGAATATACAGGATTACGAAGACGAGACACAAAAATGACCTAAATGCAAGAAAATGATTGAATTGTGAGACTTATGGACTGACATGCAAGAGGGAAGGACCTGGATGTAAACCCAAAGGACCAATAAGCAATTCGAGAAACTCCACAACATCATGAGGAGTATTTTGGCAATTAGATCCGCGCCTAAGCTTCAACAACCAATTCGGGTGAACCAAACATGAAGAAATACATCCACAAAAGGCTCCACCAAAGCACAACCCGATCAACCCATTCCAGGTCGCCATTTGGCGGTTGGTTTGGCTCCAAATCCGATTAGCCTCAGCCTAGTGTTGTATTAGTATGTATTTAGTCCATATATTGTATGTGTTTAGTCTCATACCGGGGGATTGTCCCCGGTTACATTTTTTCATGGCTATAAATAGAAGTCTTCCTCCTCCTTTGTAATATATCTCCTCTTTTGGTGATCATTCTCTCTACTTGGAGTAAACCCTTGGAGCAAAACTCCAGTGGAGAGATGATACTTGTAATGCGAGTGAGAAATAAAGAATGTTTTGTTAGTTTCTTGTTGTTTCTTTTAGATTCTTGCATGCTTAGTTAATCTCGTTTGTTTTAATCTTCATAGAATTAATTAGCATGTTTTCTTTCCTTAATATGAATGTTAGCTTAATAATGTGTGAGTGGTCTCATCCCATGTTGGGGGTGGAGTTGATGTTATACATGACATTTAGAATGGAACCAATGCTATATGTTGTTTTACGTGATGAATGTGAGTATGCTTGTTTGAATTAAAAAGAATAATTAACTTGATGGTTTCTGCCATATCCATTAGGTACATTCCATGCTTATTTAGGTTCTTAATAAAAAAATTGTTTATGCTCATATTAATCAACTAGGTTAGTTATTTGGATGATAGGTCTTGTTATTGGGTACTTCTTATGCATAGAAACACTACCTACACTTGTAATCTATTGAGTGCATTCATCACCACTTATTTCATGCGTACACACACTCCACCCCTTAGGACTTTCCATTCCTGAATTCCAGCTTGCTTTTATAGGTAGTTTAGTTTCATTGTTGCTTACTAGTGTAGCGTAGTTTAGTTTAGTTTAGTGTAATTAACTTCTTGTCCCCTCTTTTCCCACTTTCCTTCGAAAGAACCAGAGTCGACACACCTCCCTACGGATCGACCCGTACTTGCCACCGCTTCATCGTGGTCATGCACTTGCGGTATTAAAACGAACACATCAGATACCCTCATCCACACATTCCTTACTATTGCACCTCCACTCCTAGGGGTTTAGTTAGATTGTTTTCTTCTATCTTAGTTAGTTTTGTTAGCTTAGCCTAAATCTCTCTATCTATTTATCTTCCCACTCCAGAATGGTGATAACAACAACACACACAACTCCTCGAGGACATGACCTGTACTTGCCGCATCTTCCCCGACGTCGTGCACTTGCAGTATTGAACTAATAAAATCTCAATCAACGATGAATGCTACCATCCGGGTTCCATTTTATCTTAAAAACTCACTTACAACCAGTAACATTAACATTGGTGGGAGGAGGAACAAGAGTCCAAGTCCCATTTTTTAATCGGTGCATTATACTCATCACTCATAGCTGAATGCCAACACCTATCCTTAATAACTTTAGAGTAACAACTGGGTTCTGTTTCTTATGAAGATGATAAATAGATAGGATGGTTTGAGGAATTGAATACTTGATAACCATGAAAGAGTTCAGGTTTTCTAGTATTATCTCTAGTTCTAGTGGTCATATGATGAGTAGGAGGACCAGAAAAATCTATGGTTTGTGTGACAAGTATAGAAGTAGAAGTGAGTGATGTTGTCTGAGTGTTATCTGATGGGAGTGTGTTTTCTGGTTTGTGTATGTTTCCTAGTGGGAGAGCTAAGTCAGGAGGCACTAAGACGTTCATTGGAGCTATGTCAGAAGGATGCAGTAATGGAATAGCAAAAGAAACTATGTTTCTACTTCCTGATTCCATATTACTATGCCGGGAAATAACATCATGATAAGGAAATTTATTCTCATGAAATATACCATTTTGAGCAATATACATGCATCTTGTTTCAATATCAAAACATTTGTACCCATGATGAGAGAAACTATAGCCTATGAAAACACATTATTTGGAACAAGGTTGAAGCTTGTTGGTCATATATGGTCTAAGACACGGAAAACAGTCACAACCAAAAACTTTTAGTATTTAGTAATATGGTTTAAAGCCAAAAAGTTTTTCAAAAGGACTTTTGTTTTGAATAACACGACATGGTAACACAATTGATAAGAAAAACAACATTACTAAAGGCATCATCCCAAAATAAAGTTTGAGTAGAAGCGTGATGAAGAAGGGTAAAACCCATATCTACAATGTGTCGGTGTTTATGTTCAACAGTTCCATTTTGCTAATGAGTATGTGGACAAGAAAGTCTATGAATAATACCATGTTTGTTAAAATGATCAGAAAAGGCACAATATTCGCCACCCCAATCACTCTGAAATCCTTTGATTTTTACTAAAAATAAATTTCAACATGACTTTTAAATCGTTTAAAAATAGGAAGAACATCACATTTGGATGTAATAGGGAAGAACCATACATATTTTCTGAAATCATCAATACAAATAACATAATAGCGATGTCCTTTTCTAGATATAATTAGTAAGGACCTCAGGCGTCGAGTATATTAACTGCAATGGAGCAGTACTAATAGAAGCAGTAGAATAAAATGGTAATCTATTGTTTTTAATAGTTGGTCAAGTATTACAAGTAAAATAATAGATAAGTCGTGTTACTGGGAGTTCATTATGATGAAGAACTAACCAAGTATCCTATTCAGAAGGTTGACTAAGTCTGTGATGCCACATATTCATTTCAACTTGTTCATCAAAAAAGACTAGATGGGAGGAGGCAGGCTTGGTAAGGTGTAGTCGATAGAGTCCATGTTCACGATGTCCTTGAAGTAGAACTTGACCCGTGATGAGGTCCTTCACAAAACAATGATAAGGGTAAAAATCAAAATAAACGTTATTATCAATAGTAAACTATTCAACACATAGTAATTTGCGAGTGATAGAGGAACAAAAAATAAGTTATGCATGCGAAGAGTACGTGAAGATGAAGGAAGAGTAAATGATCATGTTCGTAAGATAGGCAAACCTGAGCCGTTTGCATTACGAATTTGGTCATTGCCTTTGTATTCTACCGACTTCTGAAGACTGCTTGTGTCATTTGTCAGGTGATTGGTGGCACCCAAATACGGATACCATGCGTCATCTGACACTTAACAGGCATAAGCCATCATCGTCGAAAGATTGGAAGCAAGTTAGCTAGTATGATCAAACCTTTCGTGATAGGGTTTGTTGCTATGGTAGTAAACTTGCGGACAGTTGGAGGAACCAATATTAGACTATGGAGGATGGTTGTGTGATTGTCCAGTGGTGGAGTTGTGTTTGAAGTGTCCTCGTCCTTGATTGTTACGCCTAGAGCATCCACGAGTGGAGGTTTCATGGTAGTTGTTTTTTACAACAATATTTGCAGAAGCGTTAGATATGATGTTACGATCAAGTCTAAGCTCATGGGTCAGTAACATGCTGTGAAGATCAGCTATAGAAAGATTGGAAAAACGAGAAGTAACAGAGGTTACAAAGAGATCATATTCAGAACCAAGTCCAGAAAGGATATGCAAAACAAGATCCACATGGGTCACTGGATTGGCAACAACAACAAGATTATCGGCGATCAACTTCATTTTTTGAAGATAAGCAGTTGGAGAGATCTGCCTTCTTTGTAGTTTGAAGTTGAAGGCGTATTTGGATGATACGAGAACGAGATTGGGAAGCAAAAAGCTTTTCCAATGTCGTCCATAAAGACTATGAATTATTACATACAACTACGTCACCAAGGACTTCTATTGTCAGGAGGCGAGAAGCCACCCTAATAGAAGTTGATCTTGTTTTTGCCACAGAGAAAATGACAGATTATCTTTACAAGCAATATAATCAGACTCTAGGTACTGTGTGTAGGATCGTGTATGACCTAATTTATTTCTTAATCTTTATTTAAAAATACAACGGAAACACAAATTCAAATGAGTAGAGAAAGACAAGCAAACCACAATGAAGACACAACGATTTTATAAAAGTTCAACACCCCACCCGGGTCATAGTCGTTTCTTGCAAGTCCCGTTCGATCCCATGAGCTCCACTAATGTCTTCACTATCATCTCCCCGTTCCGGGCTTGTTGATAACGCCTTTACAAAGAAAGTTAGCGAACACCCTCACCGAGCTTGGTTTCTTCCTCTTACAACCCGAGAGGGATGATCACCGTTATGGACCAAGATCAAGCCTTACAATCTTTGATAGCGATGAAACAAGAGTAACAACTCTCTAACTTGAAGCACACTTGAGTAGGATTTGGATTTGGATCAAGTGGTGAAGTTTAAGCTTTCGAGTGTAGGATTTGGGATTCTTGAGTGGGAGAGTTTCTATATAATGTATGTGTGAGTTTGGATAGGAGAGTTATGTATATAAGGTATGAGAACCTCTATGTATAAACTCCGAAAGTGTTATAACTGTTGGGGAAGATTTGGTTAAGATTTGTGTGAGATACACAAAATAGAAAACTAATTTGAACAAATCTGTCTAATACCGATCGACCCACACGGGATAAACAATCGACCGTTTCCATGAAAGTAAGGAAACATTCGAACCAACTAAAGATACTGTCGAACCAAATGACTACAACTTAACTTAACGGTAGGACTAAAAACTAGGGCGATCGTCTGTTCCGAGGATTTTGGTCAGAGTAAAGGTTTAACGGTCGAACTTAAAAAGAAAGTTTGTCCGACCGAAAATATTAGTGAGTTTTGGCACACAAGTTTGTCTACATCCAGTTGACTGTCGTCAAGGCATCGTTCGAGAGGTGGCCAAAAATAATTTAGGAGTTAGGTGAAAATATACGAATACGACATGAATAATGGCCATATGAAAATACAGGTAAACGGTCGACCGGTGGAACTGGGTAAAATCACTATAGAGAATATGTTGACTGGAATAAATAGTTGAACGAAAACTCATTTTGGTCGACCGTTCTGCACATATAGGTTAAAGTTTAGTTTGAGTGATTTTCCGACCTAGGTTTGGGTGTTTCATTATAATCCACATGATGTAAAATTTGGTGTCTCTTCTAAAAAGAAGCTAGTGTGTATGTAAATAGATTACAACTCTTGTATGCTCAAATTCACATAGATTTCTAAGACTCAAATAAAGGCAAAATTGCATGTCTTCAAATAACTTGATTATATGTCTTGACTTCATTACATTCTTCCTTAAGTCTTGATCTGTAGATGTTAGCACAATACAATATATGTTAGACCCTAACCTAAGGTTAGTAGACTTTTGTTGGTTAGAGTGTGTTTTGCATGGGGAAATGGGGTTGCAGGTGGGTGCATGGGAAGGGGAAGAGGCGGGGTTACTGTAGCATCCGAGTTAAATAGGGCTTTTCTTCTTCTTTCTTCTCCTTTCTCATTTCTCCTTCCTCATTTCTTCCTTCCCTTCCTTGCTGGTGCGTGTGGTGGCAAGCAGCGGAGGAGGAGACCGGAGATCGCGCGGCGTGAGGCGTGCGGAGTCGAGCGCGCGGGGAGATCACCGGAGGCGACGTGCGTGAGCGGAGCTCCGGCGTTTCGTCGTCGTGGTTGAGGTATACCGCTCCTTAGTGTGGTTTGTTTATTACCCTCATGTGAGGGATGCGTTGGTCGAGTCGGGGGAGGTCGGAGACCTCTCCGGCGACGCGTTTCTTCTAAAATCCTCGGCTGGCGCGAGGTTGAAGACGACCAACGGTCGACCGGATCCTTCGGGCGGTCGACCGTTTTAGCACTGTTTGCCCGACTTTAACCTTCACCGGTCGAACGATGCCTTTGGGCGGTCGACCGGTAGTGCATTATTGCTGGTGAGTTGGGATTTTTCTACCTGTTATCGGTCGACCGGTCCTTGTTGTGTTCGACCGGAACTTAAGTGTACTGATTATTATTGTACGTTTGTTCGACCGATTTTATGTTTCGTTCGACCGATCGTTGGTTGTTCGACCGATTGCATGTTGCGTTCGACCGATTTTATGACTTAGAATAATAGGTTGACCCTGTCTGTTTTCGGTCGACCGAGACCCCTGAGTCGGTCGACCGATAGAGTGGATTTCTATGTTGACCAGACTCCGGATTTTGACCTCGTTCGGTCGACCGGTTTTAGACCCTTGTTCGACCGTTGGGGGTTCTGTTTTGAGCACAGCGGTAGACCGTTTTAGGAGTACGGTCGACCGATTCCTTCCTGGAACCGGTCGACCGAATCACCTCTTCCGGTCGACCGTTTGGGCCCGGGACAGAATTCCTGGTTCCCTTTTGAACGCCAACTTTGTCCACGGAAACCCGTGTCCTCGCCTTGTGCGTGAGCCGGGGGGTGACGGTGGGCGCGTGATGCGTGCCTGCCTAGGGACCGCCGTTGGGAAGAGTGTGGGTGTTCGGGACGCGTCACCTCCATATATGGACCGTGACTTTTGAGATGATTGTTGGTACCTTGTAGTATAGCAGGCCTGAGGGATCGCGGATCCCAGTGTTGATGTTGTGCGGGCACGCAACTGGCGTTGGGTGAGGTGACTACCGGCCCACGGGCTACGGAGGTCGCTGCCCTGCTTTTATAGCGGCGCTGTTGGTGTTCGCGGCTCGAGGAGCCTGATGACCTGGCAGACTTCGGTCTGGACCGTCCGATGCTGTGCCGGACGTTGTGATGGACAACCGATGCTGTGCCGGTGATGCCGCCGAGGTTGTGCCGGCGATGATGATTGTTGGGCCGAGGTTGTGCCGGCTTGTTGTTTTCCTCGGCTGGGCACCTACCGAGATGATGTTGTTATACCTTCCGGGCGACGGCCCCGTTGGTCCCTGTGGCCCCGACCACTGAGATTTACAGATCTGTTTCTATCGGCGCGTAGACGTGACAGAGGCTCCCTGCCGAACCCTTGAGTAGTGTAGCTGCGTGTGGGGGGTGCGATGTCGCGGGCTACTAGACTGCATGTGCCTGCAGTAGGTCTCCTCGGGAGACCCGATGATTGATTGTCGGACTGATGTCCTGTTTTACCCTTCGGGGGAACTGTTTTCCATTTCTGTCGATGCCATGACATGCTACTAGTATGATAGGTTCATTGTGTAATGCATGCATATATAGGTGAGTTGGCATACGGGGTTTCCTTCTGGAAACTCAGGCATTGTTGTTATATATTTTCAGGACCGCAGTAGGTCCAGTGGGGTGGTGATCGGCGGGCGCGCGCGTTTGGAGTCGGATCCTCTAGTCAGACCACTGAGGTCCACATGATTACGTTTATCTTCCCTTGTCGTTTTGTTGTAATCATGTTTTCATTTTGGCAAACTCTGATGTATTATGGTGCACCGCCTATTTATTTATGAAAAGTAACAGTCCCGCCTTGATTATTGTGCTCTTGATCTTGCTTATGAATTTTTAAATTTTCCACTGTTTCGGGATGTTACAATATATACACCACACATAATGTATGTTACACTTAATTTGATTGTGATTAAGTTAATTCAATCATCAAAATATAGATTAAGATTAAAAAAAACCCAACACTGTGGTGGACAAAGATGGGATCCATCAAGAAACCCAAAAGGCCATGACCTTTAGACCATCCACTATGAGGAGCTCATCCACACCGGTCAGTCTGGTCGTGCGTCGACTGGGTCGTCAACCAGGTCGCTGGAGTGACCTGGTCAGGACCGGTCGGTCGTGCGTCTTATTCTTTTTTTAATTTTTGTGTTTTTGTATTATTATTTTTTAAATAATTTTCAATCGGTTTTTAAATCTTATTTTTTAAAAATACGTTTTATAAATTTTTTTATTTTTAAATTTTTTAATTATTTTTTAGTTATTTGCAAAATCGACCTCAAATGACGTGTAAGATTGAAAATGTTGGGTAGATTAAGGAAAAAATTTAAAAAATAAAAACAATCAGAAAACATATTTTTTTTAAAATAAGATTTAAAAAACATATTAGAAATCATAAAAAATAACAATACAAGATTTATTGGTATTTGTTATAATAATTAAGAGTTAATATTTTGATAAATAGTTATGATTGAAGTACGAAATTTACACTGAAATACACCAATGTTTCTAAAATAGGAAAATATTGTACTAAATTTAAAGTAGAAAACAACAATTAAACTGAAATAACAACAACTGAAACTGATCATGAAAATAGGGAAGATAAGTCTTAAACTGAAATAAAAATTACTACAAATTAGGGAAGATAAGTTATAAACTCGTAAAAAATAGCCACGTATTTCTACTTAAATATTTACGTGGCAATGATTTGGCTGAAGTGACGCTTAAGTGTGTTTTATTAGTATGTATTGTAGGTGTTTTGTGATTTGTGTCTTTTAATATTTGATTTATGTCGCGTGTTATTTGGTTTATCGTCTCGGGTAACGTAAGCTTACGTTTGCTTAATTTAATGTATTATTTATTTTATTAATATTAATGATATTTATTATTTTCTAATCATTGATGGTTAAATTAAAAAAATTATATGTAATTTGGAAAGACGAGATTTATTGGGTTTTTTTCCAAATAGATTATTAATGTTTTTGGTAAATATAAAATGTTTTTGGAATAAAATAAAAGTTGATAAAGAAATTAATGATGTGGAGGAAAGAGAGTATGATGACGTGGGGTCATGATAAATTTGTGAATAGTGAATGAGAAAGATGAGGTTGGTCATGCTGACGTGGTAGAGAGAGAAATGAAGAGAGAGAATATACATGACCTAGGTTATGATAGTGGATGCCCTTAACAATGGGGAAGATTTGAAATCTTCAATAGGAGAAAGTTGCCTCTGTTCAACCTTACATGCACAAGAAAAGAAGGGTCTGATACAAGCATAGGCGACATCAAATTAGTAGAATCCATAGTGTTATTAGCACTGAATAATGCCGCCATTAACTCCGATCAAAATAAAAACCCAAAAAGAAATCAAAAATCGACTTTAAAAGGATCGACAAACTTTGATAAACGTAAAAGTCAATGTCTTAAGTGTAAAAGAGAAAACAACAATCTTGAGATTTGTGAGAGAAACAAGAAATAGGGGGTTTTGCTTGGGTGCACCTCTAAAAGTCATTTATTGGGCATTTGCACTCGTGTATTTTTTTATTGCTCCAGAACGCCTACAAAACAAACTAATTGCTTGGGTGCACCTCCGTCTAACACCGTTAACGGATTTCGTGACACCGTTAGTTGCCCCCGTTAAGTTCGAATCCAAATGGTCGACTGAAAGTCAAACGGTCGACCGAAAACCAATTTGACTACCAATTCGAGGCGACCGAGTCTAAATATGTTACTTGACACCTAATTAGACATCAATTAAGTTCTAATCCAAACGGTCGACCAAAAGCCAAATGGTCTACCCGAAAACCAAATTGACACACAATTCGAGCCGACCGAGTTTTCTAGGTACTTTCGATGTTAATTAGAGCTTAAATTAGTGTTTAATTAGGTGTCAAGTAACATATTTAGACTCGGTCGACTCAAATTAGGAGTCAATTTGATTTTCAGTCGACCGTTTGGCGTTCGGTTGATCGTTTGGATTCAAACTTAACATGGACAACTAACGGTGTCACGAAATCCATTAACAGTGTTAGAGGGAGGTGCACCCAAGCAATTAGTTTGATTTGTGGGAGTTCTAGAATAATAAAAAATACACAAGTGTAAAGACCTAATAAACGACTTTTGGAGGTGCACACAAGTAAAAATCCCACAAGAAATATCAAAGACGAGAGAAAGAAGAACAAAATAGTCAAGAAATATCTTGTTTGGAGAAAGTCCATATTGGAAAACCGAATGGAAGAAAGAATCCGGGGAAAACTAATGCTCCCAGTAAAATGAGCGAAGACAAAAGAAAATTCTTCTGACTGGTCTGAGGATGCTTCTTGAACAAAGCAAGACCAGAGTCAAGAGAAGTGTCAGAAAGAAAGAATTAGGAAATCGAAGCTTGTAAGAACAATAAAATAACAAGAAAACAAGAAATCTTAGGAAGAAAAGCCCGAAACAGAAAATACCAAAAGCCATAGGAAGCTCTTTCTCTCACCAAAGGCCTTATATTTTGTTGTGGTGTAAAGTGTCAGCAAGTTTATTATTCTCGTTTTACAGTAGATGATATTTTGCATATCTCTGATATATTAGTCTCGCTACATTCCTATAATCCTAGCGATGGATGCGCATCAAGTACTTTAGGCCACGTGCAGAAAAATAAAAATATGTTGAAGTAATTACAAATATGATCGTGTAATACAGTAGGTTACATATGTCGAATAAATAAATCAATAGAATTCAGATTAAGTTATCAGACAAATTCATGTTTAGAAAACAAACAAATGAAGAATAAATGTCAAAACACCTTACAAGCCGAACCGTCGAATTCCGACTTATCTCAGAGAAAATATCACCCCCACGTACTGGTGCGACGGGTCTGACGGTTTTCTCCCAGGATAGAACGGTTCGTTCGTCGAACGAGGACACACCGGAGTCGACGAACCTCGAAAGCAGATCAAAACGTCGCAAGAATCGACCGGTGGAGAACTCTGGAATTCATGGAGACAAAAATCGTTGAAGCGATTTTTTCGTTGAGAGAGAGATAACATATGTGAATCTTGTGTGTTATTTCTGTGTGAGGTACAAATCAATTTATAGTAGCCTATGACATAAAAATAGGACTCATTAACCCTACTAACATGAGTCCATATCACCATGTTTGCAAGTGAACATGAGTCTAACTACCACTTCACTCATTCCACTATCTTCAATTCTCAACATTGGATTTTCTGAATTAAGTTGTTCATAGATCTAGTCTAAACTTAATAATCCAACAAAATATGCGTAGATGCCGTGGGAGTCTCCCACTCCTATCCTATACAGATGTACGATAGATGTGCTTCACCTCTAGTCCTTTTGGCCACTTGTGCAGAAAAATATGCGATGCTGACAGCCGTCAGTCATTTGGAGTCCACGTGCAAGGCATCCAGGAGCATTTGTTTGTTTCACTAATTGCACGATTCCTCCTTCTTAAGTCTTCAGCGTATAAATCTGATCGTTCAGGATGTTCTTAAATGCAAACTAAACCCTTAAGTTAATACAATGGGGAGCTCGAAAGCTGTCTCCTACGTCATTTTTGCTATTCTGCTCGTAGCAACCTGTAAGCTATTGTAGGTGTGGATTATGTGCAACAACTCACTTTCATTTGAATTATCTGGAATTTTGATTGGCAGGGACAGCCGAGGTGCCATGCGTGGAAGCCAAGATTTGCGAGTACCCTAGCAAGAGATTCTGGGGTTTATGCGTGAGCGACCGGCACTGTGCCTCGACGTGCATGAAAGAACACTTCTCCAGCGGCCACTGTGCGGGTCTCAGGCGGAGATGCATGTGACAGAAAAGATGCTGAATTTACATGTCTCACCATGAGTCTGTGTTCTCTAGATTACGAGTAATGGAAGTAGTTAGTAGTTATTAATGGTCGGGTGTCTTTTATCATAATGCATGTTCAACACGAACCGTGTTTTACGTCTCGAACCTGTGTTTGCCCTCTAATGATGTAAAACGG
The DNA here is from genome assembly GCA_963682175.1 of Triglochin maritima. NCBI lineage: Eukaryota > Viridiplantae > Streptophyta > Magnoliopsida > Alismatales > Juncaginaceae > Triglochin > Triglochin maritima. The sequence continues at coordinate 36,006,783 of OY821772.1, forward strand.
TACTGCTTTCAAGTTCTCCCCTTGTAAGTATTTGGATAGTGGAGGGATAAGGTTTATCACTGTAACGTTCCGAACCACGATATGTGCTTACATGTCTGACCTGGTGCGTTAAGATACGATCCACGATCCTGATCGCTGTGCACTCTGATATTTAATCCATCTGATGAACTCATAAATAATATGAAAAATATAATCAACAATTTGTGAACTCGACAGTCCGTAAGTACCAAACGCCAATCAATCAAATTCAGAATCATGTGGAAAATAGTACAGAATATGAAATTCAATCAATGAGCACAATCAAAAGACATGCATAACAAATAATATGCATGCATAACAATTTGGATTAGACCACATCCTGTGTCTCTGAAATCTATCAATCAGTCAGACGCACATCTGGTAGCTCCACCATAATGACAGACAGTCCTTTCCTCTCTAGGGTGGCTCCACGTTGCCCGTTAGATAGTTCTTTTCTAAGTGGCTCAACCAGAAACATACATACAGCCACAGTACATGTCGACCGAAACACCACCATGCAATCATATGCATATCAATAAATTCAACATCAATACTCATCATGCATGCAACTACGTACGAATATCAAAAGAGACAGACATGACATGAAACTGATGAATAACGAATCAGTACATGCATGTCTCGCAACCATAACCGTGATTCACACCCAAATCAAATGTCCAAGTTTCATATTTCATCTTTTCTTTTATCTCAACTTGCCCAACAGAAGCCTAACAGCTAAAAATCATCATTAGAGATTATTGATCACACCAAAAATCAAATCCATCAAATTAACTGAAAATTCATCTACCTTACCTTTATTTTCTCCTCTTCTCTGTTCCAAACTCTTCTCCAACCATTCACTTCTCTTCCCTTCATATGCAAAAACCCTCTCACGATTCTCCAACAAACCACCGCCCCTCACTACCCTCTCAATCCAAGGCATGTGTAAAGGGTTGTGAAATTTGCATGCATACCCCCAACATACCAAAAATCATACATAAGACCAAAACTTGATTAATTCCTATTAAAAAGGTTTGGGTTCTCACAATCACTTTACGGGTGGAACATAATTGTCAATTGGGAACCTATTTAGTATGAATCAGATATTATGAATTGGAAAACATGTAAATCACAAGTAACTAATAATATGAATTGATTGAGAAGGTATGATATATATATATATATACAGAAATTATAGAATGAGCTCAGGGCTCATTTAAGCTTAAGTGAGCCTCCTAAACATCCACCATCCAAATCAAATCCAATGGTGGATGTAAATCTATGTTATTTTTAGATAGAAATGGGTAAAATTGGAAACTCAATCACCCATTCTCCTTCACTCCTCCTCCCTCTCATGATTCTCACCCAAAACCCATCAATTCTTGAACGCAAACCCTAATTTTGGTTCATCTTCCTTGTCTCAATCTTCTCCAGATATTCAAAGTACTCATTTCTTATCGTCAGAGATTTCTTGTCGTCGGAGTTCCCCTCTCTCCACTCCAAAGATTTGATTTCCGAAATCCTCTTTGTGGAGCACATTCTTGGTAACTCCGACAAATCAATGGAGATATCATCACACCTCGATCAAGACGGCAATCCGAGGTGAATGATTATCGACTGAAACTTTAGTATTGATTTTAACTTTCGATTCAAAAATGATTATTTTTTACGAATTTTCACCATTCTTTGAATTTTACCCAGTCCCCTTGTTTCGCCGGATGTTATTTTGCAACAAAATGTATATTGTTATTGCTAATGAGATAATATTACAGTTTGTCTTATATTATTACAGGTAGCAGTTATGTATTTTTGACTTAATTATTCTAGAAATACATGTTGTATTATTCGATGAGTTGCGGAGAATAGTATGTAAGTTGGAATCTGATTGAGTTTGGTTTGCTTGTGGTTTTTATGGTTTAGTATGGAATTCGATTAAGTGAGTTTATTTCAAGGGAGATGTAAAGAGGATTTGAATAGTAGATGGAATTTTATCAAGTTCGGTTGGCTTAGATTTGGTTGTGTTGGATATATTAGTGTTGGTTGTGGTTATGTTATTTTTTGGGGGTGCTAATGATTTAGTTTAGGATTTTAATTAGTGGTTGTCATTTGGCCTGGATTTGAAACATTTGAAGTTGGTCTCACTTTTGTTGAATGTAGTTTTGGTGTAGTTTTGATAAAGTTGGTTTTGTTTGTGTTTTTTTAAAACTGGATTTGATGTGGGACTACACCCAACAGTAAATTTTAACATTCTAACACACAACTGAGAGGTCAAATTACAACATGACCCCAAACTACAACGGGATGTAACTTGCACAAGTTTAACACTTTTATTGTAGGAACAAGCTATGGTGTTTGATTGAATAAGTTATAATAACTGCAGGGAGGTGTGTCGACTTTGGTTAGTTCGAAGGCAATTGAGAAACAAATGGGAGAAGAGATTGATTAAACTAACTAGACTAACTATGCTACGCTACACTAGTAAGAAACAAACAAGATGAAAGTGCGAGAAGAAATGAAACCAAATGACTAATAGAAGAATCTAGAAATCGGGAATGGAAGACCCTAAGGGATGGAGTGTGTGTACACATGAAATAAGTGGTGATGATTGCATTCATTAAGCACAAGTGTAGGTAGCGTTTGTTATGCATAAGAAGTACATCATGGCAAGACCTATCATCCAAATCACTAACCTAGGTGATTAATATGAGCATGACAAGTTTGTTATTAAGAACCTAAACAAGCATGGAATGTACATAAATATTGTGGCAGAAACTATCCAGTTAAGTATTCTTTTTAATTCAAACAAGCATACTAACATTTCTCACATACAACAATATTTAGCATTCATTCCATCTACATAACATGTATAAACATCAACTCCACCCCAAACAGGGATGGAACTACTCACACATTAAACTATAAACTACATTAAGAAAAGAAGACATTCTATTTATACTACGATAAAGAAAACTAAACAAACTAAACAAGCAAGCATTAAAACAAAGACAAAATTAAGACAAACTATGAAAAATTATTTTATTTACATGACTCACATTACAAGTAGCATTCTTCTCCACCTTGAGTTTTTGATCCAAGACTTACTCCAAGTAGAGAGAATGTCACCAAGCAATGGGTGAATACAAATGAGGAGGAAGAGTTCTATTTATGGGCATAAAAAAGGTAACCCGGGACAATCCCTCGGTATGGGACTAACACATACTATAAATGGACATAAAACACTCTAATACATGACCCGCCAAAGGCTAATCGGATCTAGACCAAAACAGACCACCAATCGCGGTCTTGGACTGCCAATTGGCGGTCTATATAGTCTGGATCAGGTCAGGTTTTGGAGTGTGGTTGCCTGACTTGATTTCTTCTTGTCTGATGCACCCTAATCGGTTGTGTAGGTTGCGACCTGAATCCAATTGCCAAAATACTCCTCATGATGGTGTAGAGTTTCTTCATTTGCTCATTGATCCTTTTGGTTTTACATTCGGGTCTCTCTCTCTTGCATCTCAGCCCATAAGTCTTGCAACTTAGTTTTTTTTTGCTTTTAAGTCTTTTTATAGTCTCTTCTTCTCAAACATGTTTATTCCCGAAACTTAAACATAAAACTTGTTACGTAACATTGCTTAGGCTAAGAATAAAGGATATAAGTGTTGAATTGTGGTCCTTAAATATTGACTGACTTGTAGTCGTAGAGTGTGTATAAATAGCCTTTGTTCACCTTTATAAATCAACCCACAATGTTCCTTCCATAATGTCCACCATAACTCCATATGCAAGCAAGATGGGATGGTTCCTAATAAACTGGAAAAAAAATGCAATGTTCATTGCCATTAAGTATAATGTCGTGAAAGATGGGTTATCACCTTAGCCAGTTATGTATTCTTTTAATTCTTTACTTGTTTTAATTATGTTAATTACCATAGAAGATTATTGTACTCAAACAGTAGAAAGTAGGGAAAGGATGTGAGAGATTTACATAAGTATAACCTTTCAACCTTTGGATTGAACATTAAGTTTGATGAGTGGTATGACACTATGACCAGGAAATATCAAATTAATTAAATTGCAATAGTGTTTTGAATTTTAATAAGTTTCGAAAGACAAAAAAATATTCTAACAATATCAAGATAAATATTGTTTGTAATGAAATGAAAAGACATGGAGATTTGGGGAAGAATGATGAAGACTTTTCATTGATCTCTCATAAATAATACAACGAGCCTCTATATATAGACAAGAGAAATAGATGTTACAATGCAATAACAAGCTAATGAATTAGACATATAATATACATCAATGAGAGAATTACATTGCATTTGAATGTGGAGATTACAAGAAGTTGTAACACCAAGTGATAAGGTGACTGATCCATATCTTATATTTCTTGTTTCATAACACTCCCTTTGCATAATCATTTTTTGCTATATATTTTTTGGTCTGTCTCGTTAAAAACTTTGTCAAGCAAAATCTTATGGGACAAAAACTTTGTGAAAGAAAAAAGAGTGTATAACATACGCTAAGACAATTACACAAGCTGTCTTATTAAAAACTTTGCTAAGTAAAACCTTGTGGGACAAAAACTTGAAAAATGAAAAAAGAGTACAACTACAAGCCATCCAGACTTATCCTTTTTCAGATATAGTCATCCTTCTGGGATGATAATTACATATCCGCTCCCCCGATTCGTTGTTCACCAACTTGCACATATAAAGATTGCAACATCCTCACAATAACACAAAATATTGTTGTTGTGGATCAGATATATAAGAGGCATCACTGAAGTAATCTTAATCTCATAAATATAGTAAGTAAATTTGATAGATCCATGAAGAGGTAACAAAAAATATGTTGAACGTCATTTGAATATTTTCAAAGAAACATTATGTCTACATAAATAATCATTGTCAATGTATTAGGTCTAGTTGTATATGCAATTGGATATTTGTTTACACAGTAGTCAATCTGTCATTGTTGTGTTTTCTAGGTGAATTATATTTATATAATAATTCTCTTCTGGACAATTCACTTCTAAATCATTGTAATAATTCTCTTTCGGAGAATGTTCGAACTGTAGGTCAAAAAGAGTTGACTTTTCTCCGGTCATTTATTTCGAGTGTTCAAGTGTTCCTTTCATATCATTCCTCGAGATAAGATGCACATTCTCTTTGCTTGTTCATATAGTGATCCTTTCATAAATTATATCGCATTTTCATTATAATTTGCCTTGGGCAATTTAGTCTTTCAGGGACTCTCATATCTAGGGTGAGCTAAACTCAGGTCAGACCAACCTGACACGATCGGTGTGGACTGAACCGACCCGAATTCATTTGGTCTGGTTTTCAGTCCTCTAGATACTAAAAGTTTGGGTCTCGGTGCGGTCCGGCTCAATCTGGTCCGGGACCGATGCTCAGTCGCGTGAGCAAAAATTCGGGTTGGACCGGAATTTTGGACCAACCTGACCCGACCCAATCGGCCTAGACTAAATCGACCCTAATTTATTTGGTTCAGTCTTCAATCTGCCGGATACAAAAAAATCCGGGTCTCGGTTCAGTCCAGTTCGGTCCAATCCCGGACCGATACTCAGTCCTACTAATATCAATATTAAGTGACTTATACAAATTTACAGTCACAACATATCTCATATATTTATGTATATTTATGTATATTTATGTTATACTGATCAAGTAACATAACGTAATATTATACATTTCGAGAGATTAAGTAACATCATAATGGATGTTCTCAGTCCTACGAAAAAACCTGATGTCACTACTTGCTTTATAATGTACTACTATTTTATCTTGTCGTGATATCTATTCACATTCTTCAGAAATCAGGACTACAAGTCCAAATAATATATTTGTTAAGCGAGTCTAGTTGTACATAATTCACCTTCTTTTATTTATTTCAAATATGAATGCTTCTGGCATTCATATAATATTATAAGTTATGGATCGAAATTTTCTCTTGAATTAGCTTGCCACTAAGAAAGCAAATTAGTTGTCGACGATAATTCAATTATTTTATGTTTCTCTCTCGTATCAACATAGTTGATTGTAATTTTATAATAATCATTTTTTGTCATTTCCCAAAACGCTAACATTTTACCGTTATGTATTCCCCGAATTGATACATTTCCCAGCAGTTGCTTTTATTTTATTGAGTTTATATTCTTCAAGATAACATCTTCAGGATGTGCAATGAGTGACTAACTTTTATTTTCATTTCCACAATTAATATATGTTCTGGTCCACACTTCTGGTGTTGGTTGAGCTCAAATATAATTTATCGGGTTTTTTGCTTCCTTACGGATTAAAACATTGTTAATTGACGATGTACCCATGGTTCAGAGAAAATTGGCCCTATACGTATCAAAAAAATGTAATTGGAATCATACTCATCTGTTACGATGGGGCCCATATTCGTCTCATACCGTTTACGTTTTCTGTGATTTACTAACGAGTTTTTTGCTTCTCTACCGATCAAAACATTGTTAATTGGCGACGTACCCATGGTTCGGAGAAAATTGGCATTGTACGTATCGAAAACAATGTAATTGGACTTATACTCATCCATTACGGTGAGACCCACATTCAACTAACACATTTACATTTTCCGTTACGTCCCCTGATTTATCACCTTTTGTCCCTAACAACAACTTAAAACTCTAATTAACATCCTCACCCCAATCACAATTTTAAATCCCGACCCCAATTGTCCAGTCAAATCCCTAGACCCCTTTTTAAGGTGGTGTTAGGAGGCAAAGGTGTTGTTACAAGGCCAATTACATTGTTTTTGATATTTACATGGCGAATTTTCTCTGAATCATGGGTATGTCACCAATTAACAATGTTTTGATTTGTAAGGAAGCAAAAAAACCCGTTGATAAATCATGAAATGTCACGGAAAACGTAAACAGTGTCATACGAATGTAGGCCCCACCTCAACGGGTGGGTATGAGGTCAATTACATTATTTTTGATACATACTAGGCCAATTTTCTCCGAACCACGGGTACTTCACCTATTAGCAATGTTTTGATCGGTACGGAAGAAGAAGAAAAAATCATATTTTATCATGTGGAGATCTCCACTTTATATTATGTGCTTTATATCTAGTAATAGAAGACTTAGTCACTCATTTGCAAGTTAGTTATTTTATGAACTTCAGCTTCAATCATACTTGTACGTATATTCTTTTATGAACTTTATATTCAATATAGTACATTTTCTTGGTATTCTTTAGGCTTCTGGTTTTCTCCCTCTAATGCCCAAAAATGTACCTCTATATATAATTGTTGGAATTTACAATAAATTATGTCGCCCTTCAGGGGCTTCAAATTTTAATATCATCAGGAATATGAATCCTGATGAAAGTCATGAAACACACAATTTAATTTGAGGTCATTACATTATGGAAGTGGTAACCAAAAATAATGTAAAAGAAATCCCAAATGGGAAACATTTCATTCGATATCGTACAAGTATATAAAATAGGGGAGCATTTATAATATGATCTTGGTCTATTATAAATATATATTGGTAGATATGATCCCAAAATAATTCATTGTAAGAGATATTTTATAAACATATGGACTCTCATTTTATTGTGCTAATTGGTCGACAAACTTAACCTCATTTTTGTTCAACTAGTAAAGGTCAATTAAGTTATCAAAAACATATGATCACTATCGATACCCATAATGAATACAAATGATAACTTCAGTTAGGCACTTCTGGGCTAGTATTTCTAGTTAACTAGTTTGAAAGACATTTAGATCTCTTATTACTTCATATTTGCATAATTTATTTTTCCATCGCATATTCTCTTTTCTTTCACTATGCTTTACAGACACATGATCCAAAATACGAGGGAATAATTGTGATTTTACAATAACTTATGCTTATAACTTTCAATCACAAGTAATACATAACACAAGTAATCATATCCCACGAAAAGATAAAGCCCGTGGATACAAACTTAGTTGAAGAATTTTCTCATTCTTTAATGGATGGTCATATGACATTTCAACAACATTTGTGATTATATCTGATCCTTATTGACCCAATCGGTCATATTATATGTTATTAGAATCAATATTCATCAGATTCGCCAGTGCATGTGTTTTGACCAAGCCACTATGTGTGCAATGACACATTGTTTAAAAGTCAAGTAAGTTTCTCAATAGCATTTTTCTTGCCAAACATGATTGTAAAATTATAAAAATATTCTCCTTTACTTCCTGTAGTCTCAATATAAAGCCATTCCGGACGATTTGAAACTTAAAAAGTTTATTTCTTGAGATATAGTAAATAAAATGCATCATTTAAAGCCAAGAAAATTCCACATGTAACAGTAGATATGACACTTATGGGGCTTTTACTAAATTCGTACGGAAATAAATTCGTAAGTGAATAAAAATCACAAGTATGGAAATATATTGGACTAATGAGAGGACTAAGCAATATAAAATATATAGTTTCAACCGAATAACAACTAAATAAAAAACTTAAAGATAATAATTATGAAAATATGATAATCGAATGAACCTCAAGAATATTAAACAAAATATTTGTATCGTGGTTTATAATGCTCATTTGTCATATTGATATTCTAGCATATGGTCATGTATATCTACTAAATAATAGACTATATATAAAAATATCAAATAAAACACACATAACTAGAATATATTTGTTTCATGGAGAGTGACTTTGACAACCCATTTTGATTATTGAATTTATATACCATAAGGACATCAATTATTTTGTCGTTTATCTCATCCCTATTCACATCCGCAATCATGGTCGCAAAATGATTATACTATACTGTTGTAATACTTTTCATGTGCTCATACATTCACTTTTGGGAATGGAGCAAATCAATTGGACGGATCTCGTGATTTTGTATCGATAACTTGATATTCAACTCAGCCACACTCGGGTACGAGACTAGATTATAATATTTCCGAAATCACTTTAATGCATTGTGAAGCAAAAACATAACTTCTGTCTTATCTTGATTTGATTCTTATTTCTTTTTTTGCTCATTTGTATTTCCAAAAGTGTCAAGTTGGATTTCAACATCCAAAACATGACAAGTAAAATTCTTCACCATTTTATCAAAAGGCGTATATTTAACTTTTATCAACAATCAAGATGATCAGTATCATATAAAAGATTATATAAAATAAAACACATAAAAAGAAACACTTATAATTTCTAACAAAACAACATGCAATAAATATGACATATGCACAAATAAATTATGTCATTATCATTGGAATGTCAAGTCGTCTAGTGATCTTCCAAATACATGATCATATTACGATTTGATTTTGTCAGGAAACTTGAGAGCATATTATGATTAAACCAAATAAATAAAAATGGAGATCAATGAAAATATGTGTAGATTATTTGTGAACTTCTATCAACGTGACTAAAAATTAATGAATCTTCAAACGTCTACATAGGAAAACATAGGTCTGGATTACTGGATCGAAAAAATTGAGATGCAAGATAGGAATCACCCAAAAGGGTGGATTCACCGTAAGATTCATGGAAAGATGAAAATCTTGCAAGCGTTATTAAAGAACGATACTCACTTGTGGATCTCAGGCGCATGTACCTACAACATGTCTTGGATCGTGCGGGCAAGCACCAGGGTCAACCAATAATGATCTTACTTTTCTTTTCTTTGACCTCCGTTTCGCATCCTTGGATGTACTAGAGACTATTCATGTTGATAACATGTTATGAAATTAAAAGACAATGAGATTTCATTGCTCTCTCATAAACAATACAATAAGCCTCTATATATAGACAAGAGAAATAGATGTTACAATGCAATTACAAGCTAATGAATGACACATATAATATACATTAATGAGAGAATTACATTGTATGTGAATGTATGGAGGTTACAAGAAATTGTAACACCAATTGATAAGGTGACTCATCCATATGATATATTTCTTCTTTCATAACAGCTTGGAATAATCTCCTTAATACTTCCTAAATAGTTCATTAAGACACTTGTTCAAGATACTTTTCAATATGTGTAATATCTTAGTTGGTTTCTTAATTTGAAGCTTCGGTAGCATACTTATTACACACTCATCAAGAGTATATCTAGTGGGTAAAAAACCTGATAACTTTCCACACCCACACAGTGTCTTTGCAGTTCTATAATTTTATTTAGAGTTATTTGCTTTGGTGCACTTGCACAGTAGTGATATTGGATCTATGCACTTGAATTTTCGGATTTTACTTGAAAGCACTTACATAAAAACCATATTGGTTTTGTACACTCCAAATTACAATGTTTCACTCTGTCACGTTACTGTTCCCAACCACCTCCTCCCGCCAAAAATCCCTCATTAACTCAATCTTCCCTTAATTACAATTCCCTCTCAGACTCCTCCATCACGCTCTACGCCCTCTTCCGTCCGTCACCACCGCCAAACCTACTCGATCTTCAAGGTTTTCACCGAGAGGGTCATTGTGCGTGGTGATATGATGCCAAAAAGGAGTCAGGGCTTTTGGCACCGTCAATTTAAAGTGCACAAAACCAATATGGTTATATGCAAGTGCACACACTCAAGTATAATCCGAAAACTCAAGTGTAGAAATCCAAAAACCCCATTTTGTGAGTGCACCTAAGCAAATATCCTTATTATTTATCCACACTTGTTATTCAAAGTCCAACTTTCTTAGTTTCTTTAATATATATTGAAACTGGGAGCCTTTCGCTTTTCAAGGATGAGAACAATTTGACATGTAGTTGTTCCTCCGTATAGCATTTATCATATGTATTTATATAATGGTTTGTGGTTGCCCCTTTTGGTTTCTCACGACAGGAAACGTTCAAAAAATGTATTTTGCGTGAAAACCCTTGAATGTTGTCAATATTTAGTTGAATGATTTGATTGAAACAATTGCTAGAAAAACTCTGAAAGATATGAATATTTGGTTGAATAAGTTAATCTGGGCTATATGCAGAGTAAATCCCGTAAATTAACGGTATTTGATTAAACTATGAATAATTGGATTAATTGCCTTAAAACCCATGATGTTGTATTTGTTTAATAAATAAATAATAATTGGATTATTTGTTGGGAAAACCGTGCACTTTTCATAATTTTACAAAATAATTTAATTTAAGGAAAATTACCCTTTTTCCCTGGAGTTTTCAGATCTTTGTAATAAATTACATTAGTTGGATAATTTACTATTTTTCCTTGAACTTATAGGAATTGTGAATTGTAAGGGAACTTTAGTGGATATACATTTATGCCCTTGTACTCCTTTGGTTATGGGTTTTAGAGTTATAGTTTCCTTATGTTGTTTGTATGATTTTAAAGTCATGTTTATGTATATTGCTCTATCATTTGTTGCCTTAGTGGAACTTGACATATGGATTGTTGGGGTTGTGTGACCCGTGCTTTTGGGGTAAAGTGTGGTTTACCCTTTGCCTTATGTGGCTATGTGAGTTTGTGGAACTGATTGTCCACCCACGTTGTGATGACTGTCTATTTGTGAGTGTTGCTCATGGGCTCGTCGTATGGTGGCAGTGAGACGACGTGTGAGACACTTATGACTATATGTTATAGGGTTTTGGTTGTTGGGGAGGTTTGGGATGGTTTTCCAGCGTTGTGACGAGTAAACATTGGAGTTGGGCTCGCGAGCTCGGGTGCATGGTTGGATTCCCTGATCCGAGTTTCCCCTGTGTTGTGGCGTTTCGGGAAGGTTCCACCCACGTTGTAACAAGTGACCGTTCGGGAGCGTTGCTCACAGGCTCGAGCGTGTGGTCAGCTTTCGAAGCCCGATGCAGGACTGGTCAGTTGACCAGCGTTGTTACGGGTGACCGCTGAAGCTGGTCTCGTGGGCTCGGGCACATAGTTGGAGTACGACGTTGCCTTGTGGGCCAGATGTGTGGTCTTGTCGAGGGTGCACGCTCGTCCTAGCTGGGATGCATGGTCGCCTTGGGACGTGTGACAGTTCTACCGTGAGAGCAGGTTGTGTGTTGTCTTATGGATTGGATGCACGGTGGGGTCGAGGTGAACGCTCCGCTTTGTTGGGCGCATGATCGTTTAGGGACATGAGACCAGTGTGAGTCATCAGGAACAATTAGACCTTGTTCAATATCGTTGGGATGGTTTACGGAGTCTTGATCGAAGACTCAGGTGTCATTTGTATGTGTGCAGGTGAGACCCGATAGGTGGCTTGAGGCGACTTGGCTTTAGGACGCGTAGACTGGATTTGTTGAGTTCGGTTGTCATGTATTTTCTTACTTTCGTTAGTAGTCATGTAGTAGAAAATCCAGAGTTTCTTGTATTTTCCTTCTGTAATATACTATGACATTATATTATATTATATTTTTAATTGAGGTATTGACTTGACTATTTTTAGTAATGTCAATTTTTGCGTGTTTATAGTTGTGATTGATTGTTGTGTCATAGATTAAGTACGTTACAAAGAAATAAGTGCTAAAAAACATATCTGGAAAAATGTTTGCGTAGCCTGATTTGTTCTTTGCAATCCCATATAGGAAGGAAAGATGACCACCGTCTTGACACTGATGTGTACCAACTAATTGTATCCTCTGTTCTTTTAACAACGGTTTGTTGCATAGGGCAAGCTAGGAGGCTACGTGGATGGACGAAGGATGTGCATCACGTGGAGGCCTTTTGGCCACTTGTGCAGAAAAATATGCGTTGCTGTCAGCCGTGAGTCATTTGGAGTCCACGCGCAAGTCATCCAGGAGCATTTGTTTGTGGTGCAAGCACCTGTCTAGAGCTACATTGTTCCACCGATCGCTCGATTCCTCCTTCAGTCTTCAGCCTATAAATCTCATCGTTCAGGATGTTCTTAAATGCAAACTAAACCCTTAAGTTAATACAATGGGGAGCTCGAAAGCTGTCTCCTACGTCATTTTTGCTATTCTGCTCGTAGCAACCTGTAAGCTATTGTAGGTGTGGATTATGTGCAACAACTCACTTTCATTTGAATTATCTGGAATTTTGATTGACAGGGACAGCCGAGGTGCCATGCGTGGAAGCCAAGATTTGCGAGTACCGTAGCAAGAGATCCTGGGGTGTATGCGTGAGTGACCGGCGCTGCGCCTCGACGTGCATGCAAGAGCACTTCTCCGGCGGCCACTGTGCTGGTCTCAGGCGGAAATGCACGTGCCAGCAAAGATGCTGAATTTACATGTCCCACCATGAGTCTGTGTTCTCTAGATTACGACTTACGAGTAATGGAAGTAGTTAGTAGTTATTAATAGATCGGGTGTCTTTGTCATAATGCATGTTTAACCGTGTTGAACATGTCTTGTACGTCTACGAATTGAACCTGTGTTTTGTCTGTACCTAACTTCCATATCATACCCATAAATTGTGGATGGAACTTCAAGTATTGCGGACCTATTTAGTATGACTCATATATCATGAATCAGAAAACATGTAAATCACATGTAACTAATAATATGAATTGACTAAGGTATTCGCTATATATATATATATATATATATATATATATATATATATATATATATATATATATATATATATATATGAATTATATATATGAATTATGGTGCGTAAGAATGAAATAAGAAGAGTGCTTGCATAGAATGTGTATCTATGAACCCCATAGAATGTGTAAGAAATAAGAAGAGTGCTTGCGTAGAACCCCATAAAATGTGTAAGAAACTCATAGCAGAAAAATAAATTTTTGGACGCAAAATTAAAGTACCACCGACAGGTCATTTATAGTTCACCAACGGATATCCATTGGTACTCTGCACACAAACATTCATCCGTGAATTGTTTAAAAATAATCCGTTGGTGACTATAAAAATTTGTTTATTTTTTTATAGTCACCAACGGAGGATACCAAGGCATTAGTTCCGTTGGTGAAAGTTTATACCTATAGCTCATTCGGCTTCCGACCCTGCATCTCTCTTTTCCCACAGCTTACCCGTCATTCCTGTTGAATTTCGTTCCAATGTGTGTATATATATATATTTTAAATTTTTATACACAGAATCATTTTCATATTTATTAAACAATTTATACCTACTAAGATTTCTTTTTTACATTTCAATATGATGTATACTACATAATATATAAAATGCATAAGTTGATAACACCTAAAAGGATCGTCAATCCTTTTCAATCGTTGGAAGTTGAAATGTACTCGGATTGTCTCGAAATTTTCTTCAAGTGTTCATCAAACTCTAAACAAGATTAGAGAGATCAAAGTTAGTTAATCAATCTCTCAACGGAACGAAGAAAGGACCTATTTATAGGGCATCATCAAACTCACATCATTTGTAAACCACTTACACACGCCAGCAATCTACGGCAGAAATCGTAAAATAAAAAATAAATACGATGAATGGAAAGTACCTATATGATGAATGACTTAGAAAATATTGTCTAATCTTTTATTATAAGTTATTAAAGGTCAAGTTACTTAAGGGGTCGATGAGTTATTATCATAATACCAGCATATTTACATACAATGTAAATAATATTCAAAATTCAAACAAGAAAGACAATAAACATTTAAAATACTAAAAGCAAGTATTAAACATAATTACTTGGATTGATGGAAATGTTAAACACAAAATAGCATGTTATTAATAACAATTGGAATAAAATTTTATTTAAATTTTGGCAGAACCTCCCCTAAAAATTTGATATGTAAAATTCTTCAAATCCTGAAATTAACAAGAAAAATGTATAATATTCTCCACTACATCACATTCACATTACAAATCTACTCATGTTGAAATACACATGTATGAGATCCATGAAGAACGTTAGTTTATTTATATTCAAATTTACTAAATAATGCATCCCAAACAACGAGCATATGATAATAACCTCTGAATTCTATCACTTAGCAAAATAGACAACTCATCTGTTGACTTAGGCTTTGTTAAATAATCCTAAACACAATGATAAGTTGCATTTTAATAAGCATTACATCTAGAAATGGGACGTAAGTGGAGAAAACTCGAATTTTCCAAAATCACTCCAAAACCCCAAATCATACACATCCCAAAATCACTCCAAAACACAAAAACATCCACAAAGAAACCTCACAAAGATCATGCATTCAACAACCACACATACTGAAACAATGTTCGTGCAATCCAAGCAAAATGTGTACTGAAAAAACAAATGTGGGAAAAAAACAATCCTAAACTGTTTTGGTCGAACAAGGTGGAACATGTAAATCTAACAAGACATATACCGAACAAGGTGGAGAATCGAACAGAGGTTGTGGTGATGGTGGTGGTCGAGGAGGCTGCGATGACGGAGGAAGCGGAGGTCACCGAGGAAGCAGAGGTTGCGGTGGAGGTCGAGGAGGTCGCGGAGGTTGTAGTGGAGGTAGTGGAGGTTGTGGTCGAGGGACTCGGGGGGTTTGTTGCGGTGGATGAGGCTAGGGTTGGGTCGGAAATTGGTCACGGTGGAGGGAGCTAAGGTTGGAGACAACGTAGATGAGGGTGGTGTCGAGGAGGTGACTGAGTGGAGGCACGGAGATGAGTTGGCCAGAAAGGGTTTGGTCGCGGTTCGGTCGCAAGGGGGTTAGTATTTGGTGCGGAGGAGGTTGGGGTTTTTGTTAGGATGAGCCATGTGATCGACATACGAGACCTATAGACGTCAGTTGTCACATACATCCGACGTCTGTGGGACTACGTGTATATGGGGAGAGGTGTATACGTCGGGGTATAGACATCAGCTAAAATGCATGTTCCAATGACTGACGTCTATTGGACACTATAGACATCGACTTTATTAATAGCCGACGTCTATAGGTATAGACGTCGACTATTATACAACCGACATCTAAAGGTCGACGTCTACTGACTTTTCTGCACTAGTGACGTCTCTAACACAAAAGGTAAAATACTAGTCAAGTAATCATCCCTGTTTTTGAATTGTTTTTAGCCATTTGACGTGGTATTTTCTGTTAGTTGGTTGTAAAGAACTTTTCTTCGTGTAAATTTCCTATAAATAACATCCAACGACCTGAATTGGGTCATATATCGTTTTTTTGGAAAAAATCTAGGGTTTTGAATTGGAGTTGTCGAGAGCTCGAATCTCGAATCTTCTGCCTCACCATCCCTAGGGTTAGTCGTCCATTTACCCCATCACAACGGCGTATTATACCCGTCATAGGGCTAGCTCGACTCCTTTTGTCGCTGACGGAGATCCGGTGGGTAACACACATGTCCAAATCAAGAGTTCACAACAAACACCAGTTCGCTGAAGAAGAACCAATAGCTCATCCAAGGCGATGGCAAGGTGGAGAAGAAGATAGTGATGGTGATGAGGTGAAGGAACGAGAAAGAAGGGTAGAGATTCTCCTCGTTGAAGCCACCATCTCCTCTCCTCTTTGCCATGTTCGCTGAATACTCTCCATTTTTTGTCCTGTCGTGTTCTTATCTCTCATTCACTGGATTGCGAGCTCATTGATGTATTCCTTTCATCTCTTAGTATTAATGCAGTATGATTTCAGCTCCTATTGTATTCCCTTCCGCTTGTACCCTGATATTGACATTATGTTTTTCTAACTGAGGCATCAACATGACTATATTTGTTAATATCCTTTTTTCACTTGTTTATGGTAATTATTTACTATTATGTCCTGAGTGCGGATTAAGGGTGTTACAATTCCTTCAATATTGTCCACTCTAACACCATATGCAATCAAGATGGGATGGTTCAAAATAAACTGGAAAAAATGCAATGTTCATTGTCATTAAGTATAATGCGGTGAAAGATGGTTATACAATGACAACTGTCGCTCATCACTTTAGCAAGTTATGTATTCTGCTAGTTCTTTACTTGTTTGAATTATGTTAATTACCAAAAGAGATTATTGTACTAAAAAAGGAGAAGGTAGTGAAAAGATATCAGAGATTTACATAAGAACAACCTTTTAACCTTTTGATCGACCATTAAGTTTGAGGAGTGGTAGGACATTATGACCAGGAAATATCAAATTAATTAAATGGCAACGGTGTAACGTCTCGAGCCCGGACAGGTGCTTACCCACCTTTACCCGGTGCGTTAATATGATCCACGACCCTGACCGCTGCGCACTCTGATATTTAATCCATAATTTGATAGGCTCATAATTAATCTGAAAAATATAATCAATAATTTGTGAGCTCGACAACCCGCAAGTTCCAATCATCAATCAATCAGAATCACAATCATGTGAAAAATAATACAGAACATGACATTCAGTTTATGAGCACAATCAAGAGACATGTATCACAATTAATATGCATGCATAATAATCTAGACCCTCATTCGGATTCGATCACATCTTGTGCTTCTAAAATTTATCTATCAATCAATCAGATGCACACCTGGTAGCTCCAGACTAAGGACAGACAACCCTTTCCTCTATCAGGTGGCTCCACGCTGCCCGTTAGATAGCTCTTTCCTAAGTGGCTCAGTCAGAAACATCACATGACATGTCAACCGAAATATCAGCATGCAATCAAATGCATATCAATGAATTCAATATTAATACTTAGCATGCATGCAACTACGAATATCAAGAGAGACAGACATGACATGAAACTGAAGAATAACGAATCAGTATTTGCCTGTCTCGCAATCACAAGATTTCCACAAACCACATCCAACTCCATCAATTTCCTTTATATCTCTTTCACCAGAAAACCTAATCAAATATAGAGATCAAGATCTAAATAATTAACTATGGTATTCTTGACCAAATCAGTGAAGTTCAATCACAAAAATAATGTGGATTAACTATTTAGCTAGAACTTGCTCTTACATACCTTAAAGTCAACCCAAATCCTAACATCCTTACCCAACCCTCTTCACAACCTTCACTCTCTCTCACGGCTTCCTTCCTCAACTTCTTTCTTTACGTTGAAAACCAACTCCCTCGCGTTTAGCCCCAACTTATCTTATACACTCACCTTTACTTACCACCTCCACCTCCTCAAATCCTACACCAACACCTCATCCCCCAAGTCATCACCTCCCCTTCTATTCATTGACTGGATTGGAATTTGAGAATATATATTTAGAATTATCGACTATTGATTTGAATATGAATTTAGAATTAATCGGACTTTGGTTTAAAATGTGAATTTCGACTTGGTTGGATTTGTTATACAAACTATGAATAAATAGTTGGAAATGAATTTTAAATTTAATGAAAATTGGATTGAAAATTATGTTTTGATTTGGATCCAATTGAATTTAAATTTGGGAATCAATCTTAACATGATTGGATTTGGATCAAACTATTTTAGATGTGTCAGAGTTTATTTTATTATGGATATGTGAATTTCAAATGATATGATGTTGAAGTTAAATTTCGATGACGAAATTTCTTTAAGGATGGTGGATTGTTAGAATCCTAAAGCCTACTTAAGGGACTAATCCCTAATTAAGAACTAATTATGCTTTGGATGGGTTTTAGTTTAATGGATTGGGTTGGTCTTGGAAGATAAGATTTAGGCTAAAGTTAATTGATGGTTATCTTTTGGCTTGAGAAAAAGGTGACGTGGTGGGTACAAGGGTGAGGTGTTGGAATATGGTTGGAGGATGTGGAGGTGTTGGTTTAGAGGATTCCTATACAGAGAGTATGATCGGTTAAAAACGTGAAATAAGAGAGAGGTGGAGGAATTCGTGAGGTGAGGAGTTTAAGTGAGGTGTGAAAGGTGAAGTTGAGTTGAGAGATGGGATTTTGAGAAGAAGACAAAGAAGAAAAAGGTGGAGATTTTGAGGTAAGTACGGATTCTTATTCCTCAGTTTCATGTCATGTCTGTCTCTCTTGATATTCGTAGTTACATGCATGCTGAGTATCGATATTGAATTCATTGATATGCATATGATTGCATGGTGGTGTTTCGGTTGACATGTCATGTGGTTGTATGTATGTTTCTGGCTGAACCACTTAGGAAAGAGCTACCTGGCGGGCAGCGTGGAGCCACCCGACAGAGGAAAAGACTACATGTAGTTAGTGTGGAGCTACCATGTGTGCGTCTAATTGATTGATAAATTTCAGAAACACATGATTTGGTCGAATCTGAATGGGGTTCCCGACTGTTATACATGCATGTTATTTGTGATACATGTCTCTTGATTGCGCTCATTGACTGGATGTCATATTCTGTATTTTCCACATTGTTATGATTCTGGTTGATTGACGGTTGGTACTTGCGGGCTGTCGAGCTCACAAATTATTGATTGTATTTTTCAGATTAATTATGGACATATCAGATGGATTGATTATCATAGTGCACAGCGCGGTCAGGATCGTGGATCGTATTAACTCACCTGGTTCGTGCGGGTAAGCACTTGTCCAGGCTCGAGGCGTTACAAACAGTGTTTTGAATTTTGATAAGTTTCAAAAGCAAATAATGTTTTAACAGTATCAAGATAAATATTGTTTGTAATAATCTCCTTAATACTTCCTAAATAGTTCCTTAAAAACCCGTTTAGGATACTTTTCAATATGTGTAATATCTTAGCTGACTTCTTAATTTGAAGTTTCGGTAGCATACTCGTTAACACACTTATCAATAGTAGCTCTTGTGAGTTAAAAACCTGATAACTTTCCACACACACAGTGCCTTCTCAGTTCTATCATTTTATTAACACGCATTTCTTCTCCAAGTCTAACTTTCTTAGTTTCTTTCATATATATTGAAACTGAGACTCTTTCTTTTTTCATATGAGAACAATTTGACATGTAGATGTTTCTCCGTGTAACATTTATCATATGTATTTATATAATGGTTTGTGGTTGTCCCTTTTGGTTTCTCATGACAAGAAACGTTCAAGAAAAATGCACTTTGGTTTTGAAGTTCTGGAAGCACTTTGATTCCCCACTCGATGCCAAACATCTTAGAGAGACACAAACCATATGTATGAGAGTCTGCTTTTAGAAGTTACAATTGCTACTTGCCTCTGGGATTTTACACTAAGTTGGTCTTGTGTAATAATTATTCTAGCCTGGACTTTTTATTTGTTTAATTAAGAGTTAGTGCTATCTTGTAGAGGCATTGGTTTGAGGAAGTATTGATGAAGCCATTAGAAGAAATAAGTGCTAAAAAAGAATATGGGAAAAATGTTCGTGTTGCCTGATTTGTTCTTTGCAATCACATATGGAAATTAAATATGGTTACCGTCGCTAGCGCAGAATAGAGAACATACGTCGGATATACGGCTTCTATGGGTATCCTCACAGCCTACGTCGGATATGTAGGATCGTGAGGGTCTCTAATTCTAATCACTTTTAATCTTAATTACCTACTTGTTTAACGATCAAAGATGTGCAGCGGAATTTAAACTAAACAAGCAAGTAAAGGAATGAATAATGCAAACCACAATGGAGACGGGGGATTTTATAGATGTTCGGCACCCTACCCGGGTCCTAGTCCTCTCTTGCAAGCTTCGCTCACGACTTCACTAACCACTCCCCGTTCCGGGCCGGGAGAGAACGTCTTTACAATCTTCAAGCTCGCGAACAACCCGTGCCGAGCTTGGCTCCTCCTCTCACAATCCAAGAGAGACACTTCAGGCTCACAACGAAGTCTATACTCTTGTCTTGAGATTTCACCAAGACTCTTGCTTCTTTGACAACAATGAAGTAGAACAACACACTCTAATCTTGAGCACACTTGAGTAGATATGGAATTGATTACTAAGTGTGGAATGTTTTGAGCTTTTGAGTGTGTGAAGCTTTCTCTCTAATGTAGGGGACAAATAGTAGTGGGAGAGTTGTATTAAAATGTGTTTTACAACTCTATTTATAAGCACTAGAGAGAATATAGTTGTTGAGGTTAATTGGGTAAGAGTTGGTGTAAGATACACAAAACAAAAATCTGTAGGACCCAAAACTGAGTAAGTTCAGTTGACCGGATCGGGCTGAACGGTCGACCGTTTGGCAATTTTGAACTCGGTTTGGTCGACCGGTAAAAGAACGGTCAACCGCCAAAGGCTATAATCTAGGTACACTTAAGTTATCGGTCGAACACCGAGATAGGTTCGGTCGACCGATTTGTAACAGGCTCTTTGGGATTGACAAAAAAATCATATTCGGTCGACCGAAACAAGATCCACGGTCGACCGAAAACTAACAGGCAGTTCAGGTTTGTCAAGACATCTAAGTTCGGTCGACCGAACAAGGTCCTCGGTCGACCGATAGGGAAAAGTATTTTTGGGGTATTTGGAAATAATACGAATACGACTGTTGGGTATATACGACAAAACAAACAGTCGGAAATATGTTGTTACTCGGTCAACCGAAAAGGTCTGGACGGTCGACCGAACTTGGGCAGTAAAATACTAACAGTACATATGATCACTCAGTTGACAAAACGGTATGTTTCGGTCGACCGAATGTGGGTAGATAGTTCAGGTTAAGGTTTGGTGTTTTCCGGTCTAAGTTTTGGTGATCTATTGAAGTCCAAATTATATGAAATTTTGTGTGTGACTTCTATAGGGAACCTAGTGTGTGTTTGAGTAGGTTTTAGCTCAAGTATGCTCAATTACACGAAGTTCCTAAGACTCAAAGAAATGCAAATTACATGTCTTCAACAAAGCTTGATTACATGTCTTGACTTGAATCCTTTCTTTCTTGAGTCTTGATCACCTGTAGAAGTTAGCACATAGCAATATATATGCAACGCAATATGTGTGCTACTCTACATGATTACAATTAAGATTAGATTGATTAAATCATCAAAACATAGATTAAGGCAAAAAGGCAACATGATATACGTCAATTATTGGTGTTCCATAAACCGACGTCTATCTATGTGTCATCTATACCTAGACGTCAGTCACTAAAGGTCGTCGTCTATTTTAGGAGAATACGCGTCAGTTATCCCAACAATCGACGTCTATTCGAAGCGAATACACGTCGGTTACCCTCACAGTCGACGTCTATTCTAAGGGAATACGCATCAGATATCCTTACAGCCGACGTCTATTCTAGGTAAATACGGGTCGTCCATCCGCACAGTCGGCGTTTGTATCCTCAAAAAAGACTTGGCTTCAGTCATTCTCACAGCCGACGTCTATACTCTTCCCAAATTAAAATAAATAAATGCTAAATGCAATCAACATCATCATCTTGTACAAATTTCAATCACAATCATTCATCCTGCACAACAACACATTCATCCTACATAAATTTCATTCACAATCATTCATCCTGCACAACAACACATTCATCTTGCACAAATTTCATCCACAATCATTCATCCTGCACAATCATACACAAATTCAACTAATTTCATCCACGTACATTTATATTTCACAAATTCATAAACACAATCATTCACAAAAAAGTTTGATCATATTAAAATAAAAAATCTAGTCAAATAATGTTAGTTCAATAATATGTTGGTAATACAGAGAATGTAGTTCAATAAAATTGCAGTCATGACATTAGAATATGTTAGTTCAATAACATGTTGCTAATAAAGTAGAATAAATTAGCAAGCTCATCGCTCGCGAGTATCATCGTGCTCATGTTGTGAATAGGGATTGTTATTCTTTGAAGACCTAACAATAAAAATATGTAAATAATGAAACTATAATTATACCATTGAAAATGATCTATATTACCTCAAATAGATCTATGTTTTCAGGTGCAATGTCGATGATTTCCTGCATGTATCTCATTATGTCGTACCCACATTTGATACTTCTAGTATACTTGCAGTACAACAAATATATAAATTTGTTGAATATACATTCAAGTACTTAACAAAATTAACAAGAAGGGGAGAAACTTAATCCCATTTTGTCATGCCAGGTTACGTCCGTTTTTTTGGTAGACCCTGGTCCACCCAATATTTTGTAAACCTTCATTATCCTGAGTAGCACAGGTTATTCAATGTGATGTCGATAATACTAATAAAAATACATGAATTACAAATACAATGATTAAAATGAACTTACAGTGAAACAAGTTTCTTTAAGGATATCATTGGTATAGTGTAGTTGACCCCACGGGATCAAACCAATATGCAGAATTAATTAGTTTTGGGGTATAGAACGACAAGCATCCAATGAGCTCTGATTATATATATATATATATATATATATATATATATATATAATTAGAAGTTTATCTCAAAATCAAATTCTAATTACTTTCAATAAAGTTACCTCACATGATAAGGGGTCATATAATATTTTTTGCCATATTCTTTCATAATATCTGCAAGCTCGCCCGATTTATCATGATTCCCATATTTAATAAAAGTAGATGGACATAGAAATCCAAATACTTTATCATCGGGAAAGACTGACCTTCTGGCGTCATAAAGGTGTCTACAAGAGTAAAAATTACATTCTGTTATAATTACGATAAAATTATTCAATATTTCATCTTATACACAAGAAAACACTTACTTCAACAGCATGTGGATAATCGACATGCACACGTGATCCATCGTCAAGAATTGTATAACATCGTCTTTGGCGACATATAAATCCGACGGGAAACCTTTAACCTCCTCCTCCAATCCAAGTAGTTAAGGATTGTTATTTCCTAACTAGAATTAATTGATACAACATTGTGAACCTATTTGGTAGCAAATTAATGTTGATTGAATGTTGGTTGTTTGATCATTTGATTCTGGGGCTTGAAACATTACGTTAGAAATATAATTATTAACAAAATAGTAATTTATTTGTTTTCAAAACTAAAGGATACCTCATGTGTGACATGAAACTCTACTAAATGACGATGCCACCTCAAGAACCCACCGCATGATTCGCCCAGGGTAACAACTTCTTCTTCAAGAATTGGCACCAGAACATCAACATCTAAACAATTCCCCACGGCAATATTCACAACTCCCTCTTCCACATCTTTGAAGTGGTGTTTAGAGGTTGAATTGAATCAGTTTAATTACTGCAAGTGCACGACCGGGTTGAAGCGGTGGCAAGCACGGGTTCATCAACAGGGAGTGTGCGCGAGTCAGATTCGCAATACTCGGGTGGGGAAAGAAAAGGAGATTAAGATCGAATTTACACTACAATGCGAAAGAAATCAGAAAATAAGCAATAAAACTAAACCCCCTAAGGGAGAGAGAAAGAACATGGAGATCAAAATTTGTAGTGTAGTGTGTGTTCAAATGTGCTCATTAAATCATGTGACACGTGAAATACATAAAACTCAACTCTACTTTGCCTCCACATGAAATAAGATAAAACATTATCATTAAAATATACAATACAACAATTAAAATGAAGCTAAAATGTTCACATGCATCATGACTCAAATCCAATTATGTCTTCACATGTAATAAGATTTATCACAATCATTAAAACATACAAGACATTAATTATGATAAAGCTAACATGAGCACATGCATGCACATGTCTTATTTCCTTCTTCCACTTCATCCTTATCCTAACATCATCATTCCCAATAAAATAGACTCACTAATCTAAGCATGTGCTAAGCTGCAATCAAGAGCATTAGCACATCAAAGATAAGAGTGAAATCTCATTAGATGGTTATGGAAATCATGTAAGGTTCAAAGGATTAAGATTAACACACACTACCACATCACATGATCAAATCACCTTCCTCTCCACCCCCCAATGGGGATGGACTACTCACTACTCATATCTACACTAAATAAAGCATAAAAATAACATGAACCTATAAGGAAAAAGGAAGAAAAGAACACACTTAAGCAAATAGCATGGAAGAAAATAGCATCAAAGGAAAGACATTAAAGAAGAGAACCATCAGGTCCCTCCGGGTTTTCACTTGGGTCCTTCCTGATTTGCGATTCAATCCTTGTGCATTACAAATAGTTCTAGAACCTTCCAAATCAGTCCATACATGTTACATTTAGGTCTTTTTTGCTCACTTTCTCTTCTTTATTACTAGCTCCTGAAACACAACGAACAACAACTCGAGTAGTAAAATATTAGGGTAAAATAAAAGATGTATAACATGAATATGATATATGATATGCTACTAATCAGAGGTTATAAACTATTTTGTATCCCATGAATCTTCTCTCATGCTCTTCAACAAATAGATGAATCTACTGTCATCCTCGAAGTTACCAAGCGAGGGCCTGCCTACGAGGGCCAAATCTTGAGAATAAGCCACAAAATCAGATGGTCGGACATGGTTGACCACTGGCTGCACCGGAGGAGTGGTCACCAGGGAATAAGTGATCCTACAGCGGGTTGGAGTAGGCAAAACACGATCCAATCTGTCCATAACATATTGCAATTGATTTTTCAATTCTAAAAATTTCTGCTCAGATTCGTATGAACTGTCGACGCACTTGGGCAACTAGTATTTCTATAATATTGTCGCAGTCCAACCCCTACTTCCTACCCCCGTATACGACCGGGATGCTCATCATTTCTTCAGGTAGAATGTCATTCCGACCATCTGAAACAAAATTGTCTTGGGATTCTCTCAACTTCAGAGTCCTAAAGTTGTAAAAAATGTTACAAAGAATTGAAAAATATAAATTTTTAGAATGTGATTTAATGACATACAAGTGATACAACTTACTATCTTCGAGCCGACCGTTTGCGATTCGTCTGTGATGTACTCCCATTTGGAGTTTATGATCGTTCTCTTTCAAGAATCACATCGAGCTATGGGGGAAGGAGGAGACAAGTCACTTGTGTCGAAACTTTTCTCAAATAAATGATTTTTCATTTTCTGAAAAATTAGCAATGAGATATTATGACACTTACTGCATGGACAATACGCCACCGCTTCGGATCCTACTCCCCTACGATTTTTGTCCCCATATTCTGGTTGTGCCCTCTGTCATTCCTATTCTTTGAATGATTTTTGAAAACCTCTAAGAACATATTCACTCCATTCTCATATCACTCAACCAGTTTGAAAGAATCCAATCTCGATCCATTTCAATCTAAACATTAAGAAAATGATAGTTATTATTAAAGTCAAGAAATAAAATTTCAATTTAAAAGAAGGTGCTCGTAAATGAGAACACCCGGAGACATAAAGATGAGAAAAGAATAACTCAGGAGATAGGAGATGAAGTCCTTAATGTAGCTTGAGAGTAAGGAATGCTAGAAACCTAACTAAGCAATCAAGGCAAAAGCAAGCCTAAAGTCCACTACAGGTCAATGATAGATGACGCCTAAATTCGAGGTCTCACTGACCCTAATCAGTAGGAAATCAAGAACCCGGGGGTTCCTAAAATCTTAGGGAGACTAGATAGGCAACGACGTTCAGGCCATCACGGTCTTAAACGGCTTCCTCTCCCTACTGAGTCCGGAAATCCTAAGGGTCAACGTCTAAATTGATTTTATTAAGACTTTTTTATTATGTGGTTTTTGGGTCAAGGAAATGGTGATGAAATCCTCCACCTCATCTCCTATAGGTGACTGCCCCAAGGTATTTTTCATACTTTAACCTAACAAACAACACACCAAAAAATCACTCACTCTCTTGTTTCAATGCAATCCTACTAATTTAGTGTGTCTTTTCTAATGAATGATGAGTGAAAGAAATTTTATACCTTACGCCAGCAATCTACGACAGAAATCGTAAAAGAAAAAAAATATGATGATTACATGCATGAAAAGTCTTATGATGAATGACTTAGAAAATATTGTCTAATCATTTGTTATAGGTTATTAAAGACCAATTTGCTTAAGGGTCAATGAGTTACTATCATACTACCAACATTTATACAAACAATATGTAAATATGTAATTTACCAAATATTGTCTAACATTTTGTAAATAATATTTATCATGGTTTAGATTGTGTCACACAATTTGTGTGGAATCAGAAATACTAAAAGAGTCAATAACAACAGCAAGCCATGGGATCAACCAACATACTGACAAGAAATATATTATTTGCCTAATTTCAAACGTCTCATGGCAGCACCCCGAAGAAACTACATCTCAGGCAAGACCACTAGAAAAACATATCGAAAAATATCAATGATTGTTATAAAAGTGATGGGTCCTATGTCTTTGGTCCAATTTTCAGAAGCTTAAAGTCATCATATTGTGACAAAAAATGAGAAGGCGACAGAGATTTCATGTGAAACTGTCGGCAATCATCCAAAAATTGATGTGGTCCCTTTTCCTGGCAGGAGATCATTCAAAAATATGTACTGAATGTAATATCCCGAAACAGCAGAAATTTAAAATTTTATAATCAAGGCAATAGAACTCAATAATAAAAAACGGGACTGTTACTTCTCATAAAACATATAAGCGGTGCACCATATTACATCAGAGTTTGTCAAAACGGTACATGATTACAACAGAATAACAAAAGGAAGATAAACGTAATCATGTCGACCTCAGTGGTCCGAATAGATGATCTGATCCCAATATGCGCGCACCCGCTGATCACCACCCAACTGGACATATTGTGGTCCTGAAAAAGATGCAACAACAATGCCTGAGTTTCCATAAGGAAACCCCGTATGCCAACATCACCTATATGCATGCAGTAGTACAAATGAACATATCATACTAGTAGCATGTCATGTCATCAACAGTAAGGAAAACAGTTCCCCCGAAGGGTAACATGGGACATCAGTCCGACAATCATCATCGAGTCTCCCGAGGAGACCTACCGTAGGCACATACGGTCTAACGGAACAAGACGCGAAACCCCCCACACGTGGCTACTCTAATCATGGGGTTCGGCAGGGAGCATCCGCCAGGTCCGCGCCATAAGAAACAGATCTGTAACTTCGTGGTTGAAACCACACCAACGGAGCCATCGCTCGGTCGGTCCATCAATCATCATCTCAGTAGGTGCCCAACTGAGGAACATAGCTGGAACATCATAGTCGGCCCATCAATCATCATCGTCGGAACAACATCGGCGACATCACCGGCGTTGCAACGGTGGTCCATCAATACGTATGGCACATCATCGGACGGGTCCAAACCGAAGTCTGTCAGGTCATCAGGCTCCACGAGCCGCAAACACCAACCGTGCCGCTATAAAAGCAGGGCAGCGACCTCCGTAGCCCCATGGACCGGTAGTCAACTCACCCAACGACAGTTGCGTGCCCGCACAATCATCATACATTGGGATCTGCGATCCCTCAGGCCTGCTACACTACAATGAGTCCAATCAATCCATCGTATTAGTCACGATCCATACATGGAGGTGACGCGTCCCGAACACCCACACTCTTCCACACAGCGGTCCCTGGGCAGGCACGCGTAACGTGCCCACCGTCACCTCCCGGCTCACGCACAAGGCGAGGACACGGGTTTCCGTGGACAGAGTTGGCATTCAAAAAGGGAACCAGGAATTCAGTCCTGTGCAAAAATGGTCGACCGAAAAAGGCAACCCGTGCGACCGTTTCCTAAAGGGAATCAGTCGACCGAAAGTCTGAAACGGTCGAACTATTTGCGCAAAACTTAAGTCCCAACGGTCTACCCAAAGTCTAAAACCGGTCGACCGAAATGAGGTCAAAATCTGGAGTCTGGTCAACATCAATTCAAAACTACCGGTCGACCGACTCAGGGGTCTCGGTCAACCGAAAACTACCAGGGCATCCTAGCAGTTCTAAGTCATATAACGGTCGAACACAATCATAACAACGGTCGAACGAACATGCATAATAATTCAGTACACTTAAGTTCCGGTCGAACGACCTCAAAGAACCGGTCGACCGAGACACAACAGGCAATCCCAACTCACCAGCAAAATGCACCATCGGTCGACCGCCACAAAACATTGTTCGACCGGTGAAGGTTAAAGTCGGGTAAATACACTACATCGGTCGACCGCCCAAAGGAAACCGGTCGACCGTTGGTCGTCTTCAACCTCACGTCAGCCGAGGATTTACGCAACCACGTCGCCAGAAAGGCTCCGACCTTCCCCGACCGACCAACAAAACCCACCCACGAGGGTGAGCAACAACCAAACACACTAAGAACCGGCATACCTCAAAGAAGACGACGAAACCGTCGAAGCCTCGCTCGCGCACGTCGCCTCCGGAGACCTCCTCGCGCGCCCACCTCCGAACGCCTCACGCCACCGGAATCTCCTCCTCCTTCGCTGCTCGCCGGACCACGTAAAGAAGAGAGTGAGAGAGAGAGCAAGTGTGAGGGAGAGAGAGAGATTTTAGCTTTTAAACCAAAACCCAAAACCACCCATCACCTCACCTCCCCTACACCATCACCCTACACCTTCTCTTCCCCATGCACCCACTGTTCACCTCCACTTCCCCATGCTAAACCTCCTTCCTAAACACCCATTAACCCTAAGCATGGGTTTAGGGACATAACACTAAATGTGCAAGCAAGAAATAGCATTCTATCAAGCAAAGCAAACCAACAGGAAATCAAAATCATGCAAGAATTGATGGTATAACTTGGGATCACTTAAATTACAAGTTACAAAATGGTAGGTGGGTATGTTCTATTCTATCCCTGGGCCAAAGTTACGTTAATTTTTCACAGATAATGAAAGAGTGTGAAGACACATTGTGCCAACCTATATGTACTGTCATGGTTGTCGTGGAGGGTCGGGGTTGGGGTTGTCGAGGTGGCTGCAGTGGCGGAGGAGGTTGGTCAAGGTCGCGGAGGCTACGGTGGAGGGTTTGGTCGGAGTCTTGTCGTGGTGGCTAAGGTTTGGCACGGTGGAGGGTTTGGTCAGGGTGGCTAGAGTTAGTCCCGGTGGAGGGTTTGTCGCGATCGAGGGTTTGGTCGAGTTGGCTAGGGTTTGTCGCGGTCGAGGGTTTTTTTGGGGATTTCTTGGGTTATAAAAGATTAATGAAACAGTTTATATTAGACTTATAGACGTCGGTTATAGAGCTCACACGACGTCTATACTCCTTTATGGGGATATAGACATCGATCATAAAGACCACACAACGTCTATACTATAGGCGTCAGATAATTTGGAAACTAACGTGTATACCCTTTATGGGGAATAGGTGTCGGCCTATTGGAACAACCGACGTCTATTTTGTTTAAATTTTGGATTGGAATTACAATTATATGAGTTATGTTAGTTTAAATGAGTTTCAACTTTGAAAGTTTGTGAGTTTAAAATCTTGATTTTTTTTTATTTTTTAACATTTTTTAAACGAGGTATAGATGTCGGTTATTAAAAACCGATGTCTAGATGTGAGTATAGACGTCAGCTACCAGTAAGCGACATATATACCTTTAGACGTCGCATTTATGGGAGACTGATGTGTATTGAGCAACACCTTATTCCTTGTTCTGCACTAGTGTGTCTTGACACCGATGGATCATATTTGCTTTGATGCTTTCTAAGTACCAACTAATTGTATCATATGTTCTTTTGACGACTCTTTCTCCCATTTTCCTGGTGCGTTAGTTCTTTCATTTGTCGCTCACTTTTGATAAAAACAATGTTCGTTTCAAAGCATATGTTGTTGACGATTGTTTTTTATCTTTGTTAATCATGTAATTTGTATTTCTTTGTTCGTATATTTTACATTTATTCACTTTATTGTGATTTATATTGTTCAGCTCCTAAATTTAGTAAACTTTATATGATTTTTGATACTTTCAAATGTATCTTCGTGTTTGGTCAGCCTTTTCTCTATTCTGATTTCAGATAATGTAACCCTAAGATTTAGCTAAACATAACTATAAACATTTTTCATTTGAGTAAATACTCTAAGACAAGTATTAACATCATTCTTTGGTAGACTAGTAGATATTTTGTCATTGGAATTGGACAAGTATTACTACGTATTAAAACCCTAAACAAGTGTTACATACATGAGACACTTGTTGAGCTGTTTCTAAATACAATTCACATAGCGAATGACTTAACCATGTGTCCTTTATATAGCTAGGTCACGACGGGAAACCTAGTGACACATGTCTTCCATCTTCCTTCCAAAATTTATATAAATAGAGCCATTGAGGAATCATGAGGTCACGCCAAACATTCTCCTAACTCTTGAAAAGAGGGGGGAAAAGAGAAGGTAAGGAGATCGAGAGAGAGAGAGAGAGAGAGAGAAGTAACTAAAAATCTTTTTCAGTTTTTGATAAAATGACGCTATATATCCAGACAATTGAGTAGTACTGCTTACTAATTAGTATATAACATTCTGTTGGAATCACGGAATTCTTTTTAGAGGAGTCATTATATAGTATTTTGTTCTAGTAAACTTTCCTAAATTATGCAGAAAAATATGCGTTGACGACAGCCGTGAATCATTTTGAGTCTCGCTAACAGATGGACGATGGATGTGCATCACGTGGAGTCCTTTTGGCCACTTGTGCAGAAAAATATGTCACAGGTTTAATTCCTCACTTCCATAATGTTTTCATGGAAACTCATTACACCCTTAAATTGTCACATAGAGTTATGGCTTTACGGATGGAACTTAATTGTCAATTGGGGACCTATTTAGTATGAATCAGATTACATGTAGCTAATAATGTGAATTGCTTGAGAAGGTATATATGTGGTATATATATCATATGGTTGCATAGAATGTGTATGAACTGCTAGCTCAAATGATGACTATGAGAGATTTTGTATAGATTTTATAAATTATAGTCATGGTAATGTATTTATATAAATTAAAGCTTATATAAAACACAGGTTCGTAGACGTATAAGACATGTACAACACGGTTGAACATGCATTATGATAAAGACACCCGACCATTAATAACTACGTACCAACAACTACTTCCATTACTCGTAAGTCGCTCACAAGAAGGGGTTTTGTGTTTCCAAAATCTTTCAGGAAATGGACAACTGAGATTCGGTGGGCACAAATCACGTGGGGGTGTCAGAAAATGGACCGGTTAAAATCTGCCGTTCGTGCTGCACGAGGACAGCTGGACAGGGAAAAATGGACCGGTTTTTTTGGTGGTTTTTAGGTAAATTGTTTTTGAAGTACGATATTCATTTTACTGATTCGATTTAAGTTAATTATATTATAGTAAGGGCTTTTGTGTTTTTTGTGATATAAGTATATTTTGTATTTTTAAATATTATTCTTTATCTTCTTGATTTTTTTTCCTGATTTTTCCTAATTTGTTATGATTTGTTCCGATTAGTTTCCATTTTTTGATAATTTTTATAAAACATTTAATTTTTTTACAGTTACGTGGCCACATGTGCGAACCTAACGCACAAGGTCACATATGACTTCTAAACATCGTGGTAAATTAAATGTAAAAAATATAGATCCATCAAATGATGTTACAAAAAAACTACCAAACACAATTAAAGGATATTGACTAGAAAAACAGAATTTGAAACTAACAAATAGAAGTATTTTTAAAATGATATTTAAATCAGTAAATTTAAATTTAGTTTTAATTAGGTTAGGCTTGACGTTTGATTGTGTTATGAAACAAAAAATTAGTCGTATCTTAACAATATATCAACTACAACTGCATAACGAGAACAAAGTAAGTTCAATCAACTACAACTTGGGGTGTAAACGAGCCGAGTCGAGCGAAATTTCGAGTCATAAGTATTATTTTATGTTATTAATAAATACCAAAAAATAATTATGAATGGAACAATAAAAAATTTGAGCGATCTATCAAGCCGAACATCAAATTTTTTCGAGTTCGAGCGGCTTGTTTACCGAACAAAGTTTGAAGATTTTTTGGTTTTTCATCAATATTCTTTATTTTCAAGTTAAACTAGAGTCGAACGTTTTTCGAATCGAATTTGAATCAAACTATCGAACCGAGTCAAAGTTGATAGTCCTAACTACAACTCTAAACAATCACCTTGGAGTCTACATCATAAATCACTCGGTCTGCCATTTAATCCGCTAACAACAACTCTTTGTCGGAGTCCTCGTGATTTCTTGTTGAGGAGAGTTTGGAGGGAGAAATGAGATGATATTGGTTTGGGAAGAAATGAGTCGGTAGTGGGTGTTAAAGGTGGATTGGGAGGATGTCTTTTCAATATTTAGATTAATAAATAAAAAACTATGGAAAGAAAAATTAATGATTTAGATATATATATTTAAAATTTAAGAATATAATAAGTGGCTAAGATCTACGTTAAGGATCAGGAAAATACGAATGGTGGAGATTAATTCTCAATAGTAAAGGACGGTCAAAATTAGTTTAAAAGACTAGAAACGCACGTCGAACCATTGTACTATTATTGATAGTAATGTGAAATCATATGGATGATATTGTATTGGAACATGGAGGTTTCGTGTATCATAATGAAACGTAAAAACAAAAATCTCTAAAAAAATGAGTTGCAATAAAGAAAAGGTCAAATTACAAATTAAATGGCCTCAAACTATAAGTGGATGCATGTAAGCTTTGCAAGTTTAAAACTTCTATTGTAAGAACAAGCTATGATTTGGTGTTGATGTGGTCCTTAAATTTTGAACGACCTGTAGAGAGTGTATAGATAGTCTTTGTTCACCTTCATAAATCAACCAGCAGTGTTCCTTCCATATTGTCCACCATGACACCATAAGCAAGCAAGATGGGATGGTTCCTAATAAACTCGAAAAAAATGCAATGTTCAGTATAATGCGGTGAAAGATGGGTTATACACGAAAACTGTGGCTCATCACTTTAGCCAGTTCTGTATTCTTCTAGTTCTTTCCTTGTTTGAATTATGTTAATTACCATAAGACATTACTGTACTCAAAAAGTAGAAAGTAGTGAAAAGATATCAAAGATTTAAATAAGAATTAACAACCTTTCAACCTTTTGATTGACCATTAAGTTTCATGAGTGGTAGGACACTATGACCAGAAAATATCAAATTAATTGAATGGTACCAGTGTTTTGAATTTTGATAAGTTTCGAAAGCAAAAAATGTTCTAACAGTATCAAGATAAATATTGTTTGTAATAATCTCCTTAATACTTCCTAAATAGTTCATTAAGACACTCGTTTAGGATACTTTTCAATATGTCATATGTGTTATATTTTAGGTGACTTCCTAATTTGAAGTTTCGGTAGCATACTCAAGAGTAGCTCTAGTGAGTAAAATACCTGAGAACTTTCCGCACACAAACAATGCTTTTGTTGTTCTATCATTTCATTTATACGCACTTCTGGTTGAAACATAGAGCCTTTCTTTTTTCATAGATGAAAATAATTTGACATGTAGTTGTTTCTCCGTATATATTTATCATATGTATTTATATAATGGTTTGTGGTTGTCCCTTTTGGTTTCACATGATAGGAAACGTTCAAGAAAAATGTAGTTTTGAAGTTCTGGAAGCACTTACTCCCTCTCAATGCCAATATCATAGAGAGTCACAAACCATATGTATGAGAGATTACTTTTAGAAGTTGCAAGTGCTACTTGCCTCTGTGATCTTACACAAAGCTGGTTTTGTGTAATAATTATTCTAATCTGGACTTTTTATTTGTTTATTTAAGAGTTGGCACTATCTTGTAGAGGCATTGGTCTATATTAGGATATACATTTAGCCCAATGAACTGGGCCCATTTTATGTACCACATTCATTCTATTGTACTTTAATTTTAGTCTCATACTGTTCAATTGAATCATTGTAACTCATACCTATAATATAAATAGAACCTACTTCAATCTCTTCTACACAGAGATTGAAGGTCATCTTTCCTTTTTCAAACTCCCTCTACAATCCTTTCTCTCTTCTACATTTTATGCTCTATTATGGTATCAAGAGCCAAATCAGCCTAACAGCCCATATTCTTTCCTTTCTTCCCCACAAACCCACCCAAAGATCTTCCAGCCCACCAGGCCCAACCGTCACTTCTTGATTCCACTCTCCCATTGGTTCTCACCACAAGCCACAGATCACCATCTCAACCGTCCAGAGAAAACACAAGCAAAATCCAACGTCTCTTCTCATCACACATATCACACTTATCCTTCACCATCCGATCGAATCAAATCCTTCATCCGATGGTTGCCAACGCTCCAGCAGTTCCTCCTCTCTGATTGGTCCCCATCCTCATCCCAGGATCCAAGATCCAAGCCGTTGTGCACACACACACTTCATCCAATGGTTCTCCTCCACTTCAAGAAACACACTCTCTCCACCATCTGATTATCCCAAACCTAGATCCAACGACTCCCATCTCTAAGATAAAACCAAGAAAATCTTCCCAAACCTATCTCTTCCGCCGCAACATCACTTTTTCTCCAACGAAAAACCTATCATCTTCCAAACAAAACCCATGACTCCGTCCATTTCCTCCACCTCCACCAACCAAGAAACCTCCGGCGTGCTTCCGCCACTAGCTATTCCCTCCACTCCATCTTTTTCTGTGCACATTCGCTTAGATCGCGACAACTACCACCTCTGGCGTTCCCAGATCATTCCTCTTATTCGTGGCCATGATTTGTTCGGCTACCTTGACGGTTCCCTACCATGTCCCCCACCCTTCCTAACTTTGGTACCATCCACCTCACCAGCTACCAGCCTCACCACCGTAAACCCTGCCTTTAACCTATGGTGGAAACAAGATCAACTACTACTTGGATGGCTCCGTTCCACTCTAACAGAATCTGTCATGTCTCACATAGTTGGATGTGAAACCACGACTGCTGCCTGGACCAGTCTTGAGCACCTTTATGCCTCCCACTCCAGATCTCGCATCTTGCAACTCCGCCTACAACTTCAAACCATCAAGAAAGGTGCATCCT
This sequence comes from Triglochin maritima, assembly GCA_963682175.1. Taxonomy (NCBI): domain Eukaryota; kingdom Viridiplantae; phylum Streptophyta; class Magnoliopsida; order Alismatales; family Juncaginaceae; genus Triglochin; species Triglochin maritima. The sequence continues at coordinate 36,042,471 of OY821772.1, forward strand.
CCGTCACAGACTACCTCCAGCAAATGACGTCTCTCTCCAACAAACTCTCTGCCGTCGCCAATTGATTGACATCATTTCATGCTTATATTTGTACCTTATATCCATTATCTTACACCTAAGCAATGCTACGTGACGAGTTTTATGTTTAGTTTTCAGAAATAAAGAGGTTTGAAGAGAAGAGCCATGAAAGGACCCAAAAGCAGGAAAAAAGGACCTAATTGTGAGACCTGGGGACCAAGATGCAAGGGAGAAGGACCTGATCGTAAGACAGAAGGACCTAAGAGCAAAACAGGAAACTCCACACCATCATGAGGAGTATTTTGTCAATTCGATTCGGGTCGGAGCTCCACTAAACAAGTTAGATGCATCCAAGACCAAGAAACACACCAAGGCAAGCCCACCAGAAGACCCAGACGGATATGGGCTTTCTAGGCCGCCAATTGACGGTCTGGAACCGCCAATTGGCGGTCTGGATCATGCAGGATCCACCCCAACTTCTCCTGGACTTGTATTAGTGTTCGTTTAGGCTATTTTTGGTATTGGTTTAGTCCCACATCGGGGGATTGTCCCTGATTAGCTTTTTCCATGCTTATAAATAGAACTCTTCACCTCCCATTGTATCTATCTCCCTCTTGGTGGCCATCTTCCCTACTAAGAGTGAAGCCTTGAAGCAAAACTCTAGTGGAGGAAGAGCTACTTGTAATTGAGTGAGTTAATAATAGAAGTTTTTCTTTTAATGATGTTGTTTCTCTCTTAGTTTAATTTCCTTTCATTTGCATGCTTGTTTGTTTGTTTAGTTTTATGCCTCTTTAATATTTCTTGCTTAAGTAGTATAAATTTCATTTCAGTATTATGCTTTCCTTTGCTAAATTAGTTAGTGTAATGAGTAGTGAGTAGTTCCATCCCCATTTGGGGGGGGTGGAGAAATATGTGATATAATAATGTAGTGTATTAAGTGTGTGTTATTTTTATCCCTTGAGCTTTACATGATTTCCATAACCATCTAATGGGTCTCCACTCTTATCTTTGATATGCTAATGCTCTTGAATGAAGCTTAGCTTATGCTTTGATTAGTGGACCTATTTTATGGGGAATGATAAGGTTAGGATATGGATGAAGTTAATGTTGGAAACACAATTTGTAGTGTATGTACTCTTGTTGCCTTTTCCTTAGCTAATGTCTTGTATGTTTTAATGATGTAGTCATCTTAATTCATGTGGAGGCATAGTAGGGTCTAGTCTTTATACTTGAGTTCATGTAGCTTCATTCAAATCATTGTCTTGTATGTTTTAATGATGTAGTCTTATCTTAATTCATGTAGAGGCAAGATTGGATGTAGTTTTATGATTTCATGCACTACATGTTGTGAGGAGCTTAATTGAACACACACACACACACATCTTTATGTTCACATCAGTTCTCTACCCCCTTTGGGGTTTAGTTTTATTGCTTATCTTCATTTCCTTTTGCATTCTAGTTTAGCATTGTAGTGTAGTTTAGTGTAACCAATCCTTTTCTCCTTTCTTTACCCCTTGCCTTCGCACGAACCAAGTGTCGACACACCTCCCAGTTGACGACCCATATTTGCCACCGCTTCAACGCGGCCGTGCACTTGCGGTAGAAATATAAAATGATCAACCAAGTTTTTGGCGCCGTTGCCGGGGAGGTGCTCTGTCCATACCTTGGTTTGGACGATTCGAGGGGTTTTTAATTTTTTGTTTTCAGTTTTCTTAGTTTCAGGGAACACTCTGATCAAGGGGAGGCTACTGGGAAAATCTGAGGACCAGACGACCAAAAGGGACCGCCAATCAGCGGTTGTAGACCGCCAACTGGCGGCCTGGTGAGGTCATCTTGCCTTGAAATTTTTTCTGGTAGTTGTTTTCTTCTATTTGGTTATCTGGGAGCTCTATTTTGCATGCTTTGACTTCTGGTTTGCTCCCAGATCATTAATAACTCCCCCATTAATCAACTTGGACCATAAAACTCAAAGCAAAAGATTAGACTTCTTGCCATCTAGGTCATGCACCATTGGTAGACCTTGCATGCATTTGTCTTTTCTTTGCTTTACATTTTGTCGTTGATTGCTGGCGTGAGGTACGTGCACCCACATCCCTCATTCATGCATGTTTCTTTCATGCATTAGTTAGTAAGGTGCATCGGGACAAGAGTGAGAGAGCGTTTGATTGGAGCGATTGATTGCTAGATCTAGGATCAAATCGCTACTAAGGAGGGGCTGTCCCATAAAAGATAAGGTGGGGGATTTCATCACCCTTTCCTTGGCCCCAAAAACCACTCTTAATAAAGCCTTAACTAAAAGCAAGTAGACATTGGCCCTAAGGAATTCGGACGCACTAGGAGAGTAATCTAGTCGAGACCGTCATGACCTGATCGGCGTTGCCTACCTTGTCGATAGTAGGAGGTACTGGATCTCCGGATCTGGTATCACTTGCTGGGCATTGTGGTCCTCGTTGTAGGGAGGTGAGGCGTGTCGAGGCTAGTGACCTCGAAGTTAGGCGTCGTCTAGCTTAAGGACCCATTGCCTTACTTTGTTTGAGCCGTGCTTGCTAGTTAGGCTTCTTCCTGATCCCACTACCCACGCTAGCTCTAGGGATTCTTCTCTCCTCACCTGAGTCATCTCCTCATCTATTCTCTACGTTTAGTCTCCTCCTCTAGTACACCTTCTGTTGTGTGTTTGGTAGAGTCGAGTCGAGCATTTTTATGCGAGGTTGGGCTCGTTCTGGTGAGAGCGCTCGACTCGAGAGAGTGCTTATTTCTGAGATGGAAGATCTTGGTGATCGACCATCTCCGCCTCGTGCTCCTTTGGAGCAAGAAGGCGAGTCGTCTCGTGGTGGCGAGGGAGACCGGGTTCCATACATGGACTACCTCGGTCCATTCCCACCACCACGTAGACCTCCTTCTCCTCCTCCTCTGACTCGAGAGGAAGGGAGATTCGGTCAGGATCGAGTTCTAGGTGCACCACCACCTTTAACTCGACAGGATAGGCCGATGACGTTGTGGGAGCAGACCCATCCTGTTCGGGCCGCGCAACCTTCTTGCATAGTTGTTCCCCCTGCTCGCGGGAACAACTATGAGCTGAAACCTCAGTATGTGAGCATGCTTCCAACCTTTACTGCCAATAAGGAGGATCCGTATATTTTTATACGCGAATTCGAGGAAGTATGCTCCATGTTCAAGCTTCAACAGCTTGACGAGGATTCTGTCCGGTTGAGGATGATTTCGTTCGCATTGAAGGATAATGCGAAGAAATGGATGTATAGCCTCCCGGCGAGCTCGATTCGGTCTTGGGATGACTTTGTGACCGTCTTTCTGAAGAGATTTTTCCCTCAAAGGAAAACTCAACAGATACAGCACCAGATACATCAAATGTATCAGACCGAGACCGAATCTTTTCATGGTTTCTTTGAGAGGTTCAAGGATCTTCTCCAGCAATGCCCTCATCATGGACTTGAGCTATGGCAGCTGTGCCAAATTGTTTATGAGGGCATCAACTACAACACCCGCACATTGTTGGAGTCGATGTGTCAGGGTGACTTCCAAATGAAACCCATCGAGGAGGCATGGGACACTTTTGAATCCATGGCTGAGCGCACCTTCGAGTGGGACACCATGAGAGAGCCACCAGCCGTCAGGTCTTCTGGTCGAGCTGGATCATATCATGTTGAGTCGACTATCGCGTCTGAGGCAAAAATGGTTGCTCTCATGCGTAGGATAGAGAGTTTGGAGATGGACCGAGCTCCTGTACCTCAGGTCGCTACTCCCGGGTGTACTAGGTGTGGACTGTCGGGACATGATGACTTGGAGTGCGCTTATGCTCCAAGAGATACTGAGCATGCAAATGCGATGTATCAACAAAGGCCCCGAAACGACCCGTACAGTCAGTCCTATAACCCGGGATGGCGTAACCATCCTAACTTCTCTTGGGGGTCTAGTGGAGGACACGGTCAGAGCTCGCACGCTCAACCTCAACCTCCACCTTATCAACCTCCACGCCCATCGGCGACCTACCAACCCCCACATCAAAGGTCTCAGCACCAAAATTACCAACCTGGTCAGGCCTCTTCGTCGGGTTATTCTAACCAGACTCCACCACCCCAGCGGGTTGACCCTAAGGACTCTACCATTGAACAAACCCTTCAAGCATTCATGCAGAGCACTCAATCCATGCTTGCGGCCAACAATAATACGGTCAAAGCATTGGAAATGCAAGTAAGCCAGTTGGCTCATCAGCTCCATGAACGCGAGAAGGGTCAATTCCCGAGTCAACCTGTGGTAAATCCCAGGGGTCAGCCTGCTAATACCAGGCAGAATGTACACAATGTTGAAAGTGACCCTTCCCAACATGCTAATGTTATTCACACCTTGAGATCGGGAAGGGTCGTTGACAACAATGTGAACATGCCGGAAGCCAACCCTGTTGGCAAGTCTTCCGAGGAGAGTCTTGAGCCTGTCAAGGAACCTAATTCTGAGACTCCTCCTCGTGATTCCTATGTCCCCAAGGCACCATTCCCTCATCGGTTGACTAAAAAACGTGATGAGCATTGGGATAAGATCGTTGAGGTACTTAGGCAAGTAAAGGTGAACATCCCGTTGTTGGACGTTGTTCAACAAATGCCACCGTATGCCAAGTTCCTCAAAGACCTTTGCACCACCAAGAGAAAAACAAATGTGCCCAAGAAGGCCTTCTTGGCCGCCAATGTGAGCTCCATATTGACACAACCCATGAATGTCAAGTACAAGGACCCTGGTTGTCCAACTGTCTCTTGCATGATTGGGAATGTGACCATCTCTCAAGCTCTATTGGATTTGGGGGCATCTGTGAATCTCCTGCCTTACTCAGTCTATGTCAACCTTGGGATAGGCGATCTTAAACCAACGAGGACAACCCTCCAGTTGGCTGATAGATCCGTCAAAATCCCACGAGGGAGTGTGGAGGATGTCCTTATCAAAGTGGGTGAGTTCGTATTTCCAGTTGATTTCATCATCTTGGATACCGAACCCGTGTCCAACCCACAAGGACAAATTCCTGTAATCCTTGGGAGGTCATTTCTTGCGACATCTAATGCTTTGATCAATTGTCGCAATGGCTTGATGACGTTGTCTTTTGGAAACCTCACGGCGGATTTCAACATCTTCACTCTTGGTAAGCAACCTGGGCTCTTCGATGACTCAGTCGGAGCCAATTTCATCCAGGACACGGATGAGCCCGATTCATTAGGCATGTTCGACTCACATCGACATATTATTGAGGTGCCTAATGATCAGGTTGCGAGTGAAGAGGATCTTGAGGAATCCGCCAGCATATCTCTGGACGAGGAGGTACATCTGGGTGCTTGCTCCTCTTACCCCGTGGCCCTTGAGCCACTTGAAATTAACTCTGAATCCGACAAGGACCCACCTCTGGTCGAGCTTAAACCGTTCCCCGATAACCTAAAGTACATCTTTTTAGGGGATAATGAGACCTTGCCACTCATTATTGCTTCTGATCTTGAAAAAGATCAAGAGGTTGCCCTCAAAAGAGTACTCTTTGAAAACAAAGAGGCGATCGGGTGGTCCTTGAAGGATATCAAGGGAATTAGCCCTGGTATTGTTCAGCATCGGATCCACATGGAAGAGGATTCTAGGCCCCGCAGGGACCCACAACGGAGATTGAATCCTGTACTGAAAGAAGCCGTCCGAAAGGAGGTTCTTAAGTGCTTGGATCATGGCATAATCTATCCTATCTCTGATAGTTCGTGGGTGAGTCCTGTCCATGTGGTTCCCAAGAAGTCAGGCGTGACGGTTGTGGAGAATGAGCATGATGAGCTTATCCCGACGCGCCTGCAAACTGGCTGGCGAGTTTGCATTGATTATCGCAAGCTCAATGCGGCAACGCGGAAAGATCATTTCCCGTTGCCATTCATTGATCAGATGTTGGAAAGGTTGGCCGGACATGAGTACTATTGTTTTCTTGATGGATACTCTGGTTACAACCAAATTCCCATCGCCCCCGAGGACCAAGAGAAAACCACATTCACTTGTCCCTTTGGCACGTTTGTCTACCGTCGCATGCCCTTTGGGTTATGCAATGCGCCGGCAATGTTTCAGAGGTGTATGATCAGCATCTTCTCCGATATGGTTGAGCGTTTCCTTGAGATCTTCATGGACGACTTTTCCATATTTGGCGCTTCCTTTGATGAGTGCCTTCATCACTTGAGCCTTGTCCTCAAGCGATGCTGTGAGAAGAACCTCGCTCTCAATTGGGAGAAATGTCACTTCATGGTGAAGCGAGGGATTGTACTTGGACATGTGGTCTCAAGTAGGGGAATTGAGGTCGATCCCGCCAAAGTGGGTATCATTGCTAATCTCCCACCGCCACGTAATGTGAAGGATATCCGCGCCTTTTTGGGGCATGCTGGATTCTATCGGCGGTTCATTCGGGATTTTAGCAAAATCGCTCGACCTCTCACCGCCTTGTTGGCTAAGGATGCCATTTTTGAGTTCACACCGGATTGCCACCATGCCTTTATGACCTTGAAGAAAGAGTTGACTCCCATTATTAAGGCACCGGTGTGGACTGAACCCTTTGAGTTAATGTGTGATGCATCTGACTTCGCGGTGGGAGCAGTGCTTGGGCAACGATTGGACAAATTGCCTCATGTGATCTACTATGCCAGTAGAACACTCAATGATGCCCAATTGAACTACACTGTGACCGAGAAGGAATTCTTAGCGATCATATTTGCTTTGGAGAAATTCCGGTCTTACTTGATTGGCTCCCACGTGATTATCTATTCTGATCACACAGCCATCAAGCACCTCATGGCGAAGAAAGATGCAAAATCCCGACTCTTGAGATGGATCTTGTTGTTACAAGAATTCGATCTCGAGATTCGGGACAAAAAAGGGTGTGAAAACGTTGTAGCTGACCACTTGTCTCATCTAGAGACGACCAACCCACAGGACCAAATCATTGACGATAAATTTCCTGACGAGCAGTTGTTCATGATCGAAGATAACCCTTGGTTTGCCGACATCGTGAACTACCTCGTGACCGAGCAATTTCCTGTGGGTTGGTCAAAATCTGACCAATCCAAATTTAGATCGTATGTCAGATTCTTTCACTGGGATGACCCCTACCTATTCAAATACTGCTCTGACCAAATTTTCAGGCGGTGCGTCCCAGATACCGAGTTCCAAAGTGTGCTCCATTTCTGCCATTCCAAGGCATGTGGAGGACACTTTGGAGCAAAGAAAACTGCGGCCAAGGTGCTCCAATCTGGATTCTACTGGCCCTCTCTTTTCAAGGATGCTTACGACTTTTGTAAGCAATGTGATAGGTGTCAGCGCCTTGGCAGGATTGGTCGACGTGACATGATGCCTTTGCAAAATGTCCTTGTTGTCGACATCTTCGATGTGTGGGGCATCGATTTCATGGGTCCCTTCCCGAACTCTTTCGGGAATGTTTACATTCTGATGGCCGTTGACTATGTGTCTAAGTGGGTTGAGGCTATACCCACAAAGACCAATGACAACAAGGTGGTCACCAAATTCTTGTGGGACATTTTTGCGCGATTTGGTACTCCTCGTACCATAATCAGCGATAGGGGTACCCACTTCTGTAATCGCTCCTTTGAAGCGCTTATGAGGAAATATTCGATCACCCACAAGCTTGCGACCCCATACCATCCGCAAACTAGTGGGCAGGTCGAAATCTCTAACCGTCAATTAAAGCAAATTCTTGAGAAGACGGTTAGTTCCTCGAGGAAGGATTGGTCTACCAAATTGAATGACGCATTGTGGGCTTTTCGCACCGCGTACAAGACCAATTTGGGTATGTCCCCTTATCGGGTAGTGTACGGCAAGGCTTGCCACCTACCCGTCGAGCTTGAGCATCGTGCTTTCTGGGCGATCAAGAACCTGAATATGGATCTTGATCAAGCAGGAGTACAACGTAAGTTCGACATTGTGGAATTAGAAGAGTTACGCAATGATGCGTACGAGAATGCCAAAATTCATAAGTCCCGAGCCAAGATGTTTCACGATCGCATGATTATGCGAAAGGTGTTTACGACCGGGCAGAAGGTGTTGCTCTATAATTCCCGGCTTCATCTGTTTGCGGGTAAGCTCCGCAGTCGCTGGTCTGGCCCGTTTATTGTCCAAACCGTTTATCCTCATGGAGCGGTTGAGATCTTGAACCCAGGGAATGGGGACGTGTTCAAAGTTAATGGACAACGCCTCAAACCCTACTTGGAGGGGGCACCAGCCGAAGTCGAGGAGGTCATGTTCCTTCATGAACCTCCCTCGCACTCAACCATTCATGCTCCTACATGAGTGGTTGAGCTTTCATGTTTGTACATAGTTACATATAAAAAAAAAACTCATTCAGTGAGCATCGATTGTTGTGGGCCCCAACCCTTGAGTATTTGGGCCCCATTTCTTTCACGTATGTGTATCCCTTTCTTTAGCATCTCACAGGTTTTGAGGAAATTTGGGTTGTGTCCATCAACATAGCCATACATTTCCCTTTGTACTTCATGTTGGTGAGATCTCTCCTTTTTATGCATCAATCCATGTAGTATCTTGCTTGCATTCATTGAGGACAATGCATGAAGTAGGTGTGGGGGGGTGTTTTACGTGTGTACATAGTCGAGTCTTTTTCCTTTGATTTTGTTTTCTTTTGTTTGCATTGTTAGGGTCATGATAGTGTGCTGCATTTAAATATCGATATATCTGCTTGCCATGATCCTTGGGTGACTTGTCTTCTTTTGCTTGCCTAGTGCTTCAAAATTTTCACATTTCTTTCAAAATCTTCATGTGTTTTCGAAAGAAAATGTTTTGTGGGTTTTGCGTGTGTTTAGCATGTGCAAAACCGTTGAGAGACAAAGTAAAAAGAAAGCTTCCAAAATTGTCTTGAACTTGATGCATTAGGATATCTAATACGTGGCTTTAGGATTTATCGAGTCGTTAGGATGCACCCCAGTTTTCCCTTGGGGGTGAGTAATCAGTGGGTTTCAGTGCTCAAACATTTAAAGAAGTCCACCCTGAACCTAGTGAGTCAAATAATTCGTGTTTGTTAGTTTAGGAAGTTTGTTGTAGTCAAGGGCCCTTAATATCTTTTTGTGAAACTTAAGTGTAGGGGTTTTGGTTCCCATGTAGATAAATGAATAAATAAGTGGTGTTCTCTCTTCTCGCACGGCTCCTATCACTCGGGAAAGTAGGTCTGAGGGGACTTTGTGCCTGGTGCTTTCGAGACATCTGACTTGGGATGCACCGACCGAACTCCCGTTACACGGGTGGTAGGGATCGCCCTATGTGGAGATTTGGGGGAAGGTGTACGTGATAGTGTAAGTCCTCATAGGCAATGATGCACGAAACCTGACCCTGGGAGAATCAAACACCAACCAATAAATGCTCCAAAGAAAAAGAAAAAAAAGGAAGAAAAGAAAATGAAAAAAAAGAAAAAGAAAAGAAGAGTCAAATAAGAACCAAAATGGACTTTACACTTTGTTTCACATTCAGAAGTTAAGGTTGCCCATGTCTTTCACTTAATTCCTTAGTTAACTCTCACGAATAACTCATTAGGCTAGGTGTGTGGACTGATTACATATATAGAGTCGACCCGTAGTATTACCGCATTCCATGATCGACAAAATAAGTCCAACGAGTCGTGTAGCTAGATTGATTAATGCATCTTGTTCGGATTTTGTGGGTATATCCGCTGAAAACCCTCAGGAGACACCACTCCTCCTCCTTGGCAACAAGGAGGTTTAACGGCTTGTTGCACATGCTAAGTGCAACCGTGATTCCTACGAAAGTGAGTTAGGATTTCTTGTTTTTTTTCGTATGCTTTTTCCTTTCTTTGTTTTGCTCGAGACTAGCAAAAACTTAGGTGTGGGGGTATTTGATTGACATCATTTCATGCTTATATTTGTACCTTATATCCATTATCTTACACCTAAGCAATGCTACGTGACGAGTTTTATGTTTAGTTTTCAGAAATAAAGAGGTTTGAAGAGAAGAGCCATGAAAGGACCCAAAAGCAGGAAAAAGGACCTAATTGTGAGACCTGGGGACCAAGATGCAAGGGAGAAGGACCTGATCGTAAGACAGAAGGACCTAAGAGCAAAACAGGAAACTCCACACCATCATGAGGAGTATTTTGTCAATTCGATTCGGGTCGGAGCTCCACTAAACAAGTTAGATGCATCCAAGACCAAGAAACACACCAAGGCAAGCCCACCAGAAGACCCAGACAGATCTGGGCTTTCTAGGCCGCCAATTGGCGGTCTGGAACCGCCAATTGGCGGTCTGGATCATGCAGGATCCGCCCCAACTTCTCCTGGACTTGTATTAGTGTTCGTTTAGGCTATTTTTGGTATTGGTTTAGTCCCACATCGGGGGATTGTCCCTGATTAGCTTTTTCCATGCTTATAAATAGAACTCTTCACCTCCCATTGTATCCATCTCCCTCTTGGTGGCCATCTTCCCTACTAAGAGTGAAGCCTTGAAGCAAAACTCTAGTGGAGGAAGAGCTACTTGTAATTGAGTGAGTTAATAATAGAAGTTTTTCTTTTAATGATGTTGTTTCTCTCTTAGTTTAATTTCCTTTCATTTGCATGCTTGTTTGTTTGTTTAGTTTTATGCCTCTTTAATATTTCTTGCTTAAGTAGTATAAATTTCATTTCAGTATTATGCTTTCCTTTGCTAAATTAGTTAGTGTAATGAGTAGTGAGTAGTTCCATCCCCATTTGGGGGGGTGGAGAAATATGTGATATAATAATGTAGTGTATTAAGTGTGTGTTATTTTTATCCCTTGAGCTTTACATGATTTCCATAACCATCTAATGGGTCTCCACTCTTATCTTTGATATGCTAATGCTCTTGAATGAAGCTTAGCTTATGCTTTGATTAGTGGACCTATTTTATGGGGAATGATAAGGTTAGGATATGGATGAAGTTAATGTTGGAAACACAATTCGTAGTGTATGTACTCTTGTTGCCTTTTCCTTAGCTAATGTCTTGTATGTTTTAATGATGTAGTCATCTTAATTCATGTGGAGGCATAGTAGGGTCTAGTTTTTATACTTGAGTTCATGTAGCTTCATTCAAATCATTGTCTTGTATGTTTTAATGATGTAGTCTTATCTTAATTCATGTAGAGGCAAGATTGGATGTAGTTTTATGATTTCATGCACTACATGTTGTGAGGAGCTTAATTGAACACACACACACACACATCTTTATGTTCACATCAGTTCTCTACCCCCTTTGGGGTTTAGTTTTATTGCTTATCTTCATTTCCTTTTGCATTCTAGTTTAGCATTGTAGTGTAGTTTAGTGTAACCAATCCTTTTCTCCTTTCTTTACCCCTTGCCTTCGCACGAACCAAGTGTCGACACACCTCCCAGTGGACGACCCGTATTTGCCACCGCTTCAACGCGGCCGTGCACTTGCGGTAGAAATATAAAACGATCAACCACCAATCCTGTCTCCGATGCAGACCTTGTGCTACATATCCTCTCAGGCCTTGGACCTGAATACGACTCCTTTGTCACCTCCATAACCACTCGACAAGATCCCATATCCATTGAAGATCTCCACAGCATGCTTCTCTATCATGAAACTCGTCTGGAGAAACACCACACCCCAGATCCATCCGTCAACAACGCCATCAAAGCATCTGACACTTCTCGTACTAGCTCCGGACGTTCCAACAATCGGCCTAACAATCGCAACAACTCTGGACGCAACAACTCCCGCTTCCGCACTAACAACACCCATAACAACTCTTCTGGTTCTAAATCCCATATCCAGTGCCAGATATGTACAAAACTGGGCCACTCAACTCTCCAATGCTACAAACGGTTTGATCTCTCTTTACAATCCCCTTCTAATCCCTCTGCTAATATGGCTTCTGCCTGTCATGAAGTAAGTGATGCTTGGTATTCTGACTCGGGCGCAACACATCACTTAACAAATGACATTGGTAGTTTCCATGACTCGCAAGAATATGTTGGATCCGATATGATCCAAACAGCAAATGGCACAGGTTTGCCTATTCTTCGCACTGGATCTCTCACTTTTCCCTCTTCTCTTAAACCCTTACGTATGCATAATGTTTTCTTTGTTCCATCCATTACACGTAAACTATTAAGTGTTGCTAAATTTACTGCTGACAACAATGTTTATTTTGAGTTCTTTCCAAATTATTGTCTTGTCAAGGATCTCTCCTCGGGGCAGGTCCTTCTAAGAGAACAACTTGAGCACGGTCTATATCGACTCCATCTCTCCGGACTCTGGCCTCGCAAGTTAGTTTTCCTGGGTGAACGCGCTCCTGTTTCAATCTGGCATCAGCGTCTGGGACATCCCTCTACGCGAATAGCTCAAACTATTCTTCATCGTCATGGTTTGCCCGTTTCAGGCTCTAAAACTATGCATACTTGTCATACTTGTCCTCAAATAAAGAACATCAAACTACCATTTCATTCTTCTAATAATCATACTACTGCTCCTCTTCAATTAATTCATGCTGATGTTTGGGGTCCTGCACCCACTATTTCGTCTACCGGAAAACGTTTTTATGTCAGCTTTCTAGATGATTTCTCTCGCTACACTTGGCTTTTTCCTATCTCATGCAAATCTGAAGTTATTTCAATCTTTCAACGTTTCAAACTACAAGTTGAAAACTTTTTTTCCTGTAAAATTATTAACTTTCAAAGCGATTGGGGAGGAGAATTTCGTAATGTTTCCCGTTTTTTATCTGATCATGGCATCAATCATAGAATTATTTGTCCTCACACCCATGAACAAAATGGATCAATTGAGCGCAAACATCGTCACATAGTTGATACTGGTTTATCATTACTTAAACATTCTAGTGTTCCTAATAAATTTTGGGATGATGCGTTTCTTTCCTCAGTCTTTTTAATCAACAGACTTCCCACTCCTATACTTAACAATATCTCTCCATTTGAAAAACTTTTTAGAAAACCACCAGACTATTCTATTTTAAAAGTCTTTGGTTGCACTTGTTTTCCTTATCTAAGGCCCTATAGGTCCAATAAACTCCAAGCCTGATCTACTGCTTGTGTGTTTTTGGGCTATAGTGTTAATCACAAACGGTATAAATGTTATGATTTAGAAAATTCTAAAACATATATTTCTCGACATGTGGTATTTGATGAAAATTCATTTCCTTGTGCTAAGGCTATGCCTGTTGAGGTATCTGGTAGTCGCACTTACACCTCTGCCATACCCCATCCATATGTTTCTGACATAGCATCCCCACAGCATATCTTGACAGCTCCTAACAATTCATCCACTACACAATCACCTCCAACTACAGAGACACCACCATCCACATTACCATTATCCTCTACAACACCTACTAGTCCACACACTTCTCCTGATACTACCAACACCCAAAATAATCATCCACCCATCTCCCATCCCATGACCACCCGAACAAAAGATCACACCCGCAGACCAAAAGAATTTCCTGGTTTCAAAACCTTTCACACCACCAAACATCCTGCAGCCACTTCCCTTTCTGACACAACACCCTCGAATTTTTCTATTGCTGTCAAAAATGCTAAGTGGAGGGCGGCTATGGATGATGAGTTTAAAGCACTGACTTTCAACAAAACTTGGTCACTTGTTCCTGTTTCTTCTAGTAAAAACTTGGTTGGTTGCAAATGGGTTTATCGTATAAAACGAAATCCCGATGGTTCTGTTTTAAAATACAAGGCACGTTTAGTTGCTAAGGGGTTCCATCAGGAAGCAGGTGTTGACTACGATGAAACATTTAGCCCAGTTGTTAAACCTGTGACTATTCGTGTGGTTCTCTCTCTCGCTATCTTCAAAAACTGGGCTATTAGACAACTAAACGTTAATAATGCCTTTTTAAACGGTGATCTCCAAGAGGAAGTCTACATGACTCAACCTCAAGGATACACTAATCCTTCCTTCCCCCATCATATTTGTAGACTTCACAAAGCAATCTACGGGCTCAAACAGGCCCCACGTGCCTGGTTCACCAAATTAGCAAATAAGCTTGGTGAACTTGGATTTCGCCCAAGTTTATCTGATACATCTATGTTCATTTTAAAAACAGGTCAACATTTACTGATTATCCTTGTCTACGTTGATGATATTCTCATTACCGGCAGTTCTCCCCAACTTCTCTCTCAGGTTGTTTCAACCCTTAACTCTATTTTTTCCCTAAAGGATTTAGGTTCTATTCACTACTTTCTAGGAATAGAAGCCCACAAAACAAATTCAGGCATGTTTTTTAACCAGCAAAAGTATATTTCTGATCTATTGCTTAAAACTAACATGCACAACGCTAAACCAATCAGCACCCCTTCTTGTCCATCCACAAAGTTAACACGCCACACTGGTTCACCAATGCATGATGTTTTTCTCTATAGAAGTATTGTGGGTGCCCTTCAGTATATAACCTTAACTAGACCTCATATCACATATTCTGTTAATCGTGTATGTCAGTTTATGCATAGTCCCAATGATGATCACTGGACTGCTGTCAAACGAATCCTACGATATTTAAAACACACTATTAATTATGGTCTAAATTATGTATGTACGCCTCCTACAAAAATAAGCCACTTGTCTGCATTCTCTGATGCAGATTGGGCTGGGGACTTAGACGACCGCCGCTCTACCTCTGGTTATTGTGTCTACCTTGGCCACAACTTAGTAGCCTGGAAATCAAAAAAACAAGCCACTGTCGCCAAGTCAAGCACCGAAGCAGAGTATAAAAGTCTGTCACATGCCACAGCTGAAGTGATATGGATACAACAGCTACTCCGGGATCTGCATCTGCCATGTCTCAGTCCTCCCACTTTATGGTGTGACAACATTGGAGCTACCTACCTTGCTGCTAATCCTGTCTTTCACGCTCGAACCAAACATGTGGAAATTGATTTCCACTTTGTTAGGGAAAAAGTCGCATCAAAGTAGCTTAATATACGTTTTATCTCCAGTAAAGACCAAACAGCTGATGTTTTTACTAAGTCACTACCTTCCCCTCAGTTCAATCTTCTTCGTTCCAAGCTCACTGTTGTTCCCTCACTATTCGCTTGAAGGGGGATATTAGGATATACATTTAGCCCAATGAACTGTGCCCATTTTATGTACCACATTCATTTTATTGTACTTTAATTTTAGTCTCATACTGTTCAATTGAATCATTGTAACTCATACCTATGATATAAATAGAACCTACTTCAATCTCTTCTACACAGAAATTGAAGGTCATCTTTCCTTTTTCAAACTCCCTCTACAATCTTTTCTCTCTTCTACATTTTATGCTCTATTAGTCTAGGAAGTATTGATGGAGTTATTAGAAGAAATAAGTGCTAAAAAAGCATATCAGGAAAAATGTTTACGTAGCCTTATTTGTTCTTTGCAATCCCATATGGAAAGGAAAGATGCCCATGTCTGACGACTTTTGTTTGTTGCATATGGCAATCTAGGAGGCTACGTTCCTATCCTATACAGATGTACGATGGATATGCATCACATGGAGTCCTTTTGGCCACTTGTGCTGACAGCCGTGAGTCATTTGGAGTCTACGTGCAAGGCATCCAGGAGCATTTGTTTGTTCCACCAATCGCAAGATTCCTCCCTCTTCAGTCTTAAGCCTATAAATCTCATCGTTCAGGATGTTCTAAAATGCAAACTAAACCCTTAAGTTAAGACAATGGGGAGCTCGAAAGCTGTCTCTTACATCGTTTTTGCTATGCTCCTCCTAGCAACCTGTAAGCTATTGTAGGTGTGGTGTGGTTTATGTGTAACAACTTATGTGCAACAACTCACTTTCATTTGAATTATCTGGAATTTTGATTGACAGGGACAGCCGAGGTGCCATGCGTGGAAGCCAAGATTTGCGAGTACCGTAGCAAGAGATCCTGGGGTGTATGCGTGAGTGACCGGCGCTGCGCCTCGACGTGCATGCAAGAGCACTTCTCCGGCGGCCACTGTGCTGGTCTCAGGCGGAAATGCACGTGCCAGCAAAGATGCTGAATTTTACATGTCCCACCATGAGTCTAGATTACAACGGAGGTAGTTATAAGTGGTTATTAATGGTCGGGCGTCTTTATCATAATGCATGTTCAACCGTGTTTTACATGACTTGTTCGTCTACGAACCTGTGTTTTCTCTTTAATAATGCGATACAACTTCGATGGGTTTCATCACTTGTATCTCACAAGTCACAAACCCATCGAACCTTTAAGTCAATTGGGATCTATTTAGTATGAATCTGAATTAGAAAAATCAGAAATCATACGAACCTGTGTTTTCTCTGTAATAATGTGATACTTCTTTGAAGTTCGAAATGGTACTGCTTTGAAGTTCTTCCCGTGTTAGTAACTTAGTATTCGCATAGTCGATGGATGAGTTACATCACTTGTATCAAGTCACAAGCAAGTGTTTTCATACAAACCCTGTACCTATATATATATATATAGAGAGAGAGAGTAATGATAGAATAAGCCCTGGGCTCATTTTGTTTAAATGAGCTCCTCAAGATCTAATCATTCATCTCAATTTGAATGGTTGTGAGTATTTTACTTAAAGTGAGGGTAGTAAAGTAATTTTAGAATCTTCCCAATCATCCATATTCCTTTATTCCAAGAAACCCAAAATCCCTTTCACTATTCCTCCCAAATTCCTCATTGCCTTTCTCCTCTCCCTCCCAACCCTACCCACGATCTCTCATCCAAGCCGTATCCTCCTACGTCATCCATTTCGTCGGAGAATCATTAGGAATTGTAGGATCTTAAGATATTTGGTTGGTTTTGTGGATGTTTGGTTTAGTTTCGGGATTTTTTTGGAGATCATGGGTTGACTTCGTGGATATTATATGTGATGATTTCTTTTGGTTTGTTTTCCGAATTTTTTCGGGAGAACATTGGTTGATTTCGTTGGTATTGGTTTTGTGGATGCTTGGTTTGGTTTAGTTTCGGGTTTTTTTTTGGGGATCATGGGTTGATTTCGTGGTTATTTGATTTGTGATTGAATTTGATGATTTCTTTTGGTTTGGTTTGTTTTCAGATTTTTTTTGGGAATGCATGAGTTGATTTCGTTGGTATTGGTTTTGTGGATGTTTGGTTTGGTTTTGGGATTTTTTTGGGAGATCATGGGTTGATTTCGTGGATATTCGATTTGAGATTGGATTTAATGATTTATTTTGGTTTGGTTTGTTTTCCAAATTTGTTTTGGGAAAAATGGGCTGATTTCGTTGATTGTAATATTGTTTTAATAATTATAATATCATTTTTCTCTTTTGAAATTCTTTACAACATACAAAAACGTGAACTACAGTAACATGTAGCTATTTAGTTGAAACGAAAGTGATATTATGTTCGCAACCGTAATATCACATTGGTAGCCGTAATATAGTGCAATTCTGTGGATATAACATTGTAATATTGTTTTACTAGTTATAATATCACTTAACTTTCCCGTAACACCTTTTCAAAATACAAAAAATGGGAATTACAGTCACATGTATCGATTTAGTTGAACACAAGTAATATTATGTTCGCAACAATTGTATTGTACTACTAATTGTGCAACAATTTAGGAGAATTTGGACAACCGAAATGTGGAGCATAACCAAAATCATTGTAAAACCTGTATGCAATATTCGGACCACAACTCGAGAACATGTACTATTAGGAAAGATAAGAATAGTGAGACGTTAATGTTCTTTGTAAATATGAATTATACTTGAGTACACGATAAGATTTATCAATTTTCAATGTGATGTTTTGTAACATACATACTTTAGGGAACTACTATTCGTCGCCGGAAAACTACTTAAATCGCCCCAAAAATGACCTTTTTGCCCTTAACAAATCAATTAATACCGATTTCGTCCCGTGTCTTTAAATAAGGTGTTTGACTCAGTTTTACTCACATTCCTAGTACCAACACCACGAAAATGTCTGGCAAAGCACCTGAATCCGGCGAGGTAACTGGGGCGGAATTTTTTTCACGACTCGGGCGTCTGGCTAAACCGCCTCCACCAAGGTGGAGGCGTCTGCCTAACACGCCTCCACATAGGTGGAGGTGGTTTAGCCAGACGCCCGTTTTTTTTGTGTTTTTTTTTAATTTTTTGTTAAATTCAAATTTTTCAGGTTCCGTTTCAAGATTTCGGTGGTGATGGAGTAGATTACAGTGAGCTTTTTGACAGTAAAGAAATATTTACAACAATCGAGGAAGGTTGTAAATGGGCGAAACAAGTTGCAATAGGAGCCGGATTTTTTTTGGTTATATCATCATACAAACCGAAAGCAGATAACCGGATGGATTGTTACCTCAGATGTGATCGCAGACGTGAGATGAGTTCTCGTGATACGAGTATTGCACTGCGAAAGAATACGAAAAGAAAAGGTTGCGGTTGTCGGTTTTTGGTAAAAGTGGTGGAGCGACAAGATCGTGATGGATGGGTTATTGTTTCTAGTAGCATGTTTGGGCAGCACAACCACCCATTGGCAGTTTATTCAGAGGGTCACCGACAGGTCAGCGGACTTAGTGCTGGGGCAAAGCAAATTGTTCTGGATATGACAGAGGCACAAGCAAGGCCCCGTAACATTTTGTTGGCGGTAAAAAAGAAATTTCCGGACGATAATCCTAATCAAACGCACATTTACAACTTCAGAGAGTACATGAGGAGGACGAAATCTGAAGACAGGAATCCCGCGCAGCAGTTTCTCAGAGAGGCAGTGCAGCATAAGTATTTGCATTGGATTGTGGCAGATGAAGAAACTAATGTCTTGACTCACGCATTTTTGGCACATCCGACTTCAGTTCAGTTGTTGCGTACATACCCATTCGTGATCTGTATGGATTCGACGTATAAGACGAACAAGTACAAGATGCCTTTGTTTGAGATGGTTGGGGTTACTCCAACAAATATGAATTTCCTCGTCGGATATGCGATTTTGCAGGATGAGACCGAGTCTAGTTACCGGTGGGTGTTGGAGAGGTTGCGAGATCTGTTATTGGATATTGTTAGCCCGACATCAATAATTACGGACCGGGAGATGGGTCTGATGCGACCAGTGGCAGAGGTTTTTCCTGAGTCAACTCATTTACTATGCACCTGGCATATCAACAAAGACGTGTACAACTACGCATACCACGTATTCGGCAAGGACAAGCAGTCTGCAGAGATTTTCAGGCGTGGAAGGTGGAGGAAAGTCATGATTTCTGATTCACAAACGGATTATGATAGAGTAGTCCGTAATCTGAAAGATTCTTTCAAGTCCTGGCCAGTGCTGACGAAGTATGTGGAAGACACGTGGTTGGTGCATAAGGAAAAATTCGTGTTGAATTGGACGAATCAAGTTCTTCATTTCGGCAACACTACGAACTGCAGGGTGGAAAGTGCACATTCGGCTCTGAAAGAGTGGATCACTACATCGACTTCCGCTCTCGACACTCTTTTCGACCGCGTGAACTCGTCTATTGAAATGCAGCTGACGAATATTCGGAACTTTCTTGAAGATTCGAGACGTCGAAATTTGGCACAGTACATAGGTCCTCTGTTTTAGCATATAAATGACCGAGTTTCGCATCACTGCTTGTCGTTAATGACTCAGGAGTTGAAGAGAATGCAGGACTTAAGTGATGAAATTGAATATCGTTGTGGGTGTGCTTTCCTGACAACACATGGGATTCCTTGTGCATGTACCATGTACGAGTGTTTCGCGTCAGGTGATGGAATCATTTTGCCATTTCTGCAAAGGTGGAATGACGTACGTGCTGATGGCAACTGTGGATTTCGATGTGTTGCCGATGTCTTTCATGGTGGTCAGGAGAACTGGTCGTACGCCCGTCGTGCGATTTCTAATGAGATAGGTGCACATCCTATTTATGAGACAGTATATTTCGGCCATGTAAGAGAGGCTCGTCAACGAATTGATTGGGGCGGGGGAGGTTGTGGCGAGGATTATTATATGGAGGTTTGGTCCGACTTGTTTCCTATTGCGAATTTTTACAAGTGTGCGGTCATGTATTTCGCAGTGGGAACGGATGGTTCGTTGTTCCCGTGTCTTACTGTTCTACCCTGGGAGTGTCCCTCTACCATGACGAGGCCTGTCAGAGAGTTGGTCATTGCTCATTTAGGGAGTTACGCTCATTTTATTCGTTTGGAATTACTTGATGATTTCCCAGTACCTCCTATAACGACCTTATGGTATCAAATGCGAGATGAGAGTGTTGTTGGATGGGAGGATCAGTACCAAAGTAGGATGGAGTATTGGAACCGGTTACGTTGATTGTAATTTGTAATGTTTTGTAATGTATAATATATCGTGTATTTCTACTTATATCGTGTTGTTTTTTTTACCGTATTTTAAATTTAAATATTATTTCATATCTAAAGAAATAAGTTGAAAATCTTTTCGTGAAAAATAAATATTAAAAAATACGATAGTCAAAGAAATATGTAGAAGATATGTTCGTCAGAAATAAATAATAAGAGTACGCAAATAAACATAAGCATATACCAACAAATGTATTAACAGTGCAACAAAACGAAAGTAAAAGCAAGACAACTACAGCTCAGCATCTGAATCATGGTCCGAAATGCCCAACTGGTTGTTCCAATCCTCGATCAGGCGATCCCAATCTGTACATGCAAGTCTCGTCGCCTCACTCGGCATGACGTCTCTCTCTCGCAAGAACGGCTGCGTACACCGTATCGCCCTACTCATCCACTGTATGTAAAATAGAATTGATTTCCCTTTTCCTCCACGGTAACCCGATGACTATTAATTCAATTTTAAAAATACAAATTTATTAGCCGTTCCACGACCGCTCGATCGTTGGGTCGGGCGTCTCCCGCGACCGCCCGACTCAAAAAAAAAATTAAAAAAATTAATTGAAATAAACAAGGTAATTTACCAGATGTGAGTAGTCAGGGGTCTCCGCTGGCTCTTTCCCTGGCCTCCGAGACATTCTATTTGGTGAATAAAAGTGTGATATGAAGAGAAAGTTGTGTTAAAAGAGTGAAATGAGGAGTTATATTAGTAGAAAGGCCATAGGGGCAAAATGGTAATCTTACGGGCGATTTAAGTAGTTTTACGGCGACGAATAGCAGTTCAGATACTTTAATATAATTTTTTTTATCAATGTAATAATATGGTATAATATTCCTCAAATAATGGTACATGACTACAACTTATGTAACATGTGTCGTTGTTCATATTAAATATTATATTAGATTCACAACCGTAATATAATGATGTAGTCGTAATATTAGTTTGTTGGTCGTAATATAGTGATTTTTTTACTAAAGTCACATGAAGTGATGGATGAGAGCATCATGTGTAACTGAAATTGTTGTTCGTAAAAAAATTAATATTACGTTCGAAACTGTAATATAAATTTGGTGTAATAATATGATATCGTTAGCCATAATATAATGTAATTTTGTTTAGTAACGTTTCGTAAATACTAATGGATGATTGCGTCATGTGTAATGGAAATCGTTGTTCGTAAAAAGATTAATATTACGTTCTAAACCATAATATAATGTTGTTGCCGTAATATTAGTTTGTTAGCCATAATATTTAGATTTTTTTATACAAAAGTTCGTCAAATTCCAAGAACATTGGTTTCAATCTATTC
The DNA here is from genome assembly GCA_963682175.1 of Triglochin maritima. Lineage (NCBI taxonomy): Eukaryota > Viridiplantae > Streptophyta > Magnoliopsida > Alismatales > Juncaginaceae > Triglochin > Triglochin maritima. Next base: position 36,064,134 of record OY821772.1, read on the forward strand.
ATATAACACATTCAAAAAATAATTTATTGAATGTGAAATATGAGAATGGAGCAAGTAAAATCTGGTTTCAGTACTTATAAATCCCAAAAATAGGAATCTCGAACCATTTAGAAAAAGTAATACTAAGAATGGGAGTGAAGCCTGTTACTAAATATTAGTTGTATCTATTATATTTAATATTACGTTCACAACTGTAATATAATGTTGTTGCCGTAATATTATTTTATTAGCCGTAATATAATGAAATTATTTTTAGTAATATGATGTTGTTAGCCCTAATATAATGTCATTTTGTTTACTAACATTTCACAAATAGTGATGGATGACTGCATCATATGTAATAAAATTTGTTGTTCGTATATTAATATCACGTTGACAACCGTAATATGACGTTGTTGCCGTAACATGATGGTGTTAGTCGTCATATAATGTAATCATTTTTATAAATGTTCCTGAAATGCCAAGAATTTAGTTTCAATCTATTCATATAACATGTCAAAAAATAATTTATTGAATGTGCAAGTAGTCATATAAACATGCACACACACACATATATACACACACAATTTGGAGACTAATCGCCAGAGTCCCAATTTGAGATGTTATTTTTTACAAATCAAATTTAATTTAACACTTAGAAAAAAGACAAAGTTGACGGATAATGAGGTGGTCACATTACTAATTAGGTGGATGATCATTCACTTGGAATCCATTGACGAGATCAACCGGGTCGAATTTCTTCTTCAATGACGTTGTCAATGCTATTGTGTCCACACGATCCCCCACCACTGCGATCTGATTGTTGTCGTATCCTTCCAACTTGACTTCTGTGATACATGAACAACATATTATTAGTGATTAGTAAGTTTGCTATATATTTTATCAAAAATATTATAAGTAAGTAGTAACCAAATTTGGACTGACATTGTAGTGCCATGTGAAGTGCTGTCTTTGAATTGGCATCATGCACCTTTAAAACCTTATATAAAGTAAGTATTAATTCAAACAGTAAATATCAACCAACGTCCAGCAATAGTGATCCAAATTTCTTAAAGATTATCTTCAAGGAAACGAAAATAGTTGATTACTACAATATCAATAATAAATTGTAACAATATATGTAAAACAGTAAAATGAAATGATTAGCCGTAATATTACCTTATATTACGAAAAGTGCAGTACAATCTCATTGACAGAAAGATGCTACCTTATAGTTATTGCAAGTTACAAACATCATGAAGACCATTAATGAGCAAATCACAGCATACAAGCAACCCTCAAACTAAGTCATAATTTCCAAAAGAATACACACACCAAACCAACCAAACACAAACAAAACAACGGAGAGGCACAAATGACATAAAGATGCCACTTTTTTAGTTGCATCAAGATCAAAACAGAATGAAAATCACAAGTGAGCCATATACAACATGCAAAATCAAAAACATAATGCATACTAAATCACCGTTTCAGTTATTGCAAGATCCAACAACATAAAAATCAAGCAAGCAAATCAGAACAACATCCAAACTGAATTACAAGCACAACATAGACCAAATTGAACCAGACACAGACCAAATCCAGAAAGATGCCACCTTTTTTGATGCAACCAGCAAGATCCCATCTCGGATCAACAGAACAACACGAAAACCCAAAATCCAAGTGGATTTTCCCAATAAATTTAGAAATCGATAAGAGCCCATTTCGAAATAGGCAAAATCAACGAGGAATCAAAATTCAAAATCATGAATGAGGCAGGAATGGAATGTGACAAGTTGTGGAAGGGAGCGGAAAGATCGAGAAACTCACGGGGTGGGGGAGAAGCCGTAGCGGAAACCAAATTCGCCGGAAAGAAGGGAGTCGAACCCTAGAAAGGAAGTGGGGATTTGTGCGTTCCAGCACCGGCCTCCATTTCGGCTTGGGAGGGAGTTCGAAGGAGAGAGAAGGGTGCGAAGGTGAGGGTTTTGTGTTGGTGAGAGTGAAAGGGTTTTAGGTTCGCCTAATACCAATATTACCCTTGTGTTTGTAATTTTAATAAGATCTTATAACAACCGTTTGATTAAATTTAGATGGTGGATATTTAGGGGGCTCACTTAAGCTTAAATGAGCCCAGGGCTCATTCTATAATTTATGTATATATATATATATATATATATATATATATATATATATATATATATATATATATATATATATATATATATATACATACAGAAATTATAGAATGAGCCCGGGGCTCAATTAGTCTTAAGTGAGCCCCTTAATCATCCACCATTCAATATTTATCCAACGCTTGTTAGATTAACTGGTTATTTTTACTGGTCGAAGGGCAGGATTGGTATTTCAGTTTTGTTTGGTTAGGGTTAGAAGGGGTTACACTCACGTCTCCTACATTTACGTCTCCACCGTTTTCACCTTAACCCCTCCCTTTTTCTTCCCAAATTCACCCTAATGCCTCCGAAATCTCCACCTAGACGCCGCCCTTTCTCCTCCCTAATCTCATCCTCACGCATCCACCACAATCTTCACCCTTAGCCCTCCGAGTACGCCGACAGCTTGCACGTGTTCGAGTTCCCGTACGCCCCATTACAGCAGAACTCATCCTTCCTGAACGCCTCGCACGCGTACCGGCACGCCACCTCGCCGGCGACCTTCAGGTCCGACGGGCAGGCGCCGTTGAGGTCGACTAGGCATCCGGTGTACGTGCAGTTGCCGGACGTCCCCCCGGAAGGGACGACGAGGACCGGGAGGTTGTATCCGTCGACGAGGCTGACATCGTAGAAGTCCATCCCGTCGGCGCCGGAGAGAGTGAATTCGGTGAGGCTAGCTGGTTTCTAGGAGTTCATGTAATTAATTTGATTGTTACATTCAAAATTAAGATACATGGACGGTGTTTATGTATATATATTAATGAAGTTCTAGGAGTTGTATAGTTAATTTAATTGTGACACTCAAAATTAAAATATATGGACAGAGTTTATACGTATTGTTTTGAAGCAACTATGGTTTTCAACAACCACCTTTGAGTCTTCATCTTAATTCACTTTGTTTTTGTCATGTCATCCGCTAACAACAATTATTTGTCAGAGTCGTAGTGATTTTCTGTTAAACGGTGTTTGGAGGCAGAAATGGGATGATGACGGTTACACATGTTGGTTTGGGAAGAAATGAGTCTGTAATCGGTAATTGCGATGTGAATAGGCGGATTGGGAGGATGTGTTTTTTAAATATTGAAATTAAAAAAAATGAAATCATAGAAAGAAAAATTAATGGTTTAGAACTGTCTATTTAAAATCTAAAAATATAATAAGCAGTTAGGATCTACGTTAAGTATCATGAAAATAACCAGGAAAATATGAATGGTGGAGATAAATTATCAACAATAAAAAGACGGTCAAGATTAGTTTAAAAGACTAGGAATCCATCGAACCATTGTACTATTATTGGTAGTAATGTGAAATCATAGTGATGATTTTGTGTTGGAAATTCCATGTATGCACAGAATAATACGTAGAAACAAAAAAAAAACATCATGGAGATGTGCTCACACGAACATAATGAGTTGCAAAAAAATAAAATAATGAAATTTAGAGAAAACATATTATTCGTTATACACATCCTTGGAACATACATAAATCGAGAAAAATAAGACAACAAAGATTGTATTTGGATGTGTACGTGAATCTAATAGTAATTTCTTTGGACACACAAATTTCATCCGAAACCACATCTAAACGTCGTTTAAATTCTTCGGAAACTCCAATTTGGTTTCTTCCCGTTTTTTTATTATTTTCAAGGCAAAACCCAGAATTATTAACACAAACCCACCTTTTTTTGGATGTTTCTCACGGTTGGAAATGTTGTTGTTCTGTTACACCCCTGGTTGTCAACTTATTTACCGGATTTGCCATCAAGTTATTGACATTTTTGCCCCCAGGACGTGGTGAATTTCGCGTTCATCTACCATGACGAATAGCAGATTTTATGTTTGTTGGACAAATAATGATAGCAATTATTTTCTAGTCACTGAAATGGTCATTTATTTATACCTCGTTTATCAAAAAAATCACATAAATTGGACGTAGATAGGGTAACACAGCTACTGCAGGATGAGGATGAAGTATTAGTATTAAGTAGGTTAGCCTATGTAGACGATTACATTAAGAACAACCTTTTTAAGAGCCAAGTCCACACCGCCCCTTTGACTGGAATGAAAAACTCTAAACATGTTAACGGGACACTGTCGAGTATGTTACGACACTTGTAGAATGCATAAGGATGTATTTCTTAAATTGTGTCGCATTATGTAAGTGGATGGCCTACTAAAACCCACCCGCGATATTAGTGTTGAATAACAAATGCACATGTTCCAATATACCTTAGGACACACCCACGTTAATAGGGTTAAACAAGATATGTTTTAGCGTTGCGGTGAGACCATTAGTAGACAAGAAATGTTAAATAGCATGCACTCTTTCTTGAGAAACGTAATAGATAGAGTTTTTGCACTCTTAAAGAATTGTTGGGATATTTTTAACAGTTCTCTGTCATTGTTTGTTTCCCTTTGAATCTGTATTTCGATGTGTATTTATTCAACTTAATTTCAATAGAAGGTGTCAAATTAGAATGTTAATTTACATGAGCATGAGAACGAACGAACTTTTGGAGTCCTGAAGAACTGTAACATCCTCAACGCAGCGGAAAATTTAAAATTTTAATAACACACAATCAACAGAGGATATCACGCAAATACTAAACATAGGTGCACCAACATATATAATATATATATGAACATCAGAGTATTTCAAAAGTTGTGATTACATCAAAAGACTATACAAATGGAAGCAGTAATCACTCGACCTCAACTGAGAGAAAGTTGGATCCGGTAGCGGTCCTCCTCTCCTCGATCACCACCCCCCTATCGCCGATCACGGCCTGAAAGTAAACATGCAACAATGCCTGAGTTTCCAGAAGGAAACCCCGTATGCCAAACTCTAAATACATGAACTGAAAGACACCCTAGCATGCAATTCTACTAAACAAGAAAAGCATCTCAACGGGCTGGGCTCCAGGGCTCTTTCACCCAACCACAGCACACACCACAGTCACGGGGCTCCAGGTCTAATCTCATCCAACCACCGCAACACACACTCGTCGCCAAACTGGGCTCCAGGTCTTTTTCAACCAACCGCAGCTACCACGACACGACCAAGGGCTCTAGGTCTTTTTCAACCAACCCAAACGTCTAAGGGCTCCAGGTCTTCTTCAACCAACCCCTACACGCGGTCCCTGCTCAGGCTCCAGGCCTTTTTCAGCCAACCTGAACGCACTACGGAGCTCCAGGTCTTTTTCAACCAACCCCGCACAGACTAGCTGGGCTCCAGGTCTTTTTCAACCAACCGCAGCTCTCACACAGTTACGGGGCTCCATGTCTCTTTCAACCAACCACCACGACACCACAATTCTAAGCTGGGCCTCAGGCCTATTTCAGCCAATCCCAAGCTCTCACACCGTTACGGGGCTCCATGTCTTTTCAACCAACTGCCGCAACACTCGTGCACCCTAGCACACTTGCCGGAAGAACATCGGCACCACACTCGCCCCACACGGACGACCACAACGACAACACCTCCATAGTGCAAAACTGGACACAAACGGTCGACCGAACCAAAAGTCCCGGTCGACCGAATCAAGCAAATACAGGGCAATCGCATCGACCGACACTCCCTCGGTCGACCGATTCCCACCCACCGCACTCGTTCGGTCGAACCAAAGTCAAGGGACGGTCGACCGTTCAGATGGTCAACTCCCAGGTTCACCGAACAAAACGAACAATCGGTCGAACGACAAAGGGGCCCCGTTCGACCGAAAGCCACCGAAAGTCACCAGTCGAACACCTGAGCACTCTCGGTCGACCGAATCCCACCAGGAATAATCTCTTGAAGGGAATATGTTCTAAAAGTTTTACTTTAAATGTCAATTATTATGAATTGAATGAGAAATCATTTTGTTCCTTGTTTATGTTATTCGTCTTTTAGACGTGTTAAGGAAGAGGCTCTTGGTCCTTAACCGTAGAGCTCTAAAAGATATTGGTTTACATAAAACAAAACATATTCGCAATCATGGTAATTAACATGGGACATTAATTACCGAGTTAAGATTGTCGTGTTGGTCATAGATCATTGTAGCTCTACAAGTGAGTGACAACACGGGTACACAAAAGAGGAAGATATTACTTTTGTATACTGAATAGACATAACAAGTAAAATATTATAGAAATGTGTTTCTGTGTCATTAATATTTTACTGTGTCCTTGGTCGTTTGATATGAGACTTATATCCGATCGCTTAAGGAATGTTTAATTAGACTAGCGTCTTAAGCTATCGATAAGTGTAGTGTAAAGACGTTAGTTGGTTAAGTATGACTTTTGTTGGAGAAGATAGTTAGTCAAAAGATTATCATTGCCCCTCTTAATTGAGTGATGATATTAGTGGGCCCCTTGATAAAGCAAAGTTATAATGTGCACAATGTGATTTGAGTTAAGTCACATATTTATAACTAGCTTGGAGAGATCAAGAAATGAATACTAATACAAAGATGACACAATACTACTTTGTGTGTATTCTTAATATCATGAGGCAATGGACAGACACAAGTGGTGCACTCCATCACTAAATGGATCGGGTTTTGCTTCAAGTGGAATTAAGACATCTAACTAATTGGGAGCTATAATGTGTAGCTAGATACCGCTTATAGCTTTTGATATTAAACTCTTAATATCACTGTCAACTTAGTTTAGATCCTCCCATAGGTCACACCACAAAACTGGGAAACAAGAAATGGGAATGTTGAGTTCATAAGATGTGTCGGGTTTCATGAAGAAAATATGACACATGGGGTGAACAAGCAAAATCAAAATTGTGTTGTGATTAATAACATAATCAGAATCTAAATTAAATTCATATGTGATGTAAATATTATGGGGTGTAATGATTGATCATTGCATAGGATAATATGTTACATAAGTTGTGAATTTACTACTAATCCCGAAATGTCAAATTTTGTAGGGGTTAAACCGAAATTTGACAAGTCTGCAGAACAGTGCCTCAAACGGTCGACCGGTTAGCAGTAAACGGTAGACCGATCGGGCACGGTCGACCGGACGTGTCTCGACCGATAACAGGGAATTTTCATCTGTTCGAACGGTAGACCGAAGGTAATCGGTCGACCAAACATTGCGATGGAATGATTCCTGTTACGAACGGTCGACCGAGTTATTGAACGGTCGACTGAAACATGGTTCGAGCGGTCGACCGAACCTCCAAACGGTCGACCGGTCCAGACGGTTAATGCAGAATTAATTAGATCATGCATGGAATTGGTTCATAATTGATTTTATTCGTGGCTAAGATTATTTATTATTAAATAATGGATGGTTAGATGGATGTTTGCATGAAATCATGGGCAAGAGGTTGCACATGAATAGGTAATTTGGAGAGAACTTATAAATACAAGTTTATCTCATTACCTCCTTAATTAATTCATTGTTTTTCTCATGCAAAAATTCTCTCCATAATTCTCCACGAAATTCCCTTAATTCTTAAGTTTAGTTTTAGTTTTTAAGAGATCATCTTCTCAAGGGAACTAAAGAGGGGTTAGTAATTAGATTCTAAACCCTATTGGAGATTGAGAGGCTAGCTCTTCTCTCTCCAATCTTGTTTAGAGTTTGGTGAAATCTCGGAGGCATCCGGCGCAGCAACAAGCATGCTCAACGTCTCCGAATCTTCAAGAAGTTTAAGAGAACTTCTAGGTATGAATTTCGGAGTCCCATGTTTGTTTTAATAAAAGTTTTAAAACTAGTTATTTAAACAAACCAATGCATGCATGAAATAAATCATAGAAAATTGTAATAGATCCTTATTACGCATAAAATTCCGAAAATATATATGTGTAATTAAACATGAAATCCTACAGTGGTATCAGAGCTTAGGGTTCAATTTTCTAATGATTTGAAGTTGTAAACAAATTTAGTTTACCATCTAAGGTTCGAACAATTCGATTTTCCCGTTTTTCGGTCTTTAAATGTTTTGTTGGAATAATTCTTTGTAATAATTCGTTTTAAATGTTTTAAGTGGTTTAAAACATGTCATGTAATTATTAGAATTATGATTTAAGTCTAACTTGCAATAATTTTGTTTTAAGTATAAACGATTGTTTTGCAAGAGAATCAACAAAACCGAAAAACTGCGGTTCGTCTTTCCTTTAGGAAATTGGATGGACAGCGGTTCAAAATTGATTTTTGAACTATGGATGGATGAAAAACATTTTTAAAGGATTTCAAAATATTTTTAAAAGAATTGTTTGGGATTCTAGATGATTGATAAACTAGATTGTATAGTTTATAGCGATATTGCGTGCATGGATGCTCGAGTTGTCTTTGCAGGAATTGTGAGTTTATATGTTCCAAATTAGCAACTATGAATGTATGTAATCATTATTATACAGGGGCTTATTTGTATGTAAAAGCCAAAATTCTCTTTCCATCTTTTAGATAATTGCATATGCATATGAGAGGTTTTACATAGGACTTGCACTAGTCGGTTTTTATCGAATGTGAGGAGCATGTTTATTTTCTGTAAAATCTACATCTCCGGTGCAAGAGTAAGTCGCCGCTGTAGCACATCGATCGAGGATCAAGGATCAAAGATCGAGGATTGAGGATCGAAGGGAACATATAAACTCACACGATGTGGATTGTGTGAATGGTTTAATTTCTGTTTATTAATTTCGGCTATGCATGTGATGAATGTGTTGAATGTTAGGATGTGTATGAATGATAATATGCATGATAACCTAAAATTCTGAATCACAAGAAGCGAGTGGATGAAATAAGAATGTAAGTGGTTGTGATTAGAAAGAGTTTTTCTTACCTTGATCACAATTTCATCACTCGCATTCCCTCATAATTGAAATGACAAGAATCACAAGAGTTTGAAGATGCTAATAATGCTAAAATTCAAAAAGGTTGTGATTAGAAAGAGTTTTTCTTACCTTGATATTGTAATGTATTCGATAGCCCTTAGCTAGTCTATATTACAATTGATGGGATCTTGGATTACTGCATTTACGGGCAAAATTTTATTTGCAGTATTTACATTTATATTCGATATATATATATGTATGTATTTTAAAACATAAAATTGACATTAAAATCCTGTATAATTTATTTTGTAGAAATGTCTAATATCCAACCAATTGTGCGATCTATGATCGAAAAGAATCCTTTGCAAAATGATGGCTCAAACTTCATGAAATGGCAACTCAATCTTAATATCGTGTTGAGGTTTGAAGAACTATCTCATATTGTGGATGGTGAAATCCCAAAATTGAATGAGAATGCAACCGGTAATGAGAAAGAGGCAATAGCCAAGTGGGAAGACCAAGAGAACCAAGTTCACGGTCTAATGTTGGCATCCATGGGTGACTCGCTTCAAGCGAAATACTTGGATTCAAAACCCAAGAAGACCATGGAAGCTTTAACAAAGATGTTCATGGATAGTGCCCTAAAGGAGCGCTATAAGACCACCATCGCACTCACAAGGTGCCACATGGCGGAGGGAACATCGGTGTCCATGCATCTTCTCACGATGCAAGGATACCTTGAGAAATTGTCGAAGCTCTCTTCTCCAATGCCCGAGGACATTGTCGAAGATCTGATTCTTGGCTCTCTAGCCCCGTCCTTTAAGGACTTTGTGATGCACTATCATGTGCGTGAAAAAGGGGTGAGTCTTGATGAGCTTCACAACGCTCTCAAAACGGCAGAAGTTGACATGGGCAAGGGTCGGGACAATCACGTCCTAGCTGTCCATGAGAGGAGCAAAAAGATCAACAAAGGTGAAGGCAAATTTACCAAAGATACGTCAATCAAGAGCAAGGGAGTAGGAGGTGCTCATGGGAGTGCCTCAAGGGGGAAATCTTTCAAATCTCCAACTCCCAACACAGAGTGCTTTCACTGCGGTGAAAAGGGACACATCCGACCTAATTGCCCCAAGGAAGACCTTGAAAATGGGATGATTGAACGTAGGCGCCCGAGAAACGCCGTAGGTATGTTTGTTATTGAGATAAATTTAATCACCTATGTCCTTGATTTGGTAATGGTTACCGGATCTTGTGCTCACATAATTTTGATGTGCAGCTATTGAAGGATAGGAAGGAACTCGTGGAGAACGATATGATATTGAAGATTGGAAATAGTACAAGCATCGCTGCGATTGTACAAGATTCTATGGAACTTCAATAGTCTAGTGATTTAAATTTATGCTTTGAGGAATGTTTGTTATGTACCTTCGATTAGCAAGAACTATTCTGTATCATGTTTTGGATATGGATAACTTAATATATATTTCTAATTCTTGCTTGTCTATATCGAAAAATGGAATTTTCTATGCAAATACATTCGCATAGAATGGTTTCTATTTGCTTGGAATAAATAATAAACAAACTCAAACAAACAATAACAAAAGGAGCTAAGATAACTCACGTGAATGATACAATCTTGTAGCACTATTGGATTGGTTAAATAAATGACCAAGAGACCTTTCAAGAAGAAAGGAACGAAAACGAATAACTAATTGGATATGATACATTCTAATGTATGTGGTCCGATAAGTACAAGTGCAAGAGACGGTTTAAGGTACTTCATTTTGTTCACGGACAACTATAGTCATTATGGCTATATTTGTCTAATGGGAAGCAAAAGTGAATTCTTTGACAAGTTCAAGGAATTCGAGGATGAAGTAGTGAACCGACTCAACAAGAATATCGAGTCTCTATGAAAGGTACGTAGGGGTGAGTGCTTAGGATACCTAATTTGACTCATTCCTAAAGTAGGAACATGATATTGCTCGACATGGTTCGATCAATAATAAGTCAATCTAAATTGCCTATTTACTTTTGGAATTATGCACTACAAATAATGACAAACTCACTAAATAATGTTCCATCCAAATCCGTGGAGAAAATGTCTTGTGAGCTATGGAGTTAAAAGACGCCTAAGCTCGACTTTCTCAAGATTTGGGGTTGTGAGGTATACATCAAGAAATTGATGTCGACCAAGCTTCAACCAAAAACGGATAAGTGCTTCTTTATAGGTTGTCCTCGTATGATAAGAGGATACTACTTTTAATGTATCACCTCCAATCGAAAGATTGTAGAGAGAGATATAGTTTTTCTGGAATTTCTGGAAAAGAGAGAAAAGTAGTGGGAGTGGAGTTAAGCTTGAGGAAACTCAAGATACTCTACAAAATCATGATGTGAATATAGCATTCAAAATCATGAAGGCCCAACCGAGATTCATTTGGTTAGTGGGAGCATGAGCGAGAGATCCTTACAAGAAATTGTGAGAGAATCTCAATCATCCTCACCTAGTGTGCGTTCGAGAGTCGAACATGAACCTATTCTTCAAGAAATTGTGGAAGAAGTTCGAGAGACACGAGAAGAACCAAAAGAACTAAGAAGGTCAATGAGGGAAAGGAAAAAACCCAATAAGTATGTGGGACTTCATGAGATCATGGTACTAGATACCAAAGATCCTTCGACCTTCCAAGAAGCAATGGAAAGAAAAGACTCCAAACTATGGTTAAAAGCCATGGAATCCAAAGTAGTATCCATGTATGATAATCAAGTATGGAACTTGATTTGCCTTCCTCAAGAGAAAATATCATTTGGTATAAATGAGCTTTTAGTAGGAAGATAGACATGGATAGTAACTTGACAACCTACGAAGCAAGACTTGTAGCAAAAGTTATACTCAAATTCAAGAAATTGACTTTGATGAAATTTTTGAGAAGTTGCCATATTAAAATCTATTCGGATTATGCTCACTATTACCGCATTTCACAATTGTGGGATATGGAAGATGAATATCAAAATGGCGTTCCTTAAATAGGAACTTGGAGGAGGATATGTACATGGTACAACCTCAAGGTTTTGATGATCCAAATAATAGCGAGGAGAAATGCAAGTTTCAAGAATCCATTTGTGGATTGAAACAAGCATCGAGGAGTTGGAACAAACGCTTTGACGAAGAGATTAAGGAGATTCACTTCATTCAAAGTAAAGGAAAACCTTGTTGATTGATGAGAATTAAATTTATACCGCAAGTGCACGGCGTCATTGAAGACATGACAAATACGGGTCGAACACAAGGAGGGAGAGATTTGTTATTAGTGTGATTTCGATTGGGGAAAAGAATGAGAGAAGAATAGATTGGGTTTTGAGATTTTTGGGTTTTAATTATCTAAAGCAAGAAACAAGAACAATTAAAACAAGAACAAAGAAGTGAATTCCGTTGGGTGGAGGTTTAGATTTAGGGTTTAGATTAGAGAATTCAGAAACTTATAATAAATCATGTTAGTTATGAAGCATTACATGATAAATGATTTAACATAAACTCAAGTAATCAAAATATACTAATCACGAACTTAAAATAATAACATTCATTCATCTTCTCTTCACCCTAAATCCGTCACCTCCACCCTTTGGAAAGAGTTAGAAACTCATGGAGGGAGGAAGAAGGGATCCTAGAGGCATTACAAAAGAAAACTAAAAACAAGAAATAAAAGACAGAATTTTATTACTCCAAAGAAAAGACTACAAATAAAAACAACAACTAAAAACTAGGTCTAAGGCCAAGGACCCTTCTAACATCGTTCTCGGTGCTATTTATAGTTGTTACAAGAGACCTAAGTATAGAATTGGAGAGTACACGTGTCCAGACACGACTGGACAAAATTGGAGCACATGGATCGCCAAGGGGGCGGCGTTTCCGCCGCACAATGCATGTAATATGCGACGATTTCGCCGCATAATCTCCTCTGATTTAATCCGGATTTTTGTTTTGTGTTTATGGTATGATTTGATCCTCCTTTGCGCGTCTGGATTGATTATTTCCATTCTTTTGAGCTCCGGATTAATTCCTTCATATATTTGGAGATCCACATTGATTTTTCTTTAGATTTTCTCCAAGATAATAAAAGCTACTCGTGATTTGCAATTAGGTCCTTGTCTTTTTGCAATTAAGTCCCCGACTACTTTTGTGCTTAAGTCATTGTTCTTTTTGTAATTAGGTCTTGAATGCTTTTATGCTTGGATACATTTCCATTTGAAACCCAATAATCTTGAGCTTGGTCTTTATGATAGAAATGAGTCTTTTGCACGCGTTTATGCTCGGGATGTGGCTAATTTGCATTCAGGTCCCTGTATTCTGTATATAAGACTAAACACATACCTTAGTAGCATTTATTGATATAAAAGTAATCTAAATGAAAGACATATGATGCAATGTATGCAATGCATCAAATACCCCCACACCTAGATTTTGCTAGTCCCTAGCAAAACAGAACATAAGAGAAATGAAAACAGGGAAATACTAACTCACTTTCGTAGGAATCACGGTTGCACTTAGCATGTGCAACAAGCCGTTAAACCTCCAAGTTTCCTTAGAGGACGAGTTTTGTCTCGTGAGGGTTTTCAGTTGACACACCCACAAAGTCTTAATTCAATATTTCATTAATAGTTCTTAATATCCCTACCTCAATCTTATACATCTCACTAAGAACTCTTGCATGCTCATTATATAAATCTAACTCATTAAAAATATGACTTGGTCTTTGTTCCTCCAACATTCACACCACTAACCCTTCTACACATGTTTATCACTTGAATTATTTTGCACGTCTCCTCTGGTGGTGAAGTATCATTCAGATCAACCATGGCATGGATCATTCTTTTAGCTTTGGGCCTTGAGTATTATTTTTTTCTTTTCTTCCGTGATTCAACACATTTGCTTTTTGACAGTTTTACCCTTTTTGCATTCGTGTAGCGAGTTTGGTCGATAATCCTGAGCTGGTAGACGCAAGTTATTGGGTTTCAAGATACCCCTACGGACCAGTGACTCAAAGGTTTGGGCTTTTGTAATCATTTTGCAGAATGTGCTTTCCTCACTTTATTCCTTTATTTTTTTAATTTTATTTTCCTCAAGGCTTAATTGCTATTAGAAGTCCACACTTCCCGATATATTTTCCTCAACCTCTGCTTTTTATCAACCACTTCAAAGATTTGATTCATCCAACTTAAGTGCATACATGTCTTAAAGGGTAATGTGTTATTTCTTTGGAACTTAGATTTATGTCACAGTTTCTACAAGCAGAACTATATAATAAGGAACAAAAAATTCAATGCAATTTGTAACGGGTTTTGGTAGTTCAATCTTAAGCTATGTCATGAAATATTGATTTTTTTTAAGAACAGATATATATAGATAAATATATATATATAAACACCCCCCACACCTAAATCATGCATTGTCCTCAATGAATGTGAGCAAGATACTACATGGATTTATGCATGAAAAAGGAAAGATCTCACCAACGTGAAGTACAAAGGAAAGTTCATGGCTCTGTTGATGGACAAAACTCCGAATTCCCTCAAAAACCTGTGAGATGCTAAAGAAGGGATAAATACAACAGACGATTTTTTTTTATTTATTTATTATTATACATATATAACTATGTACAAACATAAGTTCACATCTTCATTTGTCAAGAGACATCAAATGGAAACTTCAAGAGTGGGTCAGTGCACCTGAAAAGGAAACATGACACCACGTGGGGCCAGAAAATGCATGTGTGGGCCGCCTTCACAAAAAGCGCTAGATGAAATGAGAGGTTCATGAATTGGACGCAAAGGCGTCTCATTCAACGGATCAAACTGAAAGAGCATGAACCTCTCGAGAGTTTGGGAATTAAGGGGCAACGGAAGAGGAGTTTCTCCCGTTGCGGTGTTGAAGTTATAATCATTAATCCAAACTCTCCAACCAACTAGCTGGTGCGTCGGAGCGAGGTCAAGAGCCTTGTCAGGCAAGTCCGACTCACCAGGCAAACAAAAAGTGGGATCCATACCCAAGGTATCTTCTAAGGCACTTCTAATACCCTCATGAGCTATGTGGTTGCTTGATGTTCCATCATTTCCAAGATGATCAGGAACAATGGTGAGAGGCAGACTCTCACCAGGTTGTTTGAAATTGAGGGTGCTAGGGAGCTCTTGCTCCACCAGAGCTGAGTCCTTAAGAGATGCAACATGAAGATCATGTGGCTCAAGGGCCACGGGACAAGAAGATAGGACACAATCCTGTGCTGACTCATAATGAAATTGGTCCATGTTTTTCTCAATATAAATCGAATCCTCCACTAAGTGATCGTGAATTGAAATCCCAAGTCCCTCAGACCGACTAGGAATTTGACTTTGAAAGATTGTGCTTTGAATTTGTGTATGTGGTGGTGGTTCGATACTAAAAGATGAGTCCTCATGTTGACACGAAAAGTTACTTTCCTCACTTAATTGTTGTGACATTTGACTCAATTGCAGTACCATATTGTCTACGGACTGTTGAGTAGTTGTCATGAACGTATGGAAAGCTTGTTCCAAGGTATCAGGTATGTGGTCAGCTATGAGGTTCGAGTCAGAACTCGGGACATTTTTAGGTTGGGTGTTGGTAGACTGAGGATAAGTCCAATGATTTGAAGTGGGTTGTTGGTAGAGTGCTGGGTATTCGGGAGAAGGATATTGGGGCGAAAATGACGTATAAGAATTTGGATATGAATTGTTTCCCCACGAATCCATCACTCTTGGGTTATATACGGAAGTGTAATGGTCATATCGAGCATTCTGGGAAAAGGTATGCTCATACTCAGGCTCTGGGGGAACATAAGGACATTCCCTGATAACATGACCACTCAACCCGCAACAGTCGCACGGTACGACTACTGGAGCCACCGGTGCACACATGTTGTCAGCCCAACGCATGAAGGAGGCAAAACTTTGTTGTAATGTGTCAGTTCGTTGACCAGCATATGATCCAACATAACTAGATTGTGGTCTAGCAGTCGGTGCCTCTCTCATGTTACCCCAATATGAAGATTGCTCAGTCATACAATTAGGATTGTCCCAACCATATGGGGTGTTAGTCTAAGCCACCCCAGGTTGCATGGTTTTAGAATACCAGGAAGCATTGTCCTGGTCCCAACAATGATATGGATGGTTGCTCATGTAACCATCCATCAAAACACTCTTGAGTCAAGTACTCTTACCCTTAGGAGGCTAAGCAAGCACAAGTTCTCGACTCGACCCTAAAATGCTAATAGAGAATGTAAAGGGGAGGAGACTAGAACGTATAAGTAGGTGAGAACAAGATGACTCAGAAGAGAAGGGAAACTTAACTCTAAAGATAGAAAAGAAGGTCGGTCAGAGGTTTCCCAAACAAGCACGGTTCAAACAATCCTAGACCTAGTGTCACTTAGATCTAGACGACTCCTAACTGGTTGAGTCGAATTGATTCACTTGATTCACCTCCCTCACTAATCAAACCAACTTGGCCAGGTAATGTATAGCTAGTGGGGGCGCTTCCGACAGAGTCGGTGCCAATTAGACAACCACTTTGCTTGGAAGACTTGCGTCAACACAAAAACACTTCCTAGGCACCAAATTAAATTCGATCAGCTTCAAGTCATAGTAAGTCAAACCAATTCTTCTCCTTAAATGAGTCTGAGTCCTTAGGGGTCAATGTCTAATTGATTTTAATTTAAGGCTTGGGTGACACATTAGGATTGTGATTTGTGGGCCACGGAAGGGTGATGAAATCCCCACCGTATCTTTGCCTACGAAGTTGCCCTTAAGATAGTTTAACTTAGATCTAGCAAAGATAGTCAAACAATGGTCTTTAGAGGGGGGCAATTGCAAGGTTGTATGCAAATTAGATTATATGCTTAAAAGCATTCGATAAAAACCGCGATACGTACCTTGCCTCCAGCACTCTTCAACAAGAATTAATTTGCAAGAATTTAGAAAGAATAATGCAAACAAAACATTATATGATGCATGCACTAAGTTCTTTCTAATTTTGCCAATTTTTAGGTCAGAGTTGAATTATTGCAAATTATGGAATTTAAGCTTAACACGTGCAGTTCTACAAAAGGAATTTTTTTTGAAAATAGAAATTACGAGGAAAAGAGGCAACAAAGGTTACCTAAGCAATGCTCAGTCGGGTTCACCGCTCGTTCTCGAAATTTCAGTAGCTTCACGCGTCAACCCAGAGATGAGTCGCGTCCCAGAAAAATTTGAAACCCAGATGCTTCAAATATGCGGCGATTCCGCCGCACGTTGTTCTTGGTATGCGGCGATTCCGCCGCTCGTTAAGCTCAGAATGTGCCCGGATTTCGCCGTGCACTATGTTGTCTCCTGTCTCCTGAAACACAAATCCAAATATTTAGATCGCGCACAAGATAAACAGGATAAAATCGAAATCAACAAAAAAAACAAAATCTGCGTCGCCTCCCCGGCAACGGCACCAAAAACTTGATGAGAATTAAATTTATATCGCAAGTGCACGGCGTCAATGAAGACGTGACAAATACGGGTCGAACACAAGGAGGGCGAGATTTGTTATTAGTGTGATTTCGATTGGGGAAAAGAAGGAGAGAAGAATAGATTGGGTTTTGAGATTTTTGGGTTTTAATTATCTAAAGCAAGAAACAAGAACAATTAAAATTAAAACAAGAACAAAGAAGTGAATTCCGTTGGGTGGAGGTTTAGATTTAGGGTTTAGATTAGAGAATTCAGAAACTTATAATAAATCATATTATTTATGAGGCATTACATGATAAATGATTTAACATAAACTCAAGTAATCAAAATATACTAATCATAAACTTAAAATAATAACATTCATTCATCTTCTCTTCACCCTAAATCTGTCACCTCCACCCTTTGGAAAGAGTTAGAAACTCATGGAGGGAGGAAGAAGGGATCCTAGAGGCATTACAAAAGAAAACTAAAAACAAGAAATAAAAGACAGAATTTTATTACTCCAAAGAAAAGACTACAAATAAAAACAACAACTAAAAACTAGGTCTAAGGCCAAGGACCCTTCTAACATCGTTCTCTGGGCTATTTATAGTTGTTACAAGAGACCTAAGTATAGAATTGGAGAGTACACGTGTCCAGACACGCTGGACAAAATTGGAGCACACGGATCGCCAAGGGGGCGGCGTTTCCGCCGCACAATGCATGTAATATGCGGCGATTTCGCCGCATAATCTCCTCTGATTTAATCCGGATTTTTGCTGTGTGTTTATGGTATGATTTGATCCTCCTTTGCGCGTCTGGATTGATTATTTCCATTCTTTTGAGCTCCGGATTAATTCCTTCATATATTTGGAGATCCACATTGATTTTTCTTTAGATTTTCTCCAAGATAAAAAAAGCTACTCGTGATTTGCAATTAGGCCCTTGTCTTTTTGCAATTAAGTCCCCGGCTACTTTTGTGCTTAAGTCCTTGTTCTTTTTGTAATTAGGTCTTGAATGCTTTTATGCTTGGATACATTTCCATTTGAAACCCAATAATCTTGAGCTTGGTCTTTATGATAGAAATGAGTCTTTTGCACGCGTTTATGCTCGGGATGTGGGTAATTTGCATTCAGGTCCCTGTATTCTGTAAATAAGACTAAACACATACCTTAGTAGCATTTATTGATATAAAAGTAATCTAAATGAAAGACATATGATGCAATGTATGCAATACATCATTGATACAAGGAGATTAGTGGGAGTCATGTAGTACTTCTGATCTTATATGTCGATAACATATTACTCATGAGCAATCATATAACTTAGCATTAGCAAACGAGAAATTTCATTAAAATTGGCATTTCAATGAAAAGAAAAGGATGAGGCTCAACACATCTTGAGAATCAAGATACATTGAGATACATCCCGTAGATTCATTGGCTTCAGTCAACGTGCATACATTGACGAGGTCTTGGAAATGTTCAGGGTGAACAATTCCGATATGGACAATGTGCCAATAAGTATGAGTATAGGTGTGCAACTCAAGAAGTCTCAACGTGCTCAATCACGCAAAGACTTGAAGTACATGAAGGTATCCCTTATGCTTCGGCAAAAGGAAGGACCATGTACACGATGACTTGCACAAGACTCAATATCTCGTTTGCTCTAAACGTGACAAGAGGTCACCAATCCAACGCAAGTCCTAATCGTAGGATTGCGGTCAAGAATATTATGAAGTACCTTAACCAGACTAAAGATAAGGTTCTTGTTTATGGAAGACAAAGGAGAAAATAGCCGAGGGCTATTTTGATGCAATTCTTATAGGAATTCTAGACAATAAGAGGTTGGAATGATGATGCGTCATCATTATCGAAGGTGGAGGTATAAGCTAGTGTAGTTAGGAATAATATCACTACAGCTAACTCAACCACCAACGAAAGACAAAATAAATAAATAGGTGGACACAACAGTGGCACAACTGATCCATTCAACAAACCTTCATACCAAGCTAAGAGACGAAATACACTTCGAGTCCATGGATCCGAGGATCCATGTGGATTGGCTTGATAGGTGATTTGGGAAGGTTACCCTAGTTATTAATGTTTTATGCATTAAGAATGTATGTGAAAGAAAACTTTGATAACAAGTGGGAGATTGAAGGGAATATGTTCTAAAAGTTTTACTTTTAAATGTCAATTATTATGAATTGAATGAGAAATCATTTTGTTCATTGTTTATGTTATTCGTCTTTTAGAAGTGTTAAGGAAGAGACTCTTGGTCCTTAACCGTAGAGCTCTAAAAGATATTGGTTTACATAAAACAAAACATATTCGCAATCATGGTAATTAACATGGGACATTAATTACCGAGTTAAGATTGTCGTGTTGGTCATAGATCATTGTAGCTCTACAAGTGAGTGACAACACGGGTACACAAAAGAGGAAGATATTACTTTTGTATACTGAATAGACATAACAAGTAAAATATTATAGAAATGTGTTTCTGTGTCATTAATATTTTACTGTGTCCTTGGTCGTTTGATATGAGACTTATATCCGATCGCTTAAGGAATGTTTAATTAGACTAGTGTCTTAAGCTTTCGATAAGTGTAGTGTAAAGGCGTTAGTTGGTTAAGTATGACTTTTGTTGGAGAAGATAGTTAGTCAAAAGATTATCATTGCCCCTCTTAATTGAGTGATGATATTAGTAGGCCCCTTGATAAAGCAAAGTTATAATGTGCACAATGTGATTTGAGTTAAGTCACGTATTTATAACTAGCTTGAAGAGATGAAGAAATGAATACTAATACAAAGATGACACAATACTACTTTGTGTGTATTCTTAATATCATGAGGCAATGGAGAGACACAAGTGGTGCACTCCATCACTAAATGGATCGGGTTTTGCTTCAAGTGTAATTAAGACATCTAACTAATTGGGAGCTATAATGTGTAGCTAGATACCGCTTATAGCTTCTGATATTAAGCTCTTAATATCACTGTCAACTTAGTTTAGATCCTCCCATAGGTCACACCACAAAACTGGGAAACAAGAAATGGGATGTTGAGTTCATAAGATGTGTCGGGTTTCATGAAAAAAATATGACACATGGGGTGAACAAGCAAAATCAAAATTGTGTTGTGATTAATAACATAATCAGAATCTAAATTAAATTCATATGTGATGTAAATATTATGGGGTGTAATGATTGATCATTGCATAGGATAATATGTTACATAAGTTGTGAATTTACTACTAATCCTGAAATGTCAAATTTTGTAGGGGTTAAACCGAAATTTGACAAGTCTGCAGAACAGTGCCTCAAACGGTCGACCGGTTAGCAGTAAACGGTCGACCGATCGGGCACGGTCGACCGGACGTGTCTCGACCGATAACAGGGAATTTTCATCTGTTCGAACGGTAGACCGAAGGTAATCGGTCGGTCGACCGAACATTGCGATGGAATGATTCCTGTTACGAACGATCGACCGAGTTATTAAACGGTCGACCGAAACCTGGTTCGAGCGGTCGACCGAACCTCCAAACGGTCGACCGGTCCAGACGGTTAATGCAGAATTAATTTAAGAATTAATTAGATCATGCATGGAATTGGTCCATAATTGATTTAATTCGTGGCTAAGATTATTTATTATTAAATAATAGATGGTTAGATGGAAGTTCGCATGAAATCATGGGCAAGAGGTTGCACATAAATAAGTAATTTGGAGAGAACTTATAAATACAAGTTTATCTCATTACCTCCTTAATTAATTCATTGTTTTTCTCATGCAAAAATTCTCTCCATAATTCTCCACGAAATTCCCTTAATTCTTAAGTTTAGTTTTAGTTTTTAAGAGATCATTTTCTCAAGGAAACTAAAGAGGGGTTAGTAATTAGATTCTAAACCCTATTGGAGATTGAGAGGCTAGCTCTTCTCTCTCCAATCTTGTTTAGAGTTTGGTGAAATCTCGGAGGCATTCGGCGCAGCAACAAGCATGCTCAACGTCTCCGAATCTTCAAGAAGTTTTAGAGAACTTCTAGGTATGAATTTCGGAGTACCATGTTTGTTTTAATAAAAGTTTTAAAACTAGTTATTGAAACAAACCAATGCATGCATGAAATAAATCATAGAAAATTGTAATAGATCCTTATTACGCATAAAATTCCGAAAATATATGTGTGTAATTAAACATGAAATCCTACATCTCTCACTCGCACCACGAATCCGGTCGAACGCCAAGCTCGCCTCGGTCGACCGAATTCCACCAGAGCGTTCCCCACGCTCAGCACACAGGTCCGGTCGACCGAAACCACATTCGGTCGAACCGACCACTCCATCCACTTAAGTCACGGTCGGACGAAGTCATAGAGGCGGTCGACCGTTTAGATGGTCAATGCCCTATCCGACCCATGACGGTGCACACGGTCGACCGACAAAGGGGACCCGGTCGACCGAATCTCACCAAGCTTGCCTCCTACGCACGATCGGTCGACCGCCCCAAGGGCATCGTTCGAGCGATTTGAGGCAGAACCTGAATTCTCATCACGATCGGTCAACCGTTTGCACCAACCGGTCGACCGATCATGCAGTGAAATCTACTGCACATTTACTCGCGACGAGCCGAAAGGCCTACCGTCGACTTCCAAATACTCACGATAATTAAGTGAGCAAGCTTGACATACCGGAAGGCTTGAAGAAGCCTTTGAAGAACCGCGACGACGCCTCCACGAGCACGTCTCCCCAAATCACGATCCGTCGACGAACCTCGCGTCCAAACGACGATCAATCGCCTCCTCGACGATCCACAGCCACAACACCACCTCCGACAACCTCCAACCACCAACCACAACCACCGAACCACAAGTTAGGTAGAGGGAGAGAGAACCCAAAACGGAAACCACGAGATGATCTAACAATCGACCAACTCACCTCCACCACAAACGGCTCCGAACTCGACTCGCCGGAGGTCACCTCTTCTTCCACGCCGGAGCACACCTACTCGCCGGAGCTCAACCTAGGAGAGAGAGAGAGAGACGTGAGTGAGAGCAAGGTATTGAAGTTGCAAGACTCTGAGTGAAGCACATGAAAGCATATCCCGAACATGCTCTGGATACTAGATAATATTACAAAATCTAAACGTAAGAGAATCTAGTTTCATCAACAGCAAAAAAAATATCACTCTTGCCGCTTAAAGTTGTCCACCTTCGACCCGACCCTCACAGATGTCATTTCTGGTGTCCAAGAAATCGGAAGAAATTCAAGGAACTACAAGGGCAAGACCTCTGAAGTCTTCACTTTTTCGGAGCCTTCAACCTACAAAACTGAAACTTTAAAAAAACATTCGTGATTTATAAAAAAACTGAAGAACAAATAAAGAAATTCACACAAGTTGTGCATACCTAGAGTCTAGAGCTCAAACACCAGATAAAAAATGTCAAAATTTCTTCCAAACTGAAATCCACTACAAAAAACCATAATCAAACCCCCACCTTTGGGTGACGCTGGAGTCGCAGCAGAGGAGTGGATTCGAAAGAGGGTTTGGATGGAACGCTGAGGTCGGTCGGGGTTTGGAGGCGGAGGAATGCATTCCGACGAGGGTTTGAGTGGAATCGCGAGGCCTGAAGCAGATAGGAAGTGGATGGAAAGCGCGGTGGAGAAGGAAATCAATCTCTCTCCCATCTCTACTTCTGGACTTCTTCCACTTCGGGACATGAAGGTCGATGTGGTCGGGGAGAGGAAGGCGACTAGGGTTTATGTTTGTTGATTTCCGGATTGTCAGGATTTCGTTTTTTTACGCGGCTATACTAAAAAAATTAACATTTCCACGTCGGACTATTTAAAGGCCGACATGGAAGACCACCCTACCACACCGGTTAACTAGAAACAGACATGGTAGGCTTTGAATTCTTTTTTAAAAATTATTAAAAATATATTTAAAAAACACCTTCCACATCGGTTAATGAAAACTGATGTAGATGACCCCCTTTCCACGTTGGTTTTCCGAAAACCAACATGGTAGGATTTTAATTTAAAAAATATATATATATTAAAAAGACCCCTTACCATGTCGATTTTCTTAAACCGACGTGGTAAGGGGATCTTCCCATCAGTTTTAATAAACCAACATGGTAGAGACGACTTGGTAGACCGACTTTCCAGGAGAGAGGGTGCGCCACTAAGGGTGGCAACGGATCGGTTCCGGTTTGGGTACTAGTAGAACTGGATCCATATTATAAATTGGGATCCAGAACCGGATCTGTATCTAGATTGGTTCCCATCTTGGATACCCAGAATCGGATCCGTTTGGTTGACGGGTACCCAGAACTGGACCCGGTGGAACCAGATTCAGTATGCAAAAATTATTTCCCTCTCCCCCTAAATTTACATGTATATTTCATCTCCACAACAGCAAGTGTTCAACTCTAATCCATGCAAATAATACTCCACAATGACTATTTATTACAACCAAATTGGAGTTTTATAAAACCAAACTGTTTACTTTTCCTGGTTGGAGTTTTATAAAACCAAATTCATCTCCACAGCAACAACTGCCAACATGTCGATATTACCCTTACAATAAATCATACATCATCAATTTACATGTTATTTAACATTTCATCTCCACACACAAGTCAACAACTTTACCACTCCAAAGGGTTGTGCATGCAAATAATAATCAACTAGTTGTATACACCTGCAACATCTTCAATTTATAATCAACAAGTTTATAATCAACAAACATAGAGCCTACTTCCTGCATCTTCAATTTATACAACCAAAACATGTTGAAAGAGAATTCTAAACCATAATTAAAAGAAAAAAACATAGCTTAAGTTGGTCTCAAAACACAAAAAACATAACTAAACAACAACAACAACTCATGCCAACAGCTGGTCACCCCACGTTCTCCTGATCTTCAAACTTGTAAAAATTCAACAAAAAAGAATTTGAATGATATACATCATACTATATTTTATACAAGAGTACATTAAGCAAATTAAACCTCAATTTCTTGACTATCTTCAGATTCAGGGCATTCAATGGATGGATTTGTTGATTCCTCTACTAACGGTGTAGACGGAACACTACCATCATCGTCTATAGGCAGCACTGTAGGAGTTTAATTATTGGATGCCATATGAATGGCAAAAACATATGAATTACAATCATTTGAGTAATACTTCTAGTACTACAAGTCTAACCCCAAATACGAACAAATGTCTACTTTTGTAATAGCAATAGGTAACATTTCTCTTTTGATAATATAAGTAAGAAATCTGAACGTGGACAGTATAAACTGTTTAAACATTAAAGTAAATCCAAATATAAACTAAATATAAAGTAAATGTCACTCTGCTTAAACATTGACACAAATCAGTTCATCTTTGGTATGGTTTCCGACAAGCTAGCCTAAATTTTCACCGATTGTAGTAGGAGCTAAACAACAAAACCAAATAACCAACCCAATATAATCTTCCGTAATCCACCTTATTTTAATTGGATGATCAACTTGATTGAATAACTAGTATAAAACATCAATGCAGTCAAAAACTTCAAAAGAAATCATGTTTGGCATGTCATCATTTGCGGCTAATAGTACCAATTAACCTCTCCTTTGCTATATGGCAGTGCAAATATTGAAAGCTACAGGTAGTAGAGTTAGATATGAACTAGTGTTCGTGAATGTTGAAAGACCATAGTTGTAGAAGTAATGATCTTCATGGAAAGTAACTTAAGTAACCCATCTTAGAATTGCAGACAAATTGATATTCACGTAAATCAGAGAGTAAATCTAACGAAGAGGAAACAATGAAGATTTACTAGCAAAAAACTCAATGCACCAAACAATCAGAGGGTAAGTTTAGTTGTTCCTTACCAAAAATCAAACCTTCCTAACCGAAGCTTTTCTGAGATCTTGAAGATCGGAGATGCGTGTTGCATGGAGAGACTGAAGGGGTGTGGAGAAGACCGGAGGAACCACGTGGAGAACCAGAGAGTGTGAGGGAGAGGGAGAGGGAGTTGAGGACGCAAAGGTCGCATGGTGGAAGAGGGCGTGGAGGCGGCGGCGAAAGAGGAAGATAGGGATTTTTCATGGTAATAGGGAGTGGAGTGGGTTGTTAGGGCATTGGCAAGTCACGTGTATAGGTGTAGGGTTTTTTTAAAATAATTAACCGGATCCGGTTCCAGCGGTGAGAACCGGATCTGGGTCGGTTCTGAAAATTAACATCCATATCTGATCCATATTCATTTTATCCCGGTTCAGTTCCAGTTCGGTACCACCAGATCCGGTTCGATTTGACCGATTCCAGATACCTATTGCCACCCGTATGCGCCACACGTGAAGATGAGCCCATTGGATGTGTCATGTTCCTTTCGAACAACGAAGTCGCAAAAGCATATTGGAATGCAAACACCAGTGGAGACTCTACACTAACTGTCAATGATCACCATGGCTACGTAGAGGGGTCAGAGGGTGGAAGAGGAAGAGTTGGGAGGGGGAAGGCGATACAAAGCTGGTTTCTTTGGGATGGAGGGAAGAAGACTATTTATGGGGAAGGGGTGAAAGGGGAGTGTAATGGTAAATGTCATTTGCTAAGACATTATTAGATTCTTTAAAAATATGACATCCAAACAATTAGTTTTTTGAAACCTAAAGAAACAGTGATCGTAGTAGAAATTGATTTCTCCACGATTTTTTCACAAACTGATTGGACATCTCCACACATCCAAAAACAATAAAAAATGGTCAACATTAGATCACCTAATAATAATTATTAATTAAACCATGAAATAATAATATCAATATCATCTAAAACGCTGGGTGGGGGGTGTTGTGCAGTCGGAAAGTGAGGGAAAGGAAATGAAATAATGTTCCATTTGACTACCTCAAGAGTGACTGCTTGTGCAGTTCGGAAAACCAAGACCATATTACTTTGGATTTTGAAGTATAAAAGACAAACTCTACCCTCATTTCTCACCCTCACCCATCCGAATATGAAGGAAACCGCGATTCACCCTGCAACCCAAAACCCTACCATCCTCCAGCGACCACGACCCGTGTAGGTTTTTTGGCTAATAATCATTAGTATGTTTTGATGATTAATTAACATATCAATAAACACATGTATATCTATCATTACATAACATGCATATGAACACATATATTTGGTATTACTAACATTTCAGGAGACAAGTGTCCACAACACAAGAAATCAAGTTGAAGAATAGATACGATTTCTATTTCTTGTTCTTAGGATTAAATTGTAACTTGGGCACTTGAAATCTTGATTGAACTGCATTGCATGGTCCATGAAAACCTATAGAAGTCTCATACTTAATTCCATATCAAATCGACTTTATTAGGTGACCGATTACACTTAGAATTTCCTTTTAATAGAAATTATACCTCATTCGGTCGACCAGTAGACCATCTGGTTCGACCGAAATTTAACAGACTCTAAGTTCTTTCCCAAAACGGTCGACCAGAAGTTCTTATGGTTCGACCGTTTTTAACAAGCCCCTTACCTGTCCAAAACGACTGACCATTTCTTTATCCCAGTTTGACTGTTTGCCTGTGTCAACCAATATATCCTAGTTCGATCGATTCCTTCTTGTTCATAAGTTATATCTTGACACGTGTCGCGGTTAGTGTGACAACCGGTCGAATGAAACATGAGTTTTGTTCAACCCTTTGACTTCCCGTATTTCATTTAAATATGATTGTTATACTATTGTATTATACAACAGTCGTATACACATACTTTCACCGAACCTCCCTTTTGTATTTGGCCACCAGTCAAACAATGTCATGATGGCAGTCAACCGGTTCAAGAAATATTCAAAGTCCAAACTTTCTGATTTTGTTCGAAACGCTCATCCAGCCCTTCATTCGATTGATTACAATATACCATAGTCATATCTCCATTAACGGTCGATCGTTCTTTTATCTAGTTCGACCGTTCACTTAAGTTCTTGCCTTGGTGGATTGACCGGTATGCACTTCATCTTAATCGTTCTCTTATCTACAGGAAACCGGTCGACCGTTTAGCCTGATCTGGTCGACCATTTAGCCTGATCCGGTCGAGCGATTGTGTCATGATTTGAGTTCTAAACTTTATTGTTTTTTTGTATCTTACTCAAATCACTACCACTTCAATCCCAACGGCTATATTATATTTGGAGCTTATAAATAGAGCTTAGAACAAAATTTTCAAGTTACCAATTCTTTCTCTAAAACTCATACTCTCATACTAATCTCAATTGCTCTAAACTTGTCTTTATGCTCAATCTTTGCACTTGATCCACTTGAATCACTCATTGCATTTATCACTCTTTCAAGTATTCAAGATTAGAAGTTGTTAGTGAATTTTCGAGCAAAGTGTTGTATTAGCTTCCGAAGCTCTTCTCGGATTGTGAGAAGGTGGTCCAAGCTTGGTGAGGGTGTTCACAAGCTTGAAGTGTAAATGCTTGATCTCGGCCCGGAACATAGATCATAATAGTGGAGTACGCAAAGTTGCTCGAGGAAGAGCAATTCGTAAGGGAGGACTAGGATCCGGTGGTTGGATCCAAATCTTTATATATCTTTGTTGTGGTTTGCATCTCTTTCTCCTTTACATTATATTATTCTTACTTTAAATTACTTAAACTTTTAAAAGAACTTAATTAGTCTATTCACCCTCCTTTTAAACTAATCTTAGGGCCCATTAGATCCTACAACCCGGATGACTTCTCCTCCGACGACCACTACCCCGATGACCCTTGCCACTCAGGCGACCACGACCATGATCCTGAATACTACTTGTTTGTCTCATGTTCTCTTGGTCGATTTTTTTCATGGTTCATGTTATTCTCTGCTGTTTTGGGTTTGTTGTTTGTGGTTTAGGTGTTAGGGTTTGGAGCATATTGGGTTGAATGTCTTTCATGTGATTTATTGTTTTCTTGTCTTTGGAGGTCTTGGTATTTGCAAGAAAAAAATTTGACAGCCCAGCCTTTGATGGGTTGGTAGATATGTCATTCTGAAAATTGATCTTAACTTTGCTTGGCTATTATTATGAAATGGTTTACAAGGAATTAGACTAATTAAAGTAATGTTGTTGCATTTAATTGCAAAGTTAGAGAAATTAATTCAATTAGTTCACCTAGCTAGACTATAGACTCGATGACACCACTTAACTCCTCTGATTCAACCGTGAACTTCTAGACATAGATGGTTGTGTGGGTTTGTTTAGGTCCGTGATGTGGTTTTTTTACACTTGAATTGTAGGATTTCATGTTTAATTGTACATATTTATTTTCGAAATTTTTATGCACAATAAGGATCAATTTACAATTTTCTATGATTTATTTCATGTTTGCATCAATTTGTTTCAATATCTAGTTTCTAAACTTTATTAAAACAAATATGGGCTCCGAAATTTATACCTAGAAGTTCTCTAAAACTTCTTGAAGATTCGGAGACGTTAGGGATGCTCCTCGCTGCGCCGGATGCCTCCGAGTATTCACCAAACTCTAAACAAGATCGGAGAGAGGGAAGCTAGTCTCTCAATCTCCGATAGGGTTTAGAATCTAATTACTAACCCCTCTTTAATTCCCTTGAGAATGTGATCTCTTAAGAACTAAACCTAAACTTAAGAATTAAGGGATTTTCGTGGAGAATTATGGAGAGAGAATTTTGTATATGAAAATAATGAATTAATTTTGGAGGTAATGAGATAAACTTGTATTTATAAGTTCTCTCCAAATTAGTTATTCATGTGCAACCTCTTGCCCATGATTTCATGCAAAATTCCATCTAACCATCCATTATTTAATAATAAATAATATTAGCCACGAATTAAATCAATTATGGACCAATTCCATGCATGATCTAATTAATTCTTAAATTAATTCTGCATTAACCGTCTGGACCGGTCGACCGTTTGGAGGTTCGGTCGACCGCTCGAACCAGGTTTCGGTCGACCGTTTAATAACTCGGTCGATCGTTCGTAACAGGAATCATTCCATCGCAATGTTCGGTCGACCGACCGATTACCTTCGGTCTACCGTTCGAACAGATGAAAATTCCCTGTTATCGGTCGAGACACGTCCGGTCGACCGTGCCCGATCGGTCGACCGTTTACTGCTAACCGGTCGACCGTTGGAGCACTGTTCTGCAGACTTGTCAAATTTCGGTTTAACCCCTACAAAATTTGACATTTCGGGATTAGTAGTAAATTCACAACTTATGTAACATATTATCCTATGCAATGATCAATCATTACACCCCATAATATCACATATGAATTTAATTTAGATTCTAATTATGTTATTAATAACAACATAATTTTGATTTTGCTTGTTCATCCCATGTGTCATATTTTCTACATGAAACCCGACACATCTTATGAACTTAAAATCCACATTTCTTGTTTCCCAGTTTTGTGGTGTGACCTATGGGAGGATCTAAACTAAGTTGGTAGTGATATTAAGAGCTTAATATCACAAGCTATAAGCGGTATCTAGCTACACATTATAGCTCCCAATTAGTTAGATGTCTTAATTCCACTCGAACCAAAACCCGATCCATTTAGTGATGGAGTGCACCACTTGTGTTCGTCCCTTACCTCATGATATTAAGAATACACACAAAGTAGTATTGTGTCATCTTTGTATTAGTATTCATTTCTTGATCTCTTTAAGCTAGTTATAAATATGTGACTTAGCTCAAATCACATTGTGCACATTATAACCTTGCTTTATCAAGGGGCCCACTAATATCATCACTCAATTAAGAGGGGCAATGATAATCTTTTGACTAACTATCTTCTCCAACGAAAGTTATACTTAACCAACTAATGCATTTACACTACACTCATCCATAGCTCAAGACACTAGTCTAATTAAGAACTCCTTAAGCGATCAAATATAAGTCTCATATCAAAGGACCAAGGACACAGTAAAATATTAATGACACAGAAACACATTCCTATAATATTTTACTTGTTAGGTCAATTCGGTATACAAAAGTACTATTTTCCTCTTTTGTGTACCCGTGTTGTCACTCACTTATAGAGCTACAATGATCTATGACCAACACGACAATCTTAACTCGGTAATTAATGTTCCTTGTTAATTACCATGATTGTGAATATCTTTTGTTTTATGTAAACCAATATCTTTTAGAGCTCTACGGTTAAGGACCAAGAGTCTCTTCCTTAACACTTCTAAAAGACGAATAACATAAGCAAGGAACAAAATGATTTCTCATTCAATTCATAATAATTGACATTTAAAAGTAAAACTTTTAAAATACATTCCCTTCATGAATAGATTTGTTGTTGGATTTATTGTAACATCCTGAAACAACGGGGAAAAATTGTAATTTTTAACAATAAAATATCACAAGGGAAAAAATCATCACAGTGGGAATGTTACTCATATGTCAAAATACATGATTACATCAATACAACAAAAGATAAATGCAGGTAATCATGACGACCTCGAATAGTCTGAAGAGGATCCTGGTCCCAAAATATGTGTGCCCGTTGTCACCACCCAACAGAACCTACTGTGATCCTGAAACATAAATGCAACAACAATGCCTGAGTTTCCATAAGGAAACCTCGTATGCCAAGCTCACCTATATGAAGACAACAATACAATAAAATGAACTTATCATACTAGTGACATGTCAACAGTAAGGAAAATAGTTCCCCTCAAAGGGTAAATCTGGACATCAGTCCCACAATCATCAATCAGGTCTCCCTCGGAGACCTGCCGTAGGAACAAATGGTCTTATGAACAGTACGCAATGTACTCCACACGCGGCTATACTAATTATGGGGTTCGGTGAGGGGCGCCCGTACTTCCACATCATAAGAATCAGATCTGAATCATCATGGTCAATGCCACACTGACGGAGTCGTCGCTCAGGTCGGTCCATCAATCACTCAGTAGGTGCAAAACTAAGGTATCATGTTGGAACAACATCGGTCATATCATAGCCGGAACAACATCGATGACATCCTCGTCGGAACAACATTGGTCGAGTCCATCAATACGTCTGACACAACATCGGACGGTTTTCGGACCAAAGTCCACCTAGTCATTATGCTCCGTGAGCCATGCATCATCATACATTGGGATCCATGATCCCTCGGTCTACTACTCTATTGAGAGTCAATATAGCAATACATTACGCCACAATCTATAACCAGAGGTGGCACGATCCAAGTACCCACACTCTTTTACTCGGTGTTCCCTGGGCAGGCACAATCAACACACTCATCGTCACCTTCTGGCTCACGCTCTAGGCGAGGGCACAAGTTTCCGTGAACACTAGGACCAGGGATTCGGTTCTGAGCACAAATGGTCGACCTAAAGAGGCAACCCAGTCGACCGCTCCCAATAGGACCGGTCGAACAAATGCCTGCAATAGTCAAACTCTCTGCTCATAACCTAAGCCCAAACGGTCGAACAAAACATATAAAACGGTCAACCGAAACGTGGTCAAAACTCGGACTAAGTCAAATCATACAAGTCAAACGGTCGACCGACTCAGGGGTCCCGGTCGACCAAAAACTACCAGGGGCAACCTAGAAGTTTCTCGTCATCAATCGGTCAAACTAACAATTAATCGATCAAACGGTCATTAAGTCCATTTAAGTATAGGTCGGACAAAATCAAGAGCGGTCGTTTAGATGGTCAACGCTCTGGCCAGACCTGTCTAGAAAGCAACGGTTGAGCGACTCAGGGGTCCCGGTGACCGAGAAACAATAAGCATTCCTCCGATCCACCAACATAAGCACAACCGGTCGACCGCCACAAGGCATCGTTCGACCAATGTTGATTAAAGTCGGGCATTTACCCTACATTTGGTCGACCGTCCAAAGGCACCGGTCGACCATTGGCGGGCAATACATAGCCGAACTAGGTCTAACTTGTTGCTCACTCAACGCCGACGAGGTCTCCAACCTCCGCCGACCAATCAACCCCTCACACCACAAGTGTGAGAAAAACCAACATGCATCTATTGAACCGGTATACCTTCACTTGCAATCTCCGGAGAACATCGGAGATCCACTCTCACACCTTCCTCGACAAACCTAGCCTCGCGTGCGTCCGTGGCCTTGCTCTCTTGCAGCACCTCCTTGCCCGTCGAAGCTCTAATCGCCGGAAAGGAAGAGAGGGAGAGAGCTGTGGTGAGGGAGAGAAGATTTGAGTGAGCCAAAAGGGAAGAAGAATGGGTGCCTCCTCTACTTAAACCAACACCCAAGCACACCCATCCATACCCCTGTCACGTCACTTTACCTCCAACCCATACCCAACCATGCCTCCACCCATTCCCCAAGCAAAACCCCACCTAAACTGGGATTAGCCCTAACAAAGGTTTAGGGTTGTACATTTACACTCAAT
The DNA here is from genome assembly GCA_963682175.1 of Triglochin maritima. Classification (NCBI taxonomy): domain Eukaryota; kingdom Viridiplantae; phylum Streptophyta; class Magnoliopsida; order Alismatales; family Juncaginaceae; genus Triglochin; species Triglochin maritima. Next base: position 36,096,931 of record OY821772.1, read on the forward strand.
TGGTTCCATAGACATATATTAAACTTCTATAGAACTATAAATTATGGTGTAAGCAAGATTGCTTTTATCACATTAATGTCTTAAATTAGATTTTTATACTTTTTGGGAACTATGCCTGGGTTTAGTTCAGGTGTTTGAACCTATGGGTTATTGCATATACAACAATGTCCCATGTTTAAACCAAACTTTGTATGATTACTCACCTTTTTTGCCCAAATCAACCATAAAATGATTAAGTTCACATGCATTAGCATCAATGGTTAAAACCATAGACCATCTCAAGCAACAACAACAGCCACAACAACCACAACAATGGTGAAAACCTCAGCGGACAAAAGGAGGCATGATGGTTGTTTTTACACTTGATTATGTTAACTTTTTTGTTCTTTGTTGTTTTTCTTGAACCCCGTGTGATAATTGTCTAATGTCTACGATGTCCTCTCGTCTATACCGCCCTAGTATTATCTTTAAGTGATTGAATAATGTAGTTTCTTAATATATAGATTTTCCATGGAACTGACCACTATTTTTTGAATGTGTTGATTTCTCCCTATGTTTTGTTGTGTTGTCTGGATAAGTCTCGACGAATTTCATCTTACTAATGGCAGACTCCAGCTCTTTAATTATCAGTGTAACATCCCGAAACAGCGGAATTTAAAAAAAAAATTATTATCAAGACATCATAGACCAATAATCAATGACGTGACTGTTACTTCTCATAAAACATTTAAGCGGTGCACCACATTACATCAGAGTTTTGTCAAAAAACTACATGATTACATTAGAAACAACAAAAAGAGATACAAGTAATCATGTCAACCTCAGTGGTCCGAATGAGAGGATCCGATCCCAAGATGCGCGCGCCCGCTGATCACCACCCAACTAGACCTACTGCGGTCCTGAAATAAAACATGCAACAACAATGCCTGAGTTTCCATAAGGAACCTCGTATGCCAAACTCACCTATATGCATGCAGTAGTACAAATGGACCTATCATACTAGTAGCATGTCATGTCATCAACAGAAGGAAAATAGTTCCCCCGAAGGGTAACACAGGACATCAGTCCGACAATCATCATCGAGTCTCCCAAGGAGACCTACCGTAGGCACATATCGTCTAGCGGAACAAGACGTGACGCTCCCCACACGCGGCTATACTAAACATGGGGTTCAGCAATGAGCATACACCAAGTCTGCGCCATAAGAAACAGATATGTAACTTCGTGGCCGAAACCACCCAACCGGAGCCGTCGCTCGGTCGGTCTATCAATCATCATCTCAGTAGGTGCTCAGCTGAGGAAAACATAGTCGGAACAACATCGGCCCATCAAACATCATAGCCGGAACAACATCGGCCCATCATCGCCGGAACAGCATCGGCGACATCACCGGCATAGCATCGGTGGTCCAACATACATCCGGAACAACATCGGACGAGTCCGGACCAAAGTCCGCCGGATCATCAAGCTCCACGAGCCGCGAACGCCAACCGCGCCGCTATAAAAGCAGGGCAGCGACCTCCGTAGCTGATGCATTGCATACATTGCATCATATGTCTTTCATTTAGATTACTTTTATATCAATAAATGCTACTAAGGTATGTGTTTAGTCGTATTTACAGAATACAGGGACCTGAATGCAAATTACCCACATTCCGAGCATAAACGCGTGCAAAAGATTCATTTCTATCATAAAGACCGAGTTCAAGTTTATCGGGTTCCGAATGGAAATGAATCCAAGCATAAAAGCATTCAAGGAGCTAATCACAAAAAGGTCAAGGGCTTAATTGCAAAATGCCAAGGACCTGATTGCAAAAGAAAATGATCAAGTTATTTTGTTGGAAAAGTCAAAAGAAAAGTCAAAAATAAATCCCCAACAATGGAAGGAATAATCCGGAGTTCAAGACAATGGAAAGAATCATCCAGACGCGTAAATAAAGATCAAATCATACCATAAACACATGACCAAAATCCGGACCCGAGCAGACCTGATTGTGCGGCGTTTTCGCCGCACAACACCTTCAATATGCGGCGTTTCCGCCGCCCAGTCATTGATCTGTGTGCCCGATTTTTGTCCAGTGTCGGGTCGACGCGTGTACTATCCTTTTATGTATTGGTATCCCCTGTATCGGCTATAAATAGCCCTGTAGGACGAATGTAACACATCTTTGAACCTTTGGTCTTGGATCATTAGTAATAAATTTCTGTTTTATTTTGTTTTGTTTTTATTTTCTTTTAATGTCTCTAGGATCCTTTCTTCTTCCTCCCTTCATGAGTTTCTAACTCTTTCCAAAGGGTGGAGGTGATGGAATTAGGGGTAGAGAAGATGAATGCATGTTATTGTTTTAAGTTCGTGATTAGTATATTTTGATTACTTGAGTTTATGTTAAATCATTTATCTTGTAATGCTTCATAACTAACATGATTTATTTCAAGTTTCTCCATTCTCCAATCTAAACCTAAGTCTAGACTTCCACCCGACGGAATTCTCTTCTTTGTTCTTGTTTTAATTTTAATTGCTTTTGTTTCGTAGTTTAGTTAATTAAACCAAAAACCCCAAAAACCCTAATTGATTCTTCTCTACTTCTTTCCCCCAATCGAAACAACATAAACAACGAAATCTCTCCCTCCTTGTGTTCGACCCGTACTTGCCACGTCTTCATAGACGCCGTGCACTTGCGGTATAAATTTAAATCTTCATCAAGTTTTTGGCGCCGTTGCCGGGGAGGCGACGCAGATTTTTGTTGTTTTTGTATTTTCGATTTTATCCTGTTTATCTTGTGCGCAATCTAAGTATTTGGATTTGTGTTTCAGGGGACAACAGAGTGCGCGGAGAAATCCGGGCACATGTGGAGCTAAACGAGCGGCGAATTCGCCGCACCAGTAAGGCTTCTGGGCGTCATTTTTCTCTGGGGTCGTCTACATCGTGGATTGGTCGCATTGAGCTACTGGAAATTCCGAGAGCAGGCGGCGAACCTGTCTGAGCATTGCGGAGGTAACTTTTCTTGCCTTTCTCGTATAATTTGAATTTTCGAAAAGTTTCCTTTCGTAGAATTGCACGTGTTAGGGTCAAAAATTCCATAATTAGCAATAACTCAACTCTGACCTAAAAATTGGCAAAATTAGAAAGACCTTAGTGCATGCATCATATAATGTTTTGTTTGCATTATTCTTACTAAATTATTGCAAATTATTTTTGTTGAAGAGTGCTGGAGACAAGGTACGTATCGCGGTTTTTAACGACTGCATTTAAGCATATAATTTAATTTGCATACAACCTTGCAATTGCCCCCATTAAAAAGACCATTGTTTGACTATCTTTGTTAGATCTAAGTTAAACTATCTTAAGGGCAACTCCATAGGAAAAGATACGGTGGGGATTTCATCACCCTTCCGTGGCCCACAAATCACAATTCTCAAGTGTCACCCAAGCCTAAAATTAAAATCAATTAGACATTGACCCCTAAGGACTCGGACTCAATTAAGGAGGAGATTGGTTTGACTTGCTATGACCTGAAGCTAATTGAATTCAATTTGGTGTCTAGAAAGTGTTTTTGTGTTGACGAAAGTCTTCCAAGCGACGTGGTTGTCTAATTGGCACCGACTCTGTCGGAAGCGCCCCCACTAGCTATACACTAACTGGCCAACTTGGTTTGATTGGTGAGGGAGGTGAATCAAGCAAATCAATTCGACTCAACCAGTTAGGAGTCGTCTAGATCTAAGCGACACTAGGTCTAGGATTGTTTGAACCGTGCTTTCTTAGGAAACCTCTGACCGACCCTCTTATCTATCTTTAGAGTTAAGTTTCCCTTCTCCTCTGAGTCATCTTCTTCTCACCTACTTATACGTTCTAGTCTCCTCCCCTTTACATTATCTATTAGCATTTTAGGGTCGAGTCGAGAACTTGTGCTTGCTTAGCCTCATAAGGGTAAGAGTACTTGACTCAAGAGTGTTTTGATGGATGGTTACATGAGCAACCATCCATATCATTGTTGGGATCAGGACAATGCTTCCTGGTATTCTAAAACCTTCCAACCTGGGGTGGCTCAGACTAACACCCCATATGGTTGGGACAATCCTAATTGTATGACTGAGCAATCTTTATATTGGGGTAACATGAGAGAGGCACCGACTGCTAGACCACAATCTAGTTATGTCGGATCATATGCTGGTCAACAAACTGAGACATTACAACAAACTTTTGCCTCCTTCATGCGTAGGACAGACAACATGAGTGCACCGGTGGCTCCAGTAGCCGTACCGTGCGACTGTTGTGGGTTGAGTGGTCATGTTATCAGGGAATGCCCTTATGTTCCCCCAGAGCCTGAGTATGAGCATACTTTTTCCCAAGACGCTCAAAATGACTATTACGCATCCGCGTACAACCCGAGAGTGATGGATTCGTGGAGAAACAATTCCTATCCAAATTCTTATACTTCATTTTCACCTCAGTATCCTCCTCCCGAATACCCAGAATTCTACCAACTCCCCACGTCAAATCATTATTCTCAGCCCATCAACACCCAATCCCATAATTTCACAAGCTCAAACTTGGACCTCATAGTTGACCACGTACCTAATTCCTTGGAACAAACTTTCCTTACGTACATGGAATCCACTCAACGATCCGTACAAAATATAACATCGCATTTGAGTCAAATGATACAACAATTAGGTGAACGTAAGGAGAGTAACTTTTCGTGTCAACATGAGGATCCACCTTTTGATATCGAACCACCACCACATCCACAAATTCAAAGCACAATCTGTCAAAGCCAAACTCCTAGTCAGTCTGAAGGACTTGGGGTTTCAATTCACGATCACTTAGTGGAAGATTCGATACACATTGACCAATTTCATCATGAGTCGGCCCAGGATTGTGCCTTATCTTCGTGCCCCGTGGCCCTTGAGCCACATGATCTTCATGTTGTGCCTCTTAAGGACTCACTTCCGGTGGAGCAAGAGCTCCCTAGCACCCTCAATTTCAAACAACCTGATGAGAGTTTGCCTCTCACTATCGTTCCTGATCATCTTGGAAATGATGGAACATCAAACGACTACAGTGCTCATGAGGGTATTAGGAGTTCCTTGGAGGATACATTGGGTATGAGACCCATTTTATGTTTACCTGTTGAGTCGGACTTGCCTAACGAGGCTCCTGACCTCGCTCCGACGCACCAGCCAGTTGGTTGGAGAGTTTGGATTGACGATCATAACTTCAGCACCGTAACGGGAGAAACTCTTCTTCCGTTGCCCCCTATTTCCCAAACTCTCGAGAGGTTCAAGCTCTTTCAGTTTGATCCTTTGTATGAGACGCCTTTGCGTCCAATTCATGAACCTCTCATTTCTTCTTGTGCTCTTTGTGAAGGGGGCCCACGCATGAATATTCTGGCCCCACGTGGTGTCATGTTCCCTTTTGAGGTCTTTTGACAAATGAAGATGGGAACTTATGTTTGTACATAGTTATATTTGTATAACAATAAGTTAAAAAAAAATTGTTTTTATCCCTTCTTTAGCATCTCACAGGTTTTTGAGGGAATTCGGGTTTTTGTCCATCAACAAAGCCATGAACTTTCCTTTGTACTTCACGTTGGTGAGATCTTTCCTTTTTCATGCATAAATCCATGTAGTATCTTGCTCGCATACATTGAGGACAATGCATGATTTAGGTGTGGGGGGTGTTTATATATGTACATATCTATCTATTTGATTTTCTGCTCTGCTTTATTTTAAAAAAAAAAATCAATGTTTCATGACATAGCTTAAGATTGAACTACCAAAACCTGAGTACAAATTGCATTGAGTTTTTGTTCCTTATTATATAGTTCTGCTTGTAGAAATTGTGACATAAATCTAAGTTCCAAAGAAATAACACATTGCCCTGTAAGACATGTATGCACTTAAATTGGATGAATCAAATCCTTGAAGTGGTTGATAAAAAGCAGAGGTTGAGGAAAATACACCGGGAAGTGTGGACTTCTAATAGCAATTAAGCCTTGAGGAAAATAAAAGTAAAAATAAAGGAATAAAGTGAGGAAAGCACATTTTGCAAAATGATTACAAAAGCCCAAGCCTTTGAGTCACTGGTCCGTAGGGGTATCTTAAAACCCGGTAACTTGAGTCTTCCAGCTCGGGATTATCGACCAAACTCGCTACACGAATGCAAAAAGGGTATAAGTGTCAAAAAGAAAAAAAAAGCAAATGTGTTGAATCACGGGAAAAAAAAATACTTTAAGATACTCAAGGCTCAAAGCTAAAAGAATGATCCATGCCATGATTGATCCAAATGATACTTCACCACCAGAGGAGGCGTGCAAAATAATTCAAGTGATAAACATGTGTAGAAGGGTTAGTGGTGTGAATGTTGGAGGAACAAAGACCAAGTCATATTTTTAATGAGTTAGATTTATATAATGAGCATGCAAAAATTCTTAGTGAGATGTATAAAGTTGAGGTAGGGATATTGAGAGCTATTAATGAAATGTTGATTCAGGATTTTGTGGGTATATCCGCTGAAAACCCTCAGGAGACAACACTCCTCCTCCTTGGCAACAAAGAGGTTTAACGGCTTGTTGCACATGCTAAGTGCAACCGTGATTCCTACGAAAGTGAGTTAGGATTTCCCTGTTTTCATTTCTTTTATATTATGTTTTGCTAGGGACTAGCAAAATCTAGGTGTGGGGGTATTTGATGCATTGCATACATTGCATCATATGTCTTTCATTTAGATTACTTTTATATCAATAAATGCTACTAAGGTATGTGTTTAGTCGTATTTACAGAATACAGGGACCTGAATGCAAATTACCCACATTCCGAGCATAAACGCGTGCAAAAGATTCATTTCTATCATAAAGACCGAGTTCAAGTTTATCGGGTTCCGAATGGAAATGAATCCAAGCATAAAAGCATTCAAGGAGCTAATCACAAAAAGGTCAAGGGCTTAATTGCAAAATGCCAAGGACCTGATTGCAAAAGAAAAGGATCAAGTTATTTTGTTGGAAAAGTCAAAAGAAAAGTCAAAAATAAATCCCCAACAATGGAAGGAATAATCCGGAGTTCAAGACAATGGAAAGAATCATCCAGACGCGTAAATAAAGATCAAATCATACCATAAACACATGACCAAAATCCGGACCCGAGCAGACCTGATTGTGCGGCGTTTTCGCCGCACAACACCTTCAATATGCGGCGTTTCCGCCGCCCAGTCATTGACCTGTGTGCCCGATTTTTGTCCAGTGTCGGGTCGACGCGTGTACTATCCTTTTATGTATTGGTATCCCCTGTATCGGCTATAAATAGCCCTGTAGGACGAATGTAACACATCTTTGAACCTTTGGTCTTGGATCATTAGTAATAAATTTCTGTTTTATTTTGTTTTGTTTTTATTTTCTTTTAATGTCTCTAGGATCCTTTCTTCTTCCTCCCTCCATGAGTTTCTAACTCTTTCCAAAGGGTGGAGGTGATGGAATTAGGGGTAGAGAAGATGAATGCATGTTATTGTTTTAAGTTCGTGATTAGTATATTTTGATTACTTGAGTTTATGTTAAATCATTTATCTTGTAATGCTTCATAACTAACATGATTTATTTCAAGTTTCTCCATTCTCCAATCTAAACCTAAGTCTAGACTTCCACCCGACGGAATTCTCTTCTTTGTTCTTGTTTTAATTTTAATTGCTTTTGTTTCGTAGTTTAGTTAATTAAACCAAAAACCCCAAAAACCCTAATTGATTCTTCTCTACTTCTTTCCCCCAATCGAAACAACATAAACAACGAAATCTCTCCCACCTTGTGTTCGACCCGTACTTGCCACGTCTTCATAGACGCCGTGCACTTACGGTATAAATTTAAATCTTCATCAGTAGCCATCCAGGCCGGTAGTCACCTCACCCAACGACAGTTGCGTGCTCGCACAACATCATACATTGGGATCCACGATCCCTAAGGCCTGCTACTCTACAATGAGTCCATCAATCCATCACATCAAGTCACGATCCATACACAGAGGTGACACGTCCCGAACACCCACACTCCTCCACACGGCGGTCCCTAGGCAGGCACGCGTAACGCGCTCACCGTCACATCCCGGCTCACGCACAAGGCGAGGACAAGGGTTTCCGTGGACAGAGTTGGCATCTTAAAAAGGGCCGGGAATTCAGTTCTGTGTACAAACGGTCGACCGAAAAAGACAATACGGTCGACTGTTCCCAGAAAGGTTTGGTCGACCAAAAGTCTGCAATGGTCGAACTCTCTGCGCAAAACCTAAGTCCCAACGGTCGAACAATGGTCTAAAACCGGTCGACCGATACGAGGTCAAAATCCAGAGTCTGGTCAACATCAATTCAATACTACCGGTCGACCGACTTAGGGGTCACAGTCGACCGAAAACTACCAGGGCATCCTAGCAGTTCTAAGTCATAAAACGATCGAACACATATAAAAAAACGGTCGAACAAGCATGCATCATAATCCAGTACACTTAAGTTTCGGTCGATCACACACAAGAAAATGTTCGACCGAAATACAACAGGAAACCCCGACCCACCAGCACAATGCACTACCGGTCGACCGCCACAAGGAATCGTCTGACCGGTGTTGGTTAAAGTCGGCAAAATACACTAAATCGGTCGACCGCCCAAAGGGACCCGGTCGACCGTTGGTCGTCTGCAACCTTACACCAACCAAGGATTTACGCCATACACGTCGCCGGAGAGGTCTCCGACCTCTCCCGACCGACCAACACATCCCTCACACGAGGGTGAACAACAAACCACACTAAGAAGCCGACATACCTCTCGAAAGTGACGAAATCCGCCAGAGCCTCACTCGCGCAACGTCGCCTCCGGGACCTGCTCGTGCGTCCACCTCCGCACGCCGAAACCACACGCCTACTCCATCGGAGTCGTCTCCTCCGTCGATGCTCGCCGGACAAGGAAAGGAAATGGAGTGTGAGAGAGGAACGAATGGAAGAGAGAGAGAGAGAGATTTGAGTTTTTAAACCCAACACTCATCTCCTCAGCAACAGTACTCGCCTCCCTACACCCCTCACCCATCACCAACCAATTGCTCCTCCTCCATTTCCCATGCAAAGCCACACCTCTGACCACCACAAGCACTAATCAACCCCAAGGAGGGTTAGGGACATTACAATCAACCCTCGAGTTACAAGCAATCAGATTTGAATAGATGCATTGGTTTCATTCATGACTTGCAGTGGAACAAAACATGCTCAGCATTGACATAATTATTGGATTGCGTATATGGTCTAGTTTGGTTTCTTAATTCCAGCATACTTGTATGCAACAGTTCAAGTGTGTTTTGACGTGTGTGTATGATTACTTTGGTTTCTTAAGTCAAGCTTACATGTATGTAACAATTCATTGGAAAGGAAGTGTTTTGTTTGCACCGTCAATTTTTTGTGTTTTTTTTCCAAGGATTTCCTAGGTTTGTGTCATTTTTTTTCTTTTTTGAAACAAGATTATAAGTAAGTTACAAAGATAATTATTTTTTAGGAAATGGGTTTGGTTTACAATTCAAAGTTTCTTTGTCAGCTTCTTTTCTTTTTAAATACCAAATCTGATTGGGATGAAGATAATAGAATGGAATCAGCAAAGGAAGATTTTAATGTCTAAACTCCTATCAATTTGAGGTAATTGTATACTAGCCATCACATATCAATTTGAGATAAGAATATCCAAACGTTCTATGGAGTTTTATGTTGGATTCACTAAGTGGTATTGATGGGGAATCAATAACTTGTTGAGGTAATTGTTATCTTGTAAGAACAAGAGAACATATAAATTATGAAGTCAACCAGTAAGTTTAAACACTTTGATGTCGGTGTAAGATTTTTTTATGACATCGGTGTAAGATTATTTTTTTATAATTAGTAGGGTTAATTTTAATCGATAATTTTTTGGTTAACTTTTTTTGAGATTCATTTACGAATTAAATATGTTTTGGATTGTAATATTATTGAGATTAGATCATCAGATTTTCATTTATAAATTAAGTTGTAGTTACACGGTTTCTCATATTTTATAATAGTAAGCACAAACAACAGAATATGTTTTCTGTCAGATTCCAGAGAGATACAAACAATAGAATATGTTTTCTGTCAGATTTCAAAGATAGACACAAATAACACAAACAATAGAATTTGTTTTCTGTCAGATTCTAGAGACAGACACAAACAACATAATCCGTTTTCTGTCAAATTCAAGAGACAAACACAAACAACAGAATCTATTTTTATCGGATTACAGAGATAGACACAAACAACAAAATTCAGTAAAAAAAATTATTTTCCACTAGATTCTGTTTTCCTCTTATTTTTGTTTTACTCCGAAAATCATTTTCCGAAGCTTTTCATGTCATTAAGAGGGTGTTTGGCCGGGAGGGGATCCAACTCCCCTCCCATCATAGATCTGCTATAGTACCAAGATGTCATCCAAACATGAGGATGAATCCACACCAGCTGGGCTCCCAGCATGGCAACCAAAGCATGTTTTGTATTAGGATGGAGAAACACATGTGAGGAGATTCTAGCCGCTCCTCAACTTGTTGGATTTTGTGACAATTTTACCTTCGTTGAATTTAACATATACTTACATAATTTTTTTTAATCAAAATTTGAGTCAATCTAAAAATTTGTTTCGACAAAATATCTACAACTCCCAATAACCCTTCTCCCATCCAGATAATTAACAAACTCCGAGAAAAATTATTCCTGTATCTACGTTTCCAAAGATCACTTGCTTACTGAAGGTCTCGAGCTCCATCCAAACCAAGTCCAAGACCCCCTAAAGCCTAAAACCCCAACCAACCCAAAAATTAGACCTGTCAATTGGGTCGTGTTCGTATACTATCGTGTCTGACAGTTCTGCATTCGTGTCAGGATTTCGTGTTATCGTTTATAGTATAAATTGAAAAGATTTCATCATGTTTAGATTGAAAATAATTAAGTGACATGTTATATTGATATTTTTCATTCTAAATAACATCTTAATTGACTATAATCAAGTAAAAACAATTGATTATCTAACAAAAGATGCAGTTCGTGTCTGTTTCGTGTACAAAAATAACTTATCGTGTGTATCGTGTCGTGTTCGTGTCAAATCGTGTACCAATTATTTTATATTTATATGTTCACAAAATATCGTAATAAATCATTTCAATCATACAAAAAAATTCGTGTAAAGTTGTGTCTATATCGTGTCTCCTTATCGTGTCGTGTCCGTGTCGTGTAATCGTGTCGTGTCTAAAATTGACAGGTCTACCAAAAATCCCACATCTGCGCCAAAAACACCCAAACCCAACACCACAACACTGCTTCCCCCCAACCCAAATCCTAGGGCTCCGTTTCCCTCCCCAGATGGAGCTCGACCTCGCCGCCCTCGACTCCCTTGGGGACGCCGCCCTCGACGCCATCCTCCAAGCCTGGACCGCCTTCTACGCCTCCGCCGACGCCCTCCTCGCCGGCGATGTCTCCGCCGACCCCGACCTCGCCAACTCTGTCCGCGCCCTCTGCGCCCGCGGCCTCGGTCCCCTCGTCCAGGACCACTTCCTCTCCGTCCTCGAGGTTCGCGTTCCTCCTCTCTAGGGTTCTGTTCGTATTCCAGTTGGTTTTTACGAGTTTGAGAAGAATGTGCATGTTTTGATACTACTTCTAGCACATAAAAGGGGAGATCGAATCTTACCACACAAACCCAAACTGCAAGATGGATAACATTAAACATTTACAAGTTCGTTCTTTGTTGGAGTGGCTTGAATTTGGATGATTTGTTTTGTTATGCAAAATGCTGTGTTCTTTTTGCCTTTCTCAGCTACGTAGAAGTATACAAGTATGGTCATCTAAAAGAAAATCAAAGCACGGTACACAACTAACAAAAAGAGAATTCAAATTACAACATGACCAAACTACAAGTGGATGTAAACTTTGCAAGTTTAAAACTTTTATTGTAGGAACAAGCTATGATTTGGTGTTGGACTGTTGGTGTACTTTGGTCCTTAAATATTGACTGACTTGTAGTTGTAGAGTGTATAGATAGCCTTTATTCACCTTCATAAATCAACCTGCAATGTTCCTTCCATTTTGTACACCATAACTCCATACGCTAGCAAGATGGGATGATTCCTAATAAACTGGATAAAATGCAATGTGCATTGCCATTAAGTATAATGCGGTGAAAGATGGGTTACACAACCAAACTGTGGCTCATCACTTTAGCCAGTTCTGCATTCTTCTAGTTCTTTTCTTGTTTGAATTATGTTAATTACCATAGGAGATTATTGTACTCAAAAGTAGAAAGTAGTGAAAGGATATAAGAGATTTACATAAGAACAACCTTTCAACCTTTTGATTGACCATCAAGCAACAAATGTTCTAACGGTATCAAGATAAATATTGTTTGTAATAATCTCCTTAATACTTCCTAAATAGTTGGTTTCTTAATTTGAAATTTCGGTAGCATACTCATTAACACAATCATCAAGAGTAGCTCCAGTGGGTAAAATACCTGATAACTTTCCACACACACAGTGCCTTCACAGTTCTATCATTTCATTTATACGCATTTCTGATCAAAGTCCAACTTTCTTAGTTTCTTTTATATATATTGAAACTGGGAGCCTTTCTTTTTTCATAGATGAGAACAATTTGACATGTAGTGGTTTGTCTGTATAACATTTATCATATGTATTTATATAATGGTTTGTGGTTATCCCTTTTTGTTTCTCATGACAGGAAACGTTCAAGAGAAATGCAGTTTTGAAGTTCTGGAAGCACTTTGATTCCCCTCTCGATGCCAATATCTTAGAGAGACACAAACCATATGTATGAGAGATTGCTTTTGGAAGTTACAACTGCTACTTGCTTCTGGGATCTTACACTAAGCTGGTTTTGTGTAACAATTATTCTATCCTGGATTTTTATTTGTTTATTTAAGAGTTAGTGCTATCTTGTAGAGGCATTGGTCTGAGGAAGTATTGATGAAGTCATTAGAAGAAATAAGTGCTAAAAAAGCGTATCAGGAAAAATGTTTGCGTAGCATGATTTGTTCTTTGCAATCACATATGGAAAGGAAAGATGACCACTGTCTTGACACTGATGGATCGTATCTGCTTTCCAAGTACCAACTAATTGTATCATCTGTTCTTCTGACGACTCTTCCTTCCCATTTTCCTGGTGCGCTAGTTCTCACTCTTTCATTTGTCGCTCACTTTTGATAAAAATGATGTCCGTTTCAAAGCATATGCTGTTGACAATTGTTTCTTATCTTTGTTAATCATGTCATTTGTGTTTCTTTCTTCATATATTTTACATTTATTCACTTTCTTGTGATTTTTGAGCTCCTAAATTTAGTCACATTATTTCAGCTCCTAAATTTAGTAAGCTTTATATGATTTTTGATGCTTTCAAATTTATCTTCGCGTTTAGTCAGCCTTTTCTCTATTCTGATTTCAGATAATGTAACATCCCCACTAAGATTTAGCTAAACATAATTATAAACATTTCTCATTGGAGTAAATACTCCAAGACAAGTATTAACATCATTCTTTGGTAGACTAGTAGATATTTTGTCATTGGAATTAGACAAGTATTGCTACATAATAAAACCCTAAACAAGTATTACATACGTGAGACACTTGTTGAGTTGTTTCTAAATCCAATTCACATAGCAAATGACTTAACCATGTGTCCTTTAGATAGGTCACGACAGGAAACCTAGTGACACATGTCTTCCATCTCCCTTCCAAAATTTCTAAAAATAGAGCCATTGAGGAAGCATGAGGTCACACCAAACATTCTCCAAACTCTCGAAAAGAGGAATAAGAAGAGAGAGAGAGAGAGAGAGAGAGAGAGAGAGATAGTAGACAAGTAACTAAAAAAGCTTTTCAGTATTTTGATAAAATGATGTTATCCAGACAATTGAGTAGTGCTTACTTGTATATAACCTTTTGTTCTCTTGATGGAATCACGGAATTCTTTCTAGAGGAGTTATTAAACTCATAGTATTATGTTCTAGTAAACTTTCATAAATTTAGAAGTATGAATATATAATAGTTAAAGTATTATGAAAGTTAAGAAAACTAGTGTTGTCTAGACAGGTGAACACGACTTACTATTTAGATCATAACATTTTATTTCATTAACTAAATCTAAAAATTGTTTCTGAATTAGATAATAGATTCATAATACTACATTCTGATAAAATATTATAATTATAGAAGCACTTATGTAATATTAACAGTAATGTGAAAGTCATGGGAACTTGAAATTTCAGAACTGTTTAATATTGCTTATAGTTTAGTTTATAACTCTTTATTCTCTTATCAGAATCAAATAATTTTTCCTTTATTAGCTAGTAGACTCGTAGTTCCATTTTCTGATAAAATAATATAATTTTACGAGGACATTTGTAATATATTGTGAAGCATCTAGAAGTCAAGCAATCGTTGTTGTCCCATTTGTTGAATGTTTGATATTGTTTAGATTATAATGTTCTAACCTCTTATCTAAATCAATTAGCTATTTATTTGTTCAATAGAAGGTTAATGATGTTCATTCATGACCAAGATTCATGATTTTTGAAGTGTGCATGTAGGCTTTATTATGAATTTACGATATAGATATTTCTGCCCGGACTACATGAGTGTAATTGTCATTCTACCACCTTCTATTTCCATATTCAAGTTAACTATATTTTCCTTAATAGGAAGTAGACTCATTTTGTGTTCTCTGATTGAGTTATATAGATGTAGATCCATGCATGTAATATTTGAAGACTATAAAGTAAAGAAAACAAATTGTGGCCAAAGAAATTTATATACATTATATGATGTAAAGGTATAATTGAAAATCTTGTAAAATACAAAGCATATGCATCATCAAGTTTGTCATTGCAACACCACTAATTGCTAAGAATGATAATGATGTATGAGCATTATATGAGAAATGGTTGATAAAGCGCTTTGACATGCATCCTAAAAGGATTAGTTTATAGCTCCATATAAAATGACACCTCTGGAACTTTAAGAACTTACGATACAAATCTTGAAACTCTTAAATAAGAGAATTATAAGACCCAAAACATCTCATCCTGGGGAGCTCTAGTTATTTGTTAGGAAAAAAGATGGTCTATGAGATCATGTATAGACTACAAAAAGCTTTTAAAAGTAACAATAAAGAACAAATACCCTCTATACTACATAGATTATCCGTTTGACCAATTGAAATGAACTATTATGTTTTCAAAAATTGATTTGAGATCAGGGTACCATCAGTTAAACATTAAGGTTGAAGACTTACTTAAGACCACTGTTCTGATATGCGACCGCATGTACGGATGCGGCCGGGGACCGCATTGCATCCAAAAGATGCGGGCTTGTTTATGCGGTCGCATCCCAAAACAATCAATTTCAATTTTTAAAATCTTGTTTTTTTTTCAAATTCTCTCTCCCTCTCAAGGAAATTAATATATTATTGCTTGTATACTTGTACTATCATGTTCTCTTTTATTTAATATTTATGTTAGGAATAATCAATTTTTTTACCTAAATTTTTTATGTATACATATATAGAATTTATAATTAATATGCATATTACTGATACTATTTAATTATCAAATCGCAAACCGCATATGCGGATGCGGTGCCTTACCACATCCAATCTGCATCCCGCATTCCTAAACCTTGCCTAAGACAACTTTTAATACTAGGTATTGACATTATGTGTTGTTGGTGATGCCATTTTGGGTTAACTAATGCCCCAACAGTTTATGGACCTAATTAATTGAATCTTTTGGGATTATCTAGATAAATTTATAGTTGTTTTCATAGATGGTATTTTGATATACTCTCATAGTGAATAAGAACTTGTTGGTCATTTGCGGATTATTAGCTTCAAGGCAATTAAGAATCATGAGCAAAACTATTGCTCTCATGACTTAGAATCAACAACAATTGCTTTTGCACTAAAAAATGGAGGAATTATCTCCATGGACTATGGTGAAATTTTGTGATTTATACTGATCATAAAAGTTTGAAATACCATTTTATACAGAAGGTATTAAATATGAGATGGTTAGAATTACCAAAGAACTATGATTGCAATATTGTGTATCAATTGGCAAAGGTCGACATTGTAGCTGATACCTTGAGTAGAAAATCTATCAGTATAGTAGCTCATCTTGTGTTAAATTAAGTCAAACTCATGGAGGAAATGAGTAGATGTGATCTTAAAGGGTCTCTTGTGTTTTAATAACAAATATTGGTATCCAACCAACACCAGCATAGAAATTGTAGACGCTCAAGAGGTAGACCCATACCTCCTAGAAGGCTAGAACTAATAAAGAAGATATCTTCAGGAACCGACTGCAACTTCTTCTTAGGGGTTGATGGATCTTTGAGATTTCAACATAGGCTTTCATGTGCCAGACAATGCAGAGTTAAATGAACTCCCCAATGACCCCCTTGGTTCTTTTGAATGATTGCATCAATTATTAGCTGTGAGGTGTAATTTCTTGTTTGTTTTGTCAAACATTTGTTATCTACATGTACTTTTATTTTTCATTTTTATCCTATGCTTTTTAATGGTAACCATTTTGCCACCCCCAAAAAATACTCCCATATAATAATCATTCTTCCATCAGGCTGCCGTGTATGCTTGTCAGTCATTCATTTGTTACCCATTCTGGCATTTCATTAGACTACCTTTATGTATGTTTCGAAGATATTTTTAGGGTTGAGTGTTTGTTATCTGTTACCTAGGTGTTCTCCGAAGTTACTTCAGTAAGCAGTTGGATGACTTGAATAAGCTAATGACCGGGGAAAGTGAAGAAGGTGAAGAGACTCAATATCATGAAACTCTGTATTTTGAGAAGGATATCTCTCCTTCTGGGGCTGAAATGGATGTTGATGTAAACCACAATCCAGTAATTTCTAGGAACCACACTTTGATTAAGAAGATTGGGAGGGCCGTACATTATCTCAGAAATCTAGGATTCACATCCTTGACTGAGGATGCTTATGCTTCTGCTATATTTTTACTTTTGAAAGTGAGTAAAGATAACATCTCTTATCACATTCAATCAGGTATCTCAAGATATTGTTGTACTGAAATAAACCTAGTTTTTTTACAGTCCTCAACCAACATTTCACATCGAGGTTTTCATTTGGAAATTTATTTGCTAAGAAGTCATAACAGAATTTGAAGATTATATATGACAGCCTTAGTTATTATCTATTTATCTTAACCATTTTTTCTAGTAACAGACCAAAGTCTATAGTTTGGCTGGAGATGACTACCGGATCCCTGTCTTGCAGTCAATTAAGGAGTGGATACAGGTGTTTTTTTGGCTTTTCTACATCTCCATTGCATTAAATTGCCACTTTATTAGTGCTTTTATTTGAAGTGGTTCCTTTGGGTGTGGTTTTGGCATGTCCCATTTGCTAACTTTTACAGGGGACTTCATCATATGCAACTATTTACAACCTTCGTGCATAGCCTTGTAAATTTTATTGTTATATTAGAAATGACAAAAGGAAACTGGCACTTCATCTTGGAATTCTTTATGTATTTGTGGTTCTGAAACTGTGTTGTATATTGATGTTTGTTTTAGGTGGTTCCACTCCAGTTCTTACATGCTCTACTAGCTTATCTTGGTGATACAGTTGATGATGCTACTGCATCACCATGTTTCGTATCACCTTTGGCATCAGAGACCTTGTGTTTGCCCTGGATCACCAAACCTTCTGAAGTTCTTGTAAGATGGCAGTTGCGTCTTGAGTACTTCGCTTATGAAACATTGCAGGATCTAAGAATTGCAAAGCTATTTGAGATTATTGTGGACTACCCTGAGAGGTGTGTTGCCTTAGTAAGTAACATGTTTGTTAATAAAATTGCTGGGCATTCCGCCTACCTTTTAGAATATAGATTACTTCAGAAATTTTATTGCTTTGGCAGCTTGATGCTATATTCAGAAATATTTTTGAGTTATACTCATGTGCAACCTATTAATTTTTCTTTTTTAGTAATTATTTAATCCTTTTTACATAGTTTCCCATACTCTGGTTCTGAGTTAATACTGTTATATAAAATATTTTGCTTTGAGTTTGTCGTTGTATCTCTTTTTTTCTTTCTGGACAGATACTTTCAAAAGCCTCTTTTGCAGTCTATTGATATTGTTGAATCAACATCTTTACCATAGGCAAGTGTTCATGTTTCATTGTTTTCTTGGAGGCAGAAGCTCATATTCATTGACATTGCTTTAAACAGTTCTCCAGCAATTGATGATCTGAGACGGTGTCTAGATTACACTGGGCAACATTCTAAGCTTGTCGATTCATTTATTTCTTCTCTACGTTGTCGTCTGCTTACTGCCGGCGCCTCTACAAATGATATATTGCACCAATATGTTTCAACTATCAAAGCTCTGCGAACAATTGACCCCACTGGAGTTTTCCTTGAAGCAGTAGGAGAGCCAATAAGAGACTACTTGAGAGGAAGGAAGGACACAATAAAATGCATTGTGACGATGCTTACTGAAGGATCAGGGGGGAATGCCGGTGGATCTGGAAACACTGGAGATAGTCTACTGGAGGAACTAAATAGAGACACTGAGAATAAAGAGAGTTCTAATTATGATGATAACCTGGAGGCTGATGACAAGCAAGCATGGTTGAATGCAGAACGGTATACTTCATGTCACTAATAGTAAAATTGCATTAAGTGTTCTATATTGTTTCCATTTCTCTCTCCAGATTTATTTATACCTTCTTTGGGTTTTCGTTGTTCTAGATGGGAACCTGACCGTGTAGAGGCAGGCCCCTTTCAAGGCGGCAGTGACCGAAGAAAAATTGATATACTTGGTATGCTGGTCAGTGTTATTGGATCAAAAGATCAGCTAGTCAACGAATACCGTGTTATGCTAGCTGAAAAGCTTGTTAGCAAATCCGATTATGATATTGACTCAGAGATACGTACAGTGGAACTTCTTAAGGTGTATTTTAAATCTTGTGTCAGACTTCTATCTTAATTCGTTTTGTGCTTTTTCCGTTTTGAGCTTTCATTTATTTCAAGTTCCTTTCATATGTGAGTTCTGATACCATTCAATCGCTACATGTTACAGATACACTTTGGAGAGAGCAGCATGCAAAAATGTGAAATTATGATTAGTGATCTTATTGGTTCGAAGAGGATTAATACCAACATTAAAGCGTCCATGCCACAATCTTCTAAACCTTGTAATGTTGGAGCCATGCGATCCTTTTTCTTTATGCTATTATCCTCATTTGTGTTTTTCTCTTTTATGTTTAAAACGGTGCATCTTCCAAATCTGTTATCTTTCAGTGGTGGAAAATGAGGACAATAAGGTTTCTTTGGATCTTCTTGATGCTACAATCATATCTTCCCACTTCTGGCCCCCAATACAGGTGTGGTGATATTATTATTATCATTTACATAACTGCGTTTTAGGTTTACCTATGTGGATATATTCTTAACATCTTGGTGGCCCTTGGGAAATGATCGAATAACAGGCTGAATCTATTAATATTCCCACTGGCATGGATCAGCTTCTTTCTGATTATGCTAAGAGATTTCATGAAATCAAGACACCTCGTAAGCTGATATGGCTAAAGAACTTGGGAACAGTCAAGGTTAGATTCACAAACTTTACTTTCAAGTCGTGATATCTTTTAGAAATGCACATTGTTTCACCAATCATATTTTATTGAAGTTCATAATTTTTGTCTTTTCAGATAGAACTGCAGTTTGGAGGTAAAAAATTGCAGTTTGCAGTTTCCCCAGTGCATGCAGCTATTATTATGAAATTTCAGGATCAAATGTGGTACGTCTTTTACTTACACTGGTTTGGCATTCTGACCAATCTCTCTTTTCTGTTCTGAAGAATTTCCTATCTATATCCTATATCTTTGAGGGGTGTGTGACATCTTTTTCTTTTCCAGCTGGACCTCTAAGGACCTTGCTGATGCTGTTGGATTATCAGTTGATGCTCTCAATAGACGAATAACATTTTGGATAAGTAAGGTATGGGAACGAGACCAAAATGTAGTTTCCGATGTTTATAAATATCGTACATTTAGAATACATAAATCAGATTGTTTACTTGGCCCATTGCACCATTATAGTGTAGACTTGGTTCAATTACTAAGCGTGATGACTGCACTTGCATATTTTGAAATGTAATGATGGGATTCACTGTCTTAAAATCTTTTTTTAATAATCTATGTGGAGGTCCGGAGAAGAGTTTGTATTTGTACATTTTAAGTTCAGGCGGTGATCCTGTAAGTTTTTCTTCCTTCTTTTAACCTTGCTGTGATTTGCTCATTTGTTAGAATGTGATATTTTTATATGTAACATTTGAAAATATGTTGTTGGCTTTTATATAAATAAAGAACAAATAATTTCATAATAAGATATCTTTTGTGGCTCCCATGCCCACCTGTTCCTTCTTGTATTGGTGACTTTTGCAACAGAAGAATCATATTTGCAGTTATGATGATTTAAACTTTTATTTGCATAAAAAGTGTTCTTATATTATAAAGAACCTAAGATAAGTATTCTACTTGGTTCCAATCCTGCAAAGGTGTTTAAGTTGCATGACTGTAGAGTGCGATAACATAAGTTGACGTACTTTGGTTAATGTTCTCAACTAGGCAAAGGCCTTAAGAAGACGGAAGACACCCTTTTAATCAGAGAAGTGTGACACCCTGAATGGCAAACACTTAAGTCACTGGTGTTAAATCTATAGAAGATTATAAAACTGTGTTACATATCACTTAGTGGCTGTATCCATATCAAGATTAAAATAAATTTTGGGTATATGCCCATATTCATTCCCTTGCCTTTTTTTGTGTGTGCGCACTCCCTACTTTCAATCACGCCTTCTGTTTTTTGACATTTTTAGTCATGCCTTTGATGATAAGTAGTCTAAGACCTGCCCATGCCAGAGTTGGGGCTGGATCTGTTTTTAGGGTAAAAGTGATGTCTATTGTTTATGATTAATCATGTTTTATTAATAATTCTACTAGGTAGTATCCTTTTGGAGTTCTGAGTTCATCATCTGTTCAGTGAAGGTACAAGTTAATGGAATGCAACAACTTCCTCATTATTTTGATATGTTTCAGGGAATCCTGGCTGAATCTCCTGGAGTGGGTTGTGATAATCACATTTTCACTATTGTTGAAGAAACCAATGACATGAATAGAAGTGCTGTTGGCAGTGGGTACTGCGAAGACCTCTCAACAACTGAAGAGGAAGGAGAGAGATCTGTCGTCTCAGTGGAGGAACAACTACAGAAAGAGATGACTATTTATGAGGTATATGCTCTGAGGCCATTTTTTAAACTTACTTTTTTGTGAGCTTGTAACATTATTGGGGCACAGAAATTTTAATTTCATATGTAAGCTTTACTAAAGACTATGTTTTAGACTTTTAGCCTTTTAAATGCTACATTACATTTATAAACTTGCGTTGGCTAACACCACATTGGTCTATAGTGTAGGTATTTCTTAATATTTTTTTGCAAGATGGATTACTGAAGTGTCATGGTTTTTGATCCACAACATAATTTACATATTTTGCCATTTTTGCATATAGCCTACACCAACTAGTTTGGGATTAAAGACCGTTGTTATTGTTGCTTCCATTTTTTGCATATGTGCATGTTGGATAATTTTTTTCTTAACATACGATAAATTGATGTGACTATTGTTCGATATTTTCCATTACATTCCCCTTTCTATGAAATAAATATATGATGACCTTTTTAAAACTTTTAGTGAATGATATCTTTAAAAAATTATGTGCTACTTTTAAATGTTAAGGTGGAAAAAAACCTACATTCTTTCTTGCAGAAATTCATCATAGGGATGCTTACTAACTTTGGAAACCTGGGTTTGGATAGGATTCATAACACTCTGAAGGTAATACAAAGATGTGACTTCATTTTTTGTTACAAATGCATGTATGTACTGTACACATGTGCATAGCACATAATGTTAAGAAATTGATCTGCTGGTGGTACTTGCAACAGATGTTTTGTATAGCTGAGCCTTCTTATGACAAGTCCCTTCAACAGCTGCAAAGCTTCTTGTCTGGTCTTGTATCGGAGGAAAAGTTGGATATACGTGACGGTTTATATTTTCTTAAAAAATAGCAATTTGCAGAGGGAATCATTACTTTATCAGGGCGTCATCAAGATTTCAGGTGCAGTTCTATTTTTTTCATTTTTCTAGTTCCATCTTTTAGGAGTTACTTAGGGAAGTTTATATACTTCTTTACAACAACAAACTTGTAATCCCATATTTGTTGGGGCAGGCTAGAAATGAAACTCGATGGAAAAGGTTTAGATACTTTTTTGGTTTTTATTAACATGTTGATCTTCACATGCTATTGTATCCTTTGACTCAGTTGAATGACTTCTAAAGTCATACTTGCTCTTAAGTAAGGTTAGGTCAGGTCCCACAAGATTAATCTTGGACTATTTGTGATGTCTGACAGCTGGTTTCGTGCTTCATGTTACTACAGTTTTCTTGATTTGGGGTTTTCACAAAAAGGCAAACATGTTCAAGCATGCTATTTTTCAATCTACAAAAAAAAACTTTTATTATTTCAATTGTACGATATATGATTTGGGTTTTTATAATAAAAGCAATTCATATATCGTACAATCAAAATAACAATCAAGTTTCTTTTTCCAAATTGAAAAATGGCATGCCCGAACACATTAACGAGATTATAGAATATGAATTGTGAATGACATGATTTCCAAAACCTTGATTTCAAATTAACATGCCAATTCGAATTTAAGGTTATAGAATCCATGTCTTGATTCACAAATTCCGCTCCAATAGAGTGCAAAACATCTATTAATATTGAAACATATATCCATGTAATAGGATTCTATCTGAACTTTGTTTTGTTTTTCTATGATATGTTCATAATGTGAGGATTCTATCTCAGTATTGTGTTGTTTTTCTAGATATGTTCAAAATGTGATTTATGTCATGGTAAGCCATTTCGGAAAATTTCTAATTCAGCTTTTGTGTGGGTTATCTTCATGAAAATTGTCTCGGGTGCTAATATCCACCAAAAAATTTAAAATTTCATATCCATAGATGTCAACTTGGAGACATGCTTTCTGATATTTGACATGTACTCACATGCAATCTCAAGCTGTATGACAAAAAAGGTACAGTTGGAATAGTATTAGCGCCTAATGTTCTCAACATCTTAATGAGTTTTGATGTTTTATTCCTCTTGCTAATAATTTCTTTCAGAAATGTTGGTCTCAAGATTTTTTTTACATGTTTGTGCCTTGCCAATGTTTTCAGACTCAACACGGACATTGGACCAGTCAAGGCACTGATTTGTTGGATCAAAATGGTTCAAATGGTGAGAAAATTTGTTGATAATGTGAAATTAGCATGACTTTACATACACGTATTTTAGGTTCACCTTAATATATTGAAAATAAACTTCTCTATGAATAATTAAAATTTATGGTAGTGGAAGTGAGGGAAAGGAAAAAGGGGTTTACTATTTGAGGTTTTTTTATTTTATCATTATGTATAAGATATTAATGGATTCTTAAATCATTTCAATATCCAATTGGTTAATTTAACCATTGCCCTATATTAACATGGAATGTTCTCTGAGATTTTTCTCAACATAATAATACTATAACTGCTTTTGATCATTGCCTCATAGATTTTCAATTCAATCATGGGAATAAAAGGACTGCCGTGTCCTTTTATTCCTTCTGCCTTTTGGTCTACATGTTTCAGTTTTAGTGCTTTCAACAAAGCGTTTCACAGGAGGTGCTTTTCATCGAAAAATGATACATTGTCTACACTGAAGAAAATGTCTTGAGTTGCTTCGTAATTAGATAAACTTTTGTGTTTCTCTAGTTCAGCAATGAGTTTCCATGTTCTTTTTATGCAATTTTTCATTGAACTCTATCTTTTGCACAACATTTTTACCATGTCTTCCCATTCCGCTCTCTTAATTGACATGCAGGAAGGTTCAGTGCAGTCGGTGGCAGCATGATGTCAGAAAATCAGCGAAACCTACAGAGGATATTGCCGGGCATGTCTATCAGGAGAAATGCCATGAAGAGCGATATGAGAAGGGTTGAGGTTGTTATAAATTAAAGCGAAGTTGCTGGCAGATGTGCTACATGATGGAAAAAAATAACCAATAACGTTACATGTATAACAATCCATCCCTTATTTAATGGATTGTGACATTTTAAAAAAAAACGAGTTCTTCACGGTTAGCAATGATTTTTGCGAACTTCAGCCTTTGTGGTTTTGAATTTTAGTTCTTAATCCTCTTGGAGTGGATGGATTTCTTCATAGTAGTAATTCTTAGGAAATGTCTAAATGGAAAGACTCATTGCTTCATTCATAATGGAATTTTAGTTTATTGTGTTATAATAAGAGATGCTTGACTTGTGGTGAGTAAGACAGAGTCGGACAATTCTTTCATGTTATAGAATTTTAAATTAATGTTTTTGTTATTTTCTCTTTCATGTTATAGAATTTTATATTAATGTTTTTGTTATTTGCTGCAAATTAATCTTCTGGAACTCCCAATAGTGGCTTGGTTTTTTTTATTTACCTTCGCAACATCAGACGAAATGAAGTGTGGTGTGAGTTGCATGAAATTTCTTTTCGTTGAAATTGAGTTAGTACTCAAACCTTAAAGTTTGAGCTCAAGGGGCCTTACCCACCCCACCCCACCCCACAAACACCCACCCACTTGAAATTTTATAGAAGGGCATTATTGTATTAATAATATACAACATTTTCTAATGCACATCGTCAAATATCATGGAAGGGTTGTCTCCAAATTTTGAAAATTTGGAGGAGCCCGAGAAATGTAACATTTTCCTTTAAATTCATTATGTTCCGGATAATTCTCTTATTCTCTAGTTTGATAAATTTTCTCCTCTTCAATATACTTTTGTTTTTAAACGATGGTACCAAAATCATGAACGATGGTTACCATTTGCCAACCTTGGCCCCTTCTCTTTAATTTTAAAAATATTAGGCAACTAGAGAACATAACTGTAAAACCCCCAAGTTTAGTCCCACATTGCTTAATATGAGAATGTTGGGGTGGGATATAAAGACATGAGCCTACTACCATAACACTTACCAACTTAAGTTTTGTGGCAATAGGTGGGTGTTGTGGGTCAGTGGGCACATGTGTGACGGACCGGGACCCGGGTTCGATGCGGACTCGGGGACGGGACGTTACAGATGGTATCAGAGCCTGAACCAGCCGGAATTGTGGGAACTAAGTGCTACACCTAAAGGGTGGGAGCCACCTCTAGAATCCCACAACGCCTGGTGACTGAGTGGCTTGACCCTGACGAGGACGTCAGGTGTTCAAGTGGGGTAGGTTGTAAAACCCCCAAGTTTAGTCCCACATTGCTTAATATGAGAATGTTGGGGTGGGATATAAAGACATGAGCCTACTACCATAACACTTACCAACTTAAGTTTTGTGGCAATAGGTGGGTGTTGTGGGTCAGTGGGCACATGTGTGACGGACCGGGACCCGAGTTCGATGCGGACTCGGGGACGGGACGTTACAATAACAGTTTTATTCATACTAATTTTATCATTCAAAATTTAACCAGTTCATTATTCGTACTAATCTTTCTCTACTTTGATAATTCTTTCCTCACTTTGATATAAGCATTTTTCATAGGGTGGAACCATTATTAAGGGAAGTGGGTGCTACTACCCCCATCTCTCTCTTGATTTTGATAATTTTAAGGAACCAAGAAAATTTTAATTTCTACTGTGGGTGGACAGTTTATATTTGATAGTCGATCGTTCAAAAATTCACAATTTTTCACCACTATATATCATGTTGAGCTGTTTTACTTCGTCATAAATACACAAATTTAAGAATTAAGGTCATATTACTTTTAAGTTGGAAGTATATTGGTGCTTTAATAGAGAATTGGTTGAAAAGAAAAATCAACTTTAACGCTTCCAATGCAACGGTAATAGTTGAAATGTAGTTTTTGTAATTGAATATTGTTAAGAATCATTTGAGCAATGAAGTGGAAGAATATTTGTTGAAAGAAGATTTGATGGCTTCCATTGAAAAATATTTACTTGGTAAAATAAGTCACCATGTGATCATGTACCATTTTAAAAATATGAAACTTCTTCGAGGTTAATTGTATGTTTTGTCGAAGTATAACTAACTTGGATAGATCAGAACACAAGGGTAAGTCCGGAATGAGAGGAGAAATATTAAAATACGAGTACTATTACATATTTCAAATGGAAGAATAATTACTTTGGGAATCATTAACCCGTGTAATCGTAATCCCGTACCCTCTAGGCTCTTTTGGTAATAATCGGAGTTGTGATTCGTCTTTCTTTTTTCTTTCTTCTCGTTGGATCAGGAGGGCACGTTGAGCTGGGTGGGTCGAGTTTTATAAGCTAAAGGATGTGTAATTATGTATTTATGTTTTGAAATATATTTTTTATTAATTTCATCATACTTTCGAATTAAAAACGCTTAGCTTTCCAAATAAATAAACACTCCTTTATTTACATTTTCCAAGTAATTCCTCCTTAACAATCACCCTAAATTTAGGTGCATCATAAGGGTTATCTTCAAAAGCAACATGGTAATTATATCTTCAAAATGACCTAATGATTATGTACGACTAGGCGACTAGCAACATGGTAATTATACAGAGTCCAGTTGAAGTTTGAAACGTCCCCTTTTTTCCTCCATTTTAATTGATTCACACATTATGTTTTGTTTCCCACTTGTTCAAACTGCATTATAAGAAATTTAACAAAAATACATCCTGGACTTAAAAGAAGACTGATTGCCCTGCAACTAACACACACCTTCCATTTATAAATCAACTCACAAACTACACGTTGGAATGAACTACAAAATTAACGGGTGGTTACAACACATACCCAAACTCATAGAAGCAAGCAAAAAACATAAATAACTCTACATGTTACGTACTGTGCATTGCAAAGCATGTGTTTCTATTCCACTGTTATCTCTAAGTATAGTGGTCAGCCTTGGTTTTTTGTATCTTCTTAACATCAAAGAAGAGCAAACAACACTCACACTTGAAAGCGCCATGCAGGCCCCGGCCAGCCATGGTGGCAACTTTAATCCCGTGAAAGGGAAAAGGACTCCGGCAGCAACTGGTATTGCGACCAAGTTGTATGCCATGGCAAAGAAGTAGTTCCAACGTATTCTTGTGAAGGTTTTTCTTGATAAGTCGATGGCTGTGATAACATCTTCAAGATTGTTCCTCATCAGCACATAGTCTGCGGCCTCAATGGCAATGTCTGTCCCTGCACCAATCGCCATTCCGACATCGGCCGCTGCAAGGGCTGGAGAGTCGTTAATGCCATCACCGACCATGGCAACTATGCTGCCGTCTTTCTGGAAAGAGCGAATGGCATCCACCTTTCCTGCCGGCATCACTTCTGCTTTTACATCTTTGATGCCAACCTGCGGAAAATATATAAAGTCATATCAATTTGTTCCGTCACCAATACTTTTAAAGAAAGGAAAGGCATCTGGGTAGTTGGTTGTTATTTGAGTGCAATGGGAACAAACCTCCTTAGCAACGGCACGTGCCGTCCTCCAATTGTCTCCAGTTACCATAACAGGTTCAACACCCATTTTCTTTAGGCCTTCGATTACAACAGCTGCTTCTCGTTTCAAAGGATCGGCTACCCCTAATACACCTACTAAAGCCCCATCATAAGCCACAAGGATGCCTGTTTTGGTACTCTCCTCCAACTCTACCAGGTAATTTTCAGCTTCTGTGGGTATCTTGACGGCATTTTCAATTAGAAGTCTTCGGTTACCAACCTGCTCCATCAGTGAAATATCTATTACACTTGGTATCAAGGTAACATAGCCCACAAAGCAACGTGCGAATAAAAATCAAGAAAACCTATCAAGATAGTTGCAAAAAGCGAATGCAGACTCAAAAAGTCAAAATTGTGTAACGACAAATATTTTGAACTGCATTCCAAAACCAAACAAGCACTAGATTTTGAACTCACCAAAACCCTTTTCCCATTTGTAAGGCATTGCACACCCTTCCCTGGCACACTACAAAATTCCATTGTTTCTAGAAGCCATTCTGATAATCTTTCTTCTTTTGTAGCAGAAGTTTCATTGAAAAAATGGTAGTGATAAGCATAATCCACGATTGCTCTTGCAATTGGATGTTCGCTGTTAGCCTACACAAAAATGAAATCATAAATTAATGTCAAAGCAAAAGAAGATAAATCAAGTAAAAAGAAGTTTATATCACCTCAATAGAAGCAACTAATGTGACAAAATCTCCAATGTCCATCCCACCAAAAACTTTTGAGTTTGTGACCGAAGCCTTTCCTTGAGTAAGGGTCCCTGTTTTGTCAAATACCACGTAACGAATTTTCTGGGCTCTTTCCAACGCATCTCCTCCTTTTATCAGGACACCATGATTAGCACCAACACCGGTTGCAACCATGACAGCTGTTGGAGTGGCCAAGCCAAGGGCACAAGGACATGCAATTACAACGACTGATATTGAGAACATGAGGGAAAAAACAAAACAATTGCTGCTGTCGGCTACCCATGAATCTGGATATGCACCAAATGATCCACAGAGAAACCTAAAAGGAAATTCAATGAAGTTCAGATTTAATTTCAGTATATCACAAGTAGTAATAAAACAAAGGCAATGAGACGTGTAAAAACCCAAACAACAGAAAAGTATTGTCAACTATCACCAACTTACCATGTCACAAATGTAAGAAATGATAGGCCAACAACAGTGGGAACAAAAATGCTTGCCACCTGTAAATTACAAGACAGATAAGAAATATTACCAGTGGGATTGAATTTTTTGAAAACATGTCCCAAAAGGACTAAAGGCTTGACTAGGAAGCAATTTAAATCAGAATTCCCCGACAGGAGTTATACTATCAATCCCGCTAAACTATTCTTGTGTATAGAATTATGGTAACCCTATATGATAACTTTTTCCTTAATCCAAAGAGCCTGGAATTAGCATTTTGACTCAAAAAGGCGTGTGAAGTTATGAATGTTAACTTGAGAAGGTTTTCCCCTTCTTAGGATTTGCATAGTGAATTGCTCTCTCAACATGAAACTGAGAAAAAAGTGCAACTGGAGTGCTATAGCAGCAGCTATACTACAATGGATAACTATGCTTCTGTTTTGTTTTTTTTAAGGAAAAAAAACAGATAAATGAGATTCTCCTTTACGGTGTGGGATACCATATCATTTGAAAGCAACTTGCTCAAAAGATTAGCATAGCCGTCCTAGAGAGTTCAGCAATGACATGTGAACACACATTAAAGCATGAACTAAGCTCGAATAAATGGCACTTACAAAATCAGCGAACTTCTGAATGGGAGCTTTGGACATCTGAGCAGTTTCAACCAGAGAAATTATCTGGCTGAGAACTGTATCAGAACCGACCCTTACAGCTTGCACGTGAAGCACACCATGCAAATTAATTGTACCCCCAATAACTGGAGATGACAATTCTTTGAGAACTGATGCAGATTCACCAGTCACCATGCTCTCGTCAATGTAGCTTGTACCCCAAACAACTGTGCCATCAACAGGAAGTTTCGAACCAGGAAGAACCTTTAAGACGTCACCGGGCTGGATTAGCAATGCATCTATTTCTTTTTCTTTTATCCCATCTAAAACCCAATGCAAAAGAATTGAGTTAATTATAAAACTATAATAAAAATGAGAGAACGATTTAAATTCGTTTGAATGCAATAATTTTATTTCATAACTTCAACTACTGAAACCACCATAAGTTCATAAGGAATGCAAATATAATAATAATAAAATTATTCCATGTCACCTGCATCTTTAACAATCAAAAGAGCAGATGCTGGTGTGAGCTCGACCAACTTTTTGATGGCATCTGATGTCTTCCCTTTGGCAAGAACTTCTAAATATTTGCCAAACAGCACAAAAGTAATGAGCATCGCACTGGTCTCAAAATATATTGGAGGTCGAAATCCAGTGAAGGCACCATATATAAGTGCACAAACAGAATAAAAATACGAGGATGTAGTTCCCAATGCAACGAGAACATCCATGTTGGTGGACCTGTTTTTTATTGCTCTAAAGGCTGCTACATAGAACCGTTTTCCAATATGGAACTGAATTATACTGACCAATGCCCACTGCAACAGCTCACCCAAATGAAAAGGTCCACAATGCATTGAAAGCAAAGACATGATAAAAGATATCCTCGGGCATACCATCCGAATGAACAATACAGGAATCTGTGGCAAGTAGAAAAACACCATAACTAAATAACAAGTATGAGACTATAACATCAGTAATTATCTTCAGAAAAATAAAACAAGGCTATAAATTTAAACTTACACTGAGCAGTAAGCTAGACATAAAAAGCTGAAACATTTTTGAGGCTTGTTCACCATCATTTGTAGCAGCATGTGTGTAAGGGTTTTGTACTTTAAGTTTAAGTTTTCCATAGCTCTCTCTTTCCACAGCATCAACTATTAACCTAGCACCAACAACTTCAGGATCGAATACAACTTCTATTTCTGCTGTGGTTTTATTTATATCAAACTCGCGTACACCATTCACACACTTGAGTATGTCCTCAAGAAGATTTAGTTCTGTTTCGCCAGATATTCCATCCACAGCAAATAAAAAATTATCATGATTATTGCTTGAAAGAAATGCAGCTTCAAAACCAGCATCTTCAATAGCAATGACAATTTCATCTTTGGTGGTTACTGAAGGATCATATTCAACTTCTCCTAGAGAAGTTGCCAATGCAACAAATGCACGTTTGACACCTGGAAGTTTTCTCAAGATACCCTCAACGGAGTTTACACATGCTGCACATGTCATTCCAACAATCCTAAACTGTCCTACAAGAGTTCTTTGAGACTTGGTCTCTGTTTTATTAGATCCTGCCAGGATTTCTGCTTCAAAACCTGCATCCTCAATAGCTTCTTTTATGGCCTCCTCCTGCAGGGTGATATAGTTGTTAGTTTACGTTTCCATAGGTAGCAGCAAAAGCCTGCCCAATTATGATATACAGTGATAATAATTTCCACAACATGAAACTCAATTGCAAAAGAATCACAAAGATACACTATCGTGATTGATCACACACCATCTTGTCCAAGAGAAAATACTTCCTAAATACTAATATGGATACATCTTTCGGGAAAGCATGGTCTGAACAGAGTGCTCTCATTTTCTGGTCCTTACAAATGTGTATTCACAGTGTCATGCTTGAAACTTTAAAAAGAAAAAAGAAAGTCAGTGACATGCTTGAAGATGGATGCTTTTATATCATGAATCGCGAGTATGATGATGACATTTTTGCTACATGCTTGTTATCATTTCCCAGGAGACCAATTTGTTGTATGAACCAACCTTCTTTTGAAATATATCAAGAGAACTGCAATCTTTTCTCTCTGAGATCTAAGAAGAACCTTCCATTAACATTCTCAGCTTGTTCTTAGTGTAACGTTCTTGATATACAATTAATACTTCTTACATTCTTTGGTCTCTACTAGGCAAAAAGTTAGCAGCTGCTCCTGAATCCTGATGAACAGAAGTTTAAATAACAACAAATTCCATGTTGATCTTACGATTATGATTGTTATGAGTCTATAAGGGACAAGGACTTCCCAAAACTTCCCCAAGCTGAAGGTGAAAATCATTTGAAACCTCATAGTATTTACACTGGCATCAGTAGATTCTTATCAAGTATTTAGCAGAGTACCACAAAACCATAGAAGTAGTTTAAGGAGTATTTGTAGCAAGTTCCCTTATCAGGTTGTTGCACAATTTTTCCTTTATATTTCTTTTATAGGTCAAAAGGAACTTTTTCCTTCATTTTAGTGGTTCATTTAGTATTCTATTTACCATCTTGTGGTTATAGTTCTCATCTTATCAATGTGGAAATCACTTTCCGGTCCAAGAATGGATCATAGACCAGTTCCCATTCACACGCACATTCATGTTTCCCATTGCGAAAATAAACCAAAATTTTTCAGGCTACGTAAGCATAAGGATGTTTTTTTCCAAAATACAAGAACTACTTGTTCAACTGTCCACAACGAAAGATAAGTAATGAAAGAGAATAAAAGCTAAACAACTTACAACATGAATACAAGGCCAGAAACAGGTCAAAAGAATGTAGCTAAAAGCAACCAGATATACTCAAAACAAATGAAAATGCTACAACTTCCCCTTCCATTTGAAGAAGACTACGTAGGGAACTAAAAAAAGAGGCGTATTATTTTTTTCCTATTTTCAACCACTAGATCCCAATATCTGGAAACCTACAGTTTTATATAACTACGGAAAAGAAAAGGAACCGACATGACATATGCAAATATTATCCCACAAAAGCAGCAAATTTTCCAAATCAAATTAACAAGTCACCATCAACACCACAATTATTTTACTCCTCCAATTTCATTACCCACAGCCCACAGAAAAGGAAAAAAATGCATTCTTTGAGAATATGTACAATTAGAACACCACCTGGAAATTGAAGTAACCAATTTCACCTACCCAACACATCAAAATTACCCCACTTATGTGGGGACTCATCAACCATTTTCACCAACCCAAACAAGTTCCATAATCCCATTCCAAACCCCCAAATCAGCAGAATTCAATGGGAAAAGCAGAATCAAAACACAAAATCAATCTCATAACAACAACACACTAGAAACAACAAGCAAACAACCTTAGATGAAATCAAGCTATAAAATAAACCCAATTTCCCCATCAAACTACCTGAAAAACCGAATTTCATCCCGCAAGATGAGAATTTTGGGTCCGAAAGCGAAATTTGAATCAAACTTATAACATAACAACAATACATTAACGACAAACAAACAAACAAAAAAGCTTAGATGAAATGAAGCTAAAACACCCAACTCCAACCCCACTTTCCAGCTAAAAATGGGAACTTTGGGTCCGAAAGCAAAAAAAACAGAACCACCAACCTAAAGATGAAACGAAGCTAAAAAACCCTCCAGTTCCGGTCTCAATTAGGTTCCAAAACCGAAACCCCCAAAAGATGGGACCTTTATTTAGGTGTTGAATGTGAAACACCCACGAACCTGGAGAAGTTGGGGGTCGAAAACGACCCTGGCCTTGTTCTGGAGGAGCGAGACGGCGACTTTGACGACGCCTGGGATGGCGGAGACTGCGTACTCGACGGAGGAGGAGCAGGCGGAGCAGGTCATCCCGGTGATCTGGACCTGTATGGCGGTGGTCATGTGGTCGAGGTGGGACCCACCTCCTCTCTCCTCCGCATCGTAAAAGTCGTGGAGGAGTCCGACGTCCTCCAGCTCGTCGGCGCCGCCGGAGATGGACGTTAGCTGAAGGTCTCTCATGGTATGGTCGGAGGAGAGAGAGAGAGAGAGAGAGAGAGAGAGAGTATATGTGTGTATATATATATATATATGTGATTATCTGGGAGAGGGGGGATGGGAAGGAACCTGACTTTTTTTCTTCTTTTTCTTTTCTATTTTTTGGTTTTGAGTTTAGTTACTCCTTTGGCCTTCCAATTGTATCGTGTTCCACGTTTCCGTACCATGATTTTCAGAATCAAATCAAAACGAAAAATAAAATTTAGTATAATATTTTCCTTTTAACTTAATTACGTTGTTCCTGTCTATTCGGACAAGTAATTTCATATTAGTTTGGATACTGATCATCACATGACTGGAAAAAAGTGAGTGGACTGAAATGAGAAATGATGAAATTTGACTGAGCAACCATGAACAAATGATCAAATGCATTTCCGTTATCCTAACTGGTAGATCTTTTTAAGGATTTCAATGGAGTGAAATGTATTCGGTCGACCGTTAAGAACATTTAAATTGAAACGTGTTCGGTAGAACGGATACAATGGATTTTTGTTTCTTTCTGACCTATTTAGTTGGAAAAAACAAAATGAAAAATGTGTACACTTGGATTGGCTCATAGCTTGGATGCTTTTGTGTAAATAAATAATAAAAGTGCTCACTTATTTCTCCAACTAAATAGATTGCAGAATAAACGACCAAATCTGCAACTATCAAATAAGCTTGAATTTCGATCTTAAGATCTCTACATACAATGATAACACACTTGACCATCGAATCACCGCTCAGTTGAATTACTTAGGGCACCCTTAATGGGGTGTCGTGCAACACTACACGATCCTGCTTGAATCACCTCAATGGGGAATCCTGGTCTGTATCCCTGGTATGGGGTGTGTGAGACTGTTACTACGCATGAACAGTAGGGTGGAGATCCAACGTGAGTGGGTCCCACCCCATGAGTTTAATTATGTTTTGTTTTTGGTTAATTACATGATATTAGTTATTATTACTATTTTATTCGGTTAAATTTTAATAATTTACTCAAATCATGTAAATATTGTTTAATCTAATTTAATTTATTTTTCAACTAATTTTCGTATTTATTAATTAATTACGTTAAGTTATATAAATGAATTAAGTTTAAATGTTGGGGGAAAGTATAAAATAATGGAGAAGATCGTGAGGTATAAGAAAGAGAAAATAGTGAGATAAGATCATTGTTAATAAGTAAATAGTGTAAAGATTGTAAAAATAAAGATCGTGCTCATGTGGACGAGAGAAAGAAACTGATATGGATGATAGAATGTGAATTGTAATAAGATCATCGTCGATGATGACCTTAACAACGAGAAAAGAAACGTAGAAAACCTAAATTTCACCTAAAATTGCGATGAGAAAGAAAGTGGCGTATGAGTTGGAATCATATGCAGCAGTGCATGTGCTATACTGCTATTTGCACTCAGTGGATGTAACTTTAGTTTACTTATCTAAGAATATAATAATATAAACGTGTTAAGGAAAAACTTCCCAACCATGTGAAGTGGATGGTGAAACATATATAACCACAATTTGTTATATATAATACATAACATATTATTTTAGCATATGATTGTTGGTAGCATTAGTGAGTCTGTGGGCGAGTGGTTATTGTCAACCGGTGGTATTAACTATTACGATGAAAACAAATAAGTAGAGTATTAGTGAAAGGCCATGTAATACTAACAGCTACCAAATGTCACACCTCAATTGTATATGTTCTTGTAGTAATACTTTCCTTTGTATTAATTACAAGAAATCAAAGAGAGATTGGAACAAGTATTGTCGTCTGTATGTTGAAGGCTAACTCCAAAAGTAGCTCATAAGAGAAATGAGCGTCATCGGATCAAGATTTTAGCATCATATATTAAGGGAAAATCTTACCTAACTAGTGTAGGATGAGGTTTGGATGGTGACTAATATCATAATTAATGCAAGTTGTGACCACCACCATAAACATGAAAGTGAAATTAAATTTAAACAACCCTCCAAACTTTGATGGTACAAAGTGTACTGCATCTATTCATGCATGATTTTGTACTACAAAATCTAAAACTGCCGAGGACGGCAAGAAATCAATGGGATTATGAAGAAATAGCCTTGTAAAATTTATATTTTGTTGAAGCTTTTCTTTGTGTTTTAATCTTATTTTAGAGTCTTGTAGTCACCTAAATTTATTGATTTTCCTCTCACCATAAAGTCGAATATATCAGAAGTTATTGATGTTATTCCTAGAATTGTTTGTATTTAGTGTTTTGGACTTGTGGTGGCTCAAAGCAAGAATTCCTAGATGAGATATTTGAAAATAGCAAAAGAAAGAGGATTTTATCTGCAAATATGATATGTTGGGATTTGTTTTCACAAAAAGAAATGAAATCCACCAACGAGTCAA
This sequence comes from Triglochin maritima, assembly GCA_963682175.1. Classification (NCBI taxonomy): domain Eukaryota; kingdom Viridiplantae; phylum Streptophyta; class Magnoliopsida; order Alismatales; family Juncaginaceae; genus Triglochin; species Triglochin maritima. The sequence continues at coordinate 36,132,808 of OY821772.1, forward strand.
CGACCAAGGTGTAGGTCTTCTCTATCTAGGTATTCATATTTGGAGAATGTGAACAAATAAAGTTTGAACGTAGCATCCTTAAGTCCTACGTTAGGTCTAGAATATGATTAATAATCTTAGGGTGTCAATGGATATTCGAATATTCGAGCATCCGTCTGTATTTGTATTCGAATTTGAACATTCAATCTGAGAAAAAATATCTGAAAGATCGTATTAGTATCTGATCCGTATAATATCCGATCTGGGATCGAATATTCGTAGTACAACATCTGTATTCGTATCCGTATTATATATATAGTTATTCTTTAAATTAATGATATATATATAAGTTAGGTATTATTTCTATAAATTACCCGACTATATAAACTATTCTAAATTACTAACCCTAAAGTGTTAGTGGATGTCCGAAATCCGAGAATCCGTCTGCGTCCGCGTCCGTATTCGTTTTATCCGAGAATCCGTCATCCGTAAAACTGTATTCGTATCCGAAACTTGAGGGTGAATATGGATATTGTTGTATCCGATCCGAATAATATCCGCTTCGGAACTACATATCTGTATTTCGACATCCGTATCCATATTTGAAACTAAATAAAGTTATAAATGTGACTATGTATAAAATTTATCTAAGTGAAAATGAAAATTGTAAAAAAGTTGAGAATTATGTTTAAAGATGCGGATATTATCCGTATCAGCTCCGAATCCGTCAAATATCCGAACGGATATAGACTTATAACATAATTAATATATATTCCTTCTTATATTATACTTATAACATAATTGATTTCACAAAAGGTGTAAATTTTTGAGAAAGATGTGCTTCTCTTTCGTAACATAATTGTTTATAAGAATATTACGAAAAAGATAGCTACGTTCAAGCATATATAATTTTATACTATTTAGATATTACAAGTTTTGTGAGAGATACCATAATATTTTTAAAAATGAAAACTGTTTTTTTTCTTTCTATCTTACAACTTTGAAGAACAATACACGATTAATTGTGATGCTTTTATTAAACGTATGTTTTATATAGTTCATGGTTCAAATTCCAACAAAGAAGCAAACTGTTGGGAAATAAGTTATTTTTCTTATCCAGAAAAGGAAAATTATATGGAGATTTGAAGAAATGGCTGGGTAAAAAGGAAAACAATTTTAAATGCTATATACGGTATGTATATACTTTCTTATCCAGCAGCAAGCCACTATAATAAAAGAAAGTAACACATCACATCATAAACAAACATGCTGAGGCGTTTTGAATTGGAAAATGTTTAGTGGACGCGCGCGTCCGGGACGCGCGCTGATGTGGCCAGTCCACTCAGCAGACGCTGCTTAGTTGGCGCGATGGGATATGAAAAGTTTTTTGTTTTTTTATTCCTCTATTTTCGTACCTTCATCATTTCCACCATCCTTCCCTCCATCCCTCGTTAATGCGACTCAAATCACTCTCTTCCTTCATCATTTTGGCGCTCGGCGCTCCTACACGGCACAGAAGACTTGTTATCAATCTCAAGATGTCTCTTCCTTTTCCTTCCCTTCTGTGGTCATTCCTCTGTACTCAAATGGAAATCGTTCCCGTGCCTTCCCTAGTGGAGCAGCCATCAAACGTTCCTCATGAGGGGATGTTTTTCCCCTCTTTCGAAGAAGCCAAAGCATTTTACGTGGCCTATGCCGATTATTGTGGTTTTGGCGTTAAGACAAGACAATCTCATTACGATCGTGGTGTTGTTATACGGGCCACGCTGACTTGCTCCAAGGAGGGCACCGCACCAACGGACCAAGGGCAAGGAAAATTGAAGCCTAGGTTATCCAGCAGAGTACAATGCACTGCTCGGATAAGGGTATCCGGAAACACAGCAAGGGGTTACAACGTTAACTTTGTGGATCTTAACCATAACCATCCCATGCTTGACCCGGAGCAAATGCGATTTCTCAGGCAAAAACGAACCGTCCCTGAGGCCGTCGTAGCACAGATATCGGTTAATGATGAAGCTGGGATATCGGCTGCTAAGACCATGCAATCTCTTGTGGTCGAGGCTGGAGGTTATGACAAATTGACTTTCAACGAAAGGGATTTAAGGTTTGTGTTCTTTCCGTCTAACATAATTGAAGTTGAACATTTTGCGCCTGGTCTTACTGGGTCCTGTTTGCAGGAATGTTGTAAACCAAGTCAGAAATTTGAAGATGGGACCTGGTGATGCACAAGCTCTTCAGGACTATTTCATTAGGATGCAGAAGATTGATTCCATGTTTTTTTATGTAATAGATATGGATGACGAAGGAAGACTACGCAACGTTTTTTGGGCTGACAGTCGTTCTAGAGCTGCATATTCATACTTTGGAGACGCAATATGTTTCGACACAACCTACATTACCAACAAATACGACATGCCATTGCCCCATTTGTAGGAGTCAATCACTATTTCGAATCAGTTTTGCTCGGTTGCGCTTTGTTGTCCTATGAGACTACTGAAAATTACATATGGTTGTTCCAAACCTGGTTGTCGTGCATGAACGGTAAGTTTTTTTTCCTTCTTCCCTCTTCATATCTTCCTCTTTTTTGTTTGTCTATTCGTAATAAAAAGTCTGTCTGTTCGGAATAAGAAGAGTGTATGTTCGGAATAAGAAGTCTGTCTGTTCGTATTAAGAAGTCTCTCTGTTCGGATTAAGTGTTGTGTTTGTTCGGAATAAGAAGTCGGATTGTTCGGATTAAGTGTTGTGTCTGTTCGGAATAAGAAGTTTGACTGTTCGGATTAAGTGTTGTGTCTGTTCGGAATAAGTTGTGAGTCTGTTCGGAATAAGTTGTGAGTCTGTTCGGAATAAGTGGTGGGTCTGTTCGGATTAAGTGTTGGGTCTGTTCTGATTAAGTGTTCGGTCTGTTCGGAATAAGGGGTGGTTCTGTTCGGATTAAGTGTTGTGTCTGTTCGGAATAAGAAGTCGGACTGTTCGGATTAAGTGTTGTGTCTGTTCGGAATAAGAAGTCTGACTGTTCGGATTAAGTGTTGTGTCTGTTCGGAATAAGTGGTCTGACTGTTCGGATTAAGTGTTGTGTCTGTTCGGAATGAGAAGTCTGGCTGTTCGGAATAAGTAGTCTGTCTGTTCGGAATAAGAAGTCTGACTGTTCGGATTAAGTGTTGTGTCTGTTCGGAATAAGTGGCCTGACTGTTCGGATTAAGTGTTGTGTCTGTTCGGAATAAGAAGACTGTCTGTTTGGATTAAGAAGTCTGTCTGTTCGGAATAATGTCTCACTCCTTTCGAATTGGGTCCCTTATGCAGATATACCCCCCCCCAGCTATAATAACAGATCAATGTGGTGCCATTACTGCTGCTGTAAGGAATGTCTTCCCAGATTCAAGACACAGATTCTGTATATGGCACATAATGAACAAAGCTCCCGTGAAGTTGCCGACGCAGTATCGAGATCACATATTATTTGATCTGAAATTGATTGTATATGATTCCAAAACCCCAGCAGAATTTGATCGTAATTGGCAGGGTTTCCTTCTTGATTTTGACCTGCAGAACCACAGCTGGCTCAAATCCATTTATGCAATCCGAGAGTCGTGGATCCCTGCATTTATTGGTGATTTTTTTTTCGCGGGAATGACATCTACTCAGAGGAGCGAGAGTATGAACGCCTTCTTCGACAAGTATCTTACTTCGAAGACCACCCTTAAGCAGTTTGTTCAACAATACGAACTTGCGCTCCGCCACAAGTACGAGAAGGAAGCTCAATCAGAATTTGATTGTCTTCATAAAAAACCCCAGTTGGTTTCAATTTATCCATTCGAGAGTCAGTTGAGCGAGTTGTATACCGTAGGGGTATTCAAAAAAGTGCAGTTACAAATTGGGAAGATGATATACTGCGATATAACGGAGGAGTTCAATACGAATGAAACATTCCAGTACAAGGTATCTGAACGTGTTTTGGCTGGTGAGCAGCTACTGTCGAAACGTTTCCTAGTACAAAACACATCCATGAATTTTACATGTGATTGCAGAATGTTTCAGCACGTTGGGCTTCTATGCTGCCACGTTTTTGTTGTACTTGCACGCTTGAATCCTAATGCATTGCTTCCAGACTCTTACATCCTTAATCGATGGCGGAAGGATATTCGAAGGAGCTATCGAGATAAGACGTACCCAGACGATGGTGTAATGGCGAAGGATGCGCTACGTCGTCACGACGACATCATGGGTCGTGCCGTTTGGATCGCACAGGAAGCCTTCATCTCCCACAAAAGGTATATTGAGGCCGTGAAGTGTATTGAAATGCTTAAGGCACGTATGCACACTACACAAAACTTGGTTCGACCTGATGAACCTGAGTCTTCGGGTACATCGGTCCTAAATCCGGAAAAGGTCAGACGTATAGGAAGACCGCCGACTAGACGTCGAGTGTCTTTAGCTGAGAAGATAATTAAAAAGAGCCATAAAAAACACGCCCAACAAGAGAAGGGAAAGTGGAAGATGAAGGTTACTTCGCCGCTTCACGAAGTAGCACCAAAACCCGCGGATCCTGATTTCTCCGATTGGGACATGAGTTTGTATTACGAGGAATTTCCTCCTTAATTTACATTTATTTTATTTTCCCGTTCTTGTAAAACCAAGAAACTTGTAATTGTTGATCTGTTTTGATCTGTAAATGGTTGTTATACAAGTTCAGTTCAGATTTACTTGTGTCTGATCGAAATAAGTTTTTCCTGTTCGGAATATGTTGTGGGTGTGTTGGGAATAAGTTGTGTGTGTTCGGATTAAGTGGTGTGTCTGTTCGGAATAAGTTGTGAGTCTGTTCGGAATAAGTGGTGGTTCTGTTCCGATTAAGTTGTGAGTCTGTTCGGATTAAGTGTTGGGTCTGTTCTGATTAAGTGTTCGGTCTGTTCGGAATAAGTGGTGGTTCTGTTCGGATTAAGTTGTGAGTCTGTTCGGATTAAGTGTTCGGTCTGTTCGGAATAAGTGGTGGTTCTGTTCCGATTAAGTTGTGAGTCTGTTCGGATTAAGTGTTGGGTCTGTTCTGATTAAGTGTTCGGTCTGTTCGGAATAAGTGGTTGTTCTGTTCGGATTAAATGTTTCGTTTGTTCGGATTAAGTTGTGAGTCTGTTCGGATTAAGTGTTGCGTCTGTTCGGATTAAGTGTTGGGTCTGTTCGGATTAAGTGTTGGGTCTGTTCGGAATAAGAAGACTGTCTGTTCGGAATAAGTTGTGAGCCTGTTTGGATTAAATGTTGCGTTTGTTCGGATTAAGTTGTGAGTCTGTTCGAATTAAGTGTTGGGTCTGTTCGGAATAAGTGGTGGGTCTGTTCGGAATAAGAAGACTGTGTTCGGAATAATTTGTGAGCCTGTTTTGATTAAATGTTGCGGTTGTTCGGATTAAGTTGTGAGTCTGTTCGGATTAAGTGTTGCGTCTGTTCGGATTAAGTGTTGGGTCTGTTCGGAATAAGAAGACTGTCTGTTCGGAATAAGTTGTGAGCATGTTTGGATTAAATGTTGCGTTTGTTCGGATTAAGTTGTGAGTCTGTTCGGATTAAGTGTTGCGTCTGTTCGGATTAAGTTGTGAGTCTGTTCGGAATAAGTGGTTGGTCTGTTCGGAATAAGAAGACTGTCTGTTCGGAATAAAGTTAGCTTAAGAATGACATTGGTAATGTTTGTATTTTTACATGTAAATAGTTTGTGATCTGAATATGTAAACATTTTGTACATGTAAACCAAAAAATAAAAAAAAATTAAAATATCTTTGTCTGTTTAGACCTGCACACACGACCGACGATCCCTAAGTAACATGACCGCCAATTCACCCCTGATAGAGTGGATGGTATTGGGGTCCTTCTCCTTCGTAGGGTCAAGATTGAACATTAGGCACCTTATCCAGTATAAAACGAAGGCGCCGCAATCGTTGCTCCCCGGTGGTTGTTGTTGGCTCTCTTTCCTCAGGATTCTCAGGGGTCAGTCGACCTTGAGTAGATCCCTCCAGTATACAGCCGCATCCGCTGCTGCACATTCATGTAGGCCTACAGTCTGCTCCGGATCATCACCTTCGCCTAGCTCCCTAGAGAGACTGTTGAATGCCAAAATCTCTTTGGACGGGCCATAGACAACCACCAGTGTCCAATGACCTGAAGACCAGCATGGTTGTGCGATCACGGTCTGTGTTGGAGACGCACCTACGATTTTAGGGAGGATAAAATCATCAACTTCTCTGCCTTGCCCTCCAAGAATTCGCCCCGACTCGAATGTGGATATGCATATAACTTTTTCTGGGTGGCGTCTTTCTTCGAGCACCGATAGCATAGCGTCGATAGTTTCATCGCTAATATCCATCCTAGGCGTTATAAGCTCCTTCAGGTCGGAGTGTTTTAAACTGCACATATCGCCTCTCCAGATGACCTCCCTATTGTCCTTGTTGGGTTCGGTCAGGTTCAGTAGCATTTTGACCTCATCAACTGACAACGTGCCCAATGCAGGCATGTCAACATCCGGCCTTTTTTTCTTCAGGCTCCTTTGAGCCGCTCTATCTTTTCTTTTTTGCTCTTCTTCCTTCTTATTCTTCTTGGCCAGATGTTCGCCTTCCTTCAGCTGCTGTTCAACGGTGGCCGTCGAGCGTTTTCTTTTCGCGACCCAGTTTGCTATCTGGGCCTTGCTTTCTTCTTCCTTCTCCCTTTCGGATGGCCTTCCAGGAGCATCGTGATTCCCGGAAGTAGTACGTGGTTCCCTAAAACCAATAATTTAATAAACGACCCAGGGAAAGAAAAAATAACGACCCAGGGAAAGAAAAAATTAGAGACCCACCGCTTCTGTGACGTGTTCGATATCGACGGCCGGAGTTGAAGATTCCATTATCGTTTAGAAGGTGCGCTTCACAGGGAAAGAAAGTCGGGAAAGCTTCACAGGTGCGCTTCCTACGTTCACAGGTAAGAAAGAAAGAAAGCGAGAGTCTCCCTTTAGTTCTGGATATGTTATCTTCCTCGGTATCCGAACCGTCTTCGTAGGGTGTCTGCCGCTGTCTAATCTGGAAATGAACCGTCCTTCTTCGAAAACCGTCAAAAAAAATTTAAAACAATTTAAGGCGCGTTCGGAAGGAAAGCGTGACATGGCAATCCGAGTAGACGCTGACTCCTCCACTTTTTGAAGCCACGTAGGACGCGTCACGGACGCTCGCGTCCGTGTATAAGGACTCTTTGAATTATTGTAATTCGATCGATCTTACTAAACGACAAATAAATACGAGGAGTAGATGAAGATTGAATAAAAGTTGAGCTTAAGTAAGGACTCAGAAATTATTAAATTGTTGCAACACATACTGCTTGATTGCATCATCACATTTTCTTAATATGCACGTTACAACATGCCTATTGGCTTAAGCAGATTAGAAACCCAATTGATCGACAGAAATATCCAGCAGCAAGACACTATAATATTTGAACTTTAAATTACTTAAATTGTAAAATTTATGTGGAATCTAGGAATAATTAATATTGATCTCATAAATGTTCAACCGGAGTCAACTGTAGTCGGGATGTGTAATTGGTTCGAAGGACGTGAAAGAACTAAGAACTCAACTTTATGATTTTCCTAAAATTCAAAGTAGAATTGGACTCCAATACAACATGTGAACCGTTACGTCGCATGTGAATTATTTAAATCACTCACACCAATTATCATATTGTCATTATCTTCTTTCTACTTATATCCACTCTCCCACCACCACTCTCTCTTCATTTTTCTCTCAACCACAAAAAACAATGTCCTGAAGTCCAGGAAATGTCTCGGCGGACGCACCGTTAGATTCGAATACGGTAAAATTTCTAACCGTTTTAAAATAAAAAATTAGGGGACGTCTATGTCATACGCATCCCCCTATTTTTTATAAAGATTAATTAGTAATTAGTAATAATTGGTAATTAGTAAATAATGATCAGTAAATTTGTAAATTTAATAACTAAATCTATTTAATAAATTTTTCTTTCTGAAATGTAATTAATAATCACCGTGGAGGAAAAGAAAAATCAATATCATTACGCGTTGTGAGACCTTATGAAGATGATTCAAATTCTCGGCATCCACGTACCCGTGGTATATCTGCTTCGATTAAGAGGGAGAGAGAGTATTTATGTCATCATCAGACACGTAATGACCCGTTTGATGATGAGGATGTTTTCGATGACGAGGAGAGTGACGATGATGGGCGATATTGTTGGAGTTGGAGCGGGGATGAGGAGTATGGTAGTGGATGGGAGCAACGTGGTAGTTTTTTGGCTGCTTAGTATATAGTTCAGAAATGCAGATGCGGTAGGTTTGTGAGTAATGATACTAGTTTGTGCGCTGTAGATGCCCGAACTCACAAAAAGAAGAGAGTTAATGACGTTTGGATGGTGACCGATATGATACCCGGTGGTCCTAGAGATGGAAGCGTAATTCGTAGCTTTAGGAACCACATCGCTAGACGCATTTGGGCGGACGAGGATTGGTGTGCCAAGAATGCATGAGTGACAACATTATTTTCTTTATCGGTCATAATCCAATGCAAGTACTAATATTGCAATACCTGATGCAGAAACTGCTGAGCGAGATTCCTACCTTCGGAGTTCACATTCCTCATGTAATCTCTACAGTTATAAATGTGTCTGATTCGGATTGTCCTTCGATAATTTCTCTTTTACGGCCAACAAGACGTTACGCGGTTTCGTTTGTGTCTTAGTTATATCACAAACAATTTCTCTTAGCCCGAGGACTAAACTCGTTGATCTGTCGGTGACCCTCTAGATAAACAACAAACTTTTGATTGTGCTGACCATTTGAACTATCAATAACTACGAACCATCCATCACGCTCCCGTTGCTTAACCACCTTTATCAAAACACATCTGCAATCCTTTCTTTTCATGTTCTTCCGTACTGTGGTATCCATATCCCGGGAACTCATTTCCTTTCTGCGATCGCATCTCAGATAACAATTCACCCGACCATCTCGTCGTGACTTATATAAGGATACTACCAAAAACAAATCGACTCCGATGACAACTTGTTTTGCACATTTATAGCGTCCTCGTATGTTGGAAATACTTCTTCACTTACAAAAAAAACTCGTTGTAATCCACCTCGTCACCACCGAAATCTTACAATGGAACCTGAAATAATTTGAAATGACACATTATATAAATTTAAATTTAAAAAAAATGAGGTGTCTGCAACCCCATCCCCCGTGGAGGCGTCTGCAAAGAATTAACACGATAAGACTAAATATAAAGTGCAATCCAAAACTAATTACTTCAGCTCCGAAGATGGTTATCTAAATTTTCTTAACCTCAAAATAATATCTTGACTGAACACACAAAGTAATTAACCAAATACTTCACCAAAACCTAAGTTGCAATCCAAGCACAACTCCTTCAACATCTTGTTTTGTTAAGAGTTAGGTATGTGGGTTGGTAGTGGGAGCTGCCATGGCACTGACTGGAGTAAGTTGAATTAGACCTGTCAATCGGGTCGTGTACGTGTCTTATCGTGTCGTGTATGGTCGGATGCTAACAGGTATTGGGTATACACGAACCCGACACGATAAGAAATCGTGTACACGAACCCAGACACGGACACGACACGGTAATTGTCGTGTATACACGGACACGACACGATTGTACACGAATTCTTATCGGGTCGTGTAACACGATACACGATAATACCCGAATAGACACGGGTAGTACCTGTATACACGATAAGTACCTACAAACACGATAACAACCTACATACACGATAATATATGCATACACGAATAACCATGATGATACCTGTATACAATAATAAACACGATAAAGACACGATTACACGATAAACACAAAACTATAGAATTTTTGGAAAATACCAAATAAACCAAACAAATACAAGAACATTATAGTATAATACTAGTTTACTCTACTTCAAAGCTTTAAATAAATAGTTTCACAACAAATAATGGTCTAATAATATACGCAAAAAAACATAATAATTCAAGACTTCAAGTTCATTTTCCTTCCAACTCCTCATACTTCCAATTTTGTTTCTTCATGTCTTCCATACCGTAAGTAGTTTCATAGGTTATTCTCTAACCTCTACGTATTCCCAACATTACTTGATGAAGGATCTAAAAATAGAAACAAGACATAAGCATCAATGTTAGTATATTTTCATATTTCAAAACAATAATTGAAAATGGTTAAAGTTTAATAGTTTTGAAATAAGCTCATGGACCATGTAAGCATCAATGTAAGACATAAGCTTTAACAAGACAGTATGAGAACTTGAATAAGAAATGTGTTGTTTAATAAGACAGTATGAGAACTTGAATAAGAAATGTGTTGTTAGACATAAGCATCAATGTTAGACATAAGCTTTAACAAGACAGTATGAGAACTTGAATAAGAAATGTGTTGTTTAATAGTTTTGAAATAAGCTCATGGACCATGTAATGAAAGCCATATATCAGCTCAGAAATGAAAGCCATATGTACTAGTTAGCTTAAGTCTAGCCATCACATCCCAAAAGGCATGACTATGGTTCATCTTAAATTGGACAATAGATGTTAGCATCTATCAGATTGTTGGCACATGCATTCCTGGATAAAAGGAATTCTGGTCTCATGTTAATTTGTTATAAAGCTGCATAATTTGGCATCAAGATCTTCTCTCTAAAGTAAATAAGATATATATAGTGTCCTCAATTTTCTTGTCATTGTTTAGTGTGTACTGTGCAGTCTTCTTCAGGCTTCTATTGACGGGTTTTCTTCATTTTTCCCTGATTATCAAGAAAGGATTGCTAGGCACGAAGCAACTCATTTTTTAGGTTAATTGAGGTAATTTTTCATATCATGTCTGCATTAACATTCAGTAATGTTACATGCTCTGATCTGTGATCCAAAGGATGAAAGGAACATCATCTATTTATTTCAACACATTTCCTGGTAATCTAGATGATTTATCATGTTTATTCTCTTCATCTTGTGTAAAATCATGTGGTGAAATATTAGAATCAAATTGCAGAAATGAGACATTATATGATTACCATAAGAAGGATTGACTACATGAACAAACAAACAGAAAATGAACCCAAAGCAAATAAATGAATCCAAGATTGAAGTACTCACACAAATAATCTGGGTTCAACAAATGGGAAGAAGGCAAGAAGCTTTCTTCTAGTTGAGGACTTTGTCCTGCTTCAACAAATTTGGCAATAGGAGGGGCTGGGTGGGGTGTGGCAGTGAGAGGAGGGGATGTGGTGGTGAGAGGAGGGTTTGGGGTGGGGAGCAGAGGGGCTGGGTGGGGAGTGGTGGTGATAGGAGGGGTTGGGGTGGGGAGCGGAGGGGTTGCGTGGGGAATGGCGGCGAAAGGAGGGGCTGGGGTGGCGAGAGGAGGGGTTGGGGTGGGGAGCGGAGGGGATGGGTGGGGAGTGGCGGCAAGAGGAGGGGTTGGGTGAGTGAGTGGGGATTCGGGAATGGGGAGTGGAAAAGTTAGGGTTTGGACTTTGGACTTAGGATTCAAGGGTGAGGAGGACTTTTGTGTTTTGCTCTTAATTTCCTAACGTGTTCAGGTTAGTAATTGCCTAATTGGGTTTGGGTTTGGTTAGTTGGTTTGGGTTCGGATTAGTCGGTTTGGTTATACGGATCGGGTTCTAACGTGTATATCGTGTCAATCGTGTCTACCGTGTATCGTACACTAAGATGTCCAATCGTGTCTATCGTGTATCGTGTACACGATAACATACACGATAACGCACGATACATTATCGTGTATTTTATCGTGTATATCGTGTATAGACCCCTATACACAAACCCGACACTATAAAGGTTCGTGTATCGTATCGTGTATGCTTATCGTGTATTCGTGTACAGGTTCCTATACATATACACTAAATTATCGTGTCGTGTCCGTGTCGTGTTATCGTGTCGTGTCTGATTTTGACAGGCCTAAGTTGAATGCCACTTGGCTCAAAAGCATTGGAACTTAATTTCATTAGATTTGGTGACCTCTCGCATCCTGTAAGTACGCTTCTAAAACCCTTAATATGTCTCTGTGATGCTTAATTTCCACCCAAAAAAAAAGACACAATCTTTGTTAATAAAAAACATGTTATATATTAGTCACCAAACATATCCCAAGCTTGAGGGTGTTCCATACATAGCTTAAATTGGGAGTATGTCTTCAGCTTGGATACTTCAAAGCTACACAAGACCTAACAATATTGCAACACATTTTGAAAAGTGTGTCATATCTAATTCTCGTTATTCCGAGAACTATTCACATAAATTATTTGAAAAGTGGCACTAAGAAAATCAATTGAGCAGGAATCATGCATGCCATTCCGAGGATAACCACTTTCATACGTATAAAATGAGGCCTAATCTCCTTCTATTTTGTTGTTCAATTAAAACATTTATTTTCACAAATCAATTTAAATATGAAGTTCGTGTCACCTAATTTTTTGTGTGTTGCGATATAGTCGTGAATAAGTATCATAATTAACGTCTTGATTTTTATACATGTCTATAACTGACGTATTAGTTTTGATCCAATAGTCATATTCACAATTCGATCGTTGGATTTTAAGAAAATTTTAAGTACCTCATTTTAATGAAACGAAGATCAGATCTCATTTCTAATATATATTCGTACCATACAAAGTATGAATTGAATTTCATTAACATTCTCTTTGCAATTCAAAAATCAATAAACAATTCTTTTGGACTTGTTTTATCATTATTGTTATTATTTTTTGTTTCAAGTAAATCTGTACATTGGTCTTGAAGATGATTTAGGAGGAGACAATTTGCAATTCAACCTATTAATTGTTTTCAAAAGAAAATAAAATTACTAACGAACATTAGAATGATTTGGTGAGTGTGACCTTCACAAGAAATGCAACATTAGACATGTTGGTCAACATCGATCTTCACTACAATCCACCGATGTGAATCCATTTCACTCCAATCAAAGTCAAATATTCGATTCCACACGCTTAGTCTAGCGTCTATTGTTTGGTCAAACCTAAGAAAGTTCGTTGAGAAGACAAATGATAATTATTATCCAATTCAATAATTAATTTTGTGTATGAATATAACGAATTTGGTTGACTGTCATTTGTTGTAGTTGGTCAACCAACCTAAAATCCTATATGTGTAGTCGGTGGGGTTGTTGCGCACCACTAGACTTAGGCTTGAAGTTTTATGTCAATTTCTTGGTGATATTATATGTTATTTGTTGATATTATTTTTGTAAAATTATCAATATTCAAATGTAAGTTATGAAGTGCAATCCTTTAAAAGTTTACCAAGTATACACAACAGATAGTTGGGGGAAGAATAACACCAGTGAGAATTTTTTGAGAACGTAAGGAGAGAAATTTTAATTTAGTTGGTAAACAAAGATACGGTAGAGACATAAAATATTCAAAATGATTTCACAATATTTCAAGAATTTCTAACCAATTGAAAAGGATTGCGGTCATCCATTCCAGGTGTATCCTGGTCGTCCTTTTGTTCCTGCGATGCGATGCGATGGTAACTTGGGTGGTCGTATGAAAAGTATCTAGAAGTACATTTTGATGATCAAATAATGATTTCTAAAAAGACATGGATCAAATGTGATTTTCAATTGGCATTTAAAAATTTAGAATCTTCGTTTGAAATAATGCTTTCAAGACTCAATCATGTCTAGAAAATTTGGTTATGAAAATGCGATTCCAAACACCCACAACTAATACTAATTTCGACTTATTGCACAACTCATTATAATTCCACATCTTATTTAAGTAGGCCTTTGCATTAATGATCAGCCCTCTTTTCTTATTAGAAAGTAATATATCATAAATTAATAATCAAATCCAAAGCCACAACCTAGGTAAGGTGGTAATGATGCAACTATGATGTAATCAAGTATACTGCAAATAACATTTACATTTTCAAAGAAAATACAACTAAACCGCCAATGCAAGACGATTATTTTCAATCAACCAAAGCAACGACTTCTCTTGTAAATCTACTACGACCTATAGCTGAAAAATGAAAACAAACTGCAGGATACCAGTGGGGGAGATCAAGAGCAGCATGAAGCATTTGCAGGTCTTGGCGCTGGTCTGTCCGTGAGAATCATGCCGGAGGGCTTCTGCACACTATGAGCTTGTAGCAGTCTTTTTGCTGAAAAACAACAAAGAGATGGCAATTCTGAAAGTCCGTTTGAGCGAAGACAAGTCATAGATACAATCATACAAATTACACTACAAAGTCGTGCTCTTTTAACAATTTATTTGAATCCTTTCAACGAGTGATTAACATTTCTTCTTCTTCATGTGGTTTTTTGCATGCTTACTGGAATTCACTTAAAGATAGTTGATAGTGTATCACACAGATACACAAACGAAACAAAAAAGTAAATAACATATTATAACATTAGACAAACAACATGAACTCACCAATCTCTTGAAAGATTTCATTTACGTTTGTTGCAGATTTCGCAGAGGTTTCGATGAAGAAAAGGGAATTCTCGTCAGCATATTTTTGGGCTTCCTGATATATCAACAGAAAAAATAAAATAAAATATCTTGATGTTAGTAGAAGCGAAGTATAACAAGAATGATATGTGAACGCACATGGCAACATTAACGGTATGGAATTCTAGATCATGCCACCATGTCTTGATCTCAACAATGTCCTTAAATGTACATGGACGAACTTACCTCTGTTGCAACTTGCTTCGAGTCTAATAGATCAGATTTGTTCCCAGCAAGGGCCACGATTGTACTTGCATTTCCTTGTGTACCCAATAAATGCAGAATATAAACATTAGAAATGTAATTAAGCATAATTGCGAATCATTTTTAGCTAAAAAACCCATTAAACAAAAAAATTCTGGGCAAACAAGAGTTTTTATGGGAAACAATATGAGCTCGAGAAATTTCCACAAGGTCATCCATGGGATAGACTTTTATGATGAAAATGGCCACCACACTAAGGAAAACCAAATACATCAACATGCAATCTACCAAGAAAAGACTTCTTATAACACTTCAAGGCTAAATAATTTTATGATGAAGAGTCCAAGTCATCGAACCCAAGTACTAGAATCAAGGAAACATTGTCATTATTGTCTTCAAACAAGCAGGGAAAAGAAGAATGGCACTTGATTGCGATGAACACCAATAGTTAATCCGGAAAACATGCTACAAAATAAAGCTAGTATACCTTGAGCTTGAAGTTCCTGAACCCATTTCATAGCTTTTGTAAAGGATGCCTGTAGGGTGCAAGACACAAGTTCAATGAGTCAATATGTGTATCCAACTTATTCCCATGAAACATAAAAAACCTAAGTTTCTAATTTAAACGAAAAAAATTAATGATCTTTTCTTAACTTGCACTCCACTTAGCAATATTCAAATACATTCTGTCAAAAAATAAATGCACTCCTGCAAAAACTGGTGGCTGAGAATTACAGCTTTCCAGAATGATGCATTAAGTTTAAGAATGTAGAAAGCCGAGGGATTAAATAGGCAAACTTTTATCTTATGCAACATGAACTTTTTCATAACATAATTTTCTTATATCACCAATTAACTGCACAGCCATCTTCTGGGAAAAACAACTGCACCATATATATCCATGAAGGCTAACCTGGTTTGTTATATCATACACAACAATGGCTGCAGCAGCACCTCTGTAGTACATAGGCGCCAAGCTGTGGTATCTCTCTTGCCCGGCTGTATCCCAGATCTCAAACTTCACAGATGTATCATCAACCACCAATGTCCGTGAGAAAAATGCCGCACCAATTGTAGACTCCTAAATTGATATAAATAAACAGCAAACTCTGCCTATTAGCCTAATGTATAACAACAACAGATTGATGACCTTAATATAAAAGACACCAACCTGGAATTCCACAAACTGATCTTTCACAAAACGTAAAACCAGACTTGACTTTCCCGTTCCAACGTCTCCAAGGAGTACCTAGCAATCAAAAGATTCAAAACATTTGTAAAGAGAACTTGACAACAAAACTAACAAACAACAACCTAATAACACAACAGGGTAAGAGCCTAACAGGAACCATGGGACCGATGTCAACAACTAACAACCCTACAAAGGAAGCACACATTATATTGACATAGGTAAGGTGAAAGCCAACGAGGTTAGGGTGTGTGAGATGACATGTCTCCACATGAAGTTAGAACTCCAAAATGCCCCTCTTTTCCAATTCAAGTGGAGGATACTGAATATAGAATACAGTGATAGACAAGGTGCAATAAATTCTGAGGGAGGAAGATAACTCTTTTGTATCTTCATTATGTACATTTAATCTCTTGTATAACACATCAGCATTATTTTAATGCCGCATTTGATATTAAAGTGTTAGACACATTAATAAACCACAAGATTAAGGCCAGGTAAGGGGTTTGGTGAATAAGGTTCAAGAATGTGTGCTGGTGGTGCGATGCGGCAAACCCCCACATCATGCATATACCCTGTGTAGGAAATATGTGGATGCATATGGGGATTAAGATTTAAAATTAATAATAAATATTATTATTATTAATTATATAATTGAAAATGTATATCCACAGATGCAATTTAATTAAAATTACAATTATAAAGTAATATTAAGTAATAACTTAAAACTACAATTGAAGTTTGGATTCAAATATAATATTAAATGTCTAAATCACCTATTAACAACATGCCATTAAAAATGCAAAACAAAATCACCAATGAATAGCATGCCATCACCAAAATATGGTCCATCTAAGATGCGGCGCATATGCACCAGCATTGGCAGTTAATGCAGAAACTATACGGCCCCACATCTTCAATATGTGATACGGCAGGGGATTATATCGTATATGCGGATGCGGCCACATAAGCTTGCATTTACAAACTACACCCTATTTCCACCTCCTACCTTTTTCCACCTTCTCTCCTCCATCTACGCATATATTGGTAGTCGACGACTTAGCTCCAAAGCGGATTCAGTGATCCTTGTGAGTAATTTCCTTACTCCATTGATGTCCTTAATTAATCTACACTTGCAGTCCAAATGGCATCCATATAACATGTCTTTAACAGTTCTCTTCCTACGGTTAATTTAAGCCTAATATTTTGAACTTCTTTTTTTTTATCGGTAATATTTCAAACTCCTTGTTTTGGGCTAAACAAAACTTTATGGGATTACCACCTATTACGTTAGAATACTAAAAAATCAATGACCTTAAGCCTATTCAGTAAGAAAGAACAACATTAGATGTGGAAGGAATCAGTGTAATGACCATTCTGATAGATTCAGACACAGCACAAACTTCTTTTAGAGATGTCATTAAGTGCATTTACCCTGCCATCTTAGTATACAAGCATTACTGCAATAGACACTTCACGAAGCTCCAAAAAGGAATACAATTTAATCTTCTATTTTAATTCAAAACCGGAAAAATTATATGACTCTCGGGAGGGACAATTAATATTGTATGATAACTCAAGTACTTAGCCTCCAACATAATAAAACCGATAAATTTTCATCTTTTATTAGTTTGAAGCATTTTAAGTATTATGAAATGATTCGACCACACCCAACAAATCTCAAAAAAAACTTGATTTTTCTATGAGAAAATATTCTTTTGGTGGCCTAAAATTGATACAACTATAATCTGATGGGGGAAAAAAAGAATAATAACAAAAAAAATGAAATTGATTTACAAATACGATCACAAACGCAAACCCACAAAAACCCAATACAAATCGATCCAAAAACTACACACTCAGATGAACAGAAGCCCGAAAACATCAACAACAAAGAAAACCTTTTTCGAAAACGAAACTTACCAATTTAGCGTTTTTGCTCAGGGTTGGTGCGGGAGCTGCCATCGTGATCGACAAAGGCACGAATTTCGCGCACCAATCTTTGTCGGGAGACGGAATCGAGATGTTTCTGATCAAACCGAGGCGTGGAGTGATTGATTTCTCTGCGGATATTGGAAGCAAAGGTTTCTTTTCCTTTTTATTTATTATTAATAATGCGCGTACGTTGTGGTCGGGAACAACTTAAGCTAAAATGTTACGCTATTTCTTTCTCTAAATATAAATATTTATCCAATCAAATATTAGGGTGTGAATAAACAATTAAACTAGTCTCAGTTTATATACGATGTTATTATTATTAAAAGGTACATTAAATTAAATAGCAAAAACGAGGATAACGATTTCCTAATCCGACACAATGATCTGACACGAAACAGCTTGGTTCGAAACGAACAGATACGAGTCGTGAACAAGTTGATATCTAACCATATTTTTCACTCGGTGATGAAGTTTGAATTGAGGTATTCAATTAGTATACGATCTAATTGTAGTGGTCCAAGAAAAGGTAATGTTTGGCATATGGGTTGAAAGTTTCGTGCAAAAATTATTAATTATCAAGCTAACAAAGTTCTTTTTTATATATATAATAAATAATGATAGTTATTTACTAAGTAACTTTAATTCTTTCGTTCATTTCAACCATAACAAATGATTAGGAATGTGACAAGGAGTTTGGTCTAGTTAAAGATCGATTGCATCGGATTTAAACCTTGTATTATATGATCAATTTAGGTTGATCCCAAGTATGTAATGTAAAAGAAGCAAGCGAGTAAACTCTTTCTTTTAACTAAACCCTTGGTTGTTGGTGGGTGTAGGTTTATTATTAAAGTGCTTTCAAGGTTTAGTGTATCGCCGAAGACCTACAATTCGGTCGGTGAAAATGATTTTTGTTTTTGTTTTCTTAGAGTAGACTTAGAAATTAAGTTAGACTTAGACAACACCACCTTCTCCATTAATAAGTGGGCAAATGGCAGACTCGTTCTTACATTTTTTTTGTAAATCTATTATTGATCAAGAATTTCTTGGTGTTCTAAACAATACTATTCAATGCTGCAATTTTACTTTGTTATAATCAATACTTACTTTGTTGCACTGAACCACAAAATTCATCAAACATCTTTCATTGTTGAATTATAATCAAACTCATCAAACTTATTCATGGTTGAACGTGACATTGTGCCACTGATGATCAACTTAGAAGGTATAATCCGTAATTACAATCAAATATTACAATGAGTCACCTTTTGAATTATAAACCCATCCATCTAATACTTTGAATTATTAAAAGTTGTATTTGAACTTGACTATAAACGCTAACACGTCTTTCATGCATGCCATGAGAACTGTTGGAGCACAACAAATTATTAGAGAGTTTCAAGTTCAATCTTAAAAGAGAAAAGGTTTTGAGTTATATGTCTGTATAACAATAGACATAAACATAACACCGTGAAAAAAAACTTGTGTGAAATAGACATAGTGTCTTATCTAAATTGCACTTACATCTTATTCACTAGTGCAGAATGCTCAATAGACGTCACCAAATAGACGTCGGATATAAAAACATCTGACGTCTATTGGTATAGACGTCGGATGTTTGGACATCCGACGTCTATAGGCTTGTATAAACGTCGGTTGTTTAGTATAACCGACGTCTATACCTCCTAAAATAAGAAAATATTTTTTGTTTATTTTTTTGGATTTATTTCGTATAAGAATTTATGTGGATTATTTTGTATCAGAAATAACACATTTTTTTGGGATTTTTTTCGTGTAAGAATTAACATATTTTTTTGGGATTTATTTTGTATAAGAAATAACGTAATTTTTTGGGATTTATTTTGTGTAATAATTTATGGGGATTATTTTGTGTAATAATAGTTACATCATTATAACTATCACATGTGTGTTGTACACATGTGTGTGTATGGTGACATGTTTAGTCCCACATTGGAGAAAGTTTTTTATTGGTGGAGTTGAAGTACTCAACTACTCCTTTACTTCTAAATGGTAGTTTGGTACCACACTAACATATTTTTGTTAGTGTGGTTGATGTACTCCACCACTCCTTTACTGCTGAACGCGAACGACTTGGAGCACCTGTTTATGATGAGCTTGATATTCGTGGTTATTTGTCAAAAGATTGGCACTTGGGGCACTTGGGCAGCTTGAGCTTGATTAATGTGAGTGCAGAATGCCCGATATACGTTCCAATGTATTTTTTTGTTAATTAACATATAATAGACGTCGGTCGTATATAGCCGACGTTTATACACTGTATAGACGTCGGTCGTATATAGCCGACGTCTATACAATAAGGAATAGACGACGGGAAAATAGACGTCAGGTACTTGGACCGTCGAAATCCGACGTCTATATCCATGTATATCCGACGAATATGGACTTTTCTGCACTAGTGATTACGTAATAAGCATTGTATTGTTAACATTTAGACGTTATCTTTTAGTAATCTATTTAAAGAAACACAACTTATTTTGCTAACACTTCGTTGTTTCACCGACTATATCTATCAAAGAAATGCAAAAAATAATTTGATAATAAAAACAACTAAATAAAACTTATTATACCATGACAACAAACAATGAACGTTATGCACAAGTTCATGTAACAAATTATTATTGCAAGTACATCGAAAGAAGTAAAATGACAAATCACGTGTCAGTTAAGTAAATTGCACCTTTGACCCGGGTAAAATTCCAGGACCTAAAATAAATAAATATATTTTCCCTGGACCGATCCGCAATTTCCGACCGAACAGAACAAACCTCTCAGCTTTCCTATCGCCATCGCGGAGTCCACAAACAAGCCTTCTTCCACTCCCAATCCCACCTAAAACCCTAATTTCCTCCCCAAACCCTCCAATGGCGTCCAACGGGAGCCCCAAGGTCGGTTCCATTTCCAGATCACCACATCTCTCCTCGATTCGTTCGATTCCAACGGAAAATTTGACCTTTCGTTGCGGTTTTTGCTCGTTGCAGGTGTCCGGGGACACGGAGAACAGTTTGGAGAAGATCAAGAGGCAGTTGGCGTCCGGATCGGGGAAGAATCTGCTTCAGGGACCGCTTCTGAAGCGATCCGAGACGGTACGGATCTTTGCGGTTCTCAAAAGTGGTGGCTTTTCCTGTTTTCGAGTCGAATTTGATTGCTTTTTGGTGGAATTCGTGTTTTTTTTGTCTTTCGAATCCGATGAATATGTAATTACAGATTAGTGGTGTCTTGTGGATGTCTGAATTTTGATGGTTGAGATTATATCAGAGCATAGCTTAGAATCTCTGTAGAAACATAAAAGTGTAGAATTTTCGGTTCTAATTCAATTGGGGTGTACGGAGCGGAAGAAGTTGGGCACCATTGGTGCTCAATTTCTTGACAACCTTGATTGGCTGGACCGGTGTTTAAGTTGGACTGTTGGAGAAGGTTTTTGCTCGTTGTTTATGAGAGTTTTTGTTGACCACTCTATAATATTTTTCTTCCAACTAACTCTGGCCATAACACTTGATATTTTTTAATGAGTTGGTGAACCATCCAAGTTTTATAATCCATGTATCATGATCAAGGGTGGATCTAGGAATTTTCAAGGGGGGGGGGCTCGCTCGTCTATATCCAGATGGTCTATATTTGATCTATAGTTTTATCCGTTTTGAGCGGATTCGGATACAAATTTTTGGTATATGTATATGATCCCTATACGTATTTGAATTTATAAATGAATATGGATATGAATATATTCATATCCATTCCGTATCTGTATCATTTGCACCCTAGTTACATCATATTTATACAAGTAAAAATGAAAAACCAAATGAAAATTACATAAGCTGGAAATCAAAATTGGAAAAATTGAAGTGGAATGACTTACACAAATCAAAATTCAAAACCTAACTTGTTTCTTTATTTGTCCAATAGTCAATTGCAATTTGGTTTGCTAAATATAATTATATATTTTATAAAAAACAATATATTTGTTACTTTTCACAAGAGAATATAACTACCCCATTATAACCAAAGTCAAACTCTATGGGCCATCACAAGTAAATCACAAGTATATATAAAAAAATCATGTTTTTTCCCCCAAAACAAGACCTCAAAGTATAGATTTAAACCCAAATCCTATACCCAACTCTATATTTGGGATTTCATTCAGTTTTTAGTGGGCTTTCAGTGGGTGTGCATGTTCCCACCCGGGCCTATACGTGGGCCCGCCCCTGATCATGATTACTGTTTTGTAAAGGTATAATACCTTCTACATTCCCTTGATTCTTTGTTGTATTAGTCGTAACTTCTAGAGAAGGCTGAAGAAAAACCGACCTTGTTTTATTCAAAGGTTATGTATAATTTAAGTTAGTCAGTGAACTTCTGCCTTCTTAGGTCAATTTTGATGGTGATGTTGTACAAGGGAACAATCATAGACATGCATACCCAACCTCTATTTGCTAATTGTTCTATGCATTGTACCCAACTGGCATGCCTTGAAAAAACATTCTAAGGTAAAAGATGCTGCTTGGATTTTGTAACTATAATTATATTTTTTAGCATGGCGATACTACATCTAGATACTATTTCAGACGTTCAGGAAAATCTCATCCCTTGGAGTTCATATTGATATGAGAGTTTTAAGTTTTATTGCTTTTGACAATTTTGTTATTTTTTTAATGTCTTGAACAGCTTAGAAAGTGGAACGAGCGCTGGGTGATCCTAGATCCAACTACCGGAAAGATGGAATATAAGTATGATACAATTTCTTTGTCCTTTTGAAGACAATTAATGTTACTGTTCTCCAGCTAACTTAACTAGTTTCAATATATTGGTACTTTGGATGATGCAGGACCAGGAGAAATGACACAGTTGTCAAAGGAACAATCATATTTGACTCAAGCAGCACAATCACAATTTCCCCGTTAAACTTCCAGTTGGGTACTTGGTGTTTGTTGTTGTAACAGTTTAGAAGCACAATATTTAAAGTCTGATTTTTTCTATCTTTTACATCTTGCAGAGGACAACCAAAGTATAATGGCTGCTGTTTTTGTATCCAAAAGAATTTGAGTTTTGTGGTCGACTGCTGAATGCCATTCTTTTGCTATTTGAACATTTTAGATCCTGGTCATCTTTTTTTGATCCGTAATTAGCTATTTGAACATATATTTGTAGTTTGAGGTTAGGGTATATTCATTTTCCATGATAATTTCAATATGGAAGCATCACCTACTTTAACCAATGAACCCATGCTTTATCATCGTCTTCTATTCTTTGCCTTAATTGGTGTGGTAGATGTTGGGACTCCTCAAAAGAAAGAATACTTCCTCTGTGCTGAAACTCCTGGTGCTGCAAAAGCATGGGTGTCTACTTTACAGTAAGTTATTGAACTTTTGTCTTTCATTACTGCTCATGTTTTTACTACCTGCTCTGTTCTCTTGTTAACCTGTTAATATTTGTTACAACATCTAGTCATTTTGTCTACTTAGCAACAGGTGAAGCTTTGCATCTTATATGCTCTTCTCAGCCAAAAATCCAAACTGTACATATAATTAAAAGGATACCACCTTCTGATTTTATGAATCTCATATTGTGAAACAGTGCAACACAGTTGGTACTCAAGGCTCATAAAGAAGCTGTAAATTCCCTAAGTGGGAATGGTTCTACAACGTTAGGAACAGTAGCCACAGTTCTTGCAGCTGCAAATTCAACAGCTCTTGAAGCATCTAAAGAAATTGAAGCTGCAATGCGGGTTTCGATGAGAGCAGCTTTAACCACAATGACGGCCAAACCGAATGATGATGTTATGGATGACTTATCAATTATGAAGGTATGAGTTCACCATTGTCTTCAATTCTATGTTTGTTGTAGTTCTGAATGCTCTGACTACAGTGACATGTATTTCTTCATAGATGTTAGTGACTATGTTGTCTGGAATATTAGGATAGAAAAGGCACACTTTTCTAATCCATGGGATCTTCTTCAGTAGGAATTTAGGTTGCTGTGAAGCTTTTAAATTCTCAAACTAGCAAAAAGCTTCTGTAATCTAGAATTTGTTGTGGCCTAGGCTTTCATAGGATATCTACGATTAGTCCATGTTTGAATATTCAACCTTTTCAGCTGTCTTTGCAACTTTTGATGACACCTGGGTGTAAGTTTTCAATTTCCTACCCTGTTTAATTTTTCTGATCATTTGAACAGGAGACTCTGAGAGTGAAAGATGAAGAACTACGGCAATTATCTAGGGATCTCCGAGCACGTGATTCTACAATAAGAGAGATAGCAGATAAATTAACTGATACAGCACAGGCAGCTGAAGCTGCAGCATCTGCTGCTCATCTAATGGATGAAGAAAGAAAACTTGCATCTGCCGAAGTTGAACGCCTAAACAATGAAACCATAAAACAGCTTGAGGTTTTGATGCAAAAGGTATTTAAATACCGAACTTTTAACATTTCATTTTTAGATAGAGTTGACTAACATGAATTTCCTATTTGCTATGTACTTGTGCATCCGAAAAAAATCCACCACAGGTTTCTATATGATAGTTCCATCTTTGGATGATGCTGTGGTTTTTACATCCATGAGTAGAAATGTAGAATTAATCTTATAAAATGATGTATCACTGCTCATCGAGGAATGACATGCACACAGTGTGACGTACTATATACTTTAAATGGTATAAGATCTCCAAGATATAATTAATTATCTTCAAGTAATAATCATTTATCCAGGAAAAATAATTGTGCATGAGTACAATTTAAACTTTTACTTTACAATATTTTAAATAACTAGTTATTTCGAATGGTTATACCTTTATGTCTTCCAGAAAGGAACAATTTGGGTTCTCATAACATCGGAGCTTTCATGGAAATGTTAGCTTTCTTGGGTAGAATGAGAATGCTGAACTTACTTCTTATAATTGTTTTCCATTATTTAAATTTATGTCTTTTAATATCAATTATCAAATTTGAGTATACGTAGTCCACATGCATTTCCCCCCTTTTGTTTTCCTTTTGTTGTACTCCAATCCGAACGTACAGTCATTACTTGTTTTGTTTCCTTCCTTCCAGCTTAGAGATGCTGATGAAAAGATAGCTGGTTTAAATAAAGACAATGAACTTCTCTCAAAACAGCGAGATTCTGCCCTTAAAGAGGCACATCTTTGGCGTTCAGAACTTGGAAAAGCCAGAGAACATGCTGTTATACTAGAAGCAGCTGTGCTGAGGGCCGATGAAAGGGCTAGGGTGGCACAGGCAGATGCAGAAGTTAAACTAAAGGACCATGCAGAAAGAGTGTTGGCTGCTGCAAAAGAGAAGGAAGAACTATTGGCCTATGTGAATATGTTACAGGCACAGATTCAAAGGTTAAACCCCTATGTGAATTGGTTCGCTTTCCTTGTTTTTCAATTGCCAAGAAGGATCTATAAAATAATTATCTATCATAATTCTATGGTTCGTCATAGATTAGTCTTGATACTTGGTCCTTTTGGCCCCTCCAATCCCCTCCTAGCCATTAGATATGTCTTGATTGTAATCCCAACGGCAGATCCAACCGTAACTGCTAAACCTTTATCATCACTCCTAAACAACTTTTAATCCCTACATAAAACCTCCTTATGACTTATTATATTTCTGCAATTGTTGTTGCTACTATTACTATTAACAATTTGCAAAATAATTCTCCTAATTTTTTTTTTTTTTTTGGGGGGGGGGGGGGGGGGTCATTAGTTTCCCCTTTTGTTTTTATTTTTGTGCCCTTTAAGTGACACATGGGATACGAGGGCGCAAAAGGAAAACAATAAAGAAAGGGGAACACGAAAACTGGAAAAAAGAATGTCTACTTACTAATGTACAATGAAAAAGAGTGATGAGTATACTTAAAAGCAGTGCAAAGACCCTCCCCTTGAAAAAAGGGAAGAATAAAAAAGAGATGGTGAAAACCCATCAAACATAAGATTGTGCTCAAATTCATTTCAAGTAGACCCAGGTGAGTCAATATCGCGAATGGTGTCGCTTGTTGATGAAAACATTGAGTTGAAGGCAGAAAAGCCAAAAGAGAGAGGATATTCCCTCTTTTTTGTTGATTATTAAATTTTAGCGTGGTAGCTTAATTCCTCGTGTTCATGAATTTTTTTTGTTGGTGCAATTATTCACTAGTTTGTTCGCAATATTGATATTTTGTAGGAAGAGCATGCGTGTTTGCAATTCCTTGTTTGCATTGTGAAACTTATTAAAGTTAGACCGCATCAGCAGAAGCATTTTGTTCACAAATAGATTTGAGACATTGATTCCATCTGCTTAAATTCATTATTTGATGCTTCCCTTTTAATATAGACAAGAAGGCAACACAAAACAAGTTATCAACGAGGAATCGGAATCATGCTCAGGCGTTGATAGCAGTCTCCCATTGACAAAGCATGTAGATTCCTCAGATGACAACGTAGACAAAGCTTGCCTAAGTGATTCCCGGTCAGTTCCAGACTCCGGAGATGGTTTGGTTCAGGTGCCTGTTGATAGAGTTGATATTCGCCAGATTGGCGATACAGACTGGAGTGAGTATCAACCAGCAGTTGATAGAGTTGCCGATGTTAGAGAAATATCGACCGAAGATGGCAGTGGCTTTGATGTTCCTGTTGTCAACCCAGCAAATAACCACCATCAACCTGGAGGAAGCTCCCCTGAGCCCTGAGGCCACTTGCTTTTTACCTGGGAATTGGTTTTAGAGGGCACTTTGTTTAATAGATTAATAAAGTTTTTCTCCTTGCCGCTCTCTTGACTTGGAAACATTGTAATTCTTCTAGAGTGGAGGTTTTCCTTTTGGTTTGAGCTTGTAGTTAGAATCATGTGTTGTGGTGGGTCATGGTTATTTTTAGTGAAATCATGATTATTTTAATTATATGTATAAGCTTATTAAGTCTTACGTATCTAGCATTTGAATTATAACGTTGAGGATGAGTATTAGTAAAAAGATTGGCAGAGATAGACTTCTTGGTGTTGCTTCTTATCATTCCATTTTTTATCCTCAAAATTGTCTTACAACCCTGTGGCCACACATTCTGTATGTACCACCCTGATCACTGAAAATCAAGGGAATCAGAGCCATACCAGCAGATGCCATAACACTTGCTGTTTTATCAATATACTGCCATCTATTGCAGGAACATCAAAGCTACTGCCATCTTCTGTTGATATTTCTCTAACATCGGTCGCTCTATCATATTTTCAGAAAAGGGTTGTGGTTCACTGCCAGATTCTATAATTGATACAAATTATCTGCTTATCAAAAAATAAAACATCAATATTAATGATCGGCAAATAAAAAATGAACCGTGATAGACGGACGCAGGCGTCACGGACGCGCCTTACGTGGATCTGTACAGCTCAGATATTTTTCTTTGAGTCAGCGTCCAGTCAGCGAAATTTCTCTTCGCGCGTTTTGGTCTTTTTAAAAAACGCCGGTTCTTTAAGTTGAACGATTCATTTCCCAATACACAGATAAGACAGTGTGCAGACCCTAGGACATCGTGCAGTCTCATTATTCGTGCAGAGCCCACACTTATCATAATAAAATATTTGTTTTTAAGTTTTACGTTGGATCAACTTAATTTGTCTAGCTTACTTTATGTGTGTGTGCAGTTTACATTATGTGTTTGTCCTGTTTACGTTATGTGTATGTCCGGAATAAGTGTATTTGCTGTACGGAATAAGTGTATTTGTTGTCCGGAATAAGTGTATTTGTTGTCCGGTTTAAGAATAAAGTGTGTCCAGAAACGGAACATAAAGTTTGTCCGGAATAAGTTGATTTGTTGTCCGGAATAAGTTGATTTGTTGTCCGGAATAAGTGTATTTGCTGTCCGGAATAAGTGTATTTGCAATCCGGAATAAGTATAGTTGTCCAGAATAAGAAGAAAGTGTGTCCAGAAACGGAACAGAAAGTTTGTCCGGAATAAGTGTATTTGCTGTCCGGAATAAGTGTATTTGTTGTCCGGAATAAGTGTATTTGTTGTCCGGTTTAAGAATAAAGTGTGTCCAGAAACGGAACATAAAGTTTGTCCGGAATAAGTTGATTTGTTGTCCGGAATAAGTGTATTTGTTGTCCGGAATAAGTGTATTTGCAGTCCGGAATAAGTGTAGTTGTCCAGAATAAGAAGAAGGTGTGTCCAGAAACGGAACAGAAAGTTTGTCCGGAATAAGTGTATTTGCTGTCCGGAATAAGTGTATTTGTTGTCCGGAATAAGTGTATTTGTTGTCCGGTTTAAGAATAAAGTGTGTCCAGAAACGGAACATAAAGTTTGTCCGGAATAAGTGAATTTGTTGTCCGGAATAAGTGTATTTGCTGTCCGGAATAAGTGGATTTGCTGTCCGGAATAAGTGTATTTGCTGTCCGGAATAAGTGTAGTTGTCCAGAATAAGAAGAAAGTGTGTCCAGAAACGGAACAGAAAGTTTGTCCGGAATAAGTGTATTTGCTGTCCGGAATAAGTGTATTTGTTGTCCGGAATAAGTGTATTTGTTGTCCGGTTTAAGAATAAAGTGTGTCCAGAAACAGAACATAAAGTTTGTTCGGAATAAGTGTATTTGCTGTCCGGAATCGGAATAAGTGTATTTGCAGTCCGGAATAAGTGTAATTGCAGTCCGGAATAATATATGGCTTCATTATTGTCGGAATAAACGAATCAATATATGGAATGCAATAATATGATGTCAAAACAAAAAAACGTCCGCAAAGCGCGCTCCCTCTGTCCGCTCGCTTTGCGAGGGGGACTCACGTCCCCCGCAGGGGCTGCCGCCCCCTGCTACCCCCGCACAAACTCAACAAACCTCCCACTGTATATTTTACCCCACAAGAATTACGTTTAGGAAAAAAATAACATCTCAGATTCCCTGTTTATGTAGAACATCGGGAAGTCTTCGCACCGTCTCATTCACGCTGCTTACGTTGTGAAGAATCGTGGGAGTCGGCATCAGACGCTTCTTCGACCTAATATCTTGCTCGAAATGATGATTTATTCTGGAGAGAAAGAATGAAGAAGAAAGAAAGAGTGTCATCATATTTGTATTTGGGTGGAGAGAGAGAACGTGCTGAGTTGAAACGCATTTAATGTGATTTGAGTGGACATCAGGAAGAAAAAACAAAAAACATTCATGCTTTGGCCACGTAAGGGCTGACATGGATGTCCACGTAGAGCGTGTCTGTGACGCGCTGCGTTCATAAATCATTTTCCATAAAAAATAGGCTATTTCCAATCAGCGTGAGAAATAAACTGCCACAACACAAAAATATATGAATCACGGTCAAAGTCTAAAATGGATAATGCTCAGCGGGTTCTTTTTTAGGTTCTATTCTCTCTACGTACATATGTGGTACATTCATGTGTGTCTCCATTCCATCCTAGTTTTCCACCTGGAAAGGTCTGGGCAAACTGCACACTCTTGACACTCTCCCATCTTGTGTCAAATAACATATTTGTCAGTTTCTCTCCTTATTGTTTAATGAAGAAATAGAAACAATCATCACATGTCCCAGTAACATTTAATGCAAGGTGATGAGAGATGATGACAACTACATTAACTGTTCCTACAACCTTCTTCAACACTCCATTTCATTTCTCCTGGCCTTCACCAAACACGGAAAAACAATGAATTGCTACTCAAACTCTCATTGTCTTTGTCTGGATATACATAGATGATATAAAATAGTTGGACAGTACATGATTATCTTGTATCATCACTTATCCAGACATATATTGTAACATCCCCGAACAGCGGAAAATTTAAACTTTTAAAACCAAAGGAATCACGAGGATAAAACCATCAAGAGTGGGGACATTACTGAAAGAAATACATAAATAAGTCTGGTGCACCATAATACAATACGAGTTTGTCAAAAGAGTGATTACATCATAACACAAACACAAGGTACATGTAATCACGACAACCTAAAGTAGGTAGACGACAGGATCCAGTCCCAAAGTGCAATCTCCCTCGGTCACCACCCGCCGGAACCTAACGCGGTCCTGAAAATAATCATAACAACAATGCCTGAGTTTCCATAAGGAAACCCCGTATGACAAGCTCACCTATATGCCCTAACATACTAGTATAGCATGACATGAAATACAAAGCAGTAAAACAACATTGCCACCAAGGGCCAAACCGGACATCCGTCCCGCGATCGTTTCCGCTGCCACACAGGCCCCGCGGTCTACAATCGCCACCGCTGCCACACAGGCCCCACGGTCCGCAACATCGCCGTCGCCACACAGGCCGCACGGTCCAACCTCACCGCCGCCACACAGGCCGCACGGTCCAAACAACCACCAGTACCACACAGGCCACACGGTCAAATATCACTGCCGCCACACAGGTCGCACGGTCCAGCATCGGGTCTCCGTAGAGACCTACCGTAGGCACATACGGTCTAACGGACAGTACGCAACACATCCCCACACGCGAATACACAAGCCAAGGGATCGGTGAGGAGGCGTTCGCACTTCCGCGCAGGTAGAATAAGATCTGAAAACATCGTGGTCCACCACCACACCAACGGAGTCGTTGCTCAGGTCGGTCCATCGCCGCAACCACACAGGCTACGCGCGATCCTCCCTGCCGCCACACAGACCGCACAGGGGCCCTACCGCCGCCACACAGGCCGCACGACACGTGCAATAACTGCCTAACAAGGCCAGTCGAACATATCCGCCACACAAGGGCCAGACAATCGACAGATCCGAACCGAAGTCCGCAGGGTCAACGAGCTCCACGTGCAACACCAACTCCGGCTCCAAAAGAGCAGGGTCGCGACCTCCGTCGCCGTCAATAGGCCGGTACCTCTCTGGACCTCCGTCGCCAATCCTGGCCGGTAGTCTCTGTGCCTCCGTAGCCATCGGTCGGTAGTCACTGCACCCGTCGGCAGTTGCGTGTTGCTGAAGCAATGTGATCCGCAATCCCTCAGTCTGCTACACTAACGCGAGTCAAACGATCCACCAGATATAGTCACGATCCATACATGGAGGTGACGTGTTCCGGACACCCACACTCTTCCACACGGTGGTCCCTGGGCAGGCACGCATAACGCGCCCACCGTCACCTCCCGGCTCACGCACAAGGCGAGGACACGGGTTTCCGTAGACAGAGTTGGTATCCTAAGCGGAACCAGGAATTCTGTCCTATGCAAAAACGGTTGACCGAAAGAGACACTCGGTCGACCGTTTCCTCAAGGGAATCGGTCGACCGCTGTGACAACCGGTCGACCGCTTCCACAAGGGAAATCGGTCGACCGAAAGTGACAGCTCGGTCGACCGCTTCCACAAGGGAATCGGTCGACCGAAGCGTCTGCAACGGTCGAACTATTTGCGGAACACAAAAATCCAACGGTCTACCGAAGGTCTAAAACCGGTCGACCGAACGAGGTCAAAATCCAGAGTCTGGTCAACATCAAAATCCAATCTATCGATCGACCGACTCAGGGGTCTCGGTCGACCGAAACCTTACAGGGTCAACTTAATATTTTCTACGTCATCAACGGTCGACCGAAACCACTAGCATCCTACCGGTACACTCAAGTTCCGGTCGACCGACACAAAGACCCGGTCGACCGAAACACAACAGACATGCAAATAACACTACGTTCGGTCGACCGTCCAAGGGACCCGGTCGACCGACAGACGTCTTCAACCTCGCGCCAGCCGAGGTTTTGACGCCCAAACTCGTCGCCGGCGAGGTCTCCGACCTCCCGCGACCCACCAAAACATCACCCCAACGTGGGTGATCACTATAGGCCTCTAATGCAAGAACTTGACATACCTCTCTTTGAAGAACAACGAAGACACCGAAGCTCCGACTACCACGCCTCCGGGACGCAACCTCACACACGTCCTCCTCGCACCACGCCCAGCACGCTCACCTCGCGCACCTTCACCACCACACACCAGCCACCGAGGAAGAGGAAGAGATTGGTGGAAGAGGAGAAAGGTTTGAAGAGAAGAAAAAGGAAGAGAATGGATCCCGTTACTCTTTAAACCCAACCAAGCCACCCATCATCCTACTCCCTAACACCACTGTTCACGTCACCCAACCCATCACCAACAGCCCTCTCCTATTCCACTTCAACTTCCCATGCAAACCTCACCCATTAGCTCCCTAAACACCAATTAAACACTAATTAGGTTAGGGTCATAACATATATTATCTCACCTTTTTCAAATAAGTATGAGACCTCCAAATATATATGATGTCTATATTTACCCGTCTGGATATAGATTAACATGTATTGGTGCGTCAATTATGTTGTTTACATAACATTTACTTTTTCGAAGCATTTATGTTCTCATCGATTTCATGAATAATTGTCTTTGTCTGGACATTATACATAGAATGTATCAAACAACTAGACAATACACTATTATATTGTATCATCACTTATCCAGACATATATCACCCTACATTTTCCAAATTTAGATTTTCATATGTTTGTCTTTGTAAGACATGTCAGGAAATGTTTGAATAAGATATATCGTAATCAAATATCTAGATATTCAGTTATTCAGATATATGTTGATAATATGTCTACACCTACCAAAACTTGTATCATCACTAGTCCAAACAAATATTGCCCTACGCTTGTGCTTGCTGGACATGTCAAACATAACTAGACATAAAATGTATAAATTTAAAAGAAATATCGTAATCAAATATCTAAACATAAATGAGTTTTAGAGATACATGTTCATAACATGTCTACATATAGATATTCTCGTTCATTTACTGCCAGCTTCTTCCCGCCAATTTGAAAATCTTCGCTTCTCGGTCAAATATGTCCACCATCTCAGCAAATAATCTACAATTAGGTGACAGTCATTGTAGATCAAATAGGAAGTCGAATGGTGTCTCTATAAATAGCTTCGTGTGCTCCGTACTCATATTTTTGAGGTAAGTCAGAGTCTTCGTGATTGTGCATCTTGTCCTGGTGTCTTTCAGATCACCTGTCAAATAAAATAATTAATGAGTGAGGAGATTTAATAAATATGACTACAATGCAAACATGATTATTACCTTCCCCAAATACTCATTAATGTAATTCATAGGTAAACCATTTTTTTCATTTGCTTTGATTTATCCGGATATAGAGAGACTTATCCATAATTTGTTTTTCATAAATTAAGATATAAATGCAGACATCATTATTACCTTCCCCAAATACTCATTAATGTAATTCATAGGTAAACCACTTTTTTCATATGCTTTGATTTATCCGGATATAGAGAGACTTATCCATAATTTGTTTGTCGATGTCTTCTAGAAATGATGTGTCAAGGGTATCATCGTCCTCTTCGTCCAAGTCTCTATTGAGGTTGTTCTCCTCTACGTCAACGTCATCTTTAGAACACTCGTCGTCTGACTAATGAACCTCGAAACCAAACACCAAGTCTACGTAGACATTGACTTGGTGTTTGGTTTCGAGGTTCATTAGTCAGACGACGAATGTTCTAAAGATGACGTTGACGTAGAGGAGAACAACCTCAATAGAGACTTGGACGAAGAGGACGATGATACCCTTGACACATCATTACTAGAAGATGGTACAATGCACAAGCTTTATCCATATATTTCACATTCAGACGTTGACATGTCCTCGCATTCGGGATCAGATTCCCTAAGGGTTGGGATGACTTTTACAACATTATAGATTATCTGGATAAGTTGCAACTTTTTTGTTTGTTTTACTTCTTCCACAAAAGGTATCATGCGTAACTATTTTTTTCTGAACATACATATGAGGTATCAAAGAGTTGGAAAAAAATATTGTTTAAGTTGAAGAGAGGATGACTTTACATTTAATGCACGTGATGATGGATCCTATGAAAAATGCCTGAAATGATGTCTTTGAACCATATATCTGTAGGATTTCGTGCCCCTATGTATGTGTATATTTTAAAATTTTAATACATGCATACATGATCAATTTCCATATTTTCAACAATTTCATGTACATCGGCTTATATTTATTCTAATATCATATAATCAATATATATTAAAACAAATATAAGAGGATCATACCCAAGGATTCTCTAAAACCTTTATGAAGATCCGGAGTTGCGTTGCTTGTCGAACCGCCCGCTGATTCGCCTCAAAGCGTTCACCAAACTCTAAACAGGATTAGAGAGAAATGAGCTAGTCAATTCAATCTCTAAATCAAGCTAATAACCCTTATAAAGCTCCACGAGATTTGATCTCCAAAAACTCTAACTAATTAATAGAAATTCAGATGAATTAGCAGAGAGATTAATGAGAGAGAGAGAGAATTTTGTATTAATTGAACAAGTAGGGAGATGAGACCTATTTATAGACTCTCCCAATACCCACATCATGGGCTACCAACTAACCCATGATCTCTTATTTTTCTCTCCCTTGAACCAATCACAAATTGACACATGATCATCCTCAAAACTGTTTGACCATAATTAGAATAAATCCAACCCATGATCAACACTAATCTCTTAATAATTCAAGGCAGAATCGTACCGAACGGTTGACCGAAATCACCACTCGGTCGACCGTACAGTTATCAATTTTGCAAGTTTGGTCGGACCGTGAGTTAGACGGTGGACCGAATATTCATGAAAAAAATTCCATGGAAAATTTCGATCGAACCACATCTCACTCTAGTCGACCGTTTAGTTATCAAAATTTCTCCTGGTACATTTCGGTTGACCGTGACACTCAACCGGTCGACCGTTATATCACCAAGACATCTCCTGGAGATTTTCGTTCGACCGTTTACTACGTCCGGTCGACCGATCCTATTATCAAGACACATCCTGGTAATTTCGGTCGACCACCTGCGTATCTAGTATTTGTCCGGTCTAACGTTTCGAAGAAATCGGTCGACCGATCCCAAAACGGTCTACCATTTTGACCCTGATTTTGCCTTTGTCAAACTTTGGATTTACTTCCAACAAATTTTGATCCTTGGAGTTTTTAGAAAATTCATATATCATGTAGTATATTATTCTATGTAATGTTAAACTATTACACCCTATAATACATATATCTTATATGAATTTATTTATGATTCTAATTATGTCAATTCTCATGACATATTGATTTTATTGATTCACCACATGTGTCCCTCTTTCACATGAAACCCGACACATCATATGAACTCAAAATCAAGCTTCTTGTTTCTCAGTTTTATGGTGTGACTTATAGGAGGATCTAAGCTAGGTTGACAATGATATCA
This sequence comes from Triglochin maritima, assembly GCA_963682175.1. NCBI lineage: Eukaryota > Viridiplantae > Streptophyta > Magnoliopsida > Alismatales > Juncaginaceae > Triglochin > Triglochin maritima. The sequence continues at coordinate 36,167,901 of OY821772.1, forward strand.
AACACTTAATACCATAAACTATAAGAGGTATCTAGTTACACATTATAGTTACCCAATTAGCATAGATGTCTTGGTCATTCGAACTAAACACGATCCATTTAGTGATGTAAGTGCACCACTTGTGCTTGTCTCTTGCCACATCATATTAAAAATATATACAAAGTCGAAATGTGTCATCTTTGTATCATATATTCATTTCATGATCTCTTAAGCTAATTATAACTATGTAACTTAACTCAAGTCACATTGTGCACATTATAATTTTGCTTTATCAAGAACCCTCTAATATCATCACTCAATTAAGAGGGGCAATGATAATCTTTTGACTAGCTATATTTTCCAGCATAAGTCATGTTCAACCAACTATTGTCTTTATCACTATAATCATTGGTAGTTTTTGACAATAATCAAATTAAACATTTTTTATGTGAAAAGATATGTCTCATATCTTATGATTTCAGACACAGTGAAACATTAATGACACATAACACAAATCTATAATGTTTCACTTGTTAGGTCTATTCAATATATAAAAGTAACCATTTTCCTTTTTTATATACTCGTGTCGTCAAATATTTATTGGGTACAATAATCGTTAACCAACACGACAATCTTATCTCGGTAATTAATGTTCCATGTTAACTGTAGATTAACCGTACTTACATCTAATGGTGAGATTGTAATAGACTTAAAAAAATAAGATGAGTCCTGACTCACTAGATCTTGACCACACACACACACACACACACACACACACACACATATAGAGAGCAATGATAGAATGAGCGTTGGGCTCATTTTGTTTAAATGAGCCCCCAAAGATCTAACCATTGATCTCAATATGAAGGGTTGTGAGCATTTTACTTTAAGTGAGGGTAGTAAAGTAATTCTCATTCATCCCCAATTAATTCCAGAAATTATTGTAATTTCTTACAAATCCTCCCCCTTCCAATTTCGTTGCTCTCTTCTTCCTCTTCCTCCCAATCTTCCACTCAGGACTCCTCCCAATCCCTCAACTTCGCCCCTTCCAATTTTGTTTCTCTCTTCTTACTCTCTCTCCCAATCTTCCACCCACGGCTCCTCCCAACCCCTCAACTTCGCCCCTTCCAATTTTGTTGCTATCTTCTTCCTCTCCCTCCCAATCTTCCACCTACGGCTCATTCTAATCCCTTAACTTTGCCCCCTTCCAATTTCGTTGCTCTCTTCTTTCTCTCCCTCCCAATCTTCCACCTACGGCTCCTTCCAATCCCTCAATTTTGCACCTTCCAATTTTTGTATCTCAAAATAGTTGGTAGGTTTTGTGGTATTTGGTTTGAGGTTTGATTTGCTGATTGGGTTTGGTTTTGGATTTTGTTTTTTATAGTAAAATCAGTTGATTTCGTGGATATTTGATTTGGGATTGATTTGATGAATTTGTTTGGTTTGGTTTTGGATTTGTTGTTTAGAGAAATTCGGTTGGATTTGTGTAGCATTTGATTTGGTATTGGATTTGCTCGTTTGTTTTAGTTTGCTTTTGAATTATTTTTTTAGAGTGGATAAATAAAGTTTGCACTTAGTTGGACTCCTTTCGTCACAATTTTCTTGATATAAGCTATACGTTGGTACAATTCATGTAACATGTTTTGATTTAGTTGAAACGAAAGTAATATTATGTTCGCAACCGTAATATATCATTGTAAGCTGTAATATAGTGTAATGTTGTGGATATAACATTGTAATAATATTTCAATAGCTATAATATAATTTAGCTCTCTTGTAATACCTTTTCAACAAACAAATAATGTTAAGACAATAACATGTTTCGATTTAATTGAAACGAAAGTAATATTATGTTCGCAACCGTAATATGAAATCATTAGCGGCAATATAGTGTTATTCTGTGGATATAACATTGTAATAATGTTGCAATAGCTATAATATCATTTAGTTCTCATGTAACACATTTTCAACATACAAATAATGTTAATGACAGTAACGTGTTTCGATTTAGTCCAAATGAAAGTAATATTATGTTCACAACCTTATTATAGCATTGTTAGCTGTAATATAGTGTCATTCAGTGGATATAACATTATAATATTGTTTTCAATAGCTATAATATCATGTAGCTATCATGTAACAACCAACCAACATACATTGTATTGTACCACTAAATTTTTTATTCTATTTAGGATTCTTTGGACCATCAGAATGTAAAAGATTTTGATTTCATACCCGATGTTGAAAGTGAGTTGAAACCAACAATAGAGAATAAGTTTTACACAATAGAATAAGCTTACAACTATTACAAGACTAATGCAAATGCAGAAGAGTTTAATGTGCGTAAATTGTCAACAAAGTATAATGAAACATCAAATAATAAGTCCAGGGAGGTGATCTTGAAAAGTTTGTTTGCTCTAGAGAAGACTCATCTTGTTCAAGAAGCTGGAAAAGGAACGATGTGAATGACGTTTCTATAACAGTAAAGAAGATGAAAGTGAGAATTGTCAAGATGTGAATGTCAAGTCAAATTAAAAATCAAATTTGATCAAGAGAACAATAAGTGGTTTGTGTTGAACTTTGTTGAAGGATATAATCATGAAATGACGAGCTCCTCTCAAAGGCATTACATGCAAAACAAGTGCAGCATACTGATTGATCGTTTTATTTAAACCGCAAGTGCACGGGCGCGTTGAAGCGGTGGCAAATACGGGCCGTCCACTGGGAGGTGTGTCGACGATTGGTTTGTTCGAAGGCGAGAGGTAAAAAGAAGGAGAGAAAGGTTGGTTAGACTAAACTACACTAAGATGCAAAAAGGAAATGAAGATAAGCAATAAAACTAAGCCCCATAGGGGGGTAGAGAAATGATGTGAATTATAAGAAGTAGGAAATGCGAAAGGAAGAACCAAACAATGAAATAATAACTAAGCTAAGAGCAAAGTAGAAGTGCTGGAATTTAGGAATGGGAAAACCCCTAAGGGGTGGAGTGAGTGCACACATTCAAAGAGGTGGGTGTAGAATACATTCTTTAAGCACATGAAGGTGGTGTTTATCAACTGCTCCTCCTCACGGAAATTAGCAGCCATTGGACCCGAACTACGTGCGACACGAGAGGAGGAAGGCGTCGAGAAATCGATGACCGAAGCCGGATTGACAACGCTCCTCGTCAAACGACCACTCTCGTCTAGTGTCCACGAAAGCATACACAAAGGTGCACGCAAACAAACCAAAACCTTTTTTTTCAAACAAAGAATGTACGTAGAAGAGAAGACTGGGGAACACAGGAGAGAAAGAATGACTCAGGAGAGAAGGGAAGAAGTCCTTATGCTACGGCGGATGGGTACAGGTAGAAGCACACAAGCAAACAAGGCTCAAGCAATCCTAAGGTCGCTATAGGTCCTTACAGCTAGACGACGCCTAACTGCGAGGTCACGCGGCCTCAACACGCCTCACCTCCCTACGACGAGGACCACAAAGCCCAGCAAGTGAGCCAAGATCCGGGGATCTCGTTTCTCCTACTATCGACAAAGTGGGCAACGCCGATCAGGTCATGACGGTCGGGACCGGATCACTCTCCTAATGCGCCCGAAATCCTTAGGGCCAATGTCTACTTGATTTTAAAATTAGGCTCTTGATTAGTGTGGTTTTTGGGGCGAAGGAAAGGGTGATGAAATCCCCCACCTTATCTTTTACGGGACAGCTCCTCCTTAGTAGCGTTTTGGAGTCTAAATCTAGCAATCAACTCTCCAAACAAACGCTCAACTCACACTTGTTTCAATGCACTTCCTACTAACTAATGCATGTTCATACGAAATGCATGAATGAGAGTAGAAGGTGCGTACCTCACGCCAGCTCTCAGCAACAGAAAATAAAGCTAAGATAAAAGACAATCTAAATGCCTAAGTCACATACATGATGCATGACCTAAACAACAAGAATGCCTAATCTTTTGCTTTGAGTTTTAGGGTCCAAGTTGCTTAAAGGAGGTTGATTATGGATCTGGGAACAAACTATAAGTCAAAACATGCCAAATTAAGTCCCAGACCACTACATCAATTATTCAAATAGACCAAAGAAATAAGAGAGCCAACAGAGCTTACCAGACCGCCAATTGGCGGTCTCAGGCCGCTGATTGGCGGTCTGAAGTGCTCAGTTTGACTCCAAACTTCTCCAGGCGTTCCTCCTGATGACTCCAAGTCTCCTGAAACAAAGCAAAACTACAAAACACAAATTAAATCCACTCGAATCGTCCAAACAAGAGTTTGGACTGACACCTCCCCGGCAACGGCGCCCAAAACTTGTTGAACGTTTTATTTTAAACCGCAAGTGCACGGCCGCGATGAAGCGGTGGCAAGTACATGTCGTCCTCAGGGAGGTGAGTAGTCTCTTGCTTGTACGAAATCAAGTGGCAAAAATAGGGGGAGAAAGATGTTTATGCTACTCTACTCTATACTACGCTAAGAAGTAGGAAATGCGAAAGGAAGAACCAAACAATGAAATAATAACTAAGCTAAGAGCAAAGTAGAAGTGCTGGAATTCAGGAATGGGAAAACCCCTAAGGGGTGGAGTGAGTGCACACATTTAAAGAGGTGGGTGTAGAATACATTCTTTAAACACATGAAGCTGGTGTTTATCAAGCATAGGAAGTGTCTAAATGTGTGGCAAAACCTATCAATCTATTCACCAACTTAGTTGATTAACATTTACATATGCAAGTTGTTTATTTCAGAACCTAAACAAGCATGAGAGGTGTCTAATCATTTTGGCAAAACTCATCAAGTTATAAATTCTATCCTAAACAAGCAAGCATACATTCATGTTTAATCAACACATCAAAAATAAAGCATTCATCCCATTCTCTAATGCATGTATGTACATCTACTCCACCCCCCAAAGGGGATGGAACTACTCACTAAACATTACACTAATTATTAAACTAAGCAAAGAAATCATATTAAAACTAAGCTAGAAATAAAAGACGATTAAACTAAAACATGCACAAACAATAAAAGAAGCATAAACAAACAATGAAAGAAATACAAAACTTTATTGATAAAATGATTCACATTAAAAGTAGCATCCTCCTACTTTAGTGTGTGCTTCAAGGCCTCACTTCTAGTAGGAAGAATAACCACTTAAAATATGGAGTGATTACAATAGGAGGTGAAGAGTTCTATTTATAGGCATGGAAAAAGCTAATCCGGGACAATCCCCCGATGTGGGACTAAACAAACACCAAAAATAGTCTAAACGAACATTAATACAAGTCCAGGAGAAATCTTGGCGGATCTGGACTAATCCAGACCGCCAATTGGCGGTTCCAGACCGCCAATTGGCGGTCCAAAATGTCCGGATCCAGTTGAGATTTATTCTGGGCTTTTCTTTGTGCTTTTGGTGGTCGTTGATGCATCTACTTCGTTTGTTGGAGCTCCGACCCGAATCCAATTGCTAAAATACTCCCCATGATGGTGTGAAGTATTCTGTTTTACTCTTAGGTCCCTCTGTCTTACGATCAGGTCCTTCTCCCTTGCATCTTGGTCCCCAGATCTCACAATCCAGTCCTTTTTCCCAGCTTTTAGGTCCTTTTATGTTTCATCTCTTCAAACCTATTTATTCCTGAAAACTAAACATAAAACTCGTGGCATAGCATTGTTTAGGTGAAAGATAATGGATATAAGATACAAATATGAGCATGAAATGATGTCAATCAAATACCCCCACACCTAACTTTTGCTAGTCCCGAGCAAAACAAAGAAAGAGAAAAGCATGCGAAAAACAAGAAATCCTAACTCACTTTCGTAGGAATCACGGTTGCACTTAGCACGTGTAACAAGCTGTTAAACCTCTTTGTCGCCAAGGAGGAGGAGTGTTGTCTCCTGAGGGTTTTCAGCGGATATACCCACAAAAGCCGAACAAGATGCATTAATCAATCTAGCTACACGACTCGTTGGACTTATTTTGTCGATCATGGGACGCGGTAATACTACAGATCGACTCTATATATGTAATCAGTCCACACACCTAGCCTAATGAGTTATTCGTGAGAGTTAACTAAGGAATTAAGTGAAAGACATGGGTAACCTTAACTTCTGAATGTGATACAACGTGTAAAGTCCATTTTGGTTCTTATTTGACTCTTTTTTTCTTTTCTTTTCTTTTTTTTTCTTTTTCTTTGGAGCATTTATTGGTTGGTGTTTGATTCTCCCAGGGTCAGCTTTCGTGCATCATTGCCTATGAGGACTTACACTATCACGTACACCTTCCCCCAAATCTCCACATAGGGCGATCCCTACCACCGTGTAACGGGAGTTCGGTCGGTGCATCCCAAGTCAGATGACTCGAAAGCACCAGGCACAAAGTCCCCTCAGACCTACTTTCCCGAGTGATAGGAGCCGTGCGAGAAGAGAGAACACCACTTATTTATTTATCTACATGGGAACCAAAACCCCTACACTTAAGTTTCACAAAAAGAGATTAAGGGCCATTGACTACGACAAACTTCCTTATACTAACAGACACGAATTATTTGACTCACTAGGTTCAGGGTGGACTTCTTTAAATGTTTGAGTACTGAAACCCTATGATTACACGCCCCCCGAGGGAAAACCGGGGTGCATCCTAATGACTCGATAAGACCTAAAGGCAATAAACTAGAAATCCTAATGCATCAAGTTCAAGACAATTTTGGGAGCTTTCTTTTTACTTTGCCTCTCAACGGTTTTGCACATGCTAAACACACGCAAAACCTACAAAAACATTTTCTTTCGCAAACACATGAAGATTTTGAAAGAAATGTGAAAATTTTAATGCACTAGGCAAGCAAAAGAAGACAAGTCACCCAAGGATCATGGCAAGCAGATAATCAATATTAAATGCGGCACACTAACATGACCCTAGCAGTACACACAAAAGAAAAGAAAACCAAAGGAAAAAGACTCAAATATGTACACACGTAAAAGACCCCCCCACACCTACCTCATGCATTGTCCTCAATGAATGTGAACAAGATACTACATGGATATATGCATGAAAAAGGAAAGATCTCACCGACATGAAGTACAAAGGGACGTTCAGGGTCATGTTGATGGACACAAACCCAAATTCCCTCAAAACCTGTGAGAAGCTGAAGAAGGGAGATAAATACGTGAAGAAATTGGGGCCCAAGTACACAAGGGTTGAGGCCCACAACAATCGATGCTCACTGAAGGAGTCTTTTATTACACACTTTTTTTTTGTTTTTTTTACAAGATATATACATCAACCAAGATATTCTCATAATCATTTGGTCAAGGAACATCAAATGAGAACATCAAGTCATGAGGACCAGAGACTTGCCGAGATGGGCAAACTCCACTGGTACTCTGAGGTGTCATGAGGGGTGAAAGGTCAAAGCTGAAAGGCTCGAACCCCTCATGATATTGGTTGGGTGTGGGCAACAAAGAATGAAGTTGTGTTGCCTCTCTACGGTTTAATTGCTCATCGAAGAAAACCCTCCAACCAATAGGCGGGTGCATCGGAATGAGTTCCTCAGGCTCATTCGATGGATGCAGCATACATGCATCACTAAGAATGGGGTTTCTCCCCAAGTTATCCAACAAGGACCTCCCACCATCATTTAGATCATCAAGCATAAGCTCGGTCATAGGTGGGTCCTTGTTGGAGTCAATATGAAGCTCAAATGGCTTAATGGCCATGAGAGATGAGGAATTGTTGGCTTTTTAGCCTTAATCTTTATTTAGTTTTGATGATTAAGTAATCTAATCTTAATCTATATTTAATCAATCAACCTAGACAATCAAAGTAAGCAAACATGAATACATGCATTGCATATATATTCGTGTACTTGCGATATTCTTAATAGGTTGATGAAGAATCAAGCTAAGGAGCTTGGGGACAAGAAGATAAAGACTCAAGACATGTAATCAAGCTTTGGACCAATATGTAATGTAGTATAATTTGAGTCCTAAGGATTAATGTAAACTTGAGCACATTAGGATTCTGTCCCATATCCCCACGGTTAACCGAACCCTTCTCGGTAAACCGAATCTTGTAGAGTTCGGTCCACCGAACACCTTGCGGTCAACCGTGTAGAATCCTTTAGGTGTTCCCTGGAATAACCACCTCGGTATACCGAACCGCCTTCGGTAGACCGAATTAGCCTGGACCGGTTTTGGACTTTGCTCCAACGGTCGTATTTAAATCTTGACCTAAAGCCAAATTGACTTATCCATATTCGGTACACCGAACTTCATTCGGTCAACCGAATCATATTGCTTTAGGAGACCAACGGCTATTTAACTTGACCGTTATCGGTAAACCAATCTCCCACGCTTTGTCAGCGCAATTCCCGCGCTACTTCGGTATACCGAAGTATAGACGGTCAACCGAACTTAGCATAAACAGAACCCAACTAATCTTACTGTCCAGTTTGGAACGGTTCACCGAATAGGTTTCGGTAAACCGAATTATATTAGGGTTGCTAGTTAGAGAGCTACTGGAGTTGAGTGAGCGGTTCACCGAATAGAATTCGGTAAACCGAAAAGACCATCTTCGGTAATCCGTTGGGTTAACGGTCTACCGAAGCGCGTGCAAATTCTGCCCGAACTTTTGTCACATCATCACATTTCATTGGTCCATTCCACACCAACTCCCAAACGGCTAGATGAGCTTGAAGGCTTATAAATAGGACCTCATTTGGTTGCTTTGTAGATCTTGAACACTTCCTATCTATCCAATACTCAAAGCCAAATCCTCTCCATCTTCAAGCTCTCAATACACAACACTCAAGCCTAAACTTCACCACTTGCATATCCAATTCCATATCATATCCAAGTGTGCTCAAGTATAGAGTGTTAGTTAGAGTGTGATTCAACTTCCATATCAAAGAATCAAAGAGTTGTAAAAGCTTCGAGGAAGCTCCCTCTCGGGTTGTGAGAGGAGACACGAGCGAGGCGAGGTTGTTCGCGAGGCTCGGTGTTGTAAACGGCGTTGGTCTCGGCCCGGAACGGAGATCGGTTAGTGGAACCGTAAGCGAGGCTCGGGGGATCGAGCGAGGCTTGCGAGGAGGACTAGGACCCGGGTGTGGGTGCCGAACCTCTCTAAACTCCGGTGTCGACGAATTTGTGGTTTGCAATTGTCTCTTCCTTAATCCTTCGATTAGTATTTTTAATTCCGCATTTTTCTATCGATTAGAGGGCCATAGATCCTAACAGAAGAGACACCTTCTGGTATAGGCATATGGTGAGGTGTCTCACTCTCACTAGTACTCTCAACTGAATCATGCAACGAACACTCCCTTTGAACATTCATGTTCGAGGCCAGCTCACTTTGTTGCATTGCGAAGACAGGCAATGAGTTTTCGCTGGGCCCACGAACATTCTCAATGGGTTGCATTGGGGTTAGGGGTGTTCGTTGATTTTGTGGTGCTTTCTCCAATTGGCGGATGAGATTTAGATTTAAAGGTTCATCCATGGGTTCCTGTTGCTTACCAGAGTTGAACACATGAAACTCCGCACTCATGTTACCGAATGAGAGCTTCATGAGACCATTTCTACAATTAATCAAGGCATTGGAGGTTGCCAGAAATGGTCTACCCAAAATCAAAGGTATTTTAGAGTGGGTGTTCGCAACAGGATTGGTATCGAGGACAACAAAATCGACTGGAAATATAAAATCTCCAACTTTGATAAGCACGTCCTCGATAATCCCCATGGGAATACGAATGGATCTATCCGCCAGTTGGAGGGTGATCTTAGTTGGTTTCAATTCTCCCAAGTTCAACTGTTGATAGACAGAGAATGGGAGGAGGTTGACCGCTGATCCTAAATCAAGCAAAACATTGCTCAGTCTAGTGTCCCCTATCGTACACTGAATAGTAGGACACCCAGGGTCCTTGTATTTTGTGTAGGTGGGATTGGACAAAAGTGAGCTGATATTTGCAGCCAAGAATGCTTTCTTAGGAACATTGGTCTTCCTCTTGGTTGTGCAGAGATCCTTCAACACTTTGGCATATTGAGGTATTTGTTGGATGACATCCAACAATGGGATGTTAACCTTTACTTGCTTAAATACCTCTAATATCTTGTCCATGTTGTCACTCTGCTTTTTGTTTAACCTACTTGGATAAGGAGCTTTTGGCAGGTAGGTTTTCTGCTGTACCTGAGAAGAAAGCTTTGGTGTATTACCCTCACCCTCAGCTTCTTCTTCACCACCATTCCCACTGAGGGGCTGCATAGATGGTGGTGGGTGTGGCAAGGAAATGTGATTGTCAACCTGTTTTTCATTCCTTAAGGTCACAATGGAATTGACATGGTGAACATGTTCCTCCACATGGTTCACTTGCCTCCCCCGAGGGACCACATTCTCATTTTGCATGTGTTGTTGCTGGTACACACGGGGGTTAGCCTCAGGCTGGCTAGGAAAAGACCCTCTCTCTCTTTCATGTACAGACTGAGCCAATTGGCCCATCTGAAGCTCTAGAGATTTCATGGTCTGTTGATTTGAAGTGAGAACTTGACTTGTGGTAGACATAAAAATTTTCATTGAGTTTTCAAGTCCACGAGTCAAGGTCTCAAGCGAATTGAATCGGGTTTCCATATTATTGGAATTTGGGAAACCCGATGGATTGGTGGTTTGCGCTTGGGGTGGCTGATAGGAATGTGCATGCATGTGAGGTTGGTGTGATTGGTAAGGTGGTCTAAAGGAGTTTGAAGGACCACCCGGGGCATTATTTTGGTTCCATGAAAAATTGGTGTGGTTCCTCCATCCAGGGTTATAAGATGATGAGTATGGGTCATTCCTAGCTCTGTCATAGATGGCGTTGACACGCTCCATCTCAGGAGGAATGGACTTACACTCGCTCTCTACATGACCTATCCTACCACATGAATGACAAGGAACTGGACCATATGTGGACATGTGAGGTGCACTTTGTCGGTTTTGGAGCTCAATCGAATCCATACGGCGCATTAAGGCCGCCATGCGTGCCTCGGTGGCCATAGTGGTATCGATAGCAAATGCGGCACATGATCTAGTCGAGTTTGCATTCGCGATCCTCGCTCCTATACTAGATGATGCAGGTGGTTCCCTCACACTCTCCCACTGCATGGTTTTCTCAGCGAGGTCTTCTAGGAAGGCTCATGCCTCCCTTTCATCCTTTCCCAAGAACTCTCCTTGACACATGGACTCAAGGAGCGTTCTGGACGGGATGTGAAGACCCTCATACACAATCTGACAAAGACGCCACAACTCAATGCCATGGTGAGGGTACAAGGATAGTAGCTCTTTGAACCTCTCAAGATATGCATGAAATGGTTCGGTCTCATGTTGATAGAACGAATTGATTTCGTTCCTCAATTTTTGAGTCTGATGATTAGGAAAGTACTTCTTGAGGAATGCAGATTGAAACTCATCCCAAGTCCTAAAGGAATTCGCCTGGTTGCTGTACAACCACTTCTTGGCATCATCCTTCAGCGCAAAGGGGACAAGCCTAAGATGGATGGAGTCTGTGCTAAGTTGTTGCAGCTTGAACATAGCACAGACCTCCTCAAATTCCCTGAGAAAGATATAGGGGTCACCTTTCCCAGTGAAATGAGGGAGCATGGAAATGAATTGAGGCTTAACCTCAAAATGGTTCCCATTAGCCTCTGGTAATACGATGCATGAGGGTAGAGCGGTACGACTCGGGTAGCATCGATCACGAAGAGGTATGGGAACAACAACTTGAAGAACAGGTGGAGCAGGCGGGTCCAGCAACTGCTCCTCCTCACGGAAATTAGCAGCCATTGGACCCGAACTACGTGCGACACGAGAGGAGGAAGGCGTCGAGAAATCGATGACCGAAGCCGGATTGACAACGCTCCTCGTCAAACGACCACTCTCGTCTCGTGTCCACGAAAGCATACACAAAGGTGCACGCAAACAAACCAAAACCTTTTTTTCAAACAAAGAATGTACGTAGAAGAGAAGACTGGGGAACACAGGAGAGAAAGAATGACTCAGGAGAGAAGGGAAGAAGTCCTTATGCTACGACGGATGGGTACAGGTAGAAGCACACAAGCAAACAAGGCTCAAGCAATCCTAAGGTCGCTATAGGTCCTTACAGCTAGACGACGCCTAACTGCGAGGTCACGCGGCCTCAACACGCCTCACCTCCCTACGACGAGGACCACAAAGCCCAGCAAGTGAGCCAAGATCCGGGGATCTCGTCTCTCCTACTATCGACAAAGTGGGCAACGCCGATCATGTCATGATGGTCGGGACCGGATCACTCTCCTAATGCGCCCGAAATCCTTAAGGTCAATGTCTACTTGATTTTAAAATTAGGCTCTTGATTAGTGTGGTTTTTGGGGCGAAGGAAAGGGTGATGAAATCCCCCACCTTATCTTTTACGGGTCAGCTCCTCCTTAGTAGCGTTTTGGAGTCTAAATCTAGCAATCAACTCTCCAAACAAACGCTCAACTCACACTTGTTTCAATGCACTTCCTACTAACTAATGCATGTTCATACGAAATGCATGAATGAGAGTAGAAGGTGCGTACCTCACGCCAGCTCTCAGCAACAGAAAATAAAGCTAAGATAAAAGACAATCTAAATGCCTAAGTCACATACATGATGCATGACCTAAACAACAAGAATGCCTAATCTTTTGCTTTGAGTTTTAGGGTCCAAGTTGCTTAAAGGAGGTTGATTATGGATCTGGGAACAAACTATAAGTCAAAACATGCCAAATTAAGTCCCAGACCACTACATCAATTATGCAAATAGACCAACGAAATAAGAGAGCCAACAGAGCTTACCAGACCGCCAATTGGCGGTCTCAGGCCGCTGATTGGCGGTCTGAAGTGCTCAGTTTGACTCCAAACTTCTCCAGGTGTTCCTCCTGATGACTCCAAGTCTCCTGAAACAAAGCAAAACTACAAAACACAAATTAAATCCACTCGAATCGTCCAAACAAGAGTTTGGACTGGCACCTCCCCGGCAACGGCGCCAAAAACTTGTTGAACGTTTTATTTTAAACCGCAAGTGCACGGCCGCGATGAAGCGGTGGCAAGTACGGGTCGTCCTCAGGGAGGTGAGTAGTCTCTTGCTTGTACGAAATCAAGTGGTAAAAATAGGGGGAGAAAGATGTTTATGCTACTCTACTCTATACTACGCTAAGAAGTAGGAAATGCGAAAGGAAGAACCAAACAATGAAATAATAACTAAGCTAAGAGCAAAGTAGAAGTGCTGGAATTTAGGAATGGTAAAACCCCTAAGGGGTGGAGTGAGTGCACACATTCAAAGAGGTGGGTGTAGAATACATTCTTTAAGCACATGAAGGTGGTGTTTATCAAGCACAGGAAGTGTCTAAATGTGTGGCAAAACCTATCAATCTATTCACCAACTTAGTTTATTAACATTTACATATGCAAGTTGTTTATTTCAGAACCTAAACAAGCATGAGAGGTGTCTAATCATTTTGGCAAAACTCATCAAGTTATAAATTCTATCCTAAACAAGCAAGCATACATTCATGTTTAATCAACACATCAAAAATAAAGCATTCATCCCATTCTCTAATGCATGTATGTACATCTACTCCACCCCCCAAAGGGGATGGAACTACTCACTAAACATTACACTAATTATTAAACTAAGCAAAGAAAACATATTAAAACTAAGCTAGAAATAAAAGACGATTAAACTAAAACATGCACAAACAATAAAAGAAGCATAAACAAACAATGAAAGAAATACAAAACTTTATTGATAAAATGACTCACATTAAAAGTAGCATCCTCCTACTTTAGTGTGTGCTTCAAGGCCTCACTTCTAGTAGGAAGAATAGCCACTTAAAATATGGAGTGATTACAATAGGAGGTGAAGAGTTCTATTTATAGGCATGGAAAAAGCTAATCCGGGACAATCCCCCGATGTGGGACTAAACAAACACCAAAAATAACCTAAACGGACATTAATACAAGTCCAGGAGAAATCTTGGCAGATCTGGACTTATCCAGACCGCCAATTGGCGGTTCCAGACCGCCAATTGGCGGTCCAAAATGTCCGGATCCAGTTGAGATTTATTCTGGGCTTTTCTTTGTGCTTTTGGTGGTCGTTGATGCATCTACTTCATTTGTTGGAGCTCCGACTCGAATCCAATTGCTAAAATACTCCCCATGATGGTGTGAAGTATTCTGTTTTACTCTTAGGTCCCTCTGTCTTACGATCAGGTCCTTCTCCCTTGCATCTTGGTCCCCAGATCTCACAATCCAGTCTTTTTTCCCAGCTTTTGGGTACTTTTATGTTTCATCTCTTCAAACCTATTTATTCCTGAAAACTAAACATAAAACTCGTGACATAGCATTGTTTAGGTGAAAGATAATGGATATAAGATACAAATATGAGCATGAATGATGTCAATCAATATGTAATGGGGATTACCCTAGTTATTATTGTTTTATACATTGAGTATGTTTGTGAAAGAAAACTTTAATAACAAGTGGGAGATTGAAGGGAATGTATTCTAAAAGTTTTACTTTTAAATGTCAATTATTATGAATTGAATGAGAAATCATTTTGTTCCTTGTTTATGTTATTCGTCTTTTAGAAGTGTTAAGGAAGAGACTCTTGGTCCTTAACAGTAGAGCTCTAAAAGATATTGGTTTACATAAAACAAAAGATATTCGCAATCATGGTAATTAACATGGGACATTAATTACCGAGTTAAGATTGTCGTGTTGGTCATAGATCATTGTAGCTCTACAAGTGAGTGACGACGCGGGTATGTAAAAGAGGAAAATATTACTTTTGTATACTGAATAGACCTAATAAGTAAAATATTATAGAAATGTGTTTCTGTGTCATTAATATTTTACTGTGTCTTCGGTCCTTTAATATGAGACTTATATCCGATCGCTTAAGAAGTTCTTAATTAAACTAGCGTCTTGAGCTATCGATGAGTGTAGTGTAAAGGCATTAGTTGGTTAAGCATAACTTTCGTTGGAGAAGATAGTTAGTCAAAAGATTATCATTGCCCCTCTTAATTGAGTGATGATATTAGTGGGCCCTTTGATAAAGCCAAGTTATAATGTGCACAATGTGATTTGAGTTAAGTCACATATTTATAACTAGCTTAAAGAGATTAATAAATGAATACTAATACAAAGATGACACAATACTACTTTGTGTGTATTCTTAATATCATGAGGCAAGAGACGGACACAAGTGGTGCACTCCATCACTAAATGGATCGGGTTTTGGTTCGAGTGGAATTAAGACATCTAACTAATTGGGAGCTATAATGTGTAGCTAAATACCGCTTATAGCTTGTGATATTAAGCTCTTAATATCACTGTCAACTTAGTCTAGATCCTCCCATAGGTCACACCGCAAAAACCGGGAAACAAGAAGCTTGATTTTTGGTTCATATGATGAGTCGGGTTTCCTATAGAAAATATGACTCATGTGGTGAACGAGTAAAATCAATTATGTTGCATATAACATAATTAGAATCATGATAAATTCATATGAGATGCATATATTATGGGGTGCAATAATTTATTATTGCATAGGATAATATATTGCATAAGTTGTGAATTTGCTAAAACCCCAAAAGTTCAAATTTTGTTGGAAATAAATCCAAAATTTGAAAAAGGCAAAATCGGGTAGAAGTTCGGTAATCCGTTATAGTTCGGTCGACCGAAGGATCTATGGATCGGTCAACCGAACGTGGAACAGATAGTCGCAGCTGATTGACCGAACTTGACCAAAGTGCCTGGATCTTTGGTACGGTGTACCGAACCAGAAACGGTCGACCGAACAATGTCAAGTTCCAATATTCGGTTAACCGAATAGCACTCGGTCTTAGACGAGAATTAGTCCAATCGGTTAAGGAGAATTTTTCTCCTTAATATTCGGTCATCCGTCGCGTACTCGGTTAAACAATCGTGACATATTCGGTTAACCGAGTGGGACTCGGTAAACCGAAGCACGATCGATTTTCTGCCTTTGATAATTAAGAGATTAATTTGATCAATGGTTGGATTAGCTCCAAACTTGGTCAAACGTTTTGTGGGTGCATATAATGCATTATGGAATTAGTTTGTGAGAGAAAATGTCAAGAATTCGTGGCTTAAGAATAGCCATGATTGAGAGTAAGATTGGAGCCTATAAATAGGTCCTTATTCTCCTTAATTATGTTAGAAGTTTGCTAAATATTTTCTCTCCTAATTCACCACAAAAATCCACAAAAATTCTCTTAGTTTTTCCTAAGTCTTTGAAGGAGAAATCTCAGAGGCTAAGGAAGGGGTTTGTAGCTAGATTCTAAGCTTGTTTGGAGATTGATTGACTAGCTCCTTTCTCTCCAACCTTGTTTAGGGTTTCGGTGAACACTCGGAGGCATCCGGCGCAACGAGAAGCGACAATTGGCTTCCTCAACGTCTCTGAAACGTCAAGAAGTTTTTGAGAACTTCTAGGTATGAATTTCGGAGTACCTTTGTGTTTGTTTTAATAAGATTTTGAAACTAGTTGTTAAAACAAACAAATGCATGCATAAAATAAATCGAAGAAAATTGTAATAGATCCTTATTATACATGAAAATTCGAAAAATATATATGTATAATTAAACATGAAATCCTACACGCTTCAGCGACAGCCATTACTTCTGAAGCGGTGGTTGAATCGGCCGTAGTGGTTTGCTTCCAACTACGCCAACTCACAACTCCACCATTTAGAAGAAAGACATATCCTGATTGCGACCTTCTATCGTCTGGATCACTCATGAAACTCGCATCCGAGTATCCCTCGGCTATCAACTCCCTTTGTCCTCCATAAACAAGAATCTTATCCTTAGTCCGGTTACGGTACTTCAGGATATTCTTGACCGCAGTCCAATGCTCAGGATCTGCGTTGGATTGGTGACGACTTGTCATGCTTAAAGCATACGAGACATTGGGTCTTGTGCAAGTCATCGTGTACATGATCGACCCAATTTCCGAAGCATAAGGGACATCCTTCATGTACTCTAAGTCCTTACGTGATTGCGCACGTTGAGACTTCGTGAGTTGCACACCCATGCTCATTGACACACTGCCCTTTTTGGAGTTGTTCATCTTGAACCTTTCCAAGACCTTGTCAATGTATGCACGTTGACTGAGGCCAATGTGTCTACGAGATCTATCTCGATATATCTTGATTACCAAGATGTATTGAGCCTCACCCATATCTTTCATTGAAAATGCAGATTTCAATGAACTTCTCGTTTGCTCAAGCAAAGGAATATGATTTCCCATGAGCAATATGTCATCGACATATAAGATTAAGAATACTACATGGCTCCCACTAACCCTCTTGTATATACAAGGTTCTTCCTTACTTTGAATGAAGTGAAGCTTCTTCACTTCCTCGTCAAAGCGTTTGTTCCAACTCCTTGATGCTTGCTTCAATCCATAAATGGATCTTTGAAGCTTGCATACATTCTCTCTATTCTTTGGATCTTCAAAACCTTGAGGCTGCATCATGTACACATCCTCTTCCAAGTTCCCATTAAGGAACGCCGTTTTGACATCCATTTTCCATATTTCATAATCATGAAATGCAGCAATAGCGAGCATTATCCGAATAGACTTGAACATGACAACTGGTGAAAAAGTTTCATCATAGTCAATTCCTTGAACTTGAGAGAAAAACGTATTACAAAGAGAGGCTTACAGGAGACACGAACAACCGACGAGAATACCGGCTAAATTTGCTCCCACCGAATCAACAAGGATGTTTTCTCTCTCCTCTCTCAAGAACACAAAGTAGACAATAGAAATTAATTTTAATGTTCTCTATTACAAAGGGGGACGAAATTGCCTTTATATAGTAGGTCAAAAACAAGTATAAGTTGCATCAAAATCACGTGGAGAAATGTGCAAATCGTGGGCTGAACTGGGTCCAACGGTCGACCAAACGGGTGCTTGACAGGCGTCTTGTAACCGTTTGGTCGACCGAACTTGTAACCGTATCGCAAAAACAGGCGTCTTCGGTCGACCGAATCCTGAGTTCCGGTCGACCGAAAATCGATAGTAACTTTTCCTATTTGCTCGAGTGCATACTCGGTCGACCGAACACTTAAGTTCCGGTCGACCGAAAAACAACACACTTTTGCCCAGCTCTTCGTGTGTGTTCGGTCGACCTACGTTCCGGTCGATCGAAAATGGACAGACACTTTTGCTGGACAAATCCGAACACACATCCGGTCGACCGAATGTCTGTTTTACTCCACCAATACTTTAATCACATATTCAAGGTAAATAACAACAACAATCTTATTTATTTTATAGAGTTTCCTGAGGTTTATGAAAAGTTCATTTCTATCAAAGTCTACATCTGTTAGAACAACATTACAGTCATTTTCAGGTAAGAATAGAACATCCCCAATTTACATTCTTCTGACTTCTTAGAAACTACTTTTTCTCATTGACTTTATCATTTAAATTTGTCTAGTGGCCTTTCTTTCTTACGACTTTAAGCTGCAGCTTGTACTCAACAACTACTAAGCAGACCTCTTTTGAAGACCATTATGGTTTATCCGATAAAATCATGTGCAGGCTTCGGTGTGGATTCTTGGCCTTTATGTCGGACTGGTAAATATTTTCAATGATTTTTATGCATATGTGCAAGAGTAAGAGAAGGGGATTATTATATTGAAGCCATGTACTATCATGTGATCAAATATGAACTATAAAACTTTACGCACAGTGTTCAAGCAGTTCTGCTGTCTTCTCTAATTCTGAAGCTCTCTTAAATTTCATATAGGTTTGACTCTGTCTTTAATCCATCATATCATTTTCATCTTAGATTTATACTTCACCATCAACATCAATATTGCATTTGAAGTGGAGTATTACAAAGAGAGCTTGTTTCCAATTGGTAGTTGATCTAGAATGCAATCATCTGTGCTATTTCACGGTAAATAAGAAGTGCAGGTAGTTTAGCGAGCCATTTTAATTTAGTCCATTATAATTTAAAAGGAAAATCAGTAAATTTTTGACTGCATTGCCAGTGGATTTTGTATTCTAAATTTTATATGGAACTAAGGAAGTAAAATATCCGAGTTGGGATGAGTTACCAATTCCCCTCACTCAGAGGAGAATTTCGTTCTCAGCTAATGGTTTATTATAATATAATTGTTCTACCAGAGGGCAGAGACGATAAATAATCATAGTTTATGGTCTTGAAGAATATGGGAAAGAAAGAAAAAAGTACACAATTTGATTCTTGCAAGATAAATTTCTTTAGAACTGATATTTTTGTTTGCAGAAGTTTTGTTCTGAGATTTTTTTAATTTTGATTCGTGCTCCTGTTGAGTTTCGATATCATAGATCCAGTTACCATTAGGTGCCAGTACTTAAAAACAGAAACCTCATGGCTGCAGTACTTGATGTTTTACCAATGAACCATGGTATACAATTCTATTATGGATGATTAAGTTCTGCTTGATCAGGTTTGCTATATGATCGAGAATGGCTTCTTAAGGGTGCGAATGGGGAAGTTCTCACACAGAAAAAGGTTAAATTGGCATCATTGTGGCTATAGTTGACTTTTGTGGTCAATTCTATATATGTATGTTTTATATCAGCATTTCTTTATTTCTTGCACATTGGAGCTTCACACCTGCTTGGTTGGTGACTTGGTAAAAAAGTATCATATGACTGGATTTAGACTGGGTGGTAGGAAAGAGAGTAAATTCTGCTTTGCAAAGGTTGATGTTCCTGTTTGATGCTACTGAAAAGAATCTCATATAAGTATTTCTACCACTATTTGAGAATTACCTAAAAAAATCTTATTTATTTCGTACACCCACACTCCTAAAGATAAAGACAACCTGTTATTTGTGTTAAACGTCGTTTTTAGATGTTCAGACTTAGCTGGGGCTCTTTAGTTTACTGTATAACACACAACACAGCGGAAAATTTAAAATTTTAATAACACACAATCAACAGAATATTACGCAAATACTGAACACGGATGCACCAACATATATAATATATATATCCGAACATCAGAGTATTTCAAAAGTTGTGATTACATCAAAAGACTATACAAATGGAAGCAATAATCACTTGACCTCAACTGAGAGAAAGCTGGATCCGGTAGCGGTGTTCCTCTCCTCGGTCACCACCCCCTAACGCCGATCACGGCCTGAAAGTAAACATGCAACAATGCCTGAGTTTCCAGAAGGAAACCCCGTATGCCAAACTCTAAAAACATGAACTGAAAGACACCCTAGCATGCAATTCTACTAAACAAGAAAAGCATCTCAACGAGCTGGGCTCCAGGGCTCTTTCACCCAACCACAACACACACCACAGTCACGGGGCTCCAGGTCTAATTTCAACCAACCACCGTATCACACACTCGTCGCCAAGTTGGGCTCCAGGTTTAATCTCAACCAACCGCAGCTACCACGACACGACCAAGGGCTCCAGGTCTAATTTCAACCAACCCAAACGTCTAAGGGCTCCAGGTCTAATTTCAACCAACCCAAACACGCGGTCCCTACTTAGGCTCCAGGCCTATTTCAGCCAACCTGAACGCACTACGGGGCTCCAGGTCTAATCTCAACCAACCACCGTACAGACTAGCTGGGCTCCAGGTCTAATTTCAACCAACCGCAACTCTCATACAGTCACGGGGTTCTAGGTCTCTTTCAACCAACCGCCGCAACACCACAATTCTAAGCTGGGCCTCAGGCCTATTTCAGCCAATCCCAAGCTCTCGCACCGTCACGGGGCTCCAGGTCTATTTCAACCAACCACCACAACTCTCGTGCACCCTAGCACACTTGCCGGAAGAACATCGGCACCACACTCGCCCCACACGGACGACCACAACTTCAACACCTCCATAGTGCAAAACTAGACACAAACGATCGACCGAACCAAAAGTCCCGGTCGACCGAATCAAGCAAATACAGGGCAATCGCATCGACCGACACTCCATCGGTCGACCGTTTCCCACCAACCGCACTCGTTCGATCGAACCCAAGTCAAGGGACGGTCGACCGTTTAGATGGTCAACTCCTAGGTTCAACGAACAAAACGACCATTCGGTCGAACGGCAAAGGAGCCTAGTCCGACCGAAAGTCACCATGGACAAATCCCACAACGAATTCGGTCGAACACCCGAGCACCCTCGGTCGACCGAATCCCACCAGGGAAAAATCCCTCACACGCACCACGAATCCGGTCGAACGCCGAGACCTTCTCGGTCGACCGAATTCCACCAGAGCGTTTCCCCACGCTCAGCACACAGGTCCGGTCGACCGAAACCACTTTCGGTCGAACCGACCACTATTCTCACTTAAGTCACGGTCGGACAAAGTCAATGAGCGGTCGACTGTTAGGATGGTCAATCACTCCCAACCGACTTAAGAGAGTGCACACGGTCGAACGACAAAGGGGCCCCGTTCGACCGAATCTCACCAGGCTTGCCTCCTACGCACGATCGGTCGACCGCCCCAGGGGCATCGTTCGACCGATTTGAGGCAGAACCGAAATCTCTTCACGATCGGTCGACCGTTTGCACCAACCGGTCGATCGATCAGGCAGTGAAATTTGCTGCACATTTACTCGCGACAAGCCGAAAGACCTACCGTCGACTTCCAAATACTCACGATAACTAAGTGAGCGAGCTTGACATACCGGAAGGCTTGAAGAAGCCTTTGAAGAACCGCGACGATGCCTCGACGAGCAAGTCTCCCCAAATCACGATCCGTCGACGAACCTCGCGTCCAAACGACGATCAATCGCCTCCTCGACGATCCACAACCACAACACCACCTCCGGCAACCTCCAACAACCAACCACAACCACTGAAACACGAGTTAGGTAGAGGGAGAGAGAACCAAAACGGAAACCACGAGATGAGCTATCAACCGACCAACTCACCTCCACCACAAACGGCTCCGAACTCGACTCGCCGGAGATCACATCTTCTTCACCGGAGCACCACTACAGGAGAGAGAGAGAGAAAATCGCGAGTGAGAGAGAGAGAGCAATGAGAGAGAGAGAGAGAAAAAAAAACTCCTAAATATCTCCCCAAAACACATCCTCACCATCCATTTCCTTCCTTTCCATCTCCACCACACATCTCATCTCCTCTCCATCTCAACCCTCCAACCATCCATCTTCAATCCAAGCCATTCATCACCATTTCCCCCTAATCACCACCTAATCAACAACAAAACCCAATTAGGATTAAGATCCCACAATATCCGTATGCGCACATTATACATTTTTCTGACGATTACTTTTTGCTTCATGTATGTATTAGATGCTTACTGGATCATATTTTTATATGTTCTCATACCTCCGTTTTATTGACATGTAACGTTGCTACTCAACTATTAACAGTCATTAATTCAGTCCTTCGTATTGTTTTCAAGGTTCCAGAAATGGGCAAAATTCGCACATATATCGATATCAAACATCAGCAACTACTGTTGGAGTCTGCAAGTTGTCCAGACAACTTGTCGATACCTCTCTTACCTAGTGCATCTTATGAAGTTTTCAGTTTAGAGTTAGATTTGTATGGTGAAAGGTACTGGCGCACTTCACTCTTGAATTCGATCTGATTGTTTTTAGAGTTTCAACTGTATAGTCATGTTTAATTCTTTGGTGGTGTAGATGTATGATTTTGATACTTCAGAATTTGACATGAAGAAAAGATTCTGAATGTCATCATTTTCAATGTTAAATTGTTTGCATAACTTTGTCAGTAAAACCCGACGTTCTGAAAAGTCCGTCATGCCTCGGACTCTCAGACCAGTAGTCCAAACAGTCCATGCTTAATCATGTGCTTGTCTGCGGCTTGTGGCATCATGTGATCTGAGCCCATAAACACCTTGTGTATATGGTGGGATTTGGAAGTTTGTAGGCATATGAGGTTTTAAATCAACACGCAATTGGTTAGTTTTGACTTTTAAGATATCATTACCCTATTTCACCTATTTCGGTGAGCCTCAAAAATTCATTTTTCCCTTACTGAAGTCCATTTCAAACGTCATATTAACTTGGTGGAATTACAATGTTTCTTTCACTCTCCTATAGATACTAATAAACTGTCAATTCATATCTTGATTTCAAAGGAAATCTTAAATCTAAATATTACATCAAAACCCTAATATGACGTCCAAGATGTCTGAGCTTTCTTTATCTTTTCTACAGTATCTTTTTTTCTTATCTAAGTAAATCTTACAGACAAATTTGTTCATATTGTAGCTTTCTTTTACATCTCATGGCTGTTGGTTTGTATTTTTTCTTCAATAGATATGAAGTTCAGGGCTATAATGATGATATAAACATGTGGTTCACCAAGGCTGTTGGGCGTCATTGTTCCCTAGTGATATGTTCTAGTCCAAGCAGAATAGTAGTGGAAGAAATTTCTGCAGAGATGAAAAAGGTCAACTAAGTTTTGTTAACGAAGCTCAGTATATCCGAAGACAGCGTGTCTGATCTCAATGTTCGCATAAAGTCAGGTCTGTTGACTGTTGTACGGTTGATTTACGAACTTCATTGTTTAATGGTTTAGTTTATGAACATTACTTGTGCACCAATTCTTTGGACCAAGTATTAATTAGTTTTGAATAGTTCCGCAACAGATAAAAAAGCAAAACAATCCCAATTGGTCAAACCAATATTTGTTGATTCTTTGAGGTTCAGACCCAACCTTGTTATTTCCGGAGCTGAACCATACGCTGAAGATCAATGGAGAACCCTAAATATCGGCTGGGCACGTTTCACCGTAAGCTTCTGGGATCCATATTCATTACCGTGTGGATGCATCACTACCTGAAACTCACCAATGTTAGTACTGAAATTTTCCTAAATGTAGTCATTAGGTGGATGTAATCGCTGTCAGATGATCAATTTGGACCCCTTAAAAGTCGAAGGAGCCTCTCGCAACTTTGGCATCATTCAGAAGAGTCAAGGTCAGTTATAATGAGTTCCTATTCGTTTTCTTGCATCCGTGTATGGTACCATTTGGAATGAACTCAACTATATATAATATAGAAAAAGGAACAGCTACCATCTACATCAAAGCCTAAACTCTTATTTCTTTTTCTCGGGATTTTTTTTTGTGTGGTTCTAGATCCTTGATTTTGGTTGATTCCATAACTTTCGCAGGGGAGGATTCTATTTGGTATTTTGCTAAGATATGAAGAGCAAATGGCTTTGAGCAGGAGTGAAGATGAGGCGTGTAAGAGGATATGGCTTGAGGTTGGGCAAGAAGTATTTATCAGCAATAATTAAAGGAAAGTATAGAAAATTTTCTTATTACGAAGTTAACCTGCTAGCTTCTGTTCCTGTAATAAGTTGAACCATCTTTTATGCTTTAGAGCATTGCTGGTATTGTAGGGGGAGGAGATTGAAAATGACTTGTTTGTATAGTTAGAATAAAGTAAATGGCAAATTCTATTTATCATCGAATCAGGAGAAATTACGGTCAGGCGCGAATACCATGAAGGAAAGCCAGTCAAGTAGATATGTTGTGTACTACGTGTGTTTCTACTTTTTAATTGTAAGAGTTCATTGACAAGTCTGTGAGGAAACTGGTAGATTTGCTTTCAAAGAAACATGAAATGATAGAACATGCATAGTTGTGGAGAAGCAATTTATTGTGTAAGAATATATTGGTTTTAAGGCATGAAATTGTGGATGCATTGTGATACGGCTTGCCCATTTGTACTTGAAAAAAATGCGCAAGTTTGTTGAATTTTACTTTTCATACTGTTGTATTTCTTCGTCAACATTTATTAACTGAACTGTTAAACATTGTCCAAAAATTACTTAAATTGTCTGTGTCAATTAGCGTTTACTCTTCTCATTTTTACTTATATATATCTCAATTTCACTTTTCTACTATCACTCTCTCTTCATCTTTCTCTCATAATCATCAAAAACAATGTCTCGAAGGTTAGGAAAGGAACCAACGGACGTCCCCATGTACTCGAATATGGTAAAATGTTTTATTTATTTCAAGTTTAATTTTTTTAGGGGACGTGCGGGGGAGTCCTCCCAACTGGCGGTTTAAGTAATGTTCCATGGTAATTTTCCCCTCCCCACCATGGGGGAGGCGTCCTAGCCAGACGTCTGAGGTGATTTTTTTGTGGGCTTATTTCACCGGATCTAGATGTTTCGTCAGACATTTTCGTGGTGTTGATGTTGGTATTGGTAGAGTGAGAAAAATTGAGACAGAAATCTTAGTTTAAGAGACGAGACGAAATGGGTATTAAATGGATTGTAAATGACAAAACGGTTATTGAGACGGACGATTTAAGTAAAAATCGGACGATAAATAGTACTTTCCTTTATCAATGGAGTAGATCTTACGTTGGGTTGTTATTTTTGATTTTTTCCACTACCGGGCCCAATTGATATGCAAAAGGGCCTGGGTATATGGACATAGTCTGAACCCAATCATCAAGTAGACATACTCTTCGCAAACTTCACATTTTGAGCTTATATAGGTGAATTCATTTTGATGAGAGAGGGTTATCATTTTGATGAGAAATAAAAAGGAATATCGAAAATTCACATGTTTAAAGCTGGAGCAGTTACTTTCAAAGTAACAGAAAGAAAAACAACCTGCTGGAGATAAGTGTGCTCGAACTGCAGTAAAATTCTATGTTTACATAAGAGCACCAATTATGATGAAAAAAATAAACGTTTAAGATAAAAGTTCGTTACCTTGACATTTAATGACTAATTTATGGGCTGGTTCTATTTGCCTAGAAGCAAAAGGTGGGGAGGGTTTGCCCTTCGCAGCAATGGGCCTCACTTTTTTATTATTTGTTAGCGGAGATGAGAGTGGGTCGCGTGACAGTCTGATTGGTCCATGTTTGTTGATTTTTTTGATTTGGAGAGAGAAATGATTAGCCGGAAAGATTAACAATTACACGATAAATTGATAGATTTTAATTAATATTAGGTTTTTTTGAAATAATTACGGATTTTATTTGGAAGAAGATAAAGTTGAGAAACTTATTTGGTAAAATACGAGAGAAAAAATACACTTGTAATGTCGTTTTCATTAACAAAAATCGACATCACATATGCTGTTTTTGTCCTTAATGAAAACGACATCATTCAGACAAGCCTAAAAACGACATTCGAGATGTTGTTTTCACCTAGGACAGAAAAGAGGGCAGCCACCCCTCCTCCTTCCACCTCCAAATCACTCCCGACTCCCTATTACTCCCACACTTTGGCGACAAGCAAAGTTCATGTTGGTTTCCTTTTGTTTTTTGATTTCAATATGAAATGTAATGCATGTATTAATATATGATTGTTATTGATGTATTAAATGTAGATTTTGTACACCTGAAGTAATGAGCTCCGATACCAGATTGGTTATAGTTTTTTGATGGAATTGCTAAATTCATAGATGACGTTCCAGTATATGAAGAGATTACAGACGGATGATGAATGTTAGAAGTGAAATGCGATATGATGATTTTTGTACAACAGTTTGTCAAGTTTGTGGTTTTCGAGAAGAAGACTTTGATCTTACGTTAGCATGCAAGTGACCAACGTGTGAAATGTATACCTATACGGATGTGTTTGATGATCAAAGTACGGCAACAATGCTATCTTTATTTAATATCACGAACATTGTTGTGTTGTTTGTTCAGAAACAACCAAAACATTATACTACTGTGCACCCAAGTCACTTGACTGAAGATTATCAAGCAATACCACAAACATGTAGTCAATATGAAGCAGATCCATCTTCTCCAGTTCCTCAGTCTGTGTTTAAGTCATCTGATCACACACCAATGGATATTAGTAACTACGAGGCAGACACGGTTCGGTTACATTCTCAAGACAGACGAGTTGAAGACGCAGACAATGACGAGACATATGATGGTGAAACAGAATGTCAGATGGGTGATCAGGAGATTTGCATGATTGATGTAGATCCAACACCATTTCCAGAGCTACAAAACATGCTCCATTGTATGGTTGGCACAGTTAATCGAGAACCTGAGATAGGCATACATGAAGCCGTCATTAGTAATGAATTGCCGTCATTGCTAGTTCTCCTAGATTTGGAGCACTTGCCGGACGTAGATCCTAACGAGAACGGGATTGAAGATTTAGTCATCGGAAATGCATATCGCCAAATTGCTGCATACAATGTACATGATAACTTTGAAGATAGACGAAGATGAAGGTCCTAAGGCAGCTTCCTCCACCTCAACCCACGTTAGATCCTCCCCAATGAAGACCGGATCCTCAGTTTCTGCTAATCAAGGATGATCCTCCAAGAGGTTGTAGTTCACACTAATAGGATCGAAGAAACCAGGACGTTCCATTCTTGTTTCGAATCTTTGCCGTAACTTTTGGTTGTAGTTCACGAAGACCAAATCATTCAACCTCTTCATCGCCAATCTGTTTCTTCACTTCGAGTGCATTTGCTTGAACACACTCCAATTACGTTGGAAACCGGAAGCCAAGCACGTCAGGTCGAGAACCTTCAATGCTAGACTCTGCAATGTCTCATCCTTAATGTGCGCTCCGTACGTACACCATTATTCAATCAGTCTTCTTTCGATGCGTTGTCTCTTTATAATGTCCTTTCTAAACATTCCTAGTTGAGAGGTGTAACGATCTAGCAAGGTTGAACACTTGTCTTGACCTTCATGGGTACGAATAAGGCGGTAAATGATGTCTAAGAAGCCTGATATGTGCTCGTTCATGGTTGTAGTTCGTTCATCTACTGGAGTTGAGAAGAAGGTCCCCGGGTTTAGTAGGAATTAGGTTGAGTGTAGGGGAGAGCTCATCATTCTTCCTTCGACCATATCTTGTCGATGCAGTCGACGATCTTTTGATAATGCCTTGGGTTACCCCTAAAGTTTCGGATGATGGTTTCCTTGGCCTTCTCTACTATGTCATAGAGATAACCCATTGTTGGTTTCTCGTCGTCTTTCACTAACCTCAGAACATTGACCATTTGTTGTGAGGCTTTGAGTGCCTTCACAACGTTGGCCTAGAAGCGTTGCTGAAGAATGGCTTCGGCCACTTGGGTGCAGGTTTCCTTCAACCTCTTGTTCTTCATGCACGTAACATTTGGGTCATTGTAGAGTTTCTGCAATGTCAAGAAGTTGCATCAAATCGGGTGACCGACGACCTTCACAAGTTGCCCCCGATGACTATTCGCATCCACGAGAGTAATAAGGCATGGTCGTTAAAATGCCCCACAATTTGTCTGAAGGATTTTGTCCCTATGTAATTTTTTTATACATAAGCAAAATCGTTTTTCATATTTACTCAATAATTCATGTACAAGACTGCCTAAAGCATTTCAATAAAATGTATACTACATAATATTAAAATTCATAAATTAAATTATACATAAAAGGATTGTCAAACCCTTTTTGATGGTCGAAAGTCGAGTTGCAATCCGAATTGCCTTGAAAACTTTCTCCAAGTGTTCACCAAACTCTAAACAAGATTAGAGCGATTGAAGCTAGCCAATCAATTCTAATGCAAGGTTAGAATCTAGCTAATAACCTCTTCTATGCACCAATAATTAGATCTCTAGAAGTCAATTAATTAAGAGAGTTTTAATGGAGGGATGAAGAAAATATGGAGGAGAGAAAAATATGTATCTTGTTTTCAAGACAAAAGAGGTGAGACCTATTTATAGTGTATTCTCCAAACCATATCATGTGTACAACCACCTACACACGATACATGGTAATTTCCCCCTCCACCAATCATATTTTGACACATCATCCTTTATAACCTTCATTGACCAATCATGGGTTAAACCTATCCATTAATCAGCAATAATCTCTTATTAATGTGGACAAAACGTGGGCAAAGGGTCGACTGAAATACTTAGCTAGTCGTCTGTTCCGTTATCTAGAAAAATTCATGATAATTTCGGTCGGATTGCAATTATGTCGGTCGATCGTTCCCTTACCAAGAAAGCTCATGATAAATTCGGTCAAACTAAGTGCCACGCCGGTCGACCGTTACCTTACTAAGAAAGTTCCTCATAATTTTGGTCGAACCAAATGTCTAACCGGTCGAACGCTTCCGAACTCAACAGAATTCAGTCGACCGGTTCCCGAAAAATGGTCAACCGTTTCCCTCTGCTTTTGCATTTACATATTTTGGACCTATATCCAATATAATTTGTGTTTTGGGGTTTTAACGAATTCATATGTTATAATGTTGTTGACACATTATATTATGTACTATATTATCATAGATAATGTCAAAACATCATACCCCATAATATATATACATCTCATACAAATTTATTTGTTATTCTAACCATGTCTTTATTACGACATATCAATTTTATCATTTTACCGTATGTACACTATTTGACATCACATAAAATTTAACACATCTCATAAAATATAAAATCATATTTCTTGTTTCCCAATTTTGTGGTGTGACCTATAAGAGGATCTAAGTTATGTTGGTAATGATACAAATACTTTATATCATAAACTATAAGCAGTATCCAGCTACACATTATAGTTACACAAATAACAAAGATGTTTTGTTCATTAGAACAGAACACGATCCATTTAGTGATATATAATAATATCACTCGTGTCTATCCATTGTGACATGATGTTAGGAATATTATACAAAGTAGGAATGTGTAATCTTTGTATTATATATTCTTTTCTTGATCTCTTAAGCAAATTATAAATATGTAACTATACATAAGTCACATTGTGCACATTATAATTTTACTTTATCAAGTTACTCATTAATATCATCACTCAAGTCAATAGGGACAATGATAATATTTTGACATATGTTCTTTTCTTGCAGAAGTCATATATAACAAACTAATATCTTTATCACTATACATAATGATAATTTTTGATAATAATTAAGTTATACACTTCTCATGTGAAAGTATATAGGTCTCATATCTTAGAATTCAAATACACAATGGAAACATTAATGACACAAACACAATTCCATAATGTTTCATTCATAAGGTCCATTCAATATATGAAAGAAAACATTTTCTATTTCATATACTCATGTTAAAATATTTATTGAGCTACAATACATTTTAACCAACATGACAATCTTATCTCGGTAATTAATGTCTCATGCTAATCACCATGATTGTGAATTATTTTTATTTATGTAAACTATTATTTTTTAGAGCTCTACGGCTAAGGACCAAGAGACTTTCTTAACTCTTCTAAAAAATGAATACATTAATCAAGGAACAAAATGTTTAGACATTTAATTCATAATAAAAGACATATAAAAGAAAACTTTTAGAACACACATTCCTTTCACCGTTGGCTTAAGACAATGGTCTTCAAATATAACTTGTTGATGTCCTCGAAGATGAGGTCATTGTAGTGTGCGGCACAATGCGTCTTAGAAGAGATGCTCCCCTACTTCTTCAACAACTTTGTCAATTAACTTGAACAAGTAGTCACCTGTGTGTGATTGCCCCGAAGCATCAACTGAACGTAAAATATTGTTCATGTTGACAATTCATTAACAAGTTGAATAAACTCCTACCGAACATATCGGTCCATGCATCCATCATTATTATACATCCATATAACTTCCAATCTTTCCGATATGATTTAGAAAACCCCAAGTGTAGTCAATTTCTTTTTTAAGGCATGCAACGCTAACTTCGTGATAAGTGATGAGTTTAAGGCCATGATCGTATGTGGAGCGGCAATGAATTCCTTAAATTCAGTGTATTAACAACATTAAAAAGAATTCCATATCTATAAAAAAATTACCCTATTTTTGATTAATTGTTGTACAATCTTCTTTCTTAAAATGTCATTCAATTGTGGTTTGTTGGGTCCGCTCAACATCTTGAGATAGATTACGAAATCAATCCATTGGTCCTCAAGCACTTTGTCTTCTTCTCTTTCGAGGAGCCAAATGGGGTTGGGATGTTGGGGTCATGTATGAGCGGAATCGGTATCCGACCCGCCAGTGGGTATATCATCTCCTAAATCAACAAAATTATCTAAACATGCATTTTGACTAATTTGAATTATACTAGTAGTGGACATGTAAGCTCGTGCATTACTGCCCGGTGTGTGGGAGAGATGTTGTTTATGGAGGGCAATGCCACCCTTAGTGATTCTACCACATAATTCACAAACTAATGTTTTTTCCATTCAAATTTAAATAGTGGGCAATTTTCCAACCGGAGTCATTGCTTCTACTAGGTCTTAAGTGATCATAATCTTTGTGTATCATTGGCAATTTGTTCTAAGCACATAAGTCATTAATAAATATTCGAAATTAATGGAAAAAAGAAGCTAAACGAAAGAGTTAGAAAGTGTGCACTCGATTTGTCGAATCGAAAAAAGAATTTTGAACGCCGGAATTCTTGAATACCAGAATGACGGAGTTGGAACTTGAAAGCTTGGAAGAGTTTGGGAATCGAGAATGTGAGATTGAGATTAGAGAATCAGAGAGTCGTACGAGTACAATGAAATGGTGTGGGGGGGGGGGGGGGGTGAGGTTATAAAAAGTATCAAAGTAAAACATAAAAAAATAACCATCAAGTAAAAAAAAACCAACTAGTTGTTGCAATGGCCAGCCTGGTCGCACAGAGACCGCACACATATGTGTGCACCTAAACATAGGTAATTTGGGTACACTTTATATTTTTCAGTTTGGCATGAGAAATAATAGTTTAAATGACACATCTACACATAAACAAATGGGCCTTTGCTACTGTACACCTCTCGTGTATCATAATTGGTGATATACACCCGATTTTTTACTATTTCCTTAAATATACTTGCGAGTCGAACTAATTGTACATATACACCTCTGCTGTTAGTGGGTCTCATTCCGTTACCGATGGTGTTAAACAATTTGCAAAGTAAACATTGTAAAATCTAAATGTCATTAATTGTAAAAACAAATGCATAAAAATGAAAAACTTAAAAAATCAAATATCTCTCTCTCCTTCTCTTCCTCTTCCTCCTGACCACCCCACCAACCAATTGCCTTTCTTCCTCCTCCTCCAACTGATTCAAACCCCCCTCCTCACGCTCTATCGATCAAGACCACTCTTGATAGGCTTTGACACAACCGAGTTTACTGTTCATCCTTCTTCCCAAAGCAAAATGGTGGTTTTTGGCATCATCTTGTTCCTCTGGGAACTCCATTTCGCTTGAGAAGATGTGGCAAACTCTTCCCTGCCATCAATTGGCGAATGGAGCTCTCTAGTTCAACTTCGACCTCCAGCGACTACTATTCATTCCTCAAAGTCCAAAACTCCGTCAACGGCTTAATTGACCCAATTAACACTTAGTGAGCTTCGAAAAATGCCAACACATCTTCTCCAGGAAGGAATCAAGTTTTAGACCTCTGGGTCAGTCGCGCAAACTCCTGTCGGTTCGTGAGCGTGAAGACTATGGTTTGTCGTATCTAGTGGGCTCATCGGGGCAAGCAGGTTGGTGTTGGTGCTGAGGCTGGAGCAAGATGAGGACGAAGACAAGAACATGCTCTGACGTCGACCATTATTAATGTTGACATTATTGTCTTGGAGGAGAGAGACGGGGCTTGGGATCCTGTAGTGCAGCAAGTCAATGTTTTTCTTGTCGTCGGTCAAATTGGAATCGGAAGAATCTCCGTTGGCTTTGACATGGATTGTTGTTGTCGGAGAGAAAGATTCCTCCATGAAGTTTGTTGGTGGGTTGGTCGGGAGGAAGAGAGGGAGGGGAGAGGAGAGAGAGAAATTTGATTTTTTAAAGTTTTTTGTTTTTATTTTTACAATGAAGGACATTTTAGATTTTACAATGTTTATTTTGTAAATTGTCTAACGTTGTTGGTGACGGAGTGAGACCTACAAACGGTAGAGGTGTATATGTGCAATTAGTTCGACTCGCAGGTGTATTTGAGAAATAGTAAAAAATCGAGTGTATAACACAAATTAAGACCTACGGGTGGTGAACAGTAGCAAACAGTCCTACGGAACAATAATGTCATCACGTGAAACTGCTATTCCTGGGATGCGACCCAAGTGCAAGAAAAATACATAGTCTGTGATCCTTCTAGAAATAATACAATATTGTATTATTTATATGCATATTTTACCTCTAGACTTCTAGAAAGTTAAGGTTATGGTATTTGTATTTTATTAAATAGTGGCAAACAAGAAATTTCGCTATCTCCATGAAGATGCAAGTCTAGTCAACTTTTTGTTCAAAGTAATTGCATGAAACAAACTACAAGTATGCATGTGCTCTACGCAGGGTTATCCTTCGAAGGTATGCAACACTAATCACGATGTTTGGTATAGCATATAATTATATTTATGATATTCACGTAATAATCAATTTTTTCATACATTGAAATCGCAAATAACAAATGAAGTAGTAGTTGGGTATCCGGGAGTACTAGTTTGGTGGGGTTCAACTATGTAATTAATCTATCTTAATAATTAAAATTAACGTTATCAATTATAAGTAAAGAATTTATCCACGTTAGTAGATTTAAAGGTTTACCATACGGTTATAATCTCAATATGTTTTCTCATCTAGGATCTAACTTTAAGGTTGAGTCATAAGGGCATCACTAACGCTTATTTGTCCCGCGACGACCCCTTGACGACCCAGTTGTTCGGGTCGTCCGGGTTGTCCGATTATTTTATTGTTTTTATTTTTTATCGTTTTAATTTTTTTAAATTTTGTTTGAATCTTTTTTTTTAATTTTTTTTTGAAAAAACGTTTTATAATTGTTTTTGATTTTTAGAATTTTTTTAATTTTTTTCCAAGATGAATCCTAAAATGATGTGGAGGAGAGTGATAAGTTGTAGTGTGTTGTGATTAAAATGTGGATAATGTAGAAAAGAGAAAACTGACGTGGAAGAGAAAGAAAACTGATTTGACAGAGAAAGAAGAGAGAGAAAGTTGATGACTGGATCAAGATCATCCAAGTCATGATTAGTGAGGACGTACATTTTTTTTTGTCACGTCCATCTTTCCAACTGCAATAATTAGTAACGTTCTACAATTAGTCATTCTCGTCAAACAAAACAATCATTTTCAAATTTCTATTTTTTGGATACGAAGTGCAAAATACATTTGCGTTCCTTTAAATATAACATCATTATACATCTATTCCGGCCTGTATAATATTATAGAACACTAAGGTTATGTTCTGTGCTATAATAAACAATGACAAGCAAGATTCTTCCAGTCATCATTCTAGAAGAGGTTGCTTCAGTCAACTGTAAAGAATAATTTGTTTGCATGAAACACGATGTAGAGTAGAATTAAGTGTGCATGCAGCAATAACGTTGCACAGCATAGCAAGTGAAGATATACCAATCAATTATTATAAAAAAGTGATATAATACTCAATTATTTCCCGAAGCTTCGCCGAAATCTTAATAGAATTAAACACCGACATAATCTTCTTCTGCGTTTACCAAATGCATGCAAGTCAATAACTAGGAAATTAATTATTTCATGGTTAGAATAATGCCAGTTCCTGTTGATTCTTAATTTATAGCAGTCGGTACAAATTAAATAGGCTTTGATTCGTTCGTAACATGTCTATTCATGTAATTAGTGTTATATTTGAAATAAAAAGAATTATTCTAAAATAGTAAAAAAAATTGTTCTAAAATATAAAAAATGTAACTGGTAGACCTTTGACCTGACTAAGTAGTGATATCTGTCGAATAGATTATCTTGCAACTCGTACGAAATGTTTTCTTATTTTTAGAATTGTGCATGTATGTTTACCAACGTCGGTCGATGTTCATGTATTTCTTAGTGTTAGTGCTTGATTATTTAACCGTATCGAATTTGCATATGCACTAAACTCGTATATTTCACTGAAGCCAATGTGGTTTTTACATTAATTTTCTTAAATAATAAAATCTTAAAAATTTAATTTTTTTGTCTTGGTTTGTATTATGCGTAATATTAGATATAAATATGCGTGTAACATATTTATATTCATGTCTTTTTACCTATACATGTATTTTATAGGAAGGGAAAAAGGTAGAAGTAAGAAGGCTACGGTTCATTCTACAAAATTTAGATATTTGTGAATTGATTTCCTATCAGCTATCGCGATGGTTTACTACCAAATTAATGTTTAATTAGAAAAATGCAATAGTGGGAAGTGGACATATATGATGATAAATTCTGTTTGGAATGTATTCTAATTGGTTTTTTTGGATGTCAAATGTAGTATCCTATTCTAATCCTAATTGAGTGATTATTGTTGTTAGGTGGTGATTAGTAGGAGTTGCATTGGATGGTTGAGATTGAAGATGATTGGATGGAGGGTGGAGATGGAGTGGTGATGGATGGAGGGTTGAGATGATTTGGAGATGGAATGGATGGATGGGATTGAAGGGGTGAGAGATATTTATTGGTATTTCCCTCTCCCTCTCTCTCTTAGTTGCTCACGTCTCTCTCTCTCTCTCTCTCTCCCACAGTGTACTCCGACGAGAAGTTGAGCTCCG
The DNA here is from genome assembly GCA_963682175.1 of Triglochin maritima. Classification (NCBI taxonomy): domain Eukaryota; kingdom Viridiplantae; phylum Streptophyta; class Magnoliopsida; order Alismatales; family Juncaginaceae; genus Triglochin; species Triglochin maritima. The sequence goes on from OY821772.1 coordinate 36,203,374, forward strand.
GCGTGGAGGTTGTGCTCCGGTGAGCGAAGGTGGTTGTCGGGTGTTGGTGGCTTGAGGTGAGTTGTTGGTTCTTAACCCTTTCTGCACGTTTTGGTTCTCTCTCTCTCAACCTCACTCGTGTGCCTTGGTCGTGGTTGGTTGGTGGAGGTTGACGGAGGCGGAATCGTGAGGGTGGATCGTCGAGGAGGTGTTGATCGTGATTTAGACGCGAGGTTCGTCGACGGATCGTGATTTTGGGAGGCGTGCTCGTGGAGGCGTCGTCGTGGTTCTTCTAAGGTTTCTTCAAACCTTCCGATATGTCAACTCGCTCACTTAAGTAGTGTGAGTATTTGGAAGTCGATTTTACTGCCTGATCGGTCAACCAGTTGGTGCAAACGGTCGACCGTTCGTATTGAGATTTTGGGTTCTGCCTCACATCGGTCGAACGATGCCCTTGGGGCGGTCGACCGATCGTGCATAGGAAGCAAGCCTGGTGGTTTTCGGTCGAACGGGGCCCCTTTGCCGTTCGACCGTGTGCACTGTCATGGTCGGTTGAAGGCATTGACCATCTAAACGGTCAACCGCTCATTGACTTCGTCCGACCGTGACTTAAGTTGGAATAGTGGTCGGTTCGACCGAAGGTGGTTTCGGTCGACCGGACTTGTTGAGGAGTGTGGGGGAATGCTCTGGACGAATTCGGTCGACCGAGAGTGCTCAGGCGCTCGACCGGATTCGTGGTGAGAGTGATGGATGATTCCCTGGTGGAATTTGGTCGACCGAGAGTGCTCGGGGGTTCGACCAGATTCGTTGTGGAGATCGTGGGATTTGTCCCTGGTGACTTTCGGTCGAACGAGGCCCCTTTGTCGTTCGACCGATTGGTCGTTTTGTTCGTTGAACCTGGGAGTTGACCATCTAAATGGTCGACCGCCCCTTGACTTTGGTTCGACCGAACGAGTACTGTTGGTGGGAATCAGTCGACCAAGGGAGTGCCGGTCGAGGCGATTGCCCTGTGTTTTCGTGATTTGGTCGACCATGACTTTTGGGTCGGTCGACTGTTTGTGTCCAGTTTTGCACTATGGAGGTGCGGTTGTTGTGGTCGTCTGTGTGAGGCGAGTTGTGGTGCCGAGGTTCTTCCGGTGAGTGTGCTAGGGTGCACGAGTGTTGCGGTGGTTGGGTGAAAAAGCCCTGGAGCCCCGTAACGGTGTGAGAGCTTGGGTTGGCTGAAAAAGGCTTGAAGCCCAGCTTAGAATTGTGGCGTTACGGTTGTTGGTTGAAAAAGACCCGGAGCCCCGTAACTGTTTGAGAGCTGCGGTTGGTTGAAAGAGGCCTGGAGCCCAGCTAGTCTGTACGGGGTTGGTTGAAAAAGACCTGCAGTTCCGTAGTGCGTTCAGGTTGGCTGAAAAAGGCCTGGAGCCCGAGCAGGGACCGCGTGTTAAGAGTTGGTTGAAAAAGACCTGGAGCCCTTAGACGTTTGGGTTGGTTGAAAAAGACCTGGAGCCCTTGGTCGTGTCGTGGTAGCTGCGGTTGGCTGAAAAAGGTCTGGAGCACAACTTGGCGACGAGTGTGTGTTGCGGTGGTTGGGTGAAAAACCCCTGGAGCCCCGTGACTGTGGTGTGTGTTGTGGTTTGGTGAAAGAGCCATGGAGCCCAGCCTGTTTGAGATGTTTTTCTTGTTAGTAGAATTGCATGCTAGGGTGCTTTCACTTCCTGCATTATAGAGTTTGACATACGGGATTTCATTCTGGAAACTCATGCATTGTTGCACGTTTACTTTTCAGGTCGTGATCGGCGATAGGGGGTGGTGACCGAGGAGAGGAACACCGCTACCGGATCCAGCTTTCTCTCGGTTGAGGTCAGGTGATTACTGTATTCGTGTATAGCCTTTTGATGTAATCACAACTTTTGAAATACTCTGATGTACACATATATATGATATATGTTGGTGCACTTGTTTCCCTTATTTGAGTAATATCTTCTGTTGATCGTGTGTTATTTAAAATTTTAAATTCTTCCGCTGTTTTCATCAAATATCAGTGGGTTACTTATCGTGGGCGCTAAATGTAGACCACATTTATGGATGAGATTTTGGGTCGACTTTTTTTAATTTCTAACTGAATTTGAACCGTAATTTCATTTTGGTCAAACGATTCAAATCATACTTTGTTTTGAGATTGAGTCGAGCCTATCACCAAACCGATTCATTTTTTTCTCATATAATTCCTATGATGTGTATGCTTACATTAACGCAACATATAATTGAACACTTTTACTACATTTGTAATTATTTATATATTAATCTATAACAATTGTTTGGTTTCAAGACTGTTTATTTTGTTGTCTTAGTTTTGGCGTTATCTAAGTGATCAATAAATAATAATATCGTATTCAAAGTGAAGCGTAAACTGTTCTATACCAAAATAATTTGGTTTGGGTTTTGTTTTGAAAACGTGATAATCATGTTTCTATACTTTCAGTTTTACAACACATTAACATTCTGCCCAGTAATAATATCTTAACTTGTTAATATATTTAGCATTATCTTTTGACTTTCTTTACCTTATTTTCAAAGCATACTCTAAATGTACCCACCATTATTCACCATTTTGAAGGTGAATCGAGCCGAGTCAGATTCTGACTAAACAAAGGGGTTGTAGAGAATGGACGAAAGGTGATCCCATTAACTAACTAATTAAGTACATTTCAAAGTAAGAGGAATGAAAAGAACTGACCAAGCAAGTTCAATCTCACGAGAAGATTGTTTTTGTTAAAAAGAACAATAATAAAAACAAGACAACAAACTAAAACAACCAATTCGATCATCTAGTGATTAAAAATATTAAATATTCCATAGTTTGCTTCAATGATAGGGAGCACAACTTCTTGACGTCCAAGTAAATAATTCCAAACAAATGAAATCTCGGTAGGAGTCTACGTTTATACTTTGATTTTCATGGTAAGCAACCATTCATGAGGGTTGAAATTAAGGTACCAAACCGTCATACACAGTTAATCAAAGATAAAAGACAAATTAAACTATAGTTTGCGCACTTCTATAAAGTCTAAACTGTGTACTCAACTTCATAAAATCACTCCATTTTCAAAAGTTTGACATTGCCTTGTTTTGTTTAGAGTTCAACATTTTTTTCTTCGAAGATGAAAAATAAAGTATATTTAATTTAGACCTCCTTATTAGCTAATAAGGTCCAACATAAGGTGTTAGCTTTTTTTTTAATCTTAGCCACTGGTCACATTGACTTGTGGGGCTCAGTTAGGCTTCTCATCTAAACCGACTCACTTGGGCCACATTGGTCAAATGGATATGGTACGAGGGATGTTAGATAATATTACCGTATTAGAAGATTTAATGACTTTTCTCCTGGGATATAACTCGTAAGATCCCTAGTTTTGAGTTGGATACCTGAACTTTAAAAAAGAGGGGGTGATAAATGGTGATCGATCTCAAAGCTAATTTGTATTCCAACTTGTAAAAAACATAAAAAATATACTATATACTTGACTACCCGCCCGGCTTGTGGTGAACTTGCACTCAAAGGTGTTTGGAATTTTCTTATAAGCAATTTTTTTTGATGTCCGGGGAACTCATCAGACCACCGTCCTTTGGACGTCGGCCAAACTACAAATCATGGGGTTGTCCAGCTTTTTCACCGAGGTGTTTGACATGCGGAGCGGGGGGGGGGGGGGGGGGGGATTAGAACCTGCGTCAAACTTTATCTCTAAGTCAAAAGATATCTGTTAATCAACCCATTAACCATCCAAAGTATGTTTAATCTCCCTAAACTTGATTAGTCTCCCTAGCTAGGGTTAAGTCCTAAGACATTATGTTTCTGTTTGACTATTATTTTCAAACTCAAAACCTGAACACTCAACATCATTGATTACCATCACAGAAAAGTTCAAAGTACTGCTCACTTAAGACCGAAGAAAATGAAGCTAGTGTTAGTTAGCTTTCATCCACGTATATAATAAGCCATATATACATGTCAGTATGTCAGCCCTGTCGACACATAAACAAAAACAATATTTCAAGAGAATTATGTTAGCCAAGAATATTGACATATATGACTTGTTTGACTAGCGAATCGTAGATGCCTATCTACAATACATGTTTTGAATAGTTAACTTTGGAGATTACGGACTTCGATGGAGAGCACATGTATGGAACCTATACGTGGACGTAAAGTGAAATAAAGAAGCAAATCTTATCGATATTACCTTTCCATAGTGTGATCTGAGTTATGTAGTTCACACTAACTGAGATTAAAGAAAAAAACACAGTTGCATCAGTATGTATCATTAGTTTACAACTTCCAAAAATTCCACGACGACCCAATAAGTAGACACACAAAAACCGACAAAGTTAGTGTGTTTGAATTTGATAGTCAAGTTTCGACATGTACGTTCCCTTCTTGCGAATTTTTAAATAAGATTCTGTAACGATATTGGGATTGCATACCTAACATTTTTAAATATCCCTCGGTTTTATTGTTTTGCAAAAATACTCTCCAATTTTAACTGGCTTGATTAACTTGCACCCTCCCTTAACAATTTGATTCTAGATCTTACCTATTATCCCTACCCAATAATATTTTTATTTCAGTCTATGCAATAAATTTGCCAAGGACAATTTTCATTTCCTCGTGTTTAGAAACCTCCGAGTTTCTCTATGTATTAAACATAAGGATGTTAGATATTTTCTTTGTAGCTCATATATTGAGTCTCTCAACTTTATTAAATAATAATATTATGAGGCTAAGATTAATTGGTTAATTTAAGAGAATTATGAACGGTTACACACACTATCATATATATATATATACATACATGATTTCTTTAGTGAGCACATGACTTAATTTTTCTAAATTAAGGTTGTTTCTTATATATAAGGTTGGTCATCATTCTTCCCCATATTAAGTAATAATAATATATTAAATACTATATATTAAGTCTCCCACCAAGGAATCTGTAGTTTCTTCGTCAAAACTCAATCTAAGTACTAAAAAGTATCAAGAGGAAGAAATCGGTCTTGGAAAACAAGTGTTGTTTTTCATCAAAATAAGTAAAACATGGAAACAATGTATGTATCTTTGTCTATATTTAAGTTTCGAGTTGTGGATTTCATTTATTCAAGATCTTATAATGTGCAACAAGAGTTTCTTTCGAAGCAAATCATGAAGTAAATCAACTTACAAAGTACTCACTACAATTGTATGTGGAAACGATAGTATAACTTTTGAACTTTAAAGTGCCTCGTAGTTAATGATTTTAAATGGTAATTTGAAATATCACCTCCGTTAAAAAAAATCTTAAGTTGATATATGGATTAATGTTTAGAAATCCACATGCACTGATTTGGTTATTTAAATTAAACGGAAGGCTAATTCTTTATTCCAAATGTAATCATGTATAAATCAGTGTTTGTTTTGGATGTGATTTAATATAATATCATATGAATTTGTGATATCATAATTTTGAAATAACATGTTTTCCAAACATATCTAATTTAAATCAACCTGAGGCACGGACTAACAAGAAACCCTTCAGTCATTAGTACGTACTTTATCTGCTCGTAGTTAATTAATAACTAATTAAAATGATAAAGAAGATATTGCGTGTTTTTTAGAAAGCTTTTTTGTTGTTGTTGTTGTTGTTGTAAAACATTTTTCTTTTTTAAAATTTAATCCCACATTTAGGATTCTATCCTGGAAAGTGGAATCTACCAACTAAGATGGTCCTAATTAATTGACAAGGAAGCTAGAGAATATTGCATGTTGTTATCAAAAGAATGAAGGATTGTTTATTCATGACCTTAAGTCGACGGACGCAAAGATATGGCGGCTCTCAAGGGGCCGAAAATTGACACAAGACGCCTTCAGTCATATGAAAAATTAATCTTCACTTGAAGTTTTGCAGCCTTCTTGTAATCATGTACATATACTCGGAATGGTCCGTCTATGTTTATCTATACTTTTGTAGTTGCACTTTCATAATCTTTTGTTGCATGTTGGTCACAAATGAATCTTTTAATTAAGTATAACTACGTATAATGTAAGTAATATACAAACTCTCTTAGAAAACAAACTATACTACGTCAAGTTAACCATCTGTAAGTTAATGTGAGAGTGCAATATGGAGGTACAATAAAATAAGAAAGAGTATATATTGTTATAACGAAAAAAATTAAAAGGTGTAACTGGATTTTACATAATTTCCATAAAAGTATCTTTCTATAAAAAGCAATTTTTGGGGTTATTATTACACGCCAAAGTAAAATTACATAATATTCTATGTTGCTTAATTATTTGTACTCACACATCGATCTTGACTCAACACAAACAAAAACAAAATAAAATGAAAAAAAAGATAACAAATCTACACAACGTTGGCCAGAGGAAGATCCGATGATTCCAAAATCCTTTCGAGCTCATCCTCCCACTTCATTTCCACTTCCCCATCCAAGTCTTTTGGTGAACTCTGCAACATGAAGTTGGAATCCAAAGCTTCAACATCTAAAAACAATGACTTAATCCACTCGTTGTCATCATTTAAGTCAGTAGAAGTAATTGCTTTTGGCTTGGCGTGTTTCGGTAGATGTGGTGCAACTCCAGAAGTAATAAAGTCAACGGTGTTGTAAGTGAAGTCAACGCTACGTGAGTGTGGAATTGGATGATGATCAGATTTGGTTGATGATCTCTTGATGTAATGACTGGAAACGTTTCTTTCGAAAATCCGACACACCGTCCAGTTGTCCTGTCGATTCATCAAAATCAACCAAGTACACAATAATTTAGAGATCCAGTATTCTTAAAAAGTCGTATAAACACAAATTTAACACTCGTTGATAACTCAAAATTTAAACTCCAAACTAGAAATCCCTCGTCTAAATAATATGGGAAGTATGATAAAACTCACTGCCTCATGCATTTTCTTTTCTTTAGAAACCGAAAACATGATCATCTTGGTGGTGTCAACCGATTCAGGTGGAAGGCGGAACTCGTGCATCATCCAATTCGTTTTGGTTCCCTTTCCGCCGCTCCCAAGGTAGTAAACCAGCGTCTTCTTCAGCCCAATGCAGTTGGTGTTGCCTCCATTCTTGGGATATATCGGTTTGTCGATTCCGGTAGCTTTCCAGAAGCCTGAGGCGGTGACCCGATTGGGGCGGTTGCTATTGCGGTACTTCTTGCCTCGAAGGCAAAAGAAGTACCACTCTTTCTCCTCGTTTCCAACCGTGTTCATCCCTTTAACAAACAAAAGTTAACATAATATATATATATAAGTTGGGAGTTAAGAGAAATTGATCGAAGAAGTAGGACATGTACGTATAGATATATAGGAAGAAGTTGTATGTGCTAAATTATATATATAGTTAATTACTTGAAAGATCCCAAGGGTCATGTTTGTAGATGTCGATTTCCATGATGAGGTCTATCTTGAATGGTTTCTTGGCCACCTTCCGCTGGAGGTAGAACCGGAGGAGCTCCTCGTCGGTAGGGTTGAAGCGGAACCCTGGTAACAGCATGTCATCATCTTCTTCTTGTTCTAACAGAACTTCCATTAGTAGTTCCATCTCATCATCCCAAGCATCCTCCAATATCACTTCTCCATGCATGTTTGCAGTTATAGGGAGAGAAGAAGGTATATATGAGTAGTTAGACTTGGTCATGTCATGTCTGTGTAGTCTTTGAAGCCTTCCATGAAGTTTCGTACTTATCTAATTACATTGTAACTTATTAATTGTGCTAACCGAGACATCAACTGAAGTCTTCTGCCCTGTAGAGTTTGTTTGTTAATGCACGTAACGTCTTTATTTAATGGGAATTGAGTGGCGGACCCTCATTTGACACCCCCACCAGACGCCTCCTAGGTGGCATGCCTGGTCAGTTGTGCTGAGTCGGATCTATGTTCTCTTTCCCTTCCTTTCTCAAATCTTTAGATATCCTCAACATTAAATGCTTGGTAGAATATTATGTCATTGAAAGATATCAAATGATGGTTGGACATAATGAATAAGACATGTCTTCTGTACTCCACCATTTTGGCGCCCTTTTGTGGAGGGAAACAAAATTAAAGTCTGCAAGCTTTACGTAGTTCTTCAGCCAACTCATCTTCCCTCTCCTTGATTCAAGTTTTACGTAGTTCTTCAGCATCGAGCTTCTGTTTACTGCGACTTTTTTTATTGTATGTGGAAGATATTTGCATATTTGTTGTTTTGTGATTGCATTCTTTCTTGTTGGTTTGTTCTTACATTTTGTGGTCCCTTTATTAAACAAATATTTTTTATTTAATGTACTGTGCAATGTTGGTACAGAATAAAATACACACTTTTTGTTGTTTGGTGAGAATGTTTTAACATTAACTGATCTTTGCTCTTTATTGTCTGCATATGTATTATCAGTTGTCTGCATATTTATTGTTTTATGTTTTCCTTCGTTCTTCCTAGTTTATTGTTCCAATTTGTTGTCTAGTTCTTAAATGAATCTGGCAGCCATTTAATGTATGAAAAATGTTGGTATGCAGTGTCTGCGACTTATACGTTCACATTATTATTGTATGTTGTGTAATATGGAATATTGTGCAGAATAATTTATTGCTGGTGTAATAAATCACAGAATCATTCTGAGCATTTAAAAATGTTTTGCAGTAAAAATGTCTTCAAATGAGTCTCTTGAGATTGTGGCCCTTAACGATGATGCAATCCATGTGACCTCCATCCCCGAGCCTCCTGAGGTTGGAATGGTTTTCGAAACGTTCAATGAAGCAAAGACTTATTACTGTAAGTATGCAGATTCAAGAAGGGAACGCTCCTGACGTGCATTTATGTAGTAAAAATGATTTTTTTAATTTTCTGATGCAATTGTTATTAAATGTTTATTTCGATTCCTTTTCATAAACCTTGCGACTTGCAATACAATGATCGTTTATATTGTCGTACCCAATGTCAAGCTCGCATGCGGATTGCTTGAAACAATCTAATAGGATACATGGTTAAAGAGGTTGAACTTAAGCACAATCATGAATTTATAGAGGCTAATAAAATGCGTTATCTCCGATCAAAGCGTGAAATATCTGCTGCGAAAAGGCATCGCATTGAGACCAATGACCTAGCTGGTATTGGTGCCTCAAAGACAATGCACTCATTTGCAGTGGAGGTCGGTGGTTACTCCAATCTAACTTTCACTTGCGAGAAAAAGATCCTAACTTCTTTTACCTCATGGACCTCGATAAAGAAGGGCGCTTGAGAAATATTTTCTGGGTCGATGGTCGTTCTCGTATTGCATACCAATATTTTGGTAATGTCATATGCTTCGACACAACATACTTGACCAATAAGTATGACATGCCATTTGCTCCATTTGTTGGAGTTAATCATCACCTACAATCCGTGTTGCTTGAGTGTGGGTTATTATGTTCGGAGACCACAGAAAATTACATTTGGCTTTTCAAATATTGGTTGACCTGCATGCGAGGTTTTATCAGTTCTCTACGTTTTAAGTTACTGTAATATGTTTTTGTAGGAAGATTTATGAAAACACTTTTGTCTACTGCAGGTGTTCCTCCAACTGCCATCATCACCGATCAATCTCGCGCCATTATGGGTGCTGTGAAGGAAGTTTTCCCAGAATCGAAGCATCATCTTTGCATCTGGCATATCCTCCAAAAGCTTCCTCAGAAGCTTCCAAAAGGTCCACAAGCAATTGGTGTTTGGTTGCTTAAGCGTTGAATCCTTTGAGGAAGGATGGAAGAAATACTTGGTGGAATTTAGGATGGAGGAGAACTCATATTTGAAGTCTCTCTATGATATCCACCACCTATGGGTTCCTACTTTTGTCAGAGAGACTTTTTGGGCCGGTAAATAAACAACCAACACGTTAGCAAAACAATTTTCCTGGAACATTTTACGTTTGCATTTTCATCGACTAACTGTTTTGCATTCTTTTTTCTAAGGTATGCAGTCCACGCAACGTAGCGAGAGCATGAATGCTTTCTTCGACGGTTACCTCAACTCGAAGACATCTCTCAAGCAATTTGTGCATCAGTTTGAGTTGGCTCTGCAAAACAAGTACGAGAAGGAGGAACATGCTGACTTTGACAGTGCTCATCGCCAAGTTCAGATTGTATCTCAGTTTAAAATTGAACATCAGTTAAGTCTTGTGTACACCGTGGCTGCATTCAAGAAGTTCCAGGTCGAGATTGGAAATGCCCTATATTGTGACATTATTAGTACTGATGTTTTCTCATACCCAGTTGTCTATGAGGTTGAGGAGTTGCTTAGGTTCGATGGAATGGATTGGAAAACTGAAAAGCATTACAAGGTATTTTGGGATGAACATAATGGGTTGGTAAACTGCAGTTGTCGTATGTTTGAACAAGACATGTTACTTTGTCGTCATTGCCTTGTTGTTCTCTGATTGACATCATTTCATGCTCATATTTGTATCTTATATCCATTATCTTTCACCTAAACAATGCTATGTTACGAGTTTTATGTTTAGTTTTCAGGAATAATTAAGTTTGAAGAGATGAAGCATAAAAAGACCCAAAAGCTGGGAAAAAGGACTGGATTGTGAGATCTGGGGACCAAGATGCAAAGGAGAAGGACCTGATCGCAAGACCGAAGGACCTAAGAGCAAAACAGAATACTCCTCACCATCATGGGGAGTATTTTGGCAATTCTATTCGGGTCAGAGCTCCAACATGCAAAATAGATGCATCAAATACCAACAAAGCCTTCCAGAAAAGCCCACAAGAAATTCCAGAGCGATCCGGACACTGTAGACCGCTAATTAGCGGTCCAAGACCGCTAATTGGCGGTCACTTTGGGCCCGAATGCGCTCAAATTTCTCCAGCACATGTCTTAGAGGATTGTTAGGCTATTTGTGGTATCTGTTTAGTCCCACATTGGGGGATTGTCCCGGATTAGCTTTTTCCATGGCTATAAATAGAACTCTTCACCTCCTATTGTAATCACTCCATATTTTAAGTGGCTATTCTTCCTACTAGAAGTGAGGCCTTGAAGCACACACTAAAGTAGGAGGATGCTACTTTCAATGTGAGTCATTTTATCAATAAAGTTTTGTGTTTCTTTCATTATTTGTTTTATGCTTCTTTTATTGTTTATGCATGTTTTAGTTTAATCGTCTTTTAATTCTAGCTTAGTTTTAATATGCTTTCTTCCCATAGTTTAATAATTAGTGTAATGTTTAGTGAGTAGTTCCATCCCCTTTGGAGGGTGGAGTAGATGTACATACATGCAAATGAGAATGGGATGAATGCTTTAATTTCAATGTGTTGATTAAACATGAATGTATGCTTGCTTGTTTAGGATAGAATTTATAACTTGATGAGTTTTGCCAAAATGATTAGACACCTCTCATGCTTGTTTAGGTTCTGAAATAAACAACTTGCATATGTAAATGTTAATCAACCAAGTTGGTGAATAGATTGATAGGTTTTGCCATAACATTTTGACACTTCCTATGCTTGATAAACACCACCTTCATGTGCTTAAAGAATGTATTCTACACCCACCTCTTTGTTTGTGTGCACTCACTCCACCCCTTAGGGGTTTTCCCATTTCTGTATTCCAGCATTCTTCCTTTGTTCTTAGCTTAGTTATTATTTCATTGTTTGGTTCTTCCTTTCGCATTTCCTACTTCTTAGTGTAGTATAGAGTAGAGTAGCATAAACATCTTTCTCCCCCTATTTTTGCCACTTGATTTCGTACAAGCAAGAGACTACTCACCTCCCTGAGGACGACCCGTACTTGCCACCGCTTCATCGCGGCCGTGCACTTGCGGTTTAAATTAAAACGTTCAACAAGTTTTTGGCGCCGTTGCCGGAGACATGTTACTTTGTCGTCATTGCCTTATTGTTCTCAAACGCTGCAAAATTGAAGAGATCCCAAGTGCCTACATTCTCAACCAGTGGAGGAAGGACATTCGTCGTTCATATAATACCCATGCACGTGTGGTAAAAGAAGATTCATTAGATGCCATGGGTCGTCAAGAGGAATTTTTTGCTCGTTGTGTCCCTCTTGGTGAAGAAGTGTTCGCCTCAGTTGAGTGGTATGAGCAACTTGTTCGGTACGTCGAAGCCATTAGAAAAAAGTTCTCAAGCATTCCAAAAGTTGTAAACCTTAATGAAGGTTCATCATCCAACAAAAAAGTACCAGAATTTCCTTGCGTTGAGTCAGTACCCACGGTCATCGACCCTCACCAAGGTCGAACGGTCGGTCGTCCTCCCACCAACCGTAAGATTTTTCTTCAAGAGAATATTAAGGTTCAATACAAGAAGAGGTACACGAAAGAGAAGAAATCAAAGGAAACAAATGTGATCAAACCACCACCTTCCGATGATGATATGGTCTTCCTGGACTTGACATATTAGGAACTTGCTTCAGTAGCCTGAAACATTTTGGGGCTCGTATAATGTTTTGGTTAAATTTCATCATGTTATGTTCCTTATGCTAATTTCTGCAGTAGCCATCAGAACACAACTTCTGGGCAGATGTTCCTTTAGTTTATGTTGTTGAACTCGTGTTTTTGTTTTGCTTAAAAAATTGTGCATAAAGTCCAATGTGTTGTTTGTTTCGATCTAGTAAGTAAAAGGTGAAACCCAAAGGTCTTCAAATGAGTCTCTTGTCACCATTATCTCTCTCCTCTCGTAACTCTTCTCTCTCTATTCTCTCACTCTTTCCTTCACCAAACTCAAACCCAACTACAATTCAAAGCAATCAAGAAACCAAAATTCAATACAAATGCAACAATAATTCGGATTTGAATCAACCCAAAGTTGAAGCACAAAATGCATCCAAATTCAGCAACAATTTCAGCACAAAATTCAGCCAATATCAGCCCCAATTCCGGCTAGTTTAAAAAATTAGATGTTTGCACAACTCAGATCAGAACTCAGCCCGCGATTCGACATAAATTCGGCTCAATTGTGGTGATCAAATTCAGTACAAATGCAGCACTAGTCAGCAAGGTAACAAATGCAGCAACTACAACCGAGATGTGGCAAAATATCGACTAATATCAGCCACAATTTTGCAAGAAAAATTCTGAAACAAAGGACCCAAAATTGCAGCTCAAAATCAGCCACTAAAAACGATTCCATCCACAGTTTGTAGCACAGATTCTGCCACCAGAAGTCTGCAAATTCGCAGCACTATAATGCAAGTTAAAATCAAACAAAGACCAAATGAAATGGAGGTAAAATGCTAGCAATTCAAACACGATATAACTAGTTAAATAAGAGCAATATTGCAGCAATTGCAAAAGAAGATGTAGTTAATATTACAAGCCTAAATTAGATGTGAATCAAAGTTGCAGCACAAGAGAAGACACAATAATTCAAGATAAAATCAAGTATAAACCAACTCAAGTGGAGACAACAAGTGGAAGTAAAGTATGAGCAAATCATGTAAAAAAGTAGGCACAATTACTCTAAGAATATGCACTAATATTTCAACAACCAACGACCTTTAATAATACATATCCCAACATCAACTACCATTAACACTGATAAAACGAACGACACAAACATTTTTTGACCAAACATTTGCTCTTCAAATTAAAAAGAACACAAACATTTTCTAGGCAAACCAGTTCTATTGAAATTAAAAAACAAACAATGTTTAACCACAACAAACAAGATTGCTTGAAACTGAAAGACAAACAAGTTGTAATACGGAAATTAAAGTCCAACATTGATGACAATCAATAACCTATAAATTATTAATACTGAAATTACATTGCAAATAGGTCAAGACACATTCCACTATCTCCCAAAAGGTTGATCAGCAACTCACCACGAATTGCATGGAAGTAACTTTTATCTGTTTCTTTGTTCAAATCCTCATTCAGAAACAAGCACCTAATCCAGTGAATCACGTATAATGCACAATCATTTGAACCCGCCTCTTGAATTTGACAATCTCTCACAAATTGAAGTTGAAATTCAAATTTGAATTTTGACCTCCAAAACTCGGCTGCCAATTCAACTGCAAGCTCATGCGCTCCCTCTGCCTTAGACGAGTTTTCTCCTTCTGATAGCTGCCGAGGCAAACTGTTATAGTGCTTTATAGAGTGGTCCCCAATGTTAACGATAAGAAGAGTCCAGTGCTCATGTAGTAGGATGGCTGGGCTACCAATTTATATTCTTCTCCTTCCATTCGTAATATTTAGAAGGGTAGTACCATAGATTGCCCGACCAGCTTTCGTTACACACCCACACTTTTCGTTTGTGATTTTATATCCACTACTTGTTGCCTTGCTTTCTCCATGTTATCGGTCATCTTCATTTGTCTTTCGTTTTCCAGTCTTTGGAGGTCGAAGCTTGGTTGTTGTACCCTCGTTTCTTTCTTTACAATTACCTCAGGGCAAAGATAAGCTAAATCAGTCTCCCGTGCTTGTGTGTCGAAATGCATGTCCATGGTATTTACTTGTAAATCCCAAAGTTAAGAACACTACAATGGTTTGAAAAACATTTCCTCGTTAAACAAACATAAAACCAAAAAGAATAATGAAAATATTTTGTCTAGCTTAGATTAGAAAACCTGCATACATTTAATTACAGTACAATCCACCATACATCTTGCAACAATATTACTATTTTTAGGGATTTTCCCGCTCTTTGTCGTATACAATGTTGTTTCACTTACTATTTTTGCGTCCATCGGTGTACAATCTAATTCATTTGTTGATGCAACCTCTGTAATGTCTTCGTAGACATTTTTGTGCTCCTCCAAATATATCTAACATTCCTTTGTACATTCATCAATAGTATGGTAGCAGTTAGTTCTCAAAACAAAATGACAATTAAATAGAATAGAATATGATAGACGATGTGTTAAAAATATTATTTACAATTTGTAGAGTATTGAAGGTCATTCCCATACCTTTGACTTGGTGTTCTTGTCTACTGATTTATTTCTAAGGAAATATTTCCTAGTGGGGACGATTGCTGATTTTGGACGACTCCTGCCTTTACTAGAAGGTGTTCCACTATTGTCTTCTTTTTTGCTAATACATTCTCTCTTGCTCTCATCCTTTCCATTGACGTCGTCACCACTGTCTCTTTCTTTCAAAAATTAGAACAATGAAGCTCCATACACACTACTCTCTTTGTCAGAATGTGCCTTGACACTCTTCGCATTTTGATTAACATCATCATTCACTCTGTAGGATTTCGTGTCCCTATGTATGTATATATTTTAATTTTTTTAATACAACATACAAGATCGTTTTCATATTTTCAACAATATCTATGTACATTAGTTTGTGTTTATTCTAATATCATGCAACCCTACATTTATTAAAATAAACCACAAAGGTAGAATCATACCTAAAGGTTCTCTAAAACCTTTTTGAAGATCCGGAGTCGCGTTGCCCGTTGAATCGTCCACGGATTTGCCTCCGAGTGTTCACCAAACTCTAAACAAGATTAGAGAGAAATGAGCTAGTCAATCAATCTCTAATAAGACTTAGAATCTAGCTAATAACCCCTCTTTGAGCTCCTGAGATTTCTATCTCCTAAACTCAAAATTACTAAGAGAATTTCATGGTGATTAGATGAGAGATTAATGAGAGAAATAATTTTTGCATTAGTATTAAACAAGTAGGAGTAGGGGTCCTTTTATAGTCTCCCAAAACATCCTTATCAAGAGATATTCTTTAGCCATGATCTCTTTCTTATTCTATCCTAAAATTAATCTCTAATTTCCACATAAGCACCCACAAAAAACGTTTTAATTAAATCTGGAATTAATTCACCCATGATTTAATTAATCTCTTAATAATTCAGGCAGAATCGTTCTTGTTCGATGGACCGAGTATAACTCGGTCAACCGAACCGTTCGGTTATAACACGTGTTCGGTGCACCGTGAGCTAGACGGTCGACCGAATCCGTATGAGAAAAATTCCCTGGAAGAATTCGGACGAATCACGTCTTTTACTCGGTCGACCATTGACCCACTAGAATCTTTCCTGGGACATAGTCATCGGATGACCGTGTCACCTTCGGTCTACCGAAAATACTACTTCTCGGTTGACTGTGCACACTCGGTTAACCGAGCCCGATTGTCCAGGCACTCCAGACAATTTCGGTCAACCAATTGCGCTTACCCGTTCCCTATTCGGTTAACCGATCCGAAGATACCCCGGTCGACCGAACCATGAACGGTTCACCGTGTTTGACCTTGATTTTGCCTTTGTCAATTTTTGGATTTATTTCCAACAAAATTTGATATTTTGGGGTTTTTAGCAAATTCACATCTTATGTAATATATTATCCTATGTAATATTTAATTATTACACCCCATAATATATACACTCCATATGAATTTATTATGATTCTAATTATGTCAATTCTCATGACATATTGATTTTAATTAATTCACCACATGTGTCCCATTTTCATATGAAACCCGACACATCATATGAACTTAAAATCAACCTTCTTGTGTTCCCAGTTTTGTGGTGTGACCTATAGGAGGATCTAAGCCAAATTGACAGAGATATTAAACACTTAATATCTCAAACTATAAGCGGTATCTAGCTACACATTATAGTTACCCAATTAGCATAGATGTCTTTGTTCCACCCGAACCAAAACACGATCCATTTAGTGATGTAAGTGCACCGCTTGTGTCCGTCCCTTGCCTCATGATATTAGGAATATATACAAAGTAGAAATGTGTCATCTTTGTATTATATTCATTTCTTGATCTTTTTAAGCTAATTATAACTATGTAACTTAACTCAAGTTACATTGTGCACATTATAATTTTGCTTTATCAAGGGGCCCACTAATATCATCACTCAATTAAGAGGGGAAATGATAATCGTTTGACTAGCTATCTTTTCCAGCACAAGTCATGCTCAACCAACTATTGCCTTTATCACTACACTCATCGATAGCTTTTGACAATAATCAAATTAAGCACTTCTTGAGTGAAAAGATATAAGTCTCATATCTTAGGATCCAAGACACAGTAAAAACATTAATGACACGAAACACAATTCCATAATGTTTTACTTGTTAGGTCTATTCAATATATAAAAGTAATATTTTCCTCTTTTATATACTCGTGTCGTCAATTATTTGTAGAGCTACAACAATCGATGACCAACACGACAATCTTATCTTGGTAATTAATGTTCCATGTTAATTACCATGATTGTGAATAACTTTTGATTTATGTAAACCATTATCTTTTAGAGCTCTACGGTTAAGGACCAAACGTCTCTTCCTTAACACTTCCAAAAGACGAATACAATAATCAAGGAACAAAATGTTTGCACATTCAATTCATAATAATTGACATATAAAAGTAAAACTTTTAGAACACATTCCTTTCACACTTTACCCTTTATCTCTTTTGTGGTTAACAATCTCAAATATTGCGTGCTAATACCTTTGCGCTTGCTCTCATCCTTTCCACTGACTGATGCTTCTTGAACATTTTCATCATCACTTGCACAATTGTCCTTATCATCCACATCTTCTTGGACGTCATCATCATTGCCTTTTTCTTTCAAAACTTGGGACAATGAAGCTCCATAAGCACTACTCTCCTTTTCAAAATCTTCCTTGACACCCTTCGCACTTTCATTCACATTATTCACTCTACTCTGCGTTTATATTGTAGTTAACACTCTTGGATATTGTGTTGGGGGTTCTACTGAGTACAAATAAGCTTCCATCAACAATTTGTCTTCTAACATTCTAATTTGTTCGTCTTTCTCCTTTAGTAATTCCGTCTGATGTTTTATCTCTTTTTCTTTTATTTGTAGCTGCTCCACATGTTCTCTTTCTTTTGATTGGATCTCAGCTATGACCTTTAACCACAACAATTTCATTTGAGTGTGGTAGATTTCGGTTTGGAGGGCATCCCTTGGAACATCGATGGTGTCAACCCTTATATTGGTAGCTTCAAGTTCAATGTCCTTTCCACCATCGGTCAAATAAAGTTTCTTTTCAGTTGTTGATGGCACTATGGAGACAACATTGATTATGCTAGTGGGCAGGTTGCGAATAACTACTTTTTTGTTGTGTAGTCTCTCAATCCAATTTTTGACACCAACGTGTGTAGGCCATCTATTGATCCTTGGCAAACAATTCTTCTTGTGCTTGCCCAAACGAGTGTGCTCATACAACCAAACCTGTCATGAAATATAAAAAAAGTGGGATGAAGACTAAAATGATGGGTGGTAGTAGTATGAAAAAAACATTGAGTACACTCGTACCATTAGCAATGGCAAACATGAATGTACATAACCCATCCTGACCTCCTCTCCTCTCATCTTAGCCAACAATTTCCACTTGGCTCTTCTAAATGACTCCACAACATGATCGTAAACCTCCAATTCCCATGCAATGTTGTTGACATCCTCCAACTTCTCAACCACTGGAATCATCCACGCGTCCACCACTAGTGACGAATCACTAAACAAGAACATGGTGAATAAATGAAGTATGACCAGCCTAACATATTCCTCGTGCATTTTAGGGTCATTTGACTTTGCTATTTGTGTCATCATGTTCTTAATGTTATTTGTGGTGAATGAAACTTCTTTTCCTTCATCGGTAAGGTTTTTCGCCTTCTCTTGGGAGCTCCTGTCGATACATTTTCCCTTCAATTTCAGTCCCAAGATGACTGCGACATCCATAGGTTCAAAATTTAACTGTCACCTCTCCCATACGAAATGTATTAGCTTCTGCACAAAAGTTCTCAACTAAGATCTCCACCATCTCATTCTCTACTATGACCTTTTCAAAATTCAGAAATTTATTAAATGTTGTCTTCGCAAAAATGCTCTTGTGGGGCTCTGTCATTGTCGAAGCCACCTTCTTCCATGCAGGGAAAGACACTCGCGTGGCGAGAAACCTAAGGTCAGCAGTCGACATCTGCAAAATGTTTATAGTTTTTTTATGTAGATGTAATCCAAACCCAGAACCTATTAACACTAATGTTATTGCAACATCACAACATTTACTTAGATGAAAAGACATATGAGATTAAAAAATTCTCATAATTAATGCACACAAATGAATCAAAACCAACCTAACTAACAGATGGAGTAGTGATTGGATAAACTACCACTGAAATTAAGACAAAAATGTGGATATCGGCTTTACATAGCTGACTTATGGCTATGTGCTTTTACTCTACCCCCTTTCTATCTTTTATTCAATCTTTTACTACGTTTACCTTATACTTCTTCTTTTGATTTTATATGTTTACCTTCTTCTTCTTCTTCTTCTTTTGTATATTTACCTATTCTCAACATTTGCGCATCAGTAATAAATGGTTCAGGTGATCTAGAAGCAGTAACATGCATGTCATTTGTTTGCTATTGGATTTATATTGATACATTCAAATCTGGCAACGTAAGTTTTTGAAAACAAACATAATCTAGCAACCGTAAATTGAGATTAAAAACATAATATATACGACAAGAAAAACAAACAAAAATATTCAGCATGAGACAAAAATGGCCACACACATGGAAAAACATGACAAAAGAGGAAATTTGTCAGAAATCAATCAAAACCTTCAATTCAAGACTATACATTCCAATTTTAAAAAACAAATCATGCATGAGTATCAACAAAAACCAATCCTAAAAATTCAGTTTAGAAACCAAAAACATAAAAAAATCACAATCAACCTAACAAAAAATAGAATAAGTCAAAAAAATCAAAATTACTTACGAAGAAATTTAAATCATCCATTGTCTATAAATGTAATCATAAAAAACTGAAATTAAAATGACCTAATCAAAACGTTCATATAAACTTTAAGAGCTGAGGTATGTTATTGGGTGTGAACAACTAAATTAGATCATTGACCACAAACCATGACCATAAATGTTCAAGTGCATGTCAACAACTTGTGAAAATGCAAAATGATTGTATAGCTAACTTATGGAAAAACGTATTAAAAATGATTGTGTAGCTAACTTATGGGAGAAAAACGAATTGAAAGACAACCTCATGCAGTGTGTTAACCAAAGTTTAATGATAAATCAAACTTACGCAGATGTGACATTTGATTTATGTTAAAAATCTTCATTTGCCTCTTGTTGACAACCTATTTTACAATTTACAAACAATTCTAATAAAAATACAACTTAAACCTTAAACAACTTTTGTTTTCTGAATAAAAGCAGTTCAACCTTAGTAACTGGGCATGGTAAACATAGAAATATTTCACTATGAAAAAAATGATTTTATGTTAAGGTGATTCAACAAAACTAATAGTCAAATAAACTCCATAATCCCTTTTTAGAACTTTATGGCAAAATTTACTCAATTAATTAGCCCAATCAAACTGAAAGATCTTTTTCGGAAAATAGAAGGAAGAAAAACATTATATTTGCACACCAAAAGTAAATGGAATGAACCAGTAAGCCCAACTGAGTGAAATAATGGCCAACACAACATAGGAAACTACAAAAATCTGACCAAAACAAAGAAAATGGTCAATGGTAAACAACATCAACCCTCAAGGTACTTAAACAAATTCAAAATTTTACCAAAACAAACACCTACCAAAAATCTTACCCAATAAAACCCAACAGGAATATTTTTTCAAAAAACCCAACAAAAAAATATCAAAATCTTACCCAAACAAAAAAATAGCAAAAGATAAACAACACCCGCTCTCAAACAACTAAAACAAAGTCAAAATCTTACCAAAACAAACACCCACCCTAAATCGTACCCAATATAACCCAACAGGAATTTTTTTTAAAACGAACAGTGAAAAAAACCTCCAACGAAAACACTAAAAAAATGAAACACATCACCCCGTACCTGAAACCAAAAGTTGCCTTTATCGGTGGTGTCTGATGGCAGTGCCAGCGGGTGCTACCTACGAGTGCTAGTGGGTGCTGATGGGAGGTAATGAGAGAGATTTGCTGGTTGTTGAGAGAGAAGGGGAAGAGTTTTGGGAGGTGAAGAGGTGACACTGATGGGAGGTGCCAGCCGGTGCTGATGGGAGGTAACAAGAGAGACCCGTAGAGTTGTCCCATCAAATAAAATAATTTCATTTCGTACGTGATTTTTGCTTGCTTCAGTGACTGACTTGGTTGAACAGAACGATGCTTACTAAACGATGCGTCCCGTGGGTGTCAATTGGCGCGTCCGCCTCTCAACACCCTTATTTAATTGGCACATAGTAGCTCCTGTTAGTATGTAACGACTAACAAGGCACCTCATACTTTATTGTTTTTATTTTTATCTATTATATTATATAACACTTCATTCTTAAATCACAAACGCCTGAATACATTTGTTGCAATTCGTTAATTCAATCACTATTCTTGATTGTCTCAAAATTAAGGATCTCCCAACGACCTAACCCAGTAGCCTGGCCCATTTGGTGGCACCTCGTATTTAATGGATCGCAATAAATAAATAAAAAATCATCCCAAAAGCCAATCTTTGATTCTCCTAGGGATGCATTTAGGGGGTGTTAGTGGCGCGGAAAGTTCCGAAAAGTGATTTCTTGAGTCAACGGGAAACCAGAGGAAAACAGAATCCAGTGGAAAATAATTTCCTTTTGACTGAATTCTGTTGTTTGTGCACGTCTAGACAAACAACAAAAACGGACGACTGAACCAATTACGGTCGACCAAATGAGATTTTCAGTGCTTTGTCTGAGTAAACATTAATGGTTGACCGAACTAATTTCGGTCGTCCAAATCGGTCATTCAAGTTAGGAATTTCGGTGGACCGAAATGTGTTCGGTCGTCCGTTAAAATCATTTCGGTGAACCAAAAGCTTGACGGCCGACCAAAAAAA
The DNA here is from genome assembly GCA_963682175.1 of Triglochin maritima. Classification (NCBI taxonomy): domain Eukaryota; kingdom Viridiplantae; phylum Streptophyta; class Magnoliopsida; order Alismatales; family Juncaginaceae; genus Triglochin; species Triglochin maritima. The sequence goes on from OY821772.1 coordinate 36,225,181, forward strand.
TCCGGTTTCCGTTCCTTTCCGACCTTAAACGTTGAGAAAACTCAAAGAAAATTTTACACTTACTACGGAATCCGAGACATGGATTCCCTACAATGCACAAACGCAGTCCATTTCGGAGTCAACCGGAATTTGATTTCTTTTCCCTCGGATTCCCCCGGATTCTGGGTGCACTAACCCTACCTTAAATGCCACAAAGAACAACATGAGAGAGGAGAGAGAGAACATGAGGGAGAGAAGAGAGAGAACATGAGAGAGAGAGGGAGAAGAGAGAACAAGAGTGAGAGATCGAGAACAAGAGAGAGTAGAGAGAGAGAGAGAGAGAGGAGAGAGAAAACAAGAGAGGGGGAGAAGAGAGGGTGTGTTTGTAAAGGAAATTTTTGTTTTGTGTTTTCTTATTTAATATTAAGGACATTTAAATTTTAGAGGGTGTATTTTGTAAATGTACCACAGAAAAGTTAACAAAATGGGACCCACAAACGACCCAACGATATGCAAGTAATAAGGTTTGAAATATAGGTGCACCAAAGTGAATAGTGAATACGAGATGATATTTTAGCCATCGTGTCTCTTTTGAGGTGTACCCAAGCAAATCACCCAAAGTTAATGGATGAGAGTCAAGTACTTGAAGGCTAATTTTGTGCCTCATCATGCAACCGCTGATCGAAGAGAGACTAGACAATTATAGGGGTATCTAGGTCCGTTGGAATACAAGTTTCATACGGGAGATTTAGCAATCGACCCACTTAGGAAGCAACTTGTGCACACTGATTGTTTCTCTGCAGCAACCTAACTGCACCTTGCCACAGACTAGGTCTCCGAACCTCCAACGACGCCACAACCCTTCACACATCTTGTGTGAACTTGTAATTGAACTTGACATACATTTCGACGTTTGTTGGAGTTCCACACCTCGCTGACGACCTCTTTTTTTTCTTTGCTCTTCCGACGACCCATTTGAAGAATCCAACTCTTCTTCTTCTTCTTCTTCTTCTTCTTCTTCAGACTTCTCCTCCTTCTTCTCTCAACCCTCTCTCTTACGCACCTCTCAAAGCCAAAACCTTTCTTCTTACATTTTCACCATCTTGTATCATATAAATACTCACTTTAACCCAACACCTCTACATCCTCCAATCCCACTCCATCACATCCTTCTACACATCCCATCTAGCTTTATCTCTCAGTCAAAAGAAATATGTTAATCAACCCAATAACCATCCAAAGCATGTTTAATCTCCCTAAACGGTATTAGTCTCCCAAGCTATGGTTAAGTTCTAACAAATCCACCATCCTTAAAGATATTTCGTCCTCGAAATTTAAAACAAACAACTCATCGAAAAGATTTGGATTCTTCTTCCGAACTCCCTCCTCGATCTCCCAAGTGGCCTCGAGAACATTGTGGTGCTGCCATCGTACCTTCACCATCGGAATGGTCATCCTCCTGATCGAGTTGATGCTCCATGCGATCCACAATCTCTACATGCCTCTCCTCTAGCGATAAATCTTACTGGATCTCCAGAACCTCTATCTTGATAATGTGGGATGGGTTCGCCACATACTTTCTCAGCATCGATACGTGGAAGACATTGTGAAGACCCAAAAATTGGTGTGGTAAAACAATCTGGTAGGCAACCTCCCCAACATGATCCAAGATCTCAAACGGTCTGACATACCTCGGACGGAGCTTCTCTTTCTACCCGAGACTCACTACCCCTGGGGATCGGGAGATCTTCAGAAAAATATGGTCACCGATATCAAAGCTCAACTCCCGTCTACGATTATCAACGTTGCTCTTCTGCCTGCTCTGTGCTGAGGCCAACCTCTTCCTGATCACATCAAACTTCTCTGCATACATCTGCACCAACTCAGGACCGACTAACTGCCTCTCGCCTACATAACTCCAGCAAACAAGTGATTTACATGGCCTCCCGTACAAAGCTTCATACAGTTCCATCCCAATATTAGCATGGAAGCTGTTGTTGTAGGCGAACTCTATCAGTGGCAAATGATCATCCAAGTGTCCTGCTGTTGACAAAAAATACTCAGATGAAAGCAAATTTTCTAATGATGGTCGACCAATTGTCATCCCAGCTTAGTGGAGATGTTTTCAATTTGGAATTCTATTGAGGTATGGACTAAGCAAGAGAACCAAAATGAAAATTAAAGGAATAAAGTGCTCCCCACAATGCCTACCTCCCTCATAGGCGTACTGACTTCCAAACTGGTAGTCAGCTGCACAGGGGTACGACCCAACACTCCCGTAAACTTCTCTGAGATAAATGAGTGTGTGACTCGACAATCGAAAAGTACTCTAGCTTCATGAACATCAATGAAATGTTGGCGTCCCTCGCCTCTTCTGCCTAAATGGTAAAGACCCGTCCAGCTCTCATTCCCCACTCAGGTGGTGCCACGGGTCGGCTGACTTCGCCTCTACCTGCGACCGGTGCTTCTAGTCTCCTATTGGGCACGTCCTGCCTGTGAGGACATTCCCAGATGTAATGCCCATGCTTCCCGCACCCCAGACAAACTCCAGGTTGGAACCAACACTCCCGCCCAGGGTGAACTCTACCACAAGCCTTGCACTCTCCAGGTTGGTGTGAACCAACTCCTTTAATTTGGGATCTCTTGCCCGGATTCCTTGTGAAACGGCCAGCTACACGTCCGCTGACATTCCCCTGCGGCCTCCTAGTCTCCTGATAATTCTCCTGGAAATCCTTGTCCAGGATAGTTTTCACTACATCTGCCAGGGTTTGCGGCATACTAGTCAGTACACGAGACCTGAGCTGCTTACGAAGTCCCATGTGAACTTCATCGCCCTCTGCTCCTGGGTGACATAAATCACAGGACAATAGTGCTCCAGGGTGTTGAACTTATTGATGTAGCTCTCTAGCGTCATCTTCTTCTGCTCGAGAGTCAGGAACTCCTCTCGTATTGCATCTCTGACATGTTATGGGAAGTACTTTGGGTTGAACTTTCCCAGAAACTCCTCCCAACTCACTTCCTCTCTGTCACTGAATACCACTGCAGATGTGGTTTTCCACCAGTTAGCTGCCACACTGCCCAATACATAGGTGGCCAGGTCCACCTTCAACTCCGGGTAGCACCCGATCACCCAGGTTGTAGAGAATGGACGGAAGGTGATCCATTTAACAAAATAATTAACTACGTTTCAAAGTAAGAGGAATGTAAAGAACTGACCAAGCAAGTTCAATCTCACGAGAAGATTGTTTTTGTTAAAAAGAACAATCATAAAAACAAACAAACTAAAACAACCAATTCGATCATCTAGTGATTAAAAACATTAAATATTCCATAGTTTGCTTCAATGACAGGGGGCACAACTTCTTGACGTCCAAGTAAATAATTCCAAACCAATGAAATCTCAGGAGTGTACGTTTATGCTTTGATTTTCACGGTAAGCAACCATTCATGAGGGTTGAAATTAAGGTACCAAACCGTCATACACAATTAATCAAAGATGAAGACAAATTAAACTATCGTTTGTTTCACTAAAGTCTAAACCGTGTACTCAAATTCATAAAATCATCCATTTTCAAGAGTTTGACTTTGCCTTGTTTTGTTCAGAGTTCAACATTTTTTTCTTGGAGATGAAAAATAAAGCCAATTTAGACCTCCTTATTACCTAATAAGGTCCAACATAAGGTGTTAGCATTTTTGTATCTTAGCCACTGGGTCGCATTGACTTGTTGGGCTCAGTTAGGTGTCTAAACCGACTTAGTTGTGCCACATTGGTCAAATGGGTCTGGTACGAGGGATGTTAGATAATATTCTCATATTAGAAGATTTAATGAATTTCTCCTAGGATATAACTCATAAGATCCCTCTACTCATCACAAATTGATTTTGAGTTGGATATCCACACTTTAAAAAGGACCGTTGAGTAACTAAAAAATTATTTTGTTTTCTTCCGGAGCAATAAATGGTGATCTCAAAGCTAGTTTGTGTTCCAACTTGTAAAAAACATAAAACATATACTATATACTATTACTTCCTTTAAATTTTGCAAAAACTTAGGAGGGCGACATGGACTGCCCATCCTGCTTGTGGCGAACTTGCACTCCAAGGTGTTCGAATTTTTTTATAAACAAAATTGTTCTCCATTGATTTAATACATAAGTGTAATCTTTCTACATTAGTTCAAAAAGCATCACATTCTCTCATTCCATAACGTCCCCAAAAACAACGAAAAATTTAAAACGAAATCTTAGGATTTTAAACTAAAAAACACGAGGACGTTACTCATATATCACATAAAAATAGGGCTGCAAATGGGTTGGGTAAAAACCATTTAACCGTCCTAACTGAACCGACGGGTAGGGTCACGGGTTGTAAAAATCATAACAGTTTAATAAACGGGCGGATAAGGGTTGTGAAAATCATAACCGTTTAATAAATGGGCGGATAAGGTTACATGATTTAACCCGTTCGTTTAACCGCGAAACATAATGAATATATATAATATTTTGTTATATATACTATATACATATAATTTTTTGTATTGTGTGGATGTTTGATGTTGTTTTATATGAATTTGTTGATGTTTAGATTATGAATTTTGGGAGGTTTTGATTATAAAATTATGGATGTTATGATGTTTTTTTCAAGTTTGACAAGTTTTTATCCATTTAACCATTTACCCAACTTTTATATCAATTTTAGTATTCATTAAGATTTAACCGTATAACCATTTAACCGCCCAAAACCGTTTAATTAAATTAAACGGGTAGGTTCATGGGTAAAGGTAAAAATAAACGAGTTTCAAACCGAACTGCAAACTGTTTAATTAGGCGGGTAGGGTCGTAGGTAAGCCCTATAACCGCCCACGAACCGCCCATTTACAACCCTACATAAAAAGGTGCACCATTACACAAGAGTTTTCAAAAGTATGATTACATCCAAAGACAAGATAGAATAAATACAAGTAATCATAACAACCTAAAACAAGACTAGGGATCCAGACCTGGTGCTCTCATTCTCGGTCACCACCCACTCAAAGCCGCTCAGGGCCTGAAATGCAAACATGAAACAATGTCTAAGTTTCCATAAGAAAATCATGTATACCAATTCCACATACATGTATATGAATGTATAGTAAAAGTAACATATCATACTAGTACACATGACATACAATAATGCAACATAACGCCTTCCCCATCTAGGGGTAATAAAGAACAACAACTCCACTAATAACATCGGGTCCCACACGGGTACCCATCATATCCACATACAGTCGTGCAGAGGACTGCTCACACAAGCTGGGTCATATGTTGCTCTCACAAGCTGATACCTTGATTGCTCACACAAGCTGACCCATTTGCTCCCTAAACTTGATTAGTCTCCCTAGCTAGGGTTAAGTCCTAACGCATTCTGTTTCTGTTTGACTATTATTTTCAAACTCAAAACCCGAACACTCAACATCATTGATTACCATCACAGAAAAGTTCAAGTACTGCTCACTTAAGACTGAAGAAAATGAAGCTAGTGTTAGCTAGCTTTCATCTACGTATATAATAAGCCATATATGCATGTAATAACCTAATCTAAAACACCTTAATTAACTAAACCTAAACCTAATTAACCTAATCTAATCATAGAACAGTGAAGCATGAGGTGTGGGAGTGTGAGAGGAAAGAGAATTGGTGGGTGTTGATTGGAAGGTTTTTAGGTTATTTGAGATTGGGTCAAAGTAAGGTGTGATTGCCTATTTAAGGAGAAGTCGAAGAGGAGATAGGGTTGATGTTTTTCGTCACCTAAACCCTATTCAGAGAGTGTGAGAGGCGTTTTCTTTGAAGAAGAAGAAGAAGGAGAGAAGAAGTGAAGAAAGAGAAGAAGAAGAGGAGTGAAGTGGCTCAAGTTCGGGAGGCTTCTTCACTCGACCAAAAGGTATGCCAAATCTTCAATATAACTCACTTATGCCTTGTGAGTGTTAGGGATCGACGTTGGTGTCGAATTCCCCGTCGGATTTCAACCAATTCAGAGGTTGAAGACGACGATCGGTCGACCGGTGCCTGTGGGCAGTCGACCGATCCTATTATTATATTGATGTTTACCCGCGAACGGTCGAACGATGTCCTTGGACGGTCGACCGTTATGCCAGATTTGTGCGGGAAAAAAGGGTTATGCTGTTATCGGTCGAACGGGACCACTTAGCCGGTCGACCGAATAACAATGAGAATGGGTCGGTTGGGGTTTTGACTTATTAAACGGTCGAACGCCCTTAACCTTGTTCGACCGATCCATTCGATGCTAAGTCGGTTGGGAGCTTTGACCATCAAAACGGTCGACCGCTCTTTAACTTTCGGTCGACCGACTGAGTATTTTAATTAAGCAGTAGAGTGCATGTGATGTTTCGGTCGAACTGTATAGCAGTTCCAGTCGACCGAATGTCACTTGCGCAAGATACTGAGAAGTCCTGTTATCGGTTGAACGACCCCTTGGTTCGACCGATCAGATATATATATTATATAAATTTGTATAACGTAGACCATCCAAACGGTCGACCGCTAGATGACTTTTGTTCGACCGATTGGTCGGTAATTCGGTTGGCGTGGTTCGACCGGTAGACTTGTTTGTACAGTACTGTGTACTGTGTGGGGGACCGGTCGACCGGTGTGCTTTTAGCGGTCGACCGATCTGCCGCAGGTTGGTGGATTTATCCACACACGATCCATTGAGTATAGGTCGACTACCGGCTCCGAGGCGACGGTTGATTACCGGCTTTGAGAGCTACGGATTTCACCTTCGACGAAGGCGTATTATTGTACTACCATTTTCCTCTCTTACCGAGCGGGGTGTGAGGGATGTGTGCCGTAAACCTTGGGCAGTTTGCGAGGGTTTAGCGGTAGGCCGAGGATGTTCCGGCAGGGTGCGCGCTTGGCGGCTCTTGGGGGAGCAGCGGCTGTCGTCTGACCCGAGTTGTGTATTCGGCGGGCTGACTCGCTCCTTGGGTGGCGGCGTGTACCAGGGGTTCCTTCCTGCACTTTTGGGGAGCAGTGGTGTCGACTGACCCTTGTGAGGCAGCGGTGGACTGACTTGACCCTAATGGCAGGAGTGGTTCAGTGCCGCGGAGGCGGTGAGGGCATTATTGTGGGCCCGAGGCGGATGATCATGTGCATAGCATTGCATTGTCTTTAATTCCTTTTTATATTTTTAGGAGGTTTGGTATACGGGGTTCCTTCAGGGAACTCAGGCATGTGGTTTGTTTTCATTTCAGGTAGCGAGCAGGTTTAGAGTCAGGTGGTGACCGAGGACGGTGCCCCCGGGATCAGATTATGTTCTCTTTTATATCTTCTTTTGTTTGAGGTAGTGATTACATGTATATTCACTTTTGTTGTAATCACAGTTGACTCATTTATTTAGTTTGACTTCCACGTGGGTCTGTATCTTATATATTTTATATATATGTTAGTTTGTTTTCCTGTGACGTGCCCTGTATTGACCGTTGACGGTCTTTGTTATTGTTTAAATTTTCCGTTGTTTTCGGGTACGTTACAATTTGGTATCAGAGCGTTGATCTCGGCGTACTTGTCCAAAGAAACCACCTTTGAGTTAGGAGTTAGGTCTAGAGGATCATGCATGCACAAATTATATTGATATTGTCTTGTTTTCTTTGGCAGATGCCTCCTAGACGGGGGAAGGCTGTTGCCCATACTCGCGGTGAGAGTGAGACTGCGAGGGATGAGGCGTGGGAGGATGAGCGTCGGACATTGTTCGATACGGTCGGACGCCTGACAGAGATGCTACAGCAGCAGACAACACAGACTGGGCAGACGGGGACTGGCGCTATGCATGACCGGTTTATGGGCCAGCATCCGCCTACCTTTCTGGGGTAGTATGACGCAGAGGCTGCGGAGGAGTGGATCTTCACGATGCAGAAGATCTTCAGTGCTATTGGTTGTCCTCCAGAGGCGAGAGTGGGCCTGGCTACTTATGTTTTGGGCGGTGCTGCGTCCAACTGGTGGAGGTCCACATCTGCAGTGGTGTTTGCGGACATTGATGATATAGCCTGGGAGGAGTTCGTTGGCGAGTTCAACGAGCAGTACTTTCCGCAGCATGTTCAGGACGCGAAGAGGGAGGAGTTTCTGAGTCTTCAGCAGGGAGACATGACCCTGGCGGGATACATCGGGAAGTTCAACGCCCTTGAGCGTTACTATCCCGAGATGTATATCACACAGGAGTAGAGAGCTGGGAAGTTCGTCCGAGGGCTCCGGAAGCAGTTGAGTACGAAGGTGCTGACACATATGCCACGCACATTAGCCGATGCAGTGAAGAGTGCTACTATTCTCGATCGTGACTACAGAGAGAACTACCAGGATGAGAGGAGGCCATCGGGTAGGTTCTCTGGGCGGCCGGGAGGTCAGACTGGAGGGAATCCGGGCAAGAGGCCCTGATTCGAGGGAGCAGGAGTTGCAGTACCCCGACCTGAGCCTTGTTGTACTTGTGGGAGGTTTCACTCCGGGCCGTGCTTCACCCCCGGAGCATGTCATGGTTGTGGCCAGCTGGGCCACTTTATTAGGAGCTGTCCGAGCCGAGGAGCTGGACCGAGCAGACCATTGGGTTTACCAGCACCAAGCAGAGGTGGAGGCGGAGGTAGACCACCTGTTAGGCCACAGCAGGGACAGCGCACTGGTAGAGTTTACACCATCCAGGCAGAGGAGGCTCGTGATGGAGGTGCTGTTGTGGAAGGTACACTTCTTGTCGCTGGTTCAGTAGCTAGGGTGCTCTTTGATTGTGGCGTGACACACTCGTTCATCTCAGAGCGATTTGCGAGAGTGTTGGGCTGTACCCTTGCGATGTTGACTGCCACTTTGGAGGTCAGCACACCCCTGGGTCTGGTGGGCACTGTGGGGAGATTTGTCCCCGGCGCCACGGTTGTTTCGGGAGATCAGGAGTTTCCGGCAGACCTGGTCTTGCTACCGATGGAGGACTTTGATGTCATACTTGGGATGGATTGGCTATCGCAATATGATGTTCGAGTCTTGTGCCGTGAAAAGAAGATTTTGATCCCGAGGAAGGGTTTGCCTGATATTCTGATTAGAGGGATCAGAAGCAGGGGGGGTCGCATTATTGTATTTGCTGTGAGAGCTCAGAGATTGTTACAGCAGGGATGTGCAGCATTTCTGGCGACACTTGTAGTTGCGGAGGCAGAGTTTCAGAGGCTAGAGGACATTGAGGTGGTGCAGGAGTTCGCTGATGTTTTTCCAGCGGAGATTCCAGGTTTACCACCACACCGGGAGTTGGAGTTCGGCATAGAGTTGGTAGCTGGCACTACACCACAGTCGAAGGCTCCATACCGGATGGCACCTGCTGAGTTGACAGAGTTGAAGAAGCAGTTGCAGGAGTTGATGGACTCTGGATTTATCAGACCGAGTGTCTCGCCTTGGGGTGCACCAGTTTTGTTTGTGAAGAAGAAGGACGGATCCTTGAGGATTTGCATAGACTACAGGATGCTGAACCAGGTGACGGTGAAGAATAGGTATCCCTTACCTAGGATCGAGGACCTCTTTGACCAGCTGCAGTCAGCGAAGGTTTTCTTGAAGATTGACCTGCGTTCAGGATATCACCAGTTGAGGATCCGAGATGAGGACATCCAGAAGACAACCTTCAGGACGAGATATGGACACTATGAGTTCTTGGTGATGCCATTTGGATTGACGAATGCTCCGGCAGCGTTCATGGATCTGATGCACCGGACATTCAGGCAGTATATTGATATATTTGTGATTGTCTTCGTGGATGACATTTTGATCTATTCACCAGATGTGGAGCAGCACAGAGAGCATCTGAGGATTGTACTCAGCATCTTGAGAGCTCAGCAGTTATATGCTAAGTTCTCAAAGTGCGAGTTTTGGTTGGACAGAGTGGCATTTCTCGGACACATTGTATCGGCAGAGGGGATATCAGTGGATCCGGCGAAGGTAGAGGCAGTGACAGAGTGGAGGACCCCTACGAGCGTGACGGAGATTAGGAGCTTTGTTGGACTGACGGGTTATTACCGTCGCTTCATCAAAGACTTCTCGAGATTGGCAGCACCACTGACGGCTCTGACGCAGAAGGGAGTCACCTTTGTATGGTCGCAGAAGTGCGAGGACAGCTTTCAGGAGCTGAAGAGACTATTGACCACAACACCAGTTTTGTCATTGCCGAGTGGCACGGGTGGATTCGTGATTTATAGTGACGCTTCAGGTGTTGGCTTAGGATGTGTACTTATGCAGCACGGGAGGGTGATCGCGTACGCATCCAGACAGTTGAAGGTCCATGAGAGGAATTACCCGACACATGATTTGGAGTTACCAGCAGTGGTTCACGCACTGAAGACCTGGAGACACTATCTTTATGGCGAGCAGTTTGAGGTGTTTACAGATCATCAGAGTCTGAAGTACTTGTTCTCGCAGAAGGAGCTGAACATGAGGCAGCGTAGATGGCTTGAGTTCATTAAGGACTATGACTTTACTATCTCTTACCATCCGGGGAAAGCGAACACAGTTGCAGACGCTTTGAGCCGGAAGGTGGAGGTATCAGTAGCAGGCCTATGCATTCTGGAGTGGCGACTGCTAGAGTCCTTGGCAGAATGGAGGCCATTTGCTGATAGCTCTGAGGGCGCAGTGATTGCCGGATTGAGAGTAGAGCCTCAGACAGTATCAACAATGAATCATGCTCAGACTACAGATGAGGAGTTGAGCAGTTTGTTACAGTTAGCTGCCAGAGATGGGTCAGACTTCAGAGCTGGAGTGGATGGAGGTCTGAGATTCAGAGACCGTATCTGGGTGCCGAAGACAGAGGACCTGAGACATGACATCATGGAGGAGGCACACAGATCGAGATATTCCATTCATCCAGGGAGCACCAAGATGTACAAAGATCTGCAGCGGAACTTCTGGTGGCGAGGTATGAAGAAGGATGTTGCAGACTTCGTGTCGAGGTGTTTGGTCTGTCAGCAGGTGAAGATCGAGCACCAGAGACCAGCAGGGCAGATGCAGAGGATTGAGTTGCCCGAGTGGAAGTGGGAGCACGTGACGATGGATTTTGTTACGGGGCTACCGAAGACACGGAGATTCCACGATGCGATTTGGGTTATAGTCGATCGACTGACCAAGTCGGCGCATTTCTTAGCTATTAAGACCACTTTTGCTCTGGAGGGTCTAGCTAAGTTATATATTGATGAGATTGTCAGACTTCATGGTGTGCCAGTTAGTATCATTTCAGATAGAGATCCCAGATTCACTTCGAGATTTTGGGAGAGTCTACACAGAGCACTGGGGACACGTCTGAAGTTTAGCACAGCTTTCCACCCACAGACAGATGGCCAGTCAGAGCGGACGATACAGACATTGGAGGACATGCTGAGAGCGTGTACACTTGACTGGGCCGGGCATTGGGACGAGCATTTGCCGTTGATCGAGTTTGCCTACAACAACAGCTACCACTCGAGTATTGGGATGGCACCATATGAGGCATTATACGGGAGACCGTGTAGATCGCCGGTATGTTGGAGTGATGTGGGCGAGAGACAGCTAGTTGGACCTGACATTATACAGTTATATTCAGAGAAGGTTGACGTGATTCGAAGACGACTAGCTACGGTGCAGAGCAGACAGAAGAGTTATGCTGATACGCGGAGACGTGAGCTGACTTTGAGGTAGGAGATCATGTCTTCCTGAAGATCTCGCCTTCCAGAGGGGTGATGAGATTCGGGAAGAAGGGGAAGCTGAGTCCGAGGTATGTTGGACCTTTTGAGATATTGGATCGGGTCGGTGATGTGGCATATAGGATTGCACTACCACCACAGTTCGCAGGACTTCACAACGTCTTCCATGTTTCTATGCTGAGGAAGTACGTGGCCGATCCAGCTCATGTGATAGAGATAGCAGTACCAGAGATCCGGCAGGATTTGTCATTAGATGAGAGACCAGTTGAGATTGTGGATCAGATGGTACATCAGCTCAGGAGGAGAGCGATTCCGATGGTGAAGGTCAGGTGGCAGCATCACACTGTCAGAGAGGCTACCTGGGAGATCGAGGAGGATGTCAGGAAGCAGTATCCAGAGTTGTTCCGGTAAGTCAGTTGTTTCAAATTTCGCGGACGAAATTCTTTTAAGGAGGGTAGATTGTAATAACCTAATCTAAAACACCTTAATTAACTAAACCTAAACCTAATTAACCTAATCTAATCATAGAACAGTGAAGCATGAGGTGTGGGAGTGTGAGAGGAAAGAGAATTGGTGGGTGTTGATTGGAAGGTTTTTAGGTTATTTGAGATTGGGTCAAAGTAAGGTGTGATTGCCTATTTAAGGAGAAGTCGAAGAGGAGATAGGGTTGATGTTTTTCGTCACCTAAACCCTATTCAGAGAGTGTGAGAGGCGTTTTCTTTGAAGAAGAAGAAGAAGGAGAGAAGAAGTGAAGAAAGAGAAGAAGAAGAGGAGTGAAGTGGCTCAAGTTCGGGAGGCTTCTTCACTCGACCAAAAGGTATGCCAAATCTTCAATATAACTCACTTATGCCTTGTGAGTGTTGGGGATCGACGTTGGTGTCGAATTCCCCGTCGGATATCAACCAATTCAGAGGTTGAAGACGACGATCGGTCGACCGGTGCCTGTGGGCAGTCGACCGATCCTATTATTATATTGATGTTTACCCGCGAACGGTCGAACGATGTCCTTGGACGGTCGACCGTTATGCCAGATTTGTAAGGGAAAAAAGGGTTATGCTGTTATCGGTCGAACGGGACCACTTAGCTGGTCGACCGAATAACAATGAGAATGGGTCGGTTGGGGTTTTGACTTATTAAACGGTCGAACGCCCTTAACCTTGTTCGACCGATCCATTCGATGCTAAGTCGGTTGGGAGCTTTGACCATCAAAACGGTCGACCGCTCTTTAACTTTCGGTCGACCGACTGAGCATTTTAATTAAGCAGTAGAGTGCCTGTGATGTTTCGGTCGAACTGTATAGCAGTTCCGGTCGACCGAATGTCACTTGGGCAAGATACTGAGAAGTCCTGTTATCGGTTGAACGACCCCTTGGTTTGACCGATCAGATATATATATTATATAAATTTGTATAGCGTAGACCATCCAAACGGTCGACCGCTAGATGACTTTTGTTCGACCGATTGGTCGGTAATTCGGTTGGCGTGGTTCGACCGGTAGACTTGTTTGTACAGTACTGTGTACTGTGTGGGGGACCGGTCGACCGGTTTGCTTTTAGCGGTCGACCGATCTGCCGCAGGTTGGTGGATTTATCCACACGCGATCCGTTGAGTATAGGTCGACTACCGGCTCCGAGGCGACGGTTGATTACCGGCTTTGAGAGCTACTGATTTCACCTTTGACGAAGGCGTATTATTGTACTACCATTTTCCTCTCTTACCGAGCGGGGTGTGAGGGATGTGTGCCGTAAACCTTGGGCAGTTTGCGAGGGTTTAGCGGTAGGCCGAGGATGTTCCGGCAGGGTGCGCGCTTGGCGGCTCTTGGGGGAGCAGCGGCTGTCGTCTGACCCGAGTTGTGTATTCGGCGGGCTGACTCGCTCCTTGGGTGGCGGCGTGTACCAGGGGTTCCTTCCTGCACTTTTGGGGAGCAGTGGTGTCGACTGACCCTTGTGAGGCAGCGGTGGACTGACTTGACCCTAGTGGCAGGAGTGGTTCAGTGCCGCGGAGGCGGTGAGGGCATTATTGTGGGCCCGAGGCGGATGATCATGTGCATAACATTGCATTGTCTTTAATTCCTTTTTATATTTTTAGGAGGTTTGGTATACGGGGTTCCTTCACGGAACTCAGGCATGTGGTTTGTTTTCATTTCAGGTAGCGAGCAGGTTTAGAGTCAGGTGGTGACCGAGGACGGTGCCCCCGGGATCAGATCCTGTTCTCTTTTATATCTTCTTTTGTTTGAGGTAGTGATTACATGTATATTCACTTTTGTTGTAATCACAGTTGACTCATTTATATAGTTTGACTTCCACGTGGGTCTGTATCTTATATATTATATATATATGTTAGTTTGTTTTCCTGTGACGTGCCCTGTATTGACCGTTGACGGTCTTTATTATTGTTTAAATTTTTCGCTGTTTTCGGGTACGTTACAATGCATGTCACTATGTCAGCCCTGTCGACACATAGACAAAAACAATTTTTTCAAGAGAATTATGTTAGCCAAGAATATTGACATATAGGACTTATTTGACTAGTGAATCATAGATGTGCTCTCAAACCTATCTGCAATACATGTTTTGACTAGGTAACTTTGGAGATTACGGGCTTCGATGGAGAAAAGATGTATGGAACCTATACGTCGACGTAAAGTGAAATAAAGAACCAAATTAATCATATCGATATGACCTCTCCACCTTGTGATCTGAGTTATATAGTTCACACTAAATGAGATTAAAGAAAAAAACACAGTTGCATATCCTAAGTAAGATGTATGATTAGTATACAACTTCAAAAATTCCACGACGACCCAATAAGTAGACACAAAAACCGACAAAGTTAGTGTGTTTGAATTTGACGATCCAATCAAAAAAGATATCATTGATGTTTGTGCGACATAACTAAAAAAAGTTCAATGTTTGAAAACTTATAGCTTGATTTAGATCAGTACTTACACCTCTTGTAGTAGTTGTAAGGTTGTAAGTGGTCAATTTAGGATGGCAGTCTAGTTTCGACATGTACGTCTCCCGTCTTGAGAATTTTTAAATAAGATTCTGTAACGATATTGGGATTGCATACCTCTTTAACCTTTTTAATTTTTACATATCACTTGGTTTTATTGTTTTGCCAATATACTCTCCGATTTTAATTGGCTTGATTAAATTGCACCCCCCTTAACAATTTTATTCTAGATCTTACTTATTATCCCTACCCAATAATATTTTTATTTCAGTCTATGCAAGTCTGGACAGTTTTCATTTTTAGTCCTTAGAAACCTCCAAGTTTCTATGTATTAAACATAAGGATGTTAGATATTTTCTTTGTAGTCCACATATTAAGCCTCCCAACATTATTAAATTAATAATATTACGAGAATTAAATCAGTTGATTAATTTAAGAGAATATGAACGGTTACACACCCACACTCTCATATATAAGGTTGGTGTAAGGAAACAGTTTTCCCACTTTGCTAATCAAACACAAATAAAAATTGGAGTTAATTGAGGATTTAAAATGACATTAACTTTGATTTAAGAGAGATGTTACATTTTAGGAAACTTTTCCTTCTATTTGATTGTTGTTAAGGTTAGAAGGAAAGGAGTTTTCTAACCCCAAACCCCCTACCCGACGGCGACTGCAGCTGACGCCGCCGCCGCCGGTGGAGCGTGGACGGAAGACCCGGTCGGAGATCGAAATCGCGAACCCATCAAAGGTATGTCTTTGGAGGGCATTGGCGTCCCGTAGTTAGTTGTGTTGTGTCGTGTCGAGGGTGGACTCGGTTCACCCTCAACCTACTCCGCCGGTGGAGTAGGAGGCTCGATCACATGATGTCTCGGGTGGACGTCCTCTAGATCGCAGCCACCAGCCGCTCAGAATCACCGAGGTGGAGTCAGTCGTTGTGGTTGAGTTGATACTTCTGGGTTAGGCCGCGCGTCGATATAGATCGTCGTTGAGGGCACCGGAGGATCACAGTTGGGATCACCACCGTTAATCTCACCATTGGAGCTCGTTGAAGTCTGTATCGCTACCGGAGCAATCGCGTGTGCAAGGAGGAGAGGCGAAGCCGGAGTACGCATGGTGTTCGCAGCCATGTGCGCCGGCGAGAGGCGACGCCGGGCTAGTTCGGAAGAAGAAGTAGAAGAGAATAAGGAAAGAGGAGTGGCGGCTGGATGGGTTTTGTCGTAGGGTTGGAGTTGGGCCGTTTGCATCTTAAGCCCCGCGATATACATATTATGATGAAATGACTTAAGTTCTAGCTTTTGCATATCCGATTTATGGTTTTTGACTTTTCCCACCTAGACTTCAAATTTATCGAGAAACATTATCTAATTAGTAGATTTGTGTTTTTACCATTGACTTTTGAGTTATGAGTTTTCATTGAATTTTGGGATTAATTATGTTTCTTACCCTAGATTCTAGACTATTGTGCATTGGTTGGTGGAATCTTACTAAAATAGGATAATTGCATTTCTATTCTAGATTGATTAATTTTTGCGCATTTAAAGTATATTGCATAATTGCATTTTCCACCCAGAATTCTAATGTTGTCGTTTTAAGAAAATAGATGATGTTTGCCTCATTAGTTAAGTTGGAAGGAACACTGCTAAATAATAAATAAAGTTATTGTATTGTCACAACAGGCTCTTATGAGCAACACTGACCCGTTGAGGTATTAGTCTCTCAGGAGACGTGTGGCAGCAATAAGTCCACAGAATTAGATCTGATATCTACCGTACTAACACAGATTGGTGTATGCGATCCACACGAAATTAATCCAATTCATTTAATGATGTTGTCATAGTGACTGAGGTACTGAAGTGAGGATGAGTCATGACCAATCGGAAAACCGCATGTGCCTGCGGTGGGAGATCCATAGGATTCCCTTATTGTTATTACTGTATCGACGGACCGATTAATAGATGATAATATTGATATTTAATGTTTATTGGCATTTTTCTGTGTTGTATTGATTGTACCGATTGAAGTATATGACTGATGGAAATTGTGATGTTATTATTTATCGAATTTTGCTGTCATTTGAATTGACCATTTTGATAGCTCGTTCTAATGTCTTTATCGGGATTGGTCTACTGTTGCCCGAAGGCATACAAAGTTTTCTTTATGAAAACTCATTATGTTTATTGTGATTGTTTTGCAGGTAATACTGAGTAGGTTGCCTGCCGTGGACACCGTTCGAAATTCTATGCACCGGGAACCAAATTTGTTCTATCTCTTGTTTGAAAATTATTGTCGTTGAGTCATGTTATTACTTTTGAATCACTCAGAGTCTTTGAATTCAGTACTTAATAGGTTGAACCATCTTATTTACTTGTTCCAAATTATCATGGAGCTCCAATGAACCTTTACTTGTTCTTTCATTGTTTATCGCTTTTGCGTGACGTTCTCTATTTCCACGGGAACTCTAACTTTGACTTCCACGTTGATCCCGTGCGGAACTTGGACCTTACAACGTGGTATCAGAGCAATAGAGGTTCCACCGTGCACAGAATCCTAGGAAATCCAACGATAGAAACACAACAATTTTATTACTGCTATTACTTGACATTGTAGTGTAGACAATACCTGAACTCGTAATTGTGTTCCTTATCGTCTTATTATGCGTTTGATAGATGCCTCCGAAATGCATTTTTCCTCGACATGATACTGGTCCACGAGCTCCTCGGGTGCCGCGTGGTGCGCCGAGGATGCCAACTTGGCCAAGATTCGATGATGGTTTAGGTGAAGCAGAAAGGACTGGAAGCCTGATGGAGGAGCAGAGTGTCCGAGTACACGGAACTAGCTTGGGCGATATTTATGAAAAATTCATGAGACATAATCCGCATACATTCCTTGGTGAATTAAAATCAGATACAACAGAGGATTGGCTTTACAAGATCCAGCGGGTATTCAGGGTTCTTGGCTGCCCAGATGAGATGAGGTGGAGCTCGCCACGTATATTCTTGGTGAGCAAGCGTCTAGCTGCTGGTAGGCCACATCTGCAGTGGTCTCTGGTGACCGAGAGGACATCGAATGGGAGGAGTTTTTTAGGGAGTTCTCTGCGAAGTACTTTCCTCAGCATGTCAGGGATAAGAAGAGAGAAGAGTTCCTCGGACTAGAGCAGAGGAACATAACCTTGGTGGAGTACATCAACAAGTTCAACTGACTGGAACGTTATTGTCCGAATATCTGTCACACCAGAGCAGCGAGCCATGAAGTTTACCAAGGGATTCAATAAGCACCTGAGGTCAAAGGTTCTGGTGAGGATGCCAAATACATTGGAGGAAGCTGTGAAGTGTGTCACCATCTTGGATGAGGATTACCATGAGAATTTTCATGAGAAGAAGAGGCCTACCATGGACTTCCACGACAACGGTGGTGGTGGTGGGAGATCCCGTGGAGAGTCTAACAAGAAGCCAAAGATGCACAAAAGGACTTTCGGTGGGCACCAAGAGGGGGTGTGCAGGCACTGTGGCAACAAACATGCTGGAAAAGAATGTTATCTCAAGACTGGAGCGTGTTTGGGATGTGGAGAAAAGGGGCATTATGTCAGGCACTGCCCTAAAAGGAGAGGTGAGCCTAGTAGTTCGGCACAACCTGTGGGGCCGAAGAATGCAACTGGGAGAGTTTTTGCAATCAAAGATGAAGACTTGGAGAACACCAATGTTGTGGTTGAAGGTACACTTTATGTTTTTGGCCACGTCGCCAAAGTTTTATTTGAAAACTTTGCTAGAATGTTGGCATGTTTACCAGAGAAGCTAACATTCACTCTTGAGGTTAGTACACCCTTGGGTGATGTTCTTTCGATAAAGAAATTCTTCCCGGAAATGTCAATAGTTTGGGAAGGTCAAGACTTCCCTGCAAATCTAGTTCTCCTACCAATGTCGGATTTCGATGTTATTTTGCGTATGGATTGGCTAGCGCAGCATGATGCATGTGTCCGATGTCATGACAAGAAGATTGTGATCACTATGCCTAACCAACCAAACATGGTCATAAGACGAGTCAGAAGCAAGCATCGGTAAATAGTTGTTTCCGCTTTGAAGGCGCAGAAGATGATGCAGAAAGGTTGTCTTGCCTACGTAGTTAGTGTGGTGATGGTGGAGTCCTCGCCAAATTGTTTGGAGGATATCGAAGTCGTCCGTGAGTTTCCTGACATTTTTCCCAACGATCTGGAAGGATTGCCTCCTAATAGAGAAATTGAGTTCTCTATAGAGTTAATGTCAAGTACTGCACCAATATCAAAGGTACCGTACGGAATCACACCAACAGAGTTAGGGGAACTAAAGAAGCAGTTGCAAGAGTTGATGGATAAATGATTTATCCGTCCCAGTGTTTCGCCGTGGGGAGCACCTGTATTGTTCGTCAAAAAGAAGGATGGATCCATGAGAATGTGCATCGATTACCGGATGTTGAATAAAGTGACGATAAAGAACATGTATCCCTTACCCCGAATAGACGACTTATTCGATCAGTTGCGGAAAACCAAGGTATTCTCGAAGATTGATTTGCGTTCCGGTTATCACCAAATGCGGATTAAGGAGACAGACGTACAAAGACAGCTTTCAGGACAAGATACGAACATTATGAGTTTTTAGTCATGCAATTTGGTTTGACTAACACACCAACAACTTTCATGGACTTAATGAATAAAGTGTTCAAACCGTTCTTAGATCAGTTCGTGATTGTATTCGTTGATGATATCCTGATTTACTTTTCTGATCGGGAACAACATGCGGAGCACCTGAGGATCGTGTTGGAGGTTTTGCGGAAAAAATAATTTATGCGAGGTTTTCAAAATGTGAGTTCATGTTGGAGCAAGTCATGTTTCTCGGGCATATTGTATCCAAAGAGGGAATCTCTGTGGACCCAGCTAAGGTAGAGGCAGTGATGCTGTGGGATGCGTCGAAGAATGCTTCGGAAATCAGGAGTTTTGTTGGACTCGCTGGTTACTACAGGAGGTTTATTCAGGACTTGTCAAAGATAGCATCTTTGTTGACGGCCTTGACTCGTAAAAGAGCTAAGTTTAGTTGGACCCAGAAATGCAAGGATAGCTTCCAGGAATTAAAGAAGAGACTTACTTGGCACCTGTCCTAACTCTCCCTTCTGGGAGTGGAGGTTATGTGATTTATAGTGATGCTTCTAAAACATGGTTGGGATGCGTGTTGATGCAGCACGAGAAAGTGGTAGCTTATGCTTCAAGGCAGTTGAAGACGCACGAAAGAAATTATTCAACACTCGCTTCCTACATGACCTATCCTACCACATGAATGACATGAAACTGTACCAGACGTAGACACATGAGGTGCACCTTGTTGGTTTTGGAGCTCAATCGAATCCATACGGCGCATTAAGGCCGCCATGCGTGCCTCGGTGGCCGTACTGGTATCGACAACAAATGCGGCACCCGATCTAGTCGAGTTTGCGTTTGCGATCCCCGCTCGAATGCTAGATGATGCTGGTGGTTCCCTCACACTTTCCCACTGCATGCTTTTCTCAGCGAGGTCTTCTAGGAATGCCCATGCCTCCCTTTCATCCTTTCCTAAGAACTCTCCTTGACACATGGACTTAAGGAGCGTTCGGGACGGGATGTAAAGACCCTCATAGACAATCTGACAAAGGCACCACAACTCGATGTCATGGTGAGGGCATGAGGATAGTAGCTCCTTGAATCTCTCTAAATATGCATGAAATATTTCAGTCTCAAGTTGATAGAACGAATTGATTTTGTTCCTCAATTTTTGAGTTTGATGATTTGGAAAGTACTTCTTGAGGAATGCATATTGAAATTATCCGAAGTCCTAAAGGCATTCGCCTGGTTGCTGTACAACCACTTCTTGGCATCATCCTTTAGTGCAAATGGGAGAAGCCTAAGATGGATGGAGTCTGTGCTAAGTTGTTGCAGCTTGAACATAGCACAAACCTCCTCAAATTCCTTGAAAAAGATATAGGGGTCACATAGATGCATGAGGGCAAAGCGGTACGGCTCGGGTAACATCAATCACGAAGAGGTATGGGAGCAAGAACAGGAAGAACAAGTGGGACAAGTGGGTCCAGTAACTGCTCCTCCTCGAGGTTATGAGCAGTCAGTGAACCCATACTGTGTGCGGTACAAGAAGATGAAGGCGTCAAGAAATCGACTACCGAGGCAGGATTGACGACACACCTCGTCAAATGACCACTCTCGTCTCGTGCCCACACAAGCATGCACAAAGGTGCACACACACAAACCAAAACTTTTTTTTTTAAACAACTAAAACAGAATGTGCGTAGAGAAGAAGACGGGAGGACACAGAAGAGAGGGAATGACTCAGGAGAGAATGGAAGAAGTCATTATGCTATGACGGCTGGGTACAAGTAAAAGCACACAAGCAAACAAGGCTCAAACAACCTAAGGTCGCTATAGGTCCTTACAACTAGACGACGCCTAACTGCGAGGTCACACGGTCTCAACACGCCTCACCTCCCTACGACGATGACCATAAATCCCAGCAAGTGAGTCAAGATCGGGAGATCTCGTCTCTCCTACTATCGACAGAGTGGGCGACGTTGATCGAGCAATGACGGTCGTGACCGGATCACTCTCCTAATGCGCCCGAGATCCTTAAGGCCAATGTCTACTTGATTTTAAAATTAGGCTCTTAATTAGTGTGGTTTTTGGGGCGAAGGAAAGGGTGATGAAATTCCCCACCTTATCTTATATGGGACAACCCCTCATTAGTAGCATTTTGGAGTCTTAATCTTGCAATCAACTCTCCAAACAAACGCTTAACTCACACTTTTTGCAATGCAATTCCTACTAACTAATGCATGTTCATACGAAATGCATGAATAAGAGTAGAAAATGCGTACCTCACGCCAGCACTCAACAACTGAAAGTAAAGCTAAAATAAAAGACAATCTACGTGCCTAAGTCAAGGACATGATGCATGACCTAAACAAGAAAGAATGCCTAATCTTTTGCTTTGAGTTTTATGGTCCAAGTTGATTAAAGGGAGATTGATTATTGATCTGGGGACAAACTAAAAGTCAGAACATGCCAAATTGATCCCCAGATTTCTATATTAGACAGATTAACAAGCCAAAAAAATTACAAGGGAAACAAAGTTTACCAGACCACCAGTTGGCGGTCTATGTAGCTCGTTTTGCCTTCAAATTTCGCCAGCTGCTCCCCTTGCGTCTCCAAGTCTCCTAAAACACAGAAAACTACAAACAAAAAATTAAATCCACCCGAATCTTCAAAACCAGAGTCTGGACTGGTACCTCCGCGGCAACGGCGCCAAAAACTTGTTTAAACATTTTATTAATAACCGTAAGTGCACGATCACAATGAAGCGGTGGAAAGTACGGGTCGATCCGCTCGGAGGTGAGTAGCCTCTAGTTTGTCAGAAATCAAGTGGCGAAAAAAGGGAGAAAATATGTGATTACGCTAAAGCTAAAGTACACTATACTAGGAAGTAAGAAATGCGAAAGAAAGTAACAAAAAATTAGAAATCAGAAAGAGAAACCCCTAAGGGGTGGAGTGTGCACACATATGAAGTGAAATAAGTGATGAAAGATGATGTAAGCATGTATGTGTGTGTGTCGTGTGTGTGTCTTCATGTGTAGGAAGTGTTTAAAGATGTGGCAAAACCTATCAATCCATTCACACAACGTATCCACAATTACTACTTGATTAACATAAGATTTGGCTCAGCATAAGAAATGTCTAAAGATATGACAAGACTCATCAAAAACCATAAACTCATGTGAAGAACGAAGGTAAACAGGAGGTGTCTAAATGTTATGAAAAAATCCATCAAAACAAAGTTTCTTCAATCAATTAAACAAGCAAACATAAATACAAACATATAACTAACATGTAGCATATTCAACAAGAAATTTCTGTCAATAAACATGAGAAAACTAAGCATGGGAAATGTCTAAATCTTATGGAAAAACCCATCAAAATTCCCCAACATATAGATGATTAAAATACCCCCAATGAACATACGAAACATGCAAGTCTACACAATCAAAAATTCATCAAACATCCAAACTTCACAATATATGAACATCATCTGCACCGCCCAAAGGAGATGGATCTACTCACTAGATATTATTCTAGCAATTAAACTAAAGAAGCAATGAGACGTTCTAACTAATTTAGCCTAAGATCAAAGAAACATGACTAAGCTAAGCATGCATAAAAAAGAGACAACATGAGAACAAAATAATGAAAAATTATTTTATTAAATGACTCACATTACTAGTAGCATTCTTCTCCACCTTGAGTTTTTGCTCCAAGGCTTACTCCAAGTAGAGAGAATGCCACCAAGCAATGAGTGAATACAAAGGAAGGTGAAGAGTTCTATTTATATGCATGAAAAAAGCTAATCCGGGACAATCCCCCGGTATGACACTAAAACGCATACCAAATATGGACTAAACCCAACATAATACACCATCTGCCCAAAACATGTCACCTATGGACCAATTTGGACCATTGATTGGCGGTCTATAATTGTTGGATCGAGTCTGGATTTTGGTGGCTCGGTTCTGGCTTGATTTCTTGGTGTTTGATGAATCCAATTTGGTTGTTGATGATTGGGTTCAGATTTAATCGCCAAAATACTCATCATTAAGGTGTGGAGCTTCTTTATTTTCTCATTGATCCTTTTGGTTTTACATCCGGATCCTTCTATCTTTCATCTTAGTCCATAAGTCTTGCGACCTAGTCCTTTTTCCTTGCTTTTGAGCCATTTGATGCATCTTTTCCTCAATCATGTTTATTCCTGAAACTCAAACATAAACTCATTACACGACATTGTTTAGGTGAAAGATAATGGATATAAGACACAAATGTATGCATGATATGATGTCAATCGGTGGAGTCAATCGTCGTGGTAGTTGTTGCTTCTGGGTTAGGTTGCACGTCGATATAGATCGTCGTTGAGGGCACCGAAGGATCACCATTTGGATCGCCACCGTTAATCTCACTGTTGGAGCTCGTTGAAGTTTGGATCGCTACCGGAGCAGTCACGTGTGCGAGGAGTAGAGGCAAAGCCGGAGCACCCGTGGTGTTCGCAGCCATGTGCGCCGGCGAGAGACGACGCCGGGCTAGATCGGAAGAAGAAGAAGAAGTAGAAGAGAAGAAGGAAAGAGGAGTGGCAGCTGGATGGGTTTTGTCGTAGGGTTGGAGTTGGGCCTTTTGCATCTTAACCCCCGCGATATACATATTATGATGAAATGACTTAAGTTCTAGCTTTTGCATATTGGATTTATGGTTTTTGACTTTTCCCACCTAGACTTCAAATTATCGAGAAACATTATCTAATTAGTAGATTTGTGTTTTTACCATGGACTTTTGAGTTACTGAGTTTTCATTGCATTTTGGGATTAATTATGGTTCTTACCCTGGATTCTAGACTATTGTGCATTGGTTGGAGGAATCTTACTAAAAGAGGATAATTGCATTTCTATCCTAGATTGATTAATTTTTGTGCATTTAAAGTATTTTGCATAATTGCATTTTCCACCCTGAATTTTAATGTTATTGTTTTAAGAAAATAGATAATATCATTTTAAAGAAAATGATGATGTTTGCGTCATTAGTTAAGTTGGAAGGAACACTGCTAAATAATAAATAAAGTTACTGTATTGTCACAACAGGCTCTTATGAGCAACACTGGCCCGTTGAGGTATTAGTCTCTCAGGAGGCGTGTGGCAGCAATAAGTCCACAGAATTAGATCTGATATCTACCGTACTAACACAGATTGGTGTATGTGATCCACACGAAATTAATCCAATTCATTTAATGATGTTGTCATAGTGACTGAGGTACTGAAGTGAGGATGAGTCATGATCAATCGGAAGACCGCATGTACCTGCGGTGGGAGATCCATAGGATTCCCTTATTGTTATTACTGTATCGACGGACCGATTTATAGATGATAATATTGATATTTAATGTTTATTGGAATTTTTCTGTGTTGTATTGACTGTACCGATTGAAGTATATGACTGAAGGAAATTGTGATGTTATTATTTATCGAATTTTCCTATCATTTGAATTGACCATTTTGATAGCTCGTTCTATTGTCTTAATCGGGATTGGTCTATTGTTTTCCGAAGGCATACAAAATTTTCTTTATGAAAACTCATTCTGTTTATTGTGATTGTTTTGCAGGTAATACTGAGTAGGTTTCCTGCGGTGGACGCCCTTCGAGATTCTGTGCACCGGGAACCAAATTTGTTCTATCTCTTGTTTGAAAATTATTGTTGTTGAATCATGTTATTACTTTTGAATCACTCAGAGTCTTTTAATTCAGAACCTAATAGGTTGAACCATCTCATTTACTTGATCCAAATTATCATGGAGCTCCAATGATTGTTTCAATCCGTAGATTGATTTGTTGAGTTTGCATACCTTGTTTGTGGTGGAGATGTACCCTGGTGGAGGAGTCATATAAACTTCTTCATCGAGATTTCCTTGAAGAAAAGTGTTTCTAACATCCATTTGATAGAGATTCTAATTTTCGTTAACCGTTATGGAAAGAAGAACACGAACAATGTTCATTTTTGCAACATGGGCAAAAGTTTCTAGATAATCTAGGCCATAAGTTTGAGTGTAGTCTTTAGCTACAAGTTTGGCCTTATATATTTCAATTGTCCAGTTGCTGTTATATTTAATTTTGTAAACTCATTTACATCCGACATGTTTGATTCCGTTTTGCATTTGAAGAAGGGTCCAAGTGTTATTAGATTCTAGAGCCTTGATTTCTTCCTTCACGGTTTTGCACCATTTAGGATCACCAATAGCCTCCTGATAAGTGTTAGGTTCTTGATTTTTGCTTAGATTGGTTATGAAGGCTTTGTGAATTGGTTTTACTTGTTTATAGGAGAAGTAGTCCTTAATATGGTATGTTGCATGTGAAGTGATGAAATCATTTAACATAGTAGGAGGACAACTCGGACGAGTGGATCTTCTTCTTTGGATGGTTTCTTGGTTGTTTGGTGGATCTTCTTTTATCCCTCCTTCGTCTTCTTCTCCTTCTTCCTCAGGACGAGTTGGGTTTATTGCACAAGTTTCTAGGAGCTCGGGAGTTGAAGTTGGAAGGGGATTGTTGATAGTTGTGTCTTCAAGTTTGTTGTTTCTAAAGAAGGACTCACTAACTAAAAGATCCATCTCTTGAAATATACAATTTACAATTTTCAGGGTCATAACATTTGTACCTTTTTTTCTTAAACGAATAATCAAGAAAAATACATTTCATGGAGTTGATGTCGAGTTTATCCATCTTTTTCCTATGAACAAAGCACACACAACCAAATATCTTAGGGTGAATTGCTTGCATGCCATTACAAAACACTATAATTCCCAAAAACCACCATTGTTCACCTATTTGCTTATATGCCATCGAAAAACCAACATTGTCCCAAAAGCCATTACAAAATACTATAATTCTCAATGGCCACTACCGTGACGGTTTCCGTTGATGACGTCATCTTTTCAGTCGATCACATTATCAGTGGAATAAAAAATTAAATTAAATCGTAAAATTTACAAATCTCACCTTGTATAATCTTTTAATTCCTTTTGAAACTTCTTCTCTTTTATCTCTCCTCTCTCTCCACGTTTTCTCTCTCTCTCACCCCTCTTTCACACACACTCTCATCCTTCTTTCACTTTGTCTCATCCCTGTTTCTCTTTCTCTCTCTCCTTTCTCCCTATTCACTCTTTCACTCTCTCTCCTTCCCTCATCTTTCTCTCATTCTTTTTTTCTCACTCTAAAATCTCTCTCTAGATCTCTAGAATCTGAAGAATCTATCTCTAGAGAGAGATTTTAGAGAGAGAAAAAAAGAATGAGAGAAATATGAGGGAAGGAGAGAGAGTGAAAGAGAGTGGAGCGGGAGAAAGGAAAGAGAGCGAAAGAGAAAGAGGGATGAGAGAGAGTGAAAGAAGGATGAGAGAGAGTGAAAAAGTGGAGAGAGAGAGAGAGAGAGTGTGTGTGAAAGAAGGATGAGAGAGAGGAGAGAGATAAGAGAGAAAAATAAGTTTCAAAAGGAATTAAAAGATTATACAAGTTGAGATTTCTAAATTTTTCAATTAAATTTAATTTTTTATTCCACTGATGACTTCATTGATGGAAAAGATGATGTCATCAATGGAAACCGTCACAGTAGTGGTCATTGAGAATTATAGTCTTTTGAAATGGCATTTGAGACATAATGTTGGTTTTTCGATGGCATATAAGAAAATAAGTGTACAATAGTGGTTTTTGGGAATTATAATGTTGTGTAATGACATGCAAGCAATTAACCCAATATCTTAAGGTGATCTAAGGTTAGTTTGCGACCAAGTAAAATTTCCAATAGTTTATATATTTTGAAGAGTGGGGCTTGGAAGGCGATTTGTTAAATAAGTGGCGGTTAAAACGACATCTGACCAAAAATGTTTTGGGACATTGTTTTGAAGAAAAAAAGTGATCGGTAACATTCAAAAGGTAACGATTTTTCCGTTCAGAGACCCCATTTTTTCGGGGGTATTGATACAAGTGGTTTGATGAAAGATACCCTTGTTTTTCAAAAACTTTTGAAAGTTGTGACAAGTGTATTCAACACCATTGTCTGTTCTGAGAGTTTTGATTTTGAAATCATACATGTTTTCGACAAGTCGTAAATTCACAAAAAATTCTAAAATTGTCGGATTTGCTTTGGAGAAGATAGAGAAAAGTAGTTCGAGAAAAATCATCAATAAACGAAATATAGTATTTAAAACTGTTATAAGAGTCAACCGGGGTAGGTCTTCGAATATCAGAATTAATCAATTCGAGAGGATAACTAGCGTTATTTGTAGATGCATAAAATGGAAGTCTAGTTTGTTTAGAGAAATACATAGAATGAATGACACGAATATTCAGAAGTAATAAACATAAACAAAGTTTTCAATATGTGATGAGACGGGTGTCCCATTCTTTTGTGCCAAAGTTCATGATTAGGATTATTAATAGCGTGCATAGCTTTATTTTGAATATCTAAGATGTAGAGTCTATTGACGTGAACTCCTCTACCAATCATCATCCTTGTGGTTCAATCCTGAAAACTCACATCAATTTATGTGAATATAACATTGCAATTTAATTTTTTTGTAATTTTAGCAACAGAAAGAAGATTAGAAACAAAAGATGACACGTACATTTTTAGTTAACTTATATAACAATTTTGTTTCTCCTATGCCCTTTATTTTAACTTGATTATTGTTGGCTACAACTACAAACTTATTTAGTAAGTTAAAACTATGTTTAATATTTTTTTAATAGTAAGGGATTTCCAGTCATATGATCCGTAGCACCTGAGTCAATTACCTATCTAGTATCACAATATTTATTAACAGAAACATTATCCAAAGTTTTTCCATACCCGCATAATTACCTGTACTCTAAGGGGTGTTCTGCAAATACCCATTTAAATGGGCTAACAAATTCTGCAATTGGGTCTGGTCTGGTATGTTAAATGGAGTCAGATTCAGCGCGGATGTGGGTCAGGATGGAGTCGGATTTAGAGTTTCCATACTGGAAGCTATAAAACCGTGAGGATCCGACCCGGACCCTATATCTCCCCATTTCGATGGCTCTCCACCGAAGTTTGGGTTTCCCCTAAATCCACTGTCGTTCCTCCCATTTCCCCCTCTATTCTGATGATCGTCCCCTCCTTCCCTTGTTGGTCGAAAGTGCGGATGAAGGAACTAGCATGTGTTCCTGTTATGCCCCGATTTCTTGCAGTTATCGCATGTTTCATTTGGTTTGTTTCCATATTTGCCTCTGGTTTTGTGGTTTGCCGGCTAGAAGTGCCTGAGACTCCGATGTGTGGTCGGTAGTCGGCGTCTGAGTGGTGGCCCGACGTGTCTCCTCCCGTTGAACCATTGCGATGATGGACGCCACGTTTGGGAGTTGGGGTGTTATGAGGATTTGACTTCGGATGGCTTCGTGTTGTTATCGAGCCCGATCAGAAACTGGTAGATGTGATCCTGCTCCATTCGTGTGAGGTTGATCTTTGGGTCAGTGCAAGCAGGCTCATAGATAGCCAGTTTGTCCCATCCGCGTTGAAGTGTGCACAGATATTGTGTGATGGTTTGGGTGCTATGTTTGGTCTACGAAATATCTTGCTTTAGTTTTAAGATGTGAGCAAAGTTTTGGGATTTACCATATATATTTTGGATTGCGTCCCTTAGTTCCTTTGCAGAGATTTTGTATAACAAAATAGATCCGATCTTGGGTTGCATTGAGTTGATAACCCAAGACGTACATGACGAAATGGTCCATTGCCTGCCATTCTTCTTGCTTTGCTTTTGTCCCTTCTCCATGCTTGGTTTTAGAGAAGTCCCCATGATGTGGCCCACCTTCCCCTTGCCGCTGAGGGCAAGAGTGATCGCCCTTGCCCATGACAGATAGTTCTGTCCATTAAGGAGCCGAGAGACGAGTTAGGGGGCATTTACTTCTGGCTCAGACATGGTTTTGTTTGGGTCTTCTTTGGGTCTGGATGTTGGTTTTGAATACCTCCAACCCCCTTAAGAGGTGAAGTTGGTATTGGTTTTGGGTTTGGATGGAGGCTTCTCACGGCCTTCAACCCCCTTATGAGGTAAGGCCAGTGATGAACTTCGGGAGAGTCTGAGGCGGTTTGGATCAGTGATCTGATACCATGTTGAATTTGAAACGGGAAAAAGAAGAACAATGAAGATTTTGTGTTATTGTTATGATTGTTTAGGGTTACATGAGTACTTTATATATTACAACTTTTGACTGTTTGAATTGTAGTCATTTAAGTGTTGTCTAAATATGAGAAACATGATTGACGCTTGATTTCGTCAATCATGTTTAGATAGAAGGAGATGAGATCTTTAGATAGAAGGAGGCGATGATGAAGATTCTGAGCCGTTTAAGGTTGTTCTTCAACATAGTTAATTAATAACTAATTAAAATGATATAGAAGATATTGCGTGGTTTTTAGAAAGCTTTTTTTTTTGGTAAAACATTTTCTTTTTTAAAATTTAATCCCACGTTAAGGATTTCTATCCTGGAAGGTTGAATCTACCAACTGAGATGGTCCTAATTAATTGACAATGAAGCTAGAAAATATTGCATGTTGTTATCAAAAGAATGAAGGATTGTTTATTCATGACCTTAATTCGACGAACGCAAAGATTTGGCGGCTCTCAAGGGGCCGAAAATTGACACAAGACGCCTTCAGTCATATGAAAAATTAATCTTTAATTACTTGAAGTTTTGCAGCCTTAATGTAATCATGCATATACTCGGTATGGTCCGTCTATGTTTATCTATACTTTTGTAGTTGCACTTTCATAATCTTTTGTTGCATGTTGGTCACAAATGAATCTTTTAATTAAGTATAACTACGTATAATGTAAGTAATATACAAACTCTCTTAGAAAACAAACTATATTACGTCAAGTTAATCATCTGTAAGTTAATGTGAGAATTCAACACGGAGGTACAATAAAATAAGAAAGAGTATATATTGTTATAACGAAAAAATTAAAAGGTGTAACTGGATTTTACATAATTTCCATAAAAGCATTTTTCTATAAAACGCAATTTTTTGGGGTTATTATTACACGCCAAAGTAAAATTACATAATATTCTATGTTGCTTATTATTTCTACTCACACATCGATCTTGACTCAACACAAACAAAAACAAAATAAATTGAAACAAAAGATAACAAATCTACAACGTTGGCCAGAGGAAGATTCGATGATTCCAAAATCCTTTCGAGCTCATCCTCCCGTTTCATTTCCACTTCCCCATCCAAGTCTTTTGGTGAACTCTGCAACATGAAGTTGGAATCCAAAGCTTCAACATCTAAAAAAATGAGTTAATCCACTCATTGTCATCATTTATATCAGTAGAAGTAATTGCTTTTGGTTTAGCGTCTTGTGGTAGAACTCCAGAAGTAATAAAGTCAACGGTGTTGTAAGTGAAGTCAACGCTACGTGAGTGTGGAATTGGATGATGATCAGATTTGGTTGATGATCTCTTGATGTAATGACTGGAAACGTTTCTTTCGAAAATCCGACACACCGTCCAGTTGTCCTGTCGATTCATCGAAATCAACTAAGTACACAATAATTTAGAGAGCCAGTATTTCGTAACACAAATTTAACGCGCATAACTCAAAATTTAAACTCCAAACCACAAATCCCTCCTCTAAATAATATGGGAAGTATAATAAAACTCACTGCCTCATGCATTTTCTTTTCTTTAGAAACCGAAAAATTTCTCATCTTGGTGGTGTAATTTGATTCAGGAGGAAGCCGGAACTCGTGCATCATCCAATTCGTTTTCGTTCCCTTTCTGCGGCTCCCAATGTCGGCAATTCATTAACAAGTTGATTAAATTCCTATCGGACCTATCATTTCATGCATCCGTTATTATTATACATCCGTATAATTTCCAATCTTACCTATAGGAATTTAGAAAATCCCAAGTGTAGTAAATTTCTTTTTAAGGGCATGCATCTCTAACTTCGTGATAAGTGATGTGTTTAAGACCAAGATCGTATGCGGAGCTAGCAACAATGGTTTCCTTAAATTTTGTTATATTAACAACGTTAAAAGGAATTCCACATCTATAAACCAATTAGCCTATTTTTGATTAATTATTGTACGGTCTTCTTTCTGAAAATGTCATTCAATTGTGGTTTGTTGGGTCCGTTCAACATCTTGAGATAGACTACAAAATCAATCCATTGGTCCTCTTCTTTCTTAAAATGTCGTTCAATTGTGGTTTGTTGGGTTCGTTCAACATCTTGAGATCGACTACAAAATCGATGCATTGGTCCTTAAGTACTTTGTCTTCTTCTCTTTCAAGGAGCGAAAGGTGGTTGGGATGTTGGGATCATGCCGGCACCGGAACCGGTACCCGACCCGCTTGTGGGTATATCATCTCCTAAATCAACAAAATCATCTAAACATGCATTTTGACTAATTTGAATTCTACTAGTAGTGGACATGTAAACAACTATTTTGACTCTTACAATGTGTGAGGCTTTATCACAAGGTCGTGTATTACTGTCTGGTGTGTGAGAGATATGTTGTTTATGACGGGCAATACCACCCTTAGTGACTCTACAACATAATTCACAAACTTATGATGAGTTTTTTTTGAAAGGAATGTGTTCTAAAAGTTTTACTTTATATGTCAATTATTATGAATTGAATGTGCAAACATTTTGTTCCTTGATTATGGTATTCGTGTTTTGGAAGTGTTAAGGAAGAGACGTTTGGTCCTTAACCGTAGAGCTCTAAAAGATAATGGTTTACATAAATCAAAAATTATTCACAATCATGATAATTAACATGGAACATTAATTACTGAGATAAGATTGTCGTGTTGGTCATCGATTGTTGTAGCTCTACAAATAATTGAAATGAATGTGTTCTAAAAGTTTTACTTTTATATGTCAATTATTATGAATGAATGTACAAACATTTTGTTCCTTGATTATGGTATTCGTCTTTTGGAAGTGTTAAGGAGGAGAAGCTTGGTCCTTAACCGTAAAGCTTTAAAAGATAATGGTTTACATAAATCAAAAGTTATTCACAATCATGGTAATTAACATGGAACATTAATTACCGAGATAAGATTGTCGTGTTGGTCATCGATTGTTGTAGCTCTACAAATAATTGACGACACGAGTACATAAAAGAGGAAAAAATTACTTTTATATATTGAATAGACCTAACAAATAAAACATTATGGAATTGTGTTTCGTGTCATTAATGTTTTTACTCTGTCTTGGATCCTAAGATATGAGACTTATATCTTTTAACTCAAGAAGTGTTTAATTTGATTATTGTCAAAAGCTATCAATGAGTGTAGTGATAAAGACAATAGTTGGTTGAGCATGACTTGTGCTGGAAAAGATAGCTAGTCAAACGATTATCATTGCCCCTTTTAATTGAGTGATGATATTAGTGGGCCCCTTGATAAAGCAAAATTATAATGTGCACAATGTAACTTGAGTTAAGTTACATAGTTATAATTAGCTTAGAGAGATCAAGAAATGAATATAATACAAAGATGACACATTTCTACTTTGTATATATACCTAATATCATGAGGCAAGGGACGGACACAAGTGGTGCACTTACATCACTAAATGGATCGTGTTTTGGTTCGGGTGGAACAAAGACATATATGCTAATTGGGTAACTATAATGTGTAGCTAGATACCGCTTATAGTTTGAGATATTAAGTGTTTAATATCACTATCAATTTGGCTTAGATCCTTCTATAGGTCACACCACAAAACTGGAAAACAAGAGGTTTGATTTTAAGTTCATATGATGTGTCGGGTTTCATGTGAAAATAGGACACATGTGGTGAATGAATAAAATCAATATGTCATGAGAATTGACATAATTAGAATCATAATAAATTCCTATGAGGTATATATTATGGGGTGTAATAATTTAATATTACATATGATAATATATTATATAAGATGTGAATTTGCTAAAAACCCCCAAAAGATCAAATTTTGTTAAAAATAAATCCAAAATTTGACAAAAGCAAAATCGGGGTCAAACACGGTGAACCGTTCATGGTTCGGTCGACCGGGGTATCTTCGGATCGGTTAACCGAATAGGGAACGGGTAAGAGCAATTGGTTGACTGAAATTGTCTGGAGTGCTTGGACAATCGGGTTCGGTTAACCGAGTGTGCACGGTCAACCGAGAAGTAGTAGTTTCGGTCGACCGAATGTGACACGGTCATCCGATGACTGTCCCAGAAGCGATTCTGGTGGGTCAACGGTAGACCGAGTAAAAGACGTGGTTCGTCCGAATTCTTCAAGGGAATTTTTCTCATACGTATTTGGTCGACCGTCTAGCTCACGGTGCACCGAACACGTGTTATAACCGAACGGTTCGGTTGACCGAATAATTCTTTGTCCACCGAACAAGAACGATTCTGCCTGAGTTATTCAGAGATTAATTAAATCATGGGTGGATTAATTCCAGATTTAAGTAAAACGTTTTTGTGGGTGCTTATGTGGAAATTAGAGATTAATTTTAGGAGAGAATAAACAAGGGATCATGGCTAAAGAATAACTCCTGATAAGGATGTTTTGAGAGACTATAAAAGAACTACTACTCCTACTTGGTTACTACTAATGCAAAAATCTTTCTCCCATTAATCTCTCCACAATCACCACAAAAATCTCTTAGTAAATTTAAGTTTTAGAGATAAGAATCTCAGGAGCTTAAAGAGGGGTTATTACCTAGATTCTAAACATTGTTAGAGATTGATTGGCTAGCTCATTTCTCTCTAATCTTGTTTAGAGTTTGGTGAACACTCGGAGGCAATTCCGTGGACGATTCAACGGGCAACGCGACTCCGGATCTTAAAAACGATTTTAGAGAACCTTTAGGTATGATTCTACCTTTGTGGTTTATTTTAATAAATGTAGGGTTGCATGTTATTAGAATAAACACAAAGTAATGTACATAGGAATTGTTGAAAATATGAAAACGATCTTGTATGTTGTAATAAATTTTTTAAAATATATACATACATAGGGACATGAAATCATACAGTGGTATCAGAGCTTTTGGTTCATATTTTCAATGATTAGACTATATAATTAATTTTTAGTTTACCATCTACAATCGAAACAATTCATGTTCTATGTCTTTTTTCGAGTTTTCCGATAGTTTTGTTGATTTAATTCTAATTGATTTTTTTGATAGTTTTAAATGTTTTGAAGCACATCATGTGAATGTTAGAATTAAAATTTAGACTTATGTTTAATTTATTGAATTTTCATTTTTTATTAAATGATTATTTTATAAGGAATCAACAAAACGGAAAAAGGCATATGTTTATCTTTATTAAATTTTTATTTTGGGAAATTGGATAAACAACGGTTTAAATATTTTATGTTTTGAACTATGGATGCATAAAATCATTTTTAATGGATTTCAAATGATTTTAGAATTGTTTGACTAAGAGATGCATGATAAACTAAATCGAGTAATATACAGTATATGTGTACATGCGTTGCTCGAGTTCTCTTATGCATGGATATGTGAGTTTATATGTTCTGAAGAAGTCATGTGTGAATGAATGAATGTGTATGTTATTATTATTTAATCACATGGACGTATGTATATGTAAAAGTCAAATTTCTATTTCCATGTATATGCATGCATATGAGAGGATTTTTACATAGGACTTGCACTAGACAATTTTCAAAATTGAGAGATGCATGTTTATATTTTTGCAATATCAACATCCATGGTGCAAGATGAAGACGCTGAAGCAGCGCAAGGATCAAGGATCAAGGACGCGGGAACATATAAACTCACACAATGTGTGTGTGAATGAATTTATTTATGTTTGTGTGCTTGATATATATGTGATTGCATGGATGAATGTTAGGATGTGTATAGATGATAAATATGCATGATCACCTAAATTCTAAAATCACATATTAATGTTTAAATTGTCCAGCCAAAAATTAAGAGTATCTTTCTTTCTTATTTCATCCACTAGCAGTCATCGATCGAGGGATATTTTGCTCGCCCTTAGCGGGAGATAACTTCCTCCATCTTTGGGAATAGTGGGGGATATAAGGTTGTCTATTGTTATGCCATGAATAGATGCACGAGGTGAGATTCACCCTTAGTGGACACCAAGTATATTTGTTTGTGAATACAATGGATAAACGTATCTCGTATCAAATGAAATAAGTTTTCTTAACAAGATCCGGAGCCCTAGCTCGGTTTTGAGAAAGAGAGTTTTTCTTACGAGGATCGGTCAAATTCCCTCTTAATTAAAACGACAAGAGTCATAAGAGTTTGAAAATGCAAATGTTGCGATATTTCGAAATGGTTATGATAAGAAAATGTTTTCTTACCTTGATTTTATAGTATATCCGATAGCCCTTAGCTAGTTTATATTATAATTGATAGAATCTTGGATTGCTGTATTTATGGACAATTTTTTTATTTGCGGTATTGATTTTTAAAAACATAAAATTGACATTAAATCCCATATAATTATTTTTGTAGAAATGTCGAATATTCAACCTATTGTGCGATCTATGATTGGAAAATATCCTTTGACAAATGATGGTTCAAACTTCATAAGCTGGCAACTCAAGATCAATATCGTGTTGAAGTTTGAGAAACTATCTCATATTTTGGATGGAGAAATCCCAAAATTAAATGAGAAGGCAACCGATAGCGAGAGAGAGACAAAAGCCAAGTGGGGAGATCAAGAGAACCAGGTTTAAGGTCTAATGTTAGCCTCCATGGGTGACTCGCTTCAAGCGAAATACTTGGATTCAAAACCCAAGAAGACCATTGAAGCTTTAACAAAGATGTTCATGGATAGTGCTAGAAAAGAGCGCTATAAAACCACCATCGCACTCACAAGGTGCCACATGGCGGAGGGAACATCGGTATCCATGCATTTTGTCACGATGCAAGGATACCTTGACAAGTTGTCGAAGCTCTCTTCCCCGATGCCCGATGACATTGCGGAAGATTTGATTCTTGGCTCTCTAGCCCCATCCTACAATGACTTCATTATGCACTATCATGTGCGTGAGAAAGGGTGAGTCTTGAGGAACTTCACAACGTTCTCAAAACGGCTGAAGTTGACATGTGCAAGGGTTGGGACAAGCACGTCCTAGCCGTCCATGAGAGGAGCAAGAAGATCACCAAAGGTAAAAGCAAATTCACCAAAAATACGTCAATGAAGAGCAAGGGAGTAGGAGGTGCTCGTGCGAGTGCCTCAAGGGGAAATCTTTGAAATCTCCGACTCCCAACACGGAGTGCTTTCACTGCGATGAAAAGGGACACATCCGGCCAAATTGCCCAAGTACAAGGAAGACCTTGACAATGGAGTGATTGAACGTAAGCGCCCCAAAAAGGCCAAACTTATATTTGTTATTGAAATAAATTTAGTCACCTCTGTCCATGATTGGGTAATTGATATTGGATTTTGTGCTCACATAATTTCTAATGTGCAGCTACTAAAGGATAGGAAGGAACTCGTGAAGAACGAGATGATTTTGAATGTCGGAAATGGTGCAAGCGTTGCTGCGATTGCACAAGGTTCTGTGGAGCTTCAATTATGTAGTTGTTTAAATTTATGTTTAAAGAATGTTTATTATGTGCCTTCCATTAGCAAGAATATTATTTCTTTATCATGTTTGGATATGGATAATTTTAATATAAATATTTCAAATTCTTGCTTGTCTATATCGAAGAATGGTATTTTCTATGCAAATGCATTCATGAGGAATGGTCTTTATTTGCTTGAATTGAATAATAAACAAATCTTAAACATCAATAACAAAAGACTTAAAATTACTCACGTGAATGATACACTCTTGTGGCACTGTCGTCTTGGTCACATAAATGAAAAACACATCAAGAAATTGCAAGAAGCTAACATTCTTGGTCAACTTGATTTTAAATCATTGGAGACGTGTGAACCTTGCCTAATGGGCAAAATGACCAAGAGGTCTTTCAAGAAGAAACGACTGAGAGCGAATGACTTGTTGGATTTGATACATTCCGATGTATGTGGTCCGATGAGTACTAGTGCAAGAGACGGTTTCAGGTACTTCATTACCTTCATGGATGACTATAGTCGTTATGGCTATATTTATCTAATGAGAAACAAAAGTGAATACTACTTTTGACATATAACCTCCAATCGAGTGATTGTGGAGAGGGATGTCGTATTTCTAGAAAAGGAATTTCTGGAAAGAATAAAAATTAGTGGGAGTAGAGTTGTGCTTGGGGAGACTCAAGATATTCTACAAGATCATGATATGAATGGTAACATTCAAGATCATGAAGGCCCAACCGAGGTTCCTTTGGTTAGTTGGAGCGTGAGTGAGAGACCCTCGCAAGAAATTGTGAGAGAAACTCAATCTTCCCCACCTAGTGTACGTTCGAGAATCAAACACGAACTAATTTCACAAGAAATTGTGGAAGAAGTTCGAGAAGTACACGTAGAACCAAAACAACTTAGAAGGTCAACGAGGGAAAGGAAGAAACCCGATATATATTTGGGACTTCATGAGATCATGGTACTAGATACCGATGATCCCTCGACCTTTCAAGAAGCAATGGAAAGAAAGGACTCCAAACTATGGTTTAAAGTCATGGAATACGAAATAGAATTCATGTATGATAATCAAGTGTGGAACTTGGTTGACCTTCCTCAAGGGAAAAATGTCATTCAAAATAAACGGGTTTTCAAAAGGAAGATGAACATGGATGGGAACTTGACAACCTACAAAGAGAGGCTTGTAGCAAAAGGTTTCACTCAAGTTCAAGGAATTGACTATGATAAAACTTTTTCACTGGTTGTCATGTTCAAGTCTATTCAGATTTTGCTTGCTATTGCCGCATTTCATGATTATGAGATATGACAAATGGATGTGAAAACGGCGTTCCTTAATGGGAACTTGGAGAAGGATGTGTACATGGTACAACCTCAAGGTTTTGAACATCCAAAGAATAGAGAGAAGGTATGCAAGCTTCAAAGATCCATTTACGGATTGAAGCAAGCATCAAGGAGTTGGAACAAGCGCTTTGACGAAGAAGTCAAAAAGATTTACTTCGTCCAAAGTAAGGAAGAGCCTTGTATATACAAGAATGTTAGTGGGAGCCACATAGTGTTCTTGATCTTATATGTCGATGACATACTCCTCATGGGAAATCATATACCCTTGCTTGAGCAAACGAGAAGTTCATTGAAATCTGCATTTTCAAAGAAAGATATGGGTGAGGCTCAATACATCTTGGGAATCAAGATATATAGAGAAAGATCCCGTAGACTCATTGGCCTAAGTTAACGTACATACATTGACAAGGTCTTGGAAAGGTTCAGCATGAACAACTCCAAAAAGGGCAATGTGCCAATGAGTATGGGTGTGCAACTCAAGAAGTCTCAACGTGCTGAATCACGTAAAGACTTGGAGTACATGAAAGATATCCCTTATGCTTCGGCAATAGGATCAATCATGTACGCAATGACTTGCACAAGACCCGATGTCTCGTATGCTCTAAGCGTGACAAGTCGTCAGCAATCCAACGCAGGTCCTGAGCATTGGACTGCGGTCAAGAATATTCTGAGGTACCTTAACCAGACCAAAGACAAGTTTCTTGTTTATGGAGGACAAAGGGAATTAATAGCCGAGGGCTATTCGGATGCGAGTTTCATAATTGATCCTGACGATAGAAGGTCACAATCAGGATACGTCTACCTTCTAAATGGTGGAGCTGTGAGTTGGCGTAGTTGGAAGCAAAGCACTACGGCCGACTCAACCACCGCTTCCGAAGTAATGGTTGTCGCTGAAGTGAGCAAGGAAGGAGTGTGGATTAAGAAGTTCCTTGAAGAGCTTGGAGTAGTTCCCTCGAGCGAGAGACCAGTAGAGCTATTTTGCGATAATAGTGCATCTATCTGGCAAATTAAGGATCTCAAATCATACCCAAAGTGAAGTACATGGATCGTAAGTACTTTGTCACATGTGACTTCATCGACGAGGGCAAAATAAATCTGGTATGGGTGGACACAAACAGCAACACAACTGATCCATTCACCAAACTCTTATCCCAAGCCAAGGGCGAAATGCATTTCGAGTCCACGGGTCTGAGGAACCAGGTGGATTGGCTTGATGAGTGATTAGAGAGGGTTACCCTAGTTATTATTGTTTTATACATTAAGAATGTATGTGAAAGAAAACTTTGATAACAAGTGGCAGATTGAAAAGAATGTGTTCTAAAAGTTTTACTTTTATATGTCAATTATTATGAATTGAATGTACAAACATTTTGTTCATTGATTATGGTATTCGTCTTTTTGAAGTGTTAAGGAAGATGCGCTTGGTCCTTAACCGTAAAGCTCTAAAAGATAATGGTTTACATAAATCAAAAGTTATTGACAATCATGGTAATTAACATGGAACATTAATTACCGAGATAAGATTGTCGTGTTGGTCATCGATTATTGTAGCTCTACAAATAATTGACGACACGAGTATATAAAAGAGGAAAAGATTACTTTTATATATTGAATAGACCTAACAAGTAAAATATTATGAAATTGTGTTTCGTGTCATTAATATTTTTACTATTTCTTGGATCCTAAGATATGAGACTTATATCTTTTCACTCAAGAAGTGTTTAATTTGATTATTGTCAAAAGATATCAATGAGTGTTGTGATAAAGGCAATAGTTGGTTGAGCATGACTTGTGCTGGAAAACATAGCTAGTCAAACGATTATCATTGCCTCTCTTAATTGAGTGATGATATTAGTGGGCTCCTTGATAAAGCAAAATTATAATGTGCACAATGTAACTTGAGTTAAGTTACATAGTTATAATTAGCTTAGAGAGATCAAGAAATGAATATAATACAAAGATGACACATTTCTACTTTGTATATATTCTTAATATCATGAGGCAAGGGACGGACACAAGTGGTGCACTTACATCACTAAATGGATCGTGTTTTGGTTCGGGTGGAACAAAGACATATATGTTAATTGGGTAAATATAATGTGTAGCTAGATACCGCTTATAGTTTGAGATATTAAGTCTTCAATATCACTGTCAATTTGGCTTAGATCCTTCTATAGGTCACACCACAAAACTGGGAAACAAGAGGTTTGATTTTAAGTTCATATGATGTGTCGGGTTTCATGTGAAAATAGGACACATGTAGTGAATGAATAAAATCAATATGTTATGAGAATTGACATAATTAGAATCATAATAAATTCATATGAGGTATATATATTATGGGGTGTAATAATTTAATATTACATATGATAATATATTATATAAGATGTGAATTTGCTAAAAATCCCAAAAGATCAAATTTTGTTGGAAATAAGTCCAAAAATTAACAAAAGCAAAATGGGGGTCAAACACGGTGAATCGTTCATGGTTTGGTCCCAGAAGCGATTCTGGTGGGTCAACGGTAGACCGAGTAAAAGACGTGGTTCGTCCGAATTCTTCAAGGGAATTTTTCTCATACGTATTTGGTCGACCGTCTAGCTCATGGTGCACCGAACACGTGTTATAACCGAACGGTTCGGTTGACCGAATAATTCTCGGTCCACCGAACAAGAACGATTCTGCCTGAGTTATTAAGAGATTAATTAAATCATGGGTGAATTAATTCCAGATTTAAGTAAAACATTTTTGTGGGTGCTTATGTGGAAATTAGAGATTAATTTTAGGAGAGAATAAATAAGGGATCATGGCTAAAGAATAACTCCTGATAAGGATGTTTTGGGAGACTATAAAAGAACTCCTACTCCTACTTGGTTACTACTAATGCAAAAATCTTTCTCCCATTAATCTCTCCCCAATCACCACGAAAATCTCTTAGTAAATTTAAGTTTTAGAAATAACAATCTCAGGAGCTTAAAGAGGGTTTATTACCTAGATTCTAAACCTTGTTAGAGATTGATTGGCTAGCTCATTTCTCTCTAATCTTGTTTAGAGTTTGGTGAACACTCGGAGGCAATTCCGTGGACGATTCAACGGGCAACGCGACTCCGGATCTTAAAAAAGGTTTTAGAGAACCTTTAGATATGATTCTACCTTTGTGGTTTATTTTAATAAATGTAGGGTTGCATGTTATTAGAATAAACACAAAGTAATGTACATAGAAATTGTTGAAATATGAAAATGATCTTGTATGTTGTAATAATTTTTTTAAAATATATACATACATAGGGACACGAAATCCTACATTTTTCTCCAATCAAATATAAGTAGTGGGCAGATTTCCAACTAGAATCATTCTTCTACTAGGTCTTCAGATATCAAAATCTTCGTGTGTCATTGGCAATTTGTTCAGAGTACATAAGTCATTAAAAAATATTTTAAATTAACAAAAGAATGCTAAATGAAAGAGTTAGAAAGTGTGCACTTGATTTATCGAATCGAAATTCGAAAAAAGAAATTCAAACGTCGGACGGAATTCTTGAACACCGGAGTGGCAGAGTTGGAACTTGAAAACTTGGAAGAGTTTGGGAATCAGGAATGTCAGACGAGAAATGGGGGGTGTTATAAAAGGTATTAAAGTACAAAAAAAAGTTAATCATCAAATAAAAAAAACTAACAAGCTATTACAATGGCCACCCGACGGGCCTGGGCAAAACTAACAGCCCGATCCGGCCGCCAGGCTTATTTAGCCTTTTTTTTTTAATTTTTTTTCGAAAATACCATTCATTAAATTACAAAAATGTCATTACCAAAATCTATATAAACCCTCCATTCCATTCATTTCTTCACACCAAAATTTCTTCTTCTCTTCCAATCTTCTTAATCTTTCACTAAGTGTCCTCATTGTGTTAGAAGCGGGTTGAGTTTGAGCAAAAGCTTAAAGCTACTGCCCGATTCTTCCGATTTCGCAACACACTGACACATCTTCTCTCTTTCTCACCTTCTTGTTTGCATTTCTTTACTCTTTCAGTTTATTTAGTACAATTAGTTTATTTGAGTTAGTTATCATAAATTTCTCGTTGGTTAGAAATTTTAGTTTTTTGTTTGCCTACTTTTTAATTTCAATAGCATCTAACCATCAATTAATTCATCAAGTAGAGGCAAAAGTAATCCCCCTATTAGCACATCAAATAGAGGCAAAAGTACTAGAAGAAGAACTAGTAAGGTTTGGAATGATTTGACTTATCACACGATAAAAATGGTAAAGAATGGGCTATATGTAAAATATGTGGTACTAAACTTACTGCAATTGGTAGTCAATGAATTACTCATCTAACAAGACATGCAAAAATGTAAACTTAGGAAAGTTGGAGCATCTACTTCGCAACAATCTATTTTAGACTCTAGTTTTGGAACATTAAAAGGTAGAGATGTAATTGTTGATTATATAATTAGAGATGAATTATCATTTAGTCAAGTTGAACCTCCAAACCTTATAAAGGCATTTCGTTACCATAACCAACAATTTCAACCATTTTCACGATGCACATTTGGGGTTGTTGTAAATACAAAATATCATAAGGGGAAAATGGATTTGATTAATACATTTGCATCAATGTCTTATAGAATAGCATTAACAAGTGGACCTTAGAATATAACTTTCCATTTTGCTGCAGAACTGCTCATTTTTTAGATAATTCATGAGTTTTATATAAAAATATTATATTTTGTGTACCGATTTTGCACCCACATACTACTATGATTATATATAACCACATAAGAGACGCATTGCATGAATATTCAATAACAAATAAAATTTGTGCAATTTCTTTTGACAACGCTAGTAATAACTCTGAAGCAGTAGAATTACTTGTAACATTATGTAATCCACCTTAGATGGTAATCTTTTTCATATTAAATGTGTTTGTCATGTTCTAAACGTAGTTGTATAAGATGAACTTGAAATAATAAAACATTATTTACAAAATGTTAGAGATGCTATTATCTATTTAGGTACTAATAGTACATGTAGATATCAAGAATTTAGAGAATTGTGCTCTAGTAATGATGTTAGACCTAAAAAATTTAAATTAGATGTCCATCATAAATGGAACTCTACTTATCAAATGTTGTTTTCCTTATAAATCTTTAATTACAACATTTTATAATGAAAAACAAAATGAATTTTTTAAACTAACTTTGATTGGGAAAATTGTATAATTATGTTAGATTTTTTGAAACCTTTTTTCAACTTCATTGACACATTAAGTGGAACATGTTACACAACTGGTAACTTATTTATATCTGAATTACTTCCAATTATTAAAGTATTTAATAAATATAGGAGTAATGGTAGTTTTGTAGAAATTTTAAATGTAACGTAGGCTAAGTTTAATGAATATCAGAAACCTCCACCATTAAATTTTTGTTTAGCTTTTGTTATGGATTCTAGATTTAGAATGATCAGTTTACAAATTTACTTAGAAACTATTTTTGAAAACATAAATTATGATGGTTGTGAAAATTACTTAAAACACATTAGAACACACCTTATATTTTAGTCTATATGAACGATTACATAATGTTAATCAAATGAGTTCAAACATTTCTAGTTCATCATCATCCCAAACAACATCTACTTGTGGATGAAGATGAAAATTATGAAAACTTTCAATAGAATTGGTTAAATCAGAAAAGATTAAGATTAGAACAAAATGAAACACATAACAATTTAACTGCATATTTAAATATTGATATGTACTTTTAAGTGCTGCATATTGTAAATCTTTTGATGTTTTAAACCGGTGGAAATGTAATTATGCTAAATTTCTAATAGTTTTTTTATTAGCACGCGATTTACTAATTCCTCCGTCGTCAACTGTGACGTCTGAGGTTGCATTTAACACAAGTAAACATGTCTTAACCGACAAGAGGCGTGACATATTCACTAGATTACTAGAGACAAGTGTTTGCTTGATGGACTGGTTGAACGTGGAACATAAGGCAGAACATGCAAATCAACGACGAATAAAATATCTATACTTGTAATGTGCTATAATAAACAATGCAATAATATTATACATCTATTCCCAGGCCGGCCCGGTACCGTGCTTTAATCATTATACATCTATTCCGGCCTGTATAATATTATAGTAAGGTTATGTTATGTGCTATAATAAACAATGACAAACAATATTCTTCCTGTCATCATTCTGGAAGATGTTGCTTCAGTCTAACTGTAAAAAATAATTTGTCTGCATGAAACACGATGAAGAATAGAAGTATGCATGCAGCAATCGTGCACGTTGCACGGCATAGCAAGCAAGTGAACATATGCCAATCAATTATTATAAAAAATGATATAATACTAAATTATTTCTCGAAGTTTCGCCGAAATCTTAATAGAATTAAATACCGAAATAACCTTCTTCTGCGTTTACCAAATGCATGCAAGTCAATTACAAGGAAATTAATTATTTCATGGTTAGAATAATGCCAGTTCCTGTTGATTCTTAATTTATAGCAGTCGGTACAAATTACATGTCTATTCATGTAATTAGTGTTATATTTGAAATAAAAAGAATTATTCTAAAATAGTAAAAAAAATTGTTCTAAAATATAAAAAATGTAACTGGTAGACCTTTGACCTGACTAAGTAGTGATATC
This sequence comes from Triglochin maritima, assembly GCA_963682175.1. Classification (NCBI taxonomy): domain Eukaryota; kingdom Viridiplantae; phylum Streptophyta; class Magnoliopsida; order Alismatales; family Juncaginaceae; genus Triglochin; species Triglochin maritima. The sequence goes on from OY821772.1 coordinate 36,269,988, forward strand.
TGTCGAATAGATTATCTTGCAACTCGTACGAAATGTTTTCTTATTTTTAGAATTGTGCACGTATGTTTACCAACGTCGGTCGATGTTCATGTATTTCTTAGTGGTAGTGCTTGATTATTTAACCGTATCGAATTTGCATATGCACTAAACTCGTATATTTCACTGAAGCCAATGTGGTTTTTACATTAGTTTTCTTAAATAATAAAATCATAAAAAATTTAATTTTTTTGTCTTGGTTTGTATTATGCGTAATATTAGATATAAATATGCGTGTAACATATTTATATTCATGTCTGTTTACCTATACATGTATTTTATAGGAAGGCAAAAGGTAGAATTGATTTGTGAATTGATTTCCTATCGGCTATCGAGTTGGTTTACTACCAAATTAATGTTTAATTAGAAAAATGCAATAGTGGGAAGTGGACATATATGATGATAAACTCTGTTTGGAATGTATTCTGATTGGTTTTTTTGGATGTCAAATATTAGTGGGTTACTTATTGTGGGCGCTAAATGGAGACCACATTTATGGATGATATTTTGGGTCGACATTTTTTTATTTCTAACTGAATTTGAAAAATAATTTCATTTTGGTCAAACGATTCAAATTGAATCATACTTTCTTTTGAGATAGAGCCGAGCCTATCACCGAACCGATTCATTTTTTTTATCATATAATTTCTATGATGCGTATGCTAACATTAACGCAACATATAATTGGGCACTTTTACTAAATTTGTAATTATTTATATATTAATCTATAACAATTGTTTAGTTTCAAGACTGTTTTTTTTGTCTTAGTTTTGACGTTATCTAAGTGATCAATAAATAATAATATCGTATTCAAAGTGAAGCTTAAACTGTTCTATATATACCAAAATAATTTGGTTGGGTTTTGTTTGAAAACGTGATAATCATGTTTCTATACTTTCAGTTTTACAACACAACACATTAACATTCTGCCCAGTAATATTATCTTAACTTTTTAATATATTAGCATTATCTTTTGACTTTCTTTGCCTTATTTTCAAAGCATATTCTAAATGTACCCACCATTATTCACCATTTTGAAGGTGGATCGAGCCGTGTCAGATTCTGACTAACCAAAGGGGTTGTAGAGAATGGACAAAACGTGATCGCATTAACTAACTAATTAACTACATTTCAAAGTAAGAGGAATGTAAAGAACTGACCAAGCAAGTTCAATCTCACGAGAATATTGTTTTTGTTATCCAAATGGTCACCGACATATCAGCGATCTTAGTCCTGGGGCCAAGAAAATTGTTCGTATATGACTGAGGCACAAGCTAAACCACGTAACATCTTGTTGGCGGTAAAAGAGAAATTCTCGGGGGATAATCCGAATCAGAGACACATTTATAACTTTAGAGAGTACATGAGGAGGATGAAATATGAATCACCAACATATCAGTACTTGCATTGGATTATGACGGATGAAGAAACTAATATCGCCACTCACACATTTTTGGCACATCCAACGTCAGTTAAGTTATTGCGCACATACCCTTTCGTAATCTGCATGGATTCGATGTACAAAACGAACAAGTACAAGATGCCTTTGTTCGAGATGGTTGGGGTGACACCAACAGACATGAACTTCATTGTCGGCTATGCGATTATGAGGGATGAGACTGAGTCTAGTTACCGGTGGGTGTTGGAGAAGTTGCAAGATCTATTATTGAGTATTGTCAGTCTAATTGCAATAATAACAGACAAGGAGTTAGGGCTTATGCGACTAGTGAGAGATGTTTTTTTCTCACTTTGCTCATTTACTTTGCACCTGACATATCAACATAGACGTATACAACTACGCATACCATGCATTCGGAAAGAACAAGCAGTTGGCAGAGACTTTGAAGTGTGGAAAGTGGAGGAAAATCATGATTTCTACTTCAAAACCCGATTATAATAGAGTTATGCGTACTCTGAAGATTCGTATAGGTCTTGGCCGGCTATCACGGAGTATCTCGACGACACGTTGTTAGTGTATAAAGAAAAGTTTGTGTTTAATTGGACGAACAAAGTCCATTTCGGCAACACTACGAATTGTAGGGTCGAAAGTGCTCATTCGGCTCTGAAAGACTAGATTACTTCATCGTCTGTACCTCTGGACACTCTTTTCGACCGGGTGAACGCGGCTATGGAAATGCAGCTGACGAATATTCGAAACTTTCTTGAAGAGTAGAGACGTCGAAATTTGACTAACTACATAAATGCTTTATATAAGCATATAAATGGTCGAATTTTGCATCACTGCTTGTCGTTAATGAGTGAGGAGTTGAATAGAATGGAGGGCTTAAGAAATCAAGTTGAATATCGTTGTGGGTACGCATTTATGACATCACATGGGATTCCTCGTGCATGTACTATCCGTGTTTGTATTGAGTCAGGCGAAGGAGTTTATTAGAGTAGATTCATCCATTCTAGAAAACACTTGTCATTGGAGAAGGGGTCGACATGCCAGAGTTTGTGGATCAGTCATCACAAGACATCGAGCATTTTTGGAACCTCGTTGATGAGATTTTGGGGAGCGACCCTATAGTAATTCGTTGTGTCTCTCATATTTTATACGCACAGGTACACCTAGATTAGTCGAACTATGTAAAGCTCGCAGAAAATACTAAGGTACGAGGTTGACCAAGGGGAAAGTCAACACGTCTGGACCCGAGTGCCTTTGAGTATGCTGAGCAAGATTGTGGTCGATCTTCTAATAGTCAGAGCAGGGGTCTTGGTTGATCTTCTAGTTCGTCTCGATCGTCGTCGAAGGAATCATCATGTGTCTGACGACGACGTAAACTCTCCCTCTCCCTCTCCCTCCTAATCGAATTAGATATACCCCGTCTACGTGGATGACGAGGTGCTGAATCCTCTTCGTAAGCATGTATAACGCTTAAGGGTATGGATTTTCCTCTTCCTCCATGGTAACCCGATGACTATTAATTAAATTCTAGAAATAAAATTTTGTTAAATGGATTTAGGAATCTAAATTAACAAAATTATTAATTATTTTTAACTAATTACCAATTAATACTAATTATTTTTACTAATTATTACTTATAACTAATAATAATAATAATAATAAAATTGAGGGGGCGTCTGCTAGAGACGCCTCCCCCATGACGTGGAACGCACACCCGATTTTTTTTAAACCTGAAATAAATGTGACATTTACCAGATTCGAGTGCACTAGGGCGTCTGTTGGCTCATTTTCTGGTCTCCGAGACATTATTTTTGATGATTATGAGAGGAAGATGAAGAGATCGTGGTGGTTGGAGAGTGAAATGAAGAGATATATAAGTCGAAACGAGAGAAGGGCAAAACGATAATTCGCTCGGGTGATTTAAGTAATTTTGGGGTGACGTTTAGCAGTTCAGTTGAGTTAAGGTACAAACCGTCATACACAGTTAGTCAAAGATGAAACAAATTAAACTATCATTTGTGCGCTTCTCTAAAGTCTAAACTGTGTACTCAACTTCATAAAATCACTCATTTTCAAGAGTTTGACTTTGTGTTGTTTTGTTTAGAATTCAACATTTTTTTCTTGGAAGATGAAACATAAAATCTATTTAGACCTTCTTATTAGCTAATAAGGTCCAAGATAAGGTGTTAGCATTTTTGTATCTTTGAAACTGGTTCACATTGACTTGTTGGGCTCAGCTAGGATTCTTATCTAAACCGACTCACTTGCGCCACATTGGTCAAATGGATATGGTATGAGGGATGTTAGATAATATCATCGTATTAGAAGATTTAATGACTTTTCTCCTAGGATATAACTCGTAAGATACCTAGTTTTGAGTTGGATACCTGAACTTTATAAAGGAGGGGGTGATAAATAGTGATCTCAAAGCTAATTTGTATTCCAACTTGTAAAAAATATAAAAAATATACTATATATTGTGAAATATTACACAAAGGATGTTTCACATTTCTACTCCCATAACTCCATCAACCTCTCACATTTTCATTTGTAACTCTTATAACATACACTCATTCATTTTATTCATTTAACTTATACATAAGAGACTATTGTCATACTTTGAAGATGATGAAATACAACAATTGTTCTCCCCCGAATCTTCATCTTCTTTGTTTCATGACTATTCATTTCATAACACTATATACTATTACTTCCTTTAAACTTTGCAAAAAGTTGGGAGGGTGACTTAGATTGCCCACCCTGCTTGTGGTGAACTTGCACTCAAAGGTCTTTGGAAAAACATTTATAAACAAAATTGTTCTCCATTGATTTAATACATAAGTGTAATCTTCCTAAATTAGTCAAAAAAGCATCACATTCTCCTGACAAATTGTCATTCTGTTTCTGTATTATTTCAAGGGTTATTTGTTTGGGTGCACTTGTGGGAGTGCATAATTGGCTCTTTGCACTCGGGTGTCAGGTATTTGCTTCAGGTATTTGCACTTGTGGGCTAACAACGTATTCGGACGGGCTAACGGCGTGAACGAACTTGACTGGATCAGTTACGGAATGTGGTCCATTTACTGTATAGGTGCACCCAAGCAATTAAATTCTTCCCACATGTGCACTCAAGCCAATACCCGAAACCCAGGTGCAAAAAACCAATTATGTACTCCCACAGGTGCACCCAAGCAAATAACCCTATTTTCAAACTCAAAACCTGAACAATCAACACAATTGATCACCATCAGAAAGTTCAAAGTACTGCTCACTTGAGACCGAAGAAAATGAAGCTAGTGTTATGTCACGCGTCTACTATTTGAATAGGAACCGTGATCGGTAGGGTGTTTCATTTAGCTAGCTTTCATCCCGTATATAATAAGCCATATGTACATGTCAGTATGGCAAATTGGCAGCCCTGTCACATGAAAAAAAACAATTTTTCAGGAAAATTATGTTGCCAAGAATATTTGACTAGTGATGTATAGATGTGCTCTCAAACCTGTCAACCCTACAGGTTTCGACTAGTTGACTTTGGAGATTACGGACTTCGATGGAGAGCACGTGTATGGAACCTATACGTGGACCTAAAGTGAAATAAAGAACCAATTCATATCGATATGACCTTTCCACAGTGTGATCTGAGTTATATAGTTCACACTAATTGAGATTAAAGAAATAACACAATTGCATCTCCTGAAGTATGATGTATCATTAGTTGAGGGTGTTTGAATTTGACGATCCAATAAGTAGACACACAAAAACCGACAAAGTTAGGGTGTTTGAATTTGACGATCCAATCGAATAAATATATCATTCATGTTTGTAGGACATAACTTTAACAAGTTCAATGATTGAAAACTTATAGCTTGATTAAGATCAGTACTTAGATCTCTTGTAGTAGTAAGTGGTGACTTTAGGATGGCAATCAAGTTTCGATCCATCTTGCGTATTTTCAAATAAGATTCTGTAACGATATTGGGATTGCATACCTCTTTAACATTTTTTATTTTTAAATATCCCATGGTTTTATTGTTTTCCCAAAATACTCTCCAATTTTAATCTGAATTGCTAAACATCGTCCCAAAATTACTTAAATCGCCCCCTTGAAATTACCATTTTGCCATTCTCTCATTTCTACTGCTATAACGCGACATTTTACCCTCCTATCACACATTTCTCTTCATATTCCTCTTATAATCATAAAACATAATGTTTTAGAGGTTGGTAATGAGCCAACGGACACCCCAGTGTACTCGAATCTGGTAAAATATCTAACATCTTTTTAATAAAAAAATAATAAAAAATTACGGGAGTCTGACGGAGCCGCCCCCAAGTATGAGGGAGCGTCTGGCTAAGACGCCTCCCCCATGAGGGAGGCGTTTTACCCAGACGCCATACCCATCGGGGAGGCGTGTTACCGAGACGCTTCGCCCATGGGACAGGCGTCTGTGTACGACGCCTCCCCCATGGGGGAGGTGTCTTAGCCAGACGCCCCCTCCTACGTGGGGGCGGCTCCGTCGGACGCCCGTAATTTTTTATTATTTTTTATTATTTTTTTAAAAAGATAATTGATTATAAATTTAGATAATTGTTAAATTAATTAATTAATAAGTTAATAATTACTATATTCGGATGACCGATACCCCTTCAGTACACCAAAAATTCAAAAATTTCCAGATCCAACAATTTCAAAATCCAAAAAAATTCCAGGGGGCGCTGCCCCCTTGCCACCCCCGCCACCTCACCGGTGAGGTGGAATGCCGCTCGCTCACCGGGGGATTTGTAAGTCAGGATGTTTTACCACCGGGGGATTTTGGAACTTAAAAAATGTTGGATCTGGAATTTTTTTGAATCTTCATCACTTGCAAAAAAAATTCATTGTAATCTGACCGGTTACCACCGAAAACTTGCAAAGAAACGTCAAATAATTTGAGATAACACACCGTATAATTTTAATTTGACAAAAAAATTAAAAAAAACGGGACGTCTGTACCATCGTGGAGGCGTCTGGCTAAGACGCCTCCACCATGGTTGAGACGTCTTAGTTAGATGCTTGGACCATGGTATAGGCGTCTGGCTAAGACGCATGTACCATCGTGGAGGCGTCTGCTAAGACGCCTCAACCATGGTGGAGGCGTCTTAGCCAGACGCCTGAGTCGGAAAAAAAATCCGTCTCCATTACTTCGCCTGATCTTGGTGTTTTGCCAGACATTTTCGTGGTGTTGGTAGTAGGAATGTTAGTAAAACTGAGTCAAAAACATTGTTTAAAGACACGAGACGATATGAGTATTAAATATATTGTTAAGGGCAATTTGGTAATTTCAAGGGGCGATTTAAGTAGTTTTGGGGCGACGTTTAGTAGTTCCCATTTTAATTGGCTTGATTAAATTGCACCCTCCTTCACATTTTTATTCTAGATCTTACCTATTATCCCTACCCAATTAATTTTTATCTCAGAGTCTATGCAATAAATTTGCCAAGTTTGGACAATTTTCATTTCTTAGTCCTTGGAAACCTCCGAGTTTCTCTATGTATTCAACATAAGGATTTAGATATTTTCTTTGTAGCCTATATGTTAAGTCTCTCAACTTTATTAAATTAATAATATTATGAAGTTATGATTATTTGATTATTTTAAAGAGATTTTATGTAACGATTACACTCACACTCCAATATATATGGCTAGTCCTCCTTCACCACCAAGGGATTTGTAGTTTCAATCAAAACGCAATCAAGCACTAAAATGGGTCAAGAGGGAGAAATCGGTCTTGCAAAATAAGTTTTGTTTATTCATCAAAATAAGTGAAACAAGGAAACAATGTATGTATCTTTGTCTATCTTTAAGTTTAGAGTTGCGGAGTTACGGAAATCATTTGTTCAAGATCTTATAAGGTGCAACTAGGATTTCATTGGACAAAAATTATGAAATAAATCAACTTATGAACAAGCAAATGCAACATAATATCAAACAACTCGACGGGAATATCATATCCAGCCAACATAAAAAAATACTAATGTCCCTTTCCAGGTGTCTGAAATCATCAGTGGTGTTTACTTTTGAACACAAAGTGCGGAAAAACTGACTCAAGTTAATGATTGCTTCCCGCACTTCTTTTACTCTGTGACTCTTTCTTATGATGAGGTGTAACAACTCTTCCATCAATATGCGATGATCATGACTCTTTAATGAGCTTATTTTGTATTTCTTCGTGTTAACGTAATGAGATATATTCGATGAATACTCATCTGACACCTTTACTGACTGAAGAACGTTGTAGAAAGTTTTCTTATCTTCAGTGCTCATCCAAAAAAATGCATGTTGATACACTGTCTTGCCGTCGTCAGTACTACCCAAATGCAAGTCCCTTCTGAGACCCATTTCCTCTAAGTCACATCTTGATTAGTTATTTTCTTTACTTTCTTCTGGTGTCAATATAGTCTTCAACAATCTGTCACACACATTCTGCTCAATATGCATCACATCAATATTGTGCCTTACTAAAAGATTTTTCCAATACAATAACTGGAAAAATATAATTTTCTTGGTCTATTTATTGCCAACACCCAGAGAATAATTTTGCAAATATTTAAGAACATCTTCATCACATTTGTATTCTTGTGGACCTCCATGTTCCTCTTTGCCATCGAATGCTCTCTTATTTCGCCTCCAATGGTGATGTAGGAGAGCTGGACCCAGATTATAACGTTAATCATTAAATGAAGTGAGCACAAAACGGAAACCCCTAGAGTCGAACAGCAAGGACATCCATCGAGATTTGTTTGCTGATTTAATTTAGTCATTCTAGTTAATTTCCTTTTACATGCATGTCCGAATTTTTTCTTTTTATTTCCTACTGTCGTGTTTCCTTTGCTGTTCTTTTTAATTTTCATAAACAGTAAGGAAGTTACCAATATCGATTAACCTTGGAATTACCTAATATTGCATAGTTATTTAAGACCTGGCTTGTAGGTCAAAAAGGATAATCTTTAGTTGCATTTTATAATACAAATAGAGAATAATTTTCTCTATATTTCGGTGTTTGTCTCTCAATTTCTCTTGTGGATTATTGGTGTCACATGTGCGTAGAACCATCTCTTGTTCTACCCGGCGTCAGTTGGTACCAGAGCTAAAAATCCTCCATATTGGTATTGCTTCATCAGTTTTAATGGTCGATGGACGTGGTGTCGTGAGCAGAATCCAGCTGAGGAATCCCAACACCATGATCACAACATCGAAGACGCTGAGTTGATTGAGAATCTACGGAGACAAGTTATGGAGCTGACCCAGCACCTAGCAGCGCAAGATCTGGACCGTCGTGAGGTGGAAGATCATGAGACCAATTCGAGTTCAAGTCCCAACAACACATTCCAAGACCGTGGTGTTGTGCAAGGACATCGTGGTTGGGGAGACTATCATAGAGACCTCGGTTTCAAGATGAAGCTGCCTGAATTTTTTGGTACGTTGCAAGCCGAGGGTTTTATCGATTGGTTGAATGAAGTGGAGTGTGTCTTCGATTACAAAGAGGTCCCAGACAATGTGAAGGTTAAACAGGTAGCCATCAAATTCAAAGGTAGAGCGTCTACTTGGTGGAAACAGTGGAAGCATTTGTGGGAAAGGCAAAGCAAGACCAAGATTACCGATTGGGATAAGATGAAGAAGAAACTGAGGGGACACTTCCTTCCTTTCGGCTACACTCAGTTCTTGTTCCAACAACTTCATTTGTTGAGGCAGGTGCAGTCGCCTGGCAATTTCTGACACGACACGATAACACGACACGAACACGACACGATATGGTGACACGAATTTTACACGACATGACACGAAATTTTTTGTGTGGTTGAAATGCTTTATTATGATGATTTATGAAGAAATAAACATAAAATAATTAGTACACGATTTCACACGAACACGACACGATTACACGATATTTTAGTTTTTTACACGAAACTGACACGAATAACATCTTTTGTTAGGTAATTAACTATTTTTTTACTTGATAATGGTCAATTAATATGTTAATTATATAGAAAAATATTAATATAACATGTCACTTAACTATTTTCAATCTAAACATGATGTAATTTCTTCAAATTGTGCTTAACACGATAACACGAAATCCTGACACGATTACGAAACTATCTGACACGAAAGTACACGAACACGACACGATTGCCAGGTCTAGGTGCAAGGTCGATGGACGAGTACACGGAGGAGTTCTATTAGTTGGTGCCCCGAAAATATTTTATGAGACGGACGAGCAATCAGTGGCACGATATTTTGGGGTGTTACGACAACCCCTGTAGGATGCCCTCAACCTCCACCTGTTGTGGACTGTTTCTGAAACCTACCAGCGTGCGCTCGCTGCTGAGAAGGAAAAAAAGAGACGAGTGATCACCAGTAGTGAGCCCCAGCAAAACAACTGATCTGCTCAACCACAAGAGGCACGTCCTAGTCAACCAACGTTACCAGATAGGCCAAAACTGGGCATTAGGTATTGTCGATGTGAGGAAGAAGGTCATGTCACGTCTAGTTATGGGAAACCTGCTAGCAAGATTGGCAAAACACTCCTGATCGGGGACAATATGGGGGATGAGATCGAGGTGGTTAATGAGGCTGTGTTCGATGAATTTGAAGATGAAGGGTATGTGTTGTACGGTGATGGACGGGAGACTCTAGTCATCCGCAAGAGTCTACTAACCCCTAAAGGTGGGTCAGAGGATGAATGGTTGAGGAATAACATTTTTCAGACCACTTGCACTATCGCGGACAAGGTTTGTAAGATGATTATTGATAGTGTCAGTTGCGAGAACGTGGTGTCTAAAGAAGCGGTTCAGAAGTTGCAGCTGAAGACCGATAACCATCCCAAATCGTATGAATTATCTTGGCTGAGAAAGGGTACTGAAATAAAGACAGACAAGAGGTGCTTGGTGTAGTTTTCAGTTGGCAAAATTTTTTTTGACAATGCATGGTATGATGTAGTGTCCATGGATGTTTGCCACCTGTTGTTCGGCCGCCCATGGCAGTGCAACCGTAACGTTGTTCACGATGGGCGAAAGAATACCTACTCCCTTAACATAAAAGGGAAGAGATCATCTTTGCACCTTGTCGGGAAGAAGCCTCGTCGACCCAAGTATCACATAACACCAACTTGCTCTCCCTGTCAAACTTTTTAGTTGAAGTGAAGCAAGGACAAGTAGTTTATGTGATGCTACCCCGAGAAGACGATGCGTCGGAAGTCAGGTCCGAGTTACCAGTAGAGGTGCAACAACTACTCGACGAGTTCTCTGATTTGATGCTTGAAGACCGCCCTCCCGGGTTGCCACAGATGAGAGACATTCAACATTAAATAGAACTTATCCCATGATCGACTCTACCGAACCAACCAACATAACATCTCACCAATGCGTTGCTGGAATGAGGTTACCTCTGTGAGAGCATGAGCCCGTGTACGGTCCCTGCTCTATTGGTGCCGAAGAAAGATGGTGCATGTGCATAGACAGTCGAGCGATAAACCGTATAACCGTAAAGTATCGGTTCCCAATTCCCCGCCTAGACGAAATGTTAGACCAGTTATCCGGTTTTAATTTTTTTCCGAAGATTAAATTTAAGAGCAGGTACCACCAGATACAAATCGGGTCGGGAGATGAGTGGAAGACGACATTCAAGACACAACATGGGTTGTACGAGTGGATGGTCATGCCGTTTGGACTGTCCAATGTGCCCATCACCTTCATGAGGTTCATCCACCAAGTTCTTTGGCCTTTCATGGGGAAGTTTGTTGGTGTCTACTTCGACGACGTCCTCATTTTCAGCAAGACATCCGTGGCACATTCTAATCACTCCCGTGCAATTTTTGACAAGCTAAGGTCAGAATGTTTGTTCGTTAATTTGAAGAAGTGATCATTCTTCACGACTTCTGTCACTTTCCTTGGGTTCGTGGTGTCTGTCGACGGTGTTCATGCTGATCCGTCCAAGATAAACGCAATTTTGGAGTGGCCCAGACTGAAGACCTTGCGTGATGTCCGAAGTTTCCATGGGTTGGCATCTTTCTACCACCGATTCATCAAGAATTTCAGCACTGTGATTTCTCCTATCACCGAGTGCCTCAAGGACAGGAATTTCAAGTGGTCTGAGATGGCAGAGGCCAGCTTTCAGCTGGTCAAATAGAAGATGATCGAGGCCCCCGTTCGCACTTCCCGACTTTGAGAAGGTTTTTAAGTTACATTGTGACGCATCAGGAGTTGGTATTGGTGATGTTCTAAGCCAAGAGGGTCGTCCGATAGCATTTTTCAGCGAGAAGTTGTCCGGGTTGTAGAAGAATTATTCCACCTATGATCTTAAGTTCCATGCTATAGTGCAATCCTTGAAACATAGAAATACATTAATGGCCAATACAAGCTAAACTGACGACATGCCAAGTGGGTGGCGCATCTGCAAGAGTTCACGTTCACGCTAAAGCACCTAGCCGGTAGTCAAAACCATGTTGCCGATGCTTTAAGTCATCGCACCACACTTCTTACCACCCTGAGAAGCCAAATCATCGAGTTTGAAGCATTCCCTGACATGTATTTAGCTGACCCTTCATTTGGAGACATTCCAGCAAGTAACCAATGCCCAACGACATGATTTTTTTATCCATAATGGTTACTTGTTTCGGGGACTACAACTGTGCATTCCAGACTGTTCGTTGAGGCAGCAGATCATTAGTGAGTTGCACGGCGAAGGCCATTTCGGGCGGGACAAAACTTTGGCCTTGATATCTTACAATTATTAATTGCCCAAGATGACCAGTGACGTGGCCCATTACTTCGAGCGTTGCTACGTATGCCAACGATCCAAGTGGACCCTCACTAATGTTGGCTTATACACGCCTAACCTATTCCCGAAGGTCCTTCGCGCGATATCATCATGGACTTTGTGCTAGGCTTACCACGTACTTAGAGAGTCGTAGATTCCATCCTGGTGGTAGTTGATCGCTTCTCCAAGATGGCGCATTTTATAGCGTGTTGAAAGACGATGATGCAGCCCGCATTGCCCATCTTTACTTCAAAGAAATTGTGTGCTTGCATGGCGTCCCACAATCAGTTACCTCTGATCTTGACACGAAGTTTATTAGTAATTTTTGGAGGAGCTTATTGGGAAGGTTGGAGACACGACTGAACTTGAACAACACCTATCACCCACAAACAAACGGTCAAACGAAAGTCGTTAACCAGAGCTTGGGTAACCTTTTGCGGTGTTTGGTCGGGACTAAGCCCAAGCAATGGGATTTGGCACTACCACAAGATGAGTTCGCATACAATCGGTCAACAAACTGGACCACTAGATTGAGGCTGTTTGAGATCGTCTATGGACTGAATCCATCCGGGGTGCTGGATTCAGCCCCTATTCCATTGGTCGATTGAATCCAAAAGGCGGATGAGATCACCCAACATCTACAGGCCATTGATTGACATCATTTCATGCTTACATTTGTATCTTATATCCATTATCTTTTACCTAAACAATGCTACGTGACGAGTTTTATGTTTGAAGGGAAGAGGCATAAAAGGACTTAAAAGCATGAAAAATGACTGAGTTGAGAGATTCAAGGACTAAGATGCAAGATCGAAGGACCTGAATGCAAGATCGAAGGACCAATGAGCAAACAGGAATACTCCACACCATCATGGGGAGTATTTTTAGCAATTCTATTCGGGTCAGAGCTCTAGTAAGCGAAGTAGATGAATCAAAGACAAACAAAGACATCCAGAAAAGCCCAGAAGAAACCCAGAGCGATCCGAACTCTGTAGACCGTCAATTAGCGTGTATTAGTGTGTATTTAGTCTATTTCTGGTATTTGTTTAGTCCCATACCGGGGGATTGTCTCGGATTACCTTTTTCTATGGCTATAAATACAACTTTTCACCTTCTATTGTAATCACTCCATGCTTTGTGACCATTCTCTCTACTTGAAGTGAAAGCCTTGAAGTAAGAAATTCAAGTGGGGAGATGCTACTGGTATTGTGAGTTTGAAATCAATAAAGTTTTCATTGTTTTATTGCTTCTTTTGTTGCCTCTTTTATAGTTTTTGCATGCTTAGCTTAATTGTCTTTTATTAAATCTAGTAGGCTTAATTAAATATGTCTTCCTATCTTAGTGTAATTGTTTGTTTAATATTTAGTGAGTAAAACCACTCCCCTTTGGGGGAGGGGGTGGAGATGATACTTATATATGAAATTAAGAATGGAAGAATGCTTTATTTTGAAATGTGTTGATTAATATGAATGTATGGTTGCTTGTTAGAATAGAACACTTCACTAGATGGGTTTTGCCACAAATCTTAAGACACCTCCCATGCTTGTTTAGTTTCTTAAATGATCAGCTTGTGTTTATGAATGTTAATCAAATAGGTTAGTGATTGAATTGATGAGTTTTTCCATGATACGTAGACACCTCCTATACATGAAAACACTACCTCCACTTGTGCCCATAGGAATGCATTCTTACTGTCTTATTGTATATGTGTAATCACTCCACCCCCTAAGGGTCTTTCTCTTACTGATTCTAGCTTAGTGTTAAGTTTCTTTAGTTTAGTTCAAAGTAATCGTTAATCACTTTCCGTTGTATTTCCCTTCTTAGTAGTTTAGTGTAGCATATATTAGCTTAGACAAACTCTTCTTCCTTGTTGTTGCCACTTGATTTCTGAAAAACCAGAGTGGTCTCTCCTCCCTGTGGATCGACCCGTATTTGCCACGTGTTCACCGACATCGTGCACTTGCGGTAGTTTGAACGATTAAACAAGTATTTGGCATCGTTGCCGGGGAGTTGTCAGTCCAGACTCTGGTTTTGACGATTCGAGTGGATTTAATTTGTGTTTTGTAGTTTTCTTTGTTTCATAAGACTCTAAGGCTAAAGGGAAATCACTAGGAGAAATTGGGAGCAGAACAGAGAAGCTTGGACTGCCAATCAGCGGCATGAGACCGCCAATTGGCGGTCTGGTGAGCTTTGTTTCCTTCGAGGTTTTTTCTTTGGCTTGTTGTATTATCTGATATAGTGATCTGGGACTCGATTTGGCATGTTTTGACTTATAGTTTGTTCCCAGATCAATAATCAATCTCCCTTTAAGCAACTTGGACCTTAAAACCCAAAGCAAAAGATTAGGCATTCTTTCTTGTTTAGGTCATGCATCGTGTACTCGACTTAGGCACGCAGATTGTTTTTTCTTTTAGCTTTACTTTCAGTTGCTGAGTGTTGGCGTGAGGTACGCATTTCCTACTCTCATTCATGCATTTCGTATGAACATGCATTAGTTAGTAGGAATTGCATTGCAATAAATGTGAGTTGAGCGTTTGTTTGGAGAGTTGATTGCTAGATTAAGACTCCAAAACGTTACTAAGGAGGGGTTATCCTATATAAGATAAGGTGGAGGATTTCATCACCTTTCCTTCGCCCCAAAAAACACACTAATTAAGAGCCTAATTTTAAAATCAAGTAGACATTGGCCCTAAGGATTTCGGGCACATTAGGGGAGTGATCCGGTCTCGACCGTCATGTCCTGATCGGCGTCGCCCACTCTGTCGATAGTAGGAGAGACGAGATCTCTTGATCCTGACTCACTTGCTGGGCTTTGTGGTCCTCGTCGTAGGGAGGTGAGACGTGTTGAGGCCTTGTGACCTCGAAGTTAGGCGTCGTCTAGCTGTAAGGACCTATAGCGACCTTAGGATTGTTTGAGCCTTGTTTGCTTGTGTGCTTCTACCTGTACCTACCCGCAGTGGCATAAGGACGTCTTCCGTTCTCTCCTGTGTCATTCTCTCTCTTCTGTGTCCCTCTGTCTTCTCCTCTACGCATATTCTTTGTTTAAAAAAAGTTTTGTTTTGTGTGTGCACCTTTGTGCATGCTTGTGTGGGCCCGTGACGAGAATGGCCGTTTGACGAGGCGTGTTGTCAATCCTGCTTCGGTAGTTGATTTCTCAACGTCTCCCTCCTCTCGTATTGCACATAGTTCAGGTTCAATGACTGCTCACTACCGCGAGGAAGAGCAGTTGCTTGACCCACCTGTTCTTCCTCTTGTTGCTCCCATACCTCTCTATGATCAATGCTACCCGAGCCGTACCACTCTACACTCATGCATCGTATTGCCAGAGGCAAATGGGAACTACTTTGAGGTTAAGCCTTAGTTTATTTCCACGCTCCCTCACTTCACTGGGAAAGGTGATCCCTATATCTTTCTCAGGGAATTTGAGGAGGTTTGTGCTAAGTTCAAGATGCAACAACTTAGCACAGACTCCATCCATCTTAGGCTTGTCCCCTTTCCACTGAAAAATGATGCCAAGAAGTGGTTGTACAGCAACCAGGAGAATGCCTTTAGGACTTGGGATGAGTTTCAATCTGCATTCCTCAATAAGTACTTTCCAAATCATCAGACTCAAAAATTGAGGAACAAAATCAATTCATTCTATCAACATGAGACTGAATCATTCGATGCATACTTAGAGAGGTTCAAGGAGCTACTATCCTCATGCCCTCACCATGGCATCGAGTTGTGGCACCTGTGTCAGATTGTTTACGAGGGTCTTCACATCCCATCCCGAACGCTCCTTGAGTCCATGTGTCGCTGAGAAAACCATGCAATGGGAGAGTGTAAGGGAACCACCTGCATCATCTAGCATAGGAGCGAGGATCACAAATGCAAACTCGACTAGATTGGGTGCCGCATTTGCCGTCGATACCACTACGGCAACCGAGGCACGCATGGCGGCTTATTGCGCCGTATGGATTCGATTGAGCTCCAAAACCAGCACGATATGTCTCATGTGTCTGCATCTGGTTCAGTTCCATGTCATTTATGTGGTAGGATGGGTCATATAGGGGGTGAGTGTGCATTCATTCCTCCAGAGATGGAACATGTAAATGCCATCTATGATAGATCCAAGAATGACATATATTCATCATCATATAACCTGGGATGGAGGAACCACCCTAATTTTTCATGGAACCACAACAATGCCCCAGGTGGTCCTTCAAACTTTTCTCGACCACCTAACCGGCCACACCACCCTCCCATGCATTCACAATCTTATCACTCACCCCAAAGTCAGAACATCAACCCACCAGGTTTCCCAAATTCTAACAACTTGGAAACCTGGTTTAATTCGCTTGAGAACTTAACTCGTGGACATGAGAACTTTGTAAAAAACTTTATGTCGTCCACGAGTCAAGTCCTTACTTCGAATCAATAGACCATCAAATCTCTCAAGCTTCAGATGGGCCAGTTGGCTCAGTCTGTACATGAGAGAGAGAGAGGGAGTCTGCCTAGACAACCTGTGGCTAACCCCCGTGCTCAACAACACTCGAACATGCAAAATGCAAGTTCAAGACCACAGGGGGGGGGGGGAGCAAGTGAACTACGTGGAAGAACCTACAGACCATATTAATGCCATTGTGACCCTGATAAATGGGAAGCAGGTCAACAACCACATTTCCTTGCCAGTAAATCCATCTGTGCAGATCCCTTGTGGGAATGATGGTGAGAAAGAGGCCGAGGGTGAGATTAATACACCAACTCCTACTTCTCCGTCTCTGCCTAAGACATACCTACCAAAAGCTCATTATCCTAGTACGTTGTCTAAGAAACAAAGTGACAGTGTGGATAAAATG
This sequence comes from Triglochin maritima, assembly GCA_963682175.1. Classification (NCBI taxonomy): domain Eukaryota; kingdom Viridiplantae; phylum Streptophyta; class Magnoliopsida; order Alismatales; family Juncaginaceae; genus Triglochin; species Triglochin maritima. Next base: position 36,287,074 of record OY821772.1, read on the forward strand.
CTGGAGATATTTAAGAAAGTGAATGTTAGCATTCCTTTGTTAGACATGATTCAACAAATACCTCCCCATGCAAAATTCCTGAAGGATCTCTGTACAACTAAGAGGAAAATCAATGTCCCTAGAAAAGCCTTTTTGGCGGCTGATGAGAATTAAATTTATACCGCAAGTGAACAGTGTCAATGAAGACGTGGCAAATACGGGTCGAACACAAGGAGGGAGAGATTTGTTATTTTCGTGATTTTCGATTAAGGAGAAGAAGGAGAGATGAAATAATTGGGTTTTGAGATTTTTGGATTTTAATTATCTAAAGCAAGAAACAAGAACAATTAAAACTAAAACACGAACAAAGATGTGAATTCCGTCGGGTGGAGGTTTAGATTTAAGGTTTAGATTAGAGAATTCAGAAACTTATAATAAATCATATTAGTTATAAAGCATTACATGATAAATGATTTAACATAAACTCAAGTAATCAAAATATACTAACACGAAATTAAAATAATAACATTCATTCATCTTCTCTTCATCCTAAATCCGTCACCTCCACCCTTTGGAAGGAGTTAGAAACTCATAGAGGGAGGAAGAAGGGGTCCTTGAGACATTACAAAAGAAAACTAAAAGTAAGAAATAAAAGACAGAATTTTATTAATGAAAAGGAAGAATACAAAACTAAGATTAAAAATAAAAACTACCACCAAAGACTAAGGACCCTTCTAACATCGTTCTCGGGTCTATTTATAGTTGTTACAATAGACCTAAGTATAGAATTGGAGAGTACACGTGTCCAGACACGACTGGACAAAATTGGAGCACACGTATCAACTAGGGGGCGGCGGAATCGCCGCATGGTATGTGTGATATGTGGCGGAATCGCCGCACATCATGCTCTGATTTGCTCCAGATTTTGGTTGAATGTTTATGGTATGATTTGATCCTCCTTTACGCGTCTGGATTGATTCTTTCCATTCTTTTGAGCTCCGGATTAATTCTTTTATATATTTGAAGATCCACATTGATTTTTCTTTAGATTTTCTCCAAGATAATAAAAGCTACTCGTGATTTGCAATTAGGTCCTTGTCTTTTTGCAATTAAGTCCCCGGCAACTTTTGTGCTTTAAGTCCTTGTTCTTTATGCAATTAGGACTTGAATGCTTTTATGCTTGGATACATTTCCATTCGTAACCCGATAATCTTGAACTTGGTCTTTATGATAGAAATGAGTCTTTTGCACGCGTTTATGCTCGGGATGTGGGTAAATTGCATTCAAGTCCATGTATTCTATAAATAAGACTAAACACATACCTTAGTAGCATTTATTGATGTAAAAGTAATCTAAATGAAAGACATATGATGCAATGTATACAATGCATCAGCAGCTAATGTGAGTTTGATCATTTCGAACCAAACAAACGTAAAATTGAAGGACCCAGGTAGTCCAATAATTTCATGTATCATTGGGGACTCTCGCATTAATAATGTCTTGCTAGATCTAGGGTAACCGGTTAACCTCTTACCAGCTTTTGTGTATCAACGATTAAGCCTAGACGAGCTCAAGCCTATGAAAACAACTTTGTAGTTGCCTGATCGTTCGATCAAAGTCCCGTTGGGGGTCATCGAAGATGTCCTAATCAAGGTCGGTGATTTCATATTTCTTGTTGACTTCGTCGTCCTTGAGACTGAACCAATCAAGACTACCCACTCTCAGATTCCATTGATTTTGGGTAGACCTTTTTGTAGGATTTCATTTTTAATTATACATATATATTTTCGAAATTTTTATGTATAATAAGGATCAATTATAATTTTCTTTGATTTATTTCATGCATGCATCGGTTTGTTTTAACATCTAGTTTCAAAACTCTGTTAAAACAAACAAGGGCTCCGAAATTCATACCTAGAAGTTCTCTAAAACTTCTTGAAGATTCGGAGACGTTGGGCATGCTCCTCGCTGCGCCGGATGCCTCCGAGTATTCACCAAACTCTAAACAAGATCGGAGAGAGGGAAGCTAGTCTCTCAATCTCCGATAGGGTTTAGAATCCAATTACTAACCCCTCTTTAATTCCCTTGAGAAGATGATCTCTTAAGAACTAAACTAAACTTAAGAATTTGTGGAAATTTCGTGGAGAATTAAGGAGAGAGATTTTGCATGAAAAGCAATATTAATTAAGATGTAGGAAGGCAATGAGATAACCTCTATTTATAGGTTCTCTCCAAATTACCTATTCATGTGCAACCTCTTGCCCATGATTTCATGCAAAATTCCATCTAACCATCCATTATTTATTAATAAATAATATTAGCCACGAATTAAATCAATTATGGACCAATTCCATGCATGATCTAATTAATTCTTAAATTAATTCTGCATAAACCGTCTGGACCGGTCGACCGTTTTTGGAGGTTCGGTCGACCGCTCGAACCAGTTTCGGTCGACCGTTCAATAGCTCGGTCGACCGTTCGTAACAGGAACTATTCCATCGCAATGTTCGGTCGACCGACCGATCACTTTCGGTCGACCGTTCGAACAGATGAAAATTCCCTGTTATCGGTCGAGACATGTCCGGTCGACCGTGCCCTACCGGTCGACCGTTTACTGCTAACCGGTCGACCGTTTGAGCACTGTTTTGCAGACTTGTCAAATTTCGGTTTAACCCCTACAAAATTTGACATTTCGGGATTAGTAGTAAATCCAGAACTTATGTAACATATTATTCTATGTAATGATCAATCATTACACCCCATAATATTTACATCACATATGAATTTAATTTAGATTCTAATTATGTTATTAATCACAACATAATTTTGATTTTGCTTGTTCACCCCATGTGTCATATTTTCTACATGAAACCCGACACATCTTATGAACTCAAAATCCCCATTGCTTGTTTCCCAGTTTTGTGGTGTGACCTATGGGAGGATCTAAACTAAGTTGGCAGTGATATTAAAGGCTTAATATCACAAGCTATAAGCGGTATCTAGCTACACATTATAGCTCCCAATTAGTTAGATGTCTTAATTCCACTCGAACCAAAACCCGATCGATTTAGTGATGGCGTGCACCACTTGTGTCCGTCCCTTGCCTCGTGATATTAAGAATACACACAAAGTAGTATTGTGTCATCTTTGTCTTAGTATTCATTTCTTGATCTTTTTAAGCTAGTTATAAATATGTGACTTAACTCAAATCACATTGTGCACATTATAACTTTGCTTTATCAAGGGGCCCACTAATATCATCACTCAATTAAGAGGGGGCAATGATAGTCTTTTGACTAACTACCTTCTCCAACAAAAGTAGTACTTAACCAACCAATGCCTTTACACTACACTGATCGATAGTTCAAGACACTGATCTAATTAAGTATTCCTTAATTGATTAGATATAAGTCTCATATCAAAGGACCAAAGACACAGTAAAATATTAATGACACAGAAACACATTTCTATAATATTTTACTTATTAGGTCTATTCAGTATACAAAAGTAATATTTTCCTCTTTTGCATACCCGTGTTGTCACTCACTTGTAGAGCTACAATGATCTATGACCAACACGACAATCTTAACTCGGTAATTAATGTTCCATGTTAGTTACCATGATTGCGAATATCTTTTGTTTTATGTAAACCAATATCTTTTAGAGCTCTACGGTTAAGGACCAAGAGTCTTTTCCTTAACACTTCTAAAAGACGAATAACATAAACAAGGAACAAAATGATTTCTCATTCAATTCATAACAATTGACATTTAAAAGTAAAACTTTTAGAACACATTCCCTTCAATCTCCCACTTGTTATTAAAGTTTTCTTTCTCATACATACTCAATGCATAAAACAATAATAACTAGGGTAAACCCCATTACATATCAATCATCAAGCCAATCTACATGGTTCCTCAATCCCATGGACTCGAAATGCATTTCGCCCTTGGCTTGGGATAAGGGTTTTGTGAATGGATCAGCTGTGTTGCTGTTGGTGTCCACCCATAACAGATTTATTTTGCCTTCGTCGATGAGGTCACGCGTCACGAAGTACTTACGATCCATGTACTTCACTTTGTGGTGTGATTTGGGATCCTTGATTTGCGAGATAGATGCAATATTGTCGCAAAATAGCTCTATTGGTCCCTCGCTCGAGGGAACTACTCCAAGCTCTTCAAGGAACTTCTTAATCCATACTCCTTCCTTGCTCGCTTCAGCGACAGCCATCACTTCGGAAGCAGTGGTTGAGTCGGCAGTAGTGCTTTGCTTCCAACTACGCCAACTCACAGCTCCACCATTCAGAAGGAAGACGTATCCTGATTGCGACCTTCTATCGTCTGGATCACTCATGAAACTCGCATCTGAGTAACCTTCAGCTATCAATTCCCTTTGTCCTCCATAAACAAGAATCTTATCCTTAGTCCGGTTAAGGTACTTCAGGATATTCTTGACCGCAGTCCAATGCTCAGGACCTGCGTTGGATTGGTGACGACTTGTCACGCTTGGAGCATACGAGACATCTGGTCTTGTGCAAGTCATTGCGTACATGATCGACCCAATTGCCGAAGCATAAGGGACATCCTTCATGTACTCTAAGTCCTTACGTGATTGCGCACGTTGAGACTTCTTGAGTTGCACACCCATGCTCATTGGCACACTGCCCTTTTTGGAGTTGTTCATCTTGAACCTTTCCAAGACCTTGTCAATGTATGCACGTTGACTGAGGCCAATGAGTCTACGAGGTCTATCTCGATATATCTTGATTCCCAAGATGTATTGAGCCTCACCCATGTCTTTCATCGAAAATGCAGATTTCAATGAACTTCTCGTTTGCTCAAGCAAAGGAATATGATTGCCCATAAGCAATATGTCATCGACATATAGGATTAGGAATACTACATGGCTCCCACTAACCTTCTTGTATACACAAGGTTCTTCCTTACTTTGAATGAAGTGAAGCTTCTTCACTTCCTCGTCAAAGCGCTTGTTCCAACTCCTTGATGCCTGCTTCAATCCATAGATGGATCTTTGAAGCTTGTATACCTTCTCGCTATTCTTTGGATCTTCAAAACCTTGAGGTTGTACCATGTACACATCCTCCTCCAAGTTCCCATTCAGGAACGTCGTTTTGACATCCATTTGCCATATTTCATAATCGTGAAATGCGGCAATAGCGAGCATGATCCGAATAGACTTGAACATGGCAACCGGTGAAAAAGTTTCATCATAGTCAATTCCTTGAAGTTGAGTGAAACCCTTTGCTACAAGCCTCGCTTTGTAGGTTGTCAAGTTCCCATCCATGTCCATCTTCCTCTTAAAAACCCATTTATTATGAATGGCCTTTTTCCCTTGAGGAAGGTCAACCAAGTCCCATACTTGATTATCATACATGGATTCTATTTCGGATTCCATGGCCTTAAGCCATAGTTTGGAGTCTTCCCTTTCCATTGCCTCTTGGAAGGTTAAGGGATCATTGGTATCTAGTACCATGATTTCATGAAGTCCTAGATATAAATCGGGTTTCTTCCTTTCCCTTGTTGACCTTCTAAGTTCTTTTGGTTCTTCTCGTGTCTCTCGAACTTCTTCCACAATCTCTTGAGGAGTGGGTTCACGTTCAACTCTTGAACGTACACTTGGTGGGGATGATTGAGATTCTCTCACAATTTCTTGTGATGGTCTCTCGCTCATGCTCCCACTAACCAAAGGAATCTCGGTTGGGCCTTCATGATCTTGAATGTCATTATTCATGTCATGATCTTGTAGAGTATCTTGAGTTTCCTCAAGCACAACCCTACTCCCACTACTTTTTACTCTTTCTAGAAATTCTTTTTCCAGAAATGTGGCATCCCTCTCTACAATCACTCGATTGGAGGTGATATGCCAAAAGTAGTATCCTCTTGTCTCACGAGGATAACCAATAAAGAAGCACTTATCCGCTTTTGGTTGAAGTTTGGTCGACATCAATCTCTTGACGTAAGCCTCACAACCCCAAATCTTGAGAAAACTGAGCTTAGGTGTTTTACCACTCCATAGCTCATAAGGAGTTTTCTCCACGGATTTGGATGGAACATTATTTAGTGTGTAAGCCGCAGTTTGTAGTGTATAACTCCAAAAGTAAAGAGGTAATTCCGCATGACTCATCATTGACCGAACCATATCGAGCAATGTCCTATTCCTCCTTTCGGATACCCCATTCCACTGAGGTGTACCGGGAGGGGTGAGTTGAGGTACAATACCAAACTCCTTTAGGTATGAGTCAAATTCGGCACTTAAGTACTCACCTCCACGATCCGTTCGTAGAGACTTGATTTTCTTGTCGAGTTGGTTCTCTACTTCATTCTTGAATTCTTTGAACTTGTCAAAGGATTCACTTTTGTTTCTCATTAGATAAACATAGCCATAACGACTATAATCATCCGTGAACGTAATGAAGTACCTGAAACCATCTCGTGCACTAGTACTCATTGGACCACATACATCGGAATGTATCAAATCCAACAAGCCACTCGCCCTTGGGCCTTTCTTCTTGAAAGGCTTTTTGGTCATTTTTCCCATTAGACATGGTTGGCACGTCTCCAATGATTTAAAATCAAGTAGACCAAGAAGGTTAGCTTCTTGCAATTTCTTGATGCGTTTTTCATTTATGTGACCAAGACGATAGTGCCACAAGAGAGTTTCATTCTTGTGAGTGGTCTTAAGTCTTTTGTTATTGATATTAAAGATTTGTTTATTATCCAATTCAAGCAAATAGAGACCATTCCTTATGAACGCATTTGCATAGAACACACCATTCTTCGATATAGACAAACAAGAATTTGAAATATTTATATTAAAATTATCCATATCCAGACATGATACAGAAATAATATTCTTGCTAATCGAAGGTACATAATAAACATTCTTTAGACATAAATTTAAACCACTACACAATTGAAGCACCACAGAACCTTGTGCAACCGCAGACACGTTCGCACCATTTCCGACCTTCAATTCTACCTCGTTCCTTACGAGTTCCTTCCTATCCATGAGTAGCTGCACATTAGAAACTATGTGAGCACAAGATCCGGTATCAATTACCCAATCCTGGACAGAGGTGGCTAAATTTATTTCAATAACAAATATACCTTTGGCCTTTTTGGGGCGCTTTCGTTCAATCACTCCGTTGTCAAGGTCTTCCTTGTACTTGGGGCAATTTGGCCGGATGTGTCCTTTTTCACCGCAGTGAAAGCACTCCGTATTGGGAGTTGGAGATTTCTGAGATTTCCCCCTCGAGGTACTCGCACGAGCACCTCCTACTCTCTTGCTCTTGATTGAACCACTTTTGGTAGATTTGCCATTTCCTTTACCAATCTTATGGCTCCTCCCATGGACGGCAAGGACTTGCTTGTCCCTACCCTTGCCCATGTTAACTTCAGCAGTTTTGAGAGCGTTGTGAAGCTCCTCAAGACTTACCCCTTTTTTACGCACGTGATAGTGCATCACAAAGTCCTTAAAGGACGGGGCTAGAGAGCCAAGAATCATATCTTCAGCAATGTCCTCGGGCATTGGTGAAGAGAGCTTTGCCAACTTCTCAAGGTATCCTTGCATCGTGAGAAAATGCATAGATACTGATGTTCCCTCCGCCATATGGCATCTTGTGAGTGCGATGGTGGTCTTATAGCGCTCCTTTCGGGAACTATCCATGAACATCTTTGATAAAGCCTCCATGGTCTTCTTGGGTTTTGAATCCAAGTATTTCGCTTGAAGCGAGTCACCCATGGATGCTAGCATAAGACCGTGAACTTGGTTCTCTTGGTCTTCCCACTTGGCTTTAGCCTCTTTCTCTTCATCGGTTAATCTCTCATTCCACTTTGGGATTGGACCTTCCAAAATGTGAGATAGTTTCTCAAACTTTAACACGATGTTGAGTTTGAGTTGCCAACTAATGAAGTTTGAGCCATCATTTGCTAAAGGGTGTTTTTCTATCATGGATCGTACGATAGGTTGGATGTTCGACATTTTCTACAAAATAAATCATTCAGGTTTTAATGCCAGTTTTATGTTTTAATACACATGCATACATATATCGAATATATAAATGTAAATGTTGCAAATAAAAAATTTGCCCATAAATGCAACAATCCAAGATCCCATCAATTGTAATATAGACTAGCTAAGGGCTATCGAATACATTACGATATCAAGGTAAGAAAACATTTTCTAATCACAACCTTTTTGAATTTTAGCAACATTTAGCATCTTCAAACTCTTGTGACTCTTGTCGTTTTAATTATGAGGGAATACGACCTATCCTCGTAAGAAAAACTTTTTCCCAAAACCGAGCAAGGGCTCTAGGTAATGTTAAGAAAACTTATTTTCATTTGATACGAGATACGTTTATCTATTGTATTCACAACTAAACACACTTGGGGTTCACTAGGGTGAGACACACCTCATATATTTAATTGTGGCACAACAACAGACAACCTTTATATCTCCCACTATTCCCAAAGATAGAGGGAGTTATCTCCCGCTAAGGGCGAGCAGAGTATCCCTCGATCAATGGCTGCTAGTGGATGAAATAAGAAGGAAAACTATTCTTAATTTTTGTTGGACAATTTTAACATGTGATTTAGAATTTTAGGTTATCATGCATATTAATATTCATACACATCCTAACATTCACCACATTCATCACATGCATAGCAGAAATTAAAAACAGAAATTAAACATTCACACAATCCACATCGTGTGAGTTTATATGTTCCCTTCGATCCTCGATCAATGCGCTACAGCGGCGACTTCCTCTTGCACCGGAGATGTAGATTTTACAGAAAATAAACATGCTCCTCACATTCGATAAAACCGACTAGTGCAAGTCCTATGTAAAAACCTCTCATATGCTAATGCAACTATCTAAAAGACGGAAATAGAGAGAATTTTGGCTTTTACAAACATAAGCCCCTGTATAATAATAATTACATACATTTGTAGTGTCTGATTTGGAACATATAAACTCACAATCCTGCAAAGCAACTTAAGCATCCATGCACGCAATTGCTATAAAGTACAGAATCTAATTTATCAATCATCCAGAATTCTCAACAATTCTTTGAAAAATATTTTGAAATCCATTAAAAACATTTTTCATTCATCCATAGTTCAAAACTATTTTTGAACCGCTGTCCATCCAATTTCCAATGGAAAGATGAACTGCAGTTTTTCGGTTTTGTTGATTCTCTTACAAAATAATTGTTTTTAAATAAAACGAAATTATTGTAAGTTGGACTAATGTCCAAATCATAATTCTAGTAATTTCATGACATGTTTTAAACATTCAAAACATTTAAAACGAATTATTACAAAGAATTATTTCAACAAACATTTAAAGACCGAAAAAAACCAGAAAAACGAATTGTTTAAATCCTAGATGGTAAACTAAATTTGTTTACAACCATAAATCATAAGAAAATTGAACCCTATGCTCTGATACCACTGTAGGATTTCATGTTTAATTATACATATATATTTTCGAAATTTTTATGTATAATAAGGATCAATTACAATTTTCTTTGATTTATTTCATGCATGCATCGGTTTGTTTTAACATCTAGTTTCAAAACTCTATTAAAACAAACAAGGGCTCCGAAATTCATACCTAGAAGTTCTCTAAAACTTCTTGAAGATTCGGAGACGTTGGGGATGCTCCTCGTTGCGCCGGATGCCTCCGAGTATTCACCAAACTCTAAACAAGATCGGAGAGAGGGAAGCTAGTCTCTCAATCTCCGATAGGGTTTAGAATTCAATTACTAACCCCTCTTTAATTCCCTTGAGAAGATGATCTCTTAAGAACTAAACTAAACTTAAGAATTTGTGGAAATTTCGTGGAGAATTAAGGAGAGAGATTTTGCATGAAAAGCAATATTAATTAAGATGTAGGAAGGCAATGAGATAACCTCTATTTATAGGTTCTCTCCAAATTACCTATTCATGTGCAACCTCTTGCCCATGATTTCATGCAAAATTTCATCTAACCATCCATTATTTATTAATAAATAATATTAGCCACGAATTAAATCAATTATGGACCAATTCCATGCATGATCTAATTAATTCTTAAATTAATTCTGCATAAACCGTCTGGACCGGTCGACCGTTTTTGGAGGTTCGGTCGACCGCTCGAACCAGTTTCGGTCGACCGTTCAATAGCTCGGTCGACCGTTCGTAACAGGAACTATTCCATCGCAATGTTCGGTCGACCGACCGATCACTTTCGGTCGACCGTTCGAACAGATGAAAATTCCCTGTTATCGGTCGAGACATGTCCGGTCGACCGTGCCCTACCGGTCGACCGTTTACTGCTAACCGGTCGACCGTTTGAGCACTGTTTTGCAGACTTGTCAAATTTCGGTTTAACCCCTACAAAATTTGACATTTCGGGATTAGTAGTAAATCCAGAACTTATGTAACATATTATCCTATGTAATGATCAATCATTACACCCCATAATATTTACATCACATATGAATTTAATTTAGATTCTAATTATGTTATTAATCACAACATAATTTTGATTTTGCTTGTTCACCCCATGTGTCATATTTTCTACATGAAACCCGACACATCTTATGAACTCAAAATCCCCATTTCTTGTTTCCCAGTTTTGTGGTGTGACCTATGGGAGGATCTAAACTAAGTTGGCAGTGATATTAAAGGCTTAATATCACAAGCTATAAGCGGTATCTAGCTACACATTATAGCTCCCAATTAGTTAGATGTCTTAATTCCACTCGAACCAAAACCCGATCCATTTAGTGATGACGTGCACCACTTGTGTCCGTCCCTTGCCTCGTGATATTAAGAATACACACAAAGTAGTATTGTGTCATCTTTGTCTTAGTATTCATTTCTTGATCTTTTTAAGCTAGTTATAAATATGTGACTTAACTCAAATCACATTGTGCACATTATAACTTTGCTTTATCAAGGGGCCCACTAATATCATCACTCAATTAAGAGGGGTAATGATAGTCTTTTGACTAACTACCTTCTCCAACAAAAGTAGTACTTAACCAACCAATGCCTTTACACTACACTGATCGATAGTTCAAGACACTGATCTAATTAAGTATTCCTTAAGTGATTAGATATAAGTCTCATATCAAAGGACCAAAGACACAGTAAAATATTAATGACACAGAAACACATTTCTATAATATTTTACTTATTAGGTCTATTCAGTATACAAAAGTAATATTTTCCTCTTTTGCATACCCGTGTTGTCACTCACTTGTAGAGCTACAATGATCTATGACCAACACGACAATCTTAACTCGGTAATTAATGTTCCATGTTAGTTACCATGATTGCGAATATCTTTTGTTTTATGTAAACCAATATCTTTTAGAGCTCTACGGTTAAGGACCAAGAGCCTCTTCCTTAACACTTCTAAAAGACGAATAACATAAACAAGGAACAAAATGATTTCTCATTCAATTCATAACAATTGACATTTAAAAGTAAAACTTTTAGAACACATTCCCTTCACTTTTTTGGCGACGTCAAATGCCTTGATCAATTGTCGTACTGGACTCATGAAATTGTCGTTCGGGAACTTCACCGTGACATTCCATGTTTTCAATATGTCTAGGCAGCCGACATCTTTCGAGGACCCCATGGAAGTAATCTTATCCGGGTCTTAGAAGAAGAAATAGAAGAATAGTACTCCCTGATTCATGAAAATCTAAGTGCTTACATCATGGATGATTCTGATCATGAAGTGGACGGGGACGAGTTGAGAAATGATGTGCATGTTGTTCAGTGCATGCGAGCTCCTCCTATCTTACATCTCGAGCTAGATATCACACCTCGCCTTGAGGAACCACCCACAATTGAGCTTAAAGAACTCCCTAAGGAACTGAAACACATTTTTCTTGGTCCCAACAGGTCATTTCCGGTGATTGTTTCATCGATGTTGACTGATTATCAGGAAGAACGTCTGATTCAAGTCCTAAATGAGCACAAATCAGCCATTGGGTGGTCCTTGAAGGACATTAATGAGATAAGTCCCGACGTCGTGCAGCACCACATCTTTATGGAGGATGAGGCACGACCACGTCGCGACCCACAGATGCGTTTAAATCCAGCCATGACAGAAGTAGTTAAGAAAGAGATCATCAAGTGTTTAGATCATGGCATCATTTTCCCCATTTCGGACAGTACTCGGGTAAGTCCTGTCCAGGTTGTGCCCAAGAAGTCGGGTATCACTATTGTCCAGAATGACAACAATGAGCTTGTACCCACACGACTTCAAATTGGGTGGCGAGTTTGTATTGACTATAGGAAGTTGAACGCGGTCACGCCTAAGGATCACTTCCCTCTACCTTTGATCGACCAGATGTTGGAGAGACTCACTGGTCACGCCTATTAGTATTTCCTTGATGGTTATTCGGGGTACAATCAAATCCCAGTCGCCCCCGAAGACCAGGAGAAAACCATGTTCACTTGTCATTTTGGGACGTTTGCTTATAGACGAATGCCTTTTGGACTATGCAATGCACCGACAACATTCCAATGTTGCATGTTAAGTATCTTTTCCGATATGGTCGAGAACTTCCTTGAGATCTTTATGGATGATTTCTTGGATCATGGCACCTCCTTTGATGAGTGCTTGCACCACCTGAGCCTTGTTCTCAAAAGGTGTTCGGAAACGATCTTAGCCCTTAATTGGGAAAAGTGTCATTTCATGGTTACAAAAGGTATCGTCTTGGGTCACCTGGTATCTCGTGATGGTATCGAGGTGGATAGGGCAAAGATTGAGCTTATTTCTAAGCTTCCGCCACCCACCTCGGTAAAAGAAATTCGTTCATTCTTTGGACACGCCGGTTTTTACCGGCGGTTTATTAAGGATTTCAGCAACATAGCTCGCCCCTTGACGAGCTTGCTTGCTAAAGGTACCTCTTTTGAGTTCACACCCGAATGCATGACTACGTATGAGTTTCTGAAGCATGAGTTGACCTCCGCTCCTATTATTAAGGCACCGGTGTGGACTCTACCTTTCGAGCTGATGTGTGATGCATATGATTATGCGATAGGAGCGGTTTTTGGTCAGAAAGTCGACAAATTGCCTCATGTGATCTACTATGCAAGTCGTACTCTCAATGACGCCCAGTTCAACTACTCTGTTACTGAGAAAGAGTTCCTCGCGATCATATTTGCGTTGGAAAAATTTTGCCAATACCTCATTGGGTCACATGCCATCATCTACACTGATCACTCAGCTCTCTGCTACATTTTGTCTAAAAAGGATGCGAAACCCCATCTCCTACGTTGGATCTTGTTGTTACAAGAGTTCGACCTTGAAATACAGGACAAGAAGGGATACGAGAATGTCGTGGCTGATCACCTCTCTCGCATCCCAGTTGATCTTTCATCGGATCCACCGGTGAACAAGTTCTTCCCTGATGAGAACCTTATGCAAATAGCCTCACCCCGCTGGTTCGCTGACATTGTGAACTATTTAGCAACCGGGGAGGTGCCGGCTCATTGGAGACACAGTGAAATAGCGAAGTTCAAGTCGTTAGTCAATCACTTCTATTGGGATGATCCCTACTTATTTAAGTATTGTGTCGATCAAATCATAAGGAGGTGTGTTCCTGACGACGAGATTCAGAGTGTATTGTCCTTTTGTCATAAGGAGGCATGTGGTGGGCACTTCGGTGCCAAGAAAACCGCTGCCAAAGTGCTCCAATGTGGTTTTTACTGGCCCACGTTGTTCCAAGATGCTTTTGCATTTTGCAAAGCATGCGATAGGTGCCAACGTGTGGGCCGCATTGGCAAACGTGATATGATGCCAGTCAATCCTGTCTTAGTGGTCAACATCTTTGATGTTTGGGGAATTGACTTCATGGGTCCTTTCCCCGTGTCCCATGGTCACACTTACATCCTTGTGGCGGTTGATTATATGTCAAAGTGGGTTGAAGCAATCCTCACTCGCACTAACGATCGTAATGTTGTGATCAAGTTTCTCAAAGAACACATCTTTGCGAGGTTTGGGACACCTCGTTGTATCATAAGTGATCGGGGGACACACTTTGTGAACCGATCCCTTAAGGCAGTGCTGAGGAAATATTCCATCACACACAAGTTGGCCACACCTTATCATCCTCAAACCTGTGGCCAAGTCGAAATTTTCAACCGTCAAGTCGAGCAAATTCTTGAGAAAATGGTTAATGCTTCAAGGAAAGATTGGTCGGTCAAGCTTAATGATGCATTGTGGGCTTTCCGCGCTGCATTTAAAACCGACCATGGCATGTCTCCCTACCGGCTAGTTTATGACAAAGTTTGCCATCTTCCGGTAGAGCTTGAGCACCGGGCATTATGGGCAATCAAACATCTTAACATGAGTCCTGATGTTTCCGGTGCCAATCACAATTAGACCTCAACGAGTTGGAGGAGTTGAGAAATGAAGCATATGAGAATGCCAAGATGTGCAAGTCCCGCACTAAAAAATTTCACGACCGCTTTGTTCGAATCAAAACCTTCAAGGTGGGGCAAAAGGTCTTGTTGTATAATTCTCGCCTCCACTTGTTTCCGGGGAAACTTCGGAGTCGTTGGTCAGGGCCCTTTATTGTTTTAACTGTCTCCCCTCATGGGGCGGTTGAGATTCAGAATCCAAGGAATGGGGACGTGTTCAAAGTTAATGGACAACGTCTCAAACCGTACTTGGAAGGGACCATGACAGAGGTCGAGGAGGAAGTCGTGTCTTTACACGAATTCCCCACGGATGTGGTCACTTGATGTGATCCATCCCTTCAATTGTTTGTACATATCCTTGTTTTGTTGAAGAAGAAAATGAAAAATTAAGAAAAGCAAAAAATTGGAATGCCTTTTGGATATTTTCCCTTTCCTTTGTTTAAAACATGTGATTACCTTGCCCTACCCATTCTCCACCAGTACCGTTTGTTGTGTCCTATTTTCATTTTGTCTTCGTCGGGTTGTGTGATTTTGGGTTTTCTGTTGGTTCCGTTGGGGGAGTTTTTGTGTTACTGCTGGAGTCGACGTGCGGTGGTCTCCATCCCTCTCACGCCGTGTTCATCTTCGTCGTCGCGTGCTCTGTCGTTAAAGCTCGCCAAGGTAGGTGCAGGTATCGCCAGCCACCATTTAATTCCAGAACTCAATTTTGCCTCCTTGATTCGTGAATTCGAAGAACCCTTCTACGATCGAATCGTAGCTAAAGGGTGGTACCATTTGTTGTATGAAGGCGACAAAACCATGTACGTAGAGCCTCTCGTACATGATTTCTTTACTAAACTCGAGTGTGACCAGACCGGACCACTCGAGTTTAGTGTCACTCTCAGAGGGGTGAAACACACCGTGACACCCCAATTTATCTCCGACACGATTGGGATCCCCTTAGTCGATGATCTCGCGCCCACCTACGACATTAATTTTTACCGATCTATGCTTGGGCATGGGAAACCTATATCATCGCATGGGGGAGTACCTAATGCGCACATTTACTTCAATGTGCACATTGTAGCCAGGTGGGTGTGTAGGAATGTGTTGGGCCAAGAGCGGACCTCCACATTTTTCACACCTAGTTTGCGAATCGGGTATAGTCTTATGGATGGTTCACCTCACTGCATTTGTCGAACATTGTTCGACGTTTTAGTGAAATCTAAGCTGAAACAAATACATTGTTTGTCTACTCTGGTTACCAAATTGTGTGGCATGTTGGACATCCCACGATTTGAGCGCATGCTGAGGCGCCAAGGCACCGACCTCGAGGTAGCGAAGATGACCCCGTCATTTCGCAATTGCCTTCCCGAGGCATGGGTGCCTGATTACATGGAGGAGGATGTTAGAGCCAGTTCCTCAAGCTCATCAGTGAGCTCAGGAACACTCTTTAACACCGACATTTCTGAGATGGCGGTCGATCACCAAACGTCATCTTAGCCAAACAAAACCGGAAGATTTATGGGAAATTTTCGGCTCTTGAGAGAGGTGCCTCTTCGGGCACCTCTGGCCGCCATCATTAGTCTCGTACACCATATCCATGAATTAGCACCATTTGGCCATACAATGGGGACAATGCATGGATTAGGTGTGGGGGGTTGTTTTCACGTATGTACATAGTTGTGTGTCTTTTTTGTTTTTATTTCTTTTTCTTTTGTTTGTACTGCTAGGGTCATGTTAGTGTGCTGCATTTAACATTGATATATCTGCTTGCCATGATCTTTGGGTGACTTGTCTTCTTTTGCTTGCCTAGTGCTTTAAAATTTTCACATTTATTTCAAAATCTTCATGTGTTTGCGAAAGAAAATATTTTTGTAGGTTTTGCGTGTGTTTAGCATGTGCAAAACCGTTGAGAGGCAAAGTAAAAAGAAAGCTCCCAAAATTGTCTTGAACATGATGCATTAGGATATCTAGTTTACTGCCTTTAGATTTTATCGAGTCGTTAGGATGCACCCCGGTTTTCCCTCGAGGGACGAGTAATCATAGGGTTTCAACACTCAAACATTTAAAGAAGTCCAACCTGAACCTAGTGAGTCAAATAATTCGTGTCTGTTAGTATAATGAAGTTTGTCATAGTCAAGGACCCTTAAACTCTTTTTGTGAAACTGTAAGTGTAGGGGTTTTGGTTCCCATGTACATAAGTGAATAAGTGGTGTACTCTCTTCTCGCACGGCTCCTATCACTCGGGAAAGTAGGTCTGAGAGGACTTTGTGCCTGGTTCTTTCGAGTCATCTGACTTGGGATGCACTGATCGAACTCCCGTTACATGGGTAGTAGGGATCGCCCTATGTGGAGATTTGGGGAAGGTGTACGTGATAGTGTAACTCCTCACAGGCAATGATGCACGAAACCCGACCCTGGGAGAATCAAACACCAACCAATATAATGCTCCAAAGAAAAAGAAAAAAAGGGTCAAATAAGAACCTTAATGGAATTTACACAATGTATCACTTTTAGAAGTTAAGGTTGCCCATGTCTTTAACTTAAGTCCTTAATTAACTTTCACGAATGATTCATTAGGCTAAGTGTGTAGACTGATTACGTATTTAGAGTCAGCCCGTAGTATTACCGTGTCCCATGATTGAAAAAATAAGTCCAACGATTCGTGTAACTAGATTGAATAATGCATCATTGTTCGGATTTTGTGGGTGTATCCGCTGAAAACTCTCAGGAGACAACACTCCTCCTCCTTGGCGACAAGGAGGTTTAACGACTTGTTGCACGTGCTAAGTGCAACCATGATTCCTACGAAAGTGAGTTAGGATTTCTTGTTTTTCGTATGCTTTTTTGTTTCTTTGTTTTGCTCGGGACTAGCAAAAGTTAGGTGTGGGGGTATTTGATTGACATCATTTCATGCTTACATTTTTATCTTATATCTATTATCTTTCACCTAAACAATACTACGTGCCGAGATTTATGTTTGAATTTCAAAAATAAATAGGTTTGAAGAGAAAAGGCATAAAAGGAGCTAAAAGCATGAAAAATGACTGAGTTGAGAGATTCAAGGACTAAGATACAAGATCAAATGACCAATGAGCAAACAAGAATACTCCACACCATCATGGGTAGTATTTTAGCAATTCAATTCGGGTCGGAGCTCCAGCAAGCGAAGTAGATGCATCAAAGATATCCAGAAAAGCCCAGAAGAAAGCCCAGAGCGATCAGAACTCTATAGACCGCCAATTAGTTGTCTGGGACCGCTGATTGGCGCTCCGAGTTGCTCTGAATCCGCTAATCTTTATGTGGGGGCGTGTATTAGTGTGTATTTAGTCTATTTCTAGTATTTTTTAGTCTCATACTGGGGATTGTCCTAGATTACCTTTTTCTATGGCTATAAATAGAACTCTTCACCTTCTATTGTAATCACTCCATGCTTTGTGATCATTCTCTCTACTTGAAGTCAAAGCCTTGAAGCAAGAAATTAAAGTGGGGAGATGCTACTGGTATTGTGAGTCAGAAATCAAAAATGTTTTCCTTGTTTTATTGCTTCTTTTGTTGCCTCTTTTATAGTTTTTGCATGTTTAGCTTAATTGTCTTTTATTAAATCAACTAAAGAAATTAAAAATGTCTTCCAATGTTAATGTAATAGTTTGTTTAATGTTTAGTGAGTAAAACCACTCCCCTTTGGGGGGGTAGAGATGATACTTATATATGCAATTAAGAATGAAAGAATGCTTTATTTTGAAATGTGTTGATTAATATGAATGTATGGTTGCTTGTTAGAACATAACACTTCACTAGATGGGTTTCGCCACAAATCTTAAGACACCTCCCATGCTTGTTTAGTTTCTTAAATGACCAGCTTGTGTTTATGAATGTTAATCAAATAGGTTAGTGATTGAATTGATGGGTTTTGCCATGATAAGTAGACACCTCCTATACATGAAAACACTACCTCCACTTGTGCCCTTAGGAATGCATTCTTACCTTTTTATTGTATATGTGTAATCACTCCACCCCCTAAGGGGTCTTTCTCTTACTGATTCCAGCTTAGTGTTAAGTTTCTTTAGTTTAGTTCGAAGTAATCGTTAATCGTTTTCCGTTGCATTTTTCTTCTTAGTAGTTTAGTGTAGCATAGATTAGCTTAGACAAACTCTTCTCCCTTGTTGTTGCCACTTGATTTCTGAAAAACCAGAGTGGTCTCTCCTCCCCGTGGATCGACCCGTATTTGCCACGTCTTCACTGACGTTGTGCACTTGCGGTAGTGTAAATGTTTAAACAACCATTCATGAGCAAGTGAAGCGTGTTATTCGTGAGAGCAATGCCAAATACAAAGCTCATGCTGACAGTCATCGTCGTGAGGTACTTTTTGACGGAGATTTTGTGTGGGAGATATTGACTCGTGACCGATTTCCGGTGGGCGAGTATAACAAACTGAAGGAGGGAAGATTGGGCCCTGTGAGATACTGCAGAAAATCAATGACAGTGCTTATAGGTTGCGTCTTCCCAGTCATTTGAAGACCTCTGATGTGTTTATCGTCAAGCACCTGAGTCCTTACTTTAGATAAACTGATGAACTGATGCAAACTTGAGGGTAAGTTTTTTCCAACCAGGGGTGACTGATGTAGGAGAGCTGGACCCAGATGATATCCTTACTCATTAAATAATGTGCGCACAAAACAGCAACCCCTAGAGCCGAACAGCAAGGATATCCACCGAGATTTGTTTGTTGATTTAATTTAGCCATTCTAGTTAATTTTCTATTTCATGCATGTCCGAATTTTTCTTTTTATTTCCTACTGTCGTGTTTCCTTTGTTGTTCTTCTTAATTTTCTCAATCAATAAGGACGTTACCAATATCGGTTAATCTTCCAATTACCTAATATTGCATAGCTATTTAAGACTTCGCTTGTAGGTCAAAAAGGATTATCTTTAGTTGCATTTTATAATACAAAACAGAGAATAATTTTCTCTATATTTCGGTGTTTGTCTCTAGATTTATCTTGTGGATTATTGGTGTCACACGTATGTAGAACCATCTCGTGTTCTACCCGGCGTCAAACGATGATCTTTATCGAAGAACCGATGGTGACCAAAATAGCAATTCTTGCTACTATACGTCAGATAAATGGAATGAGTATCTTCCATACAATAGAGACATGCCAATATCATCTAGTCATCCGACCACTCAGATTATCATAAGCAGGAAAGTCATTTATTGTCCACAACAATGAAGCTCCCAACGTGAAACACGACTGACTATAAGTATCATAAGTTTCCAAAACCTCTTCCCAAAGGTCTTTCAGCTCTTCAATAAGTGGTTGCAAAAAAAACATCTAGCTTGTTGCCAGGATGACCGGAAATGATGAGCGACATCATAAAAAATGGTGTTTCATGCTCATCCACGGCGGGAGATTATAAGACACGAGCATTACAGGACAAATACTGTGTTACGTTTGACTAAATGTTTGAAACTCATCTGAGGCCAAACCTGACCTCACATTTCTTATTTCTGAAGCGAAAGCAGGATATTTGTTATCCAACTCAGTCCAACATTCAGAATCACTCAGATAACGCAATTTTCCATCTTTTTATCATTCCTCCGCATGTCATCCCATCGACTTGGCAATATCAGTAGTAAGATATAACCTACGGAGTCTTGGTTTGAGCGGGAAGTGTCTTAAGAGTGCCATTGAAATGCTTTTTCCTTTTAGGGCCACAACATTTTCAGTTTCTACTTCATCTTCTTCCTGCATGGTTACCCAACGAGATTCGTCGTACACAGAACATGAGTTAGCATTCTCATTCTCTTTCCAGTACAATGTGCAATGATTCTTGCAAACATAGATATTTTCATAATGAATCCCCAAGTTGGCAACCAACATTTTCATCTCATATGTATCTTTCCTCAAACAAGCTCCCTCTCGAAGTAGTTCTACTTGGTACACTAATCACTTATCAAACGATGTGTCTGACCATTTACATGCGCTCTTTATGTGAAATGCTTTGACGACGAAGGATAATTTCGTCAATTCTGGTTTGCAACCGTGATACAATAGTTGATCTCTACTCTTCATGTAGGTGAGAAACTTCTAAGCATATTTTCTGGTTCCTAGTCTCAACAAATCAGTTGTGACGTTACCACTTTCGACCACATCGTGTATCATCCCCTCTATGTCGTCAACGCCATCCTCTTCTGACTCAATCTCTGTTGGTCGTCTTGTCATTGTCGTGACAACTTGGACACTCGAACTTGCAATACCTTCCCCGTGGAAAACCCACTGCTCTTAATTACCAGGAAAGTCAATTATGACAATATCATTAATGATGTCACATCTAGTTGCCCACTTCTTGTTACGTCATTTATTGCATGGGCATAAGAATTTTCCATCACGAATGTATTGGTTGTGAGAACTAAAGACAAGGTTCAGGAATGACTTCAGAAATTTTTCGTTATTGTCTAACTAATTCTCTTATTTGTCATACGTTCAACTTCTGTATGAGGTCATGCTTCTATTGATTTCAAACAAAACATGTTAAACATAATATGTTGAAAATTCCAACTACTAGGAATATTTTACTAAATCTAATTAACTCATCCATATCAATTTAACTAAATCAATTAACCAATCTAACAATGAACTAACAGATCCAACTTAATCCAACTCAATATAATTAAACTGCAAACACATTTAAATTTAATAGATTTTTTAATAAATTTCGAAAAAAACTTCCCTATATTTTCAATACGAAATTTTTCCGAAGACCTAAAAAACAACATATTTTTCGAACAACTCCATCTATCAATTCCACGAATAGACAACATCCAAACCAAACATGACACGAATCACACTTCCTAAAGTAAACTTCAAAATTTAAACCTCATTTTACTCCAACAAATCGAATTCAAATTTAAAACTCCGAACTCCTACCACCACCACTACAAATAAAACTCTCATTTTATTCCAACTTTAGCAAAAATCAATCCAACCAATCCAATTCAAATTAAACTAACACAATTAACTAACCGATCCCACCACACTTCAAATATAAAAAATAGGTCAATACTACAACATTTACATAATTACATTCATTAAGAATAGTTGACAATGACAAGGCAACATGGCGTAAACAAGCCCCAGGCTAACTTAAGTTTACATAGGTCCTAAATTTACTTTAAACTCTATGCACACAGGAAGTGTGAGCTGTTAAGTTGGTTAACGATAATGAGTTAACTGCCTTATTGAAAAGTCATCCAACTAGCCAGTCAGTGATCGACTTCAAGCGGATTAGTCAGCCTAATTTGTGGACCCAATCTCCAACTAGTAAACTTTAAATCCTTGCGACAAAAGCACTAACCCATCAATTTGAGTTCGTCAAAAGAGACCATCTTTGCAGTCTGCTTCGAATCACAAATTTCTAACCAATTTCCTCACGATCAAAAGGACCTTCACTGGTGTCTACTCATAATATCACATTTAATCACTTCGTTAATAAAGCACGAATTCAGTTCCAATCAAATTCCTTTCCACTACCGAACCACAAAACCTAAGCACTCCAAAGAAGAAAGCAAGCACTCAACTTTACAAATAAACCAATCCACGTCAATCAAATTCAACACAATCTTACACAATCAACTAACTGATCCAACATAATCCAACTAAATCTAACAAACTAACACATGTCACTCAATCCAAATCAATATTACTAAACAATAAACATGTTTATATTATATAAAAAATTCTAAATTTCGACAGAATCTCTCCTATAGTTTCAATAAAAAATCATTGAATACATGTATTGACAAAAAAAATACCCACTTTCGATCAAACTTTGATCATAAATAATCACATAAGTACACACATTTATTTAATAATACCAAGACTATTCAAACATTAATCATACAAATTCACTAATTAAAGGTACTTTAATCATACAAAATAACATAAATATTCTAATTAAACGTACTTTAATCATACAAAATCACAAAATCAATCTAATTAATGACAACTTAAATCTAATTAATCATACAAAATTACAATTTCAATTGTTAATCTAAAAAATCGTAAAAAATCACAATTTAACCGGGGTTGGGCTGGGGTGTGGATGGGAGGGGTTGGGGCACTAGGTCTGGGCCAAGACGAGAGCGTCGGGGCGGGGTAGAGGCGACATGCTAGGCTGGGGGTTGGTCCGGTATGGGCGGAGGGGGGTCGTTGAAGAAGGGGCAAAGGGGAAGAGGGCATGTGTCGTAGAGGAGGAGGCGAGCTAGGGAGGTGGTCGGTCAAGGCTGAGGGGGCATAGTGGAGGAGGGGGTTGGGGTGGAGGGGTTACCGTGGTTGCGCAGAGACAAGGGAGGTAGCAAGCGGCAACGACGGAGGCAGCATGCGGGGGTCGGTTTTGGGGAATGAAGAAGAGTGAAGGGGAAGCCCAAATCGGGCTCCTGATATAATTATACACCAACGGAACATGTCTGTCGTAAAAAATTTAATTGTTTGTCGGTGATGTTAACAGTATTAAGTTTGTAACAGTTAATTTTGGAAATATTTTTCACAGAGTCTATACGTCGGTGACTTTCACAAAACCTACACCGACAAAACATATATGTCGTTGTAGCTAACACAACCGGTGATTTGTTTTCGCGACAAATTTCATTTGATCGTTGATTTCTTTATCTAAAACATCCACTGACGGTACGTATCCATTAGTGAATGTCTTCATTTTACCGTCGGTGAAGATAAACATATTAAGTACATTATGGTTGTTTTTTCAAATAGTCCCTCACAGATGCTATCCGTCAGTGACCTTTGAACAATACACTGAAAGATATATCTGTCGGTGGAAGGTAACATAAACGTCGATGATTAGTTTCACGCGACAAATTTCATGTTTTCACGGATTTATTTTTCTAAAACATACACCAGCGGTATGTATCCGTCGATATACATTTCTGGTCCGACAAACACTACGGAAATATTAACCGACAGGCTATTGTCGTCAGTTTATGTGAGCCTATCGATCAATGTATTTGACCATCGATGGAGGACAGTATCCGTCGGTGCACTTAAATGCACACCGACAAATACTGCACCGACGAATATATATCCATGGATGAAGTTTTTTTTCTAGTATCGTAGGCTTGTAGTCAAAGGTTTCACTTAGGAAAACGACATTAACTACAAAGAGACCTTTTATCCTGTATCTTGAAAAGACACTCTCAGGATTATTACGACATTAGTAGATCATTATGATTTAGAGCTACATCAAATGGATGTGAAAACTGCCTTTCTAAACGAAAATTTAGATGAAGAAGTATATGAATCAACTTGAGGGTCTTGTAATTGAAGGAAAGGAACACATGGTGTGTAAACTTAAGATATCAATATCCAAGCTTCCCATCAACGATATCTCAAGTTTAATGATATCATTACTTTCCTTTGAATTTAATGAAAAATCAGTTGATCAGTGTATATATCTGAAGGTCGACAGTGGGAGTAAATTTATATTTCTAGTAGTTTGTGTGCTGATGATCTCTTGCAAACTACTAATGATCTTGGTTTATTACAAGAGACCAAGAAATTTCTCTTTAATAACTTTGAAATGAAAGATATGAGTAAGACACCAATTCTGTGATAGATCATAAAGATTGTTTGGATTGTCTCAGAAAGCATATATTAATAAAGTTTTAGAGAGATTTAAAATGGAAAGTTGTTCAGGAGGTGTTGTTCCAATTCAGGAAAGGGATAAATTTAATCTTAAGTAATTTCCAAAGAATAAATTGGAACATAAATAGATGGAGAAATTTCCTTATGCATCTATTATTGGAAGTTTGATGTATGCTCTAGACTTGTACTCGACCAGACATCAATTTTACAGTCGGTATGCTAGGTAGATATCAAAGTAATCATGGAATAGATCATTAGAGTGTAGCAAAGAAAGTATTGAGACACTTGCAAGAAACGAGGGAACACATGGTCACCTATAGGTGCTCTGATTACCTCGAGGTGATTGGTTATTCTAATTCAGACTTTGCAGGATGTGTAGATACTAGGAAATCTACATTTAGGTATTTGTTTCTCTTGAGGAGCAATATTTTGGAAGAGTGCGAAACAGCCTATCATTGAATTGCCTCCACTATGGAATTCCATATAAGGGCATATATATTCGTCGGATATAAGGGCATATACACGTCGGATATAAGCACACCCCCATCCGACGTATATGTGTGCGTCGTCTATACATAGACGTCGACCATCGTATAGCCGACGTCTATACCTAACTAATAGACGTCGGCTGTAATTAGACGCCGACGTGTATTCTTTAATGTATACACGTCGGTTAATAAACATACGACGCCTATACTTTAGGGATAGACGTCGGGTAAATAACATACGACGCCTATACTTTAGGGATAAACGTCGGTTAGATAACATACGACGCCTATACGTTAGGGATAGACGTCGGATTAAATAGAAAGCCGACGTCTATTCCTTTCTTCAGAGGAATAGACGTCGGCTTATATAAACAGCCGACGTCTATTCCCAAACCTGGACAAAAAAAAATAAATAGGATCCGACGAAATTGTTTTTAGTCATCGTCGTCGTGTACATACAACTGCACCAAATTCGTTCACCTATAAATTTCATCCACATACATCCATATACATCCCACATACAATTGACATTCACAAGCATACATCCACATACATCCACAAGCATCCATACAATTGACTCACAAGCATACATCCACATACATCCACAAGCATACATGCACAAACACAAACACAAAAATACAACCACACAATTGACATTCAACACACTTGCAATTAATTCATTCTAAAATTAAGGCGATTATATTAAGGCATAAAGTGTAGGTTTGTAATACAAGTGCACTTGTTAACTAAATTACAAAAAATACAATTGGCAGTAGAACCTCTTAGTTCGTCAGCATGTTTCTGATGAAATAGCGAGCCCATCGGTCGCGAGTTTCATCGAGCTCTTGTTGCGAGAATGGATCACTACTTTTTGGGAAAACCTATCAAAAAATTACAAGTGTGTTGAATATTAATAACTAAATATTGAAACTACAATTGAATATACAATTGAATAACAATCTACATTACCTCGGTTAGACATACGTCTTGAGTTGCCACATCGAGGATTTCCTCCATGTATCTCATCACGTAGTAACCGCATTCCGTATTTCCAACCTGCTTCCGGTACTACAAACATAGGAATTCGCTAAATATTTGTTCCTAACTTAATTAACAAAAATGGGATAGAACGTACTCTCATTCCATGCCATGTTATTCCTGATTTTGTGGTTGTTCTCCTACCACCTAAAGCTCTGTAAACCTTAATTGCCCTGAGTAGCACAAGTTAAAATATCAATCAATAATACTAATAAAAATCCACGAATTACTTTATTCACGACTAAACGAACTTACATATTTAGAAGTTTCTTTATTGAGTCCCTTGGTTTATTCGACCCCAACGGATCAAACCAATATGCCGAATTAGTCGTTGGGCATACAACGATGATGCATTGCATACATTGCATCATATGTCTTTCATTTATATTACTTTTACATCAATAAATGCTACTAAGGTATGTGTTTATTCTTATTTACAGAATACAGGGACCTGAATGCAATTTACCCACATCCCGAGCATAAACGCGTACAAAAGACTCGTTTCTATCATAAAGACCAAGTTCAAGTTTATCGGGCTTCAAATGGAAATGTATCCAAGCATAAAAGCATTCAAGACCTAATTACGAAAAGAACAAGGACTTAAGCACAAAAGTAGCCGGGGACTTAATTGCAAAAAGTGAAGGACCTAATTGCAAATCACGAGTAGCTTTTATTATTATGGATAAAATATAAAGAAAAATCAATGTGGGTCTCCAAATATATGAAGAAATTAATTCGGATCTCCAAAGATATGCAAGAATCAATCCAGACGCGCAAATGACATTGAAATCATACCATAAACACAAAGGAAAAATCCGGGTCGATTCTGAACCAAAAAGGTGGCGATTCCGCCGCACCTCAAGAGCAAATTGCGGCGAATCCGCCGCACCAAATTAGATTCATGCTCTAAAAATTTTACCGGTTACGTGTTGACGCGTGTACTTTCTTATTTCATGCTTAGGTCCCTTGTATCGGCTATAAATAGCCCCGAGAACGATGTTGTGAGGAGTTCTTCCTTTTGTTCCATAATTTAGCAATAAAATTCTGTTTCTTTTATTTTATGTTTTTAATTTTCTTTTCTTAGTTTCTCTAGGACCCCTTCTCCCTCCCTCCATCTATGAGTTTCTAACTCTTTCCAAAGGGTGGGGGTGACGGATTTAGGGTGATGAGAAGAGAAGATGTTATTATTTTAATTTCGTATTAGTATGTTTTGATTACTTGAGTTTATGTTAAATCATTTATCATGTAATGTTTTATAACTAATATGATTTATTATAAGTTTCAGATTTCTCTAATCTAAACCCGATATCTAAACCTCCACCCAACGGAATTCACCATCTTTTTTCTTGTTTTAGTTTTATTTGTTCATGTTTCTTGCTTTAGATAATAAAAAACCAAAAATCTCAAAAAACCCAATTTATTCTTCTCTCCTTCTTTCCTTTAATCGAAAATAACATCAACTACGAAATCTCTCCCTCCTTGTGTTCGACCCGTACTTGCCACGTCTTCATAGACGCCGTGCACTTGCGGTATAAATTTAAATCTTCATCAAGTTTTTGGCGCCGTTGCCGGGGATTATCGACCTAATTACGAATGCAAAAAGGGTATAAGTGTTAAAAAAAAAGCAAATGTGTTGAATCACGGAAAAAAAAAAAAAAAATAAATACTTTAAGATACTCAAGGCCCAAAGCTAAAAGAATGATTCATGTCATGGTTGATCCGAATGATACTTCACCACCAGAGGAGGCGTGCAAAATAATTCAAGTGATAAACATGTGTAGAAGGGTTAGTGGTGTGAATGTTGGAGGAACAAAGACCAAGTCATATTTTTAATGAGTTAGATTCATATAATGAGCATGCAAAAATTCTTAGTGAGATGTATAAGGTTGAGGTAGGGATATTGAGAACTATTAAATGAAACGTTGATTTAGGATTTTGTGGGTATATCCGCTGAAAACCCTCAGGAGACAACACTCCTCCTCCTTGGCAACAAGGAGGTTTAAAGGCTTGTTGCACATGCTAAGTGCAACCGTGATTCCTACGAAAGTGAGTTAGGATTTCCCTGTTTTTATTTCTTTTATATTATGTTTTGCTAGGGACTAGCAAAATCTAGGTGTGGGGGTATTTGATGCATTGCATACATTGCATCATATGTCTTTCATTTAGATTACTTTTATATCAATAAAATGCTACTAAGGTATGTGTTTAGTCGTATTTACAGAATACAGGGACCTGAATGCAGATTACCCACATTCCGGGCATAAACGTTTGCAAAAGATTCATTTCTATCATAAAGACCGAATTCAAGCTTATCGGGTTTCAAATGGAAATGCATCCAAGCATAAAAGCATTCAAGGAGCTAATTACAAAAAGGTCAAGGGCTTAATTGCAAAATACCAAGGACCTGATTGCAAAAGAAAAGGATCAAGTTATTTTGTTGGAAAAGTCAAAAGAAAAGTCAAATATAAATCTCCAACAATGGAAGGAATTAATCCGGAGTTCAAGACAATGGAAAGAATCATCCAGACGCGTAAATAAAGATCAAATCATACCATAAACACATGACCAAAATCCGGACCCGAGCAGACCTGATTGTGCGGCGTTTTCGCCGCACAACACCTTCAATATGCGGCGATTTCGCCGCACCAGCGAGGATCTGTGTGCTCCAATTTTGTCCAGTGTGGGGTTGACACGTGTACTATCCTTTTATGTATTGGTATCCCTTGTATCGGCTATAAATAGCCATGTAGGACGAATGTAACACATCTTTGAACCTTTGGTCTTGGATCATTAGTAATAAATTTCTGTTTTATTTTGTTTTGTTTTTATTTTCTTTTAATGTCTCTAGGATCCCTTCTTCTTCCTCCCTCCATGAGTTTCTAACTCTTTCCAAAGGGTGGAGGTGATGGAATTAGGGTTAGAGAAGATGAATTGCATGTTATTATTTTAAGTTCATGATTAGTATATTTTGATTACTTGAGTTTATGTTAAGTCATTTATCTTGTAATGCTTCATAACTAACATGATTTACAATAAGTTTCAGTAATTCTCTGATCTAAACCTAAATCTAAACCTCCATCCAACGGATTTCTCTCTTTGTTCTTGTTTTAGTTTATTTGTTCTTGTTCTTGCTTTAGATAATTATAATCCAAAAAACCTAAAAACCCAATTGATTCTTCTCTCCTTCTTCCTCTTAATCGAAAATAACATCAACTACGAAATCTCTCCCTCCTTGTGTTCGACCCGTACTTGCCACGTCTTCATAGACGCCGTGCACTTGCGGTATAAATTTAAATCTCATCAAGTTTTTGGCGCCGTTGCCGGGGAGGCGACGCAGATTTTTGTTGTTTTTGTGCTTTCGATTTTATCCTGTTTATCTTGTGCGCAATCTAAGTATTTGGATTTGTGTTTCAGGGGACAACAGAGTGCGCGGAGAAATCCGGGCACATTTGGAGCTAAACGAGCGGCGAAATCGCCGCACCTGAAGAACAACTTGCGGCGAATTCGCCGCACCAGTAAGGCTTCTGGGCGTCATTTTTCTCTGGGGTCGTCTACATCGTGGATTGGTCGCATTGAGCTACTGGAAATTCCGAGAGCAGGCGGCGAACCTGTCTGAGCATTGCGGAGGTAACTTTTCTTGCCTTTCTCGTATAATCTGAATTTTCGAAAAGTTTCCTTTCGTAGAATTGCACGTGTTAGGGTCAAAAATTCCATAATTAGCAATAACTCAACTCTGACCTAAAAATTGGCAAAATTAGAAAGACCTTAGTGCATGCATCATATAATGTTTTGTTTGCATTATTCTTGCTAAATTATTGCAAATTATTTTTGTTGAAGAGTGCTGGAGACAAGGTACGTATCGCGGTTTTTAACGACTGCATTTAAGCATATAATTTAATTTGCATACAACCTTGCAATTGCCCCCATTAAAAAGACCATTGTTTGACTATCTTTGTTAGATCTAAGTTAAACTATCTTAAGGGCAACTCCATAGGAAAAGATACGGTGGGGATTTCATCACCCTTCCGTGGCCCACAAATCACAATCCTCAAGTGTCACCCAAGCCTAAAATTAAAATCAATTAGACATTGACCCCTAAGGACTCGGACTCAATTAAGGAGGAGATTGGTTTGACTTGCTATGACCTGAAGCTAATTGAATTCAATTTGGTGTCTAGAAAGTGTTTTTGTGTTGACGAAAGTCTTCCAAGCGACGTGGTTGTCTAATTGGCACCGACTCTGTCGGAAGCGCCCCCACTAGCTATACACTAACTGGCCAACTTGGTTTGATTGGTGAGGGAGGTGAATCAAGCAAATCAATTCGACTCAACCAGTTAGGAGTCGTCTAGATCTAAGCGACACTAGGTCTAGGATTGTTTGAACCGTGCTTTCTTAGGAAACCTCTGACCGACCCTCTTATCTATCTTTAGAGTTAAGTTTCCCTTCTCCTCTGAGTCATCTTCTTCTCACCTACTTATACGTTCTAGTCTCCTCCCCTTTACATTATCTATTAGCATTTTAGGGTCGAGTCGAGAACTTGTGCTTGCTTAGCCTCATAAGGGTAAGAGTACTTGACTCAAGAGTGTTTTGATGGATGGTTACATGAGCAACCATCCATATCATTGTTGGGACCAGGACAATGCTTCCTGGTATTCTAAAACCTTGCAACCTGGGGTGGCTCAGACTAACACCCCATATGGTTGGGACAATCCTAATTGTATGACTGAGCAATCTTTATATTGGGGTAACATGAGAGAGGCACCGACTGCTAGACCACAATCTAGTTATGTCGGATCATATGCTGGTCAACAAACTGAGACATTACAACAAACTTTTGCCTCCTTCATGCGTAGGACAGACAACATGAGTGCACCGGTGGCTCCAGTAGCCGTACCGTGCGACTGTTGTGGGTTGAGTGGTCATGTTATCAGGGAATGCCCTTATGTTCCCCCAGAGCCTGAGTATGAGCATACTTTTTCCCAAGACGCTCAAAATGACTATTACGCATCCGCGTACAACCCGAGAGTGATGGATTCGTGGAGAAACAATTCCTATCCAAATTCTTATACTTCATTTTCACCTCAGTATCCTCCTCCCGAATACCCAGAATTCTACCAACTCCCCACGTCAAATCATTATTCTCAGACCATCAACACCCAATCCCATAATTTCACAAGCTCAAACTTGGACCTCATAGTTGACCACGTACCTAATTCCTTGGAACAAACTTTCCTTACGTACATGGAATCCACTCAACGATCCGTACAAAATATAACATCGCATTTGAGTCAAATGATACAACAATTAGGTGAACGTAAGGAGAGTAACTTTTCGTGTGAACATGAGGATCCACCTTTTGATATCGAACCACCACCACATCCACAAATTCAAAGCACAATCTGTCAAAGCCAAACTCCTAGTCAGTCTGAAGGACTTGGGGTTTCAATTCACGATCACTTAGTGGAGGATTCGATACACATTGACCAATTTCATCATGAGTCGGCCCAGGATTGTGCCTTATCTTCGTTCCCCGTGGCCCTTGAGCCACATGATCTTCATGTTGTGCCTCTTAAGGACTCACTTCTGGTGGAGCAAGAGCTCCCTAGCACCCTCAATTTCAAACAACCTGATGAGAGTTTGCCTCTCACTATCGTTCCTGATCATCTTGGAAATGATGGAACATCAAACGACTACAGTGCTCATGAGGGTATTAGGAGTTCCTTGGAGGATACATTGGGTATGAGACCCATTTTATGTTTACCTGTTGAGTCGGACTTGCCTAACGAGGCTCCTGACCTCGCTCCGACGCACCAGCCAGTTGGTTGGAGAGTTTGGATTGACGATCATAACTTCAGCACCGTAACGGGAGAAACTCTTCTTCCGTTGCCCCCTATTTCCCAAACTCTCGAGAGGTTCAAGCTCTTTCAGTTTGATCCTTTGTATGAGACGCCTTTGCGTCCAATTCATGAACCTCTCATTTCTTCTTGTGCTCTTTGTGAAGGGGGCCCACGCATGAATATTCTGGCCCCACGTGGTGTCATGTTCCCTTTTGAGGTCTTTTGACAAATGAAGATGGGAACTTATGTTTGTACATAGTTATATTTGTATAACAATAAGTTAAAAAAAAAAATTGTTTTTATCCCTTCTTTAGCATCTCACAGGTTTTTGAGGGAATTCGGGTTTTTGTCCATCAACAGAGCCATGAACTTTCCTTTGTACTTCACGTTGGTGAGATCTTTCCTTTTTCATGCATAAATCCATGTAGTATCTTGCTCGCATACATTGAGGACAATGCATGATTTAGGTGTGGGGGGTGTTTATATATGTACATATCTATCTATTTGATTTTCTGCTCTGCTTTATTTTTAAAAAAAAAAATTAAAAAAAAAAATTCAATATTCTATGACATAGCTTAAGATTAAACTGCCATAACCCGTGTACAAATTGCATTAAGTTTTTGTTCCTTATTATATAGTTCTGCTTGTAGAAATTATGACATAAATCTAAGTTCCAAAGAAATAACCCATGACCCTTGTAAGACATGTATGCACTTAAATTGGATGAATCAAATCTTTGAAGTGGTTGATAAAAAGCAGAGGTTGAGGAAAATATACCGGGAAGTGTGGACTTCTAATAGCAATTAAGCCTTGAGGAAAATAAAAGTAAAATAAAAATAAAGTGAGGAAAACACATTTTGCAAAATGATTACAAAAGCCCAAGCCTTCGAGTCACTGGCCCGTAGGGGTATCTTGAAACCCGGTAACTTGAGTCTGCCAGCTCGGGATTATCGACCAAACTCGCTACACGAATGCAAAAAGGGTATAAGTGTTAAAAAGAAAAGCAAATGTGTTGAATCACGGAAAAAAAAATAAATAAATAAATACTTTAAGATACTCAAGGCCCAAAGCTAAAAGAATGATTCATGTCATGGTTGATCCGAATGATACTTCACCACCAGAGGAGGCGTGCAAAATAATTCAAGTGATAAACATGTGTAGAAGGGTTAGTGGTGTGAATGTTGGAGGAACAAAGACCAAGTCATATTTTTAATGAGTTAGATTCATATAATGAGCATGCAAAAATTCTTAGTGAGATGTATAAGGTTGAGGTAGGGATATTGAGAACTATTAAATGAAACGTTGATTTAGGATTTTGTGGGTATATCCGCTGAAAACCCTCAGGAGACAACACTCCTCCTCCTTGGCAACAAGGAGGTTTAAAGGCTTGTTGCACATGCTAAGTGCAACCGTGATTCCTACGAAAGTGAGTTAGGATTTCCCTGTTTTTATTTTTTTTTCGTAACTTCTGTTTTGCTAGGGACTTGCAAAATCTAGGTGTGGGGGTATTTGATGCATTGCATACATTGCATCATATGTCTTTCATTTATATTACTTTTACATCAATAAATGCTACTAAGGTATGTGTTTAGTCTTATTTACAGAATACAGGGACCTGAATGCAGATTACCCACATTCCGGGCATAAACGTTTGCAAAAGATTCATTTCTATCATAAAGACCGAATTCAAGCTTATCGGGTTTCAAATGGAAATGCATCCAAGCATAAAAGCATTCAAGGAGCTAATTACAATTGGCAGTAGAACCTCTTAGTTCGTCAGCATGTTTCTGATGAAATAGCGAGCCCATCGGTCGCGAGTTTCATCGAGCTCTTGTTGCGAGAATGGATCACTACTTTTTGGGAAAACCTATCAAAAAATTACAAGTGTGTTGAATATTAATAACTAAATATTGAAACTACAATTGAATATACAATTGAATAACAATCTACATTACCTCGGTTAGACATACGTCTTGAGTTGCCACATCGAGGATTTCCTCCATGTATCTCATCACGTAGTAACCGCATTCCGTATTTCCAACCTGCTTCCGGTACTACAAACATAGGAATTCGCTAAATATTTGTTCCTAACTTAATTAACAAAAATGGGATAGAACGTACTCTCATTCCATGCCATGTTATTCCTGATTTTGTGGTTGTTCTCCTACCACCTAAAGCTCTGTAAACCTTAATTGCCCTGAGTAGCACAAGTTAAAATATCAATCAATAATACTAATAAAAATCCACGAATTACTTTATTCACGACTAAACGAACTTACATATTTAGAAGTTTCTTTATTGAGTCCCTTGGTTTATTCGACCCCAACGGATCAAACCAATATGCCGAATTAGTCGTTGGGCATACAACGATGATGCATTGCATACATTGCATCATATGTCTTTCATTTATATTACTTTTACATCAATAAATGCTACTAAGGTATGTGTTTAGTCTTATTTACAGAATACAGGGACCTGAATGCAATTTACCCACATCCCGAGCATAAACGCGTACAAAAGACTCGTTTCTATCATAAAGACCAAGTTCAAGTTTATCGGGCTTCAAATGGAAATGTATCCAAGCATAAAAGCATTCAAGACCTAATTACGAAAAGAACAAGGACTTAAGCACAAAAGTAGCCGGGGACTTAATTGCAAAAAGTGAAGGACCTAATTGCAAATCACGAGTAGCTTTTATTATTATGGATAAAATATAAAGAAAAATCAATGTGGATCTCCAAATATATGAAGAAATTAATTCGGATCTCCAAAGATATGCAAGAATCAATCCAGACGCGCAAATGACATTGAAATCATACCATAAACACACAGGAAAAATCCGGGTCGATTCTGAACCAAAAAGGTGGCGATTCCGCCGCACCTCAAGAGCAAATTGCGGCGAATCCGCCGCACCAAATTAGATTCATGCTCTAAAAATTTTACCGGTTACGTGTTGACGCGTGTACTTTCTTATTTCATGCTTAGGTCCCTTGTATCGGCTATAAATAGCCCCGAGAACGATGTTGTGAGGAGTTCTTCCTTTTGTTCCATAATTTAGCAATAAAATTCTGTTTCTTTTATTTTATGTTTTTAATTTTCTTTTCTTAGTTTCTCTAGGACCCATTCTCCCTCCCTCCATCTATGAGTTTCTAACTCTTTCCAAAGGGTGGGGGTGACGGATTTAGGGTGATGAGAAGAGAAGATGTTATTATTTTAATTTCGTATTAGTATGTTTTGATTACTTGAGTTTATGTTAAATCATTTATCATGTAATGTTTTATAACTAATATGATTTATTATAAGTTTCAGATTTCTCTAATCTAAACCCGATATCTAAACCTCCACCCAACGGAATTCACCATCTTTTTTCTTGTTTTAGTTTTATTTGTTCATGTTTCTTGCTTTAGATAATAAAAAACCAAAAATCTCAAAAAACCCAATTTATTCTTCTCTCCTTCTTTCCTTTAATCGAAAATAACATCAACTACGAAATCTCTCCCTCCTTGTGTTCGACCCGTACTTGCCACGTCTTCATAGACGCCGTGCACTTGCGGTATAAATTTAAATCTTCATCAAACGACAAGCATCCAATGAGCCCTGTGTTATATATATAATTAGAAGTTTATTACAAAATAAAATTTCACTTTGAATTACAAAGTTTACCTCTCATGATAAGGGAGCAGATAATATTTCTTGTCTTCTTCTTTAAAGAATGTCCCTAGTTGACCCGATTTATCGTCATTCCCGTATATATATGTAGATGGACTGATAAATCCAAATACTTGATCCTCGGGAAAGATTGACCTTCTGGCGTCGTAAAGATGTCTACAAGTATAAAAATTATAATTTATTACAGTTTTGATAAAATTATTCAATACTTTTCATTGTATACAAAAGAACACTTACTTCACTTGCACGTCGATAATCATGATACACAACGAATCCATCGCCATGAACTGCATGATATCCTCTTTGGTGACGTACAAAGCCGGAGGCAACCCTTTATCCCCCTCCAACTCCAAGGTACTTAACGATTGTGCCTCCCTACCTACCATACATTGATACAACATTTTGCACCTACTTGGAAGCGAATTAATGTTGATCGGAGATTGGTTGTTTGACCCTTTGCTCCGGGGGCTTGACACCTTACAAAGATGTATAGAACCGTTAAAATACAATTGTTAACAAAATTGAAGTTTAAAGTCTTTCAAAGTTAAACTATACCTCATTTTTTTCGTTTAGCTCTACTAAATAACTAGGCCAACGCACGAACCCACCGATAGCATCGCCGAGAGTAACAATCTCTTCTTCCGGAAATGGCACAAAAACACCAGGATCTAAGCAACTCTCAACTGCAACCTTCAATTCTCCCTCTCCTACCTCTGTGAAGTGGTGTCTGGAGATGTTATAAACTTTCCCGTGTCCCACCAATCTTCGATCAGGGTCTTCGACAAATAAAGCACATTTAGATCCATCCACGAACTTTCCAAACGAGGGACCGTCGACGAGGGCCAATTCTCGAGAATGAGACACGAAATCATCATGTCGATGATGGTGGAACACTGGCGGAACTGGAGTAGTCTCCGTGGAAGAACCGGTCTTACGACGGGTAGGAGAAGTAGGCAAAGCACGATCCAATCTCTCCGAAAGAAGCTGCAAAGACTTCTTCAAATCTGCAATCTCCTGCTGGCATTTGGTATGACCAGTCGTCGAAGTAGACCGTTGAGTCTTCCCAAAATATTGTCGAAGTCCAACTCTACTCCCTACCCCTCGCACACGACCGGGGTGTTCGTCGTTTCCCAAGGCCTCGCGTAGAATATCATTCCGACCATCGGAAGCAAATTCGCCTTGAGATTCTCTCAACTTCAGAGAGTCCTAAGTTTAAAACAATATTTACGATCATTTGAGCAATATAAAATTAATGATTCTGAATTAATAACATATATATAAATGATGCAACTTACTATCTTCGAGCCGATAGCTTGCGACTCGTCTGTGACGTACTCCCCTCTGGAGTTTACTCTCGCTCTCTTCCAAGAATCACAACGAGCTATGGGAGAAGGAGGAGATATGTTACTTGCTTGCTCCTCACTCATACCGGAGTCAATTGCCTCCTGTCTCTTCTGAGCAATTTTTTCAGCCATCATTTGTGCTTCCAACTTGTGGTACCCCGCTCGAGACATACGATGGGTATACTTGTTAGAAGATCTAATCTTTTGGTTTTTTGCTCGGATGGCCTAAAATCAAGTTTATTAGATTGTCACTAAAATCAATAACTAACAAGTTTGTTTTGAAACTCAGTTACTATATTATAAATTAAACTCAGTATACCTCAAACTCCGGGCTATCTCTGGATTTTCTGAATAGCTCCCATTGATTCGGAGTGATAAAGTTATAGACATCGCATGGATTTCTATCCTGGTAGTCTCCGAATATGTACTTGTTCGTTAAATTTGTTTTGAAATCCCTCCAACGAACTGACATGTATGTCATCCACTTCTTCTTCAACTTGTCAGTGGATTGGAACTCAAAAGATTCCTACAACACGTTAACTTTATATATATCAAAAGTCTTGCATTATATCCATCTTTGGTTTTACCAGGTATGTTCAACAGAGTGCCAACAAGACTATCACAAACATTTTTCTCTACGTGCATCACATCAATACAATGTCTAACTTCTAAAGTTTTCCAGTAAGGGAGATCAAAAAATATTGATCTTTTTTTCCAACTACTTTTGTCGTTTGCTCGTTTGTACGGTTTTCCAAATTCACATTCAATGTTCCTTACACGTTCATACACCTTTTCGACGCTGATTTCAACTGGCGGATTCTGAAACTCCTGTTTTCCGTTAAATGCTTTCTTCAACCTACGATAAGGATGAGAGTTCGGCAAAAATCTCCGATGACCGAGATAGACAGTCTTAGAACCATTAACTAGTTGCAAAGAACATGTATTTTCCTCGCAAATTGGACAAGCTTTATGACCTTTAACTGAATATCCAGACAGATTACCATAAGCTGGAAAGTCATTAATCGTGCAAAATATCATTGCCCGCATTACGAACGACTCCTGACGATAAGAATCAAAAACTGACTCTCCGTCACCCCACAATTTTTTTAGGTCATCAATTAAAGGTCTTAAATACACATCGATGTCGTTTCCAGGTTGTTTCGGACCAGAAATCATTAAGGACAACATGATATATTTGCGTTTCATGCATAACCACGGGGGCAGATTGTAAATTACAAGCAGAACGGGCCAAGAACTGTGAATGCTACTCAAACTACCAAAAGGATTCATTCCGTCAGTACAGAGCCCAAGTCGTACATTCCTCGATTCTTCACCAAACACAGGAAAGTCGACATTTATTTTTTTCCACTGAGGTGAATCTGCAGGGTGACGTAGCAACTGATCATTTGGTTTCTCACGATCAGCATGCCATGTCATGTTCTTGGAATCTTCTTTACCCGCAAACAAACGTTTAAGCCTTGGTATTATCGGAAGATACCACAAAATCTTAGCAGGAGGTCCTTTGATTTTCATCTCATCAGCCTCTTCATTGTGGTTTGTGTTGGCTTTTTGGCCTTAATCTATGTTTTGATGATTTAATTAACCTAATCTTAATTATGATGAAGTAGAGTAGCACACATATTGCATTGCATGTATATTGTATTGTGCTAACCTCTACAGGTGATCAAGACTCAAGAAGGAAGGAAATCAAGTCAAGATTTGTAATAAAGCTAAATGAAGACTTGTAATCTTGATTTTATTTTGAGTCTTAGGAACATGTGTAAATTGAGCATACAAGAGTTAAAAACATATCACATACACAATAGGTTCCCTATAGAAGTCACACACGAAATTTCACATTATTTGGACTTCATTAGATCACCCAAACCTTAGTCGGAAATCACTTATAAACTTAAACCCAGATTTCCTGTGTGCACCGGTCGACCGAACCAGTTCTCAGTTCGACCGGTTTATAACAGACTCTCCACAGTGATTTTACCGAACTCTACCGGTCGACCGGTTCTACCTTTTCGGTCGACCGATC
Organism: Triglochin maritima; assembly: GCA_963682175.1. NCBI lineage: Eukaryota > Viridiplantae > Streptophyta > Magnoliopsida > Alismatales > Juncaginaceae > Triglochin > Triglochin maritima. The sequence goes on from OY821772.1 coordinate 36,325,572, forward strand.
CCGGATTTTAATATGACCGTTTTTCTTGTCGTATTCCTATAACGGTCGTATTCGTATAAAACAAAACTTAACCCCAAAATACATTCGGTAACCGGTCGAACGACGACCTTGATTCGGTCGACCGGTTGAACATATTTTCAGAAACCAAATTCCCTGCTATCGGTCGACACATTTCTCGTTCGACCGATTGACCTTTGTCTCAACCGAATCCCCTTATCGGTCGACCGCCCCGTACTTTGGTTCGACTGATTCACTTAAGTAGAGTTAAGTTCTAGCTCGTTTGTCCGACCGAATATTCTTTTGTTCGACCGTTCTCTTTGAAATCATGTTAACGGTCGACCGGTGTACTAGTTTCGGTCGACCGGTTCTGGACAGATTTGCAGCCCGATTTTCTGCTTTGTGTATCTTGCACAAAACCCAATCAAATCTATCCCCAACGGCTAGAATACCTTAGGAGCTTATAAATAGAGGATCAAGACTTGTTGTTAATACAACTCTCCAACTCCAATTGTCCCAATACATTAGAGAGAAACCTCAATCCTCAAAGCTCCCAATTCTACACTCTTTAAGCCTAAACTTCACACACTTGATCATATACTCATCCTACTCAAAGTGTGCTCAATTAGAGAGTGAATCCCACTCAGTTACAAGTGTTGTCAAAAGAAGCAAGGACTTCGGTGAAAGCCCGAAGTGTCCCTCTCGGATTGTGAGAGGAAGAATTCAAGCAAGCGAGGGTTGTTCGCGTTGCTTGTGGTGTAAAGGCGTTCTCTCCCGGCCCGGAACGGGGAGTGGTTAGTGAAGACGTAGGCGGAGCTCGCGGAGTCGAGCGGAGCTTACAAGAGAGGACTAGGACCCGGGTGGGGTGCCGAACCTCTATAAAATCGCCGCGTCTTTTGTGGTTTGCATTGTATTCCTTCCCTACTTGTATTTGTTTTAAATTCCGCTGCATTTACTCGATTGTTTAAACAAGTAGGTGATTAGATTAAAAGTGATTAGTGGACCCATAACCCACACGATCCTACATTTGGTATCAGAGCCTTGTTAGCTAAATTTCATTACTTTACCGTAATTTTAGCATGGCTTCAACATCTAATCACTTAGAGGGTTTATGCACCACAAGGCCTCCTTTGCTTAATGAGTCAAATTATGATTATTGGAAAAATAGAATGAAAATCTTTTTAATATCAAATGACCTTAAGTATTGGAAGTTTATTCAAAATCCATACATACCCCCAAATGAAGATGATTTAGATTCTCTATCTAGGGCTCAAATGAAAGAAATTGAAATGAATTCAAAAATTATGAATATTCTTTATTGTGGCCTTAATGAGGGAGAATACAATAGAATTAGGGGATGTGAAAGTGCAAATGAAATATGGCATAGGTTACAAATGCATCATGAGGGTGATAGCAAAACCAAAGAAACTAGGATAAGTCTCCTCATGCATAAATATGAAATATTTTCTATGCAAATCGGTGAGAACATAAGCGACATGAACACTCGCTTCACCGATATCACTAACTCTCTTTTGATTCTTGGAAGAAGGATAAATGAAGGAGAGATGACTCGAAAATTCCTCCGGTCATTGAGCAACGATTGGGAAGACAAGGTCGTGGCAATCGAAGAATCGCACGATCTTTCAAAATTGAAGATGGAGGAACTCATTGGAAATCTCATGGCCTATGAGCTCCAATTGAGTCATCGAAGAGAGAAGGAAGCATCAAAGAAACACTCCGTGGTTGCACTACATGCAAATTTTGATGAGCCAAGGAGGGTGGAAGAAGAGGACATTAAGGTTCTTGCCCAAGACTTCTTCAAATACCTCAAGAGGGATAAGGGAGAAAAGAATGAAAGAAGAGGTAGAAGAAGTGAGAAAAGAGAAAAAGAAAAAGAGAGGGAGGAGAGTGAAAATGAGAGAAGAGAAGGGGAGAAGAAAAAGGAGAGAAGGGAGAGGAGAAAAGAAAAGGAGAAGAGCAAGAGAAGAGAAAGGAAGGAGGAAGCACACAAGGCTACATGGGATGATTCTTCATCACCATCATCATCGTCTTCTTCCTTGCAAAGTAGAAGAGAAGTGGCTCACTCATGCTTCATGGCTATTGAAGATCAAAGTGAGGTAGATTCTAACTTTTGTTCTAGTAATTCATGCTCAACTAAGTCCTATTATAGTGATAGCTCTAATTCTAATGCTAATGATGAATCATATACACATGCTGAGCTACAAAATGCATTTCATGATTTAGTTAAACAATATGAGATCATTTGTGAAAAGAACAAAAATGCTAGAAAAACTATAAATGATCTCAAATGCCAAATTGAATTAATCATGAATGAAAAGAATGAGGTGATTGCTAGACTTGAATCAAATGAATCATCACTTGCTAGTCTAAGTAAAACACCCATTGTTGATGAACATGTAGATCTTAAAGTTTCAAATATGCAATTAAGAAAAGATCTAGAAATGTTCACTAAAGGAACAAAAATGCTTGATATGCTTTTAGGTAGTCAAAGACAATCCTTAGCTAAACATGGTTTAGGATACAATGTTCAATTGAAAAACCATGTATCTCATACTACATTAAATGGCAAGCATTTATTTGTTAAGTCTACTTCCTCAAGTGTGTGGGCTCCCAAAACCAAAATGGTGTGGATTCCCAAAGCTAACACTCAAGGACCCAAAGTTGTTTGGGTACCCAAATCTACTCTTGTAGGAGCTTGAGGAGGAGATTGGTGGTGACCGGGTGAGCCAAAGCGTCGAATTCGAATCCGGTTGCATCACCAAATGAGATTGGAGCTAATCAAGATACAAGTTTGGTATAAATTTCTATCCTAGAAATTTCTGAAAATTTAGCTCTAGTCTAGTTCACATGCTTAATTGACATATCATATAGTTCAATTCATTGAAAATCATTTAACCCTATTCATTGCAAATCATTTATCACATCCATTGATTTTAAATGTCAATTCTAAATGGATGTTAGAATAAGGCTTAAGAAGAAACTTAATTAAACTTAAATTTCATCATACTCATTGTTTCAATTTAGCCTTATTGATAGGGGGAGCTTAAATGTTATATCTTTTATTAGAGTAATGAAGTGCAAAATTTAGGGGGAGCAACTTCATTACAAGACATCCAAATTCTATGCTTAAAGTCTTAAATAATTATTATTTTTGATGGATGTCAAAGGGGGAGAGATAATTAAGGGGGTAACTTGGAATTTGGCATAAAATTGATCAAAAACTATGCACATCCATAGGGGGAGCATTAATATGCATAGTTTACATATACAAATTCCATGTATTTAGATAGAATTAAGATATAGGTTGCCATCATCAAAAAGGGGGAGATTGTTGGCTTTTTGGCCTTAATCTATGTTTTGATGATTTAATTAACCTAATCTTAATTATGATGAAGTAGAGTAGCACACATATTGCATTGCATGTATATTGTATTGTGCTAACCTCTACAGGTGATCAAGACTCAAGAAGGAAGGAAATCAAGTCAAGATTTGTAATAAAGCTAAATGAAGACTTGTAATCTTGATTTTATTTTGAGTCTTAGGAACATGTGTAAATTGAGCATACAAGAGTTAAAAACATATCACATACACAATAGGTTCCCTATAGAAGTCACACACGAAATTTCACATTATTTGGACTTCATTAGATCACCCAAACCTTAGTCGGAAATCACTTATAAACTTAAACCCAGATTTCCTGTGTGCACCGGTCGACCGAACCAGTTCTCAGTTCGACCGGTTTATAACAGACTCTCCACAGTGATTTTACCGAACTCTACCGGTCGACCGGTTCTACCTTTTCGGTCGACCGATCCCGGATTTTAATATGACCGTTTTTCTTGTCGTATTCCTATAACGGTCGTATTCGTATAAAACAAAACTTAACCCCAAAATACATTCGGTAACCGGTCGAACGACGACCTTGATTCGGTCGACCGGTTGAACATATTTTCAGAAACCAAATTCCCTGCTATCGGTCGACACATTTCTCGTTCGACCGATTGACCTTTGTCTCAACCGAATCCCCTTATCGGTCGACCGCCCCGTACTTTGGTTCGACCGATTCACTTAAGTAGAGTTAAGTTCTAGCTCGTTTGTCCGACCGAATATTCTTTTGTTCGACCGTTCTCTTTGAAATCATGTTAACGATCGACCGGTGTACTAGTTTCGGTCGACCGGTTCTGGACAGATTTGCAGCCCGATTTTCTGCTTTGTGTATCTTGCACAAAACCCAATCAAATCTATCCCCAACGGCTAGAATACCTTAGGAGCTTATAAATAGAGGATCAAGACTTGTTGTTAATACAACTCTCCAACTCCAATTGTCCCAATACATTAGAGAGAAACCTCAATCCTCAAAGCTCCCAATTCTACACTCTTTAAGCCTAAACTTCACACACTTGATCATATACTCATCCTACTCAAAGTGTGCTCAATTAGAGAGTGAATCCCACTCAGTTACAAGTGTTGTCAAAAGAAGCAAGGACTTCGGTGAAAGCCCGAAGTGTCCCTCTCGGATTGTGAGAGGAAGAATTCAAGCAAGCAAGGGTTGTTCGCGTTGCTTGTGGTGTAAAGGCGTTCTCTCCCGGCCCGGAACGGGGAGTGGTTAGTGAAGACGTAGGCGGAGCTCGCGGAGTCGAGCGGAGCTTACAAGAGAGGACTAGGACCCGGGTGGGGTGCCGAACCTCTATAAAATCGCCGCGTCTTTTGTGGTTTGCATTGTATTCCTTCCCTACTTGTATTTGTTTTAAATTCCGCTGCATTTACTCGATTGTTTAAACAAGTAGGTGATTAGATTAAAAGTGATTAGTGGACCCATAACCCACACGATCCTACAGTTTGGTCCACTACGTTTCATTTTGTATCTTGACACATTACACCTGGGACAAGAATGTAAGTTTTCAAACTCACCCCTATACAATATACAATCGTTCGGGCATGCGTGTATCTTCCTATATTCCATTCCCATAGGGCACAACACTTTCTTTGCATCATAAGTTCTATCTGGCAACTCATTGTCATCTGGAAGCATCTCTTTCACTAACTTCAACATTGATGTGAAACTCACATCGGACCAACCATTTCCAGCTTTTAAATTGTACAACTTCAACACCGCTGACAATCTAGTGAATTTGGTACAATTCTTATACAACGGCTTCTCATTGTCACTCAACAAATTACCAAGTAAATCGGGGTTGGACGAAAACTTTTCAGCCATATCCTGAACCATTTCCTCTAAGTGATCTTCCACACTAACATCTTCTCCATCATTCTTGGAACGACTACATGATTCATTTTCGCCGTGCCATATCCACCGTCTGTAATTTGGGTCGAAACCTTTCTCAAACAAATGATCTTTCATTTTCCGAAAAGTCAACACTGACATATTATGACACTTATTGCACGGACAATACGCCATGTCGCTGTCTTTCATTTTCTTAGAATGTTTTTTGGCAACCTCTAAGAACATATTCACTCCGTTCTCATATTCATCACTCAATCTGTTTGAAACTATCCACTCTCGATCCATTTCAATCTAAACAGAGGCAAAAATGATAGTTATTATTGCAGAACATAAATAAAATTTCAATTTAAAAGAATGTGTACGTAGATGAGAAGATTCGGAGACATTAAGATGAGAAAAGAATGACTCAGAGGAGAAGAGATGAAGTCCTTAATCTAGCGTGGAATAAGGAAGGTTAGAAATCTAACTAAACAATCAAGGCCAAAACAAACCTAAAGTCCACTATAGGTCCTTAGTAATAGACGACGCCTAACTTCGAGGTCCCACCGAGGACCACTAGTCTGTAGGAAATCAAGAACCCGGAGGTCCCTAATATCTCAGGGAGACTAGATGGGCAACGACGTTCAGGCCGAAAGGGTCTTAAACATCGAGGACCACTAATCTATAGGAAATCAAGAACCCGGAGGTTCCTAAAATCTCAGGGAGACTAGATGGGCAACGACATTCAGGCCATAACGGTCTTAAACGGTTTCCTCTCCTTAATGCGTCCGAAAATCCTAGGGGCCAACGTCTAATTGATTTTATTAAGGCTCTTTTATTAAGTGGTTTTTGGGCCAAGGAAAGGGTGATGAAATCCCCCACCTCATCTCCTATAGGTGACTGCCCCCTAAGTGTTTTTCATACCTTAATCTAACAAACAACACACCAAACAAACACTCACCTCACTCTTGTTACAATGCAAGTCCTACTAACTAATGTGTGCTTTCTAATGAATGATGAGTGAAAGATAGTACGTACCTTACGCCAGCAATCTACGACAGAAAGCGTAAATAATAGAAAATACAATGCATGCAAATCCTATATGATGAATGACTTAACAAATATTGTCTAATCTTTTGCTTTGGGTTATTAAAGGCCAAGTTGTTTAAGGGGGGCAATGAGTTATTATAAACTAAACATTTAACTAAACAAAGTAAGTTTTTTTCAGCATAAATAAACATAAATAAACATTTAACTAGACAAAACATAAATAAACACAAATAAATGTATGAACTCACTATACTAAAGATTTATTCTAATTTGGACACTTTTTATGCATACCCATAGAAAACTACACATATATAATTCCAGAATTATCGTCTAATGGGATATTATTATTTCTAAACATTTTTGTTTAGGTATGCTTTTGTAATAAACATAATGACATGCAAACACACTTTCTTCCACTTTTTTTAGATGAAGGAACCGGTACTGTTCTAAATTCTAATAGTTCTCATTTACCATACTTTTAAACGACATTTTTCAATCTAAAAGTGAGAGACAAAATCAATTTGTGCGTCTATGAATCAATTGTGAGGCATGTTTGTGTTCATTCACATAAGACCAGAAAGTTCAAAGTAAGTTCGAAGTTTATTTTTGCAAATGTAAGCTTCCTGCGTGAGACATAATGAAATATAATACAAGTTGTTGAACCGATATGAACTATGTCAAGTAATATGGTAATGTTATCGTATTATGATATCACATTTTGGAACATCATAAAAATAGTGAATTTCATTCAAGATTTGTCTAGTAAATTAAACGTAACATGAGTTGTTGAAACAAACGTGAATATTTTATCATTTCCATCAAATATTTTCACACTAACTTACATGTGGAGAGAGACGGAGGAAGACGGAGGAAGAAGGAGAAGAGGGCCGGAGAAGTGGAGGAGCGCTTGGGAGCTCGCTGCGGTGCCGGAGACGGTGCGGATCGGTCGGAGGATGGTCGCGGAGGAGAGTTCGGTCGCGGGACGGCTAGGGTTTGGGTGGGTTTCGACTGAAAAGAATGAAAGAAAACGCGTCTGTCTGATTTCTTTAAGACCTATATACGTCGGATGTTCCATAACACCGACGTCTATACCTCGACGTCTATGTGGATAGACTATAGACGTCGGTCTTACATTATGTCCGACGTCTATACCCTATAGACGTCGGATTCACAAGGTACTAAAACACCGACGTCTAAAGGTCGACGTCTATACACTATAGACGTCGGCTAAACGTGTTATTCCAAAACCCGACGTCTATAGTGTCACATAGACGTCGGCTTCCATTTCAGCCGACGTCTATTCTGTCCTCTCCACAATAGACGTCGGCTGTTGTAACAGCCGACGTCTATTGGGCGACGAGTAAAGCCAATTCTGCACTAGTAAGCTGAGTTTGTAGAATGCTTTGAGGCTTATGGTTTATTGTTGTGGAATTATATTTCAGGGTTTGGAATTGTCGACTTTATTGCCGAGCCGTTGAAAATTTATTGTGATAATGCCGCAACAACATTCTTTTCTAGGAACGACATGTATTCAAAAGGTGCAAAACACATGAAGAAGTTCATAAACAAAGAGTGTCAATTGAACACGGTAGCACCAAATTAGTGGTTGTGGATCTGTTGATTAGAGGCTTCCAAAGACATTTAGGGAACATGTTGAAAGGATGAGTATTATTGAAAATAATTGTTGATGATGTATGTTAATGTTTTATGTATGTTATGTTGTTGACATTTTGAATTTGTTTATGGATTATTTCTGAAATTATGTTTTTCATGTTTCATTGTGATAGTACATGTACATCAATGCTCTAAGTAACTAAACAAGAATTGTTTTTTATAATTTAAGACATTATCACTGGACCATCATGTTATCTCTCATTAACGATAATACTAGGCATACAATTTATATCGTGATACACGGAAGGAATGTGTTGAATCAATGACATACAACCGTCATGATCCCTGTGAGTTTTGATACTTGGTAGTGATTAATGTTTTGATCAATGTAAGGAAGATTTAAGCTTAAAGTTTGCTCAATATTTTTTATTATTAAATACTTGAAATTGAATTGTGTCACATAGGCCGAGTAGGAGAATGTTAGATATTTTCTTTGTAGTCAATATTAATTCTTTCAACTTTATTAAATTAATAATATTATGAAACATGGAAATAATGTAGGTATCTTTGTCTATTTTAAGTTTAGAGTTGTGAAAATTATTTATTCAAGATCTTATAAGGTGCAAATAAGATTTCATTGGGCACAAATTATGTGTTTAAATCAACTCACATAGGACACAGTACAATTGTACGTGGTAATGATAATATAACTTCTGAACCTTTAAAGTGCGTCATTGATAATGATTTCCCATGATAATTTGAAATATCACCTCCGTTAAAAAAATCTTAAGTTGATACGTGGATTAATGTTTAGAAATCCACATGCACTGATTTGGTTATTTAAATTAAAACAAAAGGCCAATGCTTTATTCCAAATGTAATATTGTATAAATCAGTGTTTGTTTTGGATGTGATTTAATATAATATCATATGAATTTTATCATAATTTTGAAATAACATGTTTTCCAAACAATTTTTCTAATTTAAATAAACCTGAGGCACTAACAAGAAACCCTTCGGTCTTTAGTAATTTATCAACTCCTAGTTAATTAATAACTAATTAAAATGATAAAGAGGATATTGTATGTTTTTAGAAAGCTTTTTTTTGTTGTAAAACATTTTCTTTTTAAAATTTAATCCCATATTTAGGATTCTATCATGGAAAGTGGAATCTACCGACTAAGATAGTCCTAATTAATTGACAAGGAAGCTAGAAAATAGTGCATGTTGTTATCAAAAGAATGAAGGATTTTTTATTCATGACCTTAAGTCGACAGACGCAATGTTAAAACGCACACCAGATCGATGGAAGTTCTGTTTTTCTATTATATTCTTGATTTTGATCATACAATTATCATATATATATACATGGATGAATATAGTCGTTTACATGATCTTAATGTGGAAGATGGTAGTTATGGAAAGTGCAATCTTGATAATTCTGGAGATGAGAGAAATAATCGTTGATTGACTATGATGGATACTAAGCCTAATCAAGGATTATATGTAGCCACTGGAGTATGATTTAACACCCCCCCCCCCTCAACTTGGGCTCGGAATAGATTGAATGGTCCCAACTTGTGAAGAATGCTTTGGATGTGAGCGTTGTCCAAGGGTTTGGTGAATATATCGGCGAGTTGATCCTTGATGTTAATATAGGAAACTTCAATTTCCTTTGCTTGAAGTTTTTCACGGATGAAGTGACAGTCGATCTCAATGTGCTTTGTTCGTTCATGAAAGACATGATTGGATGCAATGTGTCGAGCAGCTTGGTTGTCACAGAACATTGGTACCGGTTCTTGATGTGGCATTTTCATTTCACAAAGAAGTTGTTTAAGCCATATGAGTTCGCTTGTGGTGGATGCCATGGCACGATATTCTGCCTCGACGCTTGATCAAGCCACCACTTTTTGCTTTTTGCTTCTCCATGTAACTAGATTTCCTCCAATAAACGTACAGAACCCGGTGGTGGATTTCCTATCAAAGCTTCCAGCCCAGTCTACATCAGAATAACCAATTATATCGTTAGATTTGTTCGGTTTCATCGATAATCCTTGACCAGGAGAGTTCTTTACATATCTAAGAATGTGATCTACAATGTCTAAGTGGTGTGTGTGGGGAGCATGCATAAATTGACTGATGGTACTTACAGCGTATGTAATGTCAGGGCGAGTGACTGTAAGGTATATGAGCTTTCCTACCAGTCGTTGAAATTGTCCTATATCTTTTAGTGGAGCTCCATCTGCGGGAGTTTTGGCAGGTTTAGCTCCTAGTTTTCCAGTTTCTCGGAGGAGATCTAAGACATCTTTGCATTGAGACAGATATAGGCCTTTTTAGAGTATGCAATTTCTATGCCCAAGAAATATTTTAGACGTCCTAGGTCCTTGATGTCAAATTTTCTTTTTAGATAGTTTTTAACTATGCTAATTTCATGGTCATTGTTTCCAGTGATTATGATATCGTCTACATAAACTAGAATGATGGGAGTAGTATGCGCATGGTGTTTGATGAACATGGATGCGTCCGCAGAACATTTGGAAAAATCATAAGTAAATAGGGCATGACTGAGTTTTGCATACCAGTCTCTTGGAGATTGTTTTAACCCATATATCGCTTTGTGAAGCTTACAAACCTGGTTTTTATTATGATCCCCGTGGTATCCAGGGGGAGGCGTCATATACACCTCTTCTTCTAGATTACCCTGTAGAAAAACATTTTTGACGTCCATCTGGAAAAGATTCCAGCCATGGTTAACATCAACAGAAAGTAATACACGAACTGTGTTCATTTTGGCAACGGGGGCAAAGGTCTCGTGGTAGTTTATTCCATATGTTTGAGTGTATCCCTTAGCTACTAATCTAGCTTTGTATCTTTCTACAGTATCATTGCTATTATATTTTATTTTGTAGATCCATTTGCATCCCACGGGTTTGATTCCAGGTTGTTTGGGAACTAAAGTCCAAATTTTGTTGTTTTCTAGTGCTTCTATTTCATCTTTCATGGCTTGGGTCCATTCAAGGATATTGATGGCTTCATGAAAATTATTTGGTTCTTTATGATTCTCTATGCTAGTAAGAAAAGCAAGGTGGTTAGGAGAGATATTACCATAGCTCACATGCTTTTGGATGGGATACATTACGTTGAATGTGACGTAATCTTGTAATCTGGTAGGAGGCCTGCTATTTCTATGCGACCTTCTCTATGGTTCGTTGTTTTGTTGCTCGTTGTGATCTTCTTCTGTGTCTTCTCTCCTAGTTTCTTCTCCCCCTGTGTTATTTATCTCCCCCTCTTCACGTGGAGTGGGACACTCTTCGAGGAAGGTAACTTCAGGTAGCGATATATTTGGACCTGGAGAAGATGTGTTGCTGCAAGATTGAAGTAGGGTTCATTTTCAAAAAAAGTAACATCTCGAGAGATATAAAGTTTATGATCTTTTGGGTCGAAGCATTTGTAACCTTTTTTTTAAACGAATAACCAAGAAAGATCGTTTTAATAGAGCTAGAATCAAGCTTATCATGACGTTTTTGTGAACAAAACATGTGCATCCAAAAATACGAAGATGATGAAGACCCATTTTTCTTTTATTCAAAATTTCGAGAGGTTGTTGGTTATGAATTACAGGACTAGAAAACCGATTTATCAAGTATACAACAGTTAGGATAGCATCGGACGAGAAAATTTTTGGAACATTATTTTGAAAAAGCAAAGACCAAGTGATATTTAAAAGATGCCGATTTTTCCTTTCTGAAACTCCATTTTGTTCAGATGTATTAATGCAAGTTGTTTGGTGAAAAATCCATTTTTGTTTCAATTTTTTTGAAAATTATGGCTGGTGTATTCAGACACAATGTCAGATCTGAAAATTTTAATTTTCGACGTATACATATTTTCCACGAAAGTGAGGAATTCAACAAAAATGGAAAAAAACGTCAGATTTGGCTTTAAGCAGGTATAGCCAAGTTGTTCGAGAAAAATCATCAATAAATGAAATAAAATATTTGAACCCATTGTAGGATTCAAGAGGGGCTGGACCCCAAATGTCTGAATGGACCAAATCCAGTGGAGCACCTGTTCTGCTGTCAGAATTTGAAAAAGGTAACCTGGTTTGTTTTGCCAAGCGACATACATCAAAACAAGAGGAATTTAAATTAATGCTTGGAAACAAAAAAAATTAAAACTGAATTCCAAGGGTGACCCATCCGTCTATGCCAGAGATTTTGGTCGAAAGAGACCTTATTAGCACTAATAGTTTCGTGATTAAGAATGTAAAGCCCGTTCACAAGGGAACCGCTACCAATCGTCTTCCCTATTATTCGGTCCTGAAAGATCACATTATAAGGTGAGAAAATTACATTGCAATTTAAGTTTTTTGTGAGTCTTGCAACCGATAACAAATTTGTGTTAAAATCAAGAATGTATAAAAAATCTTGATTGATTTTCTTTAACAAACAAATATGTCAAATTCCTTCTATATTCACATGTTGGCCATTAGCTACAATTACTGATTTATTTGAGTTTGGTTCGATATTGCTTGTTAGATTTGGATTACTAGTCATGTGATATGTGGCACCCGAGTCAATTATCCACACATTAGGATTCATAGAATTAACGAAAAATGAGCTGGAGTTGATACCTGAGGTACTACCTATGTTCTGATTTTGCAAAATGTGATTGAGCTGAGCCAGAATTTGGTTTAATTGAGAGTTGGTCCGGTCTGGAATGTGTTGGGCTCCAATAGCATATGGATCGGTTTGGATTCTAAAAGCTTGGGAGTATGATGCATTATTTGGACTCTGGGATTGGATCGGGTTGAAAGCTCGATCGGTCACGCCTGTAAGAGCCCGATTACTCGGGTTGGATCCGTATGGCCCCCATTTCTCACCTCCCTCTCCTGATCTAGGGTTTTTTGCTCCTCTGGATGGCAGCCGAATGTGGGGAAACAAGAACCAGCATCGACTCCGGTTTTGTCCTTGCTTTTTGCAATTGTCGCAAAACTCCTCCTTCCGATTTCCGTATTCTTTCTTTGATGTTTTTTGGTTTGCTCCCCGGGTTGAGGTGATTGCTTGGCTCTCTTTCTCCGCAGGTTGGTTGTTCATCGTGTTGCGTCTGGTTTCCTCTCGGTGGACCATCGCTACGATGCTGGAGAACGGTGGGAGTTCAGGTGCCAGAAGGATCTGCGACTTGACCGACTCGAAGCTTGAGTTGAGTCCGATCAAAAACTGGTACACCTGGTCCTGCTCGATCCTCTGTTGTATGGTCTTTAAGTCTGTGCTTGGTGGTTCATACACCCCGAGCTCGTCCCACTTTCTTTTGAGGGATCCGAGATAGTCCATCACGGTTTTGTCTTGTTGTTTTGTTTGCGCGATTTCTTGTTTGATTTTGAAAACATGAGCGAAGTTTTGTTGGTTTCCATACATCGCCTCGAGTGATTCCCAGAGCTCCTTTGCTGAGTTCGAGAATATGAAGAGCTCGGCGAGTTGGGGGGTCATGGAGTTGAGGATCCATGACATAATCAGGTGGTCTGAGTTTTGTCATGCTTCTTGTTGTGTTTCTGTGTTTGCGTCGGTTGGTTTTGGAGTTTTGCCTGTGATATGCCCGAGTTTTCCTTTCCCGCTGAGGGAGAGGGACATCGACCACGCCCGTGATAAGAAGTTTGGCCGTTTAAGGGCTGGGTCTCAGACGTTGAGTTGTGTTTGCCTCTTGTTGGATGTTGCTCGTGTCTGTCATTTTGAGGGTTTGGATGTCGCGCGAGCTTCAGTCCCCTCCTCCCTGATTTGAGGTTGTCCGGTCATAGTCAGTGAGGAGATCACTGGATTTCTAAGGCAAAGATCGATGATGAGGGCTTTGGCTCATCTGAGATTAGGATCTATGCTCTGATACCATATTAAAACGCACACCAGATCAATGGAAGTTCTGTTTTTCTATTATATTCTTGATTTTGATCATACAATTATCATATATATATATACATGGATGAATATATCCGTTTACATGATCTTAATGTGGAAGATGCTAGTTATGGAAAGTGCAATCTTGATAATTCTGGAGATGAGAGAAATAATCATTGATTGACTATGATGGATACTGAGCCTAATCAAGAATTATATGTAATCGTTGGAGTATGATTTAACACGCAAAGATATGGCGGCTCTCAAGGGGCCGAAATTGATACAAGACGCCTTCAGTCATATGAAAAATTAATCTTCACTTGAAGTTTTGCAGCCTTCTTGTAATCATGTACATATACTCGGTATGGTCCGACTATGTTTTTCTATACTTTTGTAGTTGCACTTCCATAATCTTTTGTTGCGTGTTGGTCACAAATGAATCGTTTAATTAAGTTTAAGTACGTATAATGTAAGTAATATACAAACTCTCTTAGAAAAAAAACTATACTACATCAAGTTAACCATCTGTAAGTTAATGTGAGAGTGCAATTAATATGGAGGTACAATAAAATAAGAAAGAGTATATATTGGTATAACGAAAAAAATTAAAAGGTGTAACTGGATTTTACATAATTTCTATAAAAGAATTTTTCTATAAAAATCATTTTTTTTTGGGTTATTATTACACGCCAAAGTGAAATTACATAAATATTCTATGTTGCTTATCATCGTCAAGCTGAAGATATATAGTCCATTATTCATTATTTCTACTCACACATCGATCTTGACTCAACACAAACAAAAACAAAATAAAATGAAACAAAAGATAACAAATCTACACAACGTTGGCCAGACGAAGATCCGATGATTCCAAAATCCTTTCGAGCTCATCTTCCCACTTCGTTTCCACTTCCCCATCCAAGTCCTTTGCTTAACTCTGCAAAATGAAGCTGGAATCCAAAGCTTCAACGTCTAAAAGCAATGAGTTAATCCACTCATTGTCATCATTTATGTCACTAGAAGTAATTGCTTTTGGTTTGGCGTTTTGTGGTAGATGTGGTGCAACTCCAGAAGTAATAAAGTCAACGCTACGTGAGTGTGGAATTGGATGATGATCAGCTTTGGTTGATGATCTCTTGATGTAATGACTGGAAACGTTTCTTTCGAAAATCCGACACACCGTCCAGTTGTCCTGTCGATTCATCAAAATCAACTAAGTACACAATAATTTAGAGATCCAGTATTTTTAAAAAGTCGTATAAACACAAATTTAACACTCGTTGATAACTCAAAATTTAAACTCCAAACCAGAAATCCCTCGTCTAAATAATATGGGAAGTATAATAAAACTCACTGCCTCATGCATTTTCTTTTCTTTAGAAACCGAAAACATGATCATCTTGGTGGTGTCAACCGATTCAGGTGGAAGGCGGAACTCGTGCATCATCCAATTCGTTTTGGTTCCCTTTCCGCCGCTCCCAAGGTAGTAAACCAGCGTCTTCTTCAGCCCAATGCAGTTGGTGTTGCCTCCATTCTTGGGATATATCGGTTTGTCGATTCCGGTAGCTTTCCAGAAGCCTGAGGCGGTGACCCGATTGGGGCGGTTGCTATTGCGGTACTTCTTGCCTCGAAGGCAAAAGAAGTACCACTCTTTCTCCTCGTTTCCAACCGTGTTCATCTCTTTAACAAACAAAAGTTAACATAATATATATATATATATATATATATATATATATATATATATATATATATATATAAGTTGGGAGTTAAGAGAAATTGATCTAAGAAGTAGGACATGTACGTATATATATATAGGAAGAAGTTGTATGCTCTAAATTATATATATAGTTAATTACTTGAAAGATCCCAAGGGTCATGTTTGTAGATGTCGATTTCCATGATGAGGTCTATCTTGAATGGTTTCTTGGCCACCTTCCGCTGGAGGTAGAACCGGAGGAGCTCCTCGTCGGTAGGGTTGAAGCGGAACCCTGGTAACAGCATGTCATCATCTTCTTCTTGTTCTAACAGAACTTCCATTAATAGTTCCATCTCATCATCCCAAACATCCTCCAATATGACTTCTCCATGCATGTTTGCAGTTATAGGGAGAGAAGAAGGTATATATGAGTAGTCATGTACTACTTTGTGAAGTCTTTGAAGCCTTCCATGAAGTTTCTTATTTAATTACCTTGTAGGTTATAATTAACTGTGCTAACGACACCCCAACTGAAGTCTTCTTTCGGGTAGAGTTGAGTTTGGAAGTAAATTAATGCACGTAACCTCTTTATTTAATTGGCACGTGGCCGGTAGCTCATGTTACTATGTAACGACTAACAAGGCACTTCAAACTTGATTTATTTTATTTTATATGCTATATTATATAACCACTTCACACTATTCTTGGTTGTCTCAAAATTAAGCATCTCTTAGCGAACAAACCCAGCAGCCCTACTTGGTGGCACCTCGTTTTAATGGATCGCAGTAAAAAATATCCTCCCAAAAGTCAGCAGCCCTATTTGGTGGCACCCCGTATTTAATGGATCGCAATAAAAAATTCATCAAAATATCCTCCCAAAAGCCAGCAGCCCTATTTGGTGGCACCTCCTATTTAATGGATCGCAATAAAAAATTCATCAAAATATCCTCCCAAAAGCCAATCTTTTCTCTCTCTCAGGGATGCATTTAAATGCCACAGAGAACAACATGACAATCTGTTGAGACTTCACCCTACTTGTAAGTAGTTAATTATGGTCTCCATTAGAACTGTCCAATACATCAATGCGCCCCAGCTTCATAATTCTGAACCTCTGATATAATTGTTGTACAAAAATTATAAAATCAGTTGAACGACTTGTTTACCCTTACACCAGCACACTTTGATTTTCGTTTAGGATTTTAAACATTATAAATTCTTAAAATCTCTCTAACAAATAACTATTCTAAAGGAAAAATATTTGTAATGCCCATAATCTGCGGTCATGACGCAGCAGTCGAACACAAACTATAAACAAATGAAAAAGGAACATCAACAAATACAGTCAAGTCGATGCCTCAATTTAAAACAAAACATAATGTCAATATCAGGGTAAGCGGAAGGAAAATACAAAAATTCTGAAATCCTACTACATCAATACTAAGACATCAAATGATTACATCAAATAAGCTCACATAGGCCTGTAAATGGGTCGGATAGGGACGGGTATGCTCTCACCCGTACCCGTTAATTTTCGCAAGTACGGGTACGGGTATATACCCACCCCAATATTGGTCTACCCGTACCCGGTCGGTTAGCGGGTACGGGGCGGGTAAATGGGTAAGTGGGTTAAACCTATTAAAAATATCATGCAACTGTCAAAAACATTAAAAACACACAAACACCAAATAAATAACTTAACAAACACAAACAATGTCTAACAGACACAAACAAATGTCTAACAATCCACACAAAGTTCTAACAAGCACAAATAAATTTACCATATTCAGAATATTAATTCAAATCAATAGACTTGTAAATGAAAGAGAATATTGGATAATACACCATAAGCAGAGTTGATATTATCCTGTAAAAAGTGATACCAAAAATGTGAAATACAAGAAAGGAATCCCAATTATATTCCATCATTCATTACATTCGACATACCATTACATTTCTTTTGAATTTTTGTTCATTACGTATTTAATATAAATATATATATAATATATATTGTTAACGGGTACGGGTAACACAAGGGTCGTAACCCGCAACCCGCCTCACCCCGCCTAATGCGGGTAGAGGACAAAAAAATGTTACCTGCCAACCCGCTAACCCGTCACCCGCATAACCCGCCTAATAAGTGAAGCGAGTTATTGTTGTCTTGCAACCCACCCTGCATAACCCGCAACCCGCCTAATCAAATATATTATTAATTTTTTATATACCAAAATCATTTTAATGTTTCAATTTTACTCATAATCATTAACCCACTGTACCAATAAGTTACTATTCAACACTCACCAAATGTCTAATTTTTCACTCACCACACATTTAAATTCCTAAAAAATGCAACGAGTGATTACTATTTCTCAAGTTTTGATATTCTTTTCTTTTTCTTATGAAAAATTAAAAAATTAAAAAACCCGCCAAACCCGCTTAACCCGCCCCGCCTCACCTAGTCCAACCTTAGGCGGGGCGGTTAGCGGTTTTTTTTTATTTTTGACCCGCCCCGCATACCCGCTTAACTAAGGCGGGGCGGGTAGCGGTCTCCGACCTCCACCAACCAGCCAACACTTCACACATCTTGTGTGAGCAACACAAACATGCATCTATTAACCAGCATACCTCTTCTTTTTGCGGTTGACAATGCCCGCCGAAGATCCCACGAAACCACCTTCGGTCCACAACCGCACACGTGCCTCCTCGTGGTTCGACCTCCGTGCCTCATGCCGAAGCAATCTACACGCCATCTGGTTGCCAGAAGAGAAAAGAAGGAATGGTGAGAGATGGGTGAAGGTAAGAGAAGGAAGAAGAAAGAAACGTTTTGGTTATGAAACCAAAACCCAACAACACCCTCTCCTCGTCTACAGCACCCTACAACCCAACTCATCCAATCCTCCTTCTTTCCCACGCACCACACTGCCCACCCCCTCTTCCCAAAGCAAAACACCACCTTAATCCTCCATTAGCACCATAATTAGGGTTACGAACATAACAATCCACCCACCTTAAAAGGATTTCGTCCCGAAATTCAAACAAGCAACTCACCGAAAGCTCCGGGTATTGCTTCCGAACTTCCTCCTCAATCTCCCAAGAGGCCTTGCGTTCGTTTTGATGCTGCCATCGGACCTTCACCATCGGAATGGTCCACCTCCAGAGCTGGTGATCCATGCGATCGACGATCTCGACTGGTCTCTCCTCAAGGGACAAGTATTGTTGGGTCTCTTGCACTGCTATCTCAATCACATATCTTGGATCTGCAATGTACTTCCTCAGCATCGACACGTGGAAGACGTTGTGAAGACCCAAAAACTGCGGTGGCAACGCAATCCGGTAGGCAACCTCTCCAACTCGGTCTAGGATCTCGAACGACCCGATATACCTCGGACTGAGCTTCTCCTTCTTCCCAAACCTCATTATTCCTCGAGCTGGGGAGATCTTTAGAAACACGTGGTCGCCAACCTCCAAGCTCAACACATATCTGCGTCTGTCAGCATAACTCTTATGTCTGCTCTGTGTTGTGGCCAGTCTTCTCTTGATGACATCTACATTCTCTGCATACATCTGCACGAGCTCTGGCCCCACTAACTGCCTCTAGCCTACATCACTCCAGCATATCGAAGATCTGCAAGGCCTCCTGTACAATGTCTCGTACGGTGTCATCCCAATACTATAGTGATAGTTGTTGTAGGCGAACTCTAACAGCGGCAAGTGCTCATCCCAGTGACTTGCCCAATCCAGTGTGCATATTCTCAACATATCCTCCAAGGTCTAGATGGTCCTCTCAGACTGACCATCTGTCTAAGGGTGAAACGATGTGCTGAACCTCACTCGTGTCCCCAAGGCCTGCTGCATACTCCCCTAAAATATGGATGTGAATCTGGGATCTCGATCTGAGATGATGCTCACTGGTACTCCGTGCAGCTTGACTATCTCCTCTACGTACAACCTAGCTTGACCTTCCAGAGGCAACGTGGTCCTGATCGCTAAGAAGTGCGTCGACTTGGTTAGTCGATCGACTATCACCCAAATCGTGTTGTGGAATCTCCTCATCTTCGGTAGACCTGTGACGAAATCCATCATCACGTGCTCCCACTTCCACTCTGGCTGCTCAATACACTGCATCGGTCATGCTGGTCGTTGATACTTAATTTTTACCTACTGACAGACTAAGCACCGGTGCACGAACTCTGCAAATCCCTCTTCATGCCCTTCCACCAGAATTATATCCAACATATAATTGAACACTTTTACTAAATTTGTAATTATTTATATATTAATCTATAACAATTGTTTAGTTTCAAGACTTTTTTTTGTCTTAGTTTTGACGTTATCTAAGTGATCAATAAATAATAATATCGTATTCAAAGTGAAGCTTAAACTGTTCTATATATACCAAAATAATTTGGTTTGGGTTTTGTTTTGTTTGAAAACGTGATAATCATGTTTCTATACTTTTCAGTTTTACAACACATTATCATTCTGCCCAGTAATAATATCTTAACTTTTTAATATATTTAGCATCGTGTTTTGACTTTCTTTGCCTTATTTTCAAAGCATACTCTAAATGTATCCACCATTATTCACCATTTTGAAGGTTAATCGAGCCGAGTCAGATTCTGACTAAACAAAGGGGGTTGTAGAGAAAGGACGAAAAGTGATCCCATTAACTAACTAATTAACTACATTTCAAAGTAAGAGGAATGTAAAGAACTGGCCAAGCAAGTTCAATCTAACGAGAAGATTGTTTCTGTTAAAAAGAACAATAATAAAAACAAGATGACAAACAACCAATTCGATCATCTAGTGATTGAAAATATTAAATATTCCATAGTTTGCTTCAATGACAGGGACAACAACTTCTTGACGTCCCACTGCTGGAAAAAGGAACTTTCACATCGGGTTTTTTGACTATATCACGTCGGATTTACTGGTCCAATATACCGACGTGGTAATTGGGAGACGTAATAGGGAAGATAAAATCACGTTAGTTGTAGAACCGACGTGATATTGGGAT
The DNA here is from genome assembly GCA_963682175.1 of Triglochin maritima. Taxonomy (NCBI): domain Eukaryota; kingdom Viridiplantae; phylum Streptophyta; class Magnoliopsida; order Alismatales; family Juncaginaceae; genus Triglochin; species Triglochin maritima. The sequence continues at coordinate 36,346,076 of OY821772.1, forward strand.
ATATCACGTCGGTTTCTAGAAAATCGACTAGAAACCGACCTGATATAAATCGATATCACGTCGGTTGTTACAATAATCGACGTGATATATATCAGATATCACGTCGATTTCTGGAATAACCGACATGATATCTGATATATATCACATCGATTTCTGGAATAACCGACGTGATATCTGATATATATCACGTCGATTTTCGGAATAACCGACGTGATATTTGATATATGTCACGTCCATTTTAGGAAAACGCACGCCATATAGTTCTGTTAAAAAATATATAATAAAATTCATTTGTGATGTAATCTACTAAGATTTCTCTGCATTAAACACATTCACAATGCAACATACTAAGGGGGAGCAGAATTCGGTCCGGGTTTTGGTCCGGACCCCGGGATGGATTCGGGTTTCGGTCTGGTTCGAACCCGATCCAAAACCCACATTTTCCCACAAAAAACCCGGTCCGGCCTGGGTTTTTGGTCCGGGTTCGATCTAGACCCCGAAGAGCATCCGGACCGGTGCAAAGCCCTACAATATACAAATTCAAATTCACAACACATTAATAATCGCATCACATTCACAAACACATTGCAATATACTAAGTGACATTCAAGTCATTAATTCACAATCACAAAATCACAAAGCATAATCACATTCAAACTCACCTTCAAAAACACATTAATTATCACATCACATTCACAAACACAATGCAATATACTAAGTGACATTCAAGTCATTAATTCACAATCACACGACAAAGCATAATCACATTCAAACTGACATTCAATGTCTCGATTTCCTTTGAAGCAAACAAAACAAGTTCACATTCATACGAAAAAGGTAGTCCTCCTTCACCACCAAGGGATTTGTAGTTTCATTCAAAACTCAATCAAGCACTAAAATGGGTCAAGAGGGAGCAATCGGTATTGGAAAATAAAGTTTTGTTTATTCATCAAAATAAGTGAAACATGGAAATAATGTATGTACTTTGTCTATCTTTAAGTTTAGAGTTGCGGAAATCATTTGTTCAAGATCTTATAAGGTGCAATTAGGATTTCATTGGACAAAAATTATGAAATAAATCAACTTATGAACAAGCAGATGCAACATAATATCAAAAAACTCGACGGGAATATCATATCCAGCCAGCATAAAAAATAATGATGTCCCTTTCGAGGTGTCTGAAATCATCAGTGGTGTTTACTTTCGAACACAAAGTGCGGAAAAACTGACTCAAGTTAATGATTGCTTCTCGCACTTCTTTTACTCTGTGACTCTTTCTTATGACGAGGTGTAACAACTCTTGCATCAATATATGATGGTCATGACTCTTTAATGAGCTTATTTTGCATTTCTTCGTGTTAACATAGCAAGACATATTCAATGAATACTCATCTGACACCTTTACTGACTGAAGAACATTGTAGAAAGTTTTCTTTTCTTCAGTGCTCATCCAAACAAATGCATGTGGATACACTGTCTTGCCGTTGTTAGTACTACCCAAATGTATGTCCCTTCTGAAACCCATTTCCTCTAAGCCACATCTTGATTAGTTATTTTCTTTGGGTTCTTTGGTGTCAATATAGTCTTCAACAATCCGTCACACACATTCTTCTCAGTATGCATCACATCAATATTGTGTCTTACTAAAAGATTTTTCCAATACGATAACTGGAAAAATATAATTTTCTTGGTCTAGTTATTGCCAACACCTAGAGAACAATTTTGCAAATATTTAAGAATATCTTCACCACATTTGTAATTTTGTGGATCTCCATGTTCCTCTTTGCCATCTAATGTTCTCTTATTTCGCCTCCAACGATGATGTAGGAGAGCTGGACCCAGATGATATCGTTAATCATTTTCTTGGCTGAGTAAGGTTACTGAAATAAAGGTAGACAAGAGGTGCTTGGTGTAGTTTTCAGTTGACAATGCATGGTGTGATGTAGTGTCCATGGATGCTTGTCACCTATTGTTAGGCTGCCCATGGCAGTATGACCGTAACATTGTTCACTATAGGTGAAAGAATACCTACTCCCTTAACATCACAGGGAAGAAGATCGTCTTGGCACCTCGTCGGCAAGAAGCCTCATCGACCCAAGTATCACATAACACCAACTTGCTCTCCCTGTCAAACGTTTTAGTCGAAGTGAAGCAAGGACAAGTAGTCTATGCGTTGCTACCCCGAGAAGAAAATGCAGAGGATATCAGGTCTGAGTTACCAGTAGAGGTGCAACAACTACTCGAAGAGTTCTCTGATTTGATGCCGGAAGACTGCCCTCCCGAGTTGCCACCGATGAGAGACATTCAACATCAAAGAGACCTTATCCCAGGATCGACTCTACCAAACCGACCAACATAACATCTCACTGATGCATTGCTGGAACGAGGTTACCTCCGTGATAGCATGAGCACGTGTGCGGTCCCTGCTCTATTGGTGCCGAAGAAATATGCCTCATGGCGCATGTGCATAGACAGTCGAGCCATAAACCGTATCACCGGGAAGTATCGGTTCCCGATTCCCCTCCTAGTTGACATGTTAGACCAGCTGTGCGGTTCTAATTTTTTTCGAATGTTGACCTTAAGAGAGGGTACCACCAGATACGAATCAAGCTGGGAGATGAGTGGAAGACGACATTCAAGACACAACACGGGTTGTACGAGTGGATGGTCATGTCATTTGGATTGTCGAATGTGCCCAACACCTTCATGAGGTTCATGCACCAAGTTTTTTGGCCTTTCATGGGGAAGTTTGTCGTTGCCTTCTTCGATGACATCCTCATTTTCAGCAAGACATTCGTGGCACATTCTGATCACCTCCGTGTAGTTTTTGACAAGCTAAGGTCAGAATGTTTGTTCGTTAATCTGAAGAAGTGCTCATTCTTCACGACTTTTGTCACTTTCCCTGGGTTCGTGGTGTCTATCGACGGTGTTCATGCTGATCCGCCCAAGGTGAATGCAATTTTGGAGTGACCCAGACCGAAGAACCTGCGTGATGTCCGGAGTTTCCATGGGTTGGCATATTTCTACCGTCAATTCATCAAGCATTTCAGCACCTTGATTTCTCCTATCACCGAATGCCTCAAGGACAAGAATTTCAAGTGGTCTGAGATAGCAGAGGCCAACTTTCAGCTGGTCAAACAGAAGATGACTGAGGCCCTTGTTCTAGCACCTCCCGACTTGAGAAGGTATTTGAGTTACATTGTGATGCATCAAGAGTTGGTATTGGTGGTGTTCTAAGTCAAGAGGGTCCTCCGATAACATTTTTCGGCAAGAAGTTGTCCAGGTTGAAGAAGAATTATTCCACCTATGATCTTGAGTTCCATACTATAGTGCAATCCTTGAAACATTGGTGTCACTACTTGGTGGAATGAGAGTTTATCCTCTTCATCGATCATGAAGCATTAAAATACATTAATGGACAATACAGGCTAAACCGACGACATGCCAAGTGGGTGGCGTATTTACAAGAGTTCACATTCACGCTAAAGCACCAAGCCGGAAGTCAAAACCGAGTTGTCGATGCTCTAAGTCATCGCACCACACTTCTCACCACCCTGAGCAACCAAATCATCGGGTTTGAAGCATTCCCTGGCATGTATTTAGCTGACCCTTCATATGGAGACATATTCCAGCAAGTAACCAATGCCCAACAACATGATTTTTTTTATCCATAATGGTTACTTGTTTTGGGGACTACAATTGTGCATTCTAGACTGTTCGTTGAGGCAACAGATCATTAGTGAGCTGCACGGCGAAGGCCATTTTGGGCGGGACAAAACATTGGCCTTGATATCTTCCAATTATTATTGGCCCAAGATGACCAGTGGTGTGGTCCACTACGTCGAGCGTTGCTACGTGTGCCAGCGATCCAAGGGGACCCTCACTAATGTTGGCTTATACATGCCTCTACCTGTTCCCGAAGGTCCTTGGCACGATATCAGCGTGCACCTTATGCTAGGCTTACCACGTACTCAGTGAGCCGTAGATTCCATCCTGGTGGTAGTTGATCGCTTCTCCAAGATGACACATTTTATAGCGTGTCGAAAGACGATGGATGCAGCCCACATTGCCTACCTCTACTTCAGAAAATTGTGCGCTTGCATGGCGTCCCACAATCAGTTACCTCCGATCATGACACCAAGTTTATTAGTAATTTTTGGAGAAGCTTATGGGGAAGGTTTGGGACACGACTAAACTTCAACAATGCCTATCACCTACAAACAGATGGTCAAACCGAAGTCGTTAACCGGAGCTTGAGTAACCTTTTGCAGTGTTTGGTAGGGACTAAGCCCAAGCAATGGGATTTTGCACTACTACAAGCTAAGTTCACATACAACCGGTCAACAAACCGGACCACCGGACTGATCTTGTTTCACAATGTCTATGGACTGAATCCTTCTGGGGTGCTGGATTTAGCTCCTATTCCACAAATTGGTCGATTGAATCCGAAGGCTGATGAGATGGCCCAGCATCTGCAAGCCATTCATGAGCAAATGAAGTTGGCTATTCGTGAGAGAAATGCCAAATACAAAGGTCATGCTGATGGTCATCGTCGTCAGGTGCTTTTTAGCGTTGGAGATTTTGTGTGGGCGGTATTGACTCATGACCGATTTCTGGTGGGCGAGTATAACAAACTGAAGGAGCGGAAGATTGGGCCCTGTGAGATACTGCAGAAAAACAATGAGAATGCTTTAGGTTGTGTCTTCCTAGTCATTTGAAGACCTCTGATGTGTTTAACGTCAAACACCTGAGCCCTTACTTTAGAGAAACCAGGGAAGCTGATGCAAACTCGAGAGTGAGTTCTTTCCAACCAGGGCAACTGATGTAGGAGAGCTGGACCCAGTTGATATCGTTAATCATTAAATGAAGTGAGCACAAAACAACAACCCCTAGAGCCGAACAGCAAGGAGATCCACCGAGATTTGTTTGCTGATTTAATTTAGCCATTCTAGTTAATTTCCTATTTCATGCATGTCCGAATTTTTCTTTTTATTTCCTACTGTCGTGTTTCCTTTGTTGTTCTTTTTAATTTCCACAAACAGTAAGGAAGTGAACAATATCAGTTAACCTTCCAATTACCTAATATTGCATGGCTATTTAAGACCTGGCTTGTAGATCAAAAAGGATAATCCTTGGTTGCATTTTATAATACAAAACAGAGAATAAATTTCTCTATATTTCGGTGTTTGTCTCTCGATTTCTATTGTGGATTATTGGTGTCACACGCACATAGAACCATCTCTTGTCCTACCCGGCGTCAAACGACGATCTTTATCTAACCACCGATGGTGACCCAAATAGCAATTCTTGACACTTTACTTCAGATAAATGGAATGAGTATCTTTCAAATAGTAGGGACATGCCAAATACCATCTAGTCATCCAACCACTCAGATTACCATAAGCAGGAAAGTCATTTTTGTCCACAACAATGCAGCTCCCAGCGTGAAACATGACTGACTATAAGTATCATAAGTTTCCAAACCCCCTTCCCAAAGGTCTTTCAAGTCTACAATAAGTGGTTGCAAACAAACATCTAGCTTGTTGTCAGGATGGCGGGGAATGATGAGCGATATCATGAAAAATTGGTGTTTCATGCTCATCCACGGTGGGAAATTATAAAGCACGAGCATTATAGGTCAAATATTGTGTTGCGTTTGACTAAATGGTTGAAACTCATCTGAGGCCAAACCTAACCTCACATTTCTTATTTCTGAAGCGAAAGCGGGATGTTTGTTGTCAACTCAGCCCAACATTCAGAATCAGTCGGATAACGCAATTTTCCATCTTTTTGTCATTCCTCCGCATGTCATCTCATCGACTTGGCAATATCAGTAGTAAGATATAACCTACGGAGTCTTGGTTTGAGTGGGAAGTGTCGTAAGAGTGCCATTGAAATGTTTTTACCTTTTAGGGCCACAACATATTCATTTTCTACTTCATTTCTCCCTGCATGGTTACCCAACGAGATTCGTCACACAGAACATGAGTCGGCATTCTCATTCTCTTTCCAGTACAACGTGCAATGATTCTTACAAACATAAATATTTTCATAATGAAACCCCAAGTTGGCAACCAACATTTTTGTCTCTTATGTTTCATTCGGCAAACAAGCTCCTTCTGGAAGTAATTCTACTTGGTAGACTAACCACTTATCAAACGAAGTGTCTGACCATTTACATACGCCCTTTATGTGAAACACTTTGATGACGAAGGATAATTTCCTCAATTCTGGTTTGTACCCGTGATACAACAGTTGATCTATGCTCTTCATGTACGCGATAAACTTCTGAGCATATTTTTTGGTCCCTGGTCTCGACAAATCGGTTGTGACGTTACGACTTTCGACCACATCGTGTATCATCCCCTGGTTTGTCATTAACGTCATCCTCTTCTGACTCAATCTCTGTTGGTCGTGTTGTCATTGTCGTGACAACTTGGACACTCGAACTTGCACCCCGTGGAAAGTCATTTATGACGATATCATTAATGATGTCACATCTAGTTGCCTGATTGAATCAATTAAAATATCGCAAGGAGCGCGTGTGAGTCGGATTCACGATACTCGAGTGGGAGAGAAGAAGAGAGATATGTGATCGAAACTACACTACAATGCAAAAGAAATTGAAAAATAAGCAATAAAACTAAATCCCTTCGGGGGTAGAGAAAGAATGTGAATACCAAAATGTGTGTTGTGTGCGTGTGTTCAAATGTGTTCATCAAAACATGTCAAACATGAAATCCATAACACTCAATTCCAACTTTGCCTCCACATGAAATAAGATAAGACATTATCATTAAAACATACAAGACAATAATTGAAATGAAGCTAATATGTTCACATGCATCATGACTCAAATCCAACTATGTCTACATATGAAATAAGATTTATCACAATCATTAAAACATACAAGACATTAATTTGGATAAAGCCAACATGAGCACATCCATACACATGCATTTTTTCCTTCTTCCACTCCATCCTTATCCTAGACTCATCATTCCCCATAAAATAAGCCCACTAATCTAAGTATGTGTTAAGCTCCATTCAAGAGCATTAGACATCAAAGATAAGAGTGAAATTTCATTAGATGGTTATGGAAATCATGTAAGGCTCAAAGGATTAAGATTAACACACACTAACCCATCACATGATCAAATCACCTTCTTCTCCACCCCCCACCCCTCCCCACATGGGGATGGACTACTCTCTACTCATCTTTATACTAAAGAAAGCATGAAAAGAACATAAACTCATAAAAGAAATGTAGAAGACTAGATTAAACAAACAACAACATAAAAGAAATTGCATCAAAGGAAAACATCAACACAATAAAGAAGAACTAAACTAGATTAAGAAAATAAAAGACAAAGTTTGCTCCTCTCCAACCCCCTTATTACACTACTAAAACAGGAAACTAAAACCTACTCTAATGGGGGAAGGAGGAAGAAGAGGTAGAGGAGGGATTACAATGGTTTATATAGACTAATACATAGTTAGGATCAATCTTGAAATAATCGGACGGCTCTAAATCACATCTGATGGTTCGGGAATACTACACACCGAATACCTGACCCACGACCGAAATTTCAGCTCATTTGGACCATTTTAATCCGCTAGTGGCGGATCAAATGGGTCCGATATGGTTGAAATTTTGTGTTGCTTTATTTCTTCAATTGGCACGTGAGGTGAAGTCCTGGTCTGCTGGATCGAATCACTTGGAGTTTAATTGGAAAAATACTGATCTGATTCAAGTCATATGTCACCATAATTTGCATTTCACAATCAGGTCCCTCCGGGTTTGCACTTGGGTCCTTCCTGATTTGCGATCCAGTCCTTGTGCATTACAAATAGGTCTAGAACCTTCCAAATCAGTCCATACTTGTTATATTTAGGTCGTTTTTGCTCTCTTCCTCTTCTTTATTACCTAACTACTGAAACACTACAAATAACAACTGGAGTAGCACAATATTGGGGTAAAATAAAGGATATATAGCATAAATATGATACATGATATGCTATTAATCATTGCCCACTTCTTGTTATGTCATTTCTTGCATGGGCATAAGAATTTTCCATCACGAATGTATTGGTTGTGAGAACTAAAGACATGGTTCAGGAATGACTTCAGAAATTTTTCGTGAATGTCTGACTAATTCTCTTATTTGTCATACATCCAACTTCTGTACGAGGCCATGCTTCTATTGATTTCAAACAAAACATAATATCTTGAAAATTCCAACTACTAGGAATATTTCACTAAATCTAATTAACACATCCAACTCATCGGAATCAATCTAACTAAATCAATTAATCAATCTAACAATGAACTAACAGATCCAACTTAATCCAACTCAATATAACTAAATAACAAACACATTTAAATTTAATCGATTTTTAATAAAGTTCGGCAAAACCTCCCTATATTTTCAATACAGAATTTTTCCGAAGACCAGTATTGACAAGAAAAAACAATTTATTTTTCGAACAATACCATGAATCAATTCCACGAATAGATAACATCCAAACCAAACATGACACGAATCACACTTCCTAAAGTAAACTTCAAAATTTAAACCTCATTTTACTCCAACAAATCGAATACAAATTTAAACTCCGAACTCCTACCACCACCGTTTAGGGTTCGGTCGACCGAGGTGTCTTCGGAACGGTCAACCGAACGGGGAACGGATAAACACAATTGGTTGACCGAAATTGTCTTGAGTGCCTGGACAATTGGGTTCGGTCAACCGAGAGAGAATATCTTGGGATATTTTCGGTAGACCGAAGGTGACATGATCGTCCGATGATTGTTCGCCAGGTGAAATTTTGGTGGGTCAACGGTCTACCGGAGCAAGACGCGGATCATCCGAATTTTTCCAGAGAATTTTTCTCATGCATATTCAGTCGACCATCTAGCTCTCGGTCCACCGAACATGTGTTAAAACTGAATGGTTGTTAACCGAGAAGAATTCTCGGTCAACCGAACAGTGCGATTTTTGCCTGAATTATTAAGAGAATAATTAGATCATGGGTTGGATTAATTCTAGATTTAATTAAATGTTTTTGAGGATGCTTACGTAGCAATTTGAGATTAATTTTAGGAGAGAATAAGCAAGGGATCATGGCAAAATAATAGTTCTTGATGAGGATATTTTGGGAGCCTATAAAAGGACCCATCATCCTACTTGTTTATGTTAATGCAAAAAAATCTCTAATTAATCTCTCCCTTAATCACCTTGAAAATCTCTTAATAGTTTTAAGTTTTGGAGATAAAAATCTCAGGAGCTTAAAGAGGGGTTATTAGCTAGATTCTAAGCCTAATTGGTGAACACTTGATTGGCTAACTCATTTCTCTCTAATCTTGTTTAGAGTTTGGTGAACACTTGGAGGTGAATCGGCGGGCGATTCGACGAGCAACGGAACTCCGGATCTTCTGAAAGGTTTTAGAGAACCTTTGGGTATAATCATCTATCCTTTGTTTATTTTAATATGTGTAGGAATGCATGATATTAGAATAAACAAATACGTGTACATAAAATCAATGAAAATATGAAATCGATCTTGTATGTTGTATTATTTTTTTTAAAATGTATACATACATGGGGACACGAAATCCTACAAGATCTCCTGCCTCCGCTCTTCCCTTCCACTAGTGGTCCCAATCTCCTGCTCGGCTCGCCCTGCCTGCTCAGGCACTCTCGAATGTAGTGGCTCATCTAACTGCATACCAAGCATGCTCCGATATGACAGGGGCACTCCTGGCCCAGGCGAAATCTCCCGCAGGTACTACACAATCTAACTGGCGTGCTCCTCCACCATAAACCCGGGGCCTCTTGCCCGGGTTCCCTGTGGAACGTCCAACAGCAAGTCCTCTCGTGCTCACTGGCGTCTTCCGCGTCTCTTGGTAATTCTCCTAGTAGTCCTGATCAATGAGAGTCGCGAACTTCACCGCATCCGCCAGGGTTTGTGGCATGCTGGTAATCACTCACGACTTGAGCTGCTTCCTCACCCCCTTAATGAATTTCCTCGCTCGCTGCTCAGGAGTCACATATGTCTCAGAACAGTAACGCTCCATGGTGTTAAATTTGCTGATGTAGCTGGCCAGAGACATCTCCTTATGCTCAAGGGCCAAGAACTCCTCATTCTTCCTGTCTCTGACGTGCTACAAAAAGAACTGCTAGTTGAACTCCGGAAGGATTTCCTCCCAGCTCGCGTCATCACGGTCGGCAAACACCACTATGGATGTGGTCCTCCACCAGTTCGCCACCTCACCATCCAGCACATAGGTGGCCAGAACCACCATCCGCTCTAGTACACAGCCAATAGCCCAGAAAATCCTCTGGATCTTAAAGACTCAGTCCTCTGTAGCCTCATGATCACTCCTGCCATCAAAACTAGGCAGGTTTTGCCTCATGAAACGATCATGCTCCATGCCAGTCCCTATCTGCTCTGCCCTCGCTGCCTGAAGCTTGAGAAAGTCGCCCAACCTATCCTAGGTAGCGCCATCAGTGGCATCACAGGTACTGCACTCATTTGCGGCGTTCCTCACACGTCTCAGAGGCATCTGGCAGATGAAACTAACACAAGATTTAGTGTTGAGATTTTTATTTATACCGCAAGTGCACAGCCGCGTTGAAGCGGTGGCAAGTACGGGTCGAACCCAAGGAGGGAGAGATTCTTATATTTTTGTGATTTTCTTTGATTAAGGAAAGCAAAAGAGAAATAGTGTTGGTTTGAGATTTTTGGATTTATTTTTTTATTTTTCTAAAGCAAGAACAACAAGAACAAAAACTAAGATGAAATAACTATGGATGAGAGTCCAGTGGGTGGGAGTTATGAATCTTCGAGTTAGATTAGAGATTACGAAAATTATTATAAATCAAGTGAGATATTAAGCATCATATGATAATTGATTTAACAAAAACTCATATGATCAAAACACTAACAAGAAATTAAAATAAAAACGATCTCTCTTCTCTAACCCTAAATCCGTCACCCCCGCCCTTTGGAGGGTTTTAGAAACCCATAGGGAGAAGATGAGGAGAATGGTTCATGGAGATCATCGAGAGCCTATGAAAACAAAAAGAAAGAAATATTATACTAAACTACGATCTACGAAAACAAATACAATTATTCTAAGCATGCAACAAATTATTCTAAGAGAAGAGTAAAGAACAACTAGATTATTCTACTGGAATTAAGAACATGAAACATTAATCTAAAACTAAGCTTACAAAAGACAAAGATAATGGAGAAATAAAAGGGCAGAATTTTATTGCTTTAGAATGTCATACCAAAAAGCTCCTCTTACACAATATTTCGGGGCTATTTATAGTCGATACAAGAAACCCTAAGTATGCATCAGGAAGGACACGTGTTACTACACAATTGGACGAAAATAGGAGGCATGGATCGCAACCCATGCGGTGATTCCGCCGCATATTGACCGTTAGATGCGGCGATTCCGCCGCATGGATGGTCCAGATGACTTCGTGCTTTTGTGGGTGTGTTTTTGGTATGTTGTAGGTGGCCTCCACGTGTATAAATCAATTATTGCATATCTTTGGAGATCCGAATTTGATTTCTTCTTGAATACTCCTCCAAAATAACTTTTTAGTCCTTCTAATTTGCGATCAAGTCCCTGACTTCTTATGCAATCAATTGGACTTCAACTTGAGCTTGAATCTCTATCTAATTGGTCTTTGTGATCCATCTAAGTCCATTGCACGCGTTTTAGCTCGAATATTGCTAAATTGCATTGTAACTCCTGAATTCTGCACAATTGCTCAAAACAATACCTTAGTAGCATTTATTTATATAAAAACACTCTAAATGAAATACATATGATGCAATGTATGCAATGCATCAAATACCCCTACACCTAGATTTTGCTAGTCTCGAGCAAAACAAAACATGAGAAATATAAGTATGAAAGCACAGAAATCCTAACTCATTTTCGTAGGAATCACGGTTGCACTTAGCATGTGCAACAAGCCTTTAAACCTCCAAGTTTCCTTAGAGGACGAGTTTTGTCTCGTGAGGGTTTTCAGTTGACACACCCACAAAGTCTTAATTCAATATTCCATTAATAGCTCTCGATATCTCCACCTCAACCTTATACATCTCACTTAGAATTCTTGCATGCTCATTATACAAATCTAACTTATAAAAAGTTTGACTTGGTCTTTGTTCCTCCAACATTCACACCACTAACCCTTCTACACATGTTATCACTTAAATTATTTTGCACGCCTCCTCTGGTGGTGAAGTATCATTCGGATCAACCATGGCATGGATCATTCTTTTAGCTTTGGGCCTTGAGTATATTTTTTTCTTTTCTTCCGTGATTCAACACATTTGCTTTTTCTGACACTTTTACCTTTTTTGCATTCGTGTAGCGAGTTTGGTCGATAATCCCGAGCTGGCAGACTCAAGTTACCGGGTTTTAAGATACCCCTACGGACCAGTGACTCAAAAGCTTGGGCTTTTGTAATCATTTTGCAAAATGTACTTTCCTCACTTTATTCCTTTATTTTTACTTTTATTTTCCTCAAGGCTTAATTGCTATTAGAAGTCCACACTTCCCGGTATATTTTCCTCAACCTCTGCTTTTTATCAACCACTTCAAAGATTTGATTCATCCAATTTAAGTGCATACATGTCTTAAGGGTAATGTGTTATTTCTTTGGAACTTATATTTATGTCATAGTTTCTACAAGCAGAACTATATAATAAGGAACAAAGACTCAATGCAATTTGTACTCGGGTTTTTGGTGGTTCAATCTTAAGCTATGTCATGAAACATTGATTTTTTTTTAATGGGAAATAAAAACAAAACAGATAGGTAGATAACTAGTCACCCCCCAACACCTATTTCATGCATTGTCCTCAATGTATGCAAAATTGAATAATATAGGAAATGCAAGAAATAATAAAGTTACCACCTTCGGGATGACGACTCTCCACGGTCGGAGAGTGCTTTGTTCAGTTTGCTATTGAGGCGCTTCATCCCGCCCCACATTCGGGACCTATGCTCGTCAGAGTTTTCTGGGGTTGACTGAGCCCAGAATGTTGCGGAGTCTTCAGACGACTCACTTGATTGCATAGCATCCTCCATTTCTGGAGGTGTCCACAGGTCCGCTATAGTGCCACGGTAGGAGGATGTCTCTCGTTCCACCGTACAAGGGAGCATGTCGGCTTTGTACACCCAGAAAGACTCATAGGCCATAAAGTGCTTGCAGATAGTGGTGACGAGGCATGGCAGAGATTGGGAGTTGCGTTGGTGGCCTTCTGCAATGGTGGTCAGAAGCCATCGACACATACAGTAAGTGCGATCACGGGTCATCAGGGAGTGAACGATGCCCATCTCAACGGTGCGAAAAGAGGTGTTGTGGGTATTACTCGTGACATTTTGGCATGCCCACCTACATGCTGTAAAGACATTCCGGTACATGGATGTGCCCTTGATACCCCGATCACGGCTAAGCACACAATCTGGTCCCATGAGTGACCGATAGAAACTGAGTTCCTCGGATGGCAAAGTGGAGGCCCCTTGTGGTATGTCAGTCAAGTTGGAGATGATGTTGAGGTCAATCGCCCAGACTTTGTTTCTCCAATTCAGTAAAATGTACCCACTGTCCAGGTCTATGTTAGTGATACTGCTATAGAACTCCTCCACTAAGCTAGGGCAGTACACATCAAAGTGGGTGCCATTTTGATCACTAACAAGCAACGGGTGGAAGTTCTTGTCAGGAAACACCATGGTGATAGAATACTGCTAAAGTGGTATACGTTAGATTTAGAAAAAAGACATGTACTTCCACCGTTTCCCAAAATAAGTCAAGTACCCATTATTATTATTTTCACGTTTTTTTTTCGTTTTTTTTTCATTTTTTTTTTCGTTTTTTTTAGAAATAAACAAAAACTTAATCAGACTGAGGAATTGCGTGTAAAAACACAACTTCCTCTGCAACATTGGAGGGACGATTTAAGTAGGGCTTCAATCGATGCCCGTTAACTTTAAAGTTTTCACCGTTCTCCGGATTACTGATCTCGACCGCTCCGTGAGGGAAAACAGTTTTGATCATGAAAGGGCCGGTCCAACAACTCTTGAGTTTGCCGGAAAAGAGATGAAGGCGATAGTTATAGAGAAGGACCAACTGTCCAGGAGAAAAAGATTTCCTAACGATGGATTTATCATGAAAAACCTTGGTCTTTTCCTTATAAATTTTAGCATTCTCATAAGCCTCATTTCTTATTTCCTCAAGCTCAACTAAATCCAATTTTCGAGCATTACTAGCTGCCTCTAAATCCATATTCAGTTGCTTAATAGCCCAAAGGGCTCTATGCTCCAATTCGACCGGTAAGTGGCACGTTTTTCCAAAGACTAACCGGTAAGGGGACATTCCTAAATTGGTCTTGAAAGCGGTCCGATAGGCCCACAACGCAACATTAATTTTTACAGACCAATCCTTACGTGAGGCATTAACCGTTTTTTCCAGAATTTGCTTGATTTGTCTATTGGAGACCTCAACTTGTCCACTTGTTTGAGGGTGATACGGGGTAGCTAACTTATGAGTTATGGAATATTTTCTCATCAAAGCTTCAAATGATCGATTACAAAAATGAGTACCCCGGTCACTGATAATGGTACGTGGAGTACCGAATCGGGAGAAAATATTCTCCTTCAGAAATTTGACAACAACTTTGTTGTCATTGGATTTTGTGGGGATAGCCTCAACCCACTTGGACACATAGTCCACAGCTAGCAAGATATACTCCTTCCCAAAAGATATTGGAAACAGGCCCATAAAATCGATACCCCAAACATCGAAGATATCAACTATGAGAATAGGGTGCAGAGGCATCATGTCTCTACGAGAGAGTTTTCCTAGCATTTGACATCTAGAGCAAGAATTACAAAATGCAAATGCATCCTTAAATAGGGTGGGCCAATAAAATCCACACTGTAAAACTTTGGCCGCAGTTTTCTTAGCTCCAAAATATCCTCCACATGCTTGGTCATGACAAAAAGATAGAATACTTGCAAATTCCTCCTCAGGAACACATCTTCTAATGATTTAATCCGAACAATACTTGAAAAGATATGGGTCATCCCAATAAAAATTCTTTACTAGGGACCTAAATTTGGCTTGATCGTTCTTAGACCATTCAGTCGGGGTCACACCAGTTACTAAGAAATTGACTATATCGGCGAACCATGGTTTGCCAGACACAGCCATAATTTGTTCATCCGGAAAGTTCTCATTCACTGGTGTGTTATTCACTGGGATAAGAGGAATTCTAGACAAGTGATCGGCGACTACATTTTCACAACCCTTTTTATCACGGATTTCGACATCAAATTCTTGCAGTAGTAAGATCCAACGCAATAAACGCGGCTTGGCATCCTTTTTGTTCACTAAATGTCTTATTGCCGCATGATCCGTGTAAATAATCACATGTGTGCCTATCAAATATTGTCGAAATTTTTCCAAGGCAAAAATGACTGCTAGAAATTCTTTCTCAGTTACCGTGTAGTTCAATTGGGCATCATTCAATGTTTTACTAGCATAATATATCACGTGAGGTTTCTTTTCAATTTTCTGACCCAACACCGCTCCTATGGCGTAATCCGATGCATCACACATTATCTCAAAGGGTTGGGTCCAATCAGGTGAATGAATAATGGGTGCCGACGTCAATTCCCTCGTAAGGTGGTTAAAGGACTCCAAACATTTATCAGAAAATTCAAACTTAGAGTCCTTCGCTAATAATTCAGTCAATGGTCTAGCCACCTTACTAAAGTCCTTGATAAACCTTCGATAGAATCCGGCATGCCCTAAAAATGAACGAATCTCTTTAACATTTGTTGGTGGAGGGAGATGCTTAATCAAATCCACCTTGGCTTTATCCACTTGAATGCCATCCTTAGACACAATGTGACCAAGTACTATTCCATTCTTAACCATGAAATGACATTTTTCCCAATTCAAGGTCAAGTTCTTCTCTTTACACCTTACTAGTACTAATTCCAAATGGTTCAAACAATTGGCAAAAGTGGGACCAAAGACAGAGAAATCATCCATGAAAATTTCCATGAAGTTATCCACCATATCAGAGAAGATGCTAACCATACATCTTTGAAATGTGGCAGGAGCATTGCACAAGCCAAAGGGCATGCGACGGAAAGCAAACGTGTCGAATGGGCACGTGAAGGTAGTTTTCTCCTGATCCTCAGGAGCGATAGGAATTTGGTTATAGCCGGAATATCCATCTAGAAAACAATAATACTCATATCCGGCCAACCGTTCTAACATTTGATCTATGAAAGGAAGAGGGAAGTGGTCCTTACGGGTTGCAGAATTCAGTTTTCTATAGTCAATGCAAATCCTCCAACCGGTTTGGATACGGGTCGGGACTAACTCATTAAGCTCATTCTCAACTACAGTAACTCCAGATTTCTTAGGGACAACCTGAACAGGACTAACCCACGCACTATCGGATATAGGGTATATAATTCCATTGTCCAACCACTTAAGTATTTCCTTTTTGACCGCCTCAGTTAGGACCGGGTTAAGCCGCCTTTGCGGATCCCTACGGGGTTGAGTATTATCTTCCAAATGGATCCTATGTTGGACTATAGATGGGCTAATCCCCTTGATATCGGTCATGGTCCATCCAATAGCTTCTTTATTCCTACTGAGGACTCTCAACAATTCATTCTCTTGATTGGGAGTCAAACCCAATGCTATGATAACTGGGAGGGTGGATGAGGGTCCTAAAAATGCATACTTCAATGTAGTAGGGAGAGGCTTCAACTCTAGTGATGGTGGTTCTTGTAGTGAGGGTTTGGATTGAGGTCTTGGTTCGGCTAAAAGTCCACCTAAGGCTGACCAATTGGGTGAAGATCGATTCGAACCTATATAATTGATTTGGTCACAAATTGTGGCCTCACCACTCAGGTTCTTTTGAAAATCAACTTCATCCAATTGAGTGAAATTTAAGTAATCCGAAATCAACTCATCTTCACTACAATCCTGAATGTAATTCAATTCACTCGATTCATCAGAGAAAATTCCAGGTTGCTTCCCTAAGTTAAAAATATTTAGCTCAGCTGTCAAATTCCCAAATGACAATTTCATCAATCCATTCCTACAATTGATTAGGGCATTGGAAGTGGCTAAAAAGGTCTTCCTAAGATCACAGGAATTTGATTGCTAGGGTTAGCAACAGGCTCCGTGTCTAAGACAACAAAGTCCACAGGAAATATGAATTCACCCACTTTGATCAGAACATCATCAACCACACCTCTAGGAATCTTAACAGATCTATCAGCCAATTGGAGTGTGGTCCTAGTCTGTTTAAGGTCTCCTATATCCAATTCTTTATATACAGAATAGGGAAGCAGATTAACACTAGCACCCAAATTCAGCAAGGCCCTATTGATTAAGGTGTTACCAATTACACATGAAATAGTCGGACAACCAGGGTCTTTATATTTGATTTGTGTGGGTTGGGTTAACACAGAGCTTATATTTGCAGTTAAGAAGGCTCTTTTTGGTACTTGTGTTTTCCTTTTTTTGTGCATAAGTCTTTTAAGAATCTTGCATAAGGTGGAATTTGTTGAATAGCTTCTAATAAAGAGATGTTTACTTTTACTTGCTTAAAGACTTCCAACATTTTCTCCATTTGATTTGTATGATTCTTATTAAGTCTATTAGGGAATGGTGCTTTAGGAATGAATACTCTTTCATGTTCAGTGGGTTCAATTTCAATTGGTTCCTCAGATTGAATTGGTGGCTCATTGGATGGCTCAGGTGTGACAGAATTATTAGGCTCATTAGCCAAGGGGTGAGTGACATTGTTATTAACAGATTTTCCAGATCTTAATGTAAGTATAGCATTAATGTGTTGATTTTGCTCTTCTTCTTGAACCATATGAACTGGTCTGTTGTTATTGTTCACATTAGGAGGTGGTGCATTATGTGGTACATTAGGTGGAGGCCTAATGTGTTGAGGATTGAATGATTGAGGATTAAATGGTTGAGGTGGTTGATATGGCATATGTTGATTATGTGGATTGTTAATTCTTGGGTTCACCTCGGGTTGGCTTGGGAATCTTCCTCTTTCTCTTTCACCTACAACTTATGCTAATTGACTTACTTGAGTCTTTAGCTTTTGAAAAGATTGAGTAGTTGTTTGAACAAATGTTTTCATTAAGTTTTCCAAATCAGTTAATCGGCCATCACTATTATTGTTGTTGTTTGAATACATTTGTTGTCTAGGTGGTTGGCCTTGCTGAGGCATGGGTGCAGGATTTGAATTCCCTTGGCTCCATGAAAAATTGGGATGGTTGCGCCAACCTGGATTATAGGTTGACGAATAAGGGTCATTCCTAGGACGATTAAATGCAACATTAACTTGTTCCATGTCCGAAGAAATGTGTGCACACTCCTCCAAAACATGACCAGGTTGACCACACATAGAGCAAGAAACAGAAGAGATTTGATTTACTAGGGGTCGGGTTTGAAGCTCTAGAGTTTCCATCCTACGCATAAGGGTGGCTAATTTTGCTTCAGCAGCTATAGAAGCATCTACAGCTAAGACACCTGATCTGGATTGATTTGCTATTCTAGATCCAATACTCGGGTTGGTTGGTGCCCTAGCAGTGTCCCATTGCATACTATTATCAGCCAAGTCTTCAAGAAAAGTCCAAGCATCATTCTCATTTTTGGACATAAAGCTTCCTTCACTTACAGATTCTAGCATAACTCTAGATGTAGGTGTTAATCTCTCATAGATAATTTGGCACAATTGCCATCTTGGAATTCCATGATGAGGGTATTGGGTCAGAAGGTGCTTAAATCTCTCCAAATATGAATAGAACGGCTCGCTCTCAGATTGAACGAATGCACAAATTTCATTCCTAATCCTAATAGTCTTATGGTTGGGGAAATATTTCTTTAAAAACACTTGAACAAACTCAGCCCAACTCCTAATAGATCTTTCGGCTAGACTATATAGCCATTTTTTAGCGTCGTCCTTCAGTGCTAGAGGCACGAATTTAAGACGCACTGCCTCCTCAGGGATATGCTGGTAATGCATAAGGGAGCAGATTTCCTCAAATTCTCTAAGGAAGAGATATGGATCTTCCTTAGATGTGAACTTGAGCAACATACTCAGGTATTGTGCCTTGAGTTTGAAGTCGCGACCCGGTATGGTGGGCATAACGATGCACGATGGCTGAGCAGCCATCGTTGGGTAGCACCGATCCCTCAGAGTCATAGGTGGTGCAACAGGTGGGTCCACTACATTCTCACCCATTGGATTCGGGTGAGGTGGTGCAACAGGTGGATTGGGGCTAAGCTCTAGACTGGAATTTAGATGAACTCGTGAGAGTCGATTGCTCAAGTCCCGAACCCAAATCGGAGTGCACCGGTTTGAATTAATTTTTGAATTCAAATTTGAAATTTAAATTCCAAATTCAAATTCAAGAATCAATTTCTTTTTTATTTTTTTTTATTTTATTTTTTTTCAAAAAAAAGAAAACAAAGAAAACAAACAATAGAAGGGGGA
Organism: Triglochin maritima; assembly: GCA_963682175.1. NCBI lineage: Eukaryota > Viridiplantae > Streptophyta > Magnoliopsida > Alismatales > Juncaginaceae > Triglochin > Triglochin maritima. The sequence continues at coordinate 36,365,657 of OY821772.1, forward strand.
AAGATGAGAAAGGAATCCTAATCTAGAGAGTTGAGGTGAGAAGAGAAAGAAGACTCAGATGAGAAGGGAAACTTAACTCTAAAAGATAGATGAGAGGGTTGGTCAGAAGTTTCCTAAACAAGCACGGTTCAAACAATCCTAGACCTAGTGTAGCTTAAGTCTAGACGACTCCTAACTGGTTGAGTCGAATTGATTCGCTTGATTCACCTCCCTCACTAATCAAACCAACTTGGTCAGGCCGTGTATAGCTAGTGGGGGCGCTTTCGACAGAGTCGGTGCCAATTAGACAACCACTTTCACTTGGAAGATTTACGTCAACACAAAAACACTTTCTAGACACCAAATTAAATTCGATCAGCTTCAAGTCATAGCAAGTCAAACCAATCTTCTCCTTAATTGAGTCCGAATCCTTAGGGGCCAATGTCTAATTGATTTTAATTAAGGCTTGGGTGACACTTTGAGATTGTTATTTGTGGGCCACGGAAGGGTGATGAAATCCCCACCGTATCTTTTCCTACGGAGTTGCCCTTCAGATAGTTTAACCTAAATCTAGCAGAGATAGTCAAACATTGGTCTTTAGTGGGGGACAATTGCAAAGTTGTATGCAAACTAAATTATATGCTTAAATGCAATCAATAAAAACCGCGCACGTACCTTGCCTCCAGCACTCTTCAACAATGAATTGATTTGCAAAATTTAGCATACATAATGTGAGAAAATCTTTAAATGATGCATGCACTAAGGCCTTTCTAATTTTGCAAAATTTTAGGTCACAAGTTGAATTAGTGTCAATTATGGAAGTTTGCCCTACACATGCAATTCTACCAAACAAGAAATTTTCCGAAAATGGAAATTACGAGGAAAATGCAACAAATGTTACCTACGCACGCTCAGTCGGGTTCGCCGCCCGCTCTCGATAATTTCCAGTGCTCTCCGCGTCCACCCAGAGATGAGTCGCGTTCAGGAGAATTTTCAGGCTCAGATATTCAACCCGTGCGGCGTTTCCGCCGCAAACTCTACTGGAGATGCGGCGTTTTCGCCGCCTGTTCAATTCGGATGGTCTCCGGATTTTTGTGTCCTCTCTACGACTTCCTGAAAAGCACAGAGAAAACGTTAGATCGCGAAAAACCAAAATCCAAACAAAACAAAAAAAACGAAATCACAAAAAAAACTTAAAATTCTCGTCGCCTCCCCGGCAACGGCGCCAAAAACTTGTTGAGATTTTTATTTATACCGCAAGTGCACGACCGCGTTGAAGCGGTGGCAAGTACGGGTCGAACCCAAGGAGGGAGAGATTCTTATATTTTTGTGATTTTCTTTGATTAAGGAAAGCAAAAGAGAAATAGTGTTGGTTTGAGATTTTTGGATTTATTTTTTTATTTTTCTAAAGCAAGAACAAAAACTAAGAAGAAATAACTATGGATGAGAGTCCAGTGGGTGGGAGTTATGAATCTTCGAGTTAGATTAGAGATTACGAAAATTATTATAAATCAAGTGAGATATTAAGCATCATATGATAATTGATTTAACAAAAACTCATATGATCAAAACACTAACAAGAAATTAAAATAAAAACGATCTCTCTTCTCTAACCCTAAATCCGTCACCCCCACCCTTTGGAGGGTTTTAGAAACCCATGGGGAGAAGATGAGGAGAAGGGTTCATGGAGATCATCGAGAGCCTATGAAAACAAAAAGAAAGAAATATTATACTAAACTACGATCTACGAAAACAAATACAATTATTCTAAGCATGCAACAAATTATTCTAAGAGAAGAGTAAAGAACAACTAGATTATTCTACTGGAATTAAGAACATGAAACATTAATCTAAAACTAAGCTTACAAAAGACAAAGATAATGGAGAAATAAAAGGGCAGAATTTTATTGCTTTAGAATGTCATACCAAAAAGCTCCTCTTACACAATATTTCGGGGTTATTTATAGTCGATACAAGAAACCCTAAGTATGCATCAGGAAGGACACGTGTTACTACACAATTGGACGAAAATAGGAGGCACGGATCGCAACCCATGCGGCGATTCTGCCGCATATTGACCGTTAGATGCGGCGATTCCGCCGCATGGATGGTCCAGATGACTTCGTGCTTTTGTGGGTGTGTTTTTGGTATGTTGTAGGTGGTCTCCACGTGTATAAATCAATTGTTGCATATCTTTGGAGATCCGAATTTGATTTCTTCTTGAATACTCCTCCAAAATAACTTTTTAGTCCTTCTAATTTGCGATCAAGTCCCTGACTTCTTATGCAATCAATTGGACTTCAACTTGAGCTTGAATCTCTATCTAATTGGTCTTTATGATCCATCTAAGTCCATTGCACGCGTTTTAGCTCGAATATTTCTAAATTGCATTGTAACTCCTGAATTCTGCACAATTGCTCAAAACAATACCTTAGTAGCATTTATTTATATAAAAACACTCTAAATGAAAGACATATGATGCAATGTATGCAATGCATCATTTAGCCATGAATGCATGCTAAAATTAAATTGCAACATGTCTTATTACTATAAGGGTGATTTCTTCGGGAGCCACATAGGGGACCGACCTCTCTGATACCAAATTGTGACACCCTGAAATAGCGGAAAATTTTGAAATTTTAACAATAAAGAGATCTCAAGATAATAATCATCAAGCAGGAATGTTACTCATATAGATAACCAGTCGGTGCACCAAATATAACAGAGTTTGTCAAAATACATGATTACATCAATACAAGAAAAGAATACAGGTAATCATGACGACAATGAATAGTTCGAAGAGGATCCTAGCCCAAAATGTGTGCACCCGCTGTCACCACCCCCACAGAACCTACTGCGGTCCTGAAACAGGAATTAAACAATAATGCTTGAGTTTCCCATTAGGAAACCTTGTACGCCAAGCTCACTTATATGAATGCAACAATACAGTAATGAACATATCATACTAGTAGCATGTTATGTCATCAACTACAATGGAAACATATCCCCTCCAAGGGTAAAACAGGACCCCAATCCTACAACAGCAACAAACACCATCTAAGGGTCAACAAGGGCATTTGTCCAGCAAACAACATCGGGTCTCCCTCGGAGACCTACCGTAGGCACATATGGTCTTACGAACAGTACGCAATGCACCCCCACACGCGACTACTCTAGACTAGGGATCAGTGAGGACCGTTCACACTTCCACGCCAAATGAATCAGATCTGAAACATCGTGGTCTACACCACACCAACGGAGTCGTCGCCCCGTCAGTCCAATAATCACTCAGTAGGTGCACAACTGAGCTATCATCGTTGGAACAACATCGACAACATCGGCGATACAACATACGCCCGACACAACATCGGACTGCACATCATTGTCGAAATAACATCGACGACAACAAGTCAGAACATTGTCGACAACATCATCGCCAACACAGCCTCGGCGGCATCGCCGACACAACATCGACGGTACAACATACGTCTAGCACAACATTGGACGGTTCTGGACCGTAGTCGGCAAGGTCATCATGCTCCACGAGCCATGCATCATCATGCATTGGGATCCGTGATCCTCGGGTATACTACTCTACTGTGAGTCAAGACAACAATACCTCACGCCACAGTCTATCAACAAAGGTGGCTCGTCCCAAGTACCCATACTCTTCCACACGGTGGTCCCTGGGTAGGCACGAGCAACGTACCCACTGCCACCTCCCGACTCACGCCTTTAAGTGAGGACACGGGTTTCCGTGGACATAGTTGGCACTTTACTAGGACCAGGAATTCAGTTCTGCGCATAAACAGTCGATCGAAATAGGCAATCTGGTCGACCGTTTCCCATGGGGTTTGGTCATCCGAAAGTCTGCGCATCACTTAAGCCCCAACGGTCGAACACAAGTCTAAAACCGGTTGACCGATACATGGTCAAAATCCAGAGTCTGGTCAAAATCATGCAAGTCCAACGGTTGACCGACTCAGGGGTCCCGATCGACCGGAACCTACCAGGGGTATCATAGCAGTTCTAGTCATCTAACGGTCGAACATGTATGATAATAGGTCAAATAGATAATAAGTTCACTTAAGTTCCGGTCGGACCAAAGTCAGGGACGGTCGACCGTTTAGGTGGTCATCGTCTGGTCCGAGCGAAACGTGAAGCAACAGTCGAACGGCTAAGGGGTCTCGTTCGACCGAAAACTTCTAGAGCCTCCTCTGATCCACCAACACACGCGCAACCGGTCGACCGCCACAAGGCGTCGTTCGACCGGCTCTGGAGAGTTCTACAGGTATGACTACATATGTTCCATCTCCTCTTATACTTATACTATAGGTCTGTCTTTCCCCGCACACTCAGATAGCAATCACGAAAGCAAGATTGGTTAAGATCAGGCAATTACACTACAACCGGTCAACCGTCCGGAAAAAAACCGATCGACCGTTGGCCGGTAGATACCCATTCCAACTGGGTCTAGCGCGCTGCATTCTCGACGTCGGCGAGGTCTCTGACCTCCACCGACCAGCCAACACTTCACACATCTTGTGTGAGCAAAACAAACATGCATTTATTAACCGTCATACCTCTTCTTTTTGCGGTTGATGACGCCTGCCAGAGATCCCACGAAACCACCTCCGGTCCACAACCGCACGCGCGCCTCCTCGTGCGCCGACCTCTGCGCCTCACGTCGAAGCAATCTCCACGCTCTCTAGTCACCGGAAGAGAAAAGAAGAAATGATGAGAGATGGGTGAAAGTAAGACAAGGAAGAAGAAGAAAGAAACGTTTTGGTTATGAAACCAAAACCCAACACTTTCTCCTCGTCTACACCCTACAATCCATCCAATCCTCCTCCTTTCCCATGCACCACACTGCTCACCCCCTCTTCCCAAAGCAAAACACCACGTTAATCCTCCATTGGCACCCTAATTAGGATTAGGAACATAACATGCTGAGTAGCAGCAGTCCATGTATCAGGACTCAAACCATTATTTCCCTTCAATTCTTCTATTCAGATTCTTCCCAAAAAAGGATAGAAAAAAGAAAGAAAAAGAGATAACCTGCTTAGTTGCAGCAGTCCACCTACAGTCATATTAATTCAGCCAACAAACAAACAAACTTCCATTATTTCCATCCAAATCCAAACTCGATTTCCGATGAACTCCCTTACCGTCGCCGTCGCAGGCCGCCGCGCCGTCCAGATTCCGGCCGTCCAAACCCCACTCCTCCCATCTCCCCTTACTCCCGCTCCCTTCCCACTCAACACCTTCCTCTGCTCCCCCGCCCCAACCCTCGCCGTCTCCCTCCGCGGGTCCCCCCGCCCCTGCTGCTCCCGTGAGGAAGTCAACCCCGCTCCGGGGCTCGGGTTGCTGTTCGAGGTGGAAGGGTAGGTGGATTGTGATTTTATTTTTTTAAAATCATGTTTTGGTATCTTAGATTATCTGATTTGTGTTTGAGAAATAATAGATAACGTGATTGAGTTGTGGAGCTAAGTTTTGTGAAATTTGTTTGCAAGTTGTTTGGTTCGAGTTTCAAGTCATTCTAGGACTCAACTAAGAATGCTTCTCTGCTGAGTCCTTGGGAAAAGTTAAGGTGCAAATTGGTAAGTAGGAAGCAGAGGGGAAGTCAAGAACTCCATTTTCCAGCTTACTCTTGGGGTGTGATTGGTTTGCAAAAGTTGTGGTAGAGTCGGAACTCAGTTTCATGACTTCCCAAGAAATTGTAGTGGAATTGGGGGAAGTCATTTACAGTGCAATTTTATAATGGTTTGAAACTTAGAGAATTTAATTGACGTAATTATTTTAACTTTTCTTGCAAACTAATCACCTAAAAATCATTTTGGAAGTCAATTCCTTCACTTCCAGATTGTTTTCCTGCAAACCAATCACACATGATACAAAGAGTTTAAGTTATGAACACATAATGGAACTTAACTTCTGGAATTTTAAACTTTTCCTAGCTAGCAAGCACACAAGTATTTTTAAAAGTTCCGTTTTCCAGTTTCGTAAAACTTTTCCCGACTACTAATGTCACATTAGGGAAACATAAGGAGCATTATAACACTAATGAGTTCTCCCACTTATGACTTGAATTTGAATTTGGAACTAATCCGAATATGTCAATGCATTTCTTTGGAACTTATTTCTTAATATTGAGGGATTCCCTTTAAACCACGCATATAGAAATGACTTTGTTGGTGGTTAAATGCGACAACATGCATGTGAATTGGTATTTATCCCAATTGGGTTGTAAACAAATGATTGCAAGTGAGAATCACTTTATGTGATTAGCTTGCAAGTTCTCAATTACCATTTTGTGACTTAGAGTTTGAAGTAGATGCAAAATTAACTATGTACCAATAACAAATGGTTCCCTTGTTTTATAATAAATTTGACACTAGTTCTTACTGGAAAAATAATATTGATCAGCACATTTTGGCCTTTTAAAGTGCTGAAATAGATTTCTTATTACTGCATGATTTTTTTCATTCCCAAAATAAGCTGAAGATTAGTTTAGAAATCAAAAGTAACATAAATGGGTTGTCTCTATGATTTTTGTTTGTAGATTTTTTTTATTCATCGCTAGCTTTTTTGAGACTGCCATGCAAAGTTTGCTTGGCCGAATGCCATACAAGCAGGTTTCCAGTGACATGTATGTTTGGAGTTTCCTCTCAGAGTGCTTGGTTTGCTTTAAAAAATTAATAAAAATATTTTTATCTATGACATACAGGTAAAAATGTGGAATAACAATGCATTCCTTTGTTGTACCTCTCTAATGTTGTCACTTGTTTGGGTATTAAATCATCAGTGCCTATACTAGAACATGTATTTAGCACCGAAAATCTGTCATTTCTGATTCTTTTGTTATTTTCACACTTGAAAGTTATTGTTTTCCTTTGCAACTTATGGAGTTTTATTGCCTCAGGGTCATTGTTGATGTTTACCGCTTTGGCAATCGGCAAGCCTTCAATGTAGGTACGGTTATGTGTGCAAATTTGTTTCTTAAGTTTTCAGCTTTGATAGTGGTACCTCCTTCATTTAATTTCATGCATAAATTTTGCTAGTTAGTGGTGTTTCTTTGTAAGTAAGGTAATGGGTCATTCGCCCACATGCATGCCAAATCTTCTTAAAGTGTTTCTTAATGTTTCTTGGTTGATCTAACTTCTAGGTATTTATACACTTATTTTGTATGCCTTTCCAGCTTTTCAGAAACTAGGGTTGGACTGTGCTCGTTGGACAGAACCAATATACGTAGATCTCACAAGGTGTGAGGTGGCCCCTCTTTCTCCTACCTTGCAAAATTGTTTACTCGACCTTTTCTATCTATCCTTGAAATTTTAAAGGTTAAAAAATTGTTAAATGTGTTTTGAGTGAAGGTTTTATATGATGAATGGTAGCCTCCAAATGGTTTGAATGAAACATAGAAAACATCAATTTAAACTAGTGAACATTAAGGTCATCCATGTTTTTTAGTATTGATAAACTAGTGTAACTAGTGTACATTGTAAAAACAGAAAAAAAAGGAAAGGAAAAAGAATCAGTAGTGTAAAGTTGTTTACCCCCAAGTTGTGCACAGTAAAGATATTGAGCGTCTCCATTGTTTCATGAATCTTTAAGTTGGCACATTATTTCATATAAAAGTGTTGTTTCTCTTTTTGCCTTTCCCTGACTTATGTAACTTTAAGTTCATCTAGTGGAATTGATCGTGAAATGCTTAGAGCAAGTATAAATGATTCATAGCTCTTTGACCACCAATATATAATACTTGATATAACTTTTGAATTTTCTATCAATTGGTATGGTCTACCAAACCTATTTTGTGCAACGTGGCATACTGTTCTGTGTATGATTTTGCTGCACTGAATAGATTGATCTTCAGCGAACATATGAGCATTAAACCATTTGAGGATAGTTAGAGGTTGCTGTTGCATATTTTTAAAACTGTTTAACTATCATATTATTGTTCTTAGGTTGTATTGGCCATTGACTACATTCTACATACTTAATACATTATTAAGAGGATAGGACCACAAATGATAGCATTTGGCCTTTAGTTTTCCTGGATTTGCGCTACGTACATCAATAGTCTTAATTTTTGTGCTCGTCCTTGTTTCATCCCATGCCAGCTATTGTTCATATTAAAATTGAAATATTTGGCCCTACTTTTCTGCACTGTGGTGAACTGATGATGAGACTTTTTGGTAATTACACATGACTGTTGTAAATTTTATTCTTGTTGTAGTCATAAGTTGGGAATATGTCTCATGTTCAAGCCGTTTCAACTTTCTATTTTGCATATATATGTTTTTTCCTGATGGGAATCTTAGAAAAACAAATTTTATTGCTGTTTTGATTTTTCGTGCATAAAAGATGTATGCTGATGGGAAATATGGGTTCCTAAAAACTTGGTGCAGGAAGGCCAGTGGAGATGAGCAAAGAATGCTTGTTCTATATTTTAATAGGGTTAGTCATCCTTTCTTAATGAAATTGTGATTGCGTTGCACGATAAGTGCTTTGTGTTTCTTCTAGATGGTGCTCTATGTAAGATTATAAGCTATGTGCTCATTGTAATAATGGAAAATAATGTCGCAATCATACAAGAAAAGAAACAAGTAACGTTGATTTTTGTTCCTTTTTGTTAGAGAATAGGTCCACTTGATTAATTAGAGACTTTCTATTGCGTTATAAGTTGTAAGGTCTCTCTACTCATCACCAATTGGTTTTAAGTTGGATACTCACACTTTAATATGGTATCAGAGCCTTAAAGGTCCAATAGCCGGCTTGACACATCCACCATTGTTGTTCACGCGTAGACACTAAGAAAAAATAATCTTGGTCACGCGTGCGGGGGAGTGTTATAAAATAGTTCCACGTCAGTTAGTTTGAAAATTTTCTCCTGTGTTATAAGTTGTAAGGTCCATTCACTCATCACCAATTGGTTTTGAGTTGGATACCCATACTTGAATACTTTTCAATCTTACCACTGACCGTCCAAGTTTGGCTATCATAAAAGGCTAGTAGCAATGTCCCATTTGTTGTAAAGGGCTTTACCATCTTACAAAATAGCCAGTGCCTATGCATTTGTTTTTTGTCAAATTAGTGTAATCATTACAATCAAACATCATGTTGTATTTGATAGCAATTCTTTTTTTACCCTGTGAACATAATTTTTTATCGATTTATGGTACTTCTGAACTTGTTGTTGTCCTTTTGAAACTCATGACTCCCCATTAGGCACTTAATGTAACCACAATTCATTTATTTAATAGTGAAAACTCCATGCTAATAATTTTTCAAGGTGAAGTATTTGAATGCTTCGAAGTGTAACTGCTTCTATTCATTTGGTTCCTTAATGCAGATAGGCTGGCCAACCTCACTGCCTACCAATGAGAAGGAAACATTTATGAAGAGTGTTCTACGAGAAAAGGTATCATCTACTGAAGTATAGCTGGGATACTAAGATAGTGTCATACTGTCATCAAGTTTAATTATACATTCATTTAGAACTTCTTGTAAACTAGTTGCCTGGAAAAGGGTAGCTTCTTTTTCTTGTGGTCTTCGTCTTTATTCAGTTCAATTATATTTCCACTTCTATGCCTCTTGTAGCATGTTTTTGTAAATCATTCGTCATTAAGTTACAATAGCAACAAGACATTTAGAGCTCTACCAGTAGTGCTTTGGAATGGAGAGTACGCAATTTTCTTGTGAAAGAGGTGTTTGCAGAAGCCTTTTCCTACTTGGACATGATAGTTTGAATGTTTGTTTCTAAACTGATTATGAGACACCACTATTTATTGATTATTTGGTTGTTTTCATTTATAATTTTGCTATTCTTCCTGGTCCCTAGGAGGGACAGGATGAGTCGAATGTGCAGCTTCCTCGATCCCAGTTCCCATCTAGCTGTTTTGTCATCTAATCCCTTTATCAACTTACAGAGAAAAATCATACTGTTTGTAATGACTGGGTGGTGTTGATTGTTTTTTCTACACTTAGTACTCTTATTGGGTGTCTGTTTGATACTTATTACCATTTGTCATCTCATTATTTATTCACAGAGGAAAGCATTAGATGAGCTTGTGCAGTCAGGAAATTTGCCATTGCGTCCTGGAGTTGAGAAGTAAGTTGGTGTATGTTTAGGCTTGGATTCTTTAGGCATCAGTGCTGATGGTTATGTCAGTTGCTATTTGGTGGTTTATATTACCATATCTGGAAAGGACTTTTAAATTGCTAAAAGAATGTACTGTGAATGACATGTCATCCTTTTTACATCTCATTTGACTTTACTTGGTTTGCCTTCTCTTGCCTATCTCTTGGGTCCTTGATGTAACACATGCTTGTATCGATTTGCAGTTTTATGGATGACGCACTCGACCAAAATATCCCGGTGGTCATGCTCACAGCGTATAGTAAAAACGGTGACAAAATGTCGAGGTAAGTTTTATATCATTGTTCCTTTGTGCCAATTGGAATTGTCTGATATATACATGTAGATGGTCAATGTACATGTCAATGGTGTCAACTATCTACCATGTACAAAATGATTAGCATTCCGAAGGCAAACATACTGTTTTGCTGTCACCATGATATTATTTTCTAATTTGTACTTCGTTTTGAAATTACTGATGCTTTGGTTGCAAGAATACAAACATGAAAAGTATAATGAATTGTGGTCGATTTTTTAGGTTTGTTGTTGATAAGCTTGGTCCATCACGAGTATCAAAAATGAAGGTTGTTGGTAAACAGGAAGTAGAAGGAAGCTTGTATGGTCAACTTGTTCTTGGCAGAGGAGTTTCTTCTAGTTTGGATGATCAACTTGCCAAAGAAACACAGAAAGCAGGTATTGTTTCGTAATATTACTTTGTTGACACCTAGACTACTAAATATTACAGCAGTCCCTGTAGATTCTTGACTTAACCTAATAGTCTCTTACAACAGTGTCAAAGGAGAGGCAAAGAATTGCCGATGAAGTTGCTTCTGTTTTGAAGCTAAGTGTTGATATTGATACTGGCTCATCTGAAAGGTACCCTCTGCCTCTCTTTTTCTGGGGTTGATCTTAAAAAAATTATCTTTTCAAAATTAGTATAACTATTGATACCAAAGTTAATATGTATTACGAGGAAGCTAATGCTATTATGTCAAGAACATCGAATTCTTGGATGGCAGATTACCATATACTGAACTTGACAAGAAATACTATGATTTTATTAACTATGTTGGATAATCAAGTGAATTGTCTGCGGAGAAAGAAAACATGCATTTTGCAATGTAGTGAACTAACATGAATACCATACATACTACCTTATATCATGTATGTCGTACTTGGTCACGGTGTTAATTGCTTCAACTAATTACGGGAGTCATGGTTGATGATTAGAGGCAAGCTTTTTACCTGTTTTGATTACAAAAACCCTGCAACTTAGTTTTTTGAAGGCTTGGCTTTAGTAAGGGGAACAATTACGTTGATGAGTTACCTGACTCTTGAAAATCAAATTAAAATCATCAACTAATGGACATGGCCTACTACTGAAGAAACATTAAGAAATATTTGAAGAAAAAGAATGTTTACAGTTGTACCCAGATGACCTCGGAGAAATACGCGTTCTTTCGGCCACGCCAGAAGTCCTTATTAGAGAAAAGTGAGGTTGGACAAAGAGTTTTGTGTCTCCTCTGTGTAGTTGTAAGTGTATTTTTTCTTGATTTGTAGTCTTCAGTGTCAGCAATCAACATCTTTGGAGCTTTATGAAATGGTTTACACATCAACTATACCTGTACTTGTGAATCATGTTTTCTGCGGTGTGATGACTTATTTGTGTGTAGTCTTGAAAAACAGAATTGCATCACCAGAACTTATCATCTATTACAAAGGAAAAGATTGAGAGAGTTCTCAAATACATGTGATTTGACTACTGATTGATATCGTTCTGCATTCTCGTATAGTGCCATAATCATTAAGATCAGTTTGAATTATCGTACTGATTTGTCTTCATTCGGAAAGTTCAATGGTCATTCTTTGAGGATGCAGCTAATTCCACCATATGCTTTTCAGCATTGATCTAATAGTGACTACATTGCGTGCTGGAGCGGAATATGCTGGTCGTACCGTACAGGAGTGTGTCCTGATTGCAGGTGGCCAGAATGGAGTACTTGGAGCCGAGCGAATAGGCATGCCTTGTGTGGTTATGCGTAGTAGGTGAGTTTCTGTGACCTTTATAACTTGCTTTCATTACTCTTTAGTTTGTTTTCTACTCCCAATTAGGGCCTCTTTAATACCTCATACGATTCTGTTTTACCTGAAGTAGGTTTAATAAAAATGGGGGAGCAGATATCCTAAAGTAGGGTGGGTATCGGGAAATTTTGAGTTGTCAAAAAAAAAATAACTTTTGTTGCATCTTTATTGCCCATGCAGCATGACGTCTCGTGCCGAGTTTCGGTCTGCCAATGCTGTCATGGATGGATTTGGGGGAGCTGATCTTACAGTTTCTAAACTGCTGCAAAAGAGATGGTCTTAGTGCCTAAATGAGGGTGTGTTGATTTTGCCACTATGTTTCCAACGTCATTCAAAATAAGGCATCATGTATAAAGTTTCTTAGCAAGAGACTATCTTGTGACGAGGGAATAGCGTGCCTCATGCGAATTTTCTTTGTGAAGAAACAAAAACAAGTCCCATTCATTTGTTTTAGAAACTACGAATTTGGACTTAATTCTTTAAGTCCACAGTTAAGAGACTATCTTGTGACGAGGGAATATACCAGAGGACGTTGCCCGCGTAAATAGCAGATGGACGTGTTACCATAACCTATGTCTATCCTTTTTCAGTTTTGTATTCTCTCCGTTAATATAAGGAATAATAGTGCAACAGCTTAAGTGGAATTTGAAAATTGATTCTTAGATATATTGATTTACATAAAATGTCCAAGCAATGCCAAAATTATTCAAATTCAGTTCACTGCCTTCGCTAGTATCTACCATGACTGTGTTTGATGACAACAATTATATCTTTTAATTTTTAAACCAACTGGTAATTAAAGAAATATTTCTAACCTTAAGTAGAAACTTGTTTCGTTTGGATGTCAATTGCTAAGAAACTTTATTGTAAAAGAACCTTGAATCTTTCTTCTATCTCACTTCTCCAATGTTCTTTAATGCCCCCAAATTGAATGCTCTCTCTCTCTCTCTCCTCACGTAGATTCACATCTCAACTCTCTTCTGGTCTTCTCCTTGCCCGTAGATCCTACATGCACATCATAAGACGGGAGAGTAAAATTGCCTCTATTGTTGAGAAACTAAAATCTGATCCAGAAGCTCATTTGATTGACATCATATCATACATATATTTGTGTTTTATATCCTTTGTTATTAGTTTAAGTAATACTATGTAACGAGTTTTATCTTTAAGTTTCAGGAATAAACAGGTTTAAGAAGAAGAGTCTCAAAAAAAATTAAAAATAAGGAAAATGACTAAGTTGCAAGACTTATGTACTGAGATACAAGAGAAAATAACCCAGATGTAAACCAAAAGGACCAATGAGCAAATCAAGAAACCTCACACCATCATGAGGAGTATTTTGACAATTAGATTTGGACATAAACATCAACAACCAAATCAGGTTCACCAAACATCAAGAAATCAAGCCAGAAACAAGTTATGCAAATCCAGACACGATCCAACCAATCCAGACCGTCAATTTGTTGTCCCAAACCGCAAATTGGCGATCCAAATCACTCCAAATGGTTCATGATTTGGTCAGGTGTTCAATTGTGTTGTTTTATGTCCATTTATAGTTGCGTTTAGTTTCATACCCCAGTATTGTCTCCGATTATCTTATTCTATGACTATAAATAGAATTTTCCCTTTCCTTTGTATTTACTCATTATTTTGTGACATTCTCTCTACTTAAAGCAAGTCTTGGAGCAAAACTCAAATGGAGAAGAATACTACTTATAATGTGATTCATGTAAATAAAATATTTTTTAGTTTGTTTTAATGTTGTTTTCTCTTTTAATTTTTACTGCTTAGCTTAATATTGTTTTATCTTAGTAGAAGTAATTAGAATGTTTCCTTTCCTTAATGTAATTTGTAGTTTAATGAGTAATGAGTAGTTTCATTCCCTTTTGAGGGTGGAGTTGATGTTTATACATGTCATGTAGAACGGAAAGAATGTTATGTGTTGTTTTATGTGTATACACACTGCACCCATTAAGGGTTTTCATTCCTGATTTTCAGCATGTTTTATTAGTCACTTAGTTTAGTTTTATTTTGTCTCATGTTTTCATCTTTTTTGTTTGTGTCGTGCTAGTTTAGCGTAGTTTAGTTTAATATAATCAATTTCTTCTCCTCTCTTTTCCCACTTGTCTTCGAACAAACCAGAGTCGACACACCTCTCTATGGATCGACCCGTATTTACCATGTCTTCGTGCATTTGCGGTATTAAAACGAACACATCACCATTCTTGTAAGTTTAAATTCATATGTTTTAAAGTGCCAAACATTTTATGTAACATCCCGAGACAGCGGAAATTTAAAAATGTATAATCAAGACAATGGAACTCAATAATCAAAGACGGGACTGTTACTTCTCATAAAACAAATAGCAGTGCACCAAATTACATCAAAGTTTGTCAAAAACGATACATGATTACTACAGAACAACAAGGAAGATAAATGTAATCATGTCGACCTCAATGGTCCGAGTAGAGGATCCGACTCCAAATGCGCGTGCCCGCCGATCACCACCCAACTGGACCTACTGTGGTCCTGAAAAATATATAACAACAATGCCTGAGTTTCCAGAAGGAAACCATGTATGCCAACTCACATATATGCGTGCATTACACAATGAACATATCATACTAGTAGCATGTCATGACATCAACAGAAAGGAAAACAGTTCCCCCGAAGGGTAAAACAGGACATCAGTCCGACAGTCAACATCGGGTCTCCCGAGGAGATCTACTGCAGGCACATGCAGTCTTACAGCACGCGACATCGCACCCCCCACACGCGACTACACTACTCAAGGGTTCGGCAGGGAGCCTCTGTCACGCCTGCGGGCCGATAGAATACAGCTCTGCAAATCTCTGTGGTCGGAGCCACGGGGACCAACGGGGTCGTCGCCCGGAAGGTATAACAACATCATCTCGATAGGTGCCCAGTAGAGGAATCACCATAGCCGGAACAGCCTCGACCCAACAATCATCATCGCCGGCACAACCTCGGCGGCGTCACCGGCACAACATCGGTGGTCCATCACAAACGTCCGACACAGTATCGGACGGGTCCAGACCGAAGTCTGCCAGGTCATCAGGCTCCAAGAGCCGCAAACACAAACTGCGTCGCTATAAAAGTAGGGCAGCGACCTCTGTAGCCCGTAGGCCGGTAGTCACCTCACCCAACGCCAGTTGTGTGCCCGCCCAAACATCAAACATTGGGATCCGCGATCCCTCAAGCCTGCTATACTACAACGAGTCCAATCAATCCATCACCTTAGTCACGGTCCATACATGGAGGTGACGTGTCCCGAACACCCACACTTTCCCACACGGCGGTCCATGGGCAGGCATGCAGAACGCGCCCACCGTCACCTCCTGGCTCACGCACAAGGCGAGGACACGGGTTTCCGTGGACAAAGTTGGCATTCCAAAGGGGAACCAGGAATTCTGTCCTGGCCCAAACGGTCGACCGGAAGAGGTGATTCGGTCGACCGGTTCCAGAAAGGAATCGGTCGACCGTACGCCTAACACGGTCTACCGCTGCGCTCAAAACACAATCCCCAACGGTCGAACAAAGGTCTAAAACCGGTCGACCGAACGAGGTCAAAATCCGGAGTCTGGTCAACATCAAAATCAACACTATCGGTCGACCGACTCAGGGGTCCCGGTCGACCGAAAACCAACAGGGTCAACCTAGTATTCTACGTCATAAAACGATCGAACGCAAACATACAACGGTCGAACAAGCATACATAATAAATCGGTACACTTAAGTTCCGGTCGAACGACCCCAAGGAACCGGTCGACCGAAACACAACAGGAAGTCCCAACTCACCATCAATATGCACTACCGGTTGACCGCCACGAGGCATCGTTCGACCGGTGAAGGTTAAAGTCGGGTAAATATACTACATCGGTCGACCGCCCGAAGGGACCCGGTCGACCGTTGGTCGTCTTCAACCTCGCGCCAGCCGAGGATTAACGAAGAATCTCGCCGTCGGAGACGTCTCCGACCTCTCCCGGCCGACCAACACCTCCCCACACTTGGGGAGCAAGCAAACCACACTACTGAGTCGACATACCTCAAGGAAGACGACGAAACGCCGGAGCAACGCTCGTGCCTCCGTCACCTCCTCACGCGCGACCTCCTCCACGCGACGACCTCCTCACGCCGGAGCCTCCCCGTCCTCTGGTGCCGCACAAGCAAAGGGAGAGAGTGAGATCAAAATGAAAGAGAGAGAGAGAGATGTTAGCTTTTAAAACCCAACCCAATACATCCTTCTCCTTCCAACAGTAGCCTACACAACCAAACCATCCCCTCACCCGCGGCCACTGTTCACGCCCCTCCTCTTCCCCATGCACACACTGCACAACCCCTCTTCCCCATGCAAAACACCTCCTTAATTCATGATTAGCCCTAAACCGGGGTTTGGGTTCTAACATTTTATCCATAGTAAAACAACCACAAATCATTTAACTTCAATTTTAACATAAAATTAACTGCAACATTTTCGTTGCTTGTACAATGCAATGTTACGGATTAATTATCAATATGATGTTCACTTCAAGCATTTCAAATTCTCATATAAACACTATGATTGCCGATATGAAAGTGATTATTTCAAAATCCAAAATACTCAACAGATTTATATGTTGTTTTAATATAGAAAAAGGAACAAAGATACTCAGGACAGAAAGACCTATACCCAAAATTAATGTTGGAAAACAGAATGCAAAAAGCTGAATCTGAATTTAGCCTTGCAGATCATTGTAGTGTTGATTTTGGTGTTCTAGTCGATGTGACATTTCTCAGTAGTATTTCTACAGTTCCCTGTGTCAGAAACAATTTCTAGGACAAACAAAGTCATCCAGAAAAGCCCAAAAGAAATTCCAGAGTGATCCAAACCGTGTAGACCGCCAATTAGCGGTCTGGGACCGCTGATTGGTGGTCCGGGTTGCTCCGGATCTGCTAAGATTTATGTGGGTCGTGTATTAGAGCGTATTTAGTCTATTTTTGGTATTTGTTTAGTCTCATACCGGGGGATTGTCCCGGATTACCTTTTTCTATGGCTATAAATAGAACTCTTCACTTTCTATTGTAATCACTCATTGCTTGGTGACATTCTCTCTACTTGGAGTAAGCCTTGGAGCAAAATCTCAAGGTGAAGAAGAATGCTGCTAGTGATGTGAGTCATTTAATAAAATAATTTTTCCATTATTTTGTTCTTATGTTGTTTCTTTATGCATGCTTAGCTTAGTTTTATTTCTTTGATTGTAGACTAAATTAGTTAAAATGTTTCCTTTCTTCTCTAGTTTAATTGTTAGAATAATGTGTAGTGAGTAAATTCATCCCCCTTTGGGGGTGGTGATGTCCATACATGCATTAAAGAATGGATATGAATGTTTTATATTTTGATTGTGTTGATAAATGTGAATGTATGATCGCTTGTTAGAGTAGAATACTACACTTGATGGGTTTTGCCACACATCTTAGACACCTCTCATGCTTGTTTAGGTTCTGAAATAACCAGATTGTGTATATGAATGTTAATCAACTAGGTTAGTGAATGGATTGATAGGTTTTGTCATAACTTTTAAACACTTCCTATGCATGAAAACACTACATACATTTGTGCCTATAGAATGCATTCTTCACCATATTTTTACATGTGTGCACACAGTTCAACCCTAGGGGTCTTTCTCTTTTTGATTCCAGCTTAGTTTTACATTCTTTTAGTTTTGATTCGAAGTAATCGTTAGTTGTTTTACTTTGCATTTTTCTTCTTAGTAGTTTAGTGTAGCGTAGATTAGCTTAGACAAACTCTTCTCCCTTGTTGTTGTCACTTGAACTCTAAAAAACCATAGTGGTCTCTCCTCCCCGTGGATCGACTCATATTTGTCACGTCTTTACCGACGTCGTGCACTTGCAGTAGTTTAAAACGTTTAAACAGTTGTGGTCTTCTATATAGGCAAATTCATTCTCGTCCTTTTCATATTTGTTCCACAACGTCAATTTGTATTACTCAACAAAGTTCTTTAACAAAGTTTGACAATCCATGTAATCCGTCAAGAATGCGTTCATGCCCTCAGATCTTTGAGTTGAAGACATTCCTGTTGTAAGTAAAGCACAGTTGAAATTGATACCACATAATCAATGAATAAACATACTTGCATTGTAGTCAACTTCAATAGGACCAGAAAGAGACGAGAAAAACACAATAACCATACAAATACTTCATGTCATATTATACACAAACATAAAAAAAAAAAAACATAACACTCTCACCAATGCCAAATCCAAAGCATAATGAACCAACATAGATATGGATTCAGATAGGATGGTTCCAAGAGGTGGTAAATTCGTGCACGATTGGTGCTACGATTGTATACCCCCACCTACCCAAAAAGGTCTCTATGAGGAGCTCTCATTTGTTTGACAGCTTTCAGCCAATGAATGAAAGTTAGACGACTGTGGGTGTACTCCTCCTCCATCACTTCCTGTGAAATATTAAAATGAAAATCTATTTTAAGAAAACTATTTCTATAGCAACCCCAGATTTTCCAAACCTACATTGTGAGAATATAACAATATGTTATCAATTTTACCCTGTAAGAAAAATCTTCCACAACAAAACAAAACACTTTCCCAATTATTTAATGAAAATACTCACTCTCAGTTTTGAAAACACCCAAGGTTTATATTTTTACTACTCGCTTCTATCATGTTAGAATATTTCCATTAGCAAAACAAACACTTACAAATCTAACCAATATGTTATCAACTCTATCCCAAAACATATCTACCACAACTACAAAACACCAACTCAATTCTTACTAAAAATACCTAAAATACCCCCATATTATCATAAAAGATATCCCATATGGTCTCTGAGTTTCCTCCAACTACCTATTTCTATTAGCAAAATAAGTCTAACCCAAGTTAAACCCAAAACACTTTCAAATATAAGCAATCTATTATCAAGTCGAACCCAAAACATATCTACCACAATTACAAAACATTCACACCAATTTCTTACCTAAAATACCTATAATACCCTGTATTATTATAGAAGATACCCCATATACATGGAATTACCCTTAGTTTAAGTACTGATTTGCATATCAACAATATTAATGTTTGGAATAAATCATTTATTTAGCATTTGTTATAGTCCTTGTTGGTTTGAAAGTTGGTTCATTACCAACCTTAACATGTATGAAATCTAGATCACCAAATTGTTCAAAAATCAAATCAAGCAAGAAACGTCACAAATGCTCTATATGTCAGTTTCATAATGGGTTGGAAATTCAGGAAAAAATAGAAATACGTTAAAAAGTGATTAATGAATTCCTTGCAACTTACAAGACACATATAAAGTTGGGGCATCCCAACTAAACAAGGTTATCGTTTTGTAATGAAGTTGGGGAAAATAAACAAGATTAATGTTTGGAAATACCTCATCCCCCTAACTATAAATGTAGCATTTGTTTGTTGTTGTAGAAGTTGGTTCGTTGCCAATATCAACGAGATCTAGATCTCTACATTGTTCCAAAAAAAATCCACAACACCAGGAAATTAAAAACACCATAAATCATAAATGCTCTATATTATGGTTTTAACTACACACATACATCTTGTTGCTTGCTTATTCATAAAAAAATAGAAAGACGTTAAACTATGAAATAAGGAATGTAAAACGATAGAAAAAAATACAAATAAATCATGAAAATATGCCTATATTTCCGAAAGCCATATGAGTTTCCTCTCGCAACCGCTAGAAAGAGGAGGAAGGATGCTAGGGTTTGGATTTAGGATTTTGTATTTCAAAACTAAAGAAAATAAGATTGTGAGTCTCATTAATTGGAGGTTGGCTGGAAGAGAGTGAGATTTCATTGGTTGTAGGAGATTTTGGAGAGAGAGAGAACGAAGGAGTAGAGAGGTGGCAGGAAGCGAGTGGAGCTTGAGATGGAGGTGCGATGTTTTACTGATTGAGTTGTTTTGCTTACGTGGATACCCACCTCATATGTACGTGAGGAAGTGAGTAGGAAAATGGGTAAGGAATCCTTTAATCATTTTAACAAGGCTTCAACTTCATCAAATGCTTGTGAGTTTCCCTCGTAAAATTAGCAAAGCTTAATGCACACTTCGTTTTCGTTTGGAAGTGAATGTAATTGAATGATTAAGATTTTAGAAAAAAATGACCTGACAATTCAAAAGTTCTACCTCTTCAATTCACCACTCCATTACACTTATTCCGAGCCATAAATTAAAATTTTAATGCAATATTACTACATTACATGAGTAATGAATGCACAATACTACATCCAGAGTTTTAAGTCTAGTGCGACACCTTATTCATATTATTATCCAATTGCTCCGCATAAGATATATTTGTTAATTATTCCAGTATGAATATGCATTTCATATTTATAAGGAATTGACGTCTGCATCCGGATTTCAAATAGATCGATCCCAACGATGTGTTTGTTCCCACTAATCGGGTCGCACAAACTCATTTTCCCTTTCCCCATGCTGGTATACGAACTAAGAACAATAGAGTTCGGAAGAAAACAAACAAACAAATTCCAATACTGCACTTGTTCCTCTTCAAAGCTCAGTGCCGCACAAAATGGATTCATAATAGACAAAATTAACAAACCAATGCCACATGTTAAGCAAGAAAACAAACAGTGAAATTACAAAATACACAAAATTTAACATTATTATGCACATCATTGCCAAATCGAACGTCTATTACATGACGATTGACGTAGTAGGTTTTGGCAGCTCAACACGTAGATACTTGACAAAACATTAGCATGTCGAAGCACCTCGCTACCTTATTGTCATTGTTTTCATTCTGCAGAATTCTGGAACGCAATGAGAACGATATGTTTCAGCAAAATATATAAAACTGAAACTCATTTACAACTTTAGGATGTGATAATCTAACCCAAATCTAACGATAACCAACTTCTGCTAATAGTTGCCATTTAATTTTAATATCCTGCACATTAGCCAGACAATTATGCTTCCACATGCCCATCTTTCCATCCTTGCTGTCGCGCCCTCGTTTCCCATAATTCAGATATCTTCCTTTGCTCAACCAACGCAAGTTCTGCTCTTTCCCGTGCTTCCTCGCATGTTTCCATCCCAGAGTTGCATTTATCAGCTTCCTTTTGATATTGAGATGCCATTTTCTTGGCTTCAAGCAATGTCAAATCCGCACGACGTTGATTTTCCACTGCTTCAACTTCACGGAGCTTTAATTCTTCAGATAACAGATCGGTAAAACTCTTTTCCATCTCTTCACTCACATCAGGATCACGCTTTACGCAATCTGTATGCATTTAACAAAAAATTGAATAGGAAAATACGACATGAGAATAGGCAGACAATAGTCCAAGACATGAATGATCATTAAATCATATGTCGCAAGAATAAGCAACCTGCTTTGACTACAGCTCAAATTTGACATAACTACGCGACAGAGAGGTACATGTAAACAAACTCTATGGTATAACAACGCATCAACAAACAGAGTAATGTCCTGCTTCTGTTAAGATCTCTTTTGTTACAGGGTAGTTAGTAATTACATAGAGCTCCGAACAAGGTTGTCAAACAATCAATCTCTAGACACAT
The DNA here is from genome assembly GCA_963682175.1 of Triglochin maritima. Lineage (NCBI taxonomy): Eukaryota > Viridiplantae > Streptophyta > Magnoliopsida > Alismatales > Juncaginaceae > Triglochin > Triglochin maritima. The sequence goes on from OY821772.1 coordinate 36,387,486, forward strand.
TACTAAGTTTTGAATCATGAAGCTTTGTCACAGTAATTAAATGGCAACCCTATGGTGTTAACAAACAAGTGTATAATAGGTCATTTGCACTCTCTATTAGAACAACGAGATTAAGTATAATTATGTAGCTAGATAACCTTATAGTAGAAAGCAAGATTCAAAACAACCAACACTATTAAATTAAGATTATGTAGCCAGCAAGCATAACCAAGCATTAAACTTCCCAAACTAGTTTGGGATCAAAGGCTTTGTTGTTGTATGTAGCCAGCTAGCATAATCTTATAGTAGCAAACGTAATTCAAAACCATCAAACTTCTTAGGCACCAATTACAAAACTATCTCAATCATCAAGTTTAACGAATCAATGTTCTGGATAGGCACAAACCCTTACTATCCCATCAGCATTACTACAAAAAGTAACTGTTATAATCACAAATTAGTGAATTACTTCACTGCACTTATCCATGCTTTCCGACCAAATGTCAGAAGTACATTCCTTGATCAAGTAATCTGATAATCCAACACCTTATCATTTTCAACCGGAGAAAATACATATTGATTCAACTAACTACTAAAAATCTTCTCATTAGCAAATCCTATTAAAATATACACCTCAACAAAAACAAAGTTTCATACATAATCCACAATTAAACACGCAAAACGGATAACACTCACTCACCCAAAACCGACGCATTACTGAGCTCTGCAAACACAAAAACAAAACCTAATTAGCAAACAAAACCAAAACAACAACTTCAAGAGCAAAAAAGAAGGATCTTTTTCCACCGCATACCTTCGGGCACGGAGAGAAGAGGCTGAGACGAGCAATCACAGCTGCAAATCGGACAACCGGAGTACGATCCCGACATGCCTCCGCCTCCGACGGCCTCGACGAGGTGCCAGTAGAGCGGCGGGCCGAGGATGTACGCGGCAATGCCGAGCCCCATCGCCGCGAGAACCACCTTCGCGACTCGGGGGTTGAAGGGGGCAAGATGGGGCGGATTCGGCATTGGGATTAGGGTTTGGAGAGGAGATCTCGAGAATGGAGACGAATGGAGTGGAGAGTGATGTGAGTGGGGAAAGGGAGTATGTTAAACGGGTTCGGTTGGGGCGTAATCGGATCTTTGTAGTCGGGTTGGGGTTTCGAGCTTTGGGCTGGGCTTTGTACGTACGAATGTGTTATTATTTTATGTTTTGAAAAGTTTTAAATTGTATTGAATAAACTACTAATAATTGAATCATCCTCCACGGTTCAACTCCGCAAGTTAATAAAGGGGCGTTCGGATGGCGTAGATTCCGACTACCCTACACCATGGGAGTTGTCGTAGTGTTTGGAGGTCATCCAAATACTTTTGGATTCCCCAAAATCTGAGTTTCTCCAGTTCCCACACGATCTACAAAAATTTAGATCATCCTACTCAAGTTAAATTGAGAAAAATTCTCATTATTTTATGTCATGTTTATATGTTTATATCATATTGGAGGGTACATTGGGGGATTTCGTTTGACAAGACATTTGGGGATCCATCGAGCTTCTCGTCATTCAAATAACTCCGACTTATACTAGGCAGAAACAACTTCTATGATCAAAAATTCAAAAACTGAATTCCTACAAAAATCTAACATTTGGAAGCCTCATCCAAACACACTCAGTCATACAACTCCAAAAATAATTAAACCAAAAAATAAAAGGACTTTAACTAGTTATTATGTTCCTCCGTTGTCTCTGGACCATGTTTTGTCCGACCAATACACTCCCCGACTCTCTCCAACGTCTAGCGTGTCGTTAGGTTGATAGTAAGCTCCTTGGTAGTTAGAAGAGGATGGGCAACCGAGGGAGCATTGTGTTGTTTGGGACATCGATCACCATCGAAGTCGAAGTGGAGTTGTTGAAGACCAAAATACGGGCTTTGCTTGATAGTTGTAATTTGTTCTACGTAGTCTCTCATTCTTTCATGCATGATTTCATTATATTGACAATGTTGTTAACTGAAGTACATGACATATTGATGGTTTCATCCTATTGAAATATTTACAAAATCTATTCTAGTGAAAAATTTGTTGTTAAATCCTCAGTCGTCGTTGTGAGAACCTAATACCTTGATTAAGGTTAATTAAGTTTAAGAACTTTAACCCTATTTAAGTGAGAGTATAAAACCAAACCCAACCCATTTTCTCCTCATTTTCCTTTCCTATCTTTTTCATCTCACTCTCTCCCTCAACACTTTCTCTCCCTCCCGTGTAGTTCGTCGGTGGAAGAAGGAGGAGCTGCGGGTGCGCCGACAAGTCTGGTCGCCGGAGTTCAAGGAAGGTGTGGAGTTTGCCGGAGATACGCCCTTTTGCGTGGGAGGATCGTCGTTGCTCTTCAGAAGCTTCTTCAAGCTTCCAAGGTATGCCAAGCCTTGCTTTTACGCTCACCAAGGTTGTGTGGGTGTTTGAGTGTTCGACGGTAGGCCGAATGGCTCGTCGGAATAGTGTGGCAGAAGTTCTGCTCTGTTTCGGTCGACCGGTGCTCAATTCGGTCGACCGGTTGTAGTGTAATTCGGGCGTTCTCGCTCGAATCGGTCGAACGATACCCCATGGGTGGTCGACCGATTGTTCGTGTGAGCGAGAAGATGAAGACCCTGAGTGTTTTCGGTCGACCGGGTCCCCTTTGTCGGTCGACCGAATGCACTGTTGTATGTCGGTTGGGGGCGTTGACCTTCTAAACGGTCGACCGCCTCTTTGACCAAGTTCGACCGGACGTACTGTTTTAAGTCGGTTGGGGGTGTAGACTTCTAAAGAGTCGACCGCCTCCGAGACGCGCGCGACTTCCTCCTCGTGACCATAGCACTAGCGATGAGACTGGTGGCACGGACTGGGCGGAGGAGCGGCGGATGCTCTACCAGACGGTTGAGAGATTGGGCGTGCTTCTGGAGCGCCAGTCTGGCCGAGAGGAGTCAGTAGGGGCTGGGGCAGTGCATGATCAGTTTATGCGCCAGCATCCGCCTACTTTTGATGGCAGGGGTGACTCAGAGGCTGCTGAGGATTGGGTCTTCAAGATTCAGGAGATTTTTCGGGCGATAGGAGTTTCTCCGGAGAGGATGGTGGGTCTGGCAACTTATGTCTTAGGCGGTGATGCATCTAGTTGGTGGAGGACCACGTCTGCAGTGGTCTTTGCGGGCAGAGACGACGTCAGTTGGGAGGACTTCCTCGGAGAGTTCAACGAGCAGTATTTCCCAGAGCATGTCAGGGATGGGAAGCGCGAGGAGTTTATGAGCCTTGAGAAGGGAGAGATGACACTGGCAGTTTACACGCGCACGTTCAACGCTCTGGAGCGTTATTGTCCTGAGATTTGTGTGACTCCTGTGCAGCGGGCGAGGAAGTTCATACGGGGGCTTCGGAAGCAGCTCCGTACACACGTGACTTACAGTATGCCGCAGACCTTGGCTGATGCAGTGAAGTACGCGACCCTCATAGATCAGGATTATCAGGAGAACTACGTGGATGTCGGGAAGACCCAGAGGAAGACCAGGGGACGAGATGAGGTCAGTGCTGGGGGAAGTCAGGGCAAGAGGCCCAGGATTGAGGAGAGTGACACTCAACAGCCTGAGGGGAGCAGCTCTCGCAGACCAGAGGTGTGCAGGAACTGTAGCAGGATCCACCCCGGGCGACCTTGTTTCTTTCGCGCGGGGACTTGTTTGGGTTGCGGTCAGCTTGGACACTTCGTCAGGGAGTGCCCGAACCGTCAGGGAGAGCCGAGCAGGAGACCTGGACCATCAGAGGCAGGCAGAGGCATTGTTAGTCGACCTATTGCGAGGCCGGAGCAGGGAAGGCCAGCTGGACGAGTCTATTCTATCCAGGCTGAGGAAGCGAAGGATGGCAGCAACTGAGGAGAGGTATGCTTTGGATTTTGATTGGTTCTGGTGTGTTGTTGTTTTCCTGCTTACAGTTTTATTGCGTCTGCATGGAGAATGGTTGGATGGAACTGGAGCTTTGGAGTTGCTGGTTGCTTGAATTTCGAGGACGAAATTCCTTAAGGAGGGTAGATTGTGAGAACCTAATCCCTTGATTAAGGTTAATTAAGTTTAAGAACTTTAACCCTATTTAAGTGAGAGTATAAAACCAAACCCAACCCATTTTCTCCTCATTTTCCTTTCCTATCTTTTTCATCTCACTCTCTCCCTCAACACTTTCTCTCCCTCCCGTGTAGTTCGTCGGTGGAAGAAGGAGGAGCTGCGGGTGCGCCGGCAAGTCTGGTCGCCGGAGTTCAAGGAAGGTGTGGAGTTCGCCGGAGATACGCCCTTTTGCGTGGGAGGATCGTCGTTGCTCTTCAGAAGCTTCTTCAAGCTTCCAAGGTATGCCAAGCCTTGCTTTTACGCTCACCAAGGTTGTGTGGGAGTTTGAGTGTTCGACGGTAGGCCGAATGGCTCGTCGGAATAGTGTGGCAGAAGTTCTGCTCTGTTTCGGTCGACCGGTGCTCAATTCGGTCGACCGGTTGTAGTGTAATTCGGGCGTTCTCGCTCGAATCGGTCGAACGATACCCCATGGGTGGTCGACCGATTGTTCGTGTGAGCGAGAAGATGAAGACCCTGAGTGTTTTCGGTCGACCGGGTCCCCTTTGTCGGTCGACCGAATGCACTGTTGTATGTCGGTTGGGGGCGTTGACCTTCTAAACGGTCGACCGCCTCTTTGACCAAGTTCGACCGGACGTACGGTTTTAAGTCGGTTGGGGGTGTAGACTTCTAAACGGTCGACCGCCCTGAGATCCCGTTCGACCGATGACTTAAGACAACTTAAGTGTGGCTCGACCGATTCATATTTCGGTCGACCGGTAATGACCTTGTAGAATGTTGAAGTCCCTGATGTTTTTCGGTCGACCGGAAGCCCATTATCGTTCGACCGTTGGGGATGTTTTATTTATTATATTAGTTGTGGCGTAGACCATCTAAACGGTCGACCGCCCAGAGACCTTTGTTCGACCGTTTCGATGATTTTCCTTGGTTCGACCGTTGGATTGTGGTTCGAACCAAGTACCGGTTTTAACGACCAACCGGTCGACCGTATGACCTTTTCCGGTCGACCGTTGGAGCCCAGTATTTGCATTGGTTGTTTATAAGCGCGTTGGTGCGTGGATTGCATTTATTGCTTATGTTCCCATGATATGACATGTGCATTGAGACCTAGGTAGTAGACCTGTGGGACCATATTCCTCTTTTGCATGATCTATATGTGATGACTGTTATGACTGTCGGCCTGTGTGGCGACAAAGATGACTGTTGGCCTGTGTGGCGACAGAGATGACCTTAGCCTTTGTGGCGAAGGAGATGACCTTAGCCTGTGTGGCGACGGAGATGACTGCTAGCCCTTGTGTAGCAGAGTTCTGTGCCTTAGCCTGTGTGGCGACGGAGATGACCGACCGATGATGTTCCGGCGGATGTGCTCGACCGATGCTGTTCCGGCGAGTATGATCGTCCAGCTGTGGCACGGCTGGCGAGTATGACCGACCAGAGCGACGACTCTGGCGGATTGTGGTCTTCGACCACTGATCAGATCTGATGATGACTCGGAATTGCGTGCGACCCTCACTGAACCCTTATGATTAGTGTAGCTGTGAGTGGGGGTGTCGCGTATTTTCCGTATGACCGCATGTGCCTGCGGTGGGTATCTACGGATGTCCAAAACTAGACTTATGACTAATGAACCCCGGTTGGGGAAATGACTTTTATGACCTTATGACCCGTTTGGGGAATGACCAGTTATGATTTATGTTTGGCATAATACTAGTATGATAGGTCATGATTGCATTGCATGTAGGTGGGTTTGGCATACGGGGTTTCCTTCGGGAGACTCACGGCATTGTTGTTTGCTTTCAGGTTCCCTCTTCGGGAGCTGCTTGGGTGGTGACTGAGGACGAGTGCATCTTGGAGTCGGGTCCTCGTGTCGGTTTTGAGGTTATTATGACTACTTGTATATCTGTATATTGTATTTTGATGTAGTCATTCTTTTGACAACTCTGGTATACGGTGCAACACCATATATATTATATTTATATTATCGAGTAGCGTCCCCTATGTTGATGTTTATCCTTTGATTATCATTTATTTAAAAGTTTAAATTTTCCGCTGTTTTGGGGATGTTACAGTCGTAGAATAATATTGTCAAGAGATAATAGTTAGATACAACTGATAGAGATTATTAACACATAATCAGATAGAAACAAATGTCAACGAGATGTGAAAGTAATTTTTGTACGGAAGAAATGTGAACCTATTCACCTAATGGCATCAATTTAAGTTTGGGAAAAAAAGATGATCTGCTTGAGTACAATTGTCAAAATGTGCACTACTATTGTTAAAATGTACAATTGTCAAAATGTACAATTGTCAAAATGTGCACAATTGTCAAAATACTCCTATTGTTTTCACTATTCACTTGGGTACATCTACATTTCATACATTATTGTTTGCATACCCTATCGTCGTTTATGTTCCGTTAACTTTTGTGTTAGTTCATTTACAAAACATACCCTCTAAAATTTAAATGTCTTTAATATTAAATATAAAAACACAAAACAAAATTTTTATTTACAAACACACAATCTCTTCTTCATGTCTCTCTTCTTCTCTCTCTACTCTCTCTCTTGTTCTCTCTCCTCTCTCTTGTTCTCTCTCTCTACTCTCTCTCCTCTCTTTCTCTCTCTCTCTCTCTACTCTCGCTTGTTCTCTCTCTTTCTCTACTCTCTCTCCTCTCACTCACTCACTCTCCTCTCTCTCTTTCTTTCCTATTCTCTCTCTCATGTTCTCTCCTCTCCCTCTCTCCTCTTTCTCTTGTTCTCTCTTCTCCCTATCCCCCCTCTCTTTTAGATTTTGATGCACCCATTCAGAAGAAAATACACTTGATCAACACATAGAGAATTCAACTCAGCTCACTGAAAAGAGTACCTCAAACAAGACCCAAGTACATGACAAATGCAAACCAGAAATTGATGGCAAAAAAGAGCAAAAATCAACAAAATTCAGAATTATCCTCGCAAGCCACAAGTTGCAAAAATGAATTAAAAACAAGGAAAAAGCTTCCCTGAATTCATGCTAGTTGGCGTCTAATTGAAGAACAAGAACTCAAACAAGTTCGTCGATCCAGGTGGTTCGCCGAGACACCCAAGACCTTCTCCACCAAATTGGACTCGCAAGAGAGTTACTCAAGTGCAACTGGATGTTGGGAGATGACCAATTGAAGAAATAAAACTTCCAGCACACCAATTGGAAGAGGACGACCTTCGAGTCCACCAGGGTCGTCGATCAACTACGTTGCACACTTGATCAAATTGGAGCGACATGAAGGATTCACGGAGGCAACTGGATGTGCGGAGAAGATGAAGCGAACTAAAACCATGTCCAGCAAGTCAATTCGAAAAGGGGCGTGACCTCAACTCAGACAATCTGCCAGTTCGTCGCATGAATCGGCACAATACCCGACCAAATTGAGACCACCGGAGCGTTCCTTAGAGGCCACTCGAGGTAGGAGGAAGTTTAATTGAAAAATAAAACTCTCCAATACACCAATTGACAAGGCGGTCGTTGGCTCGGACTTCCGACGAAAACGAGCTTCCTTGCCAATTCAATAGAAATTGAAGCAACATGAAACTTCCTTGAACTTCACTGAGTGGTACAAGATGAACAATTGAATTAATAAACCACTCGGCACACCAACACCAAGAGAGAGAAAGAGAGGAGAGAGAGAACAAGAGAGAGAGGAGGGAGAAGAAGAGAGAGAGGGTGTGTTTGTAAAGGAATTTTTTTGTGTTTTTATATTTAATATTAAAAACATTTAAATTTTAGAGGGTATGTTTTGTAAATGAACAACAGAAAAGTTAACGGAGTGGGGTCCATAAACGGTCCGAGAGTATGCAAGCAATAATGTTTGAAATGTAGGTGCACCCAAGTGAATATGGAAAACGTGGGGGTATTTTTGGAATTGTGCACATTTCGAGTTGTATCCAAGCAAATCACCCGAAAAAATAGTGACATTGGATTAGTTTTCGATCGGTTGTAATAAGCAATACCATGGACATAAATATTTGAAAAGTAAAAACAAGTATTGTAATAGTTGTTTTCGAATGACCCTTAAAAAACAATTCTGAAACCAATGTGATCTCATATATATTCATATCTAAATTCTCTGATGAGAATAATGGATTTTGGATACTTTGTTATTGAATTACATATCGTATGTGCAATTTGCTGATGGTACCAAACAACAATGTAGTTAGGTCGCAAGAAGTTACAACCTTTTTGACGATATTCATGAAATTTTATTCTTCAAAATGCATTAGTCTAAGTAGCTATAGGAAAAGTAGTTCCAAAACTTTCACAACAAACCAATCATGGTCCAACTACAATTATTTAAAGTTCAAACTTCGAAGCACAAGCTATTTAATTACCTAACAACTACGACCATACTTTCCATTCGTTGAAGAAACTCATTTTAGGAAGACGGCCTTAATAGTTGCTAAATCATTAATTGATGTCATTCATCTCGGGATTTTATTTTTTTATAGTTCATTTAGGATATATTGACCTTTGTTTTGCTGCTGTCTGGTCGAAGTCAGCATAGAACCAAAGTTTGCTCCGACCTTCAAAACCAAGAAAATTATGGAATGATATATTGTGGGCTACAATGCTACATATATAAGTAACACGTTGTGAATATATTTAATATTCAACGTTTGCTGCAACTTTCAAACCAACAACATTGATGCAACCGTGATTAAAGGTTTAGGTAACACGAGATAAATTATATACTTGTTCTTTGGTTTATTTTCGAAGTCACATTGAGTTTTATTTATTTTATTTACTCTACTATCAGCCTCATTTTAAATCATAAGCATCTTAAAGGTATGAATTAGACTACTGAAATTTGACCTATGATCTTGACAATCTCAAGAAAAGAAATCTTCCAATTGAGCTAACTCTACTAAGTAAGTCACATTAGAGTTTTTGGTGACACAAAAATTTACAGCATGTTTTGTGAAGAATAAATCTAGATGAGCAATCAGAACTGTATAAGCAAGTCATTTCAACATCTAAGGCAAGTTTTTTTAACGGCGTAAGAGGTAAGAATGTGTTGAATAGAAAAAACTCGAAGATAGATGAAATATAAGTTTGTATTTATAACAATTAGTATTACAATACTATAACTTAAAGCGTCCTTACCAAGATCGTCCGGAAGAGACGACCCCGGCCTCGGATTAACGGGGACGCCGGGCGACCGAGGATTAAGAGTTTTTTTTAATAATTAGGGGTTTATATTTTGATAAATAGTTAGGATTTAAGCAGTTTAGTTTATATTTTGATAATAATTAGGGTTTATTATATTTTGATAACATTATAATTAAAGTATCAAAATTATACTGAAATACACCAACTTCTCTGAAATAGGGAATATTGTACTAAATTTAAAATAGAAAACAATAATTAAACTGAAATAACAACAACTGAAATTCTAAACTAATAATTAAAATAAGGAATATAAGTCTTAAACTGAAATAAAAACCACAACTAAAAAATAGGGAAGATATGTCATAAATTGGAAAATAACGACAAAGTTCTACTTAAAGATTTCGTCCCTGGTCATTTTCAGATTAATTTCATCCTTTGGGGTCAGGATGTCGATTTCCTTGACCTTCAGAAGTGAAATATAAAGGTCGTACTTCATAGAAGCCCGACATGTTTGTTCTTTCTCCCTTTCCAACGCTATCTTCTCCTGTCGAAGCGCAATTTCATCTTGTTTGACCGAGGTTGTGACCTGAAGAGACTGGAAGCGTACGTCGTTGTCGACCACATCTGGATCCTATGTCACTGCTTTCCTTTTTCTTTTTTCTTTACACCCGTAGGACGAGATACAGTTGGGGCGACAAATTCTGGGGTCGTTGATGGAGGAGGAAAGCCTAAGAAATTCTCTTCCGAAGAGTTCGTACGACCCATTTTTCTGGACGAACCGGTGGATGGTCGGGTAGGACTAGTTTGCATCTAGTAGTTGTAATCGCTTTGAAAATTATCTTCAGGCATCATCCAGGGAATGGGGACCGTAGACCGCCACTTGGGTACTCTTTCAGCATCAACCACATGTGGTAGTACGTGAAGGTCATCCCGTAAGTGCGCTTATAAATCGTGTGAGCTTACCTGATGAGTCTTTCGTGTTGTACCCACTTCTGCTCCATCAAGTGGCCTCATCTATGCAGGCGGCCCACTTCATAGTAGTCGTATTTATCCTCCTCCAGCGCCCTTTGAGAGAGTCAAGGTTTCGTAGCTTCAGTCGCTCGTTTGTGAGTCTCGCTTGGTCGTACAAATACTTCACATTTCTCCAAAGGACCACTGCCCTTTGGTTCGTTCCCACCGTTGCATCGTAACTAATCGTCATGTACGACGAAAGAAACGAGGGCTTCGTCCTCCTCTTTTACCCATACATTCTTGCTTTTAAGGGGGCTGGTAGCCATTTGTGGTCCACGTTGGGACAAACCGATGGGGCAATGGTCTGCGTCGTCACTATCCTCATCATTTGGGGTAGTGGTATCCTCGTTCCTACTGGATTGACTACTGAGGAGTTGGGAATACATCTGAAATTGGTCGGGTATAGAAAAACGTCTCGGGGGTGGTTGTTGGGAGTATTGTGGTTGGGATGTATTTTCGTGGTTACGGTGTTGCGGGTGTGGATATTGGGTGTATTTTTGGGAGCTCCCCCAGTTCTAGTGCGGGGGTGGACATTCAGAGTATTGTTGGGAGCTCACACAGTTCTGGTGCGGGGGTGGATGTTCAGAGTATTGTTAGGAGCTCCCCCAGTTTTGGTGCGGGGCTAGATGTTCGGAGTATTGTTCGGGAAATAGTTAGGTACTACTTCCTACGTCATGTGGAAGGACCCGGTCGGGAGTACAGGGTAAATCTTTTAGGTTTGAAAAGATGAGGGACAGGAAGGGGGTGTTTGACGGGCCTCAATGTTGTGGTCAGTAGAAGATCTGGGTTCAGGAGAGTTTGGAAGGTTGAGGGAAATGAAGTTGTGTGTGATGACTACGGTGGACTTGAGGGTATTTATAGAGAACTTGTTCTAATTTAGCTTAGCTTCCTAAACAGGTTTTCCATTTGATTAGTTCCCCTAAGATGGTTTTAAGATAATTATATTCCCAGATAAGATTTCAGATTGATCAGATAAGGCATCACGCGTTTACTGTAGATTGTCAGTTCGAGAAAATAAGGCATCACGCACGAACTATAGATTGTCATTTCGACAAGATAAGACATCACATGCGAACTGTAGATTGTCAATTCGACAAGATAAAGGTTCACGCGCGAACTGTAGATTGTCAGTTCGACAAAATAAAGAAGGAAGTGGTAAGACATATCTCGTCGAACATGTCTAATTCAAGGACTTCTAATTTAAGATACCCACCGACCTACTCATCCTCCTATGACGATGCCTTCGACGAGTTTTTGAGACGAGTAAGCACTGAAGCACTCGAAGAGCTTGAGCATGGGGCGACTCGTGGGCCGAGTCGTGAGTCTCAAAGACGACTCCGCGCTAGGACCCAAAACCCGATAGAGATTGGGAAGGAGGTTACCATCGTCTTATTTTTTATTATTTTGCTGAAATTCCTGTGTATGGTCCTCGTATTTTCTAAAGAAGATTCAGAATGAGAAATCATGTATTTCTGCGTTTATCTAGTGTCGTTAAGAGTTCCGATGTGTTCTTCCAACCAAGACTGAATGTTGTTGGTTGATTTGTTGGCCTTTTGCCTTAATCTATGTTTTAATGATTTAATCAACCTAATCTTAATTGTAATCAATGTAGAGTAGCACACATATTGCATAGCATATATATTGCTTTGTGCTAACTTCTACAAGTGATCAAGACTCAAGGAAGAAATGATTCAAGTCAGGACATGTAATCAAGCTCATTTGAAGACATGTAATTTGCATTTCTTTTGAGTCTTAGGAACTTTGTGTAATTGAGCATACATGAGCTAAAATCAATTCAAACACACACAAGGTTTCCTTTAGAAGCCATACACAAAATATCACATAATTTGGACTTCAATAGATCACCCAAACTTAGACCGGAAAACACCAAAACTAAACCAGAACTGTCTGCCAACATTCGGTCGACCGACCCAAGCCTTTCGGTCCACCGAGTGATCAATTACCCTATAGTGTTTTAGACTGCCCACATTCGGTCGACCGAATCAACATAGTTTTCTGACCGTTAGGGTTGTCGTATTATACCAACGGTCGTATTCGAATTATTTACATATACCCCAAAATACGATATTGTCTATCGGTTGACTGAGGACCTGTTTCGGTCGACCGAACCTAAATATCTCCACAGAGTGCAACTGCTTGGAAGTTTCCAGTCGACCGAAGACTTTAGATCGGTCGACCGAACATGATCTTTTTCATCAACCCTGAAGAGTCTGGATGTTTATGAAGGGAATGTGTTCTAAAAGTTTTACTTTTAAATGCCAATTATTATGAATTGAATGAGAAATCATTTTTTCCTTGTTTATGTTATTCGTCTTTTAGAAGTGTTAAGGAAGAGGCTCTTGGTCCTTAACCGTAGAGCTCTAAAAGATATTGGTTTACATAAAACAAAAGATATTCGCAATCATGGGAATTAACATGGGACATTAATTACCGAGTTAAGATTGTCGTGTTGGTCATAGATCATTGTAGCTCTACAAGTGAGTGACAACACGGGTACACAAAAGAGGAAAATATTACTTTTGTATACTGAATAGACCTAATAAGTAAAACATTATAGAATTGTGTTTTCTGTGTCATTAATGTTTTTACTGTGTCTTTGGTCCTTTGATATGAGACTTATATCCGATCACTTAAGAATTTCTTAATTAGACTAGTGTCTTGAGCTATCGATGAGAGTAGTGTAAGGGCATTGGTTGGTTAAGTATGATTTTTGTTGGAGAAGATAGTTAGTCAAAAGATTATCATTGCCCCTCTTAATTGAGTGATGATATTAGTGGCCCCTTGATAAAGCAAAGTTATAATGTGCACAATGTGATTTGAGTTAAGTCACATATTTATAACTAGCTTAAAGAGATCAAGAAATGAATACTAATACAAAGATGACACAATACTACTTTGTGTGTATTCTTAATATCATGAGGCAAGGGACGGACACAAGTGGTGCACTCCATCACTAAATGGATCGGGTTTTGGTTCGAGTAGGAATTAAGACATCTAACTAATTGGGAGCTATAATGTGTAGCTAGATACCGCTTATAGCTTGTGATATTAAGCTCTTAATATCACTGCCAACTTAGTCTAGATCCTCCCATAGGTCACACCGCAAAAACTGGGAAACAAGAAGCTTGATTTTTGGTTCATATGATGCGTCAGGTTTCTTACAGAAAATATGACACATATTGTGAACAAGTAAAATCAATTATGTTGTATATAACATAATTAGAATCATGATAAATTCATATGAGATGCATATATTATGGGGTGCAATAATTTATTATTGCATAGGATAATATATTACATAAGTTGTGAATTTGCTAAAACCCCAAAACTTCAAATTTTGTTGGAAATAAATCCAAAATTTGAAAAGGCAAAATCGGGTAAAAGTTCGGTAATCCGTTATGGTTCGGTCGACCAAAGGATTGTGGATCGGTCGATCGAACGTGGAACGGATAGTCATAGTTGATTGACCGAACTTGACCAAAGTGCCTGGAACTCTGGTACGGTGTACCGAACCAGGAACGGTCGACCGAAACATGTCCAATTCCGATATTTTCGGTTAACCGAATGGCACTCGGTTTTAGACGCGAATTCATCCGATCGGTTAAGGAGAATTTTTCTCCTTAAGAATCGGTCATCCGTCTAATACTCGGTTAAACAATCGAGACATATTCGGTTAACCGAGTGGGACTCGGTAGACCGAACCTCGATCGATTTTCTGCCTTTGATAATTAAGAGATTAATTTGATCAATGGTTGGATTGGCTCCAAACTTGGTCAAACGTTTTGTGGATGCATGTAATACATTATGGAATTAGTTTGTGAGAGAAAAATGTCAAGAAAACGTGGCTTAAGAATAGCCATGATTGAGAGTGAGATTGGAGCCTATAAATAGGTCCTTATTCTCCTTAATTAAGTTAGATGTTTTTCTAATTATTTTGTCTCCTAATTCACCACAAAAAGCCACGAAAATTCTCTTAGTTTTCCTAAGTCTTTGGAAGGAGAAATCTCAGAGATTAAGGAAGGGGTTTGTAGCTAGATTCTAAGCTTGTTTGGAGATTGATTGGCTAGCTCCTTTCTCTCCAACCTTGTTTAGGGTTTCGGTGAACACTCGGAGGCATCCGGCGCAACGAGAAGCAACGATCGTCTTCTTCAACGTCTCTGGAACATCAAGAAGTTTTAGAGAACTTCTAGGTATGAATTTCGGAGTCCCTTGTGTTTGTTTTAATAAGTTTTTGAAACTAGTTGTTAAAACAAACCGATGCATGCATGAAATAAATCGAAGAAAATTGTAATTGATCCTTATTATGCATAAAATTCGAAAAATATATATGCACAATTAAACATGAAATCCTACAGTTTACGGTCAACGAACTCTTTCAGTGTTCGACCGTTAACTTAAGTGTGCCTAAGTTATGGCCTGATCCGGTCAACCGTTCCGTTATCGGTCGACCGAACCTTATTCAAAATTGTCAAACGGTCGACCAAATTTGTTCTGAAATGTGTGCTGCAGATTTCTGTTTTGTGTTTCTTACACAACAACTTACCACACTTAACATCAACGGCTATAACACTTTAGGAGCTTATAAATAGAGTTGTCCAACACTATTTTACACAACTCTCCCACTCTATACTGTCCACTACCTTAGAGAGAAGCTCCACACACTCAAAAGCTCAAACCTTCCACATTTAGTAATCAATTTCATATCTTACTCAAGTGTGCTCAAGTTTAGAGATTGTTGTCTCACTCATTCCTTTGTCAAAGAAAGCAAGGATTTCGGTGAAATCCCGAAGTATTCCCTCTCGGATTGTGAGAGGAAGAAAGTCAAGCAAGCGAGGGTGTTCGCGGTGTTTGTGTTGTAAAGGTGTTCTCTCCCGATCCAGAATCGGGAGTGGTTAGTGAAGTCGTGAGTGGAACCCGGTGATCGCAGTGAAGCTTGCAAGAGAGGACTAAGACCCAGGTGGGGTGCCGAACCTCTATAAAAATCCTCGTCTTCGTTTGTGGTTTGCATATTTCCTTCATTTACTTGCTTTTGTTTTTAATTCCGCTGCATCTTTGAATATTAGGCAAGTAAAGTTTGTTTAAGCTTAAAAGTGATTAGAACTAAGCCAGATTCACGATCCTACACGATTGGGTATATCCGGACAACAAAAAACCACTACAGCTCTGTGAATGATAGCTTATGGCATTGCAAGCAATACCGTGGACGAGTACCTATGCCTTAGTGAGGCGATGACAAAGATGTCTCTCCAGAAGTTCGTAGAATGAGTGATAGCAAACTTCGGTGTTGAATACCTGAGAAGACCCACAACAAAAGACATGACAATGCTACTTTACGTTGATGCGCAACGTGGCTTTTCGAGCATAATAGGGAGCATCGATTGTATACACTGGGAGTGAACAAATTGCCCAGCATCTTGGAAAGGACAATACTAAAGCCGGAGCGGCAATGCCACAATTGTGGTAGAGGTCGTAGCATCGTACGACCTCTGGATATGTCATACCTTTTTCAATATTCCCGGCTCCTGTAACGATCTCAATGTACTACGATCTCCCATTTTTAATGACTTGTTGGACGGACGTGCACCCCCCGTCCGGTGCGAGGTGAATAGTCGTCAATATGATATGGGATATTATCTTACAGATGATATTTATCCGCAGTGGCGGCATTCATGAGGTCCATCTCGTCTCCACAAACTCCCAATGATAGGTTATTTGCACAACACCAGGAGTTAGTGTGTAAAGACGTAGAACACACGTTTGGAATGTTGCAGGCACGATGGGCAATCTTAAGGAGGTCATCTCTTGCGTGGAATGCTGACCTCCTGAACAAAATAACCATTGTGCATTATAATGCACAACATGGTCGTGGAGGACGAGCGTGACTCTTATTACATGATTTATGATACAACTGAGTTTAAGCAGGATCGCGACATATCGAGTCTGGGACCAACGTCTTACTCCACTGCACGGGTTCTGGACATTAATACCTACATGGACAACAGAGACCGCGTTCGTGATAGAACCCAGCATCTCGCGCTGAGGACGTACTTGATCGAGAACATCTGGCAGTGATTCGGCGGAAGCGACACTTAAGTGTGTTTTATTAGTATGTATTGTAGGTGTTTTGTCGTTTATGTCGTGTAATATTTGATTTATGTCGTGTATTATTTGGTTTATATCGTGTATTTTGTTTATCGTCTCGTGTAATGTATGTTTATGTTTGCTTAAATTAATGTAATATTTGCTTTCTAAAGATTAATGGTATTTAGTATTTGGTAATTATTGATGGTTAAATAAATAAAGTTTATGCAATTTGGAAATACGAGATTCATTGGTATTTTGGTTTTTCCAAATATATTATTAATGTTTTTGGTAAATATAAATGATTTTGGAATAAAATAAAAATTGAGAAGGAATTCAATGATATGGGGGAAAGAGAGTGAGATGATATAGGTCATGGTTAATGGGTGAATAGTAAAGGGAAATAAGAGGTTGAGTCATGATGACGTGGCATATCATTTGGATGAGAGAGAGAAAGTTGATGACCTAGGTCATCCCGATCATGGTTAATGATGCTCTTAGACTTACACATTTTCTACCTTGTGAGACACACTCACACCTACTTTTTCTACTACTATACTCACTCTTATACAAAACTTTCTTTATTACAATACACGCTTTCTAGCTAACACAAATACAAGATTCTCTTTTTGTAGTGGTGGAGACTAATTCTTGTTTGGGATGCATGAGATGGTGATTGACACCCTTATTTATAAGAGTTGATAGAAGGTTGTACTACTTTTCGAACATTCTAGTGTTCTCGAAGTGACGAAGAAGAAAGAGAATTATAAAGTAAGAAAACTCTAGAATCAGACCTCTTGGATGGGCCTGCTAATTACCATAAATAAAATTTCTTTATAGGGCATGGACTTGGATTTGGGTTGGTGTTGGATTCTTAACGTAGTGGACCATGGATCTAATATAGGTATACATATTTTCCATATTGGAATTAATATATAAAATGTGAACAAGATAGGAATGTAAATTGCTTAAGAAACGAACAAAGTGCAGGTCTCTCTGAGCATTCAGGGAATCAAAAGATATAATACGGATGAAATTTCAATATGAGTAAAGATACATGACTGCAAAATTATAAGGATTTGAGTTATGTATCCATGTGTTTGTTTGTAAATATAATATAAATTTGTTTGCAAGTATTATATGAGAAGGGATCTGTTACCCTTAAATGTTATATAAATATCTCAAACGTGGATAAGAATATAACTTTAAACGAGGGGAAACGATTTCTTTTCTTCTATTGTATATATTTACTAAGATAGATTCTTTGACAAATAAGGACGAAGAAGAAGACAACGACGAATTTAGAACTCTAGCTACGATTCTTTCTCTTTTGTTTAATTTATTCAAACTACTCAAACAAAGATTAGCAGCAAAAGTGATAGATAAACATTATCGTTTATCATGCTAAGACATGACTATTAATATCGCGAATATATTCCTTATGGTGGAACGTCCATCAAGTCTTGTGCGTGGTATATTTCACCCATTCGAAGTTGACACTAATTAATGTCGGGCTTTATTGGCACCGCCATTGAATTTTTTTAGTTTGTTCATGTTTTGAAATATAATCCAGTC
This sequence comes from Triglochin maritima, assembly GCA_963682175.1. Lineage (NCBI taxonomy): Eukaryota > Viridiplantae > Streptophyta > Magnoliopsida > Alismatales > Juncaginaceae > Triglochin > Triglochin maritima. The sequence goes on from OY821772.1 coordinate 36,405,374, forward strand.
AAAATAGGAGAAAAAACACTCATCAAGTTGATGGTGATGAAGATATCTGCGTTTGCAAGGAACTTGGTAAATGTACAAAAGAAGTCGTAGTCGTTCTTTTGGACTTCAATTTAGCCACTTCATAATAATTACACCTTCATGTTACGATAGTGAAGGCAGTATCTGGAAATATCTAAAATAAAATACGTCGAAAACGGTAGAGAAATGTCATGTACGTGTTCTTATTATATATACGTGTAATATTGTTAAATGATATAAAAATATATAGATCATAGCAAAATAAAGAGATGAGATTATAACCATCCTTCGGACTAGAATACTACACATCGATTCGTGAATGCCTGCGACTTTCTTTGAATAAAAAACTAAAAGTCAGAAAGAGAAAAAAGGAAACTATATTATATATGAATGACGAAGCTGGAATGGAGGTTAGGAATGATCCACATGGTCTCATGATGTTTACAAAACCAAAGTCAAAACCACTTGTACGTTGAATTTACTTGTAGTTCTTGCCTTCCAAATTCCAACAACTAATTTCCAAAGGAATAATTACGTGGGCATTTTACAGTGTAAAGTTCCTTGACATTTTGCAATATCTTGAGTGTTTTTTACATTGACCAAAATTCACTTGGAGCATTTCCTCCTAGCATCCAAGCTCCGATATACTAATATATCGATCGTATAATGAGCATTAGAAGATTATATATTCTTAATATTTGAAAATTTTGCATGTATTTTATAATATAAATATAATAAGATTTAAAACAAGAGGAATGTAACACATGGAATAAAGTTGCAAAAGCCGCTATCGGGGGCTTCTGAGAACATTCTTCGCGTGTCAATTTCATGCAAACGTACAACGAATCCCTTTGGATGGAAATTAACTCCAATCATGGAGGCTGAAGTGTTTTGGTTGTACACGAAAGCTCAAGTTGGAGGTTGCAAGGATTTTGCACATGTTGTGATGGGATGATGGTCCAGAAGGTGATAGAAATTGAACTCTTGATGAAAATGACACACATACACATCTTATCCTCGGGTCAAGAGAAGTGGGTTAATTAAGCTTTTGGAGTGTTCTTAACCAAAGACGAAAAGATTTAATTTGAGCTTCTTACACATCTTTCTTTCTACCCCACCTATATATATCTTTATCTTATATATAAGCCAAGGCAATTGCCATGATACAGATCTTATTATGGGAGTACCTATGTGTAGTCATCAATTTATAAGATAAAACAAATGATTGCCCTCGTGTTTTAATTTCAGCACTCCAATTAAAATCTTCCGTGCATTGTTTTGAGAGATGTGACACGAACTTAGGTTTTCATGCTTTAGACGCGCGCATTTTACAAAAATACTAGCTAATAAACAGTATGAGAGTAAATATCTCTGAGTAGATGCAAGTACCACATCGAAGCACGACAAGGGTATAGGAACTTTCCTCTGATGCAATCTTATTAGATGCTTTTATTTCTTCTACTCTTTATTGTACAAATAGATTATTTTATCTTATAATGCATGTTCATTTTATCTTCCGAAGACACTCGTTTTGATCCCTAATGTAGGTGATTAAAGAATAGCACTCGTTTCATATGATATCAGAACATCCACGACCACCACCACCACCATTGACCAAATCCACTAAAAAAAATTATCTGCGTATAAACAATCAACAATTGCCCTTTTTGTTCAACAATTAGGTAGGCAGGAGCCAGGAAGTTTTGAGTGTTAGTTACATGTGTGTGAATGTTAGGTATTATGACCCAACTTCCGGCAATAGTTGTTACATCCCCCGGTAAATCAATACTTTTGAGGGTAATTTGTTACTGTGCACCTCTTAAGTGACCTAATTGGCCAAATACCTCCGATTTTTTACCATTTCCTGATCTGTACATGTGATCCGGTCTTATTTGCTAATATACATCTCTATTGTTAGTGGACCTCACTCTGTCACCATTACCGTCCAACGACGTTAGAAAATTTACAAATTAAACCTCGTAAAATTCAAATGTCCATCATTGTAAATAGAAAATCTCATAAAAATCAAATTGTGTAACACTCTCAACTCTTTCACTCTCTCATGAATATCTCTCTCCACTCTTTCACACACTCTCTCTCATCCCTCTTTCTTTCTTTCTCTCTCTCTCTCTCTCTCATGAATATCTCTCTCCACTCTTTCACACAATCTCTCTCATCCCTCTCTCTTTCTCTCCATTCTCTGTCATCACTCTCTCTCATCCCTCTCTCTTGAATCTTTCTCTCTCCCTCTCTCATCCCTCTTTCTCTCACTCTCTTGAATCTCTCTCCACTCTTTCACTCTCTCTCATCCTGCTCTCTCTCTCTCTTGAATCTTTCTCTCCTTTCTTTCTCTCCACGAAACACAATCTTTTTCTCTCTCATCACTCACTCTCTCATGAATCTCTCTCTCATCCCTCTTTCTCTCACTCTATTGAATCTTTCTCCACTCTTTCACTCTCTCTCTCTCTCTCTTGAATCTTTCTCTCTCCCTCTCTCATCCCTCTTTCTCTCACTCTCTTGAATCTCTCTCCACTCTTTCACTCTCTCTCATCCTGCTCTCTCTCTCTTGAATTTTTCTCTCCACGAAACACAATCTTTTTCTCTCTCATCACTCACTCTCGCATGAATCTCTCTCCCATCCCTCTTTCTCTCACTCTATTGAATCTCTCTCTCCACTCTTTCACTCTATTGAATCTTTTTCTCCTTTCTCTCCACGAAACGCAATCTCTTTCTCTCTCATCACTCTCTCTCTCTCATCCCTCTTTCTATCTCTTGAATATCTCTCTCCTTTCTCCCTCTCCACTCTTTCAGTTTCTCTCCATCTCCATCTCCAATCTTTCACTCTCTCTCATCCTTCTTTCTCTCTCTTGAATTTATCTTGAATCCCTCTTTCTATATTTCAAGAACGAGCGGAGAGAGAGATTCAAGAAAGAGAGAAAGAGGGATGAGAGAGGGATCAAAGAGAGGAAGAAAGAAGGATGAGAGAGAGTGAAAGATTAGAGAGATAGGAATGAGAGAGAGTGAAAGATTATAGAGAGATAGGAATGAGAGAGAGTGAAAGAGTGGAGAGGGAGAAATGAGAGAGAGAGAGAGATGGATGTGAGAGAGTGAATGATTGGAGAGGGAGAAAGGAGAGAGAGTGAAAGATTGGAGATGGAGAAAGGAGAGAAAGTGAAAGAGTGAAGAGGGAGAAAGGAGAGAGAGAGAGAGAGAGAAAGAAAGAAAGAAATAGGGATGAGAGAGAGATTCATGAGAGAGAGAGAGTGATGAGAGAGAAGGAGATGGTGTTTCATGGAGAGAAAGATTCAAGAGAGAGAGTGAAAGAGTGGAGAGAGAGATTCAAGAGAGAGAGAAAGAGGGATGAGAGATAGTGAGTGAAAGAGTGGAGAGAGAGAAAGGAGAGAGAGATTCAAGAGAGAGGGATGAGAGAGAGAAAGAGAAAGAAAGAGGGATGAGAGAGTGTGAAAGAGTGGAGAGCGATATTCATGAGAGAGAGAATGAGAGATGAGAGAGAGTGAGTGAAAGAGTTGGGAGTGTTACACAATTTGATTTTTTATGAGTTTTTTTTTCTATTTACAATTAAGGACATTTGGATTTACGAGATCTGATTTGTAAATTTTCTAACGTCGTTGGGTCCACTAATGACAAAAGTGTATATCAGCAAATAAGACCGAATCACATGTGCACATCAGGATATAGTAAAAAATCGGACGCATTTGGCCAATGAGATCACTTGAAAGGTGCACAGTAGTAAATTACCTTACTTTTGGAACCCAAAACGTTGACCACTCCTACATCTCTTCCTAAAATTTGCTCAGTGGTTAGCCTAGCCTATTTGACCGGACCATGATCGACTGTTTCCGATAGACTAACTGTCATAGACTTTGTGATTTGTTAACATCCAACCACTCTCACCTACTCTGTGTAGGGTTGTAAACGGGTCAGGTCGGGGCGGGTTTTGAACTCACCGCTACCCGACCTGTCTAAGGCACGCGGGTTGGCGGGTCGGGTGAAAAAAATTTTAACCGCTACCCGACCAACCTAAGATTGGGTAAACGAGTTACGCGGGTTATGCGGGGCGGGTAAACAGGTTATGCGGGGTGGGTGGATGGATATATAATATATATATATATATATATATATATATATATATATATATATATATATATATATATATATATATATATATATATATTTTATATGTTTTTTTTCTACATAACACCATAAATTAAAAACACGACACATTTAGCACCTTAAAAATATTACTCATGTGATGAACACCATAAAATTATAAATAACTATAACTTTATAACACTATTAGTAAATTAGGGATTAGAGAATATGGATATGTATATGGTATATAAGTGTATATATATAATATTTATTATTTAATTTATTAATTTATTCTTATGCGGGTAATCGGGTAAATGGGGCGGGTAGAAAATACAACCGCTACCCGCCCCATTTATTAGTCGGGTTGGCGGGTATTCGGGTAGGCGGGTGGCGGGTTGTATTTTTTTACACCGCTACCCGACTTAGGTGGGTCGGGTTGGCGGGTTTTACTCGCCCCATTTACATCCCTAACTCCGTACAACTCTTTTGAGCTAGCTACTAACTTATAAATACCTCATTAAAGAAGCACAACTAATACCAAGAATCACTATATTTGATGTTATCTCAGTCCTTAAGCTCAAAATTTAACAACTCTTCTTCCACATTAATATCTTTGAAAAGTTCAATCAAATAAGATTTGGATATTATCTTCTCATCAACAACGATGTAAAAGCTCTGTGTAAACACTAATGTTTGATATATCTCCTCTCACAGACTAGGAGGTGATTCCTTGATCCGAAACCTTACAACTTTGTTTGGAGATGATTAATCTCTAACTTTGAGCACTAATCTAGATGTAGAATGATATTGTACACTAAGGATTTTAGGCGTCTTGCTGTCTTAAACTTGACTCCTACAAATTCCCGAACTTACATATGATACTAAGATTTAAATAAAGATAAAATTACATAGTTTTTTAGCATTGATTACAAGTCTTTACTTTAATCTCATTGTTTCATGGGTCTTGAATAATTTTGATTACCTATCTACAAATAATTGTGCACAATATTCAATATAGTATGTATGCATGTGTGTCTAGATGTAGGTGATAGAGCATAAGATTTGAATCATGTTAGAGTTCGGTTAAGTGTTAGATCAGGGAATCATTATCAAAATAAATTCGGATTAAGGCTAATAAGCCAACAAAATGAAATTAATGTGGCTTGTATATACATGTAAAATGTAGAATGTGTTGGAAGTAAGAGAAAATTTGATTTAACGACATCATATTTTGCAAAATGTCATGGTTGAAAATTAGGTTAATGAGAAAAATGGTATTTTGTGGCAGAGATAACGTTGAAGAGAGGGAAACCAAGGATAATATGTTCATAAAAATATTATGGTCGTGAATGGTAATGACTTTTTCATTGGAATATATCTTCTGGGGCACTCCATTTTTATATATGTATTTACAAAACCTAAGCCATGTCGTATGCTTTAGATGCTTACCTGGTCCAATATGGAAAATACTGACGAATAAAAATTTCTTTCCCTTAATTTCCATCTCAACATTCCAACACTCCAAATATTAAAACACATGATATTCCTACATTTTGAGCAAGCCACGAGTGAATCAAAACGAAAGTATTACAGAGAAGCATCGTGCCATCATCCATAATCCTCTCAAAAAATTATGATCACATGTGTTATATATCCTTAACAAAGTTATATAAGTGAGATGCTTTACTATATACATGTCACCCGATCTCCCAAATCTAATCCACATCAAACAAGCACTTCAATTGCGACGCAAACTTACTTTTACCTTTATTGATTCCTAGTAAAGGTAGAAAGAATCCATATAAACAATTATCTATCATCTTGGTATCTTTATAAGATCTAGAGCAATATCAAGGCTTAATTTAAAGCCAACGCACGCCCTTAATAATGGATAATCTACAATTGCGATTACGATGACGATAAAGTTGGCGTGCATGTGATCCAAAAGCTAGATACAAACGTGTAACAAAATGTAATGACATGTAAAAAGAATAAAGCATGCATTGATTAATATGGATTAATGTGTGATGATCTTAATTAGTGACTTTTTTTATCTTATCCACCAAGTCGGTCTTTGACCAGTCTATACCATCTTATCCATGATTAGATTTTGTTTTGTTTAATCACTATGTGTCAACAAGTGGTAGGAATCCATTCCTCACACATCATCAATCTTTGAATGGAATTAATTGGAAGAGCAGTTAAGTAATGGTTCCAAAAGATGGATATTAATAGCTAGTTTTTCCAAAGATAGATTTTCATGCATGATACGGTATGATTATCTGCTAAAGTCTAAAGATGCACACGCAGAAAACGTGGATTTGTATAGGATATACTAGCCGGATTTAGGACTTTGTTTGGATGGGGGCAAAATATATAGATTAGACTTATAATTGTAATAACAACGATTTTATATAAAAAAACCTAAAGCAATATGAAAATATAAAAATCGGCCTTAAAAATTAAAGAAAAATGATATTTGAGCGACCTTTTTTTCGTGAACAATGCACTTTTTTATGATGGCAGAAATCTATAGTTACAAGCTACGTACAACTCAAGAAACTAGAGTAAAAAGGTCAAGTTCATATGTAGTTTTGATTATTATAATTATTCGTGTGGCTTTACAACCTTTAGGAGTGTAGTACATATGATATACCATGTATGAATTAATAAAAAAATGCAAGAGTATAACAAAACAACAAGGAATATTATAGCTATCCATATCATGTGCATAACGACATTTACTTTTTGTATATTTTATTAAAAAACAATTTTCAGTAATATATTTATAGACCAACTATTTGTTTTGGCTACGTATACGTGTTTATGACCACAACAAATGTGAAATTACCTTTGCAATTCCTCATCACAATGGAAGATAGAGCAAACTAACGAAGGTTGGCGGGTGGCGGCTTCAGCTGTCATCTGAAGATTAAACTTAGACTGGAATTTGGAACCAAATGGGTATAATTACGATGTGGTTATCATGGGTAAAACCCTAAAAAATGTCAATGTTATGCAACTTTGTTACGTATGCTGTATTTTGAACATATTGTACCAAATCAATATAAACTTGTAATTAGCATTATCAAACATTAATCATATGTCAGAGACTCAAGAGTATAGAAGTTGGAAAACAAACGGGACTCAATCGAATTCTTCATTCCTTGAAGAATACAAACAAACCAAGAAGAATCTTTGGGCCCTTTCTTAAAGATCGCAACATGGATGTCACTCCATCCATTGGGACCCATAAGTTTGAATACTCCAAAATCAAACCCACATTTTATTTCCTGACCAAGATTTAGCATGTGATTTGAAGATGATGTGTAAACCACGTTGCACCCATCCACATCCAATTCCAATCCAAACACGAAGAAAACACGGTCGATTGGCTCCACCTATAATTGAATATCACCATGTGATGTTGGCTTCCCATTCAAGATATGAGGAAAACATTCACTTCCATATATAGTCTCATTGATATCTTTATTATAATCCTATTATTATATAGGAAATAAACTGATAGCATAATTAAATATGAGATTTTTGTTTGGGTGCACCTCCAAAAGTGGTTTATTGGGCCTTTGCAGTCCTGTATTTTTTTATTGCTTTTGAACACCTAGAAATCAAAGTTATTGCTTGGGTACACCTCCATCAAATTCCATTAACCCAATCCTTAACCCCGTTACTCACCTCCGTTACGGTCACTGTTACCGTTTGAATCAAACTCCCAACAAATTAAAACGACTCACACCCACAGACCCATTCGATTGGACCCAATTGAAAGCCAAAAAATCCAAATCAGTTAAACCCCTCCCACCCCCAAAATCCCCTTCTCCTTCCCCCTAAATCCCTAATTTCCTAATCTGCGCGGAGGCATCACGTTGCAACCAACGACCACCCACCCATTAGCGTCTTCTCCTTGTCGGTACTTCGGGTTCTCTCATCCACCCATCGACTCGACCGCTCCGTCACAATGTCAGGCTCCACCGAAGAAGATTGGCCGTTGTCGGGCATTGGCGACATGAATTAATTGAACCAAATATTAAAATTAAACTAGTTTTCACAGAAATTATCAAAACCGCATAGATTAACCAACAACCACATTTCCCCTAACCATAAAATCAACAACATTGGGGATAATAGGAAGGTACCTAACACGATGACTGATCATCCCGCTACGTGTATGCATTGTCGTCGAGAGGTTTTCCACAATGACCGAGGTCGGGCAGTGGCACGCGAATCGATGAGTGGGTGAGTCGGTCGAAGATGATGGAGTGTAGACGGAGGGAGAAACGAAATGTAGGGGTTGTCGCCGGGGACAATGCGTGGCGACAGATTAGGGATTTTAGGGAGGGGAAAACCAATTTGGGGGAAGATCGATTTAGGGGGTGGGAGTTAGGTGGGTTGTATTGATTTTGTCTTAAATCGATCAGATCTTAATGCGAGTCTAATTTTGAGTCAGATTTGGAGTCTGTTGTTTAGTGGGCTCAACCATTTTTAATCGAATGGGTCTATGGGTGCGAGTCGTTTTAATTTGTTGGGAGTTTGATTTGAACGGTAACGGTGGCCGTAACGGAGGTGAGTAACGGGGTTAAAGGTTGGGTTAACGGAGTTGGACGGAGGTGTACCCAAGTAATAACTTTGATTTCTAGGTGTTCAAGAGCAATAAAAAATACATGACTGCAAAGGCCCAATAAACCACTTTTGGAGGTGCACCCAAGCAAAAATCCTAATTAAATATCATGACACTAATATATAGAAAAGAGATAGGCGTAAATGATTTTCTAAGGTAGCTACAAATCCTATATACATAATTGTTTTCGCTTTCGCCAACAAAACCATTAAATTATTATTATCGTTTTTGTTATATTTTTAGAATGTGATTGGTTTGCAAAAAAGTGTAAGTTGTAACTGCTAATTTATCTCTACCACTTAAGCATATGTATATCTATATTTATGTTGAAATGGAGAGTAGTTGTCTACATTTTGTACGACGGTGAGAAAAAACTTGAGGTGGTTTCCGAAGTGTTACATTATGTTTCTACAAGTCAATCATTCAAAATTATCCGGAATTACAGTTTTCCACTTTCTTAAAGTTTTCCTACATAAATTTAGCGCACGCCAACTCAATCGATCGATCAACATCGATCGAGAGAGAGAGAAAGAGAGAGAAGAGAGATGGGTATTCAAATGGAGTGGAGGGTGTGGTAGGTTTTTCTTTGTTGGTTTGTTAATGGTTGAACGTAGAGTGGAATTGTAGTAGTTTGGAACACGGAACTTGCAGTTTAAGAATGGAGCCAAAAGTTGGCACCGTCATCCATCTCTTGACATGAGATCTATGTAAGATAAGGAATCAGAACATCATTTTTGTGGCTCTCCACAAAGTCAAAATTCTTGACTTACCTTGCCAATAGTACAACTAGTTTAATTCTTCCTAGAAAAAAATGTCCATGCTTAATAATTACATGCATATATGTCCTACAGCTACGGGTTGTTTTTATAATATTTATATATTTTTATTTTCTGGGGATAGTGACGAGAGTTAAGAGAAGATTCTGGTTGTGAATCTGACTGAGATAGCTAAATGAGTTGCCGAAGCAGCTCTATTGAATGTGGTGTTAATAAAGGTTTGAAGTTGTAGCCACCCTACTCACAATTGGGAGCGTAGATACCACTATGTTATGTCGACATTGGTTTAAACATCTTTTTTGCATAGCTTGGTTATATATATCTAGCTAGGAATTAATTTTGTGTTGGGAATATAAGTTTGCATATGCCAAAATGTCACTAATTATATTCCCTGTTTCCTCTGAAGTTGCTAATTAACCGGCCATTAGGATTCAAACATTAGCTTAGAATCAATTCCCCATTTAAAAAAGGCTAAAGCAACAACCAAACTGACCACCCATGGCAAAGCCAAATGTTGGTCAATAAAGCTATTATGATCATTTGTCCTAATACGAAATTAATGTATTGCTAAAGGGGTTCACACACTCACACTACATGATCATTTGCATATGATAATGTTATTACCAAAGTACGTACCATATCCATTTACTCTAATCACAAGCTGTGCTGGATTTCCATGTGCCGACGTCAGTTAAAGCATGATCAATCTTGTAATCTCCAATAAATTTTCTCTGCTTTTAACCATTAAGGATAAAAAGTTGATTATGTAAACTAAGTTTATTCCTCTTGATCAATAAACACTAGCTTTTACACTTATCTCACCCCATATAAGACAAAGAGAAGTTATAAATTAATAGCACATGAAAAGATGCACTTGTCATCAAGCACTTGGGCTTGTATTTTGGAAATGTTTGTGGACATCTTTAATTTCCCCACCTAGTCACATCCATATGCATGGGAGAGATATTTCATATAACACCTGACCTCTCACTTTCACCAAATCCCACATATTATACGTAAATCCTTAGGAGTGAATGCCTAACATTCACTTGTCCAAAATTAGAGTTTTGTGGAACTATTGGGAGAGTAGGAGTAGTATATATATTTTGACTGGATCCAGTCAAGAATGTATGTAGGCTCCATGTTCACATGTGGGAAAAGAATATAAAGGTTTGGCATCCTTCCATTTCACTTGACAACTTATTCTTTGGTTTGAACTTGTCTGAGTTGGGTGAGAGAGCTTGGAAGAAAATGAAGAATCCACAAAGAAGAGAAGTGAGGCACTACAATCGGTCGAACGCTCCGCGCATGCGGTGGACGGAGGACCTCCACCGTGCCTTTATCGCCGCCATTGAGTCCCTAGGAGGCCAACATAGTGAGTTCTTCTTCTTCGTCGTCAAAATTTTGAAAGTGGTTTTGCCATCCTCGTGAATCTAATTTTTCTTAGCTCTTCTGAAAAATAAGAGAGGTGGCAATTAGAACCATTAATATTACCACATAAACATGATATTGGATCAAACGAAATTAAACGTATAGCCTGATATTATTACTTACTCTCAGATTATGTGTAAATCTAGCTACGGGTGTCATATATGAAATCAAGATCCACAAAAATATTTATTTGTTAAGCATTAAAGAACATGCTTTAATGATATCTCTACTGCACCACTCAGCAATATATGGTGCTTCTTATCTGGGTTCAAGAAATCTGAATTTAGTCTTCAAATGATATGCAAAATCAAGATCTACTGAAGAAATATCTATCTTCTTAATTATTGATATTATTACATATACTTCTTAACACCAGTGGTTCACTTTTGAATTGTAGGATCTGTTTAAGAGTCAACCTTTTTTAAAATTTTTGTTTGTTTTTCTCCTCAGAAGCAACACCAAAGAAAATACTACAGGTGATGGATGTCAAGGGATTGAGCGTTTCTCACATCAAAAGCCATCTCCAGGTGATTTTTTAAGACTTATTAATTTATTTGATAAAAAGTATTCAAACAAATATTAAGAAAACCACCCAAGGTTGTAGATTGGATATATATCGTATGCATGATATTTTATGAAACAAACCATTAATACTTTAGTGCTTGCATACTATTGGCCTGGATCTGATTACCTGGATTATTTCTTGACTTGATCAGTTAATATGAATGTTCTTATATTAGTATATCTTATATATAAGGTGTTAGTCAACTGCAAGGGATTTAGTACTTAGGATTTTGGTTTAGTAGTTCTCGTACTCTTCTTATGATTTAATTTCTTCCTCATTCGCAACTTAAAACTTGACAATTCACTCATATTTTAATTCTTCAAGATCAATTAATATTAATTTAGCTTAATTTCCCACAAACAAACCCTTACAAAAAGACCATATATACCATTGTGGATACTTGCACGTTTTCTATTCCTATATATTTAGTAAGGAGTTAGACCTTTTCAATGGATCATATATAATATTTTTGTTTTCGTAGTTGAAAATTTTGATTAGAGTTACGTAGGATATTTGTTGCACAATCACTTTCATCACCTATATATAACTTAATTTGATCGAGTTACATAACTTATTCAATAATCAATCTTATTTATTATCATTATCTACTGGAATGACAAATAGGTAATAGCTAATTAACTTCATCTTTTGTTGATCATCTCATGATTTGCCACAGATGTATAGAACAGGTGGTGACAATATTGGAATGTTAAGCTTCCAATCTTTTGAAAATACCAAGAGTAAAAGGAAGAGAAGAAAACATGAGAACAGTGATAGCCACCTGCAATCTCATGTGGAATACCCTCATGTTATAACCTGGTGTGACAACTCACAACAAAGTTCAATCCCAAGGTATAAGTTACTTTTATTGTTGCAATTAATTAGTTGTTTCATTAGCTAGTTAAATTTGAAAGCGCACTTCAACTGAAATTCTGAAAATAGTTTGTTAGGAGAGAGAATCATTCGTATGGGTTTCTTTGAGAAAATGCAATTAAACTCACTATGATAATTGGAAATACCACCTTCACAAAAATAACTAATAAATCTCAGGTTAAGATGCAAATTTTCAATATTCTACGACTTGGTTAGATCCAGTGGCTTCAAATTGATAAAAGTTAAAATACTCATTGTATAATGTAAACATGATCAAATGTATAATAGAATATATTTTGATGTTTGAACATTATTTTTTAACTCCATGTGAATACGTCTTAGTGATAAAATATTATATGAAAATTTGATTGTCTTCGTTCAAATTGATATACATATTCGAAGTAGTGATATGCAAATCAAATAAGTTATAGACTTGGAACGGTAAATCCTATAATTCAAATTTTATGTAGCATGAATGACAAGGCAGCCTTAGTTTCCGCAAATAGTTCCAAGACAATCGTTAACATTTTATAAAAGCTAATGACATGTTTTAATCTCTATATTTAGCTTATTATCGTGGGAGAAACTTGTGAAAGAATGGGCATCAAAATATGGAGCAAATGAGGCTTCAAACTCCACTCATGAGCATGTCCAACCATGTCATCAACTCGGCAATACCGAAGGAATTCAGGTAATTAAATTAATTGAACTCAAAGTTCTCTTTCAAAAAAAATTAAATGAAAACTATATATTTTTTCTTTTATGTTGAACTAACACGAATTAATTAATACACAATACAGGATGAAGAATGTAAGCTTAGTTTGTGGTCATTTAGTAGTGGTGACACCAAGACCCACAAGCAAGGAGGAGAAGAAAAGAGTGAGACAGGATCAAGCATTGAGTTTGATGTCATTAATGATAAAAACAATCTAAATGGTGCTTACACCTCTGATGCCAAAGAAACTCTGGCTGGGTCTGGAAGCCATGCAAATACATTTGATGAAAATTATGTTAACTTGGAGTTGTCCATCTCTTCACCCTACTACCAATGACATCAGAAACAAATGTTTGAACCTCATATATATCACTCCTTGTAAAATTTGTCCCACCAGCTTTACATATATATGCTAGATTAGATTAGAAAAAAGGTCACAATTTTGCACATATACATGCACTATAGACTGAAGTAGTAGTCTTAGTTTATAGTCCTGTGCCCTGTGAGGTCTGTATTATGTATAAAAAAGTGTGGAGAGTATCGTATAAATGTGGAAAACTATTTTGGGTTGATGAGATATATATGCGTTTCAAAAATGTAAACATTGGGTGTTTTTTATAGTCTAGTTGTGGTTATATTAATTATGTTTTTTCTTTCTACATACCTTTGCTTAAAGCCATTTTTTAAAGTTAAGATGCACTTTAATTTTTCTTTACTAGTACCTTGATTTGCACACAAAAAGTATATCGCATTAGTTTGTGAGCCATTGAACTAGCTCTCAAGATTCAGCTACAAGACACTTATCAAAAAAAATCTGCCTTTCAAAAAAAAAGATTCAGCTAAAATACGTGGGACGCAGGTTAATTTATACTTTATACCCCCTAAAAATTTGTGGTCTTAAAATCATCAAAGCTTTATGTGTATTACATTCACTTTCTCAATTAATAACAAAATTACAAACACTATTAAAATAATAACTGCTTGATTTATTCCAATTAGACAACACTCATGTGACATTTTTAATTAATGTGTTCATTGTTTGCATTTAAAACCAATGAGCATCGGAGATTGGAAATCAACCAAGCCATTCTGGTGAAATATGTGTTTCATTTCAGTACCTTGGGTGTATGGTGCAATATTTTTGAATATTTGTATATTCGAATTTGTAATATTTGGGTGATTTACATTAAGGTAGTCAATTAAGCTAACTCAACTAATCAGTGTATTTGATGAGACGAGGATTCACTTTTTTTTTTCTAGCTAATCGGAAACTAGAGATTTACCGTCTAATACAAATCCAATTGGTGTTGTTATAAACGAGTGACATTCATGAACAACAACAACTAATTGGCAACTATTAGTAATTATTCGCATCAACTATCACAATTGGATAGTGTCAACAACAATACCTCAACAAGAAGAACTCAAGCAAACACTACTTGTCGATTGCTTGGATGGTGAAGAAAGCAAAGAGAGCTTCGACTACTACAATCTCCACAAGTGTTCACTCAAATAAGTTTGATAATTATAAGATTTTCATCTGGTAGACGTAATTCACTTATAATGTTCGATTAATTAATATTCGAATTCGTTTATTATTTCAAATAAAAATATGTTATAAACTAAAAATATTCATCTTTGTTATGCAAATATAGAGATATCATATGTGCTCCGCATACTGCTCGTGATTACGGTGGTGGTGTTGTTGCATCCTTATTTGGTGATAGAATTATAATTTTCATCAGATGATGTTGTCTTTCTATTGAATTATGTCCTCATCCACTATGTTGTATTTTAGTAGGTATATCCGTCAATCCATCATACGCGCTCTGCAAATTGTTGTCGATACGAAATGCCATCCAACCATCTTCTCTTATTTCTTTATGGTTCTAATTTTTTAATTATACTGCAGTAATACTATCAAAAAATTATACCATCATTTGGGCCTAGAATAAGGAGCCCAAATGTGTAATGGGCTGGTGATGGAATACGTAGTTGCAACTGTAAGATTTACCTATTACTAGAAGGATAGGTTAGTTGGACTCCAATTTGAACTCAAAGCGTGCAAAGCTTCTCCAATCACCTAATAGGCTAATAAGTTGGTAATTTGTGATTTCTACCTCTCTACTCAAAAGCTGGTCTGACACACTTGCTCGCTACTCCGGTTAGGATAGGGTTGACAATTCGGGTCATGCTACGAAATTCGGAACCGAACACGACACTAAATTTGTGTTCGGGTTGACTCATTTTGGATTCGTGTCAAATTCGGGTCGACACAAATGACACGAAATGTTATTCGGGTCGAGTTTGGGTTGAAGTATTTCGTGTAATTCGGTCGGCCCGACTAACCTGAATTAATGATGAATGATTTTTTTGAAGTTTATGAATATTATTTGTGTTGTGACTTGTGAATTGTGATGAATGTTTTTTAGATTTTGGATAAAGTTTACGAATGTTATGAATATTATCATTATGGTGTATGATTTTGTTTTCTAAACAATTTTGTAATGTTAAATGTTAAGTACTGATGTAGGTTTATAATTTATTTCGTGTCAGATTGTGTTTATCATGTGTGTTTGAGTTAATCATGTTAATTCATGTCAATCAGGTCAGTTCTAGGTATTCGAGTTATTTCGTGTTCGTGTTGACACAAACATGAAAAATAAAATTGTGTCAACGTGGGTCGTGTTCGGGTTATCTAATTTATGTTCGGGTATAATTAGATTTTTGTATTCATGTCGACCATTTCATTTTAATTCGTGTTCGTGTTCGAGTTGAGAAGAAATAATTTGTGTCAACTCCCGTTCGTGTCAAACACGACACGAAACACAAATTTGTCGACCCTAGCTCCCACTTTGCAGTTTTGACATGCTTCATTCACTTGCACACGTGTTGTCCACGTACAAAAGTGAGATATCTCTAGATTTGGTTTTTTTATTTTAAAACCCATACACGTATGATATGGAACACTTAGAGGTATACATGCCAGGGTCCCAAAGAAACCTATCACGATGTCCCAGACGGCTCAAATCAAATAAACCATTGGCCATGTAACCCACGTTCCTGATCCAACGGTTCAAATAAAGTCCCAGACGAAAACTAACATGAAAACTAACGGTCCATATCACATTTACCTGACACTTTAATCAAACACCTCGCCTTCTAATTCCAAACACTAAGTCACCACCCTTACCCTCTGCCCAAATCCTTCTTCTTTTTCTTCATCTTCTTCTTCAACCACCACTCTCTTCTTCTACTGTCGCAACAAATGAGAGAGAGAATGTAGGATTTCGTGTCCTTACGTGTGTGTATATTTTAAAAAAAAATTAATACAAGCATACATGATCGATTTCATATTTTCAGCAATTTTATGTACATTGTTTTGTGTTTATTCTAATATCATGCGAATCTACATATACTAAAATAAATCACAAAAAGAAGATCATACCCAAAGGTTCTCTAAAACATTTTCAAAGATCCGGAGTTGTGTTGCCCGTCGAATCGTCCGCCAATTCGCCTCCAAGTGTTCACCAAACTCTAAACAAAATTAGAGAGAAAAGAGCTAGTCAATCAATCTCTAATAAAGTTTAGAATCTAGCTAAAAACTCTCTAAAGCTTCTTGAGAATTTAATCTTCAAAAGCTTGAAATAATTAATGAATTTTCGGATGGATTAATATGGTGCTTAGGGAGAGAATTTTTTTTGCATTAATTAAAACAAAGAGGGAGATAAGACATATTTATAGAGTCTTCCAACACCCACATCATGGGCTAACTACTAACTCATGATCTCTTATTTTTCTCTCTATAAAATCAATCACAATTTGACATTGTTGGAAGTCTGGCAACCTCAATTGACATTTATTAAACTTATTGACAATTTATTACAATTTATTAAATCAATCACAATTTATTAACTCAATAAGTTTAATAAATTGTTCTTCTAATTACATTGAGACTAAGTGGTGAAATCTAACGTTAATCTTGATGTCGGTTCTGTTGAAATTTGGTTTGAAGAGTTGTTAAGTGCAGGAAAATAGGGAGCATCGGTCGATCGTGACTTAAGTCACGGTCGACCGGAAAAGTCCAGAGCGTCCAGGATTCGTCTAAATGTGAGTTTCGATCGATCGGAAAAGTCCAAAGCGTCCAGGATTCGTCTAAATGTGAGTTTCGATCGATCGATGTTGGGCACACGGTCAACCGAAAAATTCCAAAGCTCCAAAACCTCCGAAGAAGCCCCAGAACCATTAAAAAATCGTGACAAAATCAAGTTTTTTTCCTTCGAAATTCTAAAACAAGGGGTTCAAATTCTATTGTATGGCCTGCGAATATAAACAAATAAAAAAAACTCAAACTTAGATATTAGAAAGTTATTACATTACCCAACAAGTACCTTTCAAGAATTAGAACTAATATATACTGCATCAGATATCAAGGATGTTTCAGCGATAAAAATAAAACCTCGAATCAACTTTAGACTATTAATATCATTTTTAACTACATGTCTATTTTGGGACATTAGTTTTTCTCGTCTAGCATCTCAAAAGTGACGTCTGAGATATATTTTTTTTCTTCCAACTCCCAGAAATTAACCTCTAAGGTGTTGTCACAATATATAAAAATCTAGCATCTTAAAAAATTAGTATCACTTTGCTTCTTTATTCTCATGTAAAATCCAAACATCAGAAATTGAATGCTCAAAATCTAAAACCTAGTTAGGTGTATCCACTGGCTTCTGGATATTTTTTATAAATTACATGAAAGCTAAACATCAAAAGCTAAGGTTCCCAAATGGACCTCCAAAATTGGAGCGACGACCAAACCCTCCACAGTCGACAAGTCACTTATTGTCGTACCATCATTTTTGCTTTTGCATGAAGGACTTTATTTACCTCAAGTAGTGTTCCCTAAGCAAAAATGGCTATGGACATGTAAGCAGGCTTGTATCTATTACATATGCCATGCCACAACATGGCATTATCATGTACATGCATGCATTGTACTCTAGCTAAAGGACATGAGAATCTAATTTGAAGTGTAAGTTATCTACCTCTTTTCTACCTCATCAACCAAAAGTGTCAACTTTTGGAAGAAACAAGATGCCTTTTAGGCTTCAACGATGGGAAAAGTCTATAACAAACAAAGCTAAGAAAAAAAAGGCTGATCACCAGATGTGTCTACTAATTTGAGGTTGTTAATTAGGTGTGCTTCTTTTTTCTTTGGGAAATTACAAATAATTACTCGCAACTATGAACCTAAATCACTTACCTTTCATGAACTTCAAAATGCTACATTTCGCCCCCTTCAACTTTTAATTTCCTAACATTTCGTCATTTCTCTCCACCAATAATGTGTTATTTTTCAACATATTTATATTTATATTTTTTGCATTGTTTACAAATATTACCTCTATCACTTACTTTATGACAAGTTTAGATTTAAATATGTATCAAATCCATATCGTATTTGCATGAAATCACACTAAATTTGGATGAAATATGATGCAAATCGAAATTCAAATTTGTCATACCATTAATGTTATGGGTAATCTGTGAAAGGAATAATGTTAAACAGTGAATATCTTTGAAAATAACATTTTTTTTTTTGGAGAAGAGGGTTAAGTGTTGGAAAACTGAAAGTTCAGTGGGTAAGTGTCACGTCTTAAATTTCATGGAGATTAAGTCAATTAGGGTCATAGAGGGGGATTATTTGTAATTAACCATTTTTTTCATTTTTTCCTTTTTTTGGAAGTGTGATAATAATGTTTAGTACATACAAAGAATATGAGATGAGAAGCGTTGTCTATAAAACTACCAACAATGCCTTAAATGTTTAGCCAAGATTTAAACAAGCAATATTTGGTTTCAAAAATGGTGTTTCGATTGTATATTTGGATGCAAGGTGATCGGTTTTATCGTATTTCGGAACTAATATTTCTTATTATATTTTTTAGAAATAATAATAATAGTAGGGGATCAAAATAATGTCATGTCACCCACATAGGGTCCCTTTGTATACCACGAAAGTAAAAGTGTTTTTTTTCCAAAAAAAATCATATGCTAGTAGACTTGGGTGCCAGGTCGGGCCAGACCAGAGGCACAGCCGTTGTGTCGTGCCAGGCACGACACTGTTCCAACGGCTCTTAGAGTCGTTGGAATGCTGACGTAGGCATGACGCCAGCTCCAACAACTTTTAGAGTCGTTTGGTTTTTTGTTTTTGTTTTTTTAAACAAAATCCTAAACTATCTCTTCCCTATCCTATATAAACTCCCCAACCCCTCTTATTTTTTTCACACAATTCTACAACTCTCTTCCAATCTTATCTGATTTTCTCTAATCTTTCTCTAATTGTTTTGATTTTGGTGGATACACGTCGAGTTTGAGCTAAAGCGTAAAGCCTAAAGCTACAAACAGACTGTTGATTTCACGACTCTGCTCTTCATTTACCAGGGTTTTCTAATCTTTTTAGTTAATCATGATGTTATCTTTTATGGGGGAAATTATGTTTTTTCTTTGCATATTTAGTAATTTGCATGGTTTCAACATCAGATTATGAAGATAATGATATCGTACAACCCCTTCCTGATATGATATATCACCCCAAATAACTACTACGGGTTTTAGGAAAAAACTAGCCCAGTATGGAAAGATTTTAAAGAAGGTATAGATCAAAATGGTAAATTAATTGTTACTTGTAACATTGTGGTAATGTATATTTGGATAAGTCAAGTGGAGAACTGGTCATTTAGGTAGACATTTAAAAGTATGTAAAGTTAATAACAATCCCGGGTCAGTAATGGATTCACGTCAATCTGCTTTAGACACAACTAGTGGAAATTTTTCTTTTCGGAAATATTGTAAAATTAAAGGTAGAAAAATAATTGTTGATTTCATAATTAGAGATGAATTACCATTTAGCACATGTGAATCTCAATCCCTAAGGGCAGCAATTCTTTATCATAATCCCCAATTTAAATCATTTTCTAGAAAAATTCTTAAAATTATTACATTTGATAAATTCGAAAAACAAAGAACAAGCATGATTAGTTATTTTTTTGAAATGAACAATAATGTAGCATTAACTAGTGATGTTTGAATCGATCCAAATAATTATCCTTATTGTTGCGTAACTGCTCATTATCTAGATGATTCATGGTTGTTAAATAATAATAAAAATTCTTTTTTACCTATTTTGCATCCACACTACAGAGGTTATATTTGATCACATTAAAGATGTCATCCTAGATAATTTTCTTGAAAATAATATTTGTGCAATTGCATTTGATAATGCTACTAATAACAGTGCAGCAATAAGAATGCTTATAAGTTATTGTAAACCACCTCTAGATCACTCACTTTTTCATATCAGATGTGATTGTCATACTTTGAGCTTGGTAGTACAAGATCGACTTCAATTAATTAAACCATACCTAGGAAATGTTAGGAACACAATTGTCTTTGTAGGTTGTAGTAGTACATTTGGATATCAGGATTTTAGAGAATTTTGTGTATACAATGATGTTAAACTTAGGAAATTTAAATTAGATGTTCCCCATAGATGTAATCTACCTATGAAATGTTAAAATCATATATTGATCGTCATCTTGTAATTCAAACTTTTTATAATGAAAAACAAAAAGAGACATTTTTAACTGACTAAGATTGGGAAATTTGTAATATTATGTTAGCTTTTTTTAAACATTTTTTCACCTTCACTAAAATATTAAGTGGACAATATTACCCGACCTCTAACATATTTATTTACGAAATACGTCCAATTACAAAAGTATTTGCGAAATACAGGGGAAATCCTGATTTTGATGAGATGTTAACTATAATGGAGGTTAGGTTTAATGAATATTGGAATCCTCCTCCACTTAGCTTTTATTTAGTTTTTATTATGGATGCTAGATTTAAAATTACTGATTTAGAAGTTTACTTGGAACAAATTTACGAAAACATGAATTATGAAAATTTTCAAAAGCAAGTAGAGAAATGTAGGTCTTCGTTAAATAATTATTTTGAAGAATATCAAAGACTAAATAGACAAATGAGTTCAAATGCTACTAGTTCATCATCACAACTAGGACTGAGCATATACCAGTCAGGTTTTTTGGACCAGTGTACTAAAAGAATGAGGTGATTGCTAGACATGAAGATCATGCTTTAGAACTTGGTAGTCTAAAAGTAATACTTATTGATGTTAAACAATTAGATCTTGAAGCTTTTAATGTGCAATTAAGAAAAGATCTACGAATATTCACAAATGGATATAATGATTTATATGTTAAAAATCATGTAGTTCATACTACCTTGAATGAGAAGTATTTAATTGCAAAGATTGTCAAGTAGGCATCTAGTACACTGTTGAAGTGTCGACTTATGGTCTCACAAAAGACGTTGGAATTCATCCTGGAGTTTCCTATTCACATCTGCTTGAGCTATGATAAACAAGAAAATGTGCATTTGTTCTTTAATGTTGATGCTCCTAGTGTGTCTTAGTAAGCCTTCATTTTTCATGACATCACATAACTTAAGAAATGTTGCCAGGTGCATACGACAACCGTCGAAGTATACCCGTTAGTGACCCTTTAACATGTCAAGTGTTTTTTGGTTTCCAATCATGAGGGTTGTTTGGACCATAGTCTTGTTTAGATACATGTTCATATATTACTCCTTGACACTTCCTAATGCACCTAAGAATAGGGCTAACTCCTCTTCGTCCAAAATACATTCGAAGATTATTGGATCCATTGTATTCACCTAACCACAAGTTTACAATTGGAAACCATCATTTCAGAAACTGTCATTTTTGGACCTAGTTAAATTTGACAATTGTAATTAGGTCTGACAATTTGACACGAAACACGAAAACATGACACAAACAAATCGTGTTTTCGTGTTTCGTGTACCATATATCGAAGACTTTTTGTGTTGTTTTCGTGTTCAGGTTCCCGAATGTACACGATATAGTAATTAGGACCACAACATAATAATAAATTACCCGATGGCATAATCGTTAGTCTGGCTTCAGCCACACCCAACGGTCTCAAGTTCGAAATCTGGTCTGGTCTCAAATTTAAAACTGGAAGAGGACATGTTCGAACTCGCGTGTGCTAGGAGACCTATTACCCACAGCCAACAACATGAACAAACCTTAATATTGTTTCGTATGTGGGTGTCGCATATAATATTTGTTTCTACATAGATTGCACGGTGCACACAAAATTTCGTCCCACATCGAGTTAGTGTGAAATCATGTTTCCTCTCATGCCACTGTTGGCAGCCCAATTGCTTTCTAGATACGAAGAGTAATTCTATCGTGAGATTTGATTGATTTACAAAAAAAACAAAAATATTTTTCTCGCGTCTACTCACGTCGTTTCGTGTTTATACCAATTAAACGAGTAGTATTCGTGTTATCATATTTGGTACATGAAATTGATCCGTGTTCGTGTATAAGTATTTTGGCTTATACAT
The DNA here is from genome assembly GCA_963682175.1 of Triglochin maritima. NCBI lineage: Eukaryota > Viridiplantae > Streptophyta > Magnoliopsida > Alismatales > Juncaginaceae > Triglochin > Triglochin maritima. The sequence goes on from OY821772.1 coordinate 36,427,981, forward strand.
GTAAAAAAACACGACACATAAGTACACAAAATGACACAATTGCCCGGCTAAATTATAATTTAAAACTTCACGCAAAGTATGTAGTAATTAATAAAGACTTATTACTTATTTGTGTAGTCTTTACTGAGACTATGAAGTATGTAGTTCATCCTCAAGAATCTTCGTCTATATTACTTATCATGGAACACAACTACTTAACAAAGGAGGTAATGAACATTACTAGCCACATCGACATCTAATTATTAACAAACAATCAGAGGCAAGATTCAAATCAGCAAGAAAGTGAATAGTTTAACATTTATAAAGGGATAATAAGTACCGGAAGAAATAATCAAGGAAGTTAATAGTGATAATAATGAAACCATTTGGAAGAAGCATTATAATAGATATGTGTGTCACATTTATAGGGACTAACAATTATACCTTACAAAACATATGTGATCTTGAAAGTGTGAAAGATAACAATTTCCTAAGGATGTCAACGGATCAAATACGAATCGGATGTAGGTATATCCATATTCGTACTGGATGAAATTTACGGATACAGATACAGATTGTTTGCGGATATGAAAAGTCTATATACGTTCGAATATTTGACGGATTCGGAGTGGATACGGATAATATCTACATCTATAAACATAATTCCCCCCACCTTATAATATTTTTCATTTTCACTTAGACAAATTCTTATACATAGTCACATTTATAATTTTATTTGGTTTCAAATATTAATTTACTTTATCTTAACTTCTAACTCCATATTCTGAAAATGATAAGAATATTCAATGTTTGAATAAATGTAATTAGTAGATGTATTTTTATTTAAATTAATAAATTTAAACTATGTATTCAAAATATAATCACACAATGTTGAAATATAAATACTTCTAAGTATAAATGTATTGCATAAGTATATGATACAAAATGTAGTTCCGAAACGGATATTATTCAGATCAGATACAACAATATCTGTATTCACCCCTCAAATTGATGGATATTCCATCCTGGATACGAACACGGATTTCGAATATAATTTTTTTGCAAATTAAGTTACAATTAATTACTAACTATGTACAAATTATAAAATTTAATAAATATATACATATTTATGTTATTCATGATATTGAGCAAATATGGTACATATACGGATATGGATACAAATTTTATAATACAAATATTCAATCTCGGATCAGATGTTATTCGGATCGGATGTATCATTATCCGAATTCGCTTCGCGAGTTCCCGGATATCAAGTTTCGGATACGAATACGATTTTACGGATGACAGATTCTGAGATTAAACGAATACAGATGCGAACGAATTCTCAGATTTCAGACATCCACTGACACCCCTACAATTTCCACACTACAAATCAATCGTGATAAGAAATAAGAGCATGAAGGTTGCAGTTAATCGTGTTTAAGCAACAAAAAATGGATAATCTTGAACATCAAAAAATGGATAATCGTGTTGTAAGTGTTAAGAAGGTACGTAGTAATTTAATTCAAGGACATGTGGAATGGAATTATGAAGGTAGTTGGGGGTATTTACGTCAAAAACTCGATGGAAAGACCGGTAATTGTTTGCCAAAGGGTGGATTAACACGAAACTTTTAAAGTGGACTCCTCCGAGAATCTGGAAAAGGTCGCTTTGGGAGCTTTTTGGTTGCGGTACAAAATACGAAAAATTGGACCAAATTTATTAGCAAAACTGAACCAAATCATGTGATATTTGGATGCCCGGTTTCTGAAGAACACATTTTTTTGGAAAACTAGGTGAGTTTTTCTGCCATCCAAACGTACCAATAATTTTCAACTGAGTAATGTGTTGCTACATGCACATGTCTCACGCATTTTACATGCCTACGACATGGAAGAGGGAGGGTCTTCTGACGTAGATTTCTTTCGATTAGTTGAAACAAGGTAACATGCTTCCTTACTCCTAATTTGCTAGGTCGTACACAGTCATCTCTTACATTTAATGCACCATCCCGCCACTGTAATTCTATTTTATCTGTTGGCGACCATGTTGCGTTGCTTTAAATGGTGGGAAATAAAATTTCTAACTCTACTTCATTCATTCTCCGAAATAGGCACAACATTTTGGTCTTTTGGGTATGGAATTGAGGGCTTTTTTCTCGGTCCCTGCTTTTAATCGTGGACCTTTTTCAGATGTTACAAAAGACTCTTTTGGACTTTTATAGTGGGTCATTGTGATTTGAAAACACGACTTGTTGCACCACAGGAGAACTGACATTCACCGACAGAAACTAACCATCGGTGTACATACTCATCCGTTGGTGATAACCTACACAAACGGATATACATCCGCCGGAGTTAAAAGCGTTGGTGTACATGATCACCGACGGATGCACTAACGGAAAAGTACTGTCAGAATAGTTTTTTTATTCCAATTTTCCCGCCATTTTTGTGCGTGGTTTTCGTCAGAGAGGATAACACCGACGGATAGACATTGACGGATCGTCCGTCGGTGTACTAGTCCGACGGAACTATCCATCGGTGTAGGGACACCGACAAATAAATTTGTAGGTTGGTATCCGACGAATGAGAATATACACCGACAGACATCTACAGCCAGTGTACGTATCGTCAATGTTCTCCGACGGATATCCGTTGGTGTATTGAAAAGCGAACTTCATTTACACCGACGAATATCCGTCAGTGTAAGCTCCTCCCAAAATTGGAAAAGAGTCAATTGGCTCTTCTCGAGTTCCAGTTTTCCATAGAAAATCAAATGTGTTTCATTCATTCACAACAACACAATCATTCACACATTCATTCATATACATTCAAGAACTCAAATCAAAATCAAACAAGTCATAAAACATTCATTCAAAAATGAGTTTGATTCATTCATTTTATAAATGATAAAAGTAACATATTAAATGTAGCGACTAAGCCGTCAAACCTCCCGTCCCTACTCGTAGGCCCATGATTTTCATCTCGTCTTGGTGGTGGCAGTGGTGTGAAAAAAGGGGTGACGTCGTGATCCTGCACATTATAAATTATTTGACATAAACCAATAAATACGAAAAATTAATTAAACAACGTGTAGATTACCTCGCTCGTGTAACCTGCCTTCTCGAGAAGAAAGTTCATTTGAAGCTACATCTTACTGAGCGCGGATTCCACCATCTTCAGCTTATATTGAGTCATCGCGAGCTACTGCTGAAACGCTTAAACTCCGCAATGGCTTTGTCATCCCGTGTCTCGACACATCATCGTTGGCATTAACACCTTCTATGTCGTCTATCTCATCTTCACTCGGCTCATTTTCTCCTTCACTCGTACTAGCAAATGATTCTCCGTGGAAAACCCACTGCTCCTATCAAGCAAAACTGTTAACAACAACGTCATCGATAACGTCCCCTCTGGTTTCCCATTTGTTGTAATATTTTTTGCACGGGCACAAGATCCTTCCATCTTGAATGTATTGGTTCTTGGGACTAAATGCTAGTTTCAGGAATGCCTCAAAATTATCGACGAATGTTCGACTAACTCTTTGGTCATACATCCAACTTTTATATGGAGTCGTGATTCTAATACAAGACAAGAAAATTGTTATCTAAAATCGATTACCAAATCGAATCCAAAATCCAAGATCAATCCTTAAATCTAATATTGATTCATAAATTTGAATTATAAGACCAAATGAAATTCGTAATTCAGGATAGAAACTGTAATCTGAAATCAAATCCGAAAGTGAATCCTAAAATTGAAATTAAATCCTTAAGGTAAAAACAAATATGTAGTTCAATTTCAAATCTTAAATTCAAATCAATTTACTGAACCGCAAACATATTAAAATTTATTTGAAATTCTAACTAAATTTCGGCAGAACCTCCCATATATTTTCAATAGCAATTTTTTTAGAAGACTTGTATTGACAAGAAAAAATGTTCACTATTCAACAACAAGCATTATCGTCAATTGAACAAACATAAATATCACCCTCTTTTTGGCACAACAAAAGTGCTTGAATAATCCAACTATCTTTACAAATATATTTTGTTTAATCCAACAAACAAAACTTAAATCCAATATCAAATCCTAAATTCTAATCAAATATGTAGTTCAATTTCAAATCTTAAATTCAAACTCGAATCTCAAATCCAATATCAATGCATAAATCTAATATCGATTCATAAATCTAGTTTCAAACCAAAATCCTAAATCCAATCATAAAGCTTACAAGATCATTGCATGATTGACTTCTATTTGCTAAGACTTCCGTCTATGCCTCGAGAAGAAGTGTCTTAAATGTTTACGTGAAATGTGCCAAATGAAGAGTTTGTTAACTCAAAAGTTCAAAGATAGTCTAACCTTGTTTATGTTATTGTTGGTGAGAAGAAGAAAAATTGACATAGTGCATTCTCCATGTTGATTCCACTAAAATTGCCTACATCAGAGCAAGAATATGGAAGAGGAAAGCATAATGGGGAGAAACAAAAAGAAACATGGTTTCTCTTCTCTTCTTTTCGCTAATTTTCTATTGATTGGATAGACATGAGAGAAATTAAAAGAATAATTTTATAATCAACTAATTAAAGTGTCATGATTATTGTTTAATTTTTGAAAATAATAGAGTTGATTTAGTCATAGGACTACAATAACCATTTCTCTCAATTTCTCCTCAAAGTTAAAAAGAAAGTAGTGTATGAACATCTTTCTCTCCGGTTCTCTCACTTTCTCTCCAAGTTGTTATCCAAGCTATTTTTCTTTTTCTTTTCTCTCCCTAATAAACTACCCAAGCACACTATTAAGTAAACTTATTATTTGAAGTGGTAATTAACCAATTATCATTAAAGTCACCAACCAGTCCAAAGACAACAAAAAATCACTGATATTGAAAACCCACAAAAATTAATCAAACAATTAATAAACTATAATAAAAAATATAACATTGCATTCAAACTATCATCAAATTCAAATAAAAAATTTATGTAAATTTATAACATTGAAACTATGATCTAAACTAAAAACAATATTATCAAAACAAATAATCTTATAAAAATTACATATAAAAACAATGAATAGACAGATATGAGATCGGGTTTGGGGTTAGGTTTTGTGGCTGGGGGTCGGGTTTGGGGTCGGGTTTGGGGTTGGGTTTTGTGGCTGGGGTTGGGGATGGGGTTCGGGGAGGCACTGGGGTTGACATGGAGATGAGGGGCTCGGGTTGGGCATTAGGAAGGTTGTGATTGGGTCGATTCGGGTTGCGGGTGATGGTCATGATGGTAGCCATGTGAGTGGTCATCGGGTCGGATCTGGGTGATTGGGAGGACGAGGAGGTCAAGGTGGTGGTGGGGAAGAGGGTCGACCGTGGAGGGAAGCGTTAACATATAGGAAGCGAGTGTGGAGGAAAGGAAAGGAGGAGGCACGCGCGGAGGAGACGACGACTAGAGGTGCGCGTGGCGGGAGTGGGTCAGGATGGGTTAGGGTTTTTTGTGTGTTAGAGAACAAAGTGTTGGATCGTGTGGGTTATGGGTCCACAATTATGGCTAATCATAATCCTCTACTTGATTAAGCAATCAAATGCGCAGCGGAATAAACAAACAAAAGTTAGAGAAAGGAAGAATGCAAACCACAAAAAGTCGGGGAATTTTTATAGAGGTTCGGCACCCCACCCGGGTTCTAGTCCTCTCTTGCAAGCTCCGCTCGGATCACTGAGTTCCGCTCACGACTTCACTAACCACTCCCCGTTCCAGGCCGGGAGAGAACGCATTTACAATCTTCAAACTCGCGAATAACCCTCGTCGAGCTTGGCTCCTCCTCTCACAATCCGAGAGGGATGCTTTGGGCTTTCACCGAAACCTTTACTCTTCTTTGACAACAACAAACTTGAGTGGGACAATCACTCTCTAAATTTGAGCACACTTGAGAACGATTGGAATTGATCTTAAGTGTGGAAATTGAGGCTTGGAGTGTTTGGAATGATCTCTCTAATATAGGAGGCAAATATGTGTGGGAGAGTTGTGTTAAAATGTGTTTTACAACTCTTTATATAGGCATTAGAGAGAATAGAGTTGTTGGGGTTGATTGTGTATAAGTTGGTGTAAGATACACAAAACAGAAACTCGCGGGACCCAATTCTGAGTTAATTCGGTCGACCAGATCGGGGTGAACGGTCTACCGTTAGGCAGTTTTGAACTCAGTTCGTTCGACCAGTTAAGTAACGGTCGATCGCCCAACGCTACGAGTCAGGTACACTTAAGTGATCGGTCGAACTCCGAAAAGGATTCGGTCGACCGATTTGCACCAGACACTTTGGGATTGACAAACAATGATCAATTCGATCGACCGAGCTAAGGTCTAGCGGTCAACCGATCTTGTCCAGGAGATTCGGGTTTGTCAAGAGACAAATATTCGGTCGACCGAACAAGTCCTCAGTCGACCGATACATGAAATGTATTTGGGGTATTTTTGGTTAATACAAATACGACTGTTGGGTATAATACGACAAAATAAACGGTCGGAAAAATAAGTTCATACGGTCGACCGAAAGTGTATACATGGTCGACCGAAACCGGGCAGTGAAAACACAAACAGGATAATTGATCCTTCAGTCGACCGAACGGTCTGTATCGGTCGACCGAAAGTGGGCAAGCAGTTTTGGTTCAGGTTTAGTATTTTCCGGTCTAAGTTTGGATGATCTATTGAAGTCCAAATTATGTGAAATTTCGTGTGTGACTTTTATAAAGAACCTAGTGTGTGTTTGAGTTGATTTTAGCTCAAGTATACTCAATTTACACAAGTTCCTAAGACTCAAAGAAAATACAAAATACATGTCTTCAAAAGAGTTTGATTACATGTCTTGACTTGATTTCCTTTCTTCCTTGAGTCTTGATCACCTGTAGAGGTTAGCACAAAGCAATATATATGCAATGCAACATGTGTGCTACCCTACATGATCATAATTAAGATTAGGTTGATTAAATCATCAAAGCATAGATTAAGACCAAAAAACCAACACAAAGGAGATGGAAGGGATGCCCAAGTCGGGCTCCTGATAAAACCTTACAAAGACGGACGTTATCGACCAGTGTAGTAGCCCTAGGAACAATCGATTTTCAAAGTTATCTCCAATGGATATTATCCGTTGGTGGTTTGAAGAACAAGTACATTGACAACCTTTGGTCGTCGGAGTACGTTCTTGCACGAAAAGTTTTCGACCCCTGCTTGTTTCTTAAGTGAACACCTACACCGACAATTTCCATCCGTCGGTATAGGCTTCTCAAATTGGAAATTTTGATCCGACTGAAGTTATCTGTCGGTGTGATTATTGATTTATGTCGGTTTAGTAGCCATTGGAATGGTCGATTATCTGTCGGTAGTTTGAAAAACAAGTACATTGACGACCTTTATCCTCGGTGTTAAAGAACTCTTCCGTCGGAACACGTTCTTGCACGAAAAGTTTTTGACGCCCGCGTGTTTCTTAAGCGAAAACCTAAACTGACGGTTTCTATTCGTCGGTGTAGGACTCTCATATGGAAAATTTTGATCCGACCAAAGTTATTTGTCGATGTTATTATTGATTTCCGTCGGTGGTATTAAAGTCCAATAGAAAGGTATATCCGTCGGTGTTACGTTCCCTTCACCGACGGATAAATATCCGTAAGTGATGCCAATATTTCTAGTAGTGTTGGATGTGCTTGATTGCCTTGGTGTTTATATTTCTTAAATTTATAATGGGGGTTGTGTTAGTTGGGTTTTAGTTATGATGTCACAAACATTTACATCATAGAAGATGGGTCTTCGAGTAGGTTACTTATGTTATTTGGGTTATAGTTTGATGTCAACCCCCAATTTTGATCCCAAATGTTTTTTCTTTAATCGAGTCAGTGATGTTATTTAGTCTGTAGTTTTCATTTGTAAGCTTTTACATCCCACATGCTTATAAGAATAGACGATCAAGTTCTATTTGAGTGACCAAAAATGTTAATCAACGAACGACTAAGATCAATTTATTAGCTCTCTTGATAAAAATATTTATTAAATATAAAATGATTTTTAGTGTTTAATCTTAACAGAAGACACTAATTGTCTTGAGATATCTCAAAAATTAGTTGAGGAACCAAAAATTAGTTGGAACTATATTATTCAATATTAAAATTGATTTTGTTTTTAATGAATCATGATTTTTTTTATCTGGTCAATGTGCGGTTCATGGATTGATCATGGGTTGATGGGTTAATAGTTAAAAACTAAAAATCACTTTTTTTATCTTATAGATGAGCAACGTCAATTTAAGGGAGGTTGATGGGTTAATAGTTAAAAACTAAAAATCACTTTTTTATCTTATAGATGACCAACGTCAATTTAAGGGAGGTTGATGGGTTAATAGTTAAAAACTAAAAATCACTTTTTTATCTTATAGATGACCAACGTCAATTTAAGGGACCAAAATGTTTTAAACAATGTGAAGATCTATTTGAGGAAGCAAATATTAGAAAAGGTCTTAATAGATGACTAAGATCAATCTGAAAGAGTAAAAATAGTGGGATTTTAATAAACGACCAAGATTGATTTAAAAGACAAAAACATCAATCAACGAACGACTAAGAACAATTTAAAGGAACAGATGTTAGTATGGGAACCATATTATTCTTGTAAATTAGTGTCTTCATACCTACAAAATTCCATATGAAAAGCTGCATGTGATGCGTTGAAAAAAAATGCTAATAAGTAATAGGTTGTAACTATGGCTTGTAACTAATAAGTAATAACCTTCGGCTCTTTCGGAGAAAAACACTTGGGTGAATGCACCAATTAAAATAAAACGCAAGCTCTTTTCTAAGACTTCTCATCAAAGATTTGGCAATGGCTATATTTAGTTTCTAAAGATGAGATCCTACCCATATTTGTCAAATTTGCATGTCCTTGGGTTTGACTATATGACATCTTAAAGGGAGAAATTAAGGTTTTCTTGTCACATCTAGTGAGATCGCTAGTTATTTGTTGATTGATGCAAGAAAAAACTAATTTGCTGTTGCACCATATCCAATCCGATCAAATTCTCAATCAGAGCAGTAGGTTAAACTATGCTAAATTTTGTGGAGCCAACCGCCAGAATCAGGGGGGTTGACTAACTTAGACATAGCTGGGCGGAGGAGGAGGAGGAGGATTTCCCATACGTCCAGAAAAGACCAAGATCAGTCAATTGATGCATTTCAACTTTGGAGGAGTTGACCAAGTCAACAATCAAGTTGTGTTTACTTTGGACACTTAACCCTTTTTTTAAGGTTTGGTTAATTGAGAAGTTTCTTGAGAGATTTTCATTCATTAATTTAGAAATATTTTCTAGGATCATGAGTTGTGGGAGCTATTCACTTGTCACGTATTGGTTTTGAGTTAGATAGTCACTCTTTAATATTAAGTTGTGTCTTATTTTGAAAGGCAGTTTGTTGATTGTAGTCAATCTAGTAGCTTGTATGTCATGATTTCACCGTAAGTTATTGTTGTTTATTGGTTACAGTTTTTGTATCATTAGGTTGTCTCTTGTCTAATTCCCCAATAGAAGGATAGTGAAATATTTGAGGAAGCAAAGGGTTCTTATAGGTTCTCAAAAAAGTAACCATCACAATGCCATGTCAACAAATGGGCTAGTTGACACATCTGCAAAACGATTTGTAAACGAAAGATATCAAGCGTGAATGAATTGATATTAAGAGGAATAACCCACCCACAAAACTAGGGGTGTGGATGTTCGAAATTTGGAAATTCGTTCGCGTCCGGTTCGAAAAATATTCGGTCCGAACAATATCCGATCCGAATAATATTCGATTCGTGTAATATTCGGGACATGCGAATGCGAATATGGATATTGATACATCCGATCCGAATAACATCCGATCCGAGATTGAATATTTGTATTATAAGATCCATATCCATATTTGTATCATATACGTATGCAATACATTATTATACCTAGAAGTATTTATATTTCAACCTTGTGTGATTATATTTTGAATGTATAATTATTAAATTTACTTATTCAAATAAAAATACATCTACTAATCACATTTATTCAAGCATTGAATATCATTATCCTTTCTAGAATATGGAGTTAGAAATTAAGATAAAGTAAATTAATATTTGAAACCAAATAAAGTTATAAATCTGACTATTTATAAGAATTTGTCTAATTGAAAATGAAAAATGTTATAACGTGGGGAATTATGTTTACGGATGCGGATATTATCCGTGTCCGATCCGAATCCGTCAAATATCCGAACGGATATAGACTTTTCATATCCGCAAACAATCTGTATCCGAATCCGTAAATTTCATCCGAATGTGAATATGGATATACCTATATCTGATCCGTATCCGATCCGTTGACACCCCTACACAAAACACATCTATATATTAAAAAAACAATTTGGACAAGATAATTAAGAGTCTACATGGGACACGTAAACATTTGAGGTTAGGGTATTTAGAGACGAGAAAATTTTCAAAATTTTGTAGGTATGAGTGCCCTAAATGAATTTAGTTTTTAAGACGCTTGTTTTGGGCTTTTAAAATTTTCGTAATAATCAAAAAGTTATTCAAGACTAGGTTTTCATTCTAATGAAGAATTTCAGACAAATTACAACGGCACCCGCAAACATTAGCTTTTCGGAAGTTCAAAAAAGATACCATCACCCGTAGGGTAGCTAGTAAACGGGAGGATCGCTAGTTTCGACCCGCAGGTGCCTCAAGCACCGTACTTTGGTAAACAAAATCTCACATTAGGTTGGGGGTAATAAAGGATGTGAGGTCCTTAGACCTTAAGGGATGTTTGGTTGACCGGAATGGAATGGAATGAGAATCTCATATCATGCTAGAAAGGATTCTCATTCTGGGGTATGTAGGTAAAGTTCTGATTTTTAGGTATTAACTGGAATGGATTCTAATTCTGGACTTAAAATAAACAAACCAAACACCAAAATGGAATGAAATCCATTCCATTCCAGGTAGCCCCAACCAAACACTCCCTTAGTAGCATTGGAATTTGTCTTAAAGATAGTGATCCGTTCCGATTATATATCAAAAAAGAAAGTTCAAAAAATATATATAGTAGTCTGTTTTAAAGAAACAAAAAGCAAAAATAAACTTGTATTCAAAATGAACCCTAAGAAATAACTATAGTTATAGAATCATGACAAAAGACAAAAACCGAAGGACGAAGGAACCAACATGTATGATGTATCATTGAATGCCACAGGTAAATATCAGATCCATGCCCGAATTAATAATGTGTTCCTATTTAGCATACGCATACGAAACTTTAGTCAAAACACAAAAAGAAAGAGAGTTGGTGGGTCATCAAATCCGTCACCTCAGACTCTACTTTTTCATCACAATTGCACTTATTAAGTGGTTGACTGGTGGTCTATCTCTCTCTCTCTCTTCCCATCTCCATTGTCAAGTTGATAACCCCACCATGCGATGCCTTTTACCTTTGATGTCATTTTGCCTCTTATTGTTTTCACTTTATAATGTTTGTAAAAAAATTATGTTTTGGTGCTTAAGAAACGCCCTGCAACGGTTTATCATGGCTAGCTTCTAAAGGTGTAATGTCATCGATCATTGTTTCCTCGCAATCAAGGCTCGCATGTTTGGATTCTTTATAAGTAAAAATGCTGAATGATATTGCTTTTTTAAAAGCAATTTCTTGAAGAATATTGTTAGAGGCGTGATTAATCCATCGCAGCATAGTTAAATCAACCAGTTTCCTGAGAGAGAGACTACTAGAGTATTAGGTGCGCCCATCTTAATTAGCAGTTAAACAGCTCTACTGAGAAGAACTTCTAGTGCTCTGACTAGTTTGTGTGATCGTCGTGACAAACAAAATCTTGAGGGCAAAATATTTAATAATTTGATCTAACATAGTTGGTAAATCTTTAATATTAAATTAATTAAGATTAGAATCCAATCTCCCATCAACAGTGGTTACATATTTAAGATGCAACTTAAAAATATGAAACACTTTAAAAAAACCAAACACGATAACTAAAGCAAATAAATAAGAGAGCGAAGAAAGACCGAACATCTTTTGAACCTAAATGTTTTGTAAAGCATGCATCTTTTCGACATAAATGATGTTGTCCGGAGAATCTACGAGATCCTCTCTTGTCAACATTAGCACATGTTCATGAAAAGATTTACTTATTAGTAGTTGTTGTATTATTATTATTATTTGAAATAATATTAGTAGTTGTTGTTGAGACGGTCCTATTGGCAACGACATCCGACCACCCATTGGAAACACCAATTATATGAAGTTATTTAGGGACAAAATTGTGTAAGTATTTGGGCCACTTGCTAATACGTGTGGGCCTCGTGGTTCTAGGTATGATTGGGCTCGCTACATAAATAAACATTAAACAAAACCTTAAACTCAACCTAAAGTAGACCAAACCCCAAAAGTTTAACTCAAAACCCTTGATTTAACCTAATTCACCTAATTGAAACCTTAATTCACATAATCAGAACGACAGTACCCTATGGTTCCTCAATTTAAACTATAATTAACCCCAATTAATATCTCAAAATAGCAACTCTACTAAAATTGACGGTTAATCAACATTTTAAAAAAGTGCCCGACAACAAAACCTAGTAGAATACTAAAGCTCAACTTGAACCCCAAAACATTTACACAAAAGTTAAAACTTTAAGTCATCACAAACATCTAAACTTAACTAAACTCCAACAAAAATGTTGAAACCTAATCAAAACCCTAAGATCAACTCTAATAAAGCCTAAATTAATACCTAGATTCTAACTAGGAAACCTTCATGGTGACGCAACTAACCCTATTTAATTAGGCAGGCGCCTCAATGATCCATTACTTAGTTTGTCAACCAATGTTATCAGCACAATAATCAAGTACATCAATAAAGTGCTCAAAGTGGTAATTATTCTATGGTAGTAGGTGTGTGTCTATATATATGTACCATGCTCAAACAACCTCAAAAAATGGATATATATATATATATATATATATATCCATTTTTTCAAGGATATAGGTGTACAATTTTCACATTTGTAAATTGTAATTGATCTATAGTCTTCTTAATGCAAATAGTGTTATTGAAATACTTGTGTTGGTTCAGTACCGACTCTAATTGCAACCCAAACTGCAATTGTAGCATTTAGTGCGTATTGTTCCGTTGATTAAGGTCCTACTAGTACCATTATAACAAATTGTCCAAAGGTCCATGTTGAGCCTACTTCGAATCCACTGTCAATGGAGGAGGTATATATAAATCAATAACCCCTAATGTCTTCACAATGACCAACCACAATTGGGTCATTGAAATGCATATGGCTCATAACTCCCAACAATTTTTCCCTTGACAATGTGGGACTGTAAATATCAGTGCATTATGTTTTTTGCTTTTCAAAAGACCTAATCATTTTATTTCAAACTAAATCTCAGACATAAACCCTAGCCATCTTTTGAGTTGGTAACATGAAAACATGTATATATTGTAATAATTATAATATCTAGCTCTCATGTACGCTAATTATTAAAGGCAGACCTGCATTCAGCATGCACCATCCCTTCCTCCCTCAGTACTCCTACCTCCCAACCTTGCCTTCTTGTCTCCCCATGCATGCTTCCATCACCATAATAGTTTCCACTTTACCATTACTAGTGCTATACTCTACTAACACCAGTACTGATGACTCTGACTTCTTGTCTTGTAAATATATAAATATGCCCTATGTGGGTGTTATGTGGTAGAGTTTGTTTTGGAGCTGAGATGAGGGACTTGAGTGGCAGAAAACAACAAGGAGTGGTGTCCCCATGCGCTGCATGCAAGCTTCTTAGGAGACGTTGTGCCCAAGATTGCATCTTTGCTCCTCACTTCCCTGCCGATGAGCCCCAGAAGTTTGCTAATGTGCACAAGGTGTTTGGTGCTAGCAATGTCAACAAGATGCTTCAGGTCACTTGCTAGCTTGCTTAATTTCACAACTAAGTTCATTTCTTCTTCTTCCTTTTTCCTATTTTGGGAAGTGACAGGAGTTCATTTCATTGTTAAGTTGAATTGTGAATTCGTATCCCATCAATCACATATTGTTATATGGTTGAGATTTGAACATGCGTCTTTCTCTACCACGAGCACATAATTTTACTAGTTGTGATATATATTTTTATTTTTATTTTTATTTTTACAAGAGATGGGGTAGTTGTCACCGGTTAAACTAACCGGTGACAGTAGTCACCTAATTATGTGGGGGCATGATCTCTTGAATGTTGTTTTCTGTAGTGGAATAGAACCCACGTTAAAATGGTACGTGATTTTGTTTCCCCTTACCTAGCTAGCTAGTAAGCTCCTTTTGGGTGGTGCATCCACTGATATGATCCACCTTTTAGTTGGTAGGTTTTTTGTTTCGAAATACTCAAAAGCTTGAACTCAATCATACTATACTTTAGATGCGATCTAATATATAATTAAGTTGTCTTGGAAAGAAACTTTGAGAAAAATCATGAACTTGTTTTTGTGAAATACTGAAAGAAAGTTTGTGACAAATATCTCTTTAAAGTGTAATATTTGAGAAAATATATAAAAAATACAATACACATTACAATTATTTGTGAAAGATTATGGCACTCTATTTGTGAAAATGCTCTCGCACTTATTCGAAAAAATATAATAAGTGTAATACACATTAGAATAAGTACTCATTTTTTTATTCTTACGTCTACTGTTGAGTTGGAAAACATTATGGTGCTGAATTTGAAACATGGTTAGTCGTAAGTAATTCAATATTAACTAAATTCGATTAATTCAATATTAAGAATCTATAATAGAGTTAGTCGTAAGTAATTTCACTGAAACATGGGGGTTATTTTAGGTCCTTGATTTGTAGATTTTTCATTGTCAGTTTTTGTTGGGGTCCAGTGGAACCTTGTGTCTGCGGGCTATTATGTAGGATTGTAATCTATTTATCAAGCCATGTGCAAGAAACGTGCTCTTACACAGTTTGACGTATCAACCACTATTTTTATTTTCAAACAATCCTCTCGTACGGTAGTTGTCGTCAATAATTGCTAAATCCAGAGTGATGAGATAGAATGACCTGCATCAGCAGTAATGCAGGGGGTTGGGTAACTAATCACCTGCATTTGGTCATTCTTAACCGGTTTTTTTGGGTCCCGTCGGGACTCGACCCGACCCCAGGCCCCTTAAGGGGAGCGGTCCAGGTGGGGTCACGACCTGGGTCGGGGACCTGACTTGGGTTCCGATCCGGGTTGGCCACGTGGTCAATCCGGGTTGACCTAATTTTTTTTGTTTTTTTAATAAAGATTAAAAATTAGTTTTTTATTTGTTAAATAATATTTAATTGATATGTATATGTTTTTATATAATTAGAATTAATTTCTGAAAATTAAAATAAACGAAAATAATTAATCAAAATTAGTAAAATAAATATAAATAATTAATCAAAATTAGTAAAAATAAATATAAGTAATTAAAGAAAATTACCTAACAAAATAGAACACATGAATTTACCGAAGTTCACCTAAAAATGAATTAGTAACCTAAAAAATCAGTAGAGAATTACTGATAAATCTCAAACCAAAAAATCTTCAAGGGGCGTTGTCGCCTTTGCCACCCCACCGGCGAGGTGGACCACCGCTCGCTCACCAGTGAGCGAGACTTCCGACCGACCCGTTTGGAGTGACTATTATTAAATCTAATTTTTGAAATTATTTGACAATTAACGTAATTTTATTAGATTAAGTTACTGTAGAAAATAATTTATTTAGTAGTTTATGTGTTTTTCTAATAAAATAGAAAGTGAGTTTTAAAAAAATTACGTGGATGAGAGAGAGTTTTGAAAGTGTGGTTGAGGTTAAGAAGTGAAAAATAGGTTGAGTTGGGTGGTATGTTGCATAGTATCTTTTACTGACGTGATGGAGGAGAGAGAAACTAGGTTAAAGGAAAAAAATGGGATTTGAGTTAACGGTGCTCTTAGACATTTCTCAAATTCGTACGAATTTTTATTTCTTAGGATTCCGAGTATCCGACCCTCTAAATCTTTCCAGGACTTTTCCAAAGACCAAATGAAATTTCACCGGATTGGCAATTAGTTTAGCTAAACGCCTAGCTAGTTAGTTAAATAACTTATTAAACTTCAAATCAAACTAAAAAACTTATTTTCCAAAAATTTCAAGTCGTCGTAACCTTACCTAAATTCTTGACACCGTCCTTACCTACTGAGAATTAATTGTCCTACTTATTTAAAGCACTTGTATCATACGGACTATTGTGTTTTTATCGTTGCAACATGGAAGATAGTCCCAACTCAAGTGCATAAGGACGCCTTTTGGTTCTCCTTAATTACGAGCTTGCTTGTTCTCGGCTTGAAGATTCGTAAGCTCTTTAACGTAATTGGAAATGTAAATATATTCTCATATAATCAAATTTATTGTATAATAATAATCTGTATAACATCTTTGTCTTTTCATCATGATGATGGTTTTTTTGTTGGTTAACACTTGCGTTGTGCATTGTTGTCGAAAGAAAAGAACAGATACTAAAACTTATACGTACTTAAAGTACAAAATTAAAAGAGAGTGCTCCATCGTTAAGAATTTTGCTTAAAATGAGTCTAGCCAGCTTGATAATTAAGCTAACAAGTGGGCTTGAAGGCTTGACTCGAGTCAAGTTTGAACACTAATTTGTGCTCAAATCTGAATCAAGCTTACTCAACAGCCAAATCTTAAAGTACTGGCCGAATTTCAACAAAAGATTGGAGAATTGACTCTGTTCGTTTACACTTTTAATTTATTTTTTTAAACATTAACCATTATCATCCAAGCTGATTAACACTTTAATTATCTATAACTAGGAGATCCCATCCCAGCACCGCAGCGACGCGGTCAGCAGCATGGTATACGAGGCCAACGCGAGGGTCCGAGACCCGGTGTACGGGTGCGTTGGGGCCATCTCCACGCTTCAACACCAAATTGACGTCCTACGGACCCAATTGGCGGTTGCACAAGCCGAAGTGGTTCACCTTAAGGTCAGCCAACAAACATGGCTCGCCGCGCTATCATCGTCTAAAAGTGGTTGTGCTGGCTTTGGAGTTAAAGAGGTGCCGAGAAGCGTTGGTTCGAAGCACTTCGAAGCCAACGATCATAAGGCTGAGTTTGGGATGGATGTGATGGCCGCGATCGACGGCGGAGATATGATGGAACCAATGTGGTCATGTTAGCTAGTCAGTTATTAGTTAGTTAAGTTAGTTAGCTTGCTCTTCTTGGTATGTTTGTGGTACTTACTAATTGCCTACAATTATTATACATATGTTTACCGATATGTTGTATGCTTTGCTCCTAGATTATATGCGGATTACAGCTAGTTTTAAGTAACCAACCAGCTTATAAGCTTAGAAAGCCAATGTAGTATTACTACTTTTGAGGATGTAGTTCCACATCAGTACGTTATCTTTAGATTGTGATCGTTTCAAGGAAATGTGTTAATTCTCAGGAACTTTATATGTTGTATTTCAGTGATCCGGCATAAATTTGATAATATGTTAATAAATGCAATTAATTTTGTATTATTTGGAGCTTTTAGTTAGTGGTGAAGAAAAGGACGCTCGTATATAACCATAAACGCAAGTTATGGAACTTCCACCAAACGAATCGTACAACAATTTACTGGAAGTTAATTTTCTTAAAAGCCAATTAACCACATAATCTTAGAGCATAAACCAACAATAAGAATTCCGAAAGTTGCCAAAAAGACTAGGGTAATGGGCAGATCAAAAGCTTGTTCATAAAGAGGCAATTTACTGTAATGTGAAATTATTACAATTACAGAGAAGAAACGTAAGTCCAACGAAATGATACATCTCTACCACCCTCCGATGACCTCGGAGGAATCATCATCCCATCCACTTCCTGCAGATTAAATCAAACAACACAGATGTAAAGATTGCCATGAAACTTCGACACCAAGGAACAGAACAACCAGACCAAAGCACGATGCATGTTACATGTTCGGTTGCGGGCTACGAAGCGAAATTGTAGCTTTAGGAAGTATATATGAAACTAAGGTGGTAAAGAAATTCCACATTGATTTATAGAACCTATAAACAGATAAGCAAACAAAATAACAACTTTTTACATAATGAGATGACACAATGATAGTAGGAAAAAAAACTGTGAGTCTAAAACATATCCTAGCACATAACTCCACTACTGAAGGGCAAATTGTTAATTTCGATATCCTATATTGGAAGTTTGAAACCATTGTGCTGTGAGTTTGATGCTAAGAGTTTCACTAATGTTAAAATTTGTAAATCATATATTGATGGAGATGGAATGAGGTTATACGATTCTGGCATACGAATTAGTATGTAGATGTAAAATATATTCTGCCACATCAAGAACTTCAGTCATGCCAATAAGAAACCAAATTAATAGCATCAATCTCCTACAACAATAAGTTTTCAGAAGATGAAGTCCTCCAAGCATCTCATAAGCCTCAATGAAGTATACTAACTAAAGAATGGGAACTGTAGTTATCAATGAGAGAGAGAGAAAAAGAAAAGAAAATGACTTCAGCTTCAATGGACTAGAATAATATGCATATGAAATAGCCACTTGTATCTTACCAGAAACAACATTCCTACAAGAACATGAAATTGCAAAATATTACAAAATAACATATATCTCCAACACGGAAAGTGGTGAGATTGGCACAACTTTCTCTGTAGCACAAATGTATTACCTTTATGGACATATGGTATGTCAAATTGAGGTTCAATATAGATAATTACAGATCCCATACCAGTATGCATATTCCACTCAAAATCAGTTGGCGAAGAGTACAAATACCGAAACTATTATAGAATTCACAAGAATAATCCAAAATCTTGTAGATGTCGCATCTTATGAACCCAAATAAGCAGTTTAAGGTCGATGGATGGGTAATTAGGTCCGGACTATTAAGCTATGCTACACAATAAAGCAAGCTGAATTTCCAGCTACAATCAAATCAGTATATATATATATATATATATATGATGAAGTAATCATATCCTATCTTACTAACTAATCACAAGAATAATCTAAATCGTGTAACGAGACACACAAAAACAGACATATCCACACCATATAAAGCTAAACTTAAAAGAAGATCATATATGTATACCTCAACCAGTACCGGTAACAGACACATCAGCATCATCGACGACGAGGTCCCCATTGACGAACTCCCGGTAGGCGGCAACCGGCCAAATGAAGCCTCTCCAGAGCAACTTAGACGCCAAAGGCACATCAATGATAATCTCCTTCTGAGTCGGCTTCTTCTCACCCCTAATTGCAATCAAGTAACTTCTCCCAACCCACCCGATCCACCCGGCGATATACAAAAACAACAACCCGGGGGTAATGAACTCGCCCCAGTGCCGCTGGTCCCCGCTGACGATCAAATGAGGGAGCCCATCGGTACCGCAGAGGAGGCCTTTATTGCCGTAATTCTCGAACCTTCGCTTGGTCTTTTCGATGGTGGCGTTGATGGCCAAGGCGGGGGCGGAGTCGGGGGCGTACTTCTTGAGAGACGACTCGAGTTTTTTGATCGATTGCTTCTCGCGCTTCGCGAAGGCCTTGGACTCCTTGCAGGGAGTGAGGCCGGAGATATCGGCGGCTGCGGGTGGGACGGAGGGGGAGGATAGGAGAACGGAGGATAAGGCGATGGCGGCGGAGAAGGAGTTGAGGGTGATATTGGGGAGGGAGGAGTCGGGTTTGGTGGAGCAGGAGATGAAGGGCTTGGGGGGTTTGTGGGAGTTGGGGAGGGTGGAAGAGGGGAGGCCATTGGTGGGAGGGAAGAGAGAGGAGGCCATTGGTGGGAGGGTTTGGAGTGGAGGATTTGAGTGGGAGGGATGGAGGGAGGGAGATAACTAATAACTGAAGATAAGGTAGGGGTGGAAGGGTGGTGACGTGGCAGGTTAGGATTGGTGGAGGGCTTGTGGTTTGTTGGAGGAAGATTTTCCGTTATCTTGGTTGTGGTTGTGGTTGTGGAGGGAGTTGTGTTCTGCACTTGGATTTGGATTCTTCGTGTGTGTTTTTTATATTGGTTTTGTGTGAATTTTTTGGTCTTCAAAATAGTGTATTTGTATCTTTGATTTTTTTTATTGTTTTTTTCTTAATTTTTGCAAACAAAATGGAAATTGTAAAATCACACTTTTAAGAGTTGTTTTCTTGTGAGAGTTGAACATGTGACAACTTCATTTTAAATCATCATAAAGTATTTTTTAACTGTATTTTTTTCTTTCCTCACTTCCACCATTTTATGCACAGTAAACTATCTACTTTAACCATACTAATGTATTTTGTAGTTTTTCATTGATATGAAGTAAAATGTAAGGCGTGGCTTTTGGTGGATGAAGAGTGTGCAAATGGTTAGCAACTGTATAAACAATTCTTGTGAGGGACAAAAATATACACCAATGACTGACCCTTTCTGGTTGCTTTGGTTTCACTTTCGTTAGTTGGGATTCATGTCTTCTATGTAGTTGATAATCACTTAAAATGTCCATTTTTTTCTACCCATTCGTAATCTACACGCTTGAAGTTAACATCATTTACTAAGCATGTAAATTCTCAGGCTTAAAGGAAACATTGTGTGATAGTTACTCGATAAAGACGATACACGTACCATGAAATTCTAGAGGATATCTGCCATTAAATATCCTTTAACTTTACATGCCTACTTTGAAAATTCTGAATCAACCAACGTCCGTCGGTTGTGAACTTGTGGCACGCCGCTAACTTCAAAGTCTTACTAGGAAAAAAGGGGGAAATGATGGGAATTTTTGGCACAGGTGTATTTGTAATTTTCTATGGGTACCATGAGGAAGATCAACCACACAAAAATACAAAATAAGATACTGCAAATTCAAATGTTAGAACATCTAAAGAACAAAATTGCAACTAAGTGGTGCATCCTTGGCAATTATTAAGCAACAACAGAGGCCTCTTCTAGTTGGCCCCAATGCAAGAGCAAAATCAACACATTCATCCACTCATCAAAATGGATTTTTGATCAAGTGATGGACGAAACAAACATAGTTGCAACTACAGTTCAGAAGGTTTTCATGATAATTAACAGGTTGTGTAAAGGGCCGAGAAGTTCTACAAACATCAATAATCTAACAAGGAATTTATAAGACAATTGGTAGGCAGTGTTCTCCTTTAAATTCACAAACGCCAAACTAGCATGGAGAAAGATGAAGAACCTGCAAGATTCCACTGCCCTATCTCTAGAAGGAACTCAGGGAGTTCGACAGACGGTTGACAAAACTTTGGCTCCAGCAAAGCACAACCAACATATACAAAATTTATCAGTAGTGAGCAGGTTCCATAATCAAAATGGAATGCTACCTACTACACCTCTTCCTGCTACATAGAACCTACAAAACAAAAGATACAACATTTTGGTTAGTTGTGTAGAATCATTCACGAAATAGTACAGTTAAGACCGATAAACCAAATGAAATTAATCACCAGGTCACAAGTGACATCCCATATACAATTCCAGAAGTTCAACTCTTCTAAAACAACTTCAGACAGAGCCACATGCCCGTAGGAACTACTAAATTGCTATAATTTTTTGTGATGCAGGAAAACAAAGAGTTTACTTTGCGTATTACCACATACAAGTTGATGGAGGTGCCAAGGTAGACAACTAAAAGAAACAAAATAGGAAAATAATGATCAATATCTTTCTTTTTTTATAACTTCAAATTCTCCTAAACTGAAATGACTGAAGACTCCCAAAAACCCAATATCCCCGAGAGTTCTAGAAGAGCAATTTTCATGTTAAGTTGTACAGATTGAACGTCATATGCAATTCAGTGAAAAGTAAATTTTACCTGCATGGTGAATCTTTTTCCAGGAGTCTAAGATAAGTGGCGATTAAGCAGCCCATAAAAGGACAAATAAAGGTCCTTATTATCTGTGCCAAATATCTCCTTTGCTTTTCTTAAGGTTTCCTGCACATGAAGGAAGACAGAGATGTAAACTCAACTGAAACATGGAGCCTTTAATTTTCTTTTATAGAAGCTTCTCACAAGGAAACAAAACAAAGTAGTGGGTACCTCACGTGACTGTTTATGAGCATTGAGTTCCTTAATGTTAGATAAAAATGCTCCAAATTGCTCATACGATAAGCGATTCCTAATACAAATTGCTCATAAGATTTATTGATTCCTTATGCAAGCAAAAGTAGTTCTTTGGAGTATGCTTTAGCAATCTACCTACCTGGCTTGACGAAAAAACTCCTTCCCATCAATGCGTGGTGGGCGGCCTACAAAATATGACAAGCAACAAAAGAAACTCATTAAATATGAACAATGGAAGAAAATTTTATGCACCAAGTTTTTATACGTAAGCATAACAACTGGTTGGGCACCGACACCTCTTTATGGTGAATTCATTAAATTCATATAATGCCTTCTGAAAAAAGAGACCTGCCACCATGCACCCACGAGGAGAGTTTGCTGCAGAAGACTTTTGGCTTGATGAATACCAAGGTGTTGACACAACCTTTCCCTCAATGCGTGATTTTGTAGGTGAAGGAGGACCTGACATTTTTGGTGACCCCACAGCAGATGCACCTCGAGGGGAGACATTACTTGACATTAATTTTGGTGTAGCAGATGGGGTAAGCCGTGGAGTGATGTATGGGGTAGGCCAAAATTTCTGTGACGGATGACCTGCAATTGTAAAACCTTAATTATTGTTTAAACGAATCTAAGTGATGCCAGCACCCAACATGTCGATAAATTAGATTCAGCCATCACCTTCTTGAACTGTACTCTGACTTCCAGCAGATCCAGTGACAGAATTTGTACTAGTATATCCAATTGGACCATCATCTTCAAATTGCAAATAGGATGAGAAGATTAATATCGGAAGGATGTGAACCATTTTAAAATGTAATGAACGTATAAAGCAATAACAAGTGTGCAAATTAAAGCAATAACAAGTGAATGTATGCAGAAACAAACCTTTCATGGAAGAATGTTGGGAACCATTCTGCTCATAGGTTACTACATCAGCACTTTCTGATGGATGCTGAGAACAGAAAAACAAAGAAAATAAGCTTGTGTATTTTTTTTACTAATAAAAAAAAGCTGCGGAGGGCTGCTTGACAATAACAATAATAATATATCAAATACGCATTTAACTAATGAAGCAAACTTACAGGAGAATTATCTTCACTGAGTGACAACATCAACTGTTTCTTGAATTTCTCCAGCTGTAGTCAAGGAATCAATTGCCAAATAATAAATTGTATCAAGAGTATCTGTCATTACGGATATGCAAAATGCAAGTTCTACACTAAACCATGTGCTGACCATGTAGTCAAAGAAGAGAAAACAAAAATCATATACATAAACAATTACATAACTTAACTTGGACAACAAATTAAGGTTACTTGCTCGAGGAGGCATTCCTATCAAGAATTTGGTGCTAGAAGTCCTCAAACCAAAGGCTTTAATCATTGTAGGTAACGTATTTTTCTGTGTTTGAAACTCTCCCACTTCACAGTTTCGCAATTTACGCCGCTAGAAAAAAGTTAGCTATACTTCGCAATTGGTAAAAAAAGACAGCAGTGTTTACAGGTGTCTTCAACTAATACTTGCTCAATTACAATTCCACCAAAAACGTCCTTATCCACAGCACAAAACACCGAATTCACTTCAAAAATAGCATGAATACCAAAGCTCCTAATCATTCCATTTATGCCGAATGCAAATGCGAAAGAACAAAAGACACACACATGCAGCAGAAAAGCACATTTCACCTTAGTCAAATCTCTTTTCAGATTCATCGCGGTCACGGCCAACGCATCCCTCTCCTTCGTCAGCTTCACCTACAAAATTCAACTCAACTTAAAGCCCAAACACATCGAAAAAATAGAAACTTTACCAACCACAAACTCCATCTTCCACTCACATTCTCTTCCGCGGCAGCTCTTACCCTCCCATCGGCCTCCGTCGCGACCACCTCCAGCCGCGCGACCTCCCTCCGGAGCTCTACAACAACGTTTTCCCTCTCCTCGAGGCGTCTCCGGAGGTCCTCGGCCTCTCCGTCGAGCTTGGACACGCGGGAGGCGATGGCGAGGGAGGTGATCTTCCGGGCGAGGTCGAGCTGGGCGTGGGGGTCGGAGGGGAGGAGGGAGAGGATCTCGGCAGGGAGGTGGAAGGTCTGCGGGTCGCCGTCGGCCATGGAAGGGAAACCCTAGTCGGAGTGGGGGTTTGGGGTTGGTGGGGGAGATGGTTGGAGGGAAAGATAGGAGAGGACGAATGGCAGTCCCTGTCTGAGTATCTGATTGTCTTTATCCATGATTTCAAATTTGGGGATCCATGGTCGGGTCGGGTCGGGTCGGGTTTGGATAATATTTTGGGATTGTCATTTTTCAGTGAAATTCGTTAGATTATTTCTATGAATTTCTTTACTAACAAATGAATATGAATTGGATGGATAGAAGAAAGTAATATAAGATATTTTAATTAGGAATCATTCAACGAGGGAAAGTAGGGGTACTCGGGTTTCTACACTCGGTACGTACCCAACTAGGTTTGGAATGGTTTTTCCTCTGTTTTAAAAATCGGACCGAACCAACAGTCGGACCGAGTCGAACCGAGAACTAGAGACAGGTTGGTCGGTCCATGGAAAAAACAAACCCCCACTTCAACTGGTGTGAACTGAAAAACACCGACAAAATTGATCGATCTGGTTGGTTTTTTCGATTTGGTCAGACCAGGTTCGATCAATTTTCTTTAATTAAACAAAATTACAAATAAAGAATTTTTCTAATTTTTCAGTTATCAGTTCTCAATTTGTCCAATTTGGAGTTAGGGTTTGGACTCCACCCTCACCTCCTCCAGTTCCGACTCCACCCCTCCGCAGTCTGCCTCCCGAGCTCGACTCCATCGGTCCACCCCCACATCCTCAGTCTCGACTGCACCCGGTCTCCGTTCAGACTCCACCTTGGACTCCATCATCGCCTCCTCAGTCCTGACTCAACTTTGCTTCATCGTTCTTTGGTTAGGTTTGATCGATGTAGTTGCATGTACTATTTTGGGGGTTTAATGGTATACATGTATAGATCAGTAGCTAATGTAGCTATATAAAACAAATTTCCTCCAAAGTTACGGATCGTGATTGGTAAAGTTTATGTGCGACCCTCAACATGTAAATGAATTCGTTAAAAAAATGGGCCCAAAAAAGGGTTAATTAAGGTTCGAATCAGTGTTGTGATTTAAATTTTGTATATTGTTGCTACTATTTGAGTGTCAATCTCAAACAACCCAAAAAATAACAATTGTCGCTACTTCTATTTAATTAAATAGGGTTTACAAATTGTATTTTCGTACCTATATAGTGTGAATGTGTGATTAGTAGTCCTCGATGCGAAAGTGAGTGTTCCGTAAGGATTCCATCCCAAATATGGACCCTTCGTAGGTAATATAGATTGTTCTTTGTTTACGTTGACGTAACTTGTTGTCTTAAAGTTTGGTTGAGGTCTATTATAAAATCCGTATGTTTGGTTTCACTTAATTTGATTTCGACAAACATTACGAAACACATTAAATTTATTACCCAGCAATTTTTTGTATAACTCAAGTGTAGGATCTACTAGACCATAATATTAGTCTACATGGGGGTCAATATACCAATTAAGATTGTTTAACAAACTATACCAAATTAGAAGCTAAAACAATTTTATGTGAAGAAGAGAAATACAAACCACAACACCGGATGTATAGAGGTTTGGATCCAATCACCGGATCCTAGACATCTCTTACGAATTGCTCTTACTCGAGCAACTTCGCGTCCTCCACTAATCTGATCTCCGTTGCGGGCCGAGATCACACATTTACACCACAAGTTTCGCGAACACCCTCACCTAGCTTGGACCACCTTCTCACAATCCGAGAAGAGCTTTACATTGGAAGCTTAGTAGAACTCTTGAAAACTTTACTTCAACAACTAATCTTGAACACTTGAAATGAATGATGCAATCAAAGATGGTGATTTCAAGCGAGAAAATGTGAGCACAAGATGTTTAGAGCAAGTTTGAGAGTAGTAGTGAGATTTGGGCTTGGAAAAAGATTGGTGACCATAGAAGTGTGTTCTCGGTTCTACTTATATGCTCTAAACTAATTCTAGTCGTTGGGATTAAATTGGGAAAGAGTTGTGTAAGAATACACAAAGCAGTGAAAGCCATGACACAAAACTACACACTAACGGTCGACCGGATCGGGTTAATCGGTCGACCGGTATGTGAAAATTAACATTTCGGTCGAGCAAAGGTGCAGACGGTCGAACCAACTAGGCTAGAACTTAAGTGACCGATCGAACGGAATGGATCAAGTGTTCGACCGAAAACTTCCAGTAAGACTGGAGCTAAGAAGTTTCATGAATCGGTCGACCGTAAGAAGAGTTTCGGTCGACCGTTTGGAAATTTTGGTTTAAGACAAATATGTGCAAAGGGGTAATCGGTCGAACAGAATAAGTTGAGGGTTCGACTGGAAACTTCCAGTAAGACTTGGAGCTGTGAAGTTTCAAGGACCGGTCGACCGTTAAAGGAGTTACGGTCGACCGGATGATCGAATCTACGTGAGGGGTTAGGTGAGTATGTGTATACTACCGTTGGTATATACAAGTTTAACTGTCATATTTAAGACAAATACGGAAAAACAATCTGTCGAACAAAACAAAGTTTTGGTCGACCGGAAGTCACACTAACCAGGACACTTGTCAACAAACGATACGATAGAAAGTATGTATCGGTCGAACTAAGTCATATCGGTTGACAAAAGAGAAACAGTCAAACGAAAGAGGTAATTCGGTCGACCGATTTAGGCTGGGAAACCAGATAAAGAATCGGTCGAACGAAAAAAGAATTAGGTCGACCGTTTAAGAAACAAAAGGTTGTCTGAGGCTCTCTGGTGAAATCCGGTCGAACCAGATGGTTCTACCGGTCTACCGGTTTACACATAATTCTTGTTCTAAGGATTTTAATGTGATTCGACGATTTCCTATTTAAGTAAAAAAATAAATGGATTTGAATGTAAGACTTCTATAGGTTTCCTAAGGGTTATGCAATGCAATTAAACATCAATTTCAAGTGTCAAGTTACATTTTAGCCTATATACAAGAAATTGTAAAACATATCTACTCTTCATTCTTAATTTCTTATGTTAAGTCAAATTTGGTTCATGAAACGTTAGAGAATAC
The DNA here is from genome assembly GCA_963682175.1 of Triglochin maritima. Taxonomy (NCBI): domain Eukaryota; kingdom Viridiplantae; phylum Streptophyta; class Magnoliopsida; order Alismatales; family Juncaginaceae; genus Triglochin; species Triglochin maritima. Next base: position 36,455,263 of record OY821772.1, read on the forward strand.
AATATATGCAAGTGATGATATTAAGATAATGCATGTGTTTATTGATATGTTGGTTAATCATCAAAACGAATTAACGGTTATTAGCCAATAAGCCAACATCAAGTACTAAAACTTTATGGCTCTTCCTGGTTTTTCTTGTTGGACTACGTACTAAATATTTCCAATGATCAATCTTAAATCCCAACCTTTTAATTACTTTATTTAGTTAGAAAATGTGAAAGTAATTTTGTGTTCATTGTGATTCTGTGAATGCTAATAATTCATGTTATGACACGCAATGGGTATCATTTCTATGCAATATCAATGGACCTAGACTACATTGGGCACTTTCTGGAAATTAATGAGGAGGATGATATGTTGGTTTTAAGTATGATAGTGTGTGTGGAACAATACATTTCAACATCACTTCTAAAGTCTCCAATCAACACCGTGGGTTTGCCCGAGAATCAGAAAATGTTAGACATGTTAGTCGACCACTGACGAATATGTTACGATGGTTGCCGAATGCGTAAGAAAGTTTTTGTCAAACTTTGCGAAATAATGAAATCCCAAGCCCTTCTAAAACCAACCCGTGAAGTCAGCGTTGAGGAACAAGTGTACATGTTCCTGTATGCGCTAGAGCATGGCCACACGAACTGGGTAATACGATATATGTTTCAACATTCTGGAGAGACTGTTAGTCAGCACTTCAGCATCGTCCTTCGTGCACTTACCATATGGGCTTGTGACATGATCAAACCAAAAGAATCCTTAAACAACACCCCTCAACGCATTCGTGAATATGCTGAGGGTAAATATTATCCATACTTTAAGGATTGTGTAGGGGCACGGGACAAAACTCATATACACGTGTGAGTTCCGAAGAACTAACAACTAGCATACTGATCATGTCAAGACCCTAAGCACACAACGCAAAATGTATTGGCCATCTGTGATTTCCAGATGCGGTTCACATATGCAATTTTTGGGTAGGAGGGAAGTGTACATGATAGTAGAATTCTAAATGAGACCCTATTCGACAACAACTACAATTTCCTTTTACCGCCAAATGGTAAATTCAACCCTTTCATGCTTTAATTAGTTTCATAATAGAGTCACTTAATTCATTAATTCTTCTTGTTGAAGCAGAGAAGTATTACCTAGTCGACGTGGGTTATCAGAATCGGAAAAGGCTTCTAGCGCCCTATCGTAGAACTTATTATCACTTGCAGGAGTTAAGGACTAGCCAACCTCGTAATCGGGAGGAACTCTTTACCAATATACATTCTTCATTGAGGAATGTAATTGAGAGAACTTTTGTAGTTCTTAAGAAGTGGTGGGTACTATTGAATTACATAGGTCATTATCCTTTGGAGTCACAAGCAATGCTTGTGAATGTTGCAATGGTACTACACAAATTCATAATTGACGAAAGGTCCAATGAGTTGTTAGAAGAGACTGGACAAATTACTGAGTCTAGAGGGTAGTCGTCACCAAGTCAACCAAGCTCATCCAACATCGGTGATTATGTCAATATGTCTACATTTAGGGGCCATATATGTGATGTGATTGTCCATGGTTCATTAGTTTAAATGGTGTTACGTTAGTAAGGGTATTTTTAAATTTTCTACAATAATAATGTATGGAAACTAATTGCTTGTATTTAATTGAAAGCATTCTTTGTATGTTCAGCCAATGTTATTTTAATAATACATGTGGACTTGTAATATTTGTCATTTTAGTCAATTTAATTTGTTGTTGTTCATAATTTCTTATATCTTTAGTTTGGTTGATGTGCATTTGTTTGTTATTATGAATGTTTCGTTGTGCCAAAAATAGGACTTAGGACATCATCTAATTGATGGATCCGGCTCAACAATACATTGCCTTTATACTACTAATTGCAATGAGACCTTGGTGCCTTATTCTATCTCCTTTGAGGAGATTTAAAATAGTGGCTTGCAGAGCAAATTCGTTGTCTCCTTAACCACTCTACAATCTGAAACACACAACCTTGGTGTTCGCCAGGATACCCAAGTAATGGCTCTGAATGTGGCATGTGATATCGTGGTTGAGTTAGTTCTTGGTGATTCATCAAGGAAGGCAAACTGGATAGCAGGATGACATGTCATTTTCATTCAGCTATGTGCAGACAAAGTTTGGGCAAGTAACCAACCAGGGGCATGTCTGAATGAAGTTGGAAGGAGAAATCTAGTACAAAATTCAATCGGGAAACGAACCTGAATTACACGTGGGATGAAATGAGACATCATTGGAATAACCAAAGAAGAAAATACATGACTTGGAAGTGGTTACAGTCACACACATGCAAATGATGGGATGGGAATTGGCAAACAGTTGTGATGGATGATAAATGGTGGAAGGAGAATGCAATTGTACGTCAATCCCCCCCCCAAATAGTATAAGTTCTCATTCATAGCAGCTTTAATGTAAAATTTAATTCTTCTTTAACGCAAATTTTGTTTGACTATCCTAAGTAGTTTAATTTTACGTCATGCAAGGCCGCCCGAGACTCGAGGACTTCAAGTACGCTCCTATTTAGTTGCAAGAGGAAATGTGTTTGATATTTGCCAAAGGAGTAGTTGGGGGCTCATGGATTTTGTGTTTTGAGAAAAAGAACAAAGAGCAAAGTCCACAGCAACGTAAGTGACTCTTCACATGCAAGCGGGGTTGATCATGTTTCTGGCGACAAGTGCAACGCAGAGGCATGTGAGAATGTGGTCGCACCGGGTGATCAACCCAATATTCGAACGGAGAAGCCACCAAAGAACAAAAAAAGTACGCATCACACCATCAGTGCAATTCTTGGGTGACAAAATAACAATCTTCATGGACATGGTAGCAAAGTAGAAGTACCTCCTTTATTTCCTAGAACCAGGGGCAAATCCAGGAAATTTCAAGTGGGGGGGGGGGGGGGGGGGGGGGGGGGGGGGGGGGCTCGTCTATATTCGGATGGTCTACATTTGATCCATATTTTTATCCGTTTTGAGCGGATATGGATACAATTTTTTGGTATCCGTATATGATTCCTATACGTATTTGAATTTATAAATGAATATGGATATAAATATTCATATCCATACTGTATCCGTATCATTTGCACCATAGTTACATCATATTTATGCAAGTTAAAATGAAAAATCAAATGAAAATTACATAAGCTGAAAATCAAAATTGGAAAAATTGAAGTGGAATGACTTACACAAATCAAAATTCAATTCTTGTTTATTTATTTGTCCAGTAGTCAATTGCAATTTAGTTTGCTAAATATAATTATATATTTTATAAAAAACAATATATTTGTTATTTCTCACAAGAGAATATAACTACCCTATTATAACCAAAGTCAAACTCTGTGGGCAATTACAAGTAAATCATAAGTATATATAAAAAAATCATGTATTTTTTCTAAAATAAGACCTCAAAATATAGATTTAAGCCCAAATCCTATTTCTAAAGAGGATACATTCACACCAAATTACAAGTTTGGTGCGACCCCCAGAAGGAAAATACAAACTTAATACAAATGGAGCATCCAAAGGAAATCTGGGTCTCTCAGGTGGTGGTGGAGTTCTCAGGAATTACAATGGAGATCTAATATTCGCCTACCACTCTTTCTATGGTTACACAACCAATATGACTACAGAATTCAGAGCTCTGCTGGACGGATTATTTCTTTGTCAACAACATAACATTCATAATGTTATCGTTGAAACTGACTCGTCTAGCTTGGTGGATCTTCTAGCATATAAAATAAGACCTCATAATTGTTGTCTACAACGTCTATGGAACTCTTTTCAGGATTATCTTCCAGCAATATCTACTGTACAACATCAATATCGTGAAGCAAATGGCTTAACTGATCACTTAGCAAATATGGGAATCCAAGAACAAAACAACCACGTCTATTACACAAAGGCAGAGCTCGATGGCAAAGGAAGAGGTTTTCTGATTACTGACAAACAACAACTTCCATGCATCAGATTCTATTAAACTATCAAAGACAACTAGACCACAAGGGAAGTGATTCTACTTTCAACCTTAACGTTTTACAATCTACCTTCCACATTTCTACTCTTTGCACTCTTATTTGCAGGACCCATCAAGGCACGAAGTTTGGACAAACACTAAATTGGATAGGAATCTCTTGTTGCACCTGGAGAAAAAAATTCATTCACACTTCAGGGAGTGACCCAATCACCCTTACTTTCACCTTTATACTTGACAATAAAGAAATTTATTTTTCTACATACGCTAATTCTAAATACTTTCACTCATTATCGTACATATACCTCTTCACATACTTTTACACATTTGATTCAGGGGACAACATGTGGGACCTCTATTTTTCTTGCAGATAATACCAAACTTAAGCTCACTGGGAATCCCAAGCATGTTTCAACTTGGAACCGACCAAATCAATTCTATTGGTTTGGTCAGAAAAGGAAAGTATTTTTCTTTCATTTACACATAAATTCTTATCAAACATATTTCAGCTCTCTACTAATAAAAATTACATTCACAATTTTGAACTACCAAATTCTGTTTCTAAAGAATTTTTTTTGATTTATTTGGTAGGACTTTGGACGCAAATTGAAGTCAGAGATACGCGTTTGGATGACTTGCTCGAACAACTTTGGGAGACAAGGAGAAATCACTATGACAAGGTGGTAGAGAAAATCGCATTATTTTCAGATCTGTATGCCTTGAGAAGTGATTTTTCCTATAACCCCGTAGGTTTTTTTATCGCTTCTCTAAGGTCTGGATAGCCGTCTGTGGCTTTCATTCAGACTACACTAAATCTGCTCACAATGAGCAAACTTTTGTATTTTTTCAACATGATATAAAAGAGTGTGGTCTTTTTGGAGGAAAAAAGCCCAAATCCTATACCCAACTTGATGCATTGCATACATTGCATCATATGTCTTTCATTTAGATTACTTTTACATCAATAAATGCTATTAAGGTATGTGTTTAGTCTTATTTACAGAATACAGGGACCTGAATGCAATTTACCCACATCCCGAGCATAAACGCGTGCAAAAGACTCATTTCTATCATAAAGACCAAGTTCAAGATTATCGGGTTACGAATGGAAATGTATCCAAGCATAAAAGCATTCAAGTCCTAATTGCAAAAAGAACAAGGACTTAAGCACAAAAGTAACCGGGGACTTAACTGCAAAAAGTCAAGGACCTAATTGCAAATCACGAGTAGCTTTTATTCTCTTGGAGAAAATATATAGAAAAATCAAGGTATATCTCCAAATATATGAAGGAATTAATCCGGAGTTCAAAAGAATGGAAAGAATCAATCCAGACGCGCAAAGAAGGATCAAATCATACCATAAACATTCAACCAAAATTCGGACAAAATCAGGCCAGATTGTGCGGCGTTTCCGCCGCACCACACACACAGTGTGCGGCGTTTCCGCCGCCCAAGCATCGATCCGTGTGCTCCAATTTCGTCCAGTCGTGTCTGGACACGTGTACTTTCCAATATTATACCTAGATCCCTTGTAGCAACTATAAATAGACCCGAGAACGATGTTAGAAGGGTCCTTAGTCTTTGGTGTTAGTTTTTATTCTTAACCTTAGTTTTGTATTCTTCTTTTCATTAATAAAATTCTGTCTTTTATTTCTTACTTTTAGTTTTTCTTTTGTAATGTCTCAAGGACCCCTTCTTCCTCCCTCTATGAGTTTCTAACTCCTTCCAAAGGGTGGAGGTGACGGATTAGGGTGAAGAGAAGATGAATGAATGTTATTATTTTAATTTCGTGTTAGTATATTTTGATTACTTGAGTTTATGTTAAATCATTTATCATGTAATGCTTCATAACTAATATGATTTATTATAAGTTTCTGAATTCTCTAATCTAAACCTTAAATCTAATCCTCCACCCAACGGAATTCACTTCTTTGTTCTTGCTTTAGTTTTAATTGTTTTTGTTTCTTGCTTTAAATAACTAAAACCCAAAAATCTCAAAACCAAACTTAATTCTTCTCTCCTTCTTTCCCCCAATCGAAATAACAAAAATAACGAAATCTCTCCCACCTTGTGTTCGACCCGTACTTGCCACCGCTTCAACGCGGCCGTGCACTTGCGGTATAAATATTTAATTCTCATCAAGTTTTTGGCGCCATTGCCGGGGAGGCGACGTAGATTTTGTTGTTTTTGTATTTCCGATTATATTCTGTTTATCGTGTGCGCGATCTAACTATTTGGATTTGCGTTTCAGGAGACAACAGAGCACGCGGTGAAATCTGACCGCAATCTGAGCCATCTAGGCGGCGGAATCGCCGCACCACCAAGAGTATTTGCGGCGGAATCGCCGCACAATCTAGGGATCCGGTCTTCAAATTTTGAGGGCGTCGTCTGCATCATCGGGTGGTCGTATTGAGCTACTGGAATCTCTGAGAGCAGGCGGCGAACCTGTCTGAGCATTGCGGAGGTAACTTTTCTTGCCTTTCTCGTAAAATCTGAATTGTTGAAAAGTTTCCTTTCGTAGAATTGCACGTGTTAGGGTTTAAAATTCCATAATTGGCAATATTTCAACTCTGACCTAAAATTGGCAAAATTAGAAAGACCTTAGTGCATGCATCATATAATGTTTTGTTTGCATTATTCTTGCTAAATTCTTGCAAATCAATTTCTGTTGAAGAGTGCTGGAGGCAAGGTACGTATCGTGGTTTTTAACGATTGCATTTAAGCATATAATTTAATTTGCATACAACCTTGCAATTGCCCCCATTAAAAAGACCATTGTTTGACTATCTTTGTTAGATCTAAGTTAAACTATCTTAAGGGCAACTCCGTAGGAAAAGATACGGTGGGAATTTCATCATCCTTCCGTGGCCCACAAATCACAATCCTAAAGTGTCACCCAAGCCTTAAATTTAAAATCAATTAGACATTGGCCCCTAAGGACGCGGACTCAATTAAGGAGGAGATTGGTTTGACTTGCTATGACTTGAAGCTAATTGAATTCAATTTGGTGTCTAGAAAGTGTTTTTGTGTTGACGAAAGTCTTCCAAGCGACGTGGTTGTCTAATTGGCACCGACTCTGTCGGAAGCGCCCCCACTAGCTATACACTGACTGGCCAACTTGGTTTGATTGGTGAGGGAGGTGAATCAAGCGAATCAATTCGACTCAACCAGTTAGGAGTCGTCTAGATTTAAGTGACACTAGGTGTAGGATTGTTTGAACCGTGCTTGTTCAGGAAATTTCTGGCCAACCCTTGAATTTACCTTTTAGAGTTAAGTTTTCCTTCTCATCTCAGTCTTCTTTCTCTTCTCACCTAAATTCTCTAGATTAGGATTCCTTTCTCATCTTGCCCCATTCTATTGTTTGTTTCCTTTTTTTTTTAAAACATTAAAAAAACGAAAAAATAAAAATAAAAAAAATATTTGTAATTAATTCTTGAAATTAAATTTGGAATTTAAATTTCGAATTTGAATTCAAAAATTGATTCAACCCGGTGCACTCAGATTTGGATTCGGGACTTGAGTAATCGACTCTCACGAGTTCATCTAGATTCCAGTCTGGAACTTAGCCCCAATCCACCTGCTGTACCACCTCACCCGAATCCCATGGGTGAGAATGTAGTGGACCCACCTGTTGTGCAACCCATAACTCTGAGGGATCGATGCTATCCAGCGATGGCTGCTCAGCCATCGTGCATCGTTATGCCCACCATACCGGGTCGCGACTTCGAACTTAAGGCACAATACATAAGTATGTTGCCTAAGTTCACCTCTAGGGAAGACCCATATCTCTTCCTTAGAGAATTTGAGGAAATCTGCTCTCTTATGCAATACCAGCATATCCCTGAAGAGGCAGTGCGTCTGAAATTTGTGCCTCTTGCACTAAAGGACGACGCTAAGAAATGGCTATATAGTCTAGCCGAAAGATCTATTAGGAGTTGGGGTGAGTTTGTTCAAGTATTCCTGAAAAAATATTTTCCCAACCATAAGACTATGAGGATTAGGAATGAAATTGTTGCATTCGTTCAGTCTGAGAGCGAGCCGTTCTATTCCTATCTAGAAAGATTTAAGAGTGTATTGACCCAATGCCCTCATCATGGAATTCCAAGATGGCAATTATGTCAAATTATTTATGAGGGATTGACACCCACATCTAGGGTTATGGTAGAATCCGTAAGCCAAGGGAACTTCATGTCGAAAAATGAAAATGATGCCTGGACTTTCCTTGAGGAATTAGCTGAAAACAGTATGCAATGTGACAATGCTAGAACACCGCTTAACCCGAGTATTGGATCTAGAATAGCAAGTCAACCCAAACCAGGTGTCTTAGTTGTAGATGCCAACATAGCGGCTGAAGCAAAACTAGCTACCCTTATGCGCAGAATGGAAAGTTTAGAGCTACAAACCCAAAACCGAGTGAATCAAGCCTCGACTATCCCGTGCTCTAGATGTGGTCAGACTGGTCATGTAAAGGAGGATTGTGCGGAATGGGACCAAGTTAATGCCATGTATAACCATGCTAGAAATGACCCATACGCATCAACGTATAACTCGGGTTGGCGTAATAATTCCAATTTCTCATCAAACCAGCAGGGTCAACCTCCTAGACAACAACCAAACCCGTATAACCAACATAATACATCATCTGGGTTTAGTAACAATAACGATCATGAGGTTAGGTTGACAAGCTTGGAAAATTTGATGAAAACTTTTATACAAACAACCAACCAGACCTTCCAAAGGCTAGAGACACAAGTCAGCCAACTAGCACAAATAGTAGGTGAAAGAGAAAAGGGTCGGTTTCCAAGTCAACCTGAGGTGAACCCTAGATCTAATAATAATTCATATCAATCCTATCAAGCACCTTCAGGAAATAACAACCCTAGACCGGTTCAAATGGTTAATGAGGAAGGACCGTTCCAACAAATAAATGCAGTAGTATCATTACGGTCCGGAAGACAAGTTGATAACAATGTAGTAAATCCTAGAGTGTCCAATCAATCTAGTCATCAAACTGCCACATATGACCTAACCATTGAACCCGACGTCCAATCTGAAACGCCCACCCCACCTACTCAATCTGAACCCGTAGCTCAACCTGAACCTGAGCGAGTCTATGTCCCTAAAGCCCCATTTCCCAATAGACTCAAAAAGAACTCAAGTGCACAAATAGAGAAAATCTTGGAAGTATTTAAGCAAGTTAAGGTGAACATTCCACTCTTAGACATGATTCAACAAATACCTGCTTATGCTAAATTTTTAAAAGATTTGTGCACTAAAAAGAGAAAAACAAACGTACCAAAGAAGGCATTCTTAACTGCAAACATAAGTTCCATTTTGTCCAACACATCTCCTATAAAATATAAGGATCCTGGATGTCCCACAATTTCATGTTCAATAGGAGATACTTTTATCAACAAAGCCCTTCTAGACCTTGGTGCTAGTGTTAACCTACTCCCGTACTCTGTCTATGAGCAAATGAACCTTGGTCCACTAAAACCCTCTAAGACAACCCTTCAATTTGCTGATTGTTCTATTAAGAAACCAAGAGGTATAGTCGAGGATGTTTTGATCAAGGTTGGTGACTTCATTTACCCAGTGGATTTTGTCGTACTAGATACTGCACCTGTTGTAAACCCTAATCGACAAATCCCTGTAATTCTAGGCAGACCCTTTTTAGCCACTTCGGAAGCATTGATAAACTGTCGAAATGGACTCATGCAATTATCTTTTGGGAACTTAAAAGCTGAATTTAATATCTTTCATATTGATAATGAGCCAGAAATAACATGCAACCAAAGTGATGTTGTGATGAAATCGCGTATCTATAATATTTCTGAATCATCACAAAATCAAAAAGGAAGTAAGAAAAAGGGAAGGAATTCATCTACACACCCACCGTCACTCGAGCAAATAAGAGAACCAATTTATGTGAGGGGTGTGGAACCTGTAACTCAGGATGCTCATTGCAACATGAGGAACAATTCAACTGGATACATGCACCAATATGGTGTCATTCAATCCAGTTCTGACTATGGTTGACTTTGAGCAAATTCCATCCGTCCACCGCAGTTCATCAAGGTAATAAGTGCATTTGCTTTATATTTGCATACATTGAGGACAATGCATGATTTAGGTGTGGGGGGGTGTTTATGTATATATTTATCTATAGATCTGTCTTTTATTTCTTAAAAAAAATCATCAATGTTTCATGACATAGCTTAAGATTGAACTGCTAAAACCCGTGTACAAATTGCATTGAGTTTTTGTTCCTTATTATATAGTTCTGCTTGTAGAAATTGTGACATAAATCTAAGTTCCAAAGAAATAACCCATTGCCCTTTAAGACATGTATGCACTTAAATTGGATGAATCAAATCTTTGAAGTGGTTGATAAAAAGCAGAGGTTGAGGAAAATATACCGGGAAGTGTGGACTTCTAATAGCAATTAAGACTTGAGGAAAATAAAAATAAAAATAAAGGAATAAAGTGAAGAAAACACATTTTGCAAAATGATTACAAAAGCCCAAGCCTTTGAGTCACTGGTCCGTAGGGGTATCTTGAAACCCGGTAACTTGAGTCTACCAGCTCGGGATTATCGACCAAACTCGCTACACGAATGCAAAAAGGGTAAAAGTGTCAAAAAGCAAATGTGTTGAATCACGGAAGAAAAGAAAAAAAAATACTCAAGGCCCAAAGCTAAAAGAATGATCCATGCCATGGTTGATCTGAATGATACTTCACCACCAGAGGAGGCGTGCAAAATAATTTAAGTGATATCATGTGTAGAAGGGTTAGTGGTGTGAATGTTGGAGGAACAAAGACCAAGTCATATTTTTAATGAGTTAGATTCATATAATGAGCATACAAGAATTCGAAGTGAGATGTATAAGGTTGAGGTAGGGATATTGAGAGCTATTAATGGAATGTTGATTTAAGACTTTGTGGGTGTGTCAACTGAAAACCCTCACGAGACAAAACTCGTCCTCTAAGGAAACTTGGAGGTTTAAAGGCTTGTTGCACATGCTAAGTGCAACCGTGATTCCTACGAAAGTGAGTTAGGATTTCCCTGTTTTTATTTTTCGTATCTTTTGTTTTGCTAGGTGATTGATCTCGTTTTATATTTCTACCGCAAGTGCACGGCCGCGTTGAAGCGGTGGCAAATACGGGTCGTCCACTGGGAGGTGTGTCGACACTTGGTTCGTGCGAAGGCAAGGGGTAAAGAAAGGAGAAAAGGATTGGTTACACTAAACTACACTAAGATGCAAAAAGGAAATGAAGATAAGCAATAAACTAAGCCCCAAAGGGGGTAGAGAAATAATGTGAACATAAAGAAGTGTGTGTGTGTTCATTAAGCTCCTCACAACATGTAGTGCATGAAATCATAAAACTACATCCAACTTTGCCTCAACATGAATTAAGATAAGACTACATCATTAAAACATACAAGACAATAATTGGAATGAAGCCACATGAACTCAAGTATAAAGACTATACCCTACTATGCCTCTACATGAATTAAGATTTCACTACATCATTAAAACATACAAGACATTAGCTAAGGTAAAGGCAACAAGAGCACATACATTACAAATTGTGTTTCCAATATTAACTTCATCCATATCCTAACCTTATCATTCCCCATAAAATAGGTCCACTAATCAAAGCATAAGCTAAGCTTCATTCAAGAGCATTAGCATATCAAAGATAAGAGTGGAAACCCATTAGATGGTTATGGAAATCATATAAAGCTCAATGGATAAAAATAACACACACTTAATACACTACATAATTATATCACATATTTCTCCACCCCCCAAATGGGGATGGAACTACTCACTACTCATTACACTACTGATTAGACTAAGTAAAGAAAACATTTAACTAAGATACTAAAATTACTAAACAAGAAATTAAACAAAGTAAAGCAACCCACACAAAACAAACAACATAACAAAACAAGATTAAAAGAAACAAATAAACTTTTATTAACAATGACTCACATTGAAGGTAGCATCCTTCTCCACCTTGAGTTATTGCTTCAAGGCTCACTCCTTAGTAGAGAGAATGCCACCAAACAATGGGTAATTACAATGGAAGGTGAAGAGTTCTATTTATAAGCATGGGAAAAGCTAATCGGGGACAATCCCCCGATGTGGGACTAAACCAATACCAAAAATAGCCTAAACGAACATTAATACAAGTCCAGAAGAAATTTCGACGGATCCTGAGCAATATGGACCGCCAATTAGCGGTCCAAGACCGCCAATTGGCGGTCCAAAATTGTCGGATCGTGTTGGAATTTGTTGTGGGCTTTGCTTTCTGGTATTGTTGGCCTTTGATGCGGTTACTCGACTTGTTGGAGCTCCGACCCGAATAGAATTGGTAAAATACTCCCCATGATGGTGTGGAGTATTCTGTTTTGCTCTTAGGTCCTTCTGTCTTACATTCAGGTCATTCTCCCTTGCATCTTGGTCCCTAGATCTCACCATTCAGTCCTTTTTCCCAGCTTTTGGGTCCTTTCATGGCTCTTCTCTTCAAACCTCTTTATTCCTGAAAACTAAACATAAAACTCGTCACGTAGCATTGCTTAGGTGTAAGATAATGGATATAAGATACAAATATGAGCATGAAATGATGTCAATCAAATACCCCCACACCTAAGTTTTTGCTAGTCTCGAGCAAAACAAAGAAAGAGAAAAACAGACGAGAAACAAGAAATCCTAACTCACTTTCGTAGGAATCACGGTTGCACTTAGCACGTGCAACAAGCCGTCAAACCTCTTTGTTGCCAAGGAGGAGGAGTGTTGTCTCCTGAGGGTTTTCAGCGGATATACCCACAAAAATCCGAACAAGATGCATTATTCAATCTAGACCTCGACTCGTTGGAAATATTTTGTCGATCAATGGACGCGGTAATGCTACGGGCCGACTCTATATAGGTGATCAGTCCACACCTCTACCCTAATGAACCATTCGTGCAAGTTAAATAAGGAATTATGTGAAAGACATGGACAACCTCAACATCCTCAAGTGCTACAAAGTGTAAAGTCCATTAAGGTTCTTATTTGCATTATCATATTTTTTTTTCTTTTTGTTTCTTTTCACATTTTTTTTTCTTTTACTTTTTATTAGTTGGAGCTTCATTCTCCCAGGGTCAGGTTCCGTGCATCATTGCCCATGAGGACTTACAATATCACGTACACCTTTCCTCACATCTCCACATAGGGCAATCCCTACCACCCGTGTAACGGGAGTTCAGTAGGCGCATCCCAGGTCAGATGACTCGAAAGCACCAGGCACAAAGTCCCCTCAGACCTACTTTCCCGAGTGATAGGAGCCGTGCGAGAAGAGAGAACACCTACTCACTTATTTCTTATCTACACATGAACCAAAACCCCTACACTAATGTCTCACAACAGGATTTAGAGGGTCCTTGACTACAACAAACTTCCTTAAGTTAACAGACACGAATTATTGACTCACTAGGTTCAGGGTGGACTTCATTAAATGTTTGAGCACTGAAACCCTATGATTACTCACCCCCAAGGGAAAACTGGGGTGCATCCTAACGACTCGATAAATCCTAAAGCCACGTACTAGATATCCTAATGCATCAAGTTCAAGACAATTTTGGGAGCTTTCTTTTTACTTTGCCTCTCAACGGTTTTGCACATGCTAAACACACGCAAAACCCACAAAACATTTTCTTTCGAAAACACATGAAGATTTTGAAAGAAATGTGAAAATTTTGAAGCACTAGGCAAGCAAAAGAAGACAAGTCACCCAAGGATCATGGCAAGCAGATATATCGATATTAAATGCAGCACACTATCATGACCCTAACAATGCAAACAAAAGAAAACAAAATCAAAGGAAAAAGACTCGACTATGTACACACGTAAAACACCCCCCCACACCTACTTCATGCATTGTCCTCAATGAATGCAAGCAAGATACTACATGGATTGATGCATAAAAAGGAGAGATCTCACCAACATGAAGTACAAAGGGAAGTGCAAGGTCATGTTGATGGACATAACTCGAATTCCCTCAAAACCTGTGAGATGCTAAAGAAGGGATACAAATACGTGAAAGAAATGGAGCCCAAATACACAAGGGTTGGGGCTCACAACAATCAATGCTCACTGAAGGAGTCTTTTATTGTACTTCTTTTTTTCTTTTTCTTTTTTTTCTTTTTTTTCTTTTTTTTCTTTTTTTTTCATATAACTATGTACAAACATAAGTTCCCATCTTCATTTGTCAAAAGACATCAAATGGGAACCTCAAGAGTGGGTCAATGCACTTGGAAAGGGAACATGACACCACGCGGGGCCAGAATACGCATGCGTGTGCCCCCTTCACAAAGAGCACCAGATGAAATGAGAGGTTCATGAATTGGACACAAAGGCGTCTCATTCAAAGGATCAAACTGAAAGAGCTTGAGCCTCTCGAGAGTTTGGGAAATAAGGGGCAACGGAAGAAAAAGATCTCCCGTTGCGGAACTGAAGTTATGATCATCAATCCAAACTCTCCAACCAACAGGCTGGTGGGTCGGAACGAGGTCAAGCACCTCGTTATGCATGTCCAACTCACCAGGAGAACAGGAAGTGGGTCTCATACCCAAAGTATCCTCCAAGAAACTCCTAATACCCTCATGAGCAATGTAGTTGTTTGATGTTCCATCATTTCCAAGATGATCAGGAACAATAGTGAGAGGCAAACTCTCATCAGGTTGTTTGAAATTGAGGGTACTAGGGAGCTCTTGCTCCACCATAGGTGAGTCCTTAAGAGGCACAACATGAAGATCATGTGGCTCAAGGGCCACGGGACAAAAAGATAAGGCACAATCATGTGCCGACTCATAATGAAACTGGTCCAAGTTATTCTCAATTTGAATCGAATCCTCCACTAAGTGATCGTGAATTGAAACCCCAAGTCCCTCAGACTGACTAGGAGTTTGACTTTGAAAGATTGTGCTTTGAATTTGTGGATGTGGTGGTGGTTCGATATCAAAAGATGAATCCTCATGTTGACAAGAAAAGTTACCCTCCTCACGTTCATGGAATTGCTGTGTCATCTGGCTCACTTGCATTTCCATGGTTTGCAAGGAATTCAAGTTGGACTTCAATAAATTTTGTGTGGTTTCCATGAATGTTTGGAGAGTTTGTTTCAAGGAATCAGGTATGCGGTCAACGATGGGGTCCAAGTCAGAGCTTGGGAAATTTTGGGGTTGGGTGTTGATGGGCTGAGAATGAGTCCAATGATTTGGAGTGGGGTGCTGGTAGAATTCTGGGTATTCGGGAGGAGGATACTGGGGTGAATATGAAGTATAAGAATTTGAATAAGAATTGTTTCCCCATGAATCCATCACTCTCGGGATGTACGCGGATGCGTAATGGTCATATTGAGCATTTTGGGAAAATGTATGCTCATACTCAGGCTCTGGGGGAACATAAGGACATTCCCCGATATTATGACCACTCAACCCACAACAATCGCACGGTATGGCTACTGGAGCCACTGGTGCACTCCTGTCGTCTACCGCATGCATGAAAGAGGCCAAAGTTTGTTGCCCAGAGTATGATCCAACATAACTAGATGGAGATCTAGCCGTCGGTGCCTCTCTCATATCACCCCTATATGAAGATTGCTCAGTCACATAATGAAGATCATCCCAACCGTACGGGGTATTCGTCTGAGCCACCCCAGGTTGCATGGGTCCGGAATACCAGGGAGAATCATCCTGGTCCCAACAATGATATGAATGGTCGCCCATGTAACCATCCATCTCAACAAACAACTCTCGAGTCGACCACTCTCACCACCACGAGACTAAGCTCGCAAAAAGTGCTCGACTCGACCCTAAAACGCTACCAGAGAGTGTAAAGGGGAGGAGACTATAACGTAGAAGAAGGTGAGAAGAAGATGACTCAGAGGAGAAGGGAAGAATCCCTAAAGCTAGCGTGGGTAACGGGATCAGGAAGAATCCTAACTAGCAAGCACGGCTCAAACAATGTAAGGCAATGGGTCCTTAAGCTAGACGACGCCTAACTTCGAGGTCACTAGCCTTGACACGCCTCACCTCCCTACAACGAGGACCACAATGCCCAGCAAGTGATACCAGATCCGGAGATCCAGTACCTCCTACTATCGACAAGGTAGGCAACGCCGATCAGGTCATGACGGTCTCGACTAGATTACTCTCCTAGTGCGTCTGAATTCCTTAGGGCCAATGTCTACTTGCTTTTAGTTAAGGCTTTATTACGAGTGATTTTTGGGGCCAAGGAAAGGGTGATGAAATCCCCCACCTTATCTTTTATGGGACAACCCCTCCTTAGTAGCGTTTTGAGCTTAAATCTAGCAATCAATCACTCCAATCAAACGCTCAACTCACTCTTGTCCCGATGCACCTTACTAACTAATGCATGATCGAAACATGCATGAATGAGAGATCGGGGTGCACATACCTCACGCCAGCAATCAACAACAAAATGTAAGGAAAAGAAAAGACAAATGCATGCAAGGTCTACAAATGATGCATGACCTAGATGGCAAGAAGTCTAGTCTTTTGCTTTGAGTTTTATGGTCCAAGTTGATTAAAGGGGATTGAAATTAAATCTGGGAGCAAAGTAGAAGTCACAGCATGCAAAATTGTGCTCCCAGATAACTAAAATGAACAATATAACAACTGGAACAAATTTGAGAACAATTGAGGCTCACCAGGCCGCCAATTGGCGGTCCCAGACCGCTGATTGGCGGTCTTTTTGTAGCTTCTGGTCCTCAAACTTCTCCAGTAGCCTCCCCTTGATCCTTAGGTTCCCTGAAACTAAACAACACTGGAAACAAAAAATTAAAAACCCCTCGAATCGCCAAAACCAACGTCTGGACAGAGCACCTCCCCGGCAACGGCGCCAAAAACTTGATTGATCTCGTTTTATATTTCTACCGCAAGTGCACGGCCGCGTTGAAGCGGTGGCAAATACGGGTCGTCCACTGGGAGGTGTGTCGACACTTGGTTCGTGCGAAGGCAAGGGGTAAAGAAAGGAGAAAAGGATTGGTTACACTAAACTACACTAAGATGCAAAAAGGAAATGAAGATAAGCAATAAACTAAGCCCCAAAGGGGGTAGAGAAATAATGTGAACATAAAGAAGTGTGTGTGTGTTCATTAAGCTCCTCACAACATGTAGTGCATGAAATCATAAAACTACATCCAACTTTGCCTCAACATGAATTAAGATAAGACTACATCATTAAAACATACAAGACAATAATTGGAATGAAGCCACATGAACTCAAGTATAAAGACTATACCCTACTATGCCTCTACATGAATTAAGATTTCACTACATCATTAAAACATACAAGACATTAGCTAAGGTAAAGGCAACAAGAGCACATACATTACAAATTGTGTTTCCAATATTAACTTCATCCATATCCTAACCTTATCATTCCCCATAAAATAGGTCCACTAATCAAAGCATAAGCTAAGCTTCATTCAAGAGCATTAGCATATCAAAGATAAGAGTGGAAACCCATTAGATGGTTATGGAAATCATATAAAGCTCAATGGATAAAAATAACACACACTTAATACACTACATAATTATATCACATATTTCTCCACCCCCCAAATGGGGATGGAACTACTCACTACTCATTACACTACTGATTAGACTAAGTAAAGAAAACATTTAACTAAGATACTAAAATTACTAAACAAGAAATTAAACAAAGTAAAGCAACCCACACAAAACAAACAACATAACAAAACAAGATTAAAAGAAACAAATAAACTTTTATTAACAATGACTCACATTGAAGGTAGCATCCTTCTCCACCTTGAGTTATTGCTTCAAGGCTCACTCCTTAGTAGAGAGAATGCCACCAAACAATGGGTAATTACAATGGAAGGTGAAGAGTTCTATTTATAAGCATGGGAAAAGCTAATCGGGGACAATCCCCCGATGTGGGACTAAACCAATACCAAAAATAGCCTAAACGAACATTAATACAAGTCCAGAAGAAATTTCGACGGATCCTGAGCAATATGGACCGCCAATTAGCGGTCCAAGACCGCCAATTGGCGGTCCAAAATTGTCGGATCGTGTTGGAATTTGTTGTGGGCTTTGCTTTCTGGTATTGTTGGCCTTTGATGCGGTTACTCGACTTGTTGGAGCTCCGACCCGAATAGAATTGGTAAAATACTCCCCATGATGGTGTGGAGTATTCTGTTTTGCTCTTAGGTCCTTCTGTCTTACATTCAGGTCATTCTCCCATGCATCTTGGTCCCTAGATCTCACCATTCAGTCCTTTTTCCCAGCTTTTGGGTCCTTTCATGGCTCTTCTCTTCAAACCTCTTTATTCCTGAAAACTAAACATAAAACTCGTCACGTAGCATTGCTTAGGTGTAAGATAATGGATATAAGATACAAATATGAGCATGAAATGATGTCAATCACTAGGGACTAGCAAAATCTAGGTGTGGGGGTATTTGATGCATTGCATACATTGCATCATATGTCTTTCATTTAGATTACTTTTACATCAATAAATGCTACTAAGGTATGTGTTTAGTCTTATTTACAGAATACAGGGACCTGAATGCAATTTACCCACATCCCGAGCATAAACGCGTGCAAAAGACTCATTTCTATCATAAAGACCAAGTTCAAGATTATCGGGTTACGAATGGAAATGTATCCAAGCATAAAAGCATTCAAGTCCTAATTGCAAAAAGAACAAGGACTTAAGCACAAAAGTAACCGGGGACTTAACTGCAAAAAGTCAAGGACCTAATTGCAAATCACGAGTAGCTTTTATTCTCTTGGAGAAAATATATAGAAAAATCAAGGTATATCTCCAAATATATGAAGGAATTAATCCGGAGTTCAAAAGAATGGAAAGAATCAATCCAGACGCGCAAAGAAGGATCAAATCATACCATAAACATTCAACCAAAATTCGGACAAAATCAGGCCAGATTGTGCGGCGTTTCCGCCGCACCACACACACAGTGTGCGGCGTTTCCGCCGCCCAAGCATCGATCCGTGTGCTCCAATTTCGTCCAGTCGTGTCTGGACACGTGTACTTTCCAATATTATACCTAGATCCCTTGTAGCAACTATAAATAGACCCGAGAACGATGTTAGAAGGGTCCTTAGTCTTTGGTGTTAGTTTTTATTCTTAACCTTAGTTTTGTATTCTTCTTTTCATTAATAAAATTCTGTCTTTTATTTCTTACTTTTAGTTTTTCTTTTGTAATGTCTCAAGGACCCCTTCTTCCTCCCTCTATGAGTTTCTAACTCCTTCCAAAGGGTGGAGGTGACGGATTAGGGTGAAGAGAAGATGAATGAATGTTATTATTTTAATTTCGTGTTAGTATATTTTGATTACTTGAGTTTATGTTAAATCATTTATCATGTAATGCTTCATAACTAATATGATTTATTATAAGTTTCTGAATTCTCTAATCTAAACCTTAAATCTAATCCTCCACCCAACGGAATTCACTTCTTTGTTCTTGCTTTAGTTTTAATTGTTTTTGTTTCTTGCTTTAAATAACTAAAACCCAAAAATCTCAAAACCAAACTTAATTCTTCTCTCCTTCTTTCCCCCAATCGAAATAACAAAAATAACGAAATCTCTCCCACCTTGTGTTCGACCCGTACTTGCCACCGCTTCAACGCGGCCGTGCACTTGCGGTATAAATATTTAATTCTCATCACAACTCTATATTTGGGATTTCATTCAGTTTTTAGTGGGCTTTCAGTGGGTGGGCTTGTGCCCACCCGGGCCTATGTGTGGGTCCGGCCTTGCCTAGAACTAAATTGGTTTTGCGGGTTGCTTCCAGGATTGGACGATTTTGTGGACTTGAGAGAGGTGTTTGAATCTTCAACAAAGCGATAGGTGTTTGTATGCCTCGGGGATGATAAAGTCGTCGTAAATGGATCACGAAGGAGCGGAGGAAACTAAGGAGTTGAAATGTTTCTCGTAAGGGTATACAATGGGGTTATGTATGGTCTGCAATAAATATGATGTTTAAGACTTTAATTTGCGTGGTGGTTATGATGTTTAAGACTTTAATTTGCCTAGTGGTTATGATGTTTAAGACTTTAATCTGCTTGATGATTATGATGTTTAAGACTTTAATTTGCTTGGTGGTTATGGTTGTAATGTAACCCTTCTATTAAACTTTAATTTGCTTGGTGGTTATGGTTGTAATGTAACCCTTCTAGTGTTGAGTACAACTACTTTGAATCATTGTTGTTGAATTGAGGAACAATCTGATAGATTTTGTTTTTTCAACACTACTTGCTACCTGATTGTACTATTTGTTGTGGTGGATGTTTAGCAAAAATTGATTAAAACATTCATTAATTTCCACAAGTTGCTTGTATATAACACCAATGTTGTATCTTCCTTCATAATTTTTGATGATAATTAATTCTCAAGTAATCGCTCTTATCTGACAACTTTAGTAGCAACCTTTTGTTGCACTGCCAGACAAACATTGGTTGAGTTTGGGTGGCACACCACCCAACCAGCAATCACGGGCTCAATAAAAAGGAAAATGTTTAGTGGACGCGCGCGTCCGGGACGCGCGCTGATGTGGCCAGTCCACTCAGCAGACGCTGCTTAGTTGGCGCGATGGGATATGAATTTTTTTTTGTTTTTTTATTCCTCTATATTTTCGTACCGTCATCATTTCCACCATCCTTCCCTCCATCCCTCATTAATGCGACTCAAATCACTCTCTTCCTTCATCATTTTGGCGCTCGGCGCTCCTACACGGCACAGAAGACTTGTTATCAATCTCAAGATGCCTCTTCCTTTTCCTTCCCTTCTCTTCTGTGGTCATTCCTCTGTACTCAAATGGAAATCGTTCCCGTGCCTTCCCTAGTGGAGCAGCCATCAAACGTTCCCCATGAGGGGATGTTTTTCCCCTCTTTCGAAGAAGCCAAAGCATTTTACGTGGCCTATGCCGATCATTGTGGTTTTGGCGTTAAGACAAGACAATCTCATTACGATCGTGGTGTTGTTATACGGGCCACGCTGACTTGCTCCAAGGAGGGCACCGCACCAACGGACCAAGGGCAAGGAAAATTGAAGCCTAGGTTATCCAGCAGAGTACAATGCACTGCTCGGATAAGGGTATTCGGAAACACAGCAAGGGGTTACAACGTTAACTTTGTGGATCTTAACCATAACCATCCCATGCTTGACCCGGAGCAAATGCGATTTCTCAGGCAAAAACGAACCGTCCCTGAATCCGTCGTAACCCGGATATCGGTTAATGATGAAGCTGGGATATCGGCTGCTAAGACCATGCAATCTCTTGTGGTCGAGGCTGGAGGTTATGACAAATTGACTTTCAACGAAAGGGATTTAAGGTTTGTGTTCTTTCCGTCTAACATAATTGAAGTTGAACATTTTGCGCCTGGTCTTACTGGTTCCTGTTTGCAGGAATGTTGTAAACCAAGTCAGAAATTTGAAGATGGGACCTGGTGATGCACAAGCTCTTCAGGACTATTTCATTAGGATGCAGAAGATTGATTCCATGTTTTTTTATGTAATAGATATGGATGACGAAGGAAGACTACGCAACGTTTTTTGGGCTGACAGTCGTTCTAGAGCTGCATATTCATACTTTGGAGACGCAATATGTTTCGACACAACCTACATTACCAACAAATACGACATGCCATTCGCCCCATTTGTAGGAGTCAATCACTATTTCGAATCAGTTTTGCTCGGTTGCGCTTTGCTGTCCTATGAGACTACTGAAAATTACATATGGTTGTTCCAAACCTGGTTGTCGTGCATGAACGGTAAGTTTTTTTCCTTCTTCCCTCTTCATATCTTCCTCTTTTTTGTTTGTCTATTCGTAATAAAAAGTCTGTCTGTTCGGAATAAGAAGAGTGTATGTTCGGAATAAGAAGTCTGTCTGTTCGTATTAAGAAGTCTCTCTGTTCGGATTAAGTGTTGCGTTTGTTCGGAATAAGTGGTCGGATTGTTCGGATTAAGTGTTGTGTCTGTTCGGAATAAGAAGTTTGACTGTTCGGATTAAGTGTTGTGTCTGTTCGGAATAAGTGGTCGGACTGTTCCGATTAAGTGTTGTGTCTGTTCGGATTAAGTGTTGTGTCTGTTCGGAATAAGTTGTGAGTCTGTTCGGATTAAGTGTTGTGTCTGCTCGGAATAAGTGTTGTGTCTGTTCGGAATAAGAAGTCTGACTGTTCGGATTAAGTGTTGTGTCTGTTCGGAATAAGTGGTCTGACTGTTCGGATTAACTTGTTGTGTCTGTTCGGAATAAGAAGTCTGACTGTTCGGAATAAGTAGTCTGTCTGTTCGGAATAAGAAGTCTGACTGTTCGGATTAAGTGTTGTGTCTGTTCGGAATAAGTGGCCTGACTGTTCGGATTAAGTGTTGTGTCTGTTCGGAATAAGAAGACTGTCTGTTTTGGATTAAGAAGTCTGTCTGTTCGGAATAATGTCTCACTCCTTTCTAATTGGGTCCCTTATGCAGATATACCCCCCCCAGCTATAATAACAGATCAATGTGGTGCCATTACTGCTGCTGTAAGGAATGTCTTCCCAGATTCAAGACACAGATTCTGTATATGGCACATAATGAACAAAGCACCCGTGAAGTTGCCGACGCAGTATCGGGATCACATATTATTTGATCTGAAATTGATTGTATATGATTCCAAAACCCCAGCAGAATTTGATCGTAATTGGCAGGGTTTCCTTCTTGATTTTGACCTGCAGAACCACAGCTGGCTCAAATCCATTTATGCAATCCGAGAGTCGTGGATCCCTGCATTTATTGGTGATTTTTTTTTCGCGGGAATGGCATCTACTCAGAGGAGCGAGAGTATGAACGCCTTCTTCGACAAGTATCTTACTTCGAAGACCACCCTTAAGCAGTTTGTTCAACAATACGAACTTGCGCTCCGCCACAAGTACGAGAAGGAAGCTCAATCAGAATTTGATTGTCTTCATAAAAAACCCCAGTTGGTTTCAATTTATCCATTCGAGAGTCAGTTGAGCGAGTTGTATACCGTAGGGGTCTTCAAAAAAGTGCAGTTACAAATTGGGAAGATGATATACTGCGATATAACGGAGGAGTTCAATACGAATGAAACATTCCAGTACAAGGTATCTGAACGTGTTTTGGCTGGTGAGCAGCTACTGTCGAAACGTTTCCTAGTACAAAACACATCCATGAATTTTACATGTGATTGCAGAATGTTTCAGCACGTTGGGCTTCTATGCTGCCACGTTTTTGTTGTACTTGCACGCTTGAATCCTAATGCATTGCTTCCAGACTCTTACATCCTTAATCGATGGCGGAACGATATTCGAAGGAGCTATCGAGATAAGACGTACCCAGACGATGGTGTAATGGCGAAGGATGCGCTACGTCGTCACGACGACATCATGGGTCGTGCCGTTTGGATCGCACAGGAAGCCTTCATCTCCCACAAAAGGTATATTGAGGCCGTGCAGTGTATTGAAATGCTTAAGGCACGTATGCACACTACACAAAACTTGGTTCGACCTGATGAACCTGAGTCTTCGGGTACATCGGTCCTTAATCCGGAAAAGGTCAGACGTATAGGAAGACCGCCGACTAGACGTCGAGTGTCTTTAGCTGAGAAGATAATTAAAAAGAGCCATAAAAAACACGCCCAACAAGAGAAGGGAAAGTGGAAGATGAAGGTTACTTCGCCGCTTCACGAAGTAGCACCAAAACCCGCGGATCCTGATTTCTCCGATTGGGACATGAGTTTGTATTACGAGGAATTTCCTCCTTAATTTACATTTTTGTGTTTTTTCCCGTTCTTGTAAAACCAAGAAACTTGTAATTGTTGATACGTTGTGATCTGTAAATGGTTGTTATACAAGTTCAGTTCAGATTTACTTGTGTCTGTTCGGAAATAGAAGACTGTGTTCGGAATAAGTTGTGAGCCTGTTCGGATTGAATGTTGTTGTTGTTCGGATTAAGTTGTGAGTCTGTTCGGATTAAGTGTTGGGTCTGTTCGGAATAAGAAGACTGTGTTCGGAATAAGTAGTGAGCCTGTTCGGATTAAATGTTGCGTTTGTTCGGATTAAGTTGTGAGTCTGTTCGGATTAAGTGTTGCGTCTGTTCGGATTAAGTGTTGGGTCTGTTCGGAATAAGTGGTGGGTCTGTTCGGAATAAGAAGACTGGGTTCGGAATAAGTTGTGAGCCTGTTCGGATTAAATGTTGCGGTTGTTCGGATTAAGTGTTGCGTCTGTTCGGATTAAGTGTTGCGTTTGTTCGGATTAAGTGTTGGGTCTGTTCGGAATAAGAAGACTGTGTTCGGAATAAGTAGTGAGCATGTTCGGATTAAATGTTGCTTTTGTTCGGAATAAGTTGTGAGTCTGTTCGGATTAAGTGTTGCGTCTGTTCGGATTAAGTGTTGTGTTTGTTCGGATTAAGTGTTGGGTCTGTTCGGAATAAGAAGACTGTGTTGGGAATAAGTAGTGAGCATGTTCGGATTAAATGTTGCTTTTGTTCGGAATAAGTTGTGAGTCTGTTCGTATTAAGTGTTGCGTCTGTTCGGATTAAGTGTTGCGTTTGTTCGGATTAAGTGTTGGGTCTGTTCGGAATAAGAAGACTGTGTTCGGATTTAGTAGTGAGCTTGTTCGGATTAAATGTTTCGTTTGTTCGGAATAAGTTGTGAGTCTGTTCGGATTAAGTGTTGCGTTTGTTCGGATTAAGTGTTGGGTCTGTTCGGAATAAGAAGACTGTGTTCGGAATAAGTAGTGAGCATGTTCGGATTAAATGTTGCGTTTGTTCGGAATAAGTTGTGAGTCTATTCGTATTAAGTGTTGCGTCTGTTCGGATTAAGTGTTGCGTCTGTTCGGATTAAGTGTTGGGTCTGTTCGGAATAAGAAGACTGTCTGTTCGGAATAAAGTTAGCTTAAGAATGACATTGGTAATGTTTGTATTTTTACATGTAAATAGTTTGTGAACTGAATATGTAAACATTTTTGTACATGTAAACCAAAAAATAAACAAAACTAAAAATATGTTTGTCTGTTTAGACCTGCACACACGACCGACGATCCCTAAGTAACATGACCGCCAATTCACCCCTGATAGAGTGGATGGTATTGGGGTCCTTCTCCTTCGTAGGGTCATCAACATTCAACATTAGGCACCTTATCCAGTATAAAACGAAGGCGCCGCAATCGTTGCTCCCTGGTGGTTGTTGTTGGCTTTCTTTCCTCAGGATTCTCAGGGGCCAGTCGACCTTGAGTAGATCCCTCCAGTATACAGCCGCATCCGCTGCTGCACATTCATGCTGGCCTACAGTCTGCTCCGGATCATCACCTTCGCCTAGCTCCCTAGAGAGACTGTTGAATGCCAAAATCTCTTTGGACGGGCCATAGACAACCACCAGTGTCCAATGACCTGAAGACCAGCATGGTTGTGCGATCACGGTCTGTGTTGGAGACGCACCTACGATTTTAGGGAGGATAAAATCATCAACTTCTCTGCCTTGCCCTGCAAGAATTCGCCCCGACTCGAAAGTGGATATGCATATAACTTTTTCTGGGTGGCGTCTTTCTTCGAGCACCGATAGCATAGCGTCGATAGTTTCATCGCTAATATCCATCCTAGGCGTTATAAGCTCCTTCAGGTCGGAGCGTTTTAAACTGCACATATCGCCTCTCCAGATGACCTCCCTATTGTCCTTGTTGGGTTCGGTCAGGTTCAGTAGCATTTTGACCTCATCAAATGACAACGTGCTCAATGCAGGCATGTCAACATCCGGCCTTTTTTTCTTCAGGCTCCTTTGAGCCGCTCTATCTTTTCTTTTTTGCTCTTCTTCCTTCTTATTCTTCTTGGCCAGATGTTCGCCTTCCTTCAGCTGCTGCTCAACGGTGGCCGTCGAGCGTTTTCTTTTCGCGACCCAGTTTGCTATCTGGGCCTTTCTTTCTTCTTCCTTCTCCTTCTTCTTCTTCTCTTCCTCCTTCTCCAGCATTTTCCTCTTTTCTCCCATCTTCCTCTCCTCCTCCCTCTTCTCCTCTTCTTCCTTCTTCCTTTCCTCCTCCCTTTTTCTGTCACATTCCTCCTCCTCCCTCTTCCTCTTTTCTCGTTCCTCCTCCTCCTTCCTCTTCTTCTTTTCTCGTTCCTCCTCCTCCTTCCTCTTCTTCTCTTCTTCTTCCTCCTCCCTCCTCTTTTCTTCTTCCTCCTCCTCCCTCCTCTTCTCCTCTTCTTCCTCCTCCCTCCTCTTTTCTTCTTCCTCCTCCTCCCTCCTCTTTTCTTCTTCCTCCTCCTCCCTCCTCTTTTCTTCTGCCTCCTCCTTCCTCTTTTTTTCTTCTTCTTCTTCATCCTCCTTCCTCTTCCTATTCTCTTCTTCCTCCGCCTCCCTCTTCTTCCTATTCTCCTCCTCTTGCTCTCGCTCGTTCTCCCCACCAGGGACTCCAGTTGTCCCTGTCCCTCGAAGATATATAATATCTTTCCTGAGCCTCCCACACTCTTCCTGGGAAATCCTCAGTTCTTCCCTGAGGTCGTGTACCTGTTCTGTGGCCTTCTTAAGGGCAGCTTCGGCCCTCAGCCATTTTGTCTTCACCTCACTCAGCTCCAATTCTTGGAGCAGCGGGTCGCATGGAATGCTGCAGTCTGCCAGTTGGAGCCTTGGCAAACTGACGGTTGAAGTTGAGCTCTTTAGAACAGGACCAATAAGTTGCAGCTCCCTTTCACTCATTGATGGAGCCCCCATCAGGTCGAACGTGCCGTCGTAAATTCGATGTAAGGTAATTCCACGTTCCTCCCATTTCCTCAGGGTTAATCGTTTCCCAAACATCTCCGTCCATCTTTTCATCCGTGGGAAAACTCCAGTTCTGGGCTCCCCCAATTTAAATTTCTCACAAAGCCACACCTTCAAATGGAAAGGAAAAAAATGAGAACTACTATACCAACGTACCTTCATATTCGAAAGACAACTGAATCCGAACATACATTAAACGTAAACCGAACAGACACCCAACTTAATCCGAACAGACGGACTTCTTATTCCGAACAGACACACGTCTTATTCCGAACAGACCCACCACTTAATCCGAACAGACCCACCCCTTAATGCGAACAGACTCACCATGTATTTCGAACAGACTCACAATGTATTCCGAACTGACTCACAATGTATTCCGAACAGACCCAACACTTAATCCGAACAACCCCACCACATATTCCGAACAGCCCCACCACTTAAACCGAACAGACTCACAACATATTCCGAACAGACTCACAACGTATTCCGCACAGACCCACAACTTAATCCGAGCAGACCCAACACTTAATCCGAACAACCCCACCACTTAATCCGAACAGACGCACCACTTAATCCGAACAGACGCATCACTTAATCCGAACACACGCACCACTTAATCCGAACAGACGCACCACTTAATCCGAACAGACACCCAACTTAATCCGAACAGACTCACCACTTAATCCGAACAACCCCACCACATATTCCGAACAGCCCCACCACTTAAACCGAACAGACTCACAACATATTCCGAACAGACTCACAACGTATTCCGAACAGACCCACCACTTAATCCGAACAGACCCAACACTTAATCCGAACAACCCCACCACTTAATCCGAACAGACGCACCACTTAATCCGAACAGACGCATCACTTAATCCGAACACACGCACCACTTAATCCGAACAGACGCACCACTTAATCCGAACAGACTCACCACTTAATCCGAACAAACGCAACACTTAATCCGAACAGACACCCAACTTAATCCGAACAGACACCCAACTTAATCCGAACAGACGCACCACTTATTCCGAACAGACTCACCACTTAATCCGAACAGACCCACCACTTAACCCGAACAGACCCACCATTTAATCCGAACGGACCCACCACTTAATCCGAACAGACCCACCACTTAATCCGAACAGACTCACAACGTATTCCGAACAGACACACATCGTCTTCCGAAAAGAACAAAAACAAAAAAAGAGGAAGAGAGGAAGTGTGAAGCAGGAACAAAAACTTACGTGTAGTATGGCAACACAACCTTCGACGTTCCCCTGCCGCATTATGAAATTCCCTGCCTTTTTCCTCTCCTGCAGTTCTAAACTTGCTTTCTCGAGGCCTCCAACCAGGGTTTTGTGAACTGCACTTGCCCATGCGTAGCTGCTTAGGCGTTTGATGTTCCTCAGAGGGTGCATGAACCATTCCTTCGGTCGCAGCGTTCCATCATAGAACAAAAAATTGTTGAAGATGAAAGAAATCAGGAGACGAACGTACTCCTCCGTCTCGCCCATGGTACTGTTTGCCATGAGATGAACTAAAAGTTGGGTGTTGTCAAGGTTCACCCCGTCTCGCTTCTGGACGCGCAATGGTTCCATCACCACGGCCTTCCCATGCGTACGTAACCCCAAAATTAGGGCGATGTCTTCCGGTGTAAGGGGAACTACCCCTGATCCTATTCTCAGCCCCACCTCCTCCGTATCGTAGTGCTCGACGAACCAACCGACTATTTCGTTGTCCGTCGTAATGTTAGGAAGGTTTAGGAAGTGACCGAATGAGGTGCTACGGAAAGCCTCCTTCTCCACCTTATTCATCCGGTCAAACTGCTTTCGGATGGCCTTCCAGGAGCATCGTGATTCCCGGAAGTAGTACGTGGTTCCCTAAAACCAATAATTTAATAAACGGAAGTTCATCAAAAAAAATAACGACCCACGGAAAGAAAAAATTAGAGACCCACCGGTTCTGGGACGTGTTCGATATCGACGGCCGGAGTTGAAGATTCCATTATCGTTTACAAGGTGCGCTTCACAGGGAAAGAAAGTCGGGAATGCTTCACAGGTGTGCTTCCTACGTTCACAGGTAAGAAAGAAAGAAAGCGAGAGTCTCCCTTTTGTTCTGGATATGTTATCTTCCTCGGTATCCGAACCGTCGATCGTGGGGTGTCTGCCGCTGTCTAATCTGGAAACGAACCGTCCTTCTTCGAAAACCGTCAAAAAAAAAATTCAAAACAATTTGAGGCGCGTTCGGAAAGAAAGCGTGACATGGCAATCCGAGTAGACGCTGACTCATCCACTTTTTGAAGCCACGTAGGGCGCGTCCGTGACGCCCGCGTCCGTGTATAAGGACTCAAGTACAAAACCTTAATTTCAAAAGTCTGACATTCATCAATAAAAAAGTCATTACATTCATAACTACAATACAACAAGGGTTTAACATTGGGAGTGACTTTAGGCAACGTACGACGGTGGTTCAACCTCGCATTAAAAATCTTAAGCCGATGGTCCACTCTCAACATCACCATTGGGAGTATAGGGGCAGTGTCATTGCTAATGAAAATCAGGGTCAGCTCATCCTCCTCAATTGAGCTTTCTATCACAAAGCATGTGTCTTAAATTTGACATAAAATTTAACAAAACGGTACAACTTAAGAATTGTGTTACTTGAAATTGGGTTTAATAAAGTTTTACATAAATTTTAACCATGACTCCAATAAATAATTCCAATTGTCAAAAAATGTAAATTTAGTGGCAGTTATATTTAAAAATAACATCGAACAACAAAATAATTCATCAAACGTAAGCCTTCAATACTCAGGTTTCATTCATCACTATACTTCTACTACTAATTTACAAACCAGACACATGTTTACTTTCATACCATCAACTAATTTAAAGCAAATAATAGTTTGACATAGCTAAATACGGAGCTACTTCTGCATACATTAATGATTCCAAAAACCATGGCCAGTGGTCCCATAAACCGACCATAAGACAACCCAAAGTTATATTCCTAATGTCCCTAAGTGAACATGGGGTCATGATCCCCAAACCCTTCTACGTTTGGAGCACTTGCAGCCTGGGGAGTAGGCATATATCAAGGAAATTATGATTGACCTCGTCAACACCCTGCGAGGGTCTCTCAGTCACCACACCATAGTTGGGGCAACACACCTCCTTGAACTCCCCGTCATTCTTCTTAGGTGTCTCCATTGGGTCTGGAATCAACCATTCATTCATACATAAAAAAGACAAGGCAAGTAAACTTCTGTCATGACCAAAAAGGAGCTTATTCTTTGAATGATGTATATTGCAAACATATGATGAGATGAACACAAAAAAGAGGATATACTTTTGCTACCAAACAATTGAAACACAACCTCATTGTCATCACTCCTTCAACGTCTCCTCTTTTTATATTTAATCTGTTCATTCGATTTTGTTGTGAAATATGACAATTAAAAAATGGATTCTGTCCTGCACCTTGTGTTTCACTGCACATGGAAAATTGTATTCCCTAATCTCACTAAAATAAGCTCATCTATGTAAACCCCTCATCGCTACTAAGTCCATCAATCTATGACATTATTCCTTATGTAGTATTGTTAGCTAGAGAGAAATTCCAGGGACAGATACAGATACCGAGCACCTCGGAAAAAAGCAAGGTAAAGTACACAAATCGAAGAAACCCGTTAATACTATTGTTTTCTATTTTTACAAATTTCGACAATTACATTTTTAGTTTGTACTAAATATAAGCACTCTCCAAGAAATTTTAACTTCCTCCCTGATATGACACTTCAGATTCAAATATGATCTACATCATCTCAAATCAAATAAGTAATACAACCAACACATATAATGAACACACAGAATGGGAAAAGAGAGAGGTCTTCTTTAGATTTCCGCAACCTACCATGCAAACTTAAGCAAGGTTACATTTTTAAGAGATAATCTGAAAGACTCTTCCAATTTTTCTTTTGGGAACAAATGAAAAGAACTTAACATCAATTTACCATATGATGAAAAAAGTTTAGGAGATCATACCATGAGGGGGTGTGGTCTGATCGGGCGTTGCTCGTCGAGTCATGTTGTAACGTCCTGGAACAGCGGAAGAAATTTTTCAAATTTAAAACATAAACATACGACCGTCAACGGTCAACAAGGGCACGTTACTAGAAAAGTCAACTGAATATATATATGTATATAATATCTCTACGTGGAAGTCATAATACAGAGTGTTAAAAGAGTGATTACAGGTCTAATACATAACTACTGTAATCACTACCTCTACAAAAAGATAAGATGACAGGACCCGATCCCGGAGGTACTCCCCTCGGTCACCACCAACCTACGACTGCCTGCTCCCTCAAAATGAAACACAAAATCCGCTTGAGTTCCCGCAAGGAACCTCGTATGCCAACATCTCCTATCATAAATAGAAAATAAGACGAAAAGCCAAGAATGCACATGCAATGCAAAACCGCCTCGGGCCCACAGACTGTCCATCACTCTCCTACACAAGGAAAGTGCATCCCCTCCCTACACAAGGAAGAAGGCGTCCCTTTGCCGCACAGGCACAAGGGACCTCGCTCTCCGACACACGGAAAGTGCATCCCCTCCCTATACAAGGAAGAAGGTGTCTCCCACCCACACAGGCATGGAAGGCATCCCTCTGCCGCACAGGCTCAAGGGGTCCAACTGAAATCGCCCTCGTCGAAAGTGAAATCCACCAATGATAATTCGACCCACCGGTCGAACAAGATCAATCTAGCGGTCGACCGTTTGGAAGGTCTACGCTAAACATTTAATATACATATATATCTAGTCGGTCGAACCAGGGTCTGTTCAACCGATAAGAAAGCCTGCCTGAATCCTGCCCACTGTATTCGGTGGACCGAAACTCTTCCGGTCGACTAGATCAACAAGCACTTCACTGTAGGAAAACTGCACGCGGTCGGTCGACCGGATCACAACGAGCGGTCGACCGTTTAGATGGTCAACGCTCTTGACCGACTTTGCGCAGTTCGGTCGACCGAGACACACTCGGTCGGCTGAAGGTCTGTCTAACCTATCTACTGGGATTCGGTCGACCGAATAACCACCGGTCGACAGGCTAATATAACCCTTAGATTCCCGCTAAAATTTGGCATAAATGGTCGACCGTCACACAGACGTCGTTCGACCGTTTTCGGGCAGTAAGTTAATATTCACTAAACTCGGTCGACCGACCCAACCACCGGTCGACCGAAACATACATTTCCCCTCTGGACAGGCATCATCTAGACGTTGTTCGGTCGACCGAACTCTCAATCGGTCGACCGAACAGAGCGTCTTCAACCTCTGTCCAGTCGGGTTTCGCCGGAGAAATGACACCAACGCCGCCCCCCTACACTCCCACACCTCTTGGGGAGTTACTATGAAGACTTGACATACCTTTCACTATGGAGAGATGCGCGCCGGCGAGCTCCTCCTTCTCCTCGGCGATTCTAGCTTCTTCTCCCTCCTTCCTCCATTCTCGTTGCTCCTCCCTCGCGTGTGCCTCCACCACGTCGCCAGAGCTCTTCTCCCTCCTTCTCTGATCGCCGAGATGCAAGGGAAAGGTGAGGTTTGGGTGGAAATCATGAAAATGAGCAACAAAGGAAGCAAATGGGTGAGTTTTGGTTTTTAAACAAAACCTAAACACTGCTACAGTAACCGCCCCCACCTAAAACCCTATCCTCATCATTCTCTCTTCTCTTCCCCATGCAAGCACACCAAAACCCATGCATGCCACCCTAATTTCGTGGGATTAACCCCTAATGAGGGATGAGATCATAACACATGTTCTCCAACACATCGCATCACAATTGGAGGGTGTGTAGCGCCTCCAGAAACACGTCATTGTGGTGGTGGTCTTTGGTCAATAGTAGATGTAGGATGACCGACAGTGAATCCTCCTCCACAACGAATCGACAATAAGGAGTATTTTGAGTACACAAATACGGATATGGTGGATTACATGAAATAAATGGACTACATTTTTAGTAAACAATTGCAGAAATAAGGTAAAAGAGAAGAAGAAGGACATCTCCCTAACGGACCGGTCGGTGCGCCACAACGGAACACCCAAGACCTACTTGCGGAAGCTACCTTCGTTGTCACAAACCCACAAATATTGGTGGCCGAAACTCGGTCGACACACTCCGCTCCCCATCAATGACAACCATTTTCCTCAACAACGGCATTGGCAGAAGTTTGGTGGAAGTGTGTAGAAGAGGATTTGGGGAAGGAGAAGAGGCGTTAGAAGAAGGAGAAGAGGTGAGACTTTGAGGGGGAAGGCGTGTAGTAATTGGAAGGATGAGAGAAGACGATTTATAGGAAAATGGTAAAATGTGGGCATGCAAGTAATTTACATCGATTGGAAGTTTTGAATTTTCAAAAAAAAAACACATCCAAACATCCACACATTTCAAGGCAAAAACCAAAGCAAAACCAACATTGTACAACAAACATGTCTCCGTGGTTTTTGAAACCTATGTTTGGATGTCTGCAAGGGGAATCATGTTTTTTTAGAAACCACGTAAACATGTTTCTTGCACATTTAGGTTTTTGTTTGGTTTTTTGTCTTCAAATCGGGGGTTGTTTGGATTTTAAGATGTTTCAAAAACTGATAATGTCGAATCCAAGTAAAATTACCTACATACCCACATTCTAACTCTCCCCATAAATTACCTACAATGCCTCCTCCCTCCTATCACCCAACATCTACTTCCCTACTCCCCTCCTCCATCAACCTCTCCCGCCTGCTCCAACACCTTCTCTCGCTTGTCACACCTCTTCCCCTTACCGATTCCGAGTTTTCCCCAACTGTCATTGTCGTGTTTAGAGAAGAAATGATGATCGTTGATGGTGAGATTGTAGGATCGTGTGGGTTATGGGTTCACTAGTCACTTTTTGATCTAATCACCTACTTGTTTAAGCAATCGATATGCGCAGCGGAAATTTAAAACAAAACAAGCAAGTGTAGGAAATATGCAAACCACAAGAAGTCGGGTCGATTTTTATAGAGGTTCGGCACCCCACCCGGGTCCTAATCCTCTCTTGCAAGCTCCGCTCGGATCACCGAGCTCCGCCTACGACTTCACTATCCGCTCCCCGTTCCGGGCCGGGAGACAACGCCTTACAACCGTCAAACTCGCAAACAACCCTCGCCGAGCTTGGAATCTTCCTCTCACAATCCGAGAGGGACACTTCGGGTTTTTACCGAAGTCCTTGCTTCCTTTTACAACAATTGTAACCTTGAGTGGAGCAACACTCTCTAAATCTTGAGCACACTTGAGTAGGATTAAGGAATTGATCACTAAGTGTGGAAGGTTTGTAACTTTGAGTGTTTGGGATTCTCTCTAAAGTTTGGGACAAGTTTGTAGTGGGAGAGTTGTGTTAAAATGTGTTTTACAACTCCTTATATAGGCATTAGAGAGAATAGTGCCGTTGGGATTGATTGGGTATGAGTTGAAGTGTGATTACACAAAACAGAAAGTTCAGAACCCAATTCTGGCTGAATTCGGTCGACCGAAACGGGAAGAGCGGTCGACCGATTGGCAGTTTTACACTCAGTTCGGTCGACCGGTTAAGCAACGGTCAACCGCCCAACTCTACGACTTAGGTTCACTTAAGTCATCGGTCGAACACAAGATAGGGTTCGGTCGACCGATTTCGTCCAGGCACTTTTGGGGTGACAAACAAATGTGTGAACGGTCGACCGAAACTGGTTTTGGCGGTCGACCGAATATGGACAGGCAGTTTGGGTTTGTCAAGAGATGAACCAACGGTCGACCGATCGTGGTCCTCGGTCGACCGATACATGAAATACATTTGGGGTATTTTTGGTTTAATACGAATACGACCGTTGGGTATATACGACAAAAGTAACGGTCGAGAAAATATGATCTGACGGTCGACCGAAAGGTAAAACACGGTCGACCGAATATGGGCAGTGAAAACACAAACAGGAGACATGATCACTCGGTCGACCGAACGGCATGTTGCGGTCGACCGAATGTTGGCAGACTTTTGTAGTTCAGATTTTGGTGTTTTCCGGTCTAAGTTTGGGTGATCTATTGAAGTCCAAATAATGTGAAATTTGGTGTGTGACTTCTATAGGGAACCTAGTGTGTGATTAAGTTGATTTTAGCTCAAGTATGCTCAATTACACTTTGTTCCTAAGACTCAAAAGAAATCAAGATTACATGTCTTCGATTTAGCTTTAATTACATGTCTTGACTTCATTTCCTTCTTTCTTGAGTCTTGATCACCTGTAGAGGTTAGCACAATACAATATATATGCAATGCATAGTGTGTGCTACTCTAATTAAGATTCGGTTGATTAAATCATCAAAACATAAGATTAAGGCCAAAAAACCAACAGAGATGAGTGTGTTGATCGGCGTTCGCCCACCGATATGTTTCTGTGGGTTTGCTGCAAGGAAAGTAACTTCGGCGACTGGGTCGTGGCTCTACCGTTGCGGCGCACCAGCTGATCTGGTAAGGACCAGAACCCCTTTCCCATCTTTTACCTTATTTCTGCACACTTTAGAGTACAAATGTGATACATTTCTTGTATACATAATTGTCCCAACCGTACACGCGTAATCAGAATACTCCTTATTGTCAGTTCGTTGTCGAGGAGGACTCACTGACGGTTATCCTACATCTACTCCTGACCGAAGACCAAAGTCACAGCGACGTCTTTCTGGAAGCGCTACCGATTGATCGTTTTATATTAACCGCAAGTGCACGGCCGCGTTGAAGCGGTGGCAAATACGGGTCGTCCACTGGGAGGTGTGTCGACAATTGGTTTGTTCGAAGGCGAGAGGTAAAAAAGGAGAGAAAGATGTATTACACTACACTACACTAATCTAAACTAGTAAACAAGCAAGCTGAAATGAAATAACTAAACAACTAAGCTAAACAACTAATGAAGAAGATAAAAAGACAGGAATGGAAACCCCTAAGGGGTGGAGTGTGTGTGTGTGCACATGAAATAAGTGTGGTGTTGAATGCATACTATAAGCTCAAGTGTGGTTAGTGTTTGTTCATGCATAAGAAGTACCTCATGACAAGACCTATCATTTACAACACTAACCTAGATGATTAATATGAGCAATGCAAGGTTGTTATTAAGAACATAACGAGCATGAAGTGTACCTAACTATGGCAGAAACCATCAAGTAAACTTTTTATTAATTCAAGCAAGCATACTAATATCTCTCACAAACAATAAAATTTAGCATTCATACCACCTACATAACATGTACATACATCTACTCCACCCATAAATGGGATGAAACTACTCACACATATTTAAACTAACTACTCTAACAACATGAAGCATTATACTGAAATAAAACTACACTAATCAAGCAAGAAATATTAAAGAAGCATAAAAGGAAATGAAAGACTAAACAAACATGCACAAATTAAAAGACAAGATTAAAAGAAACTAGAAGAATTATTTTATTAACAAATGACTCACATTGAAGGTACCATTCTTCTCCACCTTGAGTTTTTGCTTCAAGGCTCACTCCTTAGTAGAGAGAATGCCACCAAGCAATGAGTAATTACAATGGAAGGTGAAGAGTTCTATTTATAGGCATGGAAAAAGCTAATCCGGGACAATCCCCCGATGTGGGACTAAACCAATACCAAAAATAGCCTAAACACACATTAATACAAGTCTAGGAGAAAGCTTAGCGGATCTGGGCTGATCCAGACCGCCAATTGGCGGCCTATAAACTTCAGATCCGATTGGTTTTGGTTGTGGGCTTTGCTTGAAGTGTTTCTTGGTCTTGGATACATCTACTTTGTTTAGTGGAGCTCCGACCCGAATCGAATTGACAAAATACTCTCCATGATGGTGTGGAGTTTCCTGTTTTGCTCTTAGGTCCTTCTGTCTTACGTTCAGGTCCTTCTCCTTTGCATCTTGGTCCCCAGGTCTCACAATTAAGTCATTTTTCCTGCTTTTGGGTCCTTTCGTGGCTCTCCTCTTCAAACCTCTTTATTTCTGAAATTCAAACATAAAACTCGTCACGTAGCATTGCTTAGATGTAAGATAATGGATATAAGGTACAAATATAAGCATGAAATGATGTCAATCAGCTACACACCCTTCAGATGCGATGCGATCACAATGCAACTCATTTAACTTGTTGTTGCCGGGTATTGTTCGAAATGTGAGGGGTGATTTAACCATCTTTCCAATGGTCGAGACCGTAATTGTATGCAAAACCAAGGTTGTGTTTGAAGGGAAGTGGTGGGGCCACTCAAAAGTGCGGAGGAACAACTAACCTCTTGTTTTTGCATGTCAAGTAGAAAGTGTAAAAAACAAACAAAAACCACCGAATTTGGAAAAAAAACATGTTTTAACATGCTTTCTATCAAGTTTGGAGGTATGTTTTCAAGATTTTGTGGGATTCGGGTGAAACTAAACTTGACAACTCAAGTCCAAACATAGTCGAAGAAGTTTGATTGAACATTTTTACATATCCAAACATAATCTATGTAAAAGCTTTTATTTATCAAAAAAGAAAAAAAATCCAAACTAAATAAAACCTCAACACAGACCGTACCGACCACTCCATTATCCCCCAAACGGCCAAACCGAGCTCCCCTCTTCCCTCCGATGGAGTTGGAGGTGAGAACGACGGCCGCAATCGACAACTGCTTCGTCTCGCTTCTCCTCTCACTTCTCCGAACCCTCCAATCCACTTCCCCTTCCGGCTTCCTCCCTCCCGTCCTCGCCCTCGAGCTCCGCTCCCTCTTCGGTCGACCGCCGCTGGCACGTCGCCTGGTCCGGATCTGCCTCCCGCTCCTCCGCCATCGAGGTCAGCGTCCTTTGTGGATTTTGATCGTTCTCGGTGGGAAAGTTGGTTCGATTTTGATGCCGGTTTTGTGGATTTGGAATACGAACTGCTGAGCCTGGTCGTGTTATTGGTTTCCGAGGGTGTGATTGATTGGCTTTGCAGGAAGTGACGGAACTCTAGAGCTCTGGTTCCACGAGTTTCGTGGAATTTGGAGTGGAAATGAGAGGACTTGTTCCAAGTATAATTTTGTATAGTTGTGCAACTCCCAGAACTAGACTTTCCAGAATGAGTTTCGTGGAATTTGGAGTGAAAGGCACAAGAGTAGTTTCAAGTATATATAATTTTGTAAGGTTGTAAAACTTCTCTCAAAATTGGACTTTTCAGAACTTCATTTAGCCTGCAAACTAATCTCCATAAATCAACCTGGAAGTTCAGTTTCCCACTTCTAGACTATTTCCACCTCCCACTCCTCCGCCATTGCGGTCAGCGTTAGAGCCCTAAAAACTCGTCCTTTGTGGATTTTGTTTGTTCCCGGTGGGAAGCTTAGTTGGATTATGATGCCGGTTTTGTGGATTTAGAATGCGGACTGTTGTATCCGGTGCTTATTTTGGGTTTTCCATGGTCGTGTTGTTGGTTTCTAAGGGTGTGATTGGTTTGCAAGAAGTGAAGAAACTCTAGAGCTCCATGAGTTTTGTGGAATTTATAGACTAGAATTGAGAGGAATCGTTCCAACTATATTTTGTAATGTTGTGGAACTCTCAGAACGAGTTTCATAGAATTTGGAGTGGAAGTGGGAGGAGTCGTTCCAAGTATAATTTTATAATGTTGTGAAACTCTCAGAATTGGATTTTCCAGAACTTCGTTGAGTTATCCTGCAAACTAATAGCCATAAATCATTGTGGAAGTTCAGTTCCCTTACTTCTAGACTATATCTGCCTCCCGCTCCTCTACCATCAAGGTTAGCGTCAGAACCTTAAAAACTCGTCCTTTGTGGATTTTGATCGTTCTCGGTGGAAAGTTAGTTGGATTTTGATGCCAGTTTTGTGGATTTGAATCGCCGACTGTTGTTTCTGATGCTTTGTTTGGGTTTTCCTTGGTCGTGTTGTTGGTTTATAATGGTACGATAGGTTTGCAAGAAGTGAAGGAACCCTATAGCTCCAGTTCCACGACTTTTGTGGTATTTGAAGTGGAAGTGAGAGGAGTCGTTCCAAGTATACTTCTGTAAACTTGTGGAATTTTCAGAACTGGACTTTGTAGAACTTCGTTGAGTTTTCCTGCAAACTAATTGCCTAAATTATTCTGGAAGTTCAGTTCTCCAATTCTAAACTACTTCCGCCTCCCGCTCCTCTGCCATCGAGATCAGCGTCTGAAATCCAGAAACTCGTCCTTTGTGGTCCCGGAATTAGGGGTTTTGGTCTTTCTCGGTGGGAAAGTTGGTTGGATTTTGATGCCAGTTTTGGGGATTTGGAATGCAAACTGTTGTGGCTAGTGCTTTGTTTGGGTTTTCCTTGGTCATGTTGGTTTGTAAGGGTG
Source organism: Triglochin maritima (assembly GCA_963682175.1). NCBI lineage: Eukaryota > Viridiplantae > Streptophyta > Magnoliopsida > Alismatales > Juncaginaceae > Triglochin > Triglochin maritima. Next base: position 36,494,444 of record OY821772.1, read on the forward strand.
TGTTTGGTTTTCAAGAAGTGAAGAAACTCTATAGCTTCAGTTTCACGAATTTCGTGGAATTTGGAATGGAAGTGAGAGGAGTCATTCCAAGTATAATTTTTTATGGTGGTGGAACTCTCAGAACTAGACTTCCCAAAATTTAGTTTATCTTGCAAACTAATCGCCACATATCATTTTGGAAGTTCAGTTCTCCCACTTCTAGACTATTTTTCTTTAAACCAATAATACTCAAGATATGATAGTTTTTTTGTGTGCATATTGAGCTTGATTTTCTTCCCAGTTCCCCTTGGAACAACGAAGAAATGAAGATATTGAGGGGAGTGGGCAGTGAAAACACTGGCATACGATTCTATCACGAATAGAGAATGTGTTTGGAGTGACTTTAGTCAAGCTTTAAATAGAGGACTTCCTCTTAGAAATGCAATCCGCAAAGGTTCTGAAAGTAGAGTTTAGAAAATAAACCGGGAAGAATGAATTTAAGGTAGTTTGCTTCATTATACTTCATTAGTTTAAGTTTCCAGATATCATCGGAGAAAGTAGCAATAGAAATAACTAGTAGGTGAGAGTGGTTGACCTCACTATTGCAATTTCTTTGTCTATTGGTGGATTTCTTTCTTGTGTGTGGCCTGAGGTTTTTCCCGTGATCCTAGCTTGAGTTGGGAGAGGTTTTCATATAAATTCTTATTGTGACGTAATCTTCTGTCTTTTATGTGGTGTAATGCTTGTTCTGTTGTCAATATTCTTCCTATCAGCGTTCAGCTAACTTCCTGGTGCCGGAATATAACTTGTTATACCATAAAATTTTGTCCATCATATCTGATTTTTCGATTAGACCAGCAAGCTATATTCTATTGTTTTGGAACTTATACCAAATTCAGACTTTTCGGAGCCAAGACGATACAGGCTTGTAATATGATTTTTTTTTGTTCTTTTATATGAAACAGTGTAGACCCTAATCCATTCCTCATATTCTCTCCCTCTATAGGTTTCTCAGCTGTTGTCAGAATGCATTTCTTTACCAGATCGCATTAAGGTGCAGGTCAAGATTATTCAGAATTTGCCTAAAGCTGAACAGGTTGCTATAGAGCCATGCACTGCAGATGACTGGGAAATTATGGAGCTGAATCAAGAGCTTGCAAGGGATATTACTTTGCAGCAGGTAAGCTCATAATTTGCATATCTACTTTCATCTCATTAGGTCTATGTAGTCACATAGCAAATCAGAAAAAAGCTCTCTATTTATTGGAATATCCCGATAAAACTTGCTACTTATTTCTGACTTCCCCTAGCATTTGTGTAACAAATAAGTCAGGTTATGACAATGTACCACGGAGCAACCTATAGAGGTTAATCTCCAACCAACTCCACCTAGAATATTGAAGATGCACTATTTCATTTTCGCTTGCACAACTTTTAACCATTTTCGTTCATGGGCTTCAAGTCACAAAGAAAATTGGAGATATGAATATTGAAGATGTGCCATCTCATTTTCTCTTGCACAACTTTTAACCATTTTCGTTCATGGGCTTCAAGTCACAAAGAAAATTGGAGATATTGTACTTGCCTGGCCCACGGTGGGTTTTATAGAGGATTGATTTGTCATATCATAACCACATAACTTAATCCATCAATACCAAAGTTAGAATTGGTTGATAAAGTAACAAATTGTTCAGTAACTAATAGCCTGCACTGTGACCAGTATGAGGTTGATAACTTCATATTGTAGCTTGACACTGTACTATTGATGGGAATCCAAACAACGAGGGTAAGTGGTGCGGATAACCAACTCAGATAGAGGTATAGTGTTACAAGGTCGATTGACGAGAATGAAGATAAAGTTGTTGTAGCATCCTCATGATCTCTTGATTCTCTTGTTGGTCATGCTAGATTGCTAGAGGAGGTAAGTACTATTAGGAGGTTAGAGGAAAGTAAATGGTGAGAGTGGAGTGTTATTTTCTATTTTACTTGAAGTTTGTTCTATGTAGATTCCAAAATACGAGGTTATTTTGGTATGTCAGCAATACAAATCACCAAAATAGCCACTGAAATTGTAAAACTAATTTTGCCTTACAGTTTTAGGTTTAAATGGTTTATGGTACGCTGATAGTAGAGAGTGTACATTGCGTATTGCTTTGCCAAACCAAGTGCATAGGTCTTAAAACTTATTTTTTATGATTTCATGGATTTTAATTTCTTTCGTTCCGTGTGATGAAAATTACTTAGAGCGACTTCTATATATTGCAGGTTGGTGTTGTTTACGAGGGAATGAAGTTTCCCTTGTCACTTGGTCACGCCGTTGTTATTTTTGTGGTCGTGTCAACTTTACCTAACAAAGTGGTAGGTAAGAGTTTATACGCGTCTTTATCCAAGATGCTTCTTTGATTGGTAGAATTAGCTATAGGTGGCACTTGCTTGTTTTTATTTTTGTCTTTTCTTAGTAGAATCAGGAATAAGTTCAATTTTGAAATTCCGTTTGCTGGTGAACTTATTGTGATATTCTGATGCCATTTTCATTTCCACGCCGAATACCTGTTTTCTCATTTTCATCTTTTACTTTCATTGCCTGAAATATTGCTTCTAAATTTAGATGATGTTCAGTAAATGCAAGTACGAGCCTGCCATGCTCTCGGTATAATATTTTCATTGTTTCTTTATATTTTCTCGTGTATTTACTGCAGATATTCTTCAGTACACATGATTATACTATTTTTACTTTTGGTACTGTATTTATGTTTTTTAACCCAAAAATAAATAAAAAAATTGGTTCTTCAGTGCAACTTGTACCAGGAGTAGAATTTATTGTGGCACCAAAATTGCGCACCAAAGCTTCCTGTTCATATGGAGATGTGCAAGCTCCTATCCCTGCAAAAAAGCAGCATGAAAGAAAGGGACTGCTGCGTGTTCAAGAACAAGGGACCAAGGTAGTTCACAAGGTGGAATTTGAAGGCCTGCAACTTGGAGTTGTTCTGACTTCTGCTGTGTTTGTGCATCCGGAAACTGCTAGAAGCTTATCATTTAGCAACCTTCAGCTGGTTAGGCTCTTGCCTAGATTGTCTCAAACTGAAAATATTTCACGTAATGAAGGCATTGATTTGAGAAGAACAGAGGGTACAGAAGGAAATAATGACAGTTCACAAAATAAGGCTTCTCCTAGGCTTCGAATTGATAATGTTTCACAACATGAAGGCAGTGGTGTAAGAAGAAAAGAGGGTACAGAAGCAAATAACGATAGTTCACCAAATAAGGCTTTTCCTAGGCCTCAAACTGCTAATATTTTACATCATGGTGGCAGTGCTTTAAGAAGAACAGAGGACGCAGAAGGAAATAATGGCAATTTACCAAATAAGGCTTTTCCTAGACATACAATTGTCCGTCTTCTGCTTTTGGATTCGGTAGCAAGGGGACACGTCATGATTCCTCGTGCTCTCTGTCGTTTTATTGAAGCAGTAGCGCATTCTTGTAAGTAAATAATGTTCTAGTTAAAACTTCCAAGACTATTGTTTCTAGTTCCATTTCTTTTTTACACAAATTAACAAATATTTACAAAATCACCTGTCTTAGTATGAGGACGTATCTAATCTACTATTGTCCTAAGATGAGGACGTATCTAATTTACACTGTCTTAGTATTTGTTGCCAAGTCTGGGTGTGTGTTTCTCTATTGTCTGTTATGGTCACTTAAATTGCTTTGTACGAGGCCCACAGCTATGTTCACAAAATTGTCTCTTGAGTTCAGCAAAGGTGACCAGAAGTCAAACCCAAACTTTCTTTTTTCTCATTCGTTTTTTTAAATGTTACATGACACATCACAACCCTTGTATTCGCCTTGTGAAATTTCCCATTAGATCTGCTGTTACGGTGCAAAAAGAGTAACAGTGTGTTATTTACCTGAAATTTGTACATGTACCCCACGATCTAGTGAAAACCACCACCCACGCGATGACACCAGTTCATTTTTCTCTCATTATACGTGTCAATTTATAGAACCCATAACAGCCTGTTATGGTAAACAAGCATAATATCAGATATTTTGCCATGAAATTTGGTCGGTCAAGCACCACTTTAGAACCCAAGTGCGTAGGTAGGTGGGAGGTAGTGAATGCAACTCCAGTATAGATTTTTTGTGTTTTGTTTTAAACAATGTGAGATTATTCTGATAGGCCTATCTTATTCCTTATACTGTCCCCTATACTTAAGTCAATGCATGTCAGCAACCCACCTGAGTATCAGGACATGACATTAGTGGCGACTCCATGCATTTCTTTGACTTACGTGTCCATTGTTAGCTGTAAAAATCTTCTCGTTTGTGAATAGATCAAGGTCACCATCCTACATTTCCTTTTGAGGTAGGTTAGGAGTTCCCAAAGAGTCCATTTACAAGTTTTGATTGAATTTCAAAGCTGCAAACTGTTTTGAGTAGGATCCATCATCATCAATTTAAACAACCAGATAAAGGGAAACTTTTGTTTTTGTTTTATGTTGGATGTATATTGTATAGTGAGCAGTAGTAATGTATGAATCTGTGTTTCTTTGTGCTAAATGGATACAGTAACTGGAAACCCGTTTATGTGCAGGGGTTTATATTGTTGAAATTGACCCTGTTCCCAAGAGCACAATCTCTAGTTTGACTCTTTCTCCTTGCCAGTTCAAGTTGCGTGAGCAAGGAAGTGCTGCTGAAAATGTTGCTATCTCAAGCAGCCTTGGAAGTAGAGGAGTCTCTGCAGTAGTTGATCCATTACTTGGTGCAGATATCCAAATTCATAAGGAGTTTATTTCCTCGCTCTCTTGCATATCTCCTAAGAATGGTAGTGAAGAGCTTGCCAATAAAGATCACACAAAATGTAAAGACCTAATACAAGCATGGTTTACTGGTCAGCTCAAGGAAATTGCCTTATATGCTGGAGGGGATGTTGTATCTGTAGTTTTGACTAGTGAAACTTTATTTCATTTTGAAGTGACTAATAGTAAATACACAAGACAAGTAAAACGGGAATCTTCTATTTCTCCAATGAAAAGAACCACCTCTGATGAAACTCCTGTTGATCTCTTGTATTTATTATCTATCAAATTTGATGATACACATACATGTTTTGAGTTTTTCTCCAAAGCTCAAAGTACTGGCACCGATGAACACAAAGACTCTGAGCTTGACCTTGGGAAGTTGGAGTTAGAAGTTGTTTCTCTGGACACAGCTGTTAACAGTAATCTAAAATGTGATTATGGACCAACAGTATCTTCTTTGAGCTGGCTGGAGACTGTTGCTTCAAACACAATCAGTAGTAAGCATCTTTTTTGTTGCGTCTTTCCTGCTGCACAGCATATCCAGTTACCCGATAGTTGCCTATCCTGCCTTCTTAGTCCATCAAAACCCTGACGAACCATGTAATTTTTACTTTTTTAGGGCTAGAAACACTCTTGTCACCATTTTCGGCGATGCTTATAAGCAGGCATCATTGCCCTCTGCCTGGACACATTCTCATCTGTGGTCCACCTGTGAGTTTTTTTTTTGGTTTTATCCGAAGTAATTGCACTCATCCTATGGTCCCACTCATATCACTATTTTTTTGAATATGCGACTTCAACATTTCACACTTCTAATTCTTTTTAAATTTGTGCTTACCTATAAGTACCTATCTATTGTATCTTCAGGGCTCTGGAAAAACATCACTAACCAAAGCTATTGCTAGATACTTTGAAGATCATGAAAAAATCTTGGCACACGTGTATGATTTCTTTTCCACTTGAAATGTTTGTAGATGTAATTCATTATTGTCTTTCATCTTTTACAACTATGAATTTTTATAAACATAGTTTTCTTTCTCTAAATGCCCTCATGATCTTATCTTCCAGAATTTTTGTTAGCTGTTCAAAGCTTCCCGACATAAGCAGATTGGAAGTTAAGCGAACACTTAAATATTATATATCTGAAGCTCTGGTTCATTCACCATCTCTTCTCATATTGGATGATCTTGATCATATTGTGTATTCATCTTCACAATTGGAGGGGGCTCAAGCAACGAGTACTGTTAATGGGCTAGTTGAATTCCTTGCTGATGTTGTGGATGAGTGCGAGGTATTGTATTTTATTTAGTTCCAATTTGTTATGTCATATTATATTTTAGATTAGGCATTGGCATTCTCAGCTTTATAGTGTTATTTTTTGGTCTGTAATATGATTATAGGTAAAAAGGCAGAATTCTTGTGGATTTGGCCCCATCGCATTTATGGCTTCTGCAGAGTCACTTGACAAGCTACCTCAGTCCCTGGTTTCTGCTGGTTAGCTTATTTTCATCTGGATAACATGGTCCATTTACTTGTCTATATTACTAAAGGCTGCATTTAGTGGCTTTTGTTGGCATGTGTATATAATTTGTCATTCATCTTCTCAGGTAGGCTAGGTCTTCAGATTGTGTTGCCTACTCCTGCTGCTCCTGAACGTGCTGCAATGCTGAAGCATGAAGTCCAAGGACGTTCAATCCAATGTGGTGCAGACGTTCTTTCTGACGTGTCCACAAAATGCGATGGATACGATTCCTATGATTTGGTATGGTTCGGTCACCTTCCACAACATCAAATATATTGTCGTGATTCATAATTCTTATTTGCCAATAATATACAGGACTACAATGGTAGTTATATTTTGATCTTAAAGTAAGTCCAAGGACGTTCATTACAATGTGGTGCAAACGTTCTTTTTGACGTGGTCACAAAATACGATGGATATGATTCCTATGATTTGGTATTGTTCGGTCAGTTTCCACAGCATCAAATATATTGTTGTGATTCATAATTCTTATTTGCCAATAATATACAGGACTACAATGGTAGTTATATTTTGATCTTAAAGTACCTACTCAGGAACAGTATCGTCCAATGATCATTCCGAGCTATTATCCATATAACAACTTCTTTATCTTGGTCGATACAGCAATATCAAAAAGCAAAAGAATCAACAAGGATATGATATTCCGTTTTTCCGCACTATTTGGCCGAGAATAAAATGCAAGCGAAAATTATCATTACAAAAAGTGCTATATTTCTGCTAGTTATTTTGCCCCATTCTTGCAATACCTCATGTTTTAAAAAGATCATCCCGTTCTTTTTCCTTTGACAAATGATCAACTTCATATCGATTTGGATCCTATTGAGTGATCCACCAGAGATCAGAATGTTTGTCTGTAGTGGACTTCACTTCTTATACATAACTGCCTTGTCATGGACCTCATGGTACCTTTTCATTGATCAATGTTTATACAAAATACAGTTGGACTTCTTGTACAGCTCATTAATATTTGATTGTCTAAGATGCACCTCTTGTTGGAGTTGTTTAGGAAGTGAGAGTTTTCTAAGCGAAATCTTTAGGCCTTGGGGGATTGTTGTGACCTATGAACTTGCTCATATTGTTGGCCTTGAGACGAAATATTGGTATTTTAGCATTTTATGTTATATATTTCATTCTCTTTTGCTTCTATTTTTTCTGGTGTAGACAGCTTAACCCTTAGAGAGAAAATTTCTTTTTTACTGCTAACTGTTCTTTGCGCAAGTTTAGTTTTTCTGCACATGTATTTGTAAGAATGTTCTTATGAGAACGGTTTTAATGCCACATGCAATGAAAAATGAATACTTCCGTTTCAGATGGTCCTATATTAAATTTAACAAAAATAGCATCATTTTGTATTTTTAATTTGTCATTAAATCATACAGCAGATTCAGCATATACTAAAAGAAATACTACTGTAAATTTTAAGATCTAGAAATAGTACCAAAATCACTAGATATGAAAATCACTAGATATGGTATGGTTCTCAGATAAGTTACATGAGAGCTAGTTCAGATTGGATTATTTCCCTATCTACTCATGTACTTGTTGAAGTTTTGCTTTGCAGGATATCATGCTTGATAGGGCCGTGCATGCTGCAAGCAGTCAATACCTATCTTCCGATACTACTGCTAAAGGAAATGATAAGCCGTTGTTAGTTAAAGATGATTTTTCAAAAGCAATGCAAGATTTTAGTCCAGTTGCAATGCGAGGACTCAGTAAAATGGCCCGTACAGAGGAACATAGTGGTTGGGCAGATGTTGGTGGACTGGTTGACATCCGGAAGGCCATTGAAGAGGTTTATACACTGATTACTTACTTTTATTATGATCTTCATGTATGTTCAGGTGCCAACTGCATGGACAAGTACATCATATCATGAGTATCCTGTTATCTTCTTAAGCTTTCTAAACGCAGGCTATTTTTCCCCTTGTTGCCCATTACATCATTATTTTACCTATGAAAACTTTGCAAGTATCCACCAAAAGGATCTCTTTGGAAGTCTCCTGTATCTTTAGTTCATTGCAATACCCCTCTAGTTTTAGTGTACCTATTTTTTATTTTTATTGCAGATGATTGAAATGCCGTCAAGATTCCCTTCTATATTTGCTCAAGCACCTTTAAGACTCAAATCCAATGTACTACTGTATGGCCCACCTGGTTGTGGGAAGACCCATATTGTTGGAGCTGCTGCAGCTGCTTGCTCTCTAAGATTTAAATCTGTAAAAGGGCCTGAATTGTTGAACAAATATATTGGTGCTTCGGAGCAAGCGGTAAGATGTTCTAGAGATTATGGTAGTTCAATATTTATTGGGTTCCTTCTCTTAACATAAAATCATGATTTGCAATTGTTTATCCCAAGTAATGAAGTGAATATTGCTCCTAAAGTACACCACAAATATTTTTTGTTTTTTGGTATGAGTGTGACATTAACTGATTAATGGTAAACGAAAATCATGAAATACATTTTTATTGGAGCATATTGTTATGTTGTGTTCTTCATTCGTTTCCAGTTGGTTTTGAGTTGGAGCTTCTTACTTAAAACTGCTGAATGATCTGAAAGAGGCAAAAACACAATGGCCTCCTGGTATTCACTCTGACACAAAAGGAAATATTACATAGGGCAAGGTCTGGGATCCAAGAATTTGTCCTAGCCCCTACCAGTAATAGTAGGTGGATAAAAGTATTTATAAAACATCTAATAAGCATAAAGCTTGATGTGTTTGATGCAACATTCCGCTTGAATGACAAATTGAAAGACCTTAATATTCAAGGATGGTTGTCACATATTAGTTATGATAGCAGGCAGATACCTTAGAAGTGTTGCCATATGATAGTTTTTTTTTGTGTGTTTGATATTGTGGGTCAGATTCCAATCTAATCAAGTATAATTTAAAATTATCTTTCCTCAGCACCAACCTATTATGGATCTCAAAATTGTGCTTAAGTTACTCTATGGCTATGGTTCTTACAATGGGATTGTTTCAGGTCCGGGATTTGTTTAGACAAGCAGCTTCTGCAGCACCCTGTATTCTTTTCTTTGATGAGTTTGATTCTATTGCACCAAAAAGGGGTCATGATAGTACTGGTGTTACTGACCGTGTTGTTAATCAGGTAATTCTAAGTTTCTGTCATTTGGTTTGCTGCTATTTTTGCTCTTTGTACTACTTGTTATGTACTCGATGATTTGCAGTTCTTGACTGAGTTGGATGGTGTAGAAACCCTGAGAGGAGTATTTGTGTTCTCAGCCACCAGGTCAGTTAAATTTCTCCCTGGTATCGACATGGTAGTTTGCACGCAGTGAGAACAAAGTTGATATATAAGCTTACAATGTCTATATATACCATGACAACAACTTAACTTGAAGCAGTAGACAAGTTACATTCTTTCAAATTTAAGCCTGATAACTAACTGCTTCTGTTTGATTACTGAATGCTCATCAACATTTGTTATGTTCATTCATAGATCTCCAATATTATTATTATTGATTTTTCCACCTCATCAACATGGTTTGAGTCTTTTGGGGATTACGTTTTGGGGTTGGGGAGGTGGGGTAGTTTGTTATTCAATTGAAAGTGTCTGAAATTTCTGGAAATCAAATGCTTGCTGCTACTCAGATGACCTTTTATTATGAATGATATGGAATCCTGTCTGGCTATTTGTGTCATGGCGATTACCACAAATTTCAAATGCTGTTGTAACAGCATAATTGTCCAACACAACATGAGAGTGTATCTTCTGATGATTATGTACCAACTTCTGTGCCTCTTATTGTTGGTAACCTTGGTATCGTTTGGATGCCCTTGCGTTTGGTGGTGGGAGCATTTTTGCAGTGGGGAAAATTGCATCCACACCCAAACGCACACGAGGGTCACCCAAACGATTTCTCCACGTTGGCGTTACCACAACGTCTTGGGTTTCACAACTCACAGGAAAACACCATTTAAGAAGCTGGGTGTGATCAACTTCTGCCCTAAAGCAACAATAATTTTTTGTTTCCATTTTTACCCCAATATGTATATTATTAATTTCCCAATGTAGGTGATCATTATCTTGTATTTACACAACGTAAGTGGCTATATGTATTTTATGAGATATAGGTAATTATCTTTTGTTCCAACCAATGTAGGTAATTATCCAATCTAGTAATTATCCAATTTAGTAATCATCCAAATATCCAATCTAGTAATTATCATGTGTTTACCAAATCTAGGTAATTATCTTATATATTACTAGAGCATGTGAAAGGGTATATTAGACAGATTAATGAAAAAATCATAACGCAAACCAACACTGCGCTTACCCCAAACATACCTCGCGTTTTAGCACAACAAATTTGCAGAACACACCCAAAATCCACAAAATATCAAGTTCTCTCAACCGCTACGTGGGTTGACCCAAACTAAGGCCTTGTCTGTAAACACTTTTAACTTTTGTAGCAATGCTGTTCGACTTATCGCCTATGGGTTAATATTTTTCTTCGGTTCTACAAAATGTGAAATTCTCATGTGGTTTACATATTAGCTATTGTTCTAACTATTTCTAATGGAGCAGTCGACCAGATCTTCTAGATGCTGCCCTCTTGCGACCTGGAAGGCTCGATCGTCTCTTCTTTTGTGATTTCCCAACTTGGACTGAGAGAGTGGACGTTCTTACAGTTCTTTCAAGAAAGGTTGGTAGTTGTACTTTGTATTTCATCGGCTTCCATCTTTGTGTTGTTTTTAACATATGGTGTTTAGTTAAATATCTAATGCACTTATTGCTGCAATAATATGTTGCAGCTTCCCTTGGCCAGTGATGTAAACTTGTAAACCATTGCTTCCATGACTGAAGGATTCAGCGGTGCCGATCTTCAGGCTCTTCTATCAGACTCCCAACTTGCTGCTGTTCATGAGATTTTAGATGATGTTGACTCCGACAAACCTAAAGAACCTCTTTTACTGATGTACTTTTGAGATCCGTTGCCCTGAAAGCAAGGCCCTCAGTTTCTGAATCTGAAAAACGAAGGCTCAATGCAATTTATGATGAGTTTGTGGGTGCCAGAAAATCTGTTAGCGCACTGGTATGTTTGTTTCTTGGGTTACATGCATTCCCTTTTATATTGATTTTGCATTGGCATGAGTCTTTCGTGGGATCTTCATCTTGGTATTTTGGAACCTTAAACAGGGAACATGTGAAAATTCATGACATTGGACATGGCATTACTTGCAATCTATTGTAAAAAGCATACTTGTAGTTGGGGAAAATGGTTTTCCCTGATTTTTTCAAAGTAATTTGGAAACTGAAGAGGGGAAAATCAAAAGGCAGTTAATTATAAGGGTGTGCTGTTTGCTGACTGGAACTTTGGTCAGTTGAAATGATGATTTTGGGCTTTCAGAAACATAAAATGGGCATATTAAATGCCATGTTTGAAAATTGCATCTAGTGCCATACTGCTTATGCTAGTATGCCACGCAGTTTGGAAGCTTCTTATTCAATTTGGAGTTTCATGTCTAGTTAAGCAACTCCGTATGTGTTGTATGATTGCCTTCCCGAACGATGGTTCTACAAGTCGAAATTTATACATGAAAGGGGCTTTGTAAAGCAAAGACATTTAAGTCCGAATGTAACCTTTTGTCGTATTTTTTGTATCACTTTTTTCCGTTTCTTCTAGTTACAACAACAAATATCCCAAACTAATTAGGACTGATCAGAAATGAAACTCACAAAGTATGACGGTTCAGACATGTGAATGACGCATCCAGAAAATTCTTTTTGAGTTTCATTCCATCGCAACCCTCATCTTTTATCCTGACTCGGGACAAGTTATGTACAAATACATTGGAGTCAGGATTCTTCTAGTTAGTGCTGCACAAGTGATGCTTTTGCATGATCTTTCCAATTTATGCAAGGATGATGTTCTCATATTCATATGGTATTTCCTGCAGTCTAGGGATGCAAAGGGTAAAAGGGCAACCCTCGCGTAATGCTTAGTATCATATGACTTTACCCTTTCATGCAGGATGAAAGGCGATGTCATAAGGTAACTCTACTTGTCATGCTGTTCCACTAAAGTTCATTGTTAACAATCACCTTGAAATTGTAATAGTTTTTCTCTTTAAATTCAGGAAATTTCTCTCGTAACTGTTCACAAGGATCGTTGACCAGCCAGTCCTGCTCTCAGATGTCAGAGCAGTACTTCGTTTAATAAAGCACAAGAAGATGAATTGGTAGAAAACACCATTTATCACAAGAAGCACAAGAAGCTTATTGATCACAGAAGACACTGTGGTTTAATTGGTAGAGAATAATGTACAGTTGGTTTACCGTTCGCTAAAAAATAATTTTTCGGAGACGATTTTGTTTGAATTGCAAATAGTGTTTCTTTCTTTGCGTAACAAACCGTGCCACTCTTAGATTAGAACCTGCTATTGTAGACTTGTAGTGTCTAGGCAACTATGAGGCCGTTTGGATATGAGGCCGTTTGGATTAGGGGTGAGAATCTGGACCGGACCGGATTTTTATCCGGGGTCCGGATCGGACCTGACTGGATTTTTATCCGGGGTTCGGACCGAAGATCAAACCGGACCGGATGCCTGCGGACCGAAGACCGGACCAGACCGGACCGACGATTCGGTCAAAAACCGATTTTTTTTTAAATAAAAAACAAAAAAAAGACTGGTCCGAACCGGACCAAATCACAACTTCCCGGACTGACCGGTTCGGGTTTTGCTCTGCCCTAGTTTGGATGCCATGGTGTTAAACTTCTAAGGCATAGAAGTTGCTATAGTGTCTGGGGTGCATCCAAATATGGGGATGGATTCTCAGGAGCTGGGCTCCCAACATGGCAATCGAGGTATGTTTTGTATTGAGATGAAAAAGCTCATGAGAGGAGCGTTTGACAGTTCCTCCACTTGGATTTTTGTGACGATTTTATCTCAGTTGATTCGAGCATATACATTTTATTTAATCAAAGTTTGAGAGTAATTTAGGGATTTATTTCAACAAGACATCTGAGATTCTTAAAAGTCTTCTTCTTATCCAAACAACTCTCAACCTCTAAGGAAGAAGTTGCTCTTGGATTTACATTCCCAAAAGTTGGTTTTCCACCAGAAGCTCGTATGAAGAAAACATGTAGACAGAAACTATCATTACACTTCGTGTGAAGTGCAACAATCGTTTTCAATGTCGGTTTGCGAGAAGAAAACATGTTATTGTTGTTTTACTCACCTGTTTGGTTCGTTGCTCGTTTGATAGACAAACTATGAGTTGTTACAAAACACATCTAAGATTTAGTGTCGTAAATGAGTCGAATCAGGTCGGTTTGAAGCCTAATTACAACTCAACCCGCCTAAGACAAGGGTTTGGGTCATGAATTTTTAATTGCAAGTCAAGTTGTAACCCACATGTTAAACGGGTACAAGTCGGATTGACGGGTTAAATGGATTGAGTCTTTTGTAAAGCATATTTCTTACATAGATTGGCAAATGGGTTCACTTTCCTATCAAAGATGTTAAACATATAAAGTCTTGTCTATAAGTTAATTTTTCAAAAAGAAATTTACCGCATAATCATGTCACTAAAAAAAACAAGTTCATAAAGTTTCCATTTAATCATGAGGATAAACTTCGGAACATGAATTACACATACATAAATATATTAAACATGTTAGTAGGTTGGTGGCGAAGTGGGGTCAACCGACTAGTTTACCCGACGAGTTGGCGGTATAGTTTCTTTACTAAATTTCTTGACATCCAAACAACCCCAACCATAATAGTTTGTCAATAAATTTCAAAAAAAAAGTTTGTCAACCAAATGATAAAACACAAATAATAACATAAATAATACTAAATTATAAGTTGTTCCAAGGCTATAATTGTAGATGGATCAAATTAGAAGTTCATAACTGTCGATCGTTTGTCAACCACTTAATATTTATATTAATAAAAAAGGAAAAAAAGAAGTAAGGAAAAGTTAAGAACCGTTATCAAATAATAAAAAAAAAGAAAAAGAGTAAAAAAGGAAATGCGGTGAGCGTGGATCGAACACGCGACCTTCAGATCTTCAGTCTGACGCTCTCCCAACTGAGCTATCCCCGCTTCGTTGTAAATATTCCAACTCCAATAGATGTGACTACAAATAAACCACTAAACCCTTCCCTTCCCTTCCATTCCCATTTCCCATTTCCCGCTTCCCCCAAACAGCATTTCTCAAATTTCCAAAATCCCTCAAATCCATTAGAGTAGATTAGTATGGCGACGGCGAAGGCGATGTTGGAGCTGACGCCGCACAAAGTGGCGATCTGCCATCTGATCCAGACTTTCGCCCCGCCGGCGGAGTCCCCCGTCCCCTCCCCCTTCGACGACGTCGCCAGCCACAACCGCTTCGGCCTCTTCCTCTTCTCCGTCACCCGCGCCTCCGACGCCTTCGCCGATCCCTCCCTCTGCCACCTCACCGCCAAGCTCCGCGGCGTCCGCGACATGGGCCCCCGCTGGCTCGGGGACTACCTCTCTCAGTGCCTGGTCGACAGTCTCCGCGCCCTTGCCTCCCCCGACGATCTCGTCACCTTCTTCGATAGGCTCAGAGGTTTTTTTTAATTATGAAATATTTGGTTACTACTCGAGGTTGAGGTTGAGGATGTCTATTGCCTCGTGTTTGTTTGTTTGTTTGTTTGTTTTTTTATCTGTTTGGAGTGTGAGATTCGCTAAAACCTCGCAGAACGTAGAGTTTATGTTGGATCATTTTTAAGGCGTAGTTTGTTTCTTAATTTGAAAGAAAACGGAGTTGAAATCAAGGTTTTGAGGATGCCAAAGATGGTAGGCTTCCTACAAACCATAGTTTATTGGTGAATGGCGTTTGCAAATCATAACTTGATTTTCATGGATTTGATTTAGTTCAAGAAGGAAGTATAGTAAGGTTTAAATCAATGTTCTGAGAATCTCAAAATTTAAGCTTCTAGTCCTAGGAACTAGGAAGCATAAATTCCTCTAAATTTGATTTTGTAATGATGTTTGCGAAGCATAACTTAGTGTTATTATTATTTTTTGCAGATGTGCTTTCGCCCCCGATGGGGGCTAACTACACTTATGATCGCATCTTCTTGGATCCAAATAGTCACTTGGGAGTCTTCTTGCGAAGCTGTCTGTGTGCTTTCAATTCATTGACATTTGAGGTATTAATCTTTTCCACCTCTTTCTATACCAGTGTCATAGCAATGCTCAATTCTCAGCTTATCTTATGGGTTTGATATTTAATCACATCTAGAAGTGTATTATAATGTCAAATCTCCCCTCCTTAAGAGGATTCCAACCTACCTACTTGTTTGTGACACTATTTTCAGTACAAGAAGGGTGATAGGATGTCGTGGGTTTTGCACAAATTTGTTAAGGAGAATAACATTTAACAGCCTTTATAAATTTTTATCTATCATTCAAGCAGATAAATATTAGAAGATTATATCTTGATACATAGGTTTAATGGACTTTTACTCATGTTAGAAAGCTACTATTTGGTAGCATCAGGTGATCTAGCTTGTGCTTCTTTGTTGTTTGTAAAAACTTAATCAAAGAAAAATGTTGCGAGGTGTTGTGCATAATTTGATGAGTTTCTATTAATGGACTTATTTTTTCTTCCGAAAGTCCATTGAATCTTCATTTTGTTCCGATGAATGTTCTCCTTCAGATACTTCATCTTGTGCTTGTTGACATTTCGTCATTTGTTCTGCCATATTTGGTCTGTGAAAGGAAGGATATATGTTTTGAGTTAGTTTTGTGTTTATTGTGTAATTGATGTTGTTCAAACTACACCAACTCCCACAGCATTCCAATTGGGAATGATTTCAGTACGTTTCCCAATAAGCTCATCTTGGATTCATGTGTTCTCTTCAACACCTTTTCCAAGTAGCAAAATGAGAAGTCATCACTATCTCCCTGTGATATGCTAACACATGTACATTGGTAACAGATAATGCCACAAATGGGATATGTGATATCCGTATTGATGGGTGATTGCAAATATAACTTTTGGTGCTAGATGCATTGAGGGAAGCCCCACAAATGATACATTTATATGTTCGTAACATTGCTTTTGGTTTCTTTTCTTTTCCGTTGTATTGTGGCCAACATATATTCATAAATTTTATCTAATGCTGTTAAGTTATGTTACATATCTCGATTTTTGTGTACCTCTTCAATTCAACATTATCTCGCTTTTATCATTTTCTCCTTTTATGATGCCATAGTTTTCATGCAGATTTCATTATACGCTATTTTGAAATTTGCATTGTTTATCTTACCTTTTTCTTAATATGAAAAATTGCAGGCTGTTTGCCATCTTTTGACAAATATCGGAGCATATTGTAATTCAGCCGATTCTAGATATGAGTTTCCTGAATATGCATATAACTCTGATTTCATGGAGATTTTGGATAAAGCTGCAGTTGATCACGAGGATGCAGTCTCTGATAAGTTTGATCGTGAATCTGAGTCTAGCATAAATGCCGGAGTAAGCTCTTCTTTTCATAACCGGACACCTCAAACACTTCCTGAATTAGTTGAAGGTGAATGACTAGAGCTCAAAGTTGTAAGTTGTAACTCTAATGGAAGTCAGGTGTTTATGCGGGATCTATTGTTACATTATGTGCTCATTATTTCTTCCAATTTATTTCCACTCAAATATGAATTTCAATGATAGAGACTATCAAGATGCATGTTACTGGCACAAAAAATATATATTTTACAATAAGGTTTCAGCATAAAAAGTATTTACCAGTTGGAGGAAGATAAATATAAAACTAAAGATTATCAGTCAGTAACCTGTAATAGATACTAATATTTGGTCCCTTTGTTGATACTTTTTTAACCTGAGCATCGCAGGGTTGGATCTATCATATGACTGAATAAAATAGCAACAAATTAGGGATGTTGAGTTTAAGATTTCTAGTTTCCCCCTGTTAGCCTAATTAGGATTCATGGTCAATCAGCCTGATTAGGAAATAATGACATGAATTAGAAAACTAATGAAATCGATTATTGCTGAACAGTGTTAATCTGAACAAGTGGCGGATTGCATCTATAATATGACCAATCAACTTTTGGCAAATTATGGATGTTGAGTTTAAGATGTCTAGTTTCCCCCTTTCCCTATAGTGATTCAAGGTCCACCAACCTGATTAGGAAATAATGACATGAATTTGGAAACTAATGAAGTCGATGGTTGTTGATAAAAACACTGACCTTCATGTTTCAGTTAATCCTGAGTTCACAGGCTCCACAAGCAGCAGCCACAGCAGGCTGATTGTCTCTACTGATGATAGCTTTCGGGATGATCAAGGAGTTCAGTTCTTACGCTCGAAGTGGCAAGTAGCAGGGTTCTTGGAAGAACAAGCCAACCTACTTGAGAAGTAAGCCAATTGATTTTTTCTTCTTCTAATTGATATTGATGACATTACATTATTGAGTTTTGCATGACTTGTTCATGTTGTCTTATCAGGCACCCTAGCCTGCTTCCGCTAAATTCATGTAATGCAGTTTTGAAACAGATTCAGAAAATGGATCCAGAATTCCATCGCGTGAGTATATTCAGATACTTTTCTGTTTACAATTCACCATTGATGAAAACCATGATGGTGTACTAGCATGGCTCTTACGGTCCCTATTGCATTTTCTTTCTTTTGATATATACTTGTTATTTTCTGATTCTTGTTGAGTTCCACAGGTTCGATATTTGAAATACTTGAATAATCTTTATCATGAAGATTATATTGAAGCTGTGGATAGTCTCCTCAGTTATTTTGATTTCAGGTACTAGCTAATTTCTGTTTTCGGTAGTGTTTACAGTATAGCTTTAGACAGAAAGTTTATTTTGTAGATGAAAAATTCAGTTAATATTTGCATTTGTTTTATGCTTCTGTTGAAGAGTTCAATTTAGTCTTGCAGTTTGTATCTTACTGTGTGCATTACTGACAAATGTAGTACTTATTATTTATTAGATGAATTCTTGTTGGCGATATTTGCTATTTTTCCATGTTTTTTAATATTGTACAATAACATATTGTAACATTCAGAAAATATTGAAGTACCTCACCAAAATCATATTACAAGGAACATGTCATGCCATCTATTATCTTAATATATGCTCTTTGATTACATGGGGTTGACATAATCTTTTATATTAGAGGTGCATACAATTTTTGTAGGTTTCAATATGTAATCGTAACTTTAGTGAATATTCTTGCCCATATTAATTGTGACTTTCTCAGTGGCTCGGTGATTTATACCTATTGATTATTGTAGTTCTGTTGTTTAGATGTACTGCTCTTAAAGTGCAGGGATGGAAGGGACTTTTAAAGGCTCACCAAATGCATATATGTCTGATATGAACCTAGGAAGGTATGAGTCAGCTTTATTGTGCTTGGGTACTCTGCATTGCCACTTTGGGCATTCAAAGCTAGCACTGAGGGTAACATATTTACTTACTTTTATAAAACTTTTGGATTATGTAACTACGTTGTTTGGTAGCATTTAAATTATATTTGATGGTGTATTTTTCACATTCCAGGCCCTAACAGAAGCAGTGCACATTGCTCAACTGGTAATGATGATTTTTTCTAAGTCTCTTCTTTCAAACATTACAGTACTTATTTCTTACATGCTTAGAAATGATTGCCTCCTGAAAACTATTCAATAATCGGTATTTAGCCTTGATAGCTTTCTATTCATCTCTGAGAAATGTTTTCCATTGGTAAAGAGACATTCACATATTTCCCACCAATATGTGAGCTCACCATTGGACAATCTTTTGTACAATGTAATTTAACAATTTACACATATAGGTTAAGACTTGTGCATTAATGAATCATATTTTTTTAATCAAAATCATATTTGTTGATCATTTGGAAGTTCAATCTCTCGTGTCAAGTTTTCACGTGCAGTAAATGAATTTGTTAACCAACCATATAAGTTTACAAAAGTACGCTATAAAATTAATTAGTATTAAACAATGGGTGAAACCTCGTCAAAGTAAAAAAGGCAAGACATCATTCCAATAATTGTATGTACATATGAGTATATATATTTGATGATTGATGTGATTATATTTTGGTTGTAATTGCCATTGGTTTTGATTGAAGTTTTACTTTTTTTATTGTATTTTAATTCCTTTTTGTTTACTGACTCAAATGCATAATTTTGTTGTTGTATTTGATTTTTAAAAATCTGAACGCTTGGCTGTCCTAATGCAGAACGATGATAATTCTTGTCTTGCTTACACATTGGCGACTATATGCAACCTCTTATCAGAGATAGGTATCTCAAGTTCATTTGGGATTAATGGGTCATTGTATGCACTAGGGACCAACATGGGAATGGGCATGGTACTTTCAACACAGCAGCACTTATTCGTGCTTTTAAAGAAGTGTCAGAAGAGAGCTGAAGATTTGAAGTTGGTCTCCTTAGTAGGCTTCAATCGTCTTGCATTTGCAAAATTTGATCTTAAGGTTGTTAGCTATATTTAAATAACATCCAGAAATATACTTCGTTCATCTTACATGTTTGGCATATTTTAGATGCTTTGCAATTTATCATGCTTTGGGAATAAATTTGTGCTACTTAGTGGTTAGGTACGTGGCTGTAGATGTGAGAAGGTGTAAACTCTTAAACCTGAATATGCAACACTGACATACACAAGGGTTGTACTAGACTGCTAGTTGACTCGAAAGTACACAGTTCCATACTTCTATACAAGTGCAAGTATGCAAGCATGAAGTGAGATATATTGGTTAATACTTCGTAGTATTTTTTTTTCATGAAAAGTAGTTGAGTTTCATTCATGACTTAAGGCACCAAGTATGTGTGATTATTCACTTATAGCATGTGAATGACAGATGTTGCTTCATAGAACCCTAAGTATTTATCACTCATTGATACATGATTGTTAACAGTCAATACATTGTCAAAGTGGGTCTAGTCGAACTGGCCCATGCTTTAGTTTGTGCAGTCTTTGTAGAAATTTGCAGACTTTGAAATATAGCTAATGCACGTTATAATACTATATCAGGGTGTGGTATTTGTGTTATAGTATGTGCCTTTGGCATTGTAATATGAACACATCAGGTATAATTTCTCTTGTCAGATCTTACATGCATTTGATTTTGTGGGCTCATTACTATTACCGTAGACTCTGTTAATATGGAAGTTAGTGGCGAAGTCTCGGGTCTTCGGTCTTGAGAATTCATTGCACCTGAACCACATGCACTTGCTAACGTCTATGGTTTTGATGTTTCTTAATCATAGTACCGTGTTACTCAATGAATTGCTTATTCATTGAACCTGCTTAACTTTCTCTGTCATCCATGTTCTCATACAAATGAGCTGTAGTATGTTATTAGTTTTTTTTATAACAACAGTAAAATATTATGCAGAATGTCAAAAGACCATTGTTATCCTTTGGTTCAAAAGGTTCAACACAGCTAAGAACATCGCCAATTAGTGTTTGCAAGGTAAGGATATTAACAACCAGATTATCTTTTTGATGAATTAAATACCGACAACTAATCTTTTGTATTGTATTGTTGTAGGGTTTGAGATTAAGTTCTTATTTGTTGAGTGAGTTTGGATCAGATAAGACATGTCTTCAGCTTGATCATGGCTCTTTTAGCACTTCATGGATTAAGAACCTACAACTATTGAGATGCTCATCGCCGTTGGATTCACCTGTGCATAGGCTGAATGAGTATGACAGATACAGTTGTGGTGCACAACCAAATCCAATACCTGCAACTATATTGCAGCTTGCTGGTGCATCATATCTGCTTAGGTCTACTTCCTGGGAACTATATGGCAGGTATAATTGCTTCATCTGTCTGATGATTAATGTTGGATCGTCACAATAAGGCTCGTTTGTAGAATATTTACATTGTGGTAGACGTAAATCTCGTATGCGAGTTGCTGCTAAATAGAAGAAAGTTGCACATAAAACTACTTAGGTTGATCTAGACGTTTCTTTTGAAAAGGATGGGGAAGTCTTTCAAGTTACAACTGGTAGCCGTAACCTCCGAGAATATATTCCAATTTGAAACCTTTGAACTAGTGGGCTTGAAGCCAGTTCCTAGAGCATTACAGACTCAACCTCTTGACCACTTAATATGAGGCAACACGTCAACTAACGTAAGCAATTAAAAAACTTATGCAGACACTTCATACCACAATAATTTAACAATACACTGCAAAACACTTAACACTAAAAGTAATAGTACTTTTTAAGGCAAGACCTTGGAGGATCGATGAATCTTATAAGTGGTGACCACTTGTCGCATATCACGATCGTGATTTGATCTTCATTGACCAGCTTCATAAGAGATGAGTTCGATTGAGATTTCTTTCACATTCTTACATCTCTATACAGTTCGAGTTTTTCTACTTCAGTTAAGTTAAACTTGCACTTGCAGTGGTTGTTTTCATTTTCCTTATTCAGCAACCTGTGAGATGGCGGGTAAAGAATATGTGTCCCTCATTCATTTGCAACCAATCAAGCTTTCTTAACAGCCAGTCACTTTGTTGCCATTTTAATTCTGCTCACGATTTACGTCATTACTAAACAAAGATTCCTTACACTAAGAATCTCATTTGAATATGAAATGGTTTGATTGCTCATAACTGTAAATCATTTTATAATTATTGGTTTTTGATTCCAACCAAGATGCCCTCAGTCCTAGAGTCCCAGTAAATGTTCTGTTCTCACTAGATTTTCACCAGGAAGGTCCTTGCTGGCATCAGTTGCCAAAATTGCCAGTTCTTGGAGGAAAGGTGATCTCATTGTCCTTGTTGATCTCTGGTTCTATTGCAAATCCGACCACTTTATCCCTTGCAACCCTTTCTAAACTGCCCAAGTCAACTTCTTCATTGTCAATGTCATTTTGTTCACACAGGATCCATCTTTATGGTCAAAAGTCCGGAAGTTGAGCACTTCTTTGCTAGCCGTTTGTAGATCATGTCAATCAAAGTGATGTTTTTGTCCCTTGAAACTCAAATTTCACTTGGAAACTCTAGTGACTTGTTAAGTTTAATTCTAACCCCACCCAAGCTACAAGCTCATTCACGTAAAGGAAATTTCTGTGCATGCTGATTTACCCTACCTAAGATTTTTGATGACTGAAATTTAAGTTGAAAGTCAGAAAACTTTGTCCAAATCTGCACGGCCATGAGTAGGGTAGGACAAATCTGTTTGTTTTGCGTTTTGGTATTTTTTGAACCCAAACTAAAGTAATTTCGGTAAACAAATTTCAAACCCAATCGATTTCAGTTTAGATTGGATTAAAATTTGGTTACACTGGACATCTTGTTTGTTGCAAGTAAAAAAATATTTCCTTATTAAAACTAGAAAATCTTTAACAAAATTGTTAATTACAGTTTGTCTTCCTGAACTAAGCCTTAATATCACTTTGCACCCTTAAACTTTCAAAGTTAACTTTTCTCCCCCCACTCTTGAACTTTCGTTTTGTAATATTTTGTCTTATTGAATTTTAAAAATCCATTATTTAAACTCATATTTGTCTTTTTTTGTAATTTTTGTTGTTGTATCCTTAGTACACTCTTAAACTCTTAGTACACTCATAACCAATATCACATAAATATAGGTTTAGGAGTGTACTAGGGATACAAAAAAATAAATAGCAAATGTGAGTTTAAATAATGAATTTTTAAAATTCAAGGGGGTAAAATATTACAAAACGAAAATTCATGGGGGGTAACTGTTAATTTTGAAAGTTCAGAGGTGCAAAGTGACATCAAGACATAGTTCAAGGTGACAAATTGTAATAACCCTAACAAAATTAACAAATAAAACTACATATGGAGAGAAACTCTCGTTTTGTTTAATATGAGTACACTTACATGCAGCAGTAGCAAATCCCAAACTAGTTGGTCAATTTGAGACTTTGAGTAGACTTCTGATGTTAAATAGAAAAGTTGTATGTCTTTAATATTTATGTTGAAGAACATCTCTCGTTGATGCAAGCATGCGTATCAAAAAAATCAGATGAAGAAATTTAATCAGTTCATAAATAGACTTAATCCTAAATCAAACCATATGTGATTTAGTTTTAATTTTTTTGACCGAAACTTGAATACTCGGTTGGGGTTTGGTTTGGGTAAATTTGGCCTAATATTCACAAGTTCACGCGCCACCTTCCAATGCGATGTTCAATTCTTTTTCTTTAGTGAACATGAAGGGCAGTTAGCCCCAAGTGTGCTTTAAGAACTCAATTCCACCTGAATCACCCATATCTTAACTAACAAAAGGATACGTACAGGATATACGGTTTTTCTCCTATCATGTAAGATCTAACATTAGCCATCGACAGGATATACAGTTTTCACCCTATCATGTAACATATAAAATTCTTTGCATCACTTCATGGCTTCCTCGATGTTGGCACCTCAATAGTCAGTGACCCATTGCTCACCAACTGATGGGCAAACTTCGACGTGCAGTCTTGGTGCTGAATATTTTTCTACATGAAGTGGATTGATTCTGCACGAGGTCAATCCATGCACATGGCCTCTTAGGCATGAGAACAGCCTCCTTTGTTGGTGCTTTCTCATGGACGATGGGCATGTGAATCTAGCTCTGTTTGGTGACTTGCTACTCCTTTTTGGTCAAACGTAGTCATTTACTTGTAGCATCAGTGCTATCAGCTACTTCCTGCACCTTGGGCATTGTCAGACCCTTATCCAAACTTGCATTTTCCCTTTGCTTTCATGATTGGGTCCTTGCCAAGGAAATCACGTAATGGAGCTATGACTGTCATTGTGGAACTATACATTTCCTCTTCCTCATCAGTCATTTTGAAGACAACAATGGGGATGTGCAATCAACACTGCTAGTAATGTACACCTACCGCTACTAGTGGATCATCTTGGCAGTCAGCTTCACAACACCGGGAGGTGATCAGGGGCATAAAGAAGCCTAGTTGCCCTAAATTTCCCAATTAAGAAAGTTTGATAACCATCATCGCTTGACACTTAATTTTTTCACGTTGTTAGGATGTTGGAGATTTGCAATTATTATCGTTGATATATTGAGTTAAATTACTGTTCTTCCAATCATGGGTGGATATTCCTTGTAGTGAGGAGTTGATATTGTAATTATATATACTTAGTGAAGTTCCTGTGAAGAATTGATTTGCCAATACAACAATGTTCAATACTTCATTTGCGCCTTCTCATTGACAATATCTTGAACTTTTCCCTTCAGTTTATGACGTATGTCTAGTACCATGAATTTATCTATGGGCATAAAAAAATTGCTACAGACTGAAATGGCCTTAACAGAAACTGAGAAACAACAATTTGATTAAGTACAACATACACAATACTCTTGCAATACCAATTAGCTAAAAATAATAATTCACATGATAAATTCATTTCCCATGGTTTCAAAGAACATCTTACTTTGATGGATGTTAACTAAAACTCACAATGATCACTAAATGGAAATGACATTTGTAAATGAAATCTCCTGGACATGTCCTTGGTACAGAACTTGGTATTTATCGTGGTCTTGATCCTTAACATTTAACAGGATAAAGCTGTTGCTTGATTATCTTTATTTCTTCAAGACATATCTTGTCAAATATTCTTAGTTAGAAAAGACCTGGGGTTGTTTATTTCTCTCACGTGTCAACTTTTGTGCAGTGCTCCTCTTGCTCGACTAAACACATTGGTTCATTTGACCTGCTTTGCTGATGCTTCGAGGCAAGTGCATTACATTAACTTTTGTAAGCTTTGATTAGATTCTATGTTTTCCCCCTCAATTTTATAGTCATATTTTTCTTCACATCTAATTTTCCTGATATACAGATCACTTTGCTGTTTGTTTACAGTTCAGCAGATCTATCACTGGCATATGTTAAACTTATCCAACATCTTGCAGTATTTAAGGGTTATAAAGGTCAGTTGTGGTTTTTGTCATTTGTGTATCATTTTTAATGCAGTAAAGAATTGAAAGGTCGAGTTTTTTCCCAAATGATTTTATGAACAAAGACATATATGTAGTCATTAATGTCCAAAAAATTTAGTTGTAAAGGTTTACAAGAGAGAGGATCGTTCTGGTCTCGTAGATCCAAATAGCCTCTGAATGAGTAGTAACTGGCAAGACACCTCTTCTCTAAATTTTCTTATTCTTTATAGACTTAATGTAATAACGTAGAATCTGATTATGGACCAAAAATTCATTTTTCCTTAAGGTTGATTGGTTTATGAAAACAAATGCAAGGAAGTGGCAACTAGATGTCTAAAATGACTTATGTATGATTGATTTGTAGGAATTTAAATAAATAAATAAATAAAATGAAAGCGGAGTTCCAATTGGAGCACCTTGAATCAAAAGTTTGTACTTGGGTTGGACGAATCCCTGACTTCCACTCTAAAAGCACGAGAAGTCATGAAAGTGAAGTTCCTCTGCGTCTTGCACACCAATCACACCCAAGTTGTAGTTATACCTTGGGCTATTGGTCCATTTCTTTTCATGCCCTATATTTGTGTGCACCAAATGTCTCACTTCCATAGCCACATATGCATAGGTGGATGTACATATGCATAGGTGCATATACTTGGGGGCCATGGCCCCCACTGAGACTTAAAAGTATGTGTATTTTACCAATCTTAATATTTGTAGTAAATACAAAGAAATGTAGCTAATACGTGTCCTTTCAACCCACTAACATGACTAAAATAGAAAATAAAATTGAATACTTGCGTTTTCAAAGGTTGTATTAGCAATTATTTGTGCCTTCAACCCAAAAAAGTCACTACCAACAAAGTTGAAATGCCCAATGACAAATTAGGGATAAATTTTGGCCCTATCAAATCCCACTATGACAACTTATTAGTTATATCACTACACCCTTAATTTTCATTTTTTACCAATCTAAATATCCAACTGCCGTTCTTCACGGCCCTGGTATTGTTATGGACATTAAATCGCTGATTTGGAACAAGATGGCACCACCTAATGCCTGCTTCCTGGCTTGGCTTATTTCCCATGGTAACACCCTTATAAAGATTCCCCTGAAAAACTGAAATCCAGGGGGTAGTTCTTGAAGGTAATTCCGTAGGGGAACTTGCGAGATGCAGGGAAGCTTGGATCTTTTGCCATTTGGTGTAACATATGGCTTGCTAGAAATAAGTGTTGCTTTGAAGGCAAAAATGTGGTAACTTGTGCTGTTGTGCAATATTGCAAGAGTCAATTTGGGAGGTCTATATCTGACTGCAACAAGGAGGCATTACGACTTAATATCTGTTTTAAATATGGGAAATTTTTGTTTCTTTGACTCCCCATTTGGTTACCTAAGTTTTCTTCTCTGCCTTTTGGCTTGGGTTCTCCCCATTTTTTATTTTTTGCTTTCTGCGGGTTTTTCTGACACCTTGTATCCCCCTTTTGCTTTCTATTAATAAAAAAAAACTCAACTTCCGTAATTCAGTTACTGACTCAGCACCCAAATCTAACTTAAATAAAACCCTCCGTTTGAACTCAGTTTCAATTTTTATTTAGAAATCAACGTTGTATTTTTGTAACCCAGTTATTATGCACATGGAGCTTTTGTGTGATAACAAACTCTAAATTATATGTGTGAATTGCAGTAGTAAAGTTAGTATAAAATTGTTTTTCTATTTGCAGTTTTGACTAGTATTCATCAATGTAACTTAAATATGATCGAGAAATGCTATTAGGAAGTCCAATATTGGAGATTTATCAATCAAAGACCAATAGTCTGGTATATATTAAACATTGTTGAGTGACACTAAAGAAGTAATCATGTTTCTCTAATCTAGAAGAACTTCCTTATGATCAGGGTCCTTGACTCGGTACAGCGAACATCCAACTAATTTGAGAGGTGAAGTTTGTGGAGTTTGTCTTCGTCGCGGAACTATAGTGCAGCAATCCCAGAATATGTCAAAAAATAATATTTTATTGTCTTAGTATTGTTCGTTCTCGGTGTTAAAATATTTTATATTAACTACTTTTGTTTGGTTTGAGCAGACTGTTTGATTAGAGGGGTATCCTATTATATTGATTTATAAGTAGTATCTCCTTTTTTGTTTCACGGTATCACCTGTTATTTTAGTTTATCAATTGTAACTTTGTTGCAATGTCATTTTTGTGATATAGATAAATACTTTCTAGGACTTGTTTGCATTATAAATCTCTTATGGATTGTCTCTTCTACAGAGGCTTTCAATGCCTTAAAGTTAGCAGAAGAGAAATTTCCATCAATTGGAAAATCGCACATTCAGCTGTTAAAATTGCAGTTACTTCATGAACATGCTATACATCGGTAAGTAATTATTTTTCCTTGTTCTTTTCTTTTTACAAAGTGAGTGGCTTATACCCATGTAAAATTTACCACATACAGAGGCAATCTGAAGTTAGCTCAAGATGTGTGTGATGAGTTTTCTGTTTTATCTTCCTCTGTAAGTGGAGCTGACTTAGAGCTTAAAACCGAGGCAAGCCTTCGTCATGCTCGGACGTTACTTGCTGCTAAGCATTTCAACCAGGTTGAGTTATTCTTTCATTTGTTGCCTGGGAAAGTGTTATGTTGAATATTTTTTTAGTTAGGAATGGCAAGAGTATCATGATATCCTCGCATCATATGCTGTCACCTTTGGAGATTTATGATTTCTAAAATGTGCCAACGATAAAAAAAGGAACAGCTGCCAAATATTTTGATGACAACATATCTGGAAAGGTGCATCCTCAAGAAGTAAAAACTAGATCCTTGATATGCATCGAGAAAGTAACATGCTTGTCAAACTGACAGCACTTAGAAGTTATACCACAATTCTAATGTACTTTATCTACTTTGGCAGGCAGCAGACGTGGCTCATTCTCTTTACTGTAGGTGCTACAAATACGATCTGCATGTTGAGAATGGAACCGTGCTTCTTTTGCTTGCAGAGATCTATAAGGTGAGGTGTTCAATGATTTGGTTTAGATATTAATTTGACATGAACAATAACATTGCGTTTTTTTCCTGGCAGAAATCAGGCAATGCAGTCCTAGGACTCCCTTATGCATTAGCTAGTTTGTCATTTTGTCAGTCATTTAACTTGGATCTGCTTGAAGCAAGTGCAATGTTGACAGTTTCTGAACTGTGGCTTTCTCTTGGCTCAACGCATGCAAAACAAGCATTAACTTTTGTGTCCCGTGCTCTACCGTTGATTCTTGGTCATGGAGGGCTGGAGCTGCGTGCTCGAGCCAATATTGTGCAAGCAAAATGCCATTTGTCTGACCCTGATTTTTCAGGTAGTGTAATTTCATTTATGGCGAATAAAATATACAAGATTCTATCCGGGCAACACTTAGCGACCTCATGAAATAAGCATTGTTATCATCAACTATATATGTAGAATGTCTACTTTATTTTATTAGAAATGTATTTGCAGGTTTTATAGATTATTTTGATCAAGCATGCATCTCATTTTAGCGTGTAATAAGATAGTTATTTAGTTACAGATAAAAAAAGTTTTTTAGTTAGTAATGGTCATTTCTTGTAACATTTGCATTTGCCTTCTCTTTCCTATTCACCTCATTGTTTGAAATTCTGCTGATTTGGCAGTTGTGGAAGATGTTGATGTTGTGCTAGAGTCCCTGAACCAGGCAACTGAAGACCTTGAAATCTTGGAGGTGTGTTGGCTTGCAGGCCCAAACCTTTTCATTTCATTTGCATAACTAACAAGGGTCATTACTTATTCCTCTTCTTCGTCAAGTTTGCCACAAACTCGGGACTGATATGCTCTATGTACAATGCAGTATCATGAAATGGCTGTTGAAGCATTCTACTTATTGGCCATGGTGTACAATATGCTGGGTCAGGATGAGGAAAGAGAAGAGGCGGCATCTGCTTTCAAAAGGCACACCATTGCACTGCAACATGCAAACAACGAGGATGACCGTGATACTTATGGGATGCTGAACTTCCGTGGCACAACCTTGCACGAACTAGAGGTGAATAAAAGCATCAGCAGTAATGTCATAGATAGAAAATATTAATATTATTATGTTCAGAAGAATGGTTTCTCTTCTGGTAGGTGATCCCTTTGTATGTTGTAAATAATTGCATTCGTGCTAATTGAGTATTTCATAAATTAGCTAGTGCAAATTTACAAATTACATCCCTTGAGAATTTTAAGCTTGATGTTTAGGTGGGACATCCTTCCTCCCCGAACATCATCATTTGAGTATGTTAATAACCTCCTCATTGTAGGTAAGAGGGTAGATGAAAATTTTCAGCAATTTTATTTTGTGTAGCAAACAATGATTTATTGGAAAAATCTGACACTGCATGACACGTTTATTGATACATTTCAAAAATTGAAATCACGACTATGATACATTTGGTAGTGGGGATTATTGATTAATCACGACTTTGATATTTAAAATAGGGTTTGTTCTTATGGGTGTTCGATTTAGCCGAAATTCATTTTCAAATTCTTAAGGAGTGTTTTTGAATCCGTTGATACTTTTTTAAAATTTGGTTTATCATGAAAGTAGGGATTTTCAAATATTTAGCACTAAGTAAATGATTTTCTAAAGTATAATACTATAATCATCATATCTACGATACATACGGTTGTTTTCTAGATTTTGATGTGTTCAAGTTTGTTAGAATAATGATATTTAGGTGAGTCTTTAGTTTTAAGTATTCTGATAATATTGCAGGAATTCATTTTTTCGTGGGTGATGAGGCCGATTTTAATTTAGTGGATCGATGTGTCTTTAATTCATGATGATGTTGTTTTCTTAAGTCAGAAGTTTGATTTTCATTTATTTTTGGATGCCATATTTTGAAATTGATTTTCATATTTTGATATTTGATGTCATATTTAAGTTTGATGCTGCGAGTCGTGAAGACTACGTGAAGGAACCAGAGAAAATCATCACTCAAAATGTGAAGGATTCAAAGACTGTTATGACCTAGAAAATGCATGGCCTCTTGAGAGTGGGAAAAATACTTTAACGTTGATTGAATTCTTGTTGATGCTCATTGTCTAATAAAATCTAAGTTTGATAACAATGACACGAGGGAGTAATATCACGTTTCTAATTTCTAATATTGATAACACAATAAGACATGGATTTGGAATTGTAAATGTTAAGTTTAGTTGAATGCGGAATAATGACTTTAGTTCACCCTCTTCTCAATCCCAAAATGACAGAAATTGGGAGAACATCATTGAAATATTATAATAACGAACCAAACAAATAATATTGAAACATGAGTCCAACACATTTTATTAGAGATAAACTTAGTGAAACAATGAAATCTCGAGAAGTATGATATTAAAAATAGGAATTTTTTTCAAAATAACATTTTTTTTTAAATTTGCCAAAATAGACCCCAGTAAAAAGTATTTGTCAAACTAGACTCATTGCTATCACGTGGTGACACGTGGTGGCGGCGAGTTTTATTTTTTTGTGCATAGAAAACTCGACATCACCAGTGCCGAGTTATTTTGATTTTTTATTGCCCAACACTTCATATTCCACTCGACGTGAGTTGTCAGGAGAATAGTGATTCAAATAGAATTCGACACTGGGGATGTCGAGTTCTATTTGGACCTACTCCTGACACTCAGATCGTGTATGAAACGGTTGGACGACCAGGAGAACAATGTCTAAAATAGAACTCGGCATCTATGATGCCGAGTTTAATAGGCATAAGTCGGAGTTTAATAGGCAGAAGTAGGTAAATTTGCAGTCCTAAAAAATACATTACATTAATTCAAGTCTTCCAATTAATCAACTCTTAAAAAAGATTTAAGTCGTACATTCATTCAAGTCATAACAAAATACATTACATTAATTCAATTCTTACAATTAATCAACTCTTATATTCAATCGTCTCACTAAATAGTTACATACAAAATATTCAAACTATTTTGCTATATAGGTTCCTTGCATCGCTTTCGGTGATGCCCTATACCGCCGCATCTCCCACACCTTACCCTTCTTCCAGAGTGTTCTTCCATCTCGTTTCGAATTCGCGTTGATTTAGGCCGACCGGGAGGGATGTCTTTTGGTTTGGGGAGACTTCATTGTGATGTTGCCTCGATCTGGTCAATACCTCACATCAGGAATTGGGATAAATATCGGTTTGTACGCCTCCCTGTACATTTGAACCTCATAATACGGGGACACCAAATGTGAAGTGTTGACATTTGCATGTCTGCCACTGCAAACTGCTAGTACATGTGAACATGGGACGTGTATTGCAATTATGTATCAACAAGTGCAAGTAATAACTCATTCTTCAAATTTCACGAGGTATTTTTCTGGTCATTGACTTCAACATGCTACATTTGCTGGTGGTACCGAGTTACTGTATGTGTTCTGGCCAGATTGCTGTTTGTCGTCACCACGGTGTGGACTGTCGGTACATATGTTTCATTCCACGACTTGGCGACGTCACTTCTTTTAACAAAGAATTTGTTCAAACGGAGAAAGGTCATCAAAATCATGGTTGTAATTGGTATACCGTGTGCCCGTAAGACATTGTTGAAGCTTTCCGACATGTTTGTTGTCATACATCCAAAACGTCGACCCCCGTCGTGACAACAAATCCATCTTTCCAAAGGACCTTGATGCTGAATTCACTCGTATACCGGTTTATGTTCCTCTGCAATAGCCTTCATTAACTCTTCAAATTTCATAAATGAATGAGTTTTACCCGCTTCGTAAAACTTGATTTGTCCCAATCTTTCCTTGCAATTTCGATGTTTAGCAAGATTTGCTTTCATGTGTCGAAGACAAAATCGATGTACATGCCCCTCCGAAGGTGGAAATGCGGCTCGCACACAAATGTTTATTCCCGAAAATCTGTCGGTGATAATACACAAATCGGGTCGCATTGTAACTATACTTGCCAGCAATTGAAGGAATCACGTCCACGACTCTATATTCTCGCTCTCTACAACAGTAAATGCCAAAAGAAAAATTCTGTTGTTTGCATCTGTGCCCACAACAATAGCAATAAACCTCTATATTTGCTATAGAGGTGTGTTCCATCCACACTGACAACGAGTCTACAATATTGAAACCCACTAATTGAAGGCCCGAACGCCCAAAACACACGCTTAAACATCTCATCGTCTGAATTTACTTGGACAGACTCTATTTCGACAACAAATCATTCATTGTTCTGACAGAGAACTGTGACGAACATTCGCAAATCTTTAAAACTGTCTTCTTCAGCACCATATATTCGGTTGAACGCTTTTTGCCTAGCATGTCATGCTTTATCGTAACCGATTTCAAGTGAGTATTTGCTCTTCACCCTTTCCATTATTTCAGCAGGAGTAATTGTGAACTTAGTTCTAACATATGACATTATCAAGTCGCATACAAAATTAGCACTGCATCGTTTGTTGTCGTTTAGCAATATTGAATTGGAACAAGTGTGCTCGACGTCGTATGTTTTAACTTGAAAATATCTGCAGCCTTTTGGAATATACGCATGTAGACACCATTTGCAGTTATCTTCATCACGACGAATACAATGAACAATATACCGTTTCGTTGAAGAAACCACAACTGAATACTGAACAAACTTTTTAA
Source organism: Triglochin maritima (assembly GCA_963682175.1). NCBI lineage: Eukaryota > Viridiplantae > Streptophyta > Magnoliopsida > Alismatales > Juncaginaceae > Triglochin > Triglochin maritima. The sequence continues at coordinate 36,527,354 of OY821772.1, forward strand.
TGTGCCACGATTGCAGAGCATGAACCAAATCATCTTTCGTTTGGAAAATTCGTTTATCCCATAAAGAACGACCATCTTCCGTACGCCAATCACTCCGTTCCAAATTGTTCGCAGCATCGAAGAATGAGTGTTCAATTACCGAATTCTATATCCAGTTGTCGTCCTCGAAGATATCGGGAAGTTCATTAAGAGTTGGAACCATGTCGTTGTTAGCAATTGCATCATCAACAACGTCGTCGTCTTCACGGTTTATGGATTGACCCATCGCATATATGACATCCTGCGTCTCCGGAACGACTTCATTAGCAGAAACACCTTCAGGTTCATCTTCTACAGCGAATGGTGTGTTGTAATCCCCTAATTCCTCAGTGTCAACATCTTGAACGCTATGCATATATTCGAGGCATTCTGGTCGACTAAAATGAATTGGGTCAACAACTGACAAACCAAGCCCAAGAGAGGGATATGAGGTAGATGATCCAACCCTTCCAGCAAACTCATCATGACTGTAATGCATGAGTTCAAATTGCGACAGACCAGGATAACGATTTGCACTGCTGGAAGGAATGTCACACTCATTTTCTGGCCATTCGTTGTCTGTTTGGAAGTTATGCGATTGGAAAAATGGAATTTGCTGGTATGCTGGAACTTCGGTTGTAGGTTTTAGACTTATATTCAAATATATTCCACAGTCCCAACCGGTCAACCTTATTGTACCATACTCCGGCGAATGAGTGTTCGTTGTCAGCGTAGGGTCGGACACTTTAGGTTCAGCTTCCACATACACTTCAACCACAGACATCCGTTTAAACAAACACATCAATCCATAAACCAATTGGTTAATGAAACGTATGTCCAATCATTGTTTAATGACAATTTCGCCGTCAACTTGACATCAAACATACTGTGTGGATAATAACATTCAGATCTTATAACATCCATTAAATCCTCATATTTGATGTTCAACGGAACAACTACCAATTTACGGTCAGATCCTGTATATTCTGCCACATCTCCGTTACATTCTAATTTCCCGTTATACATGACCAACAAAGATCTTTCATCATCTTTATCCATACCTAACATATATTAATTAAATTTGAAAATGTGTTCAAGTGAGATGATTGTTCTTCATTACTAAATACTTAAAAAGTTGAAAATACTCAAATGTTTTAGAAATTACCTCAATCGAGTGTAGAAGCAAACGACTGTAAACGTCGAGCAATCTCCAATAAAATCAACTACAATAAACAACATTACGAATCATGTCAGAATTTTTAAGATTACTACCGTAGACCTATAATCAACAAAACTAAAATCAATAATGAACTAACAAACAAGAAATAAAAAGTTTGGCTTAAATCCTTTACTACTGCAGTGCATGGGAAGTTGAATTATGGAGATGTGGAAGTTGATAGTTATGGTGATTCTGATTCTCATGTGGGCAGGCATGTCTGATGGGGCAAGATTCTTGTTTGCAGCTGGAGGAGGAGGCCAAGCAGGAGGAGGTATTTGTCCCGGATGTAAACCTGGTATTACAACGGGTATTCCATGTCCCCCTTGGAGATGTTAACTTCCAAATCCTTTACTACTGCAGTGCATGGGAGTAATAATAATCCTAGATTTCTAGGTTGAAGGTTTATTATATATGTGCTTGGAGTATGTACTTCTTAAACTATGTTGGTGTTATCAATTAATTATTGGATTGCTCTTTGTTCTGGTGTTTGTATATATGTTCTTACGTGTTTATTGGTGGAGAATATTTATAGCATCACCCTTATGGGAGTTGTTTTACATTCAAATCGTTATTTAAACAGTTTTTGCCTTTTTTTGAGTTGCAGAAAATGAACTCCAAACACATAATATTTACGGATCCCAATATCACTTGTAACTTTACAGAAAATGGTTGCAAATTCTCTGCTTCAGCAACTTTATTTAGCAAAACATCACATATGATTTGGACAATGAATTAGGCGTGCAGTTCTTGTTTTCAATTTTACAGAAAGAAGCTAGAGGTAGAGAAAATCTTTTGATTTTGTATATTTAGTGATGAGTTTGGTAATTTTGTTGGATCATATAAAAAAGAGATATATTATTTGAAACAAATTTCAAAGAAATCGAAATTTTGCTAAAATAAACATTATGTTCAGGTTTACGTGGGACTGGTCCCTCTAAAGTCTAGAGTACAAATGTGATGTGATGACTGCATCCAAACAAAATGTCAAGATTGTGACCGACATTGTAAGGCACCCACTGTTGGTGTCCTCCTGCCGGTCGCGACCTCGGGTGTGGGTTTGAGGTTGTAGGATTTCGTTTCCACGTGTATGTATATATTTTAAAATTTTAATACAACATACAAGATCAATTTCATATTTTTAACAATTTTTTGTACATAACTTTGTGTTTTATTATAATATCATGCAATCCTATATTTATTAAAATAAACCACAAATGTAGAATCGTACCAAAAGGTTCTCTAAAACCTTTTGAAGATTCGGAGTCGCGTTGCCCGTTGAATCGTCCACGGATTTGCTTCCGAGTGTTCACCAAACTCTAAACAAGATTAGAGAGAAATGAGCTAGCCAATCAATCTCTAATAAGATTTAGAATCTAGCTAATAACCCTTTTTTGAGCTCCTGAGATTTCTATCTCCTAAACTCAAAATTACTAAGAAAAATTCGTGGTGATTAGTAGAGAGATTTTTGCATTAGTATTAAACAAGTAGAAGTAGGGGTCCTTTCACAGTCTCCCAAAACATCTTTATCAAGAGCTATTCTTTAGCCATGATCTCTTCCTTATTCTCTCCTAAAATTAATCTCTAATTTCCACCTAAGCACCCACAAAAATATTTTAATTAAATATGGAATTAATCCACCCATGATTTAATTAATCTCTTAATAATTCAGGCAGAATCGTTCTTGTTCGGTGGACCGAGTATAACTCGGTCAGCCGAACCGTTCGGTTATAACATGTGTTCGGTGCACCGTGAGCTAGACGGTTGACCGAATCCATATGAGAAAAATTCCGTGGAAGAATTTGGACGAACCACGTCTTTTACTCGGTCTACCGTTGACCCACCAGAATCGCTCCTGGGACATCGTCATCGGATGACCGTGTCACCTTCGGTCTACTGAAAATACTACTTCTCGGTTGACCGTGCACACTCGGTTAACCGAACCCGATTGTCCAGGCACTCCAGACAATTTCGGTCAACCAATTGCGCTTACTCGTTCCGTATTCGGTTAACCGATCCGAAGATACCCCGGTCGACCGAACCATGAACGGTTCACCGTGTTTGACCCCGATTTTGCCTTTGTCAAATTTTGGATTTATTTCCAACAAAATTTGATCTTTTGGGGTTTTTAGCAAATTCACATCTTATATATATATTATCATATGTAATATTAAATTATTACACCCCATAATATAAATACCCCATATGAATTTATTATGATTCTAATTATGTCAATTCTCATGACACATTGATTTTAATTAATTTACCACATGTGTCTCATTTTTACATGAAACCCGACACATCATATGAACTTAAAATCAAACATCTTGTTTCCCAGTTTTGTGGTGTGACCTATAGGAGGATCTAAGACAAATTGGCAGTGATATTAAACACTTAATATCTCAAACTATAAGCGGTATCTAGCTACACATTATAGTTACCCAATTAGCATAAATGACTTTGTTCCACCCAAACCAAAACACGATCCATTTAGTGATGTAAGTGCACCACTTGTGTCTGTCCCTTGCCTCATGATATTAAGAATATATACAAAGTAGAAATGTGTCATCTTTGTATTATATTCATTTCTTGATCTCTTTAAGCTAATTATAACTATGTAACTTAACTCAAGTTACATTGTGCACATTATAATTTTGTTTTATCAAGGGGCCCACTAATATCATCACTCAATTAAGAGGGGCAATGATAATCGTTTGACTAGCTATCTTTTATAGCACAAGTCATGCTCAACCAACTATTGCCTTTACCACTACACTCATTGATAGCTTTTGACAATAATCAAATTAAGTACTTCTTGAGTGAAAAGATATAAGTCTCATATCTTAGGATCCAAGACACAGTAAAAATATTAATGACACGAAACACAATTTCATAATGTTTTACTTGTTAGGTCTATTCAATATATAAAAGTAATCTTTTCCTCTTTTATATACTCGTGTCGTCAATTATTTGTAGAGCTACAACAATCGATGACCAACACGACAATCTTATCTTGGTAATTAATGTTCCATGTTAATTACCATGATTGTGAATAACTTTTGATTTATGTAAACCATTATCTTTTAGAGCTCTACGGTTAAGGACCAAACACCTCTTCCTTAACACTTCCAAAAGACGAATACCATAATCAAGGAACAAAATGCTTGCATATTCAATTCATAATAATTGACATATAAAAGTAAAACTTTTAGAACACATTCCTTTCAGAGGTTCCATGTGTAGGATCGTTATGCTCCTCTAATTCTAATCAAATTAAGGTTAATTATAATTACCTACTTGCTTAAGCAAACAAGAATGCACAACGGAATTTAAAATAAGAAAGGAAGGAAGGAAAATATGCAAACCACAAATGGACTCAGGAATTTTTATAGAGGTTCGGATCCACCCCTGAATCCTAGTCCTCTCTTGTAAGCTCCGCTCGACTCTGCGAGCTCCGCCTACGTCTTCACTAACCACTCATCGTTCCAAGCTGGGAGAGAACACTTTTTTACACTTCAAGCATTGCGAACACCCTCGCAAGCTTGAACCTTCCTCTCGCAATCCGAGATGGATGCTTCGGGCTTTCACCGAAATCTTTACAATATTCTTGACAGCAACAAATTTGAGTGATTCAAACACTCTCTAATCTTGAGCACACTTGAGTATGATTGGAATTGAGACTGAAGTGTGGAAATGAAGGCTTTGAATGTTTGGAATGATCTCTCTAGTATATGAGGCAAATAGTAGTGGGAGAGTTGTCTAAACAAGGTTGGGGAACCTCCATTTATAAGCTCTAGGAAGGTTATAGCCGTTGGGGATAAGTGTGGTGATTGGTTGGGCAACAAACACAAAACAGAAAACTGCAGCACACAATTTCATGCAAGTTCGGTCGACCGAACGGGTCAAACGGTCGACCGGTAGGCAGTTCGGAACAAGGAACAAGGAACGGTCGACCGAGCAGGGAACGATCGAACGAAAACAAGCTATAACTTAAGTTCACTTAAGTCAACGGTCGACCGAAATCTAGCAAGCACTCTAGGGTTGTATGTTCGGTCAAACAAAGTGTTTTGGACAGTCAACCGAGAAACGACAGGAAGACAGAGTTTCAAGAAAACAATCTTCTAACGGTCGACCAGAGTCTATGGAGTGGTCGACCGGTGGACAAAGTATATTGGGATTTTGTTAATTTTATACGAATACAACGGTTCGTATAATACGACAAGTTTAACGGTAACAACACACGTGTAAACGGTCGAACCAAGCTTGCAACGGTTGACTGGTTTGACACTAAAGGCTAACTGATTAACTGATCTAATCGGTCGAACAAAGAACTAATTTGGTCGATTTATTTAACTCAGACAGTCTAGGTTTGGGGTTTTAGTGTTTTTCGGTCTAAGTTTGGGTGACCTATTGAAGTCCAAATGTTATTAGATTTTGTGTGTGACTTCTATAAGTACCTAGTGTGTGAGTAAATAGTTTTTAACTCTTCTATGCTCAAGTAAACAAAAATTTCTAAGACTCAATTACAAGTAAAATTACATGTTTTCAATAGCTTGATTACATGTATTGACTTGAATTCCTTTCTTCCTTGAGTCTTGATCACCTGTAGAAGTTAGCATAATACAATATGCATGTCATACATAATGTGTGCTACTCTACGTTGATTATAATTAAGATTAAGTTGATTAAATCATCAAAACATAGATTAAGGCCAAAAAACCAACACCATGTGCCCGGTCCATTGACCACTTTTTTTGTTTTTGTTTTGAATTTTTAAAAAATCTGTTTTTTAATTTTTTAAAATATGTTTTTAGATCTATTTTTTAAATCTTATATTTGTAAATATGTTTTATAATATTTTTTATTTCTAAATCTGTTTTTTAATACTTTTTAAAATCTATTTTTTAATTATAATTTACTTTAAAATCTGTTTTTTGGTATTTTTAATTTTTATTAATCTTACTTTGTGTTGATCTAAATTTCTATTAATCTTCATTTAATTTAATTTAGGCTAATTAAATTACAATCCTTCAACAAATACATTAAACGATACAGAACGAAAATACACTAAACAATGGTGATAAACTACGACACTAAATAACACTGATAAATTAAACAAATACACTAAACAACACTGATAAACTACATAATATAAACGACAACACTGATAATATACGAAAACATACGTTAAACTACGGAATATAAAAATGACAACAATTCAAACGATACAGAATATAACATCTATTTCGCTGCAAAATAAACTGGACTACATCAACCCATTACATTCTACCCAAGCTACCATCTTCGCGAGCATTCTTCCTTCCAACTTCGTTCGGTTTGAATTCTTCAGCAAAATATTTATCATTTCCAATTCACGGGTTTCTTGCTTCAGTTTCAACTTCTGCTACGAAAGTTCTCCTTGCTTTTCCTCGAGATTCATGTCTTCTTCACTAACTTCTGAACCACATTCAATTTTAGCACAAAATTCAGAAATTTGATAATCTCCCTGAGTTTACATTGGAGCTTTTCCCCTTTTCTTGGCTTTTTTGACACCTTCAGGTGAGCAAAAGGTTGTGATGACCCTTCGTTTGTTGGTGTCGACTGGCCTGAAGAATCATCCGTGCTTTTCCTTTTGCCAGAGCTTTCGATTTGGGGAGTATTATCCACTTCCTCCCGTTGACACATCGGTCGACGTCTACGTGGTAAATTCACCCAACCAGATCGAACGATTGACTCTCATTTTAGGTACCTGTGTAACACTACCGAAGCATGAAGGAATACAAATTTTATCCAAAAGTGCAGTCGTAAATATTGTGAGCTTCATGGATGACATCTTCACTGAAGAGCTCTATCATAACAACCACACCACTTCGTAATTGTCGTTGCCATTCTTCTCCAACGACCTTTCAAGGAGTTTGTGGCTATCAGGTTCATGTATGTGTTGCTTTAGAATGACTCATCATATACTCGTTTGATTTTGCTCCATAACGCCGTAGTTTTTTGGTTGGTGCTAACAACTACATCAGGATTGACTTCCATATACACCAAGATTAGTGCTTCATCCTCCAATACGAACCACAACTTTGGCTTCGTGGGTTGTTGTTCTCCTTGCAGTGGTTGTCATGACGTATTTTGTGAGGGACGAGAGGGAAAAAATGTCAACATTGTCTTCCACAACAGTCGTATCATCATCTACATTTACACTTGTCTCCCCACTGAGCATTTGAGCATACATTTGACATTGCGGTGGTGATTTTGTAGATATGTCGGGAAACTGTTAGGGTCATATCATTGTGGATATCCAATGTTCTAATTAGGTTGGGAATATTGTGGGTAGACTCGGAATGGTGAGTGCTCAGACGATTGATATGGGTTTTGGTAAGGGAATTGTGTGTTGGATCGTGTGGGTTATGGGTCCACTAATCACTATTAATCTAATCACCTACTTGTTTAAGCAATCAAGATGCGCAGCGGAATAAACAAACAAGTAGAGAAAGAAAGATAAAATGCAAACCACAATCGACACGGGGGATTTTATAGAGGTTCGGCACCCCACCCGTGTCCTAGTCCTCTCTTGAAAGCTCCGCTCGACTCCGCGAGCTCCGCCTACATCTTCACTAACCACTCCTCGTTCCGGGCCGGGAGAGAATGCCTTTTACAAAACAAACTCCGCGAACAACCTCGCGAGCTTGACTTTCTTCTCTCACAATCCGAGAGGAACACTTCAGGCTTTCACCGAAGTCCTTGCTTCTTGAACAAAGGTTGAGTGAAACAACACTCTCTAAATCTTGAGCACACTTGAGTAGGATTAAGGAATTGATCACTAAAGTGTGGAAATTGAGGTTTGAAGTGTTTGGGATTCTCTCTAAAGTTTGGGACAAGTTTGTAGTGGGTGAGTTGTGTTAAAATGTGTTTTACAACTCCTTATATAGGCATTAGAGAGAATAGAGCCGTTGGGATTGATTGGGTGTGAGTTGATGTGTGATTACACAAAACAGAAAACGCAGGACCCAATTCTGGCTGAATTTGGTCGACCGAAACGGGAAGAACGGTCGACCGTTTGACAGTTTTGCACAAAGTTCGGTCGACCGGTTAAGCAACGGTCGACCGCCCAACGCTACGACTTATGTACACTTAAGTCATCGATCGAACACCTAAAGGGGAACGGTCGACCGATTTGTACCAGCACTTTAGGGTTGACAAACAAATAGATATTCGGTCGATCGAAACAGGTCTGGCGGTCGACCGATTTTCAACAGGAGATTCGGGTTTGTCAGGAGATGAACAAACGGTCGACCGATCGTGGTCCTCGGTCGACCGATACATGAAATGTATTTTGGGGTATAATTGGTTTAATACGAATATGACCGTTGGGTATATACGACAAAAGTAACAGTCGGGAAAATAAGTTCAAACGGTCGACCGAAAGGTAAAACACGGTCGACCGAAACTAGACAGGGAAACACAAAACGGAATACTTGATCATCCGGTCGACCGAATGTGGGCAGACAGTTAGGGTTCAGGTTTAGTGTTTTCCGGTCTAAGTTTGGGTGATCTATGGAAGTCCAAATAATGTGAATTTTTGTATGTGACTTCTATAGGGAACCTAACGTGTGTTTAAGTTGATTTTATCTCAAGTATGCTCAAAATACACAAGTTCCTAAGACTCAAAAGAAATCAAGATTACATGTCTTCGATATAGCTTTAATTACATGTCTTGACTTCATTTCCTTCTTTCTTGAGTCTTGATCACCTGTAGAGGTTAGCACAAGGCAATATAGATGCAATGCAATATGTTTGCTACTCTACATGATCATAATTAAGATTAGGTTAATTAAATCATCAAAACATAGATTAAGGCCAAAAAGCCAACATTGTGGATATCTCGTGGGAAATAATGGATAAGGATTGGTCATTCGACGATGTGATTCACGGTTGTGGTTGGGAGAAACATTTTGGTGTAAGTATTGAACATATTCAAAGAAAGATTTGGGAGAAGTGTTTGTGAGAAATGAAGTACATTATGAGAGTTTATACAGTAAGTGCAGACACTCGATGACACATAAGTGTAGAGAATATGCTAGATTCGTCGGACAAAGGTGAATAGTGTAGATTTGTCCGACAAAGGTGCAAAATCACGATTTTTCTGCAGAATCACGATTTTTCTTCATCACGCGTCTTGCAACGACTGTTTAACAACTATGGAGTACATTATAAATAAGTGGTCATTTCTCATGTCACAAGTATGGTTTCTCACATTTCTTCTTCATCTAACGAGACAACCTTTCGTGAGAGGTACACGACACTAGACCATGCAATCGAAACACCTCGTCAGCTGATTGCAAATGCTCTGTAGAGGAGGAGAAGAGAGCTCATAACCCGAACAAATATTGTAAGGTCGGTTATAACCGTCCAATTTCAGATTATTTTACTGAGAACCTTGTGTATAGATTTTCAGAAGAAGGTTTCGAATGCGAAAGAATGTCTTCCTTCGAATTTCCTCCGTCGTCGAGGCATATGATATCTTCTTCCAACGAAGGTCAGACGTCGTGGGTAGACTTGGCATATTAGGCTTACAAAAATGTATTGCAACACTACGAATGGTAGCATATGGCATAACGGTTGATGCGGTTGATGAATACTTACGACTTAGCGAAACAATAGCAAGAACAATCCTCCAAAAATTCTGTGAAGGACGATTGCCGAGTCTCTGTTGCCTCGACGATGGAGCTTGATGTTCCACCACTGTGTTGGTGAGGGTTGAGATTTCTGCTTGATATTCGATCAAAGGTGTTTAATTTTCCACTGGATTCTGTTTTCTTCTACTTTCCGTTTGACTGCTAATATTACTTTTCGTTACTTTATATGCCACTAACCCCCTTGATCGGGGTTGGGGTCGAGGGATTTGAGGGTTTTCAGCCAAGAGGTATTCTAAACATCACAGATTTTTTTGTCATTCTTAACATAGGAGAGTATATCAGCAAAAATATTTGTTTGCTTCGTAGCTCAACACCAAACATCACAAACTTTTTTAATCATATTTTTATTATATTATACAAACACAAAAGTTGGTAAGAAAAGTAATGATTTTTTCAAACCAACAATCTCAACCGAAACATTGTTTCACTTATTGAAATACACAACTACAATTCAAACACCACCAATCAACATTTACATATCATAATCCTCTAGCAAGCATATGTTGGATTTCCATCACCTGCCACTCAAGCAATTGCAAACTGCTTTGCACCCTAAGTTGCTCATAAAATTAAGCTTCTAATGAACTCCTTAGCTCTATCATTCCTCACAGACACTAACGACTCATCCAAAGAGTCGAATTAGAATCCAAGTGTCGTAGTCGTGTGGGGATTGAGTCCTGTTCGTGAAACCATGCACGTACGTCACATGCTCGTAGAGAAGTAGTACTATGAGATGTGTTAAATTCCCCAAATCCCTAACTCCCAAATCCACACATCTTCCTTCTTTTATTACTTTTCACCTTCTTCCTTCTTCAGTGGCTTCGGCGACGGTGAGGAGCTCTGGTGTTAGCCCACAACGGATCCACTCCGGACCGGACTCGAAATGCGATCACCAACTACGAACCGATACAATTAGTGCTCTTCGAGTGACACAAAACTCCAAACAAACACAATAACCAAAACTAAGATTTCATTATTCAAAATGGATGCTTGTACAAGTACAAGTGATGACCTATTTATAAGCTACAACAACCACTTCAATTAACTAACTCCAACTAACTCTAACTACTAAAACTAACTCTAACTAACATAGAATCCATGTAACCTCCAAACACCCAATCAAAATATGCCAAGTCATCAATCCTCGTCAAGTGTATTAGACCAATTACGATTGGCCACGCCACTCCATTTATTTTGACTGCTATCAACTCCTTCCCCCTTAAAATCAACCTTGTCCCCAAGGTTGTGGATGAAATGCAACGAATTTGGATGATGAACCCATGGTGGCCTTGCTAGGGATTGTTTCCCTTTACGTCCTCGATTATCTTCTTCGTAAGGCATGGAAGTTCGGCCCAATCTTCCATCTTACCACCAGACCTTGTCATGTTCAATTGTAGCCTCATTGTGATGAATGCAACCCATATAGTCATTTCGTCGAGCAGCTTGTGTGCAGCATTCTTTGCAAATTTGATATCAAGGTTGGGTAAGCCGACTCTCAGGTGGACTGTGAAATCCTTGGTTGGGCTGCATAAGAAGAAAAGAAACATCCACGAAACCCAAAATTCCAAGGAAACCAATCGCATCACAAAAGCTACATGTTTTCAAAACAAAGGGATGAGGCTTGATCATTCTCGACGACTCCCATGGCTGAATAGTTGTGAATTTGGAGGCACACATCTAAGGTCAACCTTGAAGTTGGTGATTCAATCAATAGATATATATTCCTGCCCTTCTCGTCATCCACATCCAGCAACGTCCACCCAGGCATTTTATCGAACACCTTGAGAGCGTAAGTTAGAAGTATCAAAACAGTGGAGCCACCCTCACAAGCATTCCATCGAACACTTCCCTTGCAGCACTAGGAGCATTGTCTTCAAGACTAATTGGCATCATTAGCGTCACTTCCACATCTTAAGATGGTTATCGCCAAGTTCCGCATTTTGTCAAACAGCTTGTCTGCAACTCTTCTTGCCGTCGTCGTAGCACTAGTCCCACCATTCAAATTGTCCCCACCTGGGTCATATGGTCTCCACATCACAATGACAACGAAGGCAATCCAAGTATATCCATGTTCCTTGACTGGTGGTGGTTCTCGGGTCACCACGTAAAGGAACCCAATCTCGAACATGCAAGCATTGCAGGTGACTGACATAAATGTCGCTGCCTCCGACTTCATTAGATCCAACACGACGTCGCCTCCTAAGATAGGAACCATAACTTCGCACTCGTTCGCAACTTCAAGAGACCCATCAAGATTGCCGTTGGAGACGACGATAAGGGGCGTAGGCGGCGGGACAGCGGTCGAAGATGACGAGGGTGGTGGAGTCGCTGAGGTTGTAGAGAATGATGATGGTGGAGACAAGGGAGAGGACGAATATGATCTTGTAGGAGTTTTCGGACACCATCGTGGGGAAGTCAAGGCTCTTGGCGTTGGAGAGATGGTACTCGACGAGGACGACGTTGGTGACGAGACCGAGCTTGAAGATCTCATCGTCATTGTCGTGTGAGTGGCTGTTGTGGCAGCTCCTACAATGATTCTGATGCTCCGGCGGGAAGAGGAGGTGGCTATGGGTTTAGGTGGAGGCTCAGCCGGCGGTCTCTCACCTTCAACGTGGAGTCTTTCATGCAAGAGCTGGATGTTAGTTTGATTTTGTACTTTTCTAAGCACCTTTACTGCAAATAGCCCAACAAGACAACCAACCACCGTAATGACTTCTTTCTCTCCGATTCTTGACGTGCCACCATCTTGCATGGTCGTGCATGCTCTTTGATATTCACGACGTTGCTGATGAAATCGACAATGGGATGTAATCACTTCCGCTCCAATTCGACGCTCTCGTGGTCGCCAATGATAAAAATGGAATATGGTGTGTCGCCGGCGAGGACCTCGAGATGTTCGGGGACGAGACCAAAGACAATATGTGTCGTTTCTTTTTCCAAGTGACGTTTTCTCCCAAACTCTAATCTTGTCATTGCCAATAAAGAAGTCCACTTCGTCGTGTATCATGGTAGCCTCGTCAACCACCTTTTGTTGGGCCTCATCTTGCTCCTCCTTTTCATTCCCAAATCGAAATGCCAACGCTTCAACAAAATCCAACCACGTAGAAGCTTTTGAATGAGTGCGGTACCACGACCGAAACCATTCATACGCCTCCTTGACGAGATAATAACCCGCTATACGGATTCGAAAAGATTTTCGTATTTGCTTGGAAGCAAAATACTCCTCCATGTACGCTATCCAAAACTCCACGTCTTCGTCGCCGCAATATTCGTAGGGGTGAATCTCCTCTAAAGAAAGTGATCTCCTCGTCATAGTTGTCCAGAGGAGGCTCTGATACCAAATTGTTAGCCCACAACGGATCCACTCCGGACCGGACTCGAAATGCGATCACCAACTACGAACCGATACAATTAGTGCTCTTCGAGTGACACAAAACTCCAAACAAACACAATAACCAAAACTAAGATTTCATTATTCAAAATGGATGCTTGTACAAGTACAAGTGATGACCTATTTATAAGCTACAACAACCACTTCAATTAACTAACTCCAACTAACTCTAACTACTAAAACTAACTCTAACTAACATAGAATCCATGTAACCTCCAAACACCCAATCAAAATATGCCAAGTCATCAATCCTCGTCAAGTGTATTAGACCAATTACGATTGGCCACGCCACTCCATTTATTTTGACTGCTATCATCTGGCGAGGTTGGTGACGCACGTAGGTGCGGAGGGGAAGACGTCCCCTTCTTCAACAATCTCCAACAAAAGTTGCGTCATCCACCTCCGTGTTTCGGGTCCAAAGGGTTGGGAGGGGGAAAGGAACTCCGGAGCAGCCTGTCGAAGCGGGGCTTATGGCCGCACGACTGTGCGGGGCTATGTGGGGCCGTGCCATCGTGTTGGCGGCGGTGGCCGTCGATCGCAACTGCGGCAGCCGAACCGCCCAGCGACTAGGCTGCTGGTGGTGGGGGCGTCAGTTAGTGTTAGGGTTTGGTTTGGTTGGGGTGTTTTGCAATAAGTCCATTGTACTTTAATTGTTTTTCGTTAAACATTTAACTGGATTAATTGTTTTAAAACCTTGGACTTTTGTGTTTTGTATAAATAATGAATAAGTGTGATAATTGCTGGAAAAACTCTGGACTTTACAAAATTTTGGTAAATAACTTAAATTCAGGGAAATGTCATTTTACCTTGGATTTTCAGATTTTGTAGTAAACTATTAATTGGGAATTTACTGTTTTTCCCTAAGTTTATGTATATTGCTCTATGATTCGTTGTAACTTTAGAGGAACTTATGATATCAGGAGATATGAATTGTTATAGTCGTATGACTCATACTTTTGGGGTGAATTGAGTTTACCCCTTGCTTTTTGTGATTTGTGATAGGTTTGTGGAAATTCTGTGATCTGTGATTTGGGGAGGAAAAATGAAATTAGTTCCCTTACGCGTTGTATATAGTTTAGATGATGATTCAGCTCCTCGTCCTAGCCAGACGCCCCTCTCAAATATATTTTTCTTGATTTGACTTCACCAGATTCAGGGACTTCGCCAAACATTTTCGTGGTTTTGGTACTAGTAGAGTGAGAAATATTGAGACATGAGCCTTAGTTTAAGAGACGGGACAAAATGTGTATTAAATGGATTGTGAATGACAAGATGGTAATTGAGAGAGACGATTTAAGTAAAAAATGGACGATGTTTAGTGATTCCCTTTGTAAATTGTAATCCTTTTAGTTTTTGTACTTTTTGGGTAAATTACATATAACCTATTTGAATTATGAACCCAAATAAATTAATCTTAGGGTTGTCAATCATGTCGTGTCTTGTAGTAATCGTGTCGTGTCAAGTCGTATATATAAGCTCTAGGTGTTGTGCCGTATCCGACCAATTTAGTAATCGTGTTGCTAGACTTCTGTCGTATCCAATCCGTTTATAATCGTGTTACCATATCCAACCTTAGTTAATCTCATGAACTTTCAAATTAACATTTAATCTTCTGAACTTTGGATCCGTAATACTATGCAACCTTTTTTAATCGCCAGACCCAAATCAGTTAACCCCATCAACTTTTTCTCTCTCTCTCAGCGTGGGTTTGATATGGACCAGACTAGAATATTCCAAGATGTGATGGGGAGGGATATGGTCCACTATCCAATGTTTTAAAAACCGAACCGAAGAGTGAACCGAAAACAGTTCGGTTTGGTTCAAAGTGGTTCAACCTGGTCGAACCGATGATGACGTCAGCATGACATCGGCATTTTGTGAACCGATGGTTGAACCGAACCGACTCCATAGACCGACGGTTCGACTGATTGAACCGGTTTTAAGATAAACACATAATAATTTTTAAATAAAATATTCAACATTTTCAAACCAAGAACACTTGGTTTCTATTTAGATGAAAATGAGAAGAAAAAATAATAATCAATAAATGATGTAAAACTGAAACCACATTGCTCCGAACGTAGAAATAACTATAAGAATATTTTTAATACCTTAAATATCATCATTTCAGTTACCAATCCAGTTTTCGGTCCAACCCGGTCCGACCACCGGTTTGGTCCGGTTTTTAAAACAGAGCTACTATCCGGAGAAGGTTCATATGCTTGGGCTTACGTAGAATAGGCCCACCGTATATTACATATGATTTCTGGTTTTATATATAAATATCAGAAGGACGATTGTTTTATATATTGTCGAGTCTGCGTTGACTGGACAGTGGAGCTTGATGTTCCACCGTTGTCTTGGCTCAGGGTCGAGACTTCTGCTTCATGTTCGGTGAAAGACCATTTATTTTCTATTGAATTCTATTTTCTTCTGTTTTTCATTTAACTACTAAAATCACTTTTTCGTTGCTTTCTATGTCACTAACACTATTAGTTAGGATCGGAGAATTGAAGGTTTTTCAGTCAAGAGGTATTTCAAACATCATAGACTTTTTTTTTATCATTCTAAATATAGGAGAGTATATCAGCAAAAATATTTGTTTGCTTCGTAGCACATCACCAAACCTCAGACTTTATTATACAAACACAAAAGCTGGTAAGAAAAGTAATGATTTTTGGTTGGTTGGTTTGGGTAGATGGGTTAAGACTTAAGACTTAATTAATTAAGGGTGGTGTTTAATTTATATAGGAATTGGAAGAGAGGAACGTTTGGTGGTTAAGTGGTTATAGAAATTAAACAGCTAGCTAGCAGTGGTATAATTGGACTTGGTTGGGAGCAAATTAAAGACGATTTGTTTGAAAATGTACAAAATTTTGTAACAACTATTGGGTAAGGAAAATATAGGTATGTGTAATTACAACGATGAACCCTACTGGGTGAAGTCCTGGTTTTAACAACTTGATAATATATGGGACTCTTGCCCTAGAATTAACAGTTATTTTTACTATAATGTTTGTATTTTTCCCTCACAAATAATGCTTGACAGTAGCGGGTGGATATCATGTTCGAACTTTTAAATCTCGGTGCTATATATATCATATTAATTTCATTATCAAAAAAATGTTGGAATTACTGAGTATTATCAAATTATAAAAAAAACCCGATAACTTTTGTATTGCAAGATATTGCGAATGAAACAATAATCAATCCTATTGATATATTTATTTGTCAACACTGACTTGCACCTTCTTTTACATTTGCTTAGAAGTTAATGTACTACATGAAGAATTGTTGCAGTGGTTTCGGATTACACGAAATAACGTGGACTGCATATATATACAAGTTTATTATTGTGTATATATGCGGTGTATACCCCCATGGAAAACGAGAGGAGTGATGAAGACAAATGGTGATGACAGTATGTCCCTCCGTTATTGGAATTATACTAAGATTATTAAGATGAACGAATCACACTCCAGGTAGTTTAATTTAATTAAGTAATGACCTTGGTAGCCATATGTGATGACTTGCATGCAGAAAATATGGCATGAACCTAGAGGTGTAAGATTTGCTTACCAATTGACTTCAAAAGCACATGGGGACCTCCAATTTTTTAGGATTTGAATAGAAAATATGGTTTCTTATTGATATCTATTTACACTGTCGTTTTATCGTGATTCAATCTCTTTTGTGTAATTGTCATTTCACATGGATCTCACTTCGCCTTACCGAAGCCAATCGTCTATGAGAAATGAATATATGTTTTATGCTGGTGGTGTGGTCGTTTGTGTTTCCGATGTTAGCGTCGAACAAGTGCGGTTTGTGTTGTCTGGAATGTTAGACCAGTAGTTCGACAACAATGACACATCAAAAATCTTGACAAAAAATTAAACTAGTATATTCCAACAAACACATCATAACTGGTATATTTCCCAACATAAAAATCATCTCCCTTCTCTGCTAAAGAAACATAACACCGTCTTCTTATCTTCTACATGTGTTTGTCAGTAAAATGATTTTTCGTTTTATAAACGGAGTGGATCATGTTTGGGAAGGTCAAGGGAGGAGGAGGCGATGGTGGGCGTTTGACGGAGGTAGGAGAGGTGTCGTTCAGATGACAGATTAGATTAGGGGGGGAGCCGGCAGCGGTGGGAGTCGGTAGGGTTAGTTGATTGTTAGGGTTTAGGACAAAAAGAAGGTTTAATTGTGGTTTTGGAAAGGATACTAATGTCTCATCTGAATCAAATCATAGCAAAACAACACTGTGACATTGGGTAAGTAACGTCCATAGAAGCAACCAATTCAAAGAGAAAGGAAGGAGACAATGGTGTAACCAATAATTGTTTTATTCCATTATAAAGCACACAAACGGTTTATTTTCAAGCCCAACACTCATCAATACTGTTTATAGCCATTTCATATATATTCGATAAATAGTAGGAGTCATTGTTGGCACCTTTGTTGGGGACGAACATTGATCTCTTGCTATTGATGTTTGGCTTCCAAGGTTTTCTCGTATTCCTCGATTGACTTGAACAGCTCTGAGAAATTCCCCTTCCCGAACCCTCCACAACCTCCTTTTTGATAGACTTCCCCTCCTTCATTCTTCACCATGCAACCTATCCTCTGAATTATCTCAATGAACATCGTCGGCCTGCAAATGTAAAGCCGACTACCTGTTAGACTTGGTGGATGCAAACAAAAAACGTTATGGCCACCTGAGCAGAAAAAATCAGTGATGCTGAAAACTTTAAAAAAAATTGGCAGTGTAAATTACAAATGTTGTCTATGGTAGAATTGGTCACTTGGAAAAGGTTCATTGTGCATGAAAGGGACCTTCCACATGCTCTTCTTTGTCAACTAACAAGATACATCAATATTTATTGACTCAACAGGATGGTACACTGCCAAGGAAATGTTTTTCTTCTTCCACATGTTTAGGATGGTATAATTAATAAATGAAGCAAGTTAAAACCACCTTCTTCAGATTCATTTTCTCTTCCAAATGCTCTCCACTTCAATCAAATAGCTATTCTTGTAGTTATAATTCTAAAATTTCAACTCCCAATGAACAGGTCTAAACCACGAATTCTTTACAGAAACACATTAATATTTATATTCTCAACTTGTAGATGCCACATGAAAACATTTTTGATAGTCCCAATAGCACACTTTTGAATGATTCTACTTAGAACACACTGTAAGCAGTCATAACCAGGAAATTAGCAGCATTGTTACCTGTCCCCAACAGGTTTAGTAAAGATCTGGAGCAGCACACCTTGATCATCCCTGTCAACAAGGATGCCAAGTTCCTCACAAGCCGCCATCTGCTCCTCAGTCAAAAAATCCCCAACTCTCTTCCTCAAGTTCCTGTAATATGTTGGAGGCGGGTCTGGCATGAAATTGAAGCCACCTGTTGCTGATCGTTGGCGCATTCCCCTGATGGTTGCAATCGCATCATCTGTTGCCAAAGCCAGATGCTGCACCCCTGCTCCAAAGTTATGGTCCAAATATGTTTGTATTTGACTTCTTCGTTTTCCAGAAACCGGCTCATTAAGTGGAAGCAGGACTGTCTCCTCGTTGTTTGCCAACACCACCGAGTTCAATCCACTCTCTGCCGTGCCAACTGTTGGGAAAAATATATAACTCTTTATACATTCCAGATATTTAATTATGAAAGCCTACGTTTCTGGTTTGATATTCCAATCCAAATGGTTCATTTGCAGGCAAATGTAGAAGAGTTGATTTCCCTTGAACAAGCATGAGTTCTACTAATCTACTCCGGTTTGAGTTAGAACTTAGAACTCAAAAAAAAATGCTAGTAAACTTGCAAAGAAAATGCTCCTATATTTAAAAAAAACTATGGAATATTTGAGCTAAAAGACAAACTTAAAAAGAAAATAATAATAAATACGTTTCTACTTATTTCTGTCATCTGCACTTCACACAAGAGGCTACATTCCTAAAGGAGCTTTATCTGCAATTTTCTAATTTCCTCACTTAACTTTCCATCCAAAGCAGAATAACAACATTACTACCAGTTTCCTCTCCATTTATCTTCTACTTTCTTTCCACCCAGAATCAGCTACCCGAAGTCCCAAACACAATACAATCAAGCAATATTACACATGTTACACAAGAAAGAACAAAAAAAAAACTACTTTTTTACAGGGGATTTTGTCGCCATTTCTTTTTTATCCAAAAATCAGTTGCAGTGTCTCGTGATAGCTCACACTATTGAGTAGTTGTGCTGAGCAAGTGTCATTGAAATATGTGATTGTAAGATTTTTCTATTTATTAAGTTCGCGCCCAATCCTTCCTCACATCCACAAACTGGTGTGAAAATGAATCAAGCGATTTCGGTCCTATACAACCAAAATCCATCCCTAAAAAAATCACCAATTCTCTCTCCACAACCTCCTCCTACCCAAAAGGCAAACACAAACACAACATCTCCTCCACAAAGCATTGTTACTTAGTATCATCATCATCATAACAATACCAAAAGGAATCACAAACAAATTACAAAGAGAAACAAGTAATTATGTTAGTTAAAGACTTAGTTACCATCATCGGAAGTAAATTCGGCAAACTCATGGAATCCGGTGAACCTCCTAACATACTCCACCACCGGCCCCAAAGAGTCGACATTCCCAACGGCATGATCCAACCTCTTAATCCCCAACTCCTCCCCACCTCCTTCCACCTCCTCGAACCCAGGCAAGAACCCCATCCTCCCCTCCACCCCACTCACATACCTCAGCACCACATCCCCGTACAACTCCACCTCCGCGACCACCACCCCGTCCCCGATCTCCTCCGGCTCCATCGCCTTCCTCGCCCCATTCTCAACACTCCTCCTAAAAGCCTCTCTGGCGTCTCCGACTTGGAGAGCGACGGCGCGGACGGCGAGGCCGTGGAGGTTGGAGAAGGAGAGGCGGGGGGAAGGGAGAGGGGAGTAGGGGGCGGAGAAGAGGAAGCGGAGGTGGGAGGATGAGAGGAGGTAGGAGGCGTGGGTGGAGTTGCCAGTGGAGAGGTCGGAGATGGCCGTGAGTGGGAGGCCGAGGCCGTGGGAGAAGCGGCGGGCTGTGTTGGTCGCGTCGGCGCACCAGAACTCGACGTGGTGGAAGGAGTGGACTGGGAAGTGGTCCGACCGGGGGTTCGACCGGACGAAGTTGGAGTGGCCGACGAGCTTGAAGGAAGATTCCATTTTCGGCTTGTGTTTGTCGGAGGTCGGAGGGTGTTTGTTTCTTATATACCATTTTCAGTTTGCGTTTGTGGTCGAGTCTTGGAGTTGGAGTTGGAGTTGGAGATGTCGTCACGGATGTGGTTTGGTTTGGTTGGGAATTGGGATTGGGATTGGGAGGGAGGGTGATTTTTTTTTTTTTTTTTGTTCTTATAATCTAGGAGAATTCCTACAAATTCATCAACGTAAAACTATTCTCTAATGGATTCGACTTCCCATGTGCTGTTTGGCATTCTTTTGTGTCAGCATCAGTCATCATGTGACTACAAATTTGCATGACGCGAGCGTGAAATTTAGGAGTTGTATATTATGATGTTTTTAACTTAATTACCGAAATAAAGCAAGAAATTTGAGTGGTGTGAGGAGGGCGGATAAATTTATGTGAGGGATGCACGAGTCAGGTTGGAAGTTTGTTTTGTTGTAGTGTTGTGTTATGGTTAGGACTCAGGAGGGGTTTGGGAGTCAGAATCGAACACGTCTCTTTGTAGATAACGACTGTTGAAAACAAGCACAAACGTATATATATGGTTTTTGAGTCAGAATCCAAGAGGACTCAACCTCTTGGATTTCTACGTATATATATGGTTTATAATCATGTGTTTCCTAAGAAATGCTAATTGTCCATTGTAATTTGTCATATATTGAATAACGAAAGTGCATTAATAGTAATAGATATGGGCTAAGAGATAATGTGTTGGTGGAAAGGGAAGGCCTAAAAGAGTTGAACTCCACCATTACCTCCAAACATGCGATTTCATTCATCCACATCCATTTTCTTCCCATCTCCATCCAACAAGTGGATAGAAATAGGCAGCTTTGAATGCGCTAAATCCTTGTGCTACCAAAATTATACCAACATTACGATAATATTTTCTTCATCTTTATGGCAGATTGGCCAGAAAACTTAAAACAAATGGCAGTCGCGAACTTTTAATGGAATCTATGAACTTACTTTCGAATCACAAAACTGTCATGTGCACATGCAGCCAAAGTCAGTATCTCAGGTTGGGGTTTGTATCCGCAAAATGCGCAGGTCGAAAGATTTGAACAGTTGGTCGTTGAAACTGGACACTCTTCGCAAACCGCAATGTCAAAACCAAGTTTGGTGAAAAGAAGTTAGCTTGAAGTTCAACCCACGTTAAAATATGTTGGCAACACTGATAGAGAACGTGTAATTCTTCCAAGGATTGTGGTACAAAATCGAACTTCAGAAAACTAACTCCAATTTTATCTCCGAATCTTATTAAAAGGTAATTAACCTTTTAAGATAGTCAAACCCTCAAATTATTAGCGTCTTCCTCAATTAGTCTTAGTTGTGCTTTACTCGCTCCTAAGCAGCTATCAGTCAACCAATCACTACCTTGTACGTTGTAACCACGTAATCTGCCTTTTCCTTAACATGTCGCTCCAAGATTGCAGAAATAAATACCACAAATGATGGTAACAAATCACGATGCAGAAAATCCAGGAGTTCAGTGTCCTGCTCAGATTTCTTCAACCTGGGTGGCCTTTCTGTTGCCATTCAGCAGATTTAAACCATGGCAGGCACAAAAAGATAGCTAAACACCTCGGGTGTTTCTTGGGAAGCGGTGAAGGGCAACAATCTCTGTAAAATGTTGATGGAATCTATGGTCTAACACAGCCAAAAGTTCACAAAATAAACAACATAACCGATCAACTTGTGGTGCACACAGGGACAAAATTGAGACAAGATTAACAACTCTGCCTGCGAAAATAACATGCCAAACTTCGCCAGCAGATCCCGTATCATCATAATCATAATATATTGAAGCAAATAATTATCCGATTATCATTTCATAATATCCTCGAAGTTCTTTTAAGTTCTAACAGATTTAACAAGGATCTTTCATTGGTGTTTTTTTAAGAAATAGAATTCAGTTTGTAAATTTGTGAAGGAAATAATAATGAATCTTGACGATCCATCTATCATAAAGATGAAAATATGTTTAGGCTATTATCTACAAGTATTGGAATATGACATGTCGTACACAGGCTAATGAGTACCCGTTTACTATTGGCAGAAGACATATTTCCCAGGGTATATGTACAAAAAATGATGCCTGAAGGCTGCTGCATAAGAATAATTTCTGCAAAACAGAAACACAAACAAGGAATAAGGATACTTAGTTTCAGTAAGTATTATCAAGGTTAATTGTTAGGTAAATCTGCTTCTAACAAACGGGCAAGTACCTGAACTTCACATTAAAGGATTTTGGTGGAGCAATCTCCTTCTGAAAGTCTTCTGTTGACACTTGCCAAAAAGCCAGAATATACAACAATGTATCACTTCTTGTCAAGAGCAAAAAAAAAGTTACTGACTTCCTTGGCAGTTGCGAAATGTGCATCCAGAAGTATGTCGAAGAAGGCACCAATGTATACACCCTTTCATTAATACATTTCAACTTCCATAACAGCATGAGTACTCACTTCACAGGACGTACGCCAATAGTTCTAACGCGAAACCGGTGCTGAGGCTGTTCATCATCGTCGTCATCTTCTTCACTTGAATCATCTTCCACACTATCCCATTTTGAGTAATCCAGACCAGAATGGCCTTTTGGTTTTGGTATGGTCTCCCATCTTTTTGAAGGTGCATGAGTGGAATCTTCGGAACAGCCTTTACCATCATCCCCTTTTTGTATTTGTAACAATGGTGTGCAAGTTCTTTTTAACTCAATTTTCGCATTTCCAACATCCGAAACATTACCTGTGTTGCATTCAGCAGTACTAGAAGTCACCTTTGCTCTGTTAAGGTTTTCACCATTCAGGGGGTGTATCACTTTAATGTCACTTTGTTCCCATGTAGACTCACTTTGCTCATCCACTTCTTGAATGGAAATTTCATTTTCATGTCCATTATCTTCTTCATGTTCTTCATCATCACCTTCATCTTCATAAAGCAACGATTCCTCCTCAGACTCGGGTATTGGAGCAAGAGACTTCAATTTGGTGAATGAAAGGCCAGACAATATAAACACCACATAAATTAATAAATAAAGAAACAACATGAAAGAAGAAAAGACTGTTAATTCATGATTATCAACACACATCAGGTGGCAAAATAAGAAGAGGACTTGCAAGATTTCAAAAAAAATTAAATACACATACAACCATAAAAAGAATGTAATAGGCAACATTTGAATGCTCAATTGTTTCTTTCGAATTACAATGTCTTGGACAAAATTACCCAAGTTTCTTTTAACAAAAAATGAGGAAGATATCACAAATTTGTTAGATCAAACAAATTGCATATGATAGCCAGCATAAATGATTTGTTTGAATCTTGGAAACCTTGAAATCAGGGTATTGGTTTACAAATAAATAAAGTAGAAAGCATACCAGCTGCGTTCTCAGTCTGGCATGAAGATTTTTATACACATCTGATGATGGATTCAGTTCAATAAGCCTGTTGAAATCAAAAAGTGCTGACTGGTACTCCTTAAGAGTAACTAGCGTTTGTGCACGTAACATTAAGGCTCCAGTATGCTGGTGATCCAGTTCAAGCACTGAAGTACATTCCTCTGCTGCCTAAAATTGACCAAAATGAGAACTATGAGTTAACATATAAAACCCTTCAAATCAAATATTGTTCAGTTTTATATATATATATATATAAAACCTGATGCTGATAATTAAGGCCTTAGATTTCTTGAAAGAAAAATAAACAATACGCTTAAGTTGCGAAAAGAGAAATTACTAGATCCACAACAATAAGTTATTATATTTCATAACCTCACAAATCACAAGTGCTTATTTCTAGTGAAACAGATACTTCCAAATAACTAAGAATTACATATTTATTCCTTGATTCATGCATGCTCCATATGAAGTCTATGAATGACCGAATATTAAATGAGGACCACATATACTTCAAAAACAATAACATTCAAGGTTAATACATTTTATGACCAATCTAAAGACAAGATAGTGAAAAGAGATACCATTTGTCAATTCAATTTCAAAATAGGTTTTGTGATAATGGTGACCAGGACAAGAAACTCAAACAAAAAAACAAATTTGACGAAAGGAAATTTAAGAATCTAATCCAGATTAGATTTTTCAGGCATAATGAAAGATGAAATAAGAGAAACATGAATATATCATACTCATAACTCCAAAAAAATCATTTCCTTCTTCATTTTCTTGACACAGTTTGAATTCCCCATCATGTTAGTTAGAAGCTAGCACACTTATTCTCTGTCTTAAATAATTACTGAGAAGTATCAATTTCATTTTGATAACCTAATGCAGTTATCTACTCCCGTCGCGCAAACTCCAATAGCTTTCACCATTTCACATATTTAGATTGCAATACCCAAATAAGACAATAAACCATCATCCTTAACTCCTTTCTCTAACGAGAAATAATTCATCAGACTACGAAATATTTTAAACATGTCCTTGTATAGCAATGAGCGAACTATGTCCTACTCGATAAAATCATTTCTCAAAGTTCGAATTCCCTGTTAAAGATGATAAACCAATATCCTCAACTCCTTTCCCTAGTAAAAAACAATTTATTGGACTTCGAACGATGTTAACCATGTCCTTCTCATATCTTCATTACTTTACAATTGTTTCCAAAAAAATCACAACAAGTAAGCTAAACAACCAAATCAATAAATCTTTCATTTGGACAACCTAAAATCAACTCAGACAATCATCCGAGAACTCCAGACAAAAATACTAAGGAAAAAAAATGCATCTCTCATCCAACTCAAACAATAATAAACAGAAGAAGCAGCAACGACAAACTGAGAGAAATCAATAACGTTTGCCTCGGCTGGCCAGTTGAGTGGTGGCCAAACGGTCGACCGTTTCTGCTACTTACAACCCCCACTCTGAGCTATTCTCAACAGTAATGAGGGGCGGTCGAGTGCTCCGGACTTGTTTTCGAAGCATCTTTTCTAATAGTTGCTTTATATTATAATTGTCTCCAAAAATCAAAATTATTCTCCCGGCATAGTTGTTTTCGAAGCATCTTTTTATAATTGTCTCCAAAGATCAAAACATAAAATAAGGTAAACAACCAAAAAACAAAACTATTCTCCCGTCATATTTGACCTACTTTGGTATGAACAATCGAATTCCCCATCATGACAGTCCGAATCTCGGCGAATTTCATTTGGACAACCTAAAATCAACAGTCCGAGAACTCCAGACAAAAAAAAAGTTTCCATCGAACTGAAACAACCTTGCGGAGATCGTGGAGCTTGAGGTAACAAGCGGCGCGGTGGCTGTGGAGCGCGATCTTCTGGGGATTGGTCTTGGTCGAGGCCAGCGCCTCCGTGTAGAAACCCAGCGCCTCCGCGTGCTTCCCGTCTCGGTACATCTGGTGCGCCCTCTCCATCTTCGCCGCCATCATCCGATTTGAAAAGGAAAATATGGATTCTTTCTTTCTAAAAAAGAAGGATCGCTTGCTTGTGGCAACTCGCAAGGAAAGAAGAAATGCACACTTGTAAGTGATCTGATCGATTCATTAAGTGAACTTTTCCTTGTGGCTGTTTTGCATTGGAGACCCTGTCGACGTCAAATAGCTAGATGTCGTTTCCGTGCTAGCTATTACGTGTAATTTTGTGTTTTTGTACGAGTAGTGATTTAAGGTTCAAATTTACTAAACTGCAACCGCGGATGCATATGTGATTTACGATTTAATACTGTAACTTGTGGATGCGACACGGGTGCATATGTAATTTGTAATTTAATAATTCAATAATATATATGTAAATATGTTAACTATAATTATATACATAACTACAAATTTAGGTAAATTTTGAATAATTTTAAGATCAATAATTCAAAAGTAGTGTTACATGAATTCACATTTTGAGCTCTCGTATTAGACTCTCCCCACCCACTCATTCTCTCTCTTTTGAACTCACTTATTTCTTTTTTTTGTTTTTTTATTCCTTTCCCACTCTTCTAACACTCATTTCATTTTTTTATTCTCTTCTTTCTCTTTTCACGTTCAAACATTAACATAAATTTTTAACTCATTTTTCTCCTTCTCTCGACGATGGGAGAATTAGATATATCCGTCTATGTCAGATAATCTTATTACCAACATCATTGTGATTACCTTAGATATATCTGGCTACCTACATCATTGTGGTTAAAACAAATATATCTGGTTATCCCTAAATATATCTGATATTATATTTGCATTAAACCAGGAATGAAATGCATGTCATTAGAGCTTAGTTAAAATTTTCAAAACACCAAAACAAGAAATATTTGGTTACCCTAGAAATATTCGGTTACCCTAGATAATCTTATTACCAACACATATATATTTTATTACTAGCATTTCTGTTGTTACCCCAGATATACCTGACTACTGACATCACTGTGGTTACCTTATATAATCAAATATTTCTGGAATTTATGCATGTAGATTGAGTTTGCATGTGGTGAATGAGATAAAAGGAGTGGAGTAAAACTAATGGAGATTGTTGAAGTAGTCGGATATATATGGGTTCTACTTATGTGCTTATGGATTAGTCGAATATATCTGCATATCTACACATCCAAAAATATCTGCATATCCACACATCCAAATATATATATGCATATCCACACATCTGTTAATCTGTACGTGGATATATCTGGATATCCATACATCCAGATATAAAATTGTTGGCTAACTTCAAGAACTTTAAAATTCCAAAGCCAAAAGAGTGTTTCCAGATATAAATTTCAAAGCCAAAAATCTAACCTAAATATATCTGGCCAAAAGAGTGTTTCCAGATATAAAATTCCAAAGCCAAATATCTAACCAGATATATATGGCCCAGAAGTAGAATTTCCATCTGCACCACCAGTCATCAAACTTCTCATGTCTGTTATCTGATATATCTTGATCAAGCGAAAGACAAGCAGAAGATTACTCTCAATTCACCAATTTTAAAGGCAAACACATTGCTCAGTAACACAACTATAACACAGATATATCACAGTGAATGATTACACTAGAAGGTGGATATTATTGTGTTGTGTTGATGAATCAGATATATCTGATTCAACCTGATCAATTTGACAACAAAATCAAAGATATCTGAGTGCGAAAACATGTAATATCTGGGGCCAGATATATCTGTGTCAAATATATCCATGTTCATTGGGGAACGTGAATGACTTATTTTGAGGAGAACTTGGAAGGTCAAAGATCATTTGAGGAGAGAGAGAGAGAGTAAGTTGATGACTTGTTTTGCCAAGAGTCCATAAAGAGCTCACAAAAAGAACACACTTAACATTTTCCATAATTCAATATTAAGCAGATCAGAGTAAAAAAACAGAGTTGAAACAATATGTTTTGAAATACGCTGCATATGCAGACAACGATACAGACTGCATCGACACCCGCATCTGCGTAGTTGTTCGGTCGTTTCTGAACAGAAGTAGTTATATGATTCACAATTTCTAATTATTTTAATATAAATATAATGGAATTTTCTACTGGAGTGGAACCCACGTGTATGTTTGGAAATGCACAAGGGTAATTAATGAAATTTGCAGGTGTACCTAAACAATTCACAAAAAAACACATGCGGGTAGTTCAATGGTACAATACATATCTCAATTCTCCAAGTGCACCCAAGCAAATAACCACAATATATATAAGGTCTACAAGGTTCATATACCAATTTTTTTACTTAAAAAAACATTGCTCGTCATTTAAGGATTGGGATTCACTCCATTTCATTTTGGTCAAGCTACTCGATATAATTCTGATTTTTAACGTAACTTAAAATTCAAACGGTACATTTTGGTCTATGAAGCAAAATCATGTTGAAAATCATAAAATTATATATAGATTTTCAATATAATCAAGACAAAAATAAAAATGAATATACTATTTTTGTCAACTTTTTTGATTTTATATGAATTGATTATCAAATTTTACGATTTTCGACGTGCATAAATAACTAGCATCGTAGATTGAAATATAAGGGTTGGATTTCCAATTGCACAAGAAATTAAAAAGTGTATTAAAAGAACTTGACCTTCAAGTAAATAAAAGAGAATCTAAGGAGGTGTTTGGTTGACTGAGATGGAATGGAATGCGAATCTCATACCAGGTTGGAATGGATTCTCATTCTATGGTAGATAGGTAATGTTCTAATTCCTAGGTATGAGCTGGAATGGATTCTAATTCTGGACCCAAAATAAACAAACCAAATACCATAATGGAATGAAATCCATTTCATTCCATTCCAGGTACTCCCAACCAAACACCCCCTAAGTTCAACCGTCGTATAAGTTTGATTTCAAATCATTTTTTTACATATTCTACAAAGATTTTAAGAAAAAAATAAAATAACAAAATATTTTAATAACTAATGCATATCACATTATAATATAATAAGAAATAAATATTAATCAATTTATAGTACCATTGAAAATAGTAAAGAATTAAGTATTACCATAAACTAGTATATATACGTAAATATTATTTGAGTCTTACATACATAAATACACATAAATTAAATAACGACACTCATTCTCAGATTAGATCTTTGTAGGAATCAATCGTCTCAACATCAACATTTGCTTCGTGAGTCCGATCCCGTGGATCTCTGATTCTCGGATAAAACAAATACAACCGCAGACAAATTTCCAAAAAAATGAATTTTCACTGACACCCGTGAAAGACTTTATGAGTTTATGTTGTAAGGAGAATTAACTCAATGAAGTTTTTCAACAACAAGCAAACAATTATTTAATGTTCCCGAGACCACTCCAACACTATTAATTCAAATAAAATCATACAACACTTTGTTTTATTGATAGAAGGCATGCACATTGCACAACAACGACTATTAACAACCTAATAAACGAAAATCGATATTAATTCTGGATTATTTTTATAAATAATTATTCAAAAAAGAAATTGAAAGAATCTAAGTTTGTGAAACTTATTTGACAAAATATGAGGTAGATAAACGACACATGTGATATCATTTTTATTAACAAAAAACGACATCACATATCCCGATTTTATCATTTTATGAAAACAACATCACAGATGTCGTTTTCAGAAAAAAGATAAAAAAGACATCCGAGATACTCCAAAATGTAAATGACGTTACAAACCATTTCATTTTACAATATCAATTATCTTGCTTTTATATATGATAAGCAAATATGAGTATGTTGATATTTATGTGAATGTAGAAAGCGTTAACCCAATTAACCATTGTCACTAACTATTGCAAGAGATTAAATTTGTTGTCTTTATTACATCTTGCACAAAGGGCAAAAATTTGGAAAATTAAATACCAACCCTACTTTAAAAATACTGATCGATAAAACGATGATCTTATATATCATGCTCAACTTCAAACTCATATACAAGCACTCACTTAACTCCTGGCGAAGAAGGAAGAGAGGAAATGCTTTCCATATCAATATCACCTTGGCCACATTATAATCCAGCACACTCTATCATAAGTTTTTTTGCTTTGCCTTGGCTCTTCAACTTCACTGAATTAGTTCATTTAGAGGTCTTCAACTTGTTTCGTGAGATCCTTGGCCGTGTCTCAAATTATTGATCTCTTGTCACGTGCTCTTTGTCATTTCACTCTGCGTAAAAAAACAAAGTACAATTCAATTCACAGGTAAGATTTTAAAATATATCACAAAAATAATTCCATTGTCATGCTTATAGTATAAATCATCCAACGAGAACCCAAAAATACTATCATAAGATCATACCATAGGGGAGTATGGTGGAGATCAATTGGCGGCGTGAACAACCTGAAGTGTTTGTTGTTCATGCCCAGCAGGCTTCTCGTTGTAGCTCGTTGGGGGGTCCTACATCCTCACCCTCAAGTTCTTAGACCATTGTTAATGGTTGGGCGAAGATGAAGGGCGCCCTGCCACATAGATCTCATGCCCAAAAATCACCCGCACTTCTCCCCCACACAACACCCACATGGTGCGGGAAATCGGGCGGTGGGCGTCGCGATTTCCCTCCCAGGTGGGTGGTGGATTTGGTTGGATGGGGGGTACATGTCCCCCCCCCCCCCCCCCCCCCCCCCCCCCCCCCCCCCCCCCCCCCTTCGTTTTATTTATTTTTGTTAAAAATCTGAAACAATTCATTTTAAAATATTTTATCATTTTTTTGAATATATGTTTTTTATTTGTTTTGATTTTGTAGAATTTTTTGTGAAATTTTTACCTAGGATTGATCTTCAAATGACGTAGAGGGGAGAGAATGTAGGGTGTTTGAGGTGTTTCTGGGCGTGAGTAAGGGGAATTTTTTGGTGGGTTGAGTGAGCTTACGTGGCACAGAGAGAAGTTGATATGGCAGAGAGAGAAACTGACGTGACAGAGAGGGAACAAGGTGGGTGGGGGTAGCCCGGACACTACTATTTATGCTCTTAATGTAAGTGTTTCCCAACTCTGCTTAAAATGAAAGACAACCTTCTTTAAAAGAAGTTTATTGCAAACTAAAGGATGATGATCTTTGTACTGATCACGTCGTAACACGAATATTCAAAGATGACACTGACAACTTACAATTTTTTTGTTAGTTGTGACAACTAGACCTGACAATCATGTTGTGTCGTATACTTTCGTGTTGTGTTTTTCGTGTATTTTAGTCATTAAGACCATACACAAACACGAATCGAATTCGTGTACCAAACCTTGATACACGAACACGACCCAAAAACTTTATTTAATTTTAATAATCAAGTATTGAATTCATATTACTACATATTCACTCAATTATTAATATTATAAGGCCTAGCTTCTTTCTTAGAAGCACCAAGCGAACGAATGTTTTAGCTCTTGTGCCCATGGTGACTTATATAGGATGTAGTGTGAGGTAAATATTTAGTTTAGTCGATGTGGGACTAAAGGTCCCACATTTTGAATCCCGCTGATGGAGGGTTATGCATTTAATGGAAGACTATTCTACATCTACGGTGGGTTGGTAGGGTGGTAAGCAGGAATGGATGGATTCCAACTTGGGTCGCAATTGTGGGATAATGCTTCTGTTACCACCACCACCAATTTGTGTTTCTGTATGCTAGTTGTGGTATAATAGTGTTATCGTATAGTTTCGGGTATCCACAAGGGTAAACACGAAAACGACACGAAATTACTTTTGTGTAACCATAACACGACACGAAACACGAAATCCTTAAACCCAAACATAGTTTTTTAGTGTCGTTTTCATCTCGTGTTTTCGTGTATCGTGTCAAATTGTCAGGCCTAGTGACAATTGAGATTTTCAACTCTTTCTTTGTCGGTTTCATGATATTTGTGCATTTTTAAATTCCCGAACCAAGTTTGTTTGTATATAAACACTATGAGTTTCATTTTTTTCGAGTTCGAACGACTCATTTGTCGAACCAAGTCATAATAATTTTTTATTTTTCATAAAGATCTTTTATTTTCAATTTAAACCAAAGGCGATTCATTTTTCAAGCAGAGATCGAGTGGAATTTCTGTTGAATATTGGCTTATATTTGTTAAGGAATCAAATCCAGGAAGAGTCGGTCGACCGGATTGGATTCTGTCTACCGACGCACAACCCCGGAAATTTCGGCGAAGACGGGTCGATCTACCGAATTGGATTCGGTCTACCGTCAGAGAGCAAGTACCGTCAGAGAGCAAGTGACACTTCAGAACAACGGGTTCGGTAAACCGTTGAGGAGATTTTTTGGTGTTCCGAGAATCTAAAAGTGTCTGGACAATTTGGCATGGTCCATCGAGGGGTTCTCGGTCGACCGAAGGGTTGTTGGAGAATTCGTTAGTTCGTGGAAGAATCATTCTCGCGGTCTACCGAGCCGCGTGAGAAGCGTTCCCTCGGTCAACCGGGAAGGATTCGGTTAACCGAATCGGAACATGAGTCACTCTTGTTGAAGCACGCACGGTTAACCGAGCGAGCATCGGTTAACCGTGTCCCCATGAATAGTTCTGTTCGGTTTTGCTTAATTGTAGCTCGGTTTTTGAGTCTATAAAAGGACTTGTTTGCTCTTAGTCTTATATCATATTGCATACAACATAGTTTCCTTCACTGTAAGTTGAGAGATTAATGCTAGAGATAGATCTAGACTGATTTGAGGGACCTATTGCTTCCATATACTTGTAATCTCGGTTGCTTCTCTTGTTGGAGAAGTGGAAAAAGGAAAAGAAACCCGATGGAGACCCCCAAGAACGTAGGCACGTTGCCGAACCTTGTAAATCGCGTGTGTCGTGGTTGTTTCAGGTGTGCATTTGTGTTTGCTTGTTTATTTTCATCTTGCTTGTGTTCTTGTTGCCATTGAGTTTGGGAGAGAGTCCGAAGTTAATTCCACAATCAATATTTGGTATTACGTGGTGCGTTTAATCCGTGTTTCGTATAAGTACATTGTTAGATCCCTCCCGACAATTTGAAGTTGGAACAATATTTAACGCCCTAAACAAAACCCATCGAACATCGCAGTCACGTCTCACGTGGACCCCTTTGAGTCCAAAAAAAATAACAGTTGAAGACTGAAGAGCGATAACAAGTGACAACAAGCTTGAACCCAAAACAAAACAAAACAAAAACCACTTCAAACCCCATTTTCCGTTAGGGCTCGAAGATGTCGACCATCCTCTCCAACCCCATCGCCCCGTCCCCCCACCTTCCCCTCCGCCGCCGTCTCCACCCTCCGCACGTGGACCTCCGCGGAGGCCATCGAGGCGGAGGCGCGGCTGCTGGTCCCCACCTACAAGCGGGCCCCACTGGTCATCCAGAGAGGGAAGGGGTGCGTCGTGTACGACCTTGACGGGAAGGAGTACCTCGACTTGACGGCGGGGATCACCGTCAACGCTCTGGGGCACGGGGACAAGGACTGGGTGGCCGCCGTGGTGGAGCAGGCAAGGGAGCTCGCGCACGTTAGCAATGTCTACTACTCCGTTCCGCAGGTGAGAGAGATTTTGGGGTGGATTTTGTTTAACGATGAAGGTTTTGAGTTAAGTTGTTGTGGATGTCTTTGGATTTTCCGCATTTTTTTAAAAAACTTTTGTGGTTGTGTTTTGAATATGGACGTGTGAAGGTTTTGGTTTGGTTGTTGAGAATTGCTTGCATGTGGTTTTCTGAATTTTGGTTAGTGGATGTCTTTGTTTATCTTTTAAGAGCATTTGAGTTGAGTTTTTAATATCTTGATGCAGCTCTTAAACCATGTGTGTAACATTGGATCCATGAGTAATTGTTTTCAGATGGAGTAGATTTTGTAGATTACTTGTCAGTCCTACCAGTCTATCCACCTTTGTTAATGATTCGCTGCATTTCATGATTTTGTTGTTCTGGTATTTGGAAGTTAGTCTCTCCGTGGGAATCGATTGTTTGACAAAAGATTTGCAATGTGTCTAGAGAGTTTTGGAGTTTTAAGATCAAGTTTTTAACGTTACTGAATCTATTATGGTATCCACATGTAATTTGAGATGATTTCTCATTTCTGTCATGTGTCATTTAAGTTAGTTTATTTTAGAAAATCATGTTACTGTTAATTTAACTTGACCTATGAATGCGTAATTGTTTAACTGTGGAACCAGTTTTCAGGTTAGGTTGTTTTTTAAGCAATCGACACTGTGCTCAAATTGGTTAACCATATGGTTTGGTAATGAAATTCAAGTGACCGAGGAAATGTATGGTTGGGTTGTCCATGATCTGTCAATTTTGGCTATTTGAGTAATTTAGAGAGCAAGGAAACTCTTTGTAGTTCCGTGATTGTTGAAGTTGAATACAGTTGCCATCAGCAGCATTCATTAGTGGATCTTAAAACCCTGTTTTTCTGTTTAGTTTTAAGCATCCCTATCAAAGACTTGTCCATATGTATGTTAGCACTCCATTTGATAGTCATTACAGTTGGTTGTCATGATAGTTCAACTTATTTTGTCCTTAAAAATGGGCACATTTGGAAGTTGTAACCAACAAACATTACTTTCCTCTCGTAACTTGATCTTCACAGTTGAAAACGGTTCATCTTTCTCAATTATTTTCAGTTTCCATTATCATTATGAAATTGCTGACTAAATCATCATTTACCTTGAGCTAGCAGAATGGTTGGTTGGCTCTTCTTTCGCTGATCGTGTCTTATTTACAAACTCCGGTACAGAAGCAAACGAGGCAGCTATTAAATTTTCTCGAAAGTTTCAAAAATTTATGCACCCTCAAGCAAAAGAAACTGTGACAGAATTCATTGCATTCACAAACTGTTTTCATGGAAGAACAATAGGCGCCCTTAGTCTTACGAGTAAAGAGAACTATAGAACACCCTTTGAACCTCTCATGCCTGGGGCTTCGTTTGTAGAATTCGGGAATATTGAAGAAGCGAGAAAGGCAATCAGACCTGGCAAAACAGCTGCAGTTTTTGTGGAACCTGCTCAGGGTGAAGGTGGCATATACAGAGCAGAAAGAGAGTTTCTGCAGGCGCTTCGTGATGCTTGTGATAATGCTGGGTCTCTTCTGGTCTTTGATGAGGTATATAGCTTTATACATTCCCTGATATCATTTTTGTTACAGTTAAATAGTAAATTACAATATCACAATTTTTTCTTTTTGGCTGCGAAGCACATTTTCTGAAAGGTGCATGACAATCTTTCTTCCTGTTTATTATTGTATCCATTTGTATTACCTTTTTCCATTCGTATTTTGTCGCCGAGTTATTCATTTTGTTTGCTTGGAGCCCAGGACTATAATATACAATCATTAATTTATCATCCATTGAAACCCCAGGTTCAATGTGGATTAGGCAGAACTGGACGACTGTGGGCACATGAGCTTTATGGGGTCTACCCAGATATAATGACACTTGCAAAGCCTCTAGCCGGAGGCCTGCCGATTGGTGCCGTCCTGACCACTGATAGGGTATCGTCGGCCATCAGTTATGGGGATCATGGCAGCACATTTGCAGGTGGTCCTCTGGTTTGCCATGCTGCGCTGTCTGTGGTAAACTGAGGATCGGAAAACTGCGGCTTTGTGCATAAGCACTTACATTAAATAGAAGCCGTCTGATGGTGGAGACCAGAAAGGGATTTGCTTATGAACAATGGTGATATAGATTAAATCATGAAACGATGTAAGGAATAATGGGATAATGTGGGTATCATCACGAAATGCATTTGCATAATAAGAATCAAATGTTTAGAAGAAACCATTCGAAATTTCAAACGTGACCACTATATACATCCGTCGTAGCTCTCCAACTTACATGCTGACCTTTGCCCCTCAATCTCCGAACTTCTTCTAGTCTAAGTCTTCTGCGTTGTTGCTTTCAATTGCGGTCTTCTCATTAGCTATTTCTTTTTTGGCTTCGCGATGGTTGAGTATTGAAATCTGATTATCTAATCCGTCATAATCATCAATCTTTTGTTTTTTTTCCTCTGGTCAGATTTCCTTGCACTCTCGGTTTCTTCCCATCCTTTGTCAATCTTTTCTTGGTGTTCATTGTTAAATTAATGTTGTGCACGAGCGGGTTTAACCCACTGACCAAAATCTACCTCGAAGACAATTGCTCGTGAAAATCAATCAATCACACGTATTTGTAAATTGCTTTCTTTTTCCCATATTTTTCTATTCTCCCATTTTCTTATTAAAACATCATTTCCTAAAAATATCCTCACTGATATATTTGTCTTGTT
Organism: Triglochin maritima; assembly: GCA_963682175.1. Classification (NCBI taxonomy): domain Eukaryota; kingdom Viridiplantae; phylum Streptophyta; class Magnoliopsida; order Alismatales; family Juncaginaceae; genus Triglochin; species Triglochin maritima. The sequence goes on from OY821772.1 coordinate 36,563,569, forward strand.
GTCAATAGTATACCATTTCAGATATATCTGGCTCAGATATATCCATCTCATTGCTTTACTCATTTTGGTAGTTGTAGGTAGGGTTGTAAATGAGTAATATTTTACCCGCAACCTGCCCTGCCCCGCCTAATGCGGGTAGCGGACAAAAAAATATTACCCGCTAACCCGCCACCCGCATAACTCGCAACCCGCCTAATCAAATATATTATTAATTTTTTATATACCAAAATCATTTTAATGTTTCAATTTTACTCATAACCATTAACCCACCTTACCAAATCATTATTCAACACTAACCAAATGTCTAGTTTTTCACTCAACACACGTCCAATTTCCCAAAAAATACAATGAGTAATTACTATTTTTCAAGTTTTGATGTTCTTTTATTTTTCTTAGAAAAAATCAAAAAAAATTAAAAAACCCGCCAAACCCGCCAAACCCGCCCCACCTCACCTAATCCAACCTTATGCGGGGCGGGTAGCGGTTTTTTTATTTTTGACCCGCCCCACCCCGCCCCGCATACCCGCTTAACTTATGCGGGGCGGGTAGCGGTGGACCAAAAACCCGCCCCGCCCCGCTTACACCCCTAGTGGTAGGTAAGGTAAAACAAAGGAATAGTTATATCGGTAAAATATTAGATATAACTAATAACAACTTGACACCGATTTGTGCATTGTTCAAGGCACCCCATATATCTCACAAAATAGATTTTATTTTGATTGTATGGTGTTGTAGTCTGAGTTCTAGATATATCTAAGTCAATAATTAAGTATTTGTCTCATATATCTGATTCATTACTTTACTAATTTTGATCGGCTTTGAAATGACCACTTTACACTGTGTGAACATAAGATATATTTGTCTTGTTGTAGATAAATAACCATTGAACTCAGATATATCTAACTGTAAGTTGAGCCAAGTAATAAGTTTCAGATATAACTGATATCATTGCAAATATGACAATCTATATCCATTGGATTTCAGATATATCTGACCTCATTGCAAAATGGGATGGGCAACCATCATAGTGTTAATGTTGTCCCATTTTTTGCCCGAAAGTTGTATCATTTATGGTCTGAATGTGATTTTACAGTAGCTCGTTTTGATATATCTGTGTTGTAGACAATAACGAAGCATTTGTTTGATATATCTCATTCACTACTTTACTAATTTTAATTGAGCTTTTTATATAAGGTAACATCTAATTTATCAGATCTCTTTGAAATAATCATTGTTTTATTAGTCAGAGTACCTGTGATATATCTTATTGCATCTTCTAACATATCTCTGTCCTTAGTGTTTTACCTTCTAAGTTCTAACATATGAGTAGGTTGTAGATATATTTTAGAATTGGTACTTGTGATATATCTTTTTTCAGATATATCTACAACCAAGGAACATTAGAGCAAATGATTCAGGAAGAAGTTTTTGAGTGAAAATCTATAATGAAAAAATTCACACGCATGTACCAAATTAGGGTAAAGAAATAAAAGATCTAAAAGTTAATGGTTTCACGAAATCCAAATGTAAACTTTAACAATCATTGTATCTGCAGTAGGATAATAAAATAAGAGACTAAAAGTTTGTGAGGAGAGAGAATAAGTGGACCACTGATTTTGAAGGAGAGTTTGGAAATGAGCCCGTAAAAATAACACGTTTAAAATTTTCCTACTGTGAATTAGCAACTGTTTCGACATTGATGAAAATCTCACTTCTAACATAATAACTGACAATCTCCAAACATTCCAGAACCCCAAAATCCTACAAAAAAAATTAAAGTCAAATCAATGTACTTGTGTTATATTTTTGTTTGCTAACTTTTCACTTCAGTTTTTTTCAATACAACCACAATTCCATTAACAACTCAATAAAATGATACAATGTCAGGTATAAATATGTACCAGAGTATAAACGGTGATACCTTATTCAGTTATTCCCATCTATAACCACACACACCAACTAATTGTGGCATAACATTTACAAACGCTTCCTGAATGCCAAAGCACACAAAGCAACTTGTGAATATCACTGTCAAGCACAAAAATAATGTACACTCGATGTGGGGCATGTATTAGCATCACCTTCCCTCCTCGATTCCGAGCATTGTCTGCGTGGTCGATGAAGGTGTAGAAGCATCCGCTGAGGATTTGCCATTGGTTCCAGATGGCTCAGCCGGTGTATAACTGCCAGTCGGTAGGCTAGTGCTTACCTCAGTGTAACGCCAATCCATCAAGTAGCTGGGTTTTGTCAGAACATCGGGGGCCTCCATGTCGCCAACCAACATAGCCACCACCCTTGACATCGGTGGGCGTCGTACTGGTGATGCCTGAGTGCATAGAAAGGCCACATTGATTACTCTCATGGCTTCTTCTTGGTCGTAAGACATCAGTTTCGGGTCCATAATTTCCAAATCACTCTTAGCCTCATGCAGTCGCCAAGCCTGAACCACCCAAAGAAAGATGGTTAGTGGCCAAAACAACAACAGCAGCAGCAACAACAACACTAATAATGTTAACTCACTGCAAATTAGTAATTTGGAATTGGAAGATAATCAACTTGTGTTGCATCTAAAGGGCAATATGTAAACATCATGTTAGTGATTACTGATAATCTGTGTAGAGTATTTGACCTGATTAGTTCTTTATGAGAATGATGGATCACCTCACCCATTGGAATGAGGGTATGAGTTTTGGTAAAGACAAAAATCTGATTATAGCTCGTAAGCACTATTTTGCCAATGCTCACCGATGAGTTATGAGTATGATGACTCACAAAAGGAACACCTTTAATTCACTACATGGGTTGCCTCCAATGCAAATGAAATTGAAAAGTAAATATATTTATTGTGTAAAATTTACCATGCAATTTTTAGATTTTCAACATTTTATAACTCAATCAACTTACAATTCACTACACGGGTTGCCTCCAATGCAAATACAATTTTTAGATTATCATCCCAAATGTGACGACCAACAAAGGTATTAACATGAAACTGAATGAGGGTGATGGGGAAATTATGTCCGAAGATCAAAATGTAGATGCTTATGCAAATATTATATTCCATGCTATTCATAGGAAAATAAATGAAAGGAGCATGATCTGAATACCCATTCAAGAAGGTACATCTTCTCTGGTCCTAAACTTGGATCTGTATTCTTTCTTCCACTCACAATCTCCATAGCAACAACTCCAAAACCAAACACATCAGCCTTCTCCGTAAGCTGGCCTCTCATGGCATATTCTGGAGCTAGATAACCACTGAAAGTAAAGTAAAAGCAACTCTTTTAGTTTACATGTTAAATCATTTAAGTATAGTTAAGCATCCAGTAACAAGACATCTTGAAAATGCTGATTAGGTCATTGAATCCTTACATTGTTCCAGCGACCCCAGTAGTGACGTGCGTTTTAGTTTCATCATGGAGCTTGGCTAGGCCAAAATCGGACACCTTCGGGTTAAGATCAATGTCAAGTAGGATGTTGCTAGCCTTGACATCTCTGTGTACGATGCGCACAGCAGCTTCCTCGTGAAGATATGCTAAACCTCTAGCTGTGCCCAAGCAGATTTTAAGCCGGGCATGCCAATCTAAATGCAACCTTCCATTTTCTGAAGATGGTTGATCGCAATGTTAAAGAGAAATAAGAGAACTGTAAATTTAGACACCAAGTTACCATATGAAAAGGTTTCATAATAAAAAAATACCAAATAACACTTGATCCAGACTCCTATTTGCTAGGTATTCATAGACTAGGAGTCTCCTGGACCCCTCGTAGCAGCAACCATACAATTTTACAAGGTTCCGGTGCTGCACTGCAGAGATGGTAGCTATTTCAGTGATAAATTGTCTCTTCCCTTGAACAGAAGTTACTGAGAGCTTCTTGACTGCAACTTCTCTTCCATCAGAAAGCATACCCTGAATCAAAATATTTGGACAAATCAAAAATCAGGGAACCAATTTGATTTGCTGTTACCAACCAAATTAAAGGAAAACAAGTTAGAAGAAATGCAATACTTAAAAATGCTTTAGGAGTTTAACCCACATTAAGTATTATCTTGGATAAAGTACTACTCTGCTAAAAGCCTCAAATTCCCGTAGCTACCTAACTAGTGAATTTACTCATACTTAGGGTCCGTTTACATCCCTCAACATGTGTACCAGACATGTCCAGACATGCATCGAAGGAGAGGTACGGAGAGTAGTGTCTGGGCATCTATGGTCAGGGATGCAAATGAACCTGATGCTGGAAGTAACCCTGGTATTGGTTTTGCTTCTCCCCCGCCACAACAAGAAGCCGTTTGGGTGTTGCTTTGCCAAATGATGGTTACAGGAATGGCAGGACTAATACTAGGAAAATAATAAAATTACATTTAATTGTGGTTGCTTGAAACAAAAGGGTAAAAGTTTGAAAGAAGTTAAAAAAGAAAAGAAAAACTAACACAACAATTCAGACTTCAGAACATCTTTTATTGATTTTGAACGGTGAAATGGCTTTTATGAATATACTAGTTACATCCTGTCGTTCTTTCTAAAGAAAATAAATCTAAGACAGTAAAACATCTATCCAGTTCCTTAAAATAATGTCTATATATATTGGCACAAAGCATATTTTTAGTGCATAACATGCATGCCATCAACTATGACCTATAGAATCAGAAGCTGACCTTATAAACAGGGCCAAATCCTCCTTGTCCTAGTTTGTTATTATTATCAAAATCCTTCGTAGCAATCTTTAGTTCATAATAGCTGAAACTATTTGGCCTTACTGCCAACCCCAGCAACTCTGCAAAAGTACCAAGAAAAATCAAGTCGAATCAAATCAGAATTATCATTACATGAGGCATGCCACCTTAAACATGAATTCCAAAAGGTAGGACAAAATAGAATTCGGAATTTATTGATGGAAGACTCCTACAACCTTCATCATCAGACAATGTGTCTTGTCTCCTCTTCTTTCTCCAAACAAATATTCCAATTACTACCATGATGCATACTACAACCGGAACGACAATTCCTGCTACTAGAGATGTATGTTTCTTATTTGCGCCACCAGGTGAAGTCTGTGGAGAGCCAGAAGTAGAATCTGAAGAATTTCAAACATAAATGCCGGGAGATGTCTGAAGAATATAACAGTACAATTTTATGCATATTTTTCTTACTTGAAGTTACACTAATGGCAGAAATAGATGGCCCATACGTTCCGTTAACCGGTGAGCAGCAGGTGCCTCTTCCAGTCCAAAAGAAATGAATCTCAAGGTAATTATTGGAAACAGTAGCATTATAATTTTTCTCCAATGCTGTTAGAGTGTTTCCAGCCTCCCGGAGTATATTGAAGTCCTTCTCTACACGATTACCCTGGATACATAATATTGAAAAAAAATCCATATAAATATTAAACAACTCTCACAAACGATAATAGGATAAATAAAGACCTTATCATTTTGCTCATTGTGTTTGAACATCATATCCATGCTAGTACATTCATAATTTTCCTTCCGTAAGAGGCTAACAAATTAGCCATCATAGAACATCGACAAATGGGATGGGGCCTTACAATAGAAAGAGAGTTCCTTACAATGTTAAATTGTTGATGAGGTTATGATTGCTAGGTCGAGCTAATGCCACATGAGGTATTAGCCAAACAAAGCAATGCAAGCACTCACTCTAAATTAATGAATCTCAGGATGGTGGTATCCCTGTGGAAGGCCATTTCATCATGATGTGCAGAATACAGCTGCAACACTGTTACATGGCTGCGAAGCCTTTTTCTTCAGGTATGGGTAGGCTTTCCATCGCTGTTTCCTTGAAGGGGAGTGTTCTTTCAGTCTTTCTACTCCTACAATGTATCTCATGGACTTCTTTCTTCTTTCATGAAGAACTTCATAGCTTCCCTTTAGAGGAGCCTGAACTGCCTTAAATTGTTTGGGGGAGGGGGAGATATATGCCTTTTATTTAGAAGAACCTTCCATGTTATGAGCCTAGACTTCAATATGACGAGGAAGCCCTCTACCATGGAGACTTCTTCTAGGAGCACTTTTACAGGAGGTTATGGATGAGGAAACTCACCCTGGGCTTGAATGCTTTTAGCAGTCTAAAGGTCGAAGCAAAGTATAGCAGGAGCTAGAAAGGCTCCTTAGTTGCAACATTTATGCGTAATGTGGCAGACCAAAGAATAAGCTAAGTGGACAAGAAAAACAATTCTTTTCCAGCTTTAATACGATCAAAAGCTACGAAGACAACTAAGCCAAGAGGACAGTTCGAAAAGATGGAAGTAGAGAGCCGATAACGAAAAAATCCACTCAAGATTGAAAAAGGAAAAGGCTAGTCAAAATAACGAGTGCCATGTAGTCAAGAGATATTTAGTAGCAGACAAGACAAAAACAAATTAGCATTAAGCAAGAAGCAGGGATGTAGGATTAGTGGGGTTTTGATGCTTCGCAGAGGGTGCATTTTTGCCCCTCTGAACCTACTTTCTTCTGGCTATTGGATTCTCTTCCAGAAAATCTCCCATCATGGATCTGTTCTTAGTTGAGAATGGAGTGAATGTACTTACCAAAGAAGAAAAGCGGGAAGTAGGATTAGTCAAGCTGTTTTAAAAAGGTCGTTTTGAGACATTGGACTATAGTGAAATCGGATCACACGGCCAGGGAAGAACCTAAACTAACCCAAATTTAAGAATAATCATCTAGGTCTTATTCTGAAACAAAACCCTCCTCTCCAGAAGGATTGTTAGTCGCCGAGGAGCTCTTGGTGAGAAGAATGCCAGAAAGTAGCCCAAATCGGCAACCTTGAGGCAAGTGATGAATCGTCCAGCACCCATTGCCTAATTGCCTTTAGGGTTGGAGGGTGGGGTTTACCGCAGTTTGTGGAGACCATTCTAATTAAACCAAAATACAAAAAAAGATGGTTCATGGGCAGGAGCCCCAAAAGTAACAAATATGCAGATGAAATAATATAAACCTGAATATAGATGTCAAAGAAACGCCTTCCTATTTGCGGCTTCCAGTTGTCTGTCTCACCAAACTGCAATTTGATACTGTAGGTTCCATTCTCAAGACCAAGACCATAGTATCTTAATGATGATGGAGATAACCTTGAAGCTTGAAACAACTCCGAGTTCTGTGAATTTGGGAATCGAGAGCCAATACTTTGAATATAATTGGATGAAACAACATCTGCAAATATTCCAACATTGCTAATTGCCCAATTATTATTAGTCACAGAGTATGTTGCTGGCCCTAAAGTTCCATCATCAGGCTCATACTTAGGTCCATTAAGCACGTTGACAGGTTGAGCACTACCACAGTTTATTGCAAAATCAACTGCAAAAATATCAAGCTAACATAAATATGCATTGTACCCTTTAATACATCGAAACAAACATGGCCTAAGTCCAAAACTAGGGTAACGGAATTTGACTTACAACTTTGAGAGCTGCGCTTGCATGGAAAATTTTTCTGTAGACACCTCAACCCTGAACTGTTAGACACGACATCACATGTCAAGAACCATTTAAAAGAAGAAGATTGCAGCCAAAGTAAAATAGTAGAAAACACACCTTGTGTTATCACTGGGAAGGTTGAAATTATTTGCAACCATATTGCTGTACAAAATAACATACTTCTTAAGCACAATAATGAAGTCTACAATGAATTGCTGACATCAAATACAGAAAGTAACATGCCAAATACTTGAATAGGAAAAATAAATGTCTTCTAGTTTTGTCGGCACAAAAGCTTTCATACACACATTTCAATCGTCCTACGGATACCAACCACTCCAATTACTTCTGGATGCGAAAATTTATAGGAAAATGGAAGCATATTTCTCATGTTCCCTTTCTCAAACTAAACCTATGTCCCTCTAATTTTAACAAAAGTAAATGCAAACATCAAAAGGACATTGTGCATAATATATTTAGTCAAAAAACTAAAGAGAGTTCCTTGATCACGTACATGTTTAACTTGGTGTCGAAGGTCCATGAAGGGATATTTCCTGAAAGATCATTATATGATAAATCTCTGCAATAGCAAAAATATCTTCATTTAAGTGAACATTTACTTTTGACTTGGAACTTCTTAAAAAACTGAAGTAGCACACACCATTTTACATTATCATATGATACAGGAACATAGGAAATAAGAAACTATTACATGAATAAGCATAAACTAAGCCTTAACAAATCATATAATGAGAATGATGATCGATAAGCAGTCAATCTTTTTTATATTTTGACTCTTCCTTGAATCAATTCCTCATCCATCATCTGGTTCAGTACATCAACTAATTGTCCTGCCATATTCTCTTTTGAAAATTTCCAACATCATTCAAGCAATATAATTTATGATACATATGGCAGTTCAATATTATTCGATATACTAGATAAAACAATACATGTCAGTCAGTGTTTTGCTCTTCTGGCTTGGCACAGGTCCGGATAAGCTATTGTTTCCTAAGAACCTGAAAAATAAAATAAATCACAATAAAGTAAGGAAATTGTTAAACATCATCCGGATTTTACTTAAATCGCTCGTCTCAATTACCATTTTACCCTTCACAATCTATTTAATACCCATTATATCCCGTAAAAAATAATAATAAAATCGAGGCGCCTTTTTTTTTTAAATCTTGAATTTATACGGTGTATTATTTCAAATTATTTCAGGTTCCGTTGCAAGATTTCGGTGTTGATGAGGTGGAAAAAAAACACAAACGTAAATAAACGGGTAAACAAATCAATATCCGGAGTACAATAATAACGTGTCGAAACAAAAAACGTCAACAAAACACGCTCCCTTTGCTCGATCGCTTTGCGGGGGGTCCTCCGCAGGGGCTGCCGCCCCCACATTCCTATTCTGGTTTTAGTTTCATGGTTATTTTTTGTTGTAGTATGAAAAGAAGAGAACCTATTGATAGTAGAAATAAGTAAAAATGAGAAAATAACAAAACAATAATTTGCACGGACGATTTTAGTAATTTACGGGCGAAGAGCGATTTAAGTAATTTACGGACGACGTTTAGTAGTCTAGTAAAGTAATTGAGATGAATAGACTTGCTCCAAATAGGAAAATAAAATATTTCTTACAAGGACTTGATCGATGGCAAAGTAAAGAGAGACTTCGGAATTTGTCCGGTTAAGTTATTAAAGCTCAAATCCCTGTCATGGAAGCTAGATCAGAAAATTTAATAATGAAATTCATATGGGGATACACTATACTGAAATTTACATACAGGAGCTTCAAGTTTGCAAGCGAGATTCCAGGAATAATACCCGATATGTCATTATTGCGCAATACCCTGTCAAAAGCACAGAAAAAAGTGTAATGTGGTATCAACTTACATGTGCTGATGATGCATATGTATAAGGATTACAAAGAAGACCATCCATTCATGCGGCTGAAACAAAGCACATTACAGGATGGTCAAGGATTCCATGCTTGTAATAAAGTCCAAGCTCGAGCCTGCTTTTGACACTTCACCAATTCGGCTGCAAAGGATTAACAGGGAGCTCAGAATAGTTGTTGCACGTGAAGCTTATTGCACAAATAGATTCTAATTGGTACAAATTTAATAACAGTTGTCAGCATGACAATCTACGACAGGTAACTTGCTCCAAGGAGTCCTGAATCAAATGATTGATAATATATAAATGCCATAAAAGAATCACTTACAGCTGATTTAGTTTGACAAGATTACCAAAACTAGAGGGAATTGGACCTTGAAGGGAGTTTCCATGTAGCCTCCTACACGAGGATCACAGTCAGATTATCATAGGAGGAATATGATTGAAACAGTAAGCTTTAAAATCTACAACGAAGATTGGCTGGCCATTTTAATCTTTTAGGTGGGAGCCAGATTCAAACCCTGACCTCCCTCTACTTAAGGAGGCTCAAGTACATTCATTTAATTTTTTTTGTAAATAGAAGTCTTGCAGGACTGTAGAATTTCTTACAGATCAACGAGTTCTGTGAAGTTCCCAATAAACGGAGGTATTGTTCCAGTGAAGTTATTGTCACTAAGCCAGCTAAAGAACACACATTAACATTAAGATTAGTTGTTCAACCAATGTGTTTGATTTACGGTAAGAGAGTGAGAAATGAAAATATTACAGGATTTGCAACTTCTTAAGTTTCGCAAATTCCGGAGGGATCTCACCGCTGACACCAGGACCAAGACTGTCTAAGACCCTGTCAAGGAAAAAATGGTTGAAATTTCAAATTGTGAACCCGAATATTTCTTTACATGTATAGTAACTGTAGATGCATGGGGGGGGGGGGGGGGGGGGGGGGATGTTACATCTCTTGTAGGTTTATTAAATTCCCAATCTCCGCAGGCAGAGAGCCACTAAAATTGTTCATGCCCATTTTTCTGCATAACGATTGAAATTGAATATATCAGCCATAGACAGATATTGTCAGGATATATATTTGGTATTCGGATACAACACACTAAGTAAAATTCAGGAAGTGATCTCATGTAGATAAATTCTTGTCTTTAAGTCAGTCATGTCAACAGTATGTCCAGCAGTTTATATCAAGCAGTTTTAGTGTGTGGGTTTTCCTTATTTAGAAAATTTGGGCCCATGATCATCAGATGAAAATAAGTGTCCCTCAAACTAAGGACCTATTTTGTATATAAGTTGTCATGAATGATAGTGGGGGTTTAGCAGCTTTCAAAGTGTTTGCATTTACTTGGTTACCTTGCCAATATTTTTTGAGATATGACATACAAACCAAAGTGGTAGTACAGTTCAACCAAGCTCTGACTGGCATGTAAAGGATTTTATTAGTAGCTCGTGGAGCATAAACAAATAGATTCTTTCATTGAGCATGTTAACCACACCATGTAAAAAATGACAACAATTACCCTAATCTTGCAGCATACATAACAACAGACCAAGATGAATATAGGAGCAAGATTGCAGGAAGCATTTTAATTTCATGAACTGCAAGATGTTAGATGGTCCATTTTGAATGATCAGGTCAGCTCAGATGGTTCAAAGAACATAAAGATATGAGAAAATCTTACAGAGAAATGAGATTTCGGAGGCTTTGAAGCTCTCTAGGTATGATCCCTGACAACGAATTTCCTCGAATATTTCTGTATAATTTAAGTTATCAATGAATAGGCAAAACCACAAAAATGTAAATGATGGTGACAGTAATCATTTAAATCATCTGCTAAAAATCATTATGAAAAAAAATTCCATCATGTCAATTTATATAATAATAATAATAAATGCATACATCACCATAAGAAGAATGTACTTTTTCAAGCATAGACTAAATGTTAATGTTCAAGTGTCCGTTTAATCACATATATCATTTTCTTTTGCATTCTTTACATCTCAGTATGTCAAGATGCTTACAACTTAACCAGGCTTGTCAGATTAAATAACTCTACTGGAATTTCACCACTTATGGGAGAAGTTGAAGTTGGAGTTGCTCTCCTGAAACAAACGAGTTCAACATTAGCTGCAAAACTCACCACAGAAATATCATAGAATTCTTGTTTGGGGTTTTGGGGGATTGTACAATTCAGTGACCCGGCAGAGGGTCATGTTGTTGAAACTGCAGTTGCATTTGATGAGCATGAGTGCATCAATGTTAACATCATCCAAGCTTGTGGAATCTCCAGCTGAACCACTACATAGATCTTCGCTGGTGTTCCATGTAGGAGTCACTCCCCAACTAGAAAAGATTGAGTTCAGTGCTGTAGCTGCCGATTATACTTCAACCATGTTAGAATAATCAATGCGAACCCTCTAGAATATGTGCCAAAAGTTTGACCAAACAGCACACCAGGGATCAGGAGAATTTAACCAGTAAATATTGACTGCCAAATGACACATAAGTTATCTATCTTAAAATATTTCGTCTAGAACTTGTCATAAATCCTACTAGTAAAAGTTCATTATAGCTATTCGTTTCAATTATTTAGTGATTACTAAATAGCATGCTATGATTGTGATGAAAAGTATCACTCTTTGGAGAGCCCACTAGATTTCACTTCTAAGTTATCAAATGAGAATGATAACATAATTGAATGAACTACATCTACCAAACTTGAACTACAAAACCAAAAAAAAAACTATCTAATTCTGACGTCGTTTTAAGAGGTTGATCCAAAGTTCAAAAGCTCTTGCTCATGACGCCATGACGGTACGAGGTTCAATGCCCATAGACATTATTCCTACTACAGTAAGGAGCAAGGTCCAATTTTCGCTTTAACTCCCCTGAAATCCCATAGAATGTTGAGAATCTTTGCATAGAATATAGTTACATCATATATCTTATTGTATTAGTAAATAATGCCACTCATGATATGTATTTCTTAGTATTCAAGACATTGGACTGAACTTGTAAAAACAACTCTTAAGGGATTATATGGATGCCACCTAAAAGTTAGTGCTTAGTTATAGTTGATCCCATGAAACTATGTTACCAATAAAACCTTAAGGTTTTCCTCATGGCATTCAAGTGAAGCTAAACAGACAGAGTAAATCCATTTGCCACCTTGACCTCACATTACAAGAAGAAGCTAAATGACATTCAAATGGGACAAATACATTAAAAATATGACATCACCGACATAGTATAACCTACAATATTGACGCTTTGTGCATCATCCAATACACTGTACTGTTAATTTCACAACATTTTTTTGAGAAGGATATAAGTCCATGAATTTGGGAGTAAGTTTGTTTTGTTTTTTGTAAGTTATGAGTGGCACTTCATCAAGCCAACAAACGGAGGTCAATCTGGGGCCAAATTGAGCTATAAAATCTGGTCAACATGTTCAAGACTCATTTTTCTTGAATTTCAAAGTTGGATTTTCGTATTGTGACGTCTAGATCAGATTTTTCACTGTAAATCATGTGTTTTATGATGTGATTTTCCCTTGTATCTTGTGAAGTTGATGTTTGTTGCGACGAAAGTCTCTTTGATATTATGACTGTCATGTGCCTCTAATAGCAGCTAGAGAATAACTTTTTCCGCCCATTTCAGTTGATGATAAAGTTCTGAGTAAACTATGATGTATGATATTGTGGGGTTTGTTAATCTCTTGATATCAAAGAGCTTTAACATCATTTTTTGATCGGTAAAGAGCTTTTACATGCTAAATCGTCTGTGTTCATGTGTGTTAATATCTTGGTGTTTTCAAGAGTATTGCTCTACTTCTATTTTACAGGTTCACACAAAGGAGACTATTTATTTCTCTGCATTATATTTTCTTGCTCTCCTTACACTTTTTTTGTGATTAATTTCACAAGTGTCACATATGTTCGCATTTTATTGCATTCCAATGACTAGTTGAGATTCAATTTTTTGACAAGCAGTAACCAATGGAAGGAATAGAAGATTCTTATTCAAACAATTTTATTTTGAAATATTCATAACCTTAGAATGCGATTACATCTTTTTCCCACACTTTGCCTAAGTTAGAATAGATAAACCCAATGCTCTATCATCTTCTGTGTGATCCGTTTGTGTAGCAGTCCATGCTCTTGCGGTAATTGCAATTTACTCAACATATATAGCAACATATTTCTAGTTCCCATGGATCAAGTTTGCATCATGGTACACCTTCAGATTTTTTTTGTTTTTTTGTTTTTGTAAGTAGCATTGAAAATACCCAAGAGACGATCCAGATTGCCTGTGCACAAATTGTACCAGCCATCATGGAACAAGCATTTTTGTTGGAAGTTGGTTACTCCCCATTAAAGTGAACTTTTAGCACAAAAACAATTGGAAATGAGTGAAAGCACCTAGTGAAGGAGGTGTCAATTAATTAAGGTGACAATAAATAAATAGTTGAAAAGAATTTTAATCCGATTATATTAGGGGTCGTAACGTTTAGCTAGAAATCAATTACGATCTACGTGTCAACCGTTGCGCACGTTACTAATACAAATTAGGTCTTACAAATGGTTACAAATTGTTACACACATTGATCCAATGGACTAAACACATGGATGGTTAAATGGGCTCATTAAGCTAACTTACCTAATGAGATTAGGGTTAGCTTTGGAGAGTTATAAATAAGAGGAGAAAAGAATGCAAACCTAATTTTTTCTCCCAAACCTAGCACCCCCACCCCCCCCCCCCCCCCCCCCAGTCGTCCCCTCTTTCTCTCCACCAAGATGCACTTGAAACAACTATTTTTACACTAAATAGAACTCCGTCAAAAGTTGTGGAAAAGATTTCATATGAGATATGGACTGGAAAAGTTCCAAAGTTGTCTTTTCTGAAAGTCTAAGGATGTGAAGCTTATGTAAAACGTTTACTCTCTGATAAGCTTGCACTTAAGTCAGACAAATGTTTCTTTGTGGGTTATCCAAAAGAAACTAATGACTATTACTTCTATAACCAATCAGAGAACAAAGTGTTTGTTGCTCGTGATAGTGTCTTTTTGGAAATGAAATTTCTTTCCAAACAGACAAGTAAGAGTAATGTAGTTCTCGAAGAAATTTGAGAAAAGCAACAAATGGATGTGGTTCAACCTACGTCAAAGACAACGGCATCTGTGTATGACACCTTAATCGAGATGAGTACCTGTGCCGGAGATAGAGGTACATGACTCTAAAACCCTAACAAGGATAACATATAATGTTTCTGAAGTCGTCCATTCACCACACGACTCTATTAGTGTCCCACTCGAATCAAATTTGTGCGAAGATTCACAAACCGTTGCGAACACTTCTCCTGTTTCTCCAGTCCTACGTAGATCTGAAAGGTCACGATCTCAGCCCAAGAGGTATGTTGATTTCCTTTTAACCGAGAGTTGTGAGATCCTACTTTTGGAAAGTCAGGAGTCTAACAACTACAAAGAAACTATGACGGATCTAGATTCCGAAAAATGACTTCGAGCCATGAAATCTGAAATGAAATACATGTCTAAAAATCATGTTTGGAACTTGGTTGATTTGCCAGATAGGATAATACCCATAGGATGCAAATGGATTTTCAAATTGAAAACATACAAAGATGGAAACGTGAACGTTTTCAAAGCTAGGCTGGTAGCAAAAGGTTACCGACAGGTTCATGGTATAGACTATGATAAAACTTTTTCTCCAGTCGTCATGCTTAAATTCATTCGGATACTTTTAGCAATTGTCGCTCATTATGATTATAAGATTTGACAGATGGATGTCAAAACCGTATTCCTAAACAGGATTTTGGAAGATGATGTGTATATGACACAACCTGAGGGTTTTGACTCCATGAATGTTGGGAAAATATATAAGCTTCGGAAGTCCATTTATGGACTGAAGCAAGCATCACGGAGTTGAGATCTTCGTTTCAATGAGGTCGTCAAAATGTTTGGTTTCCTCATAAATGAAGAAGAATCTTGTGTCTACAAGAAGGTTAGTGGGAGTTGTGTTATTTTCTTAGTCTTGTATGTAGATGATATACTGCTCATAGAAAACAATATTCTAATACTTGAATCTATAAAGATCTAGCTTGGAAAGTGTTTCTCAATGAAAGACCTGGGAGATATAGAGTACATCTTGGGCATCAAGATCTATAGAGATAAATCTAAAAAGATAATTGGATTAAGTCAATGAACTTATATAGATAAGGTACTTGAAAAATTCAACATGAAAGACTCTAAGAGAGAATTTTTATCCATGTCTCATGACACAACGTTAAGCAAAACTCAGTGACCATCTGGGTCTGATGAGCGGAAGCGTATGAGTATGATTTCTTATGCCTCGACAATCGGATCTATCATGTATGTCATGATTTGTACTCGCTCATATGTTGCATATGCTCTGAGCATGTGTAGCAGATTCCAATCAAATCTAGGTGAGACACATTTGACTGCAACTAAGAATATCCTTAAGTACTTACAAAAGACTAAGGATAATTTCTTGGTGTTTGGAGAAGAAAGTGAGTTTATTATCAAAGGTTGTGTTGATGCAAGCTTCCAAACTTACAGAGATGATTTCCGGTCTCAGTCCGGATATATCTTTCGTCTGAATGGAGGAGCAGTGAGCTGGAAAAGTTCAAAGTAAAGCATTGTCGCTGATTCTGCAAGGGGAGGAGTTTGGATTAAGAAGTTCATTACTGAACTTGGTGTAGTTCCTAGCATTGATAGATGAGTGAATCTTTATTGTAATAATAATGATGTCATTGTTCAAGTGAAGAAACATAGATCTCACCAAAAATCCAAACATATTCTCAAGAAGTTTAATGTAATACGAGATATCACTGAAACGAAATATGTGAAGATTTGCAAGGTTCACACGAACGACAATGTAGTCGATCCGTTAACTAAACCATTATCTCAGCCCAAGCATGAGAATCATACTAAGGCCATAGGGATAAAACGCATTGCAGAATGATTTTGATTGTGTAATACCTAGTATTATGACTTTCATGAATATTAGTGTCGTTTACGTATGTCAAATGAAATAAAATACGTATTAAATAAATTTCAGTATTTATTTAATTATGGTATAAAATTAAATAAATGTTTAAAATAAATTATAAATTCAAATAGGTTTGTCAAATACGTGATTTGATAAATGAAACCCTATAATGTGAACTTGAATATATATTTTATTATTGTTCATGGTCTAGGTCATTGAGTTGGACGTTGATGACTTGTAAAAACTAATTTGTAAGTTGATTGATAGCGTCGTTTCATGGGTTATAGAGACATTCGATGTCTAGTCAATTACATGGATATATGTTGGAGAACATATATTGGACTAACCCGCTATGAGAATTTTTAAGAGATTTAGAATGTCATAAGATTTCTTATTGACTATTTATGTAAATTCCTCAAACATGAGTGCATCACTTTACTTATATGAGAATTGGTATATTCTTGACTCTATCAAACGTTGTGTCGTAAAAGGAGGTTATAAAGGCGGATGTCAGAATTGACATAAATCATATAGAAAATTGTGGATGTGCAAAATTGAATTGTCCTCCTATTTAATATGATGGTTGTCTTTGGGTCTCTTAAAGAGTGAAAACTGAAATACATGGTCGTACTCAAATGTATTAAAAGTTAATCATTTGTTTCAGCAGTTTGAACTTGGATTTCAAGAAATTGTCTGAATGAAATGTGATGACATACTATCTTACCTGATGTTCAGATCAAGACAATAAGAGACAAATGAATTTATTATTGCACACTTGTGAAGGACAAGTGGGAGAAATCAAGGTGGCAATGAATAAATAGTTGAAAGGAATTTTATCCGATTATATTAGGAGTCGTAACATTTAGCTGAAAACCAATTACGATCTACATCTCAACCGTTACGCGCGTTGCTAATACAATTGGGCCTACAAAGAGTTACACACATTGATCCAATGGACTAAACACATGGATGGTTAAAGGGGCTCATTAAGCTAACTTACCTAATGAGATTAGGGTTAGTTTTGGAGAGACTTATAAAGAAGAGGAGAAAAGAATGCAAACCTAATTTTTTTCTCCCAACCCTAGCCGCCGCCCCCTTTTAGCCGTCCCATCTCTCTCTCTACCAAGGAAGAAAGTTGTTTTTCTACGTCTCTCATTTTAGCTAACGTGTTGGTAGAGTTTAGTCTGTGGTTGTGTCCCGAGTAGAGGATTCTCCGCACCTCCCCCGTGAGCTAAAAAAGACACTCATCAAAGGTATAAATCGTTGAACGTTAGTTTTCCTCATTATTATCGTGTGCATGGATCTTGGGTGGCTGATGAATTTAGAAATTGTTTCTATGTTATTTTTCCGTTGCGTTTTATCGTAATATAACATTTAGACGTTACAAGTCACAAAAATACTATTTTATTTGCAGCCTACTACCATATTATTCAAGACCTGCGGAATACCTACACATCTTCATCCAAAACTCTCCAGCATTAACTTTCAAGAATGGAGATACCTAACCAATTAGTCGAAGAATGCCCTTCACTGTCTACTACCTGCCACCACAGATTTTTTTTCTTTACAAGATCAATTGGTAATTCACTTAAGGTGTGATTGGTTTGTAAGAAGTGAAGGGAAGTGTAGAACTCCAATTTTAGAACTTTAGTTCCCAGAGGTGCAATTCCCATAAATTCAGTTGATGCTTGGTACAAATATATATTTTATGTGGAAGTAAAGGAAAATCATCAATTTTATGTCACCATAAAAATGTAACTTTTCTAAGGAAAATAAAAGGAAATGGACTTCCCTTGGTTTTAGATTGTGACTTGGGAATTCCTCTGAAGAAGAACTTGTGGAAGTTATGAAACTTCAATTCAAAACTTTTAAGTTTTTCCAGAAATTAATCACCTAGAAGTCATCTAAAAAAATCCATTTTCTGTACTTTTTGTAAACCAATTACATCCTTACCCTATGCTCACAGTTTGATTGCAAAACTTTGAACCCCAATTACAGAACCCATGCAAAAGTTACCACCCTTTCTACCACAATTAGGCAAGAACATTGAAAATTAATAATTCAAGAATAACATCAAGTCAACCCCCCCCCCCCCCGTCAATGCCAATTCGTACTGATAATGAGATGAAAACTAAACTAAGACTTCTATACGATATCAAATTCCAATGGTTCAACGGCCAAGCCAACACTTCTAGCCACTTCTAGTGATGTAGGGGAGATGTGGTGCATGTCCAGGACCTAGTAGTAAGTTGGAGGGCTTAATCAAGGATCTTGCAATGCATCCAGCAAAAGATCTTGAAGCATGCTTTAGTTGTCCTTAGTCGTAGTAGAGTAGTATGCCTTAGTTGACTTTAGACAAGGGTATTAGCCTTAGTTGTGTAATAGGTCATGGAGTTGCATGTAATAGGTGATGTGGCACATGCATAAGTGGGATAAGGTTGTGAACTCGTGATGGATTCCGTGTATGCATGGGATAGAGTAGTATGCCTTGTAACATGATATGTGTGTGTGTGTGGCCATGATCAAGAGAGGGGATTAGATGAAATACAATACTTGATTTTTGCTTTGCAAATTTGTTCTCGGTGGATTCCAAGATTTTATCCTTCTTGGTGGATTCTGAGGCCTCTTGGTGGATTCCAAGAGTTTACCCTCTCCGAATTCGTGTCGGGGCCACCGCCGGAGCTCGATTCCGGCAACCTTCGCTTCCGTCCAGCGTCATCTAGTCTCATATTGGAAAATCGAAGGACGTGCTCTTGAACTATAAGATCCTGTGTCACTTCACTCAACACCAGCCAATATTTTCCTAACCAACGCATTTTCAAATTTACACATACTTCCCAAAAGAGGCCACACATGAGTGACAACATCGAAAGTGGTTTCATATCGCAAAAATCGAAGTCATGCTCACAAACCATAAGATCCTGACTCACTCCGCTCAACACCAAATACAATTGGTTCATTCATCGCAAAAAAAAAGACATGACTATAGCTGTGCCTCATCATCACCAAAAAAAAAAAAAACTCGATTCGGAAGCTCACCTTGGACGGGGTCGGTTTTGGGGGGAGGAGATGGCGCCGGAGCCTGAGCAGTGGACCGCAACCAAAGCGAGCAGAAGACGAGGAGGAAGACGCCGGGACGGGAAAGATTCGAGCTTGGAGACGCCATGATCTCCGATTGGAGGAATCCGGAGTGGATTTGGGAGGAAAACTGGAGTGGAAGTCAACAAGCAGACATGTCTTGGTTGGTTCGGTCGTCGTCGACAGGACACACAAAACACAAGTGGGTGTTATATAATTTGAAAGTCTGCTGCTGTTTTTGGTTGGAATTGAATTGGAATCCGTTTGGGAGTTGTTTTCTTTTGGGGTTTAATAATAGTTCAATGGTGAATTGCATTTCACCTCTTGGATTTTCTCTGATTTTGATAAGACAAAAACCCGTTGGAAAATTCCGAGAGTTTTTCGTTTGTTTAATTGTTTTAGAGTGTTAGATTGTTTTAATGAAACGAGTTTAAACACGTAAACCCAAAAGAAGAAATGTATAAAGAGAAGTAAAGAAAATTCAAACTATAAGACCCACTAAGAAGGATATGTTTGGTTCCAATAGTCAAGGGTGTTTGGCTTTGAGGTTGTTTATATTGTTGTCCCAATGCAAAATAACTCTTCCAAACAATAGATTGGTGTTGGGTTGATGGTTATTTAAAAATTGTGTTGTTCGTGTTTTGCAAATGGTCTACATTGTGCATAAATCTAGATATCACATCAACTCTTTTTTTCCTGTTAAGTTGAAGTCTAAGCTGCCATGGGTCCTAAAAGCTTCCTTGAAAATAAAACTCTAACACGGCCCCTCGCACCTTTGATTCCAAGAATGTAAGTAAGACTATAAGAGGATTTACATTTAAAAGACAATAAAAAAATTTCATTAACATAAGAGTAAGAGAATATACACTTGTCCTGTAAATGGCATTTAATATGAAGATTGGATAAATTTCTTTATAGACTGACCGAATCTTTTGTAAACAGAAGACTGTTTTGTAGGACTTCAAAGTTCGGGGGCTACATTGAAATTAGAGGAAATTTCAGTTAATCAAATTGTGATTTACCCAAATAGGTAGTCTAGAATTGGCCGTGGGCGTTAGGTCCACGATCCAAATCTCTATGTAGACATTTTCACATTAGTATTTCCCTAAGACAATTATTTTCTTATATATGTGTTAATGTCTATACTAATCCATGTCGTGATTTTTGTTAGATTATTGAGTTTGGGCTAGGCCCATGAATAACTCAATTAAATAAATCCAATGTTGAGATGAAGATGAAAACTATTGCCTCATGTGTCATATGTCCACATCACTTTTAGTCTCACATTCGTGAAACTAACAAGTTGAAGGATGTTGATAAACATCCTATTCACTTGACCCTTTGTAGGTGGAAAGAGAGGAGGAGAGAATTCTCCACACACGCGCGCCCGTGCCGTTTGGTTCGAGTCGTGGCGAGGCGAGGCAAGCGGGGGTTTTGGGGGAAATTAGAGGTTTTAACCTCAGGGTGATAAGTGTATATTTTTGGACATCATGTTAATTGTTTTTTGCAATTAAGTCATTGACGGTTACAAAATAATACATATAAATCACAGTTGGTTTCTCCATGACACACGTTTTATTCTCATCCTTTCTCTATGAAAACCGTCAATTTCCGGCGATTTTAGGTCTCCAAATCCAGAGTTCTTCTGTAACAGATTCTTGCGAGGTTTCACGCTGCTTTCGTGGTCCGTTGACTCCGGTGTGCGCTTACTCGACTGTGAGACTATTCTATCCTGAGACAAAACCGGCAGACCATCAAACGCACTAGTATGTGGGGTGATATTTTCTCTGAGGCAAGTGGCCTTCTGACGGCTCGGTTTTTGAGGTCGTCTCTGATCACTGTTCCTTCTTTTATTGTTTTCCTATACATGTTTTTGTATGTTGATTTTATCTGGATCCTTACGGTATATTTATTCGACATATGTAACACACTGTATTACATGATCATGTTTGTAATTATATCAATAATTTTATCCTCGTGTTTTTTTATTTGGATGAAGGTTAAAGAAATATTGACT
The DNA here is from genome assembly GCA_963682175.1 of Triglochin maritima. Taxonomy (NCBI): domain Eukaryota; kingdom Viridiplantae; phylum Streptophyta; class Magnoliopsida; order Alismatales; family Juncaginaceae; genus Triglochin; species Triglochin maritima. The sequence continues at coordinate 36,585,035 of OY821772.1, forward strand.
ATCAAACAACCTCAAAAGTCATCATCCTCAAATATAATTTTCTCTTTACGAAACCTCAAGTCCTCTGTGGAAATTAGAAAAGTAAATCAAGTCACATCATATCGTATTGGGGATTCAAAACATAATAACATAACATCAAAGGCAATTATATATGTATAAATAATAACAAAAACAAACAAACAAAACTACTAATTATTTGGTCAGTAATTCCATCTTGTGGTGGTGCATTTGGGTAAGCTCATGGGGTGTATGATTTCTATAAAATTATGTTTTTTTTTATTTTACCTAAAATGAATCATAACATGAATGCAATATAAGATTCTAAATCTCCTCTCACAAGCTTCTATCTTTTTGAAAGCACGATACACACTATGAGCAAAATGTGCCAAATATTTTGTGTAGATGTACGAATTTCTTTGAGTTTTATAGTATGTGGATTATACTATGTTTCAAATTTGCAAAATGTTATGCATGTCATGAGAGGGTAAAAAATTGGTGTACAAAGATTTTCCACGTGAAAATAGGTTATACTGATATAGCAGTCTTTACTAAGGGAAAAAACTTAAAAAGATTTTCTAAAGAAGCAAGAAATAGTACATGTTACCATATGAATAACGTCAGACAAAGGAAGAAATAAAACAAAATTTTAAGTGAAGTAGTATAGGAAACAAACAACAACTACAACAATTATAATTAATAATAATAATAGAGTTATAGTGTTGTAATACAACAACCTCAAGCTTAGACAACAAATTTAGTGGCTTATTAGGTAGCTTTTAATCTAGCTGCATGGTATTGCAGATCAAACCAAAATTCATATGAGGTGGGAACAAGTGATAAGTCACTACAAGTGGTACACCAAGTGGTGAAGTGGTATCATATCTTTATCAACTCAAAATTTAGAATCCTAATCTAGTACTATAATAAGGTGGATAAGTGTCGTATTGAGAATTGAACTTAATCCTAGGTGGCATCCTAGTCACTAGTCACATCACATATGGAGGGTGAGTCATCTAAGAGTTGATGACTCAACAAGATGGAAGACAAAAGGTTGAAGGAAAGGAAGAGACAAAGAGTCTCTTCATTTCTCTATGATTTTCGTCATATTTTATGATGCAATTTAAGTAGAGGTTGTAATGATCTTGAATGATCATCTTTATGTAGTTTATGTTATGTTTATGTTGTAGGTTAAGTTGAAGAGTCTTTATAAGTGCCTATATAAAGCACAAGAGTTCTTCATTTGCAAAACAAGTCAAGTAAAGTCAAGTCAAGTGAGAAAGAAAAGATGAGTTTGGTGCAAATCTCGTTTTTGCTTATGAGTGTTAAGTAGTGAGTTCTCTTCTTTCATTCGTGTCCACCAATTGAGTAGATCAAAGTATGGATCTAGTGATGGCAATAGAAGACCCTCAGCATGGAGAACAAGGCGAGCCAAATCAGCCCACCAGGCGCGACTTCTGAACCGCCAATTGGCGGTTTGGGACCGCTGATTAGCGGTCCATGTGCGCCTGGTGGAGGGTGTGTTTCTGGGGTGGCTCGGTCTGGTGCTCCCCGTCTTTCTCCCGCGTCTAACATCTGGTATCAGAGCATCGTCTGATGGGGAGCTCAGGAATGACGTCGTTTGGTCATGTATCGTTGCCTCGCCTTTCGAAGGGGAACTACGACAATTGGAGTATCTAAATGCGTGCCCTGCTCGGTGCGCATGATGCTTGGGATCTTGTGGAGAGCGGCTTCGAGGAGGAGGCCGTGACGGGGGTGGAAACCGTCGCACAAATCAAAGAACAAAAGGAGAGAAGAGCCAAAGACAAGAGTGCTCTCTTCCTTCTCTTCCAAGTGGTGGATGAGAGTGGCTTTGAGAAGATCGCTAAAGCGAAGACGTCGAAGGAGGCGTGTGACACCCTTGAGAAGAGCTACAAGGGTGCTGATCGAGTGAGGCAAGTGCGCCTCCAAATGCTTCGAGGTGAGTTCGAGGCACAAGAATTTGTCGATATTTCCGGTTTCTTTTTCTCGTTACGTTCCATTGAATATTCATAAGAATAAATTGCTATTCTTTTAGGCTGCATGAAGGAATCAGAAGGTGTTGCCGATTTCGTGACGAGGGTTCGCTTGGTGGCGAACAAATTGAAGAGAAATGGGGAGGCGTTGACTGAAGGAAGAGTGGTGGAGAAGGTGCTACGTTCTCTCACCGAAGACTTTGAAAATGTTGTGTGTGATATCGAGGAATCAAAGGACCTCGAGAAGATGACCGTCGACGACCTAGCAAGCTCGTTGGAGGCACACGAGCAAAGAAATAAGAAGAAGAAAAAGAAAGATATCTTGGAGGAGGCGTTGCAAGCAAAGATGTCGTTTAAGGAGGAGAAACCTCGCAATGTAGATCGTGGAAGCGGTCGTGACTATGGAGGCCGTCTAAAAAAGAAGGAGGTCGAGTGCTTCAAGTGTGGGAAGCATGATCATTTTTCGAAAGAGTGTTGGTCGCAAAAGAAGGCGGAAGAGAGCTCCGTCGTGGCCGTGGTGATCATGGATCAAAGAAGTGTAGGATCGTGTGGGTCTATGGGTCCACAAACTAATCACAATTAAACCCTAATTTACTACTTGGTTGATCGATCAAAGAATTGCAGCGGAAATTAAACTAAATCAAACACAAGTAGAAAGGTAATGCAAACCACAAGAAGACACGTCGGTTTATAGAGGTTCGGCCGCACCTACGTCCTCTCTTGCAAGCACCTCTCGAATCTCCGTTCGAGCCCCTCTTGCGTCTTCACTATGCCTCCCCGTTCTGGGCCGGGAGCAACGCCTTTTACAAGTCTTCAAGCTCGCGAACAACCCTCACCGAGCTTGGCACCACCTCTCACAACCCGAGAGAATCACTTCGGGCTTTCACCGAAATCCTTGTTTCTTGTCTTGGGCTTTCACCAAGACCCTTGCTCACTTTACAACAGAGGTAACCTTGAGTGGAACTCACTCTCTAGTTGAGCACAACAATTGCTAGTATGATGATTGATGAAGGACGTGGAAATTAGGCTTTGGATGGCTAATTTGGAGCTTTGAGGTTGTGGAAAATCTCACTATAAGTTTGACACTTTGAAGTTGTGAAATCTTGTGGAAAACTAAGTGTGAACCTCTATTTATAAGCTCCTAAAGATTTCTAGCCGTTTGAACAAGATTTGATTGGGTTTTGTGCAAGATACACAAGACAGAAAATCGGGCTGCAAATCTGTCCAGAAACGGTCGACCGAAAGGTGTATCGGTCAACCGAACCCTTGAGTAAGTTAATGGATCGGTTGACCGAACATAGGTACTGGTCGACCTAACACTTAAGTTCTATAAGTCAACGGTCGACCGAACAGGTACCGGTCGACCGAACTACAGGGTTCGGTAGAGGGAAAACTCGATCGGTTGAACTAAACTAGTGTCGACCGATAGCAGGTAGATTTTACCTAATAGAACGGTCGACCGAACAAGGTATTTTGTTCGACCGGTTCAAAAGTATTTGGGGGTGTATTAAGAGAAAAATGTGTATACGACCGTTGTATAATACGACAAATATAACAGTCGTATTTTTACCAGAAATAGCAAACGAAACGGTCGACCGAAGGTCTACCGGTCGACCGAACAGGTCTGGGTAAACGGTAAACAGGAGTGTGATCGGTTGAACTGATTGGCCTGGTATAACAAATATTGTGTATAACCGGTCGACCGAAAGGTGCACGGTCGACCAAACTCAGGCAGACTTGCGACCAATGTTTTAGGTGTTTAGGTGATCTAATAGAGTCCAAATGATATGATATTTTGTGTGTGACTCCTACAAGGAACCTAGTGTGTGAATGCATGCATATTAGCTTAAGTTATGCTCAATTCACATAAGTTCCTAATACTCAAAGAAAGGTAAAATTACATGTCTTCAATCCTATCTTGATTACATGTCTTGACTTGATTTTCTTCTTTCTTGAGTCTTGATCACCTGTAGAGGTTAGCACAAAGTAATATATATGCAATGCAATATGTGTGCTACTCTACATGATCATAATTAAGATTAGGTTAATTAAATCATCAAAACATAGATTAAGGCCAAAAAGCCAACAAGAAGGATATTGAGTGCTCCAATTGTGGGAAGCATGGACACTATGCAAGCGAATGTTGGTCAAAGAAAAGGGTGGAAGAAAACTCCAACCTTGTTGTCGTGGAGGAGAATGCTTGTGATGATGGAGTGGATTTGCTTACCGACCAAGGAACGGAAACCGAACAAGAAGGTACTTGGTATCTCGATACGGGAGCAAGCAATCACATGTGTGGGAATAGACACATGTTCGCACACTTGGAAGAGGGAGTGCATGGGCACGTCTCGTTTGGAGATGCATCAAAGGTGCATGTGGAGGGGAAATGGCACATCATGATTCAAGTGAAGGATGGATCAGAAAAGCTTATTTCCAACGTCTACTTTGTGCCCGATATGAAGACAAACATACTAAGCATGGGACAACTCTTGAAGAAAGGGTTTACGATCTTGATGAAGGATCGACACATGACCGTGCGAGGACAAGATGGGCACTTGATTGCAAAGGTAGAGATGTCCAAAGATCTAATGTTTAAATTGAATCTAACATGTGCTCGTGCTAGATGTTTGAATGCATGCATTGAGGGAGATTGGTTGTGGCATATGCGACTTGGACACTTGGACTTTGGTGGGCTCCAAGAAATGACGCAAAAGGGAATGGTGCATGGCTTGCCGATGATCGAATCTAAAGAAGGATTTTGTGAAGGTTGCATGGTTGGAAAATTACCAAGGAAGAGTTTTCCAAAACAAGCTGAATATAGAGCAAAGAAGGTGCTAGAGATGGTACATACCGACATTTGTGGACCGATCACTCCACACTCGATTAGTAAGAATCGTTATTTCTTAACCTTTATTGATGATTTTTCACGCAAGACGTGGGTGTACTTCCTGAAGGAGAAATCCGAGGCATTTCGCATATTCAAGAAGTTCAAAGCATATGTGGAGAAACAAAGTGGCAATAGCATCAAGACATTGAGGTCTGATCGAGGAGGAGAGTTCACATCAACCGAGTTCAACAACTTTTGTGCGGAACATGGCATAAAATGCCATTTAACCGCTCCACACTCGCCACAAAAAAATGGTGTAGCCGAGAGAAAGAAGAGAACCATCATGGACATGGTTCGAAGTATGTTAAAAAGCAAGAACGTGTCAACTATGGGCCGAGGCGGTGGCTTGTGCGGTGTACACGTTGAATTGTTGCAAAACTGCAAGTTTGGAGGAAGTAACTCCACAGTAAGCTTGGAGTGGCTACAAGCCAACTGTGGCACATCTGAAAGTGTTTGGGAGCTTCGCCTATGCACATGTACCAAAGGAGAAAATTATAAAACTTGATTATAGGAGCACAAAGCTTGTGTTCGTTGGCTATGATGAACGATCGAAAGCTTATAGGCTTCTCGATCCCACTAACAACAAAATTGTTATTAGCCGTGATGTGCAGTTTAACGAGGAGGTAACATGGGACTCCAAAGAGGAGATTTCAGAAGTGCCAAATGAAGAACAGGAATAGGAGTTTGCCAACCCCACTGAACATGAAACAGTTCCATCCGACAAACAAGACGAGATGAGACCAAGGAGGTTCAAGACACTTCGTGAAATCTACGAGACGACAAATGAGTTGCACATGGTGTTGTCTTTTAGCTCAAACAAAAGCGTTGTCAATAAGGTTGCAGGAACGGATGCGCAACCTACTTGGGATGGTGGATGGAAGATGATTAAGTTCAAGGAGGAGTATTGAGAATTGAACTTAATCGTAGGTGACATCCTAGTCACTAGTCACATCACCTATGGAGGGTGAGTCATCTAGGAGTTGATGACTCAACAAGATGGAAGACAAAAGGTTGAAGGAAAGGAAGAGACAAAGAGTCTCTTCATTTCTCTATGATTTTCGTCATATTTTATGATGCAATTTAAGTAGAGGTTGTAATGATCTTGAATGATCATCTTTATGTAGTTTATGTTATGTTTATGTTGTAGGTTAAGTTGAAGAGTCTTTATAAGTGCCTATATAAAGCACAAGAGTTCTTCATTTGCGAAACAAGTCAAGTAAAGTCAAGTCAAGTGAGAAAGAAGAAAGAAAAGATGAGTTTGGTGCAAATCTCGTTTTTGCTTATGAGTGTTAAGTAGTGAGTTCTCTTCTTTTATTCGTGTCCACCAATTGAGTAGATCAAAATATGGATCTAGTGATGACAATAGAAGACCCTCAGCATGGAGAACAAGGCGAGCCAAATCAGCCCACCAGGCGCGACTTCTGAACCGCCAATTGGCGGTTTGGGACCGCTGATTAGTGGTCCATGTGCGCCTGGTGGAGGGCGTGTTTCTGGGGTGGCTCGGTCTGGTACTCCCCGTCTTTCTCCCGCGTCTAACATGTCACCTCTATAATACCAATTAACGTCTCCAAATTAGACCATCACGTTGGGTCAATTACATTTGAGAAACTCCACCAAATATGAAAGTTTTTATGTTTAGTTGACTTAATCAATGGCTTCAAATGGGCTGTTAATCTTCAGCTATGGTCGACCGACCCTAGGTTTGTACACGCGTTGCCGTGTTGGGAGAAGTTTTGTTTTGTTTATGTAATAACAAACAAAGTCAAATCTCACGGGTTATCGTCATTGAGAAACCTCATTTTCTAATGACCCTCAATAAATAATAGTTCTTCGATTAAAACCACTCCAACCCATTTTAAATTATATAACTGTGGGAAAGTTCTACAGTTTGAGGACTTGATCAAATCCCGGACGCTAATGAAATCTACTATATTAGACCATCGAAGCGAATGAGCGGTTCAATATTGTTATTTTCTGAAGGTCTTATTCGTTTTTGCAATGGTTATTGTGTTAGAAAAAATATATAATTACAAAAAAAATCATCCTTTCTTTCATTTCCTGATTGCCAATCCTAAAGTTATTTTATCGTGATTTCAACATCAATCCATCTTCAGCACCTTGGTGAATCTTTTTTTTTCTTTTCGTTAAATAAAGGTTTGTTGATGATATCTTTAGTGGGATTTTGCAAAAATCGCATCAAGACCTTATATTTATGAATATCGACCCTCAGTTTTCTATATGTTTTTGAAACGTCGACAACCCTAAATATTTATTATTAAAGTTTGAGTATCTAACTCAAAACTAATTGTTGATAAGTTATAGAGACCTACAACTTATAACCCAAGAGTAGTCCCTAACTTAACTGATGCATGACTATTATGTAACACTCTTCCGCACACTTGACCAGGATTAATTTGTTTATCTCTGATAGCATATTGAAGTATGAGTATCCAACTCCAAACTAATTAATGATAAGTAGATGAACCATACAACTTATAACACAAAAAAAAATTCTTAAATTAACTGATGTGAGACTATACTCTAACTGTGAGATCCTAATCCTAATTGGGTTTTAATTGTTGCTTAGGTGGTGTTTAGGAGGAGATGAGTTTGGATGACTGAGATGGAGTGGAGTTGGATGGATGGTTGAGATGAATTGATGGAAGGTATATAAAGGTAGAGCTCTCTCTCTCTCTCACGTCTCTCTCATTTCTCTCTCTCTCTCACATCACTCTCTCTCCCGCAATTTGTGCTCCGACGAGGAGAAGTGAGGATCGGCGAGTGTTGGTCAGGTGGCATGTTGTTGTGGCCGGTGTGGAGATTAACGGAGGTGGAGGTGTGGTTGTGAAACAACGAGGAGGCGCGATCGTTGATCGAGCGAGCATTAGTCAGTGGATCGTATTTTGGGGAGAAGTGCTCGTGGAAGCGCCGTCGAGGTTCTTCGAAGGTTTCTTCAAACCTTCACGGTATGTCAAACTTGTAGTCGTAGCTCACTTTTGTTGTGTGAGTATTTGGAAGTCGACGGTAGGCCGAAAGGCTCGTCGCAAGCAAACGTGTAGCAGATTTTACTGCTGGATCGGTCGACCGTTTGCACCAACCGTTTGCACCAACCGGTCGACCGTTCCTAGTGAGAATTTGGGTTTCTGCCTCACATCGGTCGAATGATGCCCTTGGGCGGTCGACCGGTTGTGCATTTGAGGCAAGCCTGATTGGTTTCGGTCGAACGGGGCCCCTTTGCCGTTCGACCATTTGCACTGTTGTAGGTCGGTTGTGGTGTTGACCATCTAAACGGTCGACCGCCTGTTTGACTCGTCCGACCGATGACTTAAGTTAAATAGTGTTGTGGTTCGACCGTTGGTAGTTCAGTCGACCAGTGTTGTTGGGTGCGATGGTGGATCTTACTGGTGGAATTTGGTCGACCGAGAGTGCTCGGGGGTTCGACCGGTTGATGATGTTAAGCGATAGTGGATTTTACTGGTGGGTTTCGGTCGAACGAGTCCCCTTTGCCGTTCGACTGATTGGTTGTTATGTTCGTTGAACCTGGGAGATGACCTTCTAAACGGTCAACCGGTCATTGACTTTGGTTCAACCGAACATGTGATTGTTGGTGGGAATTGTTCGACCAATGGAGTGCCGGTCGAGGCAATCACCCTGTTTTAGTGAGATTTGGTCGACATGGACTCTTGGTTCGGTCGACCGTTTATGTCCAGTTTTGCACATTGGAGGTGCGGTTGTTGTGGTCCTCCGTGTGAGACGATTTGTGGTGCCGATGTTCTTCCGGCAAGTGTGCTAGTGAGCACGGGTGTTGCGGTGGTTGGGTGGAAGAGCCCTGGAGCCCCATAACTATTGTGAGAGATGCGGTTGGGTGAAAAAGCCCTGGAGCCCAGCTAGTCTGTGCGGGGTTGAGTGAAAAAGTCCTAGAGCTCCGTAGTGCATTCAGGTTGGGTGAAAAAGCCCTGGAGCCTGAGCATGGACCGAGTGATAAGGGTTGGTGAAAAACACTGGAGCCCTTAGACGTTTGGGTTGGGTGAAAGAGTCATGGTCGTGTCGTGGTAGCTACGGTTGGGTAAAAAAGCCCTGGAGCCCAACTTGACGACATTGTGTGTTGCAATGGTTGGGTGAAAAAATCCTGGAGCCCCGTAACTGTGGTGTGCTGTGATTGAGTGAAAAAGCCATGGAGCTCAGCCTTGTTGTTTGTGCTTTTCTTGTTGGTAGAATTGCATGCTAGAGTGATCATGTTTCATGCATTGTAGAGTTTGACATACGAGGTTTCCTTCTGGAAACTCAGACAATTTTGCATATTTGCTTTCAAGCCATGATCGACATTAGGAGGTAGTGACCGAGGAAAGGAACGCCGCTACCAGATCTAGCTTTCTCTCATTTTGAGGTCGGAGTGATTACTTGTATTTGTTGTATATCCTTTTTGATGTAATCACACTTTTGAAATACTCGGATATATATATTATATATGTTGGTGCATCTGTTTCCTTGTATTTGAGTAATATCCTTTGTTTGATTGTTTGTTATAATTTTTTTAAATTCTTCCGCTGTTTGATGTTTGAGGATGTTACACTAACATTTATCAAACTTACTTTTCAAATAAATGCATCTCGTCATTTCTGATATATTGGCTATTCGAAGTACATCCACGCCAACTACAATCAACAGCATGGGATTCGATCACAAGCTCGCCATGATGTTATACAAATTGGTAATTTACTAAGATATACGATAGAATGTATTTATTGATTAGGACTAGTACGAATTTAGACACAAAAGGCGTCATATGGTCTCACGTTCGAAGATAAAACTGTCATCACAAATAAATCCTTATTCCATTAACCTGTCTTGGTAAGGGTACTAGCAGAGGTGGTGGTTGTCATTCCTGAGCTTGAGGTGATTGTGGACTGGCCACAGGAAGTTCCGGCGACGGTAGAATATTCTCCTCCTATGCAACTCATGGAGGGATCAGTTACATCGTCGAATTGCCAGTCTGACAAGTAAGCAGGCTTGGAGGTGACTTCGCTAACTTCCACATCACCAACCAGCATTGCTACAACTCGAGACATTGGTGGACGTTGTGACGAAAATGCTTGGGTGCACAATAGAGCTATGCCTATCACTCTCATCGCCTCGTCTTTGTCGTAAGAAGAAAGAGAAGGATCCATCAACTGCAACACATTTTTTTGCTCGTGCAGGGTCCAAGCCTGCATAGCAGAGGCAAAAATGTTCTTCAACACCTAAAAAACATCGAATCCTGATATAAAGTAACGCCCAATTTTGATAAGAATATCTAAGAGACCGGTGTATCCACTTAGGTTGTTTATGGAATAATTAAGTGCTTTTGCAATGCGTACACTATTCAAACTGAGGTTCAATGTTTAAAAAAAACCATTTGTTTAGAGCTGAGATTTAAAGTAAAAAAAAATCCTTCTCTTTTTAAAATGCTATACCAATACGTAAAAAAAAAACTAGTATAACAGCATTTTTTTTTAAGATTTAAGAAAGTTATAGAAGAAAATAAGATTATAACGAAACACCGCCACACAAAAAAGTAAAAGAAATTCAACTAAATTCGAGCTGGTATTTTGAACGTACCCATTCAAGAAGATACATCTTCTCCTGAGCCACAGATGACTCCGTATTCCGCCTACCACAAAGAATTTCAAGAGCAGTAACACCAAAGGCAAAGACATCAACTTTCTCAGTTAGATGTCCTCTCATTGCATACTCAGGAGCCAGATAACCACTTCACAAAAACATAATTTCTAGTTATGCTGAGAACTCACTAGGAGTGACACTGAATATTCTAATAACCGTATTTAAGCATGATAAAAAGTAAATTACAAGATTTTATAAGGATGTTCTTACATTGTACCCGCAACTCTTGTGCTTACGTGTGTCGTCTGGTCATCATAAAGCTTAGCTAGGCCAAAATCTGATATTTTGGGTTTGAGATTGCAATCAAGAAGTATGTTACTCGCTTTCACGTCTCTGTGGACTATACAAGGCTTTGAATCCTCATTAAGGTAAGCAAGCCCTCTTGCCGTGCCTAAACATATTTCAAAACGAGTGGGCCAGTCGAGATGAATACCACTATTTTCTGCAACACAATATGCAAAAGGTTTGGAAGGGTAAACAGCAAAAGAGGAACAGAAGTGCATGCTATGATACTGATGCAGAATGACACAAATCAACATGCCAAATTGGACGATTTAACGACATGGAGTGAAAAAATACCAAAAAGTATTTGATCCAAGCTCTTGTTTTCTAGATACTCGTACACGAGGAGCCTCTTATCTCCCTCATGACAGCATCCATACAACTTTACAAGGTTCCGGTGCTGTACATGAGATATAATAGCAACTTCAGCAATGAACTGACTCTTTCCTTGCAGAGAGGCTTCTGATAGTTGCTTCACAGCCACAGCCCTGCCATCAGAAAGCTTACCCTGCATTTGCATGATAAAATGAATAAGATGGTGAAAACTACTTAAACGTGATAGTGTCTTTACTAGTCGACATATGAGCAAATAACCCAAACATCCATCGATCTGAAACAAGAGACATAATGTTCTCTGCCAATCAAGAAGCGTGAGAACATCAAACCAATTTCACAGGCAATTCACCTTGAACACAGATCCAAATCCTCCCTCGCCCAGCTTGTTTGAGGGGCTGAAGCCTTCAGTAGCAGTACTGAGTTCACCATATGTGAAGTATTTCAGATTAATATTCAGTCCAGCCAAATCTGAGGCAGATAAACATCAAGATAAATGGAATTGCAAGGGGAACATAACCATAATTTTCCCCTTTGATTTCATAAATAAAACTTTACTACTAGAAGTTAGAACATCAGTAAGATGGTGGCATTGATACCTTCATCTTCCTTCGTGTGCAATCTCCTCTTCCTTCTCCATATGAAAGTTCCACATATAATAATAGAGAATAGAGCCGCAATACCAACCACAATTCCTATTACAAGTCCTATGTTTTTCCCTTTTGTGCTTGGTGGTCGATTGCTAACTGTGGGCTTAAAGTCTGGAAGAAAATTCATAATTAAATTCTAAAAAACTATCTTACAAACAAAAGGATGACAACTGCTAGAACTTGGAAATACTTGGAGTCACGCTGACAGCTGAGACCAGTGGTCCAGAGGTGCCCCTGGTCGGAACACAACAAGAGTGCCCTTTCCAGCCCAGAACAGATGAATTTCAAGATAGTTATTGGCTACATAAGCTGCATACTCCTTCTTCACAGGCCTGAATGAGAGTCCATCAGCTTGCTTTCTAATGTCAAAATCCTTTGCTTTAAGATTTCCCTGAAGCATTGACAGTAATATCATACGATATAAATGTAAACCACAAATGGTCGACACTAGTAAGTTGTGTAGGCATGTTTTATGTGAACTAATTTACGGATCCTTCTGCATCCACCTTCATTAATTGAAGAAGAAATCACATACGCTGTTAACGGGAAAGCATTAAATGATGACATACCTGTATATATATGTCAAAAACCCGTCTCCCTATACTTTTCCAAGTACGATCATTCGGGAAAGCTATTTCAGCAAAATGCAGTTTCACGGTGTAATTTCCATTCTCAAGTCCCAAGCCATAGTAACGCAGTGATGAGGTTGAGAACCTCGACGTTTCATATAGCTCAGAATCTGAAACATTCTTAAATTGTAAAGGACTGCTATGATATATGTATGTGTGATCTGGGATTTCTAGCAGGCTTCCCACACTGCTAACTGCCCATCTAGTTCCATCTGACACGTAATATGATGCTGACGAAAGCTTCTGAAGATCAATTTCAAAGTCAGTCCCATCAGATGACGTGACAACTTCATTGCCGCCACAATTCACCGCAAACGAGTAATCTGAATGCTAGGCATGAGGATGTCCATAAATACGAAACCCATGATGAAATAATAACAGAAGTGTTTCGAAAGAAAAAATGATAAAGAAGACAAATAACTCTAACAAATTGGAGAGCCACGGTTGCATGGAAAGTTCTTCTGTAGACAACCGAAGGTCGAAGGAACAATTCTGAGTGGAAAACAACATTTAATTAGGAATACTGGAGATGTAAGTAATGATAATACTTTAGAGTGAAAGAAGGCGTCAAACACACTTCTGGTTGGCCTTATCAATGAAAAATCTGTTTGCAACCAAGTTCCTGCACAGAGCATAATATGACCAAAATAAGTCTCTGGAACCTCAGAGGTGCTTAGACTCTCGGCACACAACAAAGACTTCGAGATATTAATGTATAGGTCCACTATAGCTTGAAACAAACTGAAATGAAAACTCTAGCAGACTACATTTTGATATAGTAAAAAGTATAAGGGATCTATTTTTTGCTTGTACATACAGTGCCAAATTATCTTGAGTAATCCATTTAGGAAGACGTCCGGAAAGTTCATTGTGGGACAAATCTCTGTTGGCACAAAAAATCCTCAAAGTAAGTCCTAGGTTTAGTTTTCCAGTAAAGAAGATAGGAGCATGTATAACTAACTGGTAATTCGAAATCACAAAAAAAAAGTTCACAATTTCACATGTTAAGAAGCCCTGGGCTCTTTTCGTCGGGCAAAGTTCCTGATAAGCTGTTGTCCCCCAAAAATCTACGTGCATGTATATACATACATGAGAAGATAAAAAGGTAGCACAATGGGGGGAAAGTTATATGCTTATTGGTTAAAAACAAGGGGCTTATCCAGACAAGGAAATAAGAGAATCCATTTTGAAAAGCGTCTCCGGAATTGTCCCGGTTAGATTGTTAAAACTCAAATCCCTGCAAGACAAAAGCAAGCAGATTTTAGAGATCACCTTCTCAAATAAATTATTGCCATTAAATCCTCTGCAAAATCAACTTACAGATATTGCAATCTTGTGTACTGATCGATGTTTAATGGAATGGTATCACTGATTCTGCAATTTCTGAAAATCCTGTCAAGGCATATTTGTAATAGATTACAAAAATGACAGTGGCTTGTCCATATAAAAAGAAGAAAATGACATGAAGATCAATCCAAATAATTGGTCCATACAAGGTACTCAATGACGTCATGTTCGCAATAAACGCCAACGACGAGCTACCATTCACCATATCACCTAAGTGTCTGCACAAATTAAAGAGTTGAGTTTGATAAATAGGATAACCAGTAAGGTTTCATAGAAAGTGACACATTGATGCTTGGTACCAGTTGCATCTTGAGAAAAGTTACTAACATGAACATGGGTGTTTGGGATGGTACAATTAGGATCGGGAATCGGAAAGAAAGCACGGACAACTCACAGTTCTGTCAATTGGGTGAGGTTGGCAAGACTTGATGGAATTGGACCATGGAATGAGTTGCCTTGTAATCTCCTGCGATAGACATTTATTTATTATAGTTTCATATAAGGACAACGGGGAAAGCAAACTAAAGTCAGCTTACAAACTAATGAGATTTCCGAAGTCACCAAAGAAGTCCGGTATAGCTCCATGAAAACTATTATCACTTGCCAACCTGATAGCATAAACATATAAAAACGGGTTTATAAAAAGTGAGAACCGTTTGGTTGAGTACTGTTATGCTCAGAGGTTAGGTATTTTTACATGATTTTCAGCTTTTTAAGCCGACTAAAGCTTGAAGGAATTTCACCAGTTATTCCTAAACTGTCCAAATATCTGCCACATAAATCAAGTGTTAATAGTAAAAAGAAATGCTACAAAATTTGTAGTGAAGGTAGTTATTTTGTCAAAAAAAGGAACTTTTCAGATTACAGCTGCTCTAGACTGGACATGTTCCCAATCTCTGGAGGAACTGGGCCGCTAAAGTTGTTGATGCCAATACCCCTGGACGAAGCGAAAAGGGAATTAAAATATTTATAGGATAACAATGATATTTTAGCTTTACTGAATATCAATGTAAACAAGTATTACAAAGTTGACATTGATTTTGAACTGAACAAGTTCTGTAGGCTTATAAAATGGAAGAGGTCTGCAGCCATATCACATCCACAGCAGATTCCAAATGATCAGTTATAAAAGTTCAATTAACCAACAAGAGTTGCATTCAGAAGACATCGGGAAACAGTTACTGATTACTATACAACCTATGTGTCGATAAACTTGGTGCCTAACATTTCCCGCAAGACTTTCTTTATCACAGTGATTTACATTAGAATTATAATCACTTCAGTGCTCCAGCCAAGCCCAAAAAGGCCTGACCTTAAATTAACAACCATGTGGAAGTTTGTCAACTCTAAGAGACATCTAGGATGATATTGACCCAATGTCGACAAGTTATCATCACAAGGTTTACTTTATTTTCTCCATCCTATGTTCTGAATATTGTAATTCAGGAAATTAGGGCCCGCATGTAATGGAGGAAAAAGATGACCACATCCACAACAATGTAGACATAAATATCTCACTAATGTGGTCACAGCCAAATTCCTAATTTCCTTTCATGGAAATGCTGTGTATCATTCTTTTGGTAAGCAAGCTTATCAATGTTCTTTCTATGTACATTTGAACACGGAAAACAATAGCTACCATCTAATAACTTATCACTAATAGCCAGATATGGGACATGTTTTTGCGCATGTATGTTACAGTGAAATCAGATTGTGAAGCTTCCCAAGCTCCTTAGGAAGGGACCCACTTAATGAGTTGAAAGCCATGCTCCTGCATTAACAGTGTTAAACAGTATTAGCAGTATCGGATAAAACGAATCACCAATCTTTCCTCCAATACTAAAAATAATTAATCCATATCATTGACTCACAAGTACTTCATGGCAGTAAAGTTCCCAAAAAATGCTGGCAAAGGACCAGTAAGATAATTTTTGGACAAATCCCTGCAAAGCAATTTGGCAAAGTTACAAAAAATGTGGTATTGCTACTTCTTTTCTTATAACATTTATTGAACAATATCATTGCTGAAATAATAATAGTAGGATACTCATTTCCATCAACTCAATTAGTTGTGTTTACTTTTTGTTCTTCAATTGTTGCCGCTGTTTACTCAACATATAACCACATCTTAATCGTATTGAAAATGTGCTCTCGGTGCCTTCTATGATCTATGTAATTTTGGTACTGAATCAATATCCACTAAAATATAAGCATATGGTTATAAGAAAAATCATCCTTTCTTTAAACCTTTAAAATGAAGAAGACATACAAGTTGTCATGAAAGAAGAATTTAAATCAATGGATCACAATAAAATATGGGAATTTGTTGAATTACCTGAAGGTTCTAAAAGAGATGGGTGTAAGTGGGTCTTTAAGACTAAACTCGATTCTAATGACATATCGAAAGACACAAGACTAGATTTGTTACCAAATGTTTCACTCAGAAAAGCGACATTGATTACAAAGAGACATTTTCTCTTGTATCTAAAAATGACTCTTAGAATTATTATGACATTAGTAGTTCATTATGATTTAGAGTTGCATCAAATTGATGTGAAAACTGTCTTTCTCGATGGAAATTTAGATGAAAAGGTATATATAGATCAACCTGAGGGTTTTGTAATTGATGTAAAAGAACACATGGTGTGTAAACTTAAGAAATCAATATACATACTTAAGCAAGCTTCCCGTCAATGATATCTCAACTTTAATGATATCATTATTTCCTTTGGATTTAATGAAAACGTCGTTGGTCAGTGTATATATCTGAAGATATGTGGGAGTAAATTTATATTTCTGATTATGTATGTTGATGATCTTTTGTTAGCTACTAATGATCTTGGTTTATTACATGAAACCAAAAAATATCTCTCTAACAACTTTGAAATGAAAGATATGGGTGAGGCATCCTATGTGATAGGAATGAAAATATTCCGTGATAGATCACAAAGATTGTTAGGGTTGTCTCAGAAAGCATATATTAATAAAGTTTTAAAGAGATTTAAGATGAAAAGTTGTTCAGCAGGTGTTGTTCTAATTCAGAAAGGGGATAAATTTAATATTAAGCAATGTTCAAAGAATGAATTGGAACACAAACGGATGGAGAAAATTTCTTATGCATCTATTGTTTGAAGTTTGATGTATGCTCAGACTTGTACTTGATCAGACATCAGTTTTGTTGTCGGTATATTGGGTAGATATCAAAGTAATTTTGGAATAGATCATTGGAGAGCTGCAAATTAAGTATTGAGATACTTGCAAGGAACGAATGATCATATGCTCACTTATAGGTAGTCTGATCACCTCGAGGTGATTGGATATTCTGATCCAGACTTTGTAGGATGTGTAAATACTAAAAAATCTACATTTGGATATTTATTTCTCTTAGCTGGAGGAGTGATATCTTGGAAGAGTGTGAAACAGTCTGTCATTGTTGCGTCCACTATAGAGGTTGAGTTTGTAGCATGCTTTGAGACTACTATTCATGGTTTATAGTTGCGGAATTATATTTCAGAGCTTAGAATTGTCAACTATATTGCTAAGCTGCTAAAAATTTATTGTGATAATGCCGTATCAGTCTTCTTTTCCAAGAACGACAAGTATTCAAAGGGTGCTAAACACATGAAATTGAAATATTATGTCGTTAAAGAAGAAGTCCAAAAACAATGTGTCAATTGAACACATTAGCACAAATTTAATGGTTGCGGATCTGTTGACTAAAACTTTGTCACCAAAGACATTTAGGGAACATGTCGAAAGGATGAGAATTATTGAAAACAATTACTGATGATGCATATTAATCTATTATGTATGTTATGTTGTTGACATCTTGAATTCCCTTATGGATTGTTTCTGAAATTGTATTTTTCTCGTTTAATTATCATAGTACATGTACATCAATGATTTATGTGATTAAACATGAATCGCCTTTTATAAAGACATTATCGTTGGACAATTACGATATCTCTCCTTAATGATCATACTAAATATGAAATTTATATTATGATACATGGAAATAAATCAGAATCAATGATGTACAATCGCCATGATCCTTATAGGTTTTCATACTTAGTAGTGATTAATGTTTAATTGATATAAGATGATTTTAGCTTAAATTTTGCACATCATGTTTTATTATTAAATACTTGAAGTTGAATTATGTTACATGGGCTAAGTGGGAGAATATTACATATTTTCATATAGCTCATGTATTCTCTCAACATTATTAAATGGATAATATTATGAGGCTAGAATTAATTGATTAATTTAAAAGAGATTTTATGTTAGTGGGTGGTTACACTTTGATGGGCGGTTACACCCACTCCCATATACATATATATACATACATACATATATATATAAGGTTGGTCCTCCTCCTTCCCGACATATGTAAAAGAGGGAAATCTAGAATTTTTCCATCAAGACTCAATTAAGTGCTAAAGGGGGTCAAGAGGGAGAAATCGGTCTTTCAAAAAGAAGTGTTGTCTCCATCAAATGTGAAACATAGAACAATGTATGTATCTTTATCTATCATTAAATTAGGGTTGTGGAAATCATTAGTTCAAGATCCTATAATGTGCATTGGGATTTTATTGTGCAGTAATCAGGAAGTAAATAAACTTACATTGCAAAGTTACAAAAAATATGGTATTGCCACAAGTTTTCTTATGACATTTATTGCACAATATCATTGTTCAAATAATAACAGTAGGATACTCATTTCCTTCAACTCAATTAGTTGTGTTTACTTTTTGTTCTTCAACTGTTGCCACTCTTTACTCAACATAGAATCACATCTTAATCATATAGAAAATGTGCTCTTGGTTCCTTCTATGATCTACATCATTTTGGTACTGAATCAATGTCTACTAAAATATAAGCGTACGGTTATAAGAAAAATCATCCTTTCTTTAAACCTTTAAAATGAAGAAGACATACAAGTTGTCTAGGTACTTGAAAGTCTGAAGTTCTTCAGGAATGTTTCCTATTATTCCAAGCTCACTGGCTTTCCTGAAAGATACCCAACAGAGAAGTCAACACAGTTTTTTTCTTTCAAAAAAAGACATTTAAATTACATTAGCAAAAAAGAAGATTACAGTCGAGTGATATGGCATGTGGCATTGTTGTTAAATCTGCAGTCACACAAGACACCAGGATTGAAATTGGGGTCATCGAAAGTTTGAAAATTCCCTAGTGCTCCTCCGCTGCATACGTCGTCACTTGTATTCCAAGGAACATTAGAAAGTGAAGAAGAGATGCCCCACCGCGAAAATATCAAGTTCAATGCCCTAACTGTTGGTCATCAAAACATAGACAGATAAGAAAGATAATGTTAACATCGAGTATAACGTTTTACAAACACATTGGTAAAACCCGTACAACAACGAAATGAAAAGATAGCCAGAAGCAGTGCCTAATCTCCCCTGTAAGAAGGATTGGCAAGGGCAAATTCTAAATTTTATTTTGACTCTGCGCCATAATATCAATCACTCGGTGGCCATCTACTGCAACAACGTCGGTTAACGTCAAGGGTACTCACCCACTCAACAGGGATTATCAACACTCTAGAGACCGTACTTTCTAACTCATTTCACACCCAATTGCCAGCTTCCTGTTAGTTCTTAGTTGGAGGGTCTAACTCTTGTCACATATGTCTAGCATAATCTTTACTACTTACCAAACCGTGAATATAGTGTTGTAAGATTAATTGCTAGTGTCACTCTCACTCTCATTTGGATAAAGCTGACCCAAAGTCCACCTACATGAGATTCTTTTTTATTAGATACCTTCATGACTTATTGAATTCTCTTAGAAAACAAGATTTGACCTTGTTTTCATCTACATCCTATAATACTCTCAAAATTACTAATGAATCTAACGTAGCATCATCATAATCCTCAACCAGCCAAATAAACCCAACCAAACTAAAATCAAATTAATCTTTGCCAACAAAAAAGAGGATGAAACAGATGAAATCTAGGTTTGGGACATCTTACGCTCTTCTGGGTCCAGACCAGTTTGGGGTTGGGATCTTCCACCGGCAAAGAAGAAGCAGAGCAAAGCAGAGACGAAGAAGAAAGATGGAAATCTTTGTGTGATCATCTTTGCTTTGTTCTTTTTGCTGGAACTCACCAAGTTTGCTTCTGTTCTAATGGCATTAACGAGAGAGAGAGGGAGAACACCAGTTTGGACTTCATTACATGTCTCTGTCTTGTTTACTGTACTTTTTCCTTTGATTTGGAGTAAACTGTCTTGGTGGATTTATGGGTATGACCTTTGAATTCATCTTATTTAAGTAAGTTCTGGGAAATATTTATTTGGAAAAGAGAGGCCAAGGATAAATGTACCCCTTCTGATTTTGAAGATTTTTTCTTTGTTACTAAGAAATATTTAGTCTATATTGACACCAATTTAGTCTATATCGTACTAGGTCGGATAATTTCAAGGATGACTTGCTATAATAGAGTGACTCTATAAGGTATTGTCAATTGCATATTTATTCTCCACACTTTGACAGGCGAAGTTGGTTGAAAACTATTTTCTTCATTGTTGAAGTGTGCCTTGGAAATACACACAAGTTCGAATGTTAGATCCACTTTGGATAGGGTCGGCTCAAAATTTTATTGGTTTTCGGTTTCCAGATGTTCGTTTGGCCTTTGGACGTCTGTTGTCTCAACTGTTGGCTTTTTGGCCTTAATATATGTTTTGATGATTTAATTAACCTAATCTTAATTATGATCATGTAGAGTAGCACACATATTGCATTGCATATATATTGCTTTGTGCTAACCTCTACAGGTGATCAAGACTCAAGAAAGAAGAAAAATCAAGTCAAGACATGTAATCAAGCTAGGATTGAAGACATGTAATTTTACCTTTCTTTGAGTATTAGGAACTTATGTGAATTGAGCATAACTTAAGCTAATATGCATGCATTCACACACTAGGTTCCTTGAAGGAGTCACACACAAAATATCATATCATTTGGACTCCATTAGATCACCTAAAACACCTAAAACATTGGTCGCAAGTCTGCCTGAGTTTCGTCGACCGGTTATACACAATATTTGTTATACCAGACCAATCAGTTCAACCGATCACACTCCTGTTTACCGTTTACCCAGACCTGTTCGGTCGACCGTTTTGTTTGCTATTTCTGGCAAAAATACGACCGTTATATTTGTCGTATTATACAACGGTCGTATACACATTTTTCTCTTAATACACCCCAAATACTTTTGAACCGGTCGAACAAAATACCTTGTTCGGTCGACCGTTCTATTAGGTAAAATCTACCTGCTATCGGTCGACACTAGTTTAGTTCAACTGATCGAGTTTTCCCTCTACCGAACCCTGTAGTTCGGTCGACCGATACCTGTTCGGTCGACCGTTGACTTATAGAACTTAAGTGTTAGGTCGACCAGTACCTATGTTCGGTCAACCGATCCATTAACTTACTCAAGGGTTCGGTCGACCGATACACCTTTCGGTCGACCGTTTCTGGACAGATTTGCAGCCCGATTTTCTGTCTGGTATATCTTGCACAAAACCCAATCAAATCTTGTCCAAATGGCTAGAAATCTTTAGGAGCTTATAAATAGAGGTTCACACTTAGTTTTCCACAAGATTTCACAACTCCAAAGTGTCAAACTTATAGTGAGATTTTCCACAACCTCAAAACTCCAAATTAGCCATCCAAAGCCTAATTTCCACATTCTTCATTAATCATCATACTAGCAATTGTTGTGCTCAACTAGAGAGTGAGTTCCACTCAAGGTTACCTCTGTTGTAAAGTGAGCAAGGGTCTTGGTGAAAGCCCAAGACAAGAAACAAGGATTTCGGTGAAAGCCCGAAGTGATTCTCTCGGGTTGTGAGAGGTGGTGTCAAGCTCGGCGAGAGTTGTTCGCGAGCTTGAAGACTTGTAAAAGGCGTTGCTCCCGGCCCGGAACGGGGAGGCATAGTGAAGACGCAAGAGGGGCTCGAACAGAGATTCGAGAGGTGCTTGCAAGAGAGGACGTAGGCGCGGCCGAACCTCTATAAAACCGATGTGTTTTCTTGTGGTGTGCATTACCTTTCTACTTGTGTTTGATTTATTTTAATTTCCGCTGCAATTCTTTGATCGATCAACCAAGTAGTTAATTAGGGTTCAATTGTGATTAGCGTAAAAGTAATTAGTTTGTGGACCCATAGACCCACACGTCTGTTGTCTCAACTAGGGACGTCCACCTGGGTAGCAGTCTTTTAAATCCCAGAGCCTCTCCCTGAACCAAATGGAAGGGATTTACTACAAGGGATTGTCCTTCACTAGAAAAAAATGTTGTTGATAGAGTTGTTTTGATATTTGATGGAACTTGAAGTTCGGACGACCAACTCCAATCTGGTGTTCGATTTTGTGCGTTGGTTTGAGCATTTCCTTTGGTGCCTTAAACCCCCCCACATAAACCTTGTTGTGATTAGGGTTTAAGATCCTTGCAAGTGTCGAGAGTCACCACTTAGAGAGGTAGGTTTAGCCACCATCAAACTCAGAGTTTTAGGATTTGGGAATTCTTTGTTGTTGAAAATTCACCTAATCCTCAACCACTTCTAAGCTTCTCCCTCAATTCTCCATTCATCATTGTTATCACCTTCCTACATATAAGCTTCACCTCTTCTCCGTCATGTGATTTTTTTACTTTTGGGTTTCCGCGTGAAATTTAGTGTTGTGCTTGTTCTTTATTGTTGGTTTGCTTGCTTGCTTGTTAGGTATTTGTTAGATTACCTAGTATATTTTCATTGGAATTTTCTCTCGTCGCTTTCGATTTTGGTCCACTATTTGATCTTAACAAGCTGGTATTAGAGTTTCTTGGTGACGATTTGTTGGTGGTTAACTAGTGTCCGAAGATGTGTTCTTAACGGAAGGTTGACAAACTTAACTAGGATATGAATCTTTAGATGTTGCAAATTAAGATGAAAGTGTTATTAGTGCAGTTGGATGTTTCAGATGCTTTGACACTTGAAGTTTTGTCGAAGACTGTGACTCCATAAAAGAAGGCGTTACTGAGGCTTCTGAAACCATTTTGAAGTTACCTCAAATAATATAATTAATTTGTAAAAAATTGGTAAATGTCATGACAAAACTACCAAAAATTGATAATTTACAAGACAAAAATATCCATAAAGCTTCATCTCTCCCTCACTTTCCAATTGAAAATGCCTACCAACACATGCAATTTGTATACTTATCAAAATTGAAAATCATATATTTGCAACGTATCATCGTTTTTCATAATATTCATAATTGTTCATCTAATGGAGTTGTTCATCTAATAACTTTAGACGAGCTTAGTCAATTCAGGCACCATGATTGCTCAAAATACCACATCTTTGTATAACATAATTTAATTTAAAATATGCAATGTAAAAATAACATTCATAAAAATTATTCCTCCACCGGTCATACAATATACTATAAGAATGACAAACATGTTATTGTAATAACAAAAGGTTTAAGTACTTCAAAAACTCAACACAATGATTTCTCATGCATTTGCTTTAAGTATGTGAACTTCTTGGGTAACGGATTAGATTATCACACTAAGTTCTCTATAAGGAATGAGGCGTGCCTTACAGTAAAATCACTTTGCACCAACAAAACTTTGTCTTGGTGGGTTACATGTGTAATTTCTCATAACTATGGATAGGGTGCATATAATTATGCATATGACAAGGTTATGTATGAAAAATCCCAAAATGAATTAAAAATTTAGGGAACTACTATTCGTCGCCCCAAAATTACTTAAATCGGCCCAACAAATTACCATTTTGCCCTTCAGAAACTTAAAAAAAAAAAATTTTTAGGGGGAGGCGTCTGCCGGAGCCGCCTCCCCATAGGAGGGAGTCTGTGTCAGCCGCCTCCCCATAGGGGGGAGGCGGCTGACACAGACTCCCTCCCTCCTATGGGGAGGCGGCTCCGGCAGACGCCTCCCCCTAAAAAAAATTTTTTTTTAAGTTTCTGAAGGGCAAAATGGTAATTTGTTGGGGCGATTTAAGTAATTTTGGGACGATGAATAGCAATTCAGAAAATTTATTAGGTAGCTGCCAAAAAAAGACGGTCTATCCCAGAGTGGAAAGCTTTTTAAATATCTTGTCCACCAAAAAGGAAGCAAGTTGGGAGCATTAACTATTCAGCACACCTCGTTCTTAAATTTCCAAAATTTTCCCTTTATCTTTTCCCGGATAATTGAGCTCAGTAATTTGGTTAACGGGAAATTAATAAGTTTTCGGCTTGGGACAAAGAAACCTAAGCTGTGTTTGGACTTCGGATCGAATAGTTTAAACGTGGAATGAGATCCCAAGCTATTGATATGTAGAACTGTGGAAGTGTGTCTATTGTTAATAATTTTTTGAAACACTGCAAATATTTCTTATTAGTTCAAAATATCATTTAGATACCAAAGTTGTCAAGATATATCATAAATAAAAAGGTGAAATTTGAAAATCATGCATAACTTAACTAACTCTAATCATTTCAAAGTGCAAAATGTTAATAGTACATTACTACATTTCAAACACTATGGTATCCAGAATGGTTGTTGCTACATAATAATCTCATATGAAAATCTTAAATTACCAATGTTCAAACAACATGTTCATCCAATTTCTTTTAAAATATACATCATCATTATTTTACAGTTTTGAATTGCTTCAGACGAAAATTCAATAAAAACTACAAATGATGCATTAAATTGCACACAAAGTGTACAGTTAAAATGACATTGTAATCAGATGATATATGTCACTCAAATCTGCAAGCTAACATTAAAACCTCAAACAGTCTTATTGGACAAGGCCTAAGCCCAAGGTTAGAATTAATAGTATGTGTGATCCAGCCCAAAACTCAAACAAGGTAAATAATTTGCCCAACATGTGGCCTTCGGACTTGCATAAGTAATTCTGTTTGCTTTTCTGAAGCATTTCCCACTCTTATTGAGCCCCATGTTCCTGAAATTATCTTTCGTTCTTTGAGTTTTGACTATTTTAGTATTAAAAATCCAGAGATAGGGTCTGACAATAACCATCTCAAATTGTTGGTCACCACGTTACGTGTATCGTCAAATAGCTTAGGAGACGAGTTGAACTTTACATTAATCAAGGGATGATAGGGAGTCAGGCGAACTTTTGAATTATTTATCCAATTGGATTTTAACATTTTCCTTTTGTTATCGTTGAGAAACTTACCTAACCTCGCTCAGCTCCATCCTCGGCTCCTCGCCAAATCATCATCTGTGACAACTTCACAAAAAAAGAAATAACACACAAGTCTCCGGCCAACGGCTATGTAGCTCAAGCATTCATATATATACAAATTGTATTTATCTTGTAAAAAAACAACATAACAAAAATATATTCAATACTTTCTTCTTACTCTACAATCCGCGTATCAAATTCAATATGGTATCAGAGCATTGATTCACAGAACTTTCCAACCTCAGAACCTCCTAGAGGTCATCATCAGCGTCACCTCATACAAAGGGGTTAAAGGCCGACTACAACCAACATCCAGACCCAAAAAACATTAAAACATGTCAAACGACACTAGAATCAGACACCCTGAGGTGGCTACATCCCAGTGTCTCATCTCAACTCTCTTGAATGGGGTCAAGTACCTCTCTTGGGGCAGGGATGACCCTTTCTCTCAGCGGCTAAGGGAAGGTTGGCCACATCACAGGAAAGACTGTAAAACCTGAAGGAGCAGGGACGGAAACCAAGCAAGAAGAATGACAAACAATAGACCATCAGGTCATGTCGTGGTTCATTGCGTCCATGTAATCCATCATCGACGATATCTTTATATACAAAGAAAGCGCAAAGAAACTATGAGACTCCGTTCGTGACCACTATGGGAGACAAAACATTTTGTGCATGTATTCAAAATCAAACAAGAAATCCACCAGACATGCCAGAACACTGCTTCCATCACTAAGTACCTTGGTACTTTGAGAAGACGATGGGATGAGTTGAGGATCTACGAACCCCCAACCACAGACGCCAACACCATCCAAATCAGACAAGAACAGAACCAGATCTATCGGTTTTTGGTGGGATTGGGATCCATCAACTTATTTCAGACCTAACTTGAGGGGGCGTGTTGAGAAACTTACCTAGCTTGGACATGATCGTTGGCTCAGCTCCATCCTAGCCAAATCATCATCTATGACAACAACTTCACCGTGAAAGAAATAACACACAAATCTTCAGCCAACGACTATGTAGCTCAAGCATTCATATATATAAATTGTATTTATCATGTAAAAAACAACATAACAAAAACATATTCAATACTTTCTTCTTTCTCTACAATCCTCGTATCAAATTCAATAGTTATCTCACGTACTTGTGTAAAGCATTTGGTATTTCAACCTTTTGAACATTTTAAATTTCGACCCTTAAATATTTTCAAATTTCCATCATGAGATGTGTATATGATTTTATGAAATCGGTCTAATACAAGGATATCCATTTAGTCATTTGTTGGTAAAATACATTCAAAAACTCCAAAGCATACCAAACTAATAAATTTTTAATTGTTTTTGGATTGTCCTTACAAATTTCAACCTCCATGATATGAATTCCTAGCACCGTCCACAGTATTGTAATAGTTCCCGTTTGAATGGAAGCTCGAAAAAATTCAACAAAAAACAACGAGAAGGTTTTCCTCTATACTTTCCTCATTTAAACTTTTGGAAGAAATGCATTTCGCTTTCAACATTTTGAAGAAAGTTTTATGTGGCTATCGGTTTGATTGAAGCCTAGTCACATTCCAAAGTTAGGGCGTGGAATTCTATTGCCCATCTAATTCTCGAGAAACCAAAACACATTATGGAACAACCAGAAAGAGTCAGATTAGTTTATTTTAGTCTCTAAACAGTAACACATATTCTAGAGAAATTATGACGCTCACATGAGAAGCCACGGTTGAATATAAGAAAAAAAAAATCTACAATAAGTTTCTGCAGTATCAATAGCTAAGTGTTAGACTAGTCTACCAGTGATATCTTTTACGAATTGGCCAGGAAGGTAGTTGCATATCCTTTCTTAGGGCAGAATTAACGGCGAGGGCACGGCCTCGGGCGTCCGAGCCACGTCCTCCCGAGGTGGCCACATCCCCCTGCCCCCTTCTCGCCCAGGCGCGAAGTCAGGTGGTGGGCGTCGTGACTGCGCGTCTGGGCCAGTGTTGAGTATGGGTTGGGTGGGGGCACGTGTCCCCCACCTATTCGTTAGATTTTTTAATTTCTAAAAAATGTTAAAAAATCATTTTAAAATTATATAAATTTTTTTCTTCTGAAAATATATTTTTTATTTGTTTTGATTTTGTAGAATTTTTTGTGATTTTTTTTAATTCATGATTGATCTTCAAATGACGTGGAGTGGAGAGAATGTAGGGTGTTTGATGTATTTTTGGGCATGGTTAAAGTTTTTTGGGTGGGTGGGGTGAGCTGACGTGACAGAGAGAGAAGTTGACATTGCAGAAAGAAAAAAACAGGACGCCTGGAACAGCCCAAACATGATTATTTATGCTCTTAGGATTTCATTCTGGGCCTTCACGTTGATGTTACTTTGGGGAGACCATAGAAGCTTATGAGTTAAATAAACTCGGTTGATGTTTCTTTTAGGTGACCATGTAAGTAATTAATTAACATAACTTTTATGAGTTTACATATATTTGGAATGATGAGAGTTTAACTTGGGTTTTGAAACGACGTGAAGTCAATGCAATTCGCTAACACTGTGTCTGTGTGTGTACACAATGTGACTATGATGGAGTTTGGCGATTTCCATCATAGTCATCGCCATTAAATAAATGTTATGCACATCTTAATTTGACATTAGATCATATAAGATGCACAACAGACAAATCAAAATCAGATGGCACGTAAGTCAATAAGCTGTTATTATTCCATTTTGATATGTCCACTGTACACATGATCATTTAAAGGTTTTTAGTTTCTTCTTTTTCTTGGTATTGTGCCCCACCATTCTTGTACACTAATGAAAAACTTCAAATTTAAGTTATGATGTGCGTATATATAATCTCTTCAGGGTTGATTAGTGGGAACCTAGCTTAGTTATTTAAGTTGACAACAAAACCAGTTGGCGAATGAAAAGTTATATGTTTTTGTTTTTTATTTAATTTTGTCGGTTCATGTATGGTCTACCTCAAGTTGCGGTTTGGCTCTTCCATGTCACACATCAAATTAAGGTTTTTTTTATATATTATAACCTGAAGGTTACATGAACCATCATTATTGTGTCATTAGTACATTGTTTTTGTCTCGTATTATATACGAAAGTGTTACAAGGGAACATGTAGGTATTTGTTAGTCATTTTCATAGAAAGAAGGTCAATTTTGAAGATGGATTTATTTACGTATAAATAACGAATTGATGTTCGGTCAATTTCTAGACATCGATGATCAAATTCGATTTATGGGATTTTATAAGAGATCTTATCCCGACTAATAACTAAGTTATGATCATATTTCCAGTAGTGTTTCTCTTGACGCTGGTGATGTACTGATGTCAATTATAAATAAAAAAGGATATTACGACGGATATTTTTGTGCATATTTATCATTTGCATGTTGATTTTTTATTATCCAAGTGGTATGAGTAACATTTGCCAGCTCCATTTTACAATGAACATTCGTTGTACGTGTTTATTTATTAATTTTCATTCACATATATGAATCATTCATTTTTAATAGAATTGTTTTAGTTGATATAGATGTCTATCCCAAATAATTTAGTATATACGCGACTTCGGAATTCGAATATTTGACTAGTCGCAATTTTTGACCACTATTTTTGATGGCTACTAAGTAGCTTTCTTGATAATTCCAACTAAGTAGCTTTCAAGTGAAACATTCTGTCATAACCTATTCATTGTGTTTGTGTTGTAATAAGTGATATTTTTTAAAAAATGTCATAACTTAATGTATTTTTTATATACAAAAGTTTCCTATTCATTTACTCGGACTAATTTCTAGTACTATGAGAGAAAAATGTAAAATCCGAAAAGATTAACATTCTTACAATTATTGATCAATTTTTAGGAAAATTGAATCTCATAACTAAAACAAAAGGTTATGGTAACCTTACGAGAAGAAAGTGGTATTTAATTTGTTTTTGTGTTAAAAACTGATATTATGGTTTCAAATTGGGAAATTATGTGCAATCACATTTTATTTGAAATTAATTTTTAATGCATTTTACGAAATTTCGTAATTTATTTATTACAAGTTTATCCTTATAATAAAAATCGCATGCTCTTAAAAACAAACTCTAAAAAGGGCATTTAAGTTTTGCTGGCTCATGAGGTCATAGCCATTCCTTAAAGTCTGTGGATTGTGTTAACATAAGTTGAAAATGCATGCAAACAACAAAGACCTCAACCGTTTACTACGACCCAACACACACACATATATATAATCCCAACTCTCTGATCAAACGAAGGCACAATTAATTCATGCAAAAACCACCTAATCAAGCATTACATCAGGAGTTGCTATTAGTTAGCGTGAGAAGAGAAGTAAACATCATGTTCCACAAGAAAGGAGCCCGAAAAGGCTACGTTCCGGTGCTGGTCGGGAAAGAAGAGAAGAGAGAGAAGTTCTTCTTGCACATCAATCTTCTCAACCACCCTCTAATCATCTCTCTCCTCGACATGTCTGCCAGGGAATTCGGGTTCGAGCAAGATGGGATCATCACCATTCCTTGTGGTGTAAAGCAATTCGAGGAGGTGATTAGTGACGTTTTGAGGGATTGTTTCTAGCTAGGGATCTCTTCTTCTTTTCTTCTTAATATTGTAGTTAGACGTCCATGTAATACATGGTTGGTATTACGTAATTGTTCATACGGCTTTTCTTCTAAAAACAGGATGCATCTTTGAAATGGATAGTCATTCTAAGAATCTATGTATTCCAAATTCCAATTCTTTTCTATGTCGTGTTGTAGTTATCTAGAACTTGAAAACTATACTCCTACATAATTTATGATTTCATCGAAAAATGTATGTAAGTTTATAGTTCTTAAGGTCCTTTTACCTGAACGACAACCTCACTTTTCACCGATCTCATACCTCCTAAGAGGCTAAGATAACATTGATCTGTTTTCATACACACTCAAGTTTTGTGTATGTAGTTTGTTTCGTACATTTCATAATACGTACCTTGAAATGAAAATTTCCCAGTGGACACATATCCTTAACTGTTATGAAATGTAGTAAGGGGACTAAATGCATGTTGTATTTTCGGTATATAGTTGGATGGTTGAAGTATCCTTGGTTTCGTAATTTAGGAATATTTTGCAATTTATAGCATTTCCTGTCTGACAACTCCACAAATATTTCAGCATTGTTACGAGAAAGCTTGAAAACAAATAATGTTTACTAGCATATACATGCAATTGATAGTGTTGCATAGCGATGCAAAAAAGGAAATCCTTATAATTTGACATGAGCCAATTAAGTAGATCGATATACGATTGTTATGTTGGTATTGGATGTATCGTTTTGTTCGGTTAGTTGGTCCAAATTAAACAAAACTTAAGCACTTAATAATGGTGGGTAAATTTAACTCTCATATAGAATGACGTCGTATACTTTTCCAACGAGATAGATGATATTAAATCTCAGAAAGAAAACCTTTTTTTTAAGAAGTGGGGAATAAAAGTGCGGTTAGTTTGCAAAGACGCAAGCCAGAGTAGTTGAAGAGACTCCGAAGGTCCTTGAAACACTTATTATCATGTGAACATTTATTGTTTAGGATTACATCAAAATTAAGTCGAATATATTTCTAGTTAAAAATAAGTCTAAGCAGTTAGACAAGAAGATGTCATGGTGTTTTTGTGTGACGTCGTAAGTATTGTAGAAGGAAAAAAACATGGTAAGGTATCCACGATGATTTGGATTTTTGAGAGAATATTTATTAAAATTTCCATTACATTAACTGACCTTATCTAAACCATAAAGAAACCACATCCATAAAAGTTTTAGCACGGTGTTCATAACTCAATCTGACGTATGTCGGTCAACGGATAGCGTAGACTTAGCTATCTTGAGATCTCAAATCCTAGACTAGAATTTCGTTGAAATTGATATCGTCATAACACGTACTATCCAGTGTCAAATTGTCAATGCATGCATCTGAATTGATTGGAATCCTCATAGGTCAATTTGTCAAAAAATTCTGCTCAAAATCCAAATCCAAAATGAAGCGTAAGATTAGATTTTATATGTTACGGCTTCAAAGCGATTTTGGATTGCTATACTAGTTATACCCTGCAAATCAATTTTGTGTCCCGTGAACTTAAAAACAAATATTACAAGTATCCAATCAATTTTGTGTCCACATAACCTTGTTTTTGCAATAACAATTCATTACACGTGGAATATACACCATCTATCGAATCAAGTACCGAACAAATAAGATTTAAAGCAATACCAACATATCCTCCCTCATTTATGAGTATTAAATAATACTTTTTTCGCTTAAACCTGTATTTTTTAGAAAATACAGATTTGAAACCTACAGAGGTGTTTGGCTGGGGGTATAAAAAATACATTATGATTCTACATTATTGCTTGAAATGGACACCAAATTGAATAATACATTATTTGAATCAAAAGTACAAAATCTTTGGTCTGCCAAACGCACTTAGATTTAAAATTAAGTAAAATGAATTCTGACTTTGGAAGTCGCATGCAAACACATTTTGAGTAAGAGAATTAACAACTTCTTCCCCTTTCCAAACACCAAAGTCCAACAAGCAACGATGAGAAGAAAGATTCAAAACCTCGTGTCCAACACGAGCTTTTGGCTCCCAAACAACATCACAGCTACATTAATGGTCCTACAGGAGCTGTACCTGCAGCAGCCCTACATAGCTATGATCAACGACACAAACAACCAACAACATATCACTAATCACTATTTTCCTATTCCTACCAACGTGTTAATTCTCAAGTTATGATGTTGCATCAGTACTCTCCTTAGAAGATTGTCATGTGATGTAATTGGAAAGTCCCACCTACTATTGATGGCTCCATTTCAACCACACCACAAGTATTTGTTTGCTTATTAATCCAGGGGTGGTAGATTTGTAATTAGTCATCACAACGGTTGGGGTCCAATCCAACAGTCGCGGTCCCTTAAAAACTCGATATAGATGGGGTGATCACGGTGGTGTCAGGAATTCAATTCAAAAGGTATTTCATTTGTATTGTTATTTTAAATATATAAAAAATCCAAACAAAGCATAACCTTTAATGATCCAAACAAATTAGCCAAAATGTCAAAATCTAAAATGTAACATCCTTAAACAGCAGAAGAATTTAAAATTTCATAATATACAACAATCAGATGACATGACGCGAAATACAAAAAACGGGTACACCAACATATAATATATATATATATCCGAATATTTCAAAAGTATGATTACATCAAAAGGTTATACAACAATATACAAGTAATCACTCCGGCCTTAAAATGAGAGAAAGCATGATGTGATAGCGGCACTCCTCTGCCTCGGTCACCACCTCCTAACGCTGATCACGACCTGAAAGGTAAACATGCAACAATGCTTGAGTTTCCAGAAGGAAAGCATGTATGTCAAACTCTACAAATGCATGAAACTGAAACACTATAGCATACAATTCTATCCACAAAGAAAAGCATAACACAATATTGGGCTCAATGGCTTTTTCACCCAACCACAACTCTCACAACAGCTACGGGGCTCCAGAGTTCTTTCACCCAACCACCGCAACACACGTACTCACTAGCACACTTGCCGGGAGAACATCGGCACGACAACTCGTCTCACAAGGACGACCACAACCAAGGCACCTCACATGTGCAAAACTGGAAAACATCGCTCGACCGAACCAAGAGTCCCGGTCCACCGAATCACACCAAAACCAGGCAAATGCCTCGACCGGCACTCCCTCAGTCGAACATCTCCCATCAACAACTCACGTTCAGTCGAACCAAAGTCAAGGACCGGTCGACCGTTTAGAAGGTCACTTCCCAGGTTCAACGAACACAACGACCAATCGGTCGACCGGAAACCACCAGTAAAGTTTCTTATTGCTCAACAAAATCCACCGGTCGAACCCCCGAGCACCCTCGGTCGACCGAAAAATACCAATAAAATCCTCCATCGCATCCAATCAACACTGATCGACCGAACCACCATCAGTCGAACCAAACAACAAGTTAACTTAAGTCGTCGGTCGGACGAGTCAACGAGCGTTCAACCGTTTAGATAGTCAATGCCCCAACCGACCTACAACAGTGCGCATGGTCGAACGGCAAAGGGGGCATGTCCGACCGAAAACCTCCAGGGCTTGCCTCTAACGCACCACAGGTCGACCGCCCAAAGGCATCGTTCGACTGGTGGGATAGCCAATTCATCCCTAGTATGACGTCGACGTCCTCTATCGGCAATAAGATCAGGTCAGTCGGAAACTCCTGATCTTCCGAAACAATCGTGGCGCCGACGAGGAAGTTCCCCACCATGCCCATCAAACCCAAGGGTATGCTGACTTCCAACGTGGCAGTTAACATCGCAGAGGTACGACCCAGCACGCTCGCAAATCACTATGAAAGGAACGAGTGTGTGTCCGAAAATAAAAAAGCACTCTAGCAATCAACCCAGCAACAAAAGTCGTACCTTCCACCACACTGCTGACGTCCCTTGCCTCATCTGCCTGGATGGTAAAGACTCGTCCAGTCCTCTGACCCTGCTGTGGCGGCGCAAAAGGGCGGCGACCTCCGCCTCTGCCTGCTGCGGGCGGCCACGGATGTCTGCTAGACCCGTTTGGCCCACTCGGACAATCCCTAACGAAATGTCTTGGCTTGCCACACCCGTGACAAACCCAGAACGGCCCCAACATTGAACTCTCGCAAGAAGTCCTCCCAGCTGATGTCACTCCTGCCCTCAAACACCACCACAGATGTGGTCCTCCACCAGTTGAACGCGTCCCCGCCCAATACATAGGCTGTCATGCCCGCCTTCCTCTCGGGAGGGCACTCGATCGCCTGAAAAATCTCCTAGATCTTCAGGACCCAGTCCTCTGCAGCCTCATAATCGCCTCTACCATTGAAGGTAGGCGGGTGTTGTCTCATAAAGCGGTCGAGCATCGCTCTTGCCGCTGCTGGCTCTCCTTTGCCTAACAAGCAATTCAACATCGCACCCAATCGCTCCACCGTGTCATAGAGCATCCACAACTCCTCTGCCCAGTTCGTGCCCCCAGTATCATCGTTGGTGCTACGGTCCCGTAGGGGAGGTCTCACACGTCTCAGAAGCATCTATACATAAACAAGACAACACACATCAAAAACATGAATGCATGAACTAATGCAGACTCTAAAACTCTAAGGGTGGTTTCTTTGGATAAAGACACCGGAACTGATCGCTCGGATACCAAGTTGTAACATCCTCAAACAACGAAAGAATTTAAATTTTTATAACATACAACAATCAGAGGACATAACGCGAACTACAAAGAAAAGGGTGCACCAACATATAATATATATATATCCGAATATTTCAAAAATGTGATTACATCAAAAGGTTATACAACAATATATAAGTAATCACTCCGACCTCAAAATGAGAGAAAACAGGATCTGATAGCGGCGCTCCTCTGCCTCGGTCACCACCCCCTAACTTTGATCACGGCCTGAAAGGTAAACATGCAACAAAGCCTAAGTTTCCAGTAGGAAAGCTCGTATGCCAAACTCTACAAATGCATTAAACTGAAACACTCTAGCATGCAATTCTATCCACAAAGAAAAGCATAACACAATGTTGGGCTCTATGGCATTTTCACCCAACAACAGTAACACTCAACGTCGTCAAGCTGGACTCCAGGACTCTTTCACCCAACCACAACAACACTCAACGTCATCAAGCTGGCCTCCAGGACTCTTTAACCCAACCAGAGCTACCACGACACGAGCAGGGCTCCAGGGCTCTTTCATCCAACCCGAACGCTCTAAGGGCTAAAGGGTTTTTCACCCAATCCTTATCACGCGGTCTTTGCTCAGGCTCAAGGGCTCTTTCACCCAACCTGAACCCACTACGGAACTCCAGGACTTTTTCACCCAACCCCACACAGACTAGCTGGACTCCAAGGCTTTTTCACCCAACTACAGCTCTCACAACAGGTACGGGGCTCCAGGGCTCTTTGACCCAACCACCACAACACAAGTGCTCACTAGCACATTTGCCGGGAATACATCGACACCACAACTCGTCTCACAAGGACGACCACAACCAACGCACCTCACATGTGCAAAACTGGACATCGGTCGACCGAACAAAGAGTCTCGGTCGACCAACTCACACTAAAACCAGGCAAATACCTCGACCGACACTCCCTCGGTCGAACATCTCCCACCAACAATTGACGTTTGGTCAAACCAAAGTCAGGGACTGGTCGACCATTTAGAAGGTCACTTCCTAGGTTCAACGAACACAACGACCAATCGGTCGAACGGCAAAGGGGATCCATTCGACCGGAAATCACCAGTAAAATTTCCCATTGCTCAACAAAATCCAATTGTCGAACCCCGAGCACCATCGGTCGACCGAAAAACACCAATAAAATCCTTCATCGCATCCAATCAACACTGGTAGACCGAACCACCATCGGTCAAACCAAAAAACAAGTTAACTTAAGTCGTCGGTGGGATGAGTCAACGAGCGGTCGACCGTTTAGATGGTCAACGCCCCCAACCGACCTACAACAGTACACACGGTCGAACAACAAAGGGGGCCCATCCGACGGAAAACCTTTACGGCTTGCCTCTAACGCACCACCGGTCGACCGCCCAAAGACATCGTTCGACCGACTGACGTGAGGCAAAATACTCAAATCTCACTAGGAATGGTCGACCGATCCAGCAGTAAAACTGCTAGACGTTTACCTACGACGAGTCATTCGGCCTACCGTCGACTTCCAAATACTCACACAACAAAAGTGAGTGACAACAACAAGTTTGACATACCGTGACGGTTTGAAGAAACCTTCGAAAAACCTCGACGGCGCTTCCACGAGCATTTTTCCCAAAACACGATCCACCGACGAAGCTCACCACCTCTCGTCGGAGCTCACCACCTCTCGTCGGAGCACCACTGAGCGTGAGAGAGAGACACGTGAGAGAGTGATGGAATAGTGAGTGAGGGAGAGAGAGTGTGTGAGAGAATCCACCTAATATTTATCCCACCTCTTCAATCTCAACCATCCAACCAATCTCCTCCCTAAATACCTCCTAAACAACAATTAAAAACCAATTAGGATTAAGATCTCACTTAGAAGGTCAAAATACTCAAGGGTCCTTGTGAAATGCCAGTGAGCCAGTTATCAAGCTTAAGATGATACCCGCTAAGCATCATGGCGAGTACCTTGGTCCTCCTCAATTTGCAAAAAATGTAAGACGAACAATTAATTTAGGTGTTTTTTGGTATTTGTGTAGTTGGTTTTATAATTTAAGAATCAAAATGCATATATGCTTTGATTTTTTTATGATAGTAGCTTAGTTTATTTATAATTTAAGAATCATGCTTTGGTTTTTAATTCTGTGACCGTGCCTAATGTTTGTATTGGGATTTTTGGAACTTGTATTATGCCAACTACTTTGAGAGTTACTTTTGTAGTATAACCTTAAGCTGCAATCACTGTTGTAGACTTTTCCTTCCCTTGCAATAAATATTAACAATAAATAAAATCATCTTTTATGGTTTTATTTATCATTTTTTATCCCATCATATAAATTTACTATTTTTATTTTGTTAGAGAAGACATCTTTTAAATATCAGAAATTCAAGGGTTGTACTCATGGACAACAAAATGATAACTAAAATTTGCTGGTTTCTATCCATAACTAAAAGTGTCCTACAAACTACGACCAAAACTATGGGTAAATTCTGAGGTGGAACAAATCATTAATTACATCACCACACACTTACGATCACAAAACTAAATAGTGATCTTTTCACAATTACGTCCAAAATAAATAAAAACACAACATGCAATATTGCAATTGTTAGTGAATATGTCGGCTAATTTACGAATGTTTCCTGATAATTGTAAATCGTTCCATTCATCACCATTTGATTCAATGCAGCTGTTGCAAGCAAGGCCCAAAAATAAAATAAAAACACAAACAACAAACAACAGAAGAAGAGAGAATTCCTCAGAATTGGGAAATCAACCAACCATGAAACCACCAAACTTGGGCTCAACATTAAGTAAAACCCCCAACAAATTTCCTTCCATTATACAAAAAAAAAGACTCTAAACCCAAAACCCTAAAAACTCGAAGGCAAAACGGTAAAAACCCAACCCTAGCAGTGATCATCCTCGGGCACCTCCACGACGCCACCCCGACTGAGAATCTCGACGACCCTCTGGAAGAGCTCGACGGAGCACGGAATCCGCAACACGCCTCTCTGTTCGTACCCGTACTCCTGCGCAGAGCGGCGAAGGAGTTCTAGAAAGGCGGGGCGGGCGAGGAGGTGGGCGGGGACGACGAAGCGGGCCATCTCGTCGCCGACGTAGACGGGGAGGTGGCCCTCCGGGACGCCGGATGAGGGCTTGGAGAGGAGGTGGAGGTGGAGAGGGGAAGAAGTGGAGGAGGAGGAGTCGGCGACGCGGGCGAGGCGGCGGATTAGCTGCTTCATGGTTTGGAGGAGAGGTGTGTGTGGACGGACGGGGATGGGGAATTTATGGTGGGTGTGTGGAAGGAAGGGTAGAGTTGGAATTTTGGTGGGGGGGAGTACTGATGAGTACGCGGGTAAGTACTTGCCAGGTACAGGATGGGTTTTTCTTTTTCACTCCCTTCTCTTTTTCTTATTTATTATGAACCCAAAATCTCATCGATCTACTTCATTATCTGGGACAGGTGAGCGGAGGATCCGATTGTGGGGATGTTAGTTAGGTCCTTATTCTGTTCATAAAAGATTTATATTCCCACTCTTATACCAACTAAACCACCCATGGTGGCTTTACTTTTTATTGAAGATCGACTCTCTTTTTTTGGACAAAGTTGGTGATTAGATTATAAAGGTAGAATGATTAGCCATACACACACATGAGTAATCGTAAGGTCTTACAGAAAGATTTTCTGAAAAGTACATAAAACATAAGTTCCACGATTACTATCGTTGGCAACAAAAACATATATAACTTGAAAAGTATTGGTTTGTCTATTACAATAACTTGAAAAGTATTTAGTATTGTATTCATTGTATCTTACAAATTACAAGCTAGAATATAACAAACAAGCTAATGTTTCAGTTTTAGTTCAAATCGTTTGTGAAATAAGCTGGACATGAAGAAGAAAAGTTAAATATGTGATGTAAATTAAATATTTAAAAAATGATATTTATTGATCTATATTTTAGAATAACTACTCTTTTATACGAGATGCGTGTCCGAGTAAATCAAGTGTGCTTGTCAAATATGGAAGGGGAAGAGAGATTAGGATCATTAGATTTAAAATTAAGTATTACGAGAGGAGAATCTCTGTCATATAATCGCATCGGGGGAGAGGTAATAGATCGAGGAGGAAGATTCTTGGGTAGATCAATTCTCTAAAGAGATTTTGAAGGATAGGAGGTGTTTGTGGAAATATGAAGAATTGATGATGTGTATGCAAATAACCATATAAAATGTTTGTCTTAATATTTTACAACAGTAGATTTAATTTGTTTATTCTCCCGAGATGAGATGGATATTTGTCTGTTACTGTCGCTTACCTAAACGCGCTCACCAATTAAGGTTAGTTAATTCTTGTTCCTGTTTATATTTCAGAATAACCTGACCAACTTGAAATTCAAACCACTCGTTAGGTCTTTTCTTATCAAATTTAAGTTTGAGCTCATATGTGTTTTCACGAATACACGTAGTTGTGTGTTTTCTAAGTTAGATTAGAAAAGGAAGTCGTACTAAAACATAAGCTGGCCAACACACCATGGTTTTTATTAACAAAGTCTGATGTCTTTATCCACTTCTAATAATGCGCTCATCTAACATGTCTTGCGAGTTGGCGACTCTTCTAAATAATCTTGACAGATTATAGATTTTTATGGGAGTGTTGGAAGTTCTTTGTCTCACAGGAAGTGGTTGGCGTTCTTTCAGTTGCAACATGTGGATTCTATTTCTTGAATCCTTATTCTTGGGATGGTGGTTGGGTGTGGTTGCGAATTGGTTTTTATTGAAGGGCGACCTAAACGCCAGTTCTTTGTTTCTTTTTATTCAAAAATATTAGTTATACGTCACATTGATCGAAGTGGAAAAGTATTGCATTTTGGACTTATAAGTAGTCTTTTAATTAGCTTAATTAATTAATCGTCTATTTCACTCCCAGGGTATATGTGTTCTTTTCTGAGCATATTTTGAAAATTCTCAGTACTTTACTTAAATAGTGGAATATCTTCCTTGGAATGTTATGAAGGAGAGTGTGTTGTAATCAACGATATTAGTAAGTTGACTGTTTGATCGATCACATGAAACTAAACATGACCTTAATTGCAATCGTAACAACTTCTTGAACTAAAAGCTCACTCTCCACCTAAAAAATGTACTACCACACTTATATCATGGACTGTACTACAGATACATAACATCTTAGAGTGTAAATAAACTCAAACTAATCTTCCTTACAAATTAATGAAGTAGAGTAGACATAAACACGTTAAGTTTTTTGCAAAATGTAATTAGTAGTTATATACAAATATATATTAACTTGCACGCTATTAGATCATCAACAAGCACTTCCAAAGCCAGTCAAACACGGTTCACAAACCTTGTTACAGGTTGAACTTCCCCGACGGCACGAATCGAACCCTTTCAAGTCTCCACCACCAACCCAGCATAAAAAGTTGGGGGGTCACGTAATTAAAGAAGACTTAAATAAAGTAAGTTGGTTTTAAGGGTGCTCTCTAAGAGGGGGATTAAGTGGTCACGTAGAAGTGGTGGTTTGTTTAATGTGATGAGGGTTCCGTAGTCCTGAGGTGTACGAACTCCGTGTCCTCGAACTGATTGCCGACAACAAATTCGCATGGCAGATTAAAGCCTGTTGCTGTCTCTTGCCATACACATGCTCCTGTCCTCACCACTCCCACCTCCACTCTTTGGACATTCATGCCCCTGTAATTTTTCTATATTTACGTCATAACCTCATTGTTCATTCTCCCCTACGTGGGTATTTTCTGTTCAGAGGACATCTACGTACTGTATACACGTATGCTTTTGTAAATGCATGTACATTTAAACAGAATTTTCATATAGGCCTTGGATGTTTAGGCTAATTTTGTCCAGGAAATGTTAGTTACACTTTCACATGGTAATATGTCGTCAAATATGTATGGTTTTAATGCATATTAGCAAATTCTAGTTATCTATTAGATAGTAGCATGAAATGACTTTCTAGTGATGGTAGTGGTTTGGAAGTTTATCTTGTAACGAACAAGTGTTAGTTAAATAACATTTACAACACACTGATAATTGTAAACGAGCCGAGTCGAGTAAAATTTCGAGTCATATCTTTTATCTTATGTTATTAATACTGAACTGTTATTCATCGTCGGAAAACTACTTAAATCGTCCGTACAGATTATCATTTTGCATTTTTCTCATTTCTACTTCTATAACGCGACATTTAATCCTCCTATCACACATTTTTTCTTCATTTTCCTCTCATAATCATTAAAAATAATATTTTGGATGTCAGTAATGAGCCAACGGACGCCCCGGTGTACTCGAATCTGGTAAAATATCCAACATCGGACGCCCCAGTGTACTCGAATCTGGTAAAATATCCAACATCTTTTTAATAAAAAAATAATAAAAAATAGCGGGTGTTCACGTCCCTCCCATGGGTGGGCGTTTTACCGAGACGCCCCGCCCATGGGAGGGGCGTCTGTCTAAGACGCCCACTATTTTTATATTTTTTATTAAAAAGATAATTGATTATAATTTTAGATAATTGCTAAATTAATTAATTATTAAATTAATAATTACTATATTCGGATGACTGATACCCCTTCGGTACATCGAATAAAGATTTTCAGAGAAATTTCGAAACTACTGAGGATAAATATTCGGATGACCGGGTAGAGGTTGGTAAACCGACCCAATGATTCCAGGAAGATCAAAAACTTATTGTCTCTACGATCACGGTGGATCGATGGAAACTCGGTCATCCGTATGGAACATGTTCGGTAGACCGAGAAGCAAACGGTCGACCATCCGACATCTCACCTTACAACGAGTTTTTGCAAGTGATGAAAATTCAAAAAAAGTCGGGAAGTTTTACCATGAGGGGAATTTGGAT
Source organism: Triglochin maritima (assembly GCA_963682175.1). Classification (NCBI taxonomy): domain Eukaryota; kingdom Viridiplantae; phylum Streptophyta; class Magnoliopsida; order Alismatales; family Juncaginaceae; genus Triglochin; species Triglochin maritima. The sequence goes on from OY821772.1 coordinate 36,626,201, forward strand.
CTTGAAATTGTTGGATCAGGAAATTTTTTGAATCTTCATCACTTGCAAAAAAGTCATTGTAATCCGACACGTTGCCACCGAAAACTTGTAAAAGAACCTCAAATAATTTGAGATAACACATCGTATAATTTTAAGTTTTTATTTTTTTAGGACGGGGCGTCTTAGCCAGACGCCCCCCACTTGGGTGAGGCGTCTGGGTAAAACGCCCACTCTTGGGGCTGGCGTTTGGCTAAGACGCCCGACTCGATTTTTTTTTGCTGCGCGTCTTTGTCAGACATTTTCGTGGTGTTTGTACTGGGAACATGAAGAAAACGTAGGTAGAAACCTTGTTTTAAGAGATGAGACGAAATGTGTATTAAATAAATTGTTAAGGGCAAAAAGGTAATTGTTGGGGTGATTTAAGTAGTTTTCCGACGACGAATAGTAACCCCTGTTAATAAATACAAAAAAATAATTATAAATAAAACAATAAAAAATTCGAACGAGCTGTTGAGTCGAGTTTTAAATTTTTTCAAGTTCGAACGACTTGTTTAGCGATCTATGTTTGAAGATTTTTTTTTATTTTTAATTAAGATCTTTTATTTTCAAGTTAAATTAAAGTCGAACGTTTTACGAGTCAAGTTCGAATCGAACTCTCGAGCCGAACCAAAGTTGACAACCTTAGCTGAGACAGTGACTTATAAAATGCATTCCATGTATTAGCAGAATGAAGAAGAGACATGAAGTTTTGTAGTCCAGTTCATATCCAATTAGAGAAAAGTAGAGGTTCCAAAAATATAAAAGAAACACCATAACAATTAGTTTCTTTGAAACATCTACGAGCAGTTCAGCGACATACGTACAATGTATGTGCAATATCATATGTCGCATGTTTGACTTGTGGGAGGGACAATTCACCCGTGATCTTCTCCTCCTGCCTCCTCCTCCATGTCGAGACAAATCATCTTTTTTTGCCACCATTTTCTAAAAGTAAAGATGAACACCGATATTATTTTCCCCAACTAATTAAAATTCCACAAAGAACAAAAGTGAGATCTAAGCATTCCATTCCATGGAATGAAACATAAAAATACCCAAAGTAGAAGAGATGGGAAGTTGAAAACTGAAAAGGCTGAGATGGAAAGAGTGTCGTGCAGGTGGGCTAAGTTTGTCCGTACTAGAGTGGTAGCACTTAATCTAAGTTAAGCACCGACCTCACTGCCATTCTTAGGTAATTGTGTAATTCCAATGGCAGGTCGGGTCAGGTTTGAATGCACTCTTGTTTCATGCCCGCCTTCAACTTCGCAACCTAGCCTAAACCTCACCTCCAATCACGCCAAATTTGGTAATTATAATAACCTCGGATGTCATCTTCGGTTTCAAATGGTAACAAAAGAAGTGTAATTTCTTTTGTTATTATTATAAATGATAGGGTAATTTTATTATTCTAATGTGGATTGATCATGTGTTGTTTGGAAGGTGAAAATTGATTTCGCGTCTCCTCCACCCTTGCATAACGATTTCCACGTATACCCTGTTATTTAGAGAAATTATCACAATTTTCCCGGCAAGTAATGGTCCGTTGCTGTCATATCATGTGAGTTGATATGTCCAAATAAACAACAAGGTTTGCTCCCAACTTATTCATGTCGTGGTGTGCTGTTGCTGTCGCATCCTTTGACAAGCAATTAAGCTTTTGGAATCTAGTCTAGTATACATGTAGTTACGTACATCTTTGAAGCTTATCCGTGCTCGTGACAACATTGTGGACGAGTTTAGGCCCGATGAACTCACGTTGAAGTCTCAAAACACACACTTGTGCAATGGTTAAACATCTATAACGAGTGGAGGTTAATTGTTATTAATTTATTATGTTCTTCGCTCCAAAGATTACTATTGACTAAGCTATTGCGCGCCAAATGGTTAGAATTATAACTATGCTTTATTCAGAAAAAGAGAATTTAGCTCAACTGATTTTATAATCCTAAAATACAACCATTAAAGTCTGTACATTAGGAGTCTACGAAATTCTCAAAAATGAAAAGCACATGAGGAATGTGCATGTGAAATTAGAAGTCAGTTTACAGAAGCATATATAAAAATTGCGTATAATAGGTGAGATATAAAAAGATAATAAAGTTTTTGGAATACTATATCAGGTGGATCAGTAAACGTATCACAGTTAGAACTATATATACGCATGCTAAAAGACTGCTATATGCTTTATTGAAAGGGGTCTTGTTTTAGACGTGGCTTTTTCTTCATACAAAATTAAGACAATGGTCTACTCTGAAATATTACTGCGGGTATTACATTAGATAGCAATTCTGGTACAAACCACCTTTCATTCTTTAGCATGCTTGTTTGTCTGGTATCAGATTCCTATGGCCCAAAACACTTAATTCAATTTATTCAAGCCATACGAGTCGTCAACATAGCCTTACCCAATTCACACGAAATCTATCAAGTTAATTAAGAGCCCCAAAAGGAGTGTTACGAAGAAACATCCCACCTACCACACCAATCCTACCTTACAAATATTGAATTGTGTGCGTGTGTGTGTGAAAATGGGGTTGCAGGAGTTCTACAATTATCTTAGTTGTAGCACCACATTTTCAAGTACTTCTAGTTAGTTTTTTTCTATGAAATTTTATGAGTGTGATTTACCACAAATAAGAAACATGGCAAAGGTTTCAAATCAAATGAATCATTGTAGAAATTGATCCGAATACTTGAAAATTCAGTAAATTTCAACCGTTAAAAATGAGTATTTTAGATCAATTGTGAAATTAACTTCGATTTGACCTAAAATTTTAATATGTTATAACTTATGAGGTAAAAATACACGTGATTAAGTTTGATTTTAAAAAATCAACTTTAAAATATCTTAATTTTAAGTGTCACAACTAAGTTAACTATATAAGCTCCTACAAACTCAATAACCTTATATATATTGTTGCATGATAACGATTAGTTGACTAATAAGTCTTCTCTATTATTTTCTTTTTGAAGTTAGTTGCGACACCAGTCCAAATAATTGATAAGTTTGATTCGTGCTGATATTATTTTATGTTTATTGATTCGTGCCCGTGTTAGTTATTGTTTTTCTCGGGTCCATTGGCTTTCCTGAGTTTATTTTATATTTGCGGGTGATCATGTGGTGAGGACATGTTGAAGTTGGTTGGTGTTGCTTGTTTGGTTATAGGAATATTAATAGGGGTTTAAATAGGTAGAATAGTTGTTAGGATACAAAATTTTAGTTTAAATTAATGTCCACTTATAATAATGCCAAAGATTCCACTCCCATCATTAAAATGTTTTGTGAAAAAAATGGCGGTACACATTTCTGTACCAAAATCTACACATTTACGTACCCATAGCCATAGGGATAATGAAAGAAAAGAAGATATATTGTATTTTTAAAAGGAAATACAGATACAGATCCCCTTTGCATCCCAAGGATATGGTGGTACGTACAATAATGATATGTGATGATAAGATGCTCTTTGATTGGTTACAAACCTACCTTTGCATAATTGTTCCTTTGCCGACGTCTGCCTGAACTCACGTTTGCGTAGACCAGTGATTATAATAAGGGTTAATTACGGTTTGACCCCCTGAACTATCACTTTGTCCCCTTGAACTTTCAAAGTTAACAGTTACCTCTCCTGAATTTTAATTTTGTAACACTTTATCTCCTGAATTTCAAAAACTCATTATTTAACACGCATTCGACGTTTTTTTCCTAATTTTTTTCTTGTATCCCTAATACACTCCTAAACCTATATTTACGTGAAAGTTTGGATCCAAACGGAGGTCGGATATGGTTGGAATTTAGGTCGGTTTTTTATTTGTGAAATTAGTCTCAATTGGTTTCTTTGTTATTGGAGACTGACCGACCAATAATATTTTATGACTCGTAGTCTTGTTGGTTGACTTATGAGCACCTCTTTTTTAATATTTTAATAATGATAATGATCGTCACCACATTGATGTTTAGCATGTCGTCAAGTATGTGTGAGTGTGAAATATATATGTATTAATTTGCACGGACAAATTAATGAATACACTCTCTTTTATTTTTTTCCCCGAAACCGTATCTTGTAGTAGTGTCTAGTATTTATATGTAATTGTGTCTTAATTGTTCTGAGCATGATATTAATCATAAAACATTATATTTAATTATAAATAATCATTCTCAGCGGCATAATGTGAAATAATATTTCATATAAGTGTAGTTTCTGGATTCCCATATTATTTTCTCATCGATCGATTGCATTAGGGAAACAGGTCCTATAGTTCTATTTGTACTTTATTATTAAAAAAGTACAAATCCTCTCGCTAAGCATATTATACAAGGAAACCCATACAGCCATCACACATTTGCTAACATCACACTTTTGTATTAAATTGGTAGATATTCTACAATAATTATAGTCTTTTGCGTGGAAGCAACATAAGTTAAAGTGGTGAATGCATGCATGTGGCCACTTACAAATGAGGCGCCCAAAATTATTGCAATACCGTTGTCTTTATTTTTGCTAATTATTGTGATGTGAGATGAGGTGCAGCTAAATAGTTTAAAGCTCAATTATTATTTCTTGACTAACGAAAGTTTTTAGTCTTTGTTTCTATTGTCATGGTTTGGCTTAAAAACATTTTCTCTCCCATTCTTGGACAAAATCTACTATAATACTTCTTAGAGTAAGCAATCCAATAGATCATCAATTATTGGGTACCTCTAATAATTCAGTTATATATGTATGTATATATGTATATATACATATATCTGTGTGTGTTGGTTTTTTGACCGTAATCCGTATTTGGATGATTTAATCAACATAATCTTAATCACAATCAAATGTACTGTAGCACACATAATGCATAAAAAGATATATTGTATTGTGCTAACATCTACAAGTGATCAAGACTAAAAAAGAATGTAACGAAGTCAAAACATGTAATCAAAGCTATTTGAAGTCATGTAATTTTATTTTGAGTCTTAGGAACTTATGTAATCTTGAGCATACAAGAGTTAAAACTTACTCACATACGCACTAGGTTCATTGTAGAAGTTATACACAAAATTTCACTCAATTGAACTTCGACAGATCATCCAAATCTTAGCCGGAAAATCACTAAACCAAAACATAATCTTCCTGTGTCAATCGGTCAACCGAAATAAGTTTTTTGTTCGACCGATTTTAACAGTTTCTCCGAGTGAATTTTCCTATCTCAACCGGTCGATCGCCCCTGACCTTTTGGTCGACCGTTCCCGTAATTTCATATGGTCGTTATTCTTGTCGTATTCTTCCAACGGTCATATTTGTATAAATTCAACATACTCCTATAATACATTTGGCCACCGATCGAACATTTACCTTAGAACGGTTGACCGGATGAAGACAAATATTGTGCCACTGCTGTAAAAGAGGGTTATAACGTCAGATATTAATGAGTTATAACGTCGGGTTGACCACCTTGGTTGACCGACGTGGTAGGCGGGAGACGTTATAGGAGGTACTCTTTTACGTCGGTCTAAAATCCGACGTGGTAGTGGGAGTCTACCATGTTGGTTCCATATAAATCCGACGTGATAGATCCCTTAATAATAATAATAATAAAATTCGGTTTTTGTACCCTACAACGTCGATTTTAAAGAAAACAACCGTTGTAGGGTGTCTACCACGTCGGTTTTGTATAAAACTGACGTTGTAGGGTATAAAAATTGAAAAAGGTGCCCTACTATGTCGGTTTACGTGAAAACTGACGTAGTTGGATTTTTTTTCTTTCGATTTTTGTGATTCAGATATCATGTAAAGGTATTCAAGATAATACTAAGTTATACATGTTGTCAAGATGAAATTAGACAAAAGAAACTTGTAAAGAACAACTCCGAACGTACATATCATCTTATCCAAATAAATGAGTCAAGCAACAAGAAATCCGAATAGATGTAGCGAATGTACTAAATGGGCCTTTTCCAATGTTTTACAGAGAATGAATGAAGCCTAGAAAGCAAAGCAATCCAACAGGTATGGAAACAAGAAATAAGACTAATCAACTAAAGTTTGACGAGATTTTCTATTTATGTGTGAAAAATCAGATTAAGAATTATTAAGAATGCAACTATATACAAAATTTCACATTTATACCATGGTTAGATTTCCACAATAAATGAAACATAATACTAAAAACACAACAAGAAAGATGTTATCATTAATATTGAAGTTGAACCAATATATCAACTTATTTGTTAAAGTGAATATGAAATTGTACTTTAATAATACAAATTCAGTAAGAAAAAAGAATGCCTGTATAGGTAGTGAAACACAAAGTTTGGTTTTAATGTCAAACACAATGCTTGATTTCCATCCCACTGCATTTCCAACTCCATTATGATCCTAGTGCGGTCCTCATCATCAACAATCCAGATTCCTATGAAATCAAACAAAACAAGTGTTGTATTTCTTAACAAATTCCACAAGATGAAATCAAACAAAATATGTTTCCCAGCAGGATCCATGAGCTTCACATCAATCTTCCTCCCATCCGACAACTCTCTCGTATACACCGACCCGAAGCTCCCGTGCCTGACCACATTCTTTTTCCGAACCCAGCCGTGGCCGAGACCAGCTGCTTGAAGGAGAACACCACGACACGTATCTCCACGGCGATCATCGGCACCTTCCCACACGCGCATTCCCTACTCCCTTCCTCCACCTCCGCCGCCTTCTCCTCGCCTCCCTTCCCTTCAACCACAGCAACATCAGCTGGCGAGAAAAGTAATGGAAGGGAAGGAAGGGGAGGAAGACGGATTGGTACCCGGGAGGGAGTTGAGGCGCTTGGAGACCTTGGCACGGATGTAGTAGTAGTATTTGAAGGCAACGAGAAGAAGGAAAGGACGATGATGACGACGAGGCTGACGCACTCTTGTCTTGCGTTCTCTTCTCAACGAGGAGAGGGAGGAAGGGTTAGGGTTTTGCCCTAAGATTGGGGGAGCGGGAGCGAGTGAGAAGTGCACTTTTTATAAATTTTGGACAGAAAAAGTGAAAATAAAAAGGAATCCTTTCACGTCAGACTTCCAAAACCGAAGTGGAAAACCAACATATCACGTTGGACTTCCAAAACTGACGTGGTAGGGATATGAATTATTTAATTTTAACAAGAAAGAATCATTCCATGCCCGACTATTTAAAAGTCGTCGCGGAAGACCACCCTACCACGTTGGTCTGAAAAATCGACGTGGTAGGGTATGAATTGTTTGATTTTTAAAAAAAAGAGAATCCTTCCACATCATATTATTTTAAAGCCGACGCGGAAGACCATCCTACCACGTCGATTTTAATTACCTGACATTGTATGGGGTCTTCCACGTAAGAATAGAAATATCTGACGTGTTAGGGGCGACGTGGTAGACCGATTTTCCAGTAGTGTGCCCCCAACTTCCTAGTTTCGGTCGATACACCTTTTGTTCGACTGATCACAATTTACCTTAGACAAAACTCCTTGAACGATCGACTGTTCCTGTATTTTGTTCAACCGTTCACTTAAGTGAACTTAAGCTTTAGCATTGTTGGTTCGACCACCTCTTTGTTCGTTTGACCAATTTTTCCTGTCATTTTTTGGAATTCATTTCTGGACTTAATTCGGTCAACCATTTGCCTCGTTTTGTTCGACCGTTGAGGGACATATTTGCTTAACTTAAAATTATGTCTTGTGTATCATACACAAATCAATTAACTCATCCCCAACAACTAGAAAACTATAGGAGTTTATAAATAGAGGTCCAAACACATTGTTTTGACAACTAACCCACTTCCAATTGTCTCATACATTAGACAGAAATCCCCAACTCCTAAAGCTCTCAATCCTACACTCAAGAGCTTAAACTTCCACATCTTTGATCATTTCAATATCATACTCAAAGTGTGCTCAAGCTAGAGATTGTTGTTCCACTCAAGTTCTTTGTTCAAAAGAGTAAAGGCTCGGGTGAAAGCCCGAAACATCATTCTCGGATGTGAGAAGGGAATTTTAAGCTAGGCGAGGATTGTAAAGGTGTTGTCTTCGGCCCAAAACAAGGAGCGAATAGTGAAGTCGTAAGCGGGGCTCGAAGTGTCGAGCGGAGCTTGCAAAAGAGGACGTAGGTGGGTGACCGAACCTCCGCAAAATCGCCTTGCATCTTTTGGTTTGCATTGTTTCTTCCGTACTTGTTTTAAATTCATTTCAGTTGCATTTCTTGCTTAATCAAGTAGAAAATTAACTATGTGATTGGATTAATTAGGGGTCATCGATCCTAACAATATGTAACAAGCACATAAATTATAAAGTGAACCCTGAGCTTATTTAGCTTAAGTGACCTCCCTAATGATCCACCATCCATTTTACATCCAATGGTAGATGTAAATCTATGTTATTTTTAGATAGAAAGTGGTAAAATTGGAAAACCAATCTCCCATTCCCCGTCACCCCTCCTTCCTCTCACGATTCTCACCCAAAACCCACAAATTCTTGAACGCCATCTTTCTTGTCTCAATATTATCCACATCTTCAGAGTACCCATTTTATATCGTCAGAGATTCATTCTATTCTTGTAGGAACCAGCTTGATCTCCAAGTATTGGCAACCTGTCGAGGTTCTCCTCTCTCCTTTCCAACGATTTGATTTCCGAAATCCCTCTTGTGGAGCACATTCTTGGTAACTCCGACAAATCAATGGAGATATATCATCACACCTCGATGGAGACGACAACCCCAGGTGAATGATTATCGATTGAAACTTTAGTATTAATTTTAACTTTAGATAAAAAACTGTTTATTTTTTACAAAATTTCTCCACTCTATGGGTTTTCATTATCTTTTTGCACAAGCATTCCGTCTTATTTTTTGGTGGGATGTTATTTTGCAACAAAATGTATCTTGTTATTGCTAATGAGATAATGTTATAGTTTGTCTTATATTATTACAGTTAACAGTTATGTATTTTTGGACTTAACTATTCTAGAAATACATATTGTATTATTTGTGATATATGGTGGGTTTTCTTCTAGTTATTGTTTATATAATGTTCATAAAACTATATACTTCTAGTTTGTATTTACACAAAGATATTTTGTGTATTGGATTTTTTGGATGCATGAAAAGCTTAATATTGCACACAAAATACGAGCAATATTATGGTTAGAAAAATGATAATCACATTGTGGGGGGTTTGATTTCTCACTATAGGTTGGATTCATGTCGTCGACGAGTTGAAAGAAGCTAGCTCCACTTCATTTTGTTGTATTTTCTCAAACCATTGCAATGTAGTTTGATTTTGGCAAAATGTATTTGTCGACATCATTGATTTGGATTACACTTTCAAGTTTTACTAACCAGGATTGCATGAGTTAGGGTTGTGCACGGTCCGGTCCAAACCAGGTTTTTGGACCGGATCGGACCGGTCGGTCCGGGTTCGGTTCGGAAGTTTTTATTTGTCCTGTCCGGGTTTCGGTCAGGATGGTTTTTTGCTATTTATTTCAAATAAGAATTTATGTAGATTTATTTTGTATAAGAATTAATACAATTTTGTACTTTGTAGAAAGTAATATGAATTATTTGGATTGATTTAAAAATAGTTACATCAATGTAACTATGCAATGTGTTGATGTACATATGTGTGTTTATGGCCATGTGTTGAAGTTTAGTCCTACATTGGAGAAAAAAATTGTGTTGGTGGAGTTGATGTACTCTACCACTTCTTTTCTTTTAAATGGTAGTTGGGTACCATACTACAAAACACAAGTGATATATATATATATATATATATTATTTAATGGTCAAAAGATTGACACTTGGGCTAAGATGGTTGCAATTTTTTTTGGAAGGTATAGACGTCGGTTTTATAGGTTAGCCGACGTCAATAGGCCACAATATTTTTATTATTATTGTAAGGTATAGACGTCAGCCATACAGGTATCCGATGTCTATAGGTCGTAATGTTTGTATAGACGTTGATCACCCTGTATGACCGACGTCTATAGGTCTTAACAACTTAGTCCCACATCGGAGAATTTTGTGTTGTTGGGGTGTGGTTGATGTACTTCACTACTCCTTTACTATTGAACGCGAACGAGTGGCCGCACTTGGGCATCTTGGACTTGATGTACTTGGTTAATGGTCAAAAGATTGGCACTTGGGGCACTTAGGCAACTTAGGCTTGATTACTGTACAGGTTGAGTGCTTGTTATAGGCGGTAATGATTTTTTTGGGTTAATTAAAGGTATAATAGACGTCTGTCATGTATAGCCGACGTCTATACAACATGGCATATGCGACGAGGAAATAAACGTCAGGCATTTGGACTGCTGAGATCTGACATCTATACCGTGTAAATCCGACGTATATGGGATTTTTCGCACTAGTGACGGGCTCGCACCAACAAATCTGGACACACCTCACGTGCTAAATTGGTGAATGTGAGCTATTGCTGAAGTTTGAGGCTTGTCCGACCCAAACGATCCGCCAGTAACGGATCCAAATCAGCCATTGGTGGATCCAGTTAGGAGATCGGCACTCGAATTTCTGCAGTGGGTCGGGTAGTCTGGTAGACGCACTCCAGAGCATCCAGATCTGATTTGCACCAGTCTTATTGCGCCCATCAGATTAAAAGATTACAAAGTTTCTATATATACACTTGTAACCCTTTCATTTCTCTTCAATCTTCTTCCTCTTTTCTCCCACATTAGAGTAGGTTTTAGTTCTTGTCTTAGTAGTGTAGATAAGGGGGGTGGAGAGGCAACTTTGTAATCTTTTATCCATTAATCAAATTTTGATATCATGTTCTTTACATTCCTGTCTTTAATTTGATGTCATTTATATTTTATTGTCTTGTGTAGATTTAGATTTTTCTTGTTGTTTGTATGATTAGTGAGTAGTTTATTACAAGCGAGTCACCCATAGATGCCAACATTAGACCGTGAACTTGGTTATCTTGGTCTTCCCACTTGGCTTTAGCCTCTTTCTCATTTTCGGTTGCATTCCCATTTAATTTTGGGATTTCACAATTCAAAATATGAGATAGTTTTTCAAACTTCAACACGATATTGAGCTTGAGTTGCCAGCTTCTGAAGTTGGAGCCATCATTTGCTAAAAGATGTTTTTCAATCATAGATCGCACACTAGGTTGTATATTCGACATTTCTACAATATAAATTTATACATAGGATTCATTGTCAATTTTATGTTTGAAAATCAATACCGCAAATGAAATAAACATGTCCATAAATGTAGTAATTCAAGATCCTATTTAAACTAGCTAAGGACTATAAGATATATTATAAAATCATGGTAGGAAAACATTTTCCAATCATAACCATTTTGAAATTTTGAAACACTTGCATTTTAAAACTCTTATGACTCTTTCGTTTTAATTAAGATGAAATTTGACCAATCCTCCTAAGCTAAAACTCTTTTTTCTCAAAACCGAGCTAGGGCTCCGGGTCTTGTTAAGAAAACTTATTTTATTTGATAAGAGATACGTTTATCCATTGTATTCACAAATAAATACACTCGGTGTCCACGAAGGGTGAATCACACCGTGTACATCTATTCATGGCCCAACAATAGACAATCTTATATCTCCCACTATTCCCAAAGATGGAGGAAGTTATCTCCCGCTAAGGGCGAGCAAAATATCTCTTCAATCGATGGCTGCTAGTGGATGAAATAAGAAAGAAAATACTCTTAATTTTTTGTTAGACAATTTCAACATTTATATGTGATTTTAGAATTTAGGTGATTATGCATACTCCTTTGCGCCCTTTCCACGTCTTCCTCTTGCACCATTGATGTAGATATTGAAAAATATAAACATGCATCTCACAATTTTGAAAATTGTCTAGTGCAAGTCCTATGTAAAACTCTCATATGCATGCATATACTTAGATATAGAAATTAGGCTTTTACATATACATAAGCCGCTGTGATTGAACAATGATAACATACACATTCATTCATTCACACATGACTTTGTCGGAACATACAAACTCGCATATCCGGCAAAAGAGAACTAGAGAAACGCATGTACATATACTATATATTACTCTATTAGTTTATCCTTCATCTCTAAATCAAACAATTCCAAAATAATTTGAAATCCATTAAAATGATTTTATACATCCATAGTTCAAAATATAAAACATTTGAACCATTGTTTATCCAATGTGCAAAAACAAATTTTTAGGGAAAGATAAACTTATGGCTTTTTAGTTTCGTCGATTACTTATAAAATAATCAATTAATAAAAAACAAAAAATATAAATATTAGACATAAGTTTAAATCTTAATTCTAACATTCACATGATGTGTTTCAAAACATTTAAACTATCAAAAAATCAATTAGAATTAAATCAACAAAACTGTCGGAATACTCGAAAAAGACATAAAACATGAATGGTTTCGATTGAAGATGATAAATTAATTATATAATTTAATCATTGAAAATATGAACTAAAAGCTCAGATACCATTGTAAGATTTCTTGTCCCTATGTATGTGTATATTTTAATTTTTTTAATACATGCATACATGATCGATTTCATATTTTCATTGATTTCATGTACATAGATTTCTGTTTATTCTATTATCATGTATATCAACATATATTAAAACAAAGAAGGAAGATAGGATCATACCCGAAGGTTATTTAAAACCTTTATGAAGATCCAGAGTTGCTTTGTTCGTCGAATCGACTGCCGGTTCGCTCCCAAGTGTTCACCAAACTCTAAACAAAATTAGAGAGAAATGAGCTAACCAATTAAATCTCTAAACCAAACTTAGAATCTAGCTAATAGCCCCTTTAAAGCTCTACGACATTTGATCTCCGAAAGCTCTAACAAACTAAGAAAAATTTCTGATGGATTAATGGAGAGATTAAGGAGAGAGAATTTTTGCATTAACACACCCTTGACAAATAGTTGAGAGGACTTATTTATAGCCTCCCAAATCAGTCACATCATGACCTATTCTCTATCCACGATCTCTTATTTTTCTCTCCTTAAATCGATCACAAATTGACACATAAGCATCATCAAACACGTTTGACCATGATTGGAATAAATCCGGCTCATGATCAACATTATTCTCTTAATAATTCAAGGCAAAGTTGTTCCGAACGGTCAACCGAAATTACGAAACGGTCGACCGACCGGTTAAGATTTTACAGGTTTGGTCGGACTGTGAGCTAGAAGGTCGACCGAAAGAGTAAGACAAAAGGTCCCTGGAAAATTCGGTTGAACCACGTCTCACTCCGGTCGACCGTTTACTCACCAAAATTTCTCCTGGTATTTTCGGTCAACCATTTCCTTGTACCGGGCGACCATTTTATCACCAAGAATTATCCTGGAAATTTAGGTAGACCGCGTACTACGCCCGGCGGACCGATCCTATTATCAAGACACGTCCTGATAATTTTGGTCGACCACTCGTGCATCTGATCCTTGTCTGGTCGACCGTTCTGATGAAACTAGTCGACCGTTTTGACCCTCATTTTTTGCATTTGTCAAATTTTGGATTTTCTTCCAACAAAATTTAATCCTGAGTTTTTTAGCAAATTCATATCTCATGTTAGGGGTGAGCAACCGGTCTGACCCGGATCAGACCGAAGACCAGACTGGTTGGGTCCGGTCCAAAACCGGTTTTTTACCTTAAAATTTAAATAAATAAAATTCAAACTGGTCCGGACGGGACCAGAACCGAATTGGCTCCGGATCCCAGACCGAAGACCGGACTGGTTGGGTCCGGTCCGGACCGAAACGCGGACTGGTTGTTGCTCACCCCTATCTCTTATAGTATATTATCTTATGTAATGTTAAACTATTACACCCAATAATATATACATCTTATATGAATTTATTCATGATTCTGATTATGTCAATTTTCTTGACTTATTGATTTTATTGATTCACCACATGTGTCACATTTCACATGAAACCCGACACATCATATGAACTCAAAATTAAGTTTCTTATTTCCTAATTTTGTGGTGTGACCTATAGAACGATATAAGCCAGATTGACAATGATATTAAACACTCAATACCATTTACTATAAGCGGTATCTAGCTACACATTATAGTTACCCAATTATCATAGTTGTCTTGTTCCACTCGAACTAAATACGATCCATTTAGTGATTTAAGTGCACCACTTGTGTCTATCCCTTGCCTCATGATATTAAGAATATATACAAAGTCGAATTGTGTCACCTTTGTATCATATACTCATTTATTGATCTCTTAAGCTAATTATAAATACGTAACTTAACATAAATCACATGTGCACAATATAATTTTGTTTTATCAAGGAGCTCAGTAATATCATCACTCAAGTAAAGAGAGGCAATGATAATCTTTTGGCGAACTATCTTTTCCAGCATAAGTCATGTTTAACCAACTATTGTCTTTATCACTATACCAATGACAACTTTTGACAATAATCAAATTAAACAATTCCTATATGAAAAGACATGTCTCATATCTTAGGATTCAAGACACAGTGAAACATTAATGACGCATAACACAATTCCATAATGTTTTACTTGCTAGGTCTATTCAATATATAAAAGTAATCATTTTCCTCTTTTACATACTCGTGTCGTCAAGTATTTATAGAGCTACAAATATCAATGACCAACACAATAATCTTATCTCGGTAATTAATGTCTCATGTTAATTACTATAATTGTGAATAACTTTTAATTTATGTAAACCATTATCTTTTAGAGCTCTACGGTTAAGTATCAAGAGCATCTTCCATAAAACTTCTAAAAGACGAATACGATAATCAAGGAATAAAATATTTGCACATTCAATTCAGAATAATTGACATATCAAAGTAAAACTTTTAGAAACACATTCCTTTCATTTGTATGGTTTAATGATGGTGATAAGTCTTAATCCATGTGGAAACACGCTTTGGATTATGTCTATGATAGATTTCCATATTAATTCATGTCATGATAGCACAATTGTACACACATGCATTCACATCTACAGTGTTGCACACATTCTCCACCTCTTATGAGATTAGTCGTTTTCATTTACAAATTGTATTTAGCGTAATTTAGTGTAGATGCACTCACTCTTCATTTTGTTCTCCTACTCGAGTATGGTCGACGACGACCCGTACTTGCTCTTCGTGGACACGATCCGTATTGGTCACCGCTTCAACACGGCCGTGCACTTGCGGTTTTGAGCTCAAAATCCCTACAGTATGCTCCTTCTTTCTCGTGATTGGTGTGCTCCCTCTTGCTCTGAACTCCTCTGCCCTTTATTCTTTGGTTCTGCTTTTTGTCGTCCCCTAAAGAATGCATATTCCCCACTCTTTGTAGAAACTTCCATCATCTGCTTGGTGAGAGTCTCTTGATTGACAAGTAAACACTCCAACTCCGACATGGAAGGAGGAGTCGACCAGCCTTGTATTGATGTTATAAATGCACTATATTCTGACTTAAGCCCACGAAGAATAATCCTCATCATCTTGGGCTCTCTAATCTTAGATTCTGGATCTAGTTGAGATATGTCACGATAAAACTATTTCTCACCTTTGTAAGGTATATATTGATTAATGGACATACCTATGTGCTTGATAGACATTAACTTATTATCCAAAAGCTGAAGTTGAGTGTCATGTTTCTAGGTCAAGAGCGACTTAAGTGTGTCTTAACTATAAAAAGGATAGCATATTCAATCTGAATACATCTATAAGAAGCTAATCCATTTAGTAATGGCTTTAGAGTTGTATGAACAAACTCGACCAAGTTATACCTGGACCCCAAAAGGTGATTTGAAGCCCAAAAGTCCGGCCCATCTAACAATACATTTGTTAAGTTTGGTAAACCCCCAATCAATCATCCATTGATAATAAAAAAATGCCCACGAAGAATAATATTATGATTGTAGATTACGTACCTTTTTTCACTGATAATGTGCTGTAAGAGAATGACAATATTTTTCTTAATGGTTTGATTTTATATAAAAAACGGCGTTGTGAAATCTGATGCAAAATACTTGCCTAAGTCACGTCAGATGGCTTGACCCAACACGTACATGTAACAGTTTAATCCTTGAAGTTAAGCTCCTAATAATTTCTTTGAGTTTTTTGGAACCTAAATTAATTCTTTATTAGAAACATCACGCCATCCTTCTCTTCTCCGCCGGTTCAACACTAACTTAAACACTTATCTGCCCAAAATAATAGTCTAAACCAACATACATCACTTTAAGGATAATTTGGATTTTAAGAACACAATGAGATTATGGGTCGACGTAAGGAGGGTTTAGGTGTTGTGTTACTTAGACTCAGACTATGATAATGGTAGAGATTGAAATAATGTGAGGTCTGATGACTATTTGGTGTATATATGGTTCGACTTTGTTTACAGTTAACAAATTATATTGGATTATTTAGTGTAAGACCCTCAGTAATATTTTTTACAAACCCATAGTTTGTTAATTCCTGGTCTTAGGTTGGATTGTTGTGTTAATTGTGAGGTTTTAATCAATTGGGTTATGAGATGTTGCATGAACTACTTTGCTAGGGAATCTTGCGATTGATATATGAATTTTGAAAATTTAGGATATGTCATCACGAATTAAAAGCTAAATATAATTTATGTAAATTTAAGGGGTTCGGTTGGAGGAGCGATGACAATGACACACACACCCATTTCTGGTTGGACTCTGGGTGAAACTACTATATAGATCATTTTCTATTACCACTTCCAAGTAAAGTATTTAGGTATTTGGGAAGTTTTCGGTATCCTAGGAGTAATTGGGAAGTTTGATACTAAGTATTAATGCATCAATGTTAGCTACACGTTCATACATTGTTATTAGTCCTTGCACTTTCTTTTTTTGACAGCCTACACGATTGGTATAGTTATTCCTCTGAAAAATGACACCATAATGACTTGGTGTAGACAGACATATTTTAATATTTAGCAATGTATATTAATGAAATAAAACTAACAAAAATGCTTCCTTGGATACTAGGCTACTGTTTACAAATGAAGTGGAAATTAAAATCGGTAATTAAATACACGAACTTAACATATATTATTTTGGAAATTACATTTAACATATAACATTCATTTTTTGTTCTAATTACTTTGATCAGACCATACATGGTGATTGTTGTAAAGCAAAAGATAATTGCATGCAAATATGAAATTAATATGTTAGCACTAACCAATTTGGATTTTTTAATTTAATTTTTGAAGAAACACCCACAGGAACTTGGAAGTCAAATTGAAATGCTTCCAAACCCTAGATTTCTCAATCCAATGTTTACTATTAATATAACAACTTAAGATGTTACTAACACAAGAAAGCTTTTACCAAGGAAAGGACACATCTTTGAGTTGTTGCTAACTAATGGCCTCAGGGTTAGTGAACGGCGAGTTTAAGTTTCTTGTTCTTCCCACTTTTGCGAATACCAAAAACAAGTATGGACTCTAATTAATTGAGGAGATAATGTAGTTTTCTATCTTGAGGTGGAGGTGAGGGTTTAAGGGTGACAATGTCGAAAAAGTAATAACAATTCTACACAAATATTATTTTTGTACTGGCACATGAAGAAATAAATATATATGTGTAACTCCTGTTACTTTAGTTGTTTTCTAAAAGAACCTTTTAAAATTATATTTTAGTGAAGTGTGCGAATTACTATAGTTTTAGATACTACTATCAAATATCTGTAATATGTATATTACATTAAACATCCCTTCCAGTGGGGCTGTGGGTTTTTACTTCCCTTACCTGATGGTTGTCAGTTCAAGGGTAATAATAATAATTAAATATCAGCACTTCCTGTCAAAAGTTGTTCGTTTCAGAAGCCCGTAAAATAACTTTTATCTTAGAGTATAAGGTTATTCTAAATGATATCAAATTTCAAAGTCAATAAGAATTGACTATTCTATAATATGGAATTATGGATCATGCATATAGTAAGTCCGAACATCTTCAAGTAGATGTGTTGTGGCAAACTGACAGGGTCGACAGTCAGCATGGGACATAATGGCCAAGGAGGGAAGGAAGATGGTAATTATTATTATTATTATTATTATTATTATTATTATTTTTGGAGACTCTCAGTAATAACAAACGCACCACATCTGTCACAAATGCAATGTCCCACAATTGTATGTGAAATGTTGCTTCAAATTTGTAACTCAGTGTTTTCTGTGTGACACCATTCAGTGATTTAAGGACATATATGTTTGCAACTTTTAAATGATAAAAGATGTGGGTAAGAAATGACCTTTAGACCTATGATCACATTTTGAGTTTCTTTGTGAGAGATTTAAGTTGTTTATTCGTTCTTGGTTAATTTGGAGGACTAAAGTGCCAATTTACTGTCCTAAATTGCCTTTGTTAAAGGTGAACGTTCCCTTGATGAGGAATTTGTACTCAAGCTACTTATGAGACAAAGGATATATCCCTTTGGATCTTACAATGAGGAATTTTGAAAAACCGTAAGTCCCAACGCAAGGAGTTGATTCCCAAACCGCAAAATTTGCGGTGGTGCAATAGCTTGACGTTGTGACGCTTCTCTCACAAAGAAACGCCCATTTATAAAGCATCTGCTACCTTGCTTTTGATAAAACGCAGGAGGGAGAAATAATTTTTTCAAGTTCACCCTTAGCAACTCACTTTGTTCATAGTCATTTATCACAATATTAGTAATGTTTTGTACGTAATTTCTTGTATTGTACCTACAAACTATATGGTAATTTCTTGTATTGCATCTACGACATAGGTATTTTTTTGTAATTAGGTAACTTATTGTATCTTAGCAAAATTATGTAATTTATTATATTTTTTAATAATTTATCAAATTTTACCTACAATCTAGGTAATTTCTTGCATTGCACCCCAACCTAAGTAATTTTTTATATTGTACTAATATTAAGTAATTATTATATTTTTCACAATTTAAATAATTTGTCATATTTATCCATAATTTAGGTAAATTTTTTGTATGATACTAAGAACCTTAATAATTTCTTGGATTGTACCAATATTTTGGTGAGGAGTATCTATGACGCCAAAAAAAACGCAAGTACCAAACAATTGTTTGCGTTTCAACCCAATTCTATCACCCCCACCCCCCACCCACACCGCCAACTTTCCAACAACCAAAATAATAACCAACGTCAAGGGGACACTAACCACTTGACGTCTGGGTTCTTAAACGAACCGTCGAACCCAAAGTCCTCGTTACCATTGCTTTCATGCAACCCACAGTGAGGCGTGTTTAGAGCATCTTTATCGACGCATGGTACTTCCTGAGCGTCATGTTTTCTCGCTCAGTCACATCAGTTTTTCTCTCTACCACGTCAGCACAAACCAGCCTTCAAATTTTCTTTAACCACACTCAGAAACAACTCAGACGCCTTACATTCTCTCTCCACGTAATTTGGGGATCAATTCTGAGTAAAACACAAAAAAAATATTAAAAAATATAAACAAATAAAAAAAACATATTTCATAAAAAAAATTGAAAAAAAGATTTAAAATAATTTTTAACATTTTTTATATAAAAAAAATAAAAAACATCCACCCGCCCAAATTTTCGCCCAAGCGGGTGACGCGGGTGTAAGGAACCCCCTTACGTGCATACGTGTCGGGCGTTATTGGTCATCCGCCCTGATTTTTGCACTGTTAAGAAAGGTCTTAGATCTTCAAGTTGGATTTTGGGAGTGAGAGTGTCCTTGTAGGGGAACTGTATACTAACTGAATTCGGGACTTTTGATAAACCAATACTTATCTTCTTTCCAAGGTCCGAATCTTTCAATGTACACAAAGAATGAAGAAAAAGGGTGGACATGGCTTGAGCACATAAAAGAAAATGTTGCATTGTTGTTGTTATGGTCTTGTATGATACGAGTAGATAAGGCCATTAACATGGTTGGCGTTGCGTGACTAAAGAGGAGTATATGTTGGGTGTTACACGTCGTTTGGTAATTTATGTTTAAAATATCAAGCAATGTCAAATATGTGTTAACCATTTTCATGGCTATTAATAGATCCTTCTTTTCTTCATACGAGCCACTATCAGTATTTAATGTTGTCGTTAGAGTCTGTATACTTCCCAAGAAACTGAAATAGGCCCATTACGCTCATGAACTTTTCTTAATATATACAATATGGAGAAACAAAATTAATTTCACTTTTGACTTGCTTCCCGAAAAAAGAGAATAGGTTTTATTTAGCTACCAAACTTTCAAACGATATAACATTTATTGCACCAAACCCCAATTTGCTCCAATAAAGATGTAGTTAAAACCACCATCAATTCAAACCAATCAACAACCGAACCCCACTAAGAAGTTGTTTATTGTCACAATCGGATCATAATTACGACCACTTTCTTATCTTAACGACTCATTCTCCCATTCAACGTACCCATTAATGCCCTAATAACTCATTAACTACACCTCTCTCTTCTTTTCAAACAATAAAACACGTAACACATTCGGATCTCAAACCCGACCCGAAGAAGTCACAATATATACACCTCTTCTTTTCTTTCAATTCTCATCCTTTCCACTTCCACTCTTGACTCTTCAATCTTGACCTCAAACTTTGCTTCCAAAACTTGGAATTTGAAATCCATGGCTGCCAAGGTGGAGAGGGAAGGTGGTACGCCGGTGACCAGAGATTTGCTTGGTGGATCGAAGGTTCCGGGAAGAGACCTAATGGTGAGGTTTATAGACTTGCCAAAGTTGGATTAATTCTTCAATTGTCCTTTTTCTTCTTTTTCGTCTTTTGGTTATTTCTATCTTAAAACATGAGTATCTTTATTGATTCTTAAATTTCTTTTTTCCATCTTCTATTGGTTATTTCTATCTTTAAAAAAATACATTTATTGGGTCGATCTTGGTTTTCTAGTATCAATTTTGTTTAATTTCTCTTTTCTTTTGTTTCAGCAGTCTTAGAATAGTAATTATATCTTATGTTTCTTTCTCTTATTTTACAATCTTTTTTTAATAAAAAGGGAGACCTCCAACAACTTGTTAATTATTGTTTGAGAAACGAACATGCCTGATAGTGGAATCAACAGATGAGACGATTTTATTCTTTTCTTCTATATAAAAACAATTATGCAGCATGGTGTCAGCCCATTTTGAATGATTCCCATATCTAGGATAATAAAAAATAAATAAAAAGAAAACAATCAATGCATTATTTTGCAAACTGGCCCCTGAACTTGTCTCTAACCACCACAAACAGACAAAGAACATGTTTTGCGGTCCGGCCACCAGCACGCCGAAGCAGTCGCACCGGCCACTTGAAGACGACCTCAACTGTCCTCCACTTAACTTCAAAACGCCGTCTCCGCCAAACCTCGAACTAAAGCTATTCCCACTCTACACTTCTGAGAACCACAGCGTTTGCACGTTAGACAAGGTCAAGTCCGCCCTCGAACGGGCTCGCCGGACCTCCAAACGGCCCAACCATAAGTTGGAGGGTTCCACCTCACCCACGTCGACTTCTACAACGACCAAGGCTTGGAGTGAGGAGGAGAGTGAGTCGAGGTCGTCGGTGGAGGACGAGAGCTTAGTAATTAAGCCGGCCTTCGCGGCCGCCGGTTGCCCTTGTTGCCTCTCTTATGTGCTCGTCTCCAACGATAATCCTTCGTGTCCCAGATGTTTAACTGTTGTTCCCTCGCCTGTTTTGAAGAAAGCTCGTATCCAACTTGATTTGAATTCTACTTCAACTTAGAACAATTTCAATGTACGTAATCAAGGACTATGAAGTTTTGAGGATATTGTATCATAGTCATGGTTAGTTTCTAAAATGATTTTATGTTAATGAAAATATTATTTAAAGTATGACTGCATGGTATCAGAATTATTACGGTGATACAATTTTCATGGAGTCGAGAGGTTTATGGTTGTGATCACGTACATGTTTTGTTCGGAAACTATGACTCGGTACTTATGTTGTTACAACATAAGTATAATTGTAACATCCCGAAACATCGGAAATTTAAAAATTATCATGAAGATAACAGAGACCAATAATCAAAAGACGAGACTGCTACTTCTCATGAAACATATAAGCGGAACACCAAATTACATCAGAGTTTGTCAAAAGCTACATGAATACATCAGATAAAACAAAGGAGATACAAGTAATCACGTCAACCTCAGTGGTTCGAACGAGAGGATCCAATCCCAAAATGCGCGTGCCCGCTGATCACCACCCAACTGGACCTACTGCGGTCCTGAAATAAAACATGCAACAATAATACCTCAGTTTCCATAAGGAAACTCCGTATGTCAAGCTCACCTATATGAATGCAGTAGTACAAATAAACCTATCATACTAGTAGCATGTCATGTCATCAACAGTAAGGAAAACAGTTCCCCCGAAGGGTAACACAAGACATCTGTCCGACAATCATCATCGGGTCTCCCAAGGAGACCTACCGTAGGGGAATAAGACGTGACGCTCCCCACACACGGCTATACTAATCATGGGGTTCGGAAAGGAGCTTTCGTCAAGTCCGCGCCATAAGAAACAGATCTGTAACTTCGTGGTCGAAACCACACCAATGGAGCCGTCGCTCGGTCGGTCCATCAATCATCATCTCAGTAGGTTCCCATCTGAGGAAAACAAAGCCGGAACAACATCGACCCATCAATCATCATCGCCGGAACAACATCGGTGGTCCAACAATACGTCTGACACAACATCGGACGGGTCCAGACCGAAGTCTGTCAGGTCATCAGGCTCCACGAGCCGCAAACACCAACCGCATCGCTATAAAAGCAGGACAACGACCTCCGTAGTCATCCAGGTCGGTAGTCACCTCACCCAATGACAGTTGCGTGCTCGCACAACATCATACATTGGGATCCGCGATCCCTCAGGTCTGCTACTCTACAATGAGTTCATCAATCCATTACATCAAGTCACGATCCATACACGGAGGTGACACGTCACGAACACCCACACTCTTCCACATGACGGTCTCTGGGCAGGCACGCATAACGCGCCCACCGTCACCTCCCGGCTCACGCACAAGGCGAGGACACGGGTTTCCGTGGACAAAGTTGGCATCCTAAAAAGGACTGGGAATTCAGTTCTGTGCACAAACGGTCGACCGAAAGAGGCGATCCGGTAGACCGCTTCCGCAAAGGAATCGGTCGACCGAAAGTCTACAACGGTCGAACTCTCTGCGCAAAACCAAAGTCTCAACGGTCGAACAGAGATCTAAAACCGGTCGACCGATACGAAGTCAAAATCCGGAGTCTGGTCAACATCAATACAATACAATACTACCGGTCGACCGACTCAGGGGTCCCGGTAGACTGAAAACTACTAGGGCATCCTAGCAGTTCTAAGTCAAATAACGGTCGAACACATAACGAGAAACGATCGAACAAGCATGCATCTCTATTCAGTACACTTAAGTTTCGGTCGAACGAACCCAAGGAACAGGTCGACCAAAACACAACAGAAGACTCCGACCCACCAGCACAATTCACAACCGGCCGACCGCCACAAGGCATCGTTCGACCGGTGATGGTTAAAGTTGGGCAAAATACACTACATCGGTCGACCACACGAAGGGACCCGGTCGACCGTTGGTCGTCTGCAACCTTGCACCAGCCAAGGATTTACGCCGGAGAGGTCGCCGACCTCCCCCGACCGACCAACACAACCCTCACACGAGGGTGAGCAACAAAATCACACTAAGAAGTCGGCATACCTGAAAGGAAGACGAAGCACGCCGAAGATTCACTCGACGTCGATCTGTCACCACAACCTCCCCTCCAACACACCTCACGACCGCGCCTCCGCGACACCGAGCTCGTCCACCTTCGCCGGAGCTTCCTCCTCCTCTGCTTGCCACCGGAAAGAGAAGAGAATGAGGGTGAGAGAGAGCAAGTGAGAGAGAGATATTTGCATAAAAACCCAACACCCTATCACCTCACCATCACCCTACACCCATCCACAGTAACCGGCCCTATTCCTTCCTCCTTCTATTCCCCATTCAAACCTCTTCCTAATCGCCATTAACCCCTAATCGGGTTTAGAGTCTTAACAATAATGTTAGGTTAAGTTTATGTTATGTGAATGTATGGGAAATAGATGGATGTTTTTAAGATATATGGTTGGATATAATATTTACCTTTTCTCTCTCTTAAATTTTGATATCATTTGCTTGGAAGAAAATTTTTGGAGATATTTAATATCGTTGTGTCTATTAATTCCATATATCTTTATGGTTGACAAAAATCAATTCTAGTCCCGAAATTGGGTTTCAAATAATAAACGTCCATAATTTCCAACTGCCATGCCTTTTGAATTTAATTTTATAGGCCAGGTGTCTCTTATTATTCAAATTAATATGTTATATCGACTACAAATAATATGCAACATGACCAAAATAAGGTTTTCGGGGGGGGGGGGGGGGGGGGGGGGGGGGGGGGGGGGGGGGGGGGGATCAGGGACCAAAATAACATCGAATCCCAAACTATCTGATCATGCAACCATTGATTTGGGTGGAGGCACTAACCTTCGGTCAATAATGAACGTTGAGATGTGATGTTATTTTCTTCTCATTAACATATTGACAAAAACTGAGCGTAGATTTCCACATCGAATTTAATTAGATTTGGAAACAGATCTGAAGACTTTAATTAAATTGCTGTTGATAGATATAGTACTACAGACAATCCAAGTTGTATGTATGATAGAATTTACTAGGATAATGCTTTGCCAGAAATGCACGTTTGAGAGGGACTACTTATGATGGTCTTTGCCACTTCCAAATAATATTCAGTATGATTGATGTGAAATTGTGAATGCAACATCGCTTAAAAGGTATTTCTGGTGAAAAATCATAATTCACATTTGACAACAAATATAAGTAAATAGATTTCGTGTTAAGAAAAAGCGTTAAGATCAATATAAAATGCGCAATGCTAATAAAAAATCCAAGTCAGGTGTCTCTTTTGCATTCATGTATGGAATCACAAAAAAAGAATCACATATACTCCAAAAAATACATATATCTATGTTTGATACTAAAATATATTTAGTTATATTATATAAAAAATGAAGTTATTTTTTGGGTTAATTACAGTTTGCCCCCTGAATTATGCTTTGGTATCATTTTGTCCCCTTAAAGTTTCAAAGTTAACAGTTACCTCCCCTGAGCTTTAATTTTGTAATATTTTGCCCCTTTAAACTTTAAAAACTCATTATTTAACACACATTCGACGTTTTCTTTCATAATTTTTTTATTGTATCCCTATAACACTCCTAAACCTATATTTTGTAATATATCTATGTTTGATACTATAATATATTTAGTTATATTATCAAAAAAATGTAGTTATTTTTTTCCTGATAATTAAATATATATATATATATATGTTATAACCTGCTTCCTTATGGTACAACAACCAAGTATTAATGGGCGGTGAGACTGGACCACTGGAGTTAGGGGTGCACATGGGTCGGGTTGGGTCGGGTTTGGGCTTGAACCCGACCCAACCCGAAAAATTCAGGTTTGGGAAAAACCCAACCCGAACCCGAACCGATTCAGGTTCAACCCAACCTGACCCGAAATATTCGGGTTGGGTTGGGTTTCGGGTTGGACCCAAATTAATTATGATTTGTCAAATAGCCTAAAAACCAACACCAATATTTTATTGCACTAAAAAAATATTATGTTTAAGGCATTCGCTGCAGCATCCAATGTTTAATAACTTTATATAATAGAAAAAAGTGAGCCTACTGAGCAGAAACCACAGATACTTCATTTTGAAGTTTGTATCCGCCTAATAGCACAAAACAACATGAGCTCAGTAAAAGCAAGAACTCAAATCCTAATTCACGTTTTCATCAAACTTCAAAAAATTCCAAATTACATCGGAAATAAATATCATTAGAAAGCCTCACACCATAAAAAGATTGAACAACTTCGCATGAAAGATAAGCTAAAACAGAACATTTGTTAAAACATAAACTAACAGACCATATCAAACTTGAACTGAACATACAGAACATTTGTTAAAACATAAACTAACATACTACAGCAGTACATCACTCTAATTTAAACAGATGATTGTAGTCTTGATCCCCACCCCTCTCCGCACTCATCACAAACACTCTCCTCCAATCCCTCTTCCTCTTACCACAACCTTCCTGGCAGATCCATCTTCGCTGTCGATCCTAACCAGATTTCCGTGAAGGGGAGGTAAGGAGATAAGGAGGGAGGAAGGGGTGGTGAGGAAGGTTTTGCCTGAGATGGGATCGAGAGTGAGAGAGGAGGCGGGGAGGGGGAGAGGAAGAGGCGGGAGCAGGAGCAGGAGCAGGAGAGGAGGTGGAAGGAGGCGAGGAGGGAAGGGGAGGGAGAGGACACGACATAAATGTTGGGAGGACAGGAGGAAGTGTTGGAAGGAAGGGTTAGGGTTAGTTGGTTTGGTGTAGGATGGACGGTCAGGATATTTCATAAAAATATTTACAAAAATAACTTCGGGTTCGGGTTTGGTTGGGTCAACCCGACCCCTCAACCCGAATCCGACCCGAAAATTCGGTTTCCAGATTTTTTTCAACCCGACCCAACCCGAATCTCTTCCCAACCCGACCCAACCCGACCCGACCAGTCGGGTTCAGGTCGGTTTTCGGGTTCAACCCGACCCGTGTGCACCCCTAGCTGGAGTGGTCCTTAAAACAGTGGTCCAAGAAGCTGCATTTAATGCAGATTTTGTTCTTTGCACCCGTTCTTCCAAATATTATAAATTATATTACACATTACCTACCCACTTAGGGTTTATATATATATATATATTAAAGCGCACACAGCCACATGATAGGTGATAGCCTGATAGGTGTGGTGTTACCATTGTTTTACTTGTCTTAGAATTAGAATAAGAAAAGGTTCAAGTTGTAACGGTACAGTTAATTAAGGTAGTAGCTTCGTGGACACGAGTAGCTTTAAAGTACAGAAAGAGTCAAAGACCATATGTTGGAATAATAAGATAGTTTAGAAGGGATGAAAAGTTAAACCTTAAGATCAAAATTGATACTTAACCGAGTTAATTTGCACCTCTAGCTTTGATTCGTGCAAGGTCAATGTCCTCCTTAATTGATACGGCATCCAAATAGAAATTTATGGCAGCAACCTTATCGCTTCTTTCGTGGCCCTCCCTATCTAATCATTTAGTCAAAATCAAATTCATGCCAACGTTGGATTATTCGATGCTTATCTTATATAAACTATATATATCTACGTCCCTGTTCGCGTTCCAACGATGGTGCAAATTAAAGCGGTTGTTTTGAGGTTTTGGGTTGGCGATGATAAAAAAAAAGGATCAGGTGGTTCGTGAATATGGTCAACCCTAAGAAAAAAGTTTGCTTCTCATTTTGCAATATTACATATGTAGTAACGTTCTTTGTAAGTTCAATGTAATGTTTAAATATATGCTACTGTGGGTAATTTAATGAAATCTCAACTCATATATGTTGTTACTTGAGATTGATAAATTAGAGTTAATTTTTTTTTTACATTGAATATTATTTAGTAACTAAATTTATATTGTCCTTTTAGATATTCATGATGATTCTTCGTTATGAGATTTGATCTTACAAAACAAATGGGAAACTACTAGCCTACACCTAAGGTGTCGCTAATTTAAGCAAACATCGATTAAGTCGACTGTTAGGCGAAGGTATTCTGTAAGTCAAGTCTTAATATATCCATTGGTATTTTAGTTTTGAGTAATGTTTTTTAGTTCTTGGTCAATTTACTCAACTCAGCTGCAGCAACAAAATTACCATCAAAACCTCTAAATATCATATCAAATGAAGACCTACGTACACATGCATTTGAATAGAAATATCATTTTAAATGGATTTTTTTTGTATCTGCTCTGTATTGTTTTCTTACTTCTACCGAAAAATTATTTGAAGTAATTGTTTTTATGTGTTTTTATAAAACTCATTGCACACAAGTGAGGCTAGTATATTATAAAGTAATAATCAAAGTTGAATCGTTAAAAATAGATGAATCATTTAGACAAGTAATAGATAGAGAAATTCGCATCTTCATCTTCTGAAGGGTGGAGCTACTATGGGCCCGGTGGGGCCCATGACCCAATTGATTTTAAATTTCGTTTAGATGTATATGAGTTGACCTTCTTACTTGAAATTATCACACAGAGAAATATTATGCTTGGATATCAATAAAAGAATACAAGTAAAACATAATTAGGCCCATCTCGAAATATAATTATGTTTCGTCATATGGATTCTCCAAAGTAAGTGAGCTCTTCCGAACATTTATGGTATTACATTTTTAACTCGTGAATTCCAAATTAGGGTATATATATAATAGTATCTTAATTTTATTATTTTAATTGCAATACAGTTCAGTACGTACGTAGGTGAGTACATACTTTTGATCTAGGTAACCAAAAAATAACAATCTTTTGACTTTTCGAAAGAAAGGTCATAATTTAATCTAACATCTACTCCCAGTAACCTGAGGACCACAAAATTAATGCTCTAGCTACTTGGAAGATGTCATTTCTACAATTTAAACTCGTCGACAACTTTCACTTGATGCTCATTACTTAGTCGTTCATGTCAATAATATATGTTGGATATCTTTCTAAGTATAGTCCTAGAAGAGTAATAAATAAAAAAATTAAGAGGACAAAAAAATCGAAACATTAAGCAAACATACGTATTTTCTAATTATCCGAAAATGAAGGAGATATTGGTAAATGTTGAATTTGAGACGGGAAGAAGATTTTTGTGTTTATTATGTTGTTTAGGGTTACATGGGTGCTTTATATATTACAACTTTTTGACCATTTGAATTGTAGTCGTTTTTGTCTAAATATGAGAACATGATTTTATGCTTGATTTTGTCCGAGATTTGGGAGATGCGATCTTCAAGTATGGAAGGAGGCAATGATGAAGATTCTGAGCCGTTTA
Organism: Triglochin maritima; assembly: GCA_963682175.1. Taxonomy (NCBI): domain Eukaryota; kingdom Viridiplantae; phylum Streptophyta; class Magnoliopsida; order Alismatales; family Juncaginaceae; genus Triglochin; species Triglochin maritima. The sequence continues at coordinate 36,655,183 of OY821772.1, forward strand.
AGGTATGTTCTTCAACACGCCCCCTCAAGTTGGGTCCGGAAGAGGTTGAAGGTGCCCAACTTGGATAAGATAATGTTGAATTGTCTTTGATCCAGAGCTTTTGTGAAAACATCGGCGAGTTGTTCTTTACTGGAGACGTAGGGTACGTCTATTTCCTTAGCTTGGATTTTTTTTCTCAAATGAAATGACAGTCGACCTCGATGTGCTTGTTCTTTCATGAAACATCGGGTTTGAGGCTATATGCCGAGCGACATTGTTATCACAGAACATGCTCATAGGTTCGTTGTTTGGTTGTCCCATGTTTTGCAAAAGTTGTTTGTGCCAAACAAGTTCGTTTGTAGTGGATGTCATGGCACGATACTCGGCTTCGGCGCTGGACCGGGCAACAACGTTTTGCTTTTTACTTCTCCAAGTTACCAGGTTTCCTCCAACAAATGTGCAAAAACCTGTGGTGGACTTGCGATCATGACTGCCTGCCCAAATCTGCATCAGAGAAACCAATTATGGAGTTAGAGTTGTTATTTTTCATCCATAATCCTTGCCCTGAAGTCTGTTTTATATATCCAAGTATTCGATCAATGATATCTAAGTGAGGTGTGTGGGGTGCATGCATAAATTGACTAACAATGCTAACGGCATAAGTTATATCTGGCCTAGTTACAGTGAGATATATGAGTTTTCCTACAAGTCTTTGAAACCTGTGGACGTCTTTGACGGGTTCTCCTTCTATAGGACTGACTTTGAGATTAGTTTCAATGGGAGTATTAGCTGGTTTAGCCCCAAGTTTCCCTATTTGTTTTAGAAGGTCAAGAGCATACTTCCTTTGTGATAAAAACAAACCATTTTTTGAATGTGCAACTTCTATTCCTAGGAAGTATTTCAAAAAACCAAGATCTTTGATATCAAATTTTGACTTTAAATAGTACTTGACTTGATTGATTTCATGATCATTATTTCTGGTAATTATAATATCATCTACATAGACTAGAATGATGGTGGTTATGTGATGGTGATGTTTAGTGAACATGGATGCGTCAGCGGATGATTTTCTAAAACCATAAAGAAGAAGAAGAAGAAGGTGACTAAGTTTTACATACCATGCGCGAGGTGATTGTTTCAATCCGTAGATTGATTTGTTGAGTTTGCATACCTTGTCTGTGGTGGAGGTGTACCCTGGTGGAAGAGTCATGTAAACTTCTTCCTCGAGATTCCCTGAAGAAAAGCGTTTCTAACATCCATTTGATAAAGGTTCCAATTTTTGTTAACCGTTATGGAAAGGAGAACACGAACAATGTTCATTTTTGCAACAGGGGCAAAGGTTTCTAGATAATCTAGGCCATAAGTTTAAGTGTAGCCTTTAGCTACAAGTCTGGCCTTATATCTTTCTATTGTCCCGTTGCTGTTATATTTAATTTTGTAAACTCACTTACACCCGACATGTTTGATTCCGTTCTGTATTTGAAGAAGGGTCCAAGTGTTATTAGATTCTAGAGCTTTGATTTCTTCCTCCATGGTTTTGCGCCATTTAGGATCACCAATGGCTTCCTGATAAGTGTTAGGTTCTTGATTTTTGCTTAGATTGGTTATGAAGGCTTTGTGAATTGGTTTTACTTGTTTATGTGGGGAACTTAAGGGGCCCTCTAGTGATCGTAATTAAACAAGATGCGGAATTAAAAACTAATTACGAACTAACAACTAATCATGCAAGGGTTATTCTAAGAGATAGAGAACTTGCAAACCAACGTTGAAGTCGACGCCCGATTTAACGAGGTTCGGCACCCTCTCCGGGTCCTAGTCCTCACTCACAAGCCTCGCTCGTCCCTCGAGCCTCGCTTGTGGTTTCCACTATCCGATCTCCGTTACCGGGCCGAGATCAACGCCTTTACAAACCCGAGCCTCGCGAACAACCTCGCCTCGCCCGTGTCTCCTCTCACAACCCGAGAGGGAGCTTCCTTGAAGCTATTACAACTCTTGTGATTTGGATGAAAGAATGGAATCACAACTCTTGCTAATGACACTCTAACTTTGAGCACACTTGGATTATGATATGGATCTAGGAATACAAGTGGTGAAGTTTTGGCTTGAGTGTATAGGATTTGAGCTTTGAAGGTTTGGGAAAGATAGCACAAGGATACTTGATGTTTGGAGAGTGTAGTGCTTGTGTTGTGCTTCTAATGAGGTCCTTATATAGGCTTCAAAGCTCTTAGAGTCGTTGGGGAGTGGGTGAGAAAGTTGACCCATGAAATGTGATGATGTGACAAAAGTTCGGGCAGAATTTGCACGCTCTTCGGTAGACCGTTAACCCAACGAATTACCGAAGATGGTCGTTTCGGTTTACCGAATTCTATTCGGTGAACCGCTCACTCAACTCCAGTAGCTCTCTAACTAGCAACCCTAATGTTTTTCGGTGTACCGAATATGATTCGGTTAACCGTTCCAAAATGGACAGTAAGTTTGGTAGGGTTCTGTTTATGCTAGGTTCGGTTGACCGTCTCTACTTCGGTAGACCGAAGTTTGCGCGGGTTTTGCGCTGACAAAGCGTGGGAGAATGGTTTACCAATAACGGTCAAGTTAAATAGCCGTTGGTCTCCTAAAGCAATATGATTCGGTTGACCGAATGAAGTTCGGTGTACCGAATATGGATAAGTCAATTTGGCTTTAGGTCAAGATTTAAATACGACCGTTGGAGCAAAGTCCAAAACCGGTTCAGGCTAATTCGGTCTACCGAAGGTGGTTCGGTATACCGAGGTGGTGATTCCAGGGAACACCTAAAGGATTCTACACGGTTGACCGCAAGGTGTTCGGTGGACCGAACTCTACATGATTCGGTTTACCGAGTGTGGTTCGGTTAACCGTGGGGATACGGGACAGAATCCTAATGTGCTCAAGTTTACATTAATCCTAAGGACTCAAATTATACTAAATTACATATTGGTCCAAAGCTTGATTACATGTCTTGAGTCTTTATCTTCTTGTCCCCAAGCTCCTTAGCTTGATTCTTCATCAACCTATTAAGAATATCGCAAGTACACGAATATATATGCAATGCATGTATTCATGTTTGCTTACTTTGATTGTCTAGGTTGATTGATTAAATATAGATTAAGATTAGATTACTTAATCATCAAAACTAAATAAAAATTAAGGCTAAAAAAGCCAACAGTTTATAGGACAACTAGTCCTCAATAGGATAAGTTACGTGTGAAGTGATGAAATCGTTTAACCTAGTAGGAGGAGGACTCAGACGAGTGGATCTTCTTCTTTTAATGGTTTCTTGGTTGTTTGGTGGGTCTTCTTCTATCCCTCCTTCGTCTTCTTCTTCTTCTTCGGGATGGGTCGGGTGTGTTGCACACGTTTCTGGAAGCTCGGGAGTTGAAGTTGGAAGAGAATCGTTGACAGTTGTGTCTTCATGTCTGTTGTTTCTAAAGTAGGACTCTCTCTCACTAAAAGATACATCTCTTGAAATATATAATTTACAATTTTCAGGGTCATAACATTTGTACCTTTTTTTAAAAGAATAACCAAGAAAGATACATTTCACAGAGTGGCTGTCAAGTTTATCCATCCTTTTCCTGTGAACAAAGCACACACAACCAAATATCTTAAGGTGATATAAGGTTAGTTTGCGACCAAGTAAAAGTTCTAATGGTTGTTTATTTTGAAGAGTGGGGCTTGGAAGGCAATTTATTAGATATGTGGCATTTAAAACGGCGTATGACCAAAAACGTTTTGGGACATTATTTTGAAAAAGAAGAGATCATGTTACATTCAAAAGATGACGATTTTTCCGTTCAGAGACCCCGTTCTGTTTGGGAGTATTGATACAAGTGGTTTGATGAAAGATACCCTTGTTTTTCAGAAACTCTTGAAAGTTGTGGCTAGTGTATTCAGCACCATTGTCTGTTCTAAGAGTTTTGATTTTGAAATCATACATGTTTTCGACAAGAGTCACAAATTCACAAAAAATTCTAAAAACATCGGATTTACTTTGGAGAAGATACAATCAAGTAGTTCGAGAAAAATCATCAATAAATGAAATAAAATATTTAAAACCGGTATAAGAGTCAACTGGGGTAGGTCCCCAAATATCAGAATGAATCAATTCGAGACGATAACTAGTTTTATTCGTAGATGCATAAAACGGAAGTCTAGTTTGTTTAGAGAAATGACAAGTATCACACAAATATTTAGACGTAATAAAAGGAAACAAAGTTTTCAATATGTGATGAGACGGGTGTCCCATTCTTTTGTGCCAAAGTTCATGATTAGGATTATTAATAGCATGCATAGCTTTATTTTGAGTATCTAAGATGTAGAGTCTAATGACGTGAACTCCTCTACCAATCATCATCCCTGTGGTTTGATTCTAAAAAATCACATCAATTGGAGTGAATATAACATTACAATTCATTTTTTTTGTAATTTTAGCAACAGAGAGAAGATTAGAAGCAAAAGATTGTACATACAACACATTTTAGTCAACTTATTTAACAATTGTATTTCTCCTATGACCTTTATTTTAACTTGATTATTATTAGCTACCGTTACAAACTTATTTAGTAAATTCAAACTATGTTTAATATTGTTTAATAACAATGGATTTCCAGTCATATGGTTTGTTGCACCTGAGTCAATTACCCATCTAGTATCACAATATTTATTAACAGAAACATTAGCAGTGTAATTTTCCAAAAAGTTTTCCATACTTGCGTAATTACATGTACTCTGAGGGGTGTTTTGCAAATACCCATTTAAATGGGACAAAAGACTCTACAATTGGGTCTGGTCGTTTAATGAGAAGTGGGTTTGTTGGTTGATGAGAATTAAATTTATACCGCAAGTGCACGGCGTCAATGAAGACGTGGCAAATACGGGTCGAACACAAGGAGGGAGAGATTTGTTATTAGTGTGATTTCGATTGGGGAAAAGAAGGAGAGAAGAATAGATTGGGTTTTGAGATTTTTGGGTTTTAATTATCTAAAGCAAGAAACAAGAACAATTAAAATTAAAACAAGAACAAAGAAGTGAATTCCGTTGGGTGGAGGTTTAGATTTAGGGTTTAGATTAGAGAATTCAGAAACTTATAATAAATCATGTTAGTTATGAAGCATTACATGATAAATGATTTAACATAAACTCAAGTAATCAAAATATACTAATCACGAACTTAAAATAATAACATTCATTCATCTTCTCTTCACCCTAAATCCGTCACCTCCACCCTTTGGAAAGAGTTAGAAACTCATGGAGGGAGGAAGGAGAAGGGGTCCTAGAGGCATTACAAAAGAAAAGAGAAAACAAGAAATAAAAGACAGAATTTTATTAATAAAACTAAAGAACAAAAATAACAACAACTAAAAACTAGGTCTAAGGCCAAGGACCCTTCTAACATTGTTTTCGGGGCTATTTATAGTTGTTACAAGAGACCTAAGTATAGAATTGGAGAGTACATGTGTCCAGACACGACTGGACAAAATTGGAGCACACGGATCGCGAGGCGGGCGGCGGAATCGCCGCATGGTGTATGTGTTGTGCGGCGGAAACGCCGCACAATATAGTCAGATTAATTCCGGATTTTTGCTGGTAGTTTATGGTATGATTTGATCCTCCTTTGCGCGTCTGGATTGACTCTTTCCATTCTTTTGAGCTCCAGATTAATTCCTTCATATTTTTGGAGATCCACATTGATTTTTCTTTAGATTTTCTCCAAGATAATATTTTGGTTCTTTAATTGCAATTAGGTCCTTGTGTTTTTGCAATTAAGTCCCCGGCTACTTTTGTGCTTAAGTCCTTGTTCTTTTTGTAATTAGGTCTTGAATGCTTTTATGCTTGGATACATTTCCATTTGACACCCGATAAACTTGAACTTGGTCTTTATGATAGAAATGAGTCTTTTGCACGCGTTTATGCTTGGGATGTGGGTAATTTGCATTCAGGTCCCTGTATTCTGTAAATAAGACTAAACACATACCTTAGTAGCATTTATTGATGTAAAAGTAATCTAAATGAAAGACATATGATGCAATGTATGCAATGCATCATTGGTTGCGAGTCTGGTCTGGTCTGGTATGTGGATTCGGATTCAGAGCGGATGCAGGTCGGGTTGGAGTCAGATTCAGACTTTCTAGATCGGAGGCTATAAAACCGCGAGGATCCGACCCCGACCCGATACCTCCCCATTTTGTTCGTTTTCCACCGAGATTAGGGTTTCCCCCAAATCCACCGCCGCTTCTTCCGTTTCCCCCTCTGTTCCGATGATCGTCCCCTCCTTCCCTCGTTGGTCGGAGGTGCGGATGAAGGAACCAACATGTGTTCCTGTTATGCCCTGATTTGTTGCAGTTGTCGCATGTTTCGTTTGGTTTGTTTCCATATTTGCCTCTATTTTTGTGATTTTGTTGCTTGCCGTCTAGAAGTGCTTAAGATTCCGACGTGTGGTTGGTAGTCAGCGTCTAAGCGGTGGCTCGACGGGTCTCCTCCCGTTGAACCATTGCGATGATGGACGCCAAGTTGGGGAGTTCGAGTGTCATGAGGGTTTGTCTTCGGATGGCTTCATAGCTATTATCGAGCCCGATCAGGAATTGGTATATGTGATCCTGCTCCATTCGTGCGAGTATGGTCTTTGGATCAGTGCATGCAAGCTCATAGATCGTCAGTTCGTCCCATCCGCGTTGGTTGCTCTGTTTGGTCTGCGAGATATCTTGTTTTAGCTTAAAGATGTGAGCAAAGTTGTGGGATTTACCGTATATGTTTTGGATCGCGTCCCATAGTTCCTTTGCAGAGTTTTTGTATAAAAATATGGATCCGATCTTGGGTTGCATTGAGTTGATAACCCAAGACATGACGAGGTGATCCATCGCCTGTCATTCTTCTTGATTTGCTTTTGTTCCTTCTCCGCTTGGTTTTTTTGAGGTCCCCGTGATGTGACCCATCTTACCCTTGCCGCTGAGGGCAAGAGTGATCACCTTCGCCCACGACAAATAATTTTGTCCATTAAGGAGCTGCGAGACGAGTCGGGGGGCATTTATTTCTGGCTCATACATGGTTTTGTCTAGGTTTTCTTTGGGTATGGATGTTGGTATTGAATACCTTCAACCCCCTTGCGAGGTGAAAGTCGGTGATGGTTTGGGTTTGGATGGAGGCTTCTCACAGCCTTTAAACCCCTTATGAGGCAAGGTCGGTGATCACCTCGGAAGAGTCTGAGGTGTTTTTGGATCAGAATTGCTCTGATACCATGTTGAATTTGAGACGGGAAGAAGATTTTTGTGTTTATTATGTTGTTTAGGGTTACATGGGTACTTTATATATTACAACGTTTTGACCATTTGAATTGTAACCGTTTTTGTCTAAATATGAGAACATGATTTTATGCTTGATTTTGTCCGAGATTTGGGAGATGCCATTTTCAAGTATGGAAGGAGGCAATGATGAATATTCTGAGCCGTTTAAGGTATGTTCTTCAACACTAAATGAATTGGGGTTTTTCATGAAACTCAATTTAGGATAGATTTTTTAGAAACCAAGTTTTTGGTGCGGACCCAAAAAATAAGTATCTCTCATACCTTATAATTACCATGATAGAAATCTATAATTCAACTCCAAAAGCTCGAAATGTTATATGTTGCTTAAGCTCCTAATCATACAAATTATAGCTATTTTTCAAGGATAAGTTAAAGCTTCTTCAAGAAGTTGTAGCTTGTTAGACACAATATTCTTCCCAAATATGTGCTTCGTGTCGTAATTTATTTTTTTCATGCATTTTTCACATTCCAAATAATGATTCCACTTGCATGTCTTTAGGCTGAAATAAGAGGCCGAACATAAAGAAAAGAAATGCGACGAATTGGAGTGGAATAGTGTGAAAATTTGGTTTGCCTACTACGTACTTAAACAAAATCTAACCATTTAGGTGATAGAGGATGGATCTCGAATATTGCGTACTTTTCGTGTTTAACAATTTAAATTAATTTTCATGTTTAACAATTTAAAACTATATTCCTAACACTCTTCCCACACACAATTGAAATTATTTTCATGTCTTGATATGGACAATATTGGTTGAAGTGACCCCAAATGTCGATCGACTTGCTTTGATTTCATGTGAAAAATTAATTGGTCTAGTACCTCAAATACTTAGATGATGAACTCAATTATATGGTAGAGTATTGCACACATTTGTATTTAACAATGTAATATTATCTTTCAAACAATTAGGTAAAAATGTGAGTCTCATTAATGCATCAGGGTATGAGGCGGGTTCTGTTGGGTGAGGTTCTAACAATGTTACTATGAAGAACGACAGATTAACGCACTACGAAACGAATATTGAATGCAGAATAAACTTCTAGTACTCTCCAAAACTCAATGCAACAAGGAAACACACACAAGATTAAAAAAACAAGCAAAAACACAACACACCTGAAGCAAACCACGACACACCTGTTTTACAATGTTCAACAACGTGCCTATGTCTTTGGGAGATCTCTTGCGGGTTTTCTTTCCTTCAATCCGCTTCTCCAACAAGAAAAGCAACTGAGATTACAAGTTGATGGAGTCAATTTGTCATCCAAAGCACTTTAGATCTTTCTCTAGCCTTAATATCTCTTAAGGAAATAATAATGATGTGTTGTATACCAAATTAGGGTGAAACCCTCTTAAATAGTAGGCTAAATTCGTACAATTGAACATGCAGATCGTTGGTAAAACCGTCTGCACAGGTTGATCGGTCTAGTAGTATTCTGCATAACCGTCACATTTTGGTCGACCATTGTCCAACAACCGATCGACTATTCCATGCTTCTGAATAGCACCTGACAGACTCTGGAAGTTTTCGGTCGACCGTATGCCCATCATCGGTCGACCGCTTAGCACTGCTTGATCTTCTTTGAAGACTTTGGAAGTATTCGGTCGACCACTCCCTACTTTTGACAAGTGCCTGGAAGTTTTCGATCGACTGTGAGCCCAACATCGGTCGACTGATTTTCTTGTTTCCTGTACTTAACAAATATAAATCAATTTTCAACAGGTTCATGACCCAAGTTCAACGAGTTTTTAAAATGAGTTGAAAATATTGAGTTAGAAATGCTTGGTTGGAATTGGTTTTCATGTCAATAACACTATTATTAAAATATTGGTATTTAGTTCAGAAACAACTGATAAATTGAGAGAATGCTCACAAATCCACTAATGTCTGACTATTCTCACATTCTTCTACACGCATGATTAGGATTATTTTTAGTGTTTACACACAAACAACATAAAATGGGTGGATGTGTTCAGGTGACCGTTGAGATATAGACTTGGGATTCACAATTTAATCTAGATACACAAACAACACATCAATCCTCAAAAATGGGTTTGGATCTGGGTTTGTGAAATCTAACTTGACATAGGTTTGTCAAAAAATTACATGAGACGAATACACAAAAGTAGACGATATTTAGGGATAACTTCTTTTTCACTTGGTTGCCTTGGAGGCTAGTAGTCTTATGTTGTCGAGTAAATTTTGTATATAATCGCACCTTGTATCATATTTCGTGTACATTATTGTATCATTTAGATTTTAGGTAGAACTAGATGATATCTTAATGTCTACATTACGGGTTCGGTCGTAAGTATACGAAACATGATAGGATTGGATTTAGCTATTAAGATACAAATAATTATTATCCAATTGGATTTGGGTACGACAGAACCTCATTATTTATAGATATTTACACAGGAAAGTACATGACACGACATCATTGAATTGAGATGTTGGAGCTAAGACAATATTTGATTTTATTGAGATTTTCTTTAATGTCACATCCAATTCACATCTAGGTAGAAAAATTCAACTCACATCCAATTTAAACAATTCCATTACTCGGAAAAGAAAAATGAAGCCAGAGGAAGAATGCGAATATTTAATGGTTGAAATTTCCAAAAGAGACAAAGTGATTGGGGCACACGCGGTGACATTGGAGAAGAAGACATGAAGCACTACACAACCTTGAGCATACACCCCGCCCTCACAAGGGACCACCACTTGATCGATTGTTTGAGCGCAATTAAAGGAGTCTACCACATGTGGTGTTCCCATAATAAGACATTGGTCGAACGAGACCACATTGATTGCTCAATTTATTGGCGTTGTCTCGATCGATACTATGTGAAAAACAGTAAAAGGCTTGCATTTATTAACTTGTAAACACCCACGGTAGAAGACTAGAAGAACTCTCATTTCGTGAAAACGAGGAACTGAAAAGGCCGAAGGCTTCTAGTTGAAATGAGAAGACCTTGTATACTGTCAATTGGATAATTTTCTCTCCCACTTTCCCTCCAAAACTTCGAAAAGTCTAGTTTCCATTATATACTCTCTAAAATTATCCGCTTCACATTATGACAGAAATAGAATAATTTTCTTCTTTCGTAAAATATGCATATGTACCAACTCACTAGAACTAGAATTCAGTCTTGAAGTTATAGAAGTGTAGTTTTAGGTTTTTTCTAAACTCCCTTCAAACGATTCACACCCAAGAGTAGGTCGTGGGATCTCGCACAAATAACACCACCCTTATTTTAGGGTGCCTAACAATTTGGAGAAAAAAACGCAAAAAGAATCCCACGTCTCACTCATGTCTCAACGCCATATCCAACAACTCCGTACCAGGAATTAAAGCATCTAAGGAGGTGTTTGGTTGGCTGGGATGAGAATCTCATACCAGGCTGGAATGGATTCTCATTCTATGGTAGGTAGATAAGATTCTAATTCCTAGGTATGGACTGGAATGGATTCTAATTCTAGGCCCAAAATAAACAAACCAAACACCATAATGGAATGAAATCCATTTCATTCCATTCCAGGTACCCCCAACCAAACACCCCCTTAGATGGAGCTAGACAATTTTATATAGGAATATTTATGGGTGATAAAAGCAATTCATTTAGGGTCTATTTGGAGTGGACAGTCCTAAAAAGCAATTCATTTAGGGTGTGATTGGTAGGTGAGAAGCAAGGAAAAGTTTTGAACCAAGCTTCAATGAATTTCTCTAATTTTAGAATGGAAGTGGAGGAACTCACTTTAATTAAAAAAATTAAGACTTGGAACTTCCATGCAAACACAAATGGATCAACATGTACTTCGCCATGGGTCAATCCGTCTTGTTAAAGGGATCACTTGGCAGAAGAGCAGAACGTAGGCCTAATAATATTATGCATCTCCAATTTCCTTATATATATGTTACAAGGAAGGCACCACAAAATTAGCTTCTCTACCATGTGTGGTATCATCTTCTAAATTAGTAAGTAAGATTAACAAGTGATTTTCAAAATGATACAGTTTCCATAAATTACATTAGAGAATTATAAAAATGTCATGTCTGATTCTGAAAAATGAAGTTAGGACATTTATTAAAGTCACCATGACAGGAGACATTGACTACTTCACCCAGTGCTTGGCTTGTGTTTTCGCTGACTAACTAACTCTGCCTACATTTGTATTAGCAATAGTTTGAGCAATTTATCATATCGGATGAATGAAATTTGACAAGCATATTGCTTCAATAAATACACGTGTTCTTCAAGGGATGGATAAAAATGGGTTTTTTTTTTGACAACCCTTAACCATCACAGATTCACCAACAAAACAAATAGATCTACACTAATACAGTAGTACCCAAAAGTAGCATAAATGAGATTGGAGATATTCAAATTAAGAAAAATGATATTTGCAGAAATAATATCAACTAACCAAGTGAGATGCATTAGATCAACTCGGGTTAGAATGATAGTAACTAAATAGTAATAGCTTGGAGAACATATAACCTTTGGGATATGAACTTTGTATTGAATTTGAGCTAATCGTCAAATGACGTAAGAAGTCGATCATATCCACTAGCAACCTGATGATAAAGACCAAGAAGACAACGTGACAGCAATCATGAGACAATCCTTCACTGGACAAAACTGGTTCACTCATCTACAATGTGATCATGCAATATTTAGCAGGAGATAAATGAATTAAATAGTTGTGTTTTAGTTCTAGTTTACAAGAGATACCTTAATTTACTCCAATGCTTACAAAAGCACAATTCTGTAGGATGCTCTTGTAAAATGTGGTAAAAGATGTGTTGCTATTCTTCTCAAGCTGGCAAAGTAAAGTAAATAATCAAAACAAAGACCAAGACAATAGGGGAAAAAATGAAATGAAATGGTGCATTAGCAGGTTAGCACTGACCTGGAGAAATGATTCAACTGATGATAGATCATTTGGCGAGAAGGAAACATCATCTCTTTTCCGTTGCACGAATTCACAGTTTTGTTCCACCTGCATTTCAAGTACGAGAACTTTAAGTATGGAGACATTTCAGAAATACAAAGTCTTGCAATAATATGCTTATACAGAAAATTGATGTAATATGTTGATTATTTATTTTAATTGTTTACGGCGTTCTCCACGACACATTCACAAAGTAATACGATCTGAGTACTCAACTATTTTGTTTTTTCTTTGTAAGATGTCACATCCCCAACTTCACAATTCAATCAAGAAAAAACCTTTAATTCAAGCTCGTAGACTGTATGCTGAATGAAAAGAAAGAAATACCTGATCTATTAAACGTTTCACTAGGCGGCGAATGCTTTCGACCGCTGTTTTTTCATGAAATCTTTTTAGGAGGATGAGAGGGATCGTTGCAAGATCAGGGAAAGAGATATGGTAGCTCCACTGAAAGAAGTGAGCTGAAAGTAGCTCAACAACAGAACGAACGCACACTTCTTGGAAATTACGAGATTTCAACCATGGCTTTGGTGCCTGTGTTAAGCATGAAATCATTATTAATTACAACCATTCAAGAAAAGGTAATGTAGGTTAATGATACCAAAATCTAATTTGCACAATTTTGGATCCGCTACCAGAATATATTTTGTCCCACCAAATATCATCAGATATCTTCCATCAATTATAAAATAGATTTTTATACCTATTCTACATCCTGCAATTTTAACCAAGCTTATGTCGGTCAAATCTCAAGCATTATGAAAACAAATGACAATCTTGGGCATGACATGATTAAGCATCTGACCTCTGAACATATACCAAAGAGCACAAAATACCTGGTACTTGAAAAAACTGAAACAGTCGAAGAAAACATGCTAAATGTTCAAGCTAGATCAATCGAAAATGACTTGAACATCAAAAGTACATAGTTTATGACCATTATCAATTATGCAAGGAATTCTAACATAATTCGTGACTTTGTTGCCGACTTTAGCACAAAACTAAATAATAATAAAAACAGTTCCAGACAGAAGTTTTTTGATTCAACCTTTAAGATGGAAGAAATGCTGACAGAATGCTCTAGCTTTGAATCTGTTTTGCAGTTTTCTCCATGCTCGAGAAAATCAAACACCAAGTAGGCAACAGGAATGAAAACTCCACTGGAGAGGGAGAGGTCGTTGAGCATTTGTGCACATTTAAGTCTCAAAGGTAAGTAACGAGGGCCTGGAAACAAGTGAATCACACCCCTTACGACCTGTACGGCCAAGTAAAGCATTGGCTGGAGGTCATAATCTTTAATATTCAGGGATATGAATTTCACCCAGATATTAATACAACATATATACTGCCAGTCATGAATTATTTTCAATTCTTCCTGCAAAGATATACATTGCGGAGAAAAATTAGTACAAACACCACGTATCAAGGAATGGGCCTAGAGACTTATGCTTCAGTAATCTTGAGATACACGTAAACATTAAGGTGACTTCTCAGATGCTACTAATAGCAAATCTGAGATACAAAAGCATTAGGAGTTGTAAAATTTCATCCTGCATGTGTATGTAACTCGATTTTCTCCACGGAAATGGAACTAGATGTCTAGATGTCATAAAGAAATCTTCCTCAAATCAACAGACATCGTATTATCATTAAGTTTAGCTGCAATGAAAATGACACCTGCAACATATACATTTTGTAGCGCCATTACTAGTTAAATTTCCATATTTTATTCCTTTCTTATCCGTAGATTTGTTGTTTAAAGTTAACTTGCATTTTGCAGTACACACCAGAAAATGAAACATGTAGGTATCTAGGACTTGATTGTGTATATACCAAAGCAGGAAATTTAGAAATTTAAACAACTTCTACTCGGTGTCATGAACCACCAGACAGAAGTACTCCTCTGATGGACCTAATGGCCATCAATCACGATCCAGTATAAGAGCTTAGGGTCTTACAGAGAATATCCTCTAACCAAATAATATACAAAACCCAATCAAACCAGAGTTCATTTTTAGCATCAACTAGACGGAGGTACTGTAGCAGACTTCATCATGTAACACTTTTTACACGTAGGCAATTGTAGTGTCTCACAAAACTTAAAAAGAAACTTCAATACGGCAGTCAAAACTTTCAGGTAACAAACAAGTCTAACAGATCTACAGTAGCTTAAAAAGTAAAAAAATAAAAATAAAAAATATTTTGGTGTACAATTCATTTACCTTTTTCTTTGTTTTAAAGGCATGATGCAGGTTGTTGGCCAATCGTTGCAAACAGAACAACACCTTTTGGTGTGATCTATGGACATCCAAGGAATAAAGCTCAACAAGAGAATTTCCAAGATCATCTATACGCTTCATGTTTGATGGCTCAACAAACTTGCACTGTGCAATAACAACTCTATATGTGCTTCTTAGGCATAACTCAAAGCAGTCGGGTCCCAGCTGCAAAGTCATGTCCTTCATGATAAGGAAGGACGACAAGAACAAAGATTCTTCACCAGTGGCCCATAGATGAATGATGATCTGCATTTCATATTTAAAATAGAAAAAGGATATCACTAAAGATTAGTATCATGGCAAACAAGATCATATCATGAATGAGAAATAGGTTTGTTTGATCCACTACTTAGTGTATATGGTAAAGACAACAATAAAAATTAGGGGACAGAGGAATCACCTTGACTAGTCTTCTCATTAAGGAAGGGAAAGCCGCAAAAAATATAATAGATACTTTGAGTCTTGAAATAGCAAACTCAAGTATTTGATTGTCTGTCAATTGACTGAGAAGAAATAGTGTACTTCTTAGGTAAGATTTTAACAATGGCTTCACGGTAATCCATTGTGAGTTGTTTTTCAACTTCAAGACATTTTCATTGGAGCAGGAATCTGAAACACTCAAGAGTCTCCGAAAAATACCATCAGCTTCGTGAAGCACAAACATTAATATATTAGAGAAAACTCCTTTATTTGGAACCATCTGCCTTGAAATATCGTCCGAATTGCCAAGACAACAATGACATGCGGCCCGATACCCATTAAGTATTCCTGAGAGTGCCGGTACATTCAACTCTTCCAAGGCCAACCAGCACCACACATCAAGAGTATAACCTGTGATGCATTTTAGAATATCCTTGTGTTCGATCCCAGTGGTTTCACTTTGGTCGTCACCCTCACTATCTTCTTCAGAATACTGCAACATGGTCCACCAAGTTCAGATGAATTAGTGATTACACAACAATATTTCAATTGCAAATGAAGAAACACATACAAAGAACAAATCTATTGCAGTTGCAAGTCGTAAATTAGTGTATAGGCATATAGCTATGCTAAAAGGCTGTAATAAAAAACTTGGAATTTCCAACAACGTTACACGTGATAATACTGCCAGATTCCAAAGTCTACCCACTTATGTCATCCTACCATTGCAATTTGGCAAAACATTAAAGTTTCATACTAACAGGCAAAGATATAGTAACTGAGTGAGTGACACATGTGGCATACACCCAAACAAGGCGGAAATACACAATCACGAGCACTCTAAAATTAGATCCCCTTGAAAAAATGGAAGGAAGGGCAGATGCATAGCAGAAAATAAGAAATAAAAGTTAATATAGCTCTATGGGAGATGTTAAGACACAAAATATTGCTAATCTAGCATAGGAATGACCTTGCTCTTAACAAAGATAGGTAGGATACCAAGTAGCAAATTGAACCATAATTCCATAAAGTACATATAAAGTTCATAACAATATATAGTGTAAGAAAACAAAAACGAGTTAGAGGACACAACAATGATCCTGCAGACAGGCTTTTAAGGTAAACATAAGTATTGCAATGAAACACCTGAAAAGTAATCACTTACTAGTTCTTCAGTATTGAAGTGATCGATGATGTGTTTGTGCTCTTCTAGAAACCCCACAAAATTTGGATCCTGCACCGATTAGAAAAACCATACTCCAATCATTTTAAAGATAATAAATTGTACTTTTTGTTGAAGGTAATCAAGCATAAGTGTCACAATCCAGTCAAACTAGGATATATTTTCTAAGAAACTAAGTATAATCCAATCACAACATGGCAGGGTACTGTAGTACAGTTATCTCAAATTTCTGTTCACAGATACTTCACTTATGGCATATACCCTATCAAAAAGAAAATGAATCTTAGGCAGATGACACGTCTAACACTATAAAATATGTAAAGAAAATAAGCAAATATTAAGTTCTTTCAATTTACATGATTGACTAGGATTTTGGCCAACATATCTCATTGTATGGAAGAATCTAAACAAAAGAAGCCTCATAATGCAGGCATTAAAATTGTTATAGATTTATGGGTAATATGAATCTCAATGAAACAACCACAAACAAGCCCCACAAGCAAGATTACTGCAAATTCCACAAAATTCACAGATACATAGAATTATCAATAATCCATCACCTTTTTCTTCAGCCTATCCAACGTTTTCTTTTGCTTGGCAAGTTCCATATGAATTTCAATATTTTGAGGTGATAATACTTCCCTGTGATCTCTATCTGCCAATGTTTTTTTTTCTCAAAAATGCTGTTAAATTCCATGGTAAAACCAAATTTCCAATAGATACATAACATTATAAATAAAACCTTTTCACCTTCAGAATTGTTCTCATTTTCACTGCCAGATATATATGGGCAATCTGGATCCTGAATCACAACCACCACAATAACTTAGGCATGTAAGGGAATACATGTGACTTCATAGATCCCAAAAACAACAAACCTCGGAGATGTAGCCATCACTGTCAGAGTCATCTTCTATTGTATTGTCTTCATCCTCACTAAATAGATCTTCCAACAAATTGTTCTCAACAGATGCATTTACAACACTACCAAGGAAATTTAAATATCAGTTGAAAAAACTACATCAAAAATAACAGTCAAAGAGTAATGGCATGCCCTAAAAGTTGATTATTAAAGAATGTGCAGTCTATAGATCAATTCAAATATTAAGAAAATAATTATGATGGGGCAGGCACGGAGCATGTAAAGGCATATCTATTACCACACCCGTTACATCTCATTTACGAATGATTTCACAAGAATTACAGTTAACTAAGTACCTAAAATAAGATGTAATTATTGTAAAAAATGAAACTAGCTCGTTACAACACTAATCTGAAGAAACAACATCCTAACAAGTAGGGTTGTCAATCGTGTCGTGTACTAATTGTGTCGTGTCAAGTCATATATATAAGCTCTAGGTGTTGCGCCGTATCCGACCCATTTAATAATCGTGTTGCTAAACTTCTGTCGTATCCAACCCGTTCATAATCGTGTTGTCATATCAAACTCGTTTATACACGATTATTAAACGGGTTACTTCGTGTACACGTTTAACACGACTACCGTTAACATCATTAAACAATAATCCATACACAATTAGTTCTGTTTATTACACGAATACCGAAATGTGTGATTGCACGCCACCTGTTCATTATAATTTATAAGTTATATATTACTTGTAGACTTGTCGGTATTAATCGTGTATTAATCGTGTAATATTCGTAATCCTAATTACCTGATTATTTATCGTGTTTTATCGTGTTAATCATTCTTGGAGCAGAAATTCATATCCAACCCATTTAATAATCGTGTTGTCATATCCAACTCATTTATTAATTGTGTTCAAATTCTCAATCCATATCCGCTAAGATCGTGTCATTTTCGTGTCGTGTAATTGTGTTTCGTGTAAAATTGACAGCCCTACTAACAAGGTTCGTAATAAACTAATAATATCAGTCAAATGTTTATTATATGTTGGGGATAAAATAGATGACATTGTAGAATGTAGAGCCTAGAAGTTACAAATTTATGACGCAAAATACGACTACGTAAGACTACTTCTATAACCACTAAATAAAAGATTACTTCCAATAACATTACACGAGAATAAAGCCTTTCAAGCAATTTATACAATTACTCTTTTTATTCTAAAAAAGTTCTACAGAAACCATTTTTTCTCGTGCAAGAGGCCATCTTAAACAATGAACACAAGCGTATATACAATGTCTAAACCCTACATGATCAGCAATAGAAAGATGATACTCTTTTTGAAATGTAATAGAAAGATGATACACATGTAGTATTATCAATTTATCATGTTTGGAAGTTCTTTCTTTGCTACGATACTTACGCGCTATTATTAATAAAGATTGGCTGATATCGTTACAAACTTTGTTAGGATGTTGCTTCTTAAGATCAATTTTAAGAAGCTAGTATTGTCTTTCGGTCTTCTTGTAAATTCAACTCTACACTGATCACATTTGGTTTTAGAAAACCACAATAACTATAAGTCTTGTAAAACCATTGCAAACAAGAGATGCAAGTTTTCTGATTCTTTGCAAACAGAAATGTCATCTTTAGGCATAAAAAAAACAGAAATGTCATTGTTTTTCAGTTCAACTAATTCAAACATAGTACTTCTCAATAAGATTAAGATAGTCCTATTTAAACTAAAATAAGATTAAGATCAACCTATGACGACACGTCGACACTTAAAAGAACGAGAAATACAACTTCTTGATTTCCCCAGACGACATAGCATTTTACCACATTGTACAATGATTCAAGGCCCTAAGTAATTATATATACAAATTAGTTTCCTTTTAAAGATGATACAAAGTTAACGGTATAAAATTAAGATACTTCTTCAAGTGTTGAGAATGCTTACATCATCATCAATTACTAGTTCAGGAAAACATTAGTATGATTTCAGGATACCACTTCATCATTATCTATTACTAGTTCAAGGAAAACATGAATCTGATTTCAGTATGCTAGTTCAATGAAAATAACATGAACCTTAATATATTACTGCATGTTTACACATTTTGCCTTTTGGCACTAGGACACTATTTTGGATTACCCATGACGTCTATTGAAGGATTGAAGGCATTATTTATTATTGTTGTTAACGTCAAGCAGCTGAACAAGAACCGTGAACCCAGTTATCAAAAATAGGCAAAGAGGATCTAACAATGGACAAACTAATATTTGTTACTTAGCCAACCAACATTTGTGAGGTTTACGTGACCAAACTATTGCAATATTACTATTTAAATAGTCAAAGATCAAGAATTAGGGTGGAACCTAAAACAAGATGCAATCAAAAGGTGACATCATCACATGAATCCATTATAGCTTTAAAAAAAAGAGAGGAAGCCTTCAGAAGTTATACGTATCAAAAGATGGATGAAGTACAAAATCTAACCCTTCATTACATTGCTCTTTCACTAGCCCCCCTTCCTGTTCATCGAAATCTCTGCTACCAACTACAACAGAAAGGATTTCATCATTTAAAGAAAAATAAAAAGAAACCCTAAAAAAGTACAAAATCGTTAATAAATACTCATCCAACAATATTCAAATTCACAATCTTCCCAACAAGGTATGGTTCAAACTAAGAGAATCACCTCTCGTTCTTAATCAAGCATAAAAATCAATGGCATGTGAACCAAACTACGACCAAAACTTGTCAAATGCAGAAAACCAAAGCAAATTACCATGCCACAACAATGACAGACGAAACCGAATTCAGATCGCACGAGCAAAACAAAAACAGAAAAGAGGAAAGTTTTCGGCAGTAAATAAGGAAAACTTCTATTCAAGGAAAAACCCAATCAAGCAACTTCGACAAATCCAAAATAAAATATGCAGCAAATTAACCCGAATCGCAACGTTCCGAATCAACTAAACCAATTTCTCACCGTCAATCCAATTTGGGACCCAAAGCAGCAAACAAACCCAAAATCACAGCATTTCGAAGAAATCCACAACCAATTTTGAATTGCAATAAAAAAAAGAAAATCAGAAGAAAACCCCAACTTTTGGTAAGAAAAGTTCCAAATTGGGGGAAACAAGCAAAAGTAATAGAAACCAAAACCAACCAAATAAAGGACCTTCCGAAGAAGAAAAAAGGGACATGGGGGCCGAAAATGGAGAGAAAGGTTGAAAAAAATGAACCTTTCATCCTTCTTTGGAGATTGTCCCGCTTGGACTTGTAGATCCGCCTGCTCTTGAGCGCGCCCTTGAGGTGCTTTCGCACGAACTTCCGAGTCTTCTTCCCGGCTTTACCCATTTCTTCTCACGACGGCGAATTAGGGCAAAACCAGACGACGACAACGAAGGATTGGTTTGGGAGCGAAAGTGGCGACGCGGGGTTTTAGGGTTTAAGGGTTTAATCGATTTTTGTTTTTGGGATTTAATCCAATTTAATAAATCCAAAAATGTTTCTAAAATTTAAATTTTTTTTGTTTTGTTTAAAGAATACCTACATTTCCTTTCTTCTTCCGAACCCTAGTTTTGTAGCTTCTCATATGATGTATGGTTCCTACGGGCTATGCTTTGTTTAAGTATTTCAAGTTCAGTTAATATTATTGGTTCACTAATTTCCATTATTATTATTATTATTATTATTATTATCGATAATAGTTAAAATATTTTACGGGTTGGGAAAATTCTATAAAAGCTTTGAGCTAGGGTTGTGTATTGGGTGGGTTCTGCCCGTGAACTCGTCCTACCCCGCTCAGGTCGGTAGCAGTCAATTTTTTGCTATTCGGCACTCGTCAACCATTTTATCTAGGGTTAATTACAGTTTGTCACCCTGAACTATGCATTGATATCACTTTGCACCCTTAAACTTTCAAAGCTAACAGTTCCCTCCCTAAACTTTCATTTTGTAACATTTTGTCTCTTGAACTTTAAAAATTCATTATTTAACACACATTCAATATTTTTTTCTCAATTATTTTGTTGTATCCCTAATATACTCTTAAACCTATATTTACGTGAAAATTCGGATCGAAATGGATGTCGGATTTGGTTGGAATTTGGGTCCAGATTGGTACCAAATTTGACCCAAATTCTAACCAAATCTAGCATCCGTTTCGATCCAAACTTTCACCTAAATATAAGTTTAAGAGTGTATTAGGGATACAACAAAAAAAATTGGGAAAAAACTCAAATGTGTGTTAAATAATGGATTTTTAAAGTTAGGGGGGAAGTTCAGGAGAGGTAATTGTTGACTTTGAAAGTTCAGGGATGTAAAGTGATATCAAGACATAATTCAGAGAGACAAACTGTAATTAACCTTTTTATATAAATAGGACAGGTAGCGGTAGTGTCCCAACCAGCCCCACCAATCCACCTACCTACGATCTTTTTTTAATAATATAAACATATCAGAAATATATATAGTCCAATTCCAAATTCTCCGTTCTTAACCCTAAACAAAAACTCCCCTCGTTTTGATGGGTATATAGGTAATAGAAAATTCTTGTCATACATGAATTTCTAGATTGTTGTATTCTACTATTTTTGAGTTTTTAATGAAATTATGTTTGCTGCTCAAAGTTTTTTTTGGAACCAAAATGTATTTTGGTTTAAAGTACAATATATACTAATACGGTGAGCGAACTCAATTTTTCTTCCCTGATTTAGTCAACAAACTAATTTTAAGCTTCATCATTTTTCTTGTTGGATATGTATTCTAGCATAATCTAATTTTTGAAAAATAAAAAATTCAACATGTCTTACCCGCGAATCCGCACCGTACTCGCCCAACTCTCTCTTAGGTGGGGTGAGTAGCGGTCAAAAAAAATTCAACCTGTCCCACCCCACGAACCTGCTAAAATTTGGTGGAGTGGGTGGCGGTGAAGCAGAAACTCGTCTTGCCCCGTTCCGTTTACAACCATATTTGAAACTCCACAAGTTCCCCTAATTTTACGGGGGAGATTTTGAAAGTCAATCCAATATAGTCACGAAAATATTAAGTTCCATTTTTTTGATAAGTTTTCAGGCTACTAGTCACGTATTCTAAAAATTCAATTCCTTCGCTTCCTTGAAAAATTCTTCAATACCAATCACGACTTAATAGAAAACAATTTGATCTACACCTAGTCACCTACACTAGTTTGATGTAGTATGAAGAACGATAATGTGCAAAGTTAAATAGAGACCAACAACACGAAAAGTCTTTAAGATGTTTAAGAAACCAATCGTATATGTTCATTGCTTATTATTAGGGCTGTCAAATTCGTGTTTCGGGTCGTGTTCGTGTCGACACGACTTGACACGAATTCATTTTCGGTCAACCCGAACACGAACACGAAATTAGTAACCCGAACATGACCCGAAATGACACGAATTTCTTTTCGTGTTTGTGTAATTCGTGTTTCGGATCGTGTTCGTGTCAACACGGATTGACACGAATTCTTTGTTTGTGTCAACTCACAACCTAAAAACAAAATAAACTTCATATTTCATCATCACAAACTCTTTTAAAATATAGACTAATACAATGAGAAATCCTAACATCCATAAACATTCAACATCAATATAAAGTTTATCCAAAAGACAACAACTTCATCACAAACAATCAAATTTCCATAGACAATTCATAAACCTCCTTGACCAAAAAGATAAAGACTTCCATAAACATCATGAGTTATCATTGAACTTCCTTCCAATCATGTCTCCAGACTCTACACATTCCTTGTTATCAAGCTGTGGGATGATGAGTAGAGTTATCAAACAATATAGTAATAAATCTATTTTTTATGTTAAATGAAAGGATTTGAATATCCACCAACCTGCTTGAGAATTCATTATTTCTTCCAATACTTGAAGGAAAACATTCTTAAGTCTATACATAGACATATTCCTACTTTAGTTGCTGCATACATGCTACTAAATGTTGAGTTGTCCAACTCCTCAAGATTTAGCAATGAACCAATCCAATATTAGCTAGGGTGAGCACATCATGAATTTAATTTCCTTATCTCGATAGTTTGATGATTGGTGGCAGAAGTTAGATTTAACATGGTTTGATTTTGATGGTACTATATTCTGGTGTCTGTAAAACTTATTCCAGTAACGAAACTATAAAAAAAATTGTTAAAAAAGAATTGTAGTATAGCGAATTGAAGTTTATGATCAATAACTGAATGTTTGAACTTTGTAAGTTAGTAACCTTAATGAAAAACCAAATCACATACAAATTTTCAAACCTCATCAGTCATCATAAAGATTAAATGCACTATCAAAATAGCCAAATAGAAATCTATAACAAAATCCCTTCGTCATACTTTATCTACACAACCAATCAAGCACCGAATCAAACACCAAATTGAAAACCAAATCAAGCACCAAATCAAACAACAAAAGTTTGGGTAAAGTTTGGAAGAGAATAGTGAAACCCACCCAAGATAGGCCGGAGAGATGGGTGTTGGGTTGTCGACACGGAGGAGGAGATGGTGTAGCGGCTAGAAGGAGGAGATGTGTGTCAGTGTTAGAGAGGGAGACGGTGTTGTCGACGCGGAGGAGGAGATGTCGCAACAGTTAAGAGGAGGAGATGGGTGTCGTGGTCGGTGTTGGAGGGAGAGATGGTGGTGTCGTAGGAGGAGATGTCGGTGTTGGAGGGGGAGATGTTGGTGTCGGAGGAGGATATGTCGTTGTTGGAGGGGGAGATCTTGAGATGTTGGTGTTGGAGGGGGAGATCTGGAGTGGAGATGTTGGTCTTGAGAAGGAGGAGATGTGTGTCGGCCTTGAGAAGATAGATGGGGTTTGTTAGGGTTGTTTTTAAAACGTATATATATGGGTGGGTATTTCGTGTAGTTCGTGTTGACCCGAATTACACGAAACCCGAATTAGTTAAACCCGAACACGACCCGAAATACGATTTGGGTAGTTTGTGTCGACACGAATTACACGAAACCCAAAATATATCAACCTGAACACGAAAATTTTGGGTCGGGTTCTGGTTTGAATTTCGTGTCATGACCCAATTTGACATACTTATTATACTTATCTCGAGGGGCATAACCAAGAATGTGTTTATAAAATTATATGAATATGGAATTCGAAAAGAAATAAAAGGCTAATTCAAGTTATTTATTTAGAGAGAGAAGAGATGAAAGAAATTTGATATATGAAAAAGGAAAAAAATAGTGAGGAAGTTAGGATTCTAAGATGTTAACTATATTTTTGTTTTTCAAAATTATAATAACAAAAGTTGTGTTAAATCATTTTTATGATTGCTTCAAGTATATGTAAGTTGGGGTGAATAACCATTCGACAGGCCCATAGGGCTAAACCTTTTTCTTATACCAATCAGCCCATTGTTAAGAACTCTTAATCACTTCAAACAGAGATATGGCACCATGTCTGTAAGAAAACTCAACAAAACTCTTGTTTCTGCCTTCTGTACGCATATTCTTAACAAAAATTCTTGTTTGAAAATATATAAAACGCATATTCTTAACAAAAATTGTCATGTCGATTGTGTATCTTAAATTCTTAATACGTCCACTTACTACCTTATAAAGGTTTGCAATATCATATGCTAATTTAAGAGAACCAAGAGCGTCTAAAGCTACGTTTTGAATCAATCGTTTGATTGGATCGGAAAAGTTGTTATAAGATCCTCGTTTTGATTTAACGATTGTTTATAACATAGAGATTTATCTTTAAGCTTCAAGTTTGAGTGTATTTATTTTCCTTTCATTGTGGATCAAACATCTTCCTCAGTTTTATTTCAGAATTGTAGAACAGAACTTTAGTTTTCTTGTCAATTTAATCATACCAAGTAGGTATAACCGTATAAGGATTCTTGTGAAACTATTATTAATGTTTTCTACAGTTTTATGTTAATGAGACGACTTCTCTCGGACCCAAAAACATTATGATGTCATTTGGAGGTCACAAAAATCATAAATTAAGCATGTTATGACGTATCTTTAAGCTTAACTATTACGTATTGGTCGAGTTTTAAGAGTTAACTATCATTTGAAATAAAGATTTATATTTAAGTTTAAATTTGAGTGTCGTTATTTACCCTTCATTTTGAATTAAACATCTTTCTTTTCATTATATGTCTTGTTTCAAAACTGTAGAACATATAAGAGCATCCCTTAACGCATCAAATGTTAGAGGTCGTCAAGAGGTCGGTCATATATGACCTTGAAAAAATTTTGTTAATCGTGAAATTTTACGGTCATGGACGACCGGGTCGTCGACCCGGTCGTTTGAACGAGACCCGGTCATCAAATATTTTATTATTTTATTATTTTTTGATTTTTTTTGTTTTTGTTTTGATTTTTTTGATTTTTTTTGAGTTTTTTAAAACACATTTTTCCGAAAATACGTTTTATAATTGTTTTGATTTTTTAGAATTTTTTAAGAATTTTTTTAAATTTTTATCAAAATGGACCCCGAAATGATGTGGAGGAGAGAGGTAGGTTGTTGTGGGTTGTGTTGGGTTGTGGTTAAGAGATGAATAGTGTAGGAAAGAGAAGAAGGTGGGTTGAGGAAAGAGAAAGCTGATGTGGAAGAGAGAGAAAGTTGATTTTGAAGAGAGAGAGCTGATGACCAGGTCGTCCAGATCATGGTTAGTGATGGTCTAACTTCGGTTTGTCAATCTAATCGTACAACACGAGTCTAGGAATTCTTGTGAATCTATTCCTTTTTTCTATAGTTTATGTTAATCAGACAACTTCTCTCACAAAAAAAAACATTATGATATCATTTTGACGTCACAAACTCAAAATTAAACGTTTTATGATGTATCGTTAAGCTTAATAACCAAATTGGTTTGTTTTAAGACTTAGCTATCATTTATGACAGAGATTTATCTTGAAGCTTTAAATTTGAGTGTAGTTCTTTTGCCTTCATTATGAACCGAATATATTTCTTCTCGTAATTAGTTTTGTTTTTCTTGTCAATCTAATCATACCACGTAAGTCTAGAAATGTGAATCTATCAATCTATCATTATTTTTTCCTATAATTTATGTTAATCAGACTATTTATCTCACGTAAACATTATGATGTCGTTTTGACGTAAAAAACTCACACACACACGACCATCCAACAATCAAAACAGTGTGCTTCCGAAAAACTCAACACACACACTTAACATATAGAAGCGATTTCACATTTGGTAATAACATAATTTACATGTGACACATTTTCTTCACTGTTACTCAACCCTGATAAATGAAACGCCATCGATCTTTGGTGCACGATTTCAGCTTTTAAGTTTCATTTAGCTTCTAACCATTCCAACTTAAAAATATTTGACACTAGGGTAGTCTAATACGAAGTACGAACTGTTACAACTTAAAAGGTATGGATCTGATTTCATTGGTAATGTTGGATGTATAGTATAGTTTCAAATCATACTTAGTTTGTTGGAGGAGTTTCATTCTACACGCATCTGTGCGTCCTCCGTAACACTTACTGACTACTATTTGTCATTAAGATTAACAAAACACGTGCTTACGTTATGCTTACTGGATCCTTGATAACGCTTACTAACTACTATTTGTCATTAAAATTAATAA
This sequence comes from Triglochin maritima, assembly GCA_963682175.1. Lineage (NCBI taxonomy): Eukaryota > Viridiplantae > Streptophyta > Magnoliopsida > Alismatales > Juncaginaceae > Triglochin > Triglochin maritima. Next base: position 36,681,817 of record OY821772.1, read on the forward strand.
AACACGTGCTTACGTAGTGCTTACTGAATCCTTAAGTCATGTCATCAACCAACATGATTGAAATGTGAATCCTAAGAGGAGCTTTATGGACTATTCAAAAAAGAAGAAGAGGAGCTTTATGGAAAATAACTGTACAGGCATAGTTCCATTTACATTCACATCAAGGTTATTAATCAAACTAATTAATTAAGACACAAATTCTTAATTACCACACAGTCCCAACCTTACAAAGCTAGCCAACAACATCACTTTAATGCTTGATAGCTCCAACAAAGCGATGATAGGGCGAAGTCCTCTTCTTTGAGCGAATTGGCCTACCATGTCTCACATCATGCCTACTTGATGCTTCGTTTCCAAATTATTGGGTGGCCTTAATTTCTTTTAATTAGTTTCTAGTGACACCATTGGAGGCCCGCACATGTTGATGAAAAGATGTTCTTTCTGTGTGATTAGCAGTTGTTGGGATGGATGAGTTGATTCCCTCGAGCTTAATTTTTAATCATATTTGCTTTAGCTTTCGGGGGTGTAAACAGATCAACTACTAGCTAGTGTTGTAAGTTTGTTAGTTTTATTTGCTTCTTGTATGTATATGATACTGGAGCTGACGAATGCACTGACCTTAAGCAATTCAACAACTCATTAACATGTTTTGTGTAAAGAAAACTAATTAACTTGTTAAGCTTGATATGTTTTCCTAAAGCTTTGATTTAACTGTCAGTTTTAGAACAAAATTGATACAAGCCTGTATTTAGGTTTCACGTAAAATATTAAATCCCAGGCAGATAATTAAATATCTTTAAATACCAAAAAGGCCAGCAACATTAAATATGACACTTGTCTATATTTCATGAAGTTAGACTAACATTGAGGTGCTTTGACCATATTAATCACCTTTCCTAGATGAAAACCCCATGATCCTGTTCAGCCGAGCCAGGCTTTGCCCATAACACACTCAATTCATCAACTTGTTTCACAAAGTTCTTCGTAATCGCAATCTTCACCATCAATTTCAAAAGAGAATCGTGTTGCATCCACGGGAGAATAAACCCAAGAAACGTACACAAACGAGAGACAACACATCACAATCAAAACATCCAAAGAGTCAAAAATCATACACACCCTCAACGCAAGTACGCAACCACAATCCACAGTAGACATCGAAATGTCTTCTGCGGAGGTCACAAGAAACACTCGCACGTCAGGACATGTTTGACTTGTAGGATCTCAACGTCTTCGGATTGTTCAAACGTGGTTTGAGACAAGTGTCTGGTTTTGGTCGTGCCATGCAGGGTGTCGTCTTGTGTAGGTCTGATTCATTGCATTTTGTTTTTCAACGCAAAGGTCAACAATTTCCGGGGAATAGTACGATGGCATTAATTAAGTTTGCTAAAGATTGAAGATATTTTATATTCGCCAGCCAATATGCGTATGATGGGAGATATGATAAGGGGCCGTGCTGGGAATCCAAGGTCAAAAAAATTCGAGAATTCACCTATTAGTTTGAGCTTGAGTCTAATTAGATATTTTAACAATAAGGGGGTAAATACATACTTCTGTACTATATTAATTGTACTATCTTATTATGGGTATTGGAAAACATTCAATATAGTCGAAACTAAAAGGGATAAAAAATCCAAGGGATTCGGAATCACACAAGTCAATAAAATATAAGGCATAATACCGAAATTTCATGATTGAAATCTTAAAGGATAAAAAATTAGATTGTTGACCCCAGGGTCCACTACATGGCATGGCATAGTTGACATCAGGGGCGGATCCAGAAAATAAATCTGGGTGGGGCAGACTTTCTATAGATTGGTCAATTTTTTTTGAAGACCCACAATTTTAAGTTGATACTTTAAATTAATTAAATAATAAAAAATGAAAATATCCTTCCTATTTTTAACCTTTTTCCAAACCTAAATACATTAAAATTCACATAATTAAATAGTTTAACATAAAAACCACAAATTAAAGTCATTACAAAATCATTCTTCTAGACTTCATGTCTTGAAAATATTTCATGATCACTTCATCATCAATGGAATCAAATATATCATGTTCTATGTAAGTGACGAGACAATCATTCATCCAATCATCACTCATCGTAGCACGGAGTCTGGTCTTGACACTCTTCATAGCCGAGAATGCTCTCTCAACTGTTGCGGTTGCTACCGGTAAAGTTAATGCTAACTTGATAAGCAAAAAAACCAAATGATAGGCCTTATCTATTCCTTTCTCAACCATCTTCCTCGTAAGATCAGCAATGCCCGTTAAATTTGAAAACTCTGGACTACTTCTCACATGAGCAATGTAGACATGAAGTTGAACTTCAAGCATTAGAAGTTCATTCTCATTGAACTCCACATGATAGAAGGTAGCGAATTCACATAATCTCTTTTCATCGAATTCGAAGAAGTTTTTACGTGGATCCAAACACGCCATACAGAGGAGTAACTCATTATTAACATCGTTAAAACGATCATTAAGCTCCTGAAGTTGGGTGTCAATCACTACATGGAAAATGTCATTCTTGAAGTAATGGAGATGCGTAATTGCTCGATCTCCACGTTTTTTCCTTCCTTGAACCGCAAGTATACATTCCATATCAGGGACATCTATATGTTGCTTCACACAGAAATCACAAGTTTTCTTAAACAAATCATCCCACCAATTTTCTCTCAACTGTTGTAATAAATCCTTTGACAGTTTAACAAGTTTGATGCTATTGACCAAATCTTGATCTTTCCTTTGAAGTGCCTGTGACAAGTCATTTGTTAATCCCAACACTCTAAACATGAGATTCAAGAGCAACACAAATTCAAATGTCTGCATCTGTTTCAAGAGACCAATCGCTTCCATCTTTTTCTGCCTATTTGTACCATCATCTGCTACAATATGCAAGACATCGATTACAGTGTTGAACAAAGTCAACAAACTCACAACAGAACGATAATGGGAACTCCAGCGTGTGGCACCTGGTCGTGCCAAACACAATTCTTGATTCAAACCTTGACCTGTTTCGAGGTCTCCACTACTCACACCATCAATTACTTGTTGTATCCGTTTAATTCTCAATATATCTTTTCTTGCAAGAAGCACTGACCACATTACAAATCAAAGAAACATAATCGAAGAAGTCTGAAAGGGATTTAATGTTGCTAGCGGCTACTACCATTGCCAACTGAAGCTGATGAGCAAAGCAATGCACATAGAAAGCAGACTTGTTTTCTGCCAAAATTAAGCTTTTCAGACCGTTGAACTGACCAGACATGTTACTTGCACCATCATACCCCTGACCTCGAACATTAGATAAGCTCAGACCATGATTACTGAGAATCAACTCAATGGCAGCTTTAAGTGACTTAGCCGTGGTATCCATAACATGAACAACACCAAGAAAGCGCTCCACAATGCAACCATGTTTGTCCACATATCGCAAAGCAACTTCCATTTGTTCTTTATCTGCTGCATCCCTAGCTTCGTCAACGAGTAAAGTGAAATAACTATCCCCGAAATCTTCAACAATAGCTCGAGTAGTTAAAGTGGCAGCAGCATGGGCAATATCTTTTTGAATCGACGGTGCTACTAATTTCAAATTTTCAGGTGCATTCTTTAATGTCACTCTCTGTATCTCCTCATTCAACTTTCCCGAGTACTTTAGGAGTGAGAGGAATTTACCTAGCCTAGATGAGGTCTCTGACTCATCATGTCCTCGAAAAGAACATCCCTCTGTTAGAAGCCATCGAACACATCCAACACTTGCCTTCAGACGAGTGTGGTAATCCTGTTTGGCTTTATCAGATACATCAGACATGATGATATCAATATGCCGAGATCGATTCATCAAATCTTCAGCAGCCATAAAGCAGAAATTGTGGGTGCTTCCGACATCTCCCATATGGTTTGTCAACCTTTTTTTTCTTCCAATACTTGAAACCTTCCTTAACAAATGCTTCATGATCACCATGTCCAAGCTCGCCACTGAATAAATAGCAATAGAGACAAAATGCTGCATCCTTTGATTCACTGTACTCCAACCAACTGTACTCTTTATACCAATTGGGATTGAATTTACGATTTATTCCGCAAATTTTTGTTTTAGGAAAGTTGTCAAGTATTGGTTGATGAGGACCTTTGGTGATATACGCCCTCCGAATATTCTCCAATTCAACAGAGTTCTTTGCAAGATCAGAAATATGACGTCTTATACCCGGGTCCGCAACAATATCATCGCCTATGAAATTAGCTTCATTTGAAGATCGACATTTATTACGTGACTCTTGAGTGAGTTCAACAGTCGAAGGTTCAGATCTAGAATGTTTACTCCCGCTTGAACTTGTAAAGAAAGTTCCAATAAATTTCTCCATCCTAATTAAAAATTTCCAAATTTCTTTTAGACAACATGTATAACACAAATCTGATCACACATTAACATCTCAAATTGATATTTTTCTTTCAACTAGACAACCACAATATCAGAATACTCAAAAGTCTCAAACATTCTACACTTCAACTTATTTATTTTTTTCTTTCCACATCCATTCAACACTTCAACTTCGACAGTTTGACATGAATATAAACTTCGCAAAATCATGAATATAAACTTTTATTTTTCACATCAACTTGAGTTGAAACATGTGATCTTTCTTGATTATTACATGCTTAGGTGAGAAATGACAAAATCACTGAAGAAATACATATAAAGAAGTGACATAAGAGAAACTATTTTCCTTCCAAAATATGTCATTGAATCAAACTCTGGACAACTTGAGTTAGACATTGCATTAAAGACCGACATATTTACATGATCGAATGGATTTCAAGACGTGAGTTCGTAACAATATTTTTTTCGTATCCATGGCTCTAAAAACATTGCAGATGAGTGTAAAAATGCAAGAGCAATTTTTTTCAAGTTGGAGACCATTATTTCAATATTTATTTTAAGGAATCAAAGAATTTTTGTTGTGACACGCAATGAAAAACTCATTTAATTTTTGAATCAGGGATTTCGAAATAGTAGTAATTTTACCTTCAATCAGAGGAGGACTCCGGAGGAGTGGAGGACCGGAGGCAGGGGCGGATCCGACTTTTGAGTTCTGAGTAGGGGAGGACCGGACTTCCAAAGGCAGGGGCTGAGGGCAGGAGTGGGAATGCCCGAACGTGGGATGCACGAAGACCGGGAGACGGAGGACGGGTGGAGGAGGTGAGAACTGAGAAGTCCATGGAGGAGGGAGACGGAGTTGAGGAGGAGAGGACTAGAGGAGGGTTGAGCTTGGAGGAGAGGAGGGTGGAGGCGTGGAGCTGCTGCCTGCTGGTTATGTGAAGAAATTAGGGTGAAAAAAAAATTTGGGGCTTTTTTTCTCAAATCTGGGTGGGGCAGCTGCCCCACCTGCCCGTAAGGTAGGTCCGCCACTGGTTGACATGTGTTATCACTATTGCAGAAAAATTCAATACGTCGGATATACAGGGATATATACGTTCCCGATGCCTATACTTTAGTGTATAAACGTCGACTTATACGACTAACGTCTATACCTTGTATAGACGTCGGCTATATAGGGTAGCCGGCGTCTATATCGGATGCCTATATACGATGGGGTAGTCGATGTCTATACCTTTAAATAATCCAAAAAACATTGCATCTAAAAAAACTCTCACATTTCTAAGTACACTCTCAACAATCTTAAACCCAAGTGTCATCTTTTGACTATTAAATATATATCAAATATATATATATATATATATTTCACTTGCCTATTGTAGTATGATACTCAACTCCCATTTAGAACTAAATAGGTTGTGGAGTACTTCAACCCCACTAACAAAAAAAAATTCTCCAACGTGAGACTAAATTACATATATCAATTTATCATATAAATAAAGTGTATCATTTTCCAAGTGATTTCAACCCCATCGATCATTTTCCACGTGACTTTGCTTACTTGTAAAGGTGGAGACAAGTGTATCATCCAACTCACTATATCATAGACCATCACATACATCTAAATCAGAAAGAAATATTCTTAACTATTCTTTCAGAAACGTGGTCAAATTTATGGGATAACGATCGATGGTTTCCATGGTTGTCATTGGAGAAACAATACAATGTAGGACATACAAAGCCCATAAAGCTGCGTAACATGTTAATGCGCGAAAATTCTCAAAAGATCTCAGCAATATTTGCATAACATGAGACATCAACAGATTAAAAAATCACAATCCACGGTTACAGAAATCTCTAATGAGTCCCAAAAATGCACATTCTAAACAAGAAAAGAATATATAAATTATCATTAACGGGAAGCTATTCTACGGTAATAAACCAAAAATTCCAGAAACCTTAAAGAAACACACTAGTGCAGAATAATGCATACTCGTCGGCCAATAAATATCGATTGTATTAACAACCAACGTCTATTGGGTGTCATAGACGACGGTTCTTGTTATTCCCATAAAAATCGACGTGTATTCCCCCATCCATAGACGTCGGCTGTTAAAACAACTAACGTCTATTGGGTGCGACGTCGGGATATAGACGTCGGTTCTCCTAACAACCAACGTCTATAGGTCTTTAATTGGAACAAACCCTTCATTTTTTTTCTTTTATCCCGACAAAAACCAGACCAAGCCCTAGCCAACCCCCGTGACCCTCCAACCAATCTCCGCGACCATCGCAGTCACTGCAACCGTCTTCCTCCACTTCCGCGACCCTCCACCTCCGCGACCATCCTCACCGCAACCATGCATTTCGACTTCCTCCTCCTCTGGCTTGCAGATGTTGTAGTATGATGATTGGATCTTTAACATGTTTGTTACTGGTTTATATGGAATGAATATTTTAGAATAAATTTCTGCATTTTACATGTTTCCTGTGAAATTCTGGTATCCTATATGACCAAAACGAGATTAGTATTAATTTTGCAAGTACTTAATGAATTAAAGCATATCTTAATCAAAACATTCTAGTATTGTAATGTCGTAAGAATGTCAGTATTTAGGCTAAAATGGTTTAGGTTTGGAAGAACAAACGTTTTGGAGTGTGAAAGGGATTTGGGTTATGATTAGGTGTTTAAGTTAGCATTTTCAGTGTTTAGGTTGTTTTAATGGTTCTTAAGGTGTGTTTGGTTTTTTTATTGTTTAAATCTGTGTTTTAGGAGTGAGTTAGGATCAGTTATAGATTGGTTTAGGTCTTGGTTTATGTTTAATTGTTTTACTGGTTGAGTTAAAGTGGTGATTCTTTAGGTGTTGTGTGTTGCTTTATGGGTTGATTGTGTTTTATTGGGTTCATTTGTGGTGGATAATTTCTTCTAAGTTTTGATTTAGGGTTTAGATTGATTAATTTGTTTTAGTTTAACTTTAAGTTGCTTGCATATTGAGGTTAAAGTTGTTTTTAGGTGTTTTATTGTCTTAAGTGTGTTGTTTTGGTTTTAATTATTGAATGTCGTGTCTTTTCACATATGAATTTTAATGTTTTGAGTTGTTTTAGTGTTTTAGACTTTTAATTTAGAGTGGATTAGAGCATGGTGGGGTATAAGGTTTGTGGAGAATATGTAATGTGATGTAGTCACTAGTGCAGAAAAGTCTATATACGTCAGATATATAGTGGTATAGACGTCGGATTTCGACGGTCCAAGTACCCGACGTCTATTTCCCTGTCGTCTATTATATGTTAATTAACAAAAAATACATTGGAACGTATATCGGGCATTCTGCACTCACATTAATGAAGCCCAAACAACCCAAGTGCCCCTAGTGCCAAACTTTTGACAAATAACCACAAATATCAAGCCCAACATGCGCAGGTGCCCCAAGTCGTTTGCGTTCAGCGGTAAAGGAGTGGTGGAGTACATCAACCACACCAACAAAAATAAATTCTCCGATGTGGGACTAAACTTTTACGCCTTATAAACGTCGGATATATAAGTTGACCGACGTGTATACTTAGAGCACGACCTATAGACGTCAGTCATGCTATACATCCGACGTCTATACATTGGTTAATAGTAAAAAAAACGTTGCAACCATTTTGAGCCCAAGTGCCAATCTTTTGACCTTTAAATATATATATGTATCTCACTTGCATTTTGTTGTGTGGTACCAAACTACCATTGGGAAGTAAAGGAGTGGTGGAGTACTTCAACTCCACCAATAAAAAACTTTCTCCAATGTGGGACTAAACATGTCACCATATACACACATGTGTACAACACAACACACATGTGATTGTAATTATTTTTAAATCCACATTATTCTTATACAAAATAATCCACATAAATTCTTACATGAAATAAATCCTAAAAATTACGTTATTTCTTATACAAAATAAATTCCAAAAAAATGAGTTAATTTTTACACGAAATAAATCCCAAAAAATTGCGTTATTTCTGATACAAAAGAAATCCACATAAATTCTTATACGAAATAAATCCAAAAAAATAAACAAAAAATATTTTCTTCTTTCAGGAGGTATAGACGTCGGTTATACTAAACAACCGACGTTTCTACAAACCTATAGACGTCGGATGTCCAAATATCCGACGTCTATACCTATAGACGTTGGATGTTTGTATATCCGACGTCTATTTGGTGACGTCTATCGAGCATTCTGCACTAGTGAGTGGAGAATATGTAGATGTGATGTAGTGGAAAATATTATATCCAAATTTGTAATTTGAATGTGATGCAGTGGAGAATATTATACATTTTTCTTGTTAATGACAAGATTTGAAGAATTTTACATATCAAATTTTTAGGGGAGGTTCTACCAAAATTACAATAAAATTTTAATCACAATCATTATTAATAACATGATATTTTTGTATTTAACATATTTTTTCGTCATTCGAAGTAATTATTTTTAATACTTGCTTTTAATATTTTAAATGCTTATTGCCTTACTTCTTTGAATTTTCAATATTATTTACATATTGTCTATAAATATTTGTCTATAAATATTTGTTAAAGACCATGATCGAAGATTGGTGGGACACAACAAAGTTTATAACATCTCCAAACACCACTTCAAAGAGGTGGAAAATAGAGAAGTGAAGGTTGCAGTAGGGAGTTGCTTAGTCTCTGGTGCCAATTCAGGAAGAAGAGGTTGAGACTCTCGGCGATGCAATGTGTTCGTGAGGTGGCCTCGTCATTTAGTAGAGTTAAATGACAAACACGAGGTATACTTTAATTTTGAAACCAATAAATTTCATTTTCAAATGTATTTTTAACGTTTGTATATATAGCTGTAAGGTTTCAAGCCTCCAGAGTAAATGGCCAAATAACCAACCTCCGATCAACATTAATTTGCTACCAAGTAGGTGCAAAATGTTGTATCAAATAATGGTAGCTAGGGAATCACAATCCTTAATTTCTTGGGATTTGGAGAAGGGGGTTAAAGGGTTGCTTTCGACTTTATACGTCGTCAAAGATGATGTTATGCAATTCTTGGCGATGGATCAATTATGCATAATGATTATCGACGTGCAAGTGAAGTAAGTGTTTTCTTCTGTATAAGATGAAATACTTCAAATAATTTTATCCTAATAATAACATAATTTTTACTCTTTTAAACACCTTTATGACGTCAGAAGGTCAGTCTTTCCCGACGATCAGCTGTTTGGATTTGTCAATCCATCTACCTATATATCCTGGAATGACGATAAATCGGGTAAGCTTGCAACTCTCATGAAAGAACAAGACAAAAGATATTATATCATCCCTTATCATGAGAGGTAAATTTGTTCATTCAAAGTAACTGGATTTTTTGTTTGTAATAAACTTCTAATTATATATAAACAGAGCTCATTCGATGTTTGTCGTTCTATGTTCCGAGATTAATTCAGCATATTGGTTTGATCCTTTGGGGTCGATTAAACCAAGGGATCCATCAAGAAACTTGTTTCAATGCAAGTTTGTTTTAATCATCGTATTTGTAATCCGTCTATTTTTATTAGTATTATTGAATTCATGTTGAATAACTTGTGCTACTCAGGACAATGAATGTTTACAAAGTGTTAGGTGACAAGAGAACAACCCAAAAAATGGGAGTAACATGACATGGAATGAGAGTAAGTTCTTATGTTTTTCCTCCCATTTTTGTTAATTAAAATAGGTTATGGAACATATATTTAGCGATTTTATAATTTTTAGTACCACAAGCAGACTAGAAATACGGAATGTGGTTACTACGTGATGAGATACATGGAGGAAATCCTCGACATTGCACCTCAAAACGTATCCCTATCCGAGGTAATATAGATCGTTATTCAGTTGTATAATTATAGTTTTATTATTTAGATATTAATAATTTTTACTTGTATTTTTATAATTCTTCCAAAAGAATAGCGATCTCTACTCGCAACAGAATCTCGTTGATACTCGCGACCGATGTGCTCGCTATTTTATCAGAATCATGTTAATGAATTAAGAAGTTCTTATATTAATAACAGTTTCTTTGTACATGTTTACTTGTGTTACCAACATACAATCTGATATTTAATATAATCAAACATCTTTGTGAATGAATGTCAAATGCTTGTGTATGCATGTTTGTGGTTGAATGATTGTCTTTGTGGATGAATATGTGAATGTATTAGTGTTTGTGAATTAATTTGTTTTGTAGGATGAATGTTTTTCTTGTGCAGGTTGAATGTGTTTGTTATGTAGGAATCTACGATTGCTATGATTTGTTTTTAAATCTTGTAAGGTTATAGACGTCGGTTGTAGATAATAACCGACGTCTATCCCCTTCAAAAAAGGAATAGACATTGGCTAGTGGGTATCATCTACGTCTGTACCTGGAGAATAGATGTCGGTGACTAGGTAGACCCGACGTCTATTCTCTAGGTAGAGATGTCAGTTGGGAAGAACAATCGTCATCTATACCTAGAGAATAAACGTCGATTGTTGAGCGACCTATATACGACACATAGATAGACGTCGGGTTAGAGGAGTCGTATATCCGACGATATCTGACGTATATGCCATTTTCTGCACCAGTGACAATAACCATCAAAGCTAGTAGATCAAACTTGGAATGCAGAACGCAACGATGTTCTCGATTTTGGTCGTCTTCAGCTTCTTCAGCAAAGATGAGTTGGATTTTTCACCTTCTGCTCCCATTGATCGCTTCCCCAGAAGCATATAATGCATCACCCCGGAGAAAACACGAGAAAAGGTCAGGGTACTGATCGGGAGGGGAGGAGGAGGGGAAGAAGGTGGACCGGTCGAGGAGAGCGGGGGGTAGTCAAGGAGGGTGGTCTAGAGGGGTTGGAGCACGTGGAGAAGGAAGGACGGAGCAGAAAAGAGTGGTGAGGTTCAGAGTTTAGAGTTCTGGGAAAGAGTGATTCGATCGTCGGCTAACTTTATAACATTTTTAAGGAGCTATAGACATCGACTATACAACAACCGGCGTCTATACATAACTATAGACTTCGGTTGTAGAATAGCCGACGTCTATAGTTATGTATAGACATCAACCTCCCTTACACGCAACATATATACCTATAGACGTCGCATTTACTGGAGACCGACGTATATTTGGCGACGTTTGTTCCCTATTCTGCATTAGTGTATGCGAATCATCCTTTATTAGGATTTTTAATATATAATTCCTTTATTATGAATTAATATTAAGCCCAATATAAAATTAGCTATACACGACCCTTGTTGTTGAACCTAATACGACACCCACTTGACATTGTATTATAAAAGAACTTCAAGCCCACGATTCTTCTTCGATTACATAATGTATGTCAGAGTATCTATCTATGACCAATGGCCGAGTATCTCTACATATTGGAGTATGTCCCATATGTTGGTAACAATTATAATGGTATTGTTGAAACTCAACCACGAGATTTGATTCCTCTCAAACCAGACATTTATATATACTCACCAAAGCTTTCTAACTACAATAGATACTCATCAAGAACCAAACTCTTACCATGAAGCTCTTAGGGGTCTAAATTGGGTAAAAGTCATGGAAGATGAACTAGAAGCCTTAGACAAGAATCATACTTGGCCATGGTCCCTCTTAAAACAGAAACCAAATATGTAGGTCTCTTGATAGTCAAGGCCATAAGTTTAAGTATACCTTTTAGCAACTAACCTAGCTTTATATCTATCAATTGTCCCGTTACTATTGTATTTGATTTTATATAGTCATTTTCATCCTACAGGTTTGGTTCCCATTTTAAGTGGGACCATGGCCAAGTATGATTCTTGTCTAAGGCTTCTAGTTCATTTTCCATGACTTTTACCCAATTTAGATCCCTAAGACCTTCATGGTAAGAGTTTGGTTCTTGGTGAGTATCTATTGTAGTTAGAAAGCTTTGGTGGGTAGGAGTGATGGCCTTGTAGGAAACATAATTTTGGATGAGGTAGGTGACTTTGTAAGTAACAAAATCTCATAGGAGAGACGAGGTATGAGTTGGTCTTGTGGATCTTCTCGTGTGAGTTCTTCTTTGAGGTCCTATTGTTCAGTATTCTCATTACCTGTATTATCTATGGTGTTTTCGTCTCCCTTTTCTTGAGGGACGAGAGTTTCCTCATGACCTGGAGATATTTCCTCAAATAAATCCATAGTCGGGTAGTGGATGGTGGAATGATATTTTGACTTGCAGAAAAATTATTTGTAGATCCGAAATATGATCCATTCTCAAAAAAGAAAACATCCATGGAGATATACAATTTACAATTTTGAGGATCATAGTATTTGTACCCATTCTTTTGAAAGGAGTATCCAAGGAAAACAGTTCTAACAGAGTTTGAATCAAATTCGTCGATTCATTTTTTATGAACTTAACATGTACATCCTAAAATTCTAAGATGATCTGTGCTCATTTGTCTACCATTCAATATTTTAAGCGGTTGTTTATTTGGATGAGAGGGCTAGGGAGTCGATTAACAAGATAAACGATAGTTAATATGGCCTCGTACCATAATCTTTTTTGCACAATTCTGAAACAACAGAGATCTAGTGACATTAAGAAGATGACAGTTTTTTCGTTCGGAAACACCATTTGTTCAGGGGTGTTGATGCAAGTAGTTTGGTGAAAAATGGCTTTAGTTTTCAAAAAATATTGAACAACATTGCTAGTATATTTTGAGCCATTGTCAGACCTAAGAATTTTAATTTTAGTGTCATACATGTTTTCTACGAATGTGACATATTCACAAAAAATGGAGAAAACATCTGATTTAGAGTTAAGCAAATACAACCACATTGTGTGGGAAAAATCATTGATAAAGGTGATAAAGTACTTAAAACCATTATATGATTCTACCAGGGTAGGTCCCCAGATATCCGAGTGGATTAATTCCAAAGGCTTCCCTGTTTTTATTGTACAGGAATAAAAATGTAGTCACAACATAAATCAATTTTAAGATGCATAATTGTTTTAAAATGGTATACGATGGGTGACACATGCATTTGTGTCACAGTTCGGGAGATTGGTAGGACATGTTATTAACTGTAAAAAATTATTCGAACTATCAAACACGTAAAGATCATTTATGAGGGTGTCTCTACCAATCAGCCTCCCTGATGGTCGATCCTAAAACAATACATCAAATGGTGAGAAAATAACATTATAGTTTAATTTTCTAGTGATCCTTGCAATATATAACAAGATAGATGTGAAATATGGAATAAAGAGAACCTCTTCGGGTATATTATTCAAAAAATGATTATTCTACTCCATCAATTTCTACTTGATTTCCGTTAGCAACTGTAACTCGTTTATTCATTTTAGTATCAAGGTGAAGATTATTTAATAAAATTTTATTTCCCGTCATATGATCTGTGGCTCCTGTGTCTATGATCCATGAGTCACTAGTATTAATGTGATTAGCACTGGAATTAAATGAGTCATTAGGGAGGCCAATACCTGAGAAACTACCTAAATTCTGACTTTGATTTTGACTTTGGAGGAGCTTATTCAATTGGACCAGTACCTGACCCATATGTTGCTGGACGGTGGACTGAGAGGCCCGCGGATTTGGGTTTAGATGCGGGTGCACGCGCTTGAGGGGAAGATTGGTTTCAGATCCGAGCTGATCCGTGACAAACTTGGATATAAAACCCGACTCCTTTACGTAGACCCGACTTGACCCTATTTGTTCTATTCTTCTCCGTTGCTAGGGTTAAGGTTTCCAGAGCTAGGGTTTCCCGGATCCCAAGTCTTACCGTCGTAGCTGAAGTTTTCGCCTTTGTCTGCTCATCGATCTCCCGTCCCGTCTTTTGACGGTCTGAGATGGGGGTAGAGGAACAACGGTGGTCCCTGTTGTGCCCTTATTTTTTTACAGTTATCGTAGTGCTCGTCTTTTCTTTTTCCAAGCTGAATTTTCCTTTTTACGTTTTGATTTTGGTTGTGAGACACCATGAATGCTTGATTTTCTTTTTCGGTGGGTTGGGTCATAGCTTTTTGTCTTGTTTCCTCGCGTTGGATCATGGCGACGACAATGTTGAAGGGCAGAAGCTCTGGTGATAACAAAATTTGTGATTTTAGGGCTTCGAAACTTGAGTTGAGTCCTACAAGGAACTGGTAGATCCGATTCTGGTCGAGCCATTCTTGGATGATCATTGCGACAATGCCTGGTGGTTCGTAAACCCCTAGCTCGTCCCATCAACTCTTGAGGGCTCCAAGACAATCGGTGACCGATCTTTGCCATTGTTTGGTTTGTTCTATTTCTTGCTTGATTCTGAATGTATGCGCAAAGTTTTGTTGTTTTCCGTACATCTCATGGGCCGCATCCCACAACTCTTTGGTGGAGTCGGAGTAGATGAAAAGCTCTCCGATTTGTGGTTACATGGAGCTTAACACCCATGTCATGACCAGGTAATTGACCGTATGCCACTCCTCTAGTTTTGTATTGTCGGTTGTGGGTTTTGTTGTTTTTCTGGTGATGTGGCCCAACTTTCCTTTGCCACCGAGGGAGAGGGCGACTGAGCGCCCCCATGAGAGATAGTTAACCTCGTTTAGGAGTTGGGTGGTCAACCATTGAGTTGTGTTTGTCGCTCCTTCGGCCATGGAGAGGGTTTGGATGTCGCCTTTGTACATCAACCCCTTCTCAGATTAGGGATGATCTGAGGTCCTGTCGACTGGTGATGATTTTTTTGCTGGATTTTGCTTTTGGGATGTAGGCTTGGTGGTGAACGGAAGATGAGAGGGTAGTCTGTGATGTTTGGTGGGTCGTTTTGATTCTGAGGTGACGATCAGAGATCGTCGTTGGTGATGAACGCCTCTTTCTGAGGCCTAGTTATTACTTTGATACCATATTGAATTTTAAGCGTATATTTTATATATGCTTAAATGGATGATATAAGAATACATGTATATATAGTATTGCATTGTTTCCTACTATAAAAACTATCCATTATATTTGATTTGTGAGTGAATGAGAAGTTTCCTTTGATGGAGAAAAACTAATATGGATGATTGCTTGATTGAAGATTGTGTCCCAAGTTGGTTGTGATGACTGTTTGAGTCTGACCCAATATGCTCGTATTTTGACAACCCTGGTTGGGAATTTTTTTAATGTTTTTTTGACAACTTTTACAAATTAGAACGATCGACCTTAATGACACTACTTAAATAAATAAAATAATTCAAAATATTCTCCTAGTTTTTAGATATTTAATTTCTAATCGTAAGATCTATTGAAAACTCAAATATCCAAACATTTTTCTTACAATAATTTCGTAGAAGTAAAATACCTATGGATTTATTCATTTCCTTTTCCATCTCAGTACCTAAATGTTTTTGTCCGCATCTACACGATCAAACAAAAATCCAAAATTTGTCTAAGATAACATTTGGTCACCTAGGGTCACTTAAATTCTCATACCGGTAAATCCATTCTCAGTTCCAAACGTTATACACCGACGTTTTATAGTTACGTAGGTTAACGTAGAGTAAGCAAGTATTTAGGCCCAATTCCAGTCATGTTTGGGCGGGGCACTTGCCGCACCTGCCTTCCACTTGGATCTGCCTCTTGTTGAAGGGCATTATTATATGACTCCAGCGAATCTCTGTGAAAATGGTATAATCATCTTAGCTCATTCCTTTGTCCTGATGTCTTTTCATGATCTTCCAAATAGTTTTATTTATATCTTTGGATGACATTATAATTATGATCTGAGTCTTATAATGTCTGATTTCTATTATAGCTCTTGAATTGTCTATGTAAGATATGGGGGCAATTACACCATAGCCCCTTGGTTGTATTAATCATGTTTAATTTATATGTTATGCTGAAGATGTCGAACTTGACTATGATTATATTTGTGAAAGTTTTGCTATTGGACTATTGGTTACTAAATTTGTGCCTTTGATCTGCTTCTGAGATGATTGATGTATATACAAAATGCTTTTCAAAGGTAATGTTTCAATTTATCTTGGGAAATTAAACTTGTTATGTGTGTTTGTTTGCCTAGTTTGAAGGGGAGTGTTATAAATCATAATGCAAGCAATTCATTTAGATCCAGGTTCAATACATGCATTGTCGGGGCGAGACTACGATGCCCTACAACCAAAATCATGCGAACAATGTAATGCTAGTTTAGGTTAATTGATTGAGCCGACTTAGGCGCTAATTTGAGCAATATTTGAGTGACAATTTACAAATAGTTCTCTCTTTTTGTATGTGCTTTCTTGATGTAAGGTCTCTTGCCCAGTCCCTTCTCATATAACATTCTTATACAAAATCTTAATCAATATAAACATAACCAAAAAAGAGGTTATATGTGCAACCATTCCCATCACTTGGATTTGTAGAAACATGTAGTAGTTAATTGTAAACTTGTAGTTAATAAATGTATTATTGTAATTATAGTTATTGTTGATAAAGACCACCATGATACTTTTATATCGAGGTCGTTTATAACTGCTAAAGGTTTTTTTAGTGTTCCTGTCCATCTAGTTTTTCCTACAAGAATTCCCATGTGAATTTTATATCTTGTATGCGTGTGGTTGTGCTCATTTGGATTATGATTTCTACAATAAACAAAATATATCAAATGCCACTCGAGTATATACATGACGAAATTAAACGTAAGATTTGTCACCACTAAGTGTTATGGGTGGTTTGCGCGATTCCAATGAATTTTGGAATATTCCCTAGCCCGGTAAGGATCTTTGGGAGTTCAACTAATTTGTAAATACGTTGAGGGGGTTTCAACCCACTTGTTTGGATTTTTTATCCTAATAAATTTTGACATTCTGAATTATCATTATAAATTCTGACGTCCTGAATTGAATTCCTGACACTAGTGCAACGTATATATTCACAATCTAAAAAAAGAAGACATTTGAAATAATGTTTGACGTCTCATTCCACCAAAGGGATTGCAAGGACAAATAAAAAACAACACTTAATAGGACTCATTAGCTTACTTGACGTCTATAACAAACGATATGCAATTAAATTATCACCCATCCAAACCTAGTGGATCTCGGATTTTTCAACCCAAGTTATCACACCACAAACGTTTTACAAAATTTATTCCTAAACCGACGTGACCAAATGTGGATGTGATTTTTGTTGACGTGTGAGACACGTAGATGATGGGTACCAAGAAAACAATTACATATATTTAAGTGGTATTAACTATTGTAATGTTGATGGTTCAAAGTTGTATATTGCATGGGATCTTGTCGGATCTGATTACATTTCTTGGAAATCAAAAGGTCGCTTTTTTGCTTTAATTTGGAAAAAATGGTAATATTAAAATAGATGAACCATCTTATTGGATTTCAATTGAATAATAAGGAAGTTATTGCTTAATGAATTAATGACTTAAGAAAATTTTGCTCTTACATTTTCAAAAAATGACAACTTGTATTGAAATATAAAAAATAGAAATGTCTGTTGAATCATAAGGACCCATTCACAAAGCTTAATACCTTTTGATCTCCGCATTAGTATCTCTCTTTCTCATGACATTCAAACCGCAATCTCAATCAAAATCAAATTTTAATTTGACAAATATTAGGATTTGTAAAATTCTCAAATCCAACAAACATTTGTCGTTTTGTTGGCGGGTCGATCGTCCAATTGCTGATCCATCATTTTTTCAATGTACCAATCATTTCATTAGTCATTAATCTTGCTTTTGGATGTAAGTCGTGTGATGAAAGTGTTGTACTACGCTATATATTGGAGTTTTCTAAGTTGTACCCTAGTGAGGTACCACTGACCACTTCTTTTTGTGTCAGAGAAGTTAAACCTTTTAAGATATGTTGTTATACTTAATTAGAAATGGAATCAAGAAATATCATCCAAATTTGAAAACTATGTTATACATGTACTTTTATGGTTCTAGGACCGTCAATTGTGTCATGTCAATTCGTATCCAACCCGTTTAATAATCGTATTGTTAGACTTCTGTCTATCCAATCCGTTTATACATGATTATTAAACGGTTACTTTGTGTACATGTTTAACACGACTACCGTTTACACCATTAAACAATAATCCATACAATTAGTTCTGTTTATTACATGAATACTGTATTGCATGATTGCACGTCACCCGTTCATTATAATTTATATTTTACTTGTAGACTTGTTGGTATTAGTCGTGTAGTATTCGTAATCATATACCTAATTACCTGATTACTTATCGTGTTTTACCGTGTCTTAATCGTTTTAATCATTTTTGCAGCAGAAATCCATATTCAACTCATTTAATAATCGTGTTACCATATCCAACCAATTTATTAATCGTGTTCAAATTCTCAATCCATATCCACTAAATTCGTGTCATTTTTGTGTCGTGTAATCGTGTTTCGTGTAAAATTGACATTCATACATGACTCCCTCCACAAAGATTACTTTAGAGTAAAAAATAATTTACACGAAGAGGAAATTAGTCTTTGAAGCAAAAGTTACCATATTTAAAAACCTTTGACAAAATATAATTGACCACTTTCTAAGTCAAAATGTATTAGCGGAGTGAAAGTGAACAATGTTCTTAAACAATGTCACAAAAATTTGACCAGTGATGCTTAACAACTGCACAAGTATTTCTCATTAGAAAACAATTAATTGAAATGAAGAACACTTGTACTAATTTCAAAGTTATCCAAAAAATGACGAAGAGAAAGTATTCATCAACACAAGTCTTGTAATGAGAAAGGTAGAATTTTAGTTCATTAAGCAAATTCTTTGATGCGCGCAAATTTAAATCATATTCAATTTGTAATATTAATTTGACGAAATATGGTTTGAAAATAAGACCATGATAAAGTCCATAAATTCTTAATTTCAACCTGTGCAATTGCAAGCAATCAATGACAACTGATTTGTCAGAGACAAATCACTTTAGCATTGGAAAAGTAAATTAACAACTAATTTATCTCCAAGTCGCATGACTTAAAGTCGCATTAGTGAAGCAATATGCTGCTACATTATTAATACCTTGCTTATGGGATCATTCACTTTAGTTATTATGTTTTCAGGTACATTGAAGTAGTAATAAATTGAGCCTACAGTGATGAAGAAGAATGCTGAAAACAGGCTTTAATACTCGTAAATATTTTGAAAGCTTAAAAAAGTAAATCTGCTGAAGCTTCAATTTCGTGGTGAAGGGGTTTGTGGAATTCAATTGTTCATTGGACAGGTATATTTCAAAACCAAAATTTCAAAGTAGAGTTCAAAACATCAGGAATACTGTTGAACGTGAAAACTAAGCTTAATAAAATCATCGTTTAGGCACATGATGATCAAAGTCTTTTATTAATTGGTGTTTTTGGTGGAATAGTAAGTAAATTTTGCAAAAGCCATACGACTTATTTCTTCTTCAAAACATGAGTTTTAAGAACCTATGAACAAACTCACATGCTAACCAATCATGTTTTCAGCAAATTTACAAAACATCAAATTTTATAGACTCAACCTAACGAATCATTAACAGTGCACAAATAGTAATAGTTGTTAATTTTGTCAGCTTGTGTATTAGCTAATTTTCCTTAGGAAAACTTCTTACGTGGCAAACTCAAGGAAAGAACTACCGAAGTTATAAACAATGTGATAATACATTTGAAACTCTAACTCCTAACTAATTTTTTATTTAAGTAATGTGTAGTCTAATTTCAGTTTCTTGGACGCATTTGGTATCCAAATGTCCAACAAATCCTTTGGAGATGCATAGAACGCCAGCTCTAAGGCTACACATGTCAAGGATGAAGAACGTTCTCTTACCCTCATAACATGTTATTACAAGTACTTAAAGAAAAAAGTTTCATCAAATCCAAACTAAATCATCAGAAGCCGCATTATTTTATACCACCAAATCCACCAACTCAAAAACAAGAAACCTTTAAACCAAGAGATATATCGACACAAGGTGGTCTTCCACCTTTGCACGACAATAATTTATCCTTAGTGGTTTCACATTGGAAAATAGAAGAACATGTTGATGAACTTAAACCTTACAATCTATTTAGATCTGTTTGGATAAACTTGACACCTTTGTAATTTTAATTTCAAAATCTACTATTTGTAAGTAAATCCTAAAACTTTTGGTTGAGACTAAAAGTTTCAGAAACCATCAATAAGGTTTAGCTCGGGTGGTTAAATGTTAAGCTTTTGATTTAGAGAAACACATTTTTTAAGTTGACATTGAAATTAAATTCTACATTTTGAGAACATCGTCATATGCATGACAGCGTTTGGGTAAAAACACAGTTTTAGTGAAACAATAGGTTTCATCATGATTCATAAATGAGGTAGATGAAGAAAAGACAACAAATTTGAGATACAAAAAAGTTCTCATATCTTTGTTTTTTCAAAATATTTTTTTACAGAAAAACACATAGGTGTAATGCATTATTTAGGATTATACGAAAATCATTTATGAGTTTTAAAATTTTTGTTTTTCAAAAAATATAAATTTCAATTTAATTAAAGGAAATCCAAGCAACCCTTACACATGTTGTTTTTGTTATGAAAAACATAATGTTTGGAACCTTTAAAATGAAGGGAAACCATACTATTCGGTTCTTCCAAACAAATCCCTTAGTGTCTACAAATTATCCGATACGAGACTATTCCCAAAACTTCAAAGCGGATCTTGGACGTAGGTGTGTTCACTAAGCTCGAACCACATGGTTCACGGAAAGATTTGATGAAGGTGACCTTAGTGTGTACCAATAGAAAAAAGGAAAGAAAAGAAAGGAAAAAGATGACAAGTTTGGTAGAGAGAATGAGCCATGGAAAGCTAGATGTTGACCTTTTCTGCAAGAATCGATTATTCAAGTCATACTTGTGCTTCACTAGCAATCTTCACCTTTTCTTTCTTTCGTAACTTATCTATTTATATGTCAATTACCTCTGGTCTCAGCTAGGTTCCAAGTAAGTTTTATTTTGTGCTCCAATTCTCACGTATATTCACACCTTGAGAGAGAGAGAGAGAGAGAGAGAGAGAGAGAGAGAGAGGAGAAGAAGAAGAAGAGGGTGATGGGGAAAGGAAGGGCTCCATGTTGTGAGAAGGTAGGGTTGAAGAAGGGTTCGTGGACACCAGCAGAGGACATGAGATTAATGGCTTATATTCGCAAGTATGGTCATGGAAATTGGCGTGCCCTTCCAAAGCAAGCAGGTTTTTACCCTCTCCCTCTGTTTTTTCGAACATTTAGAAAAGTGCATGATATTTCTACTATACATAGTAATCTATACTTAGTCTCTTTATATTTCTTTACTTGGTCCAATGAAAGTTCATGTCATTCTTAAGATATTCATGTTGGAAATATAATCCCATATATGCATATTACTCTATATATATAAGAAGTCTATATTAACTTCTTATCTTGTTTTTAATTAGCATAATCAATTAAGCATCGATGGGAGCACCGAAATTAACATTGCTGAGACATTCAAATTTTAGGCGACTAATCTCATTTTTTTGGATAATTGATCACAGGCTTACTTCGATGTGGGAAAAGTTGTCGTTTGAGGTGGATCAACTATCTCAGACCAGACATCAAAAGAGGAAACTTCACTAAAGAAGAAGAAGATTCCATTATAGAACTCCACCAAAGACTAGGAAACAAGTATATATGAATCTTAACATTTACTAATTATCATTTGGAATCACTCTCATTTGATCACCATTCTTACGTTAACCTTTTATGTTTAGGTGGTCGAAGATCGCTTCTCATCTCCCAGGAAGAACCGATAATGAGATCAAGAATGTCTGGAACACACACCTGAAGAAACGCCTCGGTGCACAAGAGAAACCATCAGAGGAACACATCCAACCACCAACCTCACCCTCAACATCTTCACAAATCAATCCCCAAAATAGGAACTCAACTAGTCCAACTGAGGAGCCACAACAACAAACTATTAGTTCAAAGCCAGGCACCCCATCAAACACCATCAATGAGATTGCCACCTTTCCAAACTTAGACATGTGGGACATTCTAGATTCATCTTCCTCTCCAAACCCTGACACCAAACATGTCCCATCAGACAAAAATATGATTGGTGACCAAAAGGACACTTCTTGCTCTTCCTCACCCAACTCAAGCATAACTCACTACACGACCTTAGACCAAACCCAACCCCACCACTCCATCAACAACACAAACATTGGGGTAGATTTGGACGATGTGTGGGACATGTTGGATGACTCATCCAATGTGGGGTTGAGCACAACCACCAAAGGTAACAACTCATGGATTGAGTACTTAGAGATTGAGCTTGACTTATTGAGTACATCCAACTATGAGGAGCCACATATGGTTCAACCACCACCAATCTTTAATTGGTGTGACCATGGTGGGGCCATGGATGCCACCATTGACCCAATCACAAGCTATTTTGACCACAATCCCCCAACACCCTCATTTATCCACTTCTAATCAATTGTCACTTGTCATGTAAGCCGAAGCGATGCCAGGAAATTGAGTCGATCATCAGAATGTCTTGGAATCGAGCGAGATCGTCTAATGCTTCTTGTCAATATAAGGGTTCAAATCTCACACATAAATGTTGGTGTGCGAAGGTCTAAGTGTTAGGTTGCAAGTGTACAATTGCAGTGTGCGTTGAAGTCCAAAGTCATTGGGTTCATTTCTAACGTTACATAAGGAGTCAAAACTTGTAGGTGTAGTTAATTTGAATACTACATAGTTTGTTTGTACTATATACATGTGGTTGTTGATTAATCCTTCGACATCATGCGTGACGTGTTAGATATATACAGTTAATGTTGTCTTTGTAATATAAATGGAAATTAATTTATGTTGTGATTAGTTTAACTACTACGCATGATTGTTCTTTCTTGGTTCATGATTTGGTGGACTTATAGATGGTCTGATTAGTAATTGCTGAAGAATAGCACATGTACCATACATGGTTGAATAAATCAACAAGTTAGTTTAACAAATAACTAATAAATTGCAAACTCATAATGGTGATCAAGTTGATTATTATACTACAATTACAAAATCGATTAAAACTCTCTGTACGTACAAGTAATTATCAATCGAAAGAAATCCCAAAACGTACAAGTAATTATAAATCGAAAGAAAGCCCAAATATAAACATTTGTTGCTCTTGAATTATATCTATATCAAGCATATAATAAATCTTGCTCAAGTAAACGAAGAATAACGATATCTTGATCATTCTGACGAAATTCCCAGAGGATTATTTTTTCTTTAACAATAAAATGTGTCTTTTTCTTGCCTATGCGTGTTTACGAATCGCAAGTGATTATGTTGTGTTTTGGTGATTATAAAATAATAATACATGTAAGGATTCTTGTTCAAGGCTTGGTTAGTGGTCTATTTTGGATCTTTCACCCCAACAACCACACAATCTTTGATAGTACAGGTGTGGTGTTGGTTTCTACTTCGACATTATTATATTGCAAGAATGTGTGTACTATCTCTTGCTATCTATATGATCAAGACTCGAGTCATTTATCCAATGAACAACACCAACCAACAAAGACAAAGTTGCGTACATATTTTCAGCCACATGGGCCACACACTACCTACCATGATATGAATTTGTTACTTGATTTTTTTCGATGTTATAACATTAACTAAAAAAAAATTAAAACATGATAAGGTTTCTTTCCATATGTACCATATAACTGGGGTTGTATAAAGTGGTTTTTGCTACGGTGCCTTTTAGGTGTTCAAATTGGTAATATACAAATGTTTTTTTATATTGTCTCATATACACATGCGATTTGAATTAATTACACATATACACATCTGTCGTTACTGCTTCTCACTCTGTTACCGTTAGACAATTTGCAAATTAAATATCGTAAAATAGAACTGTCCTTAATTGTAGACACAAATAACCTCACAAAAAATCAAATTGTCTAACACTCTACACTCTTTCACTCTCTCTCTTTCATCCTTTTTTTCCTCTCTCTCTCTCCCTTGAATATCTCACTCTCTCCTTTCTCCCTCTCTCTTTCATCCTTCTCTCTCTCTCTCGAATCTCTCTCCCTTCTCTCTCTCTCTCTCCACTATTTCACTCTCTCTAGAATCTCGCTTCCTCTCGCTCTCTCCTCCCTCTCTATTGAATCTCTCTCATCCCTCTCTTGAATCTCTATATCCACTCTTGTATTTCTCTCTCTCATCCCTCATCCCTCATCCCTCATCTCTCACTCCTTTCTCCCTCTCCACTATTTCACTCTCTCTAGAATCTCTCTCTCTCATTTCTCCCTCTCCACTCTTTCAGTTTCTCTCTCCTTTCTCCCTCTGCAATCTTTCACTCTCTCTCATCCCTCTTTCTTTCTTTCTTTCTCTCTTTATTTATTTATTTATTTATTTATTTATTTCTCTCTCAACTCTTTCACTCTATCTCATCCATCTTTTACACACACACTCTCTCTTCAATCTCTCTCTCCTTTTTCCCTCTCCACTCTTTCACTCTCTCTCCTCCCTTTCTCTCTCATCCCTCTTTCTCTCTCTCTCTCCTCCATCTTTCTCTTTCTTGAATCTTTCTCTTTCTTTCTCTCTCTCCTCCTGCTTTCTCTCTATTGAATATCTCTCTCTCTCATCCCTCTTTCTCTCTCTCCTCCCTCTTTCTCTCCTTTCTCCACTCATTCTCTCTTTCTCTCTCTCCTCCCTATTTCTCTATCTCCTCCCTTACTCCCTCTTTCTCTCTCTTTCTCTCACTCCTCCCTCTTTCTCTCTCTTGAATCTCTCTGGATCGTTGCTTGAATCTTTCTCTCTCTCCTCCCTCCCTCTCTCTCTCCTCTCTCTCATCCCTCTTTCTCTCTCTCCTCCATCTTTCTCTCCTTTCTCCACTCATTCACTCTTTCTTTCTCTCCTCCTTTTCTCTCTCTCTCTCATCCCTATTTCTTTCTCTCTCTCTCTCTCTCTCTCTCTCTCTCTCTCTCCTTTCTCTCTATATCTCTTTCTCTCTCCCCTCCCTCTTTCTCTCTCTTGAATCACTCTGGATTAACTCTGGATAGAGTATGGTGCACCTTTGGATTCTCCGCGTACCCTTCGTGCATCATGGAATCACTTTGGATCGACTCTGGATCGTTGCTTGATTGAACACAAAATTATTGGACCGTCTCTGGATAGATTATGGTTTGACTCTGGATACTCCGCGTACCCCCACGTTCATCCTAGAATCACTCCGGATCGACTCTGGGTCGTTTCTAGATCGACTCTGGAATCTCTGGATCAACTCTGGAATCACTCTGGATTGACTCTGGAATCACTCTAGATCGACTCTGGATCGACACTGGATCGACTCTGGACTAACTCTGGATCGACTCTGGACTAACTCTTAGTCGATCCAGAGTGAATCCAGAGTCGATCCAGAGTGATTCCAGAGTCGATCCAGATTCAATTCAAGCAATGATCAAGAGTGATTCCAGGATGCACGAAGGGTACGTGGAGAATCCATAGGTGCACCATACTCTATCCAGAGTTAATCCAGAGTGATTACAGGATGCATTAAGGATACGTTGAGTATCCAGAGTGGAACCATAACCTATCCAGAGTTAGTCCAGAAAGGACTCCAAGGTTAAACCAGAGATAATCCATGGACATTCAAGATCGAGACAAGGGTTACACACCATACTCTCTCTCCTTTCTCTATCTCCAATCTTTCACTCTCTCTCTCCTTTCTCTCTTTCATCACTCTCTCTCTCTCCACTCTTTTACTCTCTCTCCTTTCTCCATCTCCAATCTTTCATACACACTCTCCAATCTTTCACACTCTCTCTCCTTTCTCCCTCTCCAATCATTCATTCTCTCCCATCATTTTTTCTCTCTCTTTCTTTTCAAGAGAGAGAGAGAAAGATGGATGAGAGAGAGTGAAAGATCAAAAAAGGGAGAAAAGAGAGGGATGAGAGAGAGTGAAAGAGTGGATAGGGAGAAATGAGAGAGTGAAAGATTGGAGAGGGAGAAAGTAGAGAGAGTAAAAGAGTGGAGAGGGAGAAAGGAGAAAGGAGAGAGGGAGAGAGAAAGAAGGATGAGAGAGTGATAGAGTGGAGAGAGAGTGTGTGATGAGAGAGAGAAAGTGGGATGAGAGAGAGTGAAAGATTGGAGATAGAGAATGGAGAGGGAGAAAGGAGAGAAAGAGAGATTAAAGAGAGAGAGTGAGAGAGTGGAGATGGAGAAAGGAGAGAGAAAGAGAGAGAGAGAGAAAAAGGTTGCATTTCGTGGAGAGAGAGATTCAAGATAGAGAGAGGGGAATGAGAGAGAGAGAAAGAGGGATGAGAGAGAATGAAAGATTGAAGAGGGAGAAACGGAAGAGAGTGAAAGAGTGGAGGTAGAAAGGAGAAAGAAAGATTCAAGAGAGAGAGAGAGAAAGTGAAAGAGTGGAGAGAGAGACAAGAGAGAGAAGATTCAAGAGAGAGAGAAAGAGGGATGAGAGAGAGATTCATGAGAGAGTGAGTGATGAGAGAGAGAAAGAGATTGTGTTTCGTAGAGAGAGAGAGAAAGGAGAGAGATTCAAAAGAGAGAGCGGGATGAGAGAGAGTGAAAGAGTGGAGAGAGAGATTCAAGAGAGAGAGAGAGAGATTCAAGAGAGAGAGAGAGAGAGAGAGAAAGTGGGATGAGGAGAGAGGAGAGGGAGAAAGGAGAGAGAGTGGAGGTAGAAAGAGAGAAAGATTCAAAAGAGAGAGTGAAAGAGTGGAGAGGGAGAAATGAGAGAGAGAGATTCAAAAAAAGAGCGGGATGAGAGAGAGAGGAGAGGGAGAGTGGTGGATGAGAGAAAGAAAGATTCAAGAGAGAGAGGGAAAGAAAGAAAGATTCAAGAGAGAAAGTGAAAGAGTGGTGAGAGAGAGAAAGATTCAAGAGATAGAGAGAGAGTGAAAGAGTGGAGAGGGAGAAAGGAGAGAGATTCTAGAGAGAGTGGAGAGAGAGAGAAAGAGGGATGAGAGTGTGTGTGTGTGAAAGAACAGAGAGAGAAATTCAAGAGAGAGTGAGAGTGAAAGAGTGGAGAGTGAAAAAGTAGAGAGTGTTAGACAATTTGATTTTTATGAGGTTTTTTCTGTTTACAATTAAGGATGTTTGAATTTTACAAGGTTTAAATTGCAAATTTTCTAACGTTGTTGGATGGTAACGGTGACAGAGTGTGATCCACTAACAGTAGAGGTGTATATCAACAAATAAGACCGGATTACAGGTGCATATTAGGAAATAACAAAAAATTGGATGCATTTGGCCAATTAGGTAACTTGGGAGGTGCACAGTAGCAAATTACCCTTGTATAAATGCATGGATACACGACACCCTACGCGGTCAACTTTGAAAAATAGATCTACCAACAAAGTTTTTTTTGTTATTTCTCCAATCATTTCAAACGAGTTATTTCAACATAACCATCAGTTCATCACCTTCCAACGTTATTAGGGATCTCTTTTGATCTCTTAGCATTGCAAAAACATTCAAGTTAATCATATGTTTACGTACCATATGTCTACAACTTAATGGTTTCACTTTAACTTACGCTAGCTCGTCAGTTTATTCGCGTTGAACTTTCTAAAACTGCATGTGGAGCTCAGGAGTTGAGTCCTCTTTAAGAAATCTCAACTTGATTGTTGAAGAAATGATTATGCTAAATTTATGGGTTACTTGTCTGGGTGGACTTGGCGAAGTATCGATATTGCAGCAATGCATTTGAAATGTCCAATTTTTTTGGGTACTTGTAAAATTCATAAATTGTCTTGATGTACTTGTCCAAAGCTAGGTTCCACACAACGTTAGTGTCAGTGAGGTAGTTGTGATTACGTAACATCATATTACTAATTTACTATTATGTAATGTTGTTTTTTTAGGTTAAAAAGTTAATTATATTTGACCTCAAACGATCGAAATGAGTTATACGAGGTTTATGACATCGATTTTTAACCAAATAAGGCAAAAACCCAACCATAATTCCCTAAATTTCATCTTGCCCAAATCTAAACCTTAATCCTAAGGAACAAGACTATGAATTGAAGTCATCACCCCTTCAAGTTCCTTTGTTCCATTTCCAGAGGACGATATATTGGTGGTGCTGAAGATGCACCCCCCAACATATGGTTGGAATAGAGATGGTAGGGTTGGTTCTGCCTTCTTTCCTTTTTCTTCTTTGTCGTGGTTTGAATTTAAAGCATTTGCAATGTCAACTGTTTTTATTCCATATCCCATTTTCTTACGTCTATTTTCGTTGTGAGACGTATTTAAGTGGCTAACAATTTCCAACGACATCAGATCCAAGTGCATCAAAACAATTTGTACCAAAATAAAATTTGAAAACTCAAGTGTATTGCTCATATATTGCATTGCTCTTCTTTGTGGTTTGAATCTAAGCATTTGCAATGTCAACTGTTTTTATTCCATATCCCATTTTCTTACGTCTATTTTGATTGTGAGACGTATTTAAGTGGCTAACAATATCCAACGACGTCAGATCCAAGTAGAAACTTGTGAATAAGGAGACGACCAAACAACATGAGAAGGATGAAGGAAAACAAAACATGACAATACCTAAAGCAATGGAAGAATAACCAATGGGAAGATAGGAAGAAGAAGACAACGAGAGATAAGGAATGCTATGTTCATCAAATTGAACATGCCTATATATGTAGATATGATCGAATTTAGGATCAAGATGTTTATACCTTTTGTGCATAGGAGTATAACCAATGAATACACAAGAGAAAGACCTAAAGGAAAGTTTATGAGGAGCATAAGGTCTTTATTAGGATCTATGATCCTCTGATCACCAGATAATTGTGGAATTAAAAATACTAATTGAAGGATTAAGAGATGAGACAATTACAAACCACAAAATCGTTGATACCGGACTTTAGAGAGGTTTGGTACTGCACTCTGGTCCTAGTCCCCCTTACAAGCCTCGCTCGATCCCTCGAGCCTCGCTTATGGTTCCACTAATCGATCTCCGTTCCGGGCCGAGATCAACTCGTTTACAACACCGAGCCTCGCGAACAATCCTCGCCTCGTTCGTGTCTCCTCTCACAACCCGAGATGGACCTTCCTCGAAGCTTTACAACTCTTTGATGATTCTTGAATATGGAAGTTGAATCATAATCTAACTATCACTCTATACTTGAGCACACTTGGATATTGATTTGAAATTGGATATGCAAGTGGTGAAGTTTTGACTTGAGTGTTGAAGAATGAGAGCTTGAAAATGAAGATGATTTGGCTTTGAGTATGAGATAGATAGGAAGTGTTCAAGGGTGTCAAAACCAACAAATAAGATCCTATTTATAAGCCTTCAAGCTCTACTAGCCGTTTGGGAGTTGGGGGGGGGGGAATGGACCAATGAGAAGCAAAATGTGACTTAAGCTCGGGCAAATTTTAGACCAGGTTCGGTTGACCGTTCATGTAACAGTAGTCCGAAACACTAATGTTTGATTGGTCTGAACTAAGCATACGGTTGACCGAACAGGGTTCGGACCACCATTCACCAACTTCCAGTATCTATTTTCATTTTAGACCTAATAATGTTCGGTTCACCGTTCAAAAGTGGACAGTATCATTGGTTGGACTTTGATTACTCAAGTTTGGTTGACCGTGTATACTTTGGTAGACCAAAGTTAGCGTGATTTTTGCGTTGACAATTAAGGCTCAAATAGTCGTTGGGTACAACGGTCAAGTGTCACGTGTACATAGCCGTTGGACTCCTAAAGCCAAGAAGGACTCGGTTGACTGATCGGTATTCGGTCATTCGAATTAGGACAAGTCAATTAGGCTGTAGGGACTTGATTCAAATGCGACTGTTGGAGCAAAGGCCAAAACCGGTCCAGGACTATTCGATTGCCGAAGATGGTTTGGTCTTCCGACAAGGTAATTCCAAAGAACAACCTAATATTTACTAGTGGAAAGTATTCGCATAACCGACAGGTGTTCGGTGGACCGAACTAGAAAGTGTTCAGTTGACCGAGAAAGGTTCGGTTTACCGAATCTTGACGGGATAGAATCCTAGTGCTCAAGTTTACATTAAACCTTATGGACTCAATAAATACAAAATTACATGTCTTGGTCCAAAGCTTTGAATACAAGTCTTGAGTGTTGATGTCTTTGTCCCAATACTTATTTTCATGATTATCTTGGTCAACCTATTAAGATGATTGCAAGTATACAAGTATGTATGCAATGCATGTAATCGTGTTTGCTCACTTTGATTGATTAAGATTAGTTTGATTAATCATCAAAATTAATATAGATTAAGGCCAATAGGCCAACAACCTTAACCAAGGTAGCACAAGAAACCAAATGCTCTAAGATGATTGTAATTAAGGGATTTACAAAAAGATATTTTCATAAGAAGAAATGATGGTGGATGTAGTGATGAACATTATATTGATTAAGTACATGGTATTTTGAAAAATGTTTACCCATAACCTAGGGGTAAAAATGATAGTTAAAGTAGAAGAATCCATGGGAGATATGGACATGCCTTGACTGTTCCTTGCTCAAACAAAGTTGTTGCCATAATATTAGTTGGAGTTGCATAAGTTGGCAAAGACTGAGGTAATGTGATGACATGCATAAGTGTTGGATACCCAAGAAAAGTCATATAACATGTTTATTTCCACTTGTAACCATAAATCACAAGCTTCTCAAGCTTGGATCTTTGATTTAAACTTGAAACTTTGATTAAGGTTTATGATTAGAGAGGAAGAAGAAACAAAACAAAGGGTTACATGTGTTTATATATCGTCCTATTGTGCTCGATTCGACCTCAATCAGATCAAATCACTCTAAGTTATTGAGAAAACCTCTACTGAGTCAAAGCTTGGAGTTCTCATTAAGGTCATTCTGATTGAGTAATTGAGTTGCCTCTTATTGATATGTCATTTTTTACCCTTTTGTCGATTCTCTCTCCCCCTCCCCCCCTCTTTGTGTCTCCCTTCTCTCTCAATCCCTCCCCAAAAAGTATCGCCAAATATTTGTAGACAATGAATTAGAGGTTAAAATGACATCTACCATCGTACAATAATCTTTGCAAAACGCACATCAGTTTGGACCATAAGTATCCCTTTCCATAAGTGTATTTAAAGTTAGATTTTTTTATTGGATAACAACCATGTAAATTAAGTTTTGATTTTCAGAGAGCATTTTGTAACTAGTTCTTTAATTGGCACTCTAGGTACTCCAAATGAAGCTTCAAGGGCTGCTATGTTTAGCTTGTATTAGCTTGTCCACTCATTGGGGACGATTTTGAACAGTCATCTTTACAATGTCTTATATTCCTAATAGCCCAATCCTATTCAATATAAACCTATGACAAACCCAATTCACATTGGGTTTGATGGATAATGTTTGAATCACATTGTCATACATGATCATTGTTAGAAAATGGTGGACCAAAAGAGCAGAAACAATGAAAGAAATCTCAATGATACATCATTGGATAGTTCAACAAATAACTTGCATGCGTCAAGCAAGCAAGCAAGCAAGCAACTAAGCAAGCAAACCAATAATAAAGCAAATCAGAACACCAAATTTTACATGGAAATTTGAAAAGGGAAAACCATAAGGTGGAGACAAGGCGAAGCTTCACCATGCAAAAGGTTAAGTACAAGGAGCATGGAGAACACATAAGAAATGCTCGTAAGCAAATTGGGGCTTAGATGGTTGAACCTCCAAGAACAAGGATTCGTGGATCCAAAAATCCTAAGTTAATTTGAAGGTGGCTAAACCTATCTCTCCAACAAGGTGACTCTCAAACACAAGAGAATCTAGAGCCAAAAACTAATAATGGTTTATATAGAGGAGTTTAAGGCATGTAAGGAAATGCCTAAGCTAACCCTAAGTAAGTCAATTCGTGTAACAACAATAGTCGTCCAATTGGAAATTAGCAAACCGATCTAGACGATCCAGAGAAGGTTTGAACAAGTACTGCCAAAAGGGAATCGGTCATCTGATGGCTTGTCAGACATTTGATCTTGAGAGAGTGGTCGTCCAAAGGTCAAACAAATGACCAATCTGGAAAATCTAGTAAGCTTGATTAATAGCATATCATACAACACATTTATGTTAGGTATAATTTATTTTATCTCATATTTGTGCTACTCAAGTTGCTACATTTATTTCAAGTTTTAGGTAATAAAGAAAAGAAAGGAAGCAAAAAAGACTCAAATAAAAGAAAAAACAACCTGATTTGAAAGCATTTTGTACCAATCTATAATGCCCAAGGACCTGATTGCAAGTCCGGAAGGAGCTAATTGAAAACCCAGAAGGACCAGATCGTAAAGAAGATAATTTGGTTGAAAAAGTACATAATCTCAAGAATATGAGGAGTAATTCTACAATTAAGATGAAATGGATCGAACCAACGGATCAGGGTGCACCAGACGTCCTCAATTTGTGAACTTAAGCTATCGTTAAAATTTGAGGCAAATCTAACCCAAATGATCTACTCTCTCTCTCTCTCATTTAGGTTGAGAGAGCTAATGGCGGATCTAGTTGGGAGATGAACACCTAGATTTATGGCTTGGCTCAGGTATTTAGCTAGAAGAATTTCGACGCATCCAGATATGATTTGCCGACGTCTATACAACAAGGAATATGCGACGAGGAAATATACGTCGGGTACTTGGACTGTCCAAATCCGACGTCTATACCCTTGTATATCTGACGTATATGACATTTTCTGCACTAGTGATTGTGTCAGATTAATCCAGACCTTCTAACATTCTATAAATAAACTTGTAATTTTTCCATTTCTACTCTTCTTCCTCTTATCTCCCCCATTATAGTAGGTTTATTTGTTATTTTAGTAGTTAAGGGGTGGAGAGAAAGACTTTTGTAATCTTCTTTCATTAATCAAGTTTTGGTTGTTAGTTACATTCTTGTCTTGATTATATTTCATTTTTACTTTGTTGTTTTCTTTGTCAGTGAGATGATTAGTGAGTGATCCACCTCATTGGGGGTGAAGGATGATGTGAAGTGTAGATGTAGTTGATTTGTGTGTGTCTAATCTTAATTTTAGAGTTTCATATGATTTCCATAGTCATTTTGATGGGTGTCTACTCCTGCCTTTAATGTGTTAATGATTCTAATGGATGCTTAACACATATTTTGGTTAGTTGTCCTACTTAATGAGAAATAATAAGGCGATGATAAGATTAAAGTGGATAAAGAAATAAGGATGACATGTTGAAGCATGTAACATTGTTGGCCTTAGCTTGATTTATGTCTTGTATGTTTTAATGCTGATGTTAAATCTTAATTCATGTGGAAACATAGTTGGGGTTGTGGTCATTATGGATTTCTATATTCTTCATGTCATTAAAGAGATAAGATTGACATGCAAGTATGTAATTATTTTGGCTTATCTTGAGTACTATTTTGTATGTTTTAATGATGGTGATAAATCTTAATTCATGTGGAAACACACTTAGGATTATAGTCTTGATAGATTTCCGTAATAATTCGTCATGAGAGTGCAATTGTACACACACGCATCACACATCTACAATGTGACACACATTCTCCACATCATCTGAGATTAGTCACATTTATTTTACAAATTATAATTAACATAATTTAATGTAGATACACCCACTCACTCTTTATTTTCTTTCCCCACTCGAGTATGATCGATCAGTACTTGCTACCGCTTCAACACGACTGTGCACTTGCTGTTTTAAACTTCAAATCCGATCAAATCTCCAAAATGGACCATGCTGAATGGACATCGGATGACCGACTGCCAAAAGATCGTCTGTTCGTGACTGCTATTTTGAAGCACATTAACAATCATGACATAAGATGTTCAGAAAGTATGACAAATGTTCTATTCTTAGTTGCATTTAACTTGTACGACATTTAAGATGACACATTGATCACCAAACACAAATATCTCTAATGTGAATTGCTTGAGTGTCATCAAGAAATAATGAAGTTGAATATATGTCATCTGAAAGCAACTATTTCCACTAATACCATAGAAAAACCAAAATATTTGTCCCAATGCCATTAATTTTTTTCCAATGTCATACCGTTGACAAACTGTTAACTTTTCCGTTAACGTCCGTTAAGTATATATTAATATTTAATCAAAATTTTGCAGAATTACCCAGAATAAACTTAGAATTCATAAATTTCATTGTGTTGTAAAAATTGTAAACATTACTTAAATAATTTATCTATATTCTCTCTCATTTATATCTTTCATTACATTTTTCTCTCATTAAACATAATGACCCTATTACTAAACTAATAAAATCCGATAATTTTTATATTTTAGGAATATAAAATAATTAATTATTTTTGATAAAAAATTCATTTCTCTAATAAATAAATATTTTTCATATAACATGTTTTTTTCCAAAAAAATCATGATTTGAACAGAGAAATAAAAAAATATTTTTTAGAAAAATAAATTTTATGAAAAATTAATATTTTTTCGAAAAAATAATTTATAGAAAAAGAAATATTTATTAGAAAATGTATTTTTATAAAAAAAATAACTATTATGTTTTCTTAAATATAAAAAACATCAAATTTCGTTAGTTTAGCAAGAGAAAAAGAAAAGATGAAGATAAGAAAGTATAGATAACTTATTTGAGATATCATTGTTCTAAAAATTGTAAAAATTCACTCAAATAATTTATTTATATTCTCCCTCATCTCTATTTTTAATCTATCGTCTCTTCTTTTTCTCTCGCTAAACTTATTGGCTTGTCTACTAAACTAAATATATTCGATATTTTTATATTTTAAGAATACAAAATAGTTCACTCTTTTTATATAAATACATTTTCTAATAAATATTTCCTTTTATATAAATTATTCATAATATTTATATTTTTTCTAATTTTATTTATTTATTTATCTGATTTCAAATCATAATTTTTATGGAAAACATATTTTATGTAATAAATAAATATTTATTAGAAAAATGTATTTTTTATAAAAAATAATTAATTATTTTGTAATTTTAAAATATAAAAAATTTATCGAATTTCTTAGTTTAGTAACCATGTCATTGAGTCTGGTGAGGGAAAAAGAAGAGATGAAAGATGAAAAATAGAGATGAGAG
Source organism: Triglochin maritima (assembly GCA_963682175.1). NCBI lineage: Eukaryota > Viridiplantae > Streptophyta > Magnoliopsida > Alismatales > Juncaginaceae > Triglochin > Triglochin maritima. Next base: position 36,717,309 of record OY821772.1, read on the forward strand.
AGAGTATAGATAAATTATCTGAACTACTATTCGTCGCCGTAAAACTACTTAAATCGTCCCAACAGATTACCATTTTGCCCATCTACCCCTTCTACTTATATAACTCTTCATTTCACTCTTTTAACACAAATTTCTCTTCATATCACTCTTCTATTCACCAAATATAATGTCTCGGAGGTCAGGAAAAGAACCAGCGGACACCCCGAACTACTCACATCTGGTAAATTGCTTTGTTTATTTTAATTATTTTAAAAAACAAATTGGGTCGGGCGTCTCCCGCGGACGCCCGAACATTGGCCAAAACGTCTGCGGGAGACGCCTCCCACGTAGGGCAGGCCTCTCCGGAAGACGCCACCCACGAAGGGCACGCGTCTCCCACAGACGCCCCGATTTTTTTTTGAATTTATTTAAATTAATTATAAATTGTGATAAATTTAAAGTAAATTGAATATTATGTTAATAATGAGTTAAATTAGTTTAGTAAATCCTTTATTGATTATAAATTGTGATAATTAATAAATAAATCGATTATTAAGTTAATAATTAGTTTTAGTAAGGAATTATTGATTAAAAGTTGTGATTATCACTAAATAAATTGATTATTATGTTAGTAATTAGTTGTGTACGATTTTAGTAAATGATTATTGATTAATTGTGATAATTGCTAAATAAATCGATCATTAAGTTAATAATTAGTTTAATTATTTTAGTAAATCCATTAATAAATTTGTATTTTTAAAATTGAATTAATAGTCATCGGGTTACCGTGGAGGAAAAGGGAAATCAATTCCCTTACGCGCGGTACGTAGTGTAGCAGACGAGTCAGGTCCTCGTCATCCACGTACACGTGGTATTTATGCTTCAGTTAGGAGAGAGAGAGATCTGTTACGTCGTCGTCAGACACCTGATGATTCTTTCGACGACGAGGATGATTCAGATGAGTTGAGGAGCCACGACGAGAGTGACGATAGGGGCCGGTATGACTTGGGGCCACAGGAGGAGGCGATACATCAGTCCGGTCGAGGATGGGGGCGACATTGTGGTCCTTCGGCTGAGTGGGTCATTAGGATATGCACCAATCAATTCGTTGACGAGCCTCTCCCACATTGCCGAAATACACACTCTCATAAATAGGATGTGCACCTATCTCATTAGAAATCGCACGACGGACGTACGACCAGTTCTCTTGACCACCATGGAAGACATCGGCAACACATCGAAATCCACAGTTGCCATCAGCACGTACATCATTCCACATTTCCAGAAATGGTAAAATGATTCCGGGCAGTCTATCAGCATATGGGAAGTTATCCACGTTAATCCGTCCGGACACTGTAAAATAGGTAAATAACAAATCATTAAAACAACAAAATTAGGAGATAATATATTCAACCCCATCTAGATTACTGATATATATTAAATAACAACAAAGATATCGTCATACCAGAAGATCTTGTGCCCGTGTTCACGGACGATCGAGACGAATTGGAAGACCGACGATGACCCCTGCTCCCACTACTACCAGACCGACCACGACCTTGCTCAGCAAACTCGAAGGCACTCGGCTCCCGACGTGTCGACTTTCCCCTAGGTCGACCTCGTACCTTAATATTTTCTGCGGGTTCTCCATAGTTCAACTGATCGGGGTGTAACTGTTCGTATAAAATACGAGAGGCACTACGAATTACTGCAGGGTCGCTCTCCGAAATCTCATCAACTAGCTTCCGAAAATGCTCGACGTCTTGTGCTGACTGATCCACAAACTCTGACATCTGGACTCCTTCTCCAATGACAAGTGTTTTCCAGAATGGATGAATCTGCTCTAAATAAATTCCATCACCTGACACAAAACACCCGTACATGGTACAGGCACAAGGAATCCCATGTGTTGTCAAGAAAGCACACCTACAACGATATTCAATTTCATCACTTAAGTCATGCATTCTCTTCAACTCCTGAGTCAATAACGAAAGCAGTGATGCGAAACTCGACCATTTATATGCTGAAACACAGGACCTATGTAATGTGCCAAATTTCGACGTCTCGAATCTTCAAGAAAGTTCCGAATATTCGTCAGCTGCATTTCAATAGACGAGTTCACGCGGTCGAAAAGAGTGTCGAGAGCGGCAGTCGATGTAGTGATCCACTCTTTCAGAGCCGAATGTGCACTTTCCACCCTGCGGTTCGTAGTGTTACCGAAATGAAAAACTTGATTCGTCCAATTCAACACGAATTTTTCCTTATGCAGCAACCACGTGTCTTCCACATACTTTTTCAGCATTGGCCAGGAGTTGTAAGAATCTTTCAGATTACGGACTGCTCTATCATAATCCGTCTGTGAATCAGAAAACATGACTCTCCTCCACCTTCCACGCCTAAAACTCTCTGCAAGCTGCTTTCCTTGCCGAATACGTGGTGTGCGTAGTTGTACACGTCTTTGTTGATATGCCAGGTGCATAGTAAATGAGCAGACTTGGGAAAAACCTCTACCACTGGTCGCATCAGACCCATCTCCCGGTCCGTAATTATTGTTGTCGGGCTAACAATATCCAATAACAGATCTCACAACCTCTCCAACACCCACCGGTAACTAGACTCGGTCTCATCCTGCAAAATCGCATATCCGACGAGGAAATTCATGTTTGTTGGAGTAACCCCAACCATCTCAAACAAAGGCATCTTGTACTTATTCGTCTTATACGTCGAATCCATGCAGATTACGAATGGGTATGTACGCAACAACTGAACAGAAGTTGGATGTTCCAAAAATGCCTGAGTGAGGACATTAGTTTCTTCATCTGCCACAATCCAATGCAAATACTTATGCTGCACTGCCTCCCTGAGAAACTGCTGCGCGGAATTCCTGTCTTCAGATTTCGTCCTCCTCATGTACTCTCTGAAGTTATAAATGTGTCTTTGATTGAGATTATCCTCCGGGAATTTCTCATTTACCGCCAACAAAATGTTACGTGGTCTTGCTTGTGCCTCTGTCATATCACGAACAATTTGCTTTGCCCCAGCACTAAGTCCGCTGACCTGTCGGTGACCCTCTGAATAAACTGCAAGTGGGTGGTTGTGCTGCCCATAGATGCTACTAGAAACAATGACCCATCCATCACGATCCCGTCGCTCCACCACTTTTACCAAAAACTGACAACCGCAACCTTTTCTTTTTGTATTCTTTGGCAGTGCAATACTCGTATCACGAGAATTCATTTCACGTCTGCGATCACATCTTAGGTAACAATTCATCCGATTATCTGCTTTTGGTTTGTATGATGATATAACCAAAAAAAATCTGGCTCCTAGTGCAACTTGTTTCGCCCATTTACCAGCTTCCTCGATTGTTGTAAATATTTCTTTACTGTCAAAAAACTCACTGTAATCTACTGCATCACCACCGAAATCTTGCAACGGAACCTGAAAAAATTGAATTTAACAGAAAATTAAAAAAAATTAAAAACAAAACGGGCGTCTGGCTAACACGCCTCCACATAGGTGGAGGCGTCTGGCTAACACGCCTCCACCTATGTGGAAGCGGCTTAGCCAGACACCTCTAACTTGGCGGAGGCGTCTTAGCCAGACGCCCGAGTCGGAAAAAAATTCCGCCCTCATTACCTCGCCGGATTCAGGTGCTTCGCCAGACATTTTCGTGGTGTTGGTACTAGGAATGTGAGTAAAACTGAGTCAAACACCTTGTTTAAAGACACGAGACGAAATGTCTATTAATTGATTTGTTAAGGGCAAAAATGTTATTTTTGGGGCGATTTAAGTAGTTTTCCGGCGACGAATAGTAGTCCCCTAAATTATTTGTGTAATTTTTAGAATTTTACGACAAATATATTTAATTTTATGAATTCTAAGTTTATTTTGGGTGATTTTGCAATATTTCCATTAAATATTAATATGGGTAACGTAAAAGTTAACGTAAAAGTTAATGTTTTGCTAACTTAATGACGTTGAAAAAATAATAATGACATTATTACAAGTATTTTGATTTTTCTGTGTTAGTAGTGGAAATAATTGCTTTAAGATGTCGTAAATCCAATTTCGTTATATTTTATTGCACTCAAGCAATTCACCCATATTTTTGTCTTCATTGATGTCTCCTTTTACCAACATAATAGGTAGGGGTGAGCAACAACATGTCCGGTCGGTTTGGTTTCGGTCTGGATTACACCCAACCGGTCCGATCTTCGGTCTGGGATCCGGAGCCTATTCGGTTCCACTCCGGTCCGGACCAGTTTGATTTTTTTTTAAATTTTAAGGTAAAAAACCCGTTTTGGACAGAACCAAACCGAACCGGTTCGGTCTTGGGTCCGGACCGGACCCAACCAGTCCGTTTTCGGTCCGATGTCTGGAGCCGATCCGGGTTTGGTCCGGTCCGGATCGGACCGGTTGCTCACCTCTAATATTAGGCCGTAAATTTTTTCAACATGGTATGACTACACGTTTTAATTGCTTAATCTCTTGACACTCTCTTCCCCATCTCTGTATAGCGAGAATTCTTTATTAGGGCCACATGTGGATTAATACTATTCTTTGTTTCTCAGCTTTCACAAGCACAGTAGTAAGATTGCAACCATGATGTCCTCCCATAAATTTACTAAAAAACCGATCACGTTTTCATCATTTAAAAGTAAAATATTAGATGTGAACAGCAAACCAGATAAATCTTTAGATTGTTCAATCAACAAAGTCTACGCGGTTAGGAGTATAGGACAGCGATGGTAGAGGTTAGTGTTTAGTTATATTTAAATATTCGTTTCTGAGTTTTTTTTGTTGTTGTTAGGTGTTAAGCATAATATGATGTACACCACCAATATTGAGTTGTCTCTAACTTTATTATGTCAGCATTTTCAAAATATCACGTCCGGTTGACCGATACTAATTGACTGATGTGTGTCCGGGGGACGTCATAAGCGAGGGGGATATCATGTTGACCAACACATTGACGTAGTATGTAAGTCAACCATTTCGGTATTTACCAATTATACTAAATACCACGTCGGTCAACCCCAAAAGGTCGACACGGATGTCCTATTATTAAAACAAGATATTTGAAAAAAAATCCAATAATAGATTACCACGTCAGGCAAGTGACCAGCGTCGGCCTTCTGTTTCAACTTGTTGGCAAGTGACCAACGTGGTCTGTCCTATTATTAGAAAAGAACTTCGAAAAAATCAAATAATAGAATATATCACATGAGTTAGTATTCGTGTGAAGTGTTATACATTTATTCAAATTATCAGACTATGTAAGAAAGTTGCTTAGAGACGACATTGAATTTTCTACCGTATAAACATCCAACATGAACATTTCTAAGGAACAATTGTGGTGGCTTGAATAGTAGAATGAGGTTGCTGTCGCTTGTAAGCTGCGGATTAATGTCTGGCAAAATGCTCAAGCTGTAGTAGTGTAGGGGTGTATCTCGAATCCAATTGGGAGTGGATTCATGGTTGTCTACAGGGGTGTAAATGAAGGGAAAATACTCACAAAAAGGCACAAAGAATCACGGAATGCATAGAAAAATGACATCGGATTCGGGTCACAGGGGTGATTGGACATTGAAAAATTGCACTGACAGGTCAACAAATCCAAGGTAGATTTGCCTGACCGGTCAATGGCTTTGAAAACGTGGTCGATCAGTTTGACTAGGTTTTTCGATTTCTTTACTTTTTTGAGTTTATTGTTAGAGGATAAGGAATAATAGGTTAATTGCGATTATTAAGGGGATCGGTTAAGGAATTTTTTAATTTATTTTGAGTATTTATAGGGGTATTTTTCGTGAACCTTATTTATATATCCCGGCGTGAACGGTATTTTGAATAATGTTTATCACACATGTAACACATTGGGTGTATGACTCGCACCTCGAGAAGGTGTTGTGACGGGCGGTGCGACGTGGATGGTTGATGGAAACGCTGCAAGAGCGGGTATTAAGGTTTACAAAAGGCAGATTGGTGGAGAGTAAGTATTGGGGAGAGTGAGCGATTGAGAGAGGAATGTGTTTTGCCGTGTAACTTTTATTGTCAATAAAATTGGGAACTACTAAACGTCGCCCCAAAACTACTTAAATCGTCCATTGAAATTACCAAATTGCCCTTAACAATATATTTAATACCCATATCGTCCCGTGTCTTTAAACAAGGTTATTGACTCAGTTTTACTAACATTCTTAGTACCAACACCACGAAAATGTCTGGCGAAACACCTAGATCAGGCGAAATAACGGAGGCGGATTTTTTTTTCCGACACGGGCGTCTGGCTAAGACGCCTGTACCATCGTGGAGGCGTCTGACTAAGACGCCTCCACCATCGTTGAGGCGTCTTAGCCAGACGCCTCCACGATGGTACAGGCGTCTTAGCCAGACGCCTATACCATTGTCTAGGCGTCTGGTTAAGACGCCTCGACCATGGTGGAGGCGTCTTAGCCAGACGCCTCCACGATGGTACAGGCGTCTTAGCCAGACGTACCGTTTTTTTTAATGTTTTTTGTCAAATTAAAATTATACGGTGTGTTATCTCAAATTATTTGACGTTTCTTTGCAAATTTTCGGTGGTAACCGGTCGGATTACAATGAGTTTTTTTGCAAGTGATGAAGATTCAAAAAAATTCCAGATCCAACATTTTTAAAGTTCCAAATCCCCCGGTGGTAAAACATCATGACTTACAAATACCACCTCGACAGGTCGTTCGGGGGTCTCGCTCCCCGGTGAGCGAGCGGCATTCCACCTCGCCGGTGAGGTGGCGGGGGTGGCAAGGGGGCAGCGCCCCCTGGAAATTTTTTGGATTTTGAAATTGTTGGATCTGGAAATTTTTGAATTTTCGGTGTACCGAAGAGGTATCGGTCATCCGAATATAGTAATTATTAACTTATTAATTAATTTAACAATTATCTAAATTTATAATCAATTATCTTTTTAAAAAAATAATAAAAAATTACGGGCGTCTGACGGAGCCGCCGCCACGTAGGAGGGGGCGTCTGGCTAAGACGCCTCCCCCATGGAGGAGGCGTCTTACACAGACGCCTGTCCCATGGGCGGAGCGTCTGGGTAAAACGCCTCCCCGATGGGTAAGGCGTCTGGGTAAAACGCCGCCCCCATGGGGAAGGCGTCTTAGCCAGACGCCCCCTCCTACGTGGGGGCGGTTCCGTCAGACGCCCGTAATTTTTTATTATTTTTTATTATTTTTTTATTAAAAAGATGTTAGATGTTTTACGAGATTCGAGTACACTGGGGCGTCCGTTGGTTCATTACTGACCTCCAAAACATTGTTTTTTATGATTATAAGAGGAATATGAAGAGAGATGTGTGATAGGAGGGTAAAATGTCGCGTTATAGCAGTAGAAATGAGAGAAGGACAAAATGGTAATTTCAAGGGGCGATTTAAGTAATTTTGGGGCGATGTTTAGCAATTCAGATAAAATTTGTAGTGTGTGTTGCTTATGCAAATATTTCTTACGTGGTGGTTGATTGAGATGGATTCGGTGAGGTCTGAATCCCTAATATGTACATCACTTGTGGGGGTGTTTGTAGGATAGTAATTGTAAGTTTGGATAGCCAAAAATACTATGATTTTTGAGTAAAATTGTATTATTCAGAAAAATACAATTTCCAATCCTACAATGGTGTTTAGATAACCTTGAACGATGCATTATAAATCTACCTTTTTTGCTGAAAATATGTTTTTCGAAGAAAGATGTAGTACCTCTATTTTTTTCTTAAATATATTGTCTCTTCTTTCTTATTTGTTTCTTGTGAAACTTTTGATTTTACGAAAATGTGTTTTTAACCAAACACATTAATACGTATGATAATGTATTTTCCAAATACATTATTTGAGTTGGATCTCATCGTGAAAAAATGTTTTATTTTAAATCAAAGATTTGAATCCTTTGGTTACTCAAACGGGACCATAGTTTTTTTAACCTAAAAAAGTTCAAATTCCTACGTCTACTCTAAGATAGCTAGGCTGCAGTTAGAAAACTACAGATACTGATTGGACATCATTTGCACTAAAGGATAAATATGATAATTCCAATTGGTATCTTGAGGTTGCGATATCCCTACCTTTGAGATATAGTTACATCAGCCTCACCTAACGTCAAATATTTTCATGAGATCTGAGATACCATATATTCTGTAGGTCCATGATCCGATTCTTAAAACTAAATCCAACTTTTGTGGTTTGGTTGGACTGAACTAGGAATATTAGTGTCATTGTTCAAGTTGGGCTTTAGCCTTTCAATGGTGTAGAGATTGGGCTACAACCTAACTCCACTCTAGACTTTTGTATTACTGACGCCTTTGAATTAGTCCGTTAATATCACTAAGCCAAAAACATGCTGAAATATTTTACAAGTCCAATCATGAAGACCACATATGGACCTATTGTGATTCAAAACAAGGCTGAGATGATGAGTTTATAACGTTAATCAAACTTTTGAAATAAACACAAACTAACGTATTGTGTGTATATTTCAACATGCACTTCCTTTCTTTCAAATAGACTGAACGACAAAATGGAGGGTGTTTTAAGATCGATACACATGAAGAAAATTTCAGGGAGATGAGGATTCTTTTGTTGTCATGTTGCTTGTTTGGTAGTGTCTGCTTATGTTTTGGGTGAGTTGAAGCCAATGTAGTGCTGGAGCCTGTAGGTGATAGAATTTTGGGTTTGTGTGAAAACTTTTGCTTGAAGTGTTACACCGTTGGTGATCAGATTTGTAATTCCTACAAGTGTTACCTTCAACAAAAGTCAAACCATATAATTTATATAATTTATATATACACGATATTGAGCTTCAACACACTTGAGCTCAACACCCTTGTTGTAACATAATAGTTTGTATGTGAACCTAATGTCTCGATATATGAGCTAAATATCTAAAGATAACATATCTAACAGGTGATATATATTTAACAATGTCCTCCTATAGTCACCGTACATCATTGTCCACGTGTGTATAAACACTATAATGAATATGTTCTTAGATCAAATAAATATATCTAAAGAGTTTTTGAAATAATTTAAACTCCTCTTGTCCCAAGATCCGAGATATCCATGAATTAGTTTAGAACCAACACATGCATAGTAAATAAATATAAGTAAACCTGCAAGATAGTTCATCGTCTTACGTATGCTAAACATGCATAATTTTCACACAACATAGATAACACTACAAAATGGAGTCCATGAAAATGGACAAGTACAAGTGAACTTTCAAATCCCTATAAACACTACAAATGATATAATCATTCACTAAGCAGGTCATCCTGGTCAGGATCCCACTCAATCTCTCTTTCATCTGTGCTGCAGAATATAAACACATGAATTTTATATTACCATGAATCCAATCATTTTAATAGTTCTACCAAGAACATGTATTACTTTCATAAACTAATATCATGTTCATAAGCATCAAGCCAATTTCATAAACTATGAACAAGACGTAAACAATTTAAATTACAAAGTGTCATCCGTTTAAGTTTATTAGTAAGGTAATAACCATCGTCTAATTTCAATTAAGAACATGACCAATAGTCACTTCACTTACAATAACCAAATCATATAATGTCAGTTCAATTAAGAACAAGACCAACAAGTTTCTTATGCAAAACAACAATTTCATGTTTAAATTTGGAATGTCACAATTACCAACTCCTTAAAGTCAAATATTCAAATATCAAATTTTGAATGTGAACATTAACCAAAGGTTGTAAACACATATATGTCTAAACATGCCATTAGTGTTAATTTTCACGCAAAATTTTCTGCCAAACTTTTTCGCCTTGTTTCGTCATAGCGAAGAACATCGATGAGGAATCACCGATAAATATTTGTCGGTGTATGATACGCTGACTAATTCTTCTTCCCCAATATCACCGACGAATGTGGGCTTACACCGTGACAAATAAGTAATGTCGGTATAGGTTACTTGACAAACGTCAGAACTTACACCGTGACAGATAAGTACTGTCGGTATAGGTTACTTGACAAACGTCAGAACTTACACCGACAGATATGTACCATCAATGTAAGTCATGTCTAGAATCAGGAAAAAGCCTATTGACTCTATCCTGGTTCCGATTTCCCCGATCAAACGAAGCAATAGTTTTCATGCATTCATCCACAAGCATATAACTAGAAGAACTCATATATGCATTTATCTAAAACACATTCAATCAAACAACAAACACATTCATTCAAACAAACTGCATACAAAACATTATAACTATATTGCAATTAAGTTTGAAATTCACAAAGTAGCAAACAAAGTTTGATAATGATAGTAGACAAAATACACAAACACTACATCGTCAAACCTCCAGTGCTTGCTACGCCTGATGGTCTGTGATTGTCACCTCGTCTTGGTGATGACGGCGGTGTGCAAATGAATGTTATGTTAATATCCTGCACATTACAATACATTATATATTAAGACGACACTTCATATAAACCTAGTAAATGTAATACACATTACTAAATTACAAATACAATACCTGATCATTATAACCCACCTTCGCCTTCGCTAGCTCGCTTTAGCTCCTAACTCTCTCAGACATTTGCTCAACTTTCAATCTTTTGTTGAGCTCTACTTGAGATGGCATCCCACGAGCTCCGTACTTGTCTGTGGGGGTGACAAGATTAGAGTACATCCTCACACGTCCATGCAAGTCATCATCAAGAAGTGTCTTGTCCGGGTCCTCGACCCTAGTCGTCAAAGTGATACAACCCTGAGAGCTCGTGTCACCCAGTCCTTATAGAGCCTCTAATCATTCCTGCAAGCATAAAACATCAAAAATTATAAATGAATGCAACCCAACAACATAAAGTAATTGTAAACTAATATGAATAAACTTACAATTACAATCGTTGCTTCTGGGTTCTTCTTGTCATGTAGTCGAATGTATATATATGTACGAGTAGGTGTGGGAGAGTCTGGGATTTCCACAATCTGCAATACCAATTTCTGTCTGAGGCCATGATTCTCTTGATTTATGATGGGAACACATGTTAAACTTAAAATATCATTTTATTAATAACAATTGAGATTATTATTTTATAGAAATTTTGGCAGAACCTTCCTCTAACAAAATGCTATGTCGAAATCGTCAAATCCCTGGATTGACAAAAAAATAATTCCCATTTACAATATACATTGCATTTCACATTCTTATCATCTATATTATTCTCCACTATATGATTATCTTGATTGTTGCAATCTCTCCTCTTTCTCACACCACCCAAACCAAACCAAACCAAACAAAACCAAACAAAACCAATCAAATTCAACTCAATCCAACTAGCACATCCAACTCAACCCTAATTCAATCCGACCAACACATCCACTCAATCCAACTAGCATATCCAACTCAACTTACACACCCAACTCAATCGAACTCAATCCAATTCAACTAAATCAACTAACCAATCCCTCGTAATCAAACTAATGAATCAAAGTCAATCAAATTAACCAATTCAATAAAATCCAACAAACCAATCTAACACAATCAAGCCAACAAATTCAATTAACCAAATCAAATTTTGGTTAATCTAACAAAGTTTAACTAATCAACTTCGAAGCACCACAAGCACACCAACCCATAAAACTCCCCAAAACGACTTCAAACCCTAAACATTTTAAAATTTAATGGTCAATTTTTAAAAGTTTCGACGGAACCTCTATTATATTTTCAATAATGAAAAATCATGGAAGTCGTATAATGACAAGAAAAAACACATATTTTTCGACATATGTTACATTTCACATTTACCATCACCAATCTATCTTCTAATAAATACATACTTGTTCAATTCAATGCAAAAAATCTCATAAACAAATTCAATATATTAAAATAAAAACCAATGAATCTTTCAAACTCACATTATTATTCTAATTAATCCAACTTTAATTATACAAAATCACACAACTTATCCGATTAAACATATTTGAATCATACAAAATCACATAATTAATCTATTTATTCACAACTTTATTATAATTAATCATACAAAATCACAACTTAAATCGTACAAATCAAAACATTAATCTAAAAAATACGAATTTATTATAAAAATTGGTAAAATATGGGATGTTGATGGTGGTGGTGGATGGGTGGATTCTGGTGGTGGTGGTAGTCGAGGTGGAGGCTGCAGTGGTGGTGGATGTGGTGGATTCTGGTGGTGGTGGTAGTAGTGGGCTGCGGTGGAGGAGGTGTAGTAAGTGAGTATGGTGGTCGTGGTCATCGGAGCTTGCAAGAGAGGAGGAGAGTAGTGGTTGGGGAAAGGAATGGAGGTTTGGATTAGGGAGGAGAAGAAGCTTACCACAATGGAGTGGAGGTTGCAATGGTGGGGTGGCAGGCCAGTGAGGAAGCGTCGATAGCGGTGAGGTGACACGACGAGCAGGAAACACAGCAGAGGAGCAGGACGACATCGAGGAAGGATGGCGGCGGGACAGGGCGGCAGCGCGACGGTCGAAAGGGGAAACAATTATGGTTTGGAAGAAGGAGAGGAATGAAGAGAAAGCCTGATTTAGGCTACTGATAAAAAGAACCACCGACGGGACATTTCTGTCGGTGAATGTTATCTTATCCGTCAGTGGTGACGTGCAGATTAAGTTCTTTAACGTTTTATTTTTGTTATATATCGACAGAACTTATCCGTCAATGTATATTTGTACGTGTACACCGATAGCTATATCCATCGGTGTTTCTTTTTGCATAAAAAAATATTTTTCACAGTATAATTTTTGAGAAACATACATTGACAGATAACATCCGTTGGTAAACATTGTTCATTTCACAAAAGCTGTGAAAATATAATCTAACAGAACTTATCCATTGGTGATAATTCGAATATCTGTAAGTGTGTTATTCTATCGATGATCAATTTTATCTGTAGGTGAAATGTACATGCACCGAAGGCTAGCTATAGGTCGGTGAACCTGTTTTTCTAGTAGTGTGAGAATGTCCATCCACAATTCGAGAGAAACCAAATTAATATAGAACATCATTTTCAATATTATAAAGGCATCCCATTAGTTTATGGAGGGGATTTCAATGCTATTCTATTACTAGTGAAACGACTGGCCATGCCAATTGTAAAGGTTATGTCTGGTCTAGTACGACTCATATCATACAAGAGAATAGCAATCACTTAGAGTATCTTAACTGATCCACACTGACATCTTCATTTAGACATAGTCATTTATTATAATCATAAGTTGTCTCAATCGGTTCAAAATTAAGAGAAATGGTCGTGTGGGATCCTTGGCATGGGATAATGCATGTAATGAGAAATATGGAAGTGGAAATGGTGTTGCCTGTTGTCGCCATACAATCTACAGTGAATGCCATGGCCATATATGCGAAGGTCGGCAAATCAGGAATGACAAGATGATGACTTGAACCAAGAACAAGAGACAACATGCGAGATAACAACCCAAAATGTAAAACTGACAAGCCACAGGCAACTAAACCAACAACAATAGGAAAACTAAATAACAAGAACTACTAAATAGAATAAATAAAGATGGGCCATGGTTTGGAGTGGTGCATGGGATATGGGGAAAGAAGAGGTGGCTAGCCACCGATGGGCAGCCAAAATGACGCGGAACTAGAAGTCAGAGTCTCCCAAAAGGTGGGATGAGAAGAGTGGGATGTGAGAAAGTAGATCTGGGGAATATATATGAAGGGAGTTGGAGGATATAGGGGAGTGAAATGAGGGAAGGTTAGGCCATTGGGGGGCAGGTTGGAGGTGACAATCCGAAACCCTAATCGTAAACCCTAATCTTACGAGGCCAAGTTAGTTAGACACATAATAAATTTCAGGTCAAAATAGTAAATTTTGAAACATAAATACTGATTGATCGTAAAACAATGACAATTCAATTATAAAAATAACTAATATTATTTTTGCAAATAAGAAATGTGAACCCCAGTTGGAGTAATCAAATATCAGTGTCATAGAAGACGCCATTTTTTAAGTAGACATGGTACTATCTCGTGATAATCCAAAACATAATACAAGTTTCTTGCTGTAGAATATACTATAAAAACGACAAAGTTAGTTGGTATTAAAAACAACTCCCATCTGACGTGGTGGGCGGTGTAAAGCGCATTCAGAATAAATATTTATCAGTTGGTAGAAGTACTACATATCACGAACAATATTTGGAGATTGTTATGTTAAAAATGGATATCGTTATAATATTTATCTCGTCAATGGTTAACCAACTCAGTTATATACTGAGTGGTTTGGTGTGAGAACCCAAATATGTTAGGAATTTAATCAAGACTAATTGGTTGCTTGTGTGGTTTTAGGAGAAGGAAGGGGGTGAATGCAATTTTCCCATGCCTTTCCATGTGTCTTGGCATCTGTGGATGGGAGAATGACGGTGGAGTTGGATGACTATTTAATATGAAGTCAGTTACGAGGAGATAAAATTTTGAGAAGAACTCAAAGAAAAATAAGATCAAGATTTTGAGTCAAATACTGATTCGTTATTCTTCAATTTTCATATCGTGTCTGTCTCTCTTGATATCTGTAGTTGCATGCATGCTGAGTATCGATATTGAATTCATTGATATGCATATGATTGTATGGTGGTGTTTCGGTCGACACGTCTTGTGGCTAGATGTATGTTTCTGGCTGAGCCACTTAGGAAAGAGCTACCTAGCGGGCAACGTGGAGCCACCCGAGATAGGAAAGGACTACCTGTCGTTAGTGTGGAGCTACCAGGTGTGCGTCTGACTGATTGATAGATTTCAGAAGCACAGGATGTGGTCGAATCCAAATGGGGGTTGCGGATTGCTATGCATGCATATTATTTGTGATGCGTGTCTCTTGATTGTGCTCGTTGAGTGAATGTCATATTTTGTATTATTTTTCACATGATTATGATTATGTTTGGTTGATGGTTGATACTTGCGGGATGTCGAGCTCACAATTTGTTGATTATATTTTCAGATTATTTATGAGCCTATTAGATGTATTTAAATATCACAGTGCGCAGCGGTCAGGGTCGTGGATCGTATCTTAACGCAGCGGGTTCCGACGGGTAAGCACCTGTTCGGACTCAGGGTGTTACATTTGGATATCGGCTCAAAGTTGTTTACAAATTATTAGGCCTCGGTTCATTACAAACAATGAATAAAAATACAAAAGTGAAGAATGAATACAAGTATGCTTTGTAACAAGTGTGAGTGTATTTATGATTGTTGTGAACTAATCCAATATGATCCAATAATTATAAATCACATGTTGTTTACGAATTTTGTAGTTAGATAGTTAATTTGAAGTTGAATGTGTGCGTGTATCTCTTTAATGATATGTGTGTATATCCTTTTAATGATACAATTATTATCTTTTAATTTGACCAAAAAATTTAGTGCAATAATTGTTTGACCGGTTCAATCTGCCCTAACCTCGTTTAGTTAATTAAATGATTTGAGGTTTCCAGTACGAACACTGGTTTGATCTTGATATTATGCTAACATCGACATTAATTAGTTGCATAATATTGAACTTTTAGTCAAAGCACAGCTAAGCAAAACCTACAATTCAATTCAATGTTTGATATGGCTTCTCTGATCAGTGGTTCTCACCGTGCATGATCGGCTACTGACTTCAACCATCTCTTACTATAAATCTGTTACTAGAATTTTCCGATTTGTGCCTACTCTCGTAGAAGAACCTGTTCCACAAACCATAACTGGCTCAGAAGTGAACCACTATAAATTTCTATCCTCGAGTACTGTTAAAAATTATGTAATTGGTAATTCTTAGAATCATCTAGATAAATCTAAAAATATATAGATAAATCTAGAAATTTCTAAAATATTAGAATCATGAAGAATGCTTAACATTCCATAGATTTCTAGAAAGATGTATCCATAAATATCTAGATTTTTCCATTTTGTAATTAAAGTCATTTTCTCTTTAAACCCTAGTCTTATTTTCCGATCTTCGGTTTAGAGTTAGCTACTCACCCTTATTAATTCGGTGACAATCTTTTTATTACGATGGTGGCCTTTTCCAATTTTAAGAGTAGTTCGGTCAACAATTAAGTCATTGCTATAGTGATATATTGCTATCATACCATCATGATATATTGATATTCATTCCAATTCCCATCATGAAATTAACATACAAAGATTTAGACATTTCAATCAAAACACTGATATAGAAAGAGCCAAATCATTCATGCGTATAAGTTATTCATGGGATTCAACTCGATCCATCAAATTTTATTTTGCAATACTATAGTATTGATCAAACCTTAACAACTAACAACACTCGATCACAAGCTCATTAGACAGAAACTTGGACCTTTTTATTGATCAACATTTACTGGCGACTAGAGTCATTAGTTACCAGCCCTGAACTGAGCCTGAAGGCGAGCCACCACATCCTGGTCAAGTCTGAAGGCCTTTGCCAGAACATTCGGGTCCACAGGTGGGTTCGACCCGAACAAGGTGGGTGCGACCTGGATCACACCAGGGAATTGGCTGCTCAAACTAGAGAGAGCCACGGCTGAGGTTTTACCGATGTTCATTTGGAAGTGAATCTGACCAAATGGGAATATTATGATATCACCCTTTTTAAGCATTTTAGCGAATAGACGTCCAGCTGGAGGTGGCGCGGTCACAAACCCAGCATACAGCTCGCCCTCGAGCAGGGTTAGGACCTCGGTGGCTCGTGGGTGGATGTGGGGCGGGTTGAGCCCATTTAGTCCGTAGTCAATGCGAGCGAGTGAGATACCGAGCGTGTTCATGCCTGGGAAGTTTAGCACATTGACATTGGTCACGTTGAAGCCAAGTCGGTTAACTGTGTTTGCTGGTGTTCCGATGCTCGAAAACACGAAATCGTCAGCAGTCACGTTGTTTGCGTTCTTGCAGACAAATCCGTTAATGGTAACTGAGAAAAATAGAAGCATATATTAGCAGGTGTAACCAGTAGTGTTCCTCAATGTAGGAGATCAGCTTAATTGGTAAATCACTAATTTGAAATTAGGCTAAGCTAGAGATTGAACCCAATATTGTGAGTTACATGTTGTGATTCAATAAAAAATATTACACGTTCCATAAACAAAAAGTTTCGCGAACTTCTTCAAAAAAAACTCCTTTAGTGTGTTAAATTGTGGTGTAACACAAATATGGCTGCATTAGTCTCTTATGTGTATACTATAGTCAAAGTATTAAATGCAATGCTTCTTATAATTGAAGCAATATTAATTAAATGATTTCTAAATAATTGGTGAGTATGTACACAAACCTGGTGAGTTCATGTCTGCAACACAAAAGTCCTGCAGTGGACTTGGATCATAGGCATTTGCATTGGCACAAGCCAATGCTAAGATTACAATAACTAGTGCACTAATCCTTGACATGATTATTTTGATAATGGAAAGGAAGCTTAAGAGAGTAAAGAAATATGATTTTAGTTTGATGAAGGCATGAATGTGGAAGGGCCTATTTATAGGAAAGAACAAACTCTTCTGAGGTGTATATGTGAAACAAAGTCTTATTTGAATATAAATAAGTTGCACGTACTTACTCTCTTTTCTTATATATGAAATGATGGAACTGCAAATCAGTGTTAATACAAGTTAGTTGAGGCATCTGTTTCCCAATGGCAACCACTGGCATTGCATATATATATATTTATGGAGTAGCCAGTACAAATTTGACACTCCAAATTCTACCAAACACACTTTATTAAGACATATAACAACCAACAAGGAAAAACTTGGTAGGGAAAGAATGATATTGGAGATTTGCACTTATTACCAGTGTAGAAGAATTCAAAAGAAACTCACAACAAACATGTCTATCGGAAAGAGACCAACAAAATCCTTAGTGTACTAAGGTAAAATATTGGGAAGTATATCTGATCAAATACAAACTACTTAGATGCAAAGCCTTAATACCCGATTTTCTCGAGAGTACACAAGTTAAAATTCCAGGCTACAACAAGCACAACATAAGAGAGAATTATCATATATTTACGTTGGCTAATGTGCTCTTATACCTTCAAATTAGCCATAATACCATTAAACTTCTCTTAGGAATTTGACACCTCCAAGTTCTACCAAACACATTGTCATTTAGACACATAATAACCAAACAAGGAAAAACTTCATAGGCAAAGAATGATATTGGAGATTCGCACTTGTTACAGGTGTAAGAAAATTCAAAAGAAACTCAGAACAAGCTGACCAGAAAGGGACCAACAAA
This sequence comes from Triglochin maritima, assembly GCA_963682175.1. NCBI lineage: Eukaryota > Viridiplantae > Streptophyta > Magnoliopsida > Alismatales > Juncaginaceae > Triglochin > Triglochin maritima. Next base: position 36,735,553 of record OY821772.1, read on the forward strand.
ATCTGGAGTGTGCTAAGGCAACTCATTAGGACATGTACCAAAGCAAATATTAACTACTTATAAGATGTAAACTTTCAATACAAATGTTATTCAAAACACTAGTGCAGAATAGGCTTTACACGTCGTCCAATAGACGTCGGCCATTATAACAACCGACGTCTAGTAGGGAGAGGACAGAATAGACGTCGGTCGTTACCAAGACCGACGTCTATGTGGTACTATAGACGTCGGCTATTTCAATACCGGGTTTATCCCACGTCTATAGGGTATAGACGTCGACCCATAGACGTCGGTTTTTGGAATACCTTGTGAATCCGACGTCTATAGAGTATAGACGTCGCCATATAGACGTCGGATGTTATAGACGTCCGACGTCTAGACCCCCTGTATATAGACGTCAGGGTATAGACGTCGGACATCTATAACATCCGACGTCTATGAGTCTTAAAGAAATCGAACCGACGTGTTTCTATCATTCATCTCAAACGAAAACCCACCCAAACCCTAGCCGTCCCCCGACCGATCTCCGACCGATCTGCACCGTCTCCGGAACCGCAGCGACGTCCCTTGTGCTCTCCTCCCCTTCTCCGTCCCTCTGCACCGTCTCCGTAGCCTCCGCGACCACCGTCACCGCACCCTCCTCCGCGACAACCGTCACCGCAGCCACGACCTCCTCCTCCTCTGGTTCGTGCTCATACTTTTTGTGTAGTTGTAGATTGAGTTTTTTTATTTAGTTTTTTTTGATTTGGTGTAGTTGTGGGTGTAGTTGTTGGCGCGACCACCGGCACCGCACCTCCTCTGCGATGTCGGAAACAACTTTCCCCTCCTCCTTTGGTCCGTGTTTCACCACCTGTAGAAAAATTAACTTCAAGTGAAGCCAAAAGGAAATCTACTAGCCTTGTCTTGTATCTTGTTTGATTAGGTTCTCATATTTGATATGTTTAGATTGTGTTGTTTGGATTTGGATTTTAGATTGTGGTGTTTGGATTTGGATTGTTTAGTTGGTTGTGGAGATTGTGAATTTTGGATTTGTTTGGTTGACGAGAATGGAGTGTGATTGTGTGAATGTTTAATTCATTTTTTATATGTTATTGCTATATGTTATGATGATGGATGTAGCCTTTATTAATGAGATACCATTTGATTTCACTCGTTGATTGGATTGGTTTGTTTTGGATTGAGTTGAGTTGGGTTGGTTGGATGATTTAAATGAGTACATATGAGTTGGATTGGTTTGGTTTGCTATCTTAGGTCTTGAGTTGGGTTGGTTGGATGATTTAAGTAACGATGGAGAGTTGTTTGGGATGCATTATTAAGTAAAATTGAATGTAAGTAAACTAACGTTCTTCATGGATCTCATTCATGTGTATTTCAACATGAGTAGATTTGTAATGTGAATGTGATGTAGTGGAGAAATATATGATGTGAATGTGAGTAGATATACATTTTTCTTGTTAATTCCAGGATTTGAAGAATTTTACATATAAAATTTTAAGGGGAGGTTCTGCCAAAATTTCAATAATTTTTTTATTTTCAAGTGTTATTAATAAAATGATATTTTGTGTTTAAAATATTTTTCTGTCAATCCAAGTAATTATTTTTAATACTTGCTTTTAATATTTAAAATGTTTATTACCTTGCTTTTTTTAATTTTCAATATTATGATGATAACTCATTGACCCCCTTAAGTAACTTGGCCTTTAATAACCTAACGTTTATAACATCTCCAGGCACCACTTCACAGAGGTAGGAGAGAGAGAAGTGAAGGTTGTAGTTGAGAGTTGCTTAGATGCTGGTGCTTTTGTGCCATTTCCGGAAGAAGAGATTGTTACTCTCGGCGATGCTATCGGTGGGTTCGTGCGGTGGCCTAGTTATTTAGTAGAGCTAAACGACAAACATGAGGTATAGTTTAACTTTGAAAGACTTTAAACTTCAAATTTGTTAACAATTGTATTTTAACAATTGTATATATATCTGTAAGGTGTCAAGCCCCCGGAGCAAATGGTCAAACAACCAATCTCCTATCAACATTAATTCGCTTCCAAGTAGGTGCAAAATATTGTATCAATGTATGGTAGGTAGGGAAGCACAATCCCTAAGTACCTGGGAGTTGGAGGGGGATAAAGGGTTGCCTCCGGCTTTGTACGTCACCAAAGAGGATATCATGCAGTTCTTGGCGATGGATTCGTTGTGTATCATGATTATCGACGTGCAAAAGAAGTGTTTTTTTGTATACAATGAAAAGTATTGAATAATTTTATCGAAACTGTAATAAAGTATAATTTTTATACTTGTAGACATCTTTATGACGCCAGAAGGTTAGTCTTTCCCGACGATCAAGTATTTGGATTTATCAGTCCATCTACATATATATACGGGAATGACGATAAATCGGGTCAGCTTGGGACATTCTTTAAAGAATAAGACAAAAGATATTATCTGCTCCTTTATCATGAGAGGTAAACTTTGTAATTCGAAGTGAAATTTTATTTTGTAATAAGCTTCTAATTATATATATAACATGGCTCATTGGATGTTTGTCATTGTATGCCCCACGACTAATTCGGCATATTGGTTTGATCCGTTGGGGTCGAATAAACCAAAGGACTCAATAAAGAAACTTATAAATTTGTAAGTTCATTTTAGTCGTGGGAAAAGTAATTCGTGGATTTTTATTAGTATTATTGAATCAAATTTTAACTTGTGCTATTCAGGGCAATTAAGGTTTACAGAGCTTTGGGTGGTAGGAGAACAACCACAAAAACAGGAATAACATGGCATGGAATGAGAGTACGTTCTCTCCATTTTTTGTTAATTAAGTTAGGAACATAAATTTAACGAATTTCTATGTTTGTAGTACCGGAAGTAGGTTGGAAATACGGAATGTGGTTACTACGTGATGAGATACATGGAGGAAATCCTCGAATTGGCAACTCAAGACGTATGCCTATCCGAGGTAATGCAGATCGTTATTCAATTGTATAGTTGTAGTTTCAATATTTAGTTATTAACATTCAACACACTTGTATTTTTTTGATAGGTCTTCTCAAAAAGTAGTGATCCCTTCTCGCATCAGGAGCTCGATGAAACTCGTGACCGATGGGCTCGCTATTTTATCAGAAACATGTTGATGAACTAAGAGGTTCTCCTGTCACTAGCATTTTTTGTAATTTAGTTAACAAGTGCGCTTGTATTACAAACCTACAATTTATGTCTTAATATAATCGTCTCAATTTTAGAATGAATGCCAATTGTTTATGAATTAATTGTAAGTGTGTTGAATGTCAATTGTGTATGCTTGTATATTTGTGTTTGTGCATGTATGGTTGTATGTTTGTGTTTGTGCATGTATGTTTGTGTGTTTGTGCTTATATAAACATGTGGATGAAAACGTGAGCATATGTGAACGAATTTGGTGCAGGTTGTATGTACACGAATACGATGACTATATACAAGTTTGCCGGTTGCTATTTTTTTTATCCAGGTTAAGGAATAGACGTCGGATGTTTGTATTAGCCGATGTTTATTCCTTTAAAGAAAGGAATAGACATCGGATGTTTGAATTAGCCGACGTTTATTCCTCTGAAGAAAGGAATAAACGTCGGCTGTATGTATCATCCGACGTCTATTCTTTACGAATAGCACGTCGTCCGTTATTTCACCGACGTCTATACCTAAAGAATAAACGTCGGTCTTGTGTAACGGTCGCCGTCTATTCGTAAAGTATAGACGTCGGCTGATACATACAGCTGACGTCTATTCTTTAAGAATAGACGTCGGATTTCTTACGTCTATGTATAGACGACGCACACATATACGTCGGATATGAGAGTGCTTATATCCGATGTATATACCCCCGTACATCCGACCTATATTCCCTTTTCTGTAGTAGTGAAAGTAGGAAAGCTGAAAATCCAAGGTAAAACAAGCACCACATAATAGAGGACAATATCACATATTTACATTGGCTAATGGACTGAAAATGCATTCACCACGATCCCTTAAAAAAGGAAAACACTTGCACCAAAAAGTCATTAAGCGAGAGTAATCAAGTTTTTGAGAATATATACACATTAGGAAATAAGACCATCTTCGTCCGAAACTTTGTTAGAAAGGAAAACAACAGTAGCAAAAGTTTGAACCCAAAAATTATTAGTAGTATTACTAAAAAAACAATATGAGGCAGACCTATCATCAGTTATCCTATGCCTATTCGCAGGTACACCGTGTGTGCTGGAGTATAAGGATGACAATATTGAATATGAACACCTTGAGATTGTAGGTAGGGCTTCGGTCGGATCCTGGACCGAGACCCAAATTTTCAGAATCCTTGGACCGAAAACCGGACCGAACCGCTTCATTCATCCAAACCAAAAACACGATTGGAAAAAATCAAAAACAAGAAAAACCAAAACAAAAACCAAAAACCTCGACCTTCGGATCGCAACATAGGCGATGCTCGATCTCTTCGAATGACATAGGCGAGGAGTCCGGATATGTCATCGGAAGCGGCAACGCATCGTTATTGTCGGCAAGGTAGCTCTCCCCATCGTGGGACCATCACCACTTCTTCCTCTTCTTTTTTCTATTTTCCTCGCCATCTGGCATCAACAGAGAGTTCGAGAGGTGCACGGCGGCAGAATCACTCGGCAGCGGGGGGAGGGGTGGGCTTAGACCTATCAAAATCAGACACGACACAGACACGATAATTTAGTGTATGGGTATAGGTACTCGTACACGAATACACGATAAGGATACACGACACAATACACAAACCCTTATCGGGTCGGGTTCATGTACAAAAGTCCATACACGAAATACACGATAACATACACGATAATGTATCGTGTATATCAGATGTACACGATACATGATAGACACGGTTGGACACACGATTACACGAATATACATGATAACTTGTTATACCCGATAAGTTTTTTTAAACACGATAACCCGAATTTATTTTAAAAAAACAAAATACCTAGAAATATAAATACAATTCCAAAGTCGCAACCCTAACCCTAACACCACTCCTCCACCACACTCCTCTACCGCCACACTCCTCCCTCGTCGCACCACTCTCGTTCCCTCCCCTGTCACACCACTCCCATCCTCGCCCCTGTTGCAGCCGGCAGCCCCCTAGATATGAGACACCGGTCAATAGATTTCCGGTCACCGCTCTCACTCCCACTCCCACTGGTAGGAAGGTAGCCCCCTTCCTCCAAAAAAAGTACATTTTTTATTAACAACAAAAGTATAATTTTTGATATTTGTGATTGGTCATGTAAAACCCCTATTTGGTTATTACAATAAAGAAAATAATATTAGTAATATAGTACTTCAAATGCTGCTGGGATTACCAGAACCTCGAAGTCCTTACTTCCTTTCATATTTGCTGTTGTGATTTCTTTTATGTGCTTTTACCATTTTCCAAACGTGATAAATGTTCAATTTTTCTATCTAAATTTGTAACCATAAAGTCACATGTTGTCATTTTCTTCATTCATGCAAGATTTTGTTGAAACAGAAGATACAAGTTTTGATTAACTTGCAGAAACTCTTAGTTATCATTTAGCATGCGCATGGTTTTTCCATTAGCCATAAAATAGATTATTTGCTAAGTGTCTTTGAGTACTAAAAAGAAAAATATGGACTATCTGCTTGTCAAACCTATACAGGTTTAATCTATCCGTGAGTCCTAAATTATGTCAGTACTCAGTATTTCCAATCAGATGCTTGTGAACCTGGAAGGATATATTCTAAATGATAAAAATATTAGATCATGCCATTCTTAACAAATTCAATGAATGCAATGCTTAGTATCTCTATTTCTGCAAATTGTGCAAACTGCAGATGCCCTTGATTAACCCTCCCAACCTTCAAAATGGTCAAATTTATTTTATTATTTTTTACTCGTAGGTAGTAGCCGACAAAAGATTGGAGTTATTATCGACAACCCTCTGCTTCAGCATCCTTGTAAGTTCAACTTTGTAGAAGGTTTTAAGTCAGTAGTTTGATGGTATTATACCCTTGTATAAAGTTGCTCTCGTAGCTAAAGCTTGATTTATTTTTTGGAAGTTCATCTTCTTGTTATCATGCCTTGTAGGTTTAGTCCTTTTGTTCAAATTTATATTTTATTAATGTGAGTATTCATGTATTATAGAAATTGATCAAGTTCAATTTATAATTCTTACAGGTTGAGAGGCAATTGAAGAAGTTGGAAGGAGTTGGACTTGGAGTCTATAAGATTTGAACTCTTATGTTTTTTTGCATGTATTACATCATTGTTTGTTGTGAAACTATTTATTTGAAGTTTTGAAATTGATGCAACTAGTACTATATTATTATGTGCTCTATTGTTTGGTTTATTTTGTATTTTAAAAAAACTCAAGAATTTCATGTTTATCATGTTATTAGGTACTTATCGTGTATGTAGGTATTTATCGTGTATACAAGTACTACTCGTGTCCATTCGGGTATTATCGTGTGTTGTGTTACACGACACGATAAAAATTCGTGTACAAATAGTGTCGTGTATACACGATAATTATCATGTCGTGTTAAGAAATTTCTTATCGTGTTGGGTTCGTGTATACCTAATACCTGTTAGCATTCGATCATACATAAGACAGTACACGACACGATTGACATGCCTGGGTGGGCTGAAGCGGAGGAAGTGGAAAGGAGTTGGGAGAGAAATGTTAGGGATTTCAGAGGGGTATAAGATTTGATGTCTTCGGTCCGGGTTTGGGTTTTAGACAGGACCGGATCGAACCTGAATTTTGGGTATTTGGCGGACCGAAGACCGGACCGAATAAAATCGGGTCGGTCTGGTTCGCTCTAAAAATTCGGGTCGAATTGAACTTTACTCACTCCTAATTGTAGGTGTTGTTGAAAATTGATCTTAATTCATCACAGTTGACAGTCAAGTCATCAAAGGTGATGAGTCATCAAGCTGGAAGATGAAAAGATGAGGAGAAACTGAAATGATATGTGACAATCCATTGTAATAATTTGTTTTGAATAGTTTTGATTACTTGTCACTGGAATAGAAGATAGAAGGTCAAAGGTCCTCTTAATTTAGAGGGAGCCTAAGAGTTATTTTTAATGCTATAAATAGCATACGAAGTTATATATGTAAATGTATGAGAAGTGCAAGAAATAATAGAGAGCACAAGTTGAGTTTTTCTTTTCTTGTCTTCTATCTTCACCACAAATATCGAAATACGATCATTCTATTATCCTAACAAACTGGTATAAGAGTCATGTCGAGCTCAAGTATGACCCGTTCGGTCAATTATGTTTCCCTGCTTGTCAAAATCCAATTATGACAATTGAAGTATTCAGATACGTGCACTGTTGGGTGCACAAGATGCATGAGAGTTTGTGGAGAACGACTTTGAGGAGGAGTCGGAGGCCATGAACGCCAACTAAAGGAAGGTGGCGAAGGAGATGCACAAAATAGATCAAGGTACAATGTTTCTTCTCTTTCAAGTGGTCGATGAGGCCAACTTTAAGAAGATCGCGGGAGCAAAAACGTTTAAGGAGGTGTGGGAAATTATTGAGAAGGGATATAGGGGTGCAGATCATGTGAGGTAAGTACGCCTTCACGCGCTTCAAGGCGAGTTCGAAGCATTGAAGATGAAAGAGTTAGGAGTGGCCACTACAAGAATTTTGAGTTTTAGCCACAGAAAAAATCTGTCACTAAATCCAAGTTTCCGTCACTACATGTTTTTAGCCACAGATAATTACCGTCACTGATTCTGGCGTCACGGAAGGCTTTAGCGACGGATGTCAACCGTCACTAAAAGGCTTTAGCGACGGATGTCAACCGTCACTGATACTTTTCGAAGGAAGAATTGGCCGGATGACATACTTTTAGTGACGGATGTGGATACTTTTAGCCACGGAAAACTCCCGTGGCTAAAATGTTTTTTCACCAAAAATATATAAATTCTCTACATTCAATAAACCACTGTCATAATTTGTGTTTCCCTTATTTTTCCCCAAATGAAAGTAACTAAAATTTCTATACGTCAAAGATAACAATTAATCTCACTTGTGAAGTTTAGCATCACATAAAAATCATTTACATGGTAAGTAACATGATAATATTTGGGAACATGAAATTTTTGTAAACAATTATATAACACAATTTGAATATAATCTTGTCCAATAACACGAACATATCATCAAAATAACAATTTACAATTTTACACAATGTACAACTCAAAATATCAAGTACACAAACCTCCCTAATAAGATCACAATATCGACTATTTACAAACAAGTTATATTAACAATCAAGATCGAATGAGCATGAAAGTTATTAAAAAGTAAAACAACTACACTAACAACCCTATCAGTACAGTCAGGAAATTCTGAATTCATTTATACCTTGTACACATTCTCATAGCCTTCACCTTTCGATCGAATATAAGCAGATGCCATTTCACACCGAATTCCTCCAGTGCAATACCTTCAAAAAAAAGAAAAAGAACAAAGAACCCAAAATCAAAGTCCTCGCAATAGACAAATCCAACTAATTTTTTTGTAACCAAACTAACAAATCCAATTTAAGAAATTGGCATAATTTCAGCAGATATTTTGAAAATTATGGTCTAGATAAAAATAGATGAAACTTGGTATCATTTGTTACACAAGAGCGTGTAGCAGAGAAAGTACAAGGAGATAAGAAATCTATTTACATGAAAATCTAAATTCTTGACATTTATAATCTCAATATTCCAGAGTTACTAATGGACCAGTTTACCTTTTGTTTACCCTTTGAAGAAGAATTTGAACCAAAAACAAGTTTTCCTGAAGCTTGGCATGAAGTTTTTTGCAAAGTAGTACCCACATCAGGCTTCACACCGTTGGCTTTTTGGAACTGGCTTTCATTCGATGTGGAAGAAGAGGTAGGAGGCGTCGAGGGATTCGACGGATTGCCATCTAACCGTCTTCCGACTCCAGTAAATGGTGTGAATTCAAGCTTTTGCTTCTACAATAACTTCTTCATCTGAAAAGGTTTAGAGAGCTATCATCTAAAGATGACAAAGATCAAAGCAAACTAACACTACAACTTGCTAAAAAGATGATGCAACAGCATAAGTGGCAGAATTAGTTCAAATTACAACCTCTAATAATTTCAATAGTAAGTCTACTGAACTGATAAATGAAATCAGATGTAGCTATTGCTACACTATCAATGAGCCGTTGGACATTATAAATTAGACATTACTAGTAACTAGTTGCAACAGAGGAATAGAAGCTAACTAAAACTCAAAAAGGTGTGTTTAATGAATTGATAGAATTTTCATAAGATGGCTAGGAAAATAACTCGTAATCACAGAGGAACTCAGGCAAGTGGAATTTCAGCAGGGAAACTATATTTGTATTAAGCGATATGGAACTACAACTTATATATAAGATCATAGATTAATGGGATGGAAAAAAATGATAAAATTGAATAGGCTCGTACCCATGAACAAGAAAATAGATTAGCATTTTATGAACAAGAAGGTAAAATGTGACAAGTAAAGAGCATTCCCCTGGTCCAGAATTAACAAATCTAACAACAGTACAAGACTGTGTGAGCATCAAATAACAACTCAATTTAACAAATCTAACAACTCTAAAATAATATGTAATTATTGTAAAGAAGAAACTAGCTCGTTACAACACTAATTTGGCAAGAAGACGAGGCCAAAGCGATCCGATTGGGTGATGGAAAGGAATGGGAGTGAACGAGAGGATACGAACCTTAGGCCGGAGGGGACGGTCTGAAGGTGTAAACGACGGCAGAGTCGACCTCGGCCTGGGCAACCTCCAGGACCGCGAGGACCACCAGCCATCTGATCTCTTCGTTCCTTGCCGTTGCCGACAGCCAGTTGCGGCGCAGGACGAGTTACAACGGTGAGGAGGAGCAGGGCGAGCGCCCCCGGGAAGGCGAGATAGGACATCAGTCACCCCGCTCCTCCTGCACCTTGAAAGCCTTCCGAAGGAGATGGAGGGGTTGGTAAACGCATGCCACAGAGAAGGAGATGTCGCCAGAGATGGAGGGGTTGGTAAACGCATGCCTATCAGTAGTGGGAATGAATAAGAACAATGGTTTGTTCCCAATAGCATATGTAGTGGTTTATGTGGAGAGTTTTGACAACTGGGTGTGATTTTTCACTTGATTGAACGAGGCTCTAGGAGTAGTTGAGGGTTTGGTCATCATTAATGATAGATGTAAATGTCTTGAGAAGATAGTTGTAGCTAAGTACCCTGGGTTGAACATTGGACTTGTATAAGACACTTGTACAAGAACTTTGAAAAGAGTTAACGTGGCAAGTCCATGATGGATATAGTCTGGAATGCCGCTCTTTCACACAGAAGGAATTTCAAAAGCACGTGGGACAAATCCAACTTTTAGATAAGGATGCCAATGACTAGCTGAAGAATGTGCACTGTAAGGATAAATGATGGAGTAGGTGCATGTATGGTATGACTGTCAAATCGCAAGAGGTGAATAATAACATTTGTGAGTTATTCAATCATTTTATTGCGGATCCAAGACATAAACCAATCCCAAAGTTTGTTGATGAAGTTAGGTAGAAATTAACAAGAGAATGTATTTGAGACAAAAGAAATACAAGACTTGGGATGAGCCTTTTGTTCCTTTGGCCAAAACTTGGGTGCAGGAGCAGTTCAAAAAACTTAGAGCCTATCAAATTATCAAGTCATCAGATGTTTTGGGAGAGGTTTAGCGGCCTAATGAGACGTGCAAAGTTTAGCTTAAAAGCCTCTGATGTTATGAGACCACTAGGAAGACCTAAAAAGAATAGATACAAAGGTCATGATTAGAACTTTAGAACAAGGGAAAAACATAAGTGTAAACCATGTGATAAGTTAGGGCATCAAGCAAGAACATGCAAGGAACCCTTCTCTGGTACTCCTACAACCACATCCAATGTAATGTGAGGAGTATGTATTTATGTTACTTTTTAGAATTTCATTTGGTATGTGATTTTTTTGAATTGAACATGGCTTATGCAATGTGAAGGACATAAAAGATAGACAAAATCAACCAGGAAAGATACAGAGAAGATGTACAATAAGATAGATTCAGTTTAGTAACAAAATAATTGGATATGGGAGATGGTCCTAGTTATACTAAACCAGTACTTACTATATATGGTGAAGGGGCTAGCCATTCAACACAACCAACAGAGACAAACTTCACCCCACCCACAAGGGACGAATCGGAAAAAACACATTTAGTAGGACATGCTAGAGGTATGATACAGTAGGAAAGAAAAAGGAGAACCAGTTAGGCAAACCTTCTTTACTTAACGGAGTTGTATAATGTTGTTGTAGGCTTGTAGTATTTATAATTCACATGAGCTTGGCAAGTACTTCATGTCTATACATGTTGTTCTAAGGTCTACTGCATTTAGTGTACGATTTGATATGTGGTTCATGTGTGGTGGTTGCGTGTTTGTTGTGTGTTGAGGTTGGTTATTTGTATAACTTCTTAGTATGTGTACGTTCAAGCTTTGTTGTATTTGTTATGAGTTTGTGTTAAGGCTTTAATTGTTGTATTACTCCTCAGGTGCCATTTCTCATGTAGCGGTAGTTTGTATTTGTGCTTAAGTGCTTCAATGATGCACTTTCACAAAGAAACAAAATAGAACAAATGTACATAACCGATTCATAATAAGTTTTCAAACCAACATAAAACACATACATGATAAGCATTCCAACATACATCCTCTGATATTCGTCATACCAACATACATCAAGATACTCAATTAACTCCTAACACAATCAAAACAGAAAGCACCACGCAAAAAATTATTCATAATAGGAAGCTCTTTTCGATCGTCAAGGTGCGGCAGGAGTGTTGGAGGGTGGCTGGCCCAAAATCATGACTGATTCAAAGCTGACCATCATCTTCGACTCCAAATTGGCAGAACGACCCATAACCAATTGGTGAGTGCTTTAAGTATGTTTGAAGGATATCAATGTGATTGTCTAACATCAAATTGGTTGAATTGTAGTCTCCAACCCACTAAAAACCACAATCCTTTTTAGTCAAAAGAAAATCGCACATGCATTTCATCGAACACCTTATGTGCGTCATTTTTTAGGGTTAGAAGGTAACATGCCTAAAAGAATCGACAACCATATAACTTCTTCCCAATAATTATGACTTTTATGAGAACTTTCCAAAATAGACGACACCTTGCAATGGCACTCCAACACTTTGAGATTGTTGAGACATGAAACTTGTGACCTCGAGCTCATCCCGGCAAGATAGGTGATGGAGATAGAGGCTTACAGAGGAGGAGGATTGAAGAGGAAAAGTGAGTGACGGGGGTGGAGGCTTGTGTGAGAGAGAGAATGAGGAAATGTACTGAAGATGGAACCAAAGGAAACAACGAGAATGGTTGATTAAGTGTTAATCTGAAAGTATTTGAAAACTATTTTGGTGGAGGGAAGAGAGACAAAACAAGTTCTTTCTTTCTTACTAATCAAACTATCTTTCTTTTATTCTTTTCCACACCCTCTTACAACAGGATAGTACTCTATTTATAGTCCTAAACAAGACTCTTAAAATTCGTATTAAAAACAGCTTTAAAGTAGAACAGTAAATTCTGACCCTTCCTTGCTAAAACTGTCATAGCTTAATGTAGGTAATTCCAAATGACCTGAAACCTTCACCATTAAAAACTAGACTTAAAAGCACACGAAATAGACTCTTCATTTGCTCGGAATGATCTGGAATTGCCCCTTCAATTCCTCATTTAAAACTGCCTTGAAAACTGTCTGTTCTTATCTGAGTTTATTTTCCACAAACTTCTAAATTTAAAACCCACTAAAAATAGCATTTAATGTTTATTCAACAAAACTCCCCTGTAAACTTAAATGCTTCTACCATCCGTCATGCCAATCATCTTCTTGCATTTGTCGAGAAGTACTTTTGGTAGCGGTTTTGTGAAGATATCCGCAGCTTGATCCTGACTTGCCACATGCACCAATTCCACACTTCCTTCCTTCACATGATCTCGAATAAAGTGGAAACGAATGTCGATGTGTTTGCTTCTTTCATGGTTTACTGGATTCTTTGCCAACTCAATTGCTGATTTGTTGTCAACTTGAATCACGGTTGCACTTAGTTGCTTTAGCTCCATCTTGCTCAACAAATTTCTAAGCCATATTGCATGACATACACACCAAGATGCTGCCACATATTCAGCTTCACACGTCGAGAGCGTCACGATCGGTTGCTTCTTTGAAAGCCAAGTAAACGCAGTATCTCCCATAAAGAACACATATCCTGATGTACTTTTCCGATCGTCTATGTCTCCGCACCAATCGCTGTCGGAGTAGCCAACCAACTTGTAATCTTCTGCTTTTGAGTAGAGCAACCCGAGTGATACCGTTCCTTGGATGTACCGAAGGATTCGCTTCAACGCCTTCCAATGTGAATAAACCGGCTCCTCCATGAACCGACTTACAATGCCGACACTTAATGAAAGATCCGGCCTTGTGCATGTGAGATAGCGAAGGCTTCCTATCAAACTCCGGTATTTACTCGCATCGACACGTTCTCCTCCGTCAAACTTCGAGAGTTTTGCACCTGGTTCCATTGGTGTTGATACTGGGTTGCAATTTGCCATCTTGTACTTCTTCAAAATCTCTTTTGCATATGTCTCCTGTGATATAAAAATACCCGTCTCTACTTGTCTAACCTCCAAACCAAGAAAAAACTTCATCAAGCCCAAATCTGTCATCTCAAATTCCCGTGTCATTGTCCCCTTAAACTCTTCTATCATCTCATCATTGTTACCCATAAAAATGAGATCATCGACATAAAGAGCAACAAATAACACGTTACCTCCATTTTTCTTTGCGTAAAGGGCATGCTCGTAGGGACATTGCTTGAACCCGTTCTCCTTGAAATATGAATCGATACGTGTATTCCATGCCCGCGGTGCTTGCTTCAACCCGTAAAGCGCCTTCTTCAACTTTAGCACCTTATTCTCTTCTCCGACTTTCATGTATCCGGGTGGTTGTTCGATGTAAACATCTTCTTCGAGCACACCATTCAGGAATGCTGACTTGACATCCATTTGAAATATCGGCCATTTGAATTGAGCAGCTTGTGAAATGAGTAATCGAATTGTCTCCATTCTTGCAACAGGAGCAAATACTTCGTCATAGTCAATTCCTGCTTTTTGCTTGTATCCCTTCGCAACAAGTCGCGCCTTGTACCGTTCTATCTCGCCTTGAGCATTCATCTTTTTCTTAAACACCCACTTCACACCGATAGGCTGACTTCCTTTCGGCAATTCTGCTAACTCCCATGTGTTGTTGCGGTCAATCGCCTTAATTTCCTCGTTCATGGCAGTTTGCCACTTCTTGTCTTGCATCGCCTCTTCAAAGCTGATATTTTCAGCATCTACCAAAAGACATACAAGATGTACCTCATTTGTCGAATCATACAAATCTTGCAGACTTCACATTTTGGGTTGTCGTGGTTCATCTTCATTATCGGTGGTTTCAGAGTTTGTTGGTATGCTTGTTGGTGCAACGTTTGATGATTCTCCAACTTCGATGATAACCTCCGTCGAATTGTTCCAGTCCCACTCGCTTGCTTCATTTACTCGCACATCACGACTCACCATCACCTTCTTGCTTATCGGGTCGAGTAGCTTGTACCCTTTTGTCTTCTCATCATACCCAATAAAAATATACCTTTTGCTTTTGTCTTCAAGTTTCGTTCTTCGTTGATCCGGAACATGTGCATAAGCCACACTACCGAACACTTTGAGATGAGAAACTGTCGGTTTTTGTCCGCTCCATGCCTCTTGTGGTGTTTGATCATCTAACTTCATATGTGGACATCGATTTTGTATATAGATGGCACATTGCACGGCTTCTGCCCAGAATTCCTTCGGCATCTTCTTGCTCTTGAGCGTTGATCGAACCATGTCGAGAATAGTCCGGTTCTTCCTCTCGGCCACACCGTTTTGTTGGGGACAGTATGGTGCGGTTAGAAATCTCCTTATGCCCTGCTCCTCGCAATACTCCATGAAAGCCGTCGAAGTATACTCGCCACCTCTATCGGATCGTACAGCTTTGATGTGTCTACCAGTTGTCTTCTCCACCATCACTTTGAACTTTTTGAACACTTCGAATGCCTCTGATTTTTCTTTCAAAAAATAGACCCAGGTTTTTCGTGAGAAATCATCGATAAAGGAAATGAAGTACCTTTTACCGCTAAAAGATTCGGGGGTGATTGGTCCACATATGTCGGTATGAATCAACTCGAGAGTATGTTTAGCTCGATATTCTGCCTTCTTTTGAAACGAGGTTCTCGCTTGCTTGCCAAGAACACATTCTTCACAAAATTTGCCCTCATAGTCCATGTCCGGCAGCCTGTGCACCATGTTCTTCTTTGCTAACTTTTTTAGACCACCATGATGTAGGTGACCAAAGCGGAGATGCCACAGTGACGCCTTGTCTTCTACGTTGACTCGCAAACATTTTTCTCGCACGCTTCTCAAATTCAGTTTGTACATCCGATTTCTTTCCATCTCGACTCGAGCAACCAGACGCCCTTGATTGTCTTTCAATTGTAGTACCCGGTTTTTCATGAATACCGAGTATCCCTTCTCCATGAGTTGTCCCATGCTCAAAATATTGCTCTTAAGATCAGGTACGTAATAAACATTCTCGATTGACCCTTCCTTACCACCTTTTTGTAAATAGTGAATCGTACCTTGGCCTTTTACCTGGATCTTTGACGCGTCTCCAAACGACACGTGTCCATCTTCAACCTCTCGCATCTCCTTGAATAGGTGCTTGTGCCCGCACATGTGGTTACTAGCGCCGGTATCGAGATACCATACTGTGTCGTTGTCGGAAACAGTATTTTTGTAGGCCATCATGAGAACACCATCTTCTCTTGTCTCCTCTTCCGCGATTAGATTCACATTTTCTTCTACCTTTTTCTCGGAATAGCACTCCTTTGCATAGTGCCCATACTTACCGCAATTATAGCACTCGATGTTTGATTTGCACTCTTTTGCGTAGTGCCCGTGCTTGCCACAGTTGTAGCATTCGACATTTGAATAATTTGACCGGCCGCCTCTCCCACGACCACGTCCTCTACCTCGACAATTTTGTTGGCTTGACTGCCCCTTTTTCTCATAATATTCACCTCGACCGCGGCCTCCACCACCGCGACCATTGTTGCGACCTCCACGACCGCGCCCTCTACCACGAAAATTTTGAGAATAGAGTACCTTTTCGTCTTTGATTGACACCTTGGTTTGAAGTGCTTGCTCGAGTGTCTCCTCCTTCTTTTTCTTCTTACGTTGTTCGTGTGCCTCGAGAGAACCGGCAAGCTCGTCGACTGTGAGCGTCGCAAGGTCCTTTGACTCTTCTATCGCACACACAACATTCTCAAAATTGTCAGTTAATGATCTCAAAATCTTCTCCACAACTCGCGCATCGGTTAACACTTCGCCATTACGAATGAGTTGGTTCACCACGACTTGTACACGCGTGATGTAGTCAGATACAATTTCCGACTCCTTCATCTTCATGCTCTCCAACTCGCCACGAAGAGTTTGGAGACGCACTTGCTTGACTCGGTCTGCTCCTTTGAACACTTTTCCTAAAATGTCCCACGCTTCTTTTGAAGTAGTTGCACCGGCAATCTTCTCAAAGCACGACTCGTCAACGGCTCGGAACAACATGTATAGTGCCCCCTTATCCTTCGATCGCGCTTCTTTCAACGCCTTGTTTTGAGCCGCCGTATATCCTGTGGTATTTGTTGGTTCTTCGAAACCATCTTCGATCACCTCCCACGCATCTTGAGATCCGAGAAGAGCTTTCATTTGAATGCTCCAGTTCTCGTAGTTCGCCTTCGTTAGTCGTGGTAGCGGCATTTGACCCATCACATTCGCCATCGGCTCTGGTACCAATTTGAAAGTATTTGAAAACTATTTTGGTGGAGGGAAGAGAGACAAAACAAGTTCTTTCTTTCTTACTAATCAAACTATCTTTCTTTTATTCTTTTCCACACCCTCTTACAACAGGATAGTACTCTATTTATAGTCCTAAACAAGACTCTTAAAATTCGTATTAAAAACAGCTTTAAAGTAGAACAGTAAATTCTGACCCTTCCTTGCTAAAACTGTCATAGCTTAATGTAGGTAATTCCAAATGACCTGAAACCTTCACCATTAAAAACTAGACTTAAAAGCACACGAAATAGACTCTTCATTTGCTCGGAATGATCTGGAATTGCCCCTTCAATTCCTCATTTAAAACTGCCTTGAAAACTGTCTGTTCTTATCTGAGTTTATTTTCCACAAACTTCTAAATTTAAAACCCACTAAAAATAGCATTTAATGTTTATTCAACATAATCAACAGAAAACTAGAGGGTAACGGGGTGTGACCTATAGAATGACATTGGCACACTTGTTAATGGCAACAAAGTGATTTCCAAAGTTGTTCTATAGTATTAGGCCAAATAGTTTCTTTAGATGTCATAAAGCTAATTTTGTAGGTTGTTAGTGACACTTAAGCAATTCATCCTATTTTTAAAGAAAATTGATTGACACACAAAGAAGTTCTTGGTGCATGGTATATTTCATGTAGAACTGTTCCAACTTCCCTCATCTTATATTAATTAGAGAATAATTCCGAAATTTTTTAATATAATAAAAAAAAATTTAAAAATTCGAAATTTAGGAAAATTTTTTTTTTTTTTCCAAAACTAGGTGGATCGCGGGTAAGACCCGCGATCCGTGGGGCACGGATCGCGGTTCCCACCCGCGATCCGTGGAGCACGGATCGCGGGTCACACCTGCGATCCGTGTTCCCGCCAAAAAGTTTTTTTTTTTGATTTTTTGTTTTTGTTTTTTCTTTTCTGTTTTTATTTTTTATTGTAATTATTTGTAATCTTTTTTTAAATCTTTTTTTTTCAAAATAAGTTTTCTAATTTATATTATTTTTCTAAATTTTTTAAAATTATTTTTAATTTTTCCAATAATCGACATCTAAATCACGTCGATAACCCGACGTATTGAAATGTTAGGGTATTTTATACAATAAAAAAACAAATTTTTTTAGCCAGATTAATAAATTATTTACAACTGAATATTAAACAAACACTAAAACTAATTAAAACAAAAAATTCGAAACGTTATCAAAAATTAGTAGGGTGTACACACATTGTAATATTTTTGGAGGTCGATACAGCAAAAAATTAAAAACACAATTAAAAAATTTTAAAAAATAATAACAATTACAAAACATATTTTGAAAATAAATATAATAAAAAACATAGTTAAAACGATTTTAAAAAAATCAAAATCCGTGACTTTTTTATTTTCTTTTATTGTTTTTGATTTTATGTTTTGTTTTTTTACAAATCATTTGAACTATGTTTTATATATATATATATATTTCAAAATATGTTTTGTAATTGTTATTAATTTTTAAAAATTTTGAATTTTATTTTGAATTTTTTGCTGTATCGACCTCCAAAATGTTTGTAATGTGTGTACACCTTACGAATTTTTGACAACGTTACCAATTTTTTGTTTTAATTAGTTTTATGGTTTGTTTAATATTCAGTTGTAAATAATTTATTATTCTAACTAAGAAATTTTGTTTTTATATTGTATAAAATACCCTAACAATTCAATACACGCCGAGTTATCGACGTGATTTGGAGGTCGTTTCTTGAAAAAATTAAAAACAAAATTAAATTTTTTTAATAAATAATATCAATTAGAAAACATATTTTGAAAAAAAAAGATTTTAAAAAAGATTATAAATAATTAAAATAAAAAAGAAAAACAGAAGAAAAAAAAACTAAAACAGAAAACCGAAAAAATCAAAAACAATAAAAGAAAATAAATAAAATCACGGATTTTAGTGGTAGTGTTTTATGTTTTGAATTTTTTTAAATCATTTTAACTAAGTTTTTTTATTATATTTCTTTCCAAAATATGTTTTGTAATTGTTATTATTTTAAAAAAAAATTAATTGTGTTTTTAATTTTTTGCTGTATCGACCTCCAAAACTGTTTGTAATGTGTGTACACCCTACGAATTTTCGACAACGTTACCAATTTTTTGTTTTAATTAGTTTTAGTGTTTGTTTAATTTTTAGTTGCAAATAATTTATTATTCTGACAAATAAATTTTGTTTTTTTATTGTATAAAATACCCTAACAATTCAATACGTCCGGTTATCGACGTGATTTGGAGGTCGATTTTTGAAAAAATTAAAAACAAATTTTTAAATTTTTAAAAAATAATATAAATTAGAAAACATATTTTGAAAAAAAAAGATTTTAAAAAAGATTAAAAATAATTATAATAAAAAAGAAAAACAGAAATAAAGAAATTAAAAAAAAATTTCACGGATCGCGGTTCAGAACCGCGATCCGTGAAATTTTCAAAAAAAAAAAAAATTTTTTTTGGCGGGAGGGACGGATCGCGGGTCACACCCGCGATCCACCTAGTTTTGGAATTTTTTTTTTCTTCCTAAATTTCGATTTTTTAATTTTTTTTTATTATATTAAAAAATTACGGGAATAATTGCACAATATCTTCTAAGAGATACTTTTTTGGGTTTTTCTTGGTGCACCCGAAAACTTTACTTCTGTGTATATTTTTATTGCTCCACTACACTTGTTAATTTAACTAATTAGTCTTTTACACATGACAACGGTCAGATCCATTGATATATTAATTTTATATTAAAATAAGTAAAACAATTGTACAAAGCCCCCAAAAAATCAATATCCTCATCTAGTCCAAATCCCACAAACCCTTCATACCCAAATCCAAATCCCCAAATCCTTTCAAAACTTACCTCGTTAAACTCCTGTAAAAAATACGTGAGAGTAAATGTCCAATAAAAAACTTTTGTAACTGCATCCAAGCAATAACCTGAAATAATTTGCCTACACTGCATTGGTTCTAATCATGGATGGAGTGTAATTCAGCAAATGTTACAAACAAAACTTCGTAAATAATAAAAACTTGATATTCATGCAAGGTTAAGGGCTACTGGGTTATTTCCTATGTGAAATTTATAATTGCATTAATTGCTTGGGAACACCTCAAACGGGAAATACATCTGTATTTAAACTATTTTCTTACGTATACCCGAACATTTCAATTATATTTAGTTTGTATGCACCTTAGCCTTACCTATGTTTGATAGATTGTTGGATCTTTCGTTACGTAGAAGTCTGCGGATCGGAGCTCCTAATTTTAATCAATAGAAGCCACGACATGTTGGAAGAAAACATTATCTTTTGGTACGTTCGTGGCTAACTTCTTATTCATTCTTACCGGATCCCACTAATTGGGGTACTTGTTTTCTTCTTCGAAGGGAATATTGACTCGATCGTAACGTCTAAAGTATCATCATTAATTGACAGTGTTTTGAAGGGCTCCAATTGTAGTTTTTTATACTAACCGACACTTAACAGATATCGTGGAAGACTCAACCCAAAACTAGTTTAGGTGCAGAAAACCTAATTTTAGTTTATTAGCTGCACCCTGCACATGCACCGAAATACATCGCCAATGTGGACCCACATCTACTTTGTTTAGGGATCATTGACTTGAAACAACACCTCTTCGGATACGGTGCATACTCAACTTAATCGGTACGGTATATAAACTTTTATCTTTTGAGTTCGATTCAAATTAATTTTAACATTTGGTTTGGCTTGGTTTATTAGTTCTTAGTATATATATTTCTGGCTAAGAGCTCGATTGAGTCTATGTAATAGATTCCGGTAGCCTGTATTGTTTGAATTTGACTTACATGATGCCATCAGGCAACTGGCAAGAGGTGGCCCAGACGACCACCTTATAATATTCATTGCACCCTTGAAATTTGATGTCAATATCGTTCTTCTTGTTGGAAGAGTTGTTCATATCCATGATATTCTCATGCGTCGGTCTTAATTAGTAGTCATTTGAAATGTATTTACTTAACTTATATCTTATATATACTTGTCAAGTCGATTTGTTTTTAATGAATGTATCAGAACTGATTGCAATTACAAAGTACATACCACACCCAACATAAATATTGCGAACAGTGTTATCTTAAAAGAACTGATCACAACAAGTGCAGATTGTTATCTTAATCGAAACAGTACACGCAATAGCGTAGAAGTTCAATTAAGCTCGTGAAAGATTATAAAGTATCTTACAATTATTGGTTAAGTTTCCCGGAAAATAGTGACATCTCAACCAATTCCAATCCAAAGGACTAGTGAAGTTTCGAACTCCAGGAGACGAGGAGAGAGAGAGAGAGAGAGAGAGAGAGAGAGAGAGATCACTGTTGACACTATTATATTCCAAATTACAACTAACTGTCCAGTGATCATCATCCACTTACGAACCTAATCTTTTCCTATAAATAGGCCGCTCCGCATTGCATTCTTCATCAAATTACTTTTCTTACTCTTTCTAAGTTTCCTTTCCATTATCAAAGTAGTCATGTCAAGAAGTGGTGCCCTAGTTTTTGTTTTATTGGCGTGGGCTTGTGTCCATGCACTTGCCTACGATCCAAGTCCATTGCAGGACTTCTGTGTTGCGGACATGACCTCACCAGGTGTGTTTAGGCCACTTGGACCCCCATTATTTGAGGTTCATGTATGTTACAATAGTTTTACAACTAGAACTTACCGATAGCTAGTTAGACCCTTCTTATTTGAGGTTCATGAATGTTACATTTAGTACGTTAATGTAATAATAATGCTTATACGATGCACAAGAGATCGCTGCAAGATATTTTTATTTTTTTACTTAACGTATTTGGAAAATATTTATTGTTATCTATGGACGCAGTTACCGTGAACGGATTTGTCTGCAAGAAGTCGGGCGACGTAACGGTTAATGATTTCGTGTTCTCCAACATCGGAATGCCGGCCAACACTGCAAACCGACTCGGCTCCAACGTAACAAACGTTAATGTCCTCAACTTTCCAGGCATGAACACGCTTGGAATCTCCTTGGCCCGTATTGACTACGCTCCCAACGGTGGGCTCAACCCGCCCCACACCCACCCCCGAGCCACCGAGGTCCTAACCGTGCTCGAGGGCTGCATCTACGCCGGGTTTGTGACCGCACCACCTCCGGCCGGTCGGCTTTTTGCTAAAATTCTTAACAAGGGCGATGTTATAATCTTCCCATTCGGACAAATTCACTTCCAAATGAACGTCGGTCACACCCCTGCTGTAGCTCTCTCTAGCTTGAGTAGCCAATTTCCCGGTGTGATTCAGATCGCGCCCACCTTGTTCGGGTCGAACCCGCCTGTGGACATGGGTGTTCTTTCAAAGGCGTTCCGGCTCGAAAAGGAGGTCGTTGCTCGCCTTCAGGCTCAGTTCAGGGGTGGTAACTAGTGACTCGAGTGGTTTGGACGTGCAGTTGGTGAATAAGATGGTCCAAGTTTGTTTGTGCTTGTGCAGTTGTGCGTGGTGTAATAACAATTTGCATGAATCGCTTTCCAAAAGAAATAAAGCAAGTAAATTGTTTTCTCCTTTGTTTAAAGTTTTCTGAATGAAATGTGAGATTTGGGATGAGGTCGATCTTCGAACGGTGTGATATAATGTTTGCTGGCCAAATTTTGCTTGGATATTTTATTGATTTCTTTCTGGTACAGAATTGTTACGGTATTTTTATTTGACATTATATGTTCAGTTTCCTTACAAAATTTGCGTAAATATAGATCTAGTCTAAAGACCAAAACCTATCTAAAACTCTAACGTCCAAATTAAACAAAGTTTAGGGCATTCACTTAAATCAACTTAAATATATCTAAATCAACCCTTTACATTTAAAGATTCTTGTGAAATCGGAGGTATCATACAAGTCATAGATATATATAACTACAAAAATGCAAGTCATGGATATATATAACTGCTGACCATAATTGAGCCCGCAAGGTATCATACAAGTCGTGGATATATATAACTACAAAAAATTGCATATAGGGTAGATCTTTTTCTTTAAGTACTTGCAACTGGCCAGTACATGATATAATATGAAATACTACGGTGATAATGAAAGAACTACCAAACTACTAACTATAGACAGTATTCTAATCCATCATCTAGCAGACATAAAATTCCACAATATCAGAGTCCACTAATTAAGGCACTAAGTTTCTCATGTCATACATACAATTAACTAACGTCATGGTCTAAATAAACTCTTAGCTACTACCATCAATAAATAGTGATTCGCTAAAGATGAGCCTGACATCAATCCACCACATGCGTGGAGCTTATTTTATGTTTAGCCACCAACTAAGTCCAACCGAGTACGCACAAAACGGAAACTTTTAACAAACATATTAGGTTATCGGTAATCATGGTCAATCTAGTCATGAGCTTTCTTTCTCTCTTTCAAATTAGTTTTTTCTCTGTTTCAGTTTCTTCTTCCCCAACCCACTTTCTTATTTTTCCTACATTATTCACCTCTTAATCATAACCAACTACAACCTACCTCTCTCATCCACGTCATCTTTTATTTTTACCAACTTTTATTCTATTCCAAAATAAATTATATTTACCCAAAATATTAATAATTCAAATATGTTTATATTAATTAGTAAATAATTATTTTTATCAGTAAAAAAATAAAATACGTATTTATTTCAACCATTATACATAGCGCAATACAATAAAATATTACATTACCTCAATTTCATTAAAATAAAAATGTATACTACTAAAAAAATTAATTTGCATGCAGTTCCCCAAATTGTTGTCATATGTGCTCGATCAAGTCAGATCTGAGGGCGAGATGCCTTCTTTTTTCACGAATGAGTTCTTCGGTGTCCATGTACGTATGAAGATCGACAACACGACCGGTGGAGAACCGATTCGAACCCAGAGATGATGTGTCGCCTAAGTTGTGAGAAAGTGGATGTGGTCGTGAAAAAGTGGTTGTGGTCGTGAGGTTGTGGTTAATTTGTTGAGGTTGTGGTTAAGGTTGTGATTGTGGTCGTCAGAAAGTGGTGCGATAGTTGAGGTGTGGTTAATTTGTTGAGGTTGTGGTCGTCAAAAATGTTGTGTAGTTGTGAGAAATTGGTTGTGGTCGTGAGAAAGTGGTTGCGGTCGTGAGAAAATGTTGTGGTCGTGAGAGAGTGTATAAATACCACGCACAACCCTTGAAGTCATCACACCATCCAAACACCCAAAGGTTCATTTCAAAACTTCACTGAGAATGTCGTCATCTGACAACAGTGATCCCAAGGAAATGCCTCCCCCAAGTTGCTCTACTTATGGTGGAATGAGATTTTCCCAGTTCGCCGATCCATCTTCCTACTACAACCCTTGCTACCCTAGCGGCTTCTAATCTCCACCACCTCTAAACTCTTACTACCCCAATGGGTTCCAACATCCACTACCGCAAAACTCTTACTACCCCAATGGGTTTGTGACCGCACCACCTCCGGCCGGTCGGCTTTTTGCTAAAATTCTTAACAAGGGCGATGTTATAATCTTCCCATTCGGACAAATTCACTTCCAAATGAACGTCGGCCACACCCCTGCTGTGGCTCTCTCTAGCTTGAGTAGCCAATTCCCCGGTGTGATTCAGATCGCGCCCACCTTGTTCGTGTCGAACCCGCCTGTTGATATGAGTGTTCTTTCAAAGGCGTTCCGGCTCGAAAAGGAGGTCGTTGCTCGCCTTCAGGCTCAGTTCAGGGGTGGTAACTAGTGATTCGAGTGGTTTGGATGTGCAATTGGTGAATAAGATGGCCCAAGTTTGTTTGTGCTTGTGCAGTTGTGCGTGGTGTAATAACAATTTGTATGAATCGCTTTCCAAAAGAAATAAAGCAAGTAAATTGTTTTCTCCTTTGTTTTATGTTTTTTGATTGAAATGTGAGATTTGGGATGAGGTCGATCTTCGTATGGTTATATAATGTTTCCTGGTCAAATTTTGCTTGGATATTTTATCTCTGAGGTATAGAATTGTTACGGTATTTTTATTTGACAATATATGTTCAGTTTCCTTACGATTTTTACCTAAATATAGATCAAATTCTAAAGACCAAAACCTAGGGTAGTGCAAAACCCAGTCCGGTCTGGTTTTTTGGACCGGACCGGAACCAACCGGTCCGGGTTCCGGAAACATTTTTGAAAATCTAGTTCCGGTCCGGACCGATCCGGTTTTGTTTTTTTTAAAATTTATGGCAAAAATCCGGTCATGTCCCGGACCGGATCCGGTCCGGTCTTCGGTCCGGATCCCGGAAAAAATCCGGTCCGGTCCGGACCAGATGCACATCCCTACCAAAACCTATCTAAATCTCTAATGTCCTAATTAAACAAAGTTTAGGGCATTCATTTAAATCAACTTAAATATATCTAGATCAACACTTTACATTTCAAAATTCTTGTGAAATCAGAGGTATAGATTAATGCAATTGTTCCTTTTAATCGCGGACCATAATTGAGCTTGTAACATCCCTTTCCGGATGGTCAAAGCGGAAGACGATCTTCTCCCTCTTCCACGTTAACACAATCTTTACTCTCACAACATTTACACTATTCACTCTTCAATAAATAGTGATCTTATCCCACTATTTTCTGTTTCCTCTACCTCACTTTCTTCATCATTATTTTATGTTTCCCTCACCAACAAATATATAACTTAATTCATTTACATCACTTAAGGTAATTAATTAATATAAAGAGTTCAGTGGACTCGACCGTACATGATAGTGCGGCTCGATGTATATGGTCGATAGTTATATTTCATTAAAGTTTGATTGTGTTACTCGATAGGCATTCGATATAAATTCGATAAAACTCGATAGACTATGATCATGAATTCCACCATTTTGACGGTTTTTTTGTTTTTTGTCGTATCAGATCCGACTATTAATGCATTGGTTGCATATAATGGTGTTTGGGAAATAGATGGTAGAGATTGACTTTTCATGGACGACAATAGTAAATGGATCATGATAGAAAATGATGTAACATACTTGGAACTGTTTGAAATTTTACATAAGGCATTTGATGTTGATAAGATGAAGTATTTGTAGGATTTCGTGTCCCCATGTATGTATATATTTTAAAAAAAATTGATACAACATACAAGATCGATTTCATATTTTCAACAATTTTATGTACATTATTTTGTATTTATTCTAATATCATGCAATCCTACATATATTAAAATAAATCACAAAGAGAGAATCATAACCAAAGGTTCTCTAAAACCTTTCGAAGATCCGGAGTCGCGTTGCCCGTTGAATCGCCCGCTGATTCGCCTCCAAGTGTTCACCAAACTCTAAACAAGATTAGAGAGAAATGAGCTAGCCAATCAATCTCTAATTAGGCTTAGAATCTAGCAAATAACAAATCTTTAAGCTCCTGAGATTTCTATCTCCGAAACTTAAAACTATTTAAGAGATTTTTGTGGTGATTAAGAAAGAGATTAATGAGAGAAATAATTTTTGCATGAACATAAACAAGTGGGATGAGGGGTCCTTTTATAGGCTCCCAAAACATCCTCATCAAGAACTATTCTTTAGTCATGATCTCTTGCTTATTCTCTCCTAAAATTAATCTCAAATTGCTACATAAGCACCCATAAAAATGATTGATTAAATCTGAAATTTAT
Organism: Triglochin maritima; assembly: GCA_963682175.1. Classification (NCBI taxonomy): domain Eukaryota; kingdom Viridiplantae; phylum Streptophyta; class Magnoliopsida; order Alismatales; family Juncaginaceae; genus Triglochin; species Triglochin maritima. The sequence goes on from OY821772.1 coordinate 36,762,233, forward strand.
TCAACCCATGATCTAATTATTCTCTTAGTAATTCAGGCAAAAATTGCACTGTTCGGTTGACCGAGAATTTTTCTTGGTTAACCGAACCATTCAGTTATAACACATGTTCGGTGGACAGTGAGGTAGACGGTCAACCGAATATGCATGAGAAAAATTCTCTGGAAAAATTTGGACGATCCGCGTCTTGCTCGGTCGACCGTTGACCCACCAAAATTTTTTCTGGCAAGCATTCATCGAACGACCGTGTCATCTTCGGTCTACCGCAAAATATCCCAAGATATTTTCTCTCGGTTGACCATTCACGCTTGGTTGACCGAACCCAATTGTGTAGGCACTCCAGATAATTTCGGTCAATCAATTGTGCCTACCCGTTCCCCGTTCGGTTGACCATTCTGAAGACACCTCGGTCGACCGAACCCTAAACGGTTTACCGTGTTTAACTCCAATTTTTGCCTTTGTCAAAGTTTGGATTTATTTCCAACAAAATTTGATCTTTTGGTTTTTTTAGCAAATTCATATCTTATATAATATATTATCCTATGTAATATTAAATTATTACACCCCATAATATACACACCTCATATGAATTTATTATGATTCTAATTATGTCAATTTTAATGACATATTGATTTTATTCGTTTACCACATGTGTCCCTTTTTCACATGAAACCTGACACATCATATGAACTCAAAATCAAGCTTCTTGTTTCCCAGTTTTGTGGTGTGACTTATAGGAGGATTTAAGCTAAATTGGTAGCGATATTAAACACTTAATATCTCAAACTATAAGCGGTATCTAGCTACACATTATAGTTACCCAATTAGCATAGATGTCTTTGTTCCACTCGAACGAAACACGATCCATTTAGTAATATAAGTGCACCACTTGTGTCCGTCCCTTGCCTCATGATATTAAGATTATATACAAAGTAGAAATGTGTCACCTTTGTGTTATATTCATTTCTTGATCTCTTTAATCTATTATAACTATGTAACTTAACTCAAGTTACATTGTGCACATTATAATTTTGCTTTATTAAGGGGCGCACTAATATCATCACTCAATTAAGGGGGGCAAGGATAATCGTTTGACTAGCTATCTTTTCCAGCATAAGTCATGTTCATCTCTTATATTTTTGCAATATCAACATCCATGGTGCAAGAGGAAGACGCTGAAGAAGCGCAATGATCGAGGATCAAGGATCAAGGAGGCGAGAACATATAAACTCACACAATGTGTGTGAATGGATTTATTTATGTTCATGTGCTTGATATATGTGTGATTGTATGGATGAATGTTAGGATGTGTATAGATGATAAATATGCATGATCACCGAAATTCTAAAATCACATATTAATGTTTAAATTGTCCAACCAAAAATTAAGAGTATCTTTCTTTCTTATTTCATCCACTAGCAGCCATCGATCGAGGGATATTCTGCTCGCCCTTAGCGGGAGATAGCTTCCTCCATCTTTGGGAATAGTGGAAGATATAAGGTTGTCTATTGTTGTGCCACGAATAGATGTACGAGGTGTGATTCACCGTTAGTGGACACCGAGTATATTTGTTTGTGAATACAATTGATAAACGTATCTCGTATCAAATAAAATAAGTTTTCTTAACAAGACCCGGAGTCGTAGCTCGGTTTTGAGAAAGAGAGTTTTTTTACGAGGATCGGTCAAATTCCCTCTTAATTAAAACGACAAGAGACATAAGAGTTTGAAAATGCAAATGTTGCGATATTTCAAAATGGTTATGATTAGAAAATGTTTTCTTACCTTTATTTTATAAAATATCTGATAGCCCTTAGCTAGTTTATATTATAATTGATAGGATCTTGGATTGCTGCATTTATGGACAAATTTTTGACATCAAATCCCATATAATTTATTTTGTAGAAATGTCGAATATTCAACCTATTGTGCGATCTATGATTGAAAAACATCCTTTGGCAAATGATGGCTCAAACTTCATAAGCTGGCAACTCAAACTCAATATCGTGTTGAAGTTTGAGAAACTATCTCATATTTTGGATGGTGAAATCCCAAAATTAAATGAGAAGGCAACCAATAGCGAGAGAGGCAAAAACCAAGTGGGAAGACCAAAAGAACCAGGTTGACGGTCTAATGTTAGCCTCCATGGGTGACTCGCTTCAAGCGAAATACTTGGATTCAAAACCCAAGAAGACCATGGAAGCTTTAACAAAGATGTTCACGAATAGTGCTAGAAAAGAGCGTTATAAGACCACCATCGTACTCACAAGGTGCCACATGGCGGAGGGAACATTGGTATCCATGCATTTTCTCACGATACAAGGATACCTTGAGAAGTTGTCGAAGCTCTCTTCCCCGATACCCGATGACATTGCGGAAGATTTGTTTCTTGGCTCTCTAGCCCCATCCTACAAGGACTTCATTATGCACTATCATGTGCGTGAGAAAGGGGTGAGTCTTGAGGAAGTTCACAACGCTCTCAAAACGGCTGAGGTTGACATTGGCAAGGGTCGGGACAAGCACATCATAGCCGTCCATGGAGGGAGCAAGAAGATCACCAAAGGTAAAGGCAAATTCACCAAAAATACGTCAATCAAGAGCAAGGGAGTAGGAGGTGCTCGTGTGAGTGCCTCGAGGGGGAATTCTTCGAAATCTCCAACTCCCAACACAGAGTGCTTTCATTGCGGTGAAAAGGGACACATCCGGCCAAATTACCCCAAGTACAAGGAAGACCTTGACAAGGGAGTGATTGAACGTAAGCGCCCCAAAAAGGCCAAATGTATATTTGTTATTGAGATAAATTTAGCCACCTCTGTCCATGATTGGGTAATTGATACTGAATCTTGTGCTCACATAATTTCTAATGTACAGCTACTAAAGGATAGGAAGGAACTCGTGACGAACAAGATGATTTTGAAGGTCGGAAATGGTGCAAGCGTTGCTGCGATTGCACAAGGTTCTATGGAGCTTCAATAATCAAGTGGTTTAAATTTATGTTTGAAGAATGTTTATTATGTGCCTTCGATTAGCAAGAACATTATTTCTGTATCATGTTTGGATATGGATAATTTTAATATAAATATTTCAAATTCTTGCTTGTCTATATCGAAGAATGGTATTTTCTTTGCAAATGCATATGTGAGGAATAGTCTCTATTTGCTTGAATTGAATAATAAACAAATCTTAAACATCAATAACAAAAGACTTAAAACTACTCACGTGAATGATACTCTTTTGGCACTATCGTCTTGGTCACATAAATGAAAAACGCATCAAGAAATTGCAAGAAGCTAACCTTCTTGGCCAACTTGATTTTAAATCATTGGAGACGTGCGAACCTTGCCTAATAGGCAAAATGACCAAGAGGCCTTTCAAGAATAAAGGACCGAGAGCGAATGACTTGTTGGATTTGATACAGTCCGATGTATGTGGTCAAATGAGTACTAGTGCAAGAGACGGTTTCAGGTACTTCATTACGTTCACGGATGATTATAGTCGTTATGGCTATATTTATCTAATGAGAAACAAAAGTGAATCCTTTGACAAGTTCAAGGAATTCAAGAATGAAGTAGAGAACAAACTCAACAAGAAAATCAAGTCTCTACGAACGGATCGTGGAGGTGAGTACTTAAGTACCGAATTTGACTCATTCCTAAAGGAGTGTGGTATTGTACCACAGCTCACCCCTCCCGGTACACCTTAGTGGAATGGGGTATCCTAAAGGAGGAATAGGACATTACTCGACATGGTTCGATCAATGATGAGTCAAGCTGAATTTCCGCTTTACTTTTGGAGTTATGCACTAGAAGCTGCGGCTTACACATTAAATAATGTTCTATCCAAATACCTAGAGAAAACTCCTTATGAGCTATGGAATGGTAAAACACCTAACCTCAATTTTGTCAAGATTTGGGGTTGTGACGCCTACGTCAAGAGATTGATGTCGACCAAACTTCAACCAAAAGCGAATAAGTGCTTCTTCATAGGTTATCCTCGTGAGACAAGAGGATACTGCTTTTGGCATATAAACTCCAATCGCGTGATTGTAGAGAGGGATGACGTATTTCTAGAAAAAGAATTTCTGGAAAGAATAAAAAGTAGTGGGAGTAGAGTTGTGCTTGAGGAGACTCAAGATACTCTACAAGATCATGATATGAATGATGATATTCAAGATCATGAAGGCCCTCGCAAGAAATTGTGAGACAAACTCAATCTTCCCCACCTAGTGTACGTTCGAGAATCGAACATGAACCGATTCCACAAGAAATAATGGATGAAGTTCGAGAAGTACACGTAGAACCAAAAGAACTTAGAAGGTCAACGAGGGAAAGGAAGAAACCCGATATGTATTTGGGACTTCATGAGATCATGATACTAGATACCGATGATCCCTCGACCTTTCAAGAAGCAATGGAAAGAAAGGACTCCAAACTATGGTTCAACGCCATGGAATCCGAAATAGAATCCATGTATGATAATCAAGTGTGGAACTTGGTTGACCTTCCTCAAGGGAAAAATGCCATTCAAAATAAATGGGTTTTCAAGAGGAAGATGGACATGGATGAGAACTTGATAACCTACAAAGAGAGGTTTGTAGCAAAAGGTTTCACTCAAGTTCAAGGAATTGACTATGATGAAACTTTTTCACCGATTGTCATGTTCAAGTCTATTCGGATTATGCTCGTTATTGCCACATTTCATGATTATGAGATATGACAAATGGATGTCAAAACGACGTTCCTTAATGGGAACTTAGAGGAGGATGTATACATGGTACAACCTCAAGGTTTTGAAGATCCAAAGAATAGCGAGAAAGTATGCAAGCTTCAAAGATCCATTTACGGATTGAAGCAAGCATCAAGGAGTTGGAACAAGCACTTTGACGAAGAAGTCAAAAAGATTCACTTCGTCCAAAGTAAGGAAGAGCCTTGTATATACAAGAAGGTTAGTGGGAGCCACATAGTGTTCTTGATCTTATATGTCGATGACATACTCCTCATGGGAAATCATACCTTTGCTTGAGCAAACGAGAAGTTCATTGAAATCTGCATTTTCGATGAAAGATATGGGTGAGGCTCAATACATCTTGGGAATCAAGATATATAGAGATAGATCCCGTAGACTCATTGGCCTAAGTCAACGTACATACATTGACAAGGTCTTGGAAAGGTTCAGCACGAACAACTCCAAAAAGGGCAGTGTGCCAATGAGTATGGGTGTGCAACTCAAGAAGTCCCAACGTACTGAATCACGTAAAGACTTGGAGTACATGAAAGATATACCTTATGCTTCGGCAATAGGATCAATCATGTACGCGATGACTTGCACAAGACCCGATGTCTCGTATGCTCTAAGTGTGACAAGTCGTCACCAATCCAACGCAGGTCCTGAGCATTGGACTGCGGTCAAGAATATTCTGAGGTACCTTAACCGGACCAAAGACAAGTTTCTTGTTTATGGAGGACAAAGGGAGTTAATAGCTGAGGGCTATTCGGATGCGAGTTTCATGAGTGATCCCTGTTGGCTTTTTGGCCTAAATCTATGTTTTTATGATTTAATTAACCTAATCTTAATTATGATCATGTAGATTAGCACACACATTGCATCACATATATATTGCTTTGTGCTAACCTCTACAGATGATCAAGACTCGAGGAAGAAAGGAAAATCAAGTCAAGACATGTAATGAAGCTCGTTTGAAGACATGTATTATGTATTTTCTTTGAGTCTTAGGAACATGTGTAAATTGAGCATACTTGAGCTAAAATCAACTTAAACACACACTAGGTTCCGTATAGAAGTCACACACGAAATTTCACATAATTTGGACTTTAATAGATCACCCAAACTTAGACCGGAAAACACCAAACCTGAACCCTAACTGTCTGCCCACATTCGGTCGACCGCAACATGTCGTTCGGTCGACCGAATGATCAAGTATCCTATTTGTGTTTCACTGTCTAGTTTCGGTCGACCATGTTTTGCCTTTCGGTTGACCGTCTGAACTTATTTTCCCGACCGTTACTTTTGTCATATATACCCAACGGTCGTATTCGTATTAAACCAATTATAACCCAAATACATTTCATGTATTGGTCGACCGAGGACCAAGATCGGTCGACCGTTTGTCAATCTCTTGACAAACCCAAATCTCCTGTTGAAAAACGGTCGACCGCTCAGCCCGACCGGTATAAAACCACTGCTGTATAACATCATCGTCAATACTGGACTCCATGGACCTCTCTCTTGACCACAACAGACACGATCCACAAACAGGTTTCTAGGGTCCTCTCACCCAACCCCAACAATACATGTGCACACAAGGCACCACTACCGAAACATCGTCGGCCAACAAACCCCGCCGCATAAGGACGGTTGCTCCCACAACCAAAGCCACCACTTGCTCCCACAACCAGAGCCACATAACACCACCGATCGCTATGAGGCTGATAATGTTTGTTCCGTCGCCCCAAAAAGGTCAGGGACTCGTTGCCCTCAAAGCCGATGACACACACCACAAACAACCATAAAAATACAAAACAGGGTAACAACGGTCGACCGAACAAGGCACACCGGTCGACCAAGTCTCTCCAGAAACATACATGGTTCAACTATCACCTAGCCGGTCGAACAAAATCCACATAAAATAGTCAAACCAAAAGTCATGGGCGGTCGACCGTTTGGATGGTCAACTCCTAGGGTTCAACTAACTAAATGACCAAAAGGTCGAACAGATGGTCACAAACGGTCGACCGTTTGAAAGGTCTATGCCACAATTATCATTAAAATAATCATCCCAACGGTCGAAAGGCAAAGGGGACCCAGTGGACCGAAAATAAAGGACTTCCTCTATTTTCAAAGACCACCACTAGTTGAACAAAGCACGAACCGGTCGAACAAACTTAAAGTTAACTTAAGCTATTGGTTGAACAAATCTTTAGGCGGTCGACCGTTTGGTGGTCTAGGCCTGAATCGATTTGCTACAAGTGCAATTGGTCGAAGTGGTCATCAAGGCGATCGACTGTTTGATAGTCTATGCCCCAACCGACTCACCAATAGTGTAACCGATTGAACGACAAATGGGACCCGTTTGACCAAAAATTGTTGGCTTTTTGGCATTAATCTATGTTTTGATGATTTAATAAACATAATCTTAACTATAATCAATGTAGTGTAGCACACATTCTGCATAGAATATATATTGCATTGTGTTAACTTCTACAGGTGATCAAGACTCAAGGAAGAAAGGAATTCAAGTCAAGACATGTAATCAAGTTATTGAAGACATGTAATTTTATAATTCTTTTGAGTCTTAGGAACTTTGTGTACTTGAGCATGCTAGAGTAAGTACCCACTCAAACACAAACTAAGTTCCTTATAGAAGTCACACACAAAATCTCAGATTAATTGGACTTCACTAGGTCACCTAAACTTAGACCGGAAATCACTAAACCAAAACCTGAACTGCCTGTGCAAATTTGGTCGACCGAACCACTTTCATTCGACCGAATGATATACTATCCTAGAGTGAGTTAAACGGTCCGACCGGTTGACCGTCTACACGTGTTATTTGACCGTTATACTTGTCGTATTATACCAACGGTCGTATTCACCTTTTTATCCATATCCTAAAAATACAAGTGACCACTGATCGATCGTGGGCCAAGTTTTGGTCGACCGATCATAAACATTTTGACAACCCCATAGAGCATGTTAGTTTTCGGTCGACCAAACCAATCTTTTTGTTCGACCATTAACTTAAGCGAGTTTAAGTTCTAGCCAGTTTTCGTTTGGTCATTCCCTACTCGGTTGATCCTTTGATTTCTGGACTATGCTGGACTCATTTCTGGACAGCCATCCGGTCGACCATTTGACCCGTTTTGGTCGACCCAACTTGACCTAAATTGTGACCTCCTCAAATTTGTTTTGTGTATCTTACAGAAAAACTTTTAATTTTATCACAACGGCTATAAATCTCTTAGATCTTATAAATAGATGTTATGAAGACAACTCTTACACTCCAAATTTTCCAATACATCTAAGAGAAACTCCCAAGCTTTCAATTACCCAAATCCTACTCTCCAAGCCAAACTTTCACACTTAAGATCATTGTTATATCATACTCTAACTGTGCTCAAGATTAGAGAGTGTTGTTTCACTCACTTTGTTGTTCAAAAAGCAAGGGTCTTGGTGAAAGCCCAAGACAAAAGAGTAGAGACTTCAGTGAAAGTCCGAAGTGTTCCCTTTCGGGTTGTGAGAGGAAGAAATCAAGCTAGCGAGGATTATTCGTGGAGCTTGTTGTGTAAAAGAATCTCGGCCCGAAACGAGATTGATAGTGATGATGTAGGCGGAGCTCGTGGGAGATCGAGCGGAGCTTGCTAGAGAGGATTATGATCTGGGAGTGGATCCGAACATCTATAAAAATCCACCGTCTTCAATGTGGTTTGCATTTCTCTACTTGTTTGTTTTATTCCAGTACATTTTTGATTGTTTGAGCAAGTAGGAATTTAGTTTAAAAATGATTAGAATTAGAGGTCATACACGATCCCACATAAATAACAGAGTCCACCTAAAATCCTTAACCGGTCGACCGCCCAAAGACATCGTTCGACCGATGCAAGGTAGAATCCCACAATTACACTAGCATCGGTCGACCAAGGCATACGTCGGTCGACCGTTATTCAGCAGCAACCTCCGACAAGCCTAACAGCCACCGTCTACTAAACCAACCATTCACACACCTCGGCTGAGTATTAAAGAGGAGTTTGACATATGTTTAAGGCTTGAAAAAGTTCTATAAGAACCACGACAAACACCACCCCCGCGAACAAGCTTCTCTGGCGAGTTCTTTCTCCAACCAACGATCACGAGAACTCTGTCGACTTCACTGAACGCCTCCTCCTTCTTCTTTCCTTACACCACCACGACGTCAGGAAGCTGAGAAAGAGAATGAGTTGAGAGAGAGAGAGAGAGGTGAGAAGAGTTGAAGGATTTACCTTAAATACCCGTCACCCTTTCATCCACCAACCAAAAGCCTCCACCTCATCAACACAAAACCATCCCTAAACACCCATCAACCACCTAAACACAATTAATTCCTTAATCAAGGATTAGGATCTTACAAGAAGAGACAAAAGAGAGAGGAGAGGGGAGAGAGGGGGAGAAGAGACAAAAATAGAGAGGAGAGGGGAAAGGGGAGAGGGGAGAGAGTAGAGAAGACACAAAAAAAGAGAGGGAGGAGAGAAGAAGAGAGAAAGGGCAAAGAAAAGAAGATTTAGGAGAGGAGAGAGAGTCGTGGTAGTAGGTTACCTGTTTAGTGGAACTGAGAGAGGAAAGAACAAAGGAAGGCAAAGATTATGATATTTTAAATAGTTGGGGGTCATTGAGAAAGATATTAACTTAATTCTAACAGAGACCAAGGAGATTTAAAGTAGTTTTGACGGAGTTAGTGGATCCCACAGAAATAATGGGAAAATCTTAAGGTTTTTGAAATTTTAATGGTACAAACATAAATAGTTAAAAAAGACGGCAGAAAGAACAATCCGTTATTTATATATATTCGGTATCCTTACGTCTGGTTTTAGGGAATAAACTATTTGCCAAGGTGACCACCTCAGTTGACTTCTGGGGTTCCTTCATCCCATCAATAAGTTTCATAAAATTTCATACAACTCTCCATTTTGTAATATAAAAAAAAGTATCGATTCATATTTTGAGAAACATGACATAATTGGTACCTATGAAGATAAGATAGAAAATACGATGAAAGAAATACTAGATAAGTATAACTTCTTTTAATTTGGTCATATCTTCCCATAACGAACAAACACACAATTTAAGGAATCAAAACTCCCGCCATAACGCGACTTATTCATACAACACCATATCATATATATTTAGATCTCATGCATGCGTGAACTCAGTAGTTACGACCACGGCCAGAGCTAAAGATCTTTTGAAGGTGCCCAACAAGATTGCCATCAATCTGGAAGGCCCTGGCAAGCACCTCTTTGGGGACCATCGGGTCCGACCCGAAAAGGGTGGGTGCGATTTGAATCACACCGGGGAATTGACTGCTCAAGCTAGAGAGTGCCACGGCGGGTGTCTTACCGACGTTCATTTGGAAGTGAATCTGACCAAATGGGAAGATTATGACATCACCCTTTTTAAGCATTTTTGCAAAAAGGCGTCCGGCCGGAGGGGGTGCGGTCACGAACCCAGCGAAGAGCTCGCCCTCTAGGAGGGTTAGGACCTCGGTGGCTCGCGGGTGGGTGTGGGGAGGGTTTAGCCCATTGGGCGCATAGTCTATGCGAGCGAGTGAGATGCCGAGCGTGTTCATGCCAGGGAAGTTGAGGACATTGACATTGGTGACGTTGGAGCCGACCATGTTATCTGTGTCGGCCGGCATTCCAATCCCGGAGAACACGAAATCGTCTGGTGTGACTTTTCTCGGGTCCTTGCAGGGGAATCCGTTCACGAAAACTGGACGAAATAAAATAATAGCATGAGTCGTGTTTTTTGGTGACCTTAATTAATTTTGAGAAATTAATAGACTTAAAGATTGATAGAAATAGAAGATATATAGTAACTTACGATCTTTCGACATGTCTGCAACGCAGAAGTCCTGCAATGGACTTGGGTCGTAGGCAAGTGCATGAGCATAAGCCAATGCCAAGATTGCAACAACTAGTGCACCATTTCCGGCCATGATTACTTAATTGACAATATCAGAACAACGTATTATATGCTTAGAAGTCTGAGGAAAATAGTAGTGTTGTTGGTTTGGTGAATCCATGTAATGTGAAGGTGGCAATTTATAGGAAAATTTGGAGTTGATTAGGTAGAGGGACTAGGATTTAATAAAGCTCTTGTAGGAATTAGTCAATGAGAATCAGTCCTGTAATGGAAAGGTTCGTGGTATGAAAACGAGTGGAAAAATCAACTCACGTCTAGAAGACCAAACTTCGGGATGTTTTCCGACAAACATCATGTTACACATTTTCTCCATTCACTTATATTTTGTTTAAGATTAACATATGTAAATGTATATTAGTTTATCATGTAAATAGCTGGACGTGGCGTTACCTTCCAATTTTAAATCAAGTGATGAACGACGGGACTAGCTTGCGCTAATTGGTTCGGGTGCACATTATTATTACGGAGAACCGTTTTATATAAGTGAGTCTATTTCTAATTTCAATCAACAAATAGGGATTTTATATTTAACTATTTATTAGAGAATAATCCAGTAAAAGCTTTTCTTAATGACTACTACAATTAACCCAAAAAATAAAACATAGGTAATGAAAGATGTTGTTGTAATTGTAGAAGTTGTCCTCATAATATCAAATTGTCTAATTGAATGGCAAAAGCAATTAGACTTATTCAGACGTCCCATTAATTAATCCTTTCGTATGGGTAAATGTTAAAATTGTGTTTCCATCCTTTATGGAGTGGAGGCGAAGCAATGTTTTGAAACTTGTCTTCGTTGAAAATCAAATTAAGCAATCTTGCAATGATTTATCTATTCCTACGTACAAACATGCAATCTTGATGGAGTAGGCCTCTATGTGAGCTTTCCGGCTATAATTTAATTTGATTGTCCTTAGTATATGTAGCGGAATACTGATGAATTCGAACTAGGGCTGGGAGGAAAATAAATCTTACCATGCACATGTAAGATAATTTTAAGGAAAAACGTTGTTCTAAGTTCAAAGATTCTCCACACCATCTCTTTTGGCATGTAAAATCTATGAAGAATCAAGAATTTACACTGAAGGTCCAGAAGTAACAGTTTACACTATTATATCTAAATCAAAAAATTATGGTAATGGATGATCCATCCGTGAATCGGTGAATGTCGACTTATCCGTCGGTGTTTTGAAGGTCTTCGATTGTAGTATTTTTATACTAAACCGACACTCAACATGGATCGTGGAAGGCTCAACCCAAAACTAGTTTAGGTGCAGAAAACCTAATTTTGGTTTATCGGCTGCACATGCAACAAAATATATCGCAGCCGACAATGTCGGACTGACATCTACTGTTTAGGGAGCATTGACTTGATACAAATTAATTATAAACTTAATTTGTATCTTATTTCAAAGACCACAACCCTTATTATCTCATCTAGATCGACTTCTCCCTCTTCCACGTTAACACAATCTTTACTCTCACAACATTTACACTATTCACTCTTCAATAAATAGTGATCTTATCCCACTATTTTTTGTTTCCTCTACCTCACTTTCTTCATCATTATTTTATGTTTCCCTCACCAACAAATATATAACTTAATTCATTTACATCACTTAAGGTAATTAATTAATATAAAGAGTTCAGTGGACTCGACCGTACATGATAGTGCGGCTCGATGTATATGGTCGATAGTTATATTTCATTAAAGTTTGATTGTGTTACCCGATAGGCATTCGATAGAAACTCGATAAAACTCGATAGACTATGATCATGAATTTCACCATTTTGACGGTTTTTTTGTTTTTTGTCATATCAGATCCGACTATTAATGCATTGGTTGCATATAATGGTGTTTGGGAAATAGATGGTAGAGATTGACTTTTCATGGACGACAATAGTAAATGGATCATGATAGAAAATGATGTAACGTACTTGGAACTGTTTGAAATTTTACATAAGGCATTTGATGTTGATAAAATGAAGTATTTGTAGGATTTCGTGTCCCCATGTATGTATATATTTTAAAAAATTTAATACAACATACAAGATCGATTTCATATTTTCAACAATTTTATGTACATTACTTTGTATTTATTCTAATATCATGCAATCCTACATATATTAAAATAAATAACAAAGAGGGAATCATAACCAAAGATTATCTAAAACCTTTCGAAGATCCGAAGTCACGTTGCCCGTTGAATCGCCCGCTGATTCGCCTCCAAGTGTTCACCAAACTCTAAACAAGATTAGAGAGAAATGAGCTAGTCAATCAATCTCTAATTAGGCTTAGAATCTAGCAAATAACCAATCTTTAAGCTCCTGAGATTTCTATCTCCGAAACTTAAAACTATTTAAGAGATTTTTGTGGTGATTAAGGAAGAGATTAATGAGAGAAATAATTTTTGCATTAACATAAACAAGTGGGATGAGGGGTCCTTTTATAGGCTCCCAAAACATCCTCATCAAGAACTATTCTTTAGTCATGATCTCTTGCTTATTCTCTCCTAAAATTAATCTCAAATTGCCACATAAGCACCCATAAAAACGATTCATTAAATCTTAAATTAATCCAACCCATAATCTAATTATTCTCTTAATAATTCAGGCAAAAATCGCACTGTTCGGTTGACCGAGAATTTTTCTCGGTGAACCGAACCATTCAGTTATAACACATGTTCGGTGGACCGTGAGGTAGACGGTCAACCGAATATGCATGAGAAAAATTCTCTGGAAAAATTTGGACGATCCGCGTATTGCTCGGTCGACTCTTGACCCACCAAAATTTCTCCTGGCAAGCATTCATCGAACGACCGTGTCATCTTCGGTCTACCGCAAAATATCCCAAGATATTCTCTCTCTGTTGACTGTTCACGCTTGGTTGACCGAACCCAATTGTCTAGGCACTCCAGACAATTTCGGTCAATCAATTGTGCCTACCCGTTCCCCGTTCGGTTGACCATTCCGAAGACACCTCGGTCGACCGAACCCTAAACGGTTTACCGTGTTTAACTCCGATTTTTGCCTTTGTCAAAGTTTGGATTTATTTCCAACAAAATTTGATCTTTTGGTTTTTTTTAGCAAATTCATATCTTATATAATATATTATCCTATGTAATATTAAATTATTACACCTCATAATATACACACCTCATATAAATTTATTATGATTCTAATTATGTCAATTTTAATGACATATTGATTTTATTCGTTCACCACATGTGTCCCTTTTTCACATGAAACCTGACACATCATATTAACTCAAAATCAAGCTTCTTGTTTCCCAGTTTTGTGGTGTGACCTATAGGAGGATCTAAGCTAAATTGGCAGCGATATTAAACACTTAATATCTCAAACTATAAGCGGTATCTAGCTACACATTATAGTTACCAAATTAGCATAGATGTCTTTGTTCCACTCGAACGAAACACGATCCATTTAGTAATATAAGTGCACCACTTGTGTCCGTCCCTTGCCTCATGATATTAAGATTATATACAAAGTAGAAATGTGTCACCTTTGTATTCTATTCATTTCTTGATCTCTTTAATCTATTATAACTATGTAACTTTACTCAAGTTACATTGTACACATTATAATTTTGCTTTATCAAGGGGCACACTAATATCATCACTCAATTAAGAGGGGCAAGGATAATCATTTGACTAGCTATCTTTTCCAGCATAAGTCATGTTCAACAACCTATTGCCTTTATCACTATACTCATTGATAATTTTTGACAATAATAAAATTAAGCACTTCTTGAGTGAAAAGATATAAGTCTCATATCTTAGGATCCAAGACACAGTAAAACATTAATGACACGAAATACAATTCCATAACAGATTTATTTTGCCCTCGTCGATGAAGTCACGTGTGACAAAGTACTTACGATCCATGTACCTCACTTTGTGGTGTGATTTGGGATCCTTGATGTGCGAGATAGATGCACTATTATTGCAAAATAGCTCTACTGGTCCCTCGCACGATGGAACTACTCCAAGTTCTTCAAGGAACTTCTTAATCCACACTCCTTCCTTGCTCGCTTCAGCGGCAACCATAACTTCAGAAGCGGTGGTTGAGTCGGCCGTAGTGCTTTGCTTCCAACTACGCCAACTCACAGCTCCACCATTTAGAAGGTAGACGTATCCTGATTGCGACCTTCTATCGTCGGGATCACTCATGAAACTCGCATCTGAATAGCCCTCGGCTATTAACTCCCTTTGTACTCCATAAACAAGAAACTTGTCTTTGGTCCGGTTAAGGTACCTCAGAATATTCTTGACCGCAGTCCAATGCTCAGGACATGCGTTGGATTGGTGACGACTTGTCACACTTAGAGCATACGAGACATCGGGTCTTGTGCAAGTTATCGCATACATGATTGATCCTATTGCCGAAGCATAAGGTATATCTTTCATGTACTCCAAGTCTTTACGTGATTCAGCACGTTGGGACTTCTTGAGTTGCACACCCATACTCATTGGCACACTGCCCTTTTTGGGGTTGTTCATGTTGAACCTTTCCAAGACCTTGTCATTGTATGTACGTTGACTTAGGCCAATGAGTCTACGAGATATATCTCTATATATCTTGATTCCCAAGATGTATTGAGCCTCACCCATATCTTTCATCGAAAATGCAGATTTCAATGAACTTCTCGTTGCACACCCATGCTAATTGTCTGCCATCATATACCTTTGCTTGAGCAAACGAGAAGTTCATTGAAATCTGCATTTTCGATGAAAGATATGGGTGAGGCTCAATACATCTTGGGAATCAAGATATATAGAGATATATCTCGTAGACTCATTGGCCTAAGTCAACGTACATACATTGACAAGGTCTTGGAAAGGTTCAGCACGAACAACTCCAAAAAGGGCAGTGTGCCAATGAGTATGGGTGTGCAACTCAAGAAGTCCCAACGTACTGAATCACGTAAAGACTTGGAGTACATGAAAGATATACCTTATGCTTCGGCAATAGGATCAATCATGTACGCGATGACTTGCACAAGACCCGATGTCTCGTATGCTCTAAGTGTGACAAGTCGTCACCAATCCAACGCAGGTCCTGAGCATTGGACTGCGGTCAAGAATATTCTGAGGTACCTTAACCGGACCAAAGACAAGTTTCTTGTTTATGGAGGACAAAGGGAGTTAATAACTGAGGGCTATTTGGATGCGAGTTTCATGAGTGATCATTGTTGGCTTTTTGGCCTAAATCTATGTTTTTATGATTTAATTAACCTAATCTTAATTATGATCATGTAGATTAGCACACACATTGCATCACATATATATATTGCTTTGTGCTAACCTCTACAGATGATCAAGACTCGAGGAAGAAAGGAAAATCAAGTCAAGACATGTAATCAAGCTCGTTTGAAGACATGTATTATGTATTTTCTTTGAGTCTTAGGAACATGTGTAAATTGAGCATACTTGAGCTAAAATCAACTTAAACACACACTAGGTTCCGTATAAAAGTCACACACGAAATTTCACATAATTTGGACTTCAATAGATCACCCAAACTTAGACCGGAAAACACCAAACCTGGACCCTGACTGTCTGCCCACATTCGGTCGACCGCAACATGTCGTTTGGTCGACCGAATGATCAAGTATCCTATTTGTGTTTCACTGTCTAGTTTCGGTCGACCGTGTTTTGCCTTTCGGTCGACCGTCTGAACTTATTTTCCCGACCGTTACTTTTGTCATATATACCCAACGGTCGTATTCATATTAAACCAATTATAACCCAAATACATTTCATGTATTGGTCGACCGAGGACCATGATCGGTCGACCGTTTGTCCATCTCTTGACAAACCCAAATCTCCTGTTGAAAAACGGTCGACCGCTAGAACTGTTTCGGTCGACCGAATACATCACTATTTGTCAACCCCTAAGTGCCTGGTACAAATCGGTCGACCGTTTCCCTTTAGGTGTTCGACCGATCACTTAAGTGTACCTAAGTCGTAGCGTTGGGCGGTCGAACGTTGCTTAACCGGTCGACCGAACTTAGTTCAAAACTGCCTAACGGTCGACCGTTCAGCCCTATCCGGTCGACCGAATTCATCCAGAATTGGGTCCTGCAGATTTCTATTTTGTGTATCACACATCAACTCACACCCAATCAATCCCAACGACTCTATTCTCTGTAAGGCTTATAATTAGAGTTGTAAAACACATTTTAACACAAGTCTCCCACTTATATTTGTCCCCAACATTAGAGAGAAGATCCAAACACTCAAAAGCTTACAACATTCCACACTTTAGTCTTAATTCATATTCTACTCAAGTGTGCTCAAGTTTAGAGAGTGTTGTTCCACTCATTCTTTGTGCAAGAAGCAAGGGTCTTGGTGAAATCCCAAGACACAAGTATAGACTTCGGTGAGAGCACGAAGTGTCCCTCTCGGATTGTGAGAGGTGGAGCCAAGCTCGGCGAGGGTTGTTCGTGAGCTAGAAGATTGTAAAGGCGTTCTCTCCCGGCCCAGAACGGGGAGTGGTTAGTGAAGTCGTGGGCGGAGCTCGGTGATCCGAGCGGAGCTTGCAAGAGAGGACTAGGACCCGGGTGGGGTGCCGAACCTCTACAAAAATCCCCCGTCTCATTGTGGTTTGCATATTCCTTCCCTACTTACTTGTTTACTTTAAATTCCGCTGCATATCTTTGATTGTTTAAACTAGTAGAGAATTTGGTGATTAGCCCTAATTGTGGACCCATAACCCACATGATCCTACAATCCCGACGATAGAAGGTCACAATCAGGATATGTCTACCTTCTAAATGGTGGAGCTGTGAGTTGGCATAGTTGGAAGCAAAGCACTACGACCGACTCAACCACCGCTTCCGAAGTAATGGTTGTCGCTGAAGCGAGCAAGGAAGGAGTGTGGATTAAGAAGTTCCTTGAAGAGCTTGGAGTAGTTCCCTCGAGTGAGGGACCAGTAGAGATATTTTGCGATAATAGTGCATCTATCTCGCAAATCAAGGATCCAAAATCACACCACAAAGTGAAGTACATGGATCGTAAGTACTTTGTCACACGTGACTTCATCGATGAAGACAAAATAAATTTACTATGGGTGGACACAAACAGCAACACAGCTGATCCATTAACCAAACCCTTATCCCAAGCCAAGGGCAAAATGCATTTCGAGTCCATAGGTCTAAGGAACCATGTGGACTGGCTTGATGAGTGATTAGAGAGGGTTACCCTAGTTATTATTGTTTTATACATTGAGAATATATGTGAAAGAAAACTTTGATAACAAGTGGGAGATTGAAAGGAATGTGTTCTAAAAGTTTTACTTTTATATGTCAATTATTATGAATTGAATGTGCAAACATTTTATTCCTTGATTATGGTATTCGTCTTTTGGAAGTGTTAAGGAAGAGACGCTTGGTCCTTAACCGTAGAGCTCTAAAAGATAATGGTTTACATAAATCAAAAGTTATTCAAAATCATGGTAATTAACATGGAACATTAATTACCGAGATAAGATTGTCGTGTTGGTCATCGATTGTTGTAGCTCTACAAATAATTGACAACACGAGTATATAAAAGAGGAAAAGATTACTTTTATATATTGAATAGACCTAACAAGTAAAACATTATGGAATTGTGTTTCGTGTCATTAATGTTTTTACTGTGTCTTGTATCCTAAGAAATGAGACTTATATCTTTTCACTCAATAAGTGCTTAATTTGATTCTTGTCAAAAGCTATCAATGAGTGTAGTGATAAATGCAATAGTTGGTTGAACATGACTTGTGCTAGAAAAGATAGCTAGTCAAACGATTATCATTGCCCCTCTTAATTGAGTGATGATATTAGTGGGCCCCTTGATAAAGCAAAATTATAATGTGCACAATGTAACTTGAGTTAAGTTACATAGTTATAATTAACTTGAAGAGACCAAGAAATGAATATAATACAAAGATGACACATTTCTACTTTGTATGTATTCTTAATATCATGAGGCAAGGGACGGACACAAGTAGTGCACTTACATCACTAAATGGATCGTGTTTTAGTTCGGGTGGAACAAAGACATCTATGCTAATTGGGTAACTATAATGTGTAGCTAGATACCACTTATAGTTTGAGATATTAAGTGTTTAATATCTCTGCCAATTTGGGTTAGATCACACCACAAAACTGGGAAACAAGAGGGTTTATTTTAAGTTCATATGATGTGTCGGGTTTCATATGAAAATAGGACACATGTGGTGAATGTATAAAATCAATATGTCATGAGAATTGACATGATTGGAATCATGATAAATTCATATGAGGTATATATATTATGAGGTGTAATAATTTAATATTACATATGATAATATATTATATAAGATGTGAATTTACGAAAAACCCCCAAAAGATCAAATTTTGTTGGAAATAAATCCACCGAACAAGAACGATTCTGCCTGAATTATTAAGAGATTAATTAATTCATGGGTGGATTAATTCTGGATTTAATTAAAACGTTTTTTGTGGGTGCTTATATGGAAATTAGAGATTAATTTTAGGAGAGAATAAGAAAGAGATCGTGACTAAAGAATAGCTCTTGATAAGGATGTTTTCGGAGACTATAAAAGGACCCCTACTCCTACTTGTTTAATACAAATGCAAATTTCTTTCTCTCATTAATCTCTCCCTAATCACTACGAAAATCTCTTAGTAAATTTAAGTTTTAGAGATAAGAATCTCAGGAGCTTAAAGAGGGGTCATTAGCTAGATTTTAAACCTTGTTAGAGATTGATTGGCTAGCTCCTTTCTCTCTAATATTGTTTAGAGTTTGGTGAACACTCGGAGGCAAAACCGTAGACAATTCAACAGGCAACGCGACTCTGGATCTTCAAAAAGGTTTTAGAGAACCTTTATGTATGATTCTACCTTTGTGATTTATTTTAATAAATGTAGGATTGGATGTTATTAAAATAATCACAAAACTATGTACATAAAATTGTTGAAAATATGAAAATCGATCTTGTATGTTGTAATAAAAGGAAAAAAATATATACATACATAGGGACAGGAAATCCTACAGTTTGTACCTTGTACACATCCTCCTCCAAGTTCGCATTAAGGAAAGCCGTTTTGACATCCATTTGCCATATCTCATAATCATAAAATGCGGCAATAGCAAGCATAATCCGAATAGACTTGAACATGACAACCGGTGAAAAAGTTTCATCATAGTCAATTCCCTGAACTTGAGTGAAACCTTTTGCTACAAGCCTCACTTTGTAGGTTGTCATGTTCCCATCCATGTCCATTCTCTTGAAAACCCATTTATTTTGAATGACCTTTTCCTTTGTGGAAGGTCAACCAAGTTCCACACTTGATTATCATAAATGGATTCTATTTCGGATTCCATGGCCTTAAATCATAGTTTGGAGTCCTTTCTTTCCATGGCTTCTTAAAAGGTCGAGGGATCATCGATATCTAGTACCATGATCTCATGAAGTCCCAAATACATATCTGGTTTCTTCCTTTCCCTCGTTGACCTTCTAAGTTCTTTTGGTTCTACGTGTACTTCTCGAACTTCTTCCACAATTTCTTGCGGAATTAGTTCGTGTTCGATTCTCAAACGTACACTAGGTGGGGAAGATTGAGTTTCTCTCACAATTTCTTGTGAGGGTCTCTCACTCACGCTCCTACTAACCAAAGGAACCTCGGTTGGGCCTTCATGATCTTGAATGTCACCATTCATATCATGATCTTGTAGAATATCTTGAGTCTCCTCAAGCACAACTCTACTACCACTACTTTTTATTCTTTCGAGAAATTCCTTTTCTAGAAATACGACATCCCTCTCTACAATCACTCTATTGGAGGTTATATGCCAAAAGTAGTATCCTCTTGTCTCACGAGGATAACGTATAAAGAAGCACTTATCCGATTTTGGTTGAAGTTTGGTTGACATCAATCTCTTGACGTAGGCCTCACAACCCCAAATCTTGAGAAAATTGAGCTTAGGTGTTTTACCACTCCATAGCTCATAAGGCGTTTTCTCTACGGATTTAGATGGAACATTATTTAGTGTGTAAGCCGCAGCTTCTAGTGCATAACACCAAAAGTAAAGCGGCAATTCAGCTTGACTCATCATTGATCGAACCATGTCGAGTAATGTCCTATTCCTCCTTTCGGATACCCCATTCCACTAAGGTGTACCGGGAGGGGTGAGCTGTGGTACAATACCACCCTCCTTTAGGAATGAGTCAAATTCGGTACTTAAGTACTCACCTCCACGATCCGTTCGTAGAGACTTGATTTTCTTGTTGAGTTGGTTCTCTACTTCATTCTTGAATTCCTTGAACTTGTCAAAGGATTCACTTATGTTTCTCATTAGATAAATATAGCCATAACGACTATAATCATCCGTGAACGTAATGAAGTACCTGAAACCGTCTCTTGCACTAGTACTCATCAGACCACATACATCGGAATGTATCAAATCCAACAAGTCATTCGCTCTCGGTCCTTTCTTCTTGAAAGACCTCTTGGTCATTTTGCCCATTAGGCAAGGTTCGCACGTCTCCAATGATTTAAAATCAAGTTGACCAAGAAGGTTATCTTCTTGCAATTTCTTGATGCGTTTTTCATTTATGTGACCAAGACGATAGTGCCAAAAGAGTGTATCATTCACGTGAGTAGTTTTAAGTCTTTTCTTATAGATGTTTAAGATTTGTTTATTATTCAATTCAAGCAAATAGAGACCATTCCTAATGAATGCATTTGCATAGAAAATATCATTCTTCGATATAGACAAGCAAGAATTTGAAATATTTATATTAAAACTATCCATATCCAAACATGATACAGAAATAATATTCTTGCTAATCGAAAGCACATAATAAACATTATTTAAACATAAATTTAAACCACTTGATAATTGAAGCTCCACAGAACCTTGTGCAATCGCAGCAACGCTCGCACCATTTCCGACCTTCAAAATCATCTCATTCTTCACGAGTTCCTTCCTATCCTTTAGTAGCTGCACATTAGAAATTATGTGCGCACAAGATCCGGTATCAATTACCCAATCATGGACAGAGGTGGCTAAATTTATCTCAATAACAAATATACCTTCGGCCTTTTTGGGGCGCTTACGTTCAATCACTCCATTGTCAAGGTCTTCCTTGTACTTGGGGTAATTTGGCCGAATGTGTCCCTTTTCACCGCAGTGAAAGCACTCCGTGTTGGGAGTTGGAGATTTCGAAGAATTCCCCCTCAAGGCACTCACACGAGCACCTCCTACTCCCTTGCTCTTGATTGACGTATTTTTGGTGAATTTGCCTTTACCTTTGTTTATCTTCTTGCTCCCTCCATGGACGGCTATGATGTGCTTATCCCGACCCTTGCCAATGTCAACCTCAGCCGTTTTGAGAGCGTTGTGAAGTTCCTCAAGACTCACCCCTTTCTCACGCACATGATAGTGCATAATGAAGTCCTTGTAGGACGGGGATAGAGAGCCAAGAATCAAATCTTCTGCAATGTCATCGGGCATCGGGGAAGAGAGCTTCGACAACTTCTAAAGGTATCCTTGCATCGTGAGAAAATGCATGGATACCGATGTTCCCTCCGCCATGTGGCACCTTGTGAGTGTGATGGTGGTCTTATAACGCTTTTTTCTAGCACTATTCGTGAACATCATTGTTAAAGCTTCCATGGTCTTCTTGGGTTTTGAATCCAAGTATTTCGCTTGAAGCGAGTCACCCATGGAGGCCAACATTAGATCGTGAACCTGGTTCTCTTGGTCTTCCCACTTGGCTTTTGCCTCTCTCTCGCTATCAGTTGCCTTCTCATTTAATTTTGGGATTTCACCATCCAAAATATGAGATAGTTTCTCAAACTTCAACACGATATTGAGCTTGAGTTGCCAGCTTATGAAGTTTGAGCCATCATTTGCCGAAGGATGTTTTTCAATCATAGATCGCATAATAGGTTGAATATTCGACATTTCTACAAAATCAATTATATGAGATTTAATGTCAATTTTATGTTTTAAAATCAATACCGCAAAATAAAAATTTATCCATAAATGCGCAATTCAAGATCCTATCTATTATAATATAAACTAGCTAAGGACTATCAGATATATTATAAAATCAAGGTAAGAAAATATTTTTCTAATCATAATCATTTCGAAATATTGCAATATTTAAATTTTCAAACACTTATTAAGAGGGAATTTGACCAATCCTCGTAACAAAAACTCTCTTTCTCAAAACCGAGCTAGGGCTCCGTGTCTTGTTAAGAAAACTTATTTCATTTGATACGAGATACATTTATCCATTGCATTCGCAAACAAATATACTCGGTGTCCAGTAAGGGTGAATCACACCTCGTACATCTATTCATGGCACAACAATAGACAACCTTATATCTCCCACTATTCCCAAAGATGGAGGAAATAAGAAAGAAAAATAATCTTAATTTTTGGTTGGACAATTTATACATTTATGTGTGATTTTAGAATTTAGGTGATCATGCATATTTATCATCTATACAAATCCTAACATTCATCCATACAATCACATACATGTCCAGCACATAAACATAAATATATCCATTCACACACACACTATGTGAGTTTATATGTTCCCGCGTCCTTGATCCTTGCGCTTTTTCAGCGTCTTTCTCTTGCACCATGGATGTTGATATTGTAAAAATATAAACATGCATCTCTCAATTTTGAGAATTGTCTAGTGCAAGTCCTATGTAAAAATCCTCTCATATGCATGCATATACATAGAAATAGAAATTTGGCTATCACATATACATAAGCCCTTATGATTGAATAATAATAACATACACATTCATTCATTCATTCATTCACATATGGCTTAATCGGAACATACAAACTCACATATCCCTGCATTAGAGAACTCGAGTACCACATGTACATATACTATATATTACTCGATTTAGTTTATCATGCATCTCTAAATCAAACAATTCTAAAATCATTTGAAATCCATTAAAAATGATTTTATGCATACATAGTTCAAAACACAAAACATTTGAACCACTGTTTATCCAATTTCCAAAAATAAAAATTTAAAGAAAGATAAACATATGCCTTTTTTGTTTTGTCGATTCCCTATAAAATAATCATTTAATTAAAAACAAAATTTTTATTTATTAGACATAAGTCTAAATTTTAATTCTAACATTCACATGATGTATTTTAAAATATTTAAAATTATCAAAATAATCAATTAGAATTAAATCAACAAAACTATCGGAAAACTCGAAAAAGACAAAACATGAATTGTTTCGATTGTAGATGATAAACTAAAATTAATTATATAGTCTAATCATTGAAAATATGAACTAAATGCTCTGATACCACTGTAGGTTTTCGTGTCCCCATGTATGAATATATTTCAAAAAAGTTAATACAACATACAAGATCGATTTCATATTTTCAACAATTTTATGTACATTACTTTGTGTTTATTCTAATATCATGCAATCTTACATATATTGAAATAAATCACAAAAAGAGAATCATACCCAAAGGTTCTCTAAAACCTTTTGAAGTTCCGGAGTCGAGCTGCCCGTTGAATCGCCCGCCGATCCGCCTCCAAGTGTTCACCAAACTCTAAACAAGATTAGAGAGAAAGGAGCTAGCCAATCAATCTCTAATTAGTCTTAGAATCTAGCTAATAACTCCTCTTTAAGCTCCTGAGATTTCTATCTCCAAAATATAAAACTATTTAAGAGATTTTCGTGGTGATTAAGGGAGAGATTAATGAGAGAATTTTTTTTTGCATTAACATAAACAAGTGGGATGAGGGATCCTTTTATTGGCTCCCAAAACATTCTCATCAAGAACTATTCTTTAGTCATGATCTTTTGCTTATTCTCTCCTAAAATTAATCTCAAATTGCCACATAAGCACCCATAAAAACGTTTGATTAAATCTGAAATTAATCCAACCCATGATCTAATTATTCTCTTAATAATTCAGGCAAAAATGGCACTGTTCGGTTGACCGAGAATTTTTCTCGGTTAACCAAGTCATTCGGTTATAACACATGTTCGGTGGACCGGAAGCTAGACGGTCGACCGAATATGCATGAGAAAAATTCTCCGGACAAATTCGGAGGATCCGCGTCTTGCTTCGTCGACCGTTGATCCACCAAAATTTCTCATGGCGAGCATTCATCTGACGACCGTGTCACCTTCGGTCTACCGAAAATATCCCAAGATATTTTCTCTCAGTTGACTGAACCCAATTGTCCAGGTACTCCAGACAATTTCGGTCAATCGATTGTGCCTACCCGTTCCCCGTTCGGTTGACCATTCCGAAGACACCTCGGTCGACCGAACCCTAAACGGTTTACCGTGTTTAACTTCGATTTTTGGCTTTGTCAAAGTTTGGATTTATTTCCAACAAAATTTGATCTTTTGGTTTTTTTAGCAAATTCATATCTTATGTAATATATTATCCTATGTAATATTAAATTATTACACCCCATAATATACACACCTCATATGAATTTATTATGATTCTAATTATGTCAATTCTAATGACATATTGATTTTATTTGTTCACCACATGTGTCCTTTTTTCACATGAAACTTGACACATCATATGAACTCAAAATCAAGCTTCTTGTTTCCCAGTTTTGTGGTGTGACCTATAGGAGGATCTAAGCTAAATTGGCAGCGATGTTAAACACTTAATATCTCAAACTATAAGCGGTATCTAGCTACACATTATAGTTACCCAATTAGCGTAGATGTCTTTGTTCCACTCGAACTAAACACGAACCATTTAGTGATGTAGGTGCACCACTTGTGTCCGTCCCTTGCCTCATGATATTAAGATTATATACAAAGTAGAAATGTGTAACCTTTGTATTATATTCATTTCTTGATCTCTTTAATCTATTATAACAATGTAACTTAACTCAAGTTACATTATGCACCTTATAATTTTGCTTTATCAAGGGACCCACTAATATCATCACTCAATTAAGAGGGGCAACGATAATCGTTTGACTAGCTATCTTTTCCAGCACAAGTCATGTTCAACCAACTACTGCCTTTATCACTATACTCATTGATAGTTTTTGACAATAATCAAATTAATCACTTCTTGAGTGAAAAGATATAAGTCTCATATCTTAGGATCCAAGACATAGTAAACCATTAATGACACGAAACATAATTCCATAATGTTTTATTTGTTAGGTCTATTCAATATATAAAAGTCATCTTTTCCTCTTTTATATACTCGTGTCGTCAATTATTTGTAGAGCTACAACAATCGATGACCAACACGACAATCTTATCTCTGTGATTAATGTTCCATGTTAATTACAATGATTATGAATAACTTTTGATTTATGTAAACCATTATCTTTTAGAGCTCTACGGTTAAGGACCAAGCGCCTATTCTTTAACACTTTCAAAAGACGAATACCATAATCAAGGAACAAAATATTTGCATATCCAATTCATAATAATTGACATATAAAAGTAAAACTTTTAGAACAAATTTCCTTCAGTATCAGCTCACACTGAAGACCCCATACAAAACACAAGAGCAACCATTGAGACATGTTCAAATTACAGACGATTTTGACGTCTGTTTCTTCGTCTCTAAAGTATTACGGGACATTATCCTTTATGTGTGACCCTGGTTAAAAAGAATGCACCTGTAGAACCATCAGCCAATTCCAACTTTAATAAAGAATTTAGGTGTCAGGAGTCAGGTTGAGACTTTTTTCCCCAAACAGATCTCATTGCTATCAGATGTGAGATAGTTGTTCCTGAAGTTGATGTCCTCCACCAACTGAACGAGTACGAGCCCTATGTGATTGACAATCCTGTTGTGATGGAAATTGGGAAGAAGATTCCGGAGGAGATGATAGTAACGACTTGCCACTCACACACTCACAACCCCCAACTGAAAGATACCCACAACCCGGAACTCCAAGAATCCAAACACCTAGGACAAGCTACAGTTGTCCAAGTAGAACGAAAATAACACACGACAGAGTTCTCAATTCATTTCACCCGAAGATCACAGAAGTTAGAGTGCTCCAATGTTAACAAGGGAAGATATATTGGATTCTAGCCACACTCATACGTCCTCTGCCGGTGAATCATTTGGAGAATTCCACCTTAGTAAAACTTTTAAAAGTAATTGTGAATTGACAACCAAAGCTGTTTTCTTTGCAATGAAGAATATTTTTGAGTTTGTAATGAAGAAGTCTAGTAAAGAGGTGTGGTATATATATCACTTGTAAGGATCCTAATTGTGATTGAAGATTGAGGGGCAAAAAACAAGTACGTTCACCCATGTTTGTAGTGACAACTTCTCTACATAACGTTACAATTGTATTCATATTAGAAGTAAACAAGATTTCATTAAAATAAATAATTTATTTGTTGATTTCATTATCTCTCTTTTGTTTGATCAACAAACAATGTCCTTAATGCAAATATAAATTTAAATTGATTCAAACAAAAATCAATTAAAATTTTCTTTGTATGAGTTTTTTTATATATATAGAAATTAGGTCGGCAAAGGTTCTGTAAGAAATCGACCTGTTCCACCCATGATTTTGACTACCAGTCAAATCACAACAATAATTAAAGCAAACCCAACGATTTTACTAGCTCATGTTCTTGGTTTGGGTTAATCATGGTTGAATAACTTCGAAGGTACGTATATGATTCTTAACATGTTGTTTATTAGACGTTTCCGTTTTGTGCGTTCTCGTTTGCACTTAGTTGGTGGCTAAACATAAATCAAGCTCCACGCATGTGGTGGATAGATGTCATGTAGGATTTTAGCCTAATCCTAATCCTAATCCTAATTGTGCCTTAATCTTGTTTAGGTGGAGATTAGGGGGAAGATGGAGATGGATGGCTTGGATTGAATGTGGATGAGGTGAAGGGTTGAGATGGTTTGGAGAGGAGATGTGTGGTGGAGATTGAGTGGAAGGATTGGATGGTTGAGATTAGAGGAGGAGGAGGAGATATTGGGTGGATTTCCCTCTCTCTCTCTCTTTCTCGTTGCTCTCCCTCTCTCACTCACGCGTTCTCTCTCCCTCTTCTGCTGTGCTG
Source organism: Triglochin maritima (assembly GCA_963682175.1). Taxonomy (NCBI): domain Eukaryota; kingdom Viridiplantae; phylum Streptophyta; class Magnoliopsida; order Alismatales; family Juncaginaceae; genus Triglochin; species Triglochin maritima. The sequence goes on from OY821772.1 coordinate 36,790,023, forward strand.
CTCCGGCGAGTGGAGATCTCCGGCAAGGTGAAGAGCGGCTTCGGGGAGTTGGTGGTTTGAGGTGAGTGTTACTCTCTCGGCTCGTTTCCGGCTCGTTTGGTATCTCTCTCTCTCTTGACCTCACTCGGGTTTGGTGGTTGTGGTTGGATTGTGGAGGTTGCCAGAGGTAGTGTGGTTGCTGTGGATCGTCGAGGAGACGATTGATCGTCGTTGGGACGCGAGATTCGTCGACGGATCGCATTTTGGGGAGACGTGCTCGTGGAGGCGTCGTCGTGGTTCTTCAAGGGTCTCTTCAGACCTTTAGGTATGTCAAGCTCGCTCACTTAATTACCGTGAGTATTTGGAAGTCGACGGTAGGCCGTTCGACTCGTCGCGAGTAAATGTGCAGCAGATTTCACTGCCTGATCGGTCGACCGGTTGGTGCAAACGGTCGACCGTTCGTGAAGAGAATTCGGGCTCTGCCTCAAATCGGTCGAACGATGCCTGTGGGGCGGTCGACCGATTGTGCATAGGAGGCAAGTCTGGAGAGATTCGGTCGACCGGGTCCCCTTTGCCGGTCGACCGTGTGCACTGTCTTAAGTCGGTTGGGGGGCATAGACTATATAAACGGTCGACCGCCCTTTGATCTCGTCCGACCGTGACTTAAGTGGACCTTGTGGTCGGTTCGACCGAATGAGGGTTCGGTCGACCGGACTTGTGCGCTCAGCGTGGGAAACGCTCTGGTGGAATTCGGTCGACCGAGGTGAGCTCGGCGTTCGACCGGATTCGTGGCGCATGTGAGGGATTATTCCCTGGACAGATTCGGTCGACCGAGATTCGTTGTGGTGTTTGGGGATTTGTTCCCTGGTGACTTTCGGTCGACCGGGACCCCTTTGTCGGTCGACCGATTGGTCGTTTTGTTCGTTGAACCGGGAGTTGACCATCTAAACGGTCGACCGTCCCTTGATTTGGGTTCGACCGAACGAGTGTGGTGTTGGGAATCGGTCGACCGATGGAGTGCCGGTCGAAGTGGATTGCCCTGTAATTGCTTGATTCGGTCGACCAGGACTTTTGGTTCGGTCGACCGTTTGTGTCCTGTTTTGCACTATGGAGGTGCTGTGGTCGTGGTTGCCCATGTGGGGCGAGTCGTGGTGCCGATGTTCTTCCGGCAAGTGTGCGAGGTGCACGAGGGTTGCGGTGGTTGGTTGAAAATAGACCTGGAGCCCCGTAACCGTGTGAGAGCTGCGGTTGGTTGAAATTAGACCTAGAGCCCAGCTAGTCTGTACGGAGTTGGTTGAAAATAGACCTGGAGCTCCGTAGTGCGTTCGGGTTGGTTGAAAATAGACCTGGAGCCTGAGCAGGGACCGCGTGTAGGGGTTGGTTGAAAATAGACCTGGAGCCCTTATACGTTTGGGTTGGTTGAAAATAGACCTGGAGCCCTTGGTCGTGTCGTGGTAGCTGTGGTTGGTTGAGATTAGACCTGGAGCCCAGCTTGGCGACGTGTGTGAGTCGCGGCGGTTGGTTGAGATTAGACCTGGAGCCCCGTGACTATGTGGGTGCGGCGGTTGGTTGAGATTAGACCTGGAGCCCCGTACCGGTGGTGTGTCCTGTGGTGGAGTTGAGAGCCCTGGTGCTGGGCGTGTTGTGATGCTTTTCTTGTTGAGTAGAATTGCATGCTAGGTTGCTTTATTTCGTACATTTAGAGTTTGGCATACGGGGTTTCCTTCTGGAAACTCAGGCATTGTTGCATGTTTACTTTCAGGCCGTGACCGGCATTAGGGGGTGGTGACCGAGGAGAGGAGCACCGCTATCGGATCCAGCTTTCTCTCAGTTGAGGTCGTGTGATTACTGTTTCCTTTGTATATGCTTTTGATGTAATCACAACTTTTGTATACTCTGATGTTCACATATATATATATGATATATGTCGGTGCACCTGTGTTCTTTTATTGCGTAATATCCTCTGTTGATTGAGTGTTAAATTTTTTTTAAATTTTCCGCTGCTTTGAGGATGTTACATGTCAGGCTCATCTTTAGCGAATCACTATTAATTGATGGTAGTAGCTAAGAGTTTAGTTAGACTATGACGTTAGTTAATTGTATATATGACTTCCACACGATTTATATTTTCCCCAGTTTAGTATTTTATTACATAGATCATGGATTGGAATACTATTTATAGTTCGTAATTTGGAAGTTCTTTCGTTATCACCGTAGTATATCATGTACTAGCCAGTTGCTAGTACTTAAAGAAAAGGATCTACCCTATATGCAATTTTTTGTAGTTATGTATATGCATGACTTGTATGATACATTGCACGTTCAGTTATGAAAATTTGACTTTCTATACGTCAAGTGACCCAAGATCTAAAAAAAGCATTTACTTTGACATCATCTGAAAAATATTCTTATCTTTCTACTCTTTCCAAAATACTTCTGTTTAAATCGTGAGACCACTCCATTTGACTTAACAACAACAATCTCTTTTTCACTCAGTCTTTCTCTCTTTCAGACGCATCTGACTCAGATTTTCTAGTTGGGAGTGTGGACCACCGCCAACACACAGTAGCCAACTGAGATCGTCCCCCAATGAGTTCGTCGGACCCCCACTGGACTGCACAAGTTTTTTTAGTGTTCTTGTATGCGAAACCGGGCGTCCAAGAGAATGGGTAAGTGAAATTGTTAAAATTAATGTGGGTATTACTATCTTGCATTTTCTTTCCACTTTTGAAGAATGTCCCGAGGTGTTCTGTTTGTTTGTGCAAGTTGTGTTTGAATCTACCTTTTGCGGTGTAATTGTGCTCGATTAAACTCGATGAATGACAATTTAATGACGACATACAACACACAATGATACTCGACGATACGCCAAAGGCTCGATATTTTCATTTATTTTAGAGTTTGATCGAGGGCGATGGTGCTCGATGATACACGATAGATGGTACGGGTTGAACTGTATGCTCGATTGTTTGACTTGGAGTGGACTCCATATGTGTTTTATTGAAACTCGATAGAGCTCTATCGGTTATGATTGGTATTCTTGTTTTCATTGTTTTGACCCTTTCTCCTTCGGTCATATCAGCTTCATCCATTAACATATCGGCTGCTTACAATGGTGTTTGGGAAATGGAGGGTAGATATTGACTTTCACGATAGTAAAAGATGTAACGTACCTGCATCTGCTTGAATTTTTTTGCATAAGATGTTTAATGTTGATTAATTGAAATATGAGCTCGCACTAGAGGCTCCTTATAAAACACATGGCCAGCCACTTAGGCCTGTTGAAATTACAGACGATGCTGACGTCTGTTTTTTTGTAAGTGAAATATAACAGGGCACGATCCCTTTATGTGTGACGCCGATAAAGAAGAAGGCACCTGTAAAACCATCGTCTTATTCTAACTTTAATAATGAAGTTAAGAGTACGGTGGCACTAGTGCAGAATAGGCTTTACTCGTCGCCCAATAGACGTCAGCCGTTATAAAGGCCGACGTCTAGGAGGGAGAAGATAGCATAAACGTCCATCATTACCATGACCAACGTCTATGTGGTACTATAGACGTCGGCTATTGGAATACCATTTTATCCGACGTCTATAGGGTATAGACGTCGACCCATAGACGTCGGGTGTTAGAATACCATGTGCATCCGACGTCTATAGGGTATAGACGTCGACCTATAGACGTCGGATATTATAGACGGCCGACGTCTATACCCCATGCATATATACGTCGGTCATTCATAATATCCAACGTCTATAAGTCTTAAAGAAATCGAACAGTCGCGTTTTCTGTCATTCATTTCAGACGAAAATCCAACCAAACCCTAGCCGTCCCACGACCGAACCGTCCTCCGCGACTGATCTCCGACTGATCTGCACCGTCTCCGGCACAGCAGCGACGTCCCAACTTCTCCTCCCCTTCTCTGGCCCTCTCCTCCTTCCTCCGTCTTCCTCCACATTCCTAACCACCGTAAGTGTTAAGTTAGTTTTGGTTGGTTTATTTTTGGATTTTTGATTTAGTAATGATTCTTTTCTATCTTAGTAAACTTTTCCTCTCGTTTATTGTTGGTGAATCCATCATTTCAATATTTTGGTTTTCATCTTGAATATATTCGTATTTTCGTGATTTGGAGTTCATCTTGACATTTTGGTTTTCTATTTGATTTGGTATTCGTATTTTGTTTGGGATGATAAATGCTTGATATAAATTTATGGTAGAAATTTTACATGATATGGAGAAAAACAAATGTCTGATTTTGCTGTTGAAATATGAATCATTCAGTTAAAAGAAATCCTAAGCTTTCTATCTTACACAACAATATTAGGCAATAAGCTTCTATCTTACAAAACCCAACGTCTGATTTTGTTGTTAAAATGAAGTAAATTCATGAATATATAGATTTAGCTTGATTAATTTTTTTAATGTAGAAAAAACATCCAACATGATTGTGAAATCCTGAGCTTTTTGTTTCTCACATGTAGTTACATTTTTTAAAGTGAAGTGTCTAAAGTAATTTTGAATCAATTCCTTGAAACTTGGATTCAAATGCGACCCTAATGCTTATATGTTTTTTCATAGTTTGTGAAATCCTGAGCTTTCTGTTTCTCACATGCAGTTACTTTTTTTAATGTGAAGTATCTAAAGTAATTTTGAATCAATTCCTTGTAACTTGGACTCAAATGCGACCCTAATAAACATTCAATTCTAAATTTTAAATGTTTATTTAGTTAAATGTTTATTTATGCTTAAGATATTCTTTTATTTAGAAAAGTTTTAATGTTTAACTCATCAATCCCCTTAAGCAACTTGGCATTTAATAACCCAAAGCAAAAGATTAGACAATATTTGCTAAGTCTTTCATCATATAGGATTTGCATTCATCGTATTTATTATTTATTTACGATTTCTGTCGTAGATTGTTGGCGTAAGGTACGTAATATCTTTCACTTATCATTCATTAGAAAGCACGCATTAGTTAGTAGGACTTGCATTGGAACAAGAGTGAGGTAAGTGTTTGTTTGGTGTGTTGTTTGTTAGAATAAGGTATGAAAAACACTTAGGGGGCAGTCACCTATAGGAGATGAGGTGGGGGATTTCATCACCATTTCCTTGGCCCAAAAACCACTTAATAAAAGAGCCTTAATAAAATCAATTAGATGTTGACCCCTAGGATTTTCGGACGCATTAAGGAGAGAAAACCATTTAAGACCGTTATGGCCTGAATGTCGTTGCCCATCTAGTATCCCTGAGATTTTAGGAACCTTGAGGTTCTTGATTTCCTATAGAGTAGTGGTCCTCAATGTTTAAGACCGTTTCGGCCTGAACGTCGTTGCCCATCTAGTCTCCCTGAGATATTAGGGAACTCCGGGTTCTTGATTTCTTATAGACTAGGTGGTCCTCGGTGGGACCTCGAAGTTAGGCGTCGTCTATTACTAAGTACCTATAGTGGACTTTAGGCTTGTTTTGACCTTGATTGCTTAGTTAGGTTTCTAACGTTCCTTATTCCCACGATAGATTAAGGACTTCATCTCCTCTCCTCTGAGTCATTCTTTTCTCATCTTAATGTCTCCGAATCTTCTCATCTACGAACACATTCTGTTAAATTGAAATTTTATTTATTTTCTCCAATAATAACTATCATTTTTGTTTATGTTTAGATTGAAATGGATCGAGAGTGGATTGTTTCAAACAGATTGAGTGATGAGTATGAGAACGGAGTGAATATGCTCTTAGAGGTTGCCAAAAAACATTCGAAAAAAATGAAAGACAACGACATGACGTATTGTCCGTGCAATAAGTGTCATAATATGTCAGTGCTGACTTTTCGGAAAATGAAATATCATTTGTTTGAGAAAGGTTTCGACCAAAATTACAGACGGTGGATATGGCACGGTGAAAATGAATCATTTGGTCATTTCAAGAATGACGGAGAGCACGTTAGTATGGAAGATCACTTAGAGGAAATGGTTCAGGATATGGCTGAAAAGTTTTCGTCCAACCCCGATTTACTTGGTAATTTGTTGAGTGACAATGAGAAGCCGTTGTATAAAAATTGTACTAAATTCACTAGATTGTCAACGATGTTGAAGTTGTACAATTTAAAAACTGGAAATGGTTGGCCCAATGTGAGTTTCACATCAATGTTGAAGTTATTGAAAGAGATGCTTCCAGATGATTATGAGTTTCCAGATAGAACTTATGATGCTAAGAAAGTGTTGTGTCCTATGAGAATGAAATATAGGAAGATACATGCATGCCCGAACGATAGTATATTGTATAGGGGTGAGTTTGAAAACTTACATTCCTGTCCCAGGTGTAATGTTTCACGATACAAAATGAAACGTAGTGGACCAAACCACAATGAAGAGGCTGATGAGATGAAAATCAAAGGACCTCCTGCTATGATTTTGTGGTATCTTCCGATAATACCAAGGCTTAAACATTTGTTTGCGGGTAAGGAGGATTCGAAGAACATGACATGGCATGCTGATCGTGAGAAACCAAATGATCAGTTGCTACGTCACCCTGCAGATTCACCTTAGTGGGAAAAAATAGATTTTGACTTTCCTGTGTTTGGTGAAGAATCCAGGAATGTACGACTTGGACTCTATACTGACCGAATGAATCCTTTCAATGGTTTGAGTAGCATTCACAGTTCTTGGCCTATTTTGCTTGTAATTTACAATCTGCCCCCGTGGTTATGCATGAAACGCAAATATATCTTGTTGTCCTTAATGATTTTTGGTCCGAAACAACCTGGAAATGACATCGATGTGTATTTAAGACCATTAATTGATGACCTAAAGAGATTATAGGATGACAGAGAGTCAGTTTTTTATTCTTATCGTCAGGAGTCGTTCGTAATGTGGGCAATGCTATTTTGCACGACTAATGACTTTTCAACTTATGGTAATCTGTCTGGATATTCAGTCAAAGGTCATAAAGTTTGTGCAATTTAAGAAAAAAATACATGTTCTTTGCAACTAGTTAATGGTTCTAAGACCGTCTATCTTGGTCATCGGAGATTTTTGCCGAACTGCCATCCCTATCGTAGGTTGAAGAAGACATTTAACAGAAAATAGGAGTTTTAGAATCCGCCAGTTGAAATCAGCATCGAAAAGGTGTACGAACGTGTAATGAACATTGAATGTGAATTTAGAAAACCGTACAAACGAGCAAACGACAAAAGTAGTTGGAAAAAAGATCCATATTTTTTGATCTCCCTTACTGGAAAACTTTAGAAGTTAGACATTTTATTGATGTGATGCACGTAGAGAAAAACATTTCTGATTGTATTGTTGGCACTTTGTTGAACATACCTAGTAAAACCAAAGATGGATATAATGCAAGACTTGATCTTGTTGATCTTGGTATATGAGCAATGTTGGCACCAAAGAAGAAAGGAGACCGGAATTACTTACCTCCAGCTAGTTATACATTGTCTAGAAAGGAGAAAAAAATTCTCTGTCAGTGTTTGCACGATGTAAGGGTTCCACAAGGTTATTCTTTAAATATCAGTAGTCTTGCTGTTATGAAGGATTTGAAACTAGTGGGGATGAAGTCTCACGATTGTCACACTTTAATGCAGCAGTTGTTACCTGTAGCACTGAGATCCATATTACCAAAAGATGTTAGACATGCAATAATAAAGTTGTGTTCCTTTTTCAATAAGATTTGCAGTAAAGTGGTCGATCCCGTGCAGTTAGATAAGTTGCAAAATGAAATTGTGGTGACATTATGTCAGTTGGAGATGTTCTTTCCCTTTCCTTTTTTCGACATTATGATTCATCTAGTTATTCATTTGGTCAGAGAAGTTAAATTGTGTGGACCAGTTTTTTTAAGGTGGATGTATCCTTTCGAGCGTTATATGAAAGTGTTGAAAGGTTATTGTAAAAATCGTCAAAGACCAAATGCTAGTAATGTTGAAGGATACATAGCTGAGGAGGTTATCGAGTTTTGCACTGGATACCTAGCAAACACCAAAACTGGTTGACTTCCGAAGAATCGTCATGATAAACGTGCTGATGGTAAAGGGACACGTGAGATGAAAATGTTAAATCGAAATGGCGATGACTTAATGTCAAGATATGTTTATGTGTTGTGCAATTCTAATGAAGTTCAACCTTACCTAAATGAACACATGAAGTTTCTAAAGGAAAGAAATCCTTTGTGGAGTGATCAAGAAGTAATTAATAGTCACAATAAAAATTTCATCTCTTGGTTCAAAAATCTGGCTTACAAGCGTGATGTTTCTGAGACAATACAATGGTTGGCCTACGGTCTGCATTCTATTATTATAAGTTATAGTGGTTATGATATCAATCTATATCCTTTCTACATAGTCTGTGAAGATGCGAAAAGTGTTGTTTAGAACAGTGGCGTCACCTTAATAGCAGAGTCTTTGCATGTGTCTAGTTCTAAAGACAAGAATCCTGTATACACTGACATGTCCTATTACGGTGTAATTGAAGACATAAGGGAGCTAGACTTTGTTAAATTCAAAGTACCTATATTTAGATGCAAGTGGGATGATAATAAAAGTGGAGTTCGAGTGGATGACTATGGGTTCACTTTAATTGATTTTTCAAAAAAATGGTATAAAGGAGAACCTTTTATTCTCGCTTCCCAAGTGAAATAAGTCTTCTATGTGGCCGATCCATGTGATAAGAAATGGGCAGTAATTCTGGAAGGGAAGAAAGAAATTGTATCAGATGATAGTCTGATCAAGTATGAAGATACACCACCTTTCTCTAAGCAAGCACCTGAGTTGAACTCAGTAGACGAAGAAATAAATGTCGAGACTTGTATGTTTAGAGATGACCACGGTGAAGGTATATGGATTGAAAATCCATGAAGGAAAAAAAATAGTAAAGGTGCAAACTTTCTGTTGTAACACATTGTAATAGTCATTTAATGTCTTGACCTTTTATTTTTTAATGCCTTGAGTTTATCTTTAATAGTATCATGGCTCCGAAAAAGAAACCCACTCCCTCAGAGTCTGAAGGCTTGAAAACATACAGTTCACGAGGTTCTTGTCTCATGAAAGAATTTCGTGGGGACAAGAAATAGAGACGGTAGAGTTCCAATCCAGTTTGAGAACCGACATGAGTTGATAGACATGTTGTCTGATAATTGGAAAGTTATCTGGGTAGCTTAGGGAGGGCCAAAGTTGACATTTGTTTATCGATTTGGGCCGATGTAGATGAGAAGTTGAAGGACACAATATGGGATAACGTGCAGGTAATGATTCCATTATAGATTTCTGTAGTTTTAGTCGAACTTTTGATATATATATAAAGTTAACGTGTTGTAGGAATCTTTTGAGTTCCAATCCACTGACAAGTTGAAGAAAAAGTGGATGACATACATGTCAGTTCGTTGGAGGGATTTCAAAACAAATTTAATGAATAAGTACATATTCGGAGACTACCAGGATAGAAATCCATGTGATGTCTCTAACTTTGTCACTCTGAATCAATGGGAGCAATTCAAAAAATCCAGAGGTAGCCCGGAGTTTGAGGTAACTAAGTTTAATTTAGAATATAATAACTGAGTTTCAAAACAAACTTTTTAGTTATTGTTTTAAGTGACAATCTAATAAACTTGATTTTAGGCCATCCGAGCCAAAAACAAAACGATTAGATCTTCTAACAAGTATACACATCGTATGTCTCGAGCGGGGTACAAAAAGTTAGAAGCACAAATGATGGCTGAAAAAATTGCTCTGAAGAAACAAGAGGCAATTGACTCCGGTATGAGTGAGGAGCAAGCAAGTAACCTATCTCCTCCTTCTCCCATAGCTCGTTGTGATTCTAAGAAGAGAGCGAGAGTAAACTCCAGAGGGGAGTACGTCACAGACGAGTCACAAGCGATCGGCTCGAAGATAGTAAGTTGCATCACTTATATATGTTATTAATTCAGATTCATTAATTTTATATTTTTCAATTGTTGGTAAATATTTTTTTTTAAACTTAGGACTCTTTGAAGTTGAGAGAATCTCAAGGAGAATTTGCTTTCGATGGTCGGAATAATATTCTACACGACGCCTTAGGAAACGACGAACAACCCAGTCGTGTACGGGGGTAGGGAGTAGAGTTGGACTTCGACAATATTATGGAAAGACTCAACGGTCTACTTCGTCGACTGGTCATACAAAATGCCAGCAAGAGATCGCAGATTTGAAGAATATGTTGCAACTTGTTTTGGAGAGATTGGATCGTGATTTGCCTACTTCTCCTACCCGTCGTAGGATCGGTTCTTCCCCGGAGACTACTCCTCCAGTGCCACCAGTGTTCCACCCTGATCGACAATATGATTTCGTGTTTCATTCTTGAGAGTTGGCCTTCGTCGGCAGTCCCTCATTTGGAAAGTTCGCGGATGGACACAAGAAAGTTTATAATAGCTCCAGACACCACTTCACAGAGGTAGGAGATGGAGAAGTGAAGGTTGCAGTTGAGAGTTGCTTAGATGCTGGTGCTTTTGTGCCATTTCCGGAAGAAGAGATTGTTACTCTCGGCAATGCTATCGGTGGGTTTGTGCGGTGACCTAGTTATTTAGTAGAGCTAAACGACAAACATAAGGTATAGTTTAAATTCAAAAGACTTTAAACTTCAAATTTGTTACACAATTGTATTTTAACGGTTGTATATATATCTGTAAGGTGTCAAGCCCCCAGAGTAAAGGGTCAAACAACTAATATCCGATCAACATTAATTTGCTTCCAAGTAGGTGCAAAATGTTGTATTAATGTATGGTAGGTAGGGATGCACAATCCTTAAGTAGCCGGGAGTTGGAGGAGGGGGATAAAGGGTTGCCTCTGGCTTTGTACGTCACCAAAGAGGATATCAAGCAGTTCTTGGCGATGGATTCATTGTGTATCATGATTATCGACATGCAACTGAAGTAAGTGTTTACTTTGGTATACAATGAAATGTATTGAATAATTTTATCGAAACTGTAATAAAGTATAATTTTTATACTTGTAGACATCTTTATAATGTCAGAAGGTCAGTCTTTCACGACGATCAAGTATTTGGATTTATGAGTCCATCTACATATATATACGGGAATGAAGATAAATCGGGTAAGCTTGGGACTCTCTTGAAAGAAGAAGACAAAAGATATTATCTGCTCCCTTATCATGAGAGATAAACTTTGTAATTCAAAGTGGAATTTTATTTTGTAATAAGCTTGTCGTTTATTCCTAACGACTAATTCGGCATATTGGTTTGATCCGTTGGGGTCGAATAAACCAAGAGACTCAATAAAGAAACTTCTAAATTTGTAAGTTTGTTTTAGTCATCGTATTTGTAATTCGTGGATTTTTATTAGTATTATTGAATGAAAGTTTAACTTGTGCTACTCAGGGCAATTAAGGTTTACAGAGCTTTAGGTTGAAGGAGAACAACCACAAAAGCAGGAGTAACATGGCTTGGAATGAGAGTACGTTCTCTCTCATTTTTGTTAATTAAGTTAGGAACATATATTTAACGAATTTCTATGTTTGTAGTACCGAAAGCAGGTTGGAAATACGGAATGTGGTTACTACATGATGAGATACATAGAGGAAATCCTCGAATTGGCAACTCATGACGTATGCCAAACAGAGATAGTGTAGATCGTTACAATTGTATAGTTGTAGTTTCAATATTTAGTTATTAAAATTTTTACTTGTATTTTTTTGATAGGTCTTCCCCAAAAGTAGTGATCCCTTCTCGCAACAGGAGATCGATGAAACTCGCGACCGACGGTCTCGCTATGTTATCAGAAACATGTTGATGAACTAAGAGGTTCTCCTGTCAGTAGCATTTTTGTAATTTAGTTAACAAGTGCACTTGTATTACAAATCTACAATTTATGCCTTAATATAATCGCCTCAATTTTAGAATGACTGCCAATTGTTTATGAATTAATTGCAAGTGTGTTGAATGATTACGTATGCTTGTATGTTTGTGTTTGTGCATGTATGGTTGTATGTTTGTGTTTGTGCATGTATGCTTGTGTGTTTGTGCTTGTATGTACATGTGGATGAAAGTGTGAGCATTTGTGAACGAATTTGGTGCAGGTTGTATGTACACGAATACGATGACTAAATACAAGTTTGCAGGATGCTATTTTTTCTCCAGGTTTAAGAATAGATGTCGGTTGCTCGTATTAGCCGACGTGTATTCCTCTGAAGAAAGGAATAGACGTCGGCTTTATGTATGCTCTGACGTATATTCTTTAAGAATAGACGTCGTCTGTTATTTCACCGATGTCTATATCTAAAAAATAGACGTCGGTCGTAGTTAAAAGTCCACGTCTATTCGTTAAGTATAGACGTCGACTGATACATACAACCGACGTCTATGCGTTAAGAATAGACGTCGGATTTCTCACGTCCAACGTCTATGTATAGACGACGCACACATAGACGTCTGATTTGGGAGTGCTTATATCCGATGTATTTACCCCCGTACATCTGACGTATATTCCAATTTCTGTAGTAGTGTTGGGACATTTGTTCCCCAAACAGATCTCCAAACACGTGTTCTTGAACTTGATGTCCCCCACCAATTGAATGAGTATGAACTTCATGTGAACTTGAGTGAAGATTTGCCACTCCCTTACTCACAACACCCAATGGAAAGACACCCACAACCTGAAACTCTAGAAATCTAAACACCGGGGACAATCAGCAGTCGTCCAAGTAGAATGAAAAATAACATAGGACGAAGTTCTCAATTATTTTCATTAGAAGATCACAGAAGATGGACTTTTCCAATGTTAACAAGAGAAGATGTATTGGATTCTAGCTAGACTCATACGACCTCTGTTGGCAAATCATCTTCCGAATTCCACCTTGGCAAGACTTTTGAAAGCAATGTTGAATTGAAAACCAAAGGTGATATCTTTCCAATGAATAATAATTTTGAGTTTATAGTGAAGAAGTTTGGTAAAGGGGGTGTGGTATATCACTTGCAAGGATCCTATTTGTGGTTGGAGATTGAGGGGGAAAGAAACAATTGCGCTCACCCATATTTGTGCTTACTGTCTTCCACAATGTACATAATTGTACATTGGAAATAAGACACAAAGACCACCGACAAGCCACAGCTTGGGTAGTTGGCCACCTAATCAAGAACAAATATGCTAGTAACGGTATTAGCTACTTGTCGAAAAACATAAGGGAGGATATGAAGGAACAATATGACATAATATGAGTTACGAAAAGAAGTGGAGATGCAGAGAGAAGACACTTATGTATGTAAGGGGGACAATTGAGGAATCTTATTCAAAGTTACATGTGTACTTGTACATGTTGGAGCAAAAGAATCTTGACACAATCACTTATTTTATCATAGAAGATGGCAACTTCCTATATTGCTTCTTCTCTCTAGGGACTTCAAGAATGAGATTTAGATGATGTCGTTCTGTGATATATGTCGATGACACATTCTTGAAGACCAGATACGGTTAGCACAAGTTATGTGTCGTTGCATTGGATGCAAACGACCACATGTATCCGATTGCGTTTGCACTGGTGGACAGTGAGAGTCACGACTCTTGGACCTATTTCATGAATAAATTGGAGGAAATCATTGGGGACGTCGAGAACCTAGCTTTTATATTAGACATGCATGCTAGCATTATTCAAGATTTGGAGACGGTATTTCCAGATATCCATCACAGTGCATGGTACCACCACATATGTATGAATGTGGTTGCAAAGTTCAAGACAGACCACTGTCATGAAACGATGTGGTGTGCGGCATACGCATTGCAAAAGTTAGATTTCCACATGCACTTTGACACGATAAAATAAATTGATCCTCCCCTAGCAAAATATCTTGAAGATATCGATTTCGATAAGTAGACTCGTTCTTACTTTTTTCAAATTTGTACAATTTAATGGCCAACAATTACGCTGAAAGTCTGAACAACAAAACCCGGGAGATAAGAACATGGCCAGTCATAACTTTTGTGGAGTACATTCGGTTCACACTTCAAACATGGCTTTTGAACGACTAGTTTCTTCCGAGGCGAGTACAACCAAATTGTCACCTCTCATGGATCGTAATTTGTCTAGAATAGCTGACAAAGCAAGGTTCTTGACAGTCCACAACTTTAATCAGTTTGAATTTTATGTGTTACATGGGGGATGATGATGGTAATGTTAATTTGACGGCAAAAGAGTGTTCTGGTGTAATGTTTCAAATTATTGGGATACCTTGTGTTCATGCGGTTGCTACAACTCTTGATTGGGGGTTAATTTGTACTCTTTATGTTTCCCATTTTACATTACTAGGTCCTAGATGGAAACATATAAAGAAACAATTTACCTTTGTGGCAATGATGATGAATAGACTAATCCTGATGACATAAAGAATATGCAAGTAAAAATGTGTTAAAAAATCCAAAGGATAAAAAAGTAGGAAGGATAACGAGAAAACAACTACCATCTCTAAGGGAAGTTGTGGTCAAATCACGTGGTGGAAGTGTACACAATCAAAAGGGGATGTAAAGTTAGACTATAAAGCTAGTGTTTAGCTTCAATTTTTATTAAATTATCTTGTTCTAAACAGGTACTCGATGGAACTTTATTGAATCAGTTTAATAGCCACAAGTGCACGGCCACGTTGAAGCGATGACAAGCACGAGTCGATCCACAAGGAGTGTACGCGAGTCGGAAACACAATACTCAAGTGGGGGAGAAGAAAAGAGAGATGTCATCAAAATTAGACTACAATGCGTGGGAAATCGGAAAAAGAAGCAATAAAACTAAACCCCTGGGGGGATAGAGAAAGAACATGTAAATGGAAATGTGTGGTGTAGTGTGTGTTCAAATGTGCTCATCAAAATATGTCATACATGAAATCCACAAAACTCAATTCCAACTTTGCCTCCACATGAAGTAAGATAAAACCTTATCATTAAAACATACAAGACAATAATTGAAATGAAGCTAATATGTTCACATGCAAAATGACTCTAATCCAACATTGTCTCCACATCAAATAAGATTTATCACAATCATTAAAACATACAAGACATTAATTTGGATAAAGCCAACATGAGAACATGCATGCACATGCTTTGTTTCCTTCTTCCACTGCATCCTTATCTTAATCTCATCATTCCCCATAAAATAGGCTCACTAATCTAAGCATGTGCTAAGCTTCAATCAAGAGCATTAGCACATCAAAGATAAGAGTGAAACTCATTATATGGGTATGGAAATCATGTAATGCTCAAAGGATTAAGATTAACACACACACTATTCCATCACATGATCAATCACCTTCTTCTCCATGCCTCAATGCGGATGAATTACTTTCTACTCATCTCTACACCAAAGAAAGCATAAAAACAACAAGTACCCATATTGTAATTAACTGGAAACAAGATTAACCAAACAACAACATCAAAGAAATTGCATCAAAGTAAAAGACATGTATGTAAAGAACACAACTCACTATTGATTGAAATGAAAGGATTAAAAAGTATGCTTCTTCTCCTCCAACTACACTAAGCAACAACAAAATAAAACCTAAAACTAATGGAGAAGCAAGAAGAAGAGGGAGAGGAGGGATTACAATGGTATATATAGACTAATACATGGTTATGATTAATACGGGAATAATCAGACGACTCTAAATCACATCTGATAGTCCAAGAATGCTCTGACCTAACAACCCGAACCACGATTGAAATTTCAGCCCAATTGGAGCATTTTGATCCGATCAAATGTGTCCGATCCGGTTGAAATTTTGTGTCCCACTTTATTTCTTCATTTAGCACATGGGGTGAAGCCCTAGTCTTTTGGATCAAATCACTTTGAGTTTAATTGGTGAAATACGGATCTGATTCAAGTCATGTGTCACCACGTTTTGGAATTCACAATCAGGTCCCTCTGGGTTTGCACTTGGGTCCTTCCGGATTTGCGATCCAGTCCTTGCATATTACAAATAGGTCCAGAACCTTCCAAATCGGTCCATACTTGTTACATTTAGGTCCTTTTTCCTCATTTCCTCTTCTTTATTACCAAACTCCTGAAACACTACAAACAACAACTCGAGTAACACAATATTGGGGTAAAATAAAGGATATATAGCACAAATATGATGCATGATATGCTACTAATCAGAACTCGATTCGAGCTCGATGCAAGCTAGATGGTGATCGATGTTTGATGACTAAACAGACAATCTTAAGTTGATTTTTTAATGTTGTGCTCGATAGACTCGATGTGTGCTCGATCTAGATCGATGGTTGTTTTCCTATGAAGTTGATGTTCATTTAAATCTATTTTGTTCTTGTACTCGATCGAGAGCGATGGACGCTCAACGGTGTTTGATGCTTTAGGACTTAACATGGAACAACCTTAAGTTGAATCTTTTTTAATGTTGAGTTTGATAGAACTCGATATGAGCTCAATATAGATCGATGGTTGTTTTCTTATGAAGTTGAGTTTGTTTAGATCCGTTCTGTTCTTCTACTCATTTGAGAGTGACGGAAGCTCAACAATGCTCGATGCTTTATGACTTAAAGAACAATCTTAAGTTCATTTTTTAATGCTACACTCGATGGTGCTCCATATAACTCGATGAATGTTTTCCTATGTCGTTGAGTTTGTTTAGATATGTTTTACTCTTGTACTCGATTGAGAGCGGTGGAAGCTTGACAATGCTCGAGAGTTGTGTTTAGTCTAATTTCTATATATATTGAGTATCATGTTATAGTTTGGGGGAGAAGAAATGAAATTTATTTTGTTTTGAAGTTTGTGTTTGCCATCTTTTCATGTTGTTCATCTTTATGGAGTTAGATCCTCATTCGAAAAGAGATAATTGTCCTAATACCTTCTCTTCCAAACTTTTCCTTTCTCTCATAATTATCAAACCCAACTCTCTTCTTGCCCATTGATCTCTCTTTTTCTCTTCTTTGTTTATTCCTTGCTCTTCTTTGCTTATTCCTTGCAGCTCCAAATCACCAAAATTTGGTTTGTTGTAAGGGACAATGAGGGGGGGGGGGGGCGAATGGAAAAGAGGAGAAAAGGGAGAGAAAGAGAGAGAGAAGAGAGGGGAGAAGAGACAAAAAGAGAAAGAGGAGAATAGAAGAGACACAAGGGAAAGAAAAGAAGAAAGAGAGGAGAGTGAGAGTGAGAGTGGTCGTGGGATCTGTTGTTATGAATTTTTCCATGTTTTGTTGTTTCATCTTCTTTCATAAATACATACCTTATGATTTGCACTCATCTTTACTTTAAAACTAAATACATTTACACATGTATATGTGTCACATATACAATGTAATAGCACCAAACAGTCAGAAAACTCATAATAACAGATCTCCACTTGAGAGTGGTGGTAGTAGGTTAACTATTTGGTGGGAGAAAGAGAGAGATAGAGTGAGGAAAGAACAAGGAAGGGTAGATCATGGTATTTTAAATAGTTGGGGATTATTAAGAAAAATATTAACTTAATTCTAACAGAGAGTAAGGAGGTTTAAAGTACTTTTGACGGAGTTAGCGGACCTCACAGAAATAATTGTAAAATGTTAAAATTTTCAAATACTTAAGGATTCCAACATAAATAATGAAAAAAGATGGAGAAAGCAGAATCAATTATTTTTAATCAATTTCCTTCACTAAAATTCGGTATCCTTAGGTCTGGTTTTAGGGAATATACTATTTGCCAAGGTGACCACCTCAGCTGATTTTTGGGGTTCCTTTGTCACGTCAATAAGTTTCATAAAAGTTCATACAACTCTCCATTGTGTAAAAATAATAAATAAAGTATTCATATTTCGAGAAACATGACATAATTGGTACCCATCAAGATAGGAAATACAATGAAAGAAATACTAGATAAGTGTAGCTTTTAATTTGGTATTATCGTCCGATAACGAACACACACAATCTAAAGAATCAAAACTCTTGCCATAACGTGACTTATTCATACAACACTATACCATATAGATTTAGATTTTACGTAGACTGTCAATCGTGTCGTGTCAAGTCGTATATATAAGCTTTATGTGTTGCGCCTTATCTGACACATTTAATCACTGAACTGCTAAACGTCGCCCGCGAATTACTTAAATCGCTTGCGTCATTTACCAATTTGTCATTCTCTCCTTTCTACTTATATCTCTCCTCATTTCACTCTTCCACCACAACTCTCTTTTCATTTTCTTCTCAATCATCAAAAACAATGTCTTGGAGGCAAGGAAAGAAGGTAGTGGACGATCATGGAGCGATGACAACCTGACATGAACTCTTTCCACCTACCTTTCAGAGAGATGAGGATCATGCTGCATGACATGGTCTATATCCTTCGCATTCCTGTTGAGGGTCGTATGGTCACTACTCAGGCATCGACGATTGAGCTGAAGAGTTGTGTAGCCGAGCTACTCGGGGTGACCGTTACTGGCCTTGGGAAGGATAACCCCTTTTGGAGTGGTGGTGGTGTTAGCATTGACTCCGTTGATGAATTATGTAGACGCCCTCTTTCCTCAAGGCCCAAGGAGACAGTTGACTGCCTACCTGTTCTTATTGCTTGGATGTGTCTTCTTTGTCGACAAGAGCGGTTGTAGGGTTACACCACGTTTCATATTGGAGGTTAGGGACCCGGATACCATTGCTGAGTATTTGTAGGGGTCAACGACGTTGGCATACCTGTATCGTCAATTTGGGATAGCTAGCCATGCTGATTGTGTAGGTATTGCGGGTTGTCTTACGCTGCTGCATGCTTGGATATATGAGTACTTTCCTCCTTTCCGCCCGCATCAGGAGCGGAAAATCATTGAGTCAGGCTATCCTCGTTCGCTAATGTGGACCGTTTGGAGTGAGGATAAGAACGAGGCTCGACTACGTTCCATTCGTAGACGGCTAGATCAGATGACTGCGTCGTAGGTATAAGAGTCTATATTATGTACGTTTATTTTATTAATATTATTATTACTAACGTGTCAACGTTAGGTAGAGTGGTTGCCTTATGGTCATCACCCTGCTGCGGAGGTGTCGATGACCTTATTGATGGGTGATTATATTCGTTATCAGGATATCATCGAGCCTTATATGCTTGATCGCATCTTGCGTTAGTTAGAATACGTTCAGGTGATCCTGATTGACATCCCGAAGGTAGAGCAAGCAGTGCGGTCTGAGACTTCGGCGATGTAGGACCTTAGATATATACCCTGCTTCGACCGTGGAATCGATTTGGCGTACATTTTTGAGAGGAGCCCAACTTCATGTTGTCGATTTCACACGTAGTCGCAATCCCTCCACTTGTGATGTAGATTATTTGGCTTGGTTTTGTAAGTACTTACATCCCTTTCTTGTGCACGGTATCGCCGAGAGACCTGAGAGACTACCGGATAGGACATGTTCCGATTCAGTAACTTTTTTAATTTATTTTTATTTTTAATATATACCTTGTTTTCATTGCTAATGGACACTTATTTTGTTGTTATATACAGTGGATGAGTAAGGCAATTCGGCTTGCGCAGTCATTCTTGGATAAGAGGGATCTGATGTCGGACGATGATACGAGAACTACATGTGTAGACTGGGATGAATTCATACACGCGTGGAACAGTCACTTAGGCATTTCTGACCCTGATTCGGAGGACAAGACGTAGTCGTACACGTAGTTGTAGTTGGCTTGTACCCTGTTTACTTTTTTAATTGTACTTATTTATTGTTGTACTCTTATTATTTATGACGAATATTTATTTTCCTTATTTGCTATATTTAATTACATTTGGAATTTGAAATTTGATAAAAAAAAGTAACATGATATAATGTACAAACACATAACACATTAAAAATCCAAGAAATTTAGCGAATCTATTACAAATTACACGTTACAATCAAAATCTACTACGTAACTGCTCCTAATAGACTCCTATGTTCGTACTCCAGCTCCCATCCCACAACACTCTGATCTCGAATTTGAAACCACATGTTCGCTATAGGGGGTATTGGGAATGCCTCAGATAATTCTAAACGAATGTAATGTCTGTAACTCCCTAAATCAGCAATGATCAACTCTCTGCATGGTTTCGTCATAGCAGACGAACTCTCCTAAGGTAGTACTGTAACACACGGGTACAACAAACCATTATCTCCAACTCCAAAGCACATAACTACACACTTGTAAAAGTTGGCAATCCGGAACAAGTCGCAAAAATCTCCAGATAGTGATCCTCGCCACAACATCCTTCGCCCCAATCAATTCACCGACGAGCCTGTACCACACCGTCATAATAACCGTGCTCATAAATGGGATGCCCCCTATCTCATTAGAAATCGAACAACGTTCGTCAAACTAATTGTCTTCACCACCATGGAAGACATCAGCAACACATCAAAATTCACAGTTGTCATCCGCACGTACATCATTCCACCGCTCCAAAAATGATAAGATGATTCATGGAATTCTATCTAGATATGGGAAGTCATCTGCGTCCATCCGTCCAAACATTACTGGATGTAAAAATAGCAATGTTATACATAATAACTGGAAGTTAGACAATAACAATAACAAATATGTCGTCATGCTAGATCTTGTACTCATGTTTACGGATGAGCGAAACGAACTAGAAGATCGACCACGACCCCTGCTCTGATTACTATCATAACAACGACCTCGCTCAGCATACTCAAAGGCACTAGGGTCCCTTTGTGTCAACTTTCCCCTTGGTCGACCTCGAACCTTAGTATTTTCTACGGGCTCAACATAGTTCGACTGGTCGGGGTGTAGTTGTGCATATAAAATATGAGAGACACTACGAATTACTGCAGGGTCATTGCCAGAAATCTTGTCAATGAGGTTCCAAAAATGCTCGACCTCTTTTGATGACTGATCCACAAACTCTGAGATGCCAACTCCTTCTCCGATGACAAATGTTCTCCAGAATGGATAAATCAGCTTTAAATAAATCCCTTTGCCTGACTAAATACAACGGTGGATGGTATATGCATAAGGAATCCCATGTGAAGTCAAAATAGCGCACCCACAACGATTTTCAAATTAAACACTAAGTCTTGCATTCTCTTCAACTCCTGACTCAACAATGACAAATAGTAATGAAAAATTCGACCATTAGATGCTTATATACAACCTCTCTGAAGTTAGTGCAACTTTGACGTCTCAAATCCTCAAGAAAGTTTTGAATATATGGTTTAAAAGAGTGTCCAAAGCTGCAGTCGATGAAGTGATCCAGTCTTTCTCAGTCGAATGAGCAATTTCAGCCCTACAATTCGTAGTGTTGCCAAAATGAAGGACTTTGTTCGTCCAATTCAACACAAACTTTTCTTTATACACTAACCACGTTTCGTCCTCATACTCCGTGAGAACCAGCCAAGACCTATAAGCATCTTTCAGAATAGACACAACTCTATTATACTTGTTCTTTGAAGTATAAAGCATGACTCTCCTCCACTTTCCACACATAAAATTTTCTGCTAACCCTTTGTTCTTGTCGAATGATTGGTATGCGTAATTGTATACGTCCTTGTTAATATGCCAGGTGCAAAGTAAATAAGCAGAGTCAGGAAATACCTCTCTCACTGGTCACATAAGGCCTAACTCCCGATCCGTTATTACTGCAGTAGGGCTGACAGAATTGCATAACGAATCTCTTAATTTCTCCAATACCCACTGGTAGCTATGCTTGGTCTCATCTTTCATAATTGCATAACCGATAAGGAAGTTCAGGTTTGGTGGTGTCACACCAACCATCTCAAACAAAGACATCTTGTACTTGTTCGTTTTGTACGTCGAGTCCATACAAATCACCAAAAGGTATGTGCATAACAACTTAACTTACGTCGGATGTGCCAGGAATGCATGAGTGATGACATTAGTTTCTTCATCTGCCATAATCCAATGAAAGTACTGATACTACACTGCGTGATGCAGAAACTGCTGAGCAGGATTCATGTCTTCAGATTTCATCCTCCTCATGTACTCTCTACAGTTATAAATGTGTCTCTGATCCGGATTATCCTCCGAGAATTTCTCTTTTACAACCAACAAGATGTTACACGGTTTCGTTTGTGCCTCAGTCATATCACGAACAATTTTCTTGGCCCCAGGACTAAGACCGTTTATCTGTAGGTGACCATCTGGATAAACAACAAGGTTGTGGTTGTGGTTACCATGAGAACTATCAGTAACTATGACCCATCCATCATGCTCTTGTCGTTTGACCACCTTTATCAAAAAATGACACCCGCAAACATTTATTTTCGTGTTCTTCCGTATTGCAATATCTATATATGAGGATCCCAATTCTATTCTACGATCGCATCTAAGATAACAATTCATCTGACTATCTCGTTGTGGTTTAGACGAGGATACTACCAAAAAAAGCCAGCTCCGATAGTAACTTGTTTCGCCCATGTTGTCGCATCCTCGATTGTTGGACATACTTGTTCACTTACAAAAAGCTCATTGCAATCTACCCCGTCACCACCAAAATCTTACAACGGAACCTGAAATATTTGAAATAACACATCATGTAAAATTAAAAATATTAAAAAATGGCTTCTGGCTTAGACACCTCCCCCATGAGGGAGGCGTTTTATTCAAACACCCCTGTTGAAATTTTTTTGGGTAACTTACCTCGCCGGATTCAGACACTTTGCCAGATATTTCCTTGGTATTCGTGCTGGTAGAGTGAGGAAAACTGAGACAAAAGGTTTAGTTTAAGAGACATGACGAAATGGGTATTAGAAGGAAAGTGAAGGGCAAAATGGTAATTGGCGTGGGCAATTTAAGTAATTTGCGGGCGACGAATAACAACACCCTTTAATAATCGTGTTGCTAGACTCTGCTCTATCTAACCCATTTATAATCATGTTTACACGACATGACCTTTTCATACACGATTATTAAACATGTTACTTCTTATACACGTTAAACATGACTACCGTTTACACCATTAAACAATAATCCATACAAAATTAGTTCTGATTATTACACGAATACCGGATTGCATGATTGCACGCCACCCGTTTAACAAATGATTATTACCTATTAAAGTACTATAGCAAACAAATATCAATCACCAAAAGTACTAGACAGTCACAATAACATGAATAGAAACCACATGCAAATGACTTATATACTACTTGTAGACATGTCAGTATTACTTATGTATTAATCGCGTAATATTCATAATCGTGTACCTAATGACATGATTACTTATCGTGTTTTATCTTGTCTTAATCTTGTTAATCATTTTTGCAGCAGAAATGCATATCCAGCCCATTTGAGAATCATGTTGCAATATCCAACCCATTTATTAATATTGTTCAAATTCTCAAACCATATCTGCTAAGTTCGTGTCGTGTAATTGTGTAAAATCGACAACCCTAATCTCAGGCATGCGTGAACTCAGTATTTACGACCACTACCAGACCTAAAAATCTTCTGGAGGTGTCCAACAAGATTGGGATCAATGTGGAAGGCCTTGGCGAGCACCACTTTGGGGGGCACCGAGTCCGACCTGAAAAGGTGGGTGCGATTTTGATAACACTGGGGAATTGACTGATCAAGCTATAGAGTGCCACGACGGGTGTCTTACCCACATTCATTTGGAAGTGAATCTGACCAAATGGGAAGATTAGGACATCGCCCTTTTTAAGCATTTTTGCAAAAAGGTGTCCGACAGGAGGGGTTGCGGTCACGAGCCCAACAAAGAACTCGCCCTCGAGGAGGGTTAGGACCTTGGTTACTCGCAGGTGGGTGTGGGGCGGATTGAGCCCATTGGGGCATAGTTTATGCGAGCAAGTGAGATGCTGAGCGTGTTCATGCTAGGGAACCCGTTTGACCAAAAACATCCAGTAATTTCCTCCTCACGCTCAAAGTGCATAATCGATCGAACAACAAGACGAACTGCTCGACCGAAAACTTCCAGTAAATCCTTAGATCGAATCAAACTACACAGGTCGACCAAAACAACAATTGGTCGAACAAACTTTATCTTAAGTCGTCAGTTGAACGAGGTCACAGGGCGGTCGACCGTTTTGTGGTCTACACCTCCAACCGACTTAAAACAGTGCTTTCGGTCGAACAACAAAGGGTCCCGGTCGGCCGAAAACTCCCAGAGCCTCCATCTTCTCACTCAAAATGCATAACCGGTCGACCACCCAAGAGTATCGTTCGACCGGTGTGAGAGAAACGCCTAAATTATACTACGACCGGTCGACCGAATAGAGCGACGGTCGACCGAAACATAGCAGAATTCTGATGCACTAACTCCGATGAGCCTTTCGGCCTACCGTCGACTATGCAAACACTCACACTAGCTTAGGTGAGCATAAAAGTAAAGCTTGACATACCTTGAAGGCTTGGAGAAGCCTTAGAAGATCAACTGTGAGCGTTTCCACGCGAACGAGCTTTCTCCAGCGAATTCTTCCTGAGCAACGATCACACAACTCCGACAATCGCGACCGCAACTCCGTGCACACTACTCACCCAACCTCGTCGGAGCTTCAAGGATGTTGAGCTAGAAGATTAGTGAGAGAGTGAATTGAGAGTGAGGTGAGAGCGAGAGACGAGTGAGGAGAGAGAGAGAGAAAATCAATCCTTTATACTCTTCTCCAAAAAAATCTCAGCGGTCCAAACCAATTCCCTCCAATAAGCCACCTAAGCACCAATTAAGCCACTAAACAAGGGTTAGGACATAATAATTTGTCTGCAATAAGTCACGCGACGTAACGGTAGATTATTTTGTGCTCTCCAACATTGGAATATCTGCCAACACTGTAAACCGACTCAGCTCCAACGTGACAAACGTCCTCAACTTTCCAGGCATGAACATGCTTGGAATCTCCCGGACGTATCGACTACGCTCCCCACTGTGGGCTCAACCTGTCCCACACCACCCCCGAGCCACTGAGGTCCTAATTGTGCTCGAGGGCTACCTCTACGTCGGTTTTGTGATTGTGCCACCTTCGTACGTTCTGCTTTTCGCTAAAATTCTTAATAGGGGCGATGTTATAATCTTCCCATTCGGACAAATTCATTTCCATATGAACATCGGTCACACAGTTGTGGCTTTCTCTAGCTTAAGTAGCCAACAATGGCAGATCCAAAACAAAATGTCAGGGTGATCACCTTATTGGACTCTTATAGGTGGACGCGGGCGTCCATGGCGCACTACGTATTTTTTTTAACATTGTGTTTGTCATTTTTATACTTACGGCCCACCAATTTATACACCGAGTCCTTAGCGGGGAGGTGTTCCCTGGGCAGGGAAGTAGGCTGATGGCAGCCCCCAGCCCCATTCGTTGTGGGGGGTATGTGCACCCCCCCACCCCGTTTGTTGGTTTTTTTTTAAATTTATTAATTTTCATTTAAAAAAATTCTTTCTGAAAATATGTTTTTTATTTGTTTTTTTTAACCTAGAATTGAACTCTAAATGACGTGAAGGGAAGATAATGTACGTTGTCTGTGGAGATGAATGAAATAAATTACATTTTATTTATATGAGCGTCTACTAAAAATTTTCACATAAAATTACATCAAACATTTCCCTAATAAAATTTAAAAAATATTAATTTGTGTGGTCACATATCTAATATACAAAGGAAATTTAGGAGGCGAGTGTGGTCACTTGCCTACCCTTGCCACCCCTAAATCCGCCACCGGTAGCCAATTCCCCGGTGTGATTCATATCGCTCCCACCTTGTTCGAGTCGAACCCGCCTGTGTACAAGGATGTTCTTTCAAAGGCGTTTTGGCTCGAAAAGGTGGTCGTTACTCGCCTTCATGCTCAGTTCATGGGTGCTAACTAGTGATTCGGGTGGTGTGGACGTGCATGTGCATGTTGATGAATAAGATATTTTGAATTGAACTTAATCCTAGGTGGCGACTTAACCCTATGTGGCGTCCTAGTCACCCGCCACAACATCATTGCTTGATGACTCATCAAGGGGGTGAAAAGTCAACACATGAGAAGACAAAAGGTTGAGGGAGTAGAAGAGACAAGAGTCTTTTCATTTTTGAGTAATTTTCGTCCTAATTATGTATGCAATTTAAGTATAGGGTGTAATGATCTTGAATGATCATGTTTATGTAGTCATGTAAGTGCCTATATAAAGCACTAGAATTCACCATTTGTAACACAACAACAATACAACAACAATATATATCAAGCTTTACAAGTTGAGCCACGAAATTGTGTGAGAAAAGAATGAGTTTGTGAGTGTCAAGGAGAGAGCCACCTTCTTTCCTTCGTGCCCCCAGTAGCATAGATCAAGAATGGATCTAGTGGAGTCAAAAGAACACAAAAGGAATGGTGATCTGGGCGGTCTAAGGCAGCGCACGAGGCGTGCCTTTTAGACCACCAATTGGCGGTTAGGGACCGCCAATTAGCGGTCCCTGTAGCTTAGGAGACGGGCAGTCTCCTGTGGTAAGTTGATCAGTAGCTCCCCGTCCTCTTCCCGTCCTCCAACATCTGGTATCAGAGCCGCGTCCGATGGGAAGCTCGGGAATGACCTCGTTTGGTCATGCGTCGTTGCCTCGATTGTCGAAAGGCAACTACGACAATTGGAGTATCCAAATGCGTGCACTGCTGGGTGCGCATGATGCTTAGGATCTTGTGGAGAGCGGCTTCGAGGAGGAGGCCGAGACGGGAGAAGAAACCGTCGCACAAATCAAAGCACAAAAGGAGAGAAGAGCCAAAGATAAGAGTGCTCTCTTCCTTCTCTTCCAAGCGGTGGATGAGAGTGGCTTTGAAAAGATCGCTGAAGCGAAGACGTCGAAGGAGGCGTGGGACACCCTTGAGAGGAGCTACAAGGGTGCTGATCGAGTGAGGCAAGTGCACCTCCAAATGCTTCGAGGTGAGTTCGAGGCGTTGAAAATGAAGGAATCGGAAGGTGTTGCCGATTTCGTGACGAGAGTTCGCGTGGTGGCGAACAAATTAAAAAGAAATGGGGAGGCGCTGACCGAAGGAAGAGTGGTGGAAAAGGTGTTGCGTTCTCTCACCGAGGACTTCGAGAATGTGGTGTGCGCAATCGAGGAATCAAAGGACCTCGAGAAGATGACTATTGATGATCTAGCTAGCTCGTTGGAGGCACACGAGCAACGAAAGAAGAAGAAGAGACAAGATGTCTTGGAGGAGGCGTTGCAAGCGAAGATGTCGCTTAAGGAGGAGAAACCTCGCAACGTAGATCGTGGAAGCGGTCGTGACTATGGAGGCCGTCCAAAGAAGAAGGAGGTCAAGTGCTTCAAGTGTGGGAAGCGTGGCCATTTTGCGAAAGAGTGTTGGTCGCAAAAGAAGGTGGAGGAGAGCTCCAGCCGTGGCCGTGGTGATCGTGGATCGAAGAAGGAGATTGAGTGCTTCAATTGTGGGAAGCATGGACACTACGCAAGCGAGTGTTGGTCGAAGAAAAGGGTGGAAGAAAACTCCAACCTTGTGGCCGTGGAGGAGAATGCTTGTGGTGAGGATGTAGTCTTGCTTGCCGACAAAGGAGTGGAAGCCGAACAAGAAGGAGTTTGGTATCTCGATACGGGAGCAAGCAACCACATGTGTGGAAATAGACACATGTTCGCACATTTTGGAGGAAGGAGTACATGGGCACGTTTCGTTTGGAGATGCATCAAAGGTGCGCGTGGAAGGGAAAGGCCACATCATGATTCAAGTGAAGGATGGATCACAAAAGCTTATCTCCAACGTCTACTTTGTGCCCGATATGAAGAGAAACGTACTAAGCATGGGACAACTCTTGGAGAAAGGGTTCACGATCTTGATGAAGGATCGACACATGACCATGCGAGGACAAGATCGACATCTGATTGCAAAGGTAGAAATGTCCAAAAATCGAATGTTTAAATTGAATCTAACCTGTGCTCGTGCTAGATTCTTGAATGCATGCATCGATGGAGATTGGTTGTGGCATATGCGACTTGGACACTTGAACCTTGGTGGGCTCCAAGAAATGGCACAAAAGGTAATGGTGCATGGCTTGCCGATGATCGAATCTAAAGAAGGATTTTGTGAAGGTTGCATGGTTGGAAAATTACCAAGGAAGAGTTTTCCAAAGCAAGCTGAACATAGAACAAAGAAGGTGCTAGAGTTGGTGCATACCGACATATGTGGACCGATCACTCCACACTCGATTAGTAAGAATCGTTATTTCTTAACGTTTATTGATGACTTTTCACGGAAAACGTGGGTGTACTTCTTGAAGGAGAAATCTGAGGCATTTCGCATGTTCAAGAAATTCAAGGCATATTCAGAGAAACAAAGTGGCAACAACATGAAGACATTAAGGTCTGATCGAGGAGGCGAGTTCACATCAACCGAGTTCAACAACTTTTGTGAGGAGAATGGCAAAAATGTCATTTGACGGCTCCATACTCACCACAACAAAATCGTGTAGCTGAAAGGAAGAATAAAACCATCATGGACATGGTTCTAAGTATGTTGAAAAGCAAAAACGTGTCAAAAGAGCTATGGCCGAAGCAGTGGCCTGTGCAGTGTACACGTTGAATCGTTGCAAAACTGCAAGCTTGGAGGGAGTAACTCCACAAGAAGCGTGGAGTGGCTACAAGCCAACCGTAGCACATATGAAGGTGTTTGGAAGCACAACATATGCACATGTACCAAAAGAAAGAAGGATAAAACTTGATGATAGGAGCATCAAGCTTGTACTTGTTGGCTATGATGAACGATCGAAAGCTTATAGGCTTCTCGATCCGACTAACAACAAAATTGTCATTAGTCGTGATGTACAAGTTAACGAGGAGGTAACAAGGGAGTCCAAAGAGGAGATTCCACAAGTGCTAAATGAAGAACAAGAAGAGGAGATAGCCAACCCCACTGATCATGAAACGGTTCCATCTGACAAACATGACGAGATGAGACCAAGGAAGTTCAAGACACTTCGTGAAATCTACGAGATGACGAGTGAGTTGCACATGGTGTGTCTTCTCACACAAAACAAAAGCATTGCCAATCCGCTCGTATGTGAAGTTGCGAAATCATCTTGGGATGGTGGATGAAAGAAGATTAAGTTCAAGGAGGAGTATTGAGAATTGAACTTAATCCTAGGTGGCGACTTAACCATATGTGGCATCCTAGTCACCCGCCACATCATCATTGCTTGATGACTCATCAAGGGGGTGAAGAGTCAACACATGAGAAGACAAAAGGTTGAGGGAGTAGAAGAGACAAGAGTCTTTTCATTTTTGAGTAATTTTCGTCATAATTATGTATGCAATTTAAATAGAGGGTGTAATGATCTTGAATGATCATGTTTATGTAGTCTTTATGTTTGGAAGTTGTAGGGTCATGTAAGTGCCTATATAAAGCACTAGAATTCACCATTTGTAACACAACAACAATACAACAACAATATATATCAAACTTTAGAAGTTAAGCAACGAAATTGTGTGAGAAAAGAATGAGTTTGTGAGTGTCAAGGAGAGAGCCATCTTCTTTCCTTCGTGCCCCCTGTAGCATAGATCAAGAATGGATCTAGTGGAGTCAAAAGAAGGCAAAAGGAATGGTGATCAGGGCGGTCTAAGGCAGCGCACGAGGCGCGCCTTTTAGACCGCCAATTGGCGGTTGGGGACGGCCAATCAGCGGTCCCTGTGGCCCAGGAGATGGGCAGTCTCCTGTGGTAAGTTGATCAGTAGCTTCCCGTTCTCCTCCCGTCCTCCAACATAAGATGGTCCAAGTTTGTTTGTGCTCGTTTGTGGTGTAATAATAAGTTGCATGAATCGCTTTCCAAAAGAAATAAAGCAAGTAAATTGTTTTCTCCTTTGTTTTAAGTTTTCTGATTGAAATGTGAGATGGGATGAGGTCGATCTTCGTATGGTGTGATACATGTTTCCTGGTCAAATTTTGCTTGCATATTTTATTTCTTTCATGTACAGAATTGTTACGGTATTTTTATTTGACATTATACGTTTAGTCTCCTTACAAATTTTACCTAAATATAGATCAAATTCTAAATACCAAAACCTATCTAAAACGCTAATGTCCTAATTTAACAAAGTTTAGGGGATTCACTTAAATCAACTTAAATATATCTAAATCAACCGTTAAGATTTCAAAATTCTTGTGAAATCGGCGGTATAGATTAATGCAATTGTTCCTTTTAACTGCTGACCATAATTTAGCACGCAAGGTCATAAAAGTCGTGCATATAACTACAAAATATTGCATTTGCATATATGGTAGATCTTTTTCTTCACTAGCAACTGGCTAGTACATAATATAATATGATATACTACGATGACAACGAAAGAACTTCCAAATTACGAACTTTAAACAGTATTCTAATCCATCATCTATGTAATAAAATACTAAGCCGAGGCAAACATAAATCTTGTGGATAGTATTACCTTCTCGCAGACATAAAAGTCAACAATATCAGAGTCCACTGAGGCACTAAGTTTCTCATGTCATATATACAATTTTTACTTTACACTTGCAAAACATGTTTATTAGACTTTTGTTCATCCAAAGTTTTTTATTAACCACAAACACTTGCAAAACTAAATATTTTCTTTGGTGCACTTTTTGTGTAACACCGATGATGAAATTCCATTAGCTTCCGACATCGTTAACGGCAAAGATATGACGCTTAAACCCCGTTAGCCACATGTAACGTGATCCTACAACATTTATTTGACGTATATTTCGGTCGATTGTTGCACAGACGGACATCCGAATCTGGAAGTCCAGTAAATTACGTGAGGTCTCTATCTTCCAGGAAATGGATGTTCGTCATTTTTTAAGGGTTTTTTTGCTACAGTACACCTCGCATGTGTCTGAATTGACAATATGGATCCGAGTTTTTGGTATTGCCTCATATACACCTACAAGTTGACCTTATTTGTGCAAATGGACCCGTACCGTTTGTGGACCCCACACCAAAGCGACGACTTGAGCGTACCGTTAATGGGCGTCCAACTCTGTTCGTTTTTCGTCTGTGAGGCCATGTGGTTTGGGATTGATCTCGTTTGATTAATTTTTTACCCCAACCAGATCACAACCCATGAAATTGACCCATAATTTGAGAGAGCCAAATCCTACTAGACTTGACCTCAATTGCAAAACCCGACTCTAACCCCTAACTCGATCGATGAAAAAAAATCAAATCCCTAACTCGTTTCTAAACTCCCGGCCGTCCTTGACGATTTCCCATTTCCCCTCAACCCTAACCCGCCTTCTTCCCAAATCCCCGAGTATTCATTGTGTCTTTCCCAATTTCCAAAAATCCTAACACTCATCCTTCCAAAAACCCCACGTAATCGTCCCGATCTCCCAACTTCGCCCAAAAATTTCGTAACATGATTTGCCCAATTTGCACAAATTGGAGGGCAATAACACGAGCACGACGAAGGTGTAGAAGATAGTACACACAAGAAGCAGTTTGGTTGGAACACGAAGATGGTGAGTGATGTTTTCCCTGAAATTGCATCTAGAAGAATACGTGCTATGTGTTCGGTTTGCATGTTAAGTGTTTGGGTTTGGATGTTTTGATTTCAGTTCTAGGGTTAGGGTTTACACTGTAGATTGCATGTTTGTAGTTTTGTTCTGTACAAATTGTGCTTGACAACATTAGTAGACTATAAATCGCAATTGTAGTGTTCTATACATATTGTGTTAGATTATTAACTTTAATGAGGCATGATTAAGGGATTGGATGTTATGTGTTCGGATTGATAGTGACAGAAAAAGTGGTTTACATGTTTTGTCTGTGGATTGCATGTTTGTAGTTGAGTTGATAGGGATATATTTAGGGACCAATTTCCCTTGTATGCATGATTAAATCATTTATTAACAAATTTAGGGACATATTTAGGCATCAATTAACTTTGAAATTGACATGATTAAATCAAATATTAACCAATTTCCATGTATGCCATTTTATTATGGGCCAAAATCATTTAATCATAACCTTGTATGCAAATTATGTATGATATTTGATTAGGGACCAAAATCTAAAATCCTAACTCTGTATGCCATCTTTTACCTGTCATTACACTGTATGCAATCTTTTATGTCAGAACGTTGTACGACATTTTATATCTTTCATAACCATGTCAACCCAAAGTATAATGTTTTAATCAACCATTCTTACACATGAAATTGTCATATATGTTAAAATATAAACCATTAAATAAATTACCATTGCTGGCATTGTTGGTTAAACCTTTGATTAAAGTAGCATATATGCCAATTTAATTCCTTTTGTTTATATTTTTTGGCTTTGCATGTTTGTTATCTAAGAAGTGTGTCTGATTTGGGAGGTAGTGTGAGAATTAGCTTGAATTGTGGTTGTCTATGGGTTAAGTGCAAGGGTAGGGATAAAGTTGTGGGTTTTGAAGAGGTAGCATCATTGGTTGTGGTTGAGGAATGGACGATTGAGTTCGTAAGAAATTCGATATGCACTGTAATGAAGTGGGTATCCACTGAAATGGTTGTGCATATGCATTATATGATTCTAAGCAAGGTTAGGAAAGACTACAGACCTTTGAATACCAGTGAATACATAGAGGAGGCACTTAAATTCTTCAATCAGCAAAGTGATTTGCACATCTATGCTACCCTTGAGAGGCAATCAGAACCTTTTGTAGGCGTTGAGAATGAAATAGAACCTTATGTAGGTCTTGAGAATGAAATAGAACCTTATGTAGGTGTTGAGAAAGAAATACTGACAGTATATGTTGAACCTACTACAGAACCAGTACATAGAGTGCTTAGTGTCATAGGGGAGTGTAGGCTCACAAC
Organism: Triglochin maritima; assembly: GCA_963682175.1. Lineage (NCBI taxonomy): Eukaryota > Viridiplantae > Streptophyta > Magnoliopsida > Alismatales > Juncaginaceae > Triglochin > Triglochin maritima. Next base: position 36,822,742 of record OY821772.1, read on the forward strand.
CTTTATCTGCACCCTCTGAACTCCTACCCTGTGAATCCATTGTGGCACTGTTTGTGAACACCATACAATGGTACCTTCTCATATCACTCTGAACCCAACCTAGTAGATAGCCTAGCAACAACAAAAAAAGGGAAGCTCGCCACCTAGGGAAGACACTTTGGTTTCTAGTGGAAGTAGTGGTACAAACTCTATGTCTTATCTACTAATGAAGTTCATGAAAGTGAGGACAGTGATGTAGTTGATTTTGATGACCAGGGAGACTATGAAATTGATTTCAATCCACTTGACGATAAATCTAAGTGTTGGGTTGTGAAGGAGTCCAACCCAGAAATAGTTGTGGGAAAGAAGTTCCCTAATGTGAAATCCTTCAGAATATGTTTGTTAACCCACTACATTTTGAGTGAATGTGAGATAACCTACTTGAAGAGCCAACCAGATAGGGTCACAACCTTGTGTAGATTTTTTCAATGTCACTTGAGTATCCATGCATCAAGGTTAAATGATGGGAGAGTTTTTGAAATCAAAACTTTGAGGTTGCCGCAAAATTGCTCATCTGTAAACAATTGTGCCTCTAAGATGGCCACTACAGAGTGAATTGCCCACTAGTGCAAGGAGTGCCTTGCATTAGATGATAGACTTACTATGAGCAACATATCTGACCAACGGAAGAGAAAACTTCACTTGAGCATGCCTTAACTACCATAGCGTTTGGAGGGGTAGGGAGATTACAATGATGAAGTTGTGGGGGGTGGGGGGGGGGGGGTCATGATCAACAATACGCTTTGATCTCATCTTTAGTTTGGGAGATGAGCAGGACAAACTCGGGTAGTGTAATAAATTTTGATGTAGATCCTCAAGATGGTTCATTCTACAGATTGTTTGTGTGTTTGAAGGGCTGCAGAGATGGTTTTGTGAATGGTTGTAGACCTATTATAGAGGGAAGTACAAGGATACTATGTTATCTGCCAGTTCAGTGGATGTGAATCACCAACATTTCCCTGTAACATTTGCTATAGTTGAATCTGAGAGTCATAGTAGTTTGGTCTGCTTTCTAGATCATCTCAAAAAGGCAGTGAGTTACAGTAATGATTTGTTGTTATAAGTGACATGTGCAAGGGTTTAGAGGAGGGGGTAAGAGAGGTTTTTTGTGGGTGTGACCACAGAGCTTGTGCTAGACACCTCTACCAAAACTTTATTTTAAGAGTCCTTTGTTGGTTAGTCTGACGTGGTAGGCCATATTTACCTACACAACCACTGATATGGGAAGAAAACTGCAGTCTATAATGGAGATTAATGAGGGTGCACATGATTGGTTACTGAAGGTGGACAACAATGAGATAATTGAAAACTATGTGTTCTAAAAGTTTTACATTTATATGTCAATTATTATGAATTGGATGTGCAAACATTTTGTTCCTTGATTATGGTATTCGTCTTTTGGAAGTGTTAAGGAATAAGCGCTTAGTCCTTAACCGTGGAGATCTAAAAGATAATGATTTACATAAATCAAAAGTTATTCACAATCATGGTAATTAACATGGAACATTAATTACCGAGAGATGATTGTCGTGTTGGTCATCGATTGTTGTAGCTCTACAAATAATTGATGACATGAGTATATAAAATAGGAAAAAATTACTTTTATATATTGAATAGACCTTACAAGTAAAATATTATGAAATTGTGTTTCGTGTCATTAATGTTTTGTTGTGTCTTGGATCCTGAGAAATGAGACTTATATCTTTTCACTCAAGAAGTGCTTGATTTGATTATTGTCAAAAGCTATCAATGAGTATAGTGATAGAGGCAATAGTTGGTTGAACATGACTTGTGTTGGAAAAGGTAACTAGTCAAAAGATTATCATTGCCCCTCTTAATTGAGTGATGATATTAGTAGGCCCCTTGATAAAACAAAATTATAATGTGCACAATGTAACTTGAGTTAAGTTACATAGTTATAGTTAGCTTAAATAGATTAAGAAATGAATATGATACAAATGTGACACATTTCTACTTTGTATATATTCTTAATATCATGAGGCAAGGGACGGACACAAGTGGTGCACTTACATCACTAAATGGATCGTGTTTAGTTCGAGTGGAACAAAGACATCTATGATAATTGGGTAAATATAATGTGTAGCTAGATACTGCTTATAGTTTGAGATATTAAGTGTTTAATATTGCTGCCAATTTAGCTTAGATCCTCCTATAGGTCACACCACAAAACTGAGAAACAAGAAACTTGATTTTGAGTTCATAACATGTGTCGGGTTTCATGTGAAAAGGGACACATGTGGTGAAGCAATAAAATCAATATGTCTTGAGAATTGACATAATTAGAATCATGGATAAATTCATATGAGGTGTATATATTATGGGGGTGTAATAATTTAATATTACATAGGATAATATATTACATAAGATATGAATTTGCTAAAACCCCAAAAGATCAAATTTTGTTGGATATAAATCCAAAATTTGGGAAAGGTAAAATCAGGGTCAGCATGGTAAACCGTTTAGGTTCGGTCGACCGAGGTGTCTTCAGAACGGCCAACCAAACGAGGAATGGATAACACATTTGGTTGACCGAAATTGTCTACAGTGCCTGGACAATTGGGATCGGTCAACCGGGTTTGAACCGTCAACCGAGAGAAAATATCCAGGAGCTATCTGGTGATATTTTTGGTAGACCGAACGTGACATGGTCATCCAAAGAAATTTGCCAAGAGAAATTTTGGTGGGTCAATGGTCGACCGGAGGGAGACGCGGTTCGTCTGATTTTTCCTAGGGAATTTTTCTCATGTATATTCGGTCGACCGTCTAGCTCACGGTCATCCGAACATGTGTTAAAACCAAATGGTTAGGTTGACCGAGTAGAATTCTTGGTGAACCGAACAACGTGATTTTTGCCTGAATTATTAAGAGAATAATTACATCATGGGTTGGATTAATTCGAGATTTGAACAAACATTTTTGAGGATGCTTATGTGATAATTTGGGATTAATTTTAGGAGAATAAAGGCAAGAGATCATGGCTAGAGTATATTTCTTGATATGGATGTTTTGGGAGCCTATAAAGGGACCCCTTATCCTACTTGTTTAATTACATGCAACATAATTCTCTCTCTCTAATCCCTTCCTTAATTACTACGAAAATCTCTTAATAGTTTTAAGTTTTGGAGATAGAAATCTCAGGATCTTAAAGAGGTGTTATTAGCTAGATTCTATGCTTAATTAGAGATTGATTGGCTAGCTCATTTCTCTCTAATCTTTTTTTAGAGTTTAGAGAACACTTGGAGGCGAATCGGCGGGCAATTCGACGAGCAGCGGAACACCGGATCTTCTGAAAAGTTTTAGAGAACCGTTGGATATGATCCTCTGTCTTTTGTTTATTTAAATATGTCTAGGAATGCATGATATTAGAATAAACATAAACATGTACGTAAAATCAATGAAAATATGAAATAGATCATGTATGTTTGTATTAAAATTTTCAAAATATACAAATACATAGGGACACAAAATTCTACAGTGGTATCAGAGTATTTAGTTCATATTTTCAATTATTAGACTATATAATTAATTTTAGTTTACCATCTACAATTGAAATAATTCATGGTCTATGTCTTTTTCGAGTTTTCCGATAGTTTTGTTGATTTAGTTCTAATCGATTCTTTTGATAGTTTTAAATATTTTGAAACACATCATATGAATGTTAGAATTAAAATTTAGACTTATGTATAATATATAAATTTTGTTTTTTAATTAAATGATTATTTTATAAGGAATCGACAAAAACGAAAAAGGCATATGTTTATCTTTCCTTAAAAACATTATTTTGGAAATTGGATAAACAACGGTTCAAATTTTTTGTACTTTGAACTATGAATGCATAAAATCATTTTTAAAGGATTTCAAATGGTTTTAGAATTGTTTATTTAGAGATGCATGATAAACTAAATCTAGTAATTTATAGATACTATAAATTACTCGAGTTCTCTAATGCAGGGATATGTGAGTATGTATATTGTGATGAAGCCATGTGTGAATGAATGAATGTTTATGTTATTATTATTCAATCCCAGGGGCTTATGTATATGTAAAAGCCAAATTTCTATTTCTATATATATGCATGCATATGAGAGAGTTTTTACATAGGACTTGCACTAGACAATTTTCGAAACTGTGAGATGCAAGTTTATATTTTTGCAATATCAACATCCATGGTGCAAGAGGAAGTCGCGGAGAAGGCACAAAAGTCAAGGACGCGAGAACATACAAACTCACACCAATGTGTGTGTGAATAGATATATTTTTGTTTGTGTGCGTGACATGTATGTGATTGTATGAATGAATGTTAGGATGTGTAGAGATGATAAGTATGCATGATTACCTAAATTCTAAAATCACATGTAAATGTTTAAATTGTCCAACCAAAAATTAAGAGTATTTTTCTTTCTTATTTCATCCACTAGCAGCTAGGACTGTGCAACCGGTCTGACCCGGACTGGACCGGAACCGGATCGGGTCCGGACCCCGGACCGAAGACCAGACCGGTTGGGTCTGGTCCGGGTTTTTTACCTAATTTTTTTTAAAAAATCAGACCGATCCGAACCAAACCGGAACCGAATTGGCTCCGGTTCCCGGACTGAAGGCTGGACCAGTTGGGTTCGGTTCCCGGACCGAAGACCGGACCGGTTGGGTCGGGTCCGGACCCAAACCCAGATCGGTTGTTGCTCAGCCCTACTAGCAGCTATCGATCGAGGAATATTCTGCTCGCCCTTAGAGGAGATAGCTCCCTCCATATTTTGGAATAGTGGGAGATATAAGGTTCTCTATTGTTGTGCCATAAGTAGGTGTACAAGGTGTGATTCACCCTTAGTGAACACCAAGTGCATTTATTTGTGAATACAATGGATAAACATATCTCGTATCAAATGAAATAAGTTTTCTTAACAAGACCTGAAGCCCTAGCTCGGTTATGGGAAAAAGAGTTTTTCTTACGAGGATTGGTCAAATTCTTTCCTAATTAAAACGACAAGAGTCATAAGAATTTGAAAATGCAAATTTTGCAAAATTTCGAAATGGTTATGATTAGAAAATGTTTTCTTACCTTGATTTTATAATATATTCGATAGGCCTTAGCTAGTTTGTATTATAATTGATAAGACAATGAATTGTTGCATTTATGGACAATTTTTTTATTTGCGGTATTGGTTTTCAAACATAAAATTGACATTAAATCCCATATAATTTATTTTGTAGAAATGTCAAATATTCAACATATTGTGCGATCTATGATTGAAAAACATCCTTTGGCAAATGATGACTCAAACTTCATAAGTTGGCAACTCAAGTTCAATTTCGTGTTGAAGTTTGAGAAACTATCTATTATTTTGGATGGTGAAATGACAAAATTAAATGAGAAGGCAACTGATAGCGAGAGAGAGGCAAAAGCCAAGTGGGAAGACCACGGGAACCAAGTTCACGGTCTAATGTTGGCCTCCACGGGTGACTCGCTTCAAGCGAAATACTTGGATTCAAAACCCAAGAAGACCATGGAAGCTTTAACAAAGATGTTCACGGATAGTGCTAGAAAAGAGCGTTATAAGACCACCATCACACTCACAAGGTGCCACATGGCGGAGGGAACATCGGTATCCATGCATTTTCACACGATGCAAGGATACCTTGAGAAGTTGTCGAAGCTCTCTTTCCCGATGCCCGATGACATTACGGAAGATTTGATTATTGACACTCTAGACCCATCCTACAAGGACTTCATTATGCACTATCATGTGCGTAAGAAAGGGGTGAGTCTTGAGGAACTTCACAACGCTCTCAAAACGGCTGAAGTTGACATGGGCAAGGGTCGGGACAAGCACGTCCTAGCCATCCATGAGAGGAGCAAAAAGATCACCAAAGGTAAAAGCAAATTCACCAAAAAAATGTTAATCAAGAGCAAGGGAGTAGGAGGTACTCATGGGAGTACCTCGAGGGGGAATTCTTCGAAATCTTCGACTCCCAATATGGAGTACTTTCACTGCGGTGAAAAGGGACACATCCGGCCAAATTGCCTCAACTACAAGGAAGACATTGACAATGGAATGATTGAGTGTAAGCGCCCCAAAAAGGCCAAAGGTATATTTGTTATTGGGATAAATTTAGCCACCTCTGTCCATGATTGGGTAATTGATATCGGATCTTGTGCTCACATAATTTCTAATGTGCAGCTACTAAAGGATAGGAAGGAACTCGTGAAGAACAAGATGATTTTGAAGGTCGGAAATGATGCGAGCGTTGCTGCGATTGCACAAGATTCTGTGGAGCTTCAATAATCAAGTGGTTTAAATTTATGTTTGAAGAGCATTTCTTATGTGCCTTCGATTAGCAAGAATATTATTTCTGTATCATGTTTGGATATGGATAATTTTAATATAAATATTTCAAATTATTGCTTGTCTATATCGAAGAATGGTATTTTCTATGCAAATGCATTCCTGAGGAATGGTCTCTATTTGATTGAATTGAATAATAAAAAAATCTTAAACATCAATAACAAAAAGCTGAAAACTACTCATGTGATTGATACACTCTTGTGGCACTATCGTCTTGGTCACATAAATGAAAAATGCATCAAGAAATTGCAAGAAGCTAACCTTCTTGGTCAACTTGATTTTAAATCATTGGAGACATGCGAACCTTGCCTAATCGGCAAAATGACCAAGTGACGTTTCAAGAAGAAAGGACCGAGAGCGAATGACTTGTTGGATTTGATACATTCCGATGTATGTGGTCCGATGAGTACTAGTGCGAGAGACGGTTTTAGGTACTTCATTACGTTCACGGATGACTATAGTCATTATGGCTATATTTATCTTATGAGAAACAAAAGTGAGTCCTTTGACAAGTTCAAGGAATTCAAGAATGAAGTAGAGAACCAACTCAACAAGAAAATCAAGTCTCTACGAACGGATCATGGAGGTGAGTACTTAAGTACCGAATTGGACTCATTCCTAAAGGAGTGTGGAATTGTACGACAGCTCACCCCTCCCGATACACCTCAGTGGAATGGGGTGTCCGAAAGGAGGAATAGGACATTACTCGACATGGTTTGATCAATGATGAGTCAAGTTGAATTGCCGCTTTACTTTTGGAGTTATGCACTAGAAGCTGCAGCTTACACACTAAATAATATTCCATCCAAATCCGTAGGGAAAACACCTTATGAGCTATAGAGTGGTAAAACACCTAAGCTCAATTTTCTAAAGATTTGGGGTTGTGAGGCCTACGTCAAGAGATTGATGTCGACCAAACTTCAACCAAAAGCAGATAGTACTTCTTTATAGGTTATCCTCGTGAGATAAGAGGATACTACTTTTGGCATATAACCTCTAATTGAGTGATTGTAGAGAGGGGTGTCGTATTTCTAGAAAAGGAATTTTTGGAAAGAATAAAAAGTAGTGGGAATAGACTTGTGCTTGAGGAAACTCAAGATATTCTACAAGATCATGATATGAATGGTGACATTCAAGATCATGAAGTCTCAACCGAGATTCCTTTGGTTAGTGGGAGCGTGAGTGAGAGACCCTCACAAGAAATTGTGAGAGAAACTCAATCTTCCCCACCTAATGTACATTCGAGAATCAAACACTAACCAATTTCGCAAGAAATTGTGGAAGAAATTTGAGATGTACACGTAGAACCAAAAGAACTTAGAATGTCAACGAGGGAAAGGAAGAAACCCGATATATATTTGGGACTTCATGAGATCATGGTACTAGATACCGATGATCCCTCGACCTTTCAAGAAGAAATGGAAAGAAAGGACTCCAAACTATGGTTTAAGGCCATGGAATCCGAATAGAATTCATGTATGATAATCAAGTGTGGAACTTGGTTGACCTTCCTCAAGGGAAAAGTTCATTCAAAATAAATGGGTTTTCAAGAGGAAGATGGACATGGATGGGAACTTGATAACCTACAAAGCGAGTCTTGTAGCAAAACATTTCACTCAAGTTCAAGGAATTACTATGATGAAAGTTTTTCACTGGTTTCCATGTTCAAGTCTATTCGGATTATGCTCGCTATTACCGCATTTCATGATTATTAGATATGACAAATGGATGTCAAAACGACGTTCCTTAATGGAACTTGGAGGAGGATGTGTACATGGTACAACCTCAAGGTTTTAAAGATCCAAAGAATAACGAGAAAGTATGCAAGCTTCAAAGATCCATTTATGGATTAAAGCAAGCATCAAGGAGTTGGAACAAACACTTTAACGAAGAAGTCAAATAGATTCACTTTGTCCAAAGTAAGGAAGACCCTTGTATATACAAGAAGGTTAGTTGGAGTCACATAGTGTTCTTGATCTTATATGTCGATGACATACTCCTCATGGGAAATCATATACCTCTGCTTGAGCAAACGAGAAATTCATTGAAATCTACATTTTCAATGAAAGATATGGGTGAGGCTCAATACATCTTGGGAATCAAGATATATAGAGATAGATCGCGTAGACTCATTGGCATAAGTCAACGTACATACATTGACAAGGTCTTGGAAAGGTTCAGCATTAACAACTCCAAAAAGGGCAATGTGCCAATGAGTATGGGTGTGGAGATAAGGAAGAAAAAACATGAGAGGAGAGAGAACGAGTGGCGAAATATGGAAAAACTAGGTGTTTCTAGGGTTTTCAACTTTTTCTCCACCAAATCTCTTGGTTTTGTGCACCAAAATGGCTCCCAAGCTTGGTTCTAGCCATTTGTTTGTCGAAGATGGAGGTTGTGGCACGTTAAAGGGTCTCTATCCACCACCATTGCAAGTTTCATCATCATCTCTTGGAGATGAAGGAGATGATGGTTCCGCACCACCTCTAGGGAGTGTTCTTGCTCCTCCAAGGAAGTGGAGCGAATTATTCAAGGCTGGAAATAGGGTTTCAACAACCCTAGAGTATGTCCCTCCGGCTGAGAAGGGAGGAGAGAAGATGGTTATTTTCTCCAAGAAAGAGGTAGTTGAGGCGTTGAAGAGATGGGATAAGGTTCTTGTTGGTTATTTCATTGCATTTAGACCACACTTGCCTACACTTGAGAAACACCTCCACAAGATGTGGGGCTTGGCTAGAGCAATGGACGTCATAAAGAGGAGCCAAGGTTTCCTCCTTTTTGGTTTCTCCCTTGCTGAAGACAGAAAACGTATGCTTAAAGGAGGCCCATGTTTCATTCATGGCTGCCCCCTTGTGGTTCTAGAATGGGCTCCGGAAGTGGCTTTGCAAAGGGCAAACATCACCACGGTTCCCATTTGGATTCATCTTCCGGAGCTAGACCTTCGCTTTTGATCTCAAAAAACATTGAGCAACATTGTGAGTGTTCTTGGGAGGCCATTATACATGGATGGGCAAACCGCATCGGGGAGGAGACTAGCCTATGCTAGGGTGTGCATGGAAGTGGTTTCTGATTTCAGTTACCCAAGTTGGGTGGAGGTGCAAATAGAAGAGGCCGGCATACATAGAGTAAATGTGGAGTATGAATGGAGGCCCGAATATTGCACGGATTGTAGTGAGTTTGGTCATGACTTGGAGCGTTGCAAGCTGAGGAGAGGGGCCATAAACAAGGTTAGTGAGACTCTGAAAGGAAAGGAGGAGAGGTGGGTAATTGTTAATAGGAGAAAGGCTGGAAATGGCAATGGGAATGAAGGAAATTCAAAGGTGTCTAGTCGTGGCACTCAAAATTGCTTGGAGGAGTTTGCAGCTAGAGGGCAAGAGGAGAAAGGAGAGGCTGGAAGAGATGATGACGTGGAAGGAAGGAGTGAGGATGTGGAAGTGGGAGCAAGTCATGAAGTGCCATGTGGAGTGGTAGGTGAGGGTGCACAAGTGGAGGGAAATTGCAATAACATGAAGGGTGTGTGTTTCTCTCTTGAGAGAGGGAGCAAATTGGTGCAAGTAGCATGTGAGGAGGACCAGTTTTGCTTTGGAGTTAATATGAGAGACATGTTGGATGAGCTCCAAACGGATTCCCTTTTGGGTGCACCAGAGAATGAGCCTATTGGTGGACAAGAAGAGCAAAGGGAAGTGGGAGAGAAAAGTGGTTGTTCTATTTCGGGAAGAGCCAATGGAAAGAGAGTTGAGTTCTCTAGGTTTGAATGGGCAAATGAGGAGGCACCTATTTTGTTTGCAAAAGAGAGGGAGTTGGACCACTTGACTCCTCTTGGGGGACAATTTTCAGATAGCACCTCACTTAGAGGAAAGAAGAGCAAGAGGAACATTTGCAAGAAAGTCCCCCACGAATTGAGAGGGAGATTGACAATTATCCTACTCTTGGGGAACAATTTTCAGAAAGCAAGAAGAGGAGGGAAAAGCAAGAGGGCATTTTGCAAGAGAGGTCCTCACGAATTATGGGTGAAGAACAGTTGCTCTCTTTGGGAGAGGCAACTCTAGAAGACAATACTAGGAGCAGCATGGGGGCCAAACATGCTACACAAGAGAAGGTGAGGGCAAACTTATTCACAAGTGACCATGGAAATGGGGGTCACGATATATCAGGCATGCAAGAGAGCAAGAGGACCAGCCCAAAAGGTGAAAATCGTGCGAGTGGGCTAGCTTCTTTGGTAAATGAGGATGTGGGGTGGAATTCACCAACACGAGTAGCAAAGAGTAAAGATTTCACAAGCCTCATGTCACACAAGTGGAGGAAGGTACGACATTCTCGAAAACAAGGATCTTGTGGAGGAGGGGGAAGAAGAGAAAGAGGGTGTGGGAGTTGTACAACCGGGTTAAAAGTAAGCGGCCTCGCTACCACCCACACTTAGGCGATCCAGGAGGAAGATTAGCAATAAAATTTTGCATGGACGTCATGGTGGTCACCCCGCACCTTAAACCCATGAATGTACTAATGTGGAATGTGCGCGGAACAAATGGACCTGGCCATGCACTCATGATTAGGGGTCGAATAAAGGAGACAAATCCGGATGTGGTATGTCTTATGGAACACAAGGTAAAACACAAGAAGATGGAACGATTCAAACGAGCGATTTTGCCTCATGCATGGATTGCAAATAGCTTGATCGTGGGCTCGGGACGGCTGTTGGTGTTGTAGAATGACCACGTTATCGATCTTCATGTTACTGTCGAAACACCACAACTACTCCACTTCAAGGGTTGTCACAAGAAGGATGGGACAACATTTGATATCATGGCGGTGTATGGTGAAAATGGGCATGTGGATAGGAGAGCTTTGTGGAGCGTTCTTCATCTTGTGGCTCCGGAGTCTTCAAGGCCGTAGATTGTAGGAGGTAACTTCAATTGTATTCGCTTTGCTAGTGAGAAGCATGGTGGTGCTGCTGGAAATGAGATAGCGATGAAAGACTTTAATGAGTGTATTGATGCACTTAAGCTACTTGAGGTGCCCTCTACGGGAGGGGACTTCACGTGGTCAAATTCCTCCGAAGGAAGTGCGTGTATTGAGACAAGAATTGACCGTATACTTATGAACAATGCGTGGCTCGAGATGTTTCCGAAATCCTACTACATCGTCGGTGATAAGGATCTAAGTAACCATGCCACGCTAGTAATGAGGACGGAGGGAAATGAGAGACGGAAAAAGAAGATGTTTCGTTTCGAAAACCATTGCACGGAACATGTGGAGTTTCAAGCCGTAGTGGATCAAGCTTGGTCTACTTTTGTGATTGGCACGCCTATGTTTCGTGTTGCTGAAAAGCTGACAGAAGTCAAGAAGGCACTTATAGGATGGAGTGGAAGAACCTTTGGAAACATTACAAACAAGGTGGGTGAGGCCCAGATTGCCCTTGGGGAGGTGAGGAAGGAAAGGCAAAACCTACCAAATGACCAAGCTCTAGCCGCTGCTGAAGGGACAACAAAGGGGGAACTTGAGCATGCCCTTGCTCGGGAGGAGTCTCTTATCCGTCAAACATCAAGGGTGAAGTGGCTGAAAGAGGGGGATCGAAACACTAGGTTTTTCCATGCGCAACTTCGAGTGAGGAGAGCCACCAATCAAGTGAGGAGAGTATGTGAGGGAGTGCATATCGTGGAGGAGGAAGTTGAAATTCGGGACGCATTTCAGCATTTTTATGCTAACCTATTTGCTAATGATTTTCAGGTACAACCACTTGACCCTTCCCTCCTTTTCCTTTTGATCCTGCCGGAGGAAGGGTGAAACCTCACACGAAAGCTGAAATTAAAAGAAATTGAAGAGGTGGTGTTACATGCAAATGTGCACAAGGCACCGGCCCCGATGGCTTCAACGCAAAATTCTTCAAGACCACGTGGACACCATCAAAGGAGACGCATTCCAGGCCATGAACTCTTGTTTGGACAGCGGAAGAGTGTTAACCCAATGGAACTCTACCTCAATTACACTTATCCCGAAGAAGAAGGCACCGAATTTGGTAGAGGATTACCGCCCCATCGCTCTATGATACATGACCTATAGGTTCACATCGAAAGTGCTTGCAAACCGTTTAAAGGGGCTGCTACCAAGGTTGATCGGGGAGAACCAAAGTGCTTTTGTCAAAGAAAGCTGAATTGGTGATAATATTCTCCTCGCGCATGAACTATGCCACAATCTACACCTTGACAAAGGGAGGGGACGAATGTGCCTAAAGCTTGATATCCGAAAAGCGTATGACTCCATCTCGTGGTGCTTCCTTGATGAGGTGATGAGTCTCTTTGGTTTCCCTCTGAAGTGGAGAAGGATGATTATGAGTTGTGTCAAAACATCCTTTGTGGTGACGGTAAATGGAGCTAACTTCACCGCTTTTGCTGTAAGAAATGGCTTGAGACAATGTGATTCATTGGCACCCTACTTGTTTGTTATGTGTATGGAAGTCTTAAGTGAGATGGTAAAAAAAGCGGTGATGGATGGAAGGATTGAGCCCTTATCTTGCGGGGATGTGTTTGTCTCTCACTTGCTCTTCGTCGATGAAGTCCTAGTCTTTGCTAGTGCAACAAAGGCAAACGCTCGTGCCATAAGGGCAGTCCTAGAGGAGTTTACAGCATGTTCAGGGTTGAGATTTAGCACGGCGAAATGCCAAGTATTCATGGGAGGGGACATGCCACATGGAGCTTGGATCGCAGCCCACCTTCGAATGGAACGAAAGGGATTTCCGGTGGTTTACCTCGGGATACCATTATTCTCTGGGAGGATGGGGAGAACTCATTGCATGTCACTTGTAAAGAAGGTCAAGCAACGTCTTAGCACTTGGAAGCAGAATTTCCTATCAATTGCTGGCCGGGTAGAACTTGTGAGAAGCGTGCTTGTCTCCCTTAGTATCTATTGAACCTCCGCTTTCCTCATTCCACGCAAGGTGTTGCAAGTGGTGGAGAGCCTCATGGCTCACTTCATTTGGGGAGGGCAAAAGAAGTAGGCTGTTGTGGCGTGGAAGGATGTGTGTACACCAAAGGATGAAGGAGGGCTCGGTCTGAAAAGATTAACGACTTGGAATGATGTGGGCCTCCTTTGCCTATTATGGCTTGTTGCGGCGGAAGGAAGCTCCCTTTGGGTGAAGTGTGTAAGACGAAAATACCTTAAAAACCGATCTATTTGGCTAGCAAGGCCACCATCAACATCATCATGGGCATGGCGAGGGATTCTCCGAGTTCGCGACATTGCCCGACGGCACATCCAATATGAGGTGGGAAGTGGGCAAGAGATACGGTTTTTCCAATATCCGTGGTGTGGCGAACCATTTCAATGCGAGAGTTGGGGGGCTCGACTTCATCATGAATTGGGAGTGCCTTGGGATACCAAAATGTCCTACTTCATAAGAGAGGGGAAATGGAACCTCCCCCCCCCCCCCCCCCCAAGATCAACGATAACGAAGGAAGTTCACTTGAAGATCACAAATACACGCATTCATGGAGGTATGAACTAGCCAAAGCACATAGAAGGGAAGGGGGCTACATTAGGAATCAAGGAAGTGTGGAAATGGGTGGTGGAACCGGGGAGGAAGGTCACTTGGGAGGATGTGGTTTTGCACAAATATGCAATTCCCAAGCATGCTATTACAGCTTGGCGTGCAATGAGGGGGCGCCTCCTAACAAAGAAGCTTATGTATTTACGAGGAGCAAAGCATGACCCAGTTTGTAGCCTTTGTGAGAGGGCGGAAAAGGACATAGACCATCTATTCTGGAGGTGTTCGTACATAAAGGAGGTGTGGACAACACTACTCCTTCTCATGAAGATGGGAACTCAGATAGCAAGATCCCTCGAAGGCGAAGCTACATGCCTCTCACACGCGAGAGGAAGCTGAATTGAGAAGGTGGTGCGAAGGTGGGCTCTTAGTGCCATGATTCATGAGTGCTGGCTGGAACAGAACTGACGGATTTTCGAGGGAGAGAACACTAGTGCTGAATAGGCTTTACTCGTCGCCAAATAGACGTCGGCCGTTATAACCACCGATGTCTCGTGGGGAGAGGAAAGAATGGACGTCGGTCCTTGGAGAGGCCGACGTCTATTGTGTACTATAGACGTCGGGTGTAGGAATACCAGGTTTAGCCGACGTATATAGGGTATAGACGTTGAACCATAAACGTCGGGTGTGGAGTACCTTGGGAATCCAATGTCTATAAGGTATATACGTCGCCCTATAGACGTCGTATATCATATACGACCGACGTCTATTCTCCATACATATAGACGTCGAGGTATAGACGTTGGTGTTATATAACATCCGACGTCTAGAGGTCTTAAAGAAATCGGACAAACGCATTTTTTTCATTCATTTCAGACGAAACCCACCCAAACCCTAGCCAACCCGCGACCGAACTCTCCTCCGCGACCGATCTCCGACCGATCCGCAACGTCTCCGGCACCGCAGCGAGCTCCCAAGCTCTCCTCCACTTCTCCGGCCCTCTTCTCCTTCTTCCTCCGTCTTTCTCCACATGTAAGTTTTAAGTTCGTTTTTTGTTGTTTAAGTTCGTCTTCCTCCGTCCTCCGTCTTTCTCCACATATTCTTTCTAAGTTAGCCTTAATCTCGTGTCGTTTACAGCCGTCACCGCACCATCTCGTGTCACCGAACCACAAAGAGCTCCTCCGGCATCACATCTTTCCCTTCCTCTGGTTCGTGCTTAACCACCTGTACATAATAACTCTCAACTAGTATATTTTAACAACTCGGCTATGTAACAAAACTTATTAAGGATTTTTGCGTAAAAGACAAGTTTATAAGCTCTGTTCTGCAACATCTTTTTTATCTAATAGCAAAATTTTATCCAAAACAAACTTACTCTCAACTATGACCATTCCACATAAATCATTTGAATATTTGATTGATTTCTTGCTTTGTAGCGGACAGTAATTTTAAAGCTCGAAGGCAAAGTTTCCACAGTTAGTCTACTCTGAACTACAAAGAATTGAACCTTCAAGCATCTGCTATGTCAAAATTCACTTTGTTATTTCTACTTACATAAAACACATCATTTTGGTATCAAATCACTTTTTTATAGATCTTAAACTATGGAGTTATCAATTCAGCACCTCAAACTATCGAACAAAATGTATTTAAAACTATTAAGACATCTCATTGGAGTTTCTGATTTTTGAACTAAACTAGAGTTTTTGAAATAAGGTAAAGTATTTAGTCTATTTACAAATATTTTAAGTTCATTTGGTCAAAATACAAGTTCCAATAGTTTATGTACTGAATTGGTGGTTGGTTTTTAGATTAAGGTAATTATAGTTTGTGTTTAAAATGTTTTTCTGTCAATCCAAGTAATTATTTTTAATACTTGCTTTTAATATTTTAAATGTTTATTGCCTTAATTTTTTGAATTTTTAATATTATGATAATAACTCATTGCCCCCCTTAAACAACTTGGCCTTTAATAACCCAAAGCAAAAGATTAGACAATATATATTTGCTAAGTCATTCATCATATAGGATTTGCATGCATTGTATTTTTCTATTATTTACCATTTCTGTCGTAGATTGCTGGCGTAAGGTACGTACTATCTTTCACTCATCATTCATTACAAAGCACGCATTAGTTAGTAGGACTTGCATTGGAACAAGAGTGAGGTGAGTGTTTGTTTGGTGTGTTGTTTGTTAGATTAAGGTATGAAAAACACTTAGGGGGCAGTCACCTATAGGAGATGAGATGGGGGATTTCATCACCCTTTCCTTGGCCCAGAAGCCACTTAATAAAATAGCCTTAATAAAATCAATTAGACGTTGGCCCCTAGGATTTTCGGACGCATTAAGGAGAGGAAACTGTTTAAGACCGTTATGGCCTGAATGTCGTTGCCCATCTAGTCTCCCTGAGATTTTAGGAACCTTCGGGTTCTTGATTTCCTATAGATTAGTGGTCCTCGATGTTTAAGAACGTTTCGGCATGAACGTCGTTGCCCATCTAGTCTCCCTGAGATATTAGGGACCTCCAGGTTCTTGATTTCCTACAGACTAGTGGTCCTCGGTGGGACCTCGAAGTTAGGCGTCGTCTATTACTAAGGACCTATAGTGGACTTTAGGCTTGTTTTGGCCTTGATTGCTTAGTTAGATTTCTAACCTTCCTTATTCCACGCTAGATTAAGGACTTCATCTCTTCTCCTCTGAGTCATTCTTTTCTCATCATAATGTCTCCGAATCTTCTCATCTACGAACACATTCTTTTAAATTGAAATTTTATTTATTTTCTGCAATAATAACTATCATTTTTGCCTCTGTTTAGATTGAAATGGATCGAGAGTGGATTGTTTCAAACAGATTGAGTGATGAGTATGAGAACGGAGTGAATATGTTCTTAGAGGTTGCCAAAAAACATTCTAAGAAAATGAAAGACAAAGACATGGCGTATTGTCCGTGCAATAAGTGTCATAATATGTCAGTGTTGACTTTTCGGAAAATGAAAGATCATTTGTTTGAGAAAGGTTTCGACCCAAATTACAGACGGTGGATATGGCACGGTGAAAATGAATCATTTAGTCGTTCCAAGAATGATGGAGAAGATGTTAGTGTGGAAGATCACTTAGAGGTAATGGTTCAGGATATGGCTGAAAAGTTTTCGTCCAACCCCTATTTACTTGGTAATTTGTTGAGTGACAATGAGAAGTCGTTTTATAAGAATTGTACCAAATTCACTAGATTGTCAGCGGTGTTGAAGTTGTACAATTTAAAAGCTGGAAATGGTTGGTCTGATGTGAGTTTCACATCAATGTTGAAGTTAGTGAAAGAGATGCTTCCAGATGATAATGAGTTGCCAGATAAAACTTATGATGCAAAGAAAGTGTTGTGCCCTATGGGAATGGAATATAGGAATATACACGCATCCCGAACGATTGTATATTGTATAGGGGTGAGTTTGAAAACTTATATTCTTGTCCCAGGTGTAATGTTTCAAGATACAAAATGAAACGTAGTGGACCAAACCACAATGAAGAGGCTGATGAGATGAAAATCAAAGGACCTCCTGCTAAGATTTTGTGGTATCTTCCGATAATACCAAGGCTTAAACGTTTGTTTACGGGTAAAGAGGATTCCAAGAACATGACATGGCATGCTGATCATGAGAAACCAAATGATCAGTTGCTACGTCACCCTGCAGATTCACCTCAGTGGAAAAAATAGATTTCGACTTTCCTGTGTTTGGTGAAGAATCCAGGAATGTACAACTTGGACTCTGTACTGACGGAATGAATTCTTTTCGGTAGTTTGAGTAGCATTCACAGTTCTTGGCCCGTTCTGCTTGTAATTTACAATCTGCCCCCGTGGTTATGCATGAAACGCAAATATATCATGTTGTCCTTAATGAATTCTGGTCCGAAACAACCTGGAAACGACATCGATGTGTATTTAAGACCTTTAATTGATGACCTAAAGAGATTGTGGGATGACGGAGCGTCAGTTTTTGATTCTTATCGTCAGGAGTCATTCGTAATGCGGGCAATGATATTTTGCACGATTAATGACTTTCCAGCTTATGGTAATCTGTCTGGATATTCAGTCAAAGGTCATAAAGCTTGTCCAATTTGCGAGTAAAATACATGTTCTTTGCAACTAGTTAATGGTTCTAAGACTGTCTATCTCGGTCATCGGAGATTTTTGCCGAACTCTCATCCTTATCGTAGGTTGAAGAAGGCATTTAACGGAAAACAGGAGTTTCAGAATCCGCCAGTTGAAATCAGCGTCGAAAAGGTGTATAACCGTGTAAGGAACATTGAATGTGAATTTGGAAAACCGTACAAATGAGCAAACGACAAAAGTAGTTGGAAAAAAAGATCCATATTTTTTTATCTCCCTTACTGGAAAACTTTAGAAGTTAGACATTGTATTGATGTGATGCACGTAGAGAAAAATGTTTGTGATAGTCTTGTTGGCACTCTGTTGAACATACCTGGTAAAACCAAAGATGGATATAATGCAAGACTTGATCTTGTTGATATTGGTATACGAGCAATGTTGGAACCAGAGAAGAAAGGAGATCGGAATTACTTACCTCCAGCTAGTTATACATTGTCTAGAAAGGAGAAATGAATTCTCTGTCAGTGTTTGCACGATGTAAGGGTTCCACAAGGTTATTCTTCAAATATCAGTAGTCTTGTTGTTATGAAGGATTTGAAACTTGTGGGGATGAAGTCTCACGATTGTCACACTTTAATGCAGCAATTGTTACCTGTAGCACTGAGATCCATATTACCGAAAGATGTTAGACATGCAATAATAAAGTTGTGTTCCTTTTTCAATAAGATTTACAGTAAAATGGTCGATCCTGTGCAGTTCGATAAGTTACAGAATGAAATTGTGGTCACATTATGTCAGTTGGAGATGTTTTTCCCCCCTGCTTTTTTCGACATTATGATTCATCTTGTTATTCATTTGGTTAGAGAAGTTAAATTGTGCGGACTAGTTTTTTTAAGGTGGATGTATCCTTTCGAGCGTTATATGAAAGTGTTGAAAGGTTATTGCAAAAATCGTCAAAGACCAGATGCTAGTATTGTTGAAGGATACATAGCTGAGGAGGTTATCGAGTTTTGCACTGGATACCTAGCAAACACCAAAACTGTTGGACTTCCGAAGAATCGTCATGATAAACGTGCCGATGGTAAAGGGACACGTGGGATGAAAATGTTAAATCCAAATGGCGATGACTTAATGACAGCATATTTTTATGTGTTGTGCAATTCGAATGAAGTTCAACCTTACCTAAATGAACACATGAAGTTTCTAAAGGAAAGAAATCCTTTGTGGAGTGATCAACAAGTAATTAATAGTCACAATAATAATTTCATCTCTTGGTTCAAAAATCAAGCATACAAGCGTGATGTTTCTGAGACAATACAGTGGTTGGCTTATGGTACGCATTCTGTTGTTATAAGTTACAGTGGTTATGATATCAATGGATATTCTTTCTACACAGTTTGTGAAGATGCGAAAAGTGCTGTTCAGAATAGTGGCATCACCTTAATAGCAGAGTCTTTGCATGTGTCTAGTTCTAAAGACAAGAATCTTGTATACGCCGACATGTCCTATTACGGTGTAATTGAAGATATATGGGAGCTAGACTTTGTTAAATTCAAAGTACCTATATTTAGATGCAAGTAGGCTGATAATAAAAATGGAGTTCGAGTGGATGACTATGGCTTCACTTTAATTGATTTTTCAAAAAAAGGGTATAAAGGAGAACCTTTTATTAATCTAGCTTCCCAAGCGAAACAAGTCTTCTATGTGGCTGATCCATGTGATAAGAAATGGACAGTAATTTTGGAAGGGAAGAAAAAAATTGTATCAGATGATAGCTTGATCGAGTATGAAGAGACACCACCTTTCTCTAAGCAAACACCTGAGTTGAACTCAGTAGATGAAGAAATAAATGTTGAGACTTGTATGTTTAGAGATGACCACGGTGAAGGTATATGGATTTTTGATTAAGGAAAAAAAACAGTAAAGGTGCAAATTTTCTGTTGTAACACATTGTAATAGACATTTAATGTCTTTACCTTATTTAATTACTTGAATTTATCTTTTATAGTATAATGGCTCCGAAAAAGAAACTCACTTCCTCCGAGTCTGAAGGCTCGAAGACATACAGTACACGAGGTAGGAGACCCTGACCAAAGATTGGTGGGACATGGGAAAGTTTATAACATCTCCAGACACCACTTCTCAGAGGTAGGAGAGGGAGAATTGAAGGTTGCAGTTGAGAGTTGCTTAGATCCTGGTGCTTTTGTGCCATTTGCGGAAGAAGAGATTGTTACTGTCGGTGATGCTATCGGTGGGTTCGTGCGGTGGCCTAGTTATTTAGTAGATCTAAACGACAAACATGAGGTAGTTTAACTTTGAAAGACTTTAAACTTCAAATTTTTTAACAATTGTATTTTAACGGTTGTATACATATCTGTAAGGTGTCAAGCCCCCGGAGCAAAGGGTCAAACAACCAATCTCCAATCAACATTAATTCGCTTCCAAGTAGGTGCAAAATGTTGTATCAACGTATGGTAGGTAGGGAAGCACAATCCTTAAGTACCTGGGAGTTGGAGGGGGATAAAGGGTTGCCTCCCGCTTTGTACGTCACCAAAGAGGATATCATGCAGTTCATGGCGATGGATTCGTTGTGTATCATGATTATCGACGTGCAAGTGAAGTAAGTGTTTTTTGTATACAATGAAAAGTATTGAATAATTTTATCAAAACTGTAATAAATTATAATTTTTATACTTGTAGACATCTTTACGACGCCAGAAGGTCAATCTTTCCCGAGGATCAAGTATTTGGATTTATCAGTCCATCTACATATATATATATATATATATATATACGGGAATGACGATAAATCGGGTCAACTTGGGACATTCTTTAAAGAAGAAGACAAAAGATATTATCTGCTCCCTTATCATGAGAGGTAAACTTTGTAATTCAAAGTGAAATTTTATTTTGTAATAAGATTCTAATTATATATATAACAAGGCTCATTGGATGCGTTGTATGCCCCACGACTAATTCGGCATATTGGTTTGATCCGTTGGGGTCGAATAAACCAAGGGACTCAATAAAGAAACTTCTAAATATGTAAGTTCGTTTAGTCGTGAATAAAGTAATTTGTGGATTTTTATTTGTATTATTGAATGATATTCTAACTTGTGCTACTCAGGGCAATTAAGGTTTAGAGAGTTTTAGGTGGTAGGAGAACAACCACAAAAGCAGGAATAACATGGCATGGAATGAGAGTACGTTCTATCCCATTTTTGTTAATTAAGTTAGGAACAAATATTTAGCGAATTCCTATGTTTGTAGTACCGAAAGCAGGTTGGAAATACGGAATGCGGTTACTACGTGATGAGATACATGGAGGAAATCCTCGAATTGGCAACTCAAGACGTATGCCTATCCGAGGTAATGTAGATCGTTATTCAATTGTATAGTTGTGTAGTTTCAATATTTAGTTGTGTAGTTTTTTGATAGGTTTTCCCAAAAAGTAGTGATCCCTTCTCGCAACAGGAGCTCGATGAAACTCGCGACCGATGGACTCGCTATTTCATCAAAAACACGCTGACGAACTAAGAGGTTCTCCTGCCAATAGTATTTTTTGTAATTTAGTTAACAAGTGCACTTGTATGTTGAATGTCAATTGTGTATGCTTTGTATGTTTGTGCATGTATGGTTGTATGTTTGTGAAATTTGTGTTTGTGCATGTATGCTTGTGTGTTTGTGCTTGTATGTATATGTGGATGAAATTGTGAGTATTTGTGAACAAATTTATAGGTGAACGAATTTGGTGCAGTTGTATGTACACGAATATAATGACTAAAAACAATTTCGTCGGATGCTATTTATTTGTTTTGTCCAGGTTTAGGAATAGACGAAGGTTGTTTGTATTAGACGACGTCTATTCCTCTGAAGAAAGGAATAGACGTCAGCTTTCTGTGGAATCCGACGTATATTCATTAGGAATGGACGTCGCATGTTACTTCACCGACGTCTATCCCTAAAGAATATACGTCGTCTGTTGTAGGACCGACGTCTATCCCTAAAGAATAGACGTCGGGTGTTGTATCGCCCGACGTCTATGCGTTAACGAATAAACGTCGGCCTCTACGTATAGCCGACGTATATTCTTTAGGTATAGACGTCGGCTATACGATAGCCGACGTCTATGTATAGAAGACGCACACATAGACGTCGGATCGGGGAGTGCTTATATCCGACGTATATATCCCCGTACATCCGACGTATATTCCCTTTTCTGTAGTATTGGAAAAACAAGCCAGGAGACATCGTGGTTGCAATCAAGGACATGGTTGGGTGTCTTTGGGATAAAGTCAAGAAACTTGCGGATAAAGATAGCGACGAGCAGAATTTTCAGAACACGTGGTGTTAGTTTGGGGATACTCGAAAATATTTTTAACTACATAGCTTGAGTGTTGTAATACTTGTAGTGTTTGTGGCCGGTTATGCATGTTAGCATGCCCATGGACTTCAAGATTTTCTTTTCGGGTTTTCCAGTTGAAAACTCGTTTCTTTCATGTAATAAATTTAGAGGCCAAGCCTCCCTTTTGCTTTGCAAAAAAAAGTATGGTGTGCAACTCAAGAAGTCTCAACGTGTTGAGTCACGTAAAGACTTGGAGTACATGAAAGATATCCCTTATGCTTCGGCAATAGGATAGATCATGTATGCGATGACTTGCACAAGACTCGATGTCTCGTATGCTCTAAGTGTGACAAGTCATCACCAATCCAACACAGGTCTTGAGCATTGGACTGCGGTCAAGAATATTCTAAGGTACCTTAACCGGACCAAAGATAAGTTTCTTGTTTATGGAGGACAAAGGGAGTTAATAGTCGAGGGCTATTCGGATGCGAGTTTCATGACTGATCCCGACGATAGAAGGTCACAATCAGGATACGTCTTTCTTCTGAATGGTGGAGCTGTGAGTTTTAGGATCTATCTTGGGATATTTTTGGTAGACCGAACGTGACACGGTTGTCCGAAGAAATTCACCAGGAGAAATTTTGGTGGGTCAACGGTCGACCGGAGCGAGACGCGGATCAAACATTTTTTAGGATGCTTATGTGGCAATTTGGGATTAATTTTAGGAGAGAAAAGGCAAGAGATCATGACTAGAAAATAGTTCTTGATATGGATGTTTTGGGAGCCTATAAAAGGACCCCTTATCCTACTTGTTTAATTACATGCATTATAATTCTCTCTATAATACCTTCCTTAATCACCACGAAAATCTCTTAATAGTTTTATGTTTTGGAGATAGAAATCTCAGGAGCTTAAAGATGAGTTATTAGCTAGATTCTAAGCTTAATTGGAGATTAATTGGCTAGCTCATTTCTCTCTAATCTTATTTAGAGTTTGGTGACCACTTGTAGGCGAATCGGCAAGCAATTCGACGAGCAACGAAATACTGGATCTTCTGAAAGGTTTTAGAGAACCTTTGGGTATGATCCCCTTTTTTATTTTAATATGTGTAGGAATGTATGATATTAGAATAAACATATAAATGTACGTAAAATCAATGAAAACATGAAATCGATCAAGTATGTTTGTATTCATTTTTTTATAAGATATACACATACATAGGGACACAAAATCCTACACTAATTTGGTCAAAGAGTCAATTTGGAAGTGAGGCTGAGTGTGATTATGTTACAAACAACCTAAGTGAGTCCTTCAACAACTACATCTGGGAAGTTAGACATCCGCCTATTGTAACTATGGTGGACAATTTTAGATCGAAATTGATGTGGACCATGTTAAAGAGGCAAGAAGATAATAGAGAGTAGACAACTATTGTACTGCCAAAATGCAGAACATGGTTAACTGAAATGTCCAGGAAGTTAGTCAACTTTACTATAATAAGATGTCCGAACACCAAGGCAAAAATATCTTCTGGAACCAAAAGATGCGTTGTTGACTTGCTTGAGAAGTCCTGCACCTACATAGTTTGGTAATTGACAGGGTTGTCATGCCAGCATGCCTCTGGTTTCATTGGGACAACTAGAGGGGCTTGTTGGGAGGATTATGTTACTTTATGGTATCCCAAGACAATGTATGATCAAGTTTATAAGGTGTGTATTATCCAACAGTGAAGAGAACTCGAAAGGCCGAGGCTGGTCAAATATAAAGTCATAATAGACCCAAGCTACAGTAGGAGACAGAAAAAATTCACTAGATGTGGTATGTTTGGTCACCATGTTAGGAGATCCAATGAGCCAATTGGGTCCCAAACTGAACATCAAGGCACTATAAAGTTCACTCCAAACATGAGAACTGCATTTTACTTTAATCACTTTCATATCAATATTCATGCATTAATGTTTTGTGGTTCTTAAATTTTCAGGGAAAGAAGAGGTGGGAAGAGGTGGAGAATCAAGAATGAGGATGTGGGTGTACTTGTCCCTAATCACCTCATTCAATTAGTCAAACAACAGCTTATAGTACCATTGATCCACAATCTAGCCAAAGTGCATATGGTTCTATGTTGGATCTCCTTCAATTGGTTGGAGGAGTGCTAGGAAGGTTACATGATTTGTAGTGGCAAACATCCACATGAGAGACTTACATTAATTTATCTTGGATTCTATTATTGTATGAGTGTGACTTTTATTTGTAACTTTAGGTGTTGCTTGAATTTTAATAATTGGAATTTGAGGTGTTGCTTTAGGTGTTTTATGTGTTCTTTAGGTGCGCAAAGTTTTGGTGCCCATTTTCATTTCTAACTTGGTGTGTTGCTTGAGTTATAATTATTGCAATTTGAGGTGCTACTTTAGGTGTTTTATTCGTTCTTTAGGTGCCAGAAGTTTTACTGGCCACTTTCATTTCCATGTATGTTGTTTAACTGTGCAGCAATCAGATTTCTCGCATCCAAGACTTGATGAAGTGAATGCTATGAAATGTATATTGTTTAGATGTGCAACAATCATAGTTCTCGTATTCATGATGTTATGTGTTCGGATGTTATGAATATTCTGCTTGAATCAAGCAACCATAGTAGTTTGGAATAAAGATGAACTACAAATTCAGATGTTAGTAACCACACTAAACCAACTTAAATAACAACCAACAAATTATGAAGTGAATGTTATGAATATTCTGCTTCAATTAAGCAAACCAAAGTAGTTTGGACTAAAGATGAACTGCAAATTCAGATGTTAGTAACAACACCAAACCAAATTAAATGACAACCAACACAACCAAATCAACTTAAATCACAACCAAAGCAACTAAAGTAACTAAATCACAACATAAACAACTAAGTCAGCTTTAACAACAAAAGCAACAACAAAAGCCACCAAACCAAATTAATCAACTAAAATCACAACATCTACAACCAATCCAACTGAGTAAACTTAAACCACAACCAAAGTAAATGCAACCCAATCAACTTCAATAATAACCAAAGCAACCTAATGAACATAAATCACAACGTAAACAACTAAACCAACTTAAGGTTCAAGGCAACATAAATAACTAAAGAAACTTAAGGTTCAACAACTTTACAGGACACGTCAACATAACACACTAGTTCACCACAGACCACCAAAAGAACATACATCTTCACCACAAAAGGTTTGTTGCCCAAAACATGAACTTAACCACATCACATCTCCAGCCTCAACACCTATATCAACCACTTCAGAATCACCACAATCACCCCAAATGCACAAATGTTGATGACCATGTCAACTTTGTTCATGAAAAACTTGGATTCGGCCACAAATTGCTTCAAGTCATGAATGACGATCCTTATCTATAGCAGAAGAAGATGGTTCTCTCCCACAATATTCTTCAACTCCTCCACCTTCCTGTCCATTTATTGATACTTTTCCAACATCATGTCGTGGAATATCTCCACATGCGTCCTCACATCAACCATAGCAACCTCATTCTCATCTATCCACTGAAAATAGGACACTTTTGGCACTCCAGCTCCTACACATTTCATCAAACACTTAGTGGGCAACACACAAAACATGCAAGGGATACAAAATTAAGCCTAATAATACCTAATAATACATTCCAGTAGTTGGGGCAACAAAAAACCATCGATCGTACGACCACTCCTTCTTCGAGGTGTAGACTTTGCACACAACCCGCATCCGCATATTAGTATGGTTGGCCCAGACATGTCCGATCGGTAGGGGGTCTCTGACGTGTCTTTGGGACTGCTGGAGGAGATTTTTGTCGTATTAGTGTCATTGGGGTGGTAGCTACTGGTGGTGTTGGTTTTCGTAGTGTTGGAGGTGGAGTTCGAGATGAGATAGACCAACTGAATTTAGTTGTAATTCAAGTCTGGAGTTAATGAGCCTCTACCGACCATCTAGAGGATGACAAATATGGAAGATTGGACAACTAGTGGGAAGGACAAGAGGAGGGAGAGGAGGGTGGTGGGAAGGGAGGTGGTGTTGGCCTTCACTATATGTGTGGAAGACAAGATAGAGTAGGGAATCTTAGTTGAAGGCAGGAGAGAATAATGAGGGGTAACGAACGGAATTGGACTCCCCTTAACGACATGCTCACGTCATTGCTCTAGTGTGAGGCTCACAAATGGTGTGGGTGCATTTGCACAATAAGGTCGAATTTTAGGTGTATATGCGGCAATACCAAAAACTTGGGTGCATATTGCAAATTTGGACACCTACGAGGTGTATTGTAGCAAAAAAACCCTTATTTTTATTTTTCGTGTTTAACATACGTCGTCCCACTCTCAGATTTTGCGGTTCGAAGACAAGTTTCACTACAAAAATACAGGGTTTTCACCGACAATATCTATCTGTCGGTGAAGGTGAACACCGACAGATATACCAACCGTTGGTGTTACAGATCGACGTCGGTGTTTTGCTACTCCGTTGGATGCTCCGTTGAATAGAAGTCGTTGGTGTTACTTTTGGGTGAAATTTTCCGCCAAAATATTTCCATTCTTACGTCGCATCGAAAACACCGATGGAGTAACAAAGACGGCTCGTCAGTCGGTGATGTATCACCAACGGATATATGTGTCGGTGTATGTTACAAAGACTAATACGTACTCTAACGGTTATTCACCTACACCGACTGATACATTCCGTCAGTGATAAATATTGGTAGCCTACACCGACGGATATGTGTCTTCCGTATATATCACAACTCAATATCTAAACACAAGAAGCCATATATATTGATTTATCTCAAAACAATTCAAACACAAAAGTAACCGGTAGAAGAAAACCAAACCCAAAATTTATGAATAGAAATAACAATATAGTCAAAGTATTTAAACCAAACTAAACCTTAAAAGTCATCTAAAGTAGTTCAAACCGTAAAGACGTTTAAGATAAAATTATAAATTTTAGAAATTTTGGCAGAATCTCCTCTATATTTTCAATATTAAAAATACTACAAAGCCCTATTTTACAAGAAAAATACACATGTCCATTACTTTTAACATTGATATCACTACTGTAATACTTGATAATATAAAATTTTAAATGACTAATCACATTCAAAACCAAACAATTCATATTCTATGTAAACAACCACATTTACATCATTTAAAATCACATTCAATACATGTATAATAAAAACTCTTCTAATAACTAGTGATATGTGGGGTGGGAGGGGGTCGAGTGGGCTAGCTATAGGTGGTGGTCGGGTGAAAAGAGGTGGTATGGGGGCTATGGGAGGTTGTGGTGAAGGTCAGAGGAGGCAATCAGGTTCGGGGGTGGGGGGGGGGGGGGGGGGGGGGGGGGGGGGGGGAATGGTAGGGGTGGGAGAGGATGGGTGGGGATGAGGGACCTCGACGGAGGACAGGGAGGAGTGATTACCACACGAAGGGGAGGCGAGCGCTGGCAACGACATCAACGTAATGGCTTTGGAGCGTTTGTGAAGAGTGAAACCCATATAACAATACACCAACGGAATATGTCTGCCGGTGTTAGTGAGGATATCTGTATGTTGTATCCTTACTAATTGTCTCATGGCTCTATCTGTCGGTGTCCTGTAACCTATCCGTTGCCGACATTAAATGTAAGTTCCTAACTATTATTTTTCGAAATATATTCTGACGAAACATATCCGTCGGTGACAATTTTGAAAGAAAAAAATACCAATGGATATAAACCGCAAATTGTTTTATTGACAATATAGACCGATGGTATACCGTCGGTGTACATTTGTTGTCCGACGAATACTACGAAAATATTAACCGACACACTTGATCCGTCGGTGTAATGTTTCACCGACAACATTAGCTATCTGTCGGTTTACAGTTTCCTGCACCGATGGATACTTCATCGAATAAAAATATGTCAGTAAAGCCTATTTTTCTAGTAGTTTTCAATCCAAGCCCAAATCCATATATGTTCTGTTTAATTCTTTTGAGTCTGACCAAGCTCGAAATTAATTTGAAGTAGAGTTTGGTTTGATTTTTATTAACTCGTCATAATTGACATTATTACAATATCACCAAGTCGAGAACCGACGATTTCAAACAAGAGTTGAATTAGTTAGAGTGCTTGATTAATTATTTGTGAGTGCATAACCACTTCGGATTCGTATTGCCCGTAAGAGGGCCCTACAGCTTTAAGAAGTCAACCCAGTATTGGTGGGATGTTGCTTTTTTGATTACTGAGGAATTTATAGGCTCATTTCCAAGTGATAGTTATAAAGAGAGAAATCAATTATTTTAATCTAAACATTTATTATGCCCCGGCCGTCACGCTCTATCGCTTGACAGATAAGAATAGCAAGGTTATACGTGTTAGTGTTAACATCAATTCTTTTTCTTTATTAGGTAGATTACGTGTTTGCACGTGTATGCTTCCAGACATGTATGTCTTGAAAACCTCTAGGAGGCCTCCCACGTTGACGTATTATTCGATACATGTATATTTCCATTGACATGTTCCATCAACCAGACATGTTCCTACTAAATCCAAAACATTAGATCTCGGAGCTTCTCTCAGTAAATAAAAAAAATAACAAAAGGAAAAATTGCATGAAAGCTAAGCATAGTAGCGTCGACCTTTCCTCGTATTTCGAGCGAACTATAATTCGTCGTCTCAAAATTACTTAAATCGCTCCAACAATTACAATTTTATCATTCACAATTCATTTAATACTCATTTCGTCCCCTCTCTTAAAATAAGATTTCTGCCCAAGTTTTCATCATTTTTCCAGTATCAACAACACGAAAATGTCTGTCGAAGCATCTGGATCCGGTGAGGTAAGCTTTTTACCGTCCCGGGCATATGGCTAGAACGCTCTTTCCTTGGAGGTGGAGTCCTATCCAGACGCCCCCACCTTGGGGTAGGCGGCTTAGACCGACGCCCGGTCCATGGGCCAGGCGCATGAGTAGGGCACCTCCCCCAAAGGAGCAGGAGGGGCGTCCTAGCCAGACACCCTTTTTTTAAATTTATGTATGTTGTGCTATTTTAAATTATTTCAGGTTCCGTTGCAAGATTTCGGTGGCCATGGATTAGATTACAGTGAGTTTTTTTAGTACACATGTATTTCCAACAATCGATGACACAAGTAAATAGGCGAAACAAGTTACAATCGAGCTAGTTTTTTGGTAATATCATCCTATAAATTAAAACCATATAATCGGAAATGAAATGTGTTCTTGTGATATGGATATTGCAATACGTAAGAACACGAAAAGAAATGGTTGCAGTTTTGATAAAGGTGGTTGAGCAACGGGAGTGTGATGGATGAGTCGTAGTTTCTAATAATACTCATGGGAAACACAACCACAGACTTATAGTTTATCCAGAGGGTCATCGACAGATCAACGGTCTTAGTCCTGGGACCAAGAAAATTGTTCGTGATATGACTGAGGCACAAGTGAAACCACGTAACATCTTGTTGGCAGTAAATGAGAAATTTCCGGATGATAATCCCAATCAGAGACACATTTATAACTTCAGAGAGTACATGAGGAGGATGAAATCTGAAGACAGGAATCTCGCTCAGCAGTTTCTGCATCAGGTAGTGCAGTATCGGTACTTACACTGGATTATGGCGGATGAAGAAACTAATGTCATCACTCACACATTTTTGGCATATCCGACGTCAGTTCAGTTGTTGCACACATACCTTGTCGTAACTTGTATGGATTCGACGTACAAAACAAACAAGTATAAAATGCCTTTGTTCGAGATGGTTGGTGTGACACCAACAAACATGAACTTCCTTGTCGGTTATCCGATAATGAAGGATGAGACCGAGTCTAGTTACTGGTGGGTGTTGGAGAAGTTGCGAGATTTTGTATTGGGTATTGTCAGCCCGACTGCAATAATAACAAACCGGATGTTAGGGCTTATGCGACCAGTGAGAGGTTTTTCCTGAGTATGCTCATTTACTTTGCACATGGCATATCAACAAAGACGTGTACAACTAGCATACCGCGTATTCAGCCAGAACAAGCAGCTTGCACTGAATTTGAAGTGTGGAAAGTGGAGAAAAGTCATGCTTTCTGCTTCACAAACCGAGTATGATAGAGTTGTCTGTAATCTGAAAGATACTTTTCACTCTTGCCCAGCTATCACGGAGTATAAGGAAGACACGTGGTTAGTGTATAAAGAAAACTGTGTTGAATTGGACGAACAATGTCCTTCATTTTGGCAACACTATGAACTGTAGGGTTGAAAGCGCTCCTTCGGCTCTGAAAGAGTGGATCACTACATCGACTGCAACTCTGGACACTCTTTTCGACCACGTGAACGTGACTTTTGAAATGCAACTGACGAAGATTCAGAACTTTCTTGAAGAGTCGAGACGTTGAATTGACTAACTACATAAATGCTTTGTATCAGCATATAAATGGTCGAGTTTCACATCACTGCTTGTCATTATTATGTCAGGAGTTAAAGAGAATGCAGGACTTAAGCAATCAAGTTGAATATCGCTGCGAGTGTGCTTTTCTGACATCACATGAGATTCCTTGTGCATGTACCATGCACGATTGTATTGAGTCAGGTGAAGGAATTTATTTAGAGCAGATTTATCCATAATGGAAAACACTTGTCATTGGAGAAGGAATCCAGCTGCTAGAGCTTGTGGATCATTCAGCACAAGACGTCAAGCATTTTTGGAACCTCGTTGATGAGATTTCGGGGAGCGACCCTGCAGTAATTCATAGTGCCTCTCATATTTTCTACGCACAGTTACACCCTGATCAGTCAACCTATCAAGAGCCTGCAGAAAATACTAACGTACGAGGTCGACCAAGGGGAAAGTCAACACATCGGGACCGAGTGCCTTTGAATATGCTGAGCGAGGTCGTGGTCGATCTTCTAGTAGTCGGAGCAGGGGTCATGATCGGTCTTGTAGTTCGTCTCGATCGTCCGTAAACACGGGTGTAGGATCTGGTTTGACGATATGTTTGTTGTTATTATTATTATGTCGTTGTTTATTTTATTCAGTAAACATGTTCTTCCAGTTATTATATATAACTTCGCTATTTTTCCATCTTTTAGTGTCCAGACGGATTGACGTTGATAACTTCTCATATGTTGATAGACTGTCAGGAATCATTTTACCATTTCTAGAGAGGTGGAATGGCGTACGTGTTGATGGCAACTGTGTATTTCGATGTGTTGTCGATGTTTTCCATGGTGGTCAAGACAATTGGTTGTACGCATGTCGTGTGATTTCTAATGAGATAGGGGCGCATCCCATTTATGAGCACGTCTATTACGACGGTGTGGTACATGCTCGTCGGCGAATTGATTGGGGCGGGGGACCTTGTGGTGAGTATCATTATATGGAGGTTTGGTGTGACTTGTTCCCAATTACCAATTTTTACAAGTGTGCAGTTATGTATTTCTCAGTGGGAACGGATGGTTCGTTGTACCAGTGTATTACAGTGCTACCTTAGGAGAGTTCGTCTACGATGACGAAGCCATGTAGAGAGTTGATCATTCCTCATTTATGGAGTTACAGACATTTCATTCGCTTAGAATTAGCTGAGGGATTCTCAGTACCTCCTATAGCGACCCTGTGGTTTCAAATGCGAGATGAGAGTGTTGCTTGATGGGAGGAAGAGTACAAAAGTAGGAGAACGTATTGGGACCGATTACATAGTACATTTTGATTGTACTTTGTAATGTATTTGTTAAATTACTATATTTTTAATGTATAATCTATCCACGATTATATCGTGTATTTGTACTTATATCATGTTGTTTTTTATCAGATTTTAAATTTAAAGTACATTATTACATATACCAAACAGGTTTAAGATGTGCTCGTCATAAATAAATTATAAAAGTACAACAAATAAACAAATAGGGAGAAGATATGTTCGTCAGAAATAAATAATAAGAGTGCAACAGATAAGAAAATACCAATAAATGTAGTAATAATTCAACATATAATAAACTAAATAATGTACAAGCGAACTACAAATAAAAATTAATTTAGAAAAACTTACAACATCACCACATTTCCTATCCAGTGGCCTCTCAGGTCTCGGCGCAGTACCGCGCACGAGAACTGGATGTGAGCACATACCGAACCAATCTAAATAATCTGCATGACAAGTGGAGGGGTCACGGCTACGTGTCAGATCGCCCAGGTGAAGTCAGCTTCCTCTCGGAAATGTTCTCCAAACCAATTCCGTGCTCGAACCGATGTGCCTGACGTCGTACGTCGTCGCAATCGCAAACCACACTGCATGCTCTGACATCGGGATGTCAACCGGGATCACCTAAACGTATCCTAACTGATGCAAAACGCGATCAGACAAATAAGGCTCCGTGATATCCCAATAACGAATAACGTCCATCAATAAAGTCATCGGCACAGCTGCAGCAGGCTCAGGACCATAGGACAACCACTCCACCTAAACGTTTACACGTT
The DNA here is from genome assembly GCA_963682175.1 of Triglochin maritima. Taxonomy (NCBI): domain Eukaryota; kingdom Viridiplantae; phylum Streptophyta; class Magnoliopsida; order Alismatales; family Juncaginaceae; genus Triglochin; species Triglochin maritima. The sequence continues at coordinate 36,855,548 of OY821772.1, forward strand.
AATAAAAATAAAAATAAAATTTAAATAAACGTGAATGATATATAATTTTATATCTCAATGCAGTCATCTGATATAGCCGTCTACGAACGGAATGGAGTCGCCCCTCGCTACTATACTGGTCCGGACAACCCACATATGCGAACGAGGAAGGGTCGACTCAATGATTTTCTGCTCTAGATGAGGGCGGAAAGGAGGAAAATACTCATATATCCAAGCCTGTAGTAGCGTAAGACAACACGCAATACCAGAACAATCAACACGGCTCGTTATCCCCAACTAGCGATACAGATATGCCAACGTCGTTGACCCCTATGAGTACCGATCAATGGTATCTGGGTCCTTAGCCTCCAATAGGTCGCGTGGTCTGACTCTGCAACCGCTATTATCGACAAACAAGACGCAACCGAGGAGTAAGAAGAGGTAGGGATGCGTATCCTCAGTCTGTGGTGCTCGTCCCCGTCTGCAACAGTCGTTAACAACGTCGATGCTAACACCACCACCACTCCAAAATGAGCTATCCCTCCCACGACCATCAACGTTTACCTTGAGCAACTCTGATACATAACTCTTCAGCTCAGGCGTCGATGCCAGAGCACTGGCCATACGACCCTCAAAAAGAATGCGCAGAATCTGGAAGACGTCATGCAACATGATCGTCATCTCTCCGAAAGGCAAGTGGAAAGAGTTGGTGTCAGGTTGCCACTGCTCCATAAATGCAGAAATCAACGACATGTCAAGGCAGGGGAACATGTTGTAAGGCAAATGACCCAATCCGCTATCACTTATGGTCCCCGTGATATCATCACTCATAACTGAACGCCAACCCTGCAATGTAGTACTGACTCTGTACCGATTATGATACTTCAGAACCTTCCGATCCTCGCCCTCCCAAATGCGTCTGGCGATGTGGGCTCCGAAACTTAGAATGACGATGTCATCTAGAGGACGATCGGGCATCACACCAGTCACTATCCAAGAATCGTCCTCAACCCCCTTCTTCTTCTGAGCTCAGGCGTCTGCAGTGCACGAACTTGAATCACCGGTCACAAACCTACCACCTCCACCTTTCTGAATGACTCACTCAGCAGAATAAGAACTACAATGTCGCCCCCGTCCTCTACCATATTGTTGTCTCGCCTCCTCTTACGGTCCAACCCATACCGACACCCATCGTCACTCTCCACCACATCCGAATCCTCCTCGTCATCGAAAGAATCCTCACGTGTCTGACGACGACGTAAACTTTACATCTTCCTCTTAACCGAAGCAGATATACCTTGTCTACGTGGATGACGAGGTGCTGAATCCTCTACATAAGTACGTACAACGCGTAGGTGTATGAATTTTTCTCTTGCTTTACGGTAACCCGTTGACTATTATTTAAAATTTAGGAATAAAATGTTGTTAAATGGATTTAAGCATCTAAATTATCAAATTTATTAATTATTTTTAACTAATTATCAATTAATACTAATTATTTCTTATAAAAGAATACAAGAAAAAAAGAAAAGACGTATGCGGCGGACGCCGACCCGTGGGGGTGCCCCCTTGGGTGGGGCATCAACAGGCTATTTAGATTTGTGTCATTATGTTTTTCAAAACCTTAATCTTTTGCCGCTCCGTTAAATACCCACCGCTACTGTCAGTCATGCGCCCACTCATCTATTGATTGACGATTAATTTAATATTTTTTCAGGTTTAAGTAGAATAATTGGTGACTAATATTCTAACTATTGTTAATCAAACAAATCAACTTAATCTAACCTCCCCCTGACTTTCTTCTTTCCTCTCTCCCTTCCACCAACATTTACCCCAAAACCAACCCCACCTTCACCAAACTCTCTCTCCTCTCCTCTCTCTTCTTTCTCTTCACTTTCTCTCACGTCTCTTTTCCTCTCTCCTGTTACGTGCACTACTATATGTAGTCCGCATATGGACTTGTGTATGGTTGTATCTCAAAGGTAGTTATATTCGTCATGTATGGTTGCAAGTTAATAATTTTGTTTCTCGAGCTGCTTCGCTAACACGTTCTTCTTCTGGCTCTAATAGTGGATTAGAGAAAGTAGTTGTGTTGTATTAGCTATTTTGATCATAGATTGATTAGACTTGTACTCACATTCACACAAGCTCAAGGTTCGATTCATCAAACGTACATGCACACCGACATTATCTCATAACATATTTATTTTTATTTATCTCCAAAGTACCAAGTATGAGCATTCGAGCAACAATACTACAATTCCAAGTAAATCTTAATACTACTGCAAACAACAAACAGACAATCAAGGAAACAAAACTCCCGCCATAACGCGACTTGTTCATACAACACCATACCACATATATTTAGATCTCATGCATGCATGAACTCAGTAGTTACGACCACTGCCAGAGCTAAAGATCGTTTGGAGGTGTCCAACAAGATTGGCATCAATCTGGAAGGCCCTGGAAAGCACCTCTTTGGGGACTGCCGGGTCCGACCCGAAAAGGGTGGGCGCGATTTGGATCACACCGGGGAATTGACTGCTCAAGCTAGAGAGGGCCACGGCGGGTGTCTTACCGACGTTCATTTGGAAGTGAATCTGACCAAATGGGAAGATTATGACATCGCCCTTTTTAAGCATTTTTGCAAAAAGGCGTCCGACCGGAGGGGGTGCGGTCACGAACCCAGCGAAGAGCTCGCCCTCGAGGAGGGTTAGGACCTCGGTGGCTCGCGGGTGGGTGTGGGGCGGGTTGAGCCCATTGGGCGCATAGTCTATGCGAGCGAGTGAGATTCCGAGCGTGTTCATACCAGGGAAGTTGAGGACATTGACATTGGTCACGTTGGAGCCGACCAGGTTGTCTGTGTCAGCCGGCATTCCAATCCCGGAGAACACAAAATCGTCTGGAGTGACTTTTCTCGGGTCCTTGCAGGGGAATCCGTTCACGAAAACTTCACAAAATAAAATAATAGCACGAGTCATGATTTTTGTGGTGACCTTAATTAATTTTGGGAAATTAATAGACTTAAGATTGATAGGAATAGAAGATATATAGTAACTTACGATCTTTGGTCATGTCTGCAACGCAGAAGTCCTGCAATGGACTTGGATCGTAGGCAAGTGCATGAGCATAAGCCAGTGCCAAGATTGCAACAACTAGTGCACCATTTCTTGCCATGATTACTTGGTTGACAATATCGGAACAACGTATTATAAGCTTGGAAGACAGAAAAATATAGTGTTGTTGGTGTGGTGAATCCATGCAATGTGAAGGTGGCAATTTATAGGAAGATTTGGAGTTGATTAGGTAGAGGGACTAAGATTTAAGAAAGCTCTTGTACGAATTAGTTAATGAGAATCAGTCTTGTAATGGAAAGGGTCGTGGTATGAGCGCGAGTGGAAAAATCAACTCACGTCTAGAAATCTTGTAATGAGAATCAGTCTTGTAATGGAAAGGTTCCGACAAACATCATGTTACACATTGTGTCCATTCACTTATATTTTGTTTAAGATTAACAAATGTATATGTGTAGGTATATTAGTTTATCATGTAAATAGCTGGACATGGCGTTACCTTCCGATTTTAAATCAAGTGATGTACGACGGAACTAGCTTGCGCTAATTGATTCGGGTTAACATTATCATATTTAACTATTTATTAGAGAATCATCCAGTAAACGCCTTTCTTGATGACAACTACAATTAACCCAAAGAATTAACATAGGTAATGAAAGATGTTGTAATTGTGGAAGCTGTCCTCATTGTCAAATTGAGTGGAAAAAGCAAGTAGACTTATTCTGACGTCCCATTAATCATTATGTAAGGTTACATGTTAAAATTGTCTATTTCTTCCTTGATGGAGTGGAGGCGAAGCAATGTTTGAAACTTAATTGTCTCTGTAGAAAATCAAATTAAGCAATCTAGCTATGATTTATCTACTCCTACAAACATGCAATCTTGATGGTGTAGACCTTTTTGTGAACTGTGACTATAATTAATAAATTTTATTGTCCTTAATATACGTAGCGAATACTGAATTCGAACTAGGGCAGGGAGGACAATAAATCTTACCATGTACATGAAAGATAACTTTAACGAAAAACGTTGTTCTAAGTTCAAAGATTCTCCACACCATCATCTCTTTTGGCATGTAAAATCTCTGAAGAATCACGAATTTACACTTAATAAATGCCCTAGAAGTATCAATTTACACTATTATGTCCAAATCAAAAAATTATCGTAGTGGATGATCCATCAACATCCACTTAATTTAAGTCAAAAGACAACTCTATTTAGGATAGTGGTGCATCCAAGGGTACCAATCAAGTGAAAATGGTTCACTTTTCATGCTAAGTACAATTTGAGCTCATTTTTTAATATTTTTTTTCACTTAGTTCATTTTGAGTTCCATATTCCAGAATGAAGCTAAGCTAAATTATGGATGTGCATGGTTAAAAGATATTGTGGAAATTACAAGACTCTCTAGCGTCAAGATTAAAAACTCTTCTTTTTGCAAATTCGGGCCGTAATTTTTTTATTTAATAAAAATAAATCTAAAAATAGAAAACTAGGAAAAATATTTATTTCCAAATCTACTCCGATCGGGTTCCCACCCCCGATCCGTGCCACTCCCCCATGCCCCTCCCCTCTCCTAGCCTCCCCTCCCTCGTCCCTCTCTCATCTCATCTCTCTTCCCTATTGCCCCAATTAACCACTATTTCGAATACATAATACACCTAACTCGGGCGACTACTCAATTCGGAGTCGTGAAATAAAAATTCAAGATCCAGGTTAATTTTTTCACATTATCTATTATGTTTTTCCTAAGAATAAATAAATTTAATATTTAATTCTAGCTTAAAATAGGTAATATTTGGAATATTGTTTTTTTATTTTTATATTAAATTTATTTTTAAATATTAGTTGAATTTATGTTTCCGTTTATAATTACAATTAGAATACTTTTTATGCATTTTATCATTAGTATAAACATGCATTTTGTCATGAAAGATGCATTTTGTAATTTTTTAACATTGTTAAGTTTAATTAATTTATTTTTCTTTTCATGAATATTTTTTTTGTCAAAATGACAAATTTTTGTAGAAGTCGTTCTGTACAAAACGAACGTGAGTATAATGATGCAATGGACATAGAGTCTATTGCATGTTTAAAGTGAATGACATTTGTGCAAATATAAGTATCAATAAAAATCATATTGTGTTAATTTGACCAAATATTTAAATTATATATTTTTGGTTGGTGTATTTTGACGAAATATTTTAATATATTATAGCCAGCGGTTGTTTTGGACTGTCATGCACATCGTCCAGTCATTCTTTTTCATGATAGATGTGGTCAGACACTGATAAATTTGGGACAATATCAGCTTGCTCAGATAAGGCACACAATGACAGATCACACTGCATTTGTAGAGCATTGGTGTCCCGAGACTCACACTTTCCACTTACATTGCAGGATGTGAGCTGCTTGTGGGGTCTACCTATCATTGGTCTTCGGATGATCAGGCACAGTGATTGCGATAGCCGGGAGCTAATTAGAAATGCTTTTGGGATTGATATCAATGCCGATATGATGAGAAAAGGTAAGCACACGATGGGAGCAGATGGGCGACAAATTTTCAAGAAGACGGGTTAGTGCCGCATGCATTACAGAAACGTCCCAAACAATCCTACAGATGAGCAAGTGGCTCGATACACAATGGCTTTCATTTTAGATTTGTTCGGATCCTTGGCTTTCCCTGATACCTCTGAAGCAAGCGTCTCTATCACGTATTTGAGGTTTTTGCAAGATTTGGATAAGTCAATAGTGTACAATTGGGGTGCGGGAGTTATTTCATGTTTGTACCACAACTTGTCTATTTCATGTCAAAGTGGTAAGAAGTCAATTGGCGGGGCAGTATTACTCCTTTAGCACAGGTATTGGACTCGATAATTGTGGCTCGACCGAGGCACGTGGGTCGTACTAAGTGTCTAGGTGGAGATGACCTAGAATCCATACCTTCATTTGCTATGAAGTGGCAATACTCCTAGACTTATGAGGTTAGTGCCACATGCATTACATAAATGAGTTTGAATGTATGATGAATGAGCATGTCAATTGGCAGTCGTATCATTCATATATGACATTGCTTCTTTACCGGGTAATTACTGATGTTGCATATTGGCTTGCGAGAGTACCCCTGATTCATTTATAGATGATATCTTGGCACTATCCAGAAAGAGTTATGAGACAGTTTGGACTTTTTTAGACGACTCCTTCGCCAGAGCCTCACCACTGGACAGAGCTGAAAAATCTTGATAAGATAGTTCATGCAGCCCGATGATAAGACAATTTGGTCTTTTTTAGACGACTCCTAAGGGACTCTGTAAAATGTTACTGAAGAGTCACCAACTCGATGCCTGCAGACGTGGAGTCGATTCCTGGAGATGACGATGGTAATGCTGACCATGATGATGAATTTGCGGTACCCAGACATGAGGACCAAACAACATATATTTTTGGCCCATCCCATACATCATACGATAATTTTGACTCATGTCCATCACAACCATTGCAGTTTGGACGTCTTAATACATACGATGATTTTGGCGCACGTCCATCGCAACCATTGTGTTTCGGATCTCCTCATACATACGGTGACATTGGCACATGTCCATCGCAACCATCATAGTTTGGGCTTTCCGAGATTCCCGAAGATTACCCCAACTATCATACGTCGTTTATTAATTATGACACCGTGAGCTGCTGTAAACAGACTTGGGAAGTTGGCTCAATTGTATATTCAGCCCAGCACCCAGCCATGCGTACACTGGTGTAGTAACTCTTGTACCTTCTATGGTTTACGAGACTCAATCACCTTGTTTTCCTGTTGATTGTGTTCGTTTTAATACCACAAGTGCACGACATCGGTGAAGACATGACAGGTACGGGTCGTGTCCACGAGGAGGTGTGTCAACTCTGGTTTGTTCGAAGGTAAGTGGGAAAAGAGGGGAAGAAGTTGTGATTACACTAAACAAAACTACGAATGAATAAACAATAAAACTAAACCCCATGTAGTGGAGGTGTGTAGGTATGTGTTTGTGAGTGAGTCTTATTTTCAATTAGAAACAAGTGTAGTTTGTGTGGCATACAAGTAGAAGCTAGTGTAGAATCTAAGTGTAGGGTACACAACACTACATGGCAAACCATGAACATGCATATCTCACATAAAATTGAGGTTGATTTTAGATTCTCAATGATGCAATAAGTACCTACTGTGACCATTAGAGCATCAATCTATACTACATACAACCGAAATCATTCATGTAAATGTGCACCAAACATGGATCCATACATAACAAGTCATTCTCATAAAATCATAACAAGCAACAAGACAAACTCTAAAGCTAGCATGAGATAAGTACCTAGTGTGGACATTATCTCATCTAATACAAGTTTAAGCATGCTACAAGTATAGATCTATATTAAGCATATGAAATGACACAAATAAAAGAACCCATCACTATCACATTGTCTACATTACCTACACCCCATATGGGGATGAAACTACTCACTACTCATTAAGAAAATAAAACAAAATTAAACTAAGCATGCATGAATTGAAAGAGACAATATAAAACTAACTAAAAAATTATTTTATTGACATGACTCACATTACAAGTAACATTCCTCTCCACTTGAGTTTTGCTCCAAGGATTATTCTAAGTAGAGAGAATTTTACCAAGCAATGGGTGAATACAAAGGAGGAGGAAGAGTTCTCTTTATAGTCATAGAAAAAAGTAATCGGGGACAATCTCCCAATGTGGGACTAATGCACTACTAAAAATAGACATAAAACACTCTAATACATGACCCGTCTGAATCCTATCAGATCCTAAACATAAACATAAAACTCGTTACGTGGCATTGCTTAGGTTAAGAATCAAGGATATAAGACACAAATATATGCATGATATGATGTCAATCAAATACCCCCACACTCATCTTTTGCTAATCCCGAGCAAAACAAAGAAAGAGAGAAATGGAAGAAATGAAAGCATACGAAAAACAAAAAATATCCTAACTCACTTTCGTAGGAATCACGATTGCACTTACCACGTGCAACAAGTCGTTAAACCTCCTTTTCACCAAGGAGGAGGAGTGTTGTCTCTTGAGGGTTTTCAGCTGATATACCCACAAAATCCGAACATAGATGCACTATTTTATCTAGAAACTCTACTCGATGGACTCATTTTTGTCGATCATTGGACACAGTAATCCTACGGGCCGACTCTATATATGTATCCAGTCCACACACCTAGCCTAATGAATCATTCGTGCAACTTAATTAAAGACTTAAGTGAAAGATATGGACAACCTTAACATACTCAAGTGATACAAGGTGTAAAGTCCATTATGGTTCTTATTTGCATTACCATTTTTTTCTTTTTCTTACTAGTTGGTGCGTAATTCCCCCAGAGTCAGGTTTCATGAATCATTACCTATGCGGACTTACACTATCACGTACACCTTTCCCCACATCTCCACATAGGGCAATCTCTTCCACCCGTGTAATGGGAGTTCGTTCGGTGCATCCCAAGTCAGATGATTCGAAAGCACCAGGCAATAAGTCCCCTCGGACCTAATTTCCCGAGTGATAGGAATCGTACGAGAAGAGAGAACACCACTTTTTTATTATCTCCATGGGAACCAAAACCCTTACACTTAAAGTTTCACAACAAGATTTTAAGCGTCCCTAACTATGACAAACTTCCTTATACTAACAGACGAATTATTTGGCTCACTAGGTTCAGTGTGGACTTCTTTAAATATTTGAGTACTGAAACCATATGATTACTCGCCCCTGGAGGGAAGACCAGAGTACATCCTTATGACTAAATAAGACCTAAAACCGATATACTAAATATCATAATGCATCATGTTCAAGAAATTTTTGGGAGTTTCCTTTTACTTTGCCTGACAACGGTTTCGCAAATGCTAAATACACGCAAAACCCACAAAACATTTTCTTTCACAAACACATAAAGATTTTGAAAGAAATGTCAAAATTTTAAGAACTAGGCAAGCAAAAGAAGACAAGTCGCCCAAGGATCATGGCAAGCAGATATATCACCCAAAGATGTTCACGGATAGTGCTAGAAAAGAGCGCTATAAGACCACCATCACACTCACGAGGTGCCACATGGCGGAGGGAACATCGGTATCCATGCATTTTCTCATGATGCAAGAATACCTTGAGAAGTTGTCGAAGCTCTCTTCCCCGATGCCTGATGACATTACGGAAGATTTGATACTTGAGTCTCTAGCCCCATCGTACAAGGAGTTCATTATGCACTATCATGTGCGTGAGAAATTGGTGAGTCTTGAGGAACTTCACAACGCTCTCAAAATGGCTGAAGTTGACATGGGCAAGGGTCGGGACAAGCACGTCCTAGCCGTCCATAAGAGGAGCAAACAGATCACCAAAGGTAAAGGCAAATTCACCAAAAAACGTTAATCAAGAGCAAGAGAGTAGGATGTACTCATGAGGGTACCTCGAGAGGGAATTCTTCGAAATCTCCGAGTCCCAATATGGAGTGCTTTCACTGCGGTGAAAAGGGACACATCTGGCCAAATTGCCTCAAGTACAAGGAAGACCTTGACAATGGAATGATTGAGCGTAGGCGCCCCAAAAAGGCTAAAGGTATATTTGTTATTGGGATAAATTTAGCCACCTCTGTCCATGATTGGGTAATTGATACTGAATCTTGTGCTCACATAATTTCTAATGTGCAGCTACTAAAGGATAGGAAGGAACTCGTGAAGAACAAGATGATTTTGAAGGTCGGAACTGGTGCAAGCGTTGCTGCGATTGCACAAGGTTCTATGGAGCTTCAATAATCAAGTGGTTTAAATTTATGTTTGAAGAATGTTTATTATGTGCCTTCGATTAGCAAGAATATTATTTCTGTATCATGTTTGGATATGGATAATTTTAATATAAATATTTCAAATTCTTGCTTGTCTATATCGAAGAATTGTATTTTCCATGCAAATGCATTCATGAGGAATAGTCTCTATTTGATTGAATTGAATAATAAACAAATCTTAAACATCAATAACAAAAAGCTTAAAACTGTTAGACACGGGAGAAAGACGGGGAGCACCACACCAAGCCACCCCAGAAAGCACGCCTCCACCAGAAGCACATGCACCGCCAACCAGCGGTCCCAAACTGCCAATTGGCGGTTCAGAAGTTGCGCCTGGTGAACGGCTTTAGCTCGCCTTGTTCTCCATGCTGAGGGCCTTCTATTGCCATCACTAGATCCATACTTTGATCTACGCAATTGGTGGACACGAATGAAAGAATAAGACAAACTACTTAACACTCACAAACAAATTGAGATTTGCACCAAACACTCATCTTTTCTTTCTTCTTTCGCACTTGACTTGATTTGTTTTTGGCTTCACTTGACTTGTTTTACAAATGGAGAACTCTTGTGCTTATATAAACACTTACAAAGACTCTTCAACTTAACCTACAACACAAACATAACATAAACTACATAAACATGATCATTCAAGATCATTACAACCTCTACTTAAGTTGCATCATAAAATAGGACGAAAATCATAGAAAAAATGAAGAGTCCCTTTGTCTCTTCCTTTCCTACAACCTTTTGTCTTCCTTCTTGTTGAGTCATCAACTCCTAGATGACTCACCCTCCATAGGTGATGTGGCAAGTGACTAGGATGCCACCTAGGATTAAGTTCAATTCTCAATACTCCTCCTTGAACTTAATCCTCTTCCATCCACCATTACAAGTAGGTTGCGCAACTTCACATACAAACAGATTGTAAGGGCTTTTGTGAATATGTCAGCCACTTGTTCTTCACTTCTCACATGCACTAAGTCGACATCCTTTTCTTTCATATGTTCACGAATGAAATGAAACCTTGTGTCGATGTGTTTGCTCCTTTCGCGATGGACCGGATTTTTAGCCAGCTCGATAGCAGATTTGCTATCCATGTACTCCTTTGTAGCACTTGTCTGGCTTGTACATAGCTCTTTCAACAATTCTCTAAGCCATATTGCATGACACACACATGCACTTCCCGCCACATATTCAGCTTCGCAAGTTGATAATGCGACGATGGGTTGTTTCTTTGATGACCATGAGAAAGCCGTGTCACCAACATAAAAAACAAAGCCCAAGGTACTCTTTCTATCATCCACATCCCCACTCCAATCACTATCAATATATCCATAGAGTATCTCATTGTCAACACATTTTCCATAGAATAAGCCAAGGGAAAGAGTACCTTTGATGTAGCAAAATATTCGCTTAACCGCCATCCAATGTTCCATGGTTGGACTCTCCATGTACCGACTCACCAAGCCAACTCCATATACAAGATCTGGTCTGGTGCAAGTTAGGTATCGTAGACACCCTACTGCACTTTTGTACATTATTGCATCAACCAACTCACCTTCTACGTGTTTGGATAACTTTAATCCACATGCTACCGGTGTGTTCACGGGCTTGCAATCACCCATCTCGAAGCGCCCCAACACATCTTTAGCATAGCCTTCTTGTGACACAAAGATCTCGTCCCCTCCGTGTTTGAACTCCAAACCAAGAAAGTAGGACATGAGTCCAAGATCAGTCATCTCGAACTCCTTTTTCATGATGTGTTTGAAATCGGCAAGCATCCCATCGTTGCTACCTGCAAAAACAAGATCATCAACATACAAGGCTACGATAAATATGTCGTTGCCTTCTTTCTTCACATAGATTGCATGTTCATGTGGGCATTGCAAGAATCCAATTTACTTGAAATAGGCATCAATCCCTGCATTCCATGCCCTCGGAGCTTGCTTCAAGCCATATAGTGCCTTCTTTAACTTTAGCACTTTCACCTCTTCGCCTTTCTTTTCATAACCCGGCGGTTGCTCCACATAAACTTCTTCTTCGAGAACTCCATTTAAGAAAGCGGACTCTACGTCCATTTGATGCATGCACCACTTTCTTTCAGCTGCAAGTGAGGTTAGGAGACGGATTGTCTCCATGCGTGCCACCGGGGCGAACACTTCTTCATAATCTATGCTGGCCCTTTGCTTGTAGCCTTTTGCCACCAATCGTGCTTTGTACCTTTCAACTTCTCCTTGTGTTGTTATCTTTCTTTTGTACACCCATTTGACACCAATCGCTTTGTGTCATTTTGGTAATGAAACTAGTTCCCAAGTTTCATTCCTTTCGATGGATCGCATTTCTTCATCCATTGCGGCGTGCCATTTTGCATCCTCCATAGCCTCTTCAAAAGGAATATTCTCTCCTTGTCCTAGAAGACACAATATCTTTTGCTCGCTTGTAACCTCCTTTGATCTCATCTCCTCCACATGGTTAGAAGTCGCCAGTTCTTCTCTTTCTTCTTCTTCTTCGCACCTCCCATCATGTCCATGTTCGACTTGAGCATGCATAACATGGTTTGTGACTCCCTCGTTACTTACAAACAAGGCCATTCCTCCTTCGCAAGCACTCTCCTCCACGGCAACAAGGTTGGAGTTTTCTTCCACCCTTTTCTTTGACCAACACTCGCTTGCATAGTGTTCATGCTTCCCACAATTGAAGCACTCGATCTTCTTCTTCGATCCATGATCACCACGACCACGGCTGGAGCTCTCCTTCACCTTCTTGTGTGACCAACACTCTTTCGCAAAATGACCACGCTTCCCACACTTGAAGCACTCGACCTCCTTCTTCTTTGGACGGCCTCCATTGTCACGACTGCTTCCACGATCTACGTTGCGAGTATTTCTCCTCCTTAAGTGACATCTTCGCTTGCAACGCCTCCTCCCGGACATCTTGTCTCTTCTTCTTCTTTCTTTGCTCGTGTGCCTCCAATGAGCTTACTAGGTCGTCGACGGTCATCTTCTAGAGGTCCTTTGATTCCTCGATAGCACACACAACATTTTCAAAGTCTTCGGTGAGAGAACGTAGCACCTTCTCCACCACTCTTCCTTTAGTCAATGCCTCCCCATTTCTCTTCAATTTGTTTGCCACCATGCGAACCCTCGTCACGAAATCGACAACACCTTCCGATTCCTTCATTTTCAACGCCTCGAACTCACCTCGAAGCATTTGGAGGTGCACTTGCCTCACACGATCAGCACCCTTGTAGCTCTTCTCAAGGGTGTCCCACGCCTCCTTCGACGTCTTCGCTTCAGTGATCTTCTCAAAGCCACTCTCATCCACCGCTTGGAAGAGAAGGAATAGAGCACTCTTGTCTTGGGCTCTTCTCTCCTTTTGTGCTTTGATTTGTGCGACGGTTGCCACCCCCATCACGACCTCCTCCTCGAAGCCGCTCTCCACAACATCAAAGCATCATGCGCACCGAGCAAGGCACGCATCTGGTTGCTCCAATTGTCGTAATTCCCCTTCGAAAGGCAAGGCAACGATACATGACCAAACGAGGTCATCCCTGAGCTCCCCATCAGACGAGGCTCTGATACCAGATGTTAGACACGGGAGAAAGACGGGGAGCACCACACTAAGCCACCCCAGAAAGCACGCCTCCACCAGACGCACATGTACTGCCAACCAGCGGTCCCAAACTGCCAATTGGCGGTTCAGAAGTTGCGCCTGGTGCGCGGCTTTAGCTCGCCTTGTTCTCCATGCTGAGGGCCTTCTATTGCCATCACTAGATCCATACTTTGATCTATGCAATTGGTGGACACGAATGAAAGAATAAAACAAACTACTTAACACTCACAAACAAAATGAGATTTGCACCAAACACTCATCTTTTCTTTCTTCTTTCTCACTTGACTTGATTTGTTTTTGGCTTCACATGACTTCACTTGACTTGTTTTACAAATGGAGAACTCTTGTGCTTATATAGGCACTTACAAAGACTCTTCAACTTAACCTACAACACAAACATAACATAAACTACATAAACATGATCATTCAAGATCATTACAACCTCTACTTAAATTGCATCATAGGACGAAAATCATAGAAAAAATGAAGAGTCCCTTTGTCTCTTCCTTTCCTACAACCTTTTGTCTTCCTTCTTGTTGAGTCATCAACTCCTAGATGACTCACCCTCCATAGGTGATGTGGCAAGTGACTAGGATGCCACCTAGGATTAAGTTCAATTCTCAATAAAAAGTACTCACGTGAATGATACACTCTTGTGGCACTATCTTCTTGGTCACATAAATGAAAAATGCATCAAGAAATTGCAAGAAGCTAACCTTCTTGGTCAACTTGATTTTAAATCATTGGACACGTGCGAACCTTTCCTAATGGGCAAAATGACCAAGTGGTGTTTCAAGAAGAAAGGACCGAGAGCGAATGACTTGTTGGGTTTGATACATTCTGATGTATGTGGTCCGATGAGTAATAGTGCGAGAGACAGTTTTAGGTACTTCATTACGTTCACGGATGACTATAGTCGTTATGGCTATATTTATCTTATGAGAAACAAAAGTGGGTCCATTGACAAGTTCAAAGAATTCAAGAATGAAGTAGAGAACCAACTCAACAAGAAAATCAAGTCTCTACGAACGGATCGTGTAGGTGAGTACTTAAGTACTGAATTTGACTCATTCCTAAAGGAGTCTGGTATTGTACCACAGCTCACCCCTCCCAGTACACCTCAGTGGAATGGGGTGTCCGAAAGGAGTAATAGGACATTACTCGACATGGTTTGATCAATGATGAGTCAAGCTCAATTTTCTCAAGATTTGGAGTTGTGAGGCCTACGTCAAGAGATTGATGTCGACCAAACTTCAAGCAAAAGCGGATAGTGCTTCTTTATAGGTTATCCTCGTGAGACAAGAGGATACTACTTTTGGCATATAACCTCCAATCGAGTGATTGTAGAGAGGAATGCCGTATTTGTAGAAAAAGAATTTGTGGAAAGAATAAAAATTAGTGGGAGTAGAGTTGTGCTTGAGAAGACTCAAGATATTCTTTAAGATCTTGATATGAATGGTGTCATTCAAGATCATAAAGGCCCAACCGAGGTTCCTTTGGTTAGTGGGAGCGTGAGTGAGAGACCCTCGCAAGCAATTGTGAGAGAAACTTAATCTTTCCCACCTAGTATACGTTTGAGAATAGAACACGAACCAATTCCGCAAGAAATTGTGGTAGAAGTTCAAGAAGTACACGTAGAACCAAAAGAACTTAGAAGGTCGACGATGGAAAGGAAGAAACCCGATATGTATTTAGGACTTCATGAGATCATGGTACTAGATACCGATGATCCCTCGACCTTTCAAGAAGCAATGGAAAGAGAGGACTCCAAACTATGGTTTAAGGCGATGGAATCCAAAATAGAATCGATGTATGATAATCAAGTGTGGAACTTGGTTGACCTTCCTCAAGCGAAAAAGGTCATTCAAAATAAATGGGTTTTCAAAAGGAAGATGGATATGGATGGGAACTAGACAACCTACAAATCCAGCATTGTAGCAAAAGATTTCACTCAAGTTCAAGGAATTGACTATGATGAAACTTTTTCACCAGTTGCCATGTTCAAGTCTATTCGGATTATGCTCGCTATTGCCGCATTTCATGATTATGAGATATGGCAAATGAATGTCAAAACGGTGTTCCTTAATGGGAACTTGGAGGAGGATGTGTACATAGTACAACCTCAAGGTTTTAAAGATCCAAAGAATAGCGAGAAAGTATGCAAGCTTCAAAGATCCATTTATGGATTAAAGCAAGTATCAAGGAGTTGGAACCAACGCATTAACGAAGAAGTAAAAAAGATTCACTTCGTCCAAAGTAAGGAAGAGCCTTGTATATACAAGAAGGTTTGTTGGAGTCACATAGTGTTCTTGATCTTATATGTCGATGGTATACTCCTCATGGGAAATCATATACCTTTGCTTGAGCAAACGAGAAATTCATTGAAATCTACATTTTCAATGAAAGATATGGGTGAGGCTCAATACATCTTGGGAATCAAGATATATAGGATAGATCCCGTAAACTCATTGGCCTAAGTCAACTTACATACATTGACAAGGTCTTGGAAAGGTTCAACATGAACAACTCCAAAAAGAGCAATGAGTATGGGTGTGCAACTCAAGAAGTCTTAACGTGTTGAATCACGTAAAGACTTGGAGTACATAAAAGATATTCCTTATGTTTCGGCAATAGGATCAATCATGTACGTGATGACTTGCAGAAGTCCCTATGTCTCATATGCTCTAAGTGTGACAAGTCGTCACCAATCCAACGCAGGTCCTGAGAATTGGACTGCGGTCAAAAATATTCTGAGGTGCCTTAACCGGACCAAAGATAAGTTTCTTGTTCATGAAGGACAAAGAGAACTGATAGCAAAGGGCTATTTGGATGTGAGTTTCATAAGTGATCCCGACGATAGGAGGTCGCAATAATGATATGTCGTCATTCTGGAAGGTGGAGCCATGAGCTAGCGTAGTTGGAGTCAAATCACTACGACCGACTCAACCACCGACGAAGGCAAAATAAATTTATTATGGGTGGACACAAACAACAACACAGTTGATCCATTAAACAAACCCTCGTACCAAGCCAAAAGGCGAAATGCATTTCGAGTCCGTGGGTCTGAGGAACCATGTGGATTGGCTTTATGAGTGATGAGAGAGAGTTACCCTAGTTATTATTGTTTATACATTGAGAATGTATGTGAAAGAAAACTTTGATAACAAGTGGGAGATTGAAAGGAATGTGTTCTTAAAGTTTTACTTTTATATGTCAATTATTATGAATTGGATGTGCAAACATTTTGTTCCGTGATTAAGGTATTCGTCTTTTGGAAGTGTTAAGGAAGAAGTGCTTGATCATTAACCATAGAGCTCTAAAAGATAATGGTTTACATAAATCAAAAGTTATTCACAATCATGCTAATTAACATGGCAGATTAATTACCAAGATAAGATTGTCGTGTTGGTCATCGATTGTTGTAACTCTACAAATAATTAACGACAGGAGTATATGAAAGAGGAAAAGATTACTTTTATATATTGAATAGACCTAACAAGTAAAACATTATGGAATTGTGTTTCGTGTCATTAATGTTTTACTGTATCTTGAATCCTGAGATATGAGACTTATCTCTTTTCACTCAAAGTGTTTGATTTGATTTTTGTCAAAAGCTATCAATGAGTATAGTGATAAAGGCGATAATTGGTTGAACATGACTTGTGCTGGAAAAGATAGCTAGTCAAACGATTATCATTGTCCCTCTTAGTTGAGTGATGATATTAGTGGGCCCCTTGATAAAGCAAAATTATAATGTGCACAATGTAACTTTAGTTAAGTTACTTAGTTATAATTAGCTTAAAGAGATCAAGAAATGAATATAATACAAAGGTGACACATTTTTACTTTGTATATATTCTTAATATCATGAGGCAAGGGACATACACAAGTGATGCACTTACATCACTAAATGGATCATGTTTAGTTTGAGTGGAACAAAGACATCTATGCTAATTGGGTAACTATAATGTGTAGCTAGATACCGCTTATAGTTTGAGATGTTAAGTGTTTAATATTGCTGTCAATTTAGCTTAGATCCTCCTATAGGTCACACCACAAAACTGGGAAACAAGAAGCTTGATTTTGAGTTCATAAGATGTGTCAGGTTTCATGTGAACAGAGACACATGTGGTGAATCAATAAAATCAATATGTCATGAGAGTTGACATAATTAGAATCATGGATAAATTCATATGAGGTGTATATATTATGGGGTGTAATAATTTAATATTACATAGGATAATATATTACATAAGATATAAATTTGTTAAAACCCCCAAAAGATCAAATTTTGTTGGATATAAATCTAAAATTTGACAAAGGCAAAATCGAGATCAGCACAGTAAACCGTTTAGGGTTCGGTCGATTGAGGTGTCTTCGGAACGGTCAACCGAATGGGGAACGGATAACTCATTTGGTTGATCGAAATTGTTTGGAGTGTCTGGATAATTGGGATCGGTAAATCGGGCTTGAACGGTCAACCGAGAGAAAATATCCATGAGCTATCTTGAGATATTTTTGGTAGACCGAACGTGACACGGTCGTCTGAAGAAATTCGTCAGGAGAACTTTTGGTGGGTCAACGGTCGACCGGAGCGAGACGCGGATCGTCCGAATTTTTCCAGGGAATTTTTCTCATGTCTATTCGGTTGACCGTCTAGTTTACGGTCATCCGAACATGTGTTAAACCGAATGGTTCGGTTGACCGAGAAGAATTCTCGGTTAACTGAACCACACGATTTTTGCTTGAATTATTAAGAGAATAATTAGATCATGGGTTGGATTAATTCCAGATTTGATCAAACATTTTTTTGGATGCTTATGTGGCAATTTGGGATTAATTTAAGGAGAGAAAAGGCAAGAGATCATGACTAGAGAATAGTTCTTGATATGGATGTTTTGGGAGCCTATAAAAGGACACATTATCCTACTTGTTTAATTACATGCAATATAATTCTCTCTCTCTAATCCCCTCCTTAATCACGACGAAACTCTCTTAATAGTTTTAAGTTTGGGAGATAGAAATATCAAGAGCTTAGAGAGGGGTTATTATCTAGATTCTAAGCTTAATTAGAGATTGATTGGCTAGCTCCTTTCTCTCTAATCTTGTTTAGAGTTTGGTGAACACTTGAAGGCGAATCGGTGAGTGATTCAACGAGCAACGGAACACCAGATCTTCTGAAAGGTTTTAGAGAACCTTTGGGTATGATCCTCTCTCTTTTGTTTTATTTTAATATGTGTAGGAATGCATGATATTAGAATAAACATACACATGTACGTAAAATCAATGAAAATATGAAAACGATCATGTAAGTTTGTATTAATCTTTTTAAAATATACACATACATAGGGACCCGAAATCCTACAATAATTTGGTCAAAGAGTCAATTTGGGAGTGAGGCTAAGTGTGGTTATGTTACAAACAACCTAAGTGAGTCCTTCAACAACTACATCAAGGAAGTTAGAAATCTGCCTATAGTAACTATGGTGGACAATTTGAGATCGAAATTGATGTAGACCATGTTCAAGAGGCAAGAAGATAATAGAGAATGGACAACTATTGTGCTGCCAAAAGCCAGAACATGGTTAACTGAAATGTCCAGGAAATTAGGCAACTTTACTATCATAAGATGTCCGAACTCGAAGGAAAAAAATTCTTCTGGAACGAAAAGATGCATTGTTGACTTGGTTGAGAAGTCCTGCACCTACAGAGTTTGGTAATTGACATGGTTGTCATGCCAGCATGCCTTTGCTTTCATTGGGACAACTAGAGGGGCTTGTTGGGAGGATTATGTTACTCTATGGTATCCCAAGACAATGTATGATCGAGTTTGTGAGGTGTGTATTATCCAACAGTGAAGAGACAACCCGAAAGGCCAAGGCAGGTCAAATACAAAGTCATAATAGACCCAAGCTGCAGTAGGAGGCAGAAAAAATGCACTAGATGTGGTATGTTTGATCACCATGTTAGGAGATGCAAGGAGCCTATTGGGTCCCAAACTGAAGATCAAGGCACTATAAAGTTCACACCAAACATGAGAACTGCATTTTACTTTAATCACTTTCATATCAATATTCATGAATTAATGTTTTGTGGTTCTTAAATTTTTAGGGAAAGAAGAGGTGGGAAGAGGTGGAGAATCAAGAATGAGGATGTGGGCGTACTTGCCCCTAATCACCTCATTCAATTAGTCAAACAACAGCTTATAGTACCATTGATCCACAATCTAGCCAAAGTGCATATGGTTCTATGTTGGATCTCCTTCAATTGGTTGGAGGAGTTCTAGGAAGGTTACATGATTTGTAGTGGCAAACATCCACATGAGAGACTTACATTAATTTAGCTTGGATTCTATTATTGTACGAGTGTGACTTTTATTTGTAACTTCAGGTGTTGCTTGAATTTTAATAATTGGAATTTGAGGTGTTGCTTTAGGTGTTTTATGTGTTCTTTAGGTGCGCAAAGTTTTGGTGCCCACTTTCATTTCTAACTTGGTGTGTTGCTTGAGTTATAATTATTACAATTTGAGGTGCTACTTTAGGTGCTTTATTCGTTCTTTAGGTGCCAGAATTTTTTCTGGCCACTTTCATTTCCATGTATGTTGTTTAACTGTGCAGCAATCAGATTTCTCGCATCCAAGACTTGATGAAGTGAATGTTATGAAATGTATATTGTTTATATGTGCAAAAATCATAGTTCTCGCATTCATGATGTTATGTGTTCGGATGTTTTGAATATTCTGCTTGAATCAAGCAATAACCATAGTAGTTTGGAATAAAGATGAACTACAAATTCAGATGTTAGTAACCACACTAAACCAACTTAAATAACAACCAACAAATTATGAAGTGGATGTTATGAATATTTTGCTTCAATTAAGAAAACCAAAGTAGTTTGGATTAAAGATGAACTGCAAATTCAGATGTTAGTAACAACACCAAACCAACTTAAATGACAACCACACAACCAAATCAACTTAAATCACAACCAAAGCAACTAAAGTAAATAAATCACAACATAAACAACTAAGTCAACTTAAAAAACTAAAGCAACAACCAAAGCCACCAAACCAACTTAATCAACTAAAATCACAACATCTACAACCAATCCAACTGAGTAAACTTAAATCACAACCAAAGTAAATGCAACCCAATCAACTTGAATGATAACCAAAGCAACCTAATGAACATAAATCACAACGTAAACAACTAAACCAACTTAAGGTTCAAGGCAACATAAATAACTAAAGAAACTTAAGGTTCAACAACTTTACAGGACACGTCAACATAACACACTAGTTCACCACAGACCACCAAAAGAACATACATCTTCACCACAAAAGGTTTGTTGCCCAAAACATGAACTTAACCACATCACATCTCCAGCCTCAACACCTATATCAACCACTTCAGAATCACCACAATCACCCCAAATGAACAAATGTTGATGACCATGTCAACTTTGTTCATGAAAAACTTGGATTCGGCCACAAATTGCTTCAAGTCATGAATGACGATCCTTATCTATAGCAGAAGAAGATGGTTCTCTCCCACAATATTCTTCAACTCCTCCACCTTCCTGTCCATTTATTGATACTTTTCCAACATCATGTCGTGGAATATCTCCACATGCGTCCTCACATCAACCATAGCAACCTCATTCTCATCTATCCACTGAAAATAGGACACTTTTGGCACTCCAGCTCCTACACATTTCATCAAACACTTAGTGGGCAACACACAAAACATGCAAGGGATACAAAATTAAGCCTAATAATACCTAATAATACATTCCAGTAGTTGGGGCAACAAAAAACCATCGATCGTACGACCACTCCTTCTTCGAGGTGTAGACTTTGCACACAACCCGCATCCGCATATTAGTATGGTTGGCCCAGACATGTCCGATCGGTAGGGGGTCTCTGACATGTCTTTGGGACTGCTGGAGGAGATTTTTGTCGTATTAGTGTCATTGGGGTGGTATCTATTGGTGGTGTTGGTTTTCGTAGTGTTGGAGGTGGAGTTCGAGATAATGAGCTGTGGTTCCTGTCTGGAGTTAATGAGCCACCACCGACCACATAGAGGATGACAAATATGGAAGATTGGATGACTGGTGGGAAGGACAAGAGGAGGGAGAGGAGGGTGGTGGGAAGGGAGGTGATGTTGGGCTTCACTATATGTGTGGAATACAAGACAGAGCAGTGAATCTTAGTTGAAGGCGGGAAAGAACAGTGAGGCGTAACGAATGGAATTGAACTCCTCTTAACGGCATGCTCACGACGTCACTCTAGTGTGGGGCTCACAAATGGTGCGGGTGCATTTATGCAATAAGGTCGAATTAAAGGTGTATATATGGCAATACCAAAAACTCAGGTGCATATTGCGGATTTGGACATCTACGAGGTGTACTGTAGCAAAAAAACCTTATTTTTATTTTTCATGTTTAACATACGTCGTCTCTCAGATTTTGCGGTTCGAAGACAGGTTCCACTACAGAAATACAAGGTTTTCATCGACAGTATCTATTTGTCGGTGAAGGTGAACACCGACAGATATACCAACCGTTGGTGTTACAGATCGACGTCGG
The DNA here is from genome assembly GCA_963682175.1 of Triglochin maritima. Classification (NCBI taxonomy): domain Eukaryota; kingdom Viridiplantae; phylum Streptophyta; class Magnoliopsida; order Alismatales; family Juncaginaceae; genus Triglochin; species Triglochin maritima. The sequence goes on from OY821772.1 coordinate 36,877,656, forward strand.
TGTTTTGCTACTTTGTTGGATGCTCCGATGAATAGAAGTCGTCCATGTTACTTTTGGGTGAAATTTTCCGCCAAAATATTTTGCATTCTTTCGTCGCGTCGAGAACACCGATGGAGTAACACCGACGGCTTGTTAGTCGGTGATGTATCACCAACGGATATATGTATCTGTGTATGTTACAAAGACTAATACGTACTCTAATGGTTGTTCACCTACACGGACTGATACATTCCGTCAGTGATAAATATTGGTACCCTACACCGATGGATATGTGTCGTCGGTATATATCACAACTCACAACATCTAAACACAAGAAGTCATATATATTGATTTATCTCAAAACAATTCCAACACAAAAGTAACCGATAGAAGAAAACCAAACCCAAAATTTATGAATAGAAATTACAATATAGTCAAAGTATTTAAACCAAACTAAACCTTAAAAGTCATCTTATGTAGTTCAAACCGTAAAGATGTTTAACATAAAATTATAAATTTTAGAAATTTTGGCAGAATCTCCTCTATATTTTCAATATTAAAAATACTACAAAGCCTTGTTTGACAAGAAAAATACACATGTCCATTACTTTTAACATTGATATCACTACTATCATACTTGATAATATAAAATTTTAAATGACTAATCACATTCAAAACCAAACAATTCATATTCTATATAAACAACCACATTTACATCATTTAAAATCACATTCAATACATGTATAATCAATAATCTTCTTATAACTAGTGATATGTGGGGTGGGAGGGGGTTGAGTGGGATAGCTATAGGTGGTGGTCGGGTCAAAAGAGGTTGTATGGGGGCTATGGGAGGTTGTGATGAAGGTCGGAGGAGGCAGTCAGGTTTGGGGGGGGGGGGGGGGGGGACTGGTAGGGGTGGGAGAGGATGGGTGGGGAGGAGGGGCCTGGACGGAGGACAGGGAGGAGTGATTACCACACGAAGGGGAGGCGAGTGCTGGCAATGACATCAACGTAACGGCTTTGGAGTGTTTCTGAAGAGAGAAATCGATATAACAATACACCAACGGAATATGTCTGTCGGTGTTAATGAGGATATCCATTGGTAGTATCCTTACTAATTGTCTGATGACTCTATTCGTCGGTGTCCTGTAACCTATCCGTTGGCGACGTTAAATGTAAGTTCGTAACAATTGTTTTTTGAAATATATTCTGACGAAACATATCCGTCGGTGACAATTTTGAAAGAAAAAAACACCAACGGATATAAACCGTAAATTGTTTTATTGACAATATACACCAATGGTATATCCGTCGGTGTACATTTGTCGTCCGACGAATACTATGAAAATATTAACCGACAGACTTGATCCGTCGGTGTAATGTTTCACTGACGGCATGAGATCTCTGTCGGTGTAATGTTTCCTGATGGATACTTCACCGAATAAAAATCCGTCAGTAAAGCCTATTTTTCTAGTAGTGTTCAATCCAAGCCCAAATCCATATATGTTCTGTTTAATTCTTTTGAGTCTGACCAAGCTCGAAATTAATTTCAAGTAGAGTTTGGTTTGATTTTTAGTAACTCGTCATAATTGACATTATTACAATATCACCAAGTCTAGAACCGACGATTTCAAACATGAGTTGAATTAGTTAGAGTGCTTGATTAGTTATTAGTGAGTGCATAACCACTTCGGATTCGTATTGCCCGTAAGAGGGCCCTACAGCTTTAAGAAGTCAACCCAGTTGTGGTGGGATGTTGCTTTTTTGATTACTGAGGAATTTATAGGGTCATTTCCATGTGATAGTTATAAAGAGTGAAATCAATTATTTTAATCTAAACATTTATTATTCCCTGGCCGTCACGCTCTATCGCTTGACAGATAAGAATTGCAAGGTTATGTGTTATTGTTAACATCAAAAAAAATTCTTTATTAGGTAGATTAAGTGTTTGCACATGTATGCTTCCAGACATGTATGTCTTGAAAATCTCTACGAGGCCTCCGACGTTGATGTATTCCATATTTCCATTGTTGTGTTCCATCAACCAGATATGTTCCTACTAAATCCAAAACATTACAACTCGGAGCTTCTCTCAGTAAATAAAAAACTAACGAAAGCCAAAATTGAAAGAAACCTAAGCATAGTTGCGTCGACCATTCGTGGTATTTGTAGGGAATTACTATTCGTCGTCCCAAAATTACATAAATTTTTTCGTCTCTTAAAATAAGGTTTCCGCCTAAGTTTTCCTTACTTTCCCAGTACCAACACCACGAAAATGTCTGACGAATCATCTGGATCCGGTGAGGTAAGTTTTTTTTCCGTCCCGGGCATCTGGCTAGAACACCCTCTCCTTAGAGACGGAGTCCTATCTAGACGCCCCCACCTTGGGGTAGACGGCATAGACAGAAGCCCGGGCCATGGGCTAGGCGCCTGAGTAGGACACCTCCCCAAGGGAGGGACAAATACGACTATTGTGGAATTGCTGAGCGGGATTCTTGTACCCCAAACGCCCATTTCCATATTATAGGACGGAGTCCTATCCAAACGCCCATTTTTTTTAAAAAAAATATTTATGTTGTGTTATTTTAAATTATTTCAGGTTCCGTTGCAAGATTTCGGTGGTCATGGATTAGATTACAGTGAGTTATTTTAAGTACACATGTATTTCCAGCAATTGATGACGCAAGTAAATGAGCGAAACAAGTTGCACTTGGAGACGGGTTTTTTTGGTAATATTTGTTGGTTTTTTTTGTCTTAATCTATGTTTGATGATTTAATCAACCTAATCTTAATTATAATCAATGTAGAGTAGCACACATATTGCATTGCATATATAATGAACAAAAACTATGCACATTCAGAGGGGGAGCATTTATATTCATAGTTTATGATGCATTGCATACATTGCATCATATGTCTTTCATTTAGATTACTTTTATATCAATAAATGCTACTAAGGTATGTGTTTAGTCTTATTTACAGAATACAGGGACCTGAATGCAATTTACCCACATCCCAAGCATAAACGCGTGCAAAAGACTCATTTCTATCATAAAGACCAAGTTCAAGATTATCGGGTTACGAATGGAAATATATCCAAGCATAAAAGCATTCAAGTCCTAATTGCAAAAAGTACAAGGACTTAAGCACAAAAGTAGCCGGGGACTTAATTGCAAAAAGACAAGGACCTAATTGCAAATCACGAGTAGCTTTTATTATCTTGGAGAAAATCTAAAGAAAAATCAATGTGGATCTTCAAATATATAAAAGAATTAATCCGGAGCTCAAAAGAATGGAAAGAATCAATCCAGACGCGTAAAGGAGGATCAAATCATACCATAAACACACAGCAAAAATCCGAATCAAATCCAACCTTATTGTGCGGCGATTTAGCCGCACATTACATGTATTGTGCGGCGTTTCCGCCGCACCAAAGAGAATCCGTGTGCTCAATTTTTGTCCAGTCGTGTCTGGACACGTGTACTCTCCAATTCTATGCTTAGGTCTCTTGTAACAACTATAAATAGCCCCGAGAACGATGTTAGAAGGGTCCTTAGTCTTTGGTTATAGTTTTTATTCTTAAATCTTAGTTTTGTATTCTTCTTTTCATTAATAAAATTCTGTCTTTTATTTCTTACTTTTAGTTTTCTTTTGTAATGTCTCAAGGACCCCTTCTTCCTCCCTCCATGAGTTTCTAACTCCTTCCAAAGGGTGGAGGTGACGGATTAGGGTGAAGAGAAGATGAATGAATGTTATTATTTTAAGTTCGTATTAGTCTATTTTGATTACTTGAGTTTATGTTAAATCATTTATCATGTAATGCTTCATAACTAATATGATTTATTATAAGTTTCTAAATTCTCTAATCTAAACCTTAAATCTAAACATCCACCCGACGGAATTCACGTCTTTGTTCTTGTTTTAGTTTTAATTGTTCTTGTTTCTTGCTTTAGATAATTAAAAATCAAAAATCTCAAAACCAACTTATTTCTTCTCTCCTTCTTTCCCCCAATCGAAATCACACTAATAACAAAATCTCTCCCTCCTTGTGTTCGACCCGTATTTGCCACGTCTCCATTGACGCCGTGCACTTGCGGTATAAATTTAATTCTTCATCAAGTTTTTGGCGCCGTTGCCGGGGAGGCGACGCAGATTTTGTTTATTTTTGTGTTTTCGATTTTATTCTGTTTATCTTGTGCGCGATCTAAATATTTGGATTTGTATTTCAGGAAACAACAGAGTGCACGGCGAAATCCGAGCACATTCTGAGCTAAACGAGCGGCGAAATTGCCGCACCTAAAGAACAACTTGCGGCGAATCCGCCGCACACTTGGAGCTTCTGGGCTTCAAATTTTTCTTGGACACGACTCATCTCTAGGTGGACGCGTGAAGCTACTGAAATTTCGAGAGCGGGCGGCGAGCATTGCGTAGGTAACCTTTGTTGCCTTTTTCCTCGTAATTTCTAGTTTCAGAAAATTTCCTTTTCATAGAACTGCATGTGTTAGGGCAAAATTCCATAATTGGCAATAATTCAACTCTGACCTAAAATTGGCAAAATTAGAAAGGCCTTAGTGCATGCATCATCTAGTGTTTTGTATGCATTATTCTTGCTAAATTCTTGCAAATTAATTCTTGTTGAAGAGTGCTGGAGGCAAGGTACGTATCGCGTTTTAACGATTGCATTTAAGCATATAATTTAGTTTGCATACAACCTTGCAATTGCCCCCAATTAAAGGTCATTGTTTGACTATCGTTGCTAGATCTAAGTTAAACTATCTTAAGGGCAACTCCGTAGGCGAAGATACGGTGGGGATTTCATCACCCTTCCGTGGCCCACAAATCACAATCCTAAAGTGTCACCTAAGCCTTAAATTTAAAATCAATTAGACATTGGCCCCTAAGGACTCGGACTCATTTAAGGAGAAGAATTGGTTTGACTTGCTATGACCTGAAGCCGATTGAATTTAATTTGGTGTCTAGAAAGTGTTTTTGTGTTGACGTAAGTCTTCCATGCGAAGTGGTTGTCTAATTGGCACCGACTCTGTCGGAAGCGCCCCCACTAGCTATACACGGCCTGGCCAAGTTGGTTTGATTAGTGAGGGAGGTGAATCAAGCGAATCAATTCGACTCAACCAGTTAGGAGTCGTCTAGATCTAAGCGACACTAGGTCTAGGATTGTTTGAACCGTGCTTTCTTAGGAATTTTCTGACCAACCTTTTTTTCTATCTTTAGAGTTAGGTTTCCCTTCTCACCTGAGTCTTCTTTCTCTTCTCACCTAAATTCTCTAGATTAGGATTCCTTTCTCATCTTTCCCCATTCTATTGTTTGTTTCCCTTTTGAAAAAAAAAATAAAAAAATAAAAAAAAACGAAAATATAAAAAAAAAATTAATTCTTCAAATTAAATTTGGAATTTAAATTTGGAATTTGAATTCAAAAATTGATTCAACCCGGTGCACTCAGATTTGGATTCGAGACTTGAGTAATCGACTCTCACGAGTTCATCTAGATTCCAGTCTGGAACTTAGCCCCAATCCACCTGTTGCACCACCTCACCCGGATCCAATGGGTGAGAACGTAGTGGACCCGCCTGTTGCACAACCTATAACTCTGAGGGATCGATGCTATCCAGCGATGGCTGCTCAGCCATCGTGCATCGTTATGCCCACCATACCGGGTCGCGACTTCGAACTTAAGGCACAATACATGAGTATGTTGCCTAAGTTCACCTCTAGGGAAGACCCATATCTCTTCCTTAGAGAATTTGAGGAAATCTGCTCTCTTATGCAATACCAGCATATTCCAGAGGAGGCAGTTCGTCTGAAATTCGTGCCTCTAGCACTGAAGGATGACGCTAAGAAATGGCTATATAGTCTAGCCGAAAGATCTATTAGGAGTTGGGCTGAGTTTGTTCAAGTATTCCTGAAAAAATATTTTCCCAACCATAAGACTATGAGGATTAGGAATGAAATTGTTGCATTCGTTCAGTCTGAGAGCGAGCCGTTCTATTCCTATCTAGAAAGATTCAAAAGTGTTCTGACCCAATGCCCTCATCATGGAATTCCGAGATGGCAATTATGTCAAATTATTTATGAGGGATTGACACCCACATCTAGGGTTATGGTAGAATCCGTAAGCCAAGGGAACTTTATGTCGAAAAATGAAAATGATGTCTGGACTTTTCTCGAAGAATTAGCTGAAAATAGTATGCAATGGGACAATGCTAGAACACCGCTTAACCCGAGTATTGGATCTAGAATAGCAAGTCAACCCAAACCAGGTGTCTTAGCTGTTGATGCCAACATAGCGGCTGAAGCAAAACTAGCTACCCTTATGCGCAGAATGGAAAGTTTAGAGCTACAAACCCAAAACCGAGTGAATCAAGCCTCGACTATCCCGTGCTCTAGATGTGGTCAGACTGGTCATGTAATGGAGGATTGTGCGGAATGGGACCAAGTTAATGCCATGTATAACCATGCTAGAAATGACCCATACGCATCAACCTATAACTCGGGTTGGCGTAATAATTCCAATTTCTCATCAAACCAACAGGGTCAACCTCCTAGACAACAACCAAACCCGTATAACCAAAATAATACATCATCTGGGTTTAGTAACAATAACGATCATGAGGTTAGGTTGACAAGCTTGGAAAATTTGATGAAAACTTTTATACAAACAACCAACCAGACCTTCCAAAGGCTAGAGACACAAGTCAGCCAACTAGCACAAATAGTAGGTGAAAGAGAAAAGGGTCGTTTTCCAAGTCAACCTGAGGTGAACCATAGATCTAATAATTCATATCAATCCTATCAAGCACCTTCAGGAAATAACAACCCTAGACCGGTTCAAATGGTTAATGAGGAAGGACCGTTCCAACAAATAAATGATGTAGTATCATTACGGTCCGGAAGACAGATTGATAATAATGTGGTAAATCCTAGAACGTCTACTCAATCTAGCCATCAAACTGCCACATATGACCTAACCATTGAACCCGACATCCAATCTGAAACGCCCACCCCACCTACTCAATCTGAACCCGTAGCTCAACCTGAACCTGAGCGAGTCTATGTCCCTAAAGCCCCATTTCCCAATAGACTCAAAAAGAATTCAAGTGCACAAATAGAGAAAATCTTGGAAGTATTTAAGCAAGTTAAGGTGAACATTCCACTCTTAGACATGATTCAACAAATACCTGCTTATGCTAAATTCTTAAAAGATTTGTGCACTAAAAAGAGAAAAACAAACGTACCAAAGAAGGCATTCTTAACTGCAAACATAAGTTCTATTTTGTCCAACACATCTCCTATAAAATATAAGGATCCTGGATGTCCCACAATTTCATGTGCAATAGGAGATACTTTTATCAACAAAGCCATTCTAGACCTTGGTGCTAGTGTTAACCTACTCTCATACTCTGTCTATGAGCAAATGAACCTTGGTCCACTAAAACCCTCTAAGACAACCCTTCAATTTGCTGATTGTTCTATTAAGAAACCAAGAGTTATAGTAGAGGATGTTTTGATCAAGATTGGTGACTTCATTTACCCAGTGGATTTTGTCGTACTAGATACCGCACCTGTTGTAAATCCTAACCGACAAATCCCTGTAATTCTAGGCAGACCCTTTTTAGCCACTTCGGAAGCATTGATAAATTGTCGTAATGGGCTCATGCAATTATCTTTTGGGAATTTAAAAGCTGAATTTAATATCTTTCATATTGATAGTGAGCCAGAAATAACATGCAATCAAAGTGATGTTGTGATGAAATCGCGTATCTATAATATTTCTGAATCATCACAAAATCAAAAAGGAAGTAAGAAAAAGGGGAGGAATTCATCTACACACCCACAGTCACTCGAGCAAATAAGAGAACCAATTTATGTGAGGGGTGTGGAACCTGTGACTCAGGACTCTCATTGCAACATGGGGAACAATTCAACTGGATACATGCACCAATATGGTGTCATTCAATCCAGTTCTGACTATGGTTGACTTTGAGCAAATTTCATCCGTCCACCGCAGTTCATCAAGGTAATAAGTGCATTTGCTTTATATTTGCATACATTGAGGACAATGCATGATTTAGGTGTGGGGGGGTGTTTATGTATATATTTATCTATAGATCTATCTTTTATTTCTTAAAAAAAATCAATGTTTCATGACATAGCTTAAGATTGAACTGCTAAAACCCGTGTACAAATTGCATTGAGTTTTTGTTCCTTATTATATAGTTCTGCTTATAGAAATTATGACATAAATCTAAGTTCCAAAGAAATAACTCATTGCCCTTTAAGACATGTATGCACTTAAATTGGATGAATCAAATCTTTGAAATGGTTGATAAAAAGCAGAAGTTGAGGAAAATATACCGGGAAGTGTGGACTTCTAATAGCAATTAAGCCTTGAGGAAAATAAAAATAAAGGAATAAAGTGAGGAAAACACATTTTGCAAAATGATTACAAAAGCCCAAGCCTTTGAGTCACTGGTCCGTAGGGGTATCTTGAAACCCGGTAACTTGAGTCTACCAGCTCGGGATTATCGACCAAACTCACTACATGAATGCAAAAAGGGTAAAAGTGTCAAAAAGCAAATGTGAATCACGGAAGAAAAGAGAAAAAAAAATACTCAAGGCCCAAAGCTAAAAGAATGATCCATGCCATGGTTGATCCGAATGATACTTCACCACCAGAGGAGGCGTGCAAAATAATTTAAGTGATATCATGTGTAGAAGGGTTAGTGGTGTGAATGTTGGAGGAACAGAGACCAAGTCATATTTTTAATGAGTTAGATTTATATAATGAGCATGCAAGAATTCTTAGTGAGATGTATAAGGATGAGGTAGGGATATTGAGAACTATTAATGAAATGTTGATTTAGGATTTTGTGGGTATATCCGCTGAAAACCCTCAGGAGACAACACTCCTCCTCCTTGGCAACAAAGAGGTTTAACGGCTTGTTGTACATGCTAAGTGCAATCGTGATTCCTACGAAAGTGAGTTAGGATTTCCCTCTTTTTATTTTTCGTATTTTCTGTTTTGCTAGGGACTAGCAAAATCTAGGTGTGGGGGTATTTGATGCATTGCATACATTGCATCATATGTCTTTCATTTAGATTACTTTTATATCAATAAATGCTACTAAGGTATGTGTTTAGTCTTATTTACAGAATACAGGGACCTGAATGCAATTTACCCACATCCCGAGCATAAACGCGTGCAAAAGACTCATTTCTATCATAAAGACCAAGTTCAAGATTATCGGGTTACGAATGGAAATATATCCAAGCATAAAAGCATTCAAGTCCTAGTTGCAAAAAGTACAAGGACTTAAGCACAAAAGTAGCCGGGGACTTAATTGCAAAAAGACAAGGACCTAATTGCAAATCATGAGTAGCTTTTATTATCTTGGAGAAAATCTAAAGAAAAATCAATGTGGATCTTCAAATATATAAAAGAATTAATCCGGAGCTCAAAAGAATGGAAAGAATCAATCCAGACGCGTAAAGGAGGATCAAATCATACCATAAACACACAGCAAAAATCCGAATCAAATCCAACCTTATTGTGCGGCGATTTAGCCGCACATTACATGTATTGTGCGGCGTTTCCGCCGCACCAGAGAGAATCAGTGTGCTCAATTTTTGTCCAGTCGTGTCTGGACACGTGTACTCTCCAATTCTATGCTTAGGTATCTTGTAACAACTATAAATAGCCCCGAGAACGATGTTAGAAGGGTCCTTAGTCTTTGGTTGTAGTTTTTATTCTTAAATCTTAGTTTTGTATTCTTCTTTTCATTAATAAAATTCTGTCTTTTATTTCTTACTTTTAGTTTTCTTTTGTAATGTCTCAAGGACCCCTTCTTCCTCCCTCCATGAGTTTCTAACTCCTTCCAAAGGGTGGAGGTGACGGATTAGGGTGAAGAGAAGATGAATAAATGTTATTATTTTAAGTTCGTATTAGTCTATTTTGATTACTTGAGTTTATGTTAAATCATTTATCATGTAATGCTTCATAACTAATATGATTTATTATAAGTTTCTAAATTCTCTAATCTAAACCTTAAATCTAAACCTCCACCCGACGGAATTCACCTCTTTGTTCTTGTTTTAGTTTTAATTGTTCTTGTTTCTTGCTTTAGATAATTAAAAATCAAAAATCTCAAAACCAACTTATTTCTTCTCTCCTTCTTTCCCCAATCGAAATCACACTAATAACAAAATCTCTCCCTCCTTGTGTTCGACCCGTATTTGCCACGTCTCCATTGACGCCGTGCACTTGCGGTATAAATTTAATTCTTCATCAGTTTACATCTAAAAATTTCAAGTATTAAGATATAGGTTGTCATCATCAAAAAAAGGGAGATTATTGGTTTTTTGGCCTTAATCTATATTTTGATGATTTAATCAACTTAATCTTAATTATAATCAATGTAGAATAGCACACATATTGCATTGCATATATATTAATTTGTGTTAACTAGTACAAGTGATCAAGACTCAAGGAAAAAATGATTCAAGTCAAGACATGCAATCAAGCTTAATTGAAGACATGTAATTTGCATTTCTTTTGAGTCTTCGTAATTTTGTGTAATTGAGCATACTTGAGCTAAAAACTACTCAAACACACACTAGGTTCCATATAGAAGTCACACACAAGATTTCATATAATTTAGACTTCAATAGATCACCCAAACTCAAACGGTAAAACACCAAACCAAAACATGAACAGTCTGCCCACATTCGGTCGACCAAAACATATCGTACGGTCGACCGAGTGATCAATTACCCAGTTAGTGTTTTTCTGCCCGGTTTCGATCGACCGTCCAGATATTTTCCGTCGACCGAGTTAACACAATTTTCAAACCGTTTGTTTTGTCATATTATACCCAACAGTCGTATTCGTCTTATTTCCATATACCCCAAAATACATTTAGTGTATCGATTGACTGAGGACCTTGTTCGGTCGACCGAACGTATGATAACTCGACAAACCCAAACTGCCTGTCGGTTTTTGGTCGACCGAGGACCTTGTTTTGGTCAACCGAATATGATCTTGTTTGTCAACCTCGTAGAGCCTGTTATAAATCGGCCGACCGAACCTATCTCGTTGTTCGACCGATCACTTAAGTGTACCTAAGTCATAGCCTTAATTGGTCGACCATTCCATAATCGGTCGACCGAACAGAGTCCAAATTTGCCCAACGGTCGACCGAACTTACCGATCCGGTCGACCGAACTTATGCAAAAATGCATCCTACAAGTTTCTGTTTTGTGTATCTTCCACAATCTTTTACCAAACTTGCCCCAACGGCTATAACTCACTTAGAGCTTATAAATAGGTGTTCCCATAACACAATTACACAACTCTTACACTTCCTATTGTCATATACACCTAAGAGAAACTCCCAAGTCTCCCAATCCCCAAATCTACTCTCCAAGCCTAAACTTCCACACTTTAGCATCAATTCCACAACCTAAGCTAAGTGTGCTCAAGTTAGAGAGTGTGTTCCACTCAAAATCTCAGTTGTAAAGAAGCAAGGACTTCGGTGAAAGCCCGAAGTGTTCCTCTCGGATTGTGAGAGAAGAAAGTCAAGCTCGCGAGGGTGTTCACATAGCTTGTTTTCTAAAAGGCTTAATCTCGGCCCGGAACGATGTTGATAGTGAAGACGTAAGTGGAGCTCGAGGGGAGATCAAGCTTGCAAGAGAGGAAGTAGGTGGGAGGCCGAACCTCTATAAAAATCTGGTGTCATCATTGTAGTTTGCCTTACTTGCTTGTTCATTTGTTTTAATTCCCCTACATACTCTTGATCGATTAAACATGTAGGTAATTAGCTTAAAAAGTGATTAGAATTAGAGACTCTCGTGATCCTACAATATTATCCTGTAAATTAAAACCAGATAATCAGATGGATTGTTATCTAAGATGCGATAGCAGAAATGAAATGAGTTCTTGTGATACGGATATTGCAATACAGAAGAACACGAAAAGAAAGGGTTGCGATTGTCATTTTTTTATAATGGTGGTCGAGCAACGGGGGCATGATGGATGAGTCGTATTTTCTAGTAATACTCATGGGTAACACAACCACAGACTTATAGTTTATCTAAAGGGTCACTGACAGATCAACGGTCTTAGTCCTGGGGCCAAAAAAATTGTTCGAGATATGACTGAGGCACAAGTGAAACCACGTAACATCTTGTTGGCAGTAAATGAGAAATTTCCAGAGGATAATCCCAATCAGAGACACATTTATAACTTCAGAGAGTACATAAGAAGGACGAAATTTGAAGACAGGAATCCCGCTCAGCAGTTTCTGCATCAGGTAGTGCAGTATCGGTACTTACATTGGATTATGGCGGATGAAGAAACTAATGTCATCACTCACGCATTTTTGGCATATCCGACGTCAGTTTAGTTGTTGCACACATACCTTTTCGTAATCTGTATGGATTCGACATACAAAACAAACAAGTATAAAATGCTTTGTTCGAGATGGTTGGTGTGACACCAACAAACATGAACTTCCTTGTCGGCTATGCGATGATGAAGGATGAGATCGAGTCTAGTTACTGGTAGGTGTTGGTGATTGACATCATTTCATGCTTATATTTGTATCTTATATCCATTATCTTACACTTAAGCAATGCTACGTGACGAGTTTTATGTTTAGTTTTCAGGAATAAAGAGGTTTGAAGAGAAGAGTCATGAAAGGACCCAAAAGCAGGAAAAAGGACTTAATTGTGAGACCTTTGGATTAAGATGCAAGGGAGAAGGACCTGATCGTAAGACCGAAGGACGTAAGAGCAAAACAGGAAACTCCACACCATCATGGGGAGTATTTTGGCAATTCGATTTGGGTCGGAGCTCCAACAAACCAAGTAGATGCATCCAAGACCAAGCAATACTTCAAGCAAAGCCCAACACAAAAAGCAGACGGATCTGGGCCTTATAGACCGCCAATTGGCGGTCTGGATCATCCCAGATCCGCTAAGATTTCGCCTGGACATGTATTAATGTTTGTTTAGGCTACTTTTGGTATTGGTTTAGTCCCACATCGGGGGATTGTCCCGTATTAGCTTTTTCCATGCTTACAAATAGAACTCTTCACCTTCCATTGTATCCATCTCTCTCTTTGGTGGCCATCTTCCCTACTAAGAGTGAAGCCTTGACGCAAAACTCTGGTGGAGGAAAGGGCTGCTTGTAATTTGAGTGAGTTAATAATAGATGTTTTCATTAGCTTGTTAATTCTTGCTTAGTTACTTTCCTTTAATGTGTTTGCTTTTGTGCTTGTTTTGTTTTATGCTTCTTTAATATTTCTTGCTTGATTAGTATAGTTTCATTTCAGTATAATGGTTCATTTTATTATAGTAGTTAGTTTAAATATGTGTGAGTAGTTCCATCCCCATTTGGGGGTGGAGAAATATGTGATATAATCATGTAGTGTATTAAGTGTGTGTTATCTTAATCCCTTGAGCTTTATATGATTTCCATAACCATCTAATGGGTCTCCACTCTTATCTTTGATATGCTAATGCTCTTGAATGAAGCTTAGCCTATGCTTCGATTAGTGGATCCATTTTATGGGGAATGTTAAGGTTAGGATATGGATGGAATTAATATTGGAAACACAAGTTGTAGTGTATGTACTCTTGTTGCCTTTACCTTGGTTAATGTCTTGTATGTTTTAATGATATAGTCTTATCTTAATTCATGTGGAGGCATAGTAAGGTCTAGTCTTTATACTTGAGTTCATTTAGCTTCATTTCAATTATTGTCTTGTATGTTTTAATGATGTAGTCTTATCTTAATTCATGTGGAGGTAAAGTTGGATGTAGTTTTATGATTTCATTCACTACATGTTGTGAGGAGCTTAATGAACACACACACACACTTCTTTATGTTCACATTATTTCTCTAGCCCCTTTGGGGTTTAGTTTTCTTGCTTCTCTTCCATTTCCATTTGCACCTTAGTGTAGTTTAGTGTAACCAACTTTTCTCTCCTTTATTTACCACTCGCATTCGCACAAACCAAACATCGACACAACTCCCAGTGGATGACCCGTATTTGCCACCACTTCAACGCGGCCATGCACTTGCGGTTTAAATAAAACGATCAATCAGAGAAGTTGCGAGATTTGTTATTGGGTATTGTCAGCCCGATTGCAATAATAACAAACCGGAAGTTAGGGCTTATACGACCAGTGAGAGAAGTTGGAACCTTGTTGATGAGATTTTGGGGAGCGGCCCTGCAGTAATTCGTAGTGCCTCTCGCATTTTATATGCACTATTACACCCCGATCAGTCAAACTATCAAGAGCCCGCAGAAAATACTATGGTACGAGGTCAACCAAGGGGTATGTCAACACATCGGGACCCGAGACCCTTTAAGTATACTGAGCGAGGTCGTGGTCGATCTTCCAGTAGTCAGAGCAGGGTTCTTGATCGGTCTTGTAGCTCATCTCGATCGTCCGTAAACACGGGTGCATGATCTGGTATGACGATATGTTTATTGTTATTATTATTACTTCATTGTTTGTTTTATTCAGTAAACATGTTCTTCTAGTTATTATATATAACTTTACTATTTTTCCATCTTTTAGTGTCCGGACGGATTGACGTCGATAACTTCTCTTATGTTGATAGACTGCCTGGAATCATTTTACCATTTCTGGAGAGGTGGAATGACGTACGTGTTGATGGCAACTGTGTATTTCGATGTGTTGCCGATGTTTTCCATGGTGGTCAAGACAATTGGTTGTACGCCTATCGTGTGATTTCTAATGAGATAGGGGTGCATCCCATTTATGAGCACGTCTATTACGATGGTGTGGTGATGCTCGTGAACGAATAGATTGGGGCGGGGGACCTTGTGGCGAGTATCATTATATGGAGGTTTGGTGTGACTTGTTCCCGATTACCAATTTTTACAAGTGTGCAGTTATGTATTTCCCAGTGGGAACGGATGGTTCATTGTACACGTGTATTACAGTGCTACCTTGGGAGAGTCCGTCTAACATGACGAAGTCATGCAGAGAGTTGATCATTGCTCATTTAGGGAGTTACAGACATTTCATTCGCTTAGAATTAGCTGAGAGATTCTCAGTACCTCCTATAGCAACCCTGTGGTTTCAAATGTGAGATGAGAGTGTTGCTGGATGGGAGGAAGAGTACTAAAGTAGGAGAGCGTATTGGGACCGGTTACGTAGTACATTTTGATTGTACTTTGTAATGTATTTGTTAAATTACAGTCTTTTTAATGTATAATTTATCCACGATTATATCGTGTATTTGTACTTATATCATGTTGTTTTTTATCAGATTTTAAATTTAAATTACATTACATATACCAAACAGGTTTAAGATATGCTCGTTAGAAATAAATTATAAAAGTACAACAGATAAACAAATAGGGAGAAGATATGTTCGTGAGAAATAAATAATAAGAGTGCAACAGATAAACAAATACCAATAAATATAGTAATAGTTCAACATATAATAAATTAAATAATGTACAAGCCAACTACAACTCATCATCCGAATCATGGTCAGAAATGCCCAACTAACTGTTCCATGTTTGTACGAGGTCATCCAAAACTGCACATGCAGATCTCGTCTCCTCGTTCGGCATCTGGTCCCTGTATCGCAAGAGCAGTTGCGTAACCCGTATCGTCCTACTCATCCACTGTATGTAACATAAAGATTAGTGTCCACTAACAATAAAAACAAAATATACATTACAAATAAAAATTAATTTAGAAAAACTTACCGCATCACCACATGTCCTATCCAGTGGTCTCTCAGGTCTCGGGGCAGTACCGCGCACGAGAAATGTCCTCCAAACCGATTCCGCGCTCGAAGCGCTTTGCCAGACGTCGTATATCGTCGCAATCGTAGACCGTACTACATGCTCTGGCATCGGGATGTCAACCGGGATCACCTGAACGTACCCTAAGTGACACAAGACGCGATCAGGCAAATAAGGCTCTGTGATATCCCGATAACGAATAACATCCATCAATAAAGTCCTTGGCACAGCTGCAGCAGGCTTAGAACCATAGGGCAACCAATCCACCTAAACGTTTACACATTAATAATAATAATAATATTTAAATAAACATGAATGATATATAATTTTATACCTCGATGTAGTCATCTGATATAGTCGTCTACGAATGGAATGGAGTCACCCCTCACTCCTATCCTGGTCCGGACAACACACATATGCCAACGACGAAGGGTCGACTCAATGATTTTCCGCTCCCGATCCGGGCGGAAAGGAAGAAAATACTCATATATCCAAGCCTGCAGTAGCGTAAAACAAACTGCAATACCAGAACAATCAGCATGGCTCGCTATCCCCTACTGGCGATACAGATATGCCAACGTCGTCGACCCCTATGAGTACAGATCATTGGTATCTTGGTCATTAGCCTCCAATAGGTCACGTGGTCTGACTCTGCAACCGCTATTGTGGACAAACAAGATGCAACCAAGGAGTAAGAAGAGGTAGGCATGCGTATCGTCAGTCCGTGGTGGTCATCCCTGTTCAAGCGTCAATGCCTGAGCACTGACCATACGACCCTCAAAAGGAATGCGCAGAATCTGGAAGACATCATGCAACATGAACTCATCTCTCTGAAAGACAAATGGAAAGAGTTGGTGTCAGGCTGCCACCGCTCCACAAATGCAGAAATCAACGACATGTCAAGGCAAGGGAGCTTGCTGTACGGCAAGTGACCCAATCTGCTCTCAGTAATGGTCCCTGTGATATCATCACTCATAACTGAATGCAAACCTGCAATTTAGTACAAGCTCTGTGCCGATTATGACACTTCAGAACCTTCCGATTCTTCCTTCCCAAATGCGTCTGGCGATGTGGCCTCCGAAACTCAAAATGACGATGTCATCTAGAGGACGATCGGGCATCACACCAGTCACGATCCAAGAATCGTCCTCAACCATCTTCTTCTACTGAGCTAGGGCGTCTGGAGTGCACGAACTTGAATCACCAGTCACAAACCTACCACCTCTACCCTTCCGAATTACTCACTCAGCAGAACAAGAACTACAATGTCGCCCCCGTCCTCTACCATATTGCAGCCTCGCCTCCTCCTACGGTCCAACCCATACCGACCTCCATCGTTACTGTCGTCGTCACTCTCCACCTTATCAGAATCCTCCTCGTACTCGAAAGAATCCTCACGTGTCTGACGACGACGTAAACTATCCCTCTCCCTTCTATCCGAAGCAGATATACCTCGTATATGTGGATGAATCCTCTATGTAAGTATGTACAACGCGTAGAGGTATGAATTTTTCTCTTCCTTCACGGTAACCCGATGACTATTAATTAAAATTTAGGAATAAAATATTGTTAAATGGATTTAAGCATCTAAATTAACAAATTTATTAATTATTTTTAACTAATTATCAATTAATACTAATTATTTCTTACAAAAGAATACAAGAAGAAAGGAAGGGGTGTCTACGGTGGGAGCCCCCCCAAGGTGTGGGCATCCGCCGAAGGTGACCCCCCACCCACCCGATTTTTTTTTATAAAAAAAACTTAAAATAAATGTGTCATTTTACCAGATTCGAGTACGTCGGGGTGTCCGCTCGCTCCTTCTCTGGTCTCTGAAACATTTTTCTTGATGATTATGAGAGGAAGATGAAAAGAGAGTGGTGGTAGGAGAGTTAAATGAAGAGTTATATAAATAGAAATGAGAGGAGGGTAAAGCGGTAATTCGCACGTGCGATTTAAGTAATGTTTCAGCGATGAATAACAATTCAGTATTTTTAGGAGCTAAAAACCTAGTAATCTTGTTTGGGTAAGTAGCCTAGTCGTTAAATCCTAAGTGTTGGATTAGAAAAAATTACATGAATCGAAACTCAGATAGTTCAATTTTGTAGTCCAGTTCAAAGAACAAATCAACTTAATCTAACCTCCCCCTCACTTTCTTCTTTCCTCTCTCCCTTCCACCAACATTTAACCCAACACCAACACCAACACCACCATCACCAAACTCTCTCTTCTCTCCTCTCCTCTCTCCTCTTTCTCTTCACTTTCTCTCACATCTCTTTTCCTCTCTCCTGTTACGTGCACTACTATATGTAGTGTGCATCTCTGTTTTAAAAACCGGACCGAACCGGCGGTCGGACCGGGTTGGACCGTTAACCGGTAGCAAACCGGTCGGTTCGGTCAAAACTCCGGTTTCTCTCGTGAAGCGGAGCGAACCGAAGAAAACCGAAAAAACCGATCGAACCGATCGGTTTTTTCGGTTTGGTCGAACCGAAAAAACCGGTTTTTTCAATTTAAACAAAATTTGGTTTTTATTGTTTTATTTTTTGTTCAATTTTGACACAAATTTTAAGATTTTTACTTTTTAATACTCCTTCCCCAACCCCTCACCACACCTCCACCCTCGTGATCTCCACCGGTCCACCCCTCATCGCACCGCCACCGCTCGCGATCTCCACCAAGGCCGGCAGACCGGCGGATCTCTAGGACAGTCTACCACCCCTACTGCTTTAGATGTTGAAGTAAATGTTTGTTCATTTGTTAGAAGAAAGACTAATATTACTTAGTTACATATTTGTTCATTTTTTTACTGATTTTAATTAAGTTATTTTACAAATGTATATTTTTTGTTGAGTTGTTCATAGTTTAGGTACTTGGTTATTACTTATTATGTTAAAAAATAATAAGAAAAATTGGTTCAATCGGTTGAACCGTCGCTACGGAGTCGGTCCGGTTTAACCCTCGGTTCACAAAATGCTGATGTCATGCTGACGTCATCATCGGTTGGACCAGGTTGAACCATTGGTTCAACCACTTTGAACCAAACCGAGTTGTTTTCGGTTCACTCTTCGGTTCGGTTTTTAAAACATTGGTGTGCATGTGGACTTGTGTATGGTTGTATCTCAAAGGTAGTTACATTCGTCATGTATGGTTGCACGTTAATAATTTTGTTTCTCGAGCTGCTTCACTAACTCGTTCGTTTTATGGCTCTAATAGTGGATTAGAGAAAGTAGTTGCGTTTTATTAGCTAGTTTGATCATAGATTGATTAGACTTGTACTCACATTCACACAAGCTCAAGGTTCCATTCATCAAACGTACATGCACACCGACATTATCTCATAACATATTTATTATTTATTTATCTCCAAAGTACCAAGTATGTGCATTCGAGCAACAATACTACAATTCCAAGTAAATCTTAATACTACTGCAAACAACAAACAGACAATCAAGGAAACAAAACTCCCACCGTAACGCAACTTGTTCATACAACACCATACCATATATATTTAGATCTCATGCATGCATGAACTCAGTAGTTACCACCACTGCCAGAGCTAAAGATCTTTTGGAGGTGTCCAACAAGATTGGCATCAATCTGGAAGGCCCTGGCAAGCACCTCTTTGGGGACTGTCGGGTCCGACCCGAAAAGGGTGGGCGCGATTTGGATCACACCGGGGAATTGACTGCTCAAGCTAGAAAGTGCCACGGCGGGTGTTTTACCGACGTTCATTTGGAAGTGAATCTGACCAAATGGGAAGATTATGACATCGCCCTTTTTAAGCATTTTTGCAAAAAGGCGTCCCGCCGGAGGGGGTGCGGTCACGAACCCAGCGAAGAGCTCGCCCTCGATGAGGGTTAGGACCTCGGTGGCTCGCGGGTGGGTGTGGGGCGGGTTGAGCCCATTGGGCGCATAGTCTATGCGAGCGAGTGAGATTCCTAGCGTGTTCATGCCAGGGAAGTTGAGGACATTGACATTGGTCACGTTGGAGCCGACCATGTTGTCTGTGTCAGCCGGCATTCCAATCCCAGAGAACACAAAATCGTCTGGTGTGACTTTTCTCGGGTCGTTGCAGGGGAATCCGTTCACAAAAACTTCACAAAATAAAATAATAGCACGAGTCATGATTTTTGGGAAATTAATAGACTTAAGATTGATAGGAATAGAAGATATATAGTAACTTACGATCTTTGGTCATGTCTGCAACGCAGAAGTCCTGCAATGGACTTGGATCGTAGGCAAGTGCATGAGCATAAGCCAGTGCCAAGATTGCAACAACTAGTGCACCATTTCCTGCCATGATTACTTCGTTGACAATATCGGAACAACGTATTATAAGCTTGGAAGACAGAAAAATATAGTGTTGTTGGTGTGGTGAATCCATGCAATGTGAAGGTGGCAATTTATAGGAAAATTTGGAGTTTATTAGGTAGAGGGACTAGGATTTAAGAAAGCTCTTGTAGGAATTAGTCAATGAGAATCAGTCTTGTAAGGGCCTCCTTAACGGAGGCCCTTTTCGGGTCGGGGCGAAATTCGCCCCGACCTGGCTCCCCTTAATGGGGAGCGGACCCGGGTCGGGTCGCGACCTGGGTCTGCGACCCGGGTCCCGACCTAGATCCCCGCCAGCTTACCGGCGAGCTGGGCAGCCGTTCGTACGAGTTCAATATGTTTCAATCCAACTTTTAAAAAAAATTACATTTTCTTGTGTTTTTGTTAAATAAATCAATTAAAGTGTATCACTTATTAATATTTGTTAATAATATAGTAAACAAAAAAATTGAAACTCAAATAAATTAAATTAACTTCAAAACAAATTAACAACCAAACACATAACATAGATTTCTACTACAAAAAGGAAATAACATGAAATTTGACTTAAACTAAACTTGACCGAAATC
This sequence comes from Triglochin maritima, assembly GCA_963682175.1. NCBI lineage: Eukaryota > Viridiplantae > Streptophyta > Magnoliopsida > Alismatales > Juncaginaceae > Triglochin > Triglochin maritima. The sequence continues at coordinate 36,898,339 of OY821772.1, forward strand.
GATTAGCAACTAAATACATAACTAAACTAATTTAAAGATGTCCATTTTTCTCAGCCCAATCCAGCAACTTTCCAAGTGTCTTTTCCTCCACTTCTGTGCGGTTCGATTTACCAAATAATGTGTTCATTAATGCTATCTTCTCAGTGGCCAGCTTCAACATTGCTTTTCGCTCTGATTTTTCACCTCTAACTTGCGAACAATATTCAAGTTTTGAACACAAGTCTACAACCCGATCGTCCAGTTGATTTGCTGCTCGAGCTTTTCCCTTCTTTTTTGCCTTTTTAACCCCTTCCGGACGCTGAAAGGATTGTTCTGGAGTTTCATCTGGTGTTCTTTCGTTCGGTGGAGACGACCGGGTCGAAGAGCCTTCCGTGCTTTTCCTCTTACTCCCGCTTCCTGATGTTGGAGTAGTTTCTACTTCCTCTAGTTCAATTATGGGTGGGCGTGCACGTGTTGCACTTCCCGAACCAGGTTTAACGAACGACTCCCACTTTGGGTACTTACGTAACATTTCCCATACATGAAGAAATGAGAACTTAGAACCAACAGTGGATTCGTAAATAGCATGCGCTTCACGAATTACATCGTCGTGGTTGTATCCGCTCCTTTGACGTCGTACAGCTTCATCATAGCAACCGCTCCATTTCATTACAAGAGGCGTAAACCTCCTCCAACGACCTTTTAAGGAGTCCAACAGGCATGGGGCTATGTTCTTGTTCGAGCGGGCAGCATGCTCGTACACACGTGCCACTCTACCCCATAAAGCTCCGGCTTTCTGTGAGGTCCCAACAATGGCATCCATACTAACCTGCATGTAAGCCGAAATCAATGCTTCATCCTCCAACGTTGACCACGCCTTCACTTTATTTGGTTGCGGTGATTGTGTTGGTTGGGAGGAGGGATGGTCGTCGCTCTGATTCTGATCATTCACATCGGCATCATTCGGATCATGTCCACTAATTAGGTTGGCATACATGACATAAGGTGGTAATGGGTTGTGATATTGTTGTGGTGGTAATGGATTGTGATATTGTTGTGGTTGAAAAAATTGTGGTGGTGGATTTTGTGGTAAGCTTGGATAGTTGTAAGGATCGAACTGGTAAAATTGTGGTTGGGAAATACCCCGTGCAGGACGTGAGTCACGATTATGGTCAGGAGAAGACATGTTTGTTTAACATGCGAGACTAGCTTTGGATGTGTTGTAGGAAATGAAGTTTGAAGTGTTAGCTTATATAACAATGAAGGGTGAAGATTTGTCGACAACGCATGACAACCAATAGTGAAGATTCGTCCGACAATGCGTGACAACCAACAGTGAAGATTCGTCCGACAACGCGTCACAACCAACAGTAGAGATTCGTCCAACAACGCATGACAACAAAAAGTAAAGATTCGTCGACAACGAGTGACAACCAACAGTGGAGATTCGTCGACAATGAGTGACAACAAATAGTGAAGACAACGCGTGACAACCAACAGTGGAGATTTGTCGACAACGAGTGACAACAAATAGTGAAGACAACGCGTGACAACTAACAGACGACACATGACAATCAACTTTGAAAGTTCGTTTAACAACGCGTGATGATGAACAGTCGTCCGACAAAACATTATAAATAGAAGGTCATTTGCAAGTCTTCCTCAAACCTCAAGTCTCAACTATGTCGAGTGACAAATCTTCTAACTCTAATTCCTCGTCTTCATCATCTGATGACCTAGATGAGGCCATAGACCAGGCAACTGAAATGGTTGCCGAGTACCTCTCCTCTTACCTCGAAGCACAACGACCACGTAACAGGAGGCGACGAACTTCTAACCCAGATAGAGATCGCACTGTTGGTTATAATCGTCTAATTGCAGATTACTTTAATGACAATCCTGTGTATTGTGATCGTGTTTTCAGAAGGAGATCTCGAATGCGGAAGCATGTCTTCCTTCGAATTGTAAACACGCTTGAGGCTACCGATGTGTTCTTCCAGCAACGACCGGACGCTGTGGGTCGACTTGGCATATCAGGTATCCAAAAATGTACTGCAGCGCTCCGGATGTTAGCATATGGTGTAGCGGCAGACGAGGTGGACGAGTACTTACGTCTAAGCGAAGCAACAGCAAGACAATCTCTCCAAAATTTCTGTCAAGGTATCATTACCAATTTCGGTGATGAATATCTACGAACCCCTACCGCAGCGGACCTAGCAAGACTGCTCCAGGTTGGTGAGCTACGAGGGTTTCCAGGCATGATGGGGAGCATCGATTGTATGCACTGGGAGTGGAAGAATTGTCCAGGTGCTTGGAAGGGACAATATCAAGGTCGAAGCGGAAAACCGACACTTGTTCTGGAAGCTGTTGCATCTTACGACCTTTGGATTTGGCATTCATTTTTTGGGATCCCAGGATCGTGTAACGATCTCAATGTCCTCCAACGCTCTCCAGTTTTCGATCACATTCTGGAGGGTCGCGCACCACCTGTGAGATACGAAGTGAATGATAACTCGTATGATATGGGTTATTATCTTACAGATGGTATTTATCCAAAATGGGCAGCATTTATGCAATCAATCATCCTTCCTCAAACACCTAAAGATAAATTATTTGCCCAATTTCAAGAGGCAACAAGGAAAGATGTGGAACGTGCATTTGGAGTGCTTCAGGCAAGATTCGCCATCGTGAAAAGACCGTCGTTAGCATGGACTCCAGACATTCTCGGTAAAATTATGACTGCATGCATAATCATGCACAACATGATCGTAGAGGACGAACGCGACTCTTATGAACAGTTGGTGGATATAAACGAATTTATACATGAGCGCCCTCAAGAAATCGGTGAAAGTTCAAACCCGTCGGGTCTCCGGTATTCCACTGAGCGTATCGTGGATATTAACAAATATCTGCGTAACAGAGATCGAGTTCGCAACGCTCAAAAACATATGGCATTGCGAGCCGATTTGATCGAGAATATATGGCGACGTTTTGGACGGAATGAGAATTAATTATGTTTGTAATATGTATTGTAATATTTTATCTTTGAATTATTATAATATGTAATTGTCGAATTTTAATAAAATCTAATTATTATGTGTTGTTCGTAATTATTGTAAGTTAATTAGATTAAGTTATTATAAAAATAATAAATTTAATAGTTTGTGAATTATTATGTTGATATAGAAAATGAGGTAAAAAGAAATGATGTGGAGGAGAGAGAGTGTTGAAAGTGTGGTTGGGGTTAAGAAGAGAAAAATATGTTGGGTTGGGTTGTGGGTTGCATAGTGTTTTTTGCTGACGTGGCAGAGAGAGAAAGCTGACGTGTCAAGATATTTGGGATTGGGGTTAAAGATGGCCTAATGGAAAGGTTCGTGGTATGAGCGCGAGTGGAAAAATCAACTCACGTCTAGAAGTCTTGTAATGAGAATCAGTCTTGTAATGGAAAGGTTCCGACAAACATCATGTTACACATTGTGTCCATTCACTTATATTTTATTTAAGATTAACATATGTATATGTGTAGGTATATTAGTTTATCATGTAAATAGCTGGACATGGCGTTACCTTCCAATTTTAAATCAAGTGATGTACGACGGAACTAGCTTGCGCTAATTGATTCGGGTTAACATTATTATATTTAACTATTTATTAGAGAATCATCCAGTAAACGCCTTTCTTGATGACAACTACAATTAACCCAAAGAATTAACATAGGTAATGAAAGATGTTGTAATTGTGGAAGCTGTCCTCATTGTCAAATTGTCTAATTGAGTGGCAAAAGCTAGTAGACTTATTCTGACATCCCATTAATCATTATGTAAGGTTACATGTTAAAATTGTCTTTTTCTTCCTTGATGGAGTGGAGGCGAAGCAATGTTTGAAACTTAATTGTCTCTGTAGAAAATCAAATTAAGCAATCTAGCTATGATTTATCTACTCCTACAAACATGCAATCTTGATGAAGTAGGCCTTTTTGTGAACTGTGACTATAATTAATAAATTTTATTGTCCTTATTATACGTAGCGAATATTTAATTCGAACTAGGGCAGGGAGGACAATAAATCTTACCATGTACATGAAAGATAACTTTAACGAAAAACGTTGTTCTAAGTTCAAAGATTCTCCACACCATCATCTCTTTTGGCATGTAAAATCTCTGAAGAATCACGAATTTACACTTAATAAATGCCCCAGAAGTATCAGTTTACACTATTATATCCAAATCAAAAAATTATCGTAGTGGATGATCCATCAACATCCACTTAATTTAAGTCAAAAGACAACTCTATTTAGGATAGTGGTGCATCCAAGGGTACCAATCAAGTGAAAATGGTTCACTTTTCTTGCTAAGTACAATTTGAGCTCATTTTTTAATTTTTTTTTCACTTAGTTCATTTTGAGTTCCATATTCCAGAATGACGCTAAGCTAAATTATGGATGTGCATGGTTAAAAGATATTGTGGAAATTACAACACTCTCTAGCGTCAACTTAAATTGAAACCTAACATGTGACTCAATCTAGCTTTGGACGAGTATAACAAAACTTAGAAAGCGAATATAAAAACTAAAATAAGGTTTAATAATAATCCGAATCATGATGAGCAGACTATATTAGAAAAGACTATCTGATGAGTCATGCATGTCCTAACCACCTGCAAGTGAGACATTATTTAGCACCTCTTATAGCATGAAAAGTATGAAAATTATCCTACCTGCTAGGATAAAGAAGCAATTAATCTATGACCTCTCGGTCTGATATGGTAAGGTTATAGTTTCTAGCTAAAAGTTTTCCAAACCTACTCAGCAGGGAAGGGATCATGTTAGGGTTGTGACTGAGACATCGACCATACAGACCGAAAATCAGAGTCACCCTGATCGTAGATTCCTAGGTAAGAAGACTAAAAACTCTTCATTTTTGCAAATTCGGGCCGTAATTTTTTTATTTAATAAAAATAAATTTAAAATTAGAAAACTATGAAAAAATATATATTTCCAAATCTACTCCGATCGGGGTTCCCACCCCGATCCGTGCCAGCCCCATGTCCCCTCCCCTCTCCTAGCCTCCCCTCCCTCGTCCCTCTCTCATCTCATCTCTCATCCCTATTCCCCAATTATTCCTTGTTCTAACGTTAACCATTATTCCGAATACATAACCCACCTAACTCGGGCGACTTCTCAATTCGGAGTCGTGAAATAAAAAATTCAAGATCCAGGTTAATTTTTTCACATTATCTATTATGTTTTTCCTAAGAATAAATAAAATCAATATTTAATTCTAGCTTAAAATAGGTAATATTTGGAATATTGTTTTTTTTATATTAAATTTATTTTTAAATATTAGTTGAATTTATGTTTCAGTTTATAATTACAATTAGAATAGTTTTTATACATTTTATCATTAGTATAAACATGCATTTTGTCATGAAAGATGCATTTTATAACTTTTTTAACATTGTTAAGTTTGATTTATTTATTTTTGTTTTCATGATTAGTTTTTTTGTCAAAATGACAAATTTTAGTAGAAGTCATTCCGTACAAAACGAACGTGAGTATAATGATGCAATGGACATAGAGTTTATTGCATGTTTAAAGTGAATGACATTTGCGCAAATGTAAGTATCAATAAAAATCATATTGTGTTAATTTGACCAAATATTTAAATTACATATTTTTGGTTGATGTATTTTGACGAAATATTTTAATATATTATAGCCAGGGGTTGTTTTGGATTGTCGTGCACATCGTCCAGTCATTCCTTTTCACGATAGATGTAGTCAGACACTGATAAATTTGGGACAATATCAGCTTGCTCAGATAAGGCACACAAGGACAGATCACACTGCATTTGTAGAGCGTTGGTGTCCCGAGACTCACACTTTCCACTTATCGGTTGGGGAAGTTGGACTAACATTGCAGGATGTGAGCTTCTTGTGGGGTCTACCTATCACTGGTCTTCCGATAATCGGGCACAGTGATTGAGATAGCCGGGAGCTAATTAGAAATGATTTTGGGATTGATATCAATGCCGATATGATGAGAAAAGGTAAGCACATGATGTGAGCAGATGAGCAACAAATTGTCAATAAGTCGGGGTTTAGCCTCAGTTTGCATTGGTTGCGGGTCAATTAGGGGAACCTCCCGGACAATCCTGCAGATGAGAAAGTGGCTCGATACACAAGGGCTTTCATTTTAAATTTGTTCAGATCCTTGGCTTTCCATGATACCTCTGAAGCAAGCATCTCAATCATGTATTTGAGGTTTTTGCAGGATTTGGATAAGCCAATAGTGTACAATTGGGGTGCGGGAGTTATTTCATGTTTGTACCACAACTTGTATATTTCATGTCAAAGTGGTAAGAAGTCAATTGGCGGGGCATTATTAGTCCTTCAGCATAGGTCTTGGACTCGATAACTGTGGCCCCACCGAGACACGTGGGCCTTACTGAGTGTCTAGGTGGAGATGACCCAGAATCCATACCATCATTTGCTATGAAGTGGCAATACTCCTAGACTTATGAGGTTAGTGCCACATGCATTACAGAAATGAGTTTGAATGTATGCTGGATGAGCATGTCAACTGGCAATCGTATCATTCATATATGACATTGCTTCCTTACCGGGTAATTACTGATGTTGCATATTGGCTTGCGAGAGTACCCGTGATTCATTTATAGATGATATCTTGGCACTATCCAGAAAGAGTTATGAGAAAATTTGGACTTTTTCAGACGATTCCTTCGCCAGAGCCTCACCACTGGACAGAGCTAAAAAAATCTTCATAAGATAGTTCATCCAGCCCAACAGAAAGATGATTGGTCAGCGAAGCACCAAGTTTATATACGGGAGTGGGATAGACCGCAGTTTATTTAGGGTAGCCGACCGTATGATCAGAGATAATCGACGGTATCGTGAGTGGTTTCAGCATAATGGTATGTACAAAATCTACATACGAGGCCAGATAGAGTTCGGTCCGGACAGTCTATTGCTAGCCCCACGTGATTCCATCGAGAACCTAGGTTATGTTCTTGGTGGAACACGTATTCGACGAATGGTATGGTTTTCAACGTATTTGACGACTGTTTATTGTTGTATTTTAATGTTTACTTTTGAAAATACAATTTCAGGGTTTACGTGGCATCCAACGGGCATTTGTTATCAAATGGCTTTATAAAGGTGGAACTAAGGGACTCTGTAAAATGTTACTGAAGAGTCACCAACTCGATGCCTGCAGACGTGGAGTCGATTCCTGGAGATGACGATGGTAATGCTGACCGTGATGATGAATTTGCGGTAGCAAGACATGAGGACCAAACAACATATATTTTTGGCCCATCCCATACATCATACGATAATTTGACTCAAGTCCATCACAACCATTGCAGTTTGGACGTCTTAATACATACGATGATTTTGGCGTACGTCCATCGCAACCATTGTGGTTCGGATCTCTTCGTACATACGGTGACATTGGCACATGCCCATCACAACCATCACAGTTCGGATCTCCTCATACATATGGTGACATTGGCACATGTCCATCGCAACCATCGTAGTTTGGGCTTTCCGAGATTCCCGAAGATTACCCCAACTATCATACGCCAGGTATTAATTATGACACCCCTCAGCTGCTGCAAATAGACTTGGGAAATTGGCTTGATGGTATATTCAGCCCAGCACCCAACCAGGGGTACACTGGTGCACTAACTCTTGTACCTTCTATGGTTTACGAGACTCAATCACCTTTCTTGCCTGTTGATTGTGTTCGTTTTAATACCGCAAGTGCACGACGTCGGTGAAGACACAGCAAGTATGGGTCGTGTCCACGAGGAGGTGTGTCAACTCTGGTTTGTTCGAAGCTAAGTGGGAAAAGAGGGGAAGAAGTTATGATTACACTAAACAAAACTACGAATGTATAAACAATAGAACTAAACCCCATGGAGTGGAGGTGTGTAGGTATGTGTTTGTGAGTGAGTCTTCTTTTCAATTAGAAACAAGTGTAGTTTGTGTGGCATACAAGTAGAAGCTAGTGTAGAATCTAAGTGTAGGGTACACAACACTACATGGTAAACCATGAACATGCATATCTCACATAAAATTGAGGTTGATTTTAGATTCTCAATGATGCAATAAGTACCTACTGTGACCATTAGAGCATCAATCTATTCTACATACAACCTAAATCATTCATGTAAATGTGCACCAAACATGGATCCATACATTACAAGTCATTCCCATCAAATCATAACAAGCAACAAGATAAACTCTAATACTAGCATGAGATAAGTACCTAGTGTGGACATTATCTCATCTAATACAAGTTTAAGAATGCTACAAGTATAGATCTATATTAAGCATATGAAATGACACAAATAAAAGAACTCATCACTATCACATAGTCTACATTACCTCCACACCATATGGGCATTGAACTACTCACTACTCACTAAGAAGATAAAACGAAATTAAATTAAGGATGCATGAATTGAAAGAGACAATATAAAACTAACTAAGAAAATTATTTTATTAATATGACTCACATTACAAGTCGCATTCTTCTCCACTTGAGTTTTTCTCTAAGGATTACTCTAAGTAGAGAGAATTTCACCAAGCAATGAGTAAATACAAAGGAGGAGGAAGAGTTCTCTTTATAGTCATAGAAAGTATCAGGGACAAACTCCTGATGTAGGACTAATGCATTACTAAAACTAGACATAAAACACTATAAAACATGACCCGCCTAAATCTTATCGGATCCGAAGAAAAACAAACCACCAATTAGCGGTCTATATAGTCTGGATCGGGTCTGGATTTGAAGTGTAGTTGTCTAGCTTGATTTCTTCGTGTCTGATGAACCCGAGTTGGTTGTTGGAGTTTAAGTCTGAATCGAATTACCAAAATACTCCACACGATGGTGTGAAGTTTCTTCATTTTCTCATTGGTCCTTTTGGTTGTCTAGCTTGATTTCTTCGTGCCTTCATTTAGGTCATTTTTGTCTCTCTTCTTCTCACTTGTTTTATTTCTGAAACTTAAACATAAAACTCGTTACGTAGCATTGCTTAGGTTAAGAATAAAGGATATAAGACACAAATATATGCATAATATGAAGTCAATCAAATACCCCCACACTCACCTTTTGCTAGTCCCGAGCAAAACAAAGAAAGAGAGAAATGGAAGAAATGAAAGCATGCGAAAAACAAAAAAAAATCCTAACTCATTTTCGTAGGAATCATGGTTGCACCTACCACATGCAACAAGCCGTTAAACCTCTTTTTCACCAAGGAGGAGGAGTGTTGTCTCTTTAGGGTTTTCAGCGGATATACCCACAAAATACGAACATAGATGCATTATTTAATCTAGAAACTCTACTCGATGGACTTATTTTTGTCGATAATTAGACACGGTAATCCTACGGGCCGACTCTATATATGTATCCAGTCCACACACCTAGCCTAATGAATCATTCGTGCAACTTAATTAAGGACCTAAGTGAAAGACATGGATAACCTTAACATCCTCAAGTGACTCAATGTGTAAAGTCCATTAAGGTTCTTATTTGCATTACCTCTTTTTTTTCTTTTTTTACTAGTTCGTGTGTAATTCTCCCAGGGTCAAGTTTCATGCATCATTACCTATGCAGACTTACACTATCGCGTACACATTTCCCTACATCTCCACATAGGGCAATTCCTACCACCCGTGTAATGGGAGTTCGGTCGGTGCATCCCAAGTTAGATGATTCGAAAGCACAAGGCACTAAGTCCCGTCAGACCTAATTTCCCGAGTGATAGGAGTTGTAAAAGAAGAGAGAACACCACTTTTTTATTATCTACATGGAAACTAAAATCCCTACACTTAAAGTTTCACAACAAGATTTTAAGGGTCCCTGACTACGACAAACTTCCTTATACTAACAGACACAAATTATTTGGCTCATTAGGTTCAGGGTGGACTTCTTTGAATATTTGAGCACTGAAACCATATGATTACTCGCCCCACGAGAGAAGACCGGAGTGCATCCTTACGACTAAATATGACCTAAAACGGTATACTAAATATCCTAATGCATCATGCTCAAGACAATTTTGGGAGCTTCCTTTTATTTTGCCTCACAATGGTTTTGAAAATACTAAACACATGCAAAACCCATAAAACATTTTCTTTCGCAAACACATGAAGATTTTGAAAGAAATGTCAAAATTTAAAGCACTAGGCAAGCAAAAGCAGACAAGTCGCCAAAGGATTATGGCAAACAGATATATCGATATTAAATGCAGCACACTAACATGATCCTAACATTGCAAACACAAAAGAAAATGAGAAAGACTTGACTATGTACACACGTAAATTCCCCCCCCCCCCACACACACACTTACTTCATGCATTGTCCTCAATGAATGTGAGAATGATACTACACGGATTTGTGCATGAAAAAGTAAAGATCTCACCAACGTGAAACACAAAGGGAAGCTCATGGTTATGTTGATGGACACACACCCGAATTCCCCTCAAAACCTGTGAAATACAAAAAAATGATACAAATACGTGAAAGAAATCGGGCCCAAATAAACAAGGGTTGGAGCCCAAAACAAGCTATGCTCAATTATGGAGTCTTTTGTCTTTTTTGTTGAAATATAACTATGTAAAAAAATGGGCTCCCATTTTCATTTTTCAATGGACATCAAATGGGAACCTGCCATCTCTCGAGCCAGAAATGCAACTACATGGGCTCACAACATAAGAAATAGGAGGATTGTTAAGAGGTTTATAAACCAATGATGGTGGTTCATGCCTCTCAAAACCAGGGTCGGTGAAAGGAAATGGAAACAAAGATGTTTTCACTCCACAACAGAGTTGAGGGTCATCAATGAATACCCTCCAACCAATATTTGGGTGCACTGGGATCATTCATCCACACAAGGTGACACTGTGGACTTATTACCCAGATGGCGAAGTCCAAAAACAGAAATGCTTGACCACCTGACACCCTTATAAACATTGTGGTTGTTTGATGCCTCTTGAGAATGAGAATGATAGGAGGCATGAATGAGAGGTGAAACTTTATCAGGTTGTTTGAAATGTAGGGTATTAGGTGGTTGATTCTTAACCCACATGGAGTCCTCAACAGATATAGAGTGAAGAGCAGGAGGCCTAGATGCCACAAAAATGGTATCTTGTGGCTCAAGAGCCACATGATCAAAATGATGTAGCTCAAAGGCCACATGATCACAAGATTTGGCACCTTCTTGTGTCAGCATAGGTGAGACATCTTCACCACCATCAGGATCTCCATCGAACAACTCTCTGCAATACTTGGAGGTGCCTTCGACTTCAATCTCATCCGTGTCCCTGGAAAAGGTTGACCTCAACAGGGTCATCGAAGCCACCTAGCTTCTGTTGAAATCAGTGCATTGACTACCATATGTCAAGCGCATCAGACCATTGCGACAATTGATCAAGGTTTTGGAAGTCGCTAGAAATGGTTGCCCCAAAATAACAGGAATCTGTCCAAGTGGGTTCTGGCTTCTGTTGAAATCAGTCCATTGACTACCATATGTCAATCGCATCAGATCATTGTGACAATTGATCAAGGCATTGGAAGTCGCTAGAAATGGTTGCCTCAAAATAATAGGAATTTGTCCAAGTGGGTTTGACACAGGTTCAGTATCCAAAACAAAGAAATCGACTGGATAAATGAACTCTCCCACTTTGATCAGAACATCTTCCACCATGCCCCTCGGTTTCTTCATAGACCTATCATCCAATTGAAGAGTGATTTTGTTTGTTTGAGGTCTCCAAGACCGATGTGGACGTAGACCGAATACGACAGAAGATTAACAGTTGCGCCAAGGTCCAATAAAGCTCGATGTTTTAACACCTCACCAATCACACAAGAAATAGTAGGGTAACCATGGTCCTTGTATTTGACTTGCGTGGGTTGTGCCAACAATGAACTCATATTAGCAGTAGGGAAAGTTTTCTTGGGAACATTCGTTTTCCTCTTCTTGGTGCATAAATCCTTGAGAACCTTGAGATAAGGTGACTTTTGTTGAATCACCTCCAACAGAGGAATGTTCACCTTAACTTGTCGAAAGATCTCAAGCATTTTGTCATGCTGATCAGAAGTTTTCTTTTTAAAACGCTCAGGGAATGGCACCTTCGGGGCATAAGGGTCTTTCGAAGGAACCTCAGTATTTTGGTCCATAGAAACATGAGTGGGGATCTCAGAATCTGATTCCTTCGACACAAGATGAGACAATGGAACCCTTATGCTCTTTCCTGAAACAAGCTCTTTCTCGGAAGTATTTGTTGAGGGAACCTCAGGATCCGACTCCCTTATAGATGCAGGTATCACCGAAGGTCTGGTGACACCAAGAGATGGTGATTGCAAGGAAGACACCCCAATGTGATTGTCCACCTCCTTATCGGACCTCAAAGTATGAATGACATTAAGATGATGGGTCAGTTCAGAGGTAGCTTGAGGTACCAGGGGCCTTCCTTGAGAATGGGTACCCCGGGGATTCACCTCGGGTTGACTAGGCAACTGACCCTTCTCACGTTCATGAAGCTGATAAGCCAACTGATTGACTTGCATTTCCAATGCTTTGACCGAATTATTTTTGGCCACAAAGTGCTCTACATGAACACTTGAAGGGTTTGTTCAAGAGTGGGATCTTTCGGGTCAACTCGTTGAGGTAGAGTCTTACTAGAATAACCCGATGGTGAAACCTGAGTAGGTTGGTGAGTGTGGGGCTGAGACCTTTGATGTGGGGGTTGGTAGGTCGCCGATGGGGTGTGGAGGGTGATGAGGTGAAGGTTGAGGTTGAGCGTGCAAGCTCTGACCGTTGCCCCTACTAGGCCCCCAAGAGAAATTAGGGTGGTTTCATCATCCCAGGTTGTAGGAGTGACTGTACGGGTCGTTACGGAGCCTCTATTGATACATCGTATTTGCATGTTATGTGTCAGTTGGAGTGTAAGCACATTCCAAGTCATTATGTCTCGTAAGTCCGCACTAAACTCTCAATCCTACGCAAGAGAGCAACCATTTTCACCTTAGACACGATAGTTGACTCAACTTGATATGATCTAGCATGACCAAAAGACCAGGTGGCTAATGGCTCTCTCATGGTGTCTCACTCAAAGGTACATTCAGCCATTAATTCAAAGGTGTCACATGCCTTATCGATGGGTTTCATTTAGAAATCACCCTGACATATCGACTCCAACAATGTGTAGGTGTTGTAGTTGAGGCCTTCATAAAACAATTGGCACAACTGTCACAACTCAATTTCATGATGAGGGCACTGCAAGAGAAGGTCATTGAGCCTCTCAAAGAAAGCATGAAAAGATCCAATCTCAGTATGATACATTTGATTTATCTGGTGCCGTATTTGTTGAGTTTTCCTTTGAGGGAAAATCTTTTCAAAAAACAGTCACAAAGTCATCCCAAGACCGAATAGGGCTCGCCGGGAGGTTGTACATCTATTTCTTCGGGTTATCCTTCAACCCAAAAGAAATCATCCTCAATCGAGGAGAAGTTGTTGATTATGCTAACTAACTATACTAAACTATGAATGAATGAATTAACAATTAAACTAAAACCTCATGGAGTGGAGGTGTGTAGGTATGTGTGTGAGTGAGTCTTCATTTCAATTAGGCACAAGTGTAGTTTGTATGGCAGACAAGTAGAAACTAGTATGGAATCTAAGTGTATGATACACAATACTACATGGCAAACCATGAATGTGGATATCTCACATAAAGTTTAGGTTGATTTTAGATTGTCAAGCATGCAATAAGTACATAGTGTGACCATTAGAGCATCAATTAATCCTACATACAACCAAAATCATTCATGTGAATGTGCACCAACATGGATCCATAAATAACAAACCATTTCCATCAAACCATTACAACCAACAAGATGAACTTTAAAGCTAGCATGAGATAAGTACCTAGTGTGGACATTATCTCATCTAATACAAGTTTAAGCATGCTACGAGTATAGATCTACGTTACGTACATGAAATGACACAAATAAAAGAACTCATCACTATCACATAAATTACATCACCTCCACCCCAAATGGGGTGGATCTACTCTCTACTTATTAAGCTAACTAATTATGCTAAGATTTAAGGAAACAAAACATGCAAGACTAAAGGAAACAATATCTAACTAAAAAGAAAATATTTTATTTACATGACTCATATTACAATGTGGCATACTCTCCACCTTGAGTTTTGCTGCAAGACTTGCTCCAAGTAGAGCGAATGACCACCAAGCAATGGGTAGATTATAAAGGAGGAAGAAGAATTGTACTATTTATAGGCATGAAAAAAGGAAACCGAGGACAATCCCTCAATGTGGGACTAATGAAACATTCTCATAATAGACGTAAATACATAACCCATATCCACATGAAATCGTGTCAGATTCTAAGAAAAAGGAACCGCTAATTGGCGGTCTTGGGTCTCCAATTGGCGGTCAATTTTTCTTGGATAGGACCAATTTTCAATGCCTCACGTGGGGTGTACTCGGATCCGTAATTGGATTCTGGGCCCCAATCTAATTGCCAAAATACTCCTCATGATGGTGTGGAGTTTCTCGGTTTGCTATTAGGTCCCTTCGGGCTTACGTCCAAGTCCTTCCCTCTTGTAGATAGTTTCATTGTGTATGACCGAGAGATTCATTTTTCTTCATTTAAGTCCTTTCTTCTTACGTTTCAGTCCTTTTTCTCTTCCCTTCTCTACTTTATTATCTAATACCTAAAATATAACAACAAACACTCGAGTATCACAATATTAGGGTAAAATTAAAGAGATATAGCATGAATATGATGCATGATATGCTACTAATAAAATACCCCCACACTTACCTTTTGCTAGTCCCGAACAAAACAAAGAAAAAGAATTGAAAGAAAGAAAAAACAAACAAACAAACGAAAAATAGGGAAATTCTAACTCACTTTCGTAGGAATCGCGGTTCACTTAGCACGTGCACACAAGCCGTTAGTTGCCAAAGAGGAGCAGGAGTGTCTCCTAAGGGTTTTCAGAGGATAAACCCACAAAATCCGAACATTAATGCATTATTCAACCAAGCAACTCGACTCGTCGGACCTACTTTTGTCGATCACCAGACACGGTAATTCTACGGACCGACTCTATATATGTTTCCAGTCCACATACCTAGCCAACTGAATCATTCGTGCATGTTAATTAAGTAATTAAGTGAAAGACATGGGCAACATTAACATCCTAAAGTGATATAATGTGTAAAGTCCATTAAGGTTCTTATTTGCATTACTATCTTTTTTCTTTTTTTTCATCATTTTTTACTAGTTGGTGTTTAATTCTCCCAATGTCAGGTTTCGTGCATGATTGTCTATGAGGACTTACACTATCACGTATATCTTCCCCAAATCTCCACATAGGGTGATCCCCCAATTCAAGGCTCGTTACAAAGACAATTTTGAGACACAAACATTTCTATATAACATATTTCCAAATTGGGAACATACTAGGAACATAAATGGCGTGAAAGACATACTATTCCAACTCGGGATGCACTCGTCCAATTCAGGACACCAGTCCTCCGTGAAATCGACACATCATCAGTAATTTGTGCATAACTCTCTCGTTCGATATCCAAATAAGGCGATTCAAGCATCGTTACAAAGACAATTTTAAAGACGTAAAATTGTTTTTTATTTAACAAATTTCTAAATTCGGAATGTAATGGAATCATAAATGACATGGAAGATGTCCCAGAATGTGTGTCCAAAGTGTATCCAACAAGCAACTATCTAACTCATATCGAAACCATCGACTTACGTTGGAATAAGTGATCAGAACGTGTGTCCAAAGGGTGACCATCAAGCATCTATCAAAATCATATCGAACACATATATCCCTCGTCCAACTCGGGACGCACCAGTCCTTCGTGAAAATGATAGATCATTGGTAATTTGTGCATAACTAACTCATCCAAAACCTAAATAAGGTGATTCAAGGCTCGTTACAAAGTCAATTTTGAGACGCAAAATTTTTCTATTTAACATATCTCCAAATTGAAAACGTAGTAGGATCATAAATGGTGTGGAAAACATATCAGTCCAATTCGGGACGCACCAGTCCTCCGCGAAATTGACACATCATCAGTAATTTGCTCATTACTCTTTCGTTCGATATCCAAATAAAGGGATTGAAGGCTCGTTACAAAGACGATTTTGGAGATACAAAATTGTTTATATTTAATAATTTTCTAAATTCGGAACGTAATGGGCTCATAAATGGCATAGAAGACATACTGGTCCAACTCGGGACGCACCAGTTATAACATCGTCAACAGCGGAAGAATTTTAAAAAAAATTATAACAAACAATCAAACAAAGGATATTACTCAAATACAAGGAAACATGTGCACCAACATATTATATATATATATATATATCCGAGTATTTCAAAAGTGTAATTACATCAAAAAGGTTATACAACAAAATACAAGTAATCACTCCGACCTCAAAATGAAGAAAGCAGGATCTGGTAGCGGCGCTCATCTCCTCGGTCACCACCGCCTAATGCCGATCACGACCTGAAAAGCAAACATGCAACAATGCCTGAGTTTCCAGAAGGAAACTCCATATGCCAAACTCTACAAATGCATGAAAGTAGATCACTCTAGCATGCAATTCTATTAACAAGAAAGCATAATCAACAAGACGGGGCTCCAGGGCTTTTTCACCCAACCACCGCAACACTCAACGTCGTCAAGCTGGGCTCCAAGGCCTTTTTACCCAACCGCAGCTACCACGACATGACCAGGGATCTAGGGCTCTTTCACCCAACTCGAACGTCTAAGGGCTACAGGGTTTTTTCACCCAACCTTTATCACGCAGTCCATGCTGAGGCTCCAAGGCTCTTTCTGTTGGATCGTGTGGGTTATGGGTCCACAATTATGGTTAATCCTAATTCTCTACTTGTTTGATCTATCAAAGATATGCAGCGGAATTAAACTAACAAACAAGCAAGTAAAGAATAAAAATGCAAACCACAATGGAACACGGTGGTTTTTATAGAGGTTCGGCACCCCACCCGGGTCCTAGTCCTCTCTTGCAAGCTCCACTCGGATCACCGAGCTCCACTCACGACTTCACTAACCACTCCTCGTTCTGGGCTGGGAGAGAACGCCTTTACAATCTTCAAACTGGCGAACAACCCTCGCTGAGCTTGGCTCCTCCTCTCACAATCCGAGAGGGATGCTTCGGGCTTTCACCAAAACCTTTACTCTTCTTTGACAACAACAAACTTGAGTGGGACAATCACTCTCTAAACTTGAGCACACTTGAGAAGGATTAGAATTGATCCTTAGTGTGGAAATTTGAGGCTTAGAGTGTTTGGAATGATCTCTCTAATGTAGGAGGCAAATATGTGTGGGAGAGTTGTGTAGAAATGTGTTTTACAACTATTTATATAGGCATTAGAGAGAAGATATCTGTTGGGGTTGATTGGGTGAGAGTTGGTGTAAGATGCACAAAACAGAAACTTGCATGACCCAATTCTGCCTAAAAACGGTCGACCAAAACGGGTATGTCGTTCGACCGTTTGGTCAAAATTCAACTTTGACTTGAGTTCACTTAAGTTAACGGTCGAACGGGCTAAGGGGATTAGTCGACCGTATAAGTCCAGACACTTCTGGGATACCAAATTGTGTTGGTTTGGTCAACTGCCAGGAAAGTTTCGGTCGACCGGATGTTTGGTAATTTTGGGGTATTTGGGAATAATACGATTACGACCGTTGAGTATAATACGACAAAACAAACGGTCATGTGACACATGTGAACGGTCGAACAAAAAGGTTTAAACGGTCGACCATTTTGGTCCAGGCAGTTCAAGTATTGTTTAGGTGTTTTCCGGTTTTAGTTTGGATGATCTATTGAAGTCCAAATTATGTGAAATTTTGTGTGTGACTTCTATAGGGAACCAAGTGTGTGGTTGAGTAGTTTTTAACTCAAGTATGCTCAATTTACACAAGTTACTAAGACTCAAAGAAAATACAAAATACATGTCTTCAAAAGAGCTTGATTACATATCTTGACTCTTGAATCTTGATCACCTGTAGAGGTTAGCACAAAGCAATATATATGCAATGCAACATGTGTGCTACTCTACATGATCATAATTAAGATTAGGTTGATTAAATCATCAAAACATAGATTAAGGCCAAAAGGCCAACAATCTCCCCCTTTTTGATGATGACAACCTACATCTTAACCATATCTTAATACATGGAATTTTTATAAGTAAACTATGCATATAACTTCTCTCCCTATGGATGTGCATAGTTTTTGTTCAATTTAACTCAAATTCCATGTTTTACCCCCTTTATTATCTCTCCCCCTTTGACATCCATCAAAACATGATATTTATATAAGAAAATATATACGATTGAAGTTTAATGTGGATGTCTTTTAATGAAGTTGCTCCCACTAAATTTTGCACTTGATTACTCTAATAAAATGATATTCAATAAGCTCCCCCTATCGATATGAATATGATTTGTCAATTAAGTTCATTTATATTTCTCCCCTATTAATATCAAGTAAATACTACAATTAAGCATGTGATGTTTTCATTTCCCCCTTTTACATCCATTAAAAAAATTGACTCTAAAACTATGGATGTTATTTAAGCAATTAAGATTTGCAATGAATGAATAAATGATATGTCAATTAGGCATGTAACCTAGACTAGAACCAATCTGATTGAAAAAATTTAGAGGATAAGAAATTATACAAACTTGAAGCTTGAATCGGTTCCAATCTCATTTGGTGATGCAACCGGATTTGAATTTGACTCTTGAGCTCACCCGGTCACTACCGATTTCTTCTTTAAGTACCTACAAATGTAGATTTTGGTACCCATTTTTGTTTGGGTCCATTCAATTTAACTTTTGCTACCCAAACCCAAGTTGATTTAGGTACCCAAAACTTGAGGTTCTTTTCATGGCAATACGATGCTTTCCATTTATGTTATCTTGAACAAGATGGTTTTTAACATAAAAGACATTGTAGCCTAAACCATGCTTGTCTAAAGATTGTCTTTGATTACTTAAAAGCATATCAAGATTTTTCTTGCCATTTTTGAACTTATGCAAATCATTTATCAAAATTTCATTTGATGCATTTAGTTCACTATTCTTTAGCTCAGAGATTCATTCATGCATTTAAGATTTTGAATCAAAGAAGTGTGCTTTTCATTCATTTGATGCATGTGAATCTCTAATTCGACACATTTGTCGGTCATGCAATTCAAGTCATTCATTAATTCTTGCTTTCAAGATAAGATTTGTCAAGTTTCTTAAGCAAGTCATTTTTATCACTTTCAAGCATATGACTATCAATTGCAATAGATGAGTTGGGTTTATTTTTCAATTTTTCATTCTCATCTCTTAAGCATGCATTTTCCAAAGTGATTTTGTCAAGTTTAGCAAGCAAATCATTTTTCTCATTCAAGATGGATTCATTTAAACATTGTAGATCATTTGTTTGCTTATTTGCTAGTTGATTCTTTTCACAAACCACTTTGTATCTAGCAACTAAATCCTGAAATGCATTTTGTATTTCTTTAAAAGAATATGTTCCATTAGTTGAACTACAACTAGAACTATCGCTAGAGCAAGATGATACCTCGATTTCGTCCCCCTCTAATGCCATGTAGCTCTTTTGGGCAACTTCTCCTTTGGATGAGCTTGATGAGGAATAAGATAAGAAGGTGTTCTTGTCCCATCTTTCTTGAGCTTCATCCATTAATGTTGATTCATCTTTACTTGAGTTTAGTGAAGTGTTGCCAAAATGATCTTCAAGTCTTTGCCAAATATCATGTGCACTTTCACAAGAACAAATCACATTAAAAAGTTCACTTGCAAGTGTACAATATAACACATTCATGGCTTTAGCATTTGAAGAGGCTTGTTTTTCATTTTCTAAACTCCATTGTTTAAAATCATACTTAGGTGTTTCATATGGAGTTTGAATCATGGACCACATTTTTAAATTAATGGATAAAAATGTTTTCATTTTATCTTTCCATGAACAATAGTTTGTTCCATCAAAATATGGTGGTCTAGATGAATCATAGGATATGGATGCAAATTCGGTCATGCTAAAATTACGGTTAAGTAATGAAATTAGTTAAGAAGACTCTGATACCAAATGTTGGATCGTGTGGGTTATGGGTCCACAATTATGGTTAATCCTAATTCTCTACTTGTTTGATCTATCAAAGATATGCAGCGGAATTAAACTAACAAACAAGCAAGTAAAGAATAGAAATGCAAACCACAATGGAACACGGTGGTTTTTATAGAGGTTCGGCACCCCACCCGGGTCCTAGTCCTCTATTGCAAGCTCCGCTCGGATCACCGAGCTCCGCTCACGACTTCACTAACCACTCCCCATTCCGGGTCGGGAGAGAACGCTTTTACAATCTTCAAACTCGCGAATAACCCTCGCTGAGCTTGGCTCCTCCTATCACAATTCCAGAGGGATGCTTCGAGCTTTCTCCGAAACTTTTACTCTTCTTTGACAACAACAAACTTGAGTTGGACAATGACTCTCTAAACTTGAGCACACTTGAGAAGGATTAGAATTGATCTTTAGTGTGGAAATTTGAGGCTTGGAGTGTTTGGAATGATCTCTCTAATGTAGGAGGCAAATATGTGTGGGAGAGTTGTGTAGAAATGTGTTTTACAACTATTTATATAGGCATTAGAGAGAAGATAGTCGTTGGGGTTGATTGGGTGAGAGTTGGTGTAAGATGCACAAAACAGAAACTTGCATGACCCAATTCTGCCTAAAAACGGTCGACCAAAACGGGTATGTCGTTCGACCGTTTGGTCAAAATTCAACTTTGACTTGAGTTCACTTAAGTTAACGGTCGAACGGGCTCAGGGGATTAGTCGACCGTATAAGTCCAGACACTTCTGGGATACCAAATTGTGTTGGTTCGGTCAACTGCCAGGAAAGTTTCGGTCGACCGGATGTTTGGTAATTTTGGGATATTTGGGAATAATACGATTACGACCGTTGAGTATAATACGACAAAACAAACGGTCATGTGACACGTGTGAATGGTCGAACAAAAAGGTTTAAACGGTCGACCGTTTTGGTCCAGGCAGTTCAAGTATTGTTTAGGTATTTGCCGGTTTTAGTTTGGATGATCTATTGAAGTCCAAATTATGTGAACTTTTGTGTGTGACTTCTATAGGGAACCTAGTGTGTGGTTGAGTAGTTTTTAGCTCAAGTATGCTCAATTTACACAAGTTCCTTAGACTCAAAGAAAATACAAAATACATGTCTTCAAAAGAGCTTGATTACATGTCTTGACTTGATTTCCTTTCTTCATTGAGTCTTGATCACCTATAGAGGTTAGCACAAAGCAATATATATATATGCAATGCAACGTGTGTGCTACTCTACATGATCATAATTAAGATTAGGTCGTTCTTCCAAACGAGTTGCGTCCTTTTTCCACAAAACAAGGTGTGGACGCATCAATCCAGCACAGGACGCACCAAACGAGCTGAGTCGTTCTACCAAGACAATTGAAAACTGTGTCTCAAGACAGATCAATTTTTAAAACTCGACAATCGACAGATATTTAATCATTTGTGCATAACTCTTCTCTGATATCCAAATAAGGAGATTAAAAACTCGTTACGAAGAAGATTTCGAGGTGCAAAACTTTTATATTAAACATATTTTCAAATTAAGAATCTAATGGGTTCATAAAAGTTGGAATGTTTGGAATTTGGTGTTGGAAGGAGAAAAATTTGGTGGGTAGTTTAGGCCATGGGTTGGGTGGGGGCACCCCCCCCCATTTTTGTTAAAATTGTTAAACAATGTTTTAAATTATTTTTTTTACTCAGAATTGCTCCAAACGACGTAGAGATGAGAGAATGTAGGGCACCTAGGCTGTTTCTGAGCATGGTTAAGGGAAATTTTGGGGTGGGTGGGCTGATATGACGTGATAGAGAGAGAACTCAAACATCTAAGAAGTAGTCGGGCTCTATTAACGGTGGTCTAAGCAATATATATCATCAATTCTTAGGTAATTCCCGTAAGACCATCCATTATGGGCGGCCATCCGACGATGACGGACCCAGTGGAGGTCTTCACTCGGGACCGACCTGGCCAAATGAGGACGACCCGGTCGTCCGTCGATCTGGTCGTCGACCAGGTCGCTGGAGCAACCTGGTCATGACCAGGTTGGTCGCTGGTTTTATTTTATTTTATTTGTTTTTGCTTTTGTGTTTGTGTTTTTTATAAATGATTATAATGTTTTTTTTGTTTTTTTAAAATTATTTTTATTTATTTTATTTTTATTTTTTAATTTTTTTAATTTTTTTCAAAATCTACCTCCGAATGATGTATAAGGGAGGGCGTATTGAAAAGTTGTGTTATTTTATTCAATAAAGAAACAACTTCGCTTATCCACCATAAAGAATTATTTACAACTAAATATTAAACAAAAATTAAAACTAATTAAAACAAAAAATAGGTGAGGTTGTCAAGTCTGTCGGGTGTGCGCACTCACTACACTCATTCGTGGAGATCGATTCAGGAAAAAATTAAAAACAAAATTTAAAAAATTTAAAAAATAAAAACAATTAGAAAACATATTTTAAAAAATAACATTTAAAAACATTAAAAATGATAAAAAAATAACAATACAAGATTTATTGGTATTTTGGTTTTGGTTTTTTATTGGTTTTCTTTTGGTATTTGTTATAATAATTCGGGGTTAAAAAATTATATGTAATTTGGAAGTACGAGATTTATTGGAATTTTATTTTTTTCAAATAGATTATTAATATTTTTGGTAAATATAAATGATTTTGGAATAGAATAAAAGTTGATAATTAAATTAATAATGTGAATGAAAGATTGTGTGAGGTCATGGTAAATTGGTGAATAATGAAGGGGGAAAAAAGTTGGTCATGATAACGTGACGAGAAAGAAAGGAATAGTGAGTGTGTATGACCTAAATCATCGTCATGATAGTTTATGTTCTAATCGTGATTAAACTCTATCATATTTATATTAGATGATATAGTTGCTTTCAGAAAAATATTAATATGATACAGTTGTTGGGTCTCAAACTAGAGCGCGAACAGAAGTTGGTTTTATTGGGTCGAGATATCGATAAAAGGGCATCTCACATCAGCACGTGAGTTCGAGGCACAGTAATATGTCTAGCTAAACGGCATAAAACCTTTTACTTTAGAAATACCTTAATCTGAACAAAAACAATACTTTAGGAAGATCTTAATATTCAGTTTGCATGTATCAAACAAATAGCGTATATAATGTTTAAATTCTAATACACGTTTTCTCACTTAAAATTATAAGACGCAGCAAATATTTATTCAGATCGTATTTAGAACAATAATTCAAGCATTAATTGAAAATATGCACAGGCCACGTACGGAAAAAGCCATGTTTACAACTAAAAAACTTTTTAATTACTTAGAAAAAAGCATTTACTTACTTTCTAGCAGACGGTTATGAAATTCAAAACGGGTATGAGCAATTCACGTTCGTAGATTTCCTAAAATGTTCACACTAATGAATCCATATGAAATTCAAAACGGGTATGAGCAATTCACGTTATATACTCTCAGTTTAATTATGGTGCGGATTCAAGTGGGGTAATTTTTTTCTCTTGGAAACTAGAGATTGGCATGATTTCACTTGGATAATGATTAGCATAGAGAATGACATTTGAAAGAAAAATATGGAGACAACATGATATTGATTTACACGAATTAGAACACATGCGCAAACATTTTATTAGATGCAATTAAATATTAATCAAATATGAAGACGTTTTATACTGTTTTTTCCAATATTATTTGTTAGAGAATAGTTTTACGTATGCTAAAATAAGAAATTTATCGTGTGTTGTAAGTTATAATTAGATTTCTTTACTTATTATCAATTAGTTTTGAGCTTCCGTAAGTTGTCAGATAAATACCCAACGACACATATAACGTTCTTGTTATTCACGCCTACGGACGAAGAGGGAGATAAAATTATGTGCGTCTTTGTCTTCTCTTGCTTCTTTTTTTATTTGTCTTTGTTTCAATTTTTTATGATTTTTTTCCCACGATGTGGATCACCTGAACACGCATCCTAATAACACATCTCATCTAACGACTAAACTAAGAGAATTAGATTGATCACCTGTATATCCTTGGTATACAGTTCCCATAACAGTGTCGAAGAGTTTTTGACAAAATTATTTCTGGATATGATTTATACATTAGATGGTTGTTGGGTCTTGAAATATGACCGGGAATAAGAGTTGGTTTTATACTTATTTGGATTTACTTCGATTGGAAAATTGTTTATTAGTCTTGATACAGTAAAGATTAACGATCGAAAATCAGTATGGTTGTTGGGATTCAAAATAAGAGCAGGTCTTATCCGAGGTATTTTGTTAGTACGTAGAATTTGAGGCAGTTAATATCTCTAATTTAGAGATAAGCTTGATGTCACGTACTATGAAGAAGAAGACAGTATACAAGTTGACAAGAGACAACACCAGAATAGACAAATTAATTGTTAGAGAATAGTCTTACATCGTCTAAATCAAGATATTCACCTAGGTTATAAGTTATAAGGTCTACCACTTATTATCAATTAGTTTTGAGTTGAATACTCACACTTTAACATGATATCAAAGTCAGTTATGTCTAAAGACGGCTTGACACTTCACCTTTTGTTGTACACGTGTATATACGTAAGAAATTACTGAGTCAAAGATGGCATTCAAGTGTGTGTTGATCTGTGCCATGATCACTTTGGTTTGTGCTCCAGCACTAGCCTTTGATCCTAATCCCTTGCAAGATTTTTGTGTTGCCGATTTTAGTTCACCAGGTAATTAACTATGTCTCGTTTTTAAATATGCGCATTAAGGTGATGATGGTTTTATTAATTGGGTTGATATACCACAAATATGTAGTTGCATGCGATACGAGTATCTTCACGTGGTCATGTATATATCACATATTGAAAAAATATCATTTGTTATAAATTTGGCGTACGAGTGCAACTGAGGCGGATTTCAGATGCAAGCGCCTGTGGAACTAATTTTCACATTCTTCTTTTGGTTAAGTTTTGGTTAAAGTCGTGTGTTGTCTGGTAATTACTTAGAAAAAAGCATTTATTACTTACTTTCTAGCAGACGGCAGACCACATCTTGATTCTACGTTCTATCTAAGAGATTGGCGTTACTACGCAAACACGGTTGTTCGTAGATTCCCTAAAATGTTCACACTAATGAATCCAGAAGAAATTCAAATCGGGTTTGAGCTATTCATGCTATATACTATCAGTTTATTTATGCTGCGGATTTAAGAAGTGAGGCAGATTTTTTGTCTCTTGGAAACTAGAGATTGGCATGATTTCACTTGGACAATGATTAGCATAGAAAATGACATTTAAAAGAAAAATATGGAGAAAACATGATCTTGATTTAGACGAATTAGAACACATGCGCATACATTTTTATTAGATGGAATTAAATATTAATCAGATATGAAGACGTTTTCTATTGCTCTTCTCATATTAATTGTTAGAGATTAGTCCTACGTCGGTTAAAATGAGGAATTTATTCTGCATTATAAGTAGTAAGGTTTCTCTACTCATTACCAATTGATTTCGACTTAGATACTCACATTTAATATGGTATCCAAACTAGAAATACTTAATGACCGACTTGACACATTCACCGTTGTTATTGAATAGTTGTCGCTTGAAAATTTATGTGCGCATCATTTTGTCTTCTCGTACTTCTTCTTTTATTTGTCTTTGCTTCAATTGTTATGAATTTTCCCCACGACGTGGATCACCTCAACCAGCGTCCTAATAACACATATCATCTAACGACTAAACAAAGTGAATTAGATTGGTCAGCTGTATATCCTTGGTATACAGTTCCCTAACAGTGTAGAGTTTTAAACAAAATTAATTCTGGATATGATTTATACGTTAGATGGTTGTTGGGTCTTGAAACATGACCGGGAATAAGAGTTGGTTTTATACTAATTTGGGTCAATTGGAAGATTATTTATTAGACTTGATATAGTAAAAACCAACGATCCAAAATCAGTTTGGTTGTTGGGATTCAAAATAAGAGCATGTCTCATCCGAGGTATATATTTTGTTAGCACGCAGAATTTGATGGAAATTAATATCTCTAATTTAGAGATAAGCTTGATGTCACGTTCCATGAAGAAGACGACACTATACAAGTTGACAATAGACAGCCCACCAGAAATGACTATTAACAAATCCAGTTATTAAATTCAATTGGAAGTGATTGGAAACTTAATTTTACAATAGTTCATCTCCCAATAGTGCACGATCGAGTACTATAAATACGACCCCGCTGAAATGCTTGTAGACATCCAAAAACTCGAAGTCGTAATTGGTAGTATCAACCAAAGATATGGCCGTCAAGTGTGCGTTGATTTGTGCCATGATCACTTTGGTTTGTGCTCCAGCACTAGCCTTTGATCCGAATCCCTTGCAAGATTTTTGTGTTGCCGATTTTAGTTCACCAGGTAATTAACTATGTCTCGTTTTTATATATGCGCATTAAGGTGATGATGGTTTTATTAATTGGGTTGATATACCACAAATATGTAGTTGCATGCGATACGAGTAACTTCACGTGGTCATGTACCGATTAAATATTGAAAATATATCATTTGTAATAAATTTGGCGTACGAGTGCAACTGAGACGGATTTCAGATGCATACGCCTGTGGAACCAATTTTCATATATTCTTCTTTAAAGTGTCGAAAAGCATGTGTTTTGTGAGAGGCCAAGTTTTGGTTAAAGTAGCGTGTTGTCTGGTCGTTTGGACTGATAATGTATCCACTATTGCTAGAAAAAAATATAATTTCTTTACATGTATCATCCACGAGAGCATCGTTAACGGGCGCCCAGGCAGTTCCCGGGCGCCCTGCTTTCTCTCTCAGTCACGTCAGTCTCTCTCTCTGCCACGTCAGCACAAATCAACCCGCCTACAAAATCCTTAACAATTACCCAATCCACCCAGTCACGCTACAGTATTTGTTGCCACGTCATTATTTTTATTCTTCTCTCCAAAACTCTTTCAACAATCAACAAAATATATTAATAATCATTATTGTAATTATTTAATATCAACAATCATTCGTTTTTAATTAACATTTAATTAATAAATACGAAAATATTATTAAATAGCATCAGTAAGATAATATCTCATATTATATCGAGAACCATTTACCTCAAAATTCACAGGTGGAGCTCGTCCTTCCATTACGTCGTCAAAAACCGGAGATCGTTGCAGGACATTTAAGTCGTTGCATGAACCTGGTGTGCCAAAATACGAGTGTCATATCCACAAGTCAGCCGACGCCACTGCCTCGAGAACAAGAGTGGCATTGCCACTACGCCCTTGATATTGGCCCCTCCACGCAAACAGTACGCGCGTGATTCATTAAAGACGAGACGATTGAATCGAGGCTTGAACTTCTCAAACATCGAGGACTTACAGTACGCGCGTGACTCACTAAAGACGAGGCGATTTGATCGAGGCTTGGACTTCTCAAACATCGAGGACATACAGTATTTCGTATTTTGTACTTGTATTGTATTTTGTTTCCGAAGTGTATATGTATTGTATTTGTATTTTGTATTTCTTAATTTATTTATGATTTTTTTAATTTTTTTTATATCTAAGTAAATCATAAAATTGTTAATTAATCATAAAATATTTTTTCAATTATTTTGTAATACCTAATTAATTAAATTCCATTTACCTAATTAATACATTATCCTAATTATAAAAATAATCTTTATTTTTAAAACAAAAAAAAAAAACTGGACGAATGGGGGGGGGGCCACGTGGCCCCCCGCCCGGACGCCCAGGTCGGATTCCCGGGCAACCTGCCGCCCGAGAATCCACCCAGGGCGCCCCGCCCTGGGTGCGCCCTCCCGTTAAGGGAGGGCTGCCCGGGCGCCCGGCAAAGAGCACCGGTTAAGGGTGCTCTATTTCAATAGGGAGTACGTGATGTGATGTGAGTTATTTTTTGTTTTTTTTTGTATCGAGTCGAGTTTGTTGACGTGCTTAAGGTTGACTTCACCTTTTACTTGAAGAGTTTCTATCAGTTTTTGGTATATTTGACCAAATAAATTGAACAGAAAATTAAACATCTCATATTGGACTTAATAAACGTTTCGAAATATTGTATCACCATGAGAAGAGATGCAGACGTAAACTACATGAGAACTAAATCTTCCTGTAAAATTAATTTTTATTTTATAACACCAAATGAAATCTCAAATCTACTGACACAACTAAACTTCCAAAGAAAAGAAAAGAAAAGAATACCACTACAAAAAAATTGTTGTATTTGAGTTTTAAACACAAGAGACATGCAAAGATGTACTCGATAACCAATCGATGTCAAAACATTTCAGCTGGAATGAACGGATTCCCATGCAAAGATCCGGCGAAGGCGACGGTGGACGACTTCATCTTCAGCGGCTTCGACACACCACGAAGCACCGAGAACCAACTGGGTTCCAACGTGACCGTCGTTGTAGTGACAAACCTCCCCGGACTCAACACCCTCGGCATCTCCTTCGAAAGAATCGACTACGCCCCAGGAGGGGTCAATCCGCCCCACATCCATCCTCGCGCCTCCGAGCTCTTGCTCGTCCTCGAGGGCACTCTTTACGCCGGCTTCGTCACGTCCCCACCCCTAAGCCGTGCCTTCACCAAAGTCCTCAGAAAAGGTGACCTCATAGTTTTCCCCACGGCGCAGCTTCATTTCCAGAGGAACCTCGGGGACAAGCCGGCCGTTGCTATTTCTGGGCTTAACAGCCAGTTCCCTGGTGTGGTTCAATCCGGACGTACTTTGTTCGGGTCGACCCCGAATATCGATCGAGAGGTTCTCTGTAGGGCGTTTAGGATCACAACGAAGACCGTGGAAGAGATTCAGACTGCTTTTGCTCCTTCGGCGTCAGTTGCTGGTGGTTCGGATGCGTTTGAGAGTCTTCTTGAACAGACCGTCCAGTAATCAAGGACGTGGGATTTACTAGTGTGGTTTGGTTTCAGTAATGTTGGTAAATTATTGTAAGCCAACGTGTTTCCCTTGCTTACTTGCTTGTATGGACGTGATCCGAAAATAAGTGCAATGCACGCTTCGATATTTAATATATGTGGTTCGAAGAATATCTTCTAAATGATTATCTCTATGAAATAAGCCAATTAATGGTAGGAAAGAATTAACAAATTAAGATAAAAGTGATAATTTCAACAATTATAATGTTTTAAACCTTAACTTAATAAGAAAATTTCTAGACATTACTCGCAGTAGACGTCTGCTAATTGCAGTCCTTTTAAAAAAAATTAACTCAAGGACAGTATCTGGAATTTAGGTCACGGGTCCTAAAATATAAGATACTCCATCTGGTTCAAAAAATTGGTAGTTAGAGCACGAAACATTTATCGATCGAAGGACGAATCACGATGATCAACTCAGTGATTACTCCAAATACAATTAATTACTAGTTTATTCCGTAATTCTCCTAATTAAATATTAATTAATAAAATACATTAAATACAGGGTTTATTCCGAAAATTATCCAATCATAAAATCACTAACCAAATACAACTAAAGTTTATAAAAAATATGCACAATACCCAAACCTTATCCAACACCGACCCAAACCCTTCAAACCCCAACCAATTTCGGCCACCGGTCGTCGACCCTCCAGCGGACCTGCCTCAGGGCAGTCGGCCGCGACAACCGCGGTCGACGGCCGTCGCGCATGGCGTAGCACATAAAGCGGCATCGCCGGCGCTGCTCCGGCAAGCCCGCACGTGGCACCAGTGCACGTGCGGTCTGTCCGAGAGGCCACTCCGCCTCTTCACCTTTCCTTTCCCAACCCAGTGGACCCTAAATGCGGGTGGGTAGCGTACCTTGCCGCCCCGATGTTGCCGGAGCCTCTCCCGTGTTGCCAAAGATCCTCGTCGTCGTCCTCGTGCTCGGAGGAGGTTGGGTTACGTGGGAATTGGGTTGGGTTTTGGGTTGGTCGGATGGAGAAGAACGTGGGGAGAGTGAGAGAGAGAGGGAGTGTAACAGTAAATGTGATACAGCTATGTTTTGGTTGGATAAATGGTACAATAA
The DNA here is from genome assembly GCA_963682175.1 of Triglochin maritima. Lineage (NCBI taxonomy): Eukaryota > Viridiplantae > Streptophyta > Magnoliopsida > Alismatales > Juncaginaceae > Triglochin > Triglochin maritima. Next base: position 36,928,568 of record OY821772.1, read on the forward strand.
CGTACCATTAGCTGAAAGTCATACTAAGAGCATCATTAACGACGCTGAGGCAGTTCCCGGGCGCCCTGCTTTCTCTCTCAGCCACGTCAGCTTCTCTCTCTGCCACGTCAGCACAAACCAACCCCCTACAAAATCCTTATTTATTACCCAATCCACACAGTCACGCTACAGTATTTGTTGTCACGTCATTATTTTTATTCTTCTCTCCAAAACTCTTTCAACAATCAACAAAATATATTAATAATCATTATCGTAATTATTTAACATCAACAATTCATTCGTTTTTAATTAACATTTAATTAAAAAATACGAAAATATTATTAAAATTAAGAAAACCACAAATTAATAAATTTAAAATCTAAAATTTAAAATTTAGGACCTATAGTATGCGCGTGACTCAAAAAAGACGAGACGATTGGATCGAGGCTTGGACTTCTCAGGCATCGAGGAGATACAGTATGCGCGTGACTCACAAAAGACGAGACGATTGGATCGAGGCTTGGACTTCTCAGGCATCGAGGACCTACAGTATACGCGTGACTCACAAAAGACGAGACGATTGGATCGAGGCTTGGACTTCTCAGGCATCGAGGACCTACAGTATACGCGTGACTCACAAAAGACGAGACGATTGGATCGAGGCTTGAACTTCTCAGGCATCGAGGACCTACAGTATGCGCGTGACTCACAAAAGACGAAACGATTGGATCGAGGACCTACAGTACGCGCGTGACTACTTCAATATATATACCCCAACCACCTCTATTCCAATCTTACTTCTTCCACCATAATTCTCTACTCACCTCTACTCTCTACTCATAATGTCATCTTCAGAAGGCAATGGTTCACCAGATTACCGAACGATCTCCACGTCGTCCACCCCCAAGCCAACACGTTTTCCCATACCAAAATGTTCCACAACCAGGATTCCACCCGTTATACCAAAGCCAATTTACCCCACAACCAGGATTCCACCCGTCCCACCAAAACCAATTCTTACCACACCCAGGGTTCTACCCACACAATCAATACCAACCGCCAACTCAGGAAGAAGGGCAAACCCAATTCCCAATGGGTATGTATACTCGCCTCCTAAGTGGCGAAAGTAGTGGAAATGCAAGCCGCTATACTGATGGATTTCATGTCTAATTATACATATATATTTTCGAAATTTTTATGTATAATAAGGATCAATTACAATTTTCTTTGATTTATTTCATGCATGCATTGGTTTGTTTTAACATCTAGTTTCAAAACTCTATTAAAACAAACAAGGGCTCCGAAATTCATACCTAGAAGTTCTCAAAAACTTCTTGAAGATTCGGAGACGTTGGGGATGCTTCTCGCCGCGCCGGATGCCTCCGAGTGTTCACCGAAACCCTAAACAAGGTTGGAGAGAAAGGAGCTAGCCAATCGATCTCCAAACAAGCTTAGAATCTAGCTACAAACCCCTTCCTTAGCCTCTGAGATTTCTCCTTCCAAAGACTTAGAAAACTAAGAGAATTTTCGTGGGTTTTTGTGGTGAATTAAGAGAGAAAATAATTATTGAATTGTGTGTCACAACTAGGGAGAATAAGGACCTATTTATAGGTTCCAATCTTACTCTTAATCATGGCTATTCTTAAGCCACGGTTTTATGACAAATTCTCTCACAAATTAATTCTATAATGCATTATATGCACCCACAAAACGTTTGACCAAATTTGGAGCTAATCCAACCATCGATCAAATTAATCTCTTAATAATCAAAGGCAGAAAATCGACCGCTGTTCGGTTTACCGAGTCCCACTCGGTTAACCGAATTTGTCACGATCGTTTAACCGAGTACGTGACGGATGACCGAATCTTAAGGAGAAAAATTCTCCTTAACCGATCGGACCAATTCTCGTCCAAGACCGAGTGCTATTCGGTTAACCGAAAATATCGGAACTTGACATTGTTCGGTCGACCGTTTCTGGTTCGGTACACCGTACCAAAGCTCCAGGCACTTTGGTCAAGTTCGGTCAATCAATTATGATTATCCGTTCCACGTTCGGTTGACCGATCCATAGATCCTTCGGTCGACCGAACCTCAACGGATTACCGAACTTCTACCCGATTTTGCCTATTTCAAATTTTGGATTTATTTCCAACAAAATTTGAACTTAAGGGGGTTTTAGCAAATTCACAACTTATGCAATGTATTATCCTATGCAACAATAAATTATTGCACCCCATAATATATGCATCTCATATGAATTTATCATGATTCTAATTATGTTATATATTACATAATTGATTTTACTTGTTCACCATATGTGTCATATTTTCTATGAGAAACCCGACACATCATATGAACCAAAAATCAAGATTCTTGTTTCACGGTTTTTGCGGTGTGACCTATGGGAGGATCTAAACTAAGTTGGCAGTGATATTAAGAGCTTAATATCACAAGCTATAAGCGGTATCTAGCTACACATTATAGCTCCCAATTAGTTAGATGTCTTAATTCCACTCGAACCAAAACCCGATCCATTTAGTGATGGAGTGCACCACTTGTGTCCGTCCCTTGCCTCATGATATTAAGAATACACACAAAGTAGTATTGCGTCATCTTTGTATTAGTATTCATTTCTTGATCTCTTTAAGCTAGTTATAAATATGTGACTTAACTCAAATCACATTGTGCACATTATAACTTTGCTTTATCAAGGGGCCCACTAATATCATCACTGAACTAAGAGGGGCAATGATAATCTTTTGACTAACTATCTTCTCCAACGAAAGTTGTACTTAACCAACCAATGCCTTTACACTACACTGATCGATAGTTCAAGACACTGATCTAATTAAGTATTCCTTAAGTGATTAGATATAAGTCTCATATCAAAGGACCAAAGACACAGTAAAATATTAATGACACAGAAACACATTTCTATAATATTTTACTTATTAGGTCTATTCAGTATACAAAAGTAATATTTTCCTCTTTTGCATACCCGTGTTGTCACTCACTTGTAGAGCTATAATGATCTATGACCAACACGACAATCTTAACTCGGTAATTAATGTTCCATGTTAATTACCATGATTGCGAATATCTTTTGTTTTATGCAAACCAATATCTTTTAGAGCTCTACGGTTAAGGACCAAGAGCCTCTTCCTTAACACTTCTAAAAGACGAATAACATAAACAAGGAACAAAATGATTTCTCATTCAATTCATAATAATTGGCATTTAAAAGTAAAACTTTTAGAACACATTCCCTTCATATACAACTGATGTGCATGACGAAACCGCGACCCAGGGAACACGCAAAACCGCGACGATGAGGTCGCAAAAACCGTGGTCCGCACAAGAGGATCAACGACTTGTCTCGGCTTACATGGCTCTTAGTGGCGATGTTGTGGTTGGGACAAACCAAAAAATGAAGTCCTTCTGGAAACGTGTGGAGCGCATCTACAATGACTCAAGCGAGCCAGGTGTAGTAGAGTGTAACGATGAATCATTGAAGGGGCGATGGAGGCGTACATTGCCATCTGTGAACCAATGGGTCGGTTGCTTCGACCAGGCGGTGCGGAGGAAGAGAAGCGGTTACAACGAGGACGATATCATCCATGAAGCGCACATCATCTACGAACGAACACACAACGCCAAATTTCAGTTCATGCATGTTTGGCTTTTGTTACGCAGGTACCCTAAATGGGAGTCTGTTGCGCTTGGAATTCCCACCGGAAACGTCGCTGCAGAAAGTCCGGAGAGTTTTACCAGCGGGAAAAGAAAAAGCACTGACGACGATGGGAGTAACGCAACACCGTCAGCAGATGAAATGGTGTTCGAAACATGTGCTCGTCCTGAAGGTGTTAAAAAAGCCAAAAAGAAGAAGGGGAAACAATCATTTCAGGCACAACTTGATCCTGAGATGTTAGAACTGGGGAAACAAATTGAATATAGCGCAAAAGTGAAAGAGGAAAAATATTTGCGTTACGAAGAACGGCTGGAGAGGAAACGCATCGAAGCTGAGGCGAATTTCCAAAGGGAACTGAACAGCAAGAAACTTGATGTCCTCTTCGCTCTAATGAAGAAGGAAACAAGGACGAATTCGATAAAGAAACACTTGATGAACTCAAAGAGTGGGCTAAAGCACAAGCATATCTGTAGGTGCTTATGTTTTCAATATGTCTGTGGTAGTTTATCAGTATTTCGTATTATGTATTTGTATCCGTAGGAGGACTGTCTTTCCTTTCCTTATTTCTGTTGTATTTCGTATTATGTATTTGTATTGTATTTTGTTTCCGAAATGTATGAGTATTGTACTATTATTTCTTAATTTGTTTTTGATTTTTTGATTTTTTTTATTTTTAAGTAAGTCAAAAAAAATTAATTAATTATAAAATATTTTTCTAATTATTTTATAATACCTAATTAATTAAATTCCATTTACCTATTTAATACATTATCCTAATTATATATAAATAATCTTTATTTTTAAAACAAAAATAAAAACAAAAAAAAAATTAGACGAATGGGGGGAGCCACGTGGCCCCCCGCCCGGGCGCCCAGGACGGATTCCCGGGCGGCCTGCCGCCCGGGAATCCACCCAGGGCGCCGCGCCCTGGGTGCGCCCTCCCGTTAAGGGAGGGCTGCCCGGGCGCCCCGGAGGGCGCCCGGGCAAAGAGCACCCGTTAAGGGTGCTCTAATATGTTTAGAATATCTAAACATTGCTTGATCTCACTGAAATAATTCTGGGAGAACGAACCATTCTCTTCTGGCTGGTTTCGATGCACATTCAGCATCCTAGTAACAGAGGATCAAAGCAATCACTTGTACTTGATGTAAAAGGTCTGTATGACCATTTAAATGGATAAAACAACAGATATCCATTATATAAACAAATATGGTGTTCTGATAGCCGTCTTAAAATAAAGGTTTTTCTTGAGATTATGTATGAACAAAAATTATAAACAAGGGATCGAATTATAAAAAGGCACATCCCAATTGACCCCACTTGCCCTATGTGTGATATTGAGGTAGAAGCGGTCGAACATTTTTTTTTCACATGTAGTTTTGCATGACAATTTTGGGATATTGGAATTGCGATAAACCCGATCTTAACTTTGAGAATTAATAATGAATTATACTACAAACCAACTCGGGTTAACAACTGTAGAATGAAATAATCTTGTAAATAGATTTTGTTGGGCAGTTTGGATAGAAAGAAATAATCACATTTTTTGGCAATCTTCGAATTCCTTCTTACATGTCATAAACGAATGTGTTCAATCTTCTTCTATTCTGGATAAGTTCGCGTAAAAGAGGTGCAGATGAGCTCTTACAAACCAAAATAAATTGGGCTCGTACGGAAAATTTTACAACACTCCCGGCAACAATCACTACTCGTCACCTGATTGACATCATTTCATGCTTATATTTGTATCTTATATCCATTATCTTTCACCTAAACAATGCTATGTCACGAGTTTTATGTTTAGTTTTCAGGAATAAATAGGTTTGAAGAGATGAAGCATAAAAGGACCCAAAAGCTGTGAAAAAGGACTGAATTGTGAGATCTGGGGACCAAGATGCAAGGAAGAAGGACCTGATTGCAAGACAGAAGGACCTAAGAGCAAAACAGAATACTCCACACCATCATGGGGAGTATTTTACCAATTCGATTCGGGTCGGAGCTCCAACAAGTCAAGTAACCGCATCAAAGACCAAGAATACCATCCAGGAAAGCCTCCAAGAAAGCCCAGACGAATCCGGACCCTGTAGACCGCCAATTGGCGGTCTGGAACCGCTAATTGGCGGTCCAGGTGGATCCGAATCCGTTTAGCTTTTTCTGGTGTGTGTATTAGAGCGTTCTTATTCTATTTATGGTATTTGTTTAGTCCCACATCGGGGGATTGTCCCGGATTAGCTTTTTCCATGGCTATAAATAGAACTCTTCACCTTCCATTGTAATCACTCCATGCTTGTGGCCATTCTCCCTAATTGAAGTGGAAGCCTTGAAGCAAGAAACTCAATAGGGAGATGCTACTGGTCTTGTGAGTCTTCAATTAATAAAATTTTCTTTGTTTTGTGCTTCTTTTATTGTTGGTGCATGCTTTAGTTTAATTGTCTTTTATTAAATCTAGCTTAGTTAATATGCCTTCTTATTTTAGTGTAATAGTTAGTGTAATGTGTAGTGAGTAGTTTCATCCCCTTTTGGGGGGTGGAGATGATTATCATATATGCAATTAAGGAAGGAAGGATGTTTATTTTGAAATGTGTTGATTAATATGAATGCATACTTGCTTGTTAGAATAGAACACTTCACTAGATGGGTTTTGCCATGATAAGTAGACACCTGCCATACTTGTTTAGTTTCTTAAATAACCAGCTTGTGTTTTTGAATGTTAATCAAAATAGGTTAGTGATTTAATTGATGGGTTTTGCCATGATAAGTACACACCTCCCATACATGCAAACACTACCTACACTCGTGCCTATAGGAAGATATTTTTGCCTCCTTATTGTGTATGTGTAGTCACTCCACCCCCTAAGGGGTCTCTCTCTCTTACTGATCTCTCCATAGTGTCAAGTTTCTCTAGCTTAGTTGAAGTATTCGTTTGTTTTGTTTCCTTCGCATTTGCTTCTTCGTGTTAGCATAGTTTAGGTTAGCATAAACAACTTTCTTCCATCTTTCTTTGCCACTTGATTTCTGATAAACAAGAGCGAGCTCACCTCCCTGAGGACGACCCATACTTGCCACCGCTTCATCGCGGCCGTGCACTTGCGGTAGAAATATAAAACGTTCAACAAGTTTTTGGCGCCGTTGCCGGGGAGGTGTCAGTCCAGACTCTTGTTTGGACGATTCGAGTGGATTTAATTTGTGTTTTGTAGTTTTTCTTTGTTTCAGGAGACTTGGAGTCGGCAGGAGGAACATCTTGAGAAGTTGTGAAGCAAGCTGGGCACTGTAGACCGCCAATCAGCGGACTGAGACCGCCAATTGGCGGTCTGGTAAGCTCAGCTCGCTCTCTTATTTCTTTGGTTTGTTTATTTTATCTGATATAGTGGTCTGGGACTCAATTTTGCATGTTATGACTATTAGATTGTTCCCAAATCAATAATCAAACCTTCTTTAAGCAACTTGGACCCTAAAACTCAAAGCAAAAGATTAGGCATTCTTGTTGTTTAGGTCATGCATCATGTATGTGACTTAGGCATTTAGATTGTCTTTTATCTTAGCTTTATTTTCTGTTGCTGAGAGCTGGCGTGAGGTACGCACCTTCTACTCTCATTCATGCATTTCGTATGAACATGCATTAGTTAGTAGGAAGTGCATTGCAACAAGTGTAAGTTGAGCGTTGTTTGGAGTGTTGATTGCTAGATTTAGGACTCCAAAACGCTAATAAGGAGGGGTTGTCCCGTAAAAGATAAGGTGGGGGATTTCATCACCCTTTCCTTCGCCCCAAAAACCACACTAATCAAGAGCCTAATTTTAAAATCAAGTAGACATTGGCCATAAGGATCTTGGACGCATTAGGAGAGTGATCCGGTCCGACCGTCATGACCTGATCGGCGTTGCCCACTTTGTCGATAGTAGGAGAGGCAAGATCCCCGGATCTTGGCTCACTTGCTGGGCTTTGTGGTCCTCGTTGTAGGGAGGTGAGGCGTGTTGAGGCCGTGTGACCTCGCAGTTAGGCGTCGTCTAGCTGTAAGGACCTATAGCGACCTTAGGATTGCTTGAGCCTTGTTTGCTTGTGTGCTTCTACCTGTACCCATCCGTCGTTGCATAAGGACTTCTTCCCTTCTCTCCTGAGTCATTCTTTCTCTCCTGTGTTCCCCAGTCTTCTCTTCTACGTACATTCTTTGTTTGAAAAAAAAAGAAAGAAAAAAAGGGTTTTGGTTTGTGTGCGTGCACCTTATTGTATGCTTTCGTGGACACGAGACGAGAGTGGTCGTTTGACGAGGAGCGTTGTCAATCCGGCTTCGGTCATCGATTTCTCGACACCTTCCTCCTCTCGTCTCGCACGTAGTTCGGGTCCAATGGCTGCTAATTTCCGTGAGGAGGAGCAGTTGCTGGACCCACCTATTCCACCTGTGCTTCCAGTTGTCGTTCCCATACGTCTTCGTGATCGATGCTACCCGAGCCGTACCGCTCTACCCTCATGCATCGTATTACCAGAGGCTAATGGGAACCATTTTGAGGTTAAGCCTCAATTCATTTCCATGCTCCCTCATTTCACTGGGAAAGGTGACCCCTATATCTTTCTCAGGGAATTTGAGGAGGTCTGTGCTATGTTCAAGCTGCAACAACTTAGCACAGACTCCATCCATCTTAGGCTCGTTCCTTTTGCACTAAAGGATGACGCCAAGAAGTGGTTGTACAGCAACCAGGCGAATGCCTTTAGGACTTGGGATGAGTTTCAATCTGCCTTCCTTAAGAAGTACTTCCCAAATCATCGGACTCAAAAATTGAGGAACGAAATCAATTCGTTCTATCAACTTGAGACCGAGACATTTCATGCATATCTAGAGAGGTTCAAGGAGCTACTATCCTCATGCCCTCACCATGGCATTGAGTTGTGGCGCCTTTGTCAGATTGTGTACGAGGGTCTTCACATCCCGTCAAGAACGCTCCTTGAGTCCATGAAAGGGAGGCATGGGCCTTCCTAGAAGATCTCGCTGAGAAAACCATGCAGTGGGAGAGTGTGAGGGAACCACCTGCATCATCTAGTATAGGAGCGAGGATCGCGAATGCAAACTCGTCTAGATCGGGTGCCGTATTTGCTATCGATACCACTACGGCCACCGAGGCACGCATGGCGGCCTTAATGCGCCGTATGGATTCGATTGAGCTCCAAAACCAACAAAGTGCACCTCACATGTCCACATCTGGTCCAGTTCCTTGTCATTCATGTGGTAGGATAGGTCATGTAGAGAGCGAGTGTGAGTCCATTCCTCCTGAGATGGAGCGTGTCAACGCCATCTATGACAGAGCTAGGAATGACCCATACTCATCATCTTATACCCCTGGATGGAGGAACCACCCCAATTTTTCATGGAACCAAAATAATGCCCCAGGTGGTCCTTTAAACTCCTCTAGACCACCTTACCAATCACACCAACCTCCCATGCATGCACATTCCTATCAGCCACCCCAAACACAAACGACCAATCAATCGGGTTTCCCAAATTCCAATAATATGGAAACCCGATTCAATTCGCTTGAGACCTTGACTCGTGGACTTGAAAACTCAATGAAATTTTTTATGACTACCACAAGTCAAGTTCTCACTTCAAATCAGCAGACCATGAAATCTCTAGAGCTTCAGATGGGCCAATTGGCTCAATCTGTACATGAGAGAGAGAGAGGGTCTTTTCCTAGCCAGCATGAGGCTAACCCCCACATGTACCAACAACAACAAATGCAAAATGAGAATGTGGTACCTCGGGGGAGGCAAGTGAACCATGTGGAGGAACCTGTTCACCATGTCAATTCCATTGTGACCTTAAGGAATGGAAAACAGGTTGACAATCACATTTCGTTGCCACACCCACCACCATCTATGCAGCTCCTCAGTGGGAATGGTGGTGAAGAAGAAGCTGAGGGTGAGGGTAATACACCAACGCTTCGTTCTTCTCAGGCACCGCAGAAAACCTACCTGCCAAAAGCTCCCTATCCAAGTAGGTTAAACAAAAAACAGAGTGACAACAAGGACAAGATATTAGAGGTGTTTAAGCAAGTGAAGGTTAACATCCCCTTGTTGGATGTCATCCAACAAATACCTCAATATGCCAAAGTGTTGAAGGATCTCTGCACGACCAAGAGGAAGACCAATGTTCCTAAGAAAGCATTCTTGGCTGCAAATATCAGCTCACTTTTGTCCAATCCTACCTACATAAAATACAAGGACCCTGGGTGTCCTACTATTCAGTGTACGATAGGGGACACTAGACTGAGCAATGTTTTGCTTGATTTAGGATCAGCGGTCAACCTCCTCCCATTCTCTGTTTATCAACAGTTGAACTTGGGAGAATTGAAACCAACTAAGATCACCCTCCAACTGGTGGATAGATCCATTCGTATTCCCTTGGGGATTATCGAGGATGTGCTTATCAAAGTTGGAGATTTTATATTTCCAGTCGATTTTGTTGTCCTCGATACCAATCCTGTTGCGAACACCCACTCTCAAATACCTTTGATTTTGGGTAGACCATTTCTGGCAACCTCCAATGCCTTGATTAATTGTAGAAATGGTCTCATGAAGCTCTCATTCAGTAACATGAGTGTCGAGTTTCATGTGTTCAACTCTGGTAAGCAACAGGAACCCATGGATGTACCTTTAAATCTAAATGTCATCCGCCAATTGGAGAAAGCACCACAAAATCAACGAACACCCCTAACCGCAATGCAACCCATTGAGAATGTTCGTGGGCCCAGCGAAAACTCATTGCCTGTCTTCGCAATGCAACAAAGTGAGCTGGCCTCGAACATGAATGTCCAAAGGGAGTGTTCGTTGCATGATTCAGTTGAGAGTACTAGTGAGAGTGAGACACCTCATCACATGCCTATACCACAAGGTGTCTCTACCTCATGTCCCATGGCCATTGAGCCATTTGAGCTTCATATTGACTCCAACAAGGACCCACCTATGACCGAGCTTATGCTTGATGATCTAAACAATGGTGGGAGGTCCTTGTTGGATGACTTGGGGAGAAGCCCCACTCTTAGTGATGCAAGTCTGCTGCATCCATCGAATGAGCCCGAGGAACTCATTCCGATGCACCCGCCTATTGGTTGGAGGGTTTTCTTCGATGAGCAATTAAACCCTAGTGAGGCAACACAACTTCATTCTTTGTTGCCCACACCCAACCAATATCATGAGGGGTTCGAGCCTTTCAGCTTTGACCTTTCACCCATCATGACACCTCAGAGTACCAGTGGAGTTTGCCCATCTCGGCAAGTCTCTGGTCCTCATGACTTGATGTTCTCATTTGATGTTCCTTGACCAAATGATTATGAGAATATCTTGGTTGATGTATATATCTTGTAAAAAAAAAAAAAAAAAGTGTGTAATAAAAGACTCATTAGTGAGCATCGATTGTTGTGGGCCCCAACCCTTGTGTACTTGGGCCCAATCTCTTCACGTATTTATCTCCCTTCTTCAGCTTCTCACAGGTTTTGAGGGAATTTGGGTTTGTGTCCATCAACATGACCCTGAACGTCCCTTTGTACTTCATGTTGGCGAGATCTTTCCTTTTTCATGCATCTTTACATGTAGTATCTTGTTCACATTCATTGAGGACAATCCATGAAGTAGGTGTCGGGGGGTGTTTTACGTGTGTACATAGTCGAGTCTTTTCTTTTGATTTTTTTGTTTTCTTTTGTGTGCATTGTTAAGGTCATGTTAGTGTGCTGCATTTAATATCGATATATCTGCTTGCCATGATCCTTGGGTGACTTGTCTTCTTTTGCTTGCCTAGTGCTTTAAAATTTTCACATTTCTATCAAAATCTTCATGTGTTTGTGAAAGAAAATGTTTTTGTAGGTTTTGCGTGTGTTTAGCATGTGCAAAACCGTTGAGAGGCAAAGTAAAAAGAAAGCTCCCAAAATTGTCTTGAACTTGATGCATTAGGATTTCTAGTTTACTGGCTTTAGGTCTTATCAAGTCGTTAGGATGCACCCCGGTTTTCCCTCGGGGGGCGTGTAATCATAGGGTTTCAGTACTCGAACATTTAAAAAAGTCCACCCTGAACCTAGTGAGTCAAATAATTCGTGTCTGTTAGTATAAGGAAGTTTGTCGTAGTCAAGGGCCCTTAATCTCTTTTTGTGAAACTTAAGTGTAGGGGTTTTGGTTCCCATGTAGATAAATAAATAAGTGGTGTTCTCTCTTCTCGCACGGCTCCTATCACTCGGGAAAGTAGGTCTGGGGGGACTTTGTGCCTGGTGCTTTCGAGTCATCTGACTTGGGATGCACCGACCGAACTCCCGTTACACGGGTGGTAGGGATCGCCCTCTGTGGAGATTTGGGGGAAGGTGTACGTGATAGTGTAAGTCCTCATAGGCAATGATGCACGAAACCTGACCCTGGGAGAATCAAACACCAACCAATAAAATGCTCTAAAAGAAGAAAAGAAAAAAAGAAAAAAAGGAAAAAAAGAGAGTCAATAAGAACCAAAATGGACTTTACACATTGTATCACTTTCAGAAGTTAAGGTTGCCCATGTCTTTCACTTAAGTCCTTAACTAACTCTTACGAATAACTCATTAGTCTAGGTGTGTGGACCGAAGACATATATAGAGTCGACCCGTAGTATTACCGCATCCCATGATCGACAAAAATAAGTCCAACGAGTCGTGTAGCTAGATTGATTAATGCATCTTGTTCGGATTTTGTGGGTATATCCGCTGAAAACCCTCAGTAGACAACACTCCTCCTTGGTGACAAGGAGGTTTAACGGCTTGTTGCACGTGTTAAGTGCAACCGTGATTCCTACGAAAGTGAGTTAGGATTTCTTGTTTTTCGTATGCTTTTCTCTTTCTTTGTTTTGCTCGGGACTAGCAAAAGTTAGGTGTGGGGGTATTTGATTGACATCATTTCATGCTTATATTTGTATCTTATTCCATTATCTTTCACCTAAACAATGCTATGTCACGAGTTTTATGTTTAGTTTTCAGGAATAAATAGGTTTGAAGAGATGAAGCATAAAAGGACCCAAAAGCTGTGAAAAAGGACTGAATTGTGAGATCTGGGGACCAAGATGCAAGGAAGAAGGACCTGATTGCAAGACAGAAGGACCTAATAGCAAAACAGAATACTCCACACCATCATGGGGAGTATTTTACCAATTCGATTCGGGTCGGAGCTCCAACAAGTCAAGTAACCGCATCAAAGACCAAGAATACCATCCAGGAAAGCCTCCAAGAAAGCCCAGACGAATCCGGACCCTGTAGACCGCCAATTGGCGGTCTGGAACCGCTAATTGGCGGTCCAGGTGGATCCGAATCCGTTTAGCTTTTTCTGGTGTGTGTATTAGAGCGTTCTTATTCTATTTATGGTATTTGTTTAGTCCCACATCGGGGGATTGTCCCGGATTAGCTTTTTCCATGGCTATAAATAGAACTCTTCACCTTCCATTGTAATCACTCCATGCTTGTGGCCATTCTCCCTAATTGAAGTGGAAGCCTTGAAGCAAGAAACTCAATAGGGAGATGCTACTGGTCTTGTGAGTCTTCAATTAATAAAATTTTCTTTGTTTTGTGCTTCTTTTATTGTTGGTGCATGCTTTAGTTTAATTGTCTTTTATTAAATCTAGCTTAGTTAATATGCCTTCTTATTTTAGTGTAATAGTTAGTGTAATGTGTAGTGAGTAGTTTCATCCCCTTTTGGGGGGTGGAGATGATTATCATATATGCAATTAAGGAAGGAAGGATGTTTATTTTGAAATGTGTTGATTAATATGAATGCGTACTTGCTTGTTAGAATAGAACACTTCACTAGATGGGTTTTGCCATGATAAGTAGACACCTCCCATACTTGTTTAGTTTCTTAAATAACCAGCTTGTGTTTATGAATGTTAATCAAAATAGGTTAGTGATTTAATTGATGGGTTTTGCCATGATAAGTAGACACCTCCCATACATGCAAACACTACCTACACTCGTGCCTATAGGAAGATATTTTTGCCTCCTTATTGTGTATGTGTAGTCACTCCACCCCCTAAGGGGTCTCTCTCTCTTACTGATCTCTCCATAGTGTCAAGTTTCTCTAGCTTAGTTGAAGTATTCGTTTGTTTTGTTTCCTTCGCATTTGCTTCTTCGTGTTAGCATAGTTTAGGTTAGCATAAACAACTTTCTTCCATCTTTCTTTGCCACTTGATTTCTGATAAACAAGAGCGAGCTCACCTCCCTGAGGACGACCAGTACTTGCCACCGCTTCATCGCGGCCGTGCACTTGCGGTAGAAATATAAAACGTTCAACATCACCCTGTGCTGCCAAACACTGATGCTGAATTAATTGGAAGTACTTTTCATGATTTTCATCCTTATGCAACATTGGAGGAGATGACTCGTGATGATGTGAGGTGTCTAACCAAAATGGCAGGAGCAGTTGTGAAGCGAGATATGACCTTGAGGAAGATATGCTCTCTGCCCCATGGTACAAACTCACTCGCTATCACGGATTCCCGATGACGTCGTTCATAGACGGGGGACTATGCTAGTTTTTGTTGCTATTTTTCAATGAACCATAGCGGTTGGCAAACTTTGTCATTTTTTTCTGCTATCTGTTATGCATTAACTCAATGTTACTTGAATCTGAATGCATTCTCCTTTAAATGTTACTTGTGTTGGGAGGGGGATCTAAGATGCACTAACACGACTACGGATTACACGCACCACAAATATAGAATATTGATTGCGGAAATTAACTTCGAACCCTCTCCTAATCTCAATGCAACAAGTAAACGCGTATAAGATGGAAATAACAAGCAATCACACAACACACCTGAAGTAAACCACAACACCTGCGATTTTACAAGGTTCGGCAAGATGCCTACGTCCTAGGGGGGTCTCCTGCGGGTTTCCTTTCCTTGAAGATCTTCTCCAACAAGAGAAGTCTCCGAGATTACAAACGATTGTAAGCAATATGTCTCCCAAAGCACTTTAGATCTCTCTCTAGCCTAATCTCTCTCAAGGAAATAAGTATTGTATGCTGTGTTACAAAATTAGGGCAAAAATCCTATTTATAATGAGCTAAAACCGTACAGTAAATCATTCAGATCGTGCATAACTGTCGGAAAACGGTCGACCGGAATTCTCCATCGGTTGACCGGTTTTCGGTTAGTTTGCGTAACTGCCATTAATCGGTCGACCGCTCACCCTGATCCGTTCGACTGTTCCGCGCTTCTGTGCAGCGCCTGAAGCTCCTGGACGTTTTCGGTCGACCGCGTGTCCAACACTGGTCGACCGATCTAGATGCTGATTTTCATCTTGCAGCTACTGTCGCTTTTCGGTTGACCGTGTACCCAGCACCTGGCGACCGAATCTCGATCAATCCTGAGCTCTAAATTTCCTTACGTTTTTCGGTCGATTGTGTTCCCAGAACCGGTCGATCGATCCTGATCTGATCCCAACACCGGTCGACCGATTCTCACAATTTTCCTGTACTTAACAATTCATAAACCAATTCCAACAATCTCCACCTTGGTTTAGAATTGTTACCTTAGCCATCTCTGACCCGCATCCTTTGTGCTTCCTAGAAGCACCTTTAGCACTACCCCCCGGAGCGCTCTCCTTCTCACTCTCTGCGGACGTTGAGAAGCTTCGAGCACAACTCGAACTTCTCCCGATTGACAACCTTGGTCATCATATCTGCAGGATTCTCACTTGTGTCGATTTTCTGGAGAACAACCTGCGCTTCTTCGATCCACTCTCGGATCTTATGGTACCTTACTTCAATATATTTGGTTCTTGAATGGAACGTCTGATCCTTGGCTAGATAAATTGCACTTTGACTATCACAATGCAATTTGGTCAGTTCTTGTTCCATCCCCAAAGAGCTAACCAAATCCTTCAACCATATAGCTTCTTTTCCGGCATCGACAACAGCCATGTACTCCGCTTCCGTTGTAGACAACGCGGTAGTATGTTGGAGAACCAATCTACAACTCACTGGACCTCCACCCAAAGTGAACACGTACCCTGTTGTGGACCTCCACTTATCCAGATCTCCAGCATAATCTGAATCAACGTACCCCTCCACCTGCCTTTGTGCTCCATCTTTGGTGAACTTCAAGCTAACATCCATGGTTCCCTTCAGGTACCTCAACAGCCACGTCAACACTTCCCAATGCTCTTTTCCTGGGTTAGCCATATAACGACTCACGAGGCTAACTGCGTGTGAAATGTCTGGCCTAGTGCAGATCATAACATACATAACGGATCCGACTAAACTAGCATATGGAACTCTCTCCATATCTCTCATTTCCTTTTCAGTAGAGGGGTTGCACTTCAACGAGATCTTGAAGTGAGCACTAATAGGTGTGGACACATGCTTGGCGTTCTCGAGATTATACCTCTCGAGTATCTTCCGGATATAGCTCTTGAGTGAGCAGAATTTCACCTTTCTCGGTATCCCTGGAGATCTTCATACCGAGAATCTTCTTTGCACTTCCGAGGTCTTTCATCTCAAACTCCCCGTGAAGCTTCAGTTTGAGATCATCTATATGCTTCATCTCCTTAGCCGCGATCAACATATCATCGACATACAAAAGCAAGAACACGTGTGTTCCGTCTCCAAGACTCCGCAAGTATACACAACTATCATAATCGCAACGTACAAAACCATTATTAATCATACATAAATCGAACCTTTTGTACCACGGCCTCGGCGATTGCTTAAGTCCATAGAGGGACATCTTCAGCTTGCATACTTTTCCTTCCTTGCCTTGTGCGATGAACCCATCCGGCTGCCTCATATAGATCTCTTCCTCTATGTGCTCGTGAAGAAAAGTTGTCTTCACATCCATCTGCTCTAACTCCATGTTATCCTAAGCCACCATGGCTAACAACACTATAATAGACGTATGCTTTACAACGGGTGAGAAAATCTCGTTGTAATCGACCCCTTCCTTTTGAGCATATCCTTTTGCCACCAACCTTGCTTTATACTTTATCTCCGGGAGATGACCTTCCTTCTTCCTGAAGATCCACTTGCACCCAATCACGCGTTTTCCCTTGAGAAGCTCTGTTAACTCCCAAGTTTGATTCTTATGAAGAGATTCCATCTCTTCGGTCATGGCCACCATCCACTTGTTCTTGTCCTCCTGCTCAATAGCTTCTTCGAATGTGCAAGGGTCCCCACATTCGGTAACAAGTGCAAACGTAATACTAGCATCATCGTGACCATACCTCACCGGTGCCTTTGTGATCCTCCTATGTCTTCCTTGAGCAATACTCTCTTGCTCAACTTCCTCCTCTACTCGTGAGTCAATTGTTTCCTGCTGAACTTCTTGATTCGATTCTCCTCTTGAAGTCGTGACCTCAACTTCAATTTCGTCTTCCTGCATGGGATTCCCTTGCTGCTCTTTCTCCTCAATGCCCTTGAGCAAACTTGTCTCATCAAAGACCACATCGCTCCGTAGGAGTACCTTCTTGCTCACCGGATCCCAAAACTTATATCCTTTCACCGTCCTATCGTAACCAAGGAATATGCACTCCTTTGATTTCGAATCCAGCTTCGACCGTTGTGTCTCATCGACCAACACATAGGCTTTGCATCCAAATATCCTAAACCTCGAGTAATCAAATAGGTCACCCGTCCACACTTCCTGAGGTGTCTTTAATTCAAGTGTCGATGACGGTGAGATATTTACCAAGTAGCATGCAAGATCTACTGGTTCCGCCCAGAAATCCTTCAACAGATTCGCTTGAAGCCTCATGCTCCTTGACCGTTCACATAGTGTCATGTTCATCGTTTCAGCTACGTCGTTTTGTTCCAGACTCCGTAGTGTAGTGAAATGCCTCGTGATGCCTTCTTTCTCAAAGAAACTTGCAAACTCCCTTGAGGTATACTCACCTCCGTTATCTGTCCGTAAGTACTTAACAAATTTTCTTGTACTTTTCTCTACTTGGGTCTTCCATGCTTTAAACTTATTAAGGAGATCAAATTTATTTTTCAGAAAAAAACCCATACCTTCCTTGAGAAGTCGTCTATGAATGTGACGAAATATTCGGCTCCACCTTTTGACCGAACCTGAGCCGGTCCCCAGACGTCTGAGTGCACATACTCCAGAATTTCCTTCGTCTTGTGGATAGACGTCTTGAATTGAATCTTGTGATGTTTACCAAAGACACAATACTTGCAAAAATCTAATTTGCAGCTTTTAACACCCTTTGGTAATCCCTGTTTGTGTAGCTCACACAAACCCTTTTCCGACATATGACCAAGCCTCATATGCCAAAGTGCGGTGTGGTCTTCGTCGTGTGCAACATTTGCTGCACCTTTTCCTGCTTTTGCATTCCCTAGCATCCAATACAAGTTGCCCACCTTGGTTCCCTTTATCACTGTCATCGCCCTATGAGTGACCTTGATCTTTCCGTCCACGTCGGACCATCTCCACCGGAGAGTATCAAGCTCTCCTAGAGAAATCAGATTCTTCTTCAACTCCGGTACGTGACGTGTTGAACGTTTTATATTTCTACCGCAAGTGCACGGCCGCGATGAAGCGGTGGCAAGTACGGGTCGTCCTCAGGGAGGTGAGTAGCCTCTTGCTTGTACGAAATCAAGTGGCAAAAAATAGGGGGAGAAAGATGTTTATGCTAACCTACACTACACTACGCTAAGAAGTATGAAATGTGAAAGAAGCAAACAACCGATGAAATAAGAACTAAGCTAAGAACAAAACAAGACTGCTGGAATTTCAGGAATGGAAAACCCCTAAGGGGTGGAGTGAGTGCACACATGCAAAGAGGTGGGTGTAGAATACATTCTTTAAGCGCATGAAGGTGGTGTTTATCAAGCATAGGAAGTGTCTAAATGTTATGGCAAAACCTATCAATCTGTTCACCAACTTAGTTGATTAACATTTACATATGCAGGTTGTTTATTTCAGAACCTAAACAAGCATGAGAGGTGTCTAATCATTTTGGCAAAACTCATCAAGTTGTAAATTCTATCTTAAACAAGCAAGCATATATTCATGTTTAATCAACACATTGAAATTAAAGCATTCATCTCATTCTCTAATGCATGTATGTACATCTACTCCACCCCCCAAAGGGGATGGAACTACTCACTAAACATTACACTAATTATTAAACTATGGAAAGAAAGCATATTAAAACTAAGCTAGAATTAAAAGACGATTAAACTAAAACATGCACAAACAATAAAAGAAGCATAAAACAAACAATGAAAGAAACATAAAACTTTATTGATAAAATGACTCACATTAAAAGTAGCATCCTCCTACTTTAGTGTGTGCTTCAAGGCCTCACTTCTAGTAGGAAGAATAGCCACTTAAAATATGGAGTGATTACAATAGGAGGTGAAGAGTTCTATTTATAGCCATGGAAAAAGGTAATCCGGGACAATCCCCCGATGTGGGACTAAACAGATACCAAAAATAGCCTAAACATCCTCTAATACATGTGCTGGAGAAATTTGAGCGGATTTGGGCCAAAATGGACCGCCAATTAGCGGTCTATTTTGTTCAGATCCTGCTCATTTTTCTTTTGGGCTTTTCTTTCTGGTATTGTTGGTCTTTGATGCGGTTACTTGACTTGTTGGAGCTCCGACCCGAATCGAATTGGTAAAATACTCCCCATGATGGTGTGGAGTATTCTGTTTTGCTCTTAGGTCCTTCTGTCTTGCAATCAGGTCCTTCTCCCTTGCATCTTGGTCCCTAGATCTCACAATTCAGTCATTTTTCCCAGCTTTTGGGTCCTTTTATGCTTCATCTCTTCAAACCTATTTATTCCTGAAAACTAAACATAAAACTCGTGACATAGCATTGTTTAGGTGAAAGATAATGGATATAAGATACAAATATGAGCATGAAATGATGTCAATCATGACGCACACCCGTCAGCGTTCAAATGCACCCATCGAACATCTTGAACTGTAAGGAACCAATACCGACGGTAGTGCACGGAGCATCGTTGCCCATAACAACGATCCCCCCTTTCAGTGGCTCATAGGATTTGAACCACTCCTTTACCGGGCACATGTGAAAAGATGCTCCTGTATCCAAAATCCATCCAGATGATGATTTGTCAATACCTGCAGCGCAAACTGTTAGAACGTCGACTTCGTTCTTCTCCTCCACCACACTGGCGGAATTGTACCCGTCTTTCCCTTTCTGCAGCGACTCCTTGAAGGCCCTACAATCACACTTCATATGACCGACCTTCTTGCAGAAAAAAACATTCAAAGGATCTCCCCTTTGATTTGGACCGTCCCCTCCCGTTGCTTCTCCCTTTGTTACCTATCCTGCCTCTTTCCAGTGCTGCGATCAACCTTTCGCCCTTGTCGAAAGAGCTACTACCAGAATTCTTCCTTGCATCGTAGGAGATCAGCGTGCCCTTGACCTCCTCCAACACCAATGAATCCCTGCCATATATGATCGTGTTCACCAAGTTCTCATACGAGTCCGGCAACGACGTCAATAACAACATTGCTTTCTCTACATCCTCCATCTTGTCCTCAAGCCGAGTCAGATCAGCTATCAACTTATTGAACACCGAGAGATGCTCAATGAATGACGTGTTCTCCTTCATTCGAAGCATGTACAATTGACGCTTCATATTCAACTTGTTGATAAGGTTCTCCTTCATGTACAATTGACGCTTCATTTTGGTTCTTATTTGCTTCTTCTTTTTTTCTTTTTTTTTCTTCTTTTCTTTTCTTTTTTTTTCTTTTTGTTTTGGAGCATTTTATTGGTTGGTGTTTGATTCTTCCAGGGTCAGATTTCGTGCATCATTGCCTATGAGGACTTACACTATCACGTACACCTTCCCCAAAATCTCCACATAGGGCGATCCCTACCACCCGTGTAACGGGAGTTCGGTCGGTGCATCCCAAGTCAGATGACTCGAAAGCACCAGGCACAAAGTCCCCTCAGACCTACTTTCCCGAGTGATAGGAGCCGTGCGAGAAGAGAGAACACCACATATTTACTTATCTACATGGGAACCAAAACCCCTACACTTAAGTTTCACAAAAAGAGATTAAGGGCCCTTGACTACGACAAACTTCCTAATACCAACAAACACGAATTATTTGACTCACTAGGTTCAGGGTGG
The DNA here is from genome assembly GCA_963682175.1 of Triglochin maritima. Classification (NCBI taxonomy): domain Eukaryota; kingdom Viridiplantae; phylum Streptophyta; class Magnoliopsida; order Alismatales; family Juncaginaceae; genus Triglochin; species Triglochin maritima. Next base: position 36,949,342 of record OY821772.1, read on the forward strand.
ACTTCTTTAAATGTTTGAGTACTGAAACCCTATGATTACACGCCCCCCCGAGGGAAAACCGGGGTGCATCCTAACGACTCGATAAGACCTAAAGCCAGTAAACCAAAAATCCTAATGCATCAAGTTCAAGACAATTTTGGGAGCTTTCTTTTTACTTTGCCTCTCAACGGTTTTGCACATGCTAAACACACGCAAAACCCACAAAAACATTTTCTTTCGCAAACACATGAAGATTTTGAAAGAAATGTGAAAATTTTAAAGCACTAGGCAAGCAAAAGAAGACAAGTCACCCAAGGATCATGACAAGCAGATATGTCGATATTAAATACGGCACACTAACATGACCTTAGCAGTACAAACAAAAGAAAATAAAACCAAAGGAAAAAGACTCGACAATGTACACACGTAAAACACCCCCCCACACCTACTTCATGCATTGTCCTCAATGAATGTGAACAAGATACTACATGGATACATGCATGAAAAAGGAAAGATCTCTCCAACATGAAGTACAAAGGGACGTTCAGGGTCATGTTGATGGACACAAACCCAAATTCCCTCAAAACCTGTGAGAAGCTGAAGAAGGGAGATAAATACGTGAAGAAATTGGGGCCCAAGTACACAAGGGTTGGGGCCCACAACAATCGATGCTCACTGAAGGAGTCTTTTATTATTATTATTTTTTTCTTCTTCTTTTTGTGTTTTTTTTCTTTTTTTTCTTTTTTACAAGATATATACATCAACCAAGATATTCTCATAATCATTTGGCCAAGGAACATCAAATGAGAACATCATGTTTTGAGGACCAGAGACTTGCCGAGATGGGCAAACTCCACTGGTACTCTGAGGTGTCATGAAGGGTGAAAGGTCAAAGCCGAAAGGCTCGAACCCCTCATGATATTGGTTGGGTGTGGGCAACCAAGAATGAAGTTGTGTTGCCTCACTAGGGTTTAATTGCTCATCGAAGAAAACCCTCCAACCAATAGGCGGGTGCATCGGAATGAGTTCCTCAGGCTCATTCGATGGATGCAGCAGACTTGCATCACTAAGAATGGGGCTTCTCCCCAAGTCATCTAACAAGGACCTCCCACCATCATTTAGATCATCAAGCATAAGCTCGGTCATAGGTGAGTCCTTGTTGGAGTCAATATGAAGCTCAAATGGCTCAATGGCCATGGGACATGAGGTAGAGACACCTTCTGGTATAGGCATATAATGAGGTGTCTCACTCTCACTAGTACTCTCAACTTAATCATGCAACGAACACTCCCTTTGGACATTCATGTTCGAGACCAGCTCACTCTGTTGCATTGCAAAGACAGGCAATGAGTCTTCGCTGGGCCCACAAACATTCTCAATGGGTTGCATTGGGGTTAGGGGTGTTCGTTGATTTTGTGGTGCTTTCTCTAATTGGCGGATGAGATTTAGATTTAAAGGTTCATCCATGGGTTCTTGTTGCCTACCAGAGTTGAACACATGAAACTCGGCACTCATGTTACCGAATGAGAGCTTCATGAGACCATTTCTACAATTAATCAAGGCATTGGAGGTTGCCAGAAATGGTCTACCCAAAATCAAAGGTATTTGAGAGTGGGTGTTCGCAACAGGATTGGTATCGAGGACAACAAAATCGACTGGAAATATAAAATCTCCAACTTTGATAAGCACGTCCTCGATAATCCCCATGGGAATACGAATAGATCTATCCGCTAATTGGAGGGTGATCTTAGTTGGTTTCAATTCTCCCAAGTTCAACTGTTGATAAACAGAGAATGGGAGGAGGTTGACCGCTGATCCTAAATCAAGCAAAACATTGCTCAGTCTAGTGTCCCCTATCGTACACTGAATAGTAGGACACCCAGGGTCCTTGTATTTTGTGTAGGTGGGATTGGACAAAAGTGAGCTGATATTTGCAGCCAAGAATGCTTTCTTAGGAACATTGGTCTTCCTCTTGGTCGTGCAGAGATCCTTCAACACTTTGGCATATTGAGGTATTTGTTGGATGACATCCAACAAGGGGATGTTAACCTTAACTTGCTTAAACACCTCTAATATCTTGTCCATGTTGTCACTCTGCTTTTTGTTTAACCTACTTGGATAGAGAGCTTTTGGCAGGTAGGTTTTCTGCTGTGCCTGAGAAGAAAGCTTTGGTGTATTACCCTCACCCTCAGCCTCTTCTTCACCACCATTTACACTGAGGGGCTGCATAGATGGTGGTGGGTGTGGCAAGGAAATGTGATTGTCAACCTGTTTTCCATTCCTTAAGGTCACAATGGAATTGACATGGTGAACAGGTTCCTCCACATGGTTCACTTGCCTCCCCCGAGGTACCACATTCTCATTTTCCATTTGTTGTTGTTGGTACATGCGGGGGTTAGCCTCAGACTGGCTAGGAAAAGACCCTCTCTCTCTCTCATGTACAGACTGAGCCAATTGGCCCATTTGAAGCTCTAGAGATTTCATGGTCTGCTGATTTGAAGTGAGAACTTGACTTGTGGTAGACATAAAAAATTTCATTGAGTTTTCAAGTCCACGAGTCAAGGTCTCAAGCGAATTGAATCGGGTTTCCATATTATTGGAATTTAGGAAACCCGATTGGTTGGTGGTTTGTGCTTGGGGTGGCTGATATGAATGTGCATGCATGGGAGGTTGGTGTGATTGGTAAGGTGGTCTAGAGGAGTTTGGAGGACCACCCGGGGCATTAGTTTGGTTCCATGAAAAATTGGGGTGGTTCCTCCATCCAGGATTATAAGATGATGAGTATGGGTCATTCCTAGCTCTGTCATAGATGGCGTTGACACGCTCCATCTCAGGAGGAATGGACTCACACTCGCTCTCTACATGACCTATCCTACCATATGAATGACAAGGAACTGGACCAGATGTGGACATGTGAGGTGCACTTTGTTGGTTTTGGAGCTCAATCGAGTCCATACGGCGCATTAAGGCCGCCATGCGTGCCTCGGTGGCCGTAGTGGTATCGATAGCAAATGCGGTACCCGATCTAGTCGAGTTTGCATTCGCGATCCTCGCTCCTATACTAGATGATGCAGGTGGCTCCCTCACACTCTCCCACTGCATGGTTTTCTCAGCGAGGTCTTCTAGGAAGGCCCATACCTCCCTTTCATCCTTTCCCAACAACTCTCCATGACACATGGACTCAAGGAGCGTTCTGGACGGGATGTGAAGACCCTCATACACAATCTGACAAAGACGCCACAACTCAATGCCATGGTGAGGGCACGAGGATAGTAGCTCTTTGAACCTCTCAAGATATGCATGAAATGGTTCGGTCTCATGTTGATAGAACGAATTGATTTCGTTCCTCAATTTTTGAGTCCGATGATTAGGAAAGTACTTCTTGAGGAATGCAGATTAAAACTCATCCCAAGTCCTAAAGGAATTCTCCTGGCTGTTGTACAACCACTTCTTGGCGTCATCCTTTAGTGCAAAAGGAACGAGCCTAAGATGGATGGAGTCTGTGCTAAGTTGTTGCAACTTGAACATAACACAGACCTCCTCAAATTCCCTGAGAAAGATATAGGGGTCACCTTTCCCAGTGAAATGAGGGAGCATGGAGATAAACTGAGGCTTAACCTCAAAATGGTTCCCATTAGCCTCTGGCAATACGATGCATGAGGGTAGAGTTGTACGGCTCGGGTAGCATCGATCACGTAGAGGTATGGGAATGACAACTGGAAGCACTGGTCGAACAGGTGGGTCCAGCAACTGCTCCTCCTCACGGAAATTAGCAGCCATTGAACCCGGACTGCGTGCGACACGAGAGGAGGAAGGTATCGAGAAATCGATGACTGAAGCTGGATTGACAACGCTCCTCGTCAAACGACCACTCTCGTCTCGTGTCCACGAAAGCATGCACAAAGGTGCACACACACAAAACAAAACTTTTTTTTCTCTTCTTTTTTTTCTAACAAAGAATGTGCGTAGAGGAGAAGACGGGGGAACACAGGAGAGAAAGAATGACTCAGGAGAGAAGGGAAGAAGTCCTTATGCTACGGCGGATGGGTACAGGTAGAAGCACACAAGCAAACAAGGCTCAAGAAATCCTAAGGTCGCTATAGGTCCTTACAGCTAGACGACGCCTAACTGCGAGGTCACACGGCCTCAACACGCCTCACCTCCCTACAACGAGGACCACCAAGCCCAGCAAGTGAGCCAAGATCCGGGGATCTCGTCTCTCCTACTATCGACAAAGTGGGCAACGCCGATCAGGTCATGACGGTCGGGACCGAATCACTCTCCTAATGCGTCCGAATTCCTTAAGGCCAATGTCTACTTGATTTTAAAATTAGGCTCTTGATTAGTGTGGTTTTTGGGGCGAAGGAAAGGGTGATGAAATCCCCCACCTTATCTTTTATGGGACAACCCCTCCTTAGTAGCGTTTTGGAGTCCTAATCTAGCAATCAACTCTCCAAACAAAACGCTCAACTCACACTTGTTGCAATGCACTTCCTACTAACTAATGCATGTTCATACGAAATGCATGAATGAGAGTAGAAGGTGCGTACCTCACGCCAGCTCTCAGCAACAGAAAATAAAGCTAAGATAAAAGACAATCTAAATGCTTAAGTCACATACATGATGCATGGCCTAAACAAAAAATGCCTAATCTTTTGCTTTGAGTTTTACGGTCCAAGTTGCTTAAGGGAGGTTTGATTATTGGTCTGGGAACAAACTATACGTCAAAACATGCCAAATTAAGTCCCAGACCACTATATCATATAAAAAAAATACTCCAAAGAAATTTCGAGGTGAAATGAAACAACCAGACCGCCAGTTGGCGGTTGTAGACCGCTGATTGGCGCTCTTCTTCTCTCAAACCGCCTCCAAACTTCACCAGATGCTTCCCCTTCTCAATGTGAGTCTCCTGAAACAAAGAAAACTACAAGACAAAATTAAATCCACTCGAATCGTCCAAACAAGAGTCTGGACTGGCACCTCCCCGGCAACGGCGCCAAAAACTTGTTGAACGTTTTATATTTCTACCGCAAGTGCACGGCCGCGATGAAGCGATGGCAAGTACGGGTCGTCCTCAGGGAGGTGAGTAGCCTCTTGCTTGTACGAAATCAAGTGGCAAAAAATAGGGGGAGAAAGATGTTTATGCTAACCTACACTACACTACGCTAAGAAGTATGAAATGTGAAAGAAGCAAACAACCGATGAAATAAGAACTAAGCTAAGAACAAAACAAGACTGCTGGAATTTCAGGAATGGAAAATCCCTAAGGGGTGGAGTGAGTGCACACATGCAAAGAGGTGGGTGTAGAATACATTTTTTAAGCGCATGAAGGTGGTGTTTATCAAGCATAGGAAGTGTCTAAATGTTATGGCAAAACCTATCAATCTATTCACCAACTTAGTTGATTAACATTTACATATGCAAGTTGTTTATTTCAGAACCTAAACAAGCATGAGAGGTGTCTAATCATTTTGGCAAAACTCATCAAGTTGTAAATTCTATCTTAAACAAGCAAGCATACATTCATGTTTAATCAACACATTGAAATTAAAGCATTCATCTCATTCTCTAATGCATGTATGTACATCTACTCCACCCCCCAAAGGGGATGGAACTACTCACTAAACATTACACTAATTATTAAACTATGGAAAGAAAGCATATTAAAACTAAGCTAGAATTAAAAGACGATTAAACTAAAACATGCACAAACAATAAAAGAAGCATAAAACAAACAATGAAAGAAACACAAAACTTTATTGATAAAATGACTCACATTAAAAGTAGCATCCTCCTACTTTAGTGTGTGATTCAAGGCCTCACTTCTAGTAGGAAGAATAGCCACTTAAAATATGGAGTGATTACAATAGGAGGTGAAGAGTTCTATTTATAGCCATGGAAAAAGGTAATCCGGGACAATCCCCCGATGTGGGACTAAACAGATACCAAAAATAGCCTAAACATCCTCTAATACATGTGCTGGAGAAATTTGAGCGGATTTGGGCCAAAATGGACCGCCAATTAGCGGTCTATTTTGTTCAGATCCTGCTCATTTTTCTTTTGGGCTTTTCTTTCTGGTATTGTTGGTCTTTGATGCGGTTACTTGACTTGTTGGAGCTCCGACCCGAATCGAATTGGTAAAATACTCCCCATGATGGTGTGGAGTATTCTGTTTTGCTCTTAGGTCCTTCTGTCTTGCAATCAGGTCCTTCTCCCTTGTATCTTGGTCCCTAGATCTCACAATTCAGTCATTTTTCCCAGCTTTTGGGTCCTTTTATGCTTCATCTCTTCAAACCTATTTATTCCTGAAAACTAAACATAAAACTCGTGACATAGCATTGTTTAGGTGAAAGATAATGGATATAAGATACAAATATGAGCATGAAATGATGTCAATCATGACGCACACCCGTCAGCGTTCGAATGCACCCATCGAACATCTTGAACTATAAGGAACCAATACCGACGGTAGTGCACGGAGCATCGTTGCCCATAACAACGATCCCCCCTTTCAGTGGCTCATAGGATTTGAACCACTCCTTTACCGGGCACATGTGAAAAGATGCTCCTGTATCCAAAATCCATCCAGATGATGATTTGTCAATACCTGCAGCGCAAACTGTTAGAACGTCGACTTCGTTCTTCTCCTCCACCACACTGGCGGAATTGTACCCGTCTTTCCCTTTCTGCAGCGACTCCTTGAAGGCCCTACAATCACACTTCATATGACCGACCTTCTTGCAGAAAAAACATTCAAAGGATCTCCCCTTTGATTTGGACCGTCCCCTCCCGTTGCTTCTCCCTTTGTTACCTATCCTGCCTCTTTCCAGTGCTGCGATCAACCTTTCGCCCTTGTCGAAAGAGCTACTACCAGAATTCTTCCTTGCATCGTAGGAGATCAGCGTGCCCTTGACCTCCTCCAACACCAATGAATCCCTGCCATATATGATCGTGTTCACCAAGTTCTCATACGAGTCCGGCAACGACGTCAATAACAACATTGCTTTCTCTACATCCTCCATCTTGTCCTCAAGCTGAGTCAGATCAGCTATCAACTTATTGAACACCGAGAGATGCTCAATGAATGACGTGTTCTCCTTCATTCGAAGCATGTACAATTGACGCTTCATATTCAAATTGTTGCTAAGGTTCTCCTTCATGAACCTCTCCTCCAGAAGTTTCCAATATTCTGCCGCGGTCTTCACCGATTCCTCGAAAAGCAGATCATCCGAGAGGCACAACTCGATGATCCCAATAGCCCGGAGATTCAGACTCTCCCACTTTTCGTCGGGCATCTTCGACGGCTTCTTTTCAGCTCAATCCAACGTCAGCAATAGCTCGTCCGTCTGAGACATCAACGCACGAACCCTCCGTTGCCATGTTGAAAAGTTCCCTTTCCCGGTGAATTTCCCCACCCAAAAGTTCCGCACTTCCTCCGCCATCGTAAGTGCAACCAAAGCTCTGATACCAGCTGTTGGGAGGGGGGTCTAATATGCACTAACACGACTACGGAATAAACGCATCACGAAATATAGAATATTGATTGCGGAATATAACTTCTGACCCTCTCCCAATCTTAATGCAACAAGTAAACACGTATAAGATGGAAATACCTAGCAATCTCACAACACACCTGAAGCAAACCACGACACACGCGATTTTACAAGGTTCGGCAAGATGCCTACGTCCTTGGGGGGTCTCCTGCGGGTTTCCTTTCCTTGAAGCTCTTATCCAACAAGAGAAGTCTCCGAGATTACAAACGATTGTAAGCAATATGTCTCCCAAAGCACTCTAGATCTCTCTCTAGCCTAATCTCTCTCAAGGAAATAAGTATTGTATGTTGTGTTACAAAATTAGGGCAAAATCCTATTTATAATGGGCTAAAACCGTACAGTAAATCATTCAGATCGTGCATAACTGTCAAAAAACGGTCGACCAGAATTCTCCATCGGTCGACCGGTTTTCGGTTAGTTTGCGTAACTGCCATTAATCGGTCGACCGCTCACACCGAGTCGTTCGACCGTTCCGCGCTTCTGTGCAGCGCTTGAAGCTCCTGGACGTTTTCAGTCGACTGTGTGTCCAACACCGGTCGACCGATCTGCATGCTGATTTTCATATTGAAGCTACTGTCACTTTTCGGTCGACCATGTACCCAGTACCGGTCGACTGAATCTCGATCAATCCTGAGCTCTAAATCTCCTGACGTTTTTCGATCGACCGTGTTTCCAGAACAGGTCGACCGGTCCTGATTTTATCCGAACCCCTGTAGCTCCTAGAGTCATTTGGTCGACCGATATCCCAACACCGGTCGACCGATTCTCCAAATTTTCCTGTACTTTACGATTCTATAAACCAATTCCAACAACTTGAAGATCTACAATGGGTAGCAATCGGACCCAGTTGACGAAACAAGTCATTTGTCATTATATATCTGAAAATGGGCGAATATGCGGATATTAGTATGTATACGTAAACATTATCAAGATGAAATATCAAAATAAAGCTACAGATCCGATAGTAAAGTATCGGTTGATACGTTAACATTATCAATATGAAATATCAAAATGGTGTGAAATATATATAGTAGTGTCGATGAGATATAAAGGTAATCAAGATGTTAAAGCTACGAAGAGAAACACAATGTGTTCAATATAAAGGGCGTGTTTAATCAAATGTAAAGGGATTAATATAATCTCCCAAGACATGTTTATTTGTAAACTAAATGTGTGTTGATTGACTATTATTTGGATCTAGATTTGATGAAATCTCAATCCTCAACAACAATTGTTCTGGCATCAAGGGTCTAAGACCAATTCCGTTCTCAACGAGACTAATATTTTACTTTAGAAAAACCTAATATTAGGTTTGTATGAATATGAATGAACAATATTTAGCGTGTCGTGTTAAAATAACAATATGCGTCTTCTCACCTAAGTTGTAAGGCACAACGAATATTTATTAAAATATTTAGAACAATTATTCACACTTAAGAAATATTGTCTTTGGAATGAGCCATGTTGATCAAAGAACTTTTGAATCAGACATGCAAGATGTTTGCGTTACTACGGAAGCAGCCGTAGATTGGGTAGAATGTTGACCAGCGGAAGCAGCCGGCGAAAGGTCCCACGTTTCTACAAATAAAGTTCGTACACGCTGAAAAGCCACACCGCGGTTTTCAGAAGTGGGGTCGATTTATCTCTCTTTTGATCATAAGTTCATGATTAGCATAGAAAAAACATATAAAAATAGGCCCAAAGAGAGAAAATCTTGGTTAACGCGAATTGGAACTCACATACAGTTTTCTTTACTGACATTATATGTAATGGAGATCCTTATTTACAATTAATTAAATATTAATTAGATCTGAAGACATTTTATACTGTTTTTCTCGTAAAAATACATTAAGACTAAGAAGGCATTTTTTAATTTGCCGTAGAAGATTGACTCACAGTTTAGAACTTTATCATTTTTTGTTACATCAACTGTTATAATTAAATGACAATTTATTATTGAAGAGTATGATTAAATCACGTCTAACAATGTACTGTCAAAACATGAAAAACAAAGACGAATGGAGTAATAATATTTCTCGTAATTTAGACAAAATTCCTCGTGATCAAGGAAGACTCCTTCATCTAATTGAGAATCCACATGTGAAAATAAATCATTATTTGTATGAAATCATAGTATAATGATTACCAAACAATTAGAACAGTAAGGACATTTTAATTATTGTTCTAACTTTAAACTTGACTTGAACTTCACTCAATAAATGATCGACTATGGTTTAACTTGAAAATTAACGATCTAAGTGAAAAATTAAAAAAATACTCCAACTCATATCGTTAAATGAGTCGACTCGAACTCGAAATAGCTCGAGCTCGACTCGAGATTTTTATTGTTTAATTTGTATTTAATTTTTGATATTTAGTAATAATATACAATAATATGAAAGACACAAAAATTTTGTTCGATTCGACTAGCTTACACTCTGGCCCCCACTCAATTAAATTTCTACATCCACCACTGGTGCCAGAGAGAAGAGAAAGATGTATTTCGTGTCAATAATTTTTTGCATTTGATAGTAATTGTCACCTAGAAATTTATGTGTGTCATCCTTGCGAGACTTCTCTTTTTTTATTTGTCATTGTTTCAATCGTTATGAATTTTCCCCACGATATGAACCACCTAAACCTAGGAGTGGGATAGAAGGAGAGCGAGTGAGTGACAGAGAGACAGGAGGAGAAGGGAAGGAGATGGAAAAGAAGAGGGAGAGAGAGAAGAAGAAGAGAGAAGGATAAGGAGAGAGGGATAAGAAGGAAGGGAGAGAAGAAGAGGGAATATGAACACTTGAACACATGAAGTTTCTAAAGGAAAGAAATCCTTTGTGGAGTGATCAACAAGTAATAAATAGTCACAATAAAAATTTCATCTTTTGGTTCAAAAATCTGGCTTACAAGCGTGATGTTTCTGAGACAATACAATGGTTGGCCTACGGTCCGCATTCTGTTGTTATAAGTTACAGTGGTTATGATATCAATGAATTTTCTTTCTACACAGTCTGTGAAGATGCAAAAAGTATTGTTTAGAATAGTGATGTCACATTAATAGCAAAGTCTTTGCATGTGTCTAGTTCTAAAGACAAGAATCATGTATACGCCGACATGTCCTATTACGGTGTAATTGAAGGCATATGGGAGTTAGACTTTGTTAAATTCAAAGTACCTTTATTTAGATGCAAGTTGATTGATAATAAAAGTGGAACTTTTGAATATTGTCTTCGGAATGAGCCTTGTTGATCAAAGAACTTTTGAATCAGACATGCAAGATGTTTGCGTTACTACGCAAACTTGGGAATCAGCCGGCAAAAGGTCCCACATTTCTACAACGACAAAGTTTGTACACGCTGAGAAGCCACACCCTCCCAACCGGGGTTTTCAGAAGTGGGGTCGATTTATCTCTCCCTCGATCATAAGTTCATGGTGAGCATAGAAAAAGACAGAAATAGGCCGAAAGAAACAAAATCTTGGTTAACACGAATTGGAACTCACATACAGTTTTTTTACTGACATGTATGTAATGGAGATCCTTATTTACAATTAATTAAATATTAATTTGATCTGAAGACAATTTATACTGTTTTCTCCTAAAAATACATTAAGACTAAGAGGACATTTTTAATTTGCCGTAAAAGATTGACTCACAGTGTAGAACTTTATCATCTATTGTTACACCTAATTGTTATAATTAAATGACAATTTGTTATCGAAGAGTATGATTAAATCAAGTCTAACAATGTAATGCCAAAACATGAAAAACAAAGACGAATGGAGTAATAATGTTTCTCGTAATTTAGACAAAATTCCTCATGATCAAGGAAGACGACTTCATCTAATTGAGAATCCACATGTGAAAAATAAAATTATTATTTGTATGAAATCATAGTATAATGATTACGAAACAATTAGAACGATAAGGACATTTTAATTCTTGTTCAATCTTTAAACTTGACTTGAACTCGACTCGCGACTATGGTTTAACTTGAAAAATTAAAGAACTAAGTGAAAATTTTAAAAATTCTCCAACTCGGATCATTAAACGAACCGACTCGAACTCGAAATAGCTCGAGCTCGATTAGAGATTTTATTGTTTAATTTGTATTAATTTTTGATATATAGTAATAATATAAAATAATATGAAAGACTCGAAATTTTAGTTCGATTCGACTCACTTACACTTTGACCCCACTCATGTAAATTTCTACATCCACTGGTGCCAGAGAGAAGAGAAAGATGTATTTAGTGTCAATAATTTTTGCATTTGATATTAATTGTCACCTAGAAATTTATGTGCGAGATTTTTTTTTTATTTGTCATTGTTTCAATCGTTATGAATTTTTCCCCACAATATGAATCACCTAAACTAGCGTTCTAATACCACTTCTCATCTAACGACTAAACTAAGAGAATTAGGTTGGTCAGCTATATACCCTTGGTATACAGTTCCCATAACAATGTAGACTAGCTTTGGATAAAATTAATTCTGGATATGATTTATACCTTAGATGGTTGTTGGGTTTTGAAATATGACCGGGAATAAGAGTCGGTTTTGATTATTTATAACTCTTGAAATAGTAAAGACCAACTGTAACATCCCGAAACAACGGAAATTTTAAAAATCATTAATAAGACATCAGAGATCAATAATCAAATACGGGACTGTTACTTCTCATCAAATATATAAGCAGTGCACCATATTACATCAGAGTTTGTCAAAACGATAAATGATTACAACTGAACAGCAAAGGGAGATAAAAGTAATCATATCGACCTCAGTGGTCCGAATAGAGGATCCGATCCCAAGATGCGCGCGTCCGCTGATCACCACCTAACTGGACCTACTGCGGTTCTGAAAAAGATGCAACAACAATGCCTGAGTTTCCATAAGGAAACCCCGTATGTCAAGCTCACCTATATGCATGCAGTTGTATAATGAACCTATCATACTAGTAGCATGTCATGTCATCAACAGTAAGGAAAATAGTTCCCCCGAACGGTAACACGGGACATCAGTCCGACAATCATCATCGGGTCTCCCAAGGAGACCTACAGTAGGCACATACGGTCTAACGGAACATGACGTGACACTCCCCACACGCGGCTACACTAATCATGGGGTTCGGCAGGGAGCATCCGCCAAGTCCGCGCCATAAGAAACAAATATGTAACTTCGTGGTCGAAACCACACCAACGGAGCCGTCGGTCGGTCCATCAATCATCATCTCAGTAGGTGCCCATCTGAGGAACATAGCCGGAACATCATCATCGGCCCATCAATCATCATCGGCGGCATCACCGGCGCTGCAACAGTGGTCCATCAATACGTCTGGTACATCATCGGACGGGTCCAGACCGAAGTCTGTCAGGTCATCAGGCTCCACGAGCCGCAAACACCAACTGCGCCGCTATAAAAGCACGGCAGCGACCTCTGTAACCACATAGGCCGGTAGTCACCTCACCCAACGACAATTGCGTGCCCGCACAAACATCATACATTGGGATCCACGATCCCTCAGGCCTGCTTCTCTACAATGAGTCCAATCAATCCATCATATTAGTCACGATCCATACATGGAGGTGACGCGTCCCGAACACCCACACTCTTCCACACGGCGGTCCCTGGGCAGGCACGCGTAACGCGCCCACCGTCACCTCCCGGCTCACGCACAAGGCGAGAACACGGGTTTCCGTGGACAGAGTTGGCATCCTAAACGGAACCAGGAATTCAGTCTTGTGCAAAAACGGTCGACCGAAAAAGGCAACTCGGTCGACCATTTCCTCAAGGGAATCGGTCGACCGAAAGACTGTAATGGTCGAACTATTTGCGCAAAACTTAAGTCCCAACGGTCGACCAAGATCTAACACCGGTCGACCGAAACGAGGTCAAAATCTGGAGTCTGGTCAACATCAATTCAAAACTATCGGTCGACCGACTCAGGGGTCTCGGTCGACCAAAAACTACCAGGGCATCCTAGTAATTCTAAGTCATATAACGGTCTACCGCAATCATGCATAATAATCCAATACACTTAAGTTCCGATCGACCGACAATAAGGAACCGGTCGATCGAAAACAACCAGGCAATCAAAATACACTACATTCGGTCGACCGCCCGAAGCACCCGGTCGACCGTTGGTCGTCTTCAACCTTACGCCAGCCAAGGTTTTTTTGGCAAAACTCGCCGCCGGGGAGGTCTCCAACCTCCCCCGACCGACCAACACGACCCTCACGCGAGGGTGGACAACCAAAACACACTAGAAGCCGACATACCTCAAGGAAACGACGAAACACGCCGGAGCTCCGCTCGCGCACGCCGTCTCCGACACCTCCTCGCGCGTCCAACTCCGCACGCCTACGCCACTGGAGTCGCCTCCTCCGCTGCAGCTCGCCGCAAAAGGAGAAAAAGAAAGAGAGTGAGGGAGAGAAAACGTATGGAAGGGAGAGAGAGGGATTGCTTAAAAACTCAACCCAACCAACAGTACCCTACACCCTCACCCATCACTCTCCACCACGCCTACTGTTCACGCCCCTCCTCTTCCCCAAGCAACTACTGTGCAACACCTCTTCCTCATGCTAAACCTTCTCATAATCCCATCTCTCCTCTTAACACCCATTAGCCCCTAATCGGGTTATGGGTTCTAACACCAACCATCAAAAATCAGTATATGCACACTTTCATGTTTGAGATTCAAAATAAAATAGAATCAAGTAGATAAAATAAAAAAGAGCAGGTTTTATCCGAGGCATTTTGTCAGCACGTAGAATTTGAGGCACACTGATATCTCTAATTTAGAGATAACTTGATGTCTCATTCGATGAACACGACGAATTTATAGAAGTTGGCACAGGCTGTCACCAGAATAGACTATTAACAAATGCAATTATAAAATCCACTTGGAAGTAATAGGATCCTTAATTTTATAATAGCTCATCTCCCAATAATGCACGATCGCGTACTATAAATAGGTCCCCGCTGAACTGCTTGTAGACATCCAAAAACTCGAAGTCGTAATTGGTGGTATCAACCAAAGATATGGCCGTCAAGTGTGCGTTGATTTGTGCCATGATCACTTTGGTTTGTGCTCCAGCACTAGCCTTTGATCCTAATCCCTTGCAAGATTTTTGTGTTGCCGATTTTAGTTCACCAGGTAATTAACTATGTCTCATTTTTATATGTGCTCATTATGGTGATAATGGGTTTTATTAATTGGGTTGATAAACCACAAATAGGTAGTTGCATGCGATACGAGTAACTTCACGTGGTCATGTACCGATTAAATATTGAAAATATATCATTTGTAATAAATTTGGCGTACGAGTGCAACTTAGACGGATTTCAGATGCATACGCCTGTGGAATTAATTTTCATATATTCTTCTTTAAAGTATCGAAAAGCATGTGTTTTGTGAGAGGCCAAGTTTTGGTTAAAGTAGCGTGTTGTGTGGTCGTTTGGACTGATAATGCATCCACTATTGCTAGAAAAAAATATAATTTCTTTACATGTATCATCCATAATTCAATAGGGAGTACGTGATGTGATTTATTTATTTATTTATTTATTGTATCGAGTCGAGTTTGTTGGCTTACTTAAGGTTGACTTAACCTTTTACTTGAAGACTTTCTATCAGTTTTTGGTATATTTGACCCAAAAAATTGAACAGAAAATTAAACATCTCATATTGGACTTAATCAATGTTTGGAAATATTGTATCACCAAGAGAAGAGATGCAGACGTAAACTACATGAGAATTAAATCTTCCTGAAAAATTAATTTTTATTTTATAACACCAAATGAAATCCCAAATTTACTAACATACCTAAACTTCCAAAGAAAAAAGAAACACCACTACAAAAAGAGAGAGTTGTGTATGAGTTTTAAACACAAGAGACATGCAAAGATATACTCGATAACCAATCGATGTCAATACATTTCAGCTGGAATGAACGGATTCCCATGCAAAGATCCGGCGAAGGCGACGGTGGACGACTTCATCTTCAGCGGCTTCGACACACCACGAAGCACCGAGAACCAACTGGGTTCCAACGTGACCGCCGTTGTAGTGACAAACCTCCCCGGACTCAACACCCTCGGCATCTCCTTCGAAAGAATCGACTACGCCCCAGGAGGGGTCAATCCGCCCCACATCCATCCTCGCGCCTCCGAGCTCTTGCTCGTCCTCGAGGGCACTCTTTACGCCGGCTTCGTCACGTCCCCACCCCTAAGCCGTGCCTTCACCAAAGTCCTCAGAAAAGGTGACCTCATAGTTTTCCCCACGGCGCAGCTTCATTTCCAGAGGAACCTCGGGGACAAGCCGGCCGTTGCTATTTCTGGGCTTAACAGCCAGTTCCCTGGTGTGGTTCAATCCGGACGTACTTTGTTCGGGTCGACCCCGAATATTGATCGGGAGGTTCTCGCTAGGGCGTTTAGGATCACAACGAAGACCGTGGAAGAGATTCAGACTGCTTTTACTCCTCCGGCGTCGGTTGCTGGTGTTTCGGAAGAGTTTGAGAGTCTTCTTGAACAGACCGTCCAGTAATCAAGGACGTGGGATTTACTAGTGTGGTTTGGTGTCAGTAATGTTGGTTAATTATTGTAAGCCAACGTGTTTCCCTTGCTTGTATGGACGTGATCCGAAAATAAGTGCAATGCACGCTTGGAAAATTAATATATGTGGTTCGAAGAATATCTTCTAAATGATTATCTCTATGAAATAAGCCAATTAATGTTAGGAAAGAACATTATCAAAACAAATTAAAGATAAAATTGTTGAGAATTTCAAATGTTTTGTGGATGATTCACCTTCCTTAACCCCTAATAGTTTAAGTAGATTTTACTCTTATTAATATGGTGTAATTCCATTTATTTTGGTTGTAACTCATACTACATCCTCACCATATATATAGGGGATTATTGTACATATTTGGTGATAAGAAAATGAAATACATATCTCTCTTCTCTCTAATATTTTCTTCTTTAGATTGTTTGCTTTACAACACGTTATCTGTACGATAGTTTCTTGTATGATCGACCGGAGCATGAGCTGATTATAATCTTGGTAATTTCTCAACAAAAAAGGATATTGTTTTGAGATTTTATATATTTCAGTGTTTTCTCTTTTGTTTATTCAAGTAATTGATGATTTCTGAATTGTGTTGACAATTAGTCATGACACACATCAATATTTTATTTGGAATATTTGTTGCTCACAATATTATTCATGTTATATGTAAATCTACGATTGTACATTAGCATTTTCGATTCTTGGTTCCCTTAATGAAAAAGAGAGCGTTAATTGAGACTTTATAATTTATGTATTTTTAAAGGTTTCTTCACATGTCTCAATAAATCAAGAAATCTGTTTTCAGTTTGCTCGTTGTAGATCCACGAGTTTATGAGTACATGTACATCTTATTTGCACCTTAATTTGAACAATATTCAAGGCAGGTATTTTAAATCATTGTTTTACCTAGCTTTAGTTCTTCACTTGGTGTATATCAATATATGTCGTCAAAGATCACTTTTATCGGTGTATGGTTTCAAATCTCAGTTTTCTTTAGTTTTGGTGCCTCTGGTGCATAATATATTGTTATTACAATATTATAATATAATCTCAGAGTTCTTAAGTTTACAAATGAAAAAACTTCGTAATTCTTCTTTGATGTTGTCTTTCTCCAATTGTACTCTGATTTGAGTGTTTAAAACTCCATTTTATGGTTACAACGTGGCCATTGAATTATATACTTATTTTCTTTATAAGTTTTTTTTTTAAATTGCAATACCTGCAGGCTGCTTAAATATTATGTTCCCAAAAAGAAATATTATTAATTGCAATTGACATTAAACGGATTTCATTATGATATTAATCAAAATATGGAAGGATGATATTTTTTAGAGCCTTTGAAACTTGATTTGAAATATGGTTGTGAATGATATTTGGGTTTAAGGTTCTTATAAATCTAAAATATTTATAATGTGCTAAAAATGGGGGAAATGAGTTCTACCTCATGTGACTTTTTATAGATTCGCTTGCTTGATATTTACAATGTATATGAGTTTAAAAAGGGGGTAATAAGTTGCATGTACCAATTATACTTAATGATTGTATGTTATGACTTTTAACTTTATACTTGACATCTTGGATAAGAATGACGTCTTATCATGGATTATGGATGTTGAACCCAATCCATTGTCTTTCAAAATATCAATGACTAGAGAGAAAAAAAAGACATCAAATCAAGATAAACAGGAGGTTGTAATTTTCTTTTACTATCCTGTTTGTTAAAATGATATAAAAGTATTATTATTTAATCTCATGTCTATTTTTGTGGTTGGACAAAACATCGAGTTATTGATCAAAATTCCATGATTTCTCGATCCAATGAAGCATGAAAATAAATAGTTACATATTTAGTAGTTCTTCTAAAATTGAATGATATATATCTCATGCAACTTTGTGTTGATTCACTTGCTTAGTATAAGTTATATGAATTCTTAGTATCATGTTAATTAAAAGAGTATTTGTAAAGTGGTTCAAGCATGCGATTATTACTTGTTAATTTTCATGCATCACATGCTCATTCACAACTATTACAAGCATTCATCTCGTGAGTACATAATTTTCATTTTGATAGATGTATATATATAATAAAATGTACTATATTATAGTGGAATTCAAATTACCATGTTACAAGTGATCATTTGTTATTGAAAATGATATGTATTGGCCCAGAAGGCGAATATCTTATGATCATTGCTATTGAAAATGATATGCATTTGCCCAGAAGGAGAATATCTTAATATTCATAAAATACTACTATACAAAGATTTAGAGATTATTCTTTTAAAGAGGGTTATGAAATTCTATGATAATCACTGAAGGATTCATATGACCATCTAAACGACATGCAAATAGCTAATTGAGTAAAAATACACGTCGATCTCTAAATCAAACCCTACGACCAGAAGTTGATAGATATATAGAGTTAGTAGTAAAAGAAGAAAAAAATTATTGACCACTTTACAAATTAATGACCCAATACTATTTTGGGTTATGCATCCCCGATTATTGAAGGTTATGAGAGTTGTTGGAAAATCACGATATATTTCTTGTTTTTTTTTGGTGTGCCGGAAGTACAAACTACAAAGTATCATGAAAAAAAGAGCATAAGAAGTGGACTAAATTTTGTGCAAATAAGAAGTATGAAATAAAGATGGCATCAACGAGACGAAACATGTCAAGAAGTGCCTAAATAAAATCATATCTTATATTAATTATGGATGTCATCATTGGTATTGTTTTTGTGAAGCTTTAAATAATTTTGTTGACTACTATCACGACCAAAATGAGTTCAAATTTGTCAACCGATTTGCACAATAAAATGAGAGTCACTCTTTTTTTTAAAATATCTCTCAATATTGATCATTATGGGATATTCAAATTTATACATGATACATTAATGTGCATATATACCTGCTAATATTATTCATTAATTTTTATGGTTGATATACATCATGTTATGAATCTTCCCCTATTTTACTTGTACAATAATGAATAAATTGTTTCCCTCCTGCGATTTAAAGCTCCTGAAGGGCTAGGTTTTATTGTCCAATCCAATAATTATATATATATGATGTACATTTTCTGACATTAGGGGGAGAAGCTAGAAGCTTAAAGAATGTCAAGAAAATGTACTATATTGAACCTGAAGTTCATAAGAGAATATACGTACAAGTATAATTGAACCTAAAGTTCATAAAATCATTATCTTGCAATATCTAGGAAGTAATTGTCATACATTTTTATTGATCACAAAAGAGCGACTAAGCCTTATATTACTAGACATAAATCACATAATATAAAGTGGAGATCTCCACATTATAAAATATATTTGAGCTCAACCAACGCCAGAAGCGTGGACCATAACAAATATTATTTGTGGAGATGAAATAAAAGTTAGTCACTCTCATTGCACCTCCTAAAGAGGTTATTCCTGAAGAATATAAACCTGTAAAAATAAATACAGCTGCTAAACAAAAAGATTAATGAAATTACAGGGATACAGAACGGTCAAATCCTAAAATTTTGGGAAACGATGAGGATTTTATTATTATTGACGTAAAACTTGCAATCAACTATATATGTTGATACGAGAGATATTAAATAATTATTAAAATTATTGTCGACAATTCATTCACCTTCTTAATAGCATGCTATCTCAAGAAAAGAAAAATGGTCCAAAACCTATGAAATTATAAGAATGTCAGAAGCATTCGAATTTGATATAAACAAAAGAAGGCGAACAATATATAATAAACTCGATGAATAAATATATTATTTGGACTTATTGTCCTGATTTCTGAAATTATATCCCTGAAGGATAAAAAATAGAAATCAGAAAAACATGTGATACATTATAAAGAGAGGAGTAATATAAGGGTATTCGCAGGATTCAACATCCATCGTGATGTTACTCATTCTCTCGTGATATTGATAATACGTTCTGTTACATGATCAATATGATATGCATATAAGATATGTCGTAAGTCACTTAATATTGGTACTTATATGAGAGTCCCTGAAGGACTAATATGACAAAATATATTATATGATGACAAGAATCAAAAGATGCACTATATACAATTTTTGAAAAGATCACTATATGAAGAAACAAGTAAGAGTGTTCATATAACCTCTTCAATCAAAGTCATCATGAAGAATGATGCGAAGTTGATTTTAGTCGTCCATATATTTCATCCAATAACAAAAGTTACTGTTATTTATTATATTTATAACATGCTTGATGTGGTAGGACCTCCAACAGAGTTTTTGAAAACTCATGAAATATTTAATGGACAATTTTTTGGAATAAATGACCTGAGCAAACTCAATTATTTTTTGACTGAAGTTCGAACATTCTCTGGAAGAGAATTTGTACAATGATTCAATTGTAGAAAGTGAATATTGTAGAAAAAAATATATTCTACTTAATACTCACATTGAAATGACACTAAGAAAGGACATCTATTTTACATCAACAAAGATCCAATTGTAATAGGACTTGAAGTTCCTTATCAAAATGTCATGAACATTTTCTTATAACTTGAAACCTAATAAGGTTCACAGTAAATGTTTTATCTAAGCATAATGTTCATCTGAAAACATTTAGATGACGCTCAAGGATTTACCAATTTTAGTCATGCGATAAAGATTTACGTTAGCAATGTTTCTTATATGTCTGATCCACATCAATTACTATCACAAAATTTTGGTGTCATTGCGTGGAGTCATTACAATTTTATTCAAGTTGGTGAATCAGTTATTGATTCTTACATTCTCGTATCGCTATGACATCAATATAATTATGAGACATCTTTAAATTGTCCATAAGTAATATCTTTTTAGGTAACATATTCATATTTTGCAAAAGTTACCACAATTTGTATTACTCCCAGCATATTATTTGAGAAAAATTGCGCAAACATATTTCACAATCTTATTATCTAAGTGAAATATAGTAAATATTCATTAAATCCGTTAAACTATCATGTATTTGTTTATTGAATCATCATTCAATTTTGTGTTTAAGGACTTTGTAAAATATATTCGTAAGTTTGGTAAACTACGAATAAGGAGAAGCGGATTTGTATTTATCGTCCCAGAATAACGGATATTCCTGAAGGATAAAGCCCGGAAGGCTTGTAGTTGCACTCTTTTTCCCCTTTTCCAATTTTTGTCCTAAAATGTTTTATTAGTTAAAAGTTTTTAACGAGGCAGCTTGTGCAATTTTGTTAGCGTATGTTATGCACTATTTTCCTTAGCTACTTTTTTCCCACAGGGTTTTGTAGTAAGGTTTTTAACGAGACATAAACATAACACATATTATCTAAGGGAGTGTTATAAATGTATGTTGAATTGAGGCGGAAAATTATACGGTGTACTCTTTTTCCTTCACCAAGTTTTTGTCCCACAGAGTTTTACTTGGCAATGTCTTAATGAGGCAAACCGATCAAGTGACAACTGATCAGATCCAATCAAGCGAGAATTTGGCAGATTTATTTACAAAGTCATTGCCCACCAAAGTCCTTAAGAAGTTTGTCTTCAAAATTGGTGTTCAATGTATGTTGAAGTGGGGGGGGAGCATCATACGTGTTGCACTCTTTTTTCCTTCACCAAGTTTTTATCCCATCAGATTTTTCTTGGTAAGGTTTTTAACGAGACAACATCCTTAGCGTAAAAAGGTGATCATCCAAGGGGGAGTGTTGAGAATTCCAAAGGTTTTGTGGATGATTCACCTTCCTTAACCCCAAATAGCTTAAGTAGATTTTACTCTTATTAATATGGTGTAATTCCATTTATTTTGGTTGTAACCCCTACTACATCCTCACCCTATATATAGGGGACTATTGTACATATTTAGTGATAAGAAAATGAAATACATATCTCTTCTCTCCAATATTTTCTTCTTTAGATTGTTTGTTTTACAACAAAAAGAGATAATTTCAACTATTATTGTGTTTTAAAAACCTTAACTTAAACAGAAAAAAATAACTCAAGGACGGTATCTGGAATTTAGGTCAGGGATCCTAAAATATAAGATACTCCATTAGGTTCAAAAAATTATTCACATTTTTAATTATTGGTAAGAAAAATTGTTTACGGGATCAAAATCCAAAGATGTTAAAAGGAATTGGAGTCCAAAGAAATTAACAATGTTGGGCTCGGAATCCATTGGAATATTTACAAATAAGGTCATGTTCGAAAATACCGATGGGTCGAAATTTAATTTTAACAAGATTGACAGACAAAATCACCTATGTCAACTAGGTATTTTCTAAAAATCCCCTCCTCCACCTGGGTTAACATCTGTTGTATTTGATACAAACAACGTAGCCAACATGATATCACCTACCACAAAATGCATAATTTTTTCGGTAAAAATGATTAGAGGTGTGATTCAGAAGATGCATCGCGATGTCGATTCTCTTCGTGGTTATGTGGTTTGCAGGTGGGTATGTTAACTCTAGCACGAATTGGAGACTCGACTCAACGAAGGTTCGACTCTGGTTTAACTTGAAAATAATGAAGTTAAATGAAAAACTAAAAATCCTCTTCCTTGAATCGGTAAACGAGTTGATTCGAACTCAAAATAGCTCGATATTGACTTGATGACTCGACTTGAGATTTTATTATTATTTAATTTGTATTTATTTTATGCAAGACTCAATTTTTTGTTTACATCCCTATTAGTAGGTATACTAAAAAATTATCGGATGATGAACATTTTGAATGTGCTTATACAATTGGTTGATTTTTTTCTATATGATGTGTGAGATAATGGAGAGATCTAGAGAAGTATCAATCTAGATCTCACAAATGGAGAGAAGATTCTCTCAACAAACTCTTAACCAACCCTAACAAACTTTGAGGTAGAAGAAAAGAAGTGAAAAAGAGATTATCATATCACTATCCCACAACCTTTTGAGCTTTATATAGATAGCCGATTCATTGTGGGATTGTGTTCTTAAAACAATAGACCCAATAACCATGAGCGCAATACACCATTGACTTAGGGCTAAAGATTACGAACTTTGTATCCTAATACGAATGGTTAAAGTACTAGGGAGGAAAATCATAGAGCTTAATCAAGTTAAATGGATTAAAGATGATAAACGAAAACTTCTAAATAAAGACGCAGATATTAAGGATAAGTGAATAGCGTATTTTGATAAGATGTTCAACAGAGAGAATGAAAATGATATTTTGAAGTGGATGATGCATTTGAGGCTACTAATTACAGACACTGTCGTTCTTCCACGATGTTGTGTCTAGATTCAGTAAACTTTTGGAAATAGATCCTCAAACCTTAAGCTGATCGGTCATCTTGGTGGCAAGGATTATGATCAGAACCTGGGACGGCAAACACATACCCAAATCAATCTTTCTCCACTTTGAAGGAAGGCGATATGAGGTTTTCTTCGCACAGGAGGCCAAGTCCACCACCCCCCACACACACATTGGGGGTCCAAATACAATACCCACGAGCACCCATCCGAGCGGTGGTCGATCTGAAAATAACCGTAAAGGTGGTAGCTCATCGGGGCGCAACCAATGGAATAAGTCGTATAATGAATATGAAGGGGGAGGCTACAAAGGTTACATCAATAACGACACTCACCACCACAACCAACAAAAGGTGTAGA
Source organism: Triglochin maritima (assembly GCA_963682175.1). Taxonomy (NCBI): domain Eukaryota; kingdom Viridiplantae; phylum Streptophyta; class Magnoliopsida; order Alismatales; family Juncaginaceae; genus Triglochin; species Triglochin maritima. The sequence continues at coordinate 36,973,081 of OY821772.1, forward strand.
AAGGAAAGGATCCTGAGCATACCTCAATCAAAAGTGATAACATGGAGTGGGACGTTGCGAATGTAATGTCAAGTGATTGTTCTTTTTACTAAGCGCAGGTGCACATCGTCAGTGAAAACGTGACAAATACGGGTTGAACCTCAAGGAGTTGTGAGTGTTGTTGTAACTAACATACTCGAGTGGGAAAGGAGAGGAGAATGAGTGGATTATGCTAACCAACTACACTAAACTATGACTGAATTAACAATTAAACTAACTAAGCAACTAACAATGCAAGATGAAATGCAGTATAGAAAATCCTTAAGGGTGAAATGTGTGTACACATTTAATTAGGTGGTAAAGAATGCATTCAATATGACACAAACATAGATTATGCTTTCACGAATAGTAAGTGCCTAATGGTTGTGGCAAAACCTATCAATCCAATCACTAACCTAGTTATTAACATGTGCATAAACAAGTTGGCTATTAAAAACCTAAACAAACATGTGAGGTGTCTAAAAGTTGTGGCAAAACGCATCAAGTTAAGTATTCTCATTTAAACAAACAAGCATACATTCACATTCATCACATATTGCAAAAGATCACATTCATTCTCATTCATTATTACATGTATAAACATCATATCCACCCCCAAAAGGGATGAAACTACTCACTACTCATTAAACTAACTAATTATGCTAAGATTTCAGGAAACAAAGCATGCAAGACTAAAGGAAACAATATCTAACTAAAAAGAAAATATTTTATTTACATGACTCGCATTACAAAGTGACATCCTCCCCATCTTAAGTTTTACTTCAAAGGCTTACTCCAAGTAGAGAGAATGACCACTGATTGATCGTTTTAAATAACCGCAAGAGCACGGAGTCGGTGAAGACGCGACAAGTACGAGTCAATCCACAGGAATCCTGATTGTTTAGTTCACAACTAATTCCATAATCAAATCAGAAAAAAGATGGAGAAGGGAATTGATGTATCCAAATCTACACTACAATTAACTAAATGCAACCTAACTAACACTTAGAAGATGAGGACTATGAATTAGGCATAGATTAAAATTATGTGTGTAGTTGACATGAAGCATAAGTGTGTCATTAGTGTCATGAAACCTGGAAGATGTCTAAAGATTTTGACAAACATCCATCAAACATGAACATATAATTTCAAGTTAGTGATGGAAGCATGAAAGGTGTTTAAAGATTATGGCAAACATCCATCCAACATTTACATAACCCATTATTAAGGCCAAACATGTATTCTAAACAACATTTAAGGCAATGCACTTAGATATGAGCACGAAGAGTGAAACCATTTAAGAAACGACATTCCGCCAAGCACTTAATGAGCATGTTTTTTAAAGAAGTAAATCTACACATTAGAGTCTTAACCATCACATTAAATGTAAAAACAACAACACACACCCACCATTAACCTATCCTACCATCATCGTCACCTCCTAAGAGATGATTTAGCCACACATTAACATGAGAAGTAGTAGAGAAGGAAGTGAGTGATGATACTTACCAAATAAAGGTTGCAAAAATACAAAAGAGAAATCCAAAGCTTGAATATTAAATCTACTTCTAGCCTATTCTAACCTACTCTAATGGTGGAAAAAAGAAAAATAGAAGAGGAGGGAAAGGGAAGAGAGAGAGGTGGAATGGAGGTTACCCTCTCCTTATATAGGATTAAGGTACTAGATCTTCTTGAGAGGTGGGAGGAGATTTTAACCTCATACGGGGACAATTTCAATGTTCAAACTCAAACCCACCTGTTCTTCTGAAGCCAAGGCTTTTGAAGAATTCATCAACACTACTACAGAAAATGGAATATACGTCGGATGTACGGGGCTATATACGTCAGATATAAGCACTCCCAGATCTGGTGTCTATGTGTTCGTCGTCTATACATAGACGTCGGACTTCATATAGACCGACGTTTATACCTAAAGCATATACGTACAAACACACATGTACTCACAAATACTATAAATTTGTTCACCTATAACTAAATTAAAGGTTCACTTGTTAACTAAATTATAAAAAATGCTAGTGGTAGGAGAACCTCTTAGTTCGTCAACATGTTTCTGATAAAATAGCGAGCCCATCGGTCGCGAGTTTAATCGAGCTCCTGTTGCGAGAAGGGATCACTACTTTTTGGGAAGACCTATCAAAAAAATACAAGTGTGTTGAATATTAATAACTAAATATTGAAACTACAATTGAATATACAATTGAATAACGATCTACATTACCTCGGTTAGACATACGTGTTGAGTTGCCACATCGAGGATTTCCTCCATGTATCTCATCACGTAGTAACCACATTCCGTATTTCCAACCTTCTTCTGGTACTTCAAACATAGAAATTCGCTAAATATATCTTCCTAAGTTAATTAACAAAAATGAGATCGAACGTACTCTCATTCCATGCCATGTTATTCCTACTTTTGTGGTTGTTCTCCTACCACCTAAAGCTCTGTAAACCTTAATTGCCTTGAGTAGCACAAGTTAAAATATCATTCAATAATACTAATAAAAATCCATGAATTACTTTTTTCACGACTAAACGAACTTACATATTTAGAAGTTTATTTATTGAGTCCCTTGGTTTATTCGACCCCAACAGATCAAACCAATATGCCGAATTAGTCGTGGGGCATACAACGACAAACATCTAATGAACCATGTTATATATATATATATATAATTAGAAGCTTATTACGAAATAAAATTTCACTTTAAATTACAAAGTTTACCTCTCATGATAAGGGAGCAAATAATATCTTTTGTCTTCTTCTTTAAAGAATGTCCCAAGCTTACCCGATTTATCGTCATTCCCGTATATATATGTAGATGGAATGATAAATCCAAATACTTGATCCTCGGGAAAGACTGACCTTCTAGCGTCGTAAAGATGTCTACAAGTATAAAAATTATACTTTATTACAAATTTGATAAAATTATTCAATACTTTTCATTGTATACAAAAAAACATTTACTTTACTTGCACGTCGATAATCATGATACACAATGAATCCATCGCCATGAACTGCATGATATCCTCTTTGGTGACGTACAAAGCGGGAGGCAACCCTTTATCCCCCTCCAAATATCTAAGAACATATTCACTCCGTTCTCATACTCATCACTCAATCTGTTTGAAACAATCCACTCTCGATCCATTTCAATCTAAACATTAACAAAAATGATAGTTATTATTGGAGACAATAAATAAAATTTCAATTTAAAAGAATGTGTTCGTAGATGAGAAGATTCGGAGACATTAAGATGAGAAAAGAATGACTCAGAGGAGAAGAGATGAAGTCCTTAATCTAGCGTGGGAATAAGGAAGATTAGAAACCTAACTAAGCAATCAAAGCCAAAACAACCTAAAGTCCACTATAGGTCCTTAGTAATAAACGACGCCTAACTTCGAGGTCCAACCGAGGACCACTAGTCTGTAGGAAATCAAGAACCCGGAGGTCCCTAATATCTCAGGGAGACTAGATGTGCAACGACGTTCAGGCCGAAACGGTCTTAAACATTGATGACCACTAATCTGTAGAAAATCAAGAACCCAGAGGTTTCTAAAATCTCAGGGAGACTAGATGAGCAACGACATTCAGGCCATAACGGTCTTAAACGGTTTCCTTTCCTTAATGCGTCCGAAAATCCTAGGGGCCAACGTCTAATTGATTTTATTAAGGCTCTTTTATTATGTAGTTTTTGGGCAAAGGAAAAAGGGTGATGAAATCCTCCACCTCATCTCCTGTAGGTGACTTCCCCCTAAGTGTTTTTCATACCTTAATCTAACAAACAACATACCAAACAAACACTCACCTCACTCTTGTTCCAATGCATGTCCTACTAACTAATGCGTGCTTTCTAATGAATGATGAGTGAAAGATAATACGTACCTTACGCCAGCAATCTACGACAGAAATCGTAAATAATAGAAAAATACAATGCATGCAAATCCTATATGATGAATAACTTAGCAAATGTTGTCTAATCTTTTGCTTTGTGTTATTAAAGGCCAAGTTGTTTAAGAGGACAATGAGTTATTATCATAATATTAAAAATTCAAAAAGTAAGACAATAAACATTTAAAATATTAAGAGCAAGTATTAAAAATAATTACTTGGATTGAGAGAAAAACATTTTAAACACAAACTATCATGTTATTAATAATAACTTGGAATAAAATTTTATTGAAATTTTGGTAGAACCTCCATTTAAAATTTGATATGTAAAATTCTTCAAATCCTGAAATCAACAAGAAAAATGTATATCTACTCACATTCACATCATGTATTTCTCTACTATATCACATTCACATTACAAATCTACTCATGTTGAAATAGACATGTATGAGATTCATGAAAAACGTTAGTTTATTTGCATGCAAATTTACTCAATAATATATCCCAAACAACATAACATCATTACTTAAATCATCCAACCAACCCAACTCAATTCAAACCAAATCAATCAAATGAATGAGTGAAATCAAATGAATTAAACATTCACATAATCACACTCCATTCTAGTCAACCAAACACATCCAACATGAAAATGACATAAACTAAAACCTAATAAACTTTGTTGAAAATTCTTCACCAATATCTCTATATAAGTAATGTATGTTTTCATGGGATATTCACACTTCTACAGACCACCACTTTGATCACTATTTCTTAACATATCTAAACATATCTAAACATTTCAAATATTTTTACAAGTTTAAGAATATTTCTAAACACCACAATCTAAACATATCTAAACATATACGAACACCACAATCTAAACATATCAAATATGAGAACCTAATCAAACAATATGATTTTTCTACAGGTGGTTAAGCACGAACCAGAGGAGGAGGGGAAAGTTGTGATGCCGGAGGTCTTTGTGATTCTGGAAGATGTCACAGAGGTGGTGCGGTGACGGCTGTGGTAGCGGAGGACGTCATACAGTTGTGACAGCGGAGGATGTCGCTGTAAACGACACGAGAAGTATACTAACATAGAAAAGAATCGTTACTACAAGAAAAATCCGAAAATAAACAACCAAAAACGAACTTAAAACTTACATGTGGAGAAAGACGGAGGAAGACGGAGGAAGAAGGAGAAAAGGGCCGGAGAAGTGGAGGAGAGCTTGGGACCTCGCTGCGGTGCCGGAGACGGTGCGGATCGGTCGGAGATCGGTCGCGGAGGAGAGTTCGGTCGCGGGACGGCTAGGGTTTGGGTGGGTTTCGTCTGAAATGAATGAAAGAAAACGCGTCTGTTCGATTTGTTTAAGACATATAGACGTCGGATGTTACATATTCCGACGTCTATACCTGACCTCCATATGCATGAAGTATAGACGTCGGTCTTATATAACATACGACGTTTATAGGTCGACGTCTATACCCTATAGACGTCGGATGCACAAGGTACTCCAACAACCGATGTCTATAGGTCGACGTCTATACCCTATAGACGTCGGTAAACTCGGTATTCCTACACCCGACGTCTATAGTACACAATAGACGTCGGTCGTTACCAAGACCGACGTCTATTCGGTCATGTCCTTACTAGACGTCGTCTTTTACAACGACTGACGTCTATAGGGCGACGAGTAAAGCTTATTCTGCATTAGTGCAATAAGCAATCTTTAATTGACGTAGTCCCTTTGAATATGGAATTCACTTGGACTAATATGCAAATCGACCAAATTTAAAAGGTGTGACTAGACAGATTCCTCATGTCCCAAGAATGGGAGGACAAATTCCCTAACTCTAAAAGCATAGGTATATCGCTTTTAACATCAGATCATGTACCCATCCTACTCAACACATCTGCCCAACCAAAAGAACAAACTCCTTTTAGATTTGATGAAAGATGACTATCCTCCCTCATCTTTGATGAGTTGATTAAATCAACCATCACACAAATTCCAGTCATTCATTGGTTTCCAAAACATTGAGAGAAATCAAAACGAACATAAAAAATTACCTCAAAATAAATAAAGAGGTTGCCCCCAAAACAGGACTCAGTAATATCAAACATGATATTTTGGCCTTAGATATTAAACAACAACAATTGAGTCAAACGTTGGAACAAAATAGAAAATTAGTTGATTTAAAAAAGAGAACGAAATGGTGCTTGAAGAGCTTGAAATATTCTAGAAACAAAGATCACGAATACAATGGCCAGAGGAGGTGATCAAACCACCAAATTCTTTCATTGAACAACAAATGCACGTAAACCTCAACACCATATTTCCTCCCTCAAAGTTGGTGGTCGCTTATCCTTTTTGAAAGACAGAATCACTAAAGAAATAATAGGCCATTTTTATAACTTATTTAATAGCCCAGTCACATATAAAATACCTATTTGGTGGGATATGGTACTACCCAAAAAAAATTCAAGAACCAGGTGACCTTATTAAACCTTTTTCTGCGGATGAAATCAAGAAGACCGTTTTGAAATTGGCTCCCGGAAAAGAACTAGGACCTGATGGCTTCAACATCAAATTCATCCATCAATATTGGATGCAATTAAAAGAGAAAATATATGATCTCTTTCTCCGATTACATAACAAGAACATCACCAGGCAAGATTTTCTTAACTTCAATCAATGCTTCATTGCTTTAATACCCAAAAAATGACAATTCAATCTGTTAAAGATCTACGCCCAATATCACTAGTATCAGGCACTTATAAGATAATCTCAAAGGTACTAGCCTTGAGATTAGCGGAAAGTATCAAGGATATAATTCCTTAGAGCCAGACTACCTTTTTAAAAGGCAAGCAAATAACAGATACGGTGGTACGTTGCGGCCCAAGAAATGACTCATCATCTGCACAAAAGCAAAACACCAGGAATTATTTTAAAATTTGATTTTGAGAAAGCTTTCGATACGTTGGATTGGAACTTTCTTTTGGCTAACCTAAAAGGATTAGGCTGTCCTGAAACCTGTTGTAACTGGATTGAACTCTGCATATCATCAGTACTAATAAATGGCAACCTAGAAGGATATTTTGAGAGCAAAATGGAGTCAGACAAGGGGATCCCTTATCTCCGTTGTTGTTTATCAGTTGCAAACTTCTTAAATAGTATCCTAAAATTAGGATTACAGAACATGATTATTCTAGGTATAAAACTTGGAGAAGATAGTTTTCTCAATATGCAATTTGCCGGACGACACTATCCTCTTTCTATAGCCAACTACAGAAAACATACTAAACACAAAAAGGTTTCTGGTTATCTTCGCACATATTTCGGGATTAAAAATAAATTTCGAGAATTCCAGCATAACTGGGGTGCACACTCTCCAATCAGAAACACTAATATTTCAAAACATTCTGGGATGCACTCAAAGTACCACGCCTTTCAAATACCTTGGTATTCCTTTGCAACCGAAATCAGGACCGCAACCTCTATGGATTCCCATCTTGCAAAGGATGGAAAATTGGTAGTTAGACCAGGAAACATTTATCGATCGAAGGACGAATCACGATGATCAATTCAGTGATTACTCCAAATACAATTCAATTACTGGTTTATTACGCAATTCTCCCAATTAATTATTAATTAATCAAATACATTAAATACAGGATTTATTGCAAAAATGATCCAATCATTAAATCACTAACCAAATACAACTAAAGTTTATAAATAATATGCAAAATACCCAAACCTTATCCAAAACTGACCCAAACCCTTCAAACCCCAACCAATTTCGGCCACCGGCCGTCGACCATCCAGCTGCCCTGCTTCAAGGCAGTCAGCCTCAACAACCGCGGTCGACGGCCATCACGCGGTGGCGTAGCCCACACAGCGGCATCACCGGCGCTGCTCCGGCAAGCCCGCTCGTGGCACCAGTGCAGGTGCGGTCTGTCAGAGAGGTCGCTCCGCCTCTTGACCTCTCCTTTCCCAACCCTGTGGACCCTAAATGCGGGTGGGTGGCGTACCTTGCCGCCTCGATGTTGCCGGAGCCTCTCCCGTGTTGCCGAAGATCCTCGTCGTCGTCCTCGTGCTCGAAGGAGGTTAGGTTACGTGGGAATTGGGTTGGGTTTTGGGTTGGTCTTATGGAGAAGAAGGTGGGGAGAGAGAGTGTGTGTGAGGGAGATAAGGGAGAGAGAGAGAGAGGGAGTGCAACAGTAAAGGTGATACAACTATGTTTTGGTTGGATAAATGGTACAATAACATACCATTAGCTGAAAGCCATACTAATATGTTTAGAATATCTAAACAACGCTTGATCTCACTGAAACAATTCTGGGAGAACGAACCATTCTCTTCTGGCTGGTTTCGATGCAGATTCAGCATCCCAGTAACAGAGGAGCAAAGCAATCACTTGTACTTGATGTAAAAAGTCTGTATGACCATTTAAACGGACAAAACAACAAATATCTATTATATAATCAAATATGGCATTCTGATAGCCTCTTAAAGTAAAGGGTTTTTTTTGGATTATGTACCAACAAAAATTATAAACAAGGGATCAAATTATAAAAAGGCACATCCCAATTGACCCCACTTGCCCTATGTGTGCTATTGAAGCAGAACGATCGAACATCTTTTTTTCACATGTAGTTTTGCATGACAATTTTGGGATATCGGAATTGTGATAAACCCAATCTTAACTTTGAGAATTAATAATGAATTTCGACTACATGCTACAAACCAACTCGGGTTGACAACTGTAGAATGAAATAATCTTGTAAATAGCTTTTGTTGGGTAGTTTGGAACGAAAGAAATAATCGTAATTTTTGGCAATCTTCGAATTCCTTCTTACATGTGATAAACGAATGTTTCAATCTTCTTCTATTCTGAATAAGTTCGCGTAAAAGATGTGCAGATGAGCTCTTACAAACCAAAATAAATTGGGCTCGTACGGAAAATTTTACAACACTCCCACCAACAATCACTACTCGTCACCCCGTGCTACCAAACACTGATGCTGAATTAATTGGAAGTACTTTTCATGATTTTCATCCCTATGCAACATTGGAGGAGATGACTCATGATGATGTGAGGTGTCTGGCCAAAATGGAAGAAGCAGCTGTGAAGCGAGATATGACCTTGAGGGAGACATGACCTCTGCCCCATGGTACAAACTCACTCGCTATCACGGATTCCCGATGACGTCGTTCATAGATGGGACTATGCTAGTTTTTGTTGCTATTTTTCAATCAACCATAGCGGTTGGCAAACTTTGTCGGTTTTTTCTGCTATCTGTTATGCATTAACTTAATGTTACTTGAATCTGAATGCACTCTCCTTTAAATGTTACTTGAAGATCTACAATGGGTAGCAATCGGACACGGTTGACGAAACAAGTCATTTGTCATCATATATCTAAAAATGGGCGAATATGCGGATATTAGTATGTATACGTAAACATTATCAAGATGAAATATCAAAATAAAGCTACAGATCCGATAGTAAAGTATCGGTTGATACGTTAACATTATCAATATGAAATATCAAAATGGTGTGAAATATATATAGTAGTGTCGATGAGATATAAAAGTAATCAAGATGTTAAAGCTACGAAGAGAAACACAATGTGTTCAATATAAAGGGCGTGTTTAATCAAATGTAAGGGACTAATATAATCTCCCAAGACATGTTTATTGGTAAACTAAATGTGTGTTGATTGACTATTATTTGGATCTAGATTTGATGAAATCTCAATCCTCAACAACAATTGTTCTGGCATCAAGGGTCTAAGACCAATTCCGTGCTCAACGAGACTAATATTTTACTTTAGAAAAACCTAATATTAGGTTTGTATGAATATGAATGAACAATATTTAGCGTGTCGTGTTCAAATTCCAATATGCGTCTTCTCACCTAAGTTGTACTGAACTGCTAAACATCGTCCCAAAATTACTTAAATCGTCCCTTGAAATTACCAAATTGTCCTTCATCCTATTTTTGCTTATATATCTCACAATTTCACTCTTTTTTCAAAACTTTCTCTTCCTATACCTACTACAGAAGATTAGGAATGTCTCGAAGGCCAGGCAAGCAGCCAGCAGTTCCCCCGGTGTACCCGTATACTGTAACCTTACTTTATTTATTTGTTTTTAAAAAAAAAATTTAAAAAAAGTGGCCAGCGTTCGAGGGAGACGCCCCCCGCATGGGTCGGGCGTCCTCGGAAGCCGCTCCCCCCATGGGGGGAGCGGCTTCCGAGGACGCCCGACCCATGCGGGGGGCGTCTCCCTCGGACGCCGGCCACTAGCGGGAGACGTCTGTGGAAGACGTCTTCCCGATGGAGGAGACGTCTTAGGCAGACGTCTCCCCCAAAGAGGAGGCGTCTCCGACAGACGCCTCCACCATACGGAAGGCGTCTCTCGCAGACGCCTCCACAATTTTTTTTTAATTATTAAATCTGATAATTACTTTAATAAATTGTGATAAATCTGAAAATTTAATTTAACAAATTCTTATTAAGTTTAACATTTGTGATATTTAGTTTTAACAATTTTTGATTTAGTTTAACAATTGTTTTAATTTAGTTTAACAAATTTTGATTTAGTTTAACAATTGTGATAATTTAGTTTAACAAATTTTGATTTAGTTTAACAATTGTGATAAATATGATAATTTAGTTTAACAAATTTAACAAATTTGTAATTCAAATTTCAATTAATAGTCATCGGGTCACAGTGGAGGGAAAGGCAAGTCGATACCATTACACGCCTTCCGTTCTTTAGAGGATGATTCAGCACCGCGTCATCCACGTAGACGGGGGATATCAGCTTCGGTCAGGAGGGAGAGAGAGGCATTACGTCGTCGAGAGGAGGATGATGATTCCTTCGATGATGAGCATGTGGACAGTCCCGACGACGGGAGTGACGATGATGACCCGTATGAGTTAGAGCGCCCGGAGGTGGAGAGGCAGGGGGTTGTATAGCAGAGGACGTGGTCGAGCGGGTAGTTCTACTTCCGCCAGATGGATGGTGCGGAAGGGTAGGGGTGGGAGGTTTACGACCGCGGATTCGAGCTCGTGCACTGTAGATCCCCGCGCTCAGAAGAAGAAGAGGGTCCAGGACGATTCTTGGATCGTGAGCAGTATGACGCCTGGTGGTCCTTTAGATGGTAGCGTCATTCCTAGTTTCTGGGGTCACATCGCTAGACGGATCTGGGACGGAGAGGATCGGAAGGTTCTGAAGTGCCATAATCGGCACAGAGCCTGTACAGCACTACAGGGTTGGCGGTCTACACTGAGTGCTGATATCAGAGAGGAGATTAGTGCCACGCATTTGGGGCACTTACCGTACAGCATGTTCCCTTATCTCGACATGCCTTTGATTTCTGCGTTTGTGGAGCGGTGGCAGCCTGACACCAACACTTTCCACATGCCTTTTCGAGAGATGACGATCATGCTTCACGATGTTTTCCAGATCCTGCGCATTCCTGTGGATGGTCGTCTGGTTAGTGCTCAGGGGTCGACGTCTGAGCTGAGGTGTTATGTGGCAGAGTTTCTTGGTGTCACACCTGATGGTCTGGCGAGAGATACAGCTTTATGGAGTGGTGGTGGTGTCGGCATCGACTCCCTTGAGGACCTATGCAGACAGGCACGACCTCCGCGGGCCGATGATACACAGTTGACGGCGTACCTATTCTTGATGCTCGGAGCCGTCTTGTTTGTCGACAAGAGTGGTTGTCGGATCAGACCACGCGATCTACTGGAGGCTAGGGCCCCGGACACCGTTCGTGAGTACTCGTGGGGGTCAGCGACGTTGGCATACCTGTACCGTCAGCTTGGGATAGCTAGCCGTGCGGATTGTTCTGGGATTGCAGGTTGTCTTACGCTGCTGCAGGCGTGGATATACAAGTACTTTCCTGCATTCCGCCCGCATCGTGAGCGGAAGATTATCGACGAGGGTCATCCACGTTCGGGTATGTGGGCCGTCCGGAGCGAGGACAAGAGCGATGGACGATTGCGTTCCATCCGCGCACGGCTAGATCAGATGACTGCATCAGAAGTATCAAACTTTACACCATTTATTTAATTTTAAGATGTATTATTATTAATGTGTTAAACTTTAGGTGGAGTGGTTACCCTATGGTCCTGACCCAGCAGCGGATGTCCCGAGGACTTTATTGATGGGTCTTATTCGTTATCGGGATATCATAGAGCCTTATATGCCCGATCGGGTCTTGCGTCAGTTAGGATATGTTTAGGTGATCCCGGTTGACATCCCGACACCAGAGCATGCGGTGCGGTCTGCGACAGCAGCGACGTACGACGTCAGGTTCCCCGCTTCTACAGCGGAATCGACTTGGCGGACATTTCCGAGATCATGCCGACTGTTCCTTGGCGACTTCAGACGTAGTCGCGACCCCTCCGAGTGTGATGCACGTTATCTTGATTGGTTCGGTAGTTACTCACATCCTATCATCGTCCGTGGTGCCTCCCGGAGAGCAGATCGACCACCAGATAGGACGTGTGGCGATCTGGTAATTTTTTCATTTTGTCTATATTTATTTGTACCGTATATTTTGTTAATGTACGCTAATGTTATTGTTATGTGCAGTGGATGGGTAAGATGATACGGGCTGTAGACCCAATCTTGCAGATGAGGGATGAGCTGCCAGACGATGCCAGAGCTGCATGCGGAGATTTGGATGAGATCATACACTCGTGGCATACTCAGTTAGGCATCTCCGACCATGATTCGGATGATGAGTAGGCTGATCTGTTGTACCGTACTCTTAGTATTTGCATTTATATTTGTTTATCTGTCGTACGCTTATTATTTGTATTTGTGTTTGTGTTTGCTAACATATCGTACGCTTATTATTTGTATTTGTGTTTGCTTATTTGTCATACACTTATTATTTTTATTTGTGTTTGCTAACATATCGTACTCTTATTATTTGTATTTGTGTTTGCTTATTTGTCATACACTTATTATTTTTATTTGTGTTTGCTAACGTATCGTACTATTATATATAATGCAAATAAAGCAAACATATCAAAACATATTACATAATAAAGCAACAATATATAATGTACAAACATATCAAAACATATTACATAATTGTACAAACATATCAAAACATATTACATAATTGTTGCCAAGATGCTATCCTATTTTGGTACTCCAGCTCCCATCCAATAACACTCTCATCTCGTACTTGAAACCACAGAGTCGCTATAGGAGGTACGGGGAATCCTTCATTCAAATCCAAACGAATGTAATGAGCGTAACTCCCTAAATGAGCAATAATCAACTCTCTGCACGGTCTCGTCACGGTAGGTGGACTCTCCCAAGGTAGAACTGTAAGACATGGGTACAACGAACCATCATTTCCGAGAGAGAAGAACATAACTGCACACTTGTAAAAATTTGCAATGGGAAACAAGTCCGTCCACGCCTCCATGTAGTGATTCTCGCCACAAGGTCCCCCGCCCCAATTAATCCGGTGACGAGCCTGCGCCACACCGTCGTAGTATACGTGCTCATAAAAAGATGGGTTCGCAGCTAGCTCATTTGAAATCGAACGACGGGCGAGTTGCCAATTGTCTTCACCACCGTGAAAAACATCGGCGACACATCGAAATCCACAGTTTCCATCAGCACGTACATCATTCCACTGGTGTAGGAATGACATAATGATTCCTGGAATCCTATCCGCATATGGAAAGTCGTCTACGTCAGCCCGCCCAGTCACTACAATATCAACAAAAAATACAGTTACATATAATAACAAAAGATACATATTTACTGAAATAAATAACAAAATTATAATAACAATAAATATAGGGATGGTATACCTGATCCTTCCCTCACAGACGAAGAACCAGAAGATCGACCACGACCTTTGCTTCCACTACCGGAAGAACGACCACGACCTCTACTCCCACTACCTGAAGATCGACCACTACCTCGCTCTGCATACTCAAACGCACTAGGGTCCCGTCGTGTCGACTTTCCCCTTGGTCGACCTCGTAGCTTTGTTTTTTCTGCAGGCTCTCTCAAATTCGCATGTTCGGGGTGTAGCTGCTCGAATAAAACCTGAAAGGTAGATCGAATTACGGTGGGGTCACTTCCTGCAATCTCATCAACCAGGCTGCGAAAATGTTCGGCGTCTTGAGCTGCCTGAGACACAAACTCTGCGTTCCCGGCTCCTTCCCCAATGACAAGTGTCCTCCAGAACGAATGAATCTGCTCTAAGTAAATTCCGTTGTCTGATTCAAGACATCCGCGGATGGTACATGCACAAGGTATCCCATGAGAAGTCAGAAAAGCACACTCACAACGATATTCAACTTCATCATCTAACTCTTGCATTCTTTTCACCTCCTGATTCAGCAATTGCAAGCAGTGATGCGAAACTCGACCATTTATGTGACGATATAGAGCATGTCCGAAATTAGTCAAATTTCGCCGTCTCGAGTCTTCAAGAGCGTTTCGAATATTCGTCAGCTGCATTTCAATAGCCGCGTTGACGCGCTCGAAAAGAGTGTCCAGAGCTGCAGTCGATGTAGAAATCAACTCTTTTAAAGCCGAATGAGCACTTTCGACCCTACAATTCGTGGTGTTCCCAAAATGAAGGACTTTGTTCGTCCAATTCAGCACAAACTTTTCTTTATGCACCAACCACGTGGTGTCCAGATACTCCGTGATAGCCGGCCACGATCTATACAAATCTTTCAGAGCATACACAGCTCTATCATACTCGGCTTCTGAAGTAGAAAGCATGATTTTCCTCCATCTTCCACGCCTCAAAGTCTCTGCCATCTGCTTATTTTTGCTGAATACGTGGTATGCGTAGTTCAATACGTCTTTGTTGATGTGCCATGTGCAGAGTAAATGAGCAGAGTCAGGAAATACCTCTCTCACTGGTCGCATAAGGCCTAACTCCCGGTCTGTTATTATTGCAGTCGGGCTGACAATCCCCAATAACAGATCTTGCAACTTCTCCATCACCCACAGATAACTGGAGTAAGTTTCATCCATCAAAATCGCATATCCAATAAGGAAATTCATGTTTGTTGGTATGACCCCAATCATTTCGAACAAAGGCATCTTATACTTGTTCGTCTTGTAAGTCGAATCCATGCAGATAACGGAAGGATATGTCCGCAACAACTGGACTGACGTCGGATGTGCCAAAAAAGCGTGAGTGACGACATCAGTTTCTGGATCCGCCATAATCCAATGTAAGTACTCACACTGCACTGCTTGATAGAGAAACTGCTGGACGGGATTCCGGTCTTCAGATTTTGTCCTCCTCATGTAATCTCTGAAATTATAAATATGCCTTTGATTTGGATTGTCCTCCGGGAATTTTTCTTTTACTGCCTTCAACATGTTCCGTGGTTTTGCTTGCGCCTCAGTCATATCACGAACAATCTTCTTCGCCCTAGAACTTAGACCACTAATTTGACGATGACCCTCTGGATAAACTGCCAGTCTGTGGTTGTGATGTCCATGAGCACTATTAAAAACCACAACCCATCCATCACGATATCGTCGCTCCACCACTTTTATTAAGAAACGGCAACCGCAACCCTTTCTTTTGGTGTTTTTCGAAGTGCAGTATCCATATCCCGAGACTCCATTTGATTTCGCCGGTCGCATCTCAAATAACAATCCATCAGACTATCTGATCTTGTTTTGTACGACGACATGACCAAAAAAAACCCAGCTCCGATAGTACTTGTTTGACCCATTTACATGCTTCATCGATTGTTTCAAAGATTTGTATAGTTTGAAATAACTCACTGTAATCCACTCCATCACCACCGAAATCTTCCAACGGAACCTACAAAAAAAATCGAAATTAAAAAAATCAAAAAAAATCCGGGCGTCTGTATTAAACGCCTACCCCATGGGAGGGGCGTCTGAGTTAAACGCCCTTCCCAAGGGTGAGGCGTCTGCGTAGGACGCCTGACCCTAGGGAAGGGCGTCTACTACAGACGCCTTACCCAAGGGGAGGACGTCTACATAAGACGCCTCTCCCATTGCGTAGGCGTCTGCGTTAGACGCCTCAGCCAAGGGGAGGACGTCCTACGCAGATGCCCTCACCTTGGGGGAGGCGTCTAATGCAGACGCCCGGCCCAAAATTTGCCCCGCGCCAGACTTACCTCACCGGATGCATCACCCTCGCCAGACATTTTCGTGGTATTTTTACTGATAAATTATGAATATACAAGACCGTAGGCCTAATTTATAGACACGGGACGATATGGGTATTAAATATATTGTTAAGGGCAATATGGTAATTTCAAGGGGCGATTTAAGTAGTTTTGGGGCGACGTTTAGTTGTTCCCAAGTTGTAAGGTACAACGAATATTTATTAAAACATTTAGAACAATTATTCACACTTAAGAAATATTGTCTTTGGAATGAGCCATGTTGATCAAAGAAATTTTGAATCAGACATGCAAGATGTTTGCGTTACTACGGAAGCAGCCGTAGATTGGGTAGAATGTTGACCAGCGGAAGCAGCCGGCGAAAGGTCCCACGTTTCTACAAATAAAGTTCGTACACGCTGAAAAGCCACACCGCGGTTTTCAGAAGTGGGGTCGATTTATCTCTCTTTTGATCATAAGTTCATGATTAGCATAGAAAAAACATATAAAAATAGGCCCAGAGAGAGAAAATCTTGGTTAACACGAATTGGAACTCACGTACAGTTTTCTTTACTGACATTATGTGTAATGGAGATCCTTATTTACAATTAATTAAATATTAATTAGATCTGAAGACATTTTATACTGTTTTTCTCGTAAAAATACAATAAGACTAAGAAGGCATTTTTAATTTGCCGTAGAAGATTGACTCACAGTGTAGAACTTTATCATTTTTTGTTACACCAACTATTATAATTAAATGACAATTTGTTATCGAAGAGTATGATTAAATCACGTCTAACAATGTAATGTCAAAACATGAAAAACAAAGACGAATGGAGTAATAATATTTCTCGTAATTTAGACAAAATTCCTCGTGATCAAGGAAGACTCCTTCATCTAATTGAGAATCCACATGTGAAAATAAAATCATTATTTGTATGAAATCATAGTATAATGATTACCAAACAATTAGAACAGTAGGGACATTTTAATTATTGTTCGAACTTTAAACTTGACTTGAACTCCACTCAATAAATGATCGACTACGGTTTAACTTGAAAATTAACGATCTAAGTGAAAAATTAAAAAAATACTCCAACTCAGATCGTTAAACGAGCCGACTCGAACTCGAAATAGCTCGAGCTCGACTCGAGATTTTTATTGTTTAATTTGTATTTAATTTTTGATATTTAGTAATAATATACAATAATATGAAAGACTCAAAATTTTTGTTCGATTCGACTAGCTTACACTTTGCCCCCCACTCATGTAAATGTCTACATCCACCACTGGTGCCAGAGAGAAGAGAAAGATGTATTTAGTGTCAATATTTTTTTGCATTTGATAGTAATTGTCACCTAGAAATTTATGTGTGTCATCCTTGCGAGACTTCTTTTTTTTTATTTGTCATTGTTTCAATCGTTATGAATTTTCCCCACGATATGAACCACCTAAACCTAGGAGTGGGATTAGGGCAGAGCATTGACCGGGTCAACCCGGTCAACCAGACCGGACCGGACCAGTCGGTCCGGAATTTTTTGAAAAAATCCGGTCCGGTCCGGGTTTCGGTCCGGCAAATTTTAAAATTTTGGGTCCGGTCCGGTCCATTTTTTTTTACTTTAAAAAATTCAGTTTTTGACCGAATCGGTCCGTTCCGGTCCGGTCTTCGGTCCGCGGGCATCCGGTCCAGTCTTCGGTCCGGATGCACAGTCCTAAGTGGGATGGAAGGAGAGTGAGTGAGTGACGGAGAGACAATAGGAGAAGGGAAGGAGATGGAAAAGAAGAGGGAGAGAGTGAAGAAGAAGAGAGAAGGATAAGGAGAGAGGGATAAGAAGGAAGGGAGAGGAGAAGAAGAGGGAATATGAACACTTGAACGCATGAAGTTTCTAAAGGAAAGAAATCCTTTGTGGAGTGATCAACATGTAATAAATAGTCACAATAAAAATTTCATCTCTTGGTTCAAAAATCTGGCTTACAAGCGTGATGTTTTTGAGACAATACAATGGTTGGCCTACAGTTCGCATTCTGTTGTTATAAGTTACAGTGATTATGATATCAATGAATATTCTTTCTACACAGTCTGTGAAGATGCAAAAAGTGTTGTTTAGAACAGTGGTGTCACATTAATAGCAGAGTCTTTGCATGTGTCTAGTTCTAAAGACAAGAATCATGTATACGCCGACATGTCCTATTACGGAGTAATTGAAGACATATGGGAGCTAGACTTTGTTAAATTCAAAGTACCTCTATTTAGATGCAAGTGGACTGATAATAAAAGTGGAGTTCGTGTGGATGACTATGAGTTCACATTAATTGATTTTTCAAAAAAAGGATATAAAGGAGAACCTTTTATTCTCGTTTCCCAAGCAAAACAAGTCTTCTATGTGCCTGATCCATGTGATAAGAAATGGGCAGCAATTCTGGAAGGGAAGAAAAAAATTGTATCTGATGATAGTCTGATCGAGTATTAAGAGACACCACCTTTCTCTAAGCAAGCACCTGAGTTGAACTCAGTAGACGAAGAAATAAATGTTGAGACTTGTATGTTTAGAGATGACCACAGTGAAGGTATATGGAAGAGAGTGAGAGTAAACTCCAGAGGGGATTTCGTCACAGACGAGTCGCAAGTGATCAGCTCGAAGATTGTAAGTTGCATCACTTATATATGTTATTAATTCAGATTCAGTAATTTTATATTTTTCAATTGTTGGTAAATATTTTTTTAAACTTTAGGACTCTCTGAAGTTGAGAGAATCTCAAGGAGAATTTGCTTCCGATGGTCGGAATGATATTCTACGCGAGGCATTGTGAAACGAGGAACACCCCGGTCGTGTGCGGGGGGTAGGGAGTAGAGTTGGACTGCGACAATATTATGGAAAGACTCAACGGTCTACTTCGTCGACTGGTCATACCAAATGCCAGCAAGAGATCGCAAATTTGAAGAATACGTTGCAACTTGTTTTGGAGAGATTGGATCGTGATTTGCCTACTTCTTCTACCCGTCGTAGGACCGGTTCTTCCCCTAAGACCACTCCTCCAGTGCAGCATGTGTTCCACCCCGATCAAGATTATGATTTCATGTCTCATTCTCGAGAATTGGTCCTCGTCGGCGATCTCTCGTTTGGAAAGTTCACGGATGGATCTAGATGTGCTTTATTTGTCTAAGACCCTAATCGAAGATTGGTGGGACACGGGAAAACTTATAACATCTCCAGACACCACTTCACAGAGGTGGGAGAGGGAGAAGTGAAAGTTGTTGTTGGGAGTTGCTTAGATGCTGGTGCTTTGGTGCCATTTCCGGAAGAAGAGTTTGTTACTCTCGGCAATGCTATCAGTGGGTTCGTGAGGTGACCTAGTTATTTAGTAGAGTTAAACGACAAACATGAGGTATAGTTTAATTTTGAAAAACTTTAAACTTCAAATTTGTTAACAATTGTATTTTAACAGTTGTATATATATGTGTAAGGTGTCAAGCCCCCGGAGCAAAGGGTCAAACAACCAATCTCCGATCAACATTAATTTTCTTCCAAGTAGGTGCAAAATGTTGTATCAATGTATGGTAGGTAGGGAAATACAATTCTTAAGTAGCCGGGAGTTGAGGAGGGGGATAAAGAGTTGGAGGAGCTGGGAGTTCGACGTGCAAGTGAAGTAAGTGTTTTCTTTGGTATATACAATGAAACGTATTTAATAATTTTATCGAAACTGTAATAAAGTATAATTTTTACTCTTGTAGACATCTTTATGATGCCAGAAGGCCAATCTTTTCCGACGATCAATTGGATTTATCAGTCCATCTACATATATATACGGGAATGACGATAAATCGGATAAGCTTGTGACTCTCTTGAAAGAAGAAGACAAAAGATATTATCTGCTCCCTTATCATGAGAGGTAAACTTTGTAATTCAAAGTGGAATTTTATTTTGTAATAAACTTCTAATTATATATATAACAAGGCTCATTGGATGCTTGTCGTTGTATGCCCCACGACTAATTCGGCATATTAGTTTGATCCGTTGGGGCCGAATAAACCAAGGGACTCAGTAAAGAAACTTCTAAATTTGCAAGTTCGTTTTAGTTATCGTATTTGTAATTCGTGGATTTTTATTAATATTATTGAATGAAGGTTTAACTTCTGCTACTCAGGGAAATTAAGGTTTACAAAGCTTTAGGTGGCAGGAGAATAACCACAAAAGCAGGAATAACATGACATGAAATGAGAGTACATTCTCTCCCATTTTTGTTAATTAAGTTAGGAACATATATTTAGCGAATTTCTATGTTTGTAGTACAGGAAGCAGGTTGGAAATACGGAATGTGGTTACTACGTGATGAGATACATGGAGGAAATCCTCGAATTGGCAGCTCAATACGTATGCATTTCCGAGGTAATGTAGATCGTTATTCACTTGTATAGGTGTAGTTTCAATATTTAGTTATTAAAATTTTTACTTATATTTTGATTGGTCTTCCCAAAAAGTAGTGATCCATTCTCGCAACAGGAGCTCGTTGAAACTCGCGACCGATGAGCTCGCTATTTTATTAGAAACATGTTGATGAAGTAAGATGTTCTCTTGTCACTATCATTTATTTGTAATTTAGTTAACAAGTTCACTTGTATTACAAACTTACAATTTATGTCTTAATTTAATCGCCTCAATTTTAAAATGAAATCAAATTGTTTATGTATGAATTAATTCCAAGTGTGTTGAATGATTGTGTATGGTTGTATGTTTGTGTTTGTGCATATATGGTTATATGTTTGTGTTTGTGCATGTATGCTTATGTGTTTGTGCTTGTATGTACATGTGGATGAAAGTGTGAGTATTTGTGAACGAATTTGTTGCAGGTTGTATGTACACGAATACGATGACTAAATACAAGTTTGCAGGATGCTTTTTTGTCCAGGTTTAAGAATAGACGTCGGATGTTTGTATTAGCAGACAATTATTCCTCTGAAGAAAGGAATATACGTCGGCTTTATGTATCATCAGACGTCTATTCTTTAGGAATAAACACATAGACGTTGGATCTGGGAATGCTTATATCCGACACATATACTCCCGTATATCCGTCGTATATTCTCTTTTCTGTAGTAGTGATTACGAACTCTGTATCCTAATACGAACGGTTAAAGTACTAGGGAGGAAAATCAGAGACCTCAATCAAGTTAAATGTATTAAAAGTGATAAACATAAACTTGTAATTAAAGACGGGGATATTAAGGATAAGTGAAGAGTGTCTTTTGATAAGATATTCAACGTAGAGAATGAAAATGATATTTTTGAAGTAATAAGGACGTGAGATTTACTAGTGTGGTTTGGTGTCAGTACTGTTGGTTAATTATTGTAAGCCAACGCATTTCCCTTGCTTGTATGGACGCGATCCAAAAATAAGTGCAATGCGCGCTTGGTGATTAATATATGTGGTTCGAAGAATATCTTCTAATTGATTATCGCTATGAAATAAGCCAATTAATGGTAGGAAAGAATTTTATCAAAACAAACTAAAGATAAAAGAGATAATTTCAGCAATTATAGTGTTTTAAAAACCTTAACTTAATCAGCCCGCATTGGAATTTCGAATTATGTGCAAATGAAAATCTATTAAAAAGAAATTCAAAACAGTAATATCCTAAAATTGGTTTACAAAGATATTCAAACGAATAAAAAAAACAAAAAAAATCATTCATTTGTAGAAATTTTCATATTTTAAAAGTAAGTTCTATGCTGGTACTATACATATATAGGTCATTTCGATACGATGGAGTTCGGATTGACAATTCCTGACCTCCATACATATTTGTTTCCTAATATATAGAAGAGACATTCAGACGAAGTCATCACGATTATATTGTTAGAAATTGGTTTAAACTTGTTAAGGCATAAACATGAAAAAACGGTCGACCGGTGGAGGAGCTCGGTAAACCGATTTTTTCAGGACTTTCAGAGGTGATAAACGATCGACCGGTGTCGGACTCCGGTCGACCTAATTTATCGCACACTTTTGGATGTAAAGAACGGTTGACCAGTGTTGGACATCGTTCGATCGAATTTTTCAGGAACTTTTTGGAGGTTAAGTGGTTGACTGAGAGCGATGCTGGTCGATCGAAAAGTGGTTGAGAGCGGAAGATAACCGTGAAGTGGTCAAACGGTCGGTTACACGGTCAACCGAAATTAACAAGAATCATTCATGTTAATCGTTTCGATTGACCATTTGAGAAGTCCAGTCGACCATTGCCCACGTTTTCTGCACATTTTATGCACAGTTATGAGTCTGGTATTTAAAGCTTTGTTCGTCCTTTTTTGTATATGATGTACACAACACATAAGTATTATTTCCTTGAGAGAGATTAGGGTTAGGGAGAGTTCTAGAAAGCTTTGGAAGACGTATTACCTCAAATCCCTTGTAATATCTGTTGCTTCTCTTGTTGGAGAAGAGGAAGAAGAAAAGGACACCCGCAGGAGACCCCCAAGGACATAAACACGTTACCAAACCTTGTAAAACGCGTGTGTCGTGGTTGTTTCGGGTGTGCATTCGTCTATTGCTTGTTTCTTTCATTTTGTGTGTTCTTTTGTTGCGTATAAGTTTGGGATAGAGACAGAAGAAATTCTGCAAATTCAATATTGTTGTGATTCCACTGGTGCATTTAATCCGTCTTCCCGTAGTAGTAATGTTTGGATCTCTCCTAACAACTGGTATCAGAGCTTTAGTTGCTTCTAGTGATGGCGGAGAATGCAAGAACTTCCGAGTGGAGAAATTCACCGGAAAAAGAAACATTTCCACATGGTAAATGAGGGTCCGTGCGTTGATGTCTCAAACGAATGGTCTCTTGAATACTTTTGGCGGTGAGGAGAAGAAACCGTCGAAGATGACTGATGAGAAGTGGGAGATGTTGAATCTCTGGGCAATAGAGATCATCAAATCGTGTTTTTCCAATGATATTCTCTTCGAGGAATCGGCGGCAACAATAGTTGAATATTGGAAACTTCTGGAAGACATGTTTATGAAGAAAAGCCTGGGTAACAAATTGAACACACCGTTTGTTTATCACCTATCGATATTCAACAAGCTTTCGTATATTTGACCAAGTTGGGCGTCATATTGGAAGATGAGACAAAGCAATGCTTTTGTTAACTTCTCTGCCGGATTCTTTTGAAAACTTGGTTCCATGCAGTTTAAGATGTTCAGTGGATGCATTCGAACGTTGATGGGAGTGGGTCATGTTCCGGAGTTGAAGAAGAACCTGATATCTCTAGGAGAGTTGGATACTCTCAGGTGGAGATGGTCTGGTGCGGGCGGAAAAGGTGGTCACTCATGGAGCGATGACAGTGATAAAAGGAACCAAAGTGGCCAATTTGTATTGGTTGTATGGGAATGCAGTAGCAGGAAAGAGTGCAGCAAGTGTTGCACAAAGTAACAAAGACAACACCATCCCATGGCATATGAGGCTTGGTCATATGTCGGAAAAGGATTTGTGTGAGTTACACAAATAATGTCTGCTGAAGGGTGTTAAAAGTTGCAAATTGGATTTTTACAAATATTGTGTCTTCAGGAAACAACACAAGATTTGGTTCAAGACGACTATCCACAAGACGAGAAGCATATTGGAGTATGTGCACTCCGACGTATGGGGACCAGTTCCGGTTCAGTCAAAAGGTGAAGCCGAATATTTCTCACATTCATTGACGACTTCTCAACGAAGGTATGAGTTTATTTTCTGAAAAATAAATCTGATGTGTTTAAGAAGTTCAAAGCATGGAAGACCCAAGTTGAGAAAAGTACGGGAAAATCTGTTAAGTAGTTGAGGACAAATAATGGAGGTGAATACACCTCAAAGGAGTTTCTTAGTTTCTGTGGAGGAGAAGGCATCACGAGGTATTTCACTACACCATGAAGCCCAGAGCAAAACAAGGTAGCTGAAAGGATGAACAAGACTCTATGGGATAGAAGCATGAGGCTTCATGCGAATTTGTCCATGGATTTCTTGGCTGAGGCAGTTGATCTGGCTTGCTATTTGGTAAATGTCTTAGTGTCATCGGCACTTGAATTAAAGACACCTCAGGAAGTGTGGATGGGTGAGCCATATGATTATTCAAGGCTGAGAATATTTGGATTCAAAGCCTTGCGTTGGTTGATGAAACACAACAATCAAAACTGGATTCGAAATCGAAGGAATGTATTTTCCTTTGTTACGATAGGTCAGTTAAAGGATATAAGCTTTAGGATTTAATGGACAAGAAGGTGCTTTTGAGGAGTAATGTAGTATTTGATGAGATGAGTTTACTCAAAGATCTTGAGGAAAAAGAGCAGCAAAATGGTTCCATACAGGGAGACGAAAGTGAAGTAAGGATCACAACTTAAGAGGGTGAATCAAATAGAAAAGTTCTGTAGGAAAGATTTGACTCACGAGTAAAGGAAAAGCTAGAGCAGGAGAGTATTGCTCAGGGGAGACAAAGGATGATCACTATGACACCGCAGAGGTATGGTCATGATGACGTTGGCATTGCGTTTGCACTTGTAGCAGAATGTGGGGACCCTTCCACCTTCAATGAAGTCGTTGAGCAGGAGAACAGGAACAAGTGGATGATGACCATGACCGAAGAGATGGAGTATCTTCATAAGAATCAGACTTGGAAGTTAACAAAGCTTCCAAGATGAAAGCGCGTGATTGGATGCAAGTGGATCTTCAGGAAGAAAGTGAAAGGAATGTGTATTCTAAAAGTATTCTCTTATATGTCTTTTATTATGAATTGAATGTGTACATATTTTGTGCTTTGATTAATGTATTCGTCTTATGGAAGTGTTAAAGAGGAATCTCTTGGTCCTTAACCGTAGAGATTTAAAAGATAATGATTTACATAAATCAAAAGTAATTCACAATCATGATGATTAACATGGGACATTAATTACTGAGATAAAATTCTCATGTTGGTTAAAGAGGTATTCTAGCTCTACCAGTATTTGACAACATGGGTATATAAATGAGGAAAATGATTTCTTTTATATATTGAATTTACCTAATAAATGAAACATTATGAAATTGTGTTTGTGTCGTTAATGTGTCATTAATGAGGTAAGGGAACGATCGACCGATGTGATTCTTGGTTTGATCGAAATTATCATGAACTTTCTTGGTAAGGGAACGATCGACCAACATGAAACACAGTCCGATCAAAATTATTAGGGACTTTTCTTGGTAACTGAACGATCGACCAGATGGGCGGTGCGGTCGACCACTTGTCCTGTATTTTTGACTTTATTGATTTATTAATTTAGAGGAGGTTGGTAAATTAATGGGTGAATTCAACCCATGTTTTAGTTGGAAGATGATGTGTCAAAATGTGTGGTGGAGATAAAAACTACTATGGATCATGGGAGGCAATTATGTGGGTTTTCTACATAAAACTCTCCTCCTTCCTTTTTGATAATTGCAACAAATAGAAAAATACAAATTTTCTATCATCTATCCATCTTCTCTCCATCCATCCAATCTCTCTTAATTAATTTGGTGCTTAAGAGATTCAATCCTTGGTGTCATTGAAGGAATTATTAGCTAGATTCTAACTTTGTATTAGATTTGATTGGCTAGCTTCAACCACTCTAATCTTTTTTAGAATTTGGTAAACACTTGGATGATCATACCCAAAGGTTCTCTAAAACCTTTATGAAGATCCGGAGTTGCGTTGCGTGTTGAATCGCCCGTCGATTCGCCTCCAAGTGTTCACCAAACTCTAAACAAGATCAGAGAGAAATGAGCTAGCCAATTCAATCTCTAAATCAAGATCCAGCTAATAACCCCTCTAAAGCTCTTTGAGAATTTAATCTCCAAAAGCTCAAAATAATTAAGAGAAATTCCGATGGATTACTGGAGAGGTTAGGGAGAGAGAATATTTTTGTATTAACTTAAACAAGTAGGGTGAGGAGACCTATTTATAGGTTCTCCCAACACCCACATCATGGGCTACCCACTAAACCATGATCTCTTGTTTTTATCTCCCTTAAACAAATCACAAATTGACACATAATCATCCTTAAAATGTTTGACCATAATTGGAATAAATCCAGTCCATGCTCAACATTATTCTCTTAATAATTCTAGAAAAAACGTGTCGACCGTGGTTAACCAACCGGTCGATCGATTGACAATTAATTGTGGTTTCGGTTGAACCATGAAACCAGACGGTTGACCCATCACACGCTACCAAAGCTACTGTGATATTTTGGTCAATCCGAACACACAAACGGTCGAGCGATTCAACACGAAGAAATGGCTACTGGAAGTTTTCGGTCGGACTGAGTCACAAGTCGGTCGATCGATTACCACCAACAAAAAATCACGGAAGCTCATGGAGGTTTTCGGTCGAACAAGGACTTCTAACGGTTGACCGATTAATCCCAGAGAAAGTTCCTGGAATATTTTGGTCGACCAACACATCCATCCGGTCAATTGTTCACATACGCAATGGCTACTATGAATTTTTGGGCGACCGGTCTCTGAAAATGTTCAACTGTTTTGTCCGATTTTTTTTGCCTTTATCAAATTTTGGATTTACATCCAACAAAATTTGATCCTTGGGTTTTTTTAGCAAATTCATATATCATGTAACATATTATCATATGTAATGTCAAACTATTACACCCCATAATACATACATCTCATATGAATTTATTTATGATTCTAACTATGTCATTTTTCATGACATATTGATTTTATCGTTTCACTACATGTATGCTATTTAACATGAAATTCGATACATCATATGAACACAAAATTAAGTTTTTTGTTTCCCAGTTTTGTGGTGTGACCTATAGGAGGATCTAAGTTATATTGACAATGATATTAAACACTTCATAGCATAAACTATAAGTGGTATCTTGCTACACATTAGAGTTACCAAATTAGCAAAGATGTCTTGTTCGCTCAAACTAAACACGGTGCATTTAGTGATGTAAACACATCACTTGTGTCTATCCCTTGCCTCATGATATTAAGAATAAGATACAAAGTAGAAATGTGTCACTTTTGTATTGTATATTCATTTCTTCATCTCTTAAGCTAATTATAAATATGTAACTTAACATAAGTCAAATTGTGCACATTATAATTTCGCATTATCAAGGGGACCATTAATATCATCACTCAAGTAAAGAGGGGCAATGATAATCATTTGATGAACTATCTTTTCCAACATAAGTCATGTTTAACCAATTATTACCTTTATCATTATACTCATTGACAACGTTTTACAATAATCAAATTAAACACTTCTTATGTGAAAAAACATAAGTCTCATATGTTAGGATTCAAGACACAGTGAAAACATTAATGACACTACACGTTAGAGTTACCAAATTAGCAAAGATGTCTTGTTCGCTCGAACTAAACACGATCCATTTAGTGACGTAAAAATATCACTTGTGTCTATCCATTGCCTCATGATATTAAGAATGTTATACAAAGTAGAAATGTATCACTTTTGTATTATATATTTATTTCTTAATCTCTTAAGCTAATTATAAATATGTAACTTAACACAAATCACATTGTGCACATTATAATTTTACTTTATCAAATGGCTCACTAATATCATCACTCAAGCCAAGATGGGCAATGATAATCTTTTGACTAACTATCTTTTCCAGCATAAGTCGTGTTCAATCAACTATTGTCTTTATCACTATGCTCAATGATATCTTTTGACACTAATCAAATTAAACACTTCTTATGTGAAAAGACATAAGTCTCATATCTTAGGATTCAAGACACAGTGAAAACATTAATGACACTTAACACAATTCCATAATGTTTCACTTGCCAGGTCTATTCAAACCATTTTCCTCTTTTATACACTCGTGTTGTTAAATATTTGTAGAGCTACAATACTCTTTAACCAACACGACAATCTTACCTCGGTAATTAATGTTCCATGCCAATTACCATGATTGTGAATAACTTTTGATTTATGTAAACCATATCTTTTAGAGCTCTATAGTTAAGGACCAAGAGCTTCTTTCTTAACACTTCTAAAAGACGAATACATTAATCGAGGAACAAAATGTTTGCAAATTCATTTCATAATATTTGACATATAAAAGTAAACTTTTAGAACACATTCCCTTTAGCCGGATGGGTTCATTACATAAGGCAAAGAAAGTCAAGTATGCAAGCTGAAGAAGTCTCTCTACGGGCTTAAGCAGTCGCCGAGACACTGGTACAAAAGGTTTGATACATTTATGTTAGAGAATGGTTTTGTATGTTGCGACTATGATAGTTGTGTCTACTTGCAGTGTCTGAAATATGGGTCGTATGTATTATTGCTCTTGTATGTTGATCATATGTTGATCACAACAAATGAGATGAAGCATATAGATGATCTCAAATAGAAACTTTGTGGCGAGTTTGAGATGAAAAAAATCGGGAGTGCAAAGAAAATTCTCGGTATGTAGATCTCCAGGGATACCGAAAGATGTGAAATTTTGCTCACCTAAAATAGTTATATCCGGAAAATTCTCGAAAGGTGCAATCTCAAGAATGCCAAGCAGGTTGCCACACCTATAAGTGCTCACTTCAAACTCTCAATGAAGTGCAACCCCTTTACTGAAAAGGAAAGGAGAGATATGGATAAAGTTCCATATGCTAGTCTAGTTGAATCCGTTATGTATGTTATGATCTATACTATGCCAGACATTTCACATGCAGTTAGCCTGGTGAGTCGTTATATGACTAACCCAGGAAAGGTGCATTGGGAAGCTTTGAAGTGGTTGTTGAGGTACCTGAAGGGAACCATTGATGTTAGCTTGAAGTACACCAGATATGGAGCACAAAGGTCGGTGGAGGGGTACGTGGATTCAGATTATGTTGGTAATCAGGATAAACGAAGGTCCACAACATGGTACGTGTTCACTCTATGTGGAGGACCAGTAAGTTGGAGATCCGTTCACCAGAATACTACTGCATTGTCTACGACGGAAGCGAAATATATGGCAGTCGTTGATGTCGGAAATGAAGCTAAATGGTTGAAGGGTTTGGTAAGCTCTCTGAGTGTGGAAGAAGAAGTTACCAAATTGCATTGCGACAGCAAAAGTGCAATCTATCTAACCAAAGATCAGATGTTTCACTCAAGAGCCAAATATATTGAAGTAAGGTACCAGAAGATCCATGAATGGATCGAGGAAGGCCAGGTTATTCTCAAGAAGATCGATACAAGTGAGAATCTGGCTGATATGATGACCAACATGGTCAGTCAGGAGATGTTCAAGTTGTGCTCGAAGCTTCTCAATGTCCTCAGAAACTAAGAAGGTTGAGCACTCCTGGGGATATCGCTAATGGTGCTTCAAGGAAGCATGAATGAAGCAGGATTGAAGCTGACTCATGTAACAAATTTGAACCAAAGTGGAGATTGTTAGAAACTGGTTTAAATTTGTTAAGGCAGAAACAGGGAAAACGGTCAACCGGTGGAGGAGCTTGGTCGATCGAATTTATCAGGCACTTTCGGATGTGAAGAATGGTCGACCAGTGTTAGACATTGTTCGATCGAATTATTCAGGGACTTTTTGGAGGTCAAGAATGGTCGATCGATTGGTTACACCGGTCGACCGAAGTGTACAGAAATTGTTCCAGTTAATCATTTTGGTCGACCGTTTGAGAAGTCCGGTTGACCATTACCCACATTTTCTGCATGTTTTTTGTCAGTATGAGTCTAGTATTTAAAGGGTTGTTCACCCTTATTTGTATACAATGAACACAACACATAAGTATTATTTCCTAAAGAGAGATTAGGGAAATGGATAGTTCTTGAGAGCTTTGGAAGACGTATTACCTCAAATCCCTTGTAATCTCTATTGCTTCTCTTGTTGGAGAAGCGGAAGAAGAAAAGAAAACCCGTAGGAGAACTCCAAGGATGTAGGCATGTTACCAAACCTTGTAAAATGCGTTTGTCGTGGTTGTTTCAGGTGTGCATTCGTCTATTACTTGTTTGTTTTATCTTGGGTGTGTTTTTGTTACGTATAAGTTTGGGAGAGAAACAAAAAATATTTTAATTTCACAAATTCAATATCTTGTGATTTCGCTAGTGCATCTAATCCGTCTTCTTGTAGTAGCATTGTTTGAATCTCTCCCAACATATATTACATATCACCAGGCCTGGCCGATAACAGGAGCAGGATGAGCTCCTTTTCCGTGCCCGGTGAAAAGATGGGAGCTCTTGATATTTTGAAGTATTTGAAGATCCTTGGTTGTTTTCCTAATGCAATTATTGCATATAGGGTATTATTAACAATTCCTATAACAGTTGCATCGGCCGAAAGAAGTTTCTCTAAGCTTAAATTGCTTAAATCTTATTTGCGTAGTTCTGTGTTCCACGAAAGACTTAATAGACTAGCCTTAGTGACAATCGGGAACTCTATTATGGAGAACTTTGGTTATGAGCAGTTAATTGACCGGAAAAAATTCAGATAGGCGGACCGAAGACCGGACCGGAACAGACCGGTTCGGTCCGGTCCAAAAACCCGATTTTTTACCTTAAATTTTAAAAAAAAATTGGACCGGACCGGACCGGATCCAATTTTTTTTTCGGTCCGGACCGGAACCCGGACCGGTTGGTTCCGGTCCGGACCGAACCCGGACCGACCGGTCCGGTCCAAAAACCCGGACCGGACCGGGTTTTGCTCACCCCTACTGGTGGGTTTTGGTTTTGTTTTTGTTTTTGTTTTTGTTTTATAGGAGTGGGAAACTTGATTAGGCTAAGGAAATGGTCGGTACAAGACAAAATCTATAAAAATGTCTTTGATAATGCGATTTAAAGTAATTATGTTTAGTGAATTTATTGCATGTGAATTTGTACTTAAAAATATAAACATTGATTGTAGTATTGCACTATAGTTAGTTCAAACTTGAGGTGGGTAATGTATTCGTTCGTGAGAGCAACTAATTTAGAGATTGTTTGAGTTGAAATCATGTGCTAGAGGTCAACAAGTTAGAGACCGACCTAAGGAGTAAAGGTCATAACAATTTGATATTCTCCTTATATATTCTCAGCAGTTTGTTTAATTACATATAGTTAGGTATTAAGGTTCTATAAAAAAATCTTAGTGTTGCTAAATTACAAAGTCTTTCTAAATTATAGAGTCCAAAGTTAAGTCGAATTCTTAACTCCTAAATATAGGTAGGTTTTTAATTTAACCAAAACAAAATGAGATTCCTTATTGAAGGTAAATTTATGATAAAGAGCCGTATGTTAACATGTTCCTAGCTAAAGCAAAAATAAATGTAAGTACATGTTCAAAATAAATATTTATGATAAAAGTGGTATGTTAACATGTTTGTAGTTAACTTTTCGCTTGTAGTTGTTCGCTTAGTGGCTTAATTTGTTTTGTCGAAGTTTAGTTGGTTATAGTTGTTTAAAAGTTGTGGCTCGAACTACTTGCTTAGTTGATTAGTTGCTTATATTTGTTTGCTTGAAGTTTAGTTGCTTAGTTGCATATAAGGTGATCCACAATTTTGATCCAAAGTTTATTAAGTTCTTTTAAAAGGTAGAATGTTTGGATAGTATAATATTGTTAAGTGATAGATTATTGAAATCGATTGGGTTTGTGGTTGAAATGCAGGTTGAAAATAGTTTCATATTTAAAATTTTAGGTGAGGATCTGCTCAAATTTTTAATAATTTTAATTGTTTAAAATTATTATATTTAGATATAATGGATGTTGGGTGTGACTTCTATAGGATGTCAATTGTACCAGACAAATCTTGATTACAGATTGATGATAGATTCACAATGGAATACATGAAAGCGTTGGATGAGTTCTTGAATTTTACAAGTGTCAATTTGGAAAAATTGGGTGGTCTTATTCCTTGCCTATGCAAGAATTGCAGAAATCTAGCACTTCTTAAACGACAACAAATTCGTGAGCATGTTCTCCTCAAGGGTTTTATGCCGGATTATCCTATGTGGGTACATCATGGTGAAAAAAATACCTGGAAGGAATAGGAAATTTCAGTCATCCGTCACTTCAACTTCAAGTGTTGTTGACGACATGCAAGGAATGTTGCAAGATATTTACAGAGATGTCGGAGGTGAAGAAGTTAATGCGGAAGAAGATGTAGTATTTATGAATATTCTGTGGACGATGAATACGAAATGGAAGAAGCAGAAGCTGTTGGTGACCCAGATCGTCTGTCGGAACTTGTGAAAGATGCTGAAGAACCGTTGTATGCCCGGTGTAAGAAGTTCACGAAATTGATGTTCTTGGTTTGTTTATTTCATTTGAAAATCTTGAACGGTTGGAGCAACAAGTCATTCTCTATGCTTCTTGCTTTGCTTCGAGAAACTATTCCAGATAGCAAAAGATATATTCCATTGTCATATTACGAAGCTAAGAAAGTCGGGAAAGAGTTAGAACTCAGTTGTAAGAAGATCGATGCTTGTCCTAAAGATTGCATATTGTACTGGAAAGAAGATGCAAAGAAATACATATGTCGTTGAGATGGTTACAAGGAGTAGACTAAGAAGGTGAAATCCAGAAAAAATTCCAGCGAAGGTGCTGAGGTATTTCCCACTGATCCCAAGATTGTGTAGGTTGTACATGAGGAAGGACGTGGCAAAAACATGAGGTGGTATTCTGAAGAGCGAAAAAATTATGGTTTTCTTCGCCATCCTGCCGATGCGCTTGCGTGGCACCACTTGGACAAAACCTATCCGAATTTTGTTGTAGAGCCCAGAAATTTTAGGTTGTGTTTGGCAAGCGACGACTTTAGTCCTTTGGTACAATGTCATAATGTCACAGCACATGGCCAGTGAAATTGATGTCTTAGAATCTACCACCTTGGATGTGCATGAAACTAAAGGAAATGTGTTCTAAAAGTATTCTTTTATATGTCAATTATTATGGATTGAATGTGCAACCATTTTGTTCCTTGATTAATGTATTCGTCTTTTAAAAGTATCAAGGAGCAGACTCTTGATTCTTAACTGTAGAGCTCTAAAAGATAATGATTTACATAAATCTAAAGTTATTCACAATCATGGTAATTGACATGGAACATTAATTACCGAAATAAGATTGTCGTGTTAGTTAAAGAGTATTGTAGCTCTACAAATATTTAACAACACGAGTGTATAAAAGAGGAAAATTGTTTCAATAGACCTGGCAAGTGAAACATTATGGAATTGTGTTAAGTGTCGTTAATGTTTTCACTGTGTCTTGAATCCTATGATATGAGACTTATGTCTTTTCACATAAGAAGTGTTTAATTTGATTAGTGTCAAAAGATATCATTGAGCATAGTGATAAAGACAATAGTTGATTGAACACGACTTATATTGGAAAAGATAGTTAGTCAAAAGATTATCATTGCCTATCTTGGCTTGAGTGATGATATTAGTGATCCATTTGATAAAGTAAAATTATAATGTGCACAATGTGACTTGTGTTAAGTTACATATTTATAATTAGCTTAAGAGATTAAGAAATGAATACACAATACAAAAGTGACACATTTCTACTTTGTATAACATTCTTAATATCATGAGGCAAGGGATAGACACAAGTGATATTTTTACATCACTAAATGGATCGTGTTTAGTTCGAGCGAACAAGACATCTTTGCTAATTTGGTAACTCTAATGTGTAGTGTCATTAATGTTTTCACTGTGTCTTGAATCCTAACATATGAGACTTATGTTTTTTCACATAAGAAGCGTTTAATTTGATTATTATAAAACGTTGTCAATGAGTATAGTGATAAATGTAATAATTGGTTAAACATGGCTTATGTTGGAAAAGATAGTTCATCAAATGATTATCATTGCCCCTCTTTACTTGAGTGATGATATTAATGGTCCCCTTGATAATGCGAAATTATAATGTGCACAATTTGACTTATGTTAAGTTACATATTATAATTAGCTTAAGAGATGAAGAAATGAATATACAATACAAAAGTGACACATTTCTACTTTGTATCTTATTCTTAATATCATGAGGCAAGGGATAGACACAAGTGATGTTTTTACATCACTAAAGGGATCGTGTTTAGTTTGAGCGAACAAGACATCTTTGCTAATTTGGTAACTCTAATGTGTAGCAAGATACCACTTATAGTTTATGCTATTAAGTGTTTAATATCGTTGCCAATATAGCTTAGATCCTCCTATAGGTCACACCACAAAACTGGGAAATAAAAAGCTTGATTTTGTGTTCATATGATGTATCGAATTTCATGTTAAATAGTATACATGTGGTGAAAAAACGATAAAATCAATATGTCATGAAAAACGACATAGTTAGAATCATAAATAAATTCATATGAGATGTATGTATTATGGGGTGTAATAGTTTGACATTACATATGATAATATGTTACATGACATATGAATTTGCTAAAAACTCCAAGGATCAAATTTTGTTGGATGTAAATCCAAAATTTGATAAAGGCAAAGAAATCGGACAAAACAGTCGAACGTTTTCAGAGACCGGTCGACCAAAAATTCATAGTAGCCATTGCGTATGTGAACAATTGACCGGATGGATGTGTTGGTCGACCAAAATATTCCAGGAACTTTCTCTGGGGTTAATCGGTCAACCGTTAGAAGTCGTTGTTCGACCGAAAACCTCCATGAGCTTCCGTGATTTTTTGTTGGTGGTAATCCATCGACCGACTTGAGACTCAGTCCGACCGAAAACTTCCAGTAGCCGTTTCTTGTGTTGAATCGCTCGACCGTTTGTGTGTTCGAATTCACCAAAATATCACAATAGCTTTGGTAGTGTGTGATGGGTCGACCGTCTGGTTTCATGGTCCAACTGAAACCACGATTAATTTCCAATCGGTCGACCAGTTGGTTAACCACGGTCGACACGTTTTTTCTAGAATTATTAAGAGAATAATGTTGAGCATGGACTAGATTTACTCCAATTATGGTCAAACTATGATTTGTTTAAGGGAGATAAAAACAAGAGATCATGGTTTAGTGGGTAGCCGATGATGTAGGTGTTGGGAGAACCTATAAATAAGTCTCCTCACCCTACTTGTTTAAGTTAATGCAAAAATATTCACTCTCCCTAACCTCTCCACTAATCCATCGGAATTTCTCTTAATTATTTTGAGCTTTTGGAGATTAAATTCTCAAAGAGCTTTAGAGGAGTTATTAGCTGGATCTTGATTTAGAGATTGAATTGGCTAGCTCCTTTCTCTCTGATCTTGTTTAGAGTTTGGTGAACACTTGCAGGCGAATCGACGGGCGAATCAACACGCAACGCAACTCCGGATCTTGATAAAGGTTTTAGAGAACCTTTGGGTATGATCATCTTCTATTTATTTTAATATAAATGTAGTTTACATGATATTAGAATAAATATAAATCAATGTAAATGAAATCGTCAAAAATATGGAAATAAATCTTGTATGCATGCATAATTTTTTTAAAATATATACATACATAGGGACACAAAATCGAAACAACCTTATTTCATCATGTCTTTGCTAATTCCTGGTCTTCAAGCATCGGGAAATGACATTGATGTGTACCTACAACCGTTAATTGAAGACTTGAAAATATTATGGAATGAAGGAGTGACTACATATGATTCACATTTGAAAAAGAATTTCAAAATGCACGTGGGTGTGTTGTGGACAATAAATGACTTTCTGGCATACGCTAATCTTTCCGGTTGGAGCATCAAAGGAAAATTTGTTTGTCCGACATGCAATAAGGATACATACAATATTTGATTGAAGCACAGACGGAAAGAATCGTTTATGGGTCACAGAAGATGACTTCTGGATAATCATCGTTGGCGTCAGGATAATAACTTTTTTGATGGAAACCAGAAGTTTCGTACTGCAGCGTCTGCGTTATAAGGAAATGAAGTATGGCAGCAACTTGCCGGTAATGAAGAAATTCAGTTTGGAAAACTGATACCTTCCGAGCAGGGTGTTTAAACATTTTAAATACCCTAACTGCACGACGTCGGTGAAGATGTGGCAAGTACGGGTCGATCCACGGGGAGGTGAGTAGTCTCTGGTTTATCCGAAATCAAATGGAGAAAAAGGGGAAAGAGATTTGATTATGCTAAGCTGAACTATACTAAACTAGTAAGTAAGAAATACGAAAGAAAACAACTAAAGATTGGAAATCAGGAAGAGAAACCCCTAAGGGGTGGAGTGTATGCACATATGAAGTGAAATAAGTGATGAATGATGCATGTAAGCATGTATGTGTGTGTGTCGTGTGAGTGTTTTTATGCATAGGAAGTATCTAAAGATGTGGCGAAACCTATCAATCCATTCACACAAGTATCGACAATTACTACTTGATTATCATAAGAGTAGGCTCAGCATGAGAAGTGTCTAAAGATATGGAAAGACTCATCAAAAACCATAAACTCATGTGAAGAACAAAGCTAAGCATGAGAGGTGTCTAAATCTTATGGCAAACCCCATCAAAACAAAGTTTCTTCAATCAATCAAGCAACCACCAATACAAACACTTAACGAACATGTAGCATATTCAACAAGAAATTTCAGTCAATAAACATGAGGAAACTAAGCATGGGAAGTGTCTAAATCTTATGGCAAAACCCATCAAAATCCCCTAACATGTAGATTATTAAAATACCCCCAATGAACATACAAACATGCAAGTTTACACAATCCAAAATTCATCATACATCCAAACAACACAACATATATGTACATCATCTCCACCCAAAAGGGGGGGTGAAACTACTCACTAATCATTAACCTAACTATTATTTTAAGAGAGGAAAACATGTTAACTAAGTCTACTAAGATTAATGAAACGAAATTAAGTTAAGCATGCAAGAAGATAAAAGAGACAACATTAAACTAACAAAAAATTATTTTATAAAATTACTCACATTACAAGTAGCATCGCTCTACTTGAGTTTTTGCTTCACGGCTTGACTCTAAGTAGAGGGATTGGCCACTAAGCAATGGGTAAATACAAAGGAGAAAGAAGAGTTCTACTTATAAGCATTAAAAAAGATAACCGAGGGCAATCCCCGGGTATGGGACTAAAACGCCTACCATAAAGGGACATAAGACGATATAACAAGCATCCACGCCAAGGAGGTTGCAATTGGGCCATATTGGACCGTCAAGTGGCGGTCTATGGCTGCTGATTGGTGGTCCATGTTGGTATGATTGGCCCTGGTTTTGGACGAATTGTTTCTAACTTGATTTCTTCTTGTTTGGTGAACCCGATTTAGTTGTTGATGATTAGGCCTGGATCTAATTGCCAAAATACTCTTCATAATGGTGTGGAGCTTCTTGATTTGCTCATTAGTCCTTTTGGTTTACATCCGGGTCATTCTCTCTTGCATCTCAGTCCATAAGTCTTACAATTCAGTCATTTCTCTTGCTCTTAGGTCATTTTTGTGTCTCTTCTTCTCACCTGTTTTATTCTAGAAAGTTAAACATAAAAATCATTACGTAGCATTGCCAAGGATAAAAATAAAGGATATAAGACACAAATATATGCATGATATGATGTCAATCACAGGCCAAAGGAAAAAAGATGTGGAGGAAGTGAAACTTCCTTTTGGTTGGAAGTATTTTTCCAACTCCCATATTGGAAGAATCTTCTTCTTCGACATAATATAGATGTCATGCATACAGAGAAGAATATTTGTGACAACATATTAAATGTTGTGTTGAAAATAGACAAATCAAAAGATGATGAGAAAGCTCTGATGGACTTACAAGAAATGGGTATTCCTCCAGAGTTACACCTTGGGGAATCAAATAAAGGCAAGGGTCTAGAATCTCAATTTGTCTTGTCGAACCAACAGAAAGATATATTTTTTAAGGTGCTGCATCACCTAAAGGTTCCTAATGGTTTTTTGTCAAATATCAAGGCAAGAGTATAGTTCAAAGAGAGAGATTTCTGGTTTAAAAAGTCAAAATTGTCACATACTTATGCAACAAATCCTTCCTCTTGCGCTTCGAAAAGCATAAGATGAAGATATTTGTGGCACTCTCTTCATTTTTTAGGGGCATTTGTGGTCAAGTAATTGATGTACAAGAAGTGGAGAAGTTGAGGGGTGAAATAGTTGTTACTCTTTGCCATCTTGAGCGTATCTTTCCTCCGGGATTTTTCATGATCATGATGTATCTACCTATATACTTACTTGATGAAATTTTATTAGGTGGACCAGTGTTTTACATATGGAGGTATCCTATAGAGCATTACTTGCTAACATTGAAACGTTATGTTCGAAAGAAAAGTAAACCAGAAAGACCAATCGTCGAAGGGTACTTGGTAGAGGAGGAGTGTCTGACATTTTGTTCTCATTATTTGGATGAGGTGGAGACAAAATTAACACGTGAAGAGCGGTACACTGATGGAGAACCAATTGGGGCAATGAGGACTTATTTTTTGGATCGGGTTTTGTTGGAGCAAGCTCATCGTCATGTATTATTTAATGTTGATATTAGGGGTGAAAACGGAGCGGATACGAAGCGGATGTGCCAGTATCCGAATTCGTATCCGTTTTTTTTCTCGAATTCGAATCCGAGCGAATGTTTGAGAAAGAGATCCGAATTCGTATCCGTCGAATTCGGATCCGAATTCGAATAAATTCGCATCCGAATCAAGTTTAAAATCCATTCCGAATTAGGATATCCAAATTCGTTAAAAAATCCGAATAGACTTAAAAACATTTTTTGATTGATCTAAACAAGAATAAATTTCAACTTTTATTTTTTGCCTACATGAAAAAATATTAAATATAATATAAATAACATAATTTAATTCATATATATCGTATATATTTTTTATTTTTATTTATATGTGCATATAAAATACGAACCGGATATTATTCGAATCGGATGTACCAATATCCATATTCGCTTCGTTTTTTTACGGATGTTTATATCCGAATACAAATTCGGTTACGGATTTTTTTTCTCGGATAATTTTTTTGATTTCGAATACGGAGTCGGTCGGATTGACGGATTTCGGACACAAAGTTTCACCCCTAGTTGATATTGTGGCATTGTATCTAGATCTCCGTTTGGAAGAAATATCTTCAGGTGAAAGGAATTTGAATCCTCATCAACAAGAAAAAAATACACAGTGATCTGTTTGAGACCCTGTTTTGTGACTTCGTGAATCATATGCATGTTCAAGAGAATCTAGATGTTACAGAAGACAAATGGTTAGCAAGATATCCAACAACTAAGGTTACATCCTATGATGGATATTGTGTGAATGGATACAAGTTTCATATGAAAAATCTGGAGAGTACACGAAGAACCCAACATAGTGGCATTACCATGTCAGCCGAAACATCTAGTTATTCAAGTAGCAGGGATCGAAATCCTTTGCATGTATCCCAACATATTTGATTTCATTACATATTATGGTACTTTGGATGAAGTGATTGAGTTATCCTACAGTCCCAGGTTGAAGATAGTGTTGTTTAAATGCATATGGTTTGATGAGTCAGGAAGAGATGTGATACGAGCTGATAAAAATGGTTTTACTTCCGTCAACATGTCCGAAAAGGAGCATGAGAAAGATCCATTCATCTTAGCATATCACACGGAAAAATGCTTCTATGTTCAAGATCCAGTGGAAACTAATTGGCACGTTGCATTGAAATATCGACCTAGACTTTACTTTGCTGATTAGGTAAATTTAATTGTGTTTGTTATATGTTATATTTTTTCTTTGTGTAACAAATTGTATGATATATGATATTTATATGTTATCTATTATGTTCATTAATTCATTAAGTCCTTGTGTTTGAACACATTTTTTGTTTATGTTATACATGCATGCCTCCACGTAGGCACATTTTTCGTACCCGGCAGGCTCCAAATCGAGTTGAAGATGAACCACAAGCACTCGATCCACATCGTGATATCATTGAGGTGGTGAGGCCTCATGAAGTGGAGGGTATACCAGCAGTGGTTCGAAGTGAACTGGATAAGAGACCAGGAGACAGCAGTGGTCCTCGTGGCCACTCGAGAGCATGTCTTGTCGACGACGTTGAAGGTAACATTGTGTTTAATTTAACATTAATATTATGTTTTGACATCTAATTTCATGTAAATTTAATGAATATTATGGTTTGGTTTAGTAGGGGAAATGTCTGAAGCTGAGCCATCTACGAGGAGAGGTCGAGGGCCAACTAGAGGGGCTGATTTGATTCCTTCTGCTTGTCATTGATTTCAAGTTCAGTGGAATGAGGATTTCGTCCCGGTGGGACCGTACGGAGAAAAGCTGAATGCGACATTGGCATTGTTAGCCAAGCAACTTGAGTTGTGGCCACTAAATATTAAGATGTCACATCAAAGTCACAAGGCATTCCTTGATTAGTGGGATCTTATTATGGTACGTCTTCGATTATTTATTTTAGATTTAATACATGAACGGTAATATTATGTACTAACAAATGTTTATATGATATTTGTAGGATCGTTTCAATTTAGGGAATTGTGTTAATACTTTGCACTACTGCTTCGATAAAGATCAACGTTTTTTAGGGATTACAGATACTCGGTCAAGAAGAAGTATTACATGCCTTTCGAGACTAAAGATAAGCAGCTTGAATATTTGATCTCAAAAGGTGATCCACGCGTTCATCCCGACCAATTCAGCATTCAGTGTGATGAATGGAACACTGAAAATGGAAAGGTAATGATATTTCCAGTCTTTAAATATTTGATTTTGTAATTCTAATATGACATTTTAAAGTAAATTGTTTT
Source organism: Triglochin maritima (assembly GCA_963682175.1). Lineage (NCBI taxonomy): Eukaryota > Viridiplantae > Streptophyta > Magnoliopsida > Alismatales > Juncaginaceae > Triglochin > Triglochin maritima. The sequence continues at coordinate 37,013,913 of OY821772.1, forward strand.
CAAATGTAGAAAAATTATGTAACAAACAATGTCAATCGCAGCCGCAAGAAGATGAACCACAAGAAGGGATTGAAATCCTTTGCAAATAGCCGCAAGAAGGGATTGTTTTAATTTGCTAAAATAATATCTATGTTTCAAAATTTTCAAGTAATCAAATTTATCTTACAGAGTGATGACATCGATACATCATCTCAGCACGAGGACTTCTTCTGAGCCGTAGTTGTAATACGTATGTTGTTTTATATATAGTTCTAGAACTTATGACTTATATATGAATTAGACTTAGACTTCATTAATGATTTTGACTTATAAACTTATACGTGATTGTATGACCATTTGTGTTTTGTTTCGATTGTATGTGATTATATATATGCTTTCCTTTCGATTTGACGAATTATGTGATTGTATTTGAATGTGTTAATACATGTGATTGTGAATGGAAGTGTTTCGAATGGATCGTGGTTTGTTTTTATTGCAGGAATTTCAATCGATAATAGATAATGAAGTTGTTACTGTTGATAGAAAATCCGTCGGCAATACTAGTGTCTCATTTAATGTCCCGAGGGAATTTCCGTCGGAATTGTTTTTTGCGCGCCATGTTTTGCGTGCGAAATATGTCCTGCCAATGAAATGGACGTTGGTTAGGAGCATGCCGACAACAACTTTTGTCGGTGGATTTTTGCCGACGGAAATTCCATCGGCAAGATCTATCCCCGACTGAACAAGTGACTTATGCTGACGGAATTGTCCGTTAGCAAAAGTCAATTTTGTAGTAGTGACTACACCCATATATATTCGGTCAACAGTCCATTGGACATAGTACTTGGGGTTCACTAATAGGCCAAGAGTCCAACCTGAAGATATATAACTTACATTTTTGCGGGTCGTAACATTTGTACCCATTCATTTTAAATAAATATTCAAAAAGACAGTTTTAACAAAATTTGAGTCAATTTTGTCATTTCTTTTTTTATGAATAAAACATGTGCATCCAAAAATTCTAAGATCATCAGAGCTTATACACCTACCATTTAAAACTTCAAGAGGTTGCTTGTTTTGAAGGAGAGGGCTAGGAAGATAAGACAAACAATGGTTAACATGGGTTTAGACCATAAAGATTTGGGAAAATGATTTTGAAACAACAAGGATCCATTAACATTAAGGGGGTGGGGATTTTTCCTTTCAGAAACGTCGACATTTTGTTCAGGAGTGTTGATGCAAGTAGTTTGATGAAAATACCTTTAGTTTTCAAAAAAAATTGAAAAACGTTGCTAGTATATTCGAAGCCATTGTCGAACTTAAGAATTTTAATTTGTGTCTTACATGTTTTCTATGAAGGTGACATATTCACAAAAAATAGAGAAAGCATCAAACTTAAATTTAAGCAGACATAACCATGTTGTGTGGGAAAAGTCATTGATAAAGTTGATAAAATATTTAAAACCATTATATGATTCTACTAGGGCAGGCCCCCAGATATCCGAGTGGATTAATTCTAAGGGATTCCCATATATTATTGTAGAGGAATAAAAGGGTAATCTAGATTGTTTTTCTAAACGGAAAACATCGCAACATAAATCAAACTTAAGATGTAACGTGGGAAATACTTGTTTTAAAACGGTATACGATGGATGACCCATGCATTTGTGCCATAGTTCAAGAGACTGGTATGACACATTATTATCCTGCAAAAATTCATTCGAACTGTTAAACACGTAAATGCCATTTATAAGAGTGTCTCTACCAATCATTCTCCCTGATGGTCGGTCCTGAAATAATACATCATAAGGTTAGAAAATAACATTGCAATTTAATTTTCTGGTGATCCTTGCAACAAATAATAAGTTAGATGTGAAATATGGAATAAAATGAACTTCTACGGGTATATTATTCAAAAAAATTGATTCTCATATTCCATCAAGTTCAACTTGATTCTCATTAGTCACAGTAACTCGTTTATTCATTTTAGGATCAAGGTGAAAGTAATGTAACAAATTTTTATTTCTAGTCATCTGATATGTGACTCTTGTGTCTATGATCCATCAATTACTGGTACTAATGTGATTAGCAGTAACATAATTAGTAGTGGAATTAAATGAGTAATTAAGAAAAGCAACACTTGAGAAGCTACGTGAGTTTGGAGTCTGATTTTGACCCTGATGTTGACTTTGGAGGAGGTTATTTAAGTAAGGTCACACTTGGCCCATTTGTTGCGGGACAGTGGGTTGTGGCATCCACAGAGTCGGGTCTGGGTGCACTCGCGATTCGTATCCGGGTTGATTCGTGACGAACTCGGACATAAAACCCTTAGAGCCTTGCATAGATCCGACTTGTCCACACTATCCACCACTGTTAGGGTTAAGGTTTCTGAAGCTAGGGTTTCTGTTGCTGCCACTACCACTCAAGTTCTCACCTCTGTCTCTCTCTATCTTCCACCCCGTCCTTCGGCGGTCTAAGATGAGGGTAGAGGAACCACCAGCGGTCTCGGTTGTGCCCTTGTTTCTTACAGACAATGCTCGTCTTTTCTTCTTCCAATATGTGTTTTCCCTTTTGCATTTTGATTTCGAGACACTGTGAATGCTTGGTTTTCTTGTTCTGTTGGTTTTGTCTTGGCTTAGTGTCTTGTTTCCTCCCATTGTGTCATTGCGACGACGGTGTTGAAGGGCGGAAGCTCTGGTGATAAAAGGATCTGTGTTTTTAGGGTTTCAAAGCTTGAGTCAAGTCCGATTAGAAACTGATAGATGTGGTTTTGGTCGAGCCAGTCTTGGATGATCTTTGGCTCAGTGCTTGGTGGTTTGTAAACCCCTAGGTCATCCCATCGACTCTTGGGTGCTCTGAGGAAGTCAGTGACCGATTTTTGCCTTTTTTGGTTTGTGCGATGTCTTGCTTGATTCGGAATGTATGTGCGAAGTTCTGTTGTTTACCGTACATTTCATAGACGTATCCTACAATTCTTTGGCACAGTCAGAGTAGATGAAAAACTCTCCGATTTGTGGTTTCGTGGAGCTCAGGACCCATGTCATGACCAGGTGGTTGGTCGTCTGCCACTCCTCTTGTTTTTTGTTGTCGATTGGTTTTGTAGTTTTCCCGGTGATGTTGCCGAACTTCCCCTTGCCATTGAGGGAAATGGTGACCGACCTTGCCCATGAAAGGTAGTTGGACCCCTTGAGGAGTTGGGTAGTCATCCATTGGTGGTTTGTGTCGTTTGTAAGGTTTGGATGACACCTTTGAGCGTCAACCCCTTAGATGAGTGGAAGTTCTGAGGCCGCGACAAGCGATGATGGGTTTTGGGAATGTTTTGTCTGGTTTTGATGGTCGTGAGGTGGTTTTTGGGTGGTCGGAATGTCGGTGGAGGATTGGTGATGATGTTTTGGGTGGAGTTCTGAGGTGATGGTCGGCGATGACCATCGCCGGTGATGATCACCCAGTTCTGAGGTCTCGATCAGTGCTCTGGTACATCTAGTATTTTGATATGTATTTTATTTATGCTTATATTTGAATAATACAGGATACACACACCTACACACATATATATATGAGTTAGTTTATTTCCTAATACATGATTTAGTCATTGTAATGTTTGGTACGTGAATGGATGTTGTCCTTGGTAAAGATTAGCTAGATAAATGATTTGCTTGATTGAAAATTGTGTCCATATTCGGCTATGATGACCGTTTGTGTATGAGCCGTTTGTATTTTAACAATCATAAATTATTTTCCAAGCCCGAGAATCCTTGTAGAGTTTATTAATCAATATATTAGTTATTTGAACCTTGTCATTTATTAAATTTATTAATAATTACTTGATTTTTATGTCATTTATCATTCAATCAGTTAGTTAATAAAATATCAAGTTATTCATTAAGTTTACTAAAATATAAAAGTATGATGAAATGTACCTACCAAGGACCAAATTAGTAACTCAGGTACCGTTATCCAAACAACAATGCTCGCCAACGCGAACGCCATTCAAAATCCAGTGCCCATCCATACAAAGCTCAATCAATTATATATGTTGCCATTTACTAAGGGGAAAATGCAATTTTAGGGGAGGATTGTAGACCCAAAGAAGTGCTAGATGTTGAGAATCGGAAACTAAGGTAGACTCTAAAATAATTATTACCAGTATAACACGTGTCTTATCATATCTTAAAGGTAATAGCTAATAAGCCTACAACCATTACCTCTAATAACTAGGACCTACCTTTCACATAACTATAAGTAGAAGTCCTCACGAACACTAAACTCCACAAAAATAAACCATGTGATCAAATAATTTTGCATTGACAATGAATATAAAGTTGACTAAAATAGCAGCAGTTGGTGGCACCTATCCTAAGAAGGGCATATATAGGATCACAGAGCCTTGTGACCCCAGATATATAGAAGGAGGATAACAAAATCAACGAGCATTAATTAATTAATAATTTTATAATGGTTAACATTTTGGAACTTACTCTCCGTGGACTACACTATAAATTTTCCACGTTGGGGGGAACTCATTAAATTTGTTTAACTAACTATTTAGCTTCCATCCTATAAATTGAGAAGCTTGCATGCATTCCTTTGCTCCACCAACCAAGGTAGAACCACGTCTTTTGAGAGCACAGTTAGCGGCGGGCGGATGAAGGAGGGCACCCTCCATGTTGTCTCATTCGTTGGCCACGTCCCCCAACCGAGCGCTTCATCGGGCGTTGGACACTCTGATGAAGCACTCGGGCGGGATGTGTAGGTTGGTTGTCCCCCCCCCCCCCCCTCGTTGTCGCATTCGTTGGCCACGTCCCCCAACCGAGCGCTTCATCGGCCATTGGGCGCCCTGATGAAGCGCTCGGGCGGGATGTGTGGGTTGGTTGGGGGCACCCCCATTCGTTGCATTTTTGTTTTTATTTCTTAAAAATTATAGAAAAAATATTTTAAATTCATTTTTTAAAAAATCATTAATTTTTTTCCTGAAAATATGTTTTTATTTGTTTTGATTTTGTAGATTTTTTGTGAATTATTTTATTAAAGATTGATCTCCAAATGACGCGAATAAGAGAAAATGTATGGTGTTTGGGGTGTTTCTGGACGTGGTTAAGGAAAAAAAATGGTGCGTTGGGTGAGCTTACGTTGCAAAGAGAGAAATTGACGTGACAGAGAGAGAAACTGACATGATAGATAGAGGAGCAGGACACTGCTATTTATGCTCTAAGAAGGCATTTTAAGATGGGTTCTAGATACATTCTAGTATTTCTCTTCTTTGCATTTGCTTGTCATGGAACATTTGAGTTTGATCCTAGCCCTCTTCACGATATCTGCGTTGTGGATTTATATTCCAAATGTGAGTATTTCTGCCTAAAATAAATGGCTTACATCAACATACAACCATTGGTCATCCATGCACATTTACATCTATTATTTGCAATCTATTTACGGGCATCGTTTTTATATACGAACTAATAACTCCACAATTAATTACAACAATATATATCCTAACTCAATATCAATTGATGTTAAGATGAATAGGGGTGAGCAACCGGTCCGACCCGGATCAGACCGGAACCTGATTGGCTTCGGACCCCATACCAAAGACCGGACCGGTTGGGTACAGACCGCAGACCAGACCGGTTGGGTTCGGTCCGGTCTGGAACCGGTTTTTTTACCTTAGTTTCTTTTTAAAAAAAAAACTGGACCTGTTTGGATCGGATCAGAACCAAATTTGCTCTTGATTCCAGACCCCAAACCGAAGACCAGACCGAAACTCAAACCGAAACTCAGACCGGACCAGTTCTTGCTCACCCCTAGATGAATGCATGCTTGTTGCTGAACATGTACATTACAGTTAAGGTGAACGGGTATCCCTAGTTTCCCTACAAGCCCCCCGAATCCCCCACGATTGCCGATTTGACATACACTTTTAAAAACCCAAACGTGGTCGAGTACTTGGGGGTAGTAGCCGTGTTCCCTCTCACCGTCACCGAAATGCCGGGGCTGAACACCTTGGGTGTGTCCTCAGGCCGCATAGACTACTCCTCATGGGGCGTCACCCCTCCGCACTACCACCCCCGAGCATCTCAGCTCCTCGTATGCTTAAAGGGCACCATCTACACAGGCTTCGTCTTAAACATAAAAGGAAAATCTCTCACCTTCTCAAAGATCCTAAACGAGGGTGACACCATTCTGTTTCCGCTAGGCCTAATCCACTTTGGCTCGATTTGTGGAAATAGGGATTTGGTAGTGGGTTGGACGTGTATGACGAAGCAACCAAGATTGCTTGAACACTTGGAGGAATGTGTGGGTCGGGTCGACAAGAAAGGGGGCGGAGCCGACGACAGGGTGGATGGATTTGGATGGAGAAGGGTGCGGGTGGATTTGGCTGGAGCAAGATGCGGTGGATTTGGGGAGAGAGGTGTGGGTTGGATTATTAACCTTTATTTCTTCTGATTATATCTTGGGTTAATCAAGCTAATCTCCTCTGATCGAACGATATCCTAAGATTCAATGGATAATTTGTTAACTCCGTTAACAGTCAGTCCATAAAATGCACCAACGTAAATTTGCTACTTCTCAAGTGTACCACACTAATAAAATATTACACCTGAGCATAACTCCAAAAAACATATTTTACAAGTGTACCCAAGCAAAAACCCCATTATTTATTCAAAGATAGTACTTAACCATGTAGATGCAGCATTATATGATCAGACCACTAATTAATTATAGGACATAGGTCGAGCAAACCTATCCTTAAGTCTTTAGACCTCCTTTGTGCTAATTCTGAAGCCTGTGCCGAGAACCTTGTCGACAATGGGATGTTCAGGTCCGAACAAAGTTTCCACTACAAAGTTATAACAAGGATTCTGGCTGTTCTGACCGGTAAGCGCAGACTTCTGAGTATTCCCAACGTTCAATTCAAAGTGGATTAGGCCTAGCGGAAACAGAATGGTGTCACCCTCGTTTAGGATCTTTGAGAAGGTGAGAGATTTTCCTTTTATGTTTAAGACGAAGCCTGTGTAGATGGTGCCCTTTAAGCATACGAGGAGCTGAGATGCTCGGGGGTGGTAGTGCGGAGGGGTAACGCCCCATGGGGAGTAGTCTATGCGGCCTGAGGACACACCCAAGGTGTTCAGCCCCGGCATTTCGGTGACGGTGAGAGGGAACACGGCTACTACCCCCAAGTACTCGACCACATTGGTAAAGCTAACAAGTTGAAGGGTGTTGATAAACATACTATTCACTTGTTACTTTGTAGGTGGAAAGAGAGGAGGAGAGAATTCTCCACACACGCGCGCGCGCGCGCCCGTCCCGTCCTGGTCCGGGTCGGGGCGTGGCGAGGCGTGGCGTGGCGTGACGTGACGTGACAGCGGGGGATTTGGGGGAAATTAGAGGCTTTAGCCTCAGGGTGATGGGTGTATTTATTTTTGGACCTCAAGGTAATTGTTTTTGCAATTAAGTCCTTGACGGTTAGAAGAATAAATACATATATATATCATGACGGTTTCCTTCTGAAATATACACGATTTATTTCCCATCATCTCTTTACGAAAACCGTCCCTCTCCGGCGATTTACTATCTCTGAATCCAGAGTTGTTCAACGCCCGAGTTTTGCGAGGTTCCACGCTGCTTTCGTGGTCCGTCGACTCTGGTGTGCGCCCGATCGACGGTGAGACCATTCTATCCTGGGAGAAAATCGGCAGACCATCAAACGCACTGGTATGTGGGCCGATATTTTCTCTGAGGCAAGTCGCCTTCCGACGACTCGGTCTTTGAGGTCCTTTCTGATCATTGTTCCTGCGTTTCTTGTTTTCCTTTACATGTTTTTGTATGTTGGCTTTATCTGGATCCTTATGGAATATTTATTCGACATATGTAACCCATTGTATTACATGATTATATTTGTAATTGTAACAACAATCTCAGAGAAAATATTGTTAATTATGTCGTCTAATAATTCTTTTGCGCCAAATAATTTCCGGGCAGAATTTCAAACGTTGGCAACAACGTATGAAGATCTGGTTGACCACTATTGGGTTAGTGTATGTAATTGAAAAGGCTTTCCCACTTTCTGAAACTGAAGATCCCCAAATCAAAGCAGCACAAGATCTGTGGATAGAGAAGGACAAATTATGTCGAGGTTGCATTCTATTGGCTCTGTCCAACGTGCTATTCGATGTTTATAGTTCGTCCTCCTCTGCTTCTGTGACTGTAAAGGATTTATGGGATGAGTTGGATAAAAAATATAATACTGAGGACTTAGGTCATGAAAAGTATTATGTTGGTAAATTCCTGAAGTTTCAAATGGTGGAAAGCAAGTCAGTTACTGAACAGGCTCATCAGTTTATGATTCTAATCCATGGCTTAAAAGAGGCTGACATGAAGCTTCCTGAGAAGTTTCTGGTAATGTCAATTATTGAGAAGTTCCATCGATCCTGGGAGGACTTCGGGATGTCTCTAAAGCATAGGAGAGGAAAACTGACTATGGATGACCTCATGGTTGCTATTGCAATCGAGGAGGAACATCAGGGTGAAAAACCAGTGATACCTGTAGAGTTCCAACCAAAGGCAAACGTATTAATTGGATCCTCATCTAAGCCACAGTTTAAAGGAAAGCCACAACCTATTAATAAGACTAAACCCAAGGCCAAAATCCAGAAAAAGCCAACAAACAAACCATGTTGGAATTGTGGACAGGTTGGGCACTGGGTTAAGGATTGTCCATCCAAGAAAGCCAAACGCCAACAAGGTACCATTGAATCGACTCCATAGGTCAATGTATTGACTGAGGTGGATGAGACCAACAATAAGTTTGTTTCTGTTAATCCTCAAGTTTTTTCCATTTATGAACCACGTGAGTGGCTGGTTGACACTAGGGCTAATGTGCATGTATGTGCTGACAAGTCCATGTTTGTCTCTTACCAGCCTGTTGATCATAGATCTGTGGCGATGGCCAATGGGAATGTTGCAAAGGTGCTTGGAATTGGACGTATCGACTTGAAGTTACCTTCAAGACGAGTTCTTTCACTGCACAGGACGCATCATGTGCCTGCTGTTCGTCGCAATATTATTAGTGGTCCGTGTCTTGTAGTTGAGGGTTATGAAGTAACATTTAAATGTAACAAAGTTGTGATTACTCTTTCTGGTACTTTTATTGGCAAGGAGTACTTGTCTTGTTGTGCTTTTTTAATTCATGTTGAACCTGCCTTTTATAATCGCAATGTTATTTCTGTTAAAGATGTGTCTTCTCCTGTTGTTTATTCCATTGAATCTGATGATGTTTGGCATAAACGTTTAGGACATGTGAATTATCAATGTTTGAAAAGAATAATGAATTTAAATATGATTCCTAAGTATGCTATTGAGAATAAAAAATGTCAAGTGTGTGTACAAGCTAAACAACTGAAAAGACCGTTTCATTCTGTGACTAGAAATACTAGTATTTTAGATTTAGTACACACTGATACTTTTGAATTCAATGGCATGTTAACTAAGGATAAAAAGAAATATTTTATCACTTTCATTGATGATAGTTCAAAGTATTGCTATGTTTATCTTTTGAAAAGTAAAGATGAAGCATTATCTAAATTTCTTATTTTTAAGAATGAAGCAGAGACACAAACTGAAAAGAAACTTAAGAGGTTGAGATCTGATAGAGGTGGTGAATATACGTCCAACCTGTTCGAACAAGTGTGTCAGGATTCTGGCATAGTTCATGAGGTGACGGCGCCGTATTCTCCACAATCTAACGGAATTGCTGAACGAAAAAATAGAACATTATCTGATATGATTAATGCATTATTAGAGAGTTCAGGATTACCCAAATATATGTGGGGAGAATCTTTGAATACGGCTTGCCATATTCTGAATAAAGTTCCTCAGAAACATAAGGAGGATAGTCCATTCGAACTCTGGTGTGGTCGAAAACCTAGCCTTAAATATCTTAAAGTTTGGGGTTGTCTTGCAAAAGTGTTAATCCCTGAACATAAGAGGAAAAAGCTTGGTCCCAAGACTGTTGATGCAATATTTATCGGATATGTGATTAATAGCTATGCGTACAGATTTTTGGTAATCAAGTCCGAGATATCTGGCATAGATGTTAACACAATTGTTGAATTTCGTGATGCCACATTTTTTGAGGATGTATTTCCCATGAAATCTAGAGTTCCTCAACAAGTTTCTTCTTCAGTTGATCCCTCTACGTCTGGTTCCATCCACGAGCATGTGGAAAGGATGACAAATGTGGGGGCAGATTTGTCTATTGCCGATTTTGAGTCTTCTCAAACTCAAGTTGAAATTGAACCTAGAAAGAGCAAACGTTCTCGAATTGCCAAGGATTTGGGAAGTGATTTTATCACATACCACATCGAGGGTGATCCTAACACTTTCAAGGATGCTATGGCTTCATCTGAAGCAAAGCATTGGAAAGATTCAGTTAAGGTCGAGATGGACTCTATTGTCTCTAATGGGACATGGGAGTTGGTAAATCTTCCTCCAGGTTGTTCAACGATCGGTTGTAAATGGATATTTAAAAAGAAATTAAAACCAGATGGTTCCATCGATAAGTATAAAGCCAGATTAGTTGCCAAGGGATTTAAACAAAAGGAAGGAATAGACTATTTCGATACCTATTCTCCAGTGTCTCGTATGACTACTATCCGAGTGCTCTAGGCATTGGCGTTTGTATATGATTTTACAATCCATCAAATGGATGTAAAAACTTCTTTTCTTCATGGTGACCTTGAAGAATAAATTTATATGGACCAACCTGAAGGATTTGTAGCTTCTGGAAACGAGAACAAAGTTTGTAAACTTGTTAAGTCTGTTTATGGACTTAAAAAAGCCCCAAAAGCTTGGCATGAGAAATTTGACAAAATTATATTATCATTTGGATTCCAGGTTATTGATTCTGATAAATGTGTCTATTGCAAAGTTCAAAGTAATGCATGTATTGCATTGTGTTTATATGTTGATGACATTTTACTGTTTGGCTCTAATTTGAATATAATACATGAAACTAAGTCCTTCTTGTGTACTAAGTTTGAGATGAAGGATATGGGTGTTGCAAATGTGATCTTGGGTATCAAACTGACTAGGTCAGTTGATGGTATTTCCATATCTCAATCTCACTATGTTGAGAAGATTCTTGAGAGATTTGGCTATACGAATTGTAGATCTGTGAAAACCCCATATGATTCATCAAAACCTTTTGTACAAGAACAAGAGTGGTGTTCCAGTTTCACAACTGAGATATTCTCAAATTATAGGTAGCTTGATGTATCTTGCAAATTGCACACGACCAGATATTTCATTCTCGGTGAGCAAACTTAGTAGATACACAAGTTGTCCTGATCGTACTCATTGGGAGGCTTTGGATAGAGTACTTAAGTACTTGAAGGGTACTTCTACTCTTGGGCTGCATTATGGGAAATTCCCAGCTGTACTAGAAGGGTATAGTGATGCAAGCTGGATAGCCAAAAACTCTGGAAGTAACGGTGTTACAGGGTATGTTTTTACTCTGGGTGGAGGCGCAGTCTCCTGGAGGTCTACAAAATAGACCATATTGTCTCGATCTACATTTGAGGCTGAACTTTGTGCTTTGGATACAAGTGGAATGGAAGCTGAATGGCTGAAAGGACTCCTTTCTGAATTGCCAATGACTAGCAAACCAGTTCCTGCAATATCTGTGCATTGTGATAGTATGACTACTATTGCAAAGTTAAGAAGCTCAAAGTAAAACCACAAACAAAGGAGACACATCCAAGTCAGACTGAAGTCTGTAAGGGAATTGATCTCGGAAAGGGTGATAGCTGTTGATTTTGTTGGTACCAAGGACAATACAGCTGATCCTTTCACCAAAGGACTTGATCTAGTTCAAGTTCTGAAATCCAAGTTGGGGATGGGACTGAGACCCATTACATGACTCATCTAGAATGGCAACCCAACCAATCTGAGTGGAGATCCCACGAAGTTGGTTCAATACGGTAATAACAAGTTCTTGAGTGAGTCAAGTGCAACTCATTGGTGATACATTGTAGGTCATACATTGTATCTGTGTCAATACCCCAAAGAATGGATATGTTGCTGAAACTGCAAGTTTAGTAAGAGTGTAGACTCTGAATGGGTTCAAGTCTTTGAGACAAGATGTTAGCAGTGCATCTTTGGAGAAGCCCAACTATGTGAATGCAATTGTGTGGCCGCAATTAGAGGAATGAGGGTCATTCCTTGAAAGCATTCATGAAACAGGATACGGATGCATGGCCGTAAAGCATCAACCCTGTAGATTGCAGCATAACCTGCTTAGTGTTGTTCTCAATGGACATCTCCACACAAAAGGTTCAAGTTCAAGACTTTGTTTCACTTAGTTCCTGTGGGGATAAAGTTGAAGGACTGAGGTCGTGGTTCAAACCCGAAAGGTACCATTACTGAAAGCACTAGGTTGCAAGGTTTGGTAGCTCGATCAACAATGGATTTGTGGGGGATTGTTGGAACTTTGAGTTTGGGATAGGCCCATGAATAGCTCAATTGAAGAAATCCAATGTTGAGATGAAGATGAGAACTATTGCCCCATGTGCCATGTGCTCACCTCACTTTTTAGTCCCACATTGGTAAAACTAACAAGTTGAAGGGTGTTGATAAACATACTATTCACTTGTTACTTTGTAGGTGGAAAGAGAGGAGGAGAGAATTCTCCACACACGTGCGCGCGCGCACGTCCCGTCCCGGTCCGGGTCGGGGCGTGGCGAGGCGAGGCGTGGCGTGACGTGACGTGACGTGACAGCGGGGGATTTGGGGGAAATTAGAGGCTTTAGCCTCAGGGTGATGGGTGTATTTATTTTTGGACCTCAAGGTAATTGTTTTTGCAATTAAGTCCTTGACGGTTACAAGAATAAATACATATATATATCATGACGGTTTCCTTCTGAAATATACACGATTTATTTCGCATCATCTCTTTACGAAAATCATCCCTCTCCGGCGATTTACTATCTCCGAATCCAGAGTTGTTCAACGCCCGAGTTTTGCGAGGTTCAGCGCTGCTTTCGTGGTCCGTCGACTCTCGTGTGCGCCCGATCGACGGTGAGATCGTTCTATCCTGGGAGAAAACCGGCAGACCATCAAACGCACTGGTATGTGGGCCGATATTTTCTCTGAGGCAAGTCGCCTTCCGACGGCTCGGTCTTTGAGGTCCTTTCTGATCATTGTTCCTGCGTTTCTTGTTTTCCTTTACATGTTTTTGTATGTTGGCTTTATCTGGATCCTTATGGAATATTTATTCGACATATGTAACCCACTGTATTACATGATTATATTTGTAATTGTAACAACAGATCCCAATTAGGGATTAACTAATTAAATGTGAAACACTCCATTTCATATTAATATTTATTCGAATTTCGAACGTAAACCTGACGCCACATGTGTTTGGAAAAGGGTCAACAAGGGAAAAGCATGAAACTTTTTCAAAACTAGAATATAAAGTTACAACATTTTACATATACTAAATATATGATATACCAGTAAAAAAACTAAGGTATGTATTAGGAGACATCTACTATACTTAAAAAAAATATGGAGACATTAACCTATCTCATTTATAAACTAAATAATACAAAAATGTAAAATCTAGATATGACTCAAGTTATACTCATGCACATAAAAAATCATAGAATTTAATTTAGATACATGTTGCGTCAGATCAAGAGATTGAGAACACCAATGGCATTGCATTGTTAAAAGGAAAAGTAGTGTTTTACCCTTATTCCGACGCATATCCAACGCACCTACTGAGTTGGCATGTCAAAAATAGATGAGGACTCAGCAAACACCCATTCCACACCAAAAAAAACTTCCAATATTCTTCTCCTCCTTAGTGCAAAAGTTGGCATAATACATCAAAACTAATGAAATCCATCTCCCTTTCTGCTCTAGAACTAACCAATCCCAAACCTTGTTTTTTAAATTTTAAATTTCATTAATTCACCAAAACCTTCTTCCAGCCTCCCCTCATCTTTCTTGGTGAGGAGAGGAGGTCTGGTCCGGTCTACACTCTGGCGGTCCAACCATCATTCCAGTGGTCCGATCTTCACCCTAGACGTCGAGGACCTGCACCACCTGAGACTCCAAGTGTCTCACCCTCGGCCTCTACTATCAAGCTCTCCATCGATTTGGCATGGAACAGAGAGTGTATTTTTATGGTCTTAAGTTGGCATGGGAACGTCGCTTTGGATCTTGTGTTTTGGATCTTTTTGGTGTCTTTTGGATCTTCTAAATTGATCCCCATTTTTGGATCTCATTTGTGTCTTTTGGATCTTGTTGATCGATCCTCATTTTATTCCTCACAAGAATAAAATGGTGATGTTAATATTTTATTATCTTTTTATATTTTGGGAAAAAAACTCACAAGTCTTGGAGTAAAGGGTTTTTTTTGTTTTTTCAATCTTTTTATTCATGTGTTGGTTTAGTAAAGATTCTCCTTTTTTCTTCTAACGTTTGTTGGATTGATCATATGACGAGAAGCTACTCATCAAGAGAATAAATAAATCCAAAGATTGGGTTCATGCCAGTGAGGATGAAGTTGGGTTCATGTTAGATTTGTTTCTTTTTGGAGTTCACTACTTAAGTTAAAAGTTAGATTACTGCGTTGTGGGTTTTTTTTGTTTTGTTGGTTGAATTAGGGTTTAAAATCAACCATTACATAAAAATTTGGACACTTTTTATCTAGAGTTCCAATATCTTTTTCTTGTCGTATTTCGTGTCAAAGCACAGAGCAATGTTGACTTTTTCATGAGATTTTTTTTATTTCATCTGTTGATGTTATAGTTGCTTCTACGTTTATAGTATGGAGTGAAAGGAATATGTTCTAAAAGTTTTACTTTTATATGTCAATTATTATAAATTGGATGTGCAAACATTTTGTTCCTAGATTATGGTATTCGTTTTTTGGAAGTGTTAAGGAATAGGTGTTTGGTCCTTAACCGTAGAGCTCTAAAAGATAATAGTTTACATAAATCAAAAGTTATTCACAATCATGGTAATTAACATGAAACATTAATTACCAAGATAAGATTGTCGTGTTGATCATCGATTGTTGTAGCTCTACAAATAATTGACGACACGAGTATATAAAAGAGGAAAAGATTACTTTTATATATTGAATAAACCTAACAAGTAAAACATTATGGAATTAATTTTGTTTTGTGTCATTAATGTTTTACTGTGTCTTTGATCCTAAGATATAAGACTTATATCTTTTCACTCAACAAGTGCTTGATTTGATTATTGTCAAAATTTATCAATGAGTATAGTGATAAAGGCAATAGTTGGTTGAAAATGACTTGTGCTGGAAAAAATAGCTAGTCAAAATATTATCATTACCCATCTTAATTGAATGATGATATTAGTGTGCCCCTTGATAAAGCAAAATTATAATGTGCACAATGTAACTTGAGTTAAGTTACATAGTTATAATTAGCTTAAAGAGATCAAGAAATTTACATAGCTTATAATGTGCACAATGTAACTTGAGTTAAGTTACATAGCTTATAGTTAGCAACGGAATTTTAGATCTTCTAAAAGGTTTTAGAGAACCTTTGGGTATGATCATCTCTCTATTTTGTTTATTTTAATATATGTAGGAATGCATGATATTAGAATAAACATATACATGTACATAAAATCAAAGAAAATATGAATTCAATCATTTATGTTTGTATTAAAAAATTTAAAATATACACATACGTTGGGACATGAAATCCTACATGGAGTGGTTAATGTTGGATTAAATAATCTTTGTTGCTTTATAGTTTGTGTTGTAGTGTCACACTCAAGTGATCTGGTTTTCTCCGGTGTCATCCCCGACCTTTGTCTCTCTTACTTTAAGAGGCCGGAGCAAATGGCCAACTCCCATTCCCACTACATTATGAATTTAGTAAAGAAGGTAGGATATTTCATTTTCATTTTAATTGATGACCTTCTACTTATATATTTTTCTAAAGTTTCATGATGTTTGGTGTTGGTAATTTCACACGATCCAAGTGATGGAAAAGGTTGTTGATAGGAATTGATAAATTAATTGCAAGTACATGGTAAATTCGTTTCATGCTTTAGGTGCGGTTTGGTAAATAATGTACTCAGGGTGAATTCATAATGTACTCATTGTAAGTTCATTTCACACTCCTTGGGTAGTCATTTTTTGTCGTTAATTAATGTGCTTCTACTTCTATATTTAACCAATTCATCGTTCTAAAGTGGATTGACAGTAGTGGGAAAATTCAAGGTAATGTCGTAATAAAGTCCTTAACTACGGAGTGGGGTAGATTTGATTTTGGAATCTTAACGGCGTAGGTTGTTAGTGATGTAAAATATTGGACAATGAAACTACGATTGAGTTTATGCTTTTTTGGGTCCAGAATACTACTTTTTGTCGGTGTGATTATTTTGGTGTTAAAATTGTTTGGGTACACTATTGTTGGTGTTAAAACTTGTACGGTATCTTTACCATGCAGTAAAAAAAGTAGGTTCGTTGACAATCATCCTAGTATACCCATTGCCATGTACCAAAATACCTCGGCAATTTTTTTTTTCAATTTACCCTACAAGTTTTCCTATTCCCCTCACTATATTTTTGAGATATTGTTTTACAATTAACATTGTATCATCATCCTTTGTGATTGTATTATTATGTTCTCATGTTCTTATAGCTCCATTTAAGTGTGAATGTCTGTTTAACAACGCTTTGGATTTTATTCTATGTTTTATGGTACAATTTCATTTCGATTTAACAGGAATAGCAAACCAGTACAATAAGAAACAATGGAGTTCTGTGTATGGAAGGTAAGTAATCCGGGCATTTTAATACATTAGGACTTATTTTCAAATTCTAATGACAATACGTTCTAGGTGTTCCACCCAAATCCATCATAACAAATCAATGTCTAGTAATTGAAGAACACCGTACGTAAACGCATTGAAGGAGATATTGTCGATCATCTATGAACAGGAGAGTAAACATAACTACAATTTCACGCTGACTCCAATTAAATGGGATATAAACTTGGATTGTGTTATTTTCTAATGTTTAATGACTGTGATTTAGAACCAATTGTGTGTTGGGTAATTGGTTGGTGATGTTACCGATTTTTTAGGTAATGGAAATTTTATAACTTATTTGGAACAATTCGTGTGTAATATCAACCCTATTATGGTACAACTTCTAGCAATTAAAGTAAATGTTTTTTAGTTGAATCATTTTTGGACGTTCACAGAAGAAAGGATGCTAAAAATACCACATTGTAATTTGAGGTACATTAAAAATTGTTGGAGGGTATATTCAACAAATATATTGGAGCAAATTCATGCCCCTACTTCGCTCGCATTTTAATGTCTGGGGGGATTTCTTATCATGTATATCAACAAACTAATTCTTTCTATTTTATCCAATTTACCCTGCTATTGGATTCAACTAACCTTGTCTATCAATTAGGGTTATCCGCATGAGCCATCATTTACTCCAAGTTACTCGTACTATTAAATCAAATTAGTCCCTATCGATACCACATTTACCCCAACCTACCATCACTTCTACCACTTGAATTTATCAATTAGGATTACTCTACTATTAAATTCAACTTACCTTGTCGTTCATTTAAGGTTACCCTGCTATTGAATTCAACATACCTCATCTATCAATTATGATTACCCTGCTAGATTCAAGTAGATTTACCCTGCTATTGAATATAACTTACCCCGTCTATCAGTTAGAGTTACCCCCAATGAACCATCAATTCGACCAATTGGACATTTGTTTCTCATTTTATGTAAACCGACAAACTTATCCCTTCTATGAATTATGGTTATCCCTGCAAATCATAATTTAATTCCTTCTTTTAAAACCAATTTACTCTGCTATTAAATTCAACTTACCCCGTCTATCAATTAGGGTTACCCCCATGAACCATCATTTAATACATTTTATTTACTCCAAAATACCAATCCTATTGAATCAAATTACCCCGGATCGCAACTACAATTACCACAACCTACCATCCCTTCTACCATTTGGGTTTATCAATTAGGATTACCCTGCAATTGAATTCAACTTACCCCATCTATCAATTAAATAAAATAGAAGGGTCGACATATTGGAACTCATTTTATGTAACTCGTAAAGCGTTGGAGAAAAGATGTAAACAGAATTCTAGGTTTTTTGCAGTAATACAATGAGAGGAGCAAACAACTTAGGAGTGAAGTTGTGAGAGTGAGGGTCGACTGTCGAGTTATTTCGTTGGCTTTTGATGTCGTGTATTTTCGTATTTTTTTTGGGTACCCAAAACTGAGACACGAAAACGACACGATTAAATTTTGGGTACCCAAAACAAGACAAAATGAGAAGAAACACGAAATGCTTAAATACAAACACAGATTTTCCGTGTCGTGGTTTTGTGTTCCATGTCAAATTGTCAAGCCTAACTAAGACTGTAATAGTTATGAAACCGAAATAAATTTGGTTTGAATTATTTTTATGGAACTTAGTTTTTTTAACTTGTAAAAACCCTAAAATCCGAACTTAACATAACAGTTACCACTTACCTCTAATAATAGAAAAACGAGTTTCTTGCAATTAAATTGCCAGATTGCAAAAGTATGTCTCTCGCGCGCAATATAATTTGGTGAAGGACAAAAATAGCAAAACCTTTACGTATTTGATTTTAGCAGCTTGAGTAGTTAAAGGCAAGATTACCTTCGTCAATTTGTCTTCCATTGCAATGATTACAAGATAGTTTTCCTGAAATTGGTCCATGCAGTGAGGGGGGGAAAATCCAAAGTATAACCGAGGGAAAAATTTCGTACACTTGATTTTCTTTGTTTAATACTACTACACTTACTGCTATTTTAAAAGTCGACACACCAAATTGCAACAAAACGACACGATTCAATGTATCTAACAATTGTTTTCCTTTAACACGTTACACTTCAATTTACTAAGGACGGGGGGGATCTCGAGTTCATATTTTTTGTGCTCATAATTCTAATTTCTGAGCTTATACTCTAACGATTAAAAAAGTATATTTTTGATACGGTTATGAAAATAATCTTTTTTTAAAATTACTAGCAAAAATAATTTTAAGTAAAATACATGGGAACTAGACTACATCACTGGTTTATTTAATTTATAGAAGTGAGTAACTTCGTCTCTAATGTAACTTTTGAAAGTCTTGAAATTTCAATTTTATATGTCATAGGTTTTCCTATTAATCTATTACCCAGAACTAATCCAAGAAACCTATTAGAGGCATTTTAGGACTTTTAGAGGTATTTTAGGACACATGGAAGCAGTGATGGATCCATGTGAGGTGAGTATGCAATTGCATACATAACTTTTTTTGGAAAATAAAAACATATTACTTGTAGTCGATATAAATATATCCCTACCCAATATAAAATTTTAGTGCCATACATGGTCTTCCTTGGATGACCTATGATTCTCCAAGACCCACTTCCGCATTGGGACATGTAAGCTACAATTCTAGCTAGGAGGTGACCCAACATCATTTATCCTAAGACGCATGTGGAGGTTCAAACCGATGTTACAACGGAATGAAATCACTTCATCCACCATTGAACTTGTGCAATTAAAAATTTATTTTAGTGTGAAACAAGAGAGGGTGCGAGGATTTTAAGATAAGGGGTCAGAATTTATAAGGAAATTCAAAAATAGTAACATTAACTTACAAATACTACCACTTCCTATTTCGATTACTTAATACTGATTGGGCGTTGCACTTATAGATAGGTGTTTAATTGGGCTTACAATGAATATTTTTTGGGTTTGTAAACTACTTAAATTAATTAGACATAAAAAACCTAAAATATATGTTTAATTAATATTGGCATTTGACTGTGGGGATTTGAGTCTGAGGTAAGGTTTTACCTTGATTGTTCCCGGCTCCTGGCATGCATTTTGACAGTGGCTCATCGAAGATGACAGCTTCGGCAATAGTTGCGAGAGGCACATAATCGTCAAATGGATGATGGGAGATGTTTTCTCCAGTAAGGGGTAGAATTTGAGAAGTCGGATCCATTTGCTCGCCACTTATGACAGAAATCGTAAAATAAATAATAAATACGATAAATGGAAATCCTATATGATGAATGACTTAGGAATATTCTAATCTTTTGCTTTAAGTTATTAAAGGTTAAGTTGCTTAAGGGGGACAATGAGTTAAACATTATAACATTTCGAAATAAATGAATCTCCAAAGCATAAATAAACATTTAACTAAATAAACATTTAAAATTTAGAAACTAAATATAAACAAATATTATCTAAATAAAATCAATCGAAAATGTGATATTAAACTTGAGAAAAATGTTATAATAGTGAAAAAGATGACTTCCGGTTATATGCATATATTTGTGGAATTAGAACAAAATTAACATAAAACCAACCAACAAAATGTCTATTAAAAAGGTTGTGGAATTAGATATTGAGATTGACAATTACATGAATATTAGACATCAATTCTCATAGGACAAATCCTTGTTCACATTTCAGCAACAAAATTACGCACCTCATAACATTTGGAAACAACAGTAGATATTCCCTAAAAGACACGGAAAATGCAAAAATGGACTAACAAGTATCTCGAAAATCCAACTTCTTTCGGAAACAACGATAGCACACTTGACAAACCCAACGAAAAATCTTTATCATTTAAAAACTCAACGAAAATGAATATAGTCTTCAATTAAAAACCCAAATAAGCATTCATATGCACAAGTAATAATTATGCAAACAACAAGCAAACCCTAACTGAAGAAGAAGATTAGTCATTGCTTTAATTCATTGGAGTACAAGTTGAGATTTGTATACATTGTATACATAAGAACAACAACAAAATATTTTGCATATTTAGACATCATTTTGCATATTTGAACTATAACAAAAATACTCCGACGGCCGAAATTTTCAAAGTCGACAATGTGGTAACCAGAGGTCGTTGCGGAGGTCACACAGCGCGGATGTGGTAGCGGAGGACGTCGCTGTGATGCTGGAGGATCTCTGTGGTGTCGGAGGACACTGCAGACGTCACGGAGGCCTGGTCAGAGATCGGTCGCAGAGGACGTCGGGTTTGCGGCTAGGGTTCGGTTGAGGTTTTTGTCTGGAATAAATGACAAAAAACATAACTGTTCGATTTCTATAAGACTTATAGAGGTCGGACATATCTTATAGCCGACGTCTATATGCATGGGGGTATAGACGTCAGCTCTAAGATATGTCTGACATCTATAGGTTATAAACGTTGAGATCTAGACGTCGGTTTAAATGAGTATTCCAACAACCGACGTCTATATGACCCCATAGACGTCAGCTCTAAGATATGTCTAACATCTATAGGTTATAAACGTTGAGATCTAGACGTCGGTTTAAATGAGTATTCCAACAACCGACGTCTATATGACCCCATAGACGTCGGTCGTTTCTTTGGCCGACGTCTATTCTCTCTTCGCCCCAATAGACGTCGGCCGTTAGAATGGTCGACGTCTATTGAGTGACAAGTAAAGACTATTCTGCACTAGTGGGTGGATAGATGGAGGTTGTGCCAATCAAGGTTCCTCTTAGGCTCGAGATGTTTGCCGAGTGGCTCTGAGGTTGGAGGGTGGTTAATGTATTCATATACGCCAGCAAATTAAGAAAGCCACAACAAGCAAGAAAGAAAAAGGCCTCACAAAACATTAGGTCCATCAAGGTAATTTCATCTGTTGAGAAGCGTACCAAAAGAAATACGAACTACTGAAACGCAAAACTCCAACGTCGTTTCTCGAGTGTACCCCAGCAGAAGTCCCCTGTTAATTAGTTTCAGTAAGTAAAACTCCATAGGCAGGAAGGAATCTAATTTAATTTTCTGTTGACTTAGAGTAGAAGGTGGTGGACCTGGTGGTAGTCAACTAGTTGGTGGCACCAATCCTAGGAAGGGCAGGCATAGGACTAGCCTCTTGTGCCCCCAAATAAAGGAAGATAACAAAATCAACGTGCATAATTATTATTTTTCGCATTGGACCAACATGTCAGGATCAATTTATTCTAAAGGTTTGAGAACTCGTTCGATATGCACAACTCATTCATCCTATAAATAGAGAAGTAATCTTTGCTTTGCTTCCCTAATTCAAGTAGCACTACGTCTTTTGATAAAAGGCACTTCACTATGGCCTCTGGTTGCATTCTTGTATTTGTCCTCCTGGCCTTTGCTTTTTCTGGAACACTTGCTTTTGATCCCAGCCCTCTTCAAGACATTTGTGTTGCCGATTACCATTCACCAGGTCTGTATGTGTCTTCTCGATCGTAATTGAAATGATCGTCGTTTTTGTGATTATACGTTAATTAATGTGGATCGGGTTTTAACAGCTAGGAGTTCGAACCGAAAATTAACAATGAACGTCAAACAATTGTTCATTTAAAAGATATTGGACGACTTCTCATCTTAAAAAAAGTGTTCTTTTTTATACTCTTATAACCATTTGGATCATCCCCAAATTAAATGTATTTTAATGATATTATAATTCTGATATTTCCTTAAACATAATTTTTTTTCCATGTTGTCTATATAATATTGAAAGGTAGTCTAAGTTTTGATGAGTGAATTTTCAGGCAACGATATTTCCATTTCACGTGAGTATGTTTTATTTTTACCATGTCCTATATCTCCCAAAAAGATTACGACGTAGTTTATATATTAAAATTTCGACTAACATCCATATATAACACATTTGAATTAGTTTCCATCATTTATTTTCACTTTGACAAGAAAAGTTTTATCTTGGCATACAGTTTACGTGAACGGATATCCATGCAAGGACCCCAAACAAGCGACAGTCAAAGATTTCGTAGACAGAAACAAACCCCTGAACCCCCCGAACTACTGCGGCATATCCTCCAGGTCAACCGACGTTAGTGTAGTACCAGGACTGAACACCCTTGGAGTTTCCAGTGAATACGTGGAGTACGCTCCCAGGGCTGTTGTTCCGCCGTTGTACCATTCCCGAGCATCAGAACTTTTGATATGCCTGACGGGCAATCTCTACGCCGGCTTTGTCTTAAACATAAAAGGGCGCCCGCACACCTTCTCAAAGATCCTCCACAAGTTTGACACTATGTTGTTCCCCATTGGCCTGATCCACTTCGTCCTGAACGTCGGAAATACACCCGCCAGCAGCCTCAGCGGTTACAACAGCCAACTTCCGGGTACTAACTATGTAATTGAAACTATTTTTGGACCTAAACATCCCATCGACGATAAGGTTATTGCCAAGGGTTTCAAGATTACCACCAAGGAGGTCGATCGGCTTAGGGATAGGTTTGATCACTACTAGTATTGTATGAACCATCTGTGGTTCAACCTTTACTATGTAATACTGATGTAGGTGGTTAAATACCATCAATGAATAAAACGAGGTCAAGACTCGTGAGACCTTTCTCTTACCAACACCTGATTATCTTGTTTACCACCAATGCCCAATACTTCGGTTGAATTAATAACTCTGTAATGATCTAAAAACGAATTAAATTTGGTTTAATTATTTTTGAGAGAATTTAGTTTTTTTCTATCATATGTAAAAACCTAAAATCCAAAGTTAACCGATCTGTGGCGACCCCTATTCTATTTGACCCTGCCTTACGAATAACGAAGCGAGTTTATTGCAATTAAATTGCATGGTTGAAAGAGTTTGTCTACATTATAATTTCGGGAAAATAGAATTAGCAAAACATATATTCCAATGACTTATTTGAAAGGGCACTTTTCCTTGAAAATGGTCGATCCATACAAAAAAGAAAAAAACCAACTATTACTGAGGGAAAATTGTATTCTGACGTACAGACTTGATTCTACTACTACTACTCTTACTCCTATCTACTATTTGAGACACCAAATTGCAAAGTAACGACTTGATTCAAAGTATCTCAATTTTTTTCCTTCAACATATAAATTCCATTTACGAGGGGGAAACGTAGCTTTTAACGTTGAGAATCGTAATCTAGTGTAATTGTATGCTGAAATAGTTAATATGAGTATCATACTTGTCCATTTCATAGTTATTCCCGAGTACAAAATTATTTGCATACATTAATTAAGTTTAATGCTAAATTCTAATGGTAATTTCCAATCTTCATATGAAACACTATCTTATGGATTTTTTTGTTAAAAAACTTCAGTAAGTGAAAATAAATTGAGTATTTTTAGCCTTCTGTCTATTGTTGAAAAGGAAACACGCATGTTCTAGATGTCAAATGTCTTTTAGGAGTTTGTCCAGTCAAGTAAAGGAAGATTGACAAAATCAACGTGCACAATTTGTATATTTTGTATATGACGAACATGTCGGGACCAAACCGTAAAAATCACTAAGGTCCCGGTCCGATAACAAAATGGGTGATTTGTCTGGTACAACTCAAAAGATGCACCATGATTTAAATGCTCATACTTTTCATTATTCACTTGTGTGCACTTATATTTTAAATCTAATTGCTTGCATACTTTTAGACCGTTTGTGAGTCTTATTCGTTAACTTTTTTGTTGGTACGTTTACAAAACACAAATTTTAAATTTTAAATATCATTAATATTAAATAAGAAAACACAAAACAAATATTTCATTTGCAAACACACCCTCTTCTCCTCTCTCTCTCTCCTATTTCTTGTTCTCTCCCCTCTTCTCTCTTGTTCTCCCTCTACTCTCTCTTGTTCTCTCTTTCCTCTCTCTCTTGTTCTCTCTCCTGTTCTCTCTTCTCCCTCTCTCTCCTCTCTCTCCTGTTCTCTCTCTCCTCAGGAGTAGCAAACTGCCAACCAACTGCAACCTTGTCAGATCATCAATAATATTTTCTCTGTCAAGCTTATTTATTTGGAGGTACAGATTCATATCTACAATCTATTTGCCATATTGCTGTGAAATTTATTTGATAAACACAAACTCAGAATCGCTTGGATCTCATTCTTGAAAGTTCAGTTTCATGAGATGGATCAGACTGCCAGAGCAATGTTCACTCCGAGCATAAGTTGTTGAGGCATTTAGAGCACCCTTAACGGGTGCTCTTTCGGGTCGGGTCGGAGGGGGACCCGACCCCAGCCCCCCTTAATGGGGGGTGGACCCAGGTCGGGTCCAGACCTGGGTCTGCGACCCGACCTGGGAGCGGACCTGGGCTGGCCACGTGGCCAGCCTGGGTTGGCTGAATTTTTGTTTTTTTTGTTATTTTTTTGTTTTTTATATTATATTTGTTATTTAATATATATTTGATATGTATAGTAATTTATATAATTAGAATATATTTGTGAAAATTAAAATAAATGAAAATAATTAATGAAAAGTAGTAAGATAAATGTAAAAATAATAATAATTATAAATGTAATTAATTAAAGGAAATTAGTAAGATAAAAAACTCATAATAAAATAGAATACGTGAATTTACCTAGGTTCACCAAAAAATACATTAGTAACCCAAAAAATCGGCAGAGAATTACTAATAAATCTCAAAAATAAAAATTACAAAAATACATTAGCGAGACCCCCGACCGAGACGTTGGGGGTGTGCATTATAATTACAACTAATTAGTAAATTACAACTAATTACGACATTATGGAGGGACGTGCACCACCTGTTAGATATGAAGTGAATGACAACTCGTATGATATGAGTTATTATCTCACAGATGACATTTATCCAAAATGGGCAGCATTTATGCAATCAATCATTCTTCCTCAGACACTAAAAGATAAATTGTTTGCCCAATTTCAGGAAGCAGCAAGGAAAGATGTGGAACACACATTTGGGGTACTTCAAGCAAGATTCGCCCTCGTGAAAAAGCCTTCGCTAGCATGGAGTCCAGAGATTCTCGGTAAAATTATGACTGCATGCATAATATTGCATAACATGATTGTGGAGGACGAACGCAACTCTTACGAGCAGTTGGTGGATGTAAACGAATTTCTCAACGACCGACCTCAAAACACCGCCGGAAGTTCAAACGAGTCAGGTCTTCCGTATTCCACTGATAGTATCGTAGATATTAACAAATATTTGCGTAACAGAGATCTGGTTCGGGACGCCCGGAAACATATAACATTGCGAGCCGATTTGATCGAAAATATATGGCAACACTATGGAAGGAATGCAAGTTAATTTTGTTTGTAATATGTATTGTAATAATTTAATTTAAAATTATCGTATTATGTAATTGTCGAATTTTAATTAAATCGAATTTTTCGATATTATTTGGCAATTAATGTAATTTAATTAGATTACGTCACTATAGAAATAATTTATTTAGTAGTTTGTGTATTTTTGTGATGAAATAGAAAATGAAGCAAAAAAATGATGTGGATGAGAGAGAATGTTGAAAGTGAGATTGTGGTTAAGGAGTGAATAATGGTTTGGGTTGGAGGTGGGTTGCATAGTGTTTTTTGCTCACGTGGCGGAGAGAGAAACGGGATTGGAAGGGGAATTTTGAGTTGAGGTTGTGGATGCTCTTATATTAGCCATATCATTATCTGGGCTCTTTCTTTCTGGAATGGTGGTGGAATCATCAATGCTAATAACATGGACATGTGAGATGCCTGCCTTCTCTGTGTTTTCAAGATTTAAAAGAGATTCACGCTTATCTGTTTTAGGATTTGATGTTGCACATATAACTCCTGATTCTGGCTCCTCAGGATGACCTATTAATCCTCCTTCACAAAACGGATCAAGTCCAGAGGAAGAGCTCTTTTACATCAAATTCGGATGTGAATCAAACACTACAAATTGGGGAACATTTGGATCGTTCGATTTTGATAACCGATTTACTATCTCAACTAGTTTCCTAGGGATCCGTAACGACTGATATACTCTACAAGATTGTGCAAGTGACACACTCTGACTACGGTCCATCATGCCAACATCATGCTCATGACCAAAAGCTTCACAATCACTAGTCTTCTGAATATGACCACGATTCGGAGAATCATATGCTGAATTACTCTGTCCAATATCCATATTTTCTTTTGCACACGGTAATGGTGTAATGCATTCTTTTGTCCCATGAGGTTCTTCCTTGACATTCTTACAAGTTGGACAATTTTTTTGATATAAATGCTCTATCGCAAGATGTTCATTTTCCACAAATCGAGTCTGTTCAGCATTATCACTTGGCAGGAGAGAATCCTGAGCATCAGAAACCACTGTTTCTGTACATAACTTTGGATCACTTGGTTTAAAACCATCATCAAAATCTTTAACTAAACTTTGCCTACGTGATTGCTCTGGGGATTGAGACGCAGTAGGATTCACTAAAATACCATAATGAGATGTAGTTGAGGGCATTGATGTCCTACTTTCTACATTTTGTGAGCTGCAAGCAGTAGCATTGTTTGCAATAGAATCCCCAACATGATTTGTAAGGCCATAATGAACATGCAAACCAGACTCCAAGTGGCCATGTAAGTCCTCATCTTGTGAGATAACTGTAGTTGTGGTAGAAGGCAGGAAAACTCCTTTCCACAATATAGCAGTGGACCGTGCAGGTTCCGTTCCAACTCTACATGCAGTTGGACTATGACCACTGTCACCACTCATTTTAGAATTCAGCAGCTGGTCCAGGTTGTAAGCAACCGTGCTTGTAAGAGATTAATTTCTGGGATTTGTCACTTTCTTCTAATAGATTAATTTCTTCCATCATATTTTGCAAGTCCTCGTCACACGACACTGTTACATTTCCTGCCATGAAATGTCTTTGTGAAGTCGAATTATACGTGTCACCTCTGCAATTTAGAGCTTTCCATCACTTGGTCTTGGTA
Organism: Triglochin maritima; assembly: GCA_963682175.1. NCBI lineage: Eukaryota > Viridiplantae > Streptophyta > Magnoliopsida > Alismatales > Juncaginaceae > Triglochin > Triglochin maritima. The sequence continues at coordinate 37,041,710 of OY821772.1, forward strand.
AAATTTTACCGCCAAAACTACACAGAACTTTGATATTGCAAGATGAACTACTGGATGACATCCAAAAGACATTCCCACGTGAACCACCCCACCTCCCCCACCACCCCAAGTGAATAGTGAAAAGGTAAAGATAGTTCAGTCATTATGTACCAAATCGAATCACCCTAACAAAATCTACTTTTCAAGTTGAGATCTAATTAATAATGGATTTTGAAAATACATTATTATAGGTAATAAATTGTTTGGCTAAAAACATATTTTTTTGTCAAATCAAATGTTTCATCGGAAACGAAAAGATAACAAGTGATATAACATATTTGAGACGGAAAAAAGTTACTGTAGATGTATAATGTATTATTTAGGGTGAATCAAACACCTCCATATAATTCAAAACTATATTTTTCTGAATAATATATAGTTTCCCTCAGATTCCATGGTATTCTCAATTGTGGGCTATCTAAATAGACATTAAATGGTGAAGAAATCATTAGATATATATGCTTAACTCAATCTTTAACTTCACCCCATATATAGAGAAGTTATCTTTGCTTTGCTTCAACTCAACCAAGTAACATACTTATTTTGGACAAGCCACTTCAGTATGGCCTCTGGTTGCATTCTTGTATTTGTCCTCTCGGTCTCTGTTTTCTGTGGAGCACTTGCTTTTGATCCCAGCCCACTTCAAGACATCTGCGTTGCCGATTACCATTCATCAGGTCTGTAAGTATGCCAAACAAAAATCTCCTCATAATTGGAAATGGGCGTTGTTTTTCGATCATACATTAACTAATGTTGATCAGTTTCTAATAGTTAGGAATTTCTTTTGAACATTAACAAATGAATGTCAAGCGCGCAGTGTCCTTTCAAAAGATATTGGATATCTTCTCAACATAAAAAGGTATTCTCTTTCCTAATATGACCATTTCGATTTTTCCAAAATTGATCTACACTTCAGTGATATTTTTTGTTATGAAATTTCCTTAAACATAACTACTTTCGTGTCTATATAGTAATGAAAGATAGTGGTGAGGAGTGATTTTCCCGGCAAGGTTACTTTTGCAGGCCTACACTCAGTCCCCCTATATTCAATCACAGGCGTTCGGCTTAAATAAAGAAAGATGGGGGCATACGATATACAATAAGGGAAAGCTTGTACGACCAGTGTGGTGAAAAGTCTTGCTTACGCTTAACCAATCAGTTGTTTATAAATGAGCAAAGCAAATCCTCTCTAAACATGCCTTCAAAAGAATTATCAAGATATGAGATGAAAACCAACCATACATGACATGTCCTATTTACTTTCCATCATTGGATTACAACTTGACAATAAAGATTGTATGTTGGCAATTGGCATAGAGTTTTTGTGAATGGATATGGATGCAAGCACGGGCGGATGCACCTTGGGGGCAGGTGGGGCACAAGCCGACCCAGAATTCCAAAAACAAAAATTGTTTTTTTTTCTAATCCGAATTCCCAACTGACTTAGTCATCGTGAGATCATAATCCTTGCTACTGTTCAATCTTGTTAGGGTTGAGGTGGACGGCTGAGATTGCTTAGATGGAGAGGATTTGAGGTGAGGGGTTATAAAGTTAAACCATCTCTGTCTCTCTCTTCTCACTCGTCTCTCACTCTCTCACACTTGTTCTCTCTCTCAAGCCCATTTCTCTTTCAGCAAATCGGAGTGACGGCGACGTGTGGTGATCGACGAGCGCAGGAGTTGGGGTTGGGTTGACGAAGTTGTTGTGATCGGGCTCGATGAAATGTTTGTCGTGGTTCTTCAAAGGCTTCTACAAGCCTTAAAGGTATGACAACCTTTGCTTTTATGCTCATCTAAGATAGTGTGAGTGTTTAAGTGGTCGACGGTATGCCGAAAAGCTCATCGGACATTTTCTATTAAACAGAGTTTTGCTGGTTAACGATCGACCGGTGCTTGTGTAATTGTTGGAGTTCTGCTCTCCACCAGTTGAACGATGCCTTGGGCGGTCGACCGGTTGTGTGATTTGGGCAAGCTTTGTTGGATTCGGTCGACCGGGACCCCTTTGTCGTTCGACAGAATGCACTGTGGTAAGTTGGTTGGGGACGAAGACCATCAAAGCGGTCGACCGTCCTTTTGATCTGTTCGAGCGATTGTACCTGTAGTTGAGTTGATTGGCGGTGTAGACTTGAAAATGGTTGACCGCCCTGTGATCTTGTTGGACCAATAGCTTAAGTCAACTTAAAGTTTGGTTGACCGGTGAATGTTTTGTTCGACCGGTTGTGAAAACGTGAGGAACCGTGGAGTCCCTGTTATTTTTGGTCGACCGGGTCCCCTTTGTCGTTCGACCGTTAGGACGTTTATTTATTATTTTGTGTTAGGCGTAGACCACCAAACGGTCGACCGTCCATGACCTTTGTTCGACCGTTTGGTTGTTATGTTCGTTATTTGAGATTTGTTGTTCGACCGGTCGCGGAGACGGTCGGGCTTTTTGTGCGTTCCTGGAGGGAACCGATCGACCGGAGGGTCTGTTCGGTTGACCATTTCTACTTGGTTTGGTGTTTTGATGTATTGTGGGATTAGCTTTGAGGGCAACGGGTCCCGGCCTTTTTGGGGCAACAATAGTGACATTTTTGGCATGATAGTTATTGTAGTGTGTGGTGGCTCTACAGAGAGTGTTGTTGGCCGAAACTCTGACCGGCGGTGCCTTTGTGCACGTGTGTTGATGGCCGTGACTCTGACTGGCAGTGCCTTTTGTGCACGAGTGGTGTGTTGGCCGAGACTCTGACCGGCGAGTGCCTTGTGTGCACAGTGTTGTGGGGTTGGGGTGAGAGGATCCTAGAGCCCGTGTGTCTTCGTGTCTACTATGGTTGGGATAAAGGTCCCTGGTGCCCAATATCGACTGTGATGTCTTGTTACTGTTGCATTTTTTGCCTTGTTGTTACAGTTGTTTCATTTATGTGTTTAGGGTTTGACATACGGAGTTTACTTATGAAAACTCATGCTAGTTTCATGTTTGAATTTCAGGTCGTGATCAACATTAGGAGGTGGTGACAGCGGAGGAGTACTCTCGGGACCGAATCTTGCTGTCTATCTTTTTAGGTAGTTTATGATTACATGAGTTGTATGTATCCGTAGTTGATATCTTTGATGTAATCATACTTTTGATAAACTCTTTGTATATTGGTGCACCTCGGTGATATATTTGAGTAGCGATCCCGCTCTTTTGGATTGTAATCCAGTTGTTATTTAATTTTAACATTTTTCTGCTATTTCGAGACATTACAACTTGGTATCAGAGCGGTCAATTTTGGTGTAATTTTCCATAGAAACTACCTTAATGTTGTTAGATAGTTTTGTCATAGAACATGCATGCATAGTTGATGCATTGCATACATTGCATCATATGTCTTTCATTTAGATTACTTTTATATCAATAAATGCTACTAAGGTATGTGTTTAGTCTTATTTACAGAATACAGGGACCTGAATGCAAATTACCCACATCCTGAGCATAAACGCGTGCAAAAGACTCATTTCTATCATAAAGACCAAGCTCAAGATTATTCGGTTTCAAATGGAAATGTATCCAAGCATAAAAGCATTCAAGACCTAATTACAAAAAGAACAAGGACTTATGCACAAAAGTAGCCGGGGACTTAATTGCAAAAAGACAAGGACCTAATTGCAAATCACGAGTAGCTTTTATTATCTTGGAGAAAATCTAAAGAAAAATCAATGTAGATCTCCAAACATATAAAGGAATTAATCCGGAGCTCAAAAGAATGGAAAGAATCAATCCAGACGCGCGAAGGAGGTTCAAATCATACCATAAACACACAACAAAAATCCGGATTAAATCAGAGGAGATTATGCGGCGAAATCGCCGCATATTACATGCATTGTGCGGCGGAAACGCCGCCCCCTTGGGGATCCGTGTGCTCCAATTTTGTCCAGTCGTGTCTGGACACGTGTACTCTCCAATTCTATACTTAGGTCTCTTGTAACAACTATAAATAGCCCCGAGAACGATGTTAGAAGGGTCCTTGGCCTTAGACCTAGTTTTTAGTTGTTGTTTTTATTTGTAGTCTTTTCTTTGGAGTAATAAAATTCTGTCTTTTATTTCTTGTTTTTAGTTTTCTTTTGTAATGCCTCTAGGATCCCTTCTTCCTCCCTCCATGAGTTTCTAACTCTTTCCAAAGGGTGGAGGTGACGGATTTAGGGTGAAGAGAAGATGAATGAATGTTATTATTTTAAGTTCGTGATTAGTATATTTTGATTACTTGAGTTTATGTTAAATCATTTATCATGTAATGTTTCATAACTAACATGATTTATTATAAGTTTCTGAATTCTCTAATCTAAACCCTAAATCTAAACCACCACCCAACGGAATTCACTTCTTTATTCTTGTTTTAGTTTTATTTGTTCATGTTTCTTGCTTTAGATAATTAAATCAAAAATCTCAAAAACCCAAATTCATTCTTCTCTCCTCCTTTCCCCCAATCGAAATCACACTAATAACAAATCTCTCCCTCCTTGTGTTCGACCCGTACTTGCCACGTCTTCATTGACGTCGTGCACTTGCGATATAAATTTAATTCTCATCAAGTTTTTGGCGCCGTTGCCGGGGAGGCGACGCAGATTTTGTTTTTTTTGTTGATTTCGATTTTATCCTGTTTATCTTGTGCGCGATCTAAATATTTGGATTTGTGTTTCAGGAGACAACAGAGTGCGCGGAGAAATCCGGGCACATTTGGAGCTAAACGAGCGGCGAAATCGCCGCACCTATAGAGCAACCTGCGGCGGAATCGCCGCACACCTGAAGCATCTGGGCTTCAAACTTTTCTGGGACGCGACTCATCTCTGGGTGGACGCGTAGAGCTACTGAAATTTCGAGAGCGGGCGGCGAACCCGACTGAGCATTGTGTAGGTAACTTTTGTTGCTTTTTTTCCTCGTAATTTCTATTTTCTGAAAATTTCCTTTTCGTAGAACTGCATGTGTTAGGGCAAAATTCCATAATTTGCAATAATTCAACTCTGACCTAAAATTGGCAAAATTAGAAAGGCCTTAGTGCATGCATCATCTAGTGTTTTGTATGCATTATTCTTGCTAAATTCTTGCAAATCAATTTCTGTTGAAGAGTGCTGGAGTCAAGGTACGTATCGTGGTTTTCATCGATTGCATTTAAGCATATAATCTAGTTGCATATAAACCTTGCAATTGCCCCCCTCTAAAGACCATTATTTGACTATCTTTGTTAGATCTAAGTTAAACTATCTTAAGGGCAACTCCGTAGGCAAAGATACGGTGGGGATTTCATCACCCTTCCGTGGCCCACAAATCACAATCCTAAAGTGTCACCTAAGCCTTAAATTAAAATCAATTAGACATTGACCCCTAAGGACTCAGACTCATTTAAGGAGAAGAATTGGTTTGACTTGCTATGACTTGAAGCTGATCGAATTTAATTTGGTGCCTAGGAAGTGTTTTTGTGTTGACGCAAGTCTTCCAAGCGAAGTGGTTGTCTAATTGGCACCGACTCTGTCGGAAGCGCCCCCACTAGCTATACATTACCTGGCCAAGTTGGTTTGATTAGTGAGGGAGGTGAATCAAGCGAATCAATTCGACTCAACCAGTTAGGAGTCGTCTAGATCTAAGCGACACTAGGTCTAGGATTGTTTGAACCGTGTTTTCTTAGAAACCTCTGACCGACCTTCTTTTATATCTTTAGAGTTAAGTTTCCTTTCTCTTCTGAGTCATCTTCTTCTCACCTACTTATACGTTCTAGTCTCCTCCTCTTTACATTCTCTATTAGCATTTTAGGGTCGAGTCGAGAACTTGTGCTTGCTTAGCCTCCTAAGGGTAAGAGTACTTGACTCAAGAGTGTTTTGATGGATGGTTACATGAGCAACCATCCATATTATTGTTGGGACCAGGACAATGCTTCCTGGTATTCTAAAACCATGCAACCTGGGGTGGCTCAGACTAACACCCCATATGGTTGGGACAATCCTAATTGTATGACTGAGCAATCTTCATATTGGGGTAACATGAGAGAGGCACCGACTGCTAGACCACAATCTAGTTATGTTGGATCATATGCTGGTCAACGAACTGACACATTACAACAAACTTTTGCCTCCTTCATGCGTTGGGCTGACAACATGAGTGCACCGGTGGCTCCAGTAGCCGTACCGTGCGACTGTTGCGGGTTGAGTGGTCATGTTATCAGGGAATGCCCTTATGTTCCCCCAGAGCCTGAGTATAAGCATACCTTTTCCCAAAATGCTCGATATGACCATTACACATCCGCGTATAACCCAAGAGTGATGGATTCGTGGGGAGACAATTCATATCCAAATTCTTATACTTCATTTTCGCCCAAATATCCTTCTCCCGAATACCCAGAACTCTACCAACACCCCACTTCAAATCATTGGACTTATTCTCAGCCCACCAACACCCAACCTCAAAATTTCCCGAGTTCTGACTCGAACCTCATAGTTGACCACATACCTGATACCTTGGAACAAGTTTTCCATACGTTCATGACAACTACTCAACAGTCCGTAGACAATATGGTACTGCAATTGAGTCAAATATCGCAGCAATTAAGTGAGGAAAGTAACTTTTCGTGTCAACATGAGGATTCATCTTTTAGTATCGAACCACCACCACATACACAAATTCAAAGCACAATCTTTCAAAGTCAACTTCCTAGTCGGTCTGTGGGACTTGGAATTTCAATTCACGATCACTTAGTGGAGGATTCGATTTATATGGACCAATTTCATTATGAGTCGGCACAGGATTGTGCCCTATCTTCTTGTCCCGTGGCCCTTGAGCCACATGATCTTCATGTTGCATCTCTTAAGGACTCACCTCTGGTGGAGCAAGATCTCCCTAGTACCCTCAATTTCAAACAACCTGATGAAAGTGTGCCTCTCACCATTGTTCCTGATCATCTTGGAAATGATGGAACATCAAACAACTACATAGCTAATGAGAGTATTAGAAGTTCCTTAGAAGATACTTTGGGTATGAGACCCACTTTTTGTTCGCCTGGTGTGTCGGACATGCCTAACAAGGTTCTTGACCTCGTTCCGACACACCAGCCAGTTGGTTGGAGAGTTTGGATTGATGATCATAACTTCAACACCGCAACAGGAGAAACTCCTCTTCCGTTGCCCCTTAATTCCCAAACTCTCGAGAGGTTCAAGATCTTTCAGTTTGATCCTTTGAATGAGACGCCTTTGCGTCCAATTCATGAACCTCTCAATTCATCTAGTGCTTTTTGTGAAGGCGGCCCACACATGCATTTTCTGGCCCCACGTGGTGTCATGTTTCCTTTTCAGGTGCACTGACCCACTCTTGAAGTTTCCATTTGATGTCTCTTGACAAATGAAGATGGGAACTTATGTTTGTACATAGTTATATATATATATATATAAATCATCTGTTGTATTTATCTCTTCTTTAGTATCTCACAGGTTTTTGAGGGAATTCGGGTTTTTGTCCATCAACAGAGCCATGAACTTTCCTTTGTACTTCACGTTGGTGAGATCTTTCCTTTTTCATGCATAAATCCATGTAGTATCTTGCTCACATTCATTGAGGACAATGCATGATTTAGGTGTGGGGGGGTGTTTATGTATATCTATCTATATATCTGTTCTTTTATCTCTAAAAAAAATAATAAATAAAAAATAAAAAAAAATAAAAAAATTTCAATGTTTCATAACATAGCTTAAGATTGAACTACCAAAACCTGAGTACAAATGACATTGAATTTTTGTTCCTTATTATATAGTTCTGCTTGTAGAAATTATGACATAAATCTAAGTTCTAAAGAAATAACCCATTGCCTTTTAAGACATGTATGCACTTAAATTGGATGAATCAAATCTTTGAAGTGGTTGATAAAAAGCAGAGGTTGAGGAAAATATACCGGGAAGTGTGGACTTCTAATAGCAATTAAGCCTTGAGGAAAATAAAAATAAAGGAATAAAGTGAGGAAACACATTTTGCAAAATGACTACAAAAGCCCAAGCCTTTGAGTCACTGGTCCGTAGGGGTATCTTGAAACCCGGTAACTTGAGTCTACCAGCTCGGGATTATCGACCAAACTCGCTACACAAATGCAAAAAGGGTAAAAGTGTCAAAAAGCAAATGTGTTGAATCACGGAAGAAAAAAAAAGAAAAAAAATACTCAAGGCCCAAAGCTAAAAGAATGATCCATGCCATGGTTGATCCGAATGATACTTCACCACCAGAGGAGGCATGCAAAATAATTTAAGTGATATCATGTGTAGAAGGGTTAGTGGTGTGAATGTTGGAGGAACAAAGACCAAGTCATATTTTTAATGAGTTAGATTCATATAATGAGCATACAAGAATTCGAAGTGAGATGTATAAGGTTGAGGTGGAGATATTAAGAGCTATTAATGGAATGTTGATTTAAGACTTTGTGGGTGTGTCAACTGAAAACCCTCACGAGACAAAACTCGTCCTCTAAGGAAACTTGGAGGTTTAAAGGCTTGTTGCACATGCTAAGTGCAACCGTGATTCCTACGAAAGTGAGTTAGGATTTCCCTGTTTTCATTTCTCTTATGTTCTGTTTTGCTAGGGACTAGCAAAATCTAGGTGTGGGGGTATTTGATGCATTGCATACATTGCATCATATGTCTTTCATTTAGATTACTTTTATATCAATAAATGCTACTAAGGTATGTGTTTAGTCTTATTTACAGAATACAGGGACCTGAATGCAAATTACCCACATCCCGAGCATAAACGAGTGCAAAAGACTCATTTCTATCATAAAGACCAAGCTCAAGATTATTGGGTTTCAAATGGAAATGTATCCAAGCATAAAAGCATTCAAGACCTAATTACAAAAAGAACAAGGACTTAAGCACAAAAGTAGTCGGGGACATAATTGCAAAAAGACAAGGACCTAATTGCAAATCACGAGTAGCTTTTATTATCTTGGAGAAAATCTAAAGAAAAATCAATGTAGATCTCCAAACATATAAAGGAATTAATCCGGAGCTCAAAAGAATGGAAAAAATCAATCCAGACGCGCGAAGGAGGATCACATCATACCATAAACACACAACAAAAATCCGGATTAAATCAGAGGAGATTATGCGGCGAAATCGCCGCATATTACATGCATTGTGCGGCGGAACTGCCGCCCCCTTGGCGATCTGTGTGCTCCAATTTTGTCCAGTCGTGTCTGGACACGTGTACTCTCCAATTCTATACTTAGGTCTCTTGTAACAACTATAAATAGCCCCGAGAACGATGTTAGAATGGTTCTTGGCCTTAGACCTAGTTTTTAGTTGTTGTTTTTATTTGTAGTCTTTTCTTTGGAGTAATAAAATTCTGTCTTTTATTTCTTGTTTTTAGTTTTCTTTTGTAATGCCTCTAGGATCCCTTCTTCCTCCCTCCATGAGTTTCTAACTCTTTCCAAATGGTGGAGGTGACGGATTTAGGGTGAAGAGAAGATGAATGAATGTTATTATTTTAAGTTCGTGATTAGTATATTTTGATTACTTGAGTTTATGTTAAATCATTTATCATGTAATGCTTCATAACTAACATGATTTATTATAAGTTTCTGAATTCTCTAATCTAAACCCTAAATCTAAACCACCACCCAAGGGAATTCACTTCTTTATTCTTGTTTTAGTTTTATTTGTTCATGTTTCTTGCTTTAGATAATTAAATCAAAAATCTCAAAAACCCAAATTCATTCTTCTCTCCTCCTTTCCCCCAATCGAAATCACACTAATAACAAATCTCTCCCTCCTTGTGTTCGACCCGTACTTGCCACGTGTTCATTGACGCCGTGCACTTGCGGTATAAATTTAATTATCATCAATAGTCTTTTGACTTCAGTTTTTCTGTCTCATGTGTAGATGCCTCTGAGACGTGTGAGACCTTATACACGAGACCGTAGCACCAATGAGGAGACTGGTGGGATGGATAGAGAGGAGGAGCGGAGGACACTACACGATACTATGGGTAGGCTGGGCAAGTTTCTTGAGCGACCATCTGCCCAGTCTGAGCAGGGAGGGACTGGAGTAGTGCATGATCGGTTCATGCAACAACATCCACCGGCCTTTGATGGTCGAGGTGACCTTGACGCAATCAAGGACTGTGTATTTAAGATCCAGGAGATCTTTCGACGATTGGATGTCCTCCTAAGAGGAAGGTGCAGCTGACCACCTATGTTTTGGACGGCGGGGCGGCCAACTGGTGGAGATCTACTTCAGCGGTAGTTTTTAAGGACAGTGAGGAGGTGAACTGAGAGGAATTCCTTGCGGAGTTCAACCAGTAGTACTTCCCACAGCATCAGCATCAGTTAGTGCAGTTATACGCTGACAAAGTTGATGTGATTAAAAAGAGACTTGCGACATCTCAGAGCAGGCAGAAGAGTTACGCTGATAAGCATAGATGAGACTTGAGTTTTGAGGTCCGCGACCATGTGATTCTGAAGATCTCCCCATCCTAAGGAGTAATGAGGTTTGGGAAGAAGGGGAAGCTCAGTCCGAGGTATGCCGAACCATTCGAGATCCTAGACCGAGTTGGAGAGGTTGCCTACCAGATTGTGTTGCCGCTGTAGTTTTCGGATCTTCACAACGTCTTCCACGTATCGATGCTGAGGAAATACGTAGCGGATTATTCTCACTTGATTAAGATTGAGGTTCGAGATTCGTGAGGATTTGTCTCTTGAGGAGAGACTTGTTGAGATAGTAGATCGGATGGAGCATCAGCTTAAGAGGAGGACCATTCCGATGGTGAAGATCGGGTGGCAGCACCATAGTGAGTGAGAGGCCACTTGGGAGATCGAGGAGGAAGTCTGAAAGAAGTTACCGGAGCTGTTCAATCTTGTTTAGGGGTTGAGGTGGACGGCTGAGATTGCATGGATGGAGAGTATTTGAGGTGAGGGTTTATAAAGCTAAACCATCTCTGTCTCTCTCTTCTCACTCGTCTCTCACTCTCTCATGCTCGTTCTCTCTCTAGCCTATTTCTCTTTCAGAAAATCGGAGCGCTGATGACGAGTGGTGATCGACGAGCACAGGAGTTGGGGTTGGGTTGCCGGAGTTGTGGTGATCGGATTCGAGGAAACGTTCGTCGTGGCTCTTCAAATGCTTCTACAAGACTTGAAGGTATGTCAAACTTTGCTTTTATGCTCACCTAAGATAGGGTGAGTGTTGAGTGATCGACGGTAGACCGAAAGGCTCATCGGACGTTTTCTGTTTTACAGAGTTTTACTGCATAACGGTCGACCGGTGCTAGTGTAATTGTTGGAGTTCTGCTCTACACTAGTTGAATGATGCCTAGGGTGGTCGACTGGTTGTGTGGTTTGGGAAAGCTTTGTTGGATTCAGTCGACCAGGACTCATTTGTCGTTCGACCGAATGCACTGTGGTAAGTTGGTTGGGGACGACGACCATCAAAGTGGTCGACCGTCCTTTTGATTTGTTCGACCGATTGTACCTATAGCTGAGTTGATTGGGGTGTAGACTTCAAAATGGTTGATCGCCCTGTGATCTTGTTGGACTGATAGCTTAAGTCAACTTAAAGTTTGGTTGAGCGGTGAATGCCTTGTTCGACTGGTTGTGAAAACGTGAGGAATCGTGGAGTCCCTGTTATTTTCGGTTGACCAGGTCCCCTTTGTCGTTCGACCGTTGTGACGTTTATTATTATTTTGTGTTGGGCGTAGCCCACCAAACGATCGACCGTTCATGACCTTTGTTCGACTATTTGTTCATTATTTGAGATTTGTGGTTCGACCGGTCGCGGAGACGGTCGATCCTTTTGTGCGTTCCTGGAGGGAACTGGCCGACCGGAGGGTCAGTTCAGTCTACCGTTTCTGCCCTGTTTGGTGTTTTGATGTATTGTGGGATAAGCTTTGAGGGCATCAGGTTCTCTACCTTTTTGGGACCTTTTTGAGGACATTTCCCGCCTGATAGTGATCGTAGTGTGTGGTGGCTCTACAAAGTGTATTGTTGTCCGAGACTTTGACCGGTGGGGTCTTTGTGCACGTGTGTTAATGGCCGAGACTCTGTCCGGCGGTGCCTTTGTGGATGATTGGTTTGTTGGCCGAGACTGTGACCGGCGGGTGCCTTGTGCGCACAGTGTTGTGGGGGTTGGGGTGAGACGACCCTAGAGCCCGTGTGTCTTCGTGTCTACTGTGGTTGGGATAGAGGTCCCTGGTACCCAATATCGTCTGTGATGTCTGTAGGATCGTGAGGGTCTCTAATTCTAATCACTTTTAACCCTAATTACCTACTTGTTTAATCAATCAAGAATATACAACGGAATTTAAACAAATACAAGCAAGCAAGGTAGATAAGCAAACCACAATGAAGACGGGGGATTTTTATAGAGGTTCGGTACCCCACTCGGGTCCTAGTCCTCTCTTGCAAGCTCCGCTCGGATCACCGAGCCCCGCTCTCGACTTCACTAACCACTCCACGTTCCGGGCCAGGAGAGAACGCCTTTACACCACAAGCTCCGCGAACACCCTCGCGAGTTTGACTTTCTTCTCTCACAATCCGAGAGGAACACTTCGATCTTTCACCGAAGTCCTTGCTTCTTGACAACTGAGAAGTTTAGTGGAACACACTCTCTAACTTGAGCACACTTATCTTAGAATGTGGAATTTATGCTAAAGTGTGGAAGTTTAGGCTTGGAGAGTAGATTTGGGGATTGTGAGACTTGGGAGTTTCTCTTAGGTGTATATGACAATAGGAAGTGTAAGAGTCGTGTAATTTTGTCATGGGAACACCTATTTATAAGCTCTAAGTGAGTTATAACCGTTGGGACAAGTTTGGTAAAAGATTGTGGAAGATACACAACCGAAACTTGCACGATGCAATTCTGCAGAAGTTCGATCGACCGGATTGGTAAGTTCGGTCGACCGTTGGCCAGTTTTGGACACGATTTGGTCGACCGGTTAAGGAACGGTCCACCTCCAAACACTATGACATAGGTACACTTAAGTTGTCGGTCGAACACCGAGATAGGTTCGGTCGATCGATTCATAACAGACTCTACGGGGTTGACAAACAAGATCAAATTCGGTCGACCAAAAAAAGGTCAACGGTCGACCAAAAATCGACAGGCACTTTGGGTTTGTCGAGATATCATAAGTTCGGTCGACCGAACAAGGTCCTCGGTCGACCGATACACTAAATGTATTTTGGGGTATGTGGAAATAATACGAATACGACCGTTGGGTATAATACGACAAATCTAACGGTCGGATAAATATGTTTACACGGTCGACCGAAAAGGTTTGCACAGTCGACCAAAACTAGGCAGGAAATACACTACAAGGTAATTAATCACTCGGTCGATTGAACGGTCTATTTCGGTCGACCGAACAAGGGCAGACAATTCTGGTTTTGGTTTGGTGTTTTCCGGTCTAAGTTTGAGTGATCTATTGAAGTCCAAATTATATGAAATTTTGTGTGTGACTTCTATAAGGAACCTAGTGTGTGTTTAGGTTTTAGCTCAATTGTGCTCAATTTACATAATGTTCCTAAGACTCAAAAGAAATGCAAATTAAATGTCTTCAATTGAGCTTGATTACAGGTCTTGACTTGAATCATTTTTTTCTTGAGTCTTGATCACCTATAGAGGTTAGCACAAAGCAATATATATGCAATGCAATATGTGTACTACTCTACATTGATTATAATTAAGATTAGGTTGATTAAATCATCAAAACATAGATTAAGATAAAAAAGGCAACAATCTCCTCCTTTTTGATGATGGCAACCTATATCTTAAAGAAGTACCAGGGTTGAACATACCCTTGGTATGTCTGGTAACTTCGCGTAGTTCGCTCCCGGGGCGGTTCCTCCACCTCTGTATCAATCCCAAGAAAGGGAGCTTGTCACATGCTTAACATGCAATCTCTACTTCGGCTTCGTCTAAAACACAAAAGGGCGGCCACGCACCTTCGCAAAGATCCTCCACAAGTTCGACACCATGGTGATCCCCTCCGGAATAATCCGCTTCACTCTGAACGTTGGAAAGACGCCAGCCAGCATCCTCACATGTTACAACGGCCAACTTGCGGGTACTAACTATGTAATTCAAAATATTTTTGGACCTAAACATCCCATCGACGATAAAGTTCTTGCCAAGGGTTTCCGGATTACTACCGAGGAAGTCGATCGACTTAGGGATAGGTTTGATCGCTACTAGTATTGTATGAATAAATGAATCTCTTGTATGCATGTGTTTGGGGGATGATGGATATACAATGTGTTTCTTGTATGTATAGGTTTTACAATCTATTGTATGAAACTGGATTTGAAATGAATAATATCAAATACCATCAATGAATAAAACAAGGTCAATACTCGTGAGATCTTTCTTTTACCAACACTTGATTTTTCATGTTTGCTATCTATAAATCAAAACGTTGGATAAACTAATCAACTGTTTAATTCTTGAGGATAAGTTGAGAAACTTTGAGATATTTCTACAAGTCACTTTGAAATTACCTCAATTGTATATTATAAATAAAAAACTAATATAATCAAAGGTGCAGTCCAAATTCTAGCAGCTTCAAAGTACCTGTCGAATCCCTCGATTGAACCGCGGCTTCTCTTCCGAGCTTCGTTAGACCACCGTTAACAGCGTCCGAGAACTGCCCTCGTTTCTTTCTCAGTCACGTCAGCTCAAATCAATCTTCCTAAATATTTCTTAACCACGCCCAGAAAAAACTCAAGCGCACTACATTCTTTCCCTTACACGTCATTTCGGGATCAATTCTATGCAAAACACGACAAATTATAAAAAAATTCTAGAAAAATATAAACAAATAAAAAACTTATTTTCATAAAAATATATTTGAAAAAACGATTTTAAATGATTTTTAAAACATTTTTGAAAACAAAAACACAAAAAGGGTGTCCCCCCACCCGGGGCACCCTGCCTCGGGCGCGCCCTCCCGTTAAGGGAGGGTAACTCGGGTGCCCTGCCCCAGGCGCGCCCTCTCGTTAACGGAGGGCAACTCGGGCGCCCTTCCTGGGGGCCCGAGTGTAGAGCACCCGTTACGGGTGCTTTTAGCGCGGGTACCCACTCGACTGACTGTCGAGCAATCAGGTTGGCGGTCTAGTTAGGGAAAGCTGTTCGCGGATAGTGAGCAAAGGAAGCACATTTCCTCTTATCCTTTTTTTGAGCTTAGATGTGTTACGTTGTTCCATTAACTAATAAAAATCGGTGATGGAATTAAAAAACTTTGCACTTTGTTAGACTATACAGTAATCATCAGCGTAATCAAATCAAGTTTTATCGTAATCCATCTCGTTTGGTTCAATCATACCACGTAACAAGATTGGTTGTCCCGTCGTAACATGTAACAAGTTCTCATGTGTATGTTTTAAACGTGTTTGCCTTGATTCAATCATACCACGTAACATGTTTGTTTGTCAATCAAGTGGTTTCATGTCTTAGAGAAAGTTAATTTTTTAAGTTGTTAGTTAAGTAGAAACGACTCAGCTTGTTTGTCGAAACGACCCCACTCGTTTGGTGGAACGACCCAGCTCGTTTCTACCGAACGAGTCAGCTTGTTTAGAGAAAACAAGTCAGCTCATTTGAACCAGTAGGATAGATTTGCGTCCTAAACGGTCCGGAGCAGCGTTGACAAACAAACATGTTATAGGAAAACATTGTCAATCCGCATTTCGTCCACAACCACTACAACAAACTAAACCTACAGCCACGGGAGGTGTATCCGTGGCTGTAGGATCCGTCACTATTGCCTACAACAGCGACGGATGTGAGCGAATCAGCCACGGATAAATCCCGTGGCTGAATCATTACTCCAAAATCTTGAAAATAAAACCCGACTCCCTCACCCCCAAATTCTCCTTCCGCAAACCCTCACCCAACAACAAGAAAAACCCTCACCCCTCCTCCGACCTCCTCCTCCGACCCACCCCTCCTCCGACCCAACCTCTTCCCTCACCCAAACCCCGAAACCCCCCTCCGAAACTCCGAATCCCCGCAGCCAACCGTCCAACGTCGCACGTCCAACAGTCCAACCTCACGTCGTCCAACCTCGCGCCGTCCAACCCTCCAGGTTTTGTGGGTCTTTCTTTTCCATTGGTTTTGGAAGGATTTGGTCAATTTAATCATGTAAAAGTTGTCTTGAGGTTTTAATTGGAGTTTGATGGGGGTTTTTTATGGTGTTTTGAGTTTGATATTGTTGAAAGATGCATCAACATCAATATTATCACGGTATCCGCATCTGTAACAAGAACCAAAGTCCGGATAAGGACCTTGTTATGTTTGTTGCATGTCATTCTTTAATCGGCACCAGCTGTAAACATATTTAATTTTCTTATACATTTCTTCCTCTATCAACACAAATAATAAAACTAATTACATCTTTGTCAAGGGTTGCTCTCATCTTAGTATAAATAAATATACTTTTGCATTTATACTGGTAGAATAAGGTACATTTACACTCCCAAAATTTAATTAATGTAATGTAAATATGTTTTTTACCAAATACTTTTATAAATTAGGAGCGATTTAACATTGAGGAACATCACAAGAAGAAGCTGATTGCTTGGATGAATCTGAGATGGAAAGGGTGGAAAAATAAATTACATGTTTTAGTTGAGGGTTTGGAGAGTAGATCTGATCGACTTGGTGCTAGACCCGATGAAGTTAATCCTCAACAATGGGTTACACTATTAGACTATTGGGAAACCCCGGAATTTAAGGTAAATTGGTATTTTAAATTAGTCAAAGTTATGATATACTTTTAATTTGTATTTTTACTAATACATTGTATTTTTGTACATTTAATTAGCGCAAAAGTGAGGTAAACAAGAACAACAGAGCCAAAAATGTAATACCCCACAGTTGCGGCACGAAGTCCATTGCTCGCAAAGCTGAAGAAATTGTAAGTTGTGAGTAAATTGTATATTGCCATAATCCTAGAACTATTCAACTGCAGCAACATTGCTTGAATTAGGTTGATAGATTGTCATTAATGTGCTCTAGAAGCTAAACTCTATTTGATTAAGAGTGACAAGCAAGTGAGAAATACCTCAGGTATTAAATGCATACTAATCCTTACCCTGAAGTTTATACAGTTCATATCCACACAAGATCAAAAACCACCCATCTGATCTTAAATGGTCACATGTTATTCAGCAAGAAAATTGTACCAACCACTTCATTGCTAGTTCTAGTTGCTATGTACAATTACTGCAACACCTCCCTGTTGTGTTTGATCTTTTATGTATATTACAGAGGGATTGTTTTTAGAAATAAGGCCACTTTTTCATATTGTTCACTCCCATAACTGGATTTTTAAAAAGTGGACTTTTGGTATGTTTTTTTCCTGTAAGTAGTTTGTACAAAAGAAACCATCAAAACTTATGCTAGTGTTTGTGTTTTTCCAGCTAGCAAACAATATTCAGATTTCAGATTAGAAATAATTGTTTCTGAATAGATTTTCTTCTCATATTTATTAGATTAATAGATTGACAGTTGAAGAACTCTATAGTGCTTGTTTGGTGCTCAAATTAGTTAAAATTTACCTTTCTTACTGTTCTAGAAATATCATGTGTCTGCTTTCTCTAGCTAAAACCTAAAAGGGTGGCTAAGGCTAGACAACATAAATTTTAGGTGACAACAGGAAAGTCGTAGTAGTGACGGAGAAGTGGACTATGCAAAGAAACTCACCCAAAACGAAGTCTAAACTTAATAGCCAAAAGTAACTGACTATTTCTCCCTTTAATGAAAAAAACACATTAAATATTTCTCCCTGAAATTAATTCAATTGCTTGAAAATGCTCGAACTCTTAATGGTTCTTTTGACTTGTATCTTCCTGCTTATCATTGAATTTTATTTAAATTCGAATAGACTGATATTACACGTTTCAGAGGGTCCAAAAAAGAAGCAAGAATCTAAAATGTTGAGCAGGTCTTGCTTCCTGTGATGTGCAATTTCTTTTGAGTAGATAGCTCGTAGTTTGATTAAGAGTTTCATCGCATTAGGCTGTTGTAGTTTGCAACAATCATCTGCATTCTGTTGATTCAGTTGATTAAGAATTGAGAAACTTTAGTGAAGAAAGGCTTTTCATATCTGTTGATTCAGTTGCTAACCAAATTGTCCCTAGTACCTTAATCAAAGTTTGATTAAGAGATTCATCGCATTAGATCCACATTTCGATATCGTATAGGAAAACACTCCTAACTTATATATTATTTTTATTTTTCCATCATATTAGTGTTATCATTTGACTTTTTATTTGAGATTGGAAATACATTTTTCTTTTTTTTAAATTTAGTAGTAACTTTTTGATAGTTCTATATTTATAAATCAATATCTAGAGGAACATATTTCTGGTGATAATGATGAAGCCCCTCTCAATAAGATAACATTAGTTCTATCCCAAATTGTTGCTTGAATATCATAGATGTGCAATTTCTTTTGAGTAGAAAGCTCGTAGTTTGATTAAGAGTTTCATCGCATTAGGCTGTTGTAGTTTGCAACAAGAATTCAGTTCTGCAGGTTAAGCTTCTCATATCTTAGAATTGAGAAACTTTAGTGAATAAAGGCTTTTCATATCTGTTGATTCAGTTGCTAACCAAATTGTCCCTAGTACCTTAATCAAAGTTAGTCTATTTGTTATGGTTATGCATTTTGTAGAGAAAAGCGAATCCATAAGACCCACCTCCAACTCGAGCACAGATGTGGTGTTTGTTGCATTCTGACAAAGATCCTGCTTCAGTGGAGATTAAGGTGATAATATAGTTTTTTAAATTTAATTCTTGTTGTTGTATGTCAAATTCTTTTTTATTACAATGATGAATGTGTGTGTAGAGTAAACTGAGAGAAGAGGAAGCAAATATCAAAGATTCTGGTTCTATGGTTAGTACCGGTAGACACGACGCCCTTGCAAAAGTAATGGGTAATGACGAGCACGGCCATGTTCGAGCAGTAGGCGCTCTCATTACTCCTATCGACATATTTGGTTGTAGAGGTGCTCCAAGTGCTGAAGAGATAAATTTCCGAGTCGAAGTCAGAATCAACCAGAGAATGGAAGCCATAGGAAGTGAGCGAGAAATAATAGCCGAGCAACGAGAAACAATAGCCGAGCAACGACAAATAATAGTCGAGATGAAAGAAAGGATGAGCCTTAATGAAGCTCGATGTGCTCAACATGATCAATTTTTCCTCCAAATGTCGAGAAGATTTGGCTTCAACTTAAGTGACATGGTAAATATAAAAACTTATTTATAGATAGTTATAGAATTTTACGATAATTGGATATATTTTAATTAATTTTTTATGAAACTCAGAATGAAGATGGAATGCAAGATGAATCTTCTCCAATGACTACTAGGAATGGACGGGGAGTTGGGGGAGATGTATAAGTTTGTTTCCTTTACTTGAGTCTTAAAATACTTGTTATTTACTTTGACTAGTAACTTAAATATTTTGTTGAACTTTGCTTATTAATATCAATGAATAGTATGCATGATTGTAATTGACAATGAATCTCTTGTATGCATGTGTTTGTGGGATGATGGATATACAATGTGTTTCTTGTATGTATATGTTTTACAATCTATTGTATGAAATAGGATTTGAAATCAATAATATCAAAAAAATAGGTTGCTTTTATATCTGGAATGAAACTTAGCTACAACCACGGAATATATCCGTGGCTATTGGTCTTTAACAGAGGACCAATAGCCACGGAAATTTTCGGTGGCTGTTACTACAGTTAAAATAACAGCCACGGAACAAATCCGTGGCTGAAACATATTTACGCGCTCACTTCTCCCGCCAAAAAGGAAACAACGTCGGTATTTTTTCGTCACAATTTCCGTGGCTGAAGATATACAGTGACCGTCGTATTAGCCACGGGGAAAATCCGTGGCTTATGCACTACAAATGGTCTATGGTCCATTGCGACGGACACTTAGTTATAGCCACGGATTTTGTCCGTGGCTAAAGGGTAAAAATGTTGTAGTGAACGTTGTCATATATTCTCAATCAAAATGAAATTCAGACTCAAATATTTCTGTTTTTCACGAACTCGATCATATTATCCGAGTAAATATTTAGGGACCCTTTTTTGAGTAATTTTTTTGGAACCATGCCATATCAATATGTACGATATTAATTTTGTATTGACTTTTATAAGATCATATTTTGCCGGTTCCAGTTGGGCAGTGGCTTATAGAGAGGGGTTTGTAAGGATGTGTTAGTTTTGGGCTTGCATTTTCAGACTCCAGTAGGCAAATTAGTAAGGCTATATTTTTCTGAATATGTTAAAATCATTTTATTAATTAAGTAGGCGTATTTATCGCACATCCCCGCTACTTAAAAACCACGTATTGTTAGAGGTGGGGGCATGATCCCATGACCTACCAACAAGCTGTGCTTCAGGAACAACCCGAGAATAAAGTGTTATAACTTATAACTAACTTTGGAAGAAGAAAAAAAACAAAGTTTCATAACTCTTTGTTAATTAAAACTATCTTAGATGGTAGTCGTTGAGAAGTTTT
Source organism: Triglochin maritima (assembly GCA_963682175.1). NCBI lineage: Eukaryota > Viridiplantae > Streptophyta > Magnoliopsida > Alismatales > Juncaginaceae > Triglochin > Triglochin maritima. Next base: position 37,062,259 of record OY821772.1, read on the forward strand.
TCCTATAAATATAGAGGCGCCGTCCTGTGTGAAGGAAGTGACCTTACAACTTATGCACTACAAATGGTTTATGGTCATAGAAGGCTTAATAGTCATTTTCTAGGCCCTGGCCTTGGTTTAAACTCTTGCATATGATCCCAGCGCTCTTCAAGACATCTGCGTTGCAGATACAGGTTCACCAAGTATGTACTATGACTACCTAACGTGTGTAAATCTGTTTTGAGCATTTGATTAATACACTTACTTTCCAATATAGTATGTGGATGACAATTGACAATTTTTAATATCCAAAATATCCTCAAACTGGTTCTCATCTTTTAACATCATTCTTCAATGGATATCTCTCTCTTCTACAATTGGCTAAATTGGTGCAATATTGTAAAAGTTTAATTCATGTCAGGCTTAAAGGTTGTCCCTTGTGGGCTAGTTCTAGGAATTCTTATAGAGACACTTGAGAAACAATTTTGAATAATTATCCCTCCCTACGAAGAAACACAACAAACATAAAGAAATATGTGATGATACTATGGGGCCAATGTATAATTGAAAGAGGTTAGATAAATTAAAGTAATTTCATTATGATGAAAGATTGAATTTTACAATTACAAGAATTAAACCGAGAATCGGAAATTAAGTTATCTTGTTAACAAAATTTTCATCTTATTAATTTTAGTAATTTTAACTATGGACAATGGGATGTCAAAAGCGGGGCTTGAACTCGCAATCCGGCCATCAGTTGGAATACACTTCTTATGTTTTATGATGTCAAACTTCAATCGTATTTCTCTTTTTTTCTCAGTGGTGGGAATTCATCATTTCATGTATAACATTTACAATCCCTAACACTAGAATTCTTAACCCATTTTTGAAACTTGATGCATTCGTACAGTCCGCATGAACGGATATTAATGCAAGGATCCGGCAGCCGCCACGGTTGACGACTTCTCAATCAACTATGCACCCTTCCTCCTTTCCTAAGCCCACAAGGATACATCATATATCCCCTAAACGTCCAGACCAACACCTTGGTATCTCCGGAGCACGCAAAGTCTACTCCCCAGGAGCCATCTTCCCCTGGGTCTACTGCATCATCGCGTATCCTTTGGCTCAACTGCATATCCATTTGAGCGTTGAGGGAACACCTGCAGTCGAGCTCGCTTATTTCAATAGCCTGCTTCCTGGCTTGAATTATATTGCACCGTCTTTGTTCGGCACGAGGCTTCCCATTGATGATGAGGTTTTAGCCAAGGGGTTTAGGATTAGCAGGGAGGACGTTCAAAGGCTTAAAGCGAGATTTTCTGCTTAATCAAGCCAAGCGCTTCCATTATTGTGGCATGTATCATGTTTAATATATGAAGAAAAAAGGCACTCTAATGATAATTTTTTTTGTCATTCTTATTTTCTACTATACGAGCTTTGTTCGGATGGTGATTTTGAAGGAGGTGTTCCTTAATCAATGTGGCAATGAATAAATAGTTGAAAGGAATATAATCTGATTATATTAGGGGTCGTAATATTTAACTAAAAACCAATTACAATCTACGTGTCAACCATTGCACACGTTACTAATACAATTGAGTCCTACAAAAGGTTACACACCTTGATCCAATGGACTAAACACATGGATAGCTAAAGGGACCTATTAAGCTAACTTACCTAATGAGATTAGAGTTAGCTTTGGAGAAACTTATAAATAAGATGAGAAAATGATGCAAATTCGTTTTTGATGTATGTTTTGGCGAACATCAAAATGAGTTTTTTGGATTAAAAAAAAATCATAGACGCATGAGTTACGTTAACATCTATATGACTCATGTTATAAGTAAATTGTTGCCATAGAAGTGTGTTACGTGAACACATGGTTAACTGTGCATATTTATATTAAAGAAGATCAAATTGATTTTATAGAAGTAATTGCTATGTTAGTAACACGTGGTAGATTGATTATGGTTGAAGGAGGAGTCCTTTAATGATACCATTTGATTCTATAAATTTTTTCTTTAATCATAGATCTAAACCATAACATACGTTTCTAGATTGTTCATGATTAATTATTGCATGATTGTCGCTCATTTTTCCAAGTCCTAATTTCCGTCCCATATTTTCAATATGATAATGTTGATTAACATGTTGATAAATTGATAATATAAAATTTTCATATTTTATAGGACCTTAAAATTTGAACAAAAGTTGTTTAAATGTTCATTCATATTATGAACAATTGTTGTTTCAAGTACATGCATGATTTGGGTTAATATGTGATTAGATCATATATACTTTTGAGTGAGAGTTATGAATTTTATTTCTAATTTTCAGATTGGGCTCAGAGCTCAATAATTTTTATTGTAGTATGCATGTTTATGGTAATTTAATCATATATGTTTGATACGTAATATGCATGTTTATGGTAATTTAAACATATATGCTTGATAAATTAGATTTATCATATATGATTCAACCTTGATTACTTTGATTTATGGTAATATGCATGTTTTGATTTATTTAATTAAAACACATAAAAGGTTGATTGACTTATTTAAATGGCTAATTTGATTAGTTTAAATAAGATTTATTAATTAGATTAATGATATCTTGCATTCATATAGTAATATATATTTATATAATATTATGGATGATATTATGCAAGGATGATATGCGATATTATGCGTGGATGATATTATTGTGAATACATGGTGTATGTTTATAATATGTGATGTTATGAATATATGACTTTGTGAGATGACTAGTATGGTCCAGTAGACGATCTGTGCATCGTTGCACATTATTTTGTAATCCTAATTTCATTATGTATTCATTTTATACGATCTGCGTATCGTGATGTAGTATTCTAATAGTAATTAGGATTATTATTGTTATTTGTTTCTCTTATAAGCTTGATTGAAAAATCAAGGATGGAGATCCAAGGTGTTCAAGATGGTGTTCCTATGAAGATTAGTCTTTTAGGAGTAGGGTCATACTAGGATCACGATTTATTTTTCATGCTTTGTGTATGTTTATGTTTATGTATGTTGGATGTTTATGTTATGAGTTCACATTATAAACAAACATAATAAACATAAGTCCCTAACAGAAAATTGAGTTTACATGTCTTTCCAAATTGACACTTGTGAAGCCCTCGAAAATTGGTGTTGGGTTATGCCAAAGTAAGGCGTCACCTTTTCTCTTGGGATAGTACCGGTAAATTCAAAGAAGGGGTTTACATGTTTAATTTGATTGATCTCAACAAAATCAACATAAGAGTTTTGGATTTTGAGACAAATGAGTGGAAATTTTAACATAAGATGTTACCTATCAACCGAGAGTTATAAACGTTATAACTAGTAAAGGAGTTTACTTACCTTGATCACCTAGCCTTGAGGAAGGGCCAAAGTCCACTCAAAATTATGTGAAATAGGGTCTTGGAATCACTAGTTCAATAAGGGAGAAATTATAAATTGAGTAGTGTGTTTTAACTTAACTATTTAAATGGGGGCTACTATTCGTCGCCGGAAAACTACTTAAATCGCCCCAAAAATTATATTTTTGCCATTAATAAATCACTTAATACCCATTTCGTCGTGTCTATAAATAAAGTTTTTGACTCGGTTTTACTCACATTGCCAGTACCAACACCACGAAAATGTCTGGCGAAGCGCCTGGATCTGGTGAGGTAACGGAGGCGGATTTTTTTTCCGACTCGGGTGTCTGTCTAAGACGCCTCCACCATGGGGAGGCGTCTGGCACAGACGTGCCATTTGTTTTTAATTTTCTGTTAAATTAATTTTTTTCAGGTTTCGTTGCAAGATTTCGGTGGTGATGGAGTATATTACAGTGAGTTTTTTTGATAGTAAACAAATATTTACAACAATCGAGGAAGTTTGTAAACGGGCGAAACAAGTTGTCATAGGAACCAGATTTTTTTTGGTTATATCATCATACAAACCAAAAGCAGATAACCGGACAGATTGTTACCTGAGATGTGATCGCAGACATGAAATGAGTTCTCGTGATACGAGTATTGCACTATGAAAAAACACAAAAAGAAAAAGATTGCGGTTGTCGTTTTTTGGTAAAAGTAGTCGAGCGACGGGATCGTGATGGATGGGTCGTTGTTTCTAGTAGCACACATGGGCTGCACAACCACTCACTTGCAGTTTATTCAAAGGGTCGCCGACAGGTTAGCGGACTTAGTGTTGGGGCCAAGAAAGTTGTTCGTGATATGACTGAGGCACAAGCAAGACCACGTAACATTTTGTTGGCAGTAAAGGAGAAATACCCGGAGGATAATCCCAATCAAAGACACATTTATAACTTCAGAGAGTACATGAGAAGGACGAAATCTGAAGACAGGAATCTCGCTCAGCAGTTTCTCAGTCAGGCAGTACAGTATAAGTATTTGCATTGGATTATGGCAGATGAAAAAACTAATGTCCTCACTCACGCATTTTTGGCACATCCGACGTCAGTTCAGTTGTTGCGCACATACCCTTTTGTAATCTGCATGGATTCGACGTATAAGACGAACAAGTACAAGATGTCTTTCTTTGAGATGGTTGGGGTGACTCCAACAAACATGAATTTCCACATCGGATATGCGATTTTGAAGGATGAGACTGAGTCTAGTTACCAGTGGGTGTTGGAGAGGTTGCGAGATCTTTTATTGAATATTGCTAGTCCGACTGCAATAATAACAGACCGGGAGATGGGTCTGATGCGACCAGTGGCAGAGGTTTTTCCTGAGTCTGCTCATTTACTTTGCACCTAGTATATCAACAAAGACGTGTACAACTACGCATACCACGTATTCGGCAAAAGCAAGCCACTTGCAGAGAGTTTTAGGCGTGGAAAGTGGAGGAGAATTATGGTTTCTGATTCACAGACGGATTATGATAGATCAGTCCGTAATCTGAAAGATTCTTTCAAGTCCTGGCCAGTACTCACGGAGTATGCAGAAGACACGTGGTTGGTGCATAAAGAAAATTTGTGTTGAATTTGACAAATAAAGTTCTTCATTTCGGCAACACTACGAACTGCAGGGTGGAAAGTGCACATTCGTCTCTGAAAGAGTGGATCACTACATCGACTTCCGCTCTAGACACTCTTTTTGACCGCGTGAACTCGGCTATTGAAATGCAGCTGCCAAATATTCGGAACTTTCTTGAAGATTCGAGACTTCGAAATTTGACAAACTACATAGGTCCTTTGTTTCAGTATATAAATGGTCGAGTTTCGCATCACTGCTTGTCGTTATTGACTCAGAAGTTGAAGAGAATGCATGACTTAAGTAATGAAGTTGAATATCATTGCGGGTGTGCTTTTCTGACATCACATGAGATTCCTTGTGCCTGTACCATGTACGAGTATTTTGTGTCAGGTTCTGGAATTTATTTAGAGCAGATTCATCCATTCTGGAAGACACTTGTCATTGGAGAAGGAGTCCAGATGTTAGAGTTTGTAGATCAGTCAGCACAAGACGTCGAGCATTTTCGGAAGCTCGTTGATGAGATTTTGGAGAGGGACCCTGTAGTAATTCGTAGTGCCTCTCTATTTTATACAAACAGTTACACCCTGATTAGTCGAACTATGGAGAACCCGCAGAAAATACTAAGGTACGAGTTCGACCTAGGGGAAAGTCAACACATCGGGACCCGAGTGCCTTCGAGTATGCTGAGCGAGGTCGTGGTCGGTCTTCCAGTAGTGGGAGCAGGGGTCGTGGTCGGTCGTCCAATTCATCTTGATCGTCCGTGAACACGGGAACAAGATCTTGTATGACTATATGTTTGTTGTTATTTAATATATATCACTAATCTAGAGACGGCTGAATAGATTATCTCCTAATTTTGTTGTTTTAATGAATTGCTACAGGGTCCGAACAGACTGACGTGGATAACTTCTCAAAAGTTGATAGACTGTCAGGAATCATTTTACCATTTCTGGAGAGGTGGAATGACGTACGTGTTGATGGCAACTGTGGATTTTGATGTGTTGCCAATGTCTTCCATGGTGGTCAAGAAAACTGGTCGTACACCCGTCGTGCGATTTCTAATGAGATATGTGCGCATCCTATTTATGAGAGTGCCTATTTTGGCAATGTGATACATGCTCGTCAACCAATTGATTGGGGCAGGGGAGCTTGTGACGAGGATCATTACATGGAGGTTTGGGCCGACTTGTTCCCGATTACTAATTTTTACAAGTGTGCGGTCATGTATTTCTCAATGGGAATGGATGGTTCGTTGTTCCCGTGTCTTACTGTGCTACCTTGGGAGAGTGAATTAGCTCATTTAGGGAGTTACAAACATTTTATTCGTTTGGAATTAGCTGATGATTTCCCAGTACCTCATAGCGACCTTGTGGTATCAAATGCGAGATGAGAGTATTGTTGGATGGGAGGATCAGTACGAATGTAGGATAATGTATTGGAACCGGTTACATAGTACATTTTGATTGTAATTTGTAATGCATTTGTAATGTATAATATATCGTGTATTTGTACTTATATCGTGTTGTTCTTTTACCAGATTTTAAATTTAATTTAAGTTACTATGATATGCTAGTGAAAAATTGTAGGATTTTTAGTTTAATTGTACATATATATTTTCGGAATTTTTATGCACAATAAGGATCAATTTACAATTTTCTATGAATTATTTCATGCATGCATCAATTTGTTTCAATATCTAGTTTCAAAACTTTATTAAAACAAATATGGGCTCCGAAATTCATACCTAGAAGTTATCTAAAACTTCTTGAAGATTCGGAGACGTTGGGGATGCTTCTCGCTGCGCCGGATGCCTCCGAGTATTCACCAAACTCTAAACAAGATCGGAGAGAGGGAAGCTAGTCTCTCAATCTCCGATAGGGTTTAGAATCCAATTACTAACTCCTCTTTAATTCTCTTGAGAAGATGATCTCTTAAGAACTAAAACTAAACTTAAGAATTAAGGGATTTTCGTGGAGAATTATGGAGAGAGAATTTTTGCACAAGAAATAATGAATTAGATTAATGGGGTAATGAGATAAGCTTGTATTTATAAGCTCTCTCCAAATTACCTATTCATGTGCAATCCCTTGCCCATGATCTCATGCAAAATTCCATCTAACCATCCATTATTTGCTAACAAATAATCTTAGCCACGAATTAAATCAATTATGGACCAATTCCATGCATGATCTAATTAATTCTTAAATTAATTCTGCATAAAACCGTCTGGCCAGTCGACCGTTCGCGAGGTCCGGTCGACCGCTGAGACCACGTATCGGTCGACCGTTCACAATAGTAGAATATTTCATCGCAATGTTCGGTCGACCGACCGATAGATTCGGTCGACCGTTCCGAACAGACGAAAAATCCCTGTTATCAGTCGAGACACTACCGGTTGACCGGGCACATTCGGTCGACCGTTAACCGGTCGACCATTTGCACAGTCTTGCAGACTTGTCAAATTTCGGTTTGACCCCTACAAAATTTGAGATTTCGGGATTAGTAGTAAATTCACAACTTATGTAACATATTATCTTATGTAATGATCAATCATTACACCCCATAATATTTACATCACATATGAATTTAATTTAGATTCTAATCATGTTATTAATCACAACATAATTTTGATTTTGCTTGTTCACCCCATGTGTCATATTTTCCACATGAAACCCGACACATCCTATGAACTCAAAATCCCCATTTCTTGTTTCCCAGTTTTGTGGTGTGACCTATAGGAGGATCTAAACTAAGTTGACAGTGATATTAAGAACTTAATATCACAAGCTATAAGCGGTATCCAGCTACACATTATAGCTCCCAATTAGTTAGATGTCTTAATTCCACTCGAACCAAAACCCGATCCATTTAGTGATGGAGTGCACCACTTGTGTCCGTCCCTTGCCTCATGATATTAAGAATACACACAAAGTAGTATTATGTCATCTTTGTCTTAGTATTCATTTCTTGATCTCTTTAAGCTAGTTATAAATATGTGACTTAACTCAATCACATTGTGCACATTATAACTTTGCTTTATCAAGGGGCCCACTAATATCATCACTCAATTAAGAGGGGCAATGATAATCTTTTGACTAACTATCTTCTCCAACAAAAGTTGTGCTTAACCAACCAATGCCTTTACACTACACTTATCGATAGCTCAAGACACTAATCTAATTAAGCATTCCTTAAGTGATTGGATATAAGTCTCATATCAAAGGACCATAGACACAGTAAAATATTAATGACACAGAAACACATTTCTATAATATTTTACTTGTTAGGTCTATTCAGTATACAAAAGTAATATTTTCCTCTTTTGGATACCCGTGTTGTCACTCACTTGTAGAGCTACAATGATCTATGACCAACACGACAATCTTAACTCGGTAATTAATGTCCCATGTTAATTACCATGATTGAGAATATCTTTTGTTTTATGTAAATCAATATCTTTTAGAGCTCTACGGTTAAGGACCAAGAGCATCTTCCTTAACACTTCTAAAAGACGAATAACATAAACAAGGAACAAAATAATTTCTCATTCAATTCATAATAATTGGCATTTAAAAGTAAAACTTTTCGAACACATCCCCTTCAAAAATAAGTATTAAAAATATGATAGCTAAAGAAATAAGTAGAAGATATGTTCATAAGAAATAAATAATAAGAGTACACAGATAATCATAAGCAAATACCAACAAATGTAATAACAGTTCAACATATAATAAAACGAAAGTAAGAGCAAGTCAACTAGAACTCAGCATCTGAATCATGGTCCGAAATACCCAACTGGTTGTTCCACTCCTCAATGAGGCAATCCTAATCTGTACATGCAAGTCTCGTATCCTTTGTCGGCATCCTGTCTCTGTCGCAAGAACGGTTGCGTATACCGTATCGCCCTACTCATCCACTATAAGTAACATAAATATTAGCGCACATTAACAATAAAAACAAAATATACATTACAATTACAAATTAAATTAGATAAACTTCCTTCATCGGCACAGGTCTTATCCAGTGGTCTCTCCGGTCTCAGAATGGTACCGCGTATGATAAGTTGATGTGAGCACCTACCGAACCACTGCAAATAATCTGCATCACAAGTGGAGGGGTCGCGGCTACGACTCAGATCGTCCATGTGAAGTCGTCCTACTCTCGGAAATGTCCTCCAAACCGATTCCGCGAACGAAACGTTATGCCTGACGTCGTGCGTCGTCGCAATCGCAGACCGTACTGCATGCTCGGGCGTCGGGATGTCAACCGGGATCACCTTAACATAACCTAACTGACGTAACACGCGATCAGGTAAATAAGGCTCTATGATATCCCTATAATGAATAACGCCCTTAAATGTAGTCCTCGACACAGCTATAGTAGGCTCAGGTCCATACGGCAACCAGTCACCCTAAACGTTTATATGTTAATTATAATAAAGTTGAAATTTAAATAAATGTGAATGATATATACATTATATACCTGCGATGCAGTCATCTGATCTAGTCGTCTACGAATAGAAAGGAGTCGTCCCTCACTCTTATCCTCGTCCCGGACAGCACACATACGTGAACGAGGATGACCACGCTTAATAATCTTTCGCTCCCGATGCGAGCAGAAAGCAGGAAAATACTCATATATCCAAGCCTGCAGCAGTGTAAGACAACACGTAATGCCAAAACAATCAGCATGACTCGATATACCCAGCTGGCGAAACAGATATGCCAACGTCGCCGACCCCCATGAGTACTGACCAATGGTATCTGGATCCCTCGCTCCAATAGGTCGCGTGGTCTGACTCTGCAACCGCTCTTGTCGACAAACAAGACGCAGCTTAGCAGTAAGAAGAGGTAGGCAGTCATCTGCATATCATCAGTCTGTGGTGGTCGCCCCCGTTTGCAACAGTCGTCAAAAACATCAATACTAACACCACCGCCACTCCAAAATGAGATATCCCGCCCAAGACCCTCGAGGCTGACACCCAGCAATTCTAATAAAAAAACTTCAGCTCAGACGTCGGCACCTGCGCACTGACCATACAACCCTCAACAAGAATGTGCAGAATCTGAAAGACGTCATGCAACATGATCGTCATCTCTCCGAACAGCAAGTGGAAAGTGTTGGTATCGGGCTGCCACCACTCCACAAAAGTTGAAATCAACTGCATGTCAAGGCAGGAAAACATGATGTACGGCAAGTGACCCAATCCTGCATTGTAATACAGGTTCTATGCCGATTATGGCAGTTCAAAACCTTCTGATCCTCGCCATTCCAGATGCGTTTGACCATGGGGCCTCCGAAACTCGGAATAACGCTTCCATCTAGAGGATCATCGGGCATCATATCCGTCACGATCCAAGACTCGTCCTCACCCCTCTTCTTCTTCTTCTTCTTCTGAGTTTGGGCGTCTTCACTCTGCAGTGCACGAACTCAAATCACCGGTCACAAACCGGCCACCTCGACCCTTCCGATTGACCTACTCAACCGAAGTACTACAATGTCGCCCCCGTCCTCAACCATACTGTTGTATCGCCTCCTGTGGCTCCATGCCATACCGGCCCCCATCGTCACTCTCGTTGTGACTCATTACCTTATCTGAATCATCCTCGTCGTCGAAAGAATCCTCAGGTGTCTAACGACGACGTAAAAGATCTCTCTCTCTCCTAACTGAAGCAGAAATACCTCATCTACGTGGATGACGAGGATCTGACTCATATGCTAAACTACGTATCGGGCGTAAGGGAATTGATTTCCCTTTTTCCTCCACGGTAACCCGATGACTATTAATTCAATTTTAAAAATAAAATTTTGTTAATGGATTTACTAAGATAATTAAACTAATTATTAACTTAATAATCAATTTATTTAGCAATTATCACAATTTCTAATCAATAATCCCTTAATCAAATAATTAAACTAATTATTAATTTAATAGTCAATTTATTTAGTAATTATCACAAATTATAATCAATAAAGGAATTACTAAACTAATTTAACTAATTATTAACTTAATAATCAAATTATTTAGCAATTATCACAATTTATAATCAATTTAAATAATTAAAAACATATAAAAACAAATTGGGGCGTCGAAGGGAGACGCCCCATGCTTCGGGGAGGCATCTGCGGGAGCCCCCTCCCCCTTGGGGTAGGCGGCTCCCGCAGACAGCTCCCCTTTCGGTCATGAGTCTCCTGCGAACTCCTGACCCAAATTTAAAAAAAAACTAAACAAGACATTTTACCAGATTTGAGTAATCTGGGGCGTCCGCTGATTCTTTTTCGGCCTCCGAGACATTCTTTCTGGTGAATATGAGAGTAATATGAAGAGAGAGTGGTGTTAGGAGAGTGAAATAAAAAGTTATATAAGCAGAAAGGGTAGAAGGGCAAAATGATAATTCTTACGGGCGATTTAAGTAGTTTTCCGGCGATGAATAGCAGTTCAGATTTAAATTGTTTAAATGTTTTGAGCTATTTATGACAAAAGCAATAAAGTTGCAAAAAAATCAAATGTAGATTAATGACCAAAAATAGTAATACCACTTTCAATATCTGTTCTATCCTTGAGAAGGACAAGCTGAACGGAATTAATTTCCTTGATTGGAAAAGGAATCTGAGAATTGTGCTCAGGTCACTAAACAAGGAGGACAAGAAGAATGACGCATAAGCTTCTTCTTCAGGTACCATTGTTATTGATTTAATTTAGCAAATTCTTTTTCATGGGTATTTGATACCGGATGTGGATCCCACATTGTTTCCAATGTGCAGGGACTAAGAAGAATTAGGAACCTGGCAAAAGGGGAAGTTGACCTACGAGTTGGAAATGAAGCAAGAGTTGCTGCACTAGCTGTAGGATCTTATGATTTATGTTTGCCTAAGGCTTAGTTCTAGAACTTAATAATTATTATTTTGTTCCCGCTATTGGTAGAAACATTGTTTCATCTTCAGTATTGGATATTGAAGGTTATTGATTTATAATAAAGAATCAATGTTGTTCTATCTATAAAGATGACATGTGTTGTGTCAGTGCTAAATTAATTAATGGCCTCTATTTACTTGAATTAGATCGTCACATCTTTAACATAAACACCAAAAGGCAAAAATCAAACGAACCAAATCTCCCTTACCTCTGTCATTGTGACCTCGGTCACATAAAGTTGAAACACATGCAAAAGCTCCAAAAGAATGGACTTCTAACATCGTTTGATTTAGAATCATACGATACATGTGAATCTTGTTTGATGGGAAAAATGACAAAAGCACCCTTTACTGGAAAGCGTGAGAGAGCAAGTGAACTATTGTGACTCATACATACAGATGTGTGTGGTCCAATGAGTTCCATTGCTAGAGGAAGTTTCAATTACTTGATCACATTTACTGATAATTTAAGTAGATATGGTTACGTATACTTAATGAGACGTAAATCTGAATCATTTGAAAAGTTCAAACAATTTCAAAATAAAGTAAAAGAACCAACTTGACAAGAAAATCAAGTCATTACGATTAGATCGTGGTGATGAGTATTTGAGTCAAGAATTCGATGAACATCTTAGGAGTTGTGAAATCGTTTCACTCCACCAAGAACACCACAATGGAATGGTATGTCCGAAAGGAGAAATCGAATATTGTTACACATGGTTCGATCTATGATGAGTTTTGTCAGTCTTCTAGTATCCTTCTAGGGATATGCTATTGAAACAGTTATTTATACACTAAATAGAACTCCATCAAAAGCTGTGGAAAAGACTCCATATGAGATATAGACAGGAAAAGTTCCAAAGTTGTCTTTTTTGAAAGTCTGGGGATGTGAAGCTTATGTAAAACGTTTACTCTGTGATAAGCTTGCATCTAAGTCAGACAAATGTTTCTTTGTGGGTTATCCAAAAGAATCTATAGGTTATTACTTCTATAACCAATCAGAGAACAAAGTGTTTGTTGCTCGTGATGGTTCTTTTTGGAAAGGGAATTTCTTTCCAACCAGACAAGTAGGAGTAATGTAGTTCTCGATGAAATTCGAGAAGAGAAACAAATGAATGTGGTTCAACCCACGTCAGAGGAGGCAAGGCATCTGTGTATGACACCTCAATCGAGGTGGGAGTACCTATGCCAGAGATAGAGGTACATGACTCTGAAACCCTAACAAGGGAAACAAATAATGTCTCTAAAGTCGTCCATTCACCACTACATGACTCTGTTATTGTCCCACTCGAATCAAATTAATGTGAAGATTCACAAACCGTTGTGAACACTTCTCTTGTTGCTCCAGTCCTACGTAGATGTGATAGGTCACGATCTCGGCCCAAGAGGTATGTTGATTTCCTTTTGACCAAGAGTTGTGAGATCCTACTTTTAGAAAGTCAGGAGCCTAACAGCTACAAAGAAGCTATGATGGGTACAGATTCCGAAAAATGGCTTGGAGCCATGAAATCTAAAATGGAATCCATGTTTGAAAATCAAGTTTGGAACTTGGTTGATTTGCCAGATGGGGTAACACCCATAGGATGCAAATGAATTTTCAAATTGAAAATAGACAAGGATGGAAACGTGAGCGTTTTCAAAGCTAGACTGGTAACAAAAGGTTACCGATAGGTTCATGGTATAGACCATGATGAAACTTTTTCTCCAGTCGCCATGCTTAAATCCATTCGGATACTCTTAGCAATTGCCGCTCATTATGATTATGATATTTGGCAAATGGATGTCAAAACTGCCTTTCTAAATGGGGTTTTGGAAGAGGATGTGTATATGACACAACCAGAGGGTTTTGTGGACTCCATGAATGCTGGGAAAGTATGTAAGCTTCAGAAGTCCATTTATGAACTAAAGCAAGCATCACGGAGCTGGAATCTTCGTTTCAATGAGGTCGTCAAAAGATTTGGTTTCCTCATAAATGAAGAAGAATCTTGTGTCTACAAGAAGGTTAGTGGGAGTTGTGTTGTTTTCTTGGTCTTGTATGTAGATGACATACTGCTCATAGGAAACGACATTCCAATGCTTGAATCTACAAAGATCTTGCTTGGAAAGTGTTTTTCAATGAAAGACCTCAGAGAAGCTGTGTACATCTTGGGCATCAAGATCTATAGAGATAGATCTTTTGGATTAAGTCAATGAACTTATATAGATAAGGTACTTGAAAGATTCAACATGAAAGACTCTAGGAGAGGATTTCTACCCATGTCTCATGGCACAACGCTAAGCAAAAATCAGTGTCCATTTGGGCCTGATGACCGGAAGCATATGAGTATGATCCCTTATGTCTCGGCAATCGGATCTATCATATATGTCATGATTTGTACTTGCCCAGATGTTGCATATCCTCTGAGCATGTGTAGCAGATTCCAATCAAATCCAGGTGAGGCATACTAGACTGCAGCTAAGAACGTCCTTAAGTACTTGCGAAGGACTAAGGATAGTTTCTTGGTGTTTGGAGGAGAAAGTGAGCTTATTATCAAAGGTTATAGTCAATATCCAAGGACAGTCAAGCCCTTCTCCTCCGTTGCCTATACTCATCTCCTCGTTCCTTATGTTGATGCGAGCTTCTAAACTGATAGAGATGATTTCCGATCTCTGTCCGGATACATTTTTCGTCTGAATGGAGGAGCTGTGAGCTGGAAAAGTTCAAAGCAAAGCATTCGCTAATTCTACAACTGAAGCAGAATACCTTGCAGCTTCAGAAGCTGCAAAAGAATGAGCCTTTCATTACTGAGTTTGGTGTAGTTCCTAGCATTGATAGAGGAGTGGACCTTTGTTGTGATAATAATGGTGTCATTTCTCAAGCGAAGGAACCTAGATCTCACCAGAAATCCAAACATATTCTCAGGAAGTTATATGTAATACGAGATATCACAGAAAGATGTGAAGATTTGCAAGGTTTATACGGATGTCAATGTGGCTGATCCGTTAACTAAATCATTGCCTCAGCCCAAGCATGAGAGTCATACTAGGGCTATAGGAATAAAGCACATTGCAGAATGACTTTGATTATGTAATACCTAGTATAATGAAGACGTTCATGAATATTTGTATTGTTTACGTTTGTCAAATTAAAAAAAAATCAGTATTTATTTAATTATGGTTTATAATTAAATACTTATCCAAAACAAATTATAAATTCAAATAGGTTTGTCAAATACGTGATTTGATAAATGAACCCCTATAATGTGAACTTGAATATATATTTTATTATTATCTCTGGTCTAGGTCATTGAATTGGATGACAATGACTTATAAACATTAGTTTGTAAGTTGATTGATAGCTTCGTTTCATGGGCTATAGAGACATTCGATGTCTAATCAATTACATGGATATATGTTGGAGAACATATAGTGGACTAACCCGCTATGAGAATCTTTAAGAGATTTGGAATGTCATAAGATTTCTCATTGACTATTTATGTAAATTCTTCAAACATGAGTGCATCACTTTACTTATATGAGTATTGGTATATTCTTGACTCCGTCAAACGTCGCATCGTAAAAGGAGGTTATAAAGGCGGAGGTCAGAATTGACATGAATCATATAGAGAATTGTGGATGTGCAAGATTGAATTGTCCTCCTATTTAATAGGATGGTTGTCTTTGGGTCTCTTGAAAAGTGAAAAGTGAAATGCATGGTCGTGCTCAAATGGATTAAAAGTTAATCATTTGTTTCAGTAGTTTGAACTCAGATTTCAAGAAATTGTCTCAACGGAATGGGATGACATACTATCTTACATGATGTTCAAATCATGACAATAAGAGACAAAAGAATTTATTATTGCACACTTGTTAAAAACAAGTGGGAGATTGAAGGAGGTGTCCATTAATCAAGGTGGCAATGAATAAATAGTTGAAAGGAGTTTAATCTGATTATATTAGGGGTCGTAATGTTTAGCTAGAAACCAATTACGATCTACGTGTCAACCGTTGCACGCATTACTAATACAATCGTGTCCTACAAATGGTTACACACATTGGTCCAATGGACTAAACACGTGGATGGCTAAAGGGGCCCATTAAAGCTAACTTACCTAATGAGATTATGATTAGCTTTGGAGAGACTTATAAATAAGAGGAGAAAAGGATGCAAACCAAGTTTATAAATAAGGGGGAGAGAGATTCAAAAGAGAGAAAAATGGAGGAGAAAGAGAGAAAAAAAGGATGAGAGAAAGAGAAAAAGGGAGGGGAGAGAGAAAGAGGGAGGAGAGAGAGATTCAAGAGAGAGAAAGAGAGAAATGGAGGAGAAAGAGAACGAGGGATAAGAAAGAGAGAAAGGGATGAGAGAGAAAGGGATGAGAGGGAGAGAAAGAAAGATGAGAGCAGAGAAAGAGGGAGGAGAGAGATTCAAGAGAGAGAGAGGGATGAGAGAGAGAGAGGGAGGAGAGAAAGAAAGAGGGAAAGAGTGGAGAAAGATAGAAAGAGGGACGAGAGAGAGAAAGAGAGATGAGAAAGGAGAGAAAGAGGGAGGAGAGAGAAAGAGGGTGGAGAAAAAGAAAGAGTGAATGAGTGGAGAAAGGAGAGAGAGGGAGGGGAGAGAGAAAGAGAAAGAGGGAGGAGAGAGAAAGATGGATGAGAGAGAGAGAGAGATTCAAGAAAGAGAAAGAGGGAGGAGAGAGAGAAAGAGGGAGGAGAGAGATAGGAAAGAGTGTGAAAAAGAGAGAGTGAAAGAGTGGAGAGGGAAAAAGGAGAGAGAGATTGAAGAGAGAGAGTGTGTGAAAGAGGGATGAGAGAGAATGAAAGAGTTGAGAGAGAGAGAGAGAGAGAGAAAGTGGTATGAGAGAGAGAGTGAAAAATTGCAGAGGGAGAAATGAGAGAGAGAGTGAAAGATTGCAGAGGGAGAAATGAGAGAGAAACTAAAAGAGTGGAGAGGGAGAAAAGAGAGAGAGATTCTAGAGAGAGTGAAATAGTGGAGAGGGAGAAAGGATAGAGAGATGAGGGATGAGAGAGAAATACAAGAGTGGATATAGAGATTCAAGAGAGAGAGAGAAAAAGGTGAAAGAGAAAGCGAGAAAGGAGCAGAATGAGAGATTTAAGAGAGAAAGAGAGAGAAATGGATGAAAGAGAGAGTGAAAGAGTGGAGACTATTAGACAATTTGATTTTTTGTGAGATTTTTTTGTGTCAACAATTAAGGATAGTTCTATTTTACGAGGTTTAATTTGCAAATTGTCTAATACCGTTAGACTGTAACTGTAATGGAGTGAGAGGCAGTAACGACAAATATGTATATATGTAATTATTTCAATTCGCAGATGTATATGAGACAATATTAAAAAATCAGGTGCATATTGTCAATTTGGACACCTGAAATATATACCGTAGCAAAAGGCCCTCTACAAAATACTGGAAGTTGGTGGCAGAGTGGGGACATAAGGATAAATTGACCCGGCTTTGTGCCCCCTAAGAGGAGGTAAGAAGAGAACATGACCCAAGGCTTTTAGGGAAATACGTGCATCAGGGAGTCGCATCACATTTCACACATTTGCATTTGCTACAGACATGAGTTACAAAGTCTTTTTCTGACTTTTAACCCTTATATTAATGAAGATTTTCTTCCCTACCAGATAAAAAGTAATCTTGGAAACTTAATTGTGGACCCCAATGACTTCTAGTTATGCACCACTACTTGTCCTCTAAGCCCTCGCCTGCACTGGAATAACACTTGCATTTGATCCCAGCCCCCTCCAAGACATCTGCGTTGTTGATTTAGATTCTTCAAGTACGACCTTTGACATGCGACTCACATAATCTGAATAGACATGTAAACTTCATTTTTGATATTTTTATATTTGCCAATGAACGGATTTCCATGCAAGGCCGCGAAGGTCGTCACGGTCGACGATTTCATTAAAAAATGGCCAACCCATCCTTCCGTCCTGAACCAACTCGGCTACGTCATAACTCCTCTCGACGTTACCTGGCTTATGGGGCTCAACACCCTCGACTACGCCCCTAGGGCATTTTCCCAGTACATTATCACTCCCGAGCGATGGAAATCTTCACCGTCATCAAACGCACCGTCTACATTGGCTTTTTTATTGGGAGGCCTAGGCGGCGCACCTTTGCGAAGATCCTCAAAGAGGGTGACACCATTGTGCTCCCTATTGGCATAATTCAGTTCCAAATGAACATCAGGAGGATCCCTGCGGTTGCTATATATTACGCGCTTGGTCGGAATAGCGTCCACTATGTTTAGGACGGAACTGTACATCGATGATAGGGTGCTCGCTAAGGGTTTTCAGATTATCCGACGGAGGTCGATGTCATTCAGAAGGGGTTTCATCGAGATTATGACTACTAGTTACAACTAACAATATCCATAAATAAGAGGGTCATGAACTCAGAATAGCTGATTCCGTTCTACAATGTCAACGTTTTTCTACATCCCTGTTACATGAGCTTGGGTGGGCAAACTATCTATACCTCGGAGGCTTGAATGTGATCCATTTTACATAAGCTCCAGCGCGGCTTGTTAAATTATTAGGTATATATAAATTCGACTTGTGCTCGGCTAATTGAAATTCCAACAAAGGAACACACCATAAATTTTCAAATATAATTTAAACATGGATAAATCAGTAAATCAGAAGGAATTAATAGCCTAACTTAAAATGTAAACATAAATAAAAATTCAAATATAGTGATATTCACGAAGGCCGAACCATTAATAGCTTATAGCTATCATGTGTTTCAGGTATTTTGCTTACCAACAATAGTTCGTGTGCACATACCATACATAGATGGTAAAAACTTAAGAGGCATAATTAGTTTATCTAGTCGCTCTCGCTTCAACCCCCAGCACTACTACACTAAAAAGATCTTAAACATGAATAAATATAAATTTTCTTTGAAAACAGAAATGGTAACTAATATGAGTTGCATAGCTAGTGGTATGTGCAAGTCTACAGAATAATGTAAATAAAATTTGTAAAATTATCCCTTAAATATTAGTGTATCACAAGAAAACATTTGAAATCATAATAGCTAATATTTTGAACTTTTTTTTGAATAACTAATATTTTATACAAAATACAATAGGTACAATAAGCTAATTACAAAATATCTTATTCACAAATCATAGTCGAATAATTAATTTGTTTTATTTTCCAATAGATCCGGAACAAGCATAAACAATAGAAACTTAATTAAAGGGAAAATAAATTCTCTTATTTTCATTTTCCACTAGGTTGTTCAAAACCTAAACAAAATGGTAGTATATAGTATTTGTTTTCAAGTTTTTTTAGTTTGAACTAAAATTAACATTGAGATTACATTTTTAATTGTTACAAAATAAAGTAAGCATTAGGTCGGTTTGTTCATCCTTTTATTTGTTATTTTTATACCTTGAGCTATGGAATTGGTTATTCCACATTGGAATTGAATTTCTCAAAGAAAAATAACTAAATAAAAGCTATAATTTGATTTTATAAGTTTTAATTTATAGTAACCGAGTAGAGACTATATTAAATTTTTGGACATCCAAAATATAATTAATGTGTATATCTTTCCATTCATTGCTTAAATTTGAAGGATCAAAATCTAACAAATTGTTCAACTTTGCAATAATATATCCTCATATTTTTTAAATTAAATTTGAAAAGTGTTATTCAGTTATTTACATAAGGTCTTTATCATATCTAGATTGCAGCCTATTTGATGATCATTGGACATGGTTTAAATAAGAAATAGATTTCATTCTTTTTAAATTCAACCTAAGGATTAAAAAAATATTTTTCGCTTCAAATCTAACATAATAATCTACCTTCGAAGTTTTGAAAAAAATGTTTGTTTTAATATTATGTAAAAAACATGTTTATTATAATATTAATTAAGTTGCAATTTTGATGGGCTAACTCTTCGAATCTTGTGAAGAATAGTGGGAACGACAACGAGGGGCTTTATATTGAGAAAATTTTATTTCATAAGTTAGTACACTAAAATCATATATGTATAAAATATAAAAACTTATCAATAACAATGGTAAATTTTTGATAAATATTTACAAAAAAAATCTTTTGATATTAGGACCCGTATTAGTGGTCGACATACGCTTGTGGTGGAAAACAAAACTTTGAACATGCTCAGAATAGCTTTTGAGAGTACATTGCTTTGCTAATTTCGATATTCATCACAAATGTAAATGTTTTTCTTTATGTAGGTATAACGATGATATAAACGAGCAACAGTAGGAATTACTTAGGCATGAATTTGAAACATATTTCAGGTAGTTAAGCACATATACGCATGGGAAAACATGACACTTTCTAATGAACATGACTATGCACCTCGCATATTTCAGGTACATTCTAATTTTTACTTTTTTTAATATGAAGAATATTTATAATTTTATAATATTTAATTTGCAAAATTGTTAATGGTATGGAACGGAAATGATGACCGAGTAGAAATTGGTAATGGTAGATGTACATATGAGAAAATATGTTCAGCTTATAGATGCACATCTAATAATAGTAAAGACTTAGGTAATATCTAGAGAGGTGTACTCAAGCGGAAAAAAAACTCTTTCAAGAATAAGAATATAAAAAGTTTCAAGTAGATTACCTAACAAAGCCTACTGAAGGACCTGAACATCAATAACTACACCCCAATCTTTTTTCCAATATTAGAATTTAAGATTCACGTGCGAACTAATGTCCTTAATGCTACATTGACTTTTAGAAAAATAAAAGTTGGTTGAATCAGGGGGACCTTGGACTCAAGCCATTTCCCCCTGGGAGAAGGTAAGAGGACAGCCCAAGGCTATGGTGGGACATGCATGTGGAATTTCCTCGACAAAACACGTCACATATGCTGCATAAATATTAACGATCTTAACTGAATTAGGGTTTCTATTTAATAGACTTCAATAGGGATACACTATGGATAAACAGTGCATTTTTCCTGAGTACTTCACCCTATAAATTCATTGCAAACTTCTCCTCTCCAACCAAACCAACCATCAAATGGCTTCTGGTTTAGCACCACTATTTGTTCTGTTGGCTTTGGCTTGGACTGGAGCACTTGCTTACGATCCCAGCCCTCTCCAAGACGTCTGCGTTGCGGACCTCAAATCCCAATATGGTATCCTCAAATCATAACGTACAGCAGACAGATCCAGTGTCGTTAAACAGACATATATACAAATGCAGTTGTCATTTAAATATTTTCCTTCCATTGATATATATTGATGCATTTTGCAGTAAACGTGAACGGATATCCATGCAAGGACCGGAAGGATGTGACCGTCGACGATTTCACAAACGGACCAACGCATCCTCCCACTCCAAACAAATACGGTTACTGCTTATCACGTATAGGCATTCACCAAATCCTAGCAGAAAACACACTCGGCATCTACGGGTTGAGAGTGGACTACGCCACGGGAGGTATCTTCCCTCCGCACTACACCAAAAGAGCATCTGAACTCCTATTCGTGAACAAGGGTGCCATCTACACCGGCTTTGTAACGTCCTCGAACAGCGGAAAATTTAAAATTTTAAACATACAAACAACGGAGGACATTACCAAAGATAGACACCAGGTGCACCAACGTATATATAAATATACAGATCTGAGTTTACAACAAGAGGTGATTACATCAAAAGCTATAAGATGAAATGTACAATGTAATCGCAACAACCTCAAAAAGAGGGGGAAGCAGGATCTGGTCCCAGAAGCTCTCTTCCGCATGCACCACCCTCTACCGCTGCTCACGGCCTGAAAGCAGACATAAAATGCCTGAGTTTCCAGAAAGAAACACAGTATGCCAAACCCTAACACATATATAGACAATAATGAAAAAT
The DNA here is from genome assembly GCA_963682175.1 of Triglochin maritima. Taxonomy (NCBI): domain Eukaryota; kingdom Viridiplantae; phylum Streptophyta; class Magnoliopsida; order Alismatales; family Juncaginaceae; genus Triglochin; species Triglochin maritima. Next base: position 37,084,019 of record OY821772.1, read on the forward strand.
GCAATGAATAATGAATAGCACAATCAGACATGATCGGGTCTCAAGGGTCCTCTCACCCCAACCCCACAACACTCGTGCACACACGGCACCGCCGGTACAATCACGGCCACACAACCGGGTCTCAAGGGTCCTCTCCCCCCAACCCCACAACACTCGTGCACACACGGCACCACCGGTACAATCACGGCCACACAACCGGGTCTCAAGGGTCCTCTCACCCCAACCCACAACACTCGTACACACACGGCACCGCTGGTACAATCACGACCACACAACCGGGTCTCAAGGGTCCTCTCACCCCAACCCACAACACTCGTACTACTATCGGGTGACAGTCTGTGTCGTTGCCCAAAAGGCCGGAGAGACGAGCCGCTTTCAAGCGTACAAGCACACCACTATCGGGCGACAGTCCGTGTCGTTGCCCCCTTGGGGCTGGAGAGATGAGGCGCCGTCAAGTGTACTCATAAAACCACGAATCCACCAAAAACGGCAGAAACGGTCGAACGAAAACTGTTTAACGGTCGACCGATCCTCACCTAGAGAACTGGCCCAACCGAAAAACCCGTCAATCGGTCGAACGGCAAAGGGGGCCCGATCAACCAAAAAGCACCAGTAAGAAAACATTTTCGCAATCCACGATCAAACGGTCGGACGACCCCAAACTTCCGGTCGACCGAAAACCTCCAGTACAACCCACCAACAACCATACTACACGGTCGACCGAAACAACACTAGCGGTCGACCGAAATCCACCAGTTCAAAACTTTCAACAAGTCATTCAACACGGTCGACCGAAACAACACTTCCGGTCGACCGGACATTAAGTTAACTTAAATTTCGGTCGGACAAAGTCAACGAGCGGTCGACCGTTTGGATGGTCAACGCGCCAACCGACCTACGACAGTACTCTCGGTCGACCGGCAAAGGCGACCCGGTCGACCGAAAAGCACCAGAGCAACCACCTCTCGTTAGAAATACACAACCGGTCGACCACCACGAAGGTATCATTCGAACGGTGCGAGGGATATCGCCCAAAATACACTATAACCGGTCGACCGAACCCAGAACACCGGTCGACCGATTTAAGTGCAGAAACCGTTGTGCAGGTCCGACGAGCCAAAACGGCCTACCGTCGAACTCTCCCATCCCCACACTAATAATAGGTGAGCGTAAAAGCAAGTTTGACATACCTTAAGGCTTTAAGAAGCCTTGGAAGAAACAACGGCGACGTTTCCTCGCAAGCCCTCCCTATCCGAATGAACTCCACGAATCCGATCACCTCGACGCGGCAACAACCGAGCTCCACCAAGCGTCGACGATCCCACATTCGCGCGCACAGAAGAAGCACTGAGGGGAGAGAGGTGAGTGAGAGAGGGTGAGAGACGCGAGAGAGAGAATGGGAGAGAGAGAGAATCAAACCTTATATACTCTTTCCCGAAACGATCTCAGCCGTCCATCTCAAACCTCACTAATCCACCCCTAAACACCATCAAAATAGTAAGCAAAGGTTAGGATATTACATGCTTCATCTTACCAGGGTCGCCAGGGTACCCACCACGCAATTTCGCCACGATCCTCAAGCGTGGTGATAGTATTGTGTATCCCGTCGCCCAAATCAAGTACAAGATGAACATCGGGAGGGAGTGTGCGGTTACACTTTCAGTATTCAACAACCAAGATCTCGGTTTGGAGTATATCGGAGAAGATATATTTAGGGCGCAACCTGAGATCGACGACAGGGTTCTGGCCAAGGGTTTCAGGATTTCTCCCAAGGAGGTCGACATCCTCCAGAAGAGGTTTTCTCATGACTTTTGACTTCATACCTGGTTTTATGTTTCTAGAAACATGTATGTGTTTCTATATCAATATCAATGAATGAATAAGAGGTCCAGACTGATGGTGAGACCTTTCTTTTTATAATATATTGCCAATGTTTTGTTGTTCAGCCTATACGTGTTCAACTCCAGCAGAATTTTTAGTCGACGAAAGCATTTAAAACAAGTATTATATCAGTTGAATTGGTGTCGTTTGAAGTTAAAAACCACACTATATAATACTCTTCAAATATATCTTAGTATAAAATGTATATTATTCTTCCCCGATTCGTTTTTGAAAAATGCTCTAAACTAGGTGTAAACTAGGCGTATTCGGGCTGATCCGGACCCAACCCGACCTGCTCTATAACTAAAACATCTACAGGCCATAATAATAAATATTCATAGATAACAAAAAAATATTCTAACTAGAATCAAAATAAATATAAAAAACATAACCATTCACCACCAACTAAATTAATTCCCAAGTTAAAGAGTGATTTTAGCATTTAACTATATTTAACCATAATTATTGACTTATATATTCAGTGAGCTCATTACTCATCTTACTAATTTAAGCGTCATTCCATCTCACTGTTAGATCTAAATTACAATTATTCTACGGTTAATATTGTAACATCCTGAAACTGTGGAAAATTTGAAAATTTAAACAAACAAGAGATTTCAAGATAATACTCATCAACGGGAATGTCACTCATATAAATAATCAGGTGATGCACCAAATACAACAGAGTTTGCCAAAAGACGTAATTACATCAATACAACGAAAGACAGATACAGGTAATAATGACGACCTCAAAGACTCCTAAGAGGATCCTGACCCAAAAATGTGCGCGCTCACTGTCACCAACCCCACAGAACATACAGCGGTCCTGAAACATGAATCAGACAACAATGCCTGAGTTTCCCATTAGGAAACCCTGTATGCCAAGCTCGCCTATATGAATGCAACAGTATAGTAAATGAACCTATCATACTAGTAGCATGTCATGTTATCATCAGCAATGGAACAAATCCCTCTAAGGGTAAAACATGACATCAGTTCAGCAACAACATCGGGTCTCCCTCGGAGACATACCGTAGGCACATACGGTCTTATGCACTGTACGCGACACACACATACACGCGACTACTCGAGCCAAAGGGATCGGTTAAGAGCGTTCGCACTTCCGCACAAAACGAAACCACGTGGTCTACACCACCCCAACAAAGCCATAGCCTGGTCGGTCAAACCATTCCCCGATAGGTGCCCAATCGAGGAATCGTCACTGGAACATACATGGCATCGTCGGCACAACATCGGCGGTACAACATATGTCCGGCACAACATCGGACGGCACAACAACCTGGAACATCATCGGCAACATCATCGCTAGTACAAAACCTCGGCGGCATCGCCAACACAACATCGGCGGTACGTCTGGCACAATATTAGACGGGTCCAGATCGTAGTCTGCAGGGTCATCAAACTCCAAGAGCCAAGCATCAACATGCATTAGGATCCACGATCCCTCAGGTCTGCTACTCTATATGGAGTCAAGCAATAATACGTCACACCACAGTCCAACAACGGAGGTGGCACAACCCAAGCATCAACTCTCTTACACACGGTGGTCCCTGGGCAGGCACGAGCAACGTACCCGTCGTCACCTCCCAGCTCATGCTCTAGGCGAGGACACGGGTTTCCGTGGACAGAGTTGACACAACACAAGGACCAGGAATTCAGTTTTACACACAAACGGTCGCCCAAAATATGCAATCCGCCCGACCATTCCCAATAAGTTCGGTCGACCGAAAGTCTGCAATGATCCAACTCTCTGCGCATCACTTAAGTCCCAACGGTCGAACACCAATCTAAAACAGGTCGACCGAATACAGGGTCAAAATCCAAAGTCTGGTCAAAATTATACAAGTCCAACAGTCGACTGACTTAGGACTCTCAGTCGACTGGAAACTACCAGAGACATCCTAGCAGTCTAGGTCATCTATCAGTCGAACAAGATATACAATCGGTCGAATATCAAACAATTACCTAAGTTCACTTAAGTTCCGGTCAGACCAAAAGTCAAGAATGGTTGACCGGAAACTACCAGGCAAACCTCTGACCCACTGACACACGCACAACCGTTCACCACCACATGGCATCGTTCGACCGATGTTTGTTAATGTCGGCAAAATACAATAAGTCGACTGACTGCCCAAAGGCACCGGTCGACCGTTGGTCGATAGTAACCTCGCGCCAGCTGAGGATTTAACGTTGTTTCACGCCGCCGGCGAGGTCTTCGACCGACCACAACACCACGACATGGGTGAGCAACAAAACCAAACTAAGAACCGACATACCTCAAATGAAAGATAGAGCATGTCGGAGTTCGCTCAACGTCGCCATGCGATAGCAACCTCCGCTCCCACGCGCCTCACGTCCGCGCCTCCGCTGCCCCAAGCTCGCCTCCACCCACCGGAGCTGCCGCAATGACCTTTGGAATGTCGGGCAAGGAAGAGAAAGTGATGGGGATGTGGAGAAGAGTAGATTCACAATGGAAATGAAAGAAGAAAGGGAATGAAAGTGATGAGTTTGGTTTAGCAAAACCCAGCCCAACCAGTGACCTCCTCCATCACCCACATCACCCTACACAACCCAACCCATCACTCTCCACGCCAACCATTTCCCATGCAAAACCACCACTAATCAAAGGATTAGCCCTAATTGAGGTTAGGATCATAACAAAAACCACCATTAAATCATTTATTAGCATAACCACTCATAGTCTTAATCTATCTTACAATTTCAGATGAGTGATGGATATGGTATGAGCTCAAAATAGAAAAATTAAACGACAGGTTCATTAGAAGAAAAAAATATATATAGACATACACATGTATAATATTACTAATATTTTGGCGGTTGGTAGATGGATGGGTTGGTAGGTTTGGGTTCTCACTCGAACCTAACCCAACCCACTAACGGAGGCAGGTTTGTGAATCTTAATGTTTTGGAAATATTCGGATCTAATAGCAGTGGCGGAGACACATAGAGGGCAGGTAGGGCACATGCCCCACCTAGAATTTCAAAAAAAATATTTCCCAATTTTTTTTATTTATTCAATCTTATATATTTAAATGTAGTATCTTGAAGTTTGTGGTATAATTGTTTAACTGTGGTTTAATTTGAGATTTGGGAGGAATTAAGCTAATATTTTGACAAAAAATAATTTTATAGTCAATTTGATTCAGATTGGGAACTTTGGAGATCTTTTGAACAACTACATTAGAAAGATAAGCTATAATTTTTTGGATTTGTATTGTTGTGTAAATTTGATAAATTTTACTTTTTCATTATGATGTGAAATCTCACTTTTCTAGTACAATATACTTATTGGCATGCGATATGTCTTATATCTCACTTTAATACTGTTGTTGTTTGTTGGCGGAAAATGTAATGAAAACTTAAAATAAACTAGCATTTATAGAAAACTTATTCATCAATATCATTCTATACATAAGAGTCGTAGAATGAATAATAAATCTAAAGTCTGCAATTCCATTAATGAAAATAACAATAAGCATAAATAGTAACAATTATTACAAAATTCTTTTACTATAATTTTAGATTGTATTTATACAATATTTTGCAATCTATATTTGTCTAGATTTTATCGATTTTAAACTTAAGAACGAACATACCCAATAAATCTTCCAGAACCACCTGCTTTGTGTTTGGATATTAGAATTTGAGTTGTAAGAATAAAATCAATTTAACTTATGTGTGGTGTCTTATGGTTGTAAAAAATTCTTTTGGATTTTGAATTTTATTGTATTTTGATTTGGAAAATTGTTAAAAATAGGAATGATATTTTCAAAAAAAATATTTTAATTAATTACTTTAAACTATCATCTTAAAGTTATGGGTCCTCAAAAAAAATTCGACCAATGTGTAAGCAGTCTGCGCCACCTAAAAAAAACTGGATCCATCCCGGTCTAACAGGGTATGTTTTGCGGTTTGGCTGGCTGCTTCATTTACAGCCATGTTCTAAATTTTGGAGATGCAAGTTCTTTTTGACACCGAGGCTGAACAACAACAACGATAATTTTTTCAGAGATTGGCACCGGTCTAATGGGATGTTTCATTCAGTTGGTCATTAATCACTTTTTAAGAAAGTCAACAAAACTCACCTATACAAGTGTTCTCGCTTGGGTGCACTTTAGAAACATGATATGCATTTGTACCCATGAATTTCCATAAATACCTTGACTTCGCTTGCTCTTTCTCAAAATTAAAACACTTAACTTGCGGATCTATTTTCCACTAATTTCGACACTATAATTCTTAATTACTTATTGGTGAGAATTCCAAAGGTTTTGTGAATGATTCACCTTCCTTAACTCCTAATAGTTTAAGTAGATTTTACTCTTATTAATATGGTGTAATTCCATTTATTTTGGTTGTAGCCTCTCCCCTTATTAGATATATAGGGGACTATTGTACATATTTGGGGACAATGAAATGAAATACATATCTCTCCCCTCCCCAATCTTTAATCTTTGGTTTGCTTGTTTTATAACACGTTATCAGCACAAAAGTTTTACTACCGACTAAAACATTTGGTGTCACTCAAGTCTCAAGGTAACAAATCCATGTGTTTAATTCCTAATGTGACATACATAATTTCTTCCGTTTATCTGTCAAAAATTGTTTGTTTTGATCCAAAAAAGGTTAGAAATGTGATTTCATATTGCATGATTAATAAAGAAATCATTTTCAATCAATTGAGGGTTGTATATGTATACTCTAAAAATAAAATAAAAAATATTTTTGGACGTGTGAATCTCGGACAATGGTATATCTTAGTGCTTTACAAAAACAACAAAACTCAGGACTTATAAGATCTTTTGTGACATGATTATATGATTTTTCGGATATTTATTTTGTTATTTTAGTCAATATATTAATGTGCTTATGTTGGAGGGGAACCATTATTTAGTTCTTAATTTAAATCTTGCACAACAAATACATTTTTTAACTCGTGATTTTTTTATTGGTTATTCTGTCATGTGCTATAATGCATTGATGCATCAGTCAATAATTGTTGTTTTTTACCCAACAAATTATGTTCAAAAAATAAAATAAGATAAAATCTAATGTCATGGTTTAGCATTGGTTAAATAATAATTTTTTCGTGAGAAAATGTTTTATATTGGTTAGTACTTTCATTAGTCCAATATATTTTTCATACTTTTGATTCTTATTCAGTTACGATGAGATTCATCGAGATATTAATAATTTACATGCTAATATGTTGATATGCATAATTTCTATCTAAAAGGCATGTATGGATATTTTACTTACATCTTGAATGTGTATTTGTTTATCATGAGGTAATTAATTTACCCACATGGTGCATAAAATATAACATGACAATTTTGTATATATATAAAATAAATGAGACTACATATATACAATCAATAAATGTTGCTTTTGGAATTGCTAATATGCACTTTTGTTTATCATATGATTCAAGTACATTATAATATATTCCGTTTTGAGATGTTTAATTTAGTATGCACCGATAGAAGAAAAAGGTAATAAGTTGCATGCATGTACTGATTATGCTTTGATGCTTGTAAGTTATGATTTTTAACTCTATACTTGACATCATGGATAAGAACGACGTCTTATCATGGATTATGGACGTCGAACCTAACTCACTGTCTTTTAAATATCAATGATATCAATGACTAGAGAAAGAAGCATCAAATCAAGATAAAATGGAGATTGTGATTTTCTTTTGCTATCCTATTTGTTAAAATGATTTTAAAAGTATTATGGTTTAATCTCATGTCTGTTTTTGTGGTTGGACAAAACATCGAGTTATTGATCCAAATTTCAGGAATTCTCGATCACATGAAGCATGAAAATAAATAGTTACATATTTAGTAGTGCTTCTAAAATTGAATGATATATATCTCATGCAACTTTGTATTTATTCACTTGCTTAGTATAAGTTATATGAACTCTTAGTATCATGTTGATTAAAAGAGTATTTGTAAAGTGGTTCAAGCATGTGATTATTACTTGTTAATTTTGATGCATCACATGATCATTCACAACCAATATGAGCATTCATCTCGTGAGCACATAATATCCATCTTGATAGATGTATATATATAGTACAATGTGGTACAATATAATGGAATTTGAATCACAATGTTACAAAATGATCATTGTTATTAAAAATGATATGCATTTGCCCAGAAGGCGAATATCTTAATATTCATAAAATGCTACTATACGAAGATTTAGAGATCATTCATTTAAAGAGGGTTATGAAATTTTATGATAATCCCTGAAGGATTCATATGACCATCTAAACGACGTGCAAATAGCTAATTGAGTAAAAATGCACGTCGATCTCTAAATCAAACCCTATGACCAGAAGTTCATAGATATATAGAGATTAGCAGTAAAAGAAAAATAATAATTTATTGACCACTTTACAAACTAATGACCCAATACTCTTTCGGGTTATGCATCACCGATTATTGAAGGTAATGAGAGTTGTTGGAAAATCACGATACATTTCTTGTTTGTTTTTTTGGTGTGCTGGAAGTACACACTACAAACTATCGTGAAAAAAGACCATAAGCAGTTGACCAAATTTTGTGCAAATAAGAAGTATGAAATAGAGATGATATCAAAGAGACGAAACATGCCCAGAAGTGCCTAAATAAAATCATCTCTTATATTAATTATGGACGTCATCATTGGTATTATTTTTGTAAAGCTTTAGATAATTTTGTTGACTTCTATCATGACCAAAATGAGGTCAAATTTGTTGACCGATTTGCACAATAAAATGAGAGCCCCTCTATTTTTAAAATATCTCTCAATATTGATCATTATGGGATCTTAAAATTTATACATGATACATTAATGTGCATATATACCTGCTAATATTATTCATTAATTTTTATGGTTTATATATATCATGTTATGAACCTTCCCCTACTTTACTTGTACTGTAATAACCTTAATCTAAACAATCTAATTAACCTAAACTAAACTTAATTAACCTTAATTAAGCTTGCTACAGTAGAGGGTGAGGTGGAGATGAGGATAAGATTTGGAATTGATATAAATAGAGGTGTTAGGTTTAATTAAAACGTTTTCTTCATAACTTGTTTTCTTTAGAGAGTGAGAGAGGCAATTTTTGAGGAGAAGAAGGAGAGAAGGAGAAGGAGAAGGAGAAGGAGAGAAGGAGAGAAGGAGAAGGAGTTGGGTTGTGTTTGCCAAAGCTTGGGAAGCTTCCACAAACGTCAATAAGGTATGCCAAGTCTTCAATATAACTCACTTAAGCTTTGTGAGTGTTGGGGATCGACGTTGGTGTCGAATTCTCCGTCGGATTGCAACCTGTTCAGAGGTTGAAGACGACGATCGGTCGACCGGTGCCTGTGGGCAGTCGACCGATCCTATTATTATATTGATTTGCACCCGCAAACGGTCGAACAATGTCTATGGATGGTCGACCGTTATGCCAGATTTGTGCGGGAAAAAATGTTGATGCTGTTATCGCTCGAACGGGCCCACATAGCCGGTCGACCGAAACAATGAGAATAGGTCGGTTTGGGGTTTTGACTTATTAAACGGTCGAACGCCCTTAACCTTGTTCGACCGATCTATTCGATGCTAAGTCGGTTGGGAGCTTTGACCATCAAAACGGTCGACCGCTCTTTAAATTTCGGTCGACCGACTGAGCATTTTAATTTAGCAGTAGAGTGCCTGTGATGTTTCGGTCGAACTGTATTTCAGTTCCGGTCGACCGAATACCACTTAAGCAAAATGCTGAGATCCCTGTTATCGGTTGAACGGACCCTTGGTTCGACCGGTCGGATATATAAATACTATAAATATTGTATAGCGTAGACCATCCAAACGGTCGACCGCTAGATGACTTTTGTTCGACCGATTGGTCGGTAATTCGGTTGGCGTGGTTCGACCGATAGACTTGTTTGTACAGTACCGAGTACTGTGCGGAACATCGGTCGACCGGTGTGCTTTTAGCGGTCGACCGATCTGCCGCAGGTTTGTGGATTTATCCACACGCGAGCCGTCGAGTATAGGTCAACTACCGGCTCCGTGGCGACGGTCGATTACCGGCCTTGAGAGCGACGGATTTCACCTTCGACGAGGGCGTATTATTGTTGGCCTCTCATATCGAGTGGGGTGTGAGAGATGAGTGTCGTAAACCTTGGGCTGTTTGCTGGGGTTTGTCGGTAGGTCGAGGATGTTCCGGCAGGGTGCGCGTCTGGTGGCTCTTGGGGGAGCAGCGGTTGTCGTCTGGCCCGAGTTGTGCATTCGGCGGGCTGACTCATTCCTGGGGTGGCGGCGTAGTACCAGGGTTCCTTTCTGCACTTTTGGGGAGCAGTGGTGCCGACTGACCCTTGTGAGGCAGCGGTGGACTGACTTGACCCTTGGGGTGGCAGGAGTGGTTCAGTACCACAGAGGCGGAGAGGGGCATTATTGTGGGCCCGAGGTGGATGATCATGTGCATTGCATTGCATTGTCTTTAATTCCATTTTGTATTTTAGGAGGTTTGACATACGGGGTTCCTGCAGGGAACTCAGTCATGTTTCAATTGTTTGCATTTCAAGTAGCGAGCGGCATTAGAGTCGAGGTGGTGACCGAGGAGGGTGCCCCCGGGATCTGATCCTGTCTTCTTTGTATCTTTTGTTGAGGTAGTGATTACATGTATATTCATTTTTGTTGTAATCACAGTTGACTCATATGTATAGTTTGACTTCCACGTGGATCTATATCTATATATATTTCGTCTTGTTGTCTCGTGACGTGCCCTGCGTTGACCGTTGACGGTCTTTATTATTGTTTTAATTTTCCGCTGTTGTTGGGGACGTTACAATTTGGTATCAGAGCGTTGATTCCGGCGTACTTGTCCAAAGAAACCACCTTTGAGTTAGGATTTAGGTCTTAGAGGATCATGCATGCATATTTTATATTGATAATTGTCTTGTTTCCTATTGGCAGATGCCTCCTAGACGGGGGAAGGCCGTCGCTCGTACTCGCAGTGAGAGTGAGACTGCGAGGGATGAGACTTGGGAGGAGGAGCATCGGACGTTGTTCGATACGGTCGGACGTCTGACTGAGATGCTACAGCAGCAGGCAGCACAGACTGGGCAGACGGGGACTGGCGCTATGCATGACCGGTTTATGCGCCAGCATCCGCCTACCTTTCTGGGACAGTATGATGCAGAGGCTGCGGAGGAGTGGATCTTCACGATGCAGAAGATCTTCAGTGCTATTGGTTGTCCTCCAGAGGCGAAGGTGGGCCTGGCTACATATGTTTTGGGCGGTGCTGCGTCCAACTGGTGGAGGTCCACATCTGCAGTGGTATTTGCGTATAGAGATGATATAGCCTAGGAGGAGTTCGTTGGCGAGTTCAACGAGCAGTATTTTCCGCAGCATGTTCAGGATGCGAAGAGGGAGGAGTTTCTGAGTCTTCAGCAGGGAGACATGACCCTGGCAGGCTACATCGGGAAGTTCAACGCCCTTGAGCGTTACTGTCCCGAGATGTACATCACACAGGAGCAGAGGGCTGGAAAGTTTGTCCGGGGACTCCGGAAGCAGTTAAGGACGAAGGTGTTGACGCGTATGCCGAGCACGTTAGCCGAGGCCGTGAAGAGTGCCACTGTTCTTGATCATGACTATAGAGAGAACTACCAGGATGAGAGGAGGCCATCGTGTAGGTTCTCTGGGAGACCAGGAGGTCAGACTGGGGGAAATCCGGGCAAAAGGCCCCGATTCGAGGGAGCAGGAGTTGCAGCACCACGACCTGAGCCTTGTGGTAGTTGTGGCAGGTTTCACTCTGGGTAGTGTTTCACCACCGGAGCTTGTCATGGTTGTGGCCAGCTAGGCCACTTTATTAGGAGCTGTCCGAGTCGAGGAGCTGGGCAGAGCAGACCACCAGGATTACCAGCGCCATGCAGAGGTGGAGGAGGAGGTAGACCACCTTTTAGACCACAGCAGGGGCAGCGCACTAGCAGAGTATACACCATTCAGGCAGAGGAGGCTAGGGATGGAGGTGCTGTTGTGGAAGGTACGCTTCTTGTCGCTGGTTCAGTAGCTAGGGTGCTCTTTGATTGTGGCGCGACACACTCGTTCATCTTAGAGCGATTTGCGGGAGTGTTGGGTTGTACCCTTGCGATGTTGACTGCCATTTTGGAGGTCAGCACACCCCTGGGTCTGGTGGGCACTGTGGGGAGATTTGTCCCCGGTGCCACGGTTGTTTCGGGAGATCATGAGTTTCCGGCAGACCTGGTCTTGCTACCGATGGAGGACTTTGATGTCATATTTGGGATGGATTGGTTGTCCCAATATGATGTTCGAGTCTTGTGCCGTGAGAAGAGGATTTTGATCCCGAAGAAGGGTTTGCCTGATATTCTGATCAGAGGGGTCAGAAATAGAGGAGGTCGCATTATTGTATCTGCCGTGAGGGCTCAGAGGCTGTTACAGCAGGGGTGTGCAGCATTTTTAGCGACGCTAGTGGTTGCGGAGGCAGAGTCTTAGAGATTAGAGGACATTGCGGTGGTGCAGGAGTTCGCGGATGTTTTTCCAGTGGAGATTCCAGGTTTACCACCACACCGGGAGTTGGAGTTCGGCATAGAGTTGGTAGCTGGCAGTACACCAAAGTTGAAGGCTCCATACCGGATGGCACCTGCTGAGTTGACAGTGTTGAAGAAGCAGTTGTAGGAGTTGATGGACTCTGGATTTATTAGACCGAGTGTTTCGCCTTGTGGTGCACCGGTTTTGTTTGTAAAGAAGAAGGACGGATCCTTGAGGATGTGCATAGACTACAGGATGCTGAACCAGGTGACGGTGAAGAATAGGTATCCCTTACTTAGGATCGAGGACCTTTTCGACCAGCTGCAGTCAGCGAAGGTTTTCTCGAAGATTGACCTGCGTTCAGGATATCACCAGTTGAGGATCCGAGATGAGGACATCCAGAAGACAGCTTTCAGGACGAGATATGGACACTATGAGTTCTTGGTGATGCCATTTGGATTGACGAATGCTCCGGCAGCGTTCATGGATCTGATGAACCGGACATTCAGGCAGTATATTGATAGATTTGTGATTGTCTTCGTGGATGACATTTTGATCTATTCACCAGATGTGGAGCAGCATAGAGAGTATCTGAGGATTGTACTCAGCATCTTGAGAGCTCAGTAGTTATATGCTAAGTTCTCAAAGTGCGAGTTTTGATTAGGCAAAGTGGCATTCCTCGGACACATTGTATCGGCAGAGGGGATATCAGTGGATCCGGCGAAGGTAGAGGCAGTGACGCAGTGGAGGACCCCTACGAGCGTGACAGAGATTAGGAGCTTTGTTGGACTAGCGGGTTATTACCGTCGCTTCATCAAAGACTTCTCGAGATTGGCAGCACCACTGACGGCTCTGACGCAGAAGGGAGTCACTTTTGTTTGGTCGCAGAAGTGCGAGGACAACTTTCAGGAGCTGAAGAGACTGTTGACCACAGCACCAGTTTTATCATTGCCGAGTGGCACAGGTGGATTTGTGATTTATAGCGACGCTTCAGGTATCGGCTTAGGATGTGTACTTATGCAGCACGGGAGGGTGATCGCGTACGCATCTAGACAGCTGAAGGTCCATGAGAGGAATTACCCGACACATGATTTGGAGTTAGCAGCAGTGGTTCACGCACTAAAGACCTGGAGACACTACCTTTATGGCGAGCAGTTTGAGGTGTTTACAGATCATCAGAGTCTGAAGTACTTGTTCTCGCAGAAGGAGCTGAACATGAGACAACACAGATGGCTTGAGTTCATTAAGGATTACGATTTCACTATCTCTTACCATCTGGGGAAGGCGAACACAGTTGCATACGCTTTGAGCCGGAAGGTGGAAGTATCAGTAGCAGGCCTATGCATTCAGGAGTGGCGACTGCTAGAGTCTTTAGCAGAGTGGAGACCATTTGCTGATAGCTCTGAGGGTGCAGTTGTTGCAGGATTGATAGTAGAGCCTCAGACAGTATTGACAGTGATTCATGCTCAGACTACAGATGAGGAGTTGAGCGGTTTGTTACAGTTAGCTGCTAGAGATGGGTCAGACTTCAGAGTTGGAGTTGATGGAGGTCTGAGACTCAGAGACCGTATCTGGGTGCCGAGGACAGAGGACCTGAGACATGATATCATGGAGAAGGCACACAGATCGAGATATTCCATTCATCCAGGGAGCACCAAGATGTACAAAGATCTGCAACGGAACTTCTGGTGGCGAGGTATGAAGAAGGACGTTGCAGACTTTGTGTCGAGGTGTTTGGTCTGTCAGCAGGTGAAGATCGAGCACCAGAGACCAACGGGGCAGATGCAGAGGATTGAGTTGCCCGAGTTGAAGTGGGAGCACGTGACGATGAATTTTGTTACGGGGCTACCGAAGACACGGAGATTCCACGATGCGATTTGGGTTATAGTCGATCGACTGACCAAGTCGGCGCATTTCTTAGCTATTAAGACCACTCTTGCTCTGGAGGGTCTAGCTATGTTATATATTGATGAGATTGTCAGACTTCATGGTGTACCAGTCAGTATTATTTCAGATAGAAATCCCAGATTCACTTCGCGATTTTGGGAGAGTCTACACCGAGCACTAGGGACACGTCTGAAGTTTAGCACAACTTTCCACCCACAGACAGATGGCCAGTCAGAGCGGACGATACAGACATTGGAGGACATGCTGAGAGCGTGCACACTCGACTGGGCCGGGCATTGGGATGAGCACTTGCCGTTGATAGAGTTCGCCTACAACAATAGCTACCACTCGAGTATTGGGATGACACCATATGAGGCATTATACGGGAGGTCGTGTAGATCGCCGGTATGCTAGAGTGATGTGGGCGAGAGACAGCTAGTTGGACATGACATTATATAGTTATATTCAGAGAAGGTCGACCTAATTCGGAGACGACTAGCTACAGCACAAAGCAGGCAGAAGAGTTATGCTGATACGCGGAGGCGTGAGCTGACTTTTGAGGCAAGAGATCATGTCTTCCTGAAGATCTCACCTTCCAGATGGGTGATGAGATTCGGGAAGAAGGGGAAGCTGAGTCCGAGGTATGTCGGACCTTTTGAGATATTGGATCGGGTTGGGGAGGTGGCATATAGGATTGCACTACCGCCACAGTTCGCGGGACTTCACAACGTCTTCCATGTTTCTATGCTGAGGAAGTACGTGGCCGATCCAGCTCATGTGATAGAGATAGCAGTACCAGAGATCCAGCAGGATTTGTCATTAGATGAGAGACCAGTTGAGATTGTGGATCAGATGGTACATCAGCTAAGGAGGAGAGCGATTCCGATGGTGAAGGTCAGGTGGCAGCATCACAGTGTCAGAGAGGCTACCTGGGAGATCGAGGAGGATGTCCGGAAGCAGTATCCAGAGTTATTCCGGTAAGTCAGTTGCTTCAAATTTCGCGGACGAAATTCCTTTAAGGAGGGTAGATTGTAATAACCTTAATCTAAACAATCTAATTAACCTAAACTTAATTAACCTTAATTAAGCTTGCTACAGTAAAGGGTGAGGTGGAGATGAGGATAAGATTTGGAATTGATATAAATAGAGGTGTTGGGTTTAATTAAAACGTTTTCTTCATAACTTGTTTTCTTCAGAGAGTGAGAGAGGTGATTTTTGAGGAGAAGAAGAAGGAGAGAAGGATAAGGAGAAGGAGTTGGGTTGAGTTTGCCAAAGCTTGGGAAGCTTCCACAAACGTCAATAAGGTATGTCAAGGCTTCAATATAACTCACTTAAGCTTTGTGAGTGTTGGGGATCGACGTTGGTGTCGAATTCTCCGTCGGATTGCAACCTGTTCAAAGGTTGAAGACGACGATCGGTCGACCGGTGCCTGTTGGCAGTCGACCGATCCTATTATTATATTGATTTGCACCCGCAAACGGTCGAACGATGTCTATGGACGGTCGACCGTTATGCCAGATTTGTGATGGAAAAAATGTTGATCCTGTTATCGGTCGAACGGGCCCACATAGTCGGTCGGCCGAAACAATGAGAATAGGTCGGTTTGGGGTTTTGACTTATTAAACGGTCGAACGCCCTTAACCTTGTTCGACCGATCTATTCGATGCTAAGTCGGTTGGGAGCTTTGACCATCAAAACGGTCGACCGCTCTTTAACTTTCGGTCAACCGACTGAGCATTTTAATTTAGCAGTAGAGTGCCTGTGATGTTTCGGTCGAACTGTATTTCAGTTCCGGTCGACCGAATACCACTTAGGAAAAATGCTGAGATCCCTGTTATCGGTTGAACGGACCCTTGGTTCGACCGGTCGGATATATAAATACTATAAATATTGTATAGCGTAGACCATCCAAACGGTCGACCGCTAGATGACTTTTGTTTGACCGATTGGTCGGTAATTCGGTTGGCGTGGTTCGACCGATAGACTTGTTTGTATAGTACCGAGTACTGTGCGGAAGACCGGTCGACCGATGTGCTTTTAGCGGTCGACCGATCTGCCGCAGGTTGGTGGATTCATCCACACGCGAGCCGTCGAGTATAGGTCGACTACCGGCTCAGTGGCGACGGTCGATTACCGGCCTTGAGAGCGACGGATTTCACCTTCGACGAGGGTGTATTATTGTTAGCCTCTCATATCGAGCGGGGTGTGAGAGATGAGTGTCGTAAACCTTGGGCTGTTTGCTGGGGTTTGTCGGTAGGCCGAGGATGTTCCGGCAGGGTGCGCGTCTGACGACTCTTGGGGGAGAAGCGGCTGTCGTCTGGCCCGAGTTGTGCATTCGGCGGGCTGACTCGCTCCTGGGGTGGCGGCGTAGTACCAGGGTTCCTTTCTGCACTTTTGGGGAGCAGTGGTGCCGACTGACCCTTGTGAGGCAGCGGTGGACTGACTTGACCCTTGGGGTGGCAGGAGTGGTTGATCATGTGCATTGCATTGTCTTTAATTCCATTTTGTATTTTAGGAGGTTTGGCATACAGGGTTCCTTCAGGGAACTCAGGCATGTTTCAATTGTTTGCATTTCAGGTAGCGAGCGGCATTAGAGTCGAGGTGGTGACCGAGGAGGGTGACCCCGGGATCTGATCCTGTCTTCTTTGTATCTTTTGTTGAGGTAGTGATTACAAGTATATTCATTTTTGTTATAATCACAGTTGACTCATATGTATAGTTTGACTTCAACGTGGATCTATATCTTTATATATATATATATATATATATATATATATATATATATATATATTTCGTCTTGTTGTCTCGTGACGTACCCTGCGTTGACCGTTGACGGTCTTTATTATTGTTTTAATTTTCCGCTGTTTTTGGGGACGTTACATGTACAATAATGAATAAATTGTTTCCCTCCTGCGATTTAAAGCTCCTGAAGGGCTAAGTTTTATTGTTCAATCCAATAATCATATATATATGTTATACATTTTCTGGCATCAGGGGGAGAAGCTAGAAGCTTAAATGTCAAGAAAATGTACTATATTGAACCTGAAGTTCATAAGAGAATATACGTACAAGTATGATTGAACTTAAAGTTCATAAAATCATTATCTTGCAATATCTAGCAAGTAATTGTCATACATTTGTATTGATCACAAAAGAGTGACTACGCCTTATATTACTAGACATAGACCACATAATATAAAGTGAAGATCTCCACATGATAAAATATATTTGAGATCAACCAACGCCAGAAGCGTGGACCATAACATATATTATTTGTGAAAATAAAATAAAAGTTAGTCACTGTCATTGCACCTCCTGAAGAGGTTATTCCTAAAGAATATAAACCCGTAAAAATAAATGCAGCTGCTAAACAAAAGATTAATGAAATTACGGGGATACAAAATGGTCAAATCCTAAAATTTTGGAAAACGATGAGGATTTGATTATTATTGACGTAAAACTTGCAATCAAGTATATATGTTGATACGAGAGATATTAAATAATTATTAAGCGAGGAGTAATATAAGGGTATTTGCAGGACCCAACATCTATCGTGATGTTACTCATTCTCTCGTAATATTGATAATAAGTTCTGTTACATGATCAATATGATATGCATATAAGATACGTTGTGACTTTAAAATTATATAAGTCACTTAATATTGATACTTATATGAGAGTCTCTGAACGACTAGTATGACAAAATATATTATATGATGAAAAGAATCAAAAGATGCACTATACAATTTTTGAAAAGATCACTATATAAAGAAACAAGTAAGAGTGTGCATATAACCTCTTCAATCAAAGTCATCATGAAGAATGATGCGAAGTTGATCTTAGTCGTCCATATGTTTCATCCAATAACAAAAGTTACTGTTATTTATTATATTTATAACATGCTTGATGTCATAGGACCTCCAGCAGAGTTTTTGAAAACTCATGAAATATTTAATGGACAATTTTTGGAATAAATGACGAGAGAACTCAATTATTTTTCGACCTGAAGTTTGAACATTCTGTGGAAGAGAATTTGTACAATGATTCAATTATAGAAAATGAATCTTGTAGAAAAAAAATATTCTACTTAATATTCATATTGAAATGACACTAAGAAAGGACATCTATTGTATATCAACAAAGATCCAATTGTAATAGGACCTGAAGTTCTTTATCAAAATGTCATGAACATTTTCTTATAAATTTGCATTAATTTACCTATCCTTTCTTTATTTATAGGTAACTTATGTTGTCACTCCTATACTTCTCGTGAACTTCTTTTGCAATTTAATGCACATCAACAGCCATCCATTTTTTGGATGGGTCGGGATTGATGAAAAGAATTATTCCTCTACGATTTTTGGTGAACAGGATAGGATCCAAACATTCCAGTTTCAATTTGGCGTTGTAACGTGCATGCATGTCGTTAATAGCATCCTTTGACAATAGAAAACATACATTTTATATTAAACAAAATTATCCCGTAGAAGCCGAACATATGTAAAAACTATATTGTGCGATTCCGCGTGAAACGTTGATTTCTTAACGAAGATTATTTCATTCACCAATTATCGATCCGAAACATGTGTGTCACGAATATAATGCAATTATACAAGCTATTTCTATTGTGACTCGGCAGCGCAAGAAGTTAAATGTCTCGGTGTCACGTAAACATTGTTTTTATGAAATCGGAACGACTTGACATTTCTTTCCGAAGAGTAACGACTTCAGACATTATTAAACGAATCGAACCAATTTTCAAAGCGACATTCTCTTTAATTTCCAACTAATTCATCCGACGACTGACCTTTTTTTACAACAGCGTCAATAATCCCAACCCAAAATTATCTTCCCTCAACCTAATTTTTTCTTTACACCACGTCATCAGAAACACTACACAACCCACAATCCAACCCAACACATTTTTCACCTACTTAATCCAACCCTCACTATCAACACACTCTCTCTTCCAAATCATTTCTTTTTACCTCATTTTCTATTCTACCACAAAAATACGCAAACTATTAAATAAATTATTTTTACAACGACTTTATTTTATTAATTTTCATTTATTTTAATTTTCAGAAATTAATTCTAATTATATAAAATAATATACATATCAATTAAATAATTTACCTAATTTTTTTAATATTGATAATAGTTAATAATGTTAATATATTTATTTTAAAGTCATTTTAAATAATTTTTCAATTATTTTTTCTAGAAATATGTTTTTATTTTTAATTTTTTTACGAAAGATTGATCTTCAAATGACGTAGATGAGAGAGAATGTAGGGTATTTGGTTATTTGTTTTAATTTTCAAAAAATAATTATAATTCTAATTATAAATATAAATATATATATATATATATATATATATATTAATAAATTTTTATTAAACATATAAAAACTGATATTTAATCATTAATTACAAAAAAAACAAAAAACACCAAAAAATAATTCAACCAACCGGGATTGGCCACCGGACCGGACCTGGGTGAATTCACCGGTGAGGTGGAACATCGCTCGCTCACCGACAGACCCGTCGAAGTGGGCATAAGAAGTATGAGTGAATTCACGCACATTTTACAGAAGTAGTTACAAAAAATTATTATTTTACATAAACAAATTAAGAAACACAACAAAACAAAAAACACATTTCATTAGATAATTAACCAACACATAAGAAGTGCATACCGACATTAACCAACACATGGGAAGTACATACTGACATTAACCAACACGTAAGAAATGCATACTGACATACTAGCAACGAAAGGAAATATTAAGTGTAATACTCCATTACATTACAATACGGAAATCTATCCCAATTTATGACATCATTCTTCGTTGAGCTCGTCAGCTAATTTTTCTTCAGTTTTTTCTCCTCATCGGTCAACGAAGGACTTCCGGGGTCGTGTAATGATCTCAATGTCTTCCATCGATCTCCTGTTTTACCGACATTCTAGATGGTTAAGGGAATGTGTTCTGAAAGTTTTACTTTTAAATGTCAATTATTATGAATTGAATGAGAAATCATTTTGTTCCTTGTTTATGTTATTCGTTTTTTAGAAGTGTTAATGAAGAGGCTCTTGGTCCTTAACCGTAGAGCTCTAAAAGATATTGGTTTACATAAAACAAAAGATATTCGCAATCATGGTAATTAACATGGGACATTAATTACCGAGTTAAGATTGTCGTGTTGATCATAGATCATTGTAGCTCTACAAGTGAGTGACAACACGGGTATACAAAAGAGGAAAATATTACTTTTGTATACTGAATAGACCTAATAAGTAAAATATTATACAAATGTGTTTCTGTGTCATTAATATTTTACTGTGTCCTTGGTCATTTGATGTGAGACTTATATCTGATCACTTAAGGAATGCTTAATTAGACTAGAGTCTTGAGCTATCGATAAGTGTAGTGTAAAGGCATTGGTTGGTTAAGTATGACTTTTGTTGGAGAAGATAGTTAGTCAAAAGATTATCATTGCCCCTCTTAATTGAGTGATGATATTAGTGGGTCCCTTGATGACATTCAAGATCATGAAGGCCCAACCGAGATTCCTTTGGTTAGTGGGAGCGTGAGTAAGAGACTCTCGCAAGAAATTGTGAGAGAATCTCAATCATCCCCACCTAGTGTACGTTCAAGAGTTGAACGTGAACCCACTCCTCAAGAAATTGTAGAAGAAGTTCGAGAGACACGAGAAGAACCAAAAGAACTAAGAAGGTCAACAAGGGAAAGGAAGAAACCCGACTTGTATCTGGGACTTCATGAAATCATGGTACTAGATACCAATGATCCCTTGACCTTCCAAGAAGCAATGGAAAGGGAAGACTTCAAACTATGGCTTAAGGCCATGGAATCCAAAATAGAATCCATGTATGATAATCAAGTGTGGAACTTGGTTGACCTTCTTCAAGGGAAAAAGGCCATTCAAAATAAATGGGTTTTTAAGAGGAAGATGGACATGGATGGGAACTTGACAACCTACAAAGCGAGACTTGTAGGGAAGGGTTTCACTCAAGTTCAAGGAATTGACTATGATGAAACTTTTTCACCGGTTGCCATGTTCAAATCTATTCGGATTATGCTCGTTATTGCTGCATTTCGTGATTATGAAATATGGCAAATGGATGTCAAAACGGCATTCCTTAATGGGAACTTCGAGGAGGATGTGTACATGGTACAACCTCAAGGTTTTGAAGATCCAAAGAATAGCGAGAAGGTATGCAAGCTTCAAAGATCCATTTATGGATTGAAGCAAGCATCAAGGAGTTGGAACAAACGCATTGATGAGGAAGTGAAGAAGCTTCACTTCATTCAAAGTAAGGAAGAACCTTGTGTATACAAGAAGGTTAGTGGGAGCCATATAGTATTCCTGATCTTATATGTCGATGACATATTGCTAATTGGCAATCATATTCCTTTGCTTGAGCAAACGAGAAGTTCATTGAAATCTGCATTTTCAATGAAAGATATGGGTGAGGCTCAATACATCTTGGGAATCAAGATATATCGAGATAGATCATGTAGACTCATTGGCCTCAGTCAACGTGCATACATTGACAAGGTCTTGGAAAGGTTCAGGATGAACAACTCCAAAAAGGGCAGTGTGCCAATGAATATGGGTGTGCAACTCAAGAAGTCTCAACGTGCGCAATCACGTAAGGACTTAGAGTACATGAAGGATGTCCCTTATGCTTCGACAATTGGGTCGATCATGTACGCGATGACTTGCACAAGACCCGATGTCTCGTATGCTCTAAGCGTGACAAGTCGTCACCAATCCAACGCAGGTCCTGAGCATTGGACTACGGTCAAGAATATCCTGAAGTACCTTAATCAGACTAAGGATAAGATTCTTGTTTATGGAGGACAAAGGGAGTTGATAACCGAAGGGTACTCGGATGCGAGTTTCATGAGTGATACAGACGATAGAAGGTCGCAATCAGGATACGTCTTTCTTCTGAATGGTGGAGCTGTGAGTTGGCGTAGTTGGAAGCAAACCACTACGGCCGATTCAACCACTGCTTCAGAAGTAATGGTTGTCGCTGAAGCGAGCAAAGAAGGAGTGTGGATCAAGAAGTTCCTTGAAGAGCTTGGAGTAGTTCCCACGAGCGAGGTACCCATCGAGCTGTTTTGCGATAATAATGCATCTATCTCGCAAATCAAGGATCCTAGATCACACCATAAAGTGAAGTACATGGATCGTAAGTACTTCGTGACACGTGACCTCATCGACGAAGGCAAAATAAATATTTTATGGGTGGACACCAACAACAACACAGCTGATCCATTGACAAAACCCTTATCCCAAGCCAAGGGCGAAATGCATTTCGAGTCCATGGGATTGAGGAACCATGTATATTGGCTTGATGATTGATATGTAATGGGGTTTACCCTAGTTATTATTGTTTTATACATTGAGTATGAATGTGAAAGAAAACTTTAATAACAAGTGGGAGATTGAAGGGAATGTGTTCTGAAAGTTTTACTTTTAAATGTCGATTATTATGAATTGAATGAGAAATCATTTTGTTCCTTGTTTATGTTATTCGTCTTTTATAAGTGTTAAGGAAGAGGCTCTTGGTCCTTAACCGTAGAGCTCTAAAAGATATTGGTTTACATAAAACAAAAGATATTCGCAATCATGGTAATTAACATGGGACATTATTAACCGAGTTAAGATTGTCGTGTTGATTATAGATCATTGTAGCTCTACAAGTGAGTGACAATACGGGTATGCAAAAGAGGAAAATATTACTTTTGTATACTGAATAGACCTAATAAGTAAAATATTATAGAAATGTGTTTCTGTGTCATTAATATTTTACTGTGTCCTTGGTCATTTGATATGAGGCTTATATCTGATCACTTAAGGAATGCTTAATTAGACTAGAGTCTTGAACTATCGATAAGTGTAGTGTAAAGGCATGGGTTGGTTAAGTATGACTTTTGTTGGAGAAGATAGTTAGTCAAAAGATTATCATTGCCCCTCTTAATTGAGTGATGATATTAGTGGGCCCCTTGATAAAGCAAAGTTATAATGTGCACAATGTGATTTGAGTTAAGTCACATATTTATAAGTAGCTTAAAAATATCAAGAAATGAATACTAATACAAAGATGACACAATACTACTTTGTATGTATTCTTAATATCATGAGGCAAGGGACGGACACAAGTGGTGCACTCAATCACTAAATGGATCGGGTTTTGGTTCGAGTGGAATTAAGACATCTAACTAATTGGGAGCTATAATGTGTAGCTAGATACCGCTTATAGCTTGTGATATTAAGCTCTTAATATCACTGCCAACTTAGTCTAGATCCTCCCATAGGTAACACCACAAAAAATCGGGAAACAAGAAGCTTGATTTTTTGTTCATATGATGTGTCGGGTTTCTTATAGAAAATATGACACATGTGGTGAACAAATAAAATCAATTATGTTGTATATAAACATAATTAGAATCATGATAAATTCATATGAGATGCATATATTATGGGGTGCAATAATTTATTGTTGCATAAGATAATATATTGCATAAGTTGTGAATTTGCTAAAACCCAAAAAATTCAAATTTTGTTGGAAATAAATCTAAAATTTGAAAAATGCAAAATCGGGTAGAAGTTCAGTAATCCGTTATAGTTCGGTCGACCGAAGGATCTGTGGATCGGTCAACCGAACGTGGAACGGATAGTCATAGTTGATTGACCGAACTTGACCAAAGTGCTTGTATGGTTGCTGATTTTATATTTTCCAAACTAAGGATTCAATGCTTAACTATAAGTACAATTATCTGAAGAGTACTTCATCAACATCCAATAAGCAACACACGTTGTATCCCAGTTTGCCTAATTAAGTACAAGCTAAGTGAGGGCGGAACGTGAGTTCCATTCCTATTCTCTTATGATAACCTGTGGTTGGTAGAATGCATCTTAATAATTAAAATACGTATCCTACGGTCCCACCGCTTATTAAAAAATCCAATAAATTAACGACCGCAACACCAGGGAGAGAGTCCATGGATGTGTTTGACGAGTTGGGAGAATAGTGGGGGTCAAGGGGCGGAAGGCTGTATTAGAGTTCGGAGTTATTTGAGTTGGGAATAGAGCTTAAAGAGAGAACGATCAATAAGAGTATATATAAAAAGATTTTTAGTTGAAGGATGTATACTGATGAATTTGAAGGATTTTATTTTCCGTCGTTAAGTTTTTGAAAATTTTGTTATCCACAAGGCTTTCCACACCTAAAAACACAATGGAACCGAGGTGCAAAATCCGTTTGTATCTGAACTGCCAAAGGCATGCAACTATTCAAGTTTTATTTTGGAGTCTACTGATACAACTTGTTTAAACATACATATGCTTATCTATCTAAATTGGTCTTTAACGTTGCAGTTCACGTGAATGGATTCCCATGCAAAGACCCGGCGAGCGCAACCGTGGAAGACTTCGTGTTCGGTGGCTTCGACAAACCGGGGAACACCGACAACCAACTGGGCTCCAACGTGAGCGTAGTATTGGTCAACCAAATGCCGGGGCTCAACACGCTCGGCATCTCATTCGAAAGAATCGACTACGCCCTGGGCGGGGTCAACCCGCCCCACACCCACCCTCGCGCCTCGGAACTCTTCCTCGTCCTCGAGGGCACTCTTTACGCCGGTTTCGTAACGAGTGGCCGTCCCAACAGCCGCGCCTTCACCAAAGTACTCAAAAAAGGTGACGTCATGGTTTTCCCCGCGGCGCAGCTCCACTTCCAGATGAACCTTGGAAGTACACCAGCACTTGCGATCTCGGCAGGGCCGTCTTGGAAATTTTTGAGTAATCAACAACGAGACTCTTAAATTTGAAAAAAATTATCCTCTTAGTTTAAATAATAAAAAATTCACTAACTTAATGCAATATTAATTGAATTTTTTGTCCTCTTAGCAATACTTGAGACAAATTTATCAATGTTTAAGTGTTATTTATTGGTTAACACTAATTTTCTTTGCAACTCAATAAGGCCATGTACATTTTTTAGGTCCTCTCAAAGTGAGGCCCGGAGCAGGAGCTCACCCTGCTCCTGCTATTGGGCCGGACCTGGATCTCGGGTTTGAATAGCCAGCTCCCGGGAGTGGTTCAGACTGCGCCCACCTTGTTCGGGTCGAGGCCACCGATTAAAGAGTAGCTTCTCGCGAGGAGCTTTCGGCTTGGAAAGGATGTCGTGGAGGACCTCCAGGCTCAGTTCCGAGGGAGGTTGGTTAGTGAAGCCGTGTGCGCCGTCTTCTCCTAATGTTCACACCTACGAACTTGTGCCTATTGGAGGTGTTTGCTTTGTGCTTGTTGTTTTCGCTTTCAGGTCTTTGGTTTGTCGCGTAAGAAGGAATGTTTTTGTTTTGTCATTTGTTGTTTTCGCTTTCAGGTCTTTCAGAAACGAAACTGTTTCATCTACCCCGTAGTATTTTGAGTCGTTTGACTTATCTATAAAACATCTACCCGTGATTTGAACTTATTTTTGGTCATTCTATTCAATTCGGTCTTTACACGTACACTCCTATCAATTTTTCCGTAAAAACCAATTTTCAAAGCGACATATTCTCTTTAATTTCCAACTAATTCATCCGACGACAAGAGCATCAATAATCCCAACCCAAAATTCTCTTCCCTCAACCCAGTTTTTTCTTTTCACCACGTCATCAGAAACACTACACAACCCACAATCCAACCCAACACATTTTTCACCTACTTAATCCAACCCTCACTATCAACACACTCTCTCTTCCAAATCATTTCTTTTTACCTCATTTTCTATTCCACCACAAAAATACGCAAACTATTAAATAAATTATTTTTACAACGACTTTATTTTATTAATTTTCATTTATTTTAATTTTCAGAAATTAATTCTAATTATATAAAATAATATACATATCAATTAAATAATTTACCTAATTTTTTTAATATTGATAATAGTTAATAATGTTAATATATTTATTTTAAAGTCATTTCAAATATTTTTTTCAAATATTTTTTCTAGAAATATGTTTTTATTAGTTTTTATTTTTAAATTTTTTACGAAAGATTGATCTTCAAATGACGTAGATGAGAGAATGTAGGGTATTTGGTTATTTGTTTTAATTTTCAAAAAATAATTCTAATTCTAATTATAAATATATATATATATATTAAAAAAATTATTAAACATATAAAAAACTGATTTTTAATCATTAATTACAAAACAAAAAACAAAAAAATACCAAAAAATAATTCAACCAACCCGGGTTGGCCGCGGGACCCGACCTGGGTTTTTCCACGCTAAAGCCCCTGAGTCAGGTCCCCTCACGACCCCATTTGCCCAAAGACCTCAAAGCGAAAACAACAATTATTCAAATATATGTGTTTTTGCACTATTTTGTTAAACATATAGACTTGCAATGTTTACATTCCCATTTCAAGTTGTGGTCCGTAGGGGATTTGATTTTCCCTCTTTGTTGTTTCTATTTATGCAAAAAAACACGTCTGAAATGTGGTATTGTACACGCACATGAAGCATAATGCATTTATTTTAGTATTGTTGATCCAATTCATAATTTTCAACTGCATTTTCTATATTAACTGTTTGTACAGAACCTTTATTGTTAGATGAAAATATATATGCACATAGCTTCTTTAAAGATGGTGCAAGTAATTGAATTAACCCTCGTATTGGAAGTTAAATATGGAACTATAATGATTTGTTTTTACTCTACCACGATTGTGTCATGTTCAAGCATCAATTATCTCATATGTAATGATTAATATTTAAGAAGTGCACGCACAGGTTGGACGCTAGTACATAACATATATAAGAAAGGAAGATGGTCGTGTATAAATTACAATTAATCTATGGGGGGCGACCCAGTGTTGGGGTTTGGGCCTTTGGCAATTGGGGTTAGGGGCCGGCCTTGTTGGGTTGGGCCACACAACAGAATAAGAACACGTCCGTTGGTTTGTTCGTTCGTTCGTGGATCCGGAAAGCGCTGGAAGAGCAAAACCTCGCTTCTCCCCTTTTCGTCTTCGTCTTCGTCTTGGTTAGTTGGTTTCGAAAGGAAAGGAGATGATGGTTTAAGGAGATTGTAATTGTTGAAGGGGCTTCCTTCTCTTCCTCTTTGCTCAGCTCAACACCACCACTTCAACTTCTCACCAGATCAGTAAGTAGTATGTACACCTTTCAACTTCTCCCGGAGATCTACAATTCTAACTCAGATCCACATCTACTCTGCAATCAAAAACTCCCCTTGTTTGTTGCAAAACCAATCTAATCTTGTTTTTTAATTTTTTTGGGTTTGTTTCAGCATAAGCATAAGCAGAAGCAGAAGCAGAAGCAGAAGCTTTACGAGTTACCCTAAACTCTCCACCACCACCCATGGTAATGGTATGTTTCCACGCTATCATCCATCCATCCCATTCCCACTCTATATCCATCCATCCTTACTCCTTTTCTTGTTTCCTCGAGCCCTTCCTTGTAGAACTGTTTTCACTTGGAATAATGCCCATGCCAATTCCTACATTTTTCTGCTACGCAATTCCACACCTCAAATCAACATCACTCAATCAAGGTCTTTTTCATCCCTACTTCACTTTCTCCCCGTCTTCCACTTACTACCGATTTCTTTGTCTCATTCTTCATTAAATTTTATTTTATTTCATTTCATTTCTAAAGGACAATGATCTTTCCTTCTTACTCAAATTCGCAACATCAATGTCAGCGCAAGGAAAAGTTGCTTCTCGTCAAATGCATCAGCTTTATGCTTCCCCCAATTTTTCAATTGTTTCGATCTATAAAACTACTGTTTCTTTCTATTTAAAGTTTAGGGCTTAGCAATTGCGGTCATAACTCACAAGGACTTACTTCATCTCAACATGAAAGTTTTTAACTTACAATGAATTCACGTGACCTTCAACCAGTTTGAGATACAAGGGTTTGATTCATTTGTGTTAACTTGGAGAGCATAAGAGGGGGGTTTTAAGCATCTTCAACAGCTACTAATGAGTAAAAAAAGTTTATAAGACAATTAAGAAAACTATGGAAACATAATTATCATGCATGTAGCCTCAACTTAGCCGACCTAACTGATATTAGTGAGCCAGGGGCACCAATACTATCCATTCATTAGGTTGGGAGTTCAACCGTGCTAGAAGAACTCACATATTACCTTTGTCAGTACTCGGTAGTCACCCCCTTCAACTTAACCTCTTACTCGAAACCTCGTGACAAGGTGCCACTTTTGACAATCAGGTAAAGTGATCTATCTTTGCACGAGAGAAACTTAACTTATAAGTCTCATTTTCATGTCAAGGGGAGCAATTCGATTCAATTCTCTATCTACTCACTCAAGATTATCATTAAATGATTACGTCTTTTTTGAATTACTAGTTTACTGTTTATTAGTTTGGTGGAAGCAAGTCAACTCGTTCGGTGAAAATAAGACAACTCGTTTAGTGGAAATGACCCAAAGCGTTTAGTGAAAACAACATAGCTCGTTGGTGTGTCCCGAGCGGTACTGTTGTGTCCCAGCTCGTTTGGAGGAAAAATGACCCAACTAGTTTGGTGGAAAAAACGACCTAGCTCATTTTCTGTTCTCTCAAATCAACATTCTCACACGCCCTTTTTGAACTTAGTCGGTTCATAATTTGGAAATATGTTAAATATGAATGTTTTTTGTCTTAAAATCGTCTTTGTAACGAGTCTTGAATCTTTTTATTTTGATATTGGAGGAGAGAGTTATGCATAAATTTTTAATCATGTGTTGATTATCTAGTTTCCAAATATAGTATTTCGTGACATACTTTTTCACCCTCATATCATCGGAACTTTGCAAGTCGTAAGAGAAACTAACATTTGCTCCTTTCAATCATCTTTCCAAGGGATTTAGAATCATCAAATTCTAAATCTGGACGTGGATGTTATGAGTAAAAAAAAGTAATGCGTCATGCGTGGAAATGTTGTGTTTTACACGTCTTTTTTTAGCATCTTATGTTCATAATTTGGAAATATGAGAATTATAATTCTTTTGCGTCTCAAAATTTTATTTGTAACGAATCTGGAATCACTTTATTTGGATATTGGAGGAGAGAGTTAGGAATAAATTATTGATCATGTGTCGATTGTCCAGTTTCCAAATACGGATCTTTTTTAACACACATTTTTCACCCTCATATCATCGGAATTTGGAACGTCGTAAGAGAAACTAATATATACTCATTTCAAGTATATTTCCAACGGATCTGGATTCATCAAATTCTATATATGGATGTTGATGTAATGAATAGAAAAGTGATGCGTCCTCGACGGGACGAGTGCGTCCTGGACGGGACTGGTGCGTCACACGCGGAATTGCTCCATCTTCCACGTCATTTGTGAGTTCATTGTAGGATTTCATGTTTAATTATACATATTTTTTTTTGAGTTTTCATGTATAATAAGGATCAATTTTCTAGAATTTATTGCATGCATCGATTTGTTTTAACAAATTAGTTTCAAAAACTCTATTAAAACAAACATGAAGGAGCTCCGAAATTCATACCTAGAAGTTCTCTAAAACTTCTCGAAGATTCGGAGACGGTTGGGATGCTCCTCGCTGCGCCGGATGCCTCCGAGTATTCACCAAACTCTAAACAAGATCCGAGAGAGGGAAGCTAGTCTCTCAATCTCCGATTGGGTTTAGAATCTAATTACTAACCCCTCTTTAGTTCCCTTTAGAAGATGACCTCTGAAGAACTAAAACTAAACTTAAGAATTAAGGAATTTTCGTGGAGAATTATGGAGAGAGATTTTGCATAAGAAAAATAATGAATTAATTAAGGAGGTAATGAGATAACCTTGTATTTATAGGTTTTCTCCAAATTACCTATTCATGTGCAACCTCTTGCCCATGATTCCATGCAAAATTCCATCTAACCATACATTATTTATTAATAAATAATCTTAGCCACGAATTAAATCAATTATGAACCAATTCCATGCATGATCTAATTAATTCTTAAATTAATTCTGCATAAAACCGTCTGACCGGTCGACCGTCTGCGAGGTCCGGTCGACCGTTTAGACCTGGTTTCGGTCGACCGTTTAGACACTCGGTCGACCGTTCGCAACATTAAAATATTTCATCACAATGTTCGGTCGACCGACCGATAAATTCGGTCGACCGAAAATGAACAGACCAAATCCCTGTTACGATGTACACACATCCGGTCGACCGTGCAATATTGCGGTCGACCGTCCCACATCCGGTCGACCGTTTACTGTTTAGCGGTCGACCGTTTGTGCACTGTGCTGCAGACTTGTCAAATTTCGGTTTAACCCCTACAAAATTTGACATTTCGGGATTAGTAATAAATTCACAACTTATGTAACATATTATCCTATGTAATGATCAATCATTACACCCCATAATATTTACATCACATATGAATTTAATTTAGATTCTAATTATGTTATAAATCACAACATAATTTTGATTTTGCTTGTTCACCCCATGTGTCATATTTTCTACATGAAACCCGACACATCCTATGAACTCAAAATTCTTATTTCTTGTTTCCCAGTTTTGTGGTGTGACCTATGGGAGGATCTAAACTAAGTTGGCAGTGATATTAAGAGCTTAATATCACAAGCTATAAGCGGTATCTAGCTACACATTATAGCTCCCAATTAGTTAGATGTCTTAATTCCACTCGAACCAAAACCCGATCCATTTAGTGATGGAGTGCACCACTTGTGTCCGTCCCTTGCCTCATGATATTAAGAATACACACAAAGTAGTATTGTGTCATCTTTGTCTTAGTATTCATTTCTTGATCTCTTTAAGCTAGTTATAAATATGTGACTTAACTCAAATCACATTGTGCACATTATAACTTTGCTTTATCAAGGGGCCCACTAATATCATCACTCAATTAAGAGGGGCAATGATAGTCTTTTGACTAACTATCTTCTCCAACAAAAGTTGTACTTAACCAACCAATGCCTTTACACTACACTGATCGATAGTTCAAGACACTGATCTAATTAAGTATTCCTTAAGTGATTAGATATAAGTCTCATATCAAATGACCAAAGACACAGTAAAATATTAATGACACAGAAACACATTTCTATAATATTTTACTTATTAGGTCTATTCAGTATACAAAAGTAATATTTTCCTCTTTTGCATACCCGTGTTGTCATTCACTTGTAGAGCTACAATGATCTATGACCAACACGACAATCTTAACTCAGTAATTAATGTTCCATGTTAATTACCATGATTGCGAATATCTTTTGTTTTATGTAAACCAATATCTTTTAGAGCTCTACGGTTAAGGACCAAGAGCCTCTTCCTTAACACTTCTAAAAGACGAATAACATAAACAAGGAACAAAATGATTTCTCATTCAATTCATAATAATTGACATTTAAAAGTAAAACTTTTAGAACACATTCCCTTCAATCTCCCACTTGTTATCAAAGTTTTCTTTCACATACATTCTCAATGTATAAAACATTAATAACTAGGGTAACCTTCTCAAATCACCTATCAAGCCAATCCACATGGATCCTCGGATCCATGGACTCGAAATATATTTCGTCTCTTAGCTTGGTATTAAGGTTTGTTGAATGGATCAGTTGTGTCACTGTTGTGTCCACCTATTCATTTATTTTGTCTTTCGTTGGTGGTTGAGTTAGCTGTAGTGATATTACTCCTAACTACACTATCTCATACCTCCACCTTCGATGATGATGACGCATCATCACTCCAACCTCTTATTGTCTAGAATTCCTATAAAAATTGCATCAAAACAACCCTCGGCTATTTTCTCCTTTGTCTTCCATAAACAAGAACCTTATCTTTAGTCCGGTTAAGGTACTTCAGAATATTCTTGACCGCAATCCTACGATTAGGACTTGCGTTGGATTGGTGACCACTTGTCACGTTTAGAGCATACGAGATATTGAGTCTTGTGCAAGTCATTGTGTACATGGTCCTTCCTTTTGCCGAAGCATAAGGGATACCTTCATGTACTCCAAGTCTTTGTGTGATTGAGCACATTGAGACTTCTTGAGTTGCACACCGATACTCATACTCATTGGCATATTGTCCATATCGGAATTGTTCATCCTGAACATTTCAAAGACCTTGTGAATGTATGCACGTTGACTGAAGCCAATGAGTCTACGGGATGTATCTCAATGTATCTTGATTCTCAAGATAGGTTGAGCCTCATCCTTTTCTTTTCATTGAAATGCCGACTTCAATGAAATTTCTCGTTTGCTAATGCTAAGGTATATGATTGCTCACGAGCAATATGTCATCGACATATGAGATCAGAAGTACTACATGGCTCCCACTAATCTCCTTGTATCAACAAGGTTTTCCTTTACTTTGAATGAAGTAAATCTCCTTCACCTCTTCGTCAAAGCGTTTGTTCCAACTCCTCGATGCTTGTTTCAATCCACAAATGGATTCTCGAAACTTGCATTTCTTCTCGCTATTATTTGGATCATCAAAACCTTAAGGTTGTACCATGTACATATCCTCCAAGTTCCTGTTTAAGGAACACCATTTCGATATCCATCTTCCATATCCCACAATTGTGAAATACGGTAATAGTGAGCATAATCCGAATAGATTTTAATATGGCAACTTCTCAAAAATTTCATCAAAGTCAATTTCTTGAATTTGAGTATAACTTTTGCTACAAGCCTTGCTTTGTAGGTTGTCAAGTTACTATCCATGTCTATCTTCCTCCTAAAAGCTCATTTATACCAAATGATATTTTCTCTTGAGGAAGGCTAATCAAGTTTCATACTTGATTATCATACATGGTTTCTACTTCGGATTCCATGGCTTTTAACCATAGTTTGGAGTCTTTTCTATTGCTTCTCGGAAGGTCGAGGGATCTTTGGTATCTAGTACCATGATCTCATGAAGTCCCACATACTTATTGGGTTTCTTCCTTTCCCTCATTGACCTTCTTAGTTCTTTTGGTTCTTCTCGTGTCTCTCGAACTTTTTCCACAATTTCTTGAGGAATAGGTTCATGTTCGACTCTCGAACGCACACTAGGTTAGGATGATTGAGATTCTCTCACAATTTCTTGTAAGGATCTCTCGCTCATGCTCCCACTAACCAAATGAATCTCGGTTGGGCCTTCATGATTTTGAATGCAATATTCACATCATGATCTTGTAGAGTATCTTGAGTTTCCTCAAGCTCAACTCTACTCCCACTACTTTTCTCTCTTTTCTAGAAATTCTAGAAAAACATATCTCTCTCTACAACCTTTCGATTGGAGGTGATATATCAAAAGTAGTATCCTCTTGTCATACGAGGATAACCTATAAAGAAGCACTTAATCCGTTTTTGGTTGAAGTTTGGTCGACATCAATTTCTCGACGTAGACCTCACAACCCCAAATCTTGAGAAAGTCGAGCTTAGGTGTCTTTCAACTCCATAGCTCACAAGACATTTTCTCCACGGATTTGGATGGAACTTTATTTAGTGAGTTTGTCATTATTTGTAGTGCATAATTCCAAAAGTAAATCGGCAATTTAAATTGACTCATTATTGATCGAACCATGTCGAGCAATATCCTATTCCTACTTTAGGAATGAGTCAAATTAGGTATCCTAAGCACTCACCCCTAGGAACCGTTCATAGAGACTCGATATTCTTGTTGAGTCGGTTCATTACTTCATCCTCGAATTCCTTGAACTTGTCAAAGAATTCACTTTTGCTTCCCATTAGACAAATATAGTCATAATGACTATAGTTGTCCGTGAACAAAATGAAGTACCTTAAACCGTCTCTTGCACTTGTACTTATCGGACCACATACATTAGAATGTATCATATCCAATTAGTTGTTCGTTTTCGTTCCTTTCTTCTTGAAAGGTCTCTTGGTCATTTATTTGACCAATCCGATAGTGCTACAAGATTGTATCATTCACGTGAGTTATTTTAGTTTCTCTTTTGTTATTGTTTGTTTGAGTTTGTTTATTATTTATTTCAAGGAAATAGAAATCATTCTATATGAATGTATTTGCATAGAAAATTTCATTCTTCGATATAGACAAGCAAGAATTAAAATTTATTAAAATTTATCCATATCCAAAACTTGATACAGAATAGTTCTTGCTAATCGAAGGTACATAGCAAACATTCTACAAAGCATAAATTTAAATCACTAGACTATTGAAGCTCCATAGAATCTTGTACAATCGCAGCGATGGTTGTACTATTTCCAATCTTCAATATCATCTCGTTCTCCACGAGTTCCTTCCTATCCTTCAATAGCTGCACATCAAAATTATGTGAGCACAAGATCCGGTAACCATTACCAAATCAAGGATAGAGGTGATTAAATTTATGTCAATAACAAACATACCTATGACGCTTCTCGGGTGCCTACGTTCAATCATCCCATTTTCAAGGTCTTCCTTGTACTTGGGGCAATTCGATCGGATGTGTCCCTTTTCACCGCAGTGAAAGCACTCCGTGTTGGGAGTTGGAGATTTGAAAGATTTCCCCCTTGAGGCACTCCCATGAGCACCTCCTACTCCCTTGCTCTTGATTGGCGTATCTTTGGTAAATTTGCCTTTACCTTTGTTGATCTTTTTGCTCCTCTCATGGACGGCTAGGACGTGATTGTCCTAACCTTTGCCCATGTCAACTTCAGCCGTTTTGAGAGCGTTGTGACGCTCCTCAAGACTCACCCTTTTTTCATGCACATGATAGTGCATCACAAAGTCCTTGAAGGACGGGGCTAGAGAGCCAAGAATCAGATCTTCGGCAATGTCCTCGGGCATTGGAGAAGAGAGCTTCGACAATTTCTCAAGGTATCCTTGCATCGTGAGAAAATGCATAGGTACTGATGTTCCCTCCGCCATATGGCACCTTGTGAGTGCGATGGTGGTCTTATAGCGCTCCTTTCGAGCACTATCCATGAACATCTTTGATAAAGCCTCCATGGTCTTCTTGGGTTTTGAATCCAAGTATTTTGCTTGAAGCGAGTCACCCATGGATGCTAGCATAAGACCGTGAACTTGGTTCTCTTGGTCTTCCCACTTGGCTTTAGCCTCTTTCTCTTCTTGGGATTTGACCTTCCAAAATGTGAGATAGTTTCTCAAACTTTAACACGATGTTGAGTTTGAGTTGCCAACTAATGAAGTTTGAGCCATCATTCGCTAAAGGGTGTTTTTCTATCATGGATCGTACGATAGGTTGGATGTTCGGCATTTTTCTACAAAATAAATCATATAGGTTTTAATGTCAATTTTATGTTTTAATACACATGCATACATATATCGAATATATAAATGTAAATGTTGCAAATTAAAATCTTGCCCATAAATGCAACAATCCAAGATCCTATTAATTGTAATATAGACTAGCTAAGGGCTATCGAATACATTACAATATCAAGGTAAGAAATCATTTTCTAATCACAACCTTTTTGAATTTTAGCAACATTTAGTATCTTCAAACTCTTGTGACTCTTGTCGTTTCAATTATGAGGGAATACGACCTATCCTCGTAAGAAAAACTTTTTCCCAAAACCGAGCGAGGGCTCTAGGTAATGTTAAGAAAACGTATTTTCATTTGATACGAGATACGTTTATCTATTGTATTCACAACTAAACATACTTGGGGTTCACTAGGGTGAAACACACCTCATATATTTAATTGTGGCACAACAACAGACAACCTTTATATCTCCCACTATTCCCAAAGATAGAGGGAGCTATCTCCCGCTAAGGGCGAGCAGAGTATCCCTCGATCAATGGCTGCTAGTGGATGAAATAAGAAGGAAATTTATTCTTAATTTTTGTTGGACAATTTAACATGAGATTTAGAATTTTAGGTTATCATGCATATTATTAATCATACACATCCTAACATTCAACACATTCATCACATGCATATCAAGATAAAAACAGAAATTAAACATTCACACAATCCACATCGTGTGAGTTTATATGTTCCCTTCGATCCTCGATCCTCGATCCTTGATCATCGATCCTCGATCGATGCGCTACAGCGGCGACTTCCTCTTGCACCGGAGATGTAGATTTTACAGAAAATAAACATGCTCCTCACATTCGATAAAACCGACTAGTGCAAGTCCTATGTAAAAACCTCTCATATGCAAATGCAACTATCTAAAAGACGGAAATAGAGAGAATTTTGGCTTTTACATACACAAGCCCCTGTATAATAATAATTACATACATTTGTAGTGTCTGATTTGGAACATATAAACTCACAATCCTGCAAAGCAACTCAAGCATCCATGCACCCAATTGCTATAAACTATCAATCCTAGTTTATCAAGCATCTAGAATGTCAAACAATTCTTTGAAAAAACGTTTTGAAATCCATTAAAAACATTTTTCATGCATCCATAATTCACAAATTAATTATGAACCCCTGTCCATCCAATTTCCAATGGAAAGATGAATCGCAGTTTTTCGGTTTTGTTGATTCTCTTACAAAATAATCGTTTATACTTAAAACGAAATTATTGCAAGTTAGACTTATGTCTAAATCATAATTCTAATAATTACATGTCATGTTTTAAATATTCAAAACATTTAAAACGAATTATTACAAGAATTATTTCAACAAAACATTTAAAAACCGAAAAACCGGTAAAACGAATTGTTTAAATCCTAGATGGTAAACTAAATTTGTTTACAACCATAAATCATAAGAAAATTGAACCCTATGCTCTGATACCACTGTAGGATTTCATGTTTAATTATACATATATATTTTTCGAGTTTTCATGTATAATAAGGATCAATTTTCAATTTTCTAGAATTTATTGCATGCATCGGTTTGTTTTAACAAACTAGTTTCAAAAACTCTATTAAAACAAACATGAAGGAGCTCCGAAATTCATACCTAGAAGTTCTCTAAAACTTCTCGAAGATTCGGAGACGGTTGGGATTCTCCTCGCTGCGCCGGATGCCTCCGAGTATTCACCAAACTCTAAACAAGATCCGAGAGAGGGAAGCTAGTCTCTCAATCTCCGATTGGGTTTAGAATCTAATTACTAACCCCTCTTTATTTCCCTTTAGAAGATGACCTCTGAAGAACTAAAACTAAACTTAAGAATTAAAGAATTTTCGTGGAGAATTATGGAGAGAGATTTTGCATAAGAAAAATAATGAATTAATTAAGGAGGTAATGAGATAACCTTGTATTTATAGGTTCTCTCCAAATTACCTATTCATGTGCAACCTCTTGCCCATGATTCCATGCAAAATTCCATATAACCATCCATTATTTATTAATAAATAATCTTAGCCACGAATTAAATCAATTATGGACCAATTCCATGCATGATCTAATTAATTCTTAAATTAATTCTGCATAAAACCGTCTGACCGGTCGACCGTCTGCGAGGTCCGGTCGACCGTTTAGACCTAGTTTCGGTCGACCGTTTAGACACTCGGTCGACCGTTCGCAACATTAAAATATTTCATCACAATGTTCGGTCGACCGAAAATGAACAGACGAAATCTCTGTTACGATGTACACACATCCGGTCGACCGTGCAATATTGCGGTCGACCGTCCCACATCCGGTCGACCGTTTACTGTTTAGCGGTCGACCGTTTGTGCACTGTGCTGCAGACTTGTCAAATTTCGGTTTAACCCCTACAAAATTTGACATTTCGGGATTAGTAATAAATTCACAACTTATGTAACATATTATCCTATGTAATGATCAATCATTACACCCCATAATATTTACATCACATATGAATTTAATTTAGATTCTAATTATGTTATAAATCACAACATAATTTTGATTTTGCTTGTTCACCCCATGTGTCATATTTTCTACATGAAACCCGACACATC
The DNA here is from genome assembly GCA_963682175.1 of Triglochin maritima. NCBI lineage: Eukaryota > Viridiplantae > Streptophyta > Magnoliopsida > Alismatales > Juncaginaceae > Triglochin > Triglochin maritima. Next base: position 37,122,246 of record OY821772.1, read on the forward strand.
CTATGAACTCAAAATTCTTATTTCTTGTTTCCCAGTTTTGTGGTGTGACCTATGGGAGGATCTAAACTAAGTTGGCAGTGATATTAAGAGCTTAATATCACAAGCTATAAGCGGTATCTAGCTACACATTATAGCTCCCAATTAGTTAGATGTCTTAATTCCACTCGAACCAAAACCCGATCCATTTAGTGATGGAGTGCACCACTTGTGTCCGTCCCTTGCCTCATGATATTAAGAATACACACAAAGTAGTATTGTGTCATCTTTGTCTTAGTATTCATTTCTTGATCTCTTTAAGCTAGTTATAAATATGTGACTTAACTCAAATCACATTGTGCACATTATAACTTTGCTTTATCAAGGGGCCCACTAATATCATCACTCAATTAAGAGGGGCAATGATAGTCTTTTGACTAACTATCTTCTCCAACAAAAGTTGTACTTAACCAACCAATGCCTTTACACTACACTGATCGATAGTTCAAGACACTGATCTAATTAAGTATTCCTTAAGTGATTAGATATAAGTCTCATATCAAAGGACCAAAGACACAGTAAAATATTAATGACACAGAAACACATTTCTATAATATTTTACTTATTAGGTCTATTCAGTATACAGAAGTAATATTTTCCTCTTTTGCATACCCGTGTTGTCATTCACTTATAGAGCTACAATGATCTATGACCAACACGACAATCTTAACTCGGTAATTAATGTTCCATGTTAATTACCATGATTGCGAATATCTTTTGTTTTATGTAAACCAATATCTTTTAGAGCTCTACGGTTAAGGACCAAGAGCCTCTTCCTTAACACTTCTAAAAGATGAATAACATAAACAAGGAACAAAATGATTTCTCATTCAATTCATAATAATTGACATTTAAAAGTAAAACTTTTAGAACACATTCCCTTCATTCCTTAGGTTCATAATTTGGAAATATGTTATATATAAACGTTTTGTGTCTCAAAATTGTTTTTGTAACGAGTCTTGAATCATCTTATTTGAATATCGGAGATGAGAATTATGCACAAATTATTAATGATTTGTCGATTGTCATGTTTTCAAATACAATATGTCTTGAGATAGCTTTTCACACTTGTATCATCAAGATCTAGCAACTCCTAAGAGAAACGAATATGTGCTCTTTTCAATTTTCTTTCTGACGGATCTAGAATCATCAAATTCTGTATTTTGATGTGGACGTTATGAATAAAACGAGTGATGCGTCCCATGCAGGACTGTTGAGTCTTCCATGTCATTTTTGAGCTCATTAGGTTCCTTTTTGGAAATATGCGAAATATGAAGTTTTACTTCTCGAAAATCTTGTTTGTAAGAGTCTTGAATCACCTTATTTGGATATCGGAGGAGAGAGTTATACATGTAGGATTTCATGTTTAATTATACATATATATTTTCGAATTTTTTATGTATAATAAGGATCAATTTTCAATTTTCTATAATTTATTTCATGCATGCATCAATTTGTTTCAATATCTAGTTTCAAAACTTTATTAAAACAAATTCGGACTCCGAAATTCATACCTAGAAGTTCTCTAAAACTTCTTGAAGATTCGGAGACGTTGGGATGCTCCTCGCTGCGCCGGATGCCTCCGAGTATTCACCAAACTCTAAACAAGATCCGAGAGAGGGAAGCTAGTCTCTCAATCTCCGATAGGGTTTAGAATCCAATTATTAACCCCTCTTTAATTCCCTTGAGAAGATGATCTCTTAAGAACTAAACTAAACTTAAGAATTAAGGAATTTTCGTGGAGAATTATGGGGAGAGAATTTTTGCATGAGAAAACAATGAATGAATTAATTAGGTAATGAGATGAACTTGTATTTATAAGTTCTCTCCAAATTACCTATTCATGTGCAACCCCTTGCCCATGATCTCATGCAAAATTCCATCTAACCATCCATTATTTATTAATAAATAATATTAGCCACGAATTAAATCAATTATGGACCAATTACATGCATGATCTAATTAATTCTTAAATTAATTCTGCATAAAACCGTCTGACCGGTCGACCTTTTGCGAGGTCCGGTCGACCGTTTCGACCGAGTTTTGGTCGACCGATCCATATTCTCGGTCGATCGTTCGTAAAAAAAACTTCATCGCAATGTTCGGTCGACCGACCGAGAATACTCGGTCGACCGAAAACGAACAGACGAAATTCTCGTTACGCTCGATACACATCCGGTCGAACGTGCAACATTGCGGTCGACCGCGCAACATTCGGTCGACCGTTTATGGTCTAGCGGTCGACCGTTTTTGCACAGTGCATGCAGACTTGTCAAATTTCGGTTTAACCCCTATAAAATTTGACATTTCGGGATTAGTAGTAAATTCACAACTTATGTAACATATTATCCTATGTAATGATCAATCATTACACCCCATAATATTTACATCACATATGAATTTAATTTAGATTCTAATTATGTTATAAATCACAACATAATTTTGATTTTGCTTGTTCACCCCATGTGTCATATTTTCTACATGAAGCCCGACACATCTTATGAACTCAAAATCCTCATTTCTTGTTTCCCAGTTTTGTGGTGTGACCTATGGGAGGATCTAAACTAAGTTGGCAGTGATATTAAGAGCTTAATATCACAAGCTATAAGCGGTATCTAGCTACACATTATAGCTCCCAATTAGTTAGATGTCTTAATTCCACTCGAACCAAAACCCGATCCATTTAGTGATGGAGTGCACCACTTGTGTCCGTCCCTTGCCTCATGATATTAAGAATACACACAAAGTAGTATTGTGTCATCTTTGTATTAGTATTCATTTCTTGATCTCTTTAAGTTAGTTATAAATATGTGACTTAACTCAAATCACATTGTGCACGTTATAACTTTGCTTTTATCAAGGGGCCCACTAATATCATCACTCAATTAAGAGGGGCAATGATAGTCTTTTGACTAACTATCTTCTCCAACAAAAGTTGTACTTAACCAACCAATGCCTTTACACTACACTGATCGATATTTCAAGACACTGATCTAATTAAGTATTCCTTAAGTGATTAGATATAAGTCTCATATCAAATGACCAAAGACACAGTAAAATATTAATGACACGGAAACACATTTCTATAATATTTTACTTATTAGGTCTATTCAGTATACAAAAGTAATATTTTCCTCTTTTGCATACCCGTGTTGTCACTCACTTGCAGAGCTACAATGATCTATGACCAACACGACAATCTTAACTCGGTAATTAATGTCCCATGTTAATTACCATGATTGTGAATATCTTTTGTTTTATGTAAACCAATATCTTTTAGAGCTCTACGGTTAGGGACCAAGAGCCTCTTCCTTAACACTTCTAAAAGACGAATAACATAAACAAGGAACAAAATGATTTCTCATTCAATTCATAATAATTGACATTTAAAACTAAACTTTTAGAACACATTCCCTTCAATCTCCCACTTGTTATTAAAGTTTTCTTTCTCATACATACTCAGTGCATAAAACAATAATAACTAGGGTAAACCCCATTACATATCAATCATCAAGCCAATCTACATGGTTCCTCAATCCCATGGACTCGAAATGCATTTCGCCCTTAGCTTGAGATAAGGGTTTTGTGAATGGATCAGCTGTGTTGCTGTTGGTGTCCACCCATAACAGATTTATTTTGCCTTCGTCGATGAGGTCACGTGTCACGAAGTACTTACGATCCATGTACTTCACTTTGTTGTGTGATCTAGGATCCTTGATTTGCGAGATAGATGCACTATTATCGCAAAATAGCTCGATGGGTCCCTCGCTCGTGGGAACTACTCCAAGCTCGTCAAGGAACTTCTTGATCCACACTCCTTCCTTGCTCGCTTCAGCGACAACCATTACTTCTGAAGCAGTGGTTGAATCGGCCGTAGTGGTTTGCTTCCAGCTACGCCAACTCACAGCTCCACCATTCAGAAGAAAGACGTATCCTGATTGCGACCTTCTATCGTCTGCATCACTCATGAAACTCACATCCGAGTAACCTTCAGCTATCAATTCCCTTTGTCCTCCATAAACAAGAATTTTATCCTTAGTCCGGTTAAGGTACTTCAGGATATTCTTGACCGCAGTCCAATGCTCAGGACCTGCGTTGGATTGGTGACGACTCGTCATGCTTAGAGCATACGAGACATCGGGTCTTGTGCAAGTCATCGCGTACATGATCGACCCAATTGCCGAAGCATAAGGGACATCCTTCATGTACTCTAAGTCCTTACGTGATTGCGCACGTTGAGACTTCTTGAGTTGCACACCCATACTCATTGGCACACTTCCCTTTTTGGAGTTGTTCATCTTGAACCTTTCCAAGACCTTGTCAATGTATGCACGTTGACTGAGGCCAATGAGTCTACGGGGTCTATCTCGATATATCTTGATTCCCAAGATGTATTGAGCCTCACCCATGTTTTTCATCGAAAATGCAGTTTTCAATGAACTTCTCATTTGCTCAAGCAAAGGAATATGATTACCCATAAGCAATATGTCATCGACATATAAGATTAGGAATACTACATGGCTCCCACTAACCTTCTTGTATACACAAGGTTCTTCCTTACTTTGAATGAAGTGAAGCTTCTTCACTTCCTCGTCAAAGCGTTTGTTCCAACTCCTTGATGCTTGCTTCAATCCATAAATGAATCTTTGAAGCTTGCATACCTTCTCGCTATTCTTTGGATCTTCAAAACCTTGAGGTTGTACCATGTACACATCCTCCTCCAAGTTCCCATTCAGGAACGTCGTTTTGACATCCATTTGCCATATTTCATAATCGTGAAATGCGGCAATAGCGAGCATGATCCGAATAGACTTGAACATGGCAACCGGTGAAAAAGTTTCATCATAGTCAATTTCATGATATTAAGAATACACACAAAGTAGTATCGTGTCATCTTTGTATTGGCATTCATTTCTTCATCTCTTTAAGCTAGTTACAAATATGTGATCTAACTCAAATCACATTGTGCACATTATAACTATGCTTTATCAAAGGTCCACTAATATCATCACTCAATTAAGAGGGGCAATGATAATCTTTTGACTAACTATCTTCTCTAACAAAAGTCATACTTAACCAACTAATGTCTTTGCACTACACTCATTGATAGCTTAAGACACTAGTCTAATTAAGCACTCCTTAAGTGATCGGATATAAGTCTCATATCAAATGACCAAGGACACAGTAAAATATTAATGACACAGAAACACATTTCTATAATATTTTACTTATTAGGTCTATTCAGTATACAAAAGTAATATTTTCCTTTTTTGTGTACCCGTGTTTTCACTCACTTGTAGAGCTACAATGATCTATGACCAATACGACAATCTTAACTCGGTAATCAATGTCTCATGTTAATTACCATGATGGCGAACATCTTTTGTTTTATGTAAAACATTATCTTTTAGAGCTCTACGGTTAAGGAACAAGCGCCTATTCCTTAACACTTCTAAAAGACGAATAACATAAACAAGGAACAAAATGATTTCTCGTTCAATTCATAATAATTGACATTTAAAAGTAAAACTTTTAGAACACATTCCCTTCAATCTCCCACTTGTTATCAAAGTTTTCTTTCACATACATTCTCAATGTATAAAACATTAATAACTAGGGTAACCTTCTCTAATCACCTATCAAGCCAATCCACATGGATCCTCGGATCCATGGACTCGAAATATATTTCGCCTCTTAGTTTGGTATGAAGGTTTGTTGAATGGATCAGTTGTGTCACTGTTGTGTCCTGAGTTATTTTGTCTTTCGTTGGTGGCTGAGTTAGCCGTAGTGATATTACTCCTAACTACACTAGCTCATACCTCCACCTTCGATAATGATGACTCATCATCATTCCAACCTCCAATTGTTAAGAATCCCTATGAGAATTGCATCAAAATAGCCCTCGGCTATTTTGTTATTTGTCCTCCATAAATAAGAACCTTATCTTTAGTCCGGTTAAGGTACTTCAGAATATTCTTGACCGCAACCCTATGCTTAGGACTTGCGTCAGATTGGTGACTACTTGTCATGCTTTGAGCATACGAGATATTGAGTCTTGTGCAAGTCATCGTGTACATGGTCCTTCCTTTTGCTAAAGCATGAGGGATACCTTCATGTACTCCAAGACTTTGCGTGATTGAGCACGTTGAGACTTCTTGAGTTGCAGACCTATACTCATACTTATTGGCATATTGTCGATATCGGAATTGTTTACTCTGAACATTTCCAAGACCTTGTCAATGTATGCACGTTGACTGAAGCCAATGAGTCTACGAGATATATCTCAATGTATCTTGATTCTCAAGATGTATTGAGTCTCATTGATTGATAGTTTTATATTAACCGCAAGTGCACGGTCGCGTTGAAGCGGTGGCAAATACGGGTCGTCCACTGGGAGGTGTGTCGACAATTGGTTTGTTCGAAGGCAAGAGGTAAAAGAAGGAGAGAAAGATGTATTACACTACACTACACTAATCTAAACTAGTAAACAAGCAAGCTGAAATGAAATAACTAAACAACTAAGCTAAACAACTAATGAAGACGATAAAAAGACTGGGAGGAATGGAAGCTTCAAAGGGGGTAGAGAAACAATGTGAATATAAAGATGTGTGTGTGTGTGTGTGTGTTCAATTAAGCTCCTCACAACTTGTAGTGCATGAAATCATAAAACTACATTCAACTTTGCCTCCACATGAATTAAGATAAGACTACGTCATTAAAACATACAAGACAATAAGTGGAATGAAGCTAAATGAACTCAAGTATACAGACTAGACCCTACTATGCCTCCACATGAATTAAGATAAGACTATATCATTAAAACATACAAGACATTAGCTTAGGTAAAGGCAACAAGAGTACATACACTACAACTTGTGTCTCCAATATAAATTCCATCCATATCCTAACCTTATCATTCCCCATAAAATAGGTCCACTAATCAAAGCATAAGTTAAGCTTCATTCAAGAGCATTAGCATATCAAAGATAAGAGTGGAGACCCATTAGATGGTTATGAAAATCATATAAAGCTCAAGGGATTAAGATAACACACAGTTAATACACTACATGATTATATCACATATTTCTCCACCCCCCAAATGGGGATGGAACTACTCACACATATTTAAACTAACTACTCTAATAAAATGAAGCATCATACTGAAATGAAACTATACTAATCAAACAAGAAATATTTAAAGAAGCATAAAACTAAACAAGCACCAAAGCAAACACATTAAAGAAAATTAACTAAGCAAGAATTAACAAGCTAATGAAAACATCTATTATTAACTCACTCAAATTACAAACAGCTCTTCCTCCACCAGAGTTTTGCTTCAAGGCTTCATTCTTAGTAGGGAAGATGCCACCAAAGAGAGAGATGGATACAATGGGAGGTGAAGAGTTCTATTTATAAGCATGGAAAAAGCTAATCCGGGATAATCCCCCGATGTGGGACTAAACCAATACCAAAAATAGCCTAAACACACATTAATACAAGTCCAGGAGAAATCTTAGCGGATCTGGGCTGATCCAGACCGCCAATTGGCGGCCTATAAGCTTCAGATCCGACTGGGTTTTGTTGTGGGATTTTCTTGGAGTCTGTCTTAGTCTTGGATGCATCTACTCTGTTTAGTGGAGCTCCGACGCGAATCGAATTGACCAAAAACTCCCCATGATGGTGTGAAGTTTCCTGTTTTGCTCTTAGGTCCTTCTGTCTTACGATCAGGTCCTTCTCCTTTGCATCTTGGTCCCCAGGTCTCACAATTAAGTCATTTTTCCTGCTTTTGGGTCCTTTCATGGCTCTTCTCTTCAAACCTCTTTATTTTTGAAAACTAAACATAAAACTCGTCACGTAGCATTGCTTAGGTGTAAGATAATGGATATAAGATACAAATATAAGCATGAAATGATGTCAATTAAATACCCCCACACCTAAGTTTTTGCTAGTCCCGAGCAAAACAAAGAAAGAGAAAAGCAAACGAAAAACAAGAAATGCTAACTCACTTTCGTAGGAATCACGGTTGCACTTAGCACGTGCAACAAGCCGTTAAACCTCTTTGTTGCCAAGGAGGAGGAGTGTTCTCTCCTGAGGGTTTTCAGCGGATATACCCACAAAATCCGAACAAGATGCATTATTCAATCTAGACACTCGACTCGTTGGAAATATTTTGTCGATCACTGGACGCGGTAATCCTACGGGCCGACTCTATATAGGTAATCAGTCCACACCTAGCCTAATGAACCATTCGTGCAAGTTAAATAAGGAATTAAGTGAAAGACATGGACAACCTCAACATCCTCAAGTGATACAAAGTGTAAGGTCCATTAAGGTTCTTATTTGCATTACCATTTTTTTCTTTTTGTTTATTTTCTCATTTTTTTCTTCTTTTTCTTTTTATTAGTTGGAGTTTCATTCTCCCAGGGTCAGGTTTCGTGCATCATTGCCCATGAGGACTTACACTATCACGTACACCTTTCCCCAAATCTCCACATAAGGCAATCCCTACCACCCGTGTAACGAGAGTTCGGTCGGCGCATCCCAAGTCAGATGACTCGAAAGCACCAGGCACAAAGTCCCCTCAGACCTACTTTCCCGAGTGATAGGAGTCGTGCGAGAAGAGAGAACACCTACTCACTTATTTATTATCTACACCTGAACCAAAACCCCTACACTAATGTCTCACAACAAGATTAAGAGAGTCATTGACTACAACAAACTTCCTAAATTAACAAACACGAATTATTGACTCACTAGGTTCAGGGTGGACTTCTTTGAATGTTTGAGCACTGAAACCCTGTGATTACTCACCCCCAAAGGAAAACTGGGGTGCATCCTAACGACTCGATAAATCCTAAAGCCACAGTACTAGATATTCTAATGCATCAAGTTCAAAACAATTTTGGGAGCTTTCTTTTTACTTTACATCTCAACGGTTTTGCACATGCTAAACACACGCAAAACCCACAAAACATTTTCTTTCGCAAACACATGAAGATTTTGAAAGAAATGTGGAAATTTTAAAGCACTGGGCAAGTAAAAGAAGACAAGTCACCCAAGGATCATGGCAAGCAGATATATCGATATTAAATGCAGCACACTAACATGACCCTAACAATGCAAACAAAAGAAAACAAAATCAAAAGAAAAGACTCGACAATGTACACACGTAAAACACCCCCCACCTAGTTCATGCATTGTCCTCAATGAATGCGAGCAAGATACTACATGGAGATATGCATGAAAAAGAATAGATCTCACCAATGTGAAGTACAAAGGGAAGTTTCTGGCTATGTTGATGGACACAACTCAAATTCCCTCAAAACCTGTGAGATGCTAAGGAAGGGATACAAATACGTGAAAGAATTGGGGCCCAAATACTCAAGGGTTGGGGTCCTCAACAAACGATGCTCACTGAAGGAGTTTTTTTTAACTATGTACAAAAATGGACTACCATCTTCATATGTCAAGGGACATCAAATGGGAACCCGCCATATCTCGAGCCAAAAATGCACATGCATGGGCTCGCGACATACACATCAGAATTGCTTGACCACCTGATACCCTTATAAGCATTGTGGTCGTTTGATGCCTCTTGAGAGTGAGCAAGATAGGAGGCATGAATGAGAGGTGAACCTCTATCAGGTTGAAGGGTATCAGGTGGTTGATTCTTAACCCAAATGGGGTCCTCAGCAAATACAGAATGAAGATCAAGTGGCCCAGAAGCCATAAAAATGGTATCTTGTGGCTCAAAAGCCACATGATCGGAAGAATGTGGCTCAAGGGCCACGAGATCAAAAGGATGTGGCACTGAGGCCACAAGATCAGAACATAAGGACCTTCTTGTGCCAGCCCAGGTGAAACATCTTCACCACCTTCAGGATCTTCATCGAACAATTCTCTGAAGTACTTGAAGGTGCCCTCAACTTCCATTTCATCCAAACCCTGGATAAGGTTGACCCCAACAGGGTCATTGAAGGTACCTGGCTTCTTGCGGATGGTGAAGATGTTGAAATCAGCGCATTGGCTACCATAAGTCAAGCGCATCAGACCATTGTGACAATTGATCAATGCATTGGAAGTCGCAAGGAATGGTCTGCAGGATTTCTAGTTTAATTGTACATATATATTTTCGAAATTTTTATGCACAATAAGGATCAATTTACAATTTTCTATGATTTATTTCATGCATGCATCAATTTGTTTCAATATCTAGTTTCAAAACTTTATTAACACAAATATGGGCTCCTAAATTCATACCTAGAAGTTCTCTAAAACTTCTTGAAGATTCGGAGACGTTGGGGATGCTTCTCGCTGCGCCGGATGCCACCGAGTATTCACCAAACTCTAAACAAGATCGGAGAGAGGGAAGCTAGTCTCTCAATCTCCGATAGGGTTTAGAATCCAATTACTAACTCCTCTTTGATTCCCTTGAGAAAATGATCTCTTAAGAACTAAAACTAAACTTAAGAATTAAGGGATTTATGTCCCATGTTAATTACCATGATTGCGAATATCTTTTGTTTTATGTAAACCAATATCTTTTAGAGCTCTACGGTTAAGGACCAAGAGTCTCTTCCTTAACACTTCTAAAAGATGAATAACATAAACGAGGAACAAAATGATTTCTCATTCAATTCATAATAATTGACATTTAAAAGTAAAACTTTTAGAACACATTCCCTTCATGGTCGCCCCAAAATGACAGGAATTTGCCCAAGTGGGTTTGGCACAGGTTCAGTATCCAAGACAAAGAAGTCGACTGGATAAATGAACTCTCCCACTTTGATCAACACATCTTCCACCACACCCCTCAGTTTCTTCATAGACCTATCAGCCAATTGAAGAGTGGTCTTTGTTTGTTTGAGGTCCCCAAGACCGAGGTGGACGTAGACAGAATTTGGAAGAAGATTAACAGATGCACCAAGGTCCAATAAGGCTCGATGTATGGGCACATCACCAATCACACAAGAGATAGTTGGACAACCAGGGTCCTTGTACTTGACTTTCATGGGTTGTGCCAACAAAGAACTTACATTAGCCGCAAGAAAAGCTTTCTTTGGAACATGAGTTTTTCTCTTCTTTGTGCATAAGTCCTTGAGAACCTTGGCATAAGGTGGCATTTGCTGAATCACCTCCAACAGAGGGATGTTTACCTTACCTTGCCTAAACATCTCAAGCATCTTGTCATGCTGATCAGAGGTTTTCTTTTTAAGGCGCTCGGGGAATGGTGCCTTCGGGGCATAAGGATGCGAAGGAACCCCAGAATTCTGGTCCAAAGAAACATGAGTGGGGACCTCAGGATCTGGTTCCCTCGACACAAGAGGAGACAAGGGGACCTCAGGGTTTGGCCCCTTTGTCGAAGGAAATGTAGAAAGAACCTCAGGATCTGGCTCCTTCCTGGAAGTATTTGTGGAGGGAGCCTCAGGATTCGGCTCCCTCAAAGATGGTGATGACAAAGAAGGCACCCCAATGTGGTTATCCACCTCCTTACCAGACCTCAAAGTATGAATGACATTAATATGATGGGTCGGTTCAGAGGTAGCATGAGGTAAAGGTGACCTTCCTTGAGAATGGGTACCCCGATGATTCACCTCGGGTTGACTCGGTAATTGGCCCTTCTCGCGTTCATGGAGCTGATTAGCCAACTTGCTAACTTGCATTTCCAATGCTTTGACCGAATTGTTGCTGGCCGCAAACAAGGATTGTGTGCTCTGAATGAACGCATGAAGGGTTTGTTCAAGAGTGGGGTCCTTCGAGTCAACCCGTTGGGGTTGTGGAGTCTGGTTAGAATAACCCGACGATGAGGCATGAGCAGGTTGGTAATTTTGGTGCTGAGACCTTTGATGTGGAGGTTGGTAGGTCGCCGATGGGCGTGGAGGTTGATAAGGTGGAGGTTGAGGTTGAGCGTGCGAGCTCTGACCGTTACCCCCACTAGGCCCCCAAGAGAAGTTAGGATGGTTACGTCATCCCGGGTTGTAAGAGTGACTGTACGGGTCGTTACGGGGCCTCTGTTGATACATCGCATTTGCATGCTCGGTATCCCTTGGAGCGTAAGCGCATTCCAAGTCATCATGGCCCGTAAGTCCACACCTACCACACCCGGGAGTAGCGAACTGAGCTACAGGAGCTCGGTCAACCTCTAAACTCTCAATCCTACGCATGAGAGAAACCATTTTCGCCTCAAACGCGATCAATGACTCAACTTGATAAGATCCAGCTCGACCAGAAGACCTAGCGGCTGGTGGCTCTCTTATGGTATCCCACTCGAAGGTACGTTCAGCCATGGACTCGAAAGTATCGCATGCCTCCTCGATGGGTTTCATTTGGAAGTCACCCTGACACATCGACTCCAACAATGTGCGGGTGTTGCAGTTGATGCCCTCATAAACAATTTGGCACAGCTGCCATAACTCAAATCCATGATGAGGGCACTGCTGGAGAAGGTCCTTGATCCTCTCAAAGAAACCATGAAACGATTCGGTCTCGGTCTGATACATTGGATGTATCTAGTGCCGTATCTGTTGAGTTTTCCTTTGAGGGAAAAATCTCTTCAGAAAGACGGTCACAAAGTCATCCCATGACCGAATCGAGCTCGCCGGGAGGCTATACATCCATTTCTTCGCATTATCCTTCATTGCAAAACAAATCATCCTCAACCGGATTGAATCCTCGTCAAGTTGTTGAAGCTTGAACGTGGAGCATACTTCCTCGAATTCGCGTATAAAGATATACGGATCCTCCTTATTGGCAGTAAAGGTTGGAAGCATGCTCACATATTGAGGTTTCAGCTCATAGTTGTTCCCGCGAGCAGGGGGAACAACTATGCAATAAGGTTGCGCGGCCCGAACAGGATGGGTCCGCTTCCACAAAGTCATCGGTCTATCATATTGAGCTAAAGGTGGTGGTGCACCAAGAACTCGATCCTGACCGAATCTCCCTTCCTCTCAAGTCAGAGGAGGAGGAGAAGGAGGTCTACGTGGTGGTGGAAGCGGACCGAGGTATCCCATGTATGGAACCCGGTCTCCCTCGCCACCACGAGACGACTCGGCTTCATGCTCCAAAGGAGCACGAGGCGGAGATGGTCGATCACCAAGACCGTCCATCTCAGCAGAATGCACTCTCTCGAGTCGAGCGCTCTCACCAGGACGAGCCCAACCTCGCATAAAATGCTCGACTCGACTCACACAACAGAAGGTGTACTAGAGGAGGAGACTAAACGTAGAGAATAGATGAGGAGAGGACTCAGGTGTGGAGGGAAGAATCCCTAGAGCTAGCGTGGGTAGTAGGATCAGGTAGAAGCCTAACTAGCAAGCACAGCTCAAACAATGTAAGACAATGGGTCCTTAAGCTAGACGACGCCTAACTTCGAGGTCACTAGCCTCGACACGCCTCACCTCCCTACAACGAGGACCACAATGCCCAGCAAGTGATACCAGATCCGGAGATCCAGTACCTCCTACTATCGAAAAGGTAGGCAAGGCCGATCAGGTCATGACGGTCTCAACTAGATTACTCTCCTAGTGCGCCCGCAATCCTAGGGCCAATGTGTAGGATTTCATGTTTAATTATACATATATATTTTTCGAATTTTCATGTATAATAAGGATCAATTACAATTTTCTTCGATTTATTTCATGCATGCATCGGTTTGTTTTAACAACTAGTTTCAAAAACTCATTAAAACAAACACAAAGGGGCTCCGAAATTCATACCTAGAAGTTCTCAAAAACTTCTTGAAGATTCGGAGACGTTGAGGATGCTTGTTGCTGCGCCGGATGCCTCCGAGATTTCACCAAACTCTAAACAAGATTGGAGAGAGAAGAGCTAGCCTCTCAATCTCCAATAGGGTTTAGAATCTAATTACTAACCCCTCTTTAGTTCCCTTAAGAAGATGATCTCTTAAAAAACTAAAACTAAACTTAAGAATTTTGTGGAGAATTATGGAGAGAGTTTTTGCATGAGAAAACAATGAATGAATTAAGGAGGTAATGAGATAAACTTGTATTTATAAGTTCTCTCCAAATTACCTATTCATGTGCAACCTCTTGCCCATGATTTCATGCAAAATTCCATCTAACCATCTATTATTTAATAATAAATAATCTTAGCCACGAATTAAATCAATTATGGACCAATTCCATGCATGATCTAATTAATTCTGCTGAAAACCGTCTGGACCGGTCGACCGTTTGGAGGTCTGGTCGACCGCTCCAACTAGGTTTCGGTCGACCGTTCAATAACTCGGTCGACCATTCCTGACAGGAATTATTCTATCGCTATGTTCGATCGACCGTTCGAACAGATGAAAATTCCCTGTTATCGGTCGAGACATCTTCGGTCGACCGTGCCCGATCGGTCGACCGTTTACTGCTAACTGGTCGACCGTTTGAGCACTGTTCTGTAGACTTGTCAAATTTCGGTTTAACCCCTACAAAATTTGACATTTCGGGACTAGTAGTAAATTCACAACTTAGGTAACATATTATCCTATGTAATGATCAATCATTACACCCCATAATATTTACATCACATATGAATTTAATTTAAATTCTAGTTATGTTATTAATCACAACATAATTTTGATTTTGCTTGTTCACCCCATGTGTCATATTTTCTACATGAAACCTGACACATCTTATGAACTCAAAATCCCCATTTCTTGTTTCCCAGTTTTGTGGTGTGACCTATGGGAGGATCTAAACTAAGTTGGCAGTGATATTAAGAGCTTAATATCACAAACTATAAGCGGTGTCTAGCTACACATTATAGCTCCCAATTAGTTAGATGTCTTAATTCCACTCGAACCAAAACCCGATCCACTTAGTGATGGACTGCACCACTTGTGTCCGTCCCTTTCCTCATGATATTAAGAATACATACAAAGTAGTATTGTGTCATCTTTGTCTTAGTATTCATTTCTTGATCTCTTTAAGCTAGTTATAAATATGTGACTTAACTCAAATCACATTGTGCACATTATAACTTTGCTTTATCAAGGGGCCCACTAATATCATCACTCAATTAAGAGGGGCAATGATAATCTTTTGACTAACTATCTTCTCCAACGAAAGTTATACTTAACCAACCAATGCCTTTACACTACACTCATCGATAGCTTAAGACATTAGTCTAATTAAGAACTCCTTAAGCGATCGGATATAAGTCTCATATCAAAGGACCAAAAGACACAGTAAAATATTAATGACACAGAAACACATTCCTATAATATTTTACTTGTTAGGTCAATTCAGTATACAAAAGTACTATCTTCCTCTTTTGTGTACCCGTGTTGTCACTCACTTGTAGAGCTACAATGATCTATGACCAACACGACAATCTTAACTCGGTAATTAATGTTACATGTTAATTACCATGATTGCGAATATCTTATGTTTTATGTAAATCGATATCTTTTAGAGCTCTACGGTTAAGGACCAAGAGCCTCTTCCTTAACACTTCTAAAAGACGAATAACATAAACAAGGAACAAAATGATTTCTCATTCAATTCATAATAATTGGCATTTAAAAGTAAAACTTTTAGAACACATTCCCTTCACAATGTCTACTTGCTTTTAGTTAAGGCTTTATTAAGAGTGATTTTTGGGGCCAAGGAAAGGGTGATGAAATCCCCCACCTTATCTTTTATGGGACAGCCCCTCCTTATTAGCGTTTTGATCCTAGATCTAGCAATCAATCGCTCCAATCAAACGCTCAACTCACTCTTGTCCTGATGCAATTCCTACTAACTAATGCATGGGCATACAAGATTCATGAATGAGTGTAGGAAATGCGTACCTCACGCCAGCACTCAACATGTAATATCCTGAATTTTTTAGTTGAGGTAATAATCAAATATCTTAATGGACTAATTAAGATTGTTGGATGATTGTGTGGTTTTAGGAGAAGATGGAATTTTGAGAAGAATATTGAGAAGAAAAAGATGGAGATTTTGAGGCAAGTACTGATTCGTTATTCTTCAGTTTCATATCATGTTTGTCTCTCTTGATATTCGTAGTTGCATGCTTGTTGAGCCTTAATATTGATTTTATGGATATGCATATGATTGCATGGTGGTGTTTCGGTCGACATGTCCTGTGGCTGTGTGTATGTTTCTAGCAGAGCAACTTAGGAAAGAGCTGCCTAACGGACAGCGTGGAGCCACCCGAGAGAGGAAAGGGCTGCCAGTCGTTAGTGTGGAGCTACCAGGTGTGCGTCTGACAGATTTATAGATTTCAGAAGCACAGGATGTGGTCGAATCTGAATGGGGGTTTCAAATTGATATGCATGCATTTTATTTGTGATGCATGTATCTTGATTGTGCTTATTGACTGAATGTCATATTCTGTATTATTTTCCACATGATTATGATTCTGATTGATTGATGGTTGGTACTTGCGGGCTATCGAGCTCACAAATTGTTGATTATATTTTTCAGATTAATTATGGGCCTATCAGATGGATTTAAATATCAGAGTGCGCAGCGGTCAGGATCATGGATCGTATATTAACGCACCGGGTTCGGACGGGTGATCAGTTGAACGGGCTCGGGGCGTTACACAACAACTGAAAATAAAGCTAAAAAAAGACAATTATATGCCTAAGTCAATACATCATGCGTGACCTAAACAAGTAAGAACGTCTAGTCTTTTTCTTTGGATTTTAGGGCCAAGTTGATTTATGGGGGAGTGATTAATGATCTGGGAGCAAACGAGAAGTCACAGCATGCAAAATAGGGCTCCCAGATAACACAAATTACATAACTAACTACCAGCAAAAATTTGAGAGCACGAAACCCTCACCAGGCCGCCAATTAGCGGTCTCCAACCGCTAATTAGCGGTCCTTTTAGGTCTTCTGTTCCTCAAATTTGTCCAGCAACCTCCCCTTGATCTGATGGTTCCTTGAAACTAAGAAAACTGGAAACAAAAAAATTAAAAACCCCTCGAATCGTCCAAACCAACGTCTGGAAAGAGCACCTCCCCGGCAACGGTGCCAAAAACTTGATTGATAGTTTTATATTAACCGCAAGTGCACGGTCGCGTTGAAGCGGTGGCAAATACGGCTCGTCCACTGGGAGGTGTGTCGACAATTGGTTTGTTCGAAGGCGAGAGGTAAAAGAAGGAGAGAAAGATGTATTACACTACACTACACTAATCTAAACTAGTAAACAAGCAAGCTGAAATGAAATAACTAAACAACTAATGAAGACGATAAAAAGACAGGAATGGAAGCTTCAAAGGGGGTAGAGAAACAATGTGAATATAAAGATGTGTGTGTGTGTGTGTGTGTGTGTTCAATTAAGCTCCTCAAACCTTGTAGTGCATGAAATCATAAAACTACATTCAACTTTGCCTCTACATGAATTAAGATTTTACTACATCATTAAAACATACAAGACAATAATTGGAATGAAGCTAAATGAACTCAAGTATAAAGACTAGACCCTACTATGCCTCCACATGAATTAAGATAAGACTACATCATTAAAACATACAAGACATTAGCTAAGGTAAAAGCAACAAGAGTTCAGACATTACAACTTGTGTTTCCAATATTAATTCCTATCCATATCCTAACCTTGTCATTCCCCATAAAATAGATCCACTAATCAAAGCATAAGCTAAGCTTCATTCAAGAGCACTAGCATAACAAAGATAAGAGTGGAGACCCATTAGATGGTTATGGAAATCATATAAAGCTCAAGGGATTAAGATAACACACACTTAATACACTACATGATTATATCACATATTTCTCCACCCCCCAAATGGGGATGGAACTACTCACACATATTTAAACTAACTACTCTAATAAAATGAAGCATCATACTGAAATGAAACTATACTAATCAAACAAGAAATATTTAAAGAAGCATAAAACTAAACAAGCACCAAAGCAAACACATTAAAGAAAATTAACTAAGCAAGAATTAACAAGCTAATGAAAACATCTATTATTAACTCACTCAAATTACATGCAGCTCTTCCTCCACCAAAGTTTTGCTTCAAGGCTTCACTCTTAGTAGGGAAGATGCCACCAAAGAGAGAGATGGATACAATGGGAGGTGAAGAGTTCTATTTATAAGCATGGAAAAAGCTAATCCGGGACAATCCCCCGATGTGGGACTAAACCAATACCAAAAATAGCCTAAACACACATTAATACAAGTCCAGGAGAAATCTTAGCGGATCTGGGCTGATCCAGACCGCCAATTGGTGGCCTATAAGCTTCAGATCCGACTGAGTTTTGTTGTGGGCTTTTCTTGGAGTGTTTCTTGGTCTTGGATGCATCTACTCTGTTTAGTGGAGCACCGACCCGAATCGAATTGACCAAATACTCCCCATGATGGTGTGGAGTTTCCTATTTTACTCTTAGGTCATTCTGTCTTACGATCAGGTCCTTCTCCCTTGCATCTTGGTCCCCAGGTCTCACAACTAAGTCTTTTTTCCTGCTTTCGGGTCCTTTCATGGCTCTTCTCTTCAAACCTCTTATTTCTGAAAACTAAACATAAAACTCGTCACGTAGCATTGCTTAGGTGTAAGATAATGGATATAAGATACAAATATAAGCATGAAATGATGTCAATCACTCATCCATATATTTTCATTGAAAATGCCGATTTCAATGAAATTTCTCGTTTGCTAATGCAAAGGTATATGATTGCTCATGAGCAATATGTCATCAACATATAAGATCAGAAGTACTACATGGCTCCCACTAATCTCCTTGTATATACAAGGTTTTCCTTTACTTTGAATGAAGTGAATCTTCTTCATCTCTTCGTCAAAGCGTTTGTTCCAACTCCTCGATGCTTGCTTCAATCCATAAATGGATCTTTGAAACTTGCATATCTTTCCGCTATTCTTTGGATCATCAAAAACCTTGAGGTTGTACCATGTACATATCCTCCTCCAAGTTCCCATTAAGGAACGCCATTTTGATATCCATCTTCCATATTCCACAATTGTGAAATGCGGTAATAGTGAGCTTAATCCGAATAGATGGCAACCTCTCAAAAACTTTATCAAAGTCAATTTCTTGAATTTGAGTATAACTTTTGCTATAAGCCTTGCTTTGTAGGTCGTCAAGTCACTATCCATGTCCATCTTGCTCCAAAAGCTCATTTATACTAAATGACATTTTCTCTTGAGGAAGGCAAATCAAGTTCCATACTCGATTATCATACATGGATTCTATTTCGGATTCCATGGCTTCAAGCCATAGTTTGGAGTCTTCCCTTTCCTTTGCTTCTTGGAAGGTCGAAGGATTTTTGGTATCTAGTACCACGATCTCATGAATCTCACATACTTATTGGGCTTCTTCCTTTACCTCGTTAACCTTCTTAATTCTTTTGGTTCTTCTCGTGTCTCTCGAACTTCTTCCATAATTTCTTGAGGAATAGGTTCATGTTCGTCTCTCGAACGTACACTAGGTGGGGATGATTGAGATTCTCCCACAATTTCTTGTAAGGGTCTCTCACTCATGCTCCCACTAACCAAATGAATCTCGGTTGGGCCTTCATGATTTTGAATGCAACATTCACATCATGATCTTGTAGAGTATCTTGAGTTTCCTCAAGCTTAACTCTACTCCCACTACTTTTCTCTCTTTTCTAGAAATTCTAGAAAAACATATCTCTCACTACAATCTTTCGATTGGAGGTGATACACCACAAGTAGTATCCTCTTGTCACACGAGAACAACCTATAAAGAAGCACTTATCCGCTTTTGGTTGAAGCTTGGTCGACATCAATTTCTTGATGTATACCACACAACCCCAAATCTTGAGAAAGTCGAACTTAGGTGTCTTTCAACTCCATAGCTCACAAGACATTTTCTCCACGGACTTGGATCGAACATTATTTAGTGAATTTGTCATTATTTGTAGTGCATAATTCCAAAAGTGTATAGGCAATTTAGATTGATTTATTATTGATCGAACCATGTCGAGCAATATCATGTTCCTACTTTAGGAATGAGTCAAATTTAGGTATTCTAAGCACTCACCCCTACGAACCTTTCATAGAGACTCAATATTCTTGTTGAGTCGGTTCACTACTTCATCCTCGAATTCCTTGAACTCGTCAAAGAATTCAATTTTGTTTCCCATTAGACAAATATAGCCATAATGACTATAGTTGTCCGTGAACAAAATGAATTACCTTAAACCATCTCTTGCACTTGTACTTATCGGACCACATACATTATAATGTATCATATCCAATTAGTCATTCGTTTTCATTCCTTTCTTCTTGAAAGGTCTCTTGGTCATATATTTGACCAATCCGATAGTGTTACAAGAGTGTATCATTCACGTGAGTTATCTTAGTTTCTTTTGTTATTGTTTGTTTGAGTTTGTTTATTATTCATTTCAAGCAAATAGAAACCATTCTATACGAATGTATTTGCACAGAAAATTCCATTCTTCGATTATATACAAGCAAGAATTAAAATATTTATTTAAAATTTATCCATATCTAAAACTTGATACAGAATAGTTCTTGCTAATCGAAGGCACATAATAAACATTCTTTAAAGCATAATTTTAAATCACTAGACTATTGAAGTTCCATAGAATCTTGTACAATCGCAGCGATGGTTGTACTATTTCAAATCTTCAATATCATCTCGTTCTCCACGAGTTCCTTCCTATCCTTTAATAGCTGCACATCAAAATTATGTGAGCACAAGATCTGGTAACAATTACCAAATCAAGGACAGAGATGATTAAATTTATCTTAATAACAAATATACCTTTGGCCTTTTTGGGGCGCTTACGTTCAATCACTCCATTGTCAAGGTCTTCCTTGTACTTGCGGCAATTTGGCCGGATGTGTCCTTTTTCACCGCAGTGAAAGCACTCCGTGTTGGGAGTTGGAGATTTCAAAGATTTCCCCTTGAGGTACTCGCACGAGCACCTCCTACTCCCTTGCTCTTGATTGACGTATTCTTGGTGAATTTTCCTTTACCTTTGGTGATCTTTTTGTTCCTCTCATGGACGGTTAGGACGTGATTGTCCTAACCCTTGCCCATGTCAACTTCTGCCATTTTGAGAGCGTTGTGAAGCTCCTCAAGACTCACCACTTTTTCACGCACATGATAGTGCATCACAAAGTCCTTAAAGGACGGGGCTAGAGAGCCAAGAATCAGATCTTCGGCAATGTCCTCGGGCATTGGAGAAGAGAGTTTCGACAATTTCTTAAGGTATCCTTGCATCATGAGAAAATGCATGGATACCGATGTTCCCTCCGTCATGTGGCACCTTGTGAGTGCGATGGTGGTCTTATAGCGCTCCTTTCAAGCACTATCCATGAACATCTTTGTTAAAGCTTCCATGGTCTTCTTGGGTTTTGAATCCAAGTATTTCGCTTGAAGCGAGTCACCCATGGATGCCAACATTAGATAGTGAACTTGGTTCTCTTGGTCTTTCCACTTGGCTGTCGCCTCTTTCTCATTATCGGTTGCCTTCTCATTCAATTTTGGGATTTCACCATCCAAAATATGAGATAGTTTTTCAAACCTCAACACGATATTAAGATTGAGTTGCCATTTCATGAAGTTTGAGCCATCATTTTGCAAAGGATTCTTTTCGATCATAGATCGCACAATTGGTTGGATATTAGACATTTCTACAAAATAAATTATACAGGATTTTAATGTCAATTTTATGTTTTAAAATACATACATATATATAGAATATAAATGTAAATACTGCAAATAAATTTTTGCCCGTAAATGCAGTAATCCAAGATCCTATCAATTGCAATATAGATTAGCTAAGGGCTATCGAATATATCACAATATCAACGTAAGGAAAACTCTTTCTAATCACAAACTTTTGGAATGTTAGCAATATTAGCATCTTCAAACTCTTGTGATTCTTGTCGTTTTAATTATGAGGGAATATGACCTATCCTCGTAAGAAAAACTTTTTCCCAAAACCGAGCGAGGGCTCTAGGTAATGTTAAGAAAACTTATTTTCATTTGATACGAGATACGTTTATCCATTGTAGTCACAACTAAACATACTTGGGGTTCACTAAGGTGAAACGCACCTCATATATCTAATCGTGGCACAACAATAGACAACCATTATATCTCCCACTATTCCCAAAGATGGAGGGAGCTATCTCCCGCTAAGGCCGAGCAGAGTATCCCTCGATAAATGGCTGCTAGTGGATGAAATAAGAAGGAAAATTACTCTTAATTTTTGTTGGACAATTTCATATATTAACATGTGATTCAGAATTTCAGGTTATCATGCATATTATCATTCATACACATCCTAACATTCAACACATTCATCACATGCATAGCAAGATCAAAAACAGAAATTAAACTATTCACACAATCCATATCGTGTGAGTTTATATGTTCCCTTCGATCCTTGATCCTCGATCCTCGATCGATGCGCTATTGCGGCAACTTCCTCTTGCACCGGAGATGTAGATTTTACAGAAAATAAACATGCTCCTCACATTCGATAAAAAAACCGACTAGTGCAAGTCCTATGTAAAACCTCTCAAATGCAATGCAATTATCTAAAGATAGAAAGAGAGAATTTGGCTTTTACATATAAATAAGCCACTATATAATAATAATAATAATAATACATTCAAAGGCGGCGACCTTTTGGAACATATAAACTCACTTATCCGTGCAAAGAGAACTCCAGCAACGCATACACGCATGTCCAATATAAACTATTTAATCTAGATTATCAAGCATCTAAAATCAAAGAATTCTAGAAAAATCATTTGAAATCCATTAAAATGATTTTCATGCATCCATAGTTCAAAATTAATTATTTTGAACCGCCGTTCATCCAATTTCCAAAAGGAAAGATGAACATTAGTCCTTTTCGGTTTTGTTGATTCTTTTATAAAATAATCATTTAAAATAAAACGAAAATTCTATAAATTAGACAAATGTCTAAATCTCAATTCTAATAATCATGTGTGATATTTTAAAACATATAAAACCATCAAAACGAATTTATTAGAATTTTATCAACAAAACATCGAAAAACTCGAAAAAGACACAAAACCGAATTGTTTTGATTCTAGATGGTAGCCTAAATTAATTTTATAGTCTAAATCAAAGATAATATGAATCAAAAGCACTGATACCACTGTTGGATTTCGTGCCCTATTATATGTATATATTTTCGAAATTTTTATAAACATATAGGATCGAAACATTCATATTTTCTTCGATTATCATATAGACATGCATTTGTTTGTCCCAATTATTTAACATGCATTAGAACAAACAAACAATTATAAAGAGGATCATACCTAGAGGTTCTCTAAAACCTCTTGAAGATCCGGAGTTCCTGAGGTTGCTTCTCGATGTGCCGGATGCCTCCGAGTATTCACCAAACTCCAAACAAGATTGGAGAGAGAAAAGCTAGTCTCTCAATCTCGAATAGGGTTTAGAATCTAATTATTAACCCCTCTTTAGTTCCCTTGAAAAGAAGATCTCTCAAAACTAAAACTAAACTTAAGAATTAAGGAAATTTCGTGGAGAATTATGGAGAGAGAATTTTGCACAAGAAAATAATGAATTAAATAATCGAGGTAATGAGATAAACTTGTATTTATAAGTTCTCTCCAAATTACCTATTCATGTGCAACCCCTTGCCCATGATTTCATGCAAACTTCCATCTAACCATCCATTATTTGCTAACAAATAATCTTAGCCACGAATTAAATCAATTATGGACCAATTCCATGCATGATCTAATTATTTCTTAAATTACTTCTGCATAAAACCGTCTGGCCGGTCGACCGTTTTCGAGGTCCGGTCGACCGTTTAGACCGAGTTTCGGTCGACCGTTCGAAATTCGGTCGACCGTTCGCACCAATAAAATATTTCATCGCGATGTTCAGTCGAGCAACCGATAGATTCGGTCGACCGTTCCGAACAGACAAAAATTCCCTGTTATCGGTCGAGACGTATCCGGTCGATCGTGCACCGATCGATCGACCGTTTACTGTTGTTCGGTCGACCGTTTGAGCACTGTTCTGCAGACTTGTCAAATTTCGGTTTAACCCCTACAAAATTTGACATTTCGGGATTAGTAGTAAATTCACAACTTATGTAACATATTATCCTATGTAATGATTAATCATTACACCCCATAATATTTACATCACATATGAATCTAATTTAGATTCTAATTATGTTATTAATCACAACATAATTTTGTTTTTGCTTTTCACCACATGTGTCATATTTTCTACATGAAACCCGACACATCATATGAACTCAAAATTCCCATTTCATGTTTCCCAGTTTTGTAGTGTGACCTATGGGAGGATCTAAAGTAAGTTGGCAGTGATATTAAGAACTTAATATCACAAGCTATAAGCGGTATCTAGCTACACATTATAGCTCCCAATTAGTTAGATGTCTTAATTCCACTCGAACCAAAATCCGATCCATTTAGTGATGGAGTGCACCACTTGTGTCCGTCCCTTGCCTCATGATATTAAGAATACACACAAAGTAGTATCGTGTCATCTTTGTATTGACATTCATTTCTTGATCTCTTTAAGCTAGTTACAAATATGTGATCTAACTCAAATCACATTGTGCACATTATAACTATGCTTTATCAAGGGGGTCGCTAATATCATCACTCAATTAAGAGGGGCAATGATAATCTTTTGACTAACTATCTTCTCTAACAAAAGTCATACTTAACCAACTAATGTCTTTGCACTACACTCATTGATAGCTTAAGACACTAGTCTAATTAAGCACTCCTTAAGTGATCGGATATAAGTCTCATATCAAAGGACCAAGGACACAGTAAAATATTAATGACACAGAAACACATTTCCATAATATTTTACTTATAAGGACTATTCAGTATACAAAAGTAATATTTTCCTCTTTTGTGTACCCGTGTTGTCACTCACTTGTAGAGCTACAATGATCTATGACCAACACGACAATCTTAACTCGGTAATCAATGTCCCATGTTAATTACCATGATTGCGAATATCTTTTGTTTTATGTAAACCATTATCTTTTAGAGCTCTACGGTTAAGGATCAAGCGTCTCTTCCTTAACATTTCTAAAAGACGAATAACATAAACAAGGAACAAAATTATTTCTCATTCAATTCATAATAATTGACATTTAAAAGTAAAACTTTTAGAACACATTCCCTTGAAATACAACATGATAATTTTGTTTATATATAAAATAAATGTGACTACATATATATAATCAATATATGTTGCTTTTGGAATTGCTAATATGCACTTTTTTATGATATGATTCAAGTACATTATAATATATTCCGTTTTGAGATGTTTAATTTAGTATGCACTAAGAGAAGAAAAAGATAATAAGTTGCATGCATGTACCAATTATGCTTTGATGCTTGTAAGTTATGACTTTTAACTCTATACTTGACATCATGGATAAGAACGACGTCTTATCATGGATTATGGACGTCGAACCTAACTCACTGCCTTTTAAATATCAATGACTAGAGAAAGAAGCATCAAATCAAGATAAAATGGAGGTTGTGATTTTCTTTTGCTATCCTATTTGTTAAAATGATTTTAAAAGTATTATGGTTTAATCTCATGTCTGTTTTTGTGGTTGGACAAAACATCGAGTAATTGATCCAAATTTCTTGAATTCTCGATCAAATGAAGCATGAAAATAAATAGTTACATATTTAGTAGTGCTTCTAAAATTGAATGATATATATCTCATGCAACTTTGTATTGATTCACTTGCTTAGTATAAGTTATATGAACTCTTAGTATCATGTTGATTAAAAGAGTATTTGTAAAGTGGTTCAAGCATGTGATTATTACTTGTTAATTTTGATGCATCGCACGATCATTCACAACCAATATGAGCATTCATCTCGTGAGCACATAATGTCCATCTTGATAGATGTATATATATAGTACAATGTGCTACAATATAGTGGAATTTGAATCACCATATTACAAAGTGATCATTGTTTTTAAAAATGATATGCATTCGCCCATAAGGTGAATATCTTAATATTCATAAAATGCTACTATACAAAGATTTAGAGATCATTCATTTAAAGAGGGTTATGAAATTTTATGATAATCCCTGAAGGATTCATATGACCATCTAAACGACGTGCAAATAGCTAATTGAGTAAAAATGCACGTCGATCATTAAATCAAACCCTATGACCAAAAGTTCATAGATATATAGAGATTAGCAGTAAAAGAAAAATAATAATTTATTGATCACTTTACAAACTAATGACCCAATACTCTTTTGGGTTATGCATCACCGATTATTGAAGGTAATGAGAGTTGTTAGAAAATCACGATACATTTCCTTTTTATTTTTTTTGGTGTGCCGGAAGTACACACTACAAACTACTGTGAAAAAAGAGCATAAGCAATTGACTAAATTTTGTGCAAATAAGAAGTATGAAATAAAGATGATATCAAAGAGATGAAACATGCCCAGAAGTGCCTAAATAAAATAATCTCTTATATTAATTATGGACGTCATCATTGGTATTGTTTTTGTAAGGCTTCAGATAATTTTGTTGACTTCTATCACGACCAAAATGAGGTCAAATTTGTCGACCGATTTGCACAATAAAATGAGAGCCCCTCTATTTTTAAATATCTCTCAATATTGATCATTATGGGATCTTAAAATTTATACATGATACATTAATGTGCATATATACCTGCTAATATTATTCATTAATTTTTATGGTTGATATACATCATGTTATGAATCTTCCCCTACTCTACTTGTACAATAATGAATAAATTGTTTCCCTCCTGCGATTTAAAGCTCCTGAAGGGCTAAGTTTTATTGTCCAACCCAATAATCATATATATGATATACATTTTCTGGCATTAGGGGGAGAATCTAGAAGCTTAAATGTCAAGAAAATGTACTATATTGAACCTGAAGTTCATAAGAGAATATACGTACAAGTATGATTGAACTTAAAGTTCATAAAATCATTATCTTGCAATATCTAGCAAGTAATTGTCATACATTTGTATTGATCACAAAAGAGTGACTACGCCTAATATTACTAGACATAGACCACATAATATAAAGTGAAGATCTCCACATGATAAAATATATTTGAGCTCAACCAACGCCAGAAGCGTGGACCATAACATATATTATTTGTGGAAATAAAATAAAAGTTAGTCACTCTCATTGCAGCTCCTGAAGAGGTTATTCCTGAAGAATATAAACCCGTAAAAATAAATGCAGCTGCTAAACAAAAGATTAATGAAATTACGGGGATACAGAACGGTCAAATCCTAAAATTTTGGGAAACGATGAGGATTTGATTATTATTGACGTAAAACTTGCAATCAACTATATATGTTGATACGAGAGATATTAAATAATTATTAAAATTATTGTCGACAATTCATTCGCCTTCTTAATAGCATGCTATCTCAAGAAAAGAAAAATGGATCCAAAACCTATGATATTATAAGAATTCCAGAAGCATTCATATTTGATATAAACAAAAGAAGGCGAACAATATATAATAAACTCGCTGAATAAATATACTATTTAGACCTGTAGTCCTGATTTCTGAAATTATATCCCTGAAGGATAAAATAGAAATCAGAAAAACATGTGATACATTATAAAGCGAGGAGTAATATAAGGGTATTCACAGGACCCAACATCTATCGTGATGTTACTCATTCTCTCGTAATATTGATAATAAGTTCTGTTACATGATCAATATGATATGCATATAAGATATGTTGTGACTTTAAAATTATATAAGTCACTTAATATTGATACATATATGAGAGTCCTTGAAGCACTAATATGACAAAATATATTATATGATGACAAGAATCAAAAGATGCACTATACAATTTTTGAAAAGATCACTATATGAAGAAACAAGTAAGAGTGTGTATATAACCTCTTCAATCAAAGTCATCATGAAGAATGATGCGAAGTTAATCTTAGTTGTCCATATCTTTCATCCAATAACAAAAGTTACTGTTATTTATTATATTTATAACATGCTTGATGTCATAGGACCTCCAGCAGAGTTTTTGAAAAGTCATGAAATATTTAATGGACAATTTTTGAAATAAATGACCAGAGAAAACTCAATTATTTTTCGACCTGAAGTTCAAACATTCTGTGAAAGAGAATTTGTACAATGATTCAATTGTAGAAAGTGAATATTGTAGAAAAAAAAATATTCTACTTAATATTCACATTGAAATGACACTAAGAAAGGACATCTATTGTATATCAACAAAGATCCAATTGTAATAGGACTTGAAGTTCCTTATCAAAATGTCATGAACATTTTCTTATAACTTGAAACCTAATAAGGTTCACAGTAAATGTTTTATCTAAGCAAAATGTTCATCTGAAAACATTTAGATGACGTTCAAGAATCTACCAATTTCTAGTCATGCGATAAATATTTACATTAGCAATGTTTCTTATATGTCTGATCCACATCAATTATTATCACAAAATTTTGGTGTCATTGCGTGGAGTCATTACAATTTTTTGCAAGTTGGTGAATTAGTTATTGATTCTTACATTCTTGTATCCCTATGACATCAATATAATTATGAGACATCTTTAAGTAATATCTTTTGAGGTAACATATTCATATAAAAAGTTACCACAATTTGTATTACTCTCAGAATATTATTTAAGAAAAATCGCGCCAACATATTTCACAATCTTATTATCTAAGTAAAATATAGTAAATATTCATTAAATCTGTTAAACTATCATGTATTTGTTTATTGAATCCCCATGCAATTTTGTGTTTAAGGACTTCGTAAAATATATTCGTAAGTTTGGTAAACTACGAATAAGGGTAAGAAGATTTGTATTTATCGTCCCTGAAGGACGGATATCCCTGAAGGATAAAGCCCGGAAGACTTGTAATTGCACTCTTTTTCCCTTTTTTCCATTTTTTGTCCTAAAATGTTTTATTGGTTAAAAGTTTTTAATGAGGCAGCTTGTGCAATTTTGTTAGTGTATGTTATGCACTCTTTTCCTTAGCTACTTTTTTCCACAGGGTTTTGTAGCAAGGTTTTTAACGAGACATAAACATGACGCATATTATCTGAAGGAGTGTTATAAATGTATGCTGAATTGAGGCAGAAAATTATACGGTGCACTCTTTTTCCTTCACCAAGTTTTTGTCTCACATGGTTTTACTTGGCAAAGTCTTAATGAGGCAGACCGATCAAGTGACAACTGATCAAATCCAATCAAGCGAGAATTTGACGGATTTATTTACAAAGTCATTGCCCACCAAAGTCCTTAAGAAGTTTGTCTTCAAAATTGATGTTCAGTGTATGTTAAAGTGGGGGGAGCATCATACGCGTTGCACTCTTTTTTCCTTCACTAAGTTTTTATCCCATCAAATTTTTCTTGATAAGGTTTTTAACGAGGCATCATCCTTAACGTATAAAGGTGATCATCCAAGGGGGAGTGTTGAGAATTCCAAAGGTTTTGTGGATGATTCACCTTCCTTAACCCCTAATAGTTTAAGTAGATTTTACTTTTTTTAATATGGTTTAATTCCATTTATTTTGGTTGTAACCCCTACTACATCCTCACCCTATATACAGGGGACTATTGTACATATTTGGGGACAATGAAATGAAATACATATCTCTCCCCTCCCCAATCTTTAATCTTTGGTTCGCTTGTTTTATAACACGTTATCAGCACGAAAGTTCTACTACCGACTAAAACATTTGGTGTCACTCAAGTCTCAAGGTAACAAATCCATGTGATTGATTCCCAACGTGACATACATAATTTCTTCCGTTTATCTGTCAAAAATTGTTTTTTTTATCCAAAAAAAGGTTAGAAAGGTGATTCCGTATTACATGATTAATAAAGAAATCATTTTCAATCAATTGAGGGTTGTATATGTATACTCTAAAAATGAAATAAAAAATATTTTTGGACGTGTGAATCTCGGACAATGGTATATCTTAGTGCTTTACAACAACAACAAAACTCAGGACTTATAAGATCTTTTGTGACATGATTATATGATTTTTTGGATATTTATTTTGTTATTTTAGTCAATATATTACTGTGCTTATGTTGGAGGGGAACCATTATTTAGTTCTTAATTTAAATCTTGCACAAAAAATACATTTTTAAACTCGTAATTTTTTTGTTGGTTATTCTGTCATGTGCTATAATACATTGATGCGTCAGTCAATAATTGTTGTTTTTTACGTAACAAATTATGTTCAAAAGACAAAATAAAATAAAATCTAATGTCATGGTTTAGCATTGGTTAAATATTAAATTTTTCGTGAGAAAATGTTTTATATTGGTTAGTACTTTCATTAGTCCAATATATTTTTCATACTTGTGATTTTTATTCAGTTACGATGAGATTCATCTAGATATTAATAATTTACATGCTAATATGTTGATATGCATAATTTCTATGTAAAAGACATATATGGATATTTTACTTACATCTTGAATGTGTATTTATTTATCATGAGGTAATTAATTTACCCACATTGTGCATAAAATATAACATGATAATTTTGTATATATATAAAATAAATGAGACTACATATATACAATCAATATATGTTGCTTTTGGAATTGCTAATATGCACTTTTGTTTATCATATGATTCAAGTACATTATAATATATTCCGTTTTGAGATGTTTAATTTAGTATGCAGCGATAGAAGAAAAAGGTAATAAGTTGCATATATTTGTTTATTGAATTCTCATGCAATTTTGTGTTTAAGGACTTCGTAAAATATATTCGTAAGTTTGGTAAACTACGAATAAGGGGAAGATGATTTGTATTTATCGTCCCTGAAGGACGGATATCCCTGAAGGATAAAGCCTGGAAGACTTGTAGTTGCACTCTTTTTCCCTTTCTCCAATTTTTGTCCTAAAATGTTTTATTGGTTAAAAGTTTTTAATGAGGCAACTTGTGCAATTTTGTTAGCGTATGTTATGCACTCTTTTCCTTAGCTACTTTTTTCCACAGGGTTTTGTAGCAAGGTTTTTAACGAGACATAAACATGACGCATATTATCTGAAGGAGTGTTATAAATGTATGCTGAATTGAGGCAGAAAATTATACGGTGCACTCTTTTTCCTTCACCAAGTTTTTGTCTCACAAGGTTTTACTTGGCAAAGTCTTAATGAGGCAGACCGATCAAGTGACAACTGATCAAATCCAATCAAGCGAGAATTTGACGGATTTATTTACAAAGTCATTGCCCACCAAAGTCTTTAAGAAGTTTGTCTTCAAAATTGATGTTCAGTGTATGTTGAAGAGGGGGGAGCATCATACGCGTTGCACTCTTTTTTCCTTCACTATGTTTTTATCCCATCAAATTTTTCTTGGTAAGGTTTTTAACGAGGCATCATCCTTAACGTATAAAGGTGATCATCCAAGGGGGAGTGTTGAGAATTCCAAAGGTTTTGTGGATGATTCACCTTCCTTAACCCCTAATAGTTTAAGTAGATTTTACTTTTATTAATATGTTATAATTCCATTTATTTTGGTTGTAACCCCAACTACATCCTCACCCTATATACAGGGGACTATTGTACATATTTGGGGACAATGAAATGAAATACATATCTCTCCCCTCCCCAATCTTTAATCTTTGGTTCGCTTGTTTTATAACACGTTATCAGCACGAAAGTTCTACTACAGACTAAAACATTTGGTGTCACTCAAGTCTCAAGGTAACAAATCCATGTGATTGATTCCCAACGTGACATACATAATTTCTTCCGTTTATCTGTCAAAAATTGTTAGTTTTGATCCAAAAAAAGGTTAGAAAGGTGATTCTGTATTACATGATTAATAAAGAAATCATTTTCAATCAATTGAGGGTTGTGTATGTATACTCTAAAAATAAAATAAAAAATATTTTTGGACGTGTGAATCTCGGACAATGGTATATCTTAGTGCTTTACAACAACAACAAAACTCAGGACTTATAAGATCTTTTGTGACATGATTATATGATTTTTTGGATATTTATTTTGTTATTTTAGTCAATATATTAATGTGCTTATGTTGGAGGGGAACCATTATTTAGTTCTAAATATAAATCTTACACAAAAAATACATTTTTAAACTCGTAATTTTTTTATTGGTTGTTCTGTCATGTACTATAATACATTGATGCGTCAGTCAATAATTGTTGTTTTTTTACGTAACAAATTATGTTCAAAAGACAAAATAAAATAAAATCTATTGTCATGGTTTAGTATTGGTTAAATATTAAATTTTTCGTGAGAAAATGTTTTATATTGGTTAGTACTTTCATTAGTCCAATATATTTTTCATACTTGTGATTTTTATTCAGTTACGATGAGATTCATCTAGATATTAATAATTTACATGCTAATATGTTGATATGCATAATTTCTATGTAAAAGACATATATGGATATTTTACTTACATCTTGAATGTGTATTTATTTATCATGAGGTAATTAATTTACCTACATTGTGCATAAAATATAACATGATCATTTTGTATATATATAAAATAAATGAGACTACATATATACAATCAATATATGTTGCTTTTGGAATTGCTAATATGCACTTTTGTTTATCATATGATTCAAGTACATTATAATATATTCCGTTTTGAGATGTTTAATTTAGTATGCAGCGATAGAAGAAAAAGGTAATAAGTTGCATGTATTTGTTTATTAAATTCTCATGCAATTTTGTGTTTAAGGACTTCGTAAAATATATTCGTAAGTTTGGTAAACTACGAATAAGGGGAAGATGATTTGTATTTATCGTCCCTGAAGGACGGATATCCCTGAAGGATAAAGCCTGGAAGACTTGTAGTTGCACTCTTTTTCCCTTTTTCCAATTTTTGTCCTAAAATGTTTTATTGGTTAAAAGTTTTTAATGAGGCAGCTTGTGCAATTTTGTTAGCGTATGTTATGCACTCTTTTCCTTAGCTACTTTTTTCCACAAGGTTTTGTAGCAAGGCTTTTAACGAGACATAAACATGACGCATATTATCTGAAGGAGTGTTATAAATGTATGCTGAATTGAGGCAGAAAATTATACGGTGCACTCTTTTTCCTTCACCAAGTTTTTGTCTCACAAGGTTTTACTTGGCAAAGTCTTAATGAGGCAGACCGATCAAGTGACAACTGATCAAATCCAATCAAGCGAGAATTTGACGGATTTATTTACAAAGTCATTGCCCACCAAAGTCCTTAAGAAGTTTGTCTTCAAAATTGATGTTCAGTGTATGTTAAAGTGGGGGGAGCATCATACGCGTTGCACTCTTTTTTCCTTCACTATGTTTTTATCCCATCAAATTTTTCTTGGTAAAGTTTTTAACGAGGCATCATCCTTAACGTATAAAGGTGATCATCCAAGGGGGAGTGTTGAGAATTCCAAAGGTTTTGTGGATGATTCACCTTCCTTAACCCCTAATAGTTTAAGTAGATTGTACTTTTATTAATATGGTATAATTCCATTTATTTTGGTTGTAACCCCTACTACATCTGATTGACATCATTTCATGCTTATATTTGTATCTTATATCCATTATCTTTCACCTAAACAATGTTATGTCACGAGTTTTATGTTTAGTTTTCAGGAATAAATAGGTTTGAAGAGATGAAACATAAAAGGACCCAAAAGCTAGGAAAAAGGACTGGATTGTGAGATCTGGGGACCAACATGCAAGGGAGCAGGACCTGATTGCAAGACAGAAGGACCTAAGAGCAAAACAGAATACTCCACACCATCATGGGGAGTATTTTACCAATTCGATTCGGGTCGGAGCTCCAACAAGTCAAGTAACCGCATCAAAGACCAACAATACCAGACAGAAAAGCCCAAAACAAAAATGAGCAGGATCTGAACCATATAGACCGCTAATTGGCGGTCCATTTTGGCCCAAATCCGCTCAAATTTCTCCAGCACATGTATTAGAGGATGTTTAGGCTATTTTTGGTATCTGTTTAGTCCCACATCGGGGGATTGTCCCGATTTGCCTTTTTCCATGGCTATAAATAGAACTCTTCACCTTCCATTGTAATCACTCCATATTTTAAGTGGCTATTCTTCCTACTAGAAGTGAGGCCTTGAAGCACACACTAAAGTAGGAGGATGCTACTTTTAATGTGAGTCATTTTATCAATAAAGTTTTGTGTTTCTTTCATTGTTTGTTTTATGCTTCTTTTATTGTTTATGCATGTTTTAGTTTAATCGTCTTTTAATTCTAGCTTAGTTTTAATATGCCTTCTTTCCATAGTTTAATAATTAGTGTAATGTTTAGTGAGTAGTTCCATCCCCTTTGGGGGGTGGAGTAGATGTACATACATGCATTAGAGAATGGGATGAATGCTTTATTTTTGATGTGTTGATAAAACATGAATGTATGCTTGCTTGTTTAGGATAGAATTTATAACTTGATGAGTTTTGCCAAAATGATTAGACACCTCTCATGCTTGTTTAGGTTCTGAAATAAACAACTTACATATGTAAATGTTAATCAACTAAGTTGGTGAATAGATTGATAGGTTTTGCCATAACATTTAGACACTTCCTATGCTTGATAAACACCACCTTCATGTGCTTAAAGAATGTATTCTACACCCACCTCTTTGCATGTGTGCACTCACTCCACCCCTTAAGGGGTCTCTCTCTCTTACTGATTTCTCCATAGTATCAAGTTTCTCTAGCTTAGTTGAAGTATTCGTTTGTTTTGTTTCCTTCGCATTTGCTTCTTCGTGTTAGCATAGTTTAGATTAGCATAAACAACTTTCTTCCATCTTTTTGTGCCACTTGATTTCTGATAAACAAGAGCGAGCTCACCTCCCTGAGGACGACCCGTACTTGCCACCGCTTCATCGTGGTCGTGCACTTGCGGTAGAAATATAAAAAGTTCAACAAGTTTTTGGCGCCGTTGCCGGGGAGGTGCCAGTCCAGACTCTTGTTTGGACTATTCGAGTGGATTTAATTTTTGTTTTGTAGTTTGTCTTTGTTTCAGGAGACTTGGAGTGGTCAGGAGGAGCACATGGAGAAGTTTTGAAGCAAGCTGAGCACTGTAGACCGCCAATCAGCGGCCTGAGACCGCCAATTGGCGGTCTGGTAAGCTCAGCTCGCTCTCTTATTTCTTTGGTCTGTTTATTTTATCTGATATAGTGGTCTGGGACTTAATTGGGCATGTTTTGACTTATAGTTTGTTCCCAGATCAATAATCAAACCTCCCTTAAGCAACTTGGACCCTAAAACTCAAAGCAAAAGATTAGGCATTCTTTTTGTTTAGGCCATGCATCATGTATGTGACTTAGGCATTTAGATTGTCT
This sequence comes from Triglochin maritima, assembly GCA_963682175.1. Classification (NCBI taxonomy): domain Eukaryota; kingdom Viridiplantae; phylum Streptophyta; class Magnoliopsida; order Alismatales; family Juncaginaceae; genus Triglochin; species Triglochin maritima. Next base: position 37,157,648 of record OY821772.1, read on the forward strand.
TTTATCTTAGCTTTATTTTCTGTTGCTGAGAGCTGGCGTGAGGTACGCACCTTCTACCCTCATTCATGCATTTCGTATGAACATGCATTAGTTAGTAGGAAGTGCATTGCAACAAGTGTGAGTTGAGCGTTTGTTAGGAGAGTTGATTGCTAGATTTGGACTCCAAAACGCTACTAAGGAGGGGTTGTCCCATAAAAGATAAGGTGGGGGATTTCATCACCCTTTCCTTCGCCCCCACAAACCACACTAATAAAAAGCCTAATTTTTAAAATCAAGTAGACATTGGCCTTAAGGATTTCGGGCGCATTAGGAGAGTGATCCGGTCCCGACCGTCATGACCTGATCGGCGTTGCCCACTTTGTCGATAGTAGGAGAGACGAGATCCCTGGATCTTGGCTCACTTGCTGGGTTTGTTGTCCTCGTTGTAGGGAGGTGAGGCGTGTTGAGGCAGTGTGACCTCGCAGTTAGGCGTCGTCTAGCTGTAAGGACTTATAGCGACCTTAGGATTGCTTGAGCCTTGTTTGCTTGTGTGCTTCTACCTGTACCCATCCGACGTAGCTTAAGGACTTCTTCCCTTCTCTCCTGAGTCATTCTTTCTCTCCTGTGTTCCCTCGTCTTCTCTTCTACGAACATCTTTGTTTTTCAAAAAAAAAAGTTTTGGTGTGTGTGCACCTTTGTGCATGCTTTCGTGGACACGAGACGAGAGTGGTCGTTTGACGAGGAGCGTTGTCAATCCGGCTTCGGTCATCGATTTCTCGACACCTCCCTCCTCTCGTGTCGCACGTAGTTCGGGTCCAATGGCTGCTAATTTCCGTGAGGAGGAGCAGTTGCTGGACCCACCTGCTCCACCAGTGCTTCCAGTTGTCGTTCCCATACCTCTTCGTGATCGATGCTACCCGAGCCGTACAGCTCTACCATCATGCATCGTATTACCAGAGGCTAATGGGAACCATTTTGAGGTTAAGCCTCAATTCATTTCCATGCTCCCTCATTTCACTGGGAAAGGTTACCCCTATATCTTTCTCAGGGAATTTGAGGAGGTCTGTGCTATGTTCAAGCTGCAACAACTTAGCACAGACTCCATCCATCTTAGGCTCGTTCCTTTTGCACTAAAGGATGACGCCAAGAAGTGGTTGTACAGCAACCAGGCGAATTCCTTTAGGACTTGGGATGAGTTTCAGTCTGCATTCCTCAAGAAGTACTTTCCTAATCATCAGACTCAAAAATTGAGGAACGAAATCAATTCGTTCTATCAACATGAGACCGAACCATTCCATGCATATCTTGAGAGGTTCAAAGAGCTACTATCCTCGTGCCCTCACCATGGTATTGAGTTGTGGCGTCTTTGTTAGATTGTGTATAAGGGTCTTCACATCCCGTCCAGAACGCTCCTTGAGTCCATGTGTCAAGGAGAGTTCTTGGGAAAGGATGAAAGGGAGGCATGGGCCTTCCTAGAAGACATCGCTGAGAAAACCATGCAGTGGGAGAGTGTGAGGGAATCACCTGCATCATCTAGTATAGGAGCGAGGATCGCGAATGCAAACTCGACTAGATCGGGTGCCGCATTTGCTATCGATGCCACTACGGCCACCGAGGCGCGCATGGCGGCCTTAATGCGCCGTATGGATTCGATTGAGCTCGAAAACCAACAAAGTGCACCTCACATGTCCACATCTGGTCCAGTTCCTTGTCATTCATGTGGTAGGATAGGTCATGTAGAGAGCGAGTGTGAGTCCATTCCTCCTGAGATGGAGCGTGTCAATGCCATCTATGACAGAGCTAGGAATGACCCATACTCATCATCTTATAATCCTGGATGGAGGAACCACCCCAATTTTTCATGGAACCAAACTAATGCCCCGGGTGGTCCTCCAAACTCCTCTAGACCACCTTACCAATCACACCAACCTCCCATGCATGCGCATTCCTATCAGCCACCCCAAGCGCAAACCACCAATCCATCGGGTTTCCAAAATTCCAATAATATGGAAACCCGATTCAATTCGCTTGAGACCTTGACTCGTGGACTTGAAAACTCAACGAAAAATTTTATGTCTACCTCGAGTCAAGTTCTCACTTCAAATCAGCAGACCATCAAATCTCTAGAGCTTCAGATGGGCCAATTGGCTCAGTCTGTACATGAAAGAGAGAGGGTCTTTTCCTAGCCAGCCTGAGGCTAACCCCCGCATGTACCAACAACAACAAATGCAAAATGAGAATGTGGTACCTCAGGGGAGGCAAGTGAACCATGTGGAGGAACCTGTTCACCATGTCAATTCCATTGTGACCTTAAGGAATGGAAAACAGGTTGACAATCACATTTCCTTGCCACACCCACCACCATCTATGCAGCCCCTCAGTGGGAATGGTGGTGAAGAAGAGGTTGAGGGTGAGGGTAATACACCAACGCTTCTTTCTTCTCAGGCACAGCAGAAAACCTACCTGCCAAAAGCTCCATATCCAAGTAGGTTAAACAAAAAGCAGAGTGACAACATGGACAAGATAGTAGAGGTGTTTAAGCAAGTAAAGGTTAACATCCCCTTGTTGGATGTCATCCAACAAATACCTCAATATGCCAAAGTGTTGAAGGATCTCTGCACAACCAAGAGGAAGACCAATGTTCCTAAGAAAGCATTCTTGGCTGCAAATATCAGCTTACTTTTGTCCAATCCTACCTACACAAAATACAAGGACCCTGGGTGTCCTACTATTCAGTGTACGATAGGGGACACTAGATTGAGCAATGTTTTGATTGATTTAGGATCAGTGGTCAACCTCCTCCCATTCTCTGTTTATCAACAGTTGAACTTGGGAGAATTGAAACCAACTAAGATCACCCTCCAATTAGCGGATAGATCCATTCGTATTCCCATGGGGATTATCGAGGACGTGCTTATCAAAGTTGGAGATTTTATATTTCCAGTCGATTTTGTTGTCCTCGATACCAATCATGTTGCGAACACCCACTCTCAAATGCCTTTGATTTTGGGTAAACCATTTCTGGCAACCTCCAATGCCTTGATTAATTGTAGAAATGGTCTCATGAAGCTCTCATTCGGTAACATGAGTGCCGAGTTTCATGTGTTCAACTCTGGTAAGCAACAGGAACCCATGGATGAACCTTTAAATCTAAATCTCATCCGCCAACTGGAGAAAGCACCACAAAATCAACGAACACCCCTAACCCCAATGCAACCCGTTGAGAATGTTCGTGGGCCCAGCGAAAACTCATTGCCTGTCTTCGCAATGCAACAGAGTGAGCTAGCCTCGAACATGAATGTCCAAAGGGAGTGTTCGTTGCATGATTTAGTTGAGAGTACTAGTGAGAGTGAGACACCTCATCATATGCCTATACCAGAAGGTGTCTCTACCTCATGTCCCATGGCCATTGAGCCATTTGAGCTTCATATTGACTCCAACAAGGACCCACCTATGACTGAGCTTATGCTTGATGATCTAAATGATGGTGGGAGGTCCTTGTTGGATGACTTGGGGAGAAGCCCCATTCTTCGCGATGCAGGTCTGCCGCATCCATCGAATGAGCCTGAGGAACTCATTCCGATGCACCCGCCTATTGGTTGGAGGGTTTTCTTCGATGAGCAATTAAACCCTAGTGAGGCAACGTAACTTCATTCTTTGTTGCCCACACCCGACCAATATCATGAGGGGTTCGAGCCTTTCAGCTTTGACCTTTCACCCCTCATGACACCTCAGAGTACCAGTGGAGTTTGCCCATCTCGACAAGTCTCTGGTCCTCCTGACTTGATGTTCTCATTTGATGTTCCTTGACCAAATGATTATGAGAATATCTTGGTTGATGTATATATATTAAAAAAAAGAAAAAAAGAAGAAAAAAAAGTGTGTAATAAAAGACTCATTAGTGAGCATCGATTGTTGTGGGCCCCAACCCTTGTGTACTTGGGCCCAATCTCTTCACGTATTTATCTCCCTTCTTCAGCTTCTCACAGGTTTTGAGGGAATTTGGGTTTGTGTCCATCAACATGACCCTGATGTCCCTTTGTACTTCATGTTGGTGAGATGTTTCCCTTTTCATGTATATCTCCATGTAGTATCTTGCTCGCATTCATTGAGGACAATGCATGAAGTAGGTGTGGGGGGTGTTTTACGTGTGTACATAGTCGAGCCTTTTTCCTTTGGTTTTATTTTCTTTTGTTTGTACTGCTAGGGTCATGTTAGTGTGCCGCATTTAACATTGATGTATCTGCTTGCCATGATCCTTGGGTGACTTGTCTTCTTTTGCTTGCCGAGTGCTTTAAAATTTTCACATTTCTTTCAAAATCTTCATGTGTTTGTGAAAGAAAATGTTTTTGTAGGTTTTGCGTGTGTTTAGCATGTGCAAAACCGTTGAGAGGCAAAGTAAAAAGAAACCTCCCAAAATTGTCTTGAACTTGATGCATTAGGATTTCTAGTACTGGCTTTAGGTCTTATCGAGTCGTTAGGATGCACCCTGGTTTTCCCTCAGGGGCGTGTAATCATAGGGTTTCAGTACTCAAACATTTAAAGAAGTCCACCCTGAACCTAGTGAGTCAAATAATTCGTGTCTTTTAGTATAAGGAAGTTTGTCGTAGTCAATGGCCCTTAATCTCTTTTTGTGAAACCTAAGTATAGGGGTTTTGGTTCCCATGTAAATAAATAAATAAGTGGTGTTCTCTCTTCTCGCACGGCTCCTATCACTCGAGAAAGTAGGTCTGAGGGGACTTTGTGCGTGGTGCTTTCGAGTCATCTGACTTGGGATGCATCGACCGAACTTCCGTTACACGGGTAGTAGGGATCGCCCTATGTGGAGATTTGGGGGAAGGTGTACGTGATAGTGTAAGTCCTCATAGGCAATGATGCCCGAAACCTGACCCTGGGAGAATCAAACACCAACCAATAAAATGCTCAAAAGAAAAAGAAAAAAAAGAAAAAGGAAAAAAAAGAAAAGAAAAGAAAAAAAGAGTCAAATAAGAACCAAAATGGACTTTACACATTGTATCACATTCAGAAGTTAAGGTTGCCCATGTCTTTCACTTAAGTCCTTAACTAACTCTCACGAATAACTCATTAGGCTAGGTGTGTGGACGGATTACATATATAGAGTCGACCCGTAGTATTACCGCGTCCCATGATCGACAAAATAAGTCCAACGAGTCGTGTAGCTAGATTGATTAATGCATCTTGTTCGGATTTTGTGGGTATATCCGCTGAAAACCCTCAGGAGACAACACTCCTCCTCCTTGGCAACAGGGAGGTTTAACGGCTTGTTGCACGTGCTAAGTGCAACCGTGATTCCTACGAAAGTGAGTTAGGATTTCTTGTTTTTCGTATGCTTCTCTTTCTTTGTTTTGCTCGGGACTAGCAAAAGTTAGGTGTGGGGGTATTTGATTGACATCATTTCATGCTTATATTTGTATCTTATATCCATTATCTTTCACCTAAACAATGCTATGTCACGAGTTTTATGTTTAGTTTTCAGGAATAAATAGGTTTGAAGAGATGAAACATAAAAGGACCCAAAAGCTGAGAAAAAGGACTGGATTGTGAGATCTGGGGACCAAGATGCAAGGGAGAATGACCTGATTTCAAGACAGAAGGACCTAAGAGCAAAACAGAATACTCCACACCATCATGGGGAGTATTTTACCAATTCGATTCGGGTCGGAGCTCCAACAAGTCAAGTAACCGCATCAAAGACCAACAATACCAGAAAGAAAAGCCCAAAACAAAAATGAGCAGGATCTGAACCATATAGATCGCTAATTAGTGGTCCAAGACCGCTAATTGGCGATCCATTTTGGCTCAAATCCGCTCAAATTTCTCCAGCACATGTATTAGAGGATGTTTAGGCTATTTTTGGTATCTGTTTAGTCCCACATCGGGGGATTGTCCCGATTTGCCTTTTTCCATGGCTATAAATAGAATTCTTCACCTTCCATTGTAATCACTCCATATTTTAAGTGGTTATTCTTCCTACTAGAAGTGAGGCCTTGAAGCACACACTAAAGTAGGAGGATGCTACTTTTAATGTGAGTCATTTTATCAATAAAGTTTTGTGTTTCTTTCATTGTTTGTTTTATGCTTCTTTTATTGTTTATGCATGTTTTAGTTTAATCGTCTTTTAATTCTAGCTTAGTTTTAATATGCCTTCTTCCCATAGTTTAATAATTAGTGTAATGTTTAGTTAGTAGTTCCATCCCCTTTGGGGGTGGAGTAGATGTACATACATGCATTAGAGAATGGGATGAATGTTTTATTTTTTGTGTGTTGATAAAACATGAATGTATGCTTGCTTGTTTAGGATAGAATTTATAACTTGATGAGTTTTGCCAAAATGATTAGACACCTCTCATGCTTGTTTAGGTTCTGAAATAAACAACTTGCATATGTAAATGTTAATCAACTAAGTTGGTGAATAGATTGATAGGTTTTGCCATAACATTTAGACACTTCCTATGCTTGATAAACACCACCTTCATGTGCTTAAAGAATGTATTCTACACCCACCTCTTTGCATGTGTGCACTCACTCCACCACCTAAGGGGTCTCTCTCTCTTACTGATTTCTCCTTAGTATCAAGTTTCTCTAGCTTAGTTGAAGTATTCGTTTGTTTTGTTTTCTTCGCATTTGCTTCTTCGTGTTAGCATAGTTTAGATTAGCATAAACAACTTTCTTCCATCTTTTTGTGCCACTTGATTTCTGATAAACAAGAGCGAGCTCACCTCCCTGAGGACGACCCGTACTTGCCACCGCTTCATCGCGGCCGTGCACTTGCGGTAGAAATATAAAACGTTCAACAACATCCTCACCCTATATACAGGGGACTATTGTACATATTTGGGGACAATGAAATGAAATACATATCTCTCCCCTCCCCAATCTTTAATCTTTGGTTCGCTTGTTTTATAACACATTATCAGCACGAAAGTTCTACTACTGACTAAAACATTTGGTGTCACTCAAGTCTCAAGGTAACAAATCCATGTGATTGATTCCCAACGTGACATACATAATTTCTTCCGTTTATCTGTCAAAAATTGTTTGTTTTGATCCAAAAAAGGTTAGAAAGGTGATTTCATATTACATGATTAATAAAGAAATCATTTTCAATCAATTGAGGGTTGTATATGTATACTCTAAAAATGAAATAAAAAATATTTTTGGACGTGTGAATCTCGGACAATGGTATATCTTAGTGCTTTACAACAACAACAAAACTCAGGACTTATAATATCTTTTGTGACATGATTATATGATTTTTTGGATATTTATTTTGTTATTTTAGTCAATATATTAATGTGCTTATGTTGGAGGGGAACCATTATTTAGTTCTTAATTTAAATCTTGCACAAAAAATATATTTTTAAACTCGTAATTTTTTTATTGGTTGTTCTGTCATGTGCTATAATACATTGATGCGTCAGTCAATAATTGTTGTTTTTTACGTAACAAATTATGTTCAAAAGACAAAATAAAATAAAATCTAATGTCATGGTTTAGCATTGGTTAAATATTAAATTTTTCGTGAGAAAATGTTTTATATTGGTTAGTACTTTCATTAGTCCAATATATTTTTCATACTTGTGATTTTTATTCAGTTACGATGAGATTCATCTAGATATTAATAATTTACATGCTAATATGTTGATATGCAGAATTTCTATGTAAAAGACATATATGGATATTTTACTTACATCTTGAATGTGTATTTATTTATCATGAGGTAGTTAATTTACCCACATTGTGCATAAAATATAACATGATAATTTTGTATATATATAAAATAAATGAGACTACATATATACAATCAATATATGTTGATTTTGGAATTGCTAATATGCACTTTTGTTTATCATATGATTCAAGTACATTATAATATATTCCGTTTTGAGATGTTTAATTTAGTATGCACCGATAGAAGAAAAAGGTAATAAGTTGCATGTATTTGTTTATTGAATTCTCATGCAATTTTGTGTTTAACGACTTCGTAAAATATATTCGTAAGTTTGGTAAACTACGAATAAGGGGAAGATGATTTGTATTTATCGTCCCTGAAGGACGGATATCCCTGAAGGATAAAGCCCGGAAGACTTGTAGTTGCACTCTTTTTCCCTTTTTCCAATTTTTGTCCTAAAACGTTTTATTGGTTAAAAGTTTTTAATGAGGCAGCTTGTGCAATTTTGTTAGCGTATGTTATGCACTCTTTTCCTTAGCTACTTTTTTCCACAGGGTTTTGTAGCAAGGCTTTTAACGAGACATAAACATGACGCATATTATCTGAAGGAGTGTTATAAATGTATGCTGAATTGAGGCAGAAAATTATACGGTGCACTCTTTTTCCTTCACCAAGTTTTTGTCTCACAAGGTTTTACTTGGCAAAGTCTTAATGAGGCAGACCGATCAAGTGACAACTGATCAAATCCAATCAAGCGAGAATTTGACGGATTTATTTACAAAGTCATTGCCCACCAAAGTCCTTAAGAAGTTTGTCTTCAAAATTGATGTTCAGTGTATGTTGAAGTGGGGGGAGCATCATACGCGTTGCACTCTTTTTTCCTTCACTATGTTTTTATCCCATCAAATTTTTCTTGGTAAAGTTTTTAACGAGGCATCATCCTTAACGTATAAAGGTGATCATCCAAGGGGGAGTGTTGAGAATTCCAAAGGTTTTGTGGATGATTCACCTTCCTTAACCCCTAATAGTTTAAGTAGATTTTACTTTTATTAATATGGTATAATTCCATTTATTTTGGTTGTAACCCCTACTACATCCTCACCCTATATACAAGGGACTATTGTACATATTTGGGGACAATGAAATGAAATACATATCTCTCCCCTCCCCAATCTTTAATCTTTGGTTCGCTTGTTTTATAACACATTATCAGCACGAAAGTTCTACTACCGACTAAAACATTTGGTGTCACTCAAGTCTCAAGGTAACAAATCCATGTGATGGATTCCCAACGTGACATACATAATTTCTTCCGTTTATCTGTCAAAAATTGTTTGTTTTCATCCAAAAAAAGGTTAGAAAGGTGATTCCGTATTACATGATTAATAAAGAAATCATTTTCAATCAATTGAGGGTTGTATATGTATACTCTAAAAATGAAATAAAAAATATTTTTGGACGTGTGAATCTCGGACAATGGTATATCTTAGTGCTTTACAACAACAACAAAACTCAGGACTTATAATATCTTTTGTGACATGATTATATGATTTTTTGGATATTTATTTTGTTATTTTAGTCAATATATTAATGTGCTTATGTTGGAGGGGAACCATTATTTAGTTCTTAATTTAAATCTTGCACAAAAAATATATTTTTAAACTCGTAATTTTTTTATTGGTTGTTCTGTCATGTGCTATAATACATTGATGCGTCAGTCAATAATTGTTGTTTTTTACGTAACAAATTATGTTCAAAAGACAAAATAAAATAAAATCTAATGTCATGGTTTAGCATTGGTTAAATATTAAATTTTTCGTGAGAAAATGTTTTATATTGGTTAGTACTTTCATTAGTCCAATATATTTTTCATACTTGTGATTTTTATTCAGTTACGATGAGATTCATCTAGATATTAATAATTTACATGCTAATATGTTGATATGCATAATTTCTATGTAAAAGACATATATGGATATTTTACTTACATCTTGAATGTGTATTTATTTATCATGAGGTAGTTAATTTACCCACATTGTGCATAAAATATAACATGATAATTTTGTATATATATAAAATAAATGAGACTACATATATACAATCAATATATGTTGATTTTGGAATTGCTAATATGCACTTTTGTTTATCATATGATTCAAGTACATTATAATATATTACGTTTTGAGATGTTTAATTTAGTATGCACCGATAGAAGAAAAAGGTAATAAGTTGCATGTATTTGTTTATTGAATTCTCATGCAATTTTGTGTTTAAGGACTTCGTAAAATATATTCGTAAGTTTGGTAAACCACGAATAAGGGGAAGATGATTTGTATTTATCGTCCCTGAAGGACGGATATCCCTGAAGGATAAAGCCCGGAAGACTTGTAGTTGCACTCTTTTTCCCTTTTTCCAATTTTTGTCCTAAAATGTTTTATTGGTTAAAGGTTTTTAATGAGGCAGCTTGTGCAATTTTGTTAACGTATGTTATGCACTCTTTTCCTTAGCTACTTTTTTCAACAGGGTTTTGTAGCAAGGTTTTTAACGATACATAAACATGACGCATATTATCTGAAGGAGTGTTATAAATGTATGCTGAATTGAGGCAGAAAATTATACGGTGCACTCTTTTTCCTTCACCAAGTTTTTGTCTCACAAGGTTTTACTTGGCAAAGTCTTAATGAGGCAGACCGATTAAGTGACAACTGATCAAATCCAATCAAGCGAGAATTTGACGGATTTATTTACAAAGTCATTGCCCCCCAAAGTCCTTAAGAAGTTTGTCTTCAAAATTGATGTTCAGTGTATGTTGAAGTGGGGGGAGCATCATACGCGTTGCACTCTTTTTTCCTTCACTAAGTTTTTATCCCGTCAAATTTTTCTTGGTAAGGTTTTTAACGAGACATCATCCTTAACGTATAAAGGTGATCATTCAAGAGGGAGTGTTGAGAATTCCAAAGGTTTTGTGGATGATTCACCTTCCTTAACCCCTAATAGTTTAAGTAGGTTTTACTTTTATTAATATGGTGTAATTCTATTTATTTTGGTTGTAACCCCTACAACATCATCACCCTATATATAGGGGACTATTGTATATATTTGGGGATAATGAAATGAAATACATATCTCTCTCCTCCCTAATCTTTAATCTTTGGTTTTCTTGTTTTATAACACTTATGTCATTTAATTGAATCTTTCTTGACATTAAGTTTGAGTGAATTACATTTGTTCAATTTTTAAGTGAAAACAATAGAAATCACATCGTAAAATAACTTTTCTCCCACCACTCCTAACTCTCTTTAAGATCTCACCTCTCCCACTTGCCCTCCCTCTGTCTTGCGCCCCCACCACTATTTGTCTGATTCCTTTGGTTATGTTGAGCACCCGTAGTGGTGTATGGAGTCACGTCAACTTCTTTTCCTACCAACCCAAAACCCAACTAAAGGAACGAAACACTTTTGGACAATGCTCGCAGGAAAATGACATATTTGCAATACAGAAACTAGCAATGCTTGTAGGATTCGCAAAACCCCTTCGCAAGCCGCACAGCAAAATTATGTGGAATTCTGGTGGCACGTAAATTTGCATTAATTTACCTATCCTTTCTTTATTTATAGGTAACTTATGTTGTCACTCCTATACTTCTCGTGAACTTCTTTTGCAATTTAATGCACATCAACAGCCATCCATTTTTTGGATGGGTCGGGATTGATGAAAAGAATTATTCCTCTACGATTTTTGGTGAACAGGATAGGATCCATACATTCCAGTTTCAATTTGGCGTTGTAACGTGCATGCATGTCGTTAATAGCATCCTTTGACAATAGAAAACATACATTTTTATATTAGACAAAATTATCCCGTAGAAGCCGAACATATGTAAAAACTACAAAAACTATATTGTGCGATTCCGCGTGAAACGTTGATTTCTTAACAAAGATTATCTCATTCACCAATTATCGATCCGAAACATGTGTGTCACGAATATAATGCAATTATACAAGCTATTTCTATTGTGACTCGGCAGCGCAAGAAGTTAAATGTCTCGGTGTCACGTAAACATTGTTTTTTATGAAATCGGAACGACTTGACATTTCTTTCCGAAGACTAACGACTTCAGACATTATTAAACGAATCAAAGCAAAGACGTGTCCCTTAATCTGTTGTATAATGACAGTACCTTGGCTGTGGCTTCCTATAAATTGGCAACGTTTCGAAGCACAACCCAAACCACATTAATAGTATCAGTAAAATATGGCTTCTAGTTGCGCTCTGATTTATGTTCTTGTAGCTTTAGCTTGTGTTAAGGCACTTGCCTTTGATCCCAACCCCAAGCAGGACTTCTGTGTTGCGGATCTGACATTACCAGGTGCGGAAATTTGAAGTTCGTTTCGTGTTTTTTGCTAAAACTGATTCTATATCTAAATTACAAATAAGAAGTTGTAGCTTAATTTAAATTTTTTTTAATGGAACGATAGAACTTTCTAGCTAATGCGGCTATAACTACTTGCTCCTTGGGTACAAGTCTAAGATATAATTGTAAACATTCGTAAATGCTTAAGCTAAAATTGAATACATTATTTGTTTGGATTTGTCGACTTTGAGAAGAATGTATGGTTGCTGATTTTATATTTTCCAAACTAAGGATTCAATGCTTAACTATAAGTACAATTATCTGAAGAGTACTTCATCAACATCCAATAAGCAACACACGTTGTATCCCAGTTTGCCTAATTAAGTACAAGCTAAGTGAGGGCGGAACGTGAGTTCCATTCCTATTCTCTTATATGATAACCTGTGGTTGGTAGAATGCATCTTAATAATTAAAATACGTATCCTACGGTCCCACCGCTTATTAAAAAATCCAATAAATTAACGACCGCAACACCAGGGAGAGAGTCCATGGATGTGTTTGACGAGTTGGGAGAATAGTGGGGGTCAAGGGGCGGAAGGCTGTATTAGAGTTCGGAGTTATTTGAGTTGGGAATAGAGCTTAAAGAGAGAACGATCAATAAGAGTATATATAAAAAGATTTTTAGTTGAAGGATGTATACTGATGAATTTGAAGGATTTTATTTTCCGTCGTTAAGTTTTTGAAAATTTTGTTATCCACAAGGCTTTCCACACCTAAAAACACAATGGAACCGAGGTGCAAAATCCGTTTGTATCTGAACTGCCAAAGGCATGCAACTATTCAAGTTTTATTTTGGAGTCTACTGATACAACTTGTTTAAACATACATATGCTTATCTATCTAAATTGGTCTTTAACGTTGCAGTTCACGTGAATGGATTCCCATGCAAAGACCCGGCGAGCGCAACCGTGGAAGACTTCGTGTTCGGTGGCTTCGACAAACCGGGGAACACCGACAACCAACTGGGCTCCAACGTGAGCGTAGTATTGGTCAACCAAATGCCGGGGCTCAACACGCTCGGCATCTCATTCGAAAGAATCGACTACGCCCCGGGCGGGGTCAACCCGCCCCACACCCACCCTCGCGCCTCGGAACTCTTCCTCGTCCTCGAGGGCACTCTTTACGCCGGTTTCGTAACGAGTGGCCGTCCCAACAGCCGCGCCTTCACCAAAGTACTCAAAAAAGGTGACGTCATGGTTTTCCCCGCGGCGCAGCTCCACTTCCAGATGAACCTTGGAAGTACACCAGCAGTTGCGATCTCGGGTTTGAATAGCCAGCTCCCGGGAGTGGTTCAGACTGCGCCCACCTTGTTCGGGTCGAGGCCACCGATTAAAGAGGAGCTTCTCGCGAGGAGCTTTCGGCTTGGAAAGGATGTCGTGGAGGACCTCCAGGCTCAGTTCCGAGGGAGGTTGGTTAGTGAAGCCGTGTGCGCCGTCTTCTCCTAATGTTCACACCTACGAACTTGTGCCTATTGGAGGTGTTTGCTTTGTGCTTGTTGTTTTCGCTTTCAGGTCTTTGGTTTGTCGCGTAAGAAGGAATGTTTTTGTTTTGTCATTTGTTGTTTGTGGGTGGGTTAGGCCCCTCTCTGCAGAAACTGTTTCATCTACCCCGTAGTATTTTATGTCGTTTGACTTATTTATAAAACATCTACCCGTGATTTGAAATTATTTTTGGTCATTCTATTCAATTCGGTCTTTACACATACCCTCCTATCAATTTTTTCGTAAAAACCAATTTTCAAAGCGACATATTCTCTTTAATTTCCAACTAATTCATCCGACGACCCACTTTTTTTTACAAAAGCATCAATAATCTCAACCCAAATTTCTCTTCCCTCGACCCAATTTTTCTTTTCACCACGTCAGCAGAAACACTACACAACTCACAATCCAACCCAACTTATTTTTCACCCACTTAATTCCAACCTCACTTTCAACACACTCTCTCCTTTAAATCATTTCTTTTTACCTCATTTTCTATTCCACTACAAAAATACACAAACTATTAAATAAATTATTTTTACAACGACTTTATCTTATTAATTTTCATTTATTTTAATTTTCAGAAATTAATTATAATTATATAAAATAATATACATATCAATTAAATAATTTACCTAATTTTTTTAATATTTATAATAGTTAATAATGTTAATATATTTATTTTAAAGTCATTTTAAAAAAAAAATCAAATACTTTTCTAGAAATATGTTTTTATTAGTTTTTATTTTTAATTTTTTTACGAAAGATTGATCTTCAAATGACGTAGATGAGAGAGAATGTAGGATATTTGGTTATTTTTTTAATTTTCAAAAAATAATTCTAATTCTAATTATAAATATAAATATATATTAAAAAATATTAAACATATAAAAACTGATTTTTAATCATTAATTACAAAAAAACAAAAACAAATACCACAAAATAATTCAACCAACCCGGGTTGACCGCGGGACCCGACCTGGGTTTTTCCGCGCTAAAGCTCCAGGGTCTGGTCCCCTTACGACCCATTTGCCCAAAGACCTCAAAGTGAAAACAACAATTATTCAAATATATGTGTTTTTGCACTATTTTGTTAAACATATAGACTTGCAATGTTTACATTCCCATTTCAAGTTGTGGTCCGTAGGGGATTTGATTTTCCCTCTTTGTTGTTTCTATTTATACAATAAAACACGTCTGAAATGTGGTATTGTACACGCACATGAAGCATAATGCATTTATTTTAGTATTGTTGATCCAATTCATAATTTTCAAATGCATTTTCTATATTATCTGTTTGTACAGAACCTTTATTGTTAGATGAAAATATATATGCACATAGCTTCTTTAAAGATGGTGCAAGTAATGGAATTAACCCTCGTATTGGAAGTTAAATATGGAACTATAATGATTTGTTTTTACTCTACCACGATTGTGTCATGTTCAAGCATCAATTATCTCATATGTAATGATTAATATTTAAGAAGTGCACGCACAGATTGGACGCTAGTACATAACATATATAAGAAAGGGAGATGGTCGTGTATAAATTACAATTAATCTATGGGGGGCTGATTGACATCATTTCATGCTTATATTTGTATCTTATATCTATTATCTTATACCTAAGCAATGCTACGTGACGAGTTTTATGTTTAGTTTTCAGGAATAAAAAGGTTTGAAGAGAAGAGCCATGAAAGGACCCAAAAGCAGGAAAAATGACTTAATTGTGAGACCTGGGGACTAAGATGCAAGGGAGAAGGACCTGATCGTAAGACCAAATGACCTAAGAGCAAACCAGGAAACTCCACACCATCATGGGGAGTATTTTGCCAATTCGATTCGGTTCGGAGCTCCAACAAACCAACCAGATGCATCCAAGACCAAGACACACAACAAGGAAGACCCACAAACAAATCCAGACGGATCTGGATCATATAGGCCGCCAATTGACGGTCTGGAACCACCAATTGGCGGTCTGGATTGGCCCAAATCCACTTAATTTTCTCCTGGACTTGTATTAATGTGTGCTTAGTCTATTTTTGGTATTGGTTTAGTCCCACATCGGGGGATTGTCCCGGATTAGCTTTTTCCATGCTTATAAATAGAACTCTTCACCTCCCATTGTATCAATCTCTCTCTTTGGTGGCTTTCTTCCCTACTAAGAGTGAAGCCTTGAAGCAAAACTCTAGTGGAGGAAGGGCTGCTTGTAATCTGAGTGAGTTCATAATAGAAGTTTTTTAGCTTGTTAATTCTTGCTTAGTTAATGTGTTTACTTTGGTGCTTGTTTTGTTTTATGCTTCTTTAAATATTTCTTGCTTGATTAGTATAACTTTCATTTCAGTATTATGCTTTCTTTTGCTAATATAGTTAGAGTAATGAGTAGTGAGTAGTTCCATCCCCATTTGGGGGGTGGAGAAATGTGTGATATAATCATGTAGTGTATTAAGTGTGTGTTATTTTTATCCCTTGAGCTTTATATGATTTCCATAACCATCTAATGGGTCTCCACTCTTATCTTTGATATGCTAATGCTCTTGAATGAAGCTTAGCTTATGCTTTGATTAGTGGACCTATTTTATGGGGAATGATAAGGTTAGGATATGGATGAAGTTAATATTGGAAACACAAGTTGTAGTGTATGAGCTCTTGTTGCCTTTACCTTAGCTAATGTCTTGTATGTTTTAATGATGTAGTCTTATCTTAATTCATGTGGAGGCATAGTAGGGTCTAGTCTTTATACTTGAGTTCATGTAGCTTCATTCCAACTATTGTCTTGTATGTTTTAATGATGTAGTGAAATCTTAATTCATGTGGAGGGAAAGTTGGATGTAGTTTTATGATTTCATGCACTACATGTTGTGAAGAGCTTAATGAACACACACACATACACTTCTTTATGTTCACATTATTTCTCTACCCCCTTTGGGGTTTAGTTTTATCGTTTCTTCTCCATCTCATTTCAGCTTTGTAGTGTAGTTTAGTGTAACCAACCTTTCTTCCCTTTCTTTACCTCTCGCCTTCGCACAAACCAAGTGTCGACACACCTCCCAGTGGACGACCCGTATTTGCCACCGCTTCAACGCGGTCGTGCACTTGCGGTTAATATAATACGATCAATCAGGGGCGACCCAGTGTTGGGGTTTGGGCCTTTGGCAATTGGGGTTAGGGGCCGGCCTTGTTGGGTTGGGCCACACAACAGAATAAGAACACGTCTGTTGGTTTGTTCGTTCGTTCGTTTGTGGATCCGGAAAGCGCTGGAAGAGCAAAACCTCGCTTCTCCCTTTTTCGTCTTCGTCTTCGTCTTGGTTAGTTGGTTTCGAAAGGAAAGGAGATGATGGTTTAAGGAGATTGTAATCGTTGAAGGGGCTTCCTTCTCTTCCTCTTCGCTCAGCTCAACACCACCACTTCAACTTCTCTCCAGATCAGTAAGTAGTATGTACACCTTTCAACTTCTCCCGGAGATCTACAATTCTAACTCAGATCCACATCTACTCTGCAATCAAAAACTCCCCTTGTTTGTTGCAAAACCAATCTAATCTTGTTTTTTAATTTTTTTGGGTTTGTTTCAGCATAAGCAGAAGCAGAAGCTTTACGAGTTACCCTAAACTCTCCACCACCACCCATGGTAATGGTATGTTTCCACGCTATCATCCATCCATCCCATTCCCACTCTATATCCATCCATCCTTACTCCTTTTCTTGTTTCCTCGAGCCATTCCTTGTAGAACTGTTTTCACTTGGAATAATGCCCATGCCAATTCCTACATTTTTCTGCTACGCAATTCCACACCTCAAATCAACATCACTCAATCAAGGTCTTTTTCATCCCTACTTCACTTTCTCCCCGTCTTCCACTTACAACCCACTTCTTTGTCTCATTCTTCATTAAATTTTATTTTATTTCAATTCATTTCTAAAGGACAATGATCTTTCCTTCTTACTCAAATTCGCAACATCAATGTCAGCGCAAGGAAAAGTTGATTCTCGTCAAATGCATCAGCTTTATGCTTCCACCAATTTTTCAATTGTTTCGATCTATAAAACTACTGTTTCTTTCTATTTAAAGTTTAGGGCTTAGCAATTGCGGTCACAACTCACAAGGACTTACTTCATCTCAACATGAAAGTTTTTAACTTACAATGAGTTCACGTGACCTTCAACCAGTTCGGGTTACAAGGGTTTGATTCATTTGTGTTAACTTGGAGAGCATAAGAGGGGGGTTTTAAGCATCTTCAACAGCTACTAATGAGTAAAAAAAGTTTATAAGACAATTAAGAAAACTACGGAAACATAATTATCATGCATCTAGCCTCAACTTAGCCGACCTAACTGATATTAGTGAGCCAGGGGCACCAATACTATCCATTCATTAGGTTGGGAGTTCAACCATGCTAGAAGAACTCGCATATTACCTTTGTCAGTACTCGGTAGTCACCCCCTTCAACTTAACCTCTTACTCGAAACCTCGTGACAAGGTGCCACTTTTGACAATCAGGTAAAGTGATTTATCTTTGCACGAGAGAAACTTAACTTCTAAGTCTCATTTTCATGTCAAGGGGAGCAATTTGATTCAATTCTCTATCTACTCACTCAAGATTATCATTAAATGATTACGTCTTTTTTGAATTACTAGTTTACTGTTTATTAGTTTGGTGGAAGCAAGTCAACTCGTTCGGTGAAAATAAGACAACTCAGTTTAGTGGAAATGACCCAAAGCGTTTAGTGAAAACAACATAGCTCGTTGGTGTGTCCCGAGTGGGACTGTTGTGTCCCAGCTCGTTTGGAGGGAAAACGACACAACTAGTTTGGTGGAAAAAACGACCTAGCTCATTTTCTGTTCTCTCAAATCAACATTCTCACACGCCCTTTTTGAACTTAGTCGGTTCATAATTTGGAAATATGTTAAATATGAATGTTTTTTTGTCTTAAAATCGTCTTTGTAACGAGTCTTGAATCCTTTTATTTTGATATTGGAGGAGAGAGTTATGCATAAATTTTTAATCATGTGTTGATTATCTAGTTTCCAAATACAGTATTTCGTGACATACTTTTTCACCCTCATATCATCGGAACTTTGCAAGTCGTAAGAGAAACTAACATGTGCTCATTTCAATCATCTTTCCAAGGGATTTAGAATTATCAAATTCTAAATCTGGACGTGGATGTTATGAGTAAAAAAACAAGTAATGTGTCATGCGTGGGAATGTTGCATTTTACACGTCATTTTTAGCATCTTATGTTCATAATTTGGAAATATGAGAATTATAATTCTTTTGCGTCTTAAATCACTTTATTTGGATATTGGAGGAGAGAGTTATGCATAAATTGTTGATCATGTGTCGATTGTCCAGTTTCCAAATACGGATCTTTTTTAACACACATTTTTCACCCTCATATCATCGGAATTTGGAACGTCGTAAGAGAAACTAATATATACTCATTTCAAGTATCTTTCCAACGGATCTGGAATCATCAAATTCTATATATGGATGTTGATGTAATGAATAAAAAAGTGATGTGTCCCGCACGGGACGAGTGCGTCCTGGATGGGACTGGTGCGTCACACGCAGGATTGCTGCATCTTCCACGTCATTTGTGAGCTCATTAGGTTCATAATTTGGAAATATGTTATATGTAAACGTTTTGTGTCTCAAAATTGTCTTTGTAACGAAACTTGAATCGTCTTATTTGAATATCAGAGATGAGAGTTATGCACAAATTATTAATGATTTGTCGATTGTCATGTTTTCAAATACGATATGTCTTGAGATACGTTTTTCACACTTGTATCATAAAGATTTAGCAAGTCCTAAGAGAAACAAATGTGGTCTTTTCAATTTTCTTTATGACGGATCTAGAATCATCAAATTCTGTATTTTGATGTGGACGTTATGAATAAAACGAGTGATGCATCCCATGCAGGACTGTTGCGTCTTCCATGTCATTTTTGAGCTCATCAGGTTCCTTTTTGGAAATATGTGAAATATGAAGTTTTACTTCTCGAAAATCTTGTTTGTAAGGAGTCTTGAATCACCTTATTTGGATATCGGGGGAGAGAGTTATATGCACGTTATTGATGATTTGTCTATTGTTAAGTTAACAAATATGGTCTGTCTCGACACATGTTTTCACCCTCGTATCATCGGAATTTGACAACTTGTAAGATCAACGAATATGTTCTCCTTTCAACTGTCTTTTTAATGGATTTGGAATTATCAAATTTCGTATTTGGATGTTGATGTTATGAATAAAACAACGTAGCTTGTTTGGAAAAAATGACCTGGTATGTTTTCTGTTCTCTCAAATCAGCAGTCATCCACGCCTTTTATGAGTTCATTCGGTTCCTAATATGAAAATATCACATATCAAAGTTTTGTTTCTCAAAATCGTTTTTGTAACGAGTCTTGAATCGCCATATTTAGATATCAGAGAAGAGAGTTATGCATAATTTTTTGAGATCTGTCAATTCTCCAGTTTCTGAATATGATTTGTCTTGAGACACGTTTTTCACCTTCGTATCATCGAAATTTGGCAAGTCATAAAAAAACAAATATGTGTTGTTTTCAATTGTCTTTCCAATGGATATGGAATCATCAAATTTAGTATTTGGATATGGATGTTAGGAATAAAACGACCCAACTCATTTGACTCGTTTGTTGAAAACAAGTCAGCTCGTTTGGTTTATTTTGTGTTAAAACCGAAAAAAGACCAAAATAAAGCTGAAATGATGGAAATCAGTCTTATTACTCCAGTGTATTAGGTATGATGTTTGGTGTGAGTCTGTAGGATTTAGGGGAGAAATGTGTATAGGATCTAATGTGTCATAATATTAGTCTAAAGAGGGTGGTGAATAGACTAATTACGTTCTATTAAAAAAGTTAAGCAAATTTAAAGCTAGAACAATAAACGTAAGGAGAGATATGCAAACCACAACACCGATGTGGAGCTGTGAGTTGGCGTAGCTGGAAGCAAACCACTACGGCCGATTCAACCACCGCTTCAGAAGTAATGGTTGTCCCTGAAGCGAGCAAGGAAGGAGTGTGGATCAAGAAGTTCCTTGAAGAGCTTGGAGTAGTTCCCACGAGCGAGGGACCCATTGAGCTATTTTGCGATAATAGTGCATCTATCTCTCAAATCAAGGATCCTAGATCACACCACAAAGTGAAGTACATGGATCGTAAGTATTTCGTGACACGTGACCTCATCGACGAAGGCAAAATAAATCTTTTATGGGTGGACACCAACAGTAACACAGCTGATCCATTCACAAAACCCTTATCCCAAGCCAAGGGCGAAATGCATTTCGAGTCCATAGGATTGAGGAACCATGTAGATTGGCTTGATGATTGATATGTAAAGGGGTTTACCCTTGTTATTATTGTTTTATACATTGGGAATGTATGTGAAAGAAAACTTTAATAACAAGTGGGAGATTGAAGGGGATGTGTTCTAAAAGTTTTACTTTTAAATGTCAATTATTATGAATTGAATGAGAAATCATTTTGTTCCTTGTTTATGTTATTCGTCTTTTAGAAGTGTTAAGGAAGATGCTCTTGGTCCTTAACCGTAGAGCTCTAAAAGATATTGATTTGCATAAAACAAAAGATATTCGCAATCATGGTAATAAACATGGGACATTTATTACCGAGTTAAGATTGTCGTGTTGGTCATAGATCATTGTAGCTCTACAAGTGAGTGACAACACGGGTACGCAAAAGAGGAAAATATTACTTTTGTATACTGAATAGACCTAATAACTAAAATATTATAGAAATGTGTTTCTGTGTCATTAATATTTTACTGTGTCATTCGTCCTTTGATATGAGACTTATATCCGATCACTTAAGAAATACTTGATTAGGCTAGTGTCTTGAGCTATCGATAAGTGTAGTGTAAAGACATTGGTTGGTTAAGTATGACTTTTGTTGGAGAAGATAATTAGTCAAAAGATTATCATTGCCCCTCTTAATTGAGTAATGATATTAATGAGCCCCTTGATAAAGCAAAGTTATAATGTGCTCAATGTGATTTGAGTTAAGTCACATATTTATAACTAGCTTAAAGAGATCAAGAAATGAATACTAATACAAAGATGACACAATACTACTTTGTGTGTATTCTTAATATCATTAGGCAAGGGACGGACACAAGTGGTGCACTCCATCACTAATTGGATCGGGTTTTGGTTCGAGCTGAATTAAGACATCTAGCTAATTGGGAACTATAATGTGTAGCTAGATACCGCTTATAGTTTGTGATGTTAAGCTATTAATATCACTGTCAATTTAGCTTAGATCCTCCCATAGGTCACACCATAAAACTGGGAAACAAGAAGGTGATTTTATGTTCATATGATGTATCGAGTTTCGTATACATGTGGTGAATCGATAAAATCATTATATCATGAAAATGACATATTTAGAATCATGAATTTATATATGAGATGTAAATATATCATGGGGTGTGATTGTTTGATATTACATATGATGATATATTGCATAGGATATATAAATTAGCTATAACCCCAAAGATCGAATTTTGTTGGGAATTAATCCAAAATTCGATAAGGCAAATTAATTAATTAAATTTGCTAAAACCCCAAATACGAATTTTGTTGGGAATTAAACCAAATTTCGATAAAGGCAAATTAATTAAATTTCCTAAAACAAAAAAAACGAATTTTGTTGGGAATTAATCCAAAATTAGATAAAGGCAAATTAATTAAGGAATTATTGATCATGGTTTTGACTTGGTCAATTATGATTAAATTTGGATGTGGATTAATAAATTTAATATTGGGAATTGGTCTTAAGAGAGAAAAACATGGAAGAATGGGTCAATGCATAGCCCATGATGTAGAAATTAAAGGAGCCTATAAATAGGCCTAATTTCCTTCATTAAAAATATGTGTATGCAAAATTCTCTCTCTCTCTCTGACCACCCCAATTAATCCATCCGAAATTCCTTAGCTAATTTGAGTTTTTGGAGAGTAAAATCTCAGGAAAGAAAAAAGGGGTTATTAGCTAGATTCTAAACCCGTTTGGAGATTGATTGGCTAGCTTTTTTCTCTCTAACCTTGTTTAGAGTTTGGTGAAAACTCGGAGGCAATCCACCAGGCGATTCGACCAGCAACGCGACTCCGGATCTTCAAGAGGTTTTAGACAACCTCTAGGTATGATCCTCTTTGCAATTGTTTGTTTGTTCTAATGCATGTTAAATAATTAGGACAAACAAATGCATGTCTATATGAAAATCGAAGAAAATATGAATGTTTCGATCCTATATGTTTATAAAATTTTGAAAAATATATACATATAATAGGGCACGAAATCCAACAATAACACCCATAGGATGCAAATGGAGTTTCAAATTGAAAACCGACAAGGATGGAAACGTAAGTGTTTTCAAAGCTAGGCTGGTAACAAAAGGTTACCGATAGGTTCATGGTATAGACTATGATGAAACTTTTTCTCCAGTCGCCATGCTTAAATCAATTCTGATACTCTTAGCAATTGACGCTCATTATGATTATGAGATTTGGAAAATGGATGTCAAAATTGCCTTCCTAAATGGGGTTTTGGAAGAGGATGTGTATGACACAACCAGAGGGTTTTGTGGACTCCATGAATGCTGGGAAAGTATGTAAGCTTTAGAAGTCCATTTATGGACTAAAGCAAGCATCACGGAGCTGGAATCTTCGTTTCAATGAGGCCATCAAAAGATTTGGTTTCCTTAGAAATGAAGAAGAATCTTGTGTCTACAAGAAGGTTAGTGGGAGTTGTGTTGTTTTCTTGGTCTTGTATGTAGATGACATACTGCTCATAGGAACGACATTCCAATGCTTGAATCTACAAAGATCTTGCTTGGAAACTACTTTTCAATGAAAGACGTGGGAGAGTCAGAGTACATCTTGGGCATCAAGATCTATAGAGATAGATCTTTTGGATTAAGTCTAGGAACTTAAACAGATAAGGTACTTGAAAGATTCAACATGAAAGACTCTAAGAGAGGATTTCTACCCATGTCTCTTGGCACAACGCTAAGCAAAACTCATTGTCCATCTGGGCCTGATGAGCGGAAGCGTATGAGTATGATCTCTTATGTCTCGGCAATCGGATCTATCATATATGTCATGATTTGTACTCGCCCAGATATTGCATATGCTCTGAGCATGTGTAGCAGATTCCAATCAAGTCTAGGTGAGGCACACTAGACTGCATCTAAGAACGTCCTTAAGTACTTACGAAGGACTAAGGATAGTTTCTTGGTGTTTGGAGGAGAAAGTGAGCTTATTATCAAAGGCTATAGTCAATATCCAACGAGAGTCAAGCCATCCTCCTTTGTTGCCTATACTCATCTCCTCGTTCCTTATGTTGATGCGAGCTTCCAAACTGATAGAGATGATTTCCGGTCTCAGTCTGGATACATTTTTCGTCTGAATGGAGGAGCAGTGAGCTGGAAAATTTCAAAGCAAAGCATTGTCACTGATTCTACAACTGAAGCAGAATACCTTGCAGCCTCAGAAGCTGCAAAGGAATGAGTTTGGATTAAGAAGTTCATTACTGAGTTTGGTGTAGTTCCTAGCATTGATAGAGGAGTGGACCTTTATTGTGATAATAATGGTGTCATTGCTCAAGCGAAGGAACCTAGATCTCACCAGAAATCCAAACATATTCTCAGGAAGTTATATGTAATATGAGATATCACAGAAAGATGTGAAGATTTCCAAGGTTTATACGGAAGTCAATGTGGTTGATCCGTTAACTAAAACATTGCCTCAGCCCAAGCATGAGAGTCATACTAGGGCTATAGGAATAAAACACATTGCAGAATGACTTTGATTATGTAATACCTAGTATTATGAAGACGTTAATGAATATTTGTATTGTTTACGTATGTCAAATTAAATAAAATTTCAATATTTATTTAATTATGGTTTATAATTAAATAATTATCCAAAATAAATTATAAATTCAAATAGGTTTGTCAAATGAGTGATTTGATAAATGAACCCCTATAATGTGAACTTGAATATATATTTTATTATTATATCTGGTCTAGGTCATTGAATTGGATGACAATGAGTTATAAACATTAGTTTGTAAGTTGATTGATAGTGTCATTTCATGGGCTATAGAGACATTCGATGTCTAATCATTACATGGATATATGTTGGAGAACATATATTGGACTAACCCGCTATGAGAATCTTTAAGAGATTTGGAATGTCATAAGATGTCTCATTAACTATTTATGTAAATTCCTCAAACATGAATGCATCACTTTACTTATATCAGAATTGGTATATTCTTGACTCCGTCAAACGTCGCACCGTAAAAGGAGGCTATAAAGGCGGAGGTCAGAATTGACATGAATCATATAGAGAATTGTGGATGTGCAAGATTGAATTGTCCTCTTATTTAATAGGATGGTTGTCTTTGGGTCTTTTGAAAAGTGAAAACTGAAATGCATGGTCGTGCTCAAATGGATTAAAAGTTAATCATTTGTTTCAGCAGTTTGAACTCGAATTTCAAGAAATTGTCTCAACGGAATGGGATGACATACTATCTTACCTGATGTTCAAATCATGACAATAAGAGACAAAATAATTTATTATTGCACACTTGTTAAAGACAAGTGGGAGATTGAAGGAGGTGTCCATTAATCAAGGTGGCAATGAATAAATAGTTGAAAGGAATTTAATCCGATTATATTAGGGGTCGTAATGTTTAGCTAGAAACCAATTACGATCTACGTGTCAATCGTTGCACGCGTTACTAAAACAATCGGGTCCTATAAATGGTTACACACATTGGTCCAATGGACTAAACACATGGATGGCTAAAGGAGCCCATTAAAACTAACTTACCTAATGAGATTATGGTTAGCTTTGGAGAGACTTATAAATAAGAGGAGAAAAGGATGCAAACCAAGTTTATAAATAAGGGGGAGAGAGATTCAAAAGAGAGAGAAAAAGGGAGGAGAAAGAGAGAAAGAGGAATGAGAGGGAGAGAAAAAGGGAGGAGAGAGAAAGAGAGATGAGAAAGGAGAGAAAGAGGGAGGAGAGAGAGAACGAGGGATGACGGAGAGAGAAATGGAGGAGAGAGAGAGGGATGAGAGAGAGAGAGAAATGGAGATGAGAAAGGAGAAAAAGTGGGAGGAGAGAGATTCAAGAGAGAGAAAGAGGGATGAGAGAGAGAGAGAGAGAAAAATGGATGAGAGAGAGAAAGGGAGGAGAGAAAGAAAGAGGAAAAGAGAGAAAGAAGGATGAGAGGGAGTGAAAAAGGGAGGAGAGAGAAAGAGATATGAGAAAGGAGAGAAAGAGGGAGGAGAGAGAGAAAGAGGGATGAGAGAGATTCAAGAGAGAGAAAGAGGGAGAAGAGAGAAAGGGGGAGGAGAGAGAGAAAGAGGGATGAGAGAGAGAGAAAGCGAGGAGAGAGAGAAAGAGTGAAAGAGTGGAGAAAGGAGAGAAAGAGGGAGGAGAGAGAGAAAGAGAGATGAGAAAGAGAAAGAGGGAGGAGAGAGAAAGATGAATGAGAGAGAGAGAGAAAGAGAAAGATTCAAGAAAGAGAAAGATTAAGGACTGAGAGAAAGATGGAGAGAGAGAAAGAGGGAGGAGAGAGAGAAAGAGGAAAGAGTGTGAAAAAAAAGAGTGAAAGAGTGGAGTGGGAAAAATGAGAGAGGGATTGAAGAGAGAGAGTGTGTGAAAGAGGGATGAGAGAGAGTGAAAGAGTTGAGAGAGAAAGAAAGAAAGAAAGAAAGAAAGAAGGAAGGAAAGAAAGAAAGAGGGATGAGAGAGAGTGAAAGATTGCAGAGGGAGAAATGAGAGAGAAACTGAAAGAGTGGAGAGGGAGAAAAGGGAGAGAGAGATTCTAGAGAGAGTGAAATAGTGGAGAGGGAGAAAGGAGAGAGAGATGAGGGATGAGAGAGAGAAATACAAGAGTGGATATAGAGATTCAAGAGAGAGAAAGAGAAGGATGTGAGAGAGATTCAAGAGAGAGGGAGGAGAGAGCGAGAGAAATATATTCTAGAGAGAGAGTGAAATAGTGGAGAGTGAGAAATGAGAGAGAGGGAGAGATTTAGAGAGAGAGAGAAAAAAAAGGGTGAAAGTGAGAGAGGGAGAAAGAAGAATGAATGAGAGATTTAAGAGAGAGAGAAAAAAAAAAGATGAAAGAGAGAGAGTGAAAGAGCGGAGATTATTAGACAATTTGATTTTTGTGGGGTTATTTGTGTCAACAATTAAGGACAGTTCTATTTTACGAAGTTTAGTTTGCAAATTGTCTAACACCGTTAGACTGTAACGGTAATGGAGTGAGAGACAGTAACGGTAGAGTGGGGACATAAGGATAAATTGACCCAACTTTGTGCCCCCTAAGAAGAGGTAAGAAGAGAACATAACCCAAGGCTATGTAGGGAAATACGTGCATCAGGGTGTCGCATCACATTTCACACATTTGCATTTGCTACAGACATGAGTTACAAAGCCTTTTTCTGACTTTTAACCTTTATATTAATGAAGATTTTCTTCCCTACCGGATATCAAAGTAATCTTGGAAACTTGATCGTCGACCCCAATGACTTCTAGTTATGCACCACTACTTGTCCTCTAAGCCCTGACCTGCACTGGAATAACACTTGCATTTGATCCCAGCCCCCTCCAAGACATCTGCGTTGCTGATTTAGATTCTTCAGGTACGTCCTTTGACATGCGACTCACATAATCCGAATAGACATGTAAACTTCATTTTTGATATTTTAATATGTGCCAATGAACGGATTTCCATGCAAGGCCGCGAAGGCCATCACGGTCGACGATTTCATTAAAAAAGGGCCAACCCATCCTTCCGTCCTGAACCAACTCGGCTACGTCATAACTCCTCTCGACGTTACCTGGCTTATGGGGCTCAACACCCTCGACTACGCCCCTAGGGCGTTTTCCGAGTACATTATCACTCCCGAGCGATGGAAATCCTCACCGTCATCAAACGCACCGTCTACATTGGCTTTGTTATGGGAGGCCTAGGCTGCACACCTTCGCAAAGATCCTCAAAGAGGGTGACACCATTGTGCTCCCTATCGGCATAATTCCGTTCCAAATGAACATCAGGAGGATCCCTGCGGTTGCTATATATTACGCGCTTGGTCGGAATAGCGTCCACTATGTTTAGGACGGAACTGTACATCGATGATAGGGTGCTCGCTAAGGGTTTTCAGATTATCCGACGGAGGTCGATGTCATTCAGAAGGGGTTTCATCGAGATTATGACTACTAGTTACAACTAACAATATCCATAAATAAGAGGGTCATGAACTCAGAATAGCTGATTCCGTTCTACAATGTCAACGTTTTTCTACATCCCTGTTACATGAGCTTGGGTGGGCAAACTATCTATACCTCGGAGGCTTGAATGTGATCCATTTTACATAAGCTCCAGCGTGGCTTGTTAAATTATTAGGTATATATAAATTCGACTTGTGCTCGGCTAACTGAAATTCCAACAAAGGAACACACCATAATTTTTCAAATATAATTTAAACATGGATAAATCAGTAGATCAGAAGGAATTAATAACCTAACTTAAAATGTAAACATAAATAAAAATTCAAATATAGTGATATTCACGAAGGCCGAACCATTAATAGCTTATAGCTATCATGTGTTTCAGGTATTTTGCTTACCAACAAGGCAACAACAGTTCGTGCGCACATACCATACATAGATGGTAAAAACTTAAGAGGCATAATTAGTTTATCTAGTCACTCTCGCTTCAACCCCCAGCACTACTACACTAAAAAGATCTTAAACATGAATAAATATAAATTTTCTTTGAAAACAGAAATGGTAACTAATATGAGTTGCATAGCTAGTGGTATGTGCAAGTGTACAGAATAATGTAAATAAAATTTGTAAAATTATCCCTTAAATATTAGTGTATCACAAGAAAACATTTGAAATCATAATAGCTAATATTTTGAACTTTTTTTGAATAACTAATATTTTACCAAAATACAATAGGTACAATAAGCTAATTGCCAAATATCTTATTCACAAATCATAGTCGAATAATTAATTTGTTTGATTTTCCAATAGATCCAGAACAAGCATAAACAATAGAAACTTAATTAAAGGGAAAATAAATTCTCTTATTTTCATTTTCCACTAGGTTGTTCAAAACCTAAACAAAATGGTAGTATATAGTATATGTTTTCAAGTTTTTTTTTTAGTTTGAACTAAAATTAACATTGAGATTACATTTTTAATTGTTACAAAATAGAGTAAGCATTAGGTCGGTTTGTTCATCCTTTTATTTGTTATTTTCATACCTTGAGCTATGGAATTGGTTATTCCACATTGGAATTGAATTTCTCAAACAAAAATAAATAAAAGCTATAATTTGATTTTATAAGTTTTAATTTATAGTAACCGAGTAGAGACTATATTAAAGTTTTGGACATCCAAAATATAATTAATGTGTATATCTTGCCATTCATTGCTTAAATTTGAAGGATCAAAATCTAACAAATTGTTCAACTTTGCAATAATATATCCTCATATTTTTTAAATTAAATTTGAAAAGTGTTATTCAGTTATTTACATGAGGTCTTTATCATATCTAGATTGCAGCTTATTTGATGATCATTGGAAATGGTTTAAATAAGAAATAGATTTTATTCTTTTTAAATTCAACCTAAGGATTAAAAAAATATTTTTTCGCTTCAAATCTAACATAATAATCTACCTTCGAAGTTTTGAAAAAAATGTTTGTTTTAATATTATGTAAAACACATGTTTATTATAATATTAATTAAGTTGCAATTTTGATGGGCTAACTATTCGAATCTTGTGAAGAATAGTGGGAACGACAACGTGGTGCTTTATATTGAGAAAATTTTATTTCATAAGTTAGTACACTAAAATCATATATGTATAAAATATAAAAATCAATAACAATAGTAAATTTTTGATACATATTTACAAAAAAATTTCTTTTGATATTAGGACTCGTATTAGTACATACGATTGTGCGTCGACGATTTCATTAAAAAATGGCCAACCCATCCTTCCGTCCTGAACCAACTCGGCTACGTCATAACTCGTCTCGACGTTACCTGGCTTATGGGGCTCAACACCCTCGACTACGCCCCTAGGGCATTTTCCCAGTACATTATCACTCCCGAGCGATGGAAATCTTCACCGTCATCAAACGCACCGTCTACATTGGCTTTTTATTGGGAGGCCTAGGCGGCGCACCTTTGCGAAGATCCTCAAAGAGGGTGACACCATTGTTCTCCCTATTGGCATAATTCAGTTCCAAATGAACATCAGGAGGATCCTTGCGGTTGCTATATATTACGCGCTTGGTCAGAATAGCGCCCACTATGTTTAGGACGGAACCGTACATCGATGATAGGGTGCTCGCTAAGGGTTTTCGGATTATCCGACGGAGGTCGATGTCATTCAGAAGGGGTTTCATCGAGATTATGACTACTAGTTACAACTAACAATATCCATAAATAAGAGGGTCATGAACTCAGAATACCTGATTCCGTTCTACAATGTCAACGTTTTTCTACATACCTGTTACATGAGCTTGGGTGGGCAAACTATCTATACCTCGGAGGCTTGAATGTGATCCATTTTACATAAGCTCCAGCACGGCTTGTTAAATTATTAGGTATATATAAATTCGACTTGTGCTCGGCTAATTGAAATTCCAACAAAGGAACACACCATAAATTTTCAAATATAATTTAAACATGGATAAATCAGTAAATCAGAAGGAATTAATAGCCTAACTTAAAATGTAAACATAAATAAAAATTCAAATATAGTGATATTCACGAAGGCCGAACCATTAGTAGCTTATAGCTATCATGTGTTTCAGGTATTTTGCTTACCAACAATAGTTCGTGTGCACATACCATACATAGATGGTAAAAACTTAAGAGGCATAATTAGTTTATCTAGTCGCTCTCGCTTAAACCCCCAGCACTACTACACTAAAAAGATCTTAAACATGAATAAATATAAATTTTCTTTGAAAACAGAAATGGTAACTAATATGAGTTGCATAGCTAGTGGTATGTGCAAGTCTACAGAATAATGTAAATAAAATTTGTAAAATTATCCCTTAAATATTAGTGTATCACAAGAAAACATTTGAAATCATAATAGCTAATATTTTGAACTTTTTTTTGAATAACTAATATTTTATACAAAATAGAATAGGTACAATAAGCTAATTACCAAATATCTTATTCACAAATCATAGTCGAATAATTAATTTGTTTGATTTTCCAATAGATCCAGAACAAGCATAAACAATAGAAACTTAATTAAAGGGAAAATAAATTCTCTTATTTTCATTTTCCACTAGGTTGTTCAAAACCTAAACAAAATGGTAGTATATAGTATATGTTTTCAAGTTTTTTTTAGTTTGAACTAAAATTAACATTGAGATTACATTTTTAATTGTTACAAAATAAAGTAAGCATTTGGTCGGTTTGTTCATCCTTTTATTTGTTATTTTTATACCTTGAGCTATGGAATTGGTTATTCCACATTGGAATTGAATTTCTCAAAGAAAAATAACTAAATAAAAGCTATAATTTGATTTTATAAGTTTTAATTTATAGTAACCGAGTAGAGACTATATTAAATTTTTGGACATCCAAAATATAATTAATGTGTATATCTTGCCATTCATTGCTTAAATTTGAAGGATCAAAATCTAACAAATTGTTCAACTTTGCAATAATATATCCTCATATTTTTTAAATTAAATTTGAAAAGTGTTATTCAGTTATTTACATAAGGTCTTTATCATATCTAGATTGCAGCCTATTTGATGATCATTGGACATTGTTTAAATAAGAAATAGATTTCATTCTTTTTAAATTCAACCTAAGGATTAAAAAAATATTTTTCGCTTCAAATCTAACATAATAATCTACCTTCGAAGTTTTGAAAAAAATGTTTGTTTTAATATTATGTAAAAAACATGTTTATTATAATATTAATTAAGTTGCAATTTTGATGGGCTAACTCTTCGAATCTTGTGAAGAATAGTGGGAACGACAACGAGGTGCTTTATATTGAGAAAATTTTATTTCATAAGTTAGTACACTAAAATCATATATGTATAAAATATAAAAACTTATCAATAACAATGGTAAATTTTTGATAAATATTTACAAAAAAAAATCTTTTGATATTAGGACCCGTATTAGTGGTCGACATACGCTTGTGGTGGAAAACAAAACTTTGAACATGCTCAGAATAGCTATTGAGAGTACATTACTTTGCTAATTTCGATATTCATCACTAATGTAAATGTTTTTCTTTATGTACGTATAACGATGATATAAACAAGCAATTGTAGGAATTACTTAGGCATTCATTTGAAACATATTTCAGGTAGTTAAGCACATATACCCATGGGAAAACATGACACTTTCTAATGAACATGACTATGCATCTCGCATATTTCAGGTACATTCTAATTTTTACTTCTTTTTTTTAATACGAAAAATATTTGTAATTTTATGATATTTAATTTGCAATTTTTTTAATGGTATGGTACGGAAATGATGACGGAGTAGACTCTACTAATGGTAGAGATACATATGCATATGAGCAAATATGTTCAAATTATAGATGCACATCCGATAGTAAAAACTTAGGTAATATCTGGAGAGGTGTATTCAAGCAAAAAAAACCTCTTTCAAGAATAAGAATATAAAAAGTTTCAAGTAGATTACCTAACAAAGCCTACTGAAGGACCTGAACATCAATAACTACACCCCAATCTTTTTCCCAATATTAGAATTTAAGATTTAAGAACACGTGCGAACGAATGTCCTTAATGCTACATTGACTTTTAGAAAAATAAAAGTTGGTTGAATTAGGGGGACCTTGGACTCAAGCCATTTCCCCCTAGGAGAAGGTAAGAGGACAGCCCAAGGCTATGGTGGGACATGCATGTGGAATTTCCTCGACAAAACACGTCACATATACTGCATAAATATTAACGAGCTTAACTGAATTAGGGTTTCTATCTAATAGACTTCAATAGGGATACACTATAGATAAACAGTGCATTTTTCCTGAGTACTTCACCCTATAAATTCATTGCAAACTTCCTCTCCAACCAAACCAACCATCTATCTGAAGTATCCCAAATGGCTTCTGGTTTAGCACCACTATTTGTTCTCTTGGCTTTGGCTTGGAGTGGAGCACTTGCTTACGATCCCAGCCCTCTCCAAGACGTCTGCGTTGCGGACCTCAAATCCCAATATGGTATCCTGAAATCATATCGTACAGCAGACAGATCCAGTGTCGTTAAACAGACATATATACAAATGCAGTTGTCATTTAAATATTTTCCTTCCATTGATATATATTGATGCATTTTGCAGTAAACGTGAATGGATATCCATGCAAGGACCGGAAGGATGTGACCGTCGACGATTTCACAAACAACGGACCAACGCATCCTCCCACTCCAAACAAATACGGTTACTGCTTATCACGTATAGGCATTCACCAAATCCCAGCAGAAAACACACTCGGCATCTACGGGGTGAGAGTGGACTACGCCACGGGAGGTATCTTCCCTCCGCACTACACCAAAAGAGCATCTGAACTCCTATTCGTGAACGAGGGTGCCATCTACACCGGCTTCGTCTTACCGGGGTCCCCGGGGTACCCACCACGCAATTTCGCCACGATCCTCAAGCGTGGTGACAGTATCGCGTATCCCGTCGCCCAAATCAAGTACAAGATGAACATCGGGAGGGAGCGTGCGGTTACACTCTCAGTATTCAACAGCCAAGATCCCGGTCTGGAGTATATCGGAGAAGATATATTTGGCGCGCAACCTGAGATCGACGACAGGGTTCTGGCCAAGGGTTTCAGGATTTCTCCCATGGAGGTCGACATCCTCCAGAAGAGGTTTTCTCATGACTTTTGACTTCATACCTGGTTTCAGGTTTCTAGAAACATGTATGTGTTTCTATATCAATATCAATGAATGAATAAGAGGTCCAGACTGATGGTGAGACCTTTCTTTTTATAATATATTGCCAATGTTTTGTTGTTCAGCCTGTACGTGTTCATCTCCAGCAGAATTTTTAGTCGACGAGAGCATTTAAAACAAGGATTATATCGGTTGAATTGGTGTCGTTTGAAGTTAAAAATCACACTATATAATACTCTTCAAATATATCTTAGTATAATATGTATATTATTCTTCCCCGATTCGTTTTTGAAAAATGCTCTAAACTAGGTGTAAACTAGGCGTATTCGGGCTGATCCGGACCCAACCCGACCTGCTCTATAACTAAAACATCTACAGGCCATAATAATAAATATTCATAGATCACAAAAAAAATATTCTAACTAGAATCAAAATAAATATAAAAAACATAACCATTCACCACCAACTAAATTAATTCCCAAGTTAAAGAGTGATTTTAGCATTTAACTATATTTAACCATAATTATTGACTTATATATTCAGTGAGCTCATTACTCATCTTACTAATTTAAGCGTCATTCTATCTCACTGTTAGATCTAAATTACAATTATTCTACGGTTAATATTGTAACATCCCGAAACAGTGGAAATTTTGAAAATTTAAACAAACAAGAGATTTCAAGATAATACTCATCAACGGGAATGTCACTCATATAAATAATCAGTCGATGCACCAAATACAACAGAGTTTGCCAAAAGACGTGATTACATCAATACAACGAAAGACAGATACATGTAATCATGACGACCTCGAAGAATCCTAAGAGGATCCTGACCCCAAAATGTGCACGCCCACTGTCACCAACCCCACAGAACATACAGCGATCCTGAAACATGAATCAAACAACAATGTCTGAGTTTCCCATTAGGAAACCTTGTATGTCAAGCTCGCCTATATGAATGCAACAGTATGGGAAATGAACATATCATACTAGTAGCATGTCATGTCATCATCAGCAATGCAACAAATCCCTCTAAGGGTAAAACAGGACATCAGTCCAGCAACAACATCGGGTCTCCCTCGGAGACATACCGTAGGCACATACGGTCGTATGGACAGTACGCGACATACCCATACACGCGACTACTCGAGCCAAAAGGATCGGTGAGGAGCGTTCGCACTTCCGCACAAAATGAAACCACGTGGTCTACACCACCCCCAACGAAGCCATAGCCTGGTCGGTCAAACCATTCCCCGATAGGTGCCCAATCGAGGAATCATCGCCGGAACCACATAGATAGCATCGTCGGCACAACATCAACGGTACAACATACGTCCGGCACAACATCGGACGGCACAACAAGTTGGAACATCATCGGCAACAACATCGGCAACATCATCGCCAGTCAAAATCATACAAGTCCAACAGTCGACCGACTTAGGACTCTCAGTCGACCAGAAACTACCAGAGACATCCTAGCAGTCTAGGTCATCTATCAGTCGAACACGATATACAATCGGACGAACATCAAACAATTACATAAGTTCACTTAAGTTCCGGTCGGACCAAAAGTCAAGAACGGTCGACCGGAAACTACCAGGAAAACCTCCGACCCACTAGCACACGCACAACCAGTTCACCACCACATGGCATTGTTCGACCGATGTTAGTTAAAGTCGGCAAAATACAATAAGTAGGTTGACTGCCCAAAGGCACCGGTCGACCGTTGGTCGATAGCAACCTTACGCCAGCCGAGGATTTTACGTTGTTCGACCGACCACAACACCACGACATGGGTGAGCAACAAAACCAAACTAAGAACCGGCATACCTCAAATGCAAGATAGAGCACATCGGAGTTCGCTCAACGTCGCCATGCGACAGCAACCTCCGCTCCCACGCGCCTCACGTCCGCACCTCCGCTGCCCCAAGCTCGCCTCCACCCGCCGGAGCTGCCACAATGACCTTTGGAATGCCGGGCAAGTAAGATAAAGTGATGGGGATGTAGAGAAGAGAAGATTCACAATGGAAATGGAAGAAGAAAGGGAATGAAAGTGATGAGTTTGGTTTAGCAAAACCCAGCCCCAACAGTGACCTCCTCCGTCACCCACAGCACCCTACACAACCCAACCCATCACTCTCCACGCCAACCCTTTCCCATGCAAAACCACCACTAATCAAAGGATTAGCCCTAATTGAGGTTAGGATCATAACAATTATCCACCATTAAATCATTTATTAGCATAACCACTCATAGTCTTAATCTATCTTACAATTTCAGATGAGTGATGGATATAGTATGAGCTTAAAATAGAAAAATTAAACGACAGGTTCATTAGAAGAAAAAAATATATATAGACATTCACGTGTATAATATTAGTAATATTTGGCGGTTGGTAGATGGTTGCGTTGGTTGGTTTGGGTTCTCACTCGAACCTAACCCAACCCATTAACGGAGACAGGTTTGTGAGTCTTAATGTTTTGGAAATATTCGGATCTAATAGCAGTGGCGGAGACACATAGAGGGCAGGTGGGGCACATGCCCCACCTAGATTTTCAAAAAAAAATATTTCCCAAATTTTTTTATTTATTCAATCTTATATATTTAAATGTAGTATATTGAAGTTTGTGGTATAATTGTTTAACTGTGGTTTAATTTGAGATTTGGGAGGAATTAAGATAATATTTTGACAAAAAATAATTTTATAGTCAATTTGATTCTGATTGGGAACTTTGGAGCTCTTTTGAACAACTACATTAGAAAGATAAGCTATAATTTTTTGGATTTGTATTGTTGTGTAAATTTGATAAATTTTACTTTTTGATTATGATGTGCAATCTCACTTTTCTAGTACAATATACTTATTGGCATGCGATATGTCTTATATCTCACTTTAATACTGTCATTGTTTGTTGGTTGAAAATGTAATGAAAGCTTAAAATAAACAAGCATTTATAGAAAACTTATTCATCAATATCATTCTATACATAAGAGTCGTAGAATGAATAATAAATCTAAAGTCTGCAATTCCATTAATGAAAATAACAATAAGCATAAATATTAACAATTATTACAAAATTCTTTTACTATAATTTTAGATTGTATTTATACACTATTTTGCAATCTATATTTGTCTAGATTTTATCGATTTTAAACTTAAAAACGAGCATACCCAATAAATCTTCCAGAACCACCTGCTTTGTGTTTGGATATTAGAATTTGAGTTGTAAGAATAAAATCAATTTAACTTATGTGTGGTGTCTTATGGTTGTAAAAAAATCTTTTGGATTTTGAATTTTATTGTATTTTGATTTGGAAAATTGTTAAAAATAGGAAGGATATTTTCAAAAAAAATTAATTAATTACTTTAAACTATCATCTTAAAGTTATGGGTCCTCAAAAAAATTAGACCAATGTGTAAGCAGTCTGCGCCACCTAAAAAAAACTGGATCCATCCCGGTCTAACAGGGTATGCGGTTTGGCAAGCTGCTTCATTTACAGCCATGTTCTAAATTTTGGAGTTGCAAGTTCTTTTTGACACCGAGGCTGAACAACAACAAGGATAATTTTTTCAGAGATTGGCACCGGCCTAATGGGATGTTTCATTCAGTTGGTCATTAATCACTTTTTAAGAAAGTCAACAAAACTCACCTACACAAGTGTTCTCGCTTGGCTGCACTTTAGAAACATGATATGCATTTGTAACCATGAATTTCCATAAATACCTTGACTTCGCTTGCTCTTTCTCAAAATTAAAACACTTGACTTGCTGGATCTATTTTCCACTAACATCGACACTATAATTCTTAATTACTTATTGTTGAGAATTTCAAAGGTTTTGTGGATTCCTTAACTCCTAATAGTTTAAGTAGATTTTACTCTTATTAATATGATGTAATTCCTTTTATTTTGGTTGTAACCCCTACTACATCCGCACACTATATATAGGGGACTATTGTACATATTTGGGGACAGTGAAATGAAATACATATCTCTCCCATCCCCAATCTTTAATCTTTGGTTCACTTGTTTTATAACACGTTATCAGCACGAAGGTTCTACTACCGACTAAAACATTTGGTGTCACTCAAGTCTCAAGGTAACAAATCCATGTGTTTGATTCCCAATGTGACATACATAATTTCTTCCGTTTATCTGTCAAAAATTGTTTGTTTTGATCCAAAAAAAGGTTAGAAAGGTGATTCTATATTGCAAGATTAATAAAGAAATCATTTTCAATCAATTGATGGTTGTATATGTATACTCTAAAAATGAAATAAAAAATATTTTTGGACGTGTGAATCTCGGACAATGGTATATCTTAGTGCTTTACAACAACAACAAAACTCAGGACTTATAAGATCTTTTGTGACATGATTATATGATTTTTCGGATATTTATTTTGTTATTTTAGTCAATATATTAATGTGCTTATGTTGGAGGGGAACTATTATTTAGTTCTTAATTTAAATCTTGCACAACAAATACATTTTTAAACTCGTAATTTTTTTATTGGTTATTCTGTCATGTGCTATAATACATTGATGCCTCAGTCAATAATTGTTGTTTTTTACACAACAAATTATGTTCAAAAGACAAAATAAAATAAAATCTAATGTCATGGTTTAGCATTGGTTAAATATTAAATTTTTCGTGAGAAAATGTTTTATATTGGTTAGTACTTTCATTAGTCCAATATATTTTTCATACTTGTGATTTTTATTCAGTTACGATGAGATTCATCTAGATATTAATAATTTACATGCTAATATGTTGATATGCATAATTTCTATCTAAAAGACATATATGGATATTTTACTTACATCTTGAATGTGTATTTGTTTATCATGAGGTAATTAATTTGGGAAATGTTTAGTAGCCGCTCTCCGTGACGCGTTCGCGGTACGCTGCTGAGTTGGACAAATCCAGCTCAGCCAAAGTTTAATATTTTTGGCGGGCAGAGGGGGCAGCCGCATTTAATGCATCTCAAATCAGACGTGCTCCAAATCATATCATTCCTTTTGGCGCTCCCACCTGCTCCATACCTTTTTTTGACGAAGATGCACGGAATGGCCACCGTCACTTCTTCCTTTCTTTTTCTTTTTCATTTTCGTTCATTTCTCTTCGTTTTGAGAGAAATCTTCGCTAAAATGGAAATGGCGTCAAACGTTCCTAAGGAGAAGATGATTTTCCCCTCTTTCGAATGAGCAAGAGCCTTTTACAACGACTATGTTGATGCTTGTGGTTTTGGTGTTAAGCTACGACATACTCATTACGACGCTGGTGTGGTTACCCGGGCTACTCTTACTTGTTCCAAGGAGGGTAACGCACCAACAGACCAAGGTCAAGGCATAATGAAGCCACGTTTATCTAGTAGAGTTCAGTGCACGGCTCGCATCAGGGTTTCTGGAAACCCAGCAAGGGGATACCAGATTAACTTTGTCGATCTCAATCATAACCATGAAATGCTGCAGGAGCACCAGATGCGTTTTCTAAGACAGAAACGATTTGTACCTGAGGCCGCCATAGCACGAATATCGTGCAACGATGCTTCTGGGATCTCTGCTGCTAAGACCATGCAATCGTTTGTTGTTGAGGCTGGGGGGCATGACAAACTTACTTTTAACGATAGAGACCTAAGGTTTGAAGACTTTTGTACGCTATTTTGTTTGTAGAAATCTGCGGCCTTAATATTTTTTGTGTGTGCAGGAATGTTATAACCGAAGTAAGGAATTTGAAAATGGGACCCGGCGATGCACAAGCTCTTCAGAACTATTTCATTAAGATGCAGAAGATTGATGCAATGTTTTTCTATGTCGTGGATATGGATGACGAGGGAAGACTAAGGAACGTTTTCTGGGCCGACTGTCGTTCCAGGGCTGCCTATTCATACTTTGGGGATGCTATATGTTTCGACACTACGTACCTCACAAACAAATACGACATGCCCTTTGCACCATTTGTGGGAGTTAATCACCATTTCGAGTCTGTGTTGCTCGGTTGCGCTTTGCTGTCTTCCGAGACCACTGAAAACTACATATGGCTCTTTCAGACGTGGCTTTCGTGTATGGGAGGTACGTATGTAGAGTTGTCCTTTATGATTTTTGAGTTATTGGTTTTCCTTTTTAAGTGATGTGTGTTCCTTTTTAAGTGTTGTGTGTTCCTTTTTAACTTATGTATGTTCCTTCTTAAGTGAAGTCTGTTTCCTTTTTAACTGGTGTCTGTTCCTTTTTAGTGTTGTCTGTTCCTTTTTAAGTGATGTGTGTCCCTTTTTAAGTGAAGTCTGTTCCTTTTTAAGTGATTTCTGTTCCTTCTTAAGTGTAGTCTGTTCCTTTTTAGTGTTGTCTGTTCCTTTTTAAGTGATGTCTGTTCCTTTTTAAGAGATGTATGTTCCTTTTTAAGAGATGTCTGTTCCTTTTTAAGAGATGTTTGTTCCTTTTTAAGTGAAGTCTGTTCCTTTTTATGTGTAGTTTGTTCATTGTTAAGTTGTCTGTTCCTTTTTAAGTGTAGTCTGTTCCTTCTTATGTGTAGTCTGTTCCTTTTTAGTGTTGTCTGTTCCTTTTTAAGTGATGTCTGTTCCTTTTTAAGAGATGTTTGTTCCTTTTTAAGAGATGTCTGTTTCTTTTTAAGTGTAGTCTGTTCATTTTTTAGATGTCTGTTCCTTTTTAAGTGTAGTATGTTCCTTTTTAAGTGATGTATGTTCCTTTTTAGGGGATGTCTGTTCCTTTTTAAGAGATGTATGTTCCTTTTTAAGTGAAGTATGTCCCTTTTTAAGTGAAGTCTGTTCCTTTTTAAGTGATTTCTGTTCCTTCTTAAGTGTAGTCTGTTCCTTTTTAGTGTTGTCTGTTCCTTCTTAAGAGATGTCTGTTCCTTTTTAAGAGATGTATGTTCCTTTTTAAGTGTAGTCTGTTCCTTTTTATGTGTAGTCTGTTCATTTTTAAGTTGTCTGTTCCTTTTTAAGTGTAGTATGTTCCTTCTTATGTGTAGTCTGTTCCTTTTTAGTGTTGTATGTTCATTTTTAAGTGATGTCTGTTCCTTTTTAAGAGATGTTTGTTCCTTTTTAAGAGATCTCTGTTCCTTTTTAAGTGTAGTCTGTTCCTTTTTAAGTGATGTATGTTCCTTTTTAGGGGATGTATGTTCCTTTTTAAGAGATGTATGTTCCTTTTTATGTGATTTCTGATCCTTTTTAAGTGATTTTTGTTTCTCCTTTATAGCGATTTTTCTTTTTCCTTGCAGATATCCCTCCACCAGCCATCATAACGGACCAATGTGGGGCCATTACTGTTGCTGTAAGGAATGTCTTCCCAAATGCCAGACACCGATTTTGCATTTGGAACATAATGAACAAAGCTCCCGTGAAGTTGCCGACGAAGTATCGACAGCACATGTTATTTGATCTAAATTTGATTGTCTATGACTCAAAGAACCCAGCTGAATTTGAGCGGAATTGGCACGGTTTCCTGGTTGATTTTGACCTTCAAGAACATAGTTGGCTCCAAACAATTTACGGTATCCGTGAGTCTTGGGTACCTGCTTACTTGTGTGATTGTTTTTTCGCTGGAATGGCTTCTACCCAAAGAAGCGAAAGTATGAACTCCTTCTTCGACAAGTACTTATCTTCTAGAACCACCCTTAAGCAGTTCGTTCAACAATACGAACTTGCTCTACGTCACAAGTACGAGAAGGAAGCTCAATCGGATTTCGATTGCCTGCATAAGAAACCCCAAATGGTTTCAATATATCCCTTCGAGAGTCAAATGAGCGAGTTGTATACCGTAGGGGTTTTCAAGAAAGTACAGTTACAAATTGGTAAGATGATGAACTGCGACCTAACCGAGGAGTTGCAATCAGCCGACGCGTTTCATTACAAGGTGACTGAACGTGTACGGGTCGGTGAGCAACTATTATCGAAACGTTTCCTTGTAGAGAGGACAGGTCTGAACTTGACATGCGATTGTAAACTGTTTAAGCGTGTTGGTATTCTATGCTGTCACCTCCTGGTCGTATTTGCACGGCTAGATCCTAATGCATTACTCCCGCCGTCTTACATCACAGATCGATGGCGGAAGGATATTCGTCGGAGCTATGGAGAAAAGGTGTACCAAGCCGATGGCGTATTGGAGAAGGATGCGCTGAGTCGTCACACCGACATAATGGGTCGCGCTCTTTGGATTGCACAGGAAGCATTCATTTCTCATGAAAGGTATCTTAAGGCCGTGAAGTGTATGGAGTGGCTCAGGTCTCGTATTAACATTCCCCACGCCCCTCCCATAGTTGATGAAGTTGTGGCCGGCGGTACCTCTTTGCGCAATCCAGACAAAGTAACCCGTCCAGGAAGACCGCCTACTAGACGTCGGGTTTCCTTAGCCGAGAGAATTCTTCAAAGAAGCCAAAAAAAGCGCCTCACAGCAGAAAAGAGCAAGTATCGAAGGAAGGACAAATCACCTATGCATGAGGTCGCACCTAGACCAGGGGATCCAGATTTTGACGATTGGGACATGAAGTTGTATTACGACCAAATTGCTCCTTAATTATGCACCAAGGCTTGGTCTTTGAATTTTTTACATTTTTGTAAGACAACAGTTATTCTTAAGTGTAAAGTTCTCTTTTAATTCTGAGTGTAAAGTTCCCTTGTAAGTTTACAGTTCTCCTTTTTAACTGTGACTTGTATCTTTTTAAGTGATATATGTTCCTTTTTATGAATTGCTTGTACCTTTATAAGTTAGCGGTTCTCTTTTTTAACTGTGAGTTGTAGTCTGTTCCTTTTTAAGTGCGTTTACCTTTTTAAGTGTGAAGTTTTCCTTTCTTGTTTTTTTGGTTCCTTTTTAAGTGTTGTCTGTTCCTTTTTAAGTGTAGTCTGTTGATTTTTTGTGTTGTCTGTTCCTTTTTAAGTGTTGTCTGTTCCTTTTTAAGTGAAGTTTGTTCCTTTTTAAGTGTAGTCTATTACTTTTTAAGTGAAGTTTGTTCCTTTTTATGTTATTGTCTGTTCCTTTTTAAATTATTTCTGATCCTTTTTATGTTATTTTGGTTCCTTTTTAAGTGATGTCTGTCTCTTTTTAAGTGAAGTCTGTTCCTTTTTAAGTGAAATCTGTTCCTTTTTAAGTGAAGTCT
Organism: Triglochin maritima; assembly: GCA_963682175.1. Taxonomy (NCBI): domain Eukaryota; kingdom Viridiplantae; phylum Streptophyta; class Magnoliopsida; order Alismatales; family Juncaginaceae; genus Triglochin; species Triglochin maritima. The sequence goes on from OY821772.1 coordinate 37,200,310, forward strand.
GTTCCTTTTTAAGTGTTGTCTGTTCCTTTTTAAGTGAAGTCTGTTCCTTTATAAGTGTAGTCTGTTACTTTTTAAGTGAAGTCTGTTCCTTTTTAAGTGATGTCTGTCTCTTTTTAAGTGAAGTCTGTTCCTTTTTAAGTGAAGTATGTTCCTTTTTATGTTATTGTCTGTTCCTTTTTAAATTATTTCTGATCCTTTTTATGTTATTTTGGTTTCTTTTTAAGTGATGTCTGTCTTTTTTAAGTGAAGTCTGTTCCTTTTTAAGTGAAGTCTGTTCCTTTTTAAGTGTTGTATGTTCCTTTTTAAGTGAAGTCTGTTCCTTTTTAAGTGTAGTCTGTTACTTTTTAAGTGAAGTTTGTTCCTTTTTAAGTGATGTCTGTCTCTTTTTAAGTGAAGTATGTTCCTTCTTAAGTGAAGTCTGTTCCTTTTTAAGCGATGACTGTCCCTTTTTAAGTTAAATCTGTTCCTTTTTAAGTGATTTCTGTTCCTTTTTATGTGAAGTCGGTTCCTTTTTAAGTGACATCGTTTACTTTTTAAGTGAAGTCTGTTCCTTTTTATGTTATTGTCTGTTCCTTTTTAAATTATTTCTGATCCTTTTTATGTTATTTTGGTTTCTTTTTAAGTGATGTCTGTCTCTTTTTAAGTGAAATCTGTTCCTTTTTAAGTGAAATCTGTTCCTTTTTAAGTGAAATCTGTTCCTTTTTAAGTGATGTCTGTCTCTTTTTAAGTGAAGTCTGTTCCTTTTTAAGTGATGTCTGTCTCTTTTTAAGTGAAGTAAGTTCCTTTTTAAGTGAAGTCTGTTCCTTTTTAAGTGTTGTCTGTTCCTTTTTAAGTGAAGTCTGTTCCTTTTTAAGTGTAGTCAGTTCCTTTTTAAGTGATTTCTATTCCTTTTTATGTGAAGTCGGTTCCTTTTTAATTACAACTATGGAAAAGTTTGGAAAACTTTAAATTACAACAACTATAAAATGTATTTGTTCCTGTTTTAATTTACAACTATGCACTACTTAAATTCGACACAGCAGCGGGAGTCCCTCAATAAAGTAATGGCCATTTCACCCCTGATGGAGTGAAGTGTCTTGGGGTTTTTCGTTTCCGTTGGGTTGACATTTTGCATGAGACATTTGATCCAGTAGTATAGAAAAACACCGCAGTCGTTGCTTCCCGGCATTTGCCTTTGGCACGTTTCCCTGAAGTATCTCAATGGCCAGTTCACCTTAAGACGGTTTCTCCAGAATTCACTCACATCTTTGGCCGAACATTCATGTACCCCTACCGCATTGTCAGGATCCTCATCTGGTACCAGCTCCCTACTGCAACTGTTGTAATGCAGGATCTCCTTGTCTAAGCCATTAACAACTACAAGGGTCCAGTGTTCTGACACCAGCAATGGTTGTGCAATGACGAGGCTTCCCGTTTCCTGGCCTTGTAATTTGGGCGCCAGCCACTCTTCAATCATGGTATCCCCTTGATCGATCATAATTCTTTCCGAATAGAAGCTTGGAATACAAATTACCTCTTGGGAGAAGTTTTCTGGTTTTTGGCGCTCTTCAAGTACACAAAGCATACTATCTATCGCCTCGTTGGTCAAATCCATCCCCTTCGTCATTAGCTCCTTCAGGTCGGAACGTGTGAAGAAACTGGAATCACCTCTCCAGATCACCTCCCATTGGTTATGTGTAGGTGCGGTCACCTTCAGTACAATGTTCAGCTCATCGGGGCTCAATGTGCCCAATGCATCCATGTCAACGTCTGGCCTATCCTCTCACCCGTGATGAGCCAACTTGAAATCGTCATTCCCATCCCGCTTTCTTTTTTTGTTCATGCTCCTCTGGAGCCTTCTATCTCCCCTTTTCCGCTCCTCTTCTTTTTTCTTCCTTTCTTTCACCTCATCTTCTTGTTTTTTGGCCGTTGAGCGTGATCCTTTGGCCCCCCAGTCTGCCCTGAGGGGTTTTTCCTTTCCCTCATCCTCCTCTACCCTCTTACTTTCTACCTCTTCCCTAAACCTCTTCTTTCAAGCTTCGGCCTCCCTCCTTTTATCATCAGCTTTCCTCTTCTCTCTTCTCTCCCTGTCTCTCTTCTCGTTTTCTTTCCTCTCTCTTTCCTCTTCCTCCCTCCTCTTTTCCTCTTCTATTCTCTTCTGCTCTCTCTCCCTCTTTTTCTCCTCCTCTTTCCTCTTCTCTTCTTTTTCCCTCTCCTCTCTCCTTTTCTCCTCCTCTTTCCTCTTCTCTTCTCTTTCCCTCTCCTCTCTCCTTTTCTCCTCCTCTTTCCTCTTCTCCTCTTCTATTCTCTTCTGCTCTCTCTCCCTCTTTTTCTCCTCCCCTTTCCTCTTCTCTTCTCTTTCCCTCTCCTCTCTCCTTTTCTCCTCCTCTTTCCTCTTCTCCTCTTCTATTCTCTTCTGCTCTCTCTCCCTCTTTTTCTCCTCCTCCTCTTTCCTCTTCTCTTCTCTTTCCCTCTCCTCTCTCCTTTTCTCATCCTCTTTCCTCTTCTCTTCTCTTTCCCTCTCCTCTCTCCTTTTCTCCTCCTCTTTCCTCTTCTCTTCTCTTTCCCTCTCCTCTCTCCTTTTCTCCTCCTCCTCTTTCCTCTTCTCTTCTCTTTCCCTCTCCTCTCTCTTTTTCTCCTCTCTCCTTTTCTCCTCCTCCTCTCTCCTTTTCTCCTCTCTCCTGCTCTCTTCTTTTTCTTTTTCTCTTTCTCTTTCCCTCTCAATCTCATTCTCTATTTCCCTCCTATTCTCCTCCTCTCTTTCCTGCTCTTCATCCCTCTCATCCTCTCTTCCTTCCTGTCCACCTTCTATACGATATCCTCGAAGAGATGCAATCTCTTCCCTTAGGGTCTCATTTTCCTCCCTGGACTTCCTAAGTTCCTCATTCAGCCTCTTAACCTCTTCATTTGCCTCATTCAGTGCAACTTCTGCTTGAAGTCATTTTGTCTTCAACATTGCAAACTCCAATTCTTCCCGTAGTGGGTCCCGAGGGATGCTGCAGTCCCTCAATTGCAGCCTAGGTTCGCTGCTTGTTGACTGGCAATCACTATTGGTTCGTAGGGTTGGCTGAGTTTTTCAGCCTGACCAATGATTTCCCTCTCTTTCTGAGTCAGGGTCGTCGACTCAGTCTTATTGAAGTCTCCCTCGTAAATTTTTGAAAGGGTGATGCCCTTTTCCTCCCATTTCTTCAGGATGAGCCGTTTTCCAAACATGCTCGACCACCGATTCCACCTAGGATGGCCTCCCATTTTAGGCTCTGCCAGGTTGAACTTCTCGCACAGCCATACCTAATAAAGAACAACTTGAACTTAAAAAGGAACAACTTGAACTAAAAAAGGAACAACTTCAACATAAAAAGGAACAAACGAAACTTAAGAAGGACAAACTAATCTTAAAAAGGGACATCTTCAACTTAAAAAGGAACAAACGAAACTTTAAAAGGACAACTTCAACTTAAAAAGGAACTTCAACATAAAAAGGACAAACGAAACTTAAAAAGGAACAAACGAAACTTAAAAAAGAACAAGCGTAACTTAAAAAGGAACAAGCGAAACTTATAAAGGAACAACTCGAACTTAAAAAGGAACAAGCGAAACTTAAAAAGGAACAATTTGAACTTAAAAAGGAACAAACGAAACTTAAAAAGGAAAAAGCGAAACTTAAAAAGGAACAAGCGAAACTTAAAAAGGAACAACTTGAACTTAAAAAGAAACAACTTCAGCTTAAAAAGGAACAAACGAAACTTAAAAAGGAACAAGCGAAACCTAAAAAGGAACAAGCGAACTTAAAATGGAACAACTTCAACATAAAAAGGAACAGACATAACATAAAAAGGAACAACCGAAACTTAAAAAGGAAAAAGTGAAACTTAAAAAGGGACAACTTGAACTTAAAAAGGAACAACTTGAACTTAAAAAGGAACAACTTCAACATAAAAAGGAACAAACGAAACTTAAAAAGGAACACGCGAAACTTAAAAAGGAACAACTTGAACTTAAAAAGGAACAACTTCAACATAAAAAGGAAGAACTTCAACATAAAAAGGAACAAACGAAACTTATAAAGGACAAACGAATCTTAAAAAGGATCAACTGTAACAGAAAGGAAATTCTTGAACATAAAAAAAATGAAACATAAAAAGGAACAAGCGAAACATAAAAAGGAACAACTTGAACATAAAAAGGAACAAGCGAAACTTAAAAAGGAAAAAAACGAAACTTAAAAAGGAACAAGCGAAACTTAAAAAGGAACAACTTGAACTTCAAAAAGGAACAAGTTCAGCTTAAAAAGGAACAAATGAAACTTAAAAAGGAACAGGCGAAACTTAAAAAGGAACAAACATAACATAAAAAGGAACAACTTCATTACCTGTAGTACAACAACACACCCCTCGACGTATACCCTTCTTAAAATAGAAGAACCGGTAGATCTCCTATCGCGTAGATCCCGGTTTGCCTTCTTCAGGCCCCTCACAAGTGCCTGGTGAACAGCCTCGGCCCACGCGTACTTGTATAGCTTAGTGAAGTCGGCGAAGTGGTCGAGGAACCAAATTTTGGTTCGAAGGGTGCCATCGCAGAACAAAAAATGGCTGAAGATGTAACAAATGAGTAGCCGGACGTACTCCTCCTCCTCATCAACCAAATATCTCGTAGCCATCATCTGGGCAGATAGTTGGGTGTTGTTCAGAATCTCCCCCTGTCGGGTTGCGACTTCATTCGGCTGCATTCTGACAGCCTTCCCATGTAATCTGAGCCCCAAAATTAGGGCAACGTCTTCGGCGGTGAAGTGTACTACCCCAGAGCCGATCCTCAACCCCACCTCCTCGGGGTCATAGTGTTCCACGAACCAGTCGATAATGTCATTATCGACAGGAACGTTGGAGAGGTTGATGAAGTGACCGAAGGGTGTAGCCCGGAAGGCATCTTTCTCTGCGTCCCTCAACTTCCCAAAGACCTTCTCTATTGGGGTCCACGAACATTTGGAGGGCTGGAAGTAATCCGTAGAAGCCTAGGAAGACATCAACCGTATGAGAACATTCCTTTTTAGAGTATCGCAATTCAATGTTACGGTAAAAACGACAAACTTGGTGCACCACAACCCCCGAAATAGAAGCTTGAAGTGTAGAATCCATTTGGTCGACAGATATCTAGGGTTACGGTGAAGAACTGGGGTGATGAATCGGAATAAAGTTGAGAAATGGAATGTGAGAAAGATCGGAAACGTTTTTGGTTTTCTTTTGCAAGTCGGGATGTGAACAGGCGCGTCTGATGTCCCTTCCCGGTCTTATCGATACGTCAGAGAAGGAACCGTCGCACGAAAGCCGCAGCAGTTTTCCCATTTTTCGAAACAACGCGCGCTTTTATTTTCGCTGATTGGGCAGCTGACTGGACTGCTGACTAGATGCCACGTAAGCCGCGTCCTGGACGCGCGCGTCCGTGTATAAGAACCCAATTAATTTACCCACATGGTGCATAAAATATTGTTGGATTTCGTGCTCTATTATATGTATATATTTTCGAAATTTTTATAAACATATAGGATCGAAACATTCATATTTTCTTCGATTATCATATAAACATGCATTTGTTTATCCTAATTATTTAACATGCATTAGAACAAACAAACAATTGTAAAGAGGATCATCATACCTAGAGGTTCTCTAAAACCTCTTGAAGATTCGGAGTTGCTGAGGATGCTTCTCAATGCGCCGGATACCTCCGAGTATTCACCAAACTTCAAACAAGATTGGAGAGAGAAAAGCTAGTCTCTCAATCTCCAATAGGGTTTAGAATCTAATTACTAATCCCTCTTTAGTTCCCTTGAGAAGAAGATCTCTTAAAACTAAAACTAAACTTAAGAATTAAGGAAATTTCGTGGAGAATTATGGAGAGAGAATTATTAAACTTAAGAATTAAGGAATCTAATTACTAATTCCTCTTTAGTTTCCTTGAGAAGAAGATCTCTCAAAACTAAAACTAAACTTAAGAATTAAGGAAATTTCTTGGAGAATTATGGAGAGAGAATTTTGCACAAGAAAATAATGAATTAGATAATTGAGGTAATGAGATAAACTTGTATTTATAAGTTCTCTCCAAATTACTTATTCATGTGCAACCCCTTGCCCATGATTTCATGCAAACTTCCATCTAACCAATCATTATTTGCTAACAAATAATTTTACCCACGAATTAAATCAATTATGGACCAATTCCATGCATGATCTAATTAATTCTTAAATTAATTCTGCATAAAACCGTCTGGCCGGTCGACCGTTTTCGAGGTCCGGTCGACCGTTTAGACCGAATTTCGGTCGACCGTTTGAAATTCGGTCGACCGTTCGCAACAATAAAATATTTCATCGAGATGTTCGGTCGACCGACCGATAGATTCGGTCGACCGTTTCGAACAGACAAAAATTCCCTGTTATCGGTCGAGACATGTCCGGTCGACCGTGCAGCGATCGGTCGACCGTTTACTGTTGTTCGGTCGACCGTTTGAGCACTGTTCTGCAGACTTGTCAAATTTCGGTTTAACCCCTACAAAATTTGACATTTCGGGATTAGTAGTAAATTCACAACTTATGTAACATATTATCCTATGTAATGATTAATTATTACACCCCATAATATTTACATCACATATGAATTTAATTTAGATTCTAATTATGTTATTAATCACAACATAATTTTGATTTTGCTTGTTCACCACATGTGTCATATTTTCTACATGAAACCCGACACATCATATGAACTCAAAATCCCCATTTCTTGTTTCCCAGTTTTGTGGTGTGACCTATGGGAGGATCTAAACTAAGTTGGCAGTGATATTAAGAACTTAATATCACAAGCTATAAGCGGTATCTAGCTACACATTATAGCTCCCAATTAGTTAGATGTCTTAATTCCACTCGAACCAAAACCCGATCCATTTAGTGATGGAGTGCACCACTTGTGTCCGTCCCTTGCCTCATGATATTAAGAATACACACGAAGTAGTATCGTGTCATCTTTGTATTGGCATTCATTTCTTGATCTCTTTAAGCTAGTTACAAATATGTGATCTAACTCAAATCACATTGTGCACATTATAACTATGCTTTATCAAGGGGCCCACTAATATCATCACTCAATTAAGAGGGGCAATGATAATCTTTTGACTATCTTCTCTAACAAAAGTCATACTTAACCAACTAATGTCTTTGCACTACACTCATTGATAGCTTAAGACACTAGTCTAATTAAGCACTCCTTAAGTGATCGGATATAAGTCTCATATCAAATGACCAAGGACACAGTAAAATATTAATGACACAGAAACACATTTCTATAATATTTTACTTATTAGGTCTATTCAGTATACAAAAGTAAGAGAAACTAACATGTGCTCATTTCAATCATCTTTCCAAGAGATTTAGAATTATCAAATTCTAAATCTGGACGTGAATGTTATGAGTAAAAAACAAGTAATGCGTCATGCGTGGGAATGTTGCGTTTTACACGTCATTTTTTAGCATCTTATGTTCATAATTTGGAAATATGAGAATTATAATTCTTTTGCGTCTTGAAATTTTATTTGTAACGAATCTTGAATCACTTTATTTGGATATTGGAGGAGAGAGTTATGCATAAATTATTGATCATATGTCGATTGTTCAGTTTCCAAATACGGATCTTATTAACACACATTTTTCACCCTCATATCATCGGAATTCGGAACGTCGTAAGAGAAACTAATATATACTCCTTTCAAGTATCTTTCCAACGGATCTGGAATCATCAAATTCTATATATGGATGTTGATGTAATGAATGAAAAAGTGATGCGTCCTGGACGGGACGAGTGCGTCCTGGACGGGACTGGTGCGTCACACGCGGGATTGCTGCATCTTCCATATATATAAACGTTTTGTGTCTCAAAATTGTCTTTGTAACGAGTCTTGAATCGTCTTATTTGAATATCGGAGATGAGAGTTATGCACAAATTATTAATGATTTGTCGATTGTCATGTTTTCAAATACGATATGTCTTGAGATACATTTTCACATTTGTATCATCAAGATTTAGCAAGTCCTAAGAGAAACAAATATGTGCTCTTTTCAATTTTCTTCCGACGGATCTTGAATCATCAAATTATGTATTTTGATGTGGACGTTATGAATAAAACGAGTGATGCGTCCCATGCAGGACTGTTGCGTCCTCCATGTCATTTTTGAGCTCATCAGGTTTCTTTTTGGAAATATGTGAAATATGAAGTTTTACTTCTCGAAAATCTTGTTTGTAAGGAGTCTTGAATCACCTTATTTGGATATCGGAGGAGAGAGTTATACGCACGTTATTGATGATTTGTCTATTGTTAAGTTAACAAATATGGTGTGTCTCGTCACATGTTTTCACCCTCGTATCATCGGAATTTGACAACTTGTAAGATCAACGAATATGTTCTCCTTTCAACTGTATTTTTAATGGATTTGGAATCATCAAATTTCGTATTTGGATGTTGATGTTATGAATAAAACATCGTATCTTGTTTGGAAAAAATGACCTGGTCTGTTTTCTGTTCTCTCAAATCAGCAGTCATCCATGCCTTTTATGAGTTCATTCGGTTCTTAATATGAAAATATCACATATCAAAGTTTTGTTTCTCAAAATCGTTTTTGTAACGAGTCTTGAATCGCCATATTTAGATATCAGAGAAGAGAGTTATGCATAATTTTTTGAGATCTGTCGATTCTCCAGTTTCTGAATATGATCTGTCTTGAGACACGTTTTTCACCTTCGTATCATCGAAAATTTGGCCAGTCATAAAAAAACAAATATGTGTTGTTTTCAATTGTCTTTCCAATGGATATGGAATCATCAAATTCAGTATTTGGATATGGATGTTAGGAATAAAACGACCCAACTCATTTGACTCGTTTGTTGAAAACAAGCCAGCTCGTTTGGTCTATTTTGTGTTAAAACCGAAAAAAGACCAAAATCAGTCTTATTACTCCGGTGTATTAGGTATGATGTTTGGTGTGAGTCTATAGGATTTAGGGGAGAAATGTGTATAGGATCTAATGTGCCATAATATTAGTCTAAAGAGGGAGGTGAATAGACTAATTACGTTCTATTAAAAAAGTTAAGCAAATTTAAAGCGAGAACAATAAACGTAAAGGAGAGATATGCAAACCACAACACCAATGTACAGAGGTTCGGATCCAAGAATCAGATACTAGTCCTCTCTTACGAATTGCTCATCATTAAGCAATTTTGCGTCATCCACTAATTTGATATCTATTCCGGGCCGAGATCAAACATTTACACTTCAAGTTTTGCGAACAACCTCGCCTAGGTTAGATCACCATCTCACAATCCGAGAAGAGCTTCACTCCGGAAGCTAGCACAACATTTTTTAGGAAAACTTGAGTAACATAATATTGAGCACTTAAATGAATGATGAAAGCAATGAATTTGATTCAAGTGGAAAGATGTGAGCACAAAGGATGCTTAGAGCAAATTGAGAGTAGTATGAGAATGTGAGCTAAAAGAAAAGATCGGTAACCTTGTATGGTTGTTCTAAGCTCTATTTATAAGCTTCAAACATAATCTTGCCATTGGGATTGAAGTGATAGTGATTTGAGTGAAATGCATAAAACCAGGAAGTTCAGAACTCAAATCAGGACATAATCGGTCAATCAGATTGGCCTAAACGGTTGACCAATTTCTTGTAAATAAGAACACGGTCGAGATGAAGTGTGCACTTGTCGATCCTCCAATGCTAGAACTTAAGTGAACGGTCTAACTAGATAACTGACCGGTCGACCATTAAGGGAAATTTGGCTGGGGTAAGTTGTAGTCGGTCGAACGAAAAGATAGATGGTTGCATCGACCGAAAACTGGAAGTTTAGGAGTTTGAATTGTTCTTCAACTGGTCGACCTTCATAAGGGAATTGTTTAACCAGTGGCCAAATAAAAAAGAGGGGATAGGTGAAAGTATGTGTATATGATCGTTGTATAATACGACAAGTATAACGGTCATATTAAAGACAAATACGGAAAGCAAACGGTCGATTAAAACGTAAGTTTTGGTCGACCGGTTGTCACTCTAACCGGGACACGTGTCCAGATATAACTGTGAGAAAGAATGACTCGTTCGAACTAGGTTATATCGGTTGACATATAAAATCGGTCGAACTGGGTAGACGATTCGGTCGACCGATTAGGAAAATGACCTTTGAGAATCGATCGAACCAGAAGTGTTGTTGGTTGACCATATGCGAAAGAGATTAGGTGTATTTTGAATCCGGTCGAACCAGATTGTCTACTGGTCGACCGGTTTAGGTAGAGTTCATGTTCTAAGTGGAATTTCTAGATATTGTCGATCTCCTAATGAAGTCGGTTTTGATATGAAATTAAGTGTGTGACTTCTATATGTTTCCTAAGTATCATGCAATGCAATACATCAGGATTCAAGTGCTCAAGTTACATATTTATCCTAAGAACAAAAAATATAAAACATATTTACTCTTCAACTTGATTTCTTGTCTTAAGTCACACTTGTCTCCTAAAATGTTAATAAATACAATATATGTGTACATATGCATGCTATGATATATGAACATGTGTTGATATGTTGATTAATCATCAAAATGGATTAACGATTATCAGCCAAAAAACCAATAATATGTTTGGATAGAGAGTTGTGGGAAATATGGATGTTGAGAAGAAGGATATGATTTGTAATTAAAACAAAAATAACAAGGATAAATGTGATATTTGGTATTCTTTTTAGGACAAGAAAAAGTAAATAACCTTCGATCAATGGTCTTATAATATATTTTCGATTTTTTTATAAAATGTTTTTTGAACATCAAAATTAAGAATCTACTTCATGGCTCAAAGTGCATATCACTAGATGTGATGTTGAATTAGAAACAACTCATACATATATCATCTTCTATAGGGCTGACCACCGGACCGAACCTGGATGCACTCCGGGGTCCGGATCGAAGACCGGACCGGTCAGATTCTGTTCGGACCAAACCCGAACCGATTGTTCTGGTCAAAAAACCCGGATCGGACTCGGTTTTTTATATTAAAATTTTGGGTTTTGAACCGAGTTCAGACCAGACCGGAGAGGACCGACACCCGGATCCGCCCCGAGGTCCGGACCGGAACCCTGACCGATCGGATCCGGTCCGGACTGAACCCGAACCGGACTGATTTCTGCACTCCCCTAATCTTCTAGGTAAAGTTGGACGCCATACAAGTTTAGTGACCCAAGATATGTAGGTAGGTCGCATAATGAAGATCTAGACTGTGAGATCGTTGAACTCCAAACGATGCATCTTTTTAGCTAAAAAATTAGATTCCTACTCAAACATCGGTGAGAAATGAGAACTAGATTGTAATTTGAAGACGTTTGACTATTGTTATACTGTAGATCAATTTCTTTCTTTTTGTATCCTCAAATGGATTCACAAATACATGCGACGTGAAAAGGACTCTTATTGGTTGTAGCCAAGTTATTAAGTTTATGATAAACATTGCAAATTTGGAGACCTCCTATAACTCCTCACTTTTGATTGGGCTTCTACTTCCTCCTTCCCCCTTCAATTTATTGGGCTTCTACTTCGTCTTTGTCATTCCAAAGACTTAATGTATGTAAGTTATGAAAACCAATACCTTCATTTTGAGAACTAGATTTTCAATTTACAACATGCGAATAATTGCAACACCACTAATGCATTTTACATTGTTTTAATATATCTCTTATTATCCAACACCACTTCCTCTTAGAGTGTTGCATTGTGGCAGCAGGACATTGAACTGATTTTTATCTCGATAATTTTTTCTTCTATTCTAATTTACTCGAACAAATGATAATTGAATTGCTCAGCTAGCGATTATTACTATGACCACACCACCAAATCAATTGTATTTGACGAGCTTCACACCTTCACCTTTGGGAAGCAGGTCCTTTGAGAGAGAGGCCTTAGAATAATACTTCTGTTGAATTTGAATGGAGAATCAACCTCCTTTTGTACTGTAAAAGTTTATATGGTATTTACCAATCGCTATTGTGTTGCGCATTAAATATTGTTATGTATTTCTTGATAGAGATGTAGCTTCTAATAATACAAATCTTTTGCACGGGGTTATCGCTAGTAGTACCTTAAAATTCGTACGATGTACTGGATGGGATGTGGACATGTGGTGTAATAACAAAATATTTACTTTTAATTTTATTTAAACTACAACATTTGTCGAGTTGGAAAAAAAAACAGAATATTTGTTGGAGTCTGATGCGTCGTTGACTTCTTGACGAAAGAATAAGTTAAAAGAAGATTTACTGGAGTAAGGAGAAGGATTTGTATATTTGAGGTGCTATAATTGTACAAATGCTTGTTTATTTGTTGCACGCACATTCCAGATCACCCATAACACCTAGACCTGGGTGCCCGGCCCGGAACGATGTCGGCCCGGCGTCCCGGCCGTGGAGGCCCGAAACCGTTGGGTTTTTTTAATTTTTTATATACCTAAATTACCTCTCCTCTATCCCCAATTCCTCTTATTTTTTCACACAACACAATTACCTCTCCTTTATTTCATTCTTCCAAATTTTAATCATCACCAATATTTTTTGTAATTGCTTTGATTTTGGTGGATACGGGTTAAGTATGAGTCAAAGCATAAAGCTACAAGCAGACCGTTGATTTTGCGACTCCACTCTTCATTTCCCAGGGTTTTTTAATATTTTGTAGTAGTTAATTTTAGTTAATCAATCGTAATCATGATTTTATCTTTTAGTAAAAAAATTAAGTTTTTTTTACATATTTAGTAATTTGCATGTATTCTTCATCTGATTCTAAAGATTAGGATACCGTAGAACCCCTCTTTGTTAGACCACCCAAATAACTACTACCGGATTTAGAAAAAAAACTATCACAATATGGAAACATTTTCAAGAAGGTAGAGATGAAAACTGTAAAACAACTGCTACTTGTAATTACCGTGTTCATGTATATTCCGCGACATCAAGTGAGGGAACCAGTCATTTAGGTAGACATGTAAAAGTATGTAAAATTAAGAACAATCCTAGGTCGATAAAGGATTTACGTCAATCTGTTTTAGACATAAAGAGTGTAAATTTAACTTTTGGAAAATATGATCCAATTAAAGATAGAGAAATAAATATTGATTTTATAATTAGAGATGGATTACCATTTTATCACATGTGAATCTGATTCTCTTAGGGCAACAATTCTCTATCATAATCCCCAGTTTAAACTATTTTCTAGAAGAACTCTTAAAAATATTGCATTTGATAAATTCGAAAAACAAAGATCTGTCATGATTAGTTATTTTTATGAAATGAACAATAAGGTAGCATTAACTAGTGATGTTTGGACCGGTACAAATAATTATCCTTATTGTTGCGTAATTGCTCATTATATAGATGATTCGTGGTTGTTAAATAAAAAAATTATTTTGTTTTTACCTATTTTGCATCCACACATTATCAATGTTATTTTTTATCACATTAAAAATGTCATTGTAGTTAATTCTCTTGAAAATAAATTTTGTGCAATTACATTTGATAATGCTACTAATAACAGTGCAGTCATAAGAATGTTCATAAGTTATTGTAAGTCACTTGTAGATGATTCATTTTTTCATATCAGATGTGTTTGTCACACTTTGAACTTGGTAGTAGAAGATGACCTTCAATTAATTAAACCATACCTAGGAAATGTTAGGAATGCAATTGTCTTTATATGTTGTAGTAGTACGTCTAAATATCAGGAATATATAAAATTTTATGCATACAATGATGTTAAACATAGAAATTTTAATTAGATGTCCCTCATAGATGGAATTCTACCTATGAATTGTTAAAATCTTGTGTTGATCATAATCTTGAAATTCAAACTTTTTATAATGTAAAACAAAATGATGCATTTTTAACCGACAAAGATTGGGAAATTTGTAACATTATGTTAGTTTTTTTAAAACTTTTTTCACTTTCACTAATTGATTAAGTGGACAATATTACCCGACCTCTAACATATTTATTTACGAAATACGTCAGATTACAAAAGTATTTGCAAAATCTAGGGGAAATCCTGATTTTGATGAATTTTTAACAGTAACGGAGGTTAAGTTTAATAAATATTGGAATCTTCCTCCACTTCGCTTTTGTTTAGTTTTATTATGAATCTTAGATTTAAAATTACTGGGTTACAAGTTTACTTAGAACAAATTTATGAAAACATGAATTATGAAATTTTTCAAAACCATGTAGATAAATATATGTCTTCGTTAAACGAATATTTTGAAGAATATCAAAGACTAAATAAACAAATTGGTTCAAATGTTGTTAGTTCGTTTATCACAACCTCATCAAACTGCTGTGGATTCAGATGATGACGACTTGCAATTGAATTGGTTAAGTCAAAAAAGGCAAATTTTGTGCGAACTGAGACCCAAAATGAATTAATACATATCTACACACTGAAATTTACTTAAGTATTGCTTAGTTAAAATGTTTTGATGTTTTAGACTGGTGGAGAAATAACTCAGGTAGGTTCCCACTAGTCTTTTTGATGGCGCGAGACTCATTATGTCATCCGGCGTCGACAAGCTGCTTTTAGGGCAAGTAAGCGGGTCTTGTTCGACAAAAGACAAATCTTGTCCAACAAGTCTATCCAGATGAGCGTATGTCTGAAGGATTGACTCGACGCTGCGGATAAAATGCAGAAAATGGTTATTCACGACAGCAGTGACGAAGACAGATTCAAAAACAATTAACTAAATCATTTTGTTTAAAGAATAATTTTTTCTTAATACTCCTTTGGTTTTTTTCATTATTCCTTAGGTTTAATTAGTTTTCGGGCATTTTTTATATGTAACTAATATATTGTTTCTCGAATTGAATTAACAATTTCTAATAAATAAATTGGTTATTTTGGGGAAAAATAAATTTTGTTTGGATTTTATCTTACTAAATTGTGATTGTATACTTAATTCAACACTAAACTGGACAAAACAAAACCCCCGACCCGTCGGATCCGGCACGGATCCAGCCCGACACTGTTCCCGTGTCGACCGACGGCACGACTGAGCCGGGGCGTGCCAGCACAGCACGGCACGGCACGACCGGGTTCCCAAGTCTAATAACACCGAAAGGAAAGATTTCGAGTACTATGAATAAAAAATGAAACTTTATGTGAATTGAACAAAAACCTTAAATTAAACACCCAATACACAAAATATCCATATTTATTATTCTTCGAAAAATGCACGTTAAATCCATGATCATTTAAAGTTCCAACTTATTTTGTTCGGTTTGTGGGAGATCGAATCCGAGAATAAATAGTTATGTGTTACCTAGCCAAACATTTTATTTTATTTTAGTGAAAAGTTGTAGCCAAATAAAATTTTGATTTTTCGTTTTCCTTTGTAAGTTGTAGCATATGTTTATCAAAAGAGGTACTTATTGCCAAATTATACGAATCACCGCGACCAACAAACAATTTGCGACACATGATGGCTCCTTTTGGGTGGCTTTCGTGCTCTAGTTTGTACTTTAGAAAATTTTAACGGTAAGGATTTAGCAAACCAAACAATGAAATTGTAATGTCTTTAATTTGCACTCGTTACACAACAGTCAATAATAAACTATAAACAAATAAAAAATAGACATTAACAAATATATTCAAATCAAAGCCTCAAAAATATAATGTCAATATCATGGTACAAGCAGAAGGAAACACAATATAACTTGAAATCCTGCTACATCAATACTAATAGATGAAAGAATACATCAAAATGAGCTCATGATCTAGTCCACGCATCCCAAGTCCAAATCGCCTCCAGCCGTCTATCGCGTCCCACCTGCACATGCATTAGTCACGCCTAAGTCTTGAATCAAGACTTCGTACACAACCCCAACCCGACACCAAGCTGGACCACGCCGACCATACGACTCACACCAGTTTCGCCTCAAGGCGATCACACATCCAGCAAGGCCGAGTGTGCACCTCGACCCCACTGCACATCTGATCTACAAGGCAACTCTCAACTCACTCTCAAAGCAGAACTGTCACACGTCCCAAGTCGACCACGCATCCCAATCAAGCCAAGTGTGCACCCTCAACAAGACTGTGCATCCAATCCGCAATGCAACACCCTACTCCAACCATGCACCTGAGCCTGTGAGCAACGTTCCCTTAATGGTCACTCGTCACAACGCTGGTGAGCTGACCAGTTCCGCATCCAGCTTCGGGAGTCGACCACACGCCCGAGTTAGTGAGCAACGCTTCCTAACGGTCGCTCGTCACAACGTGAGTGAACCCTCCCAAACCGCCACAATATAGGAGGAAACCCTAACATCTAGTCATACACGCCTCACACGCCATCCCACTACCACACGCTTGAGTCCGTGAACAACACTCCCCAACGGTCACTCGTCACGACGTGGATGGACAACCGATTTCACGAACCTCACACGCAATCACAAGAGCAAGGGGTAAACACAATTTACCCAAAAGTATGGGTCATACAACCCAACAAAACATAGAGCAATAAACATAAACAAGATTAAATAATTATAAAAACTCATGGTAAACTACAGCTCTAAAACTCACTGTCAAAAGGGGTACATGGGTCTAAGAGCAAGGGGTAAACACAATTTACCCAAAAGTATGGGTCATACAACCCAACAAAACATAGAGCAATAAACATAACACAAGACTAAATAATTATAAAAAGACTCATGGTAAAACTACAGCTCTAAAACTCACCGTCAAAAGGGGTACATGGGTCTAAGTGTAATTTCACCAAAGTTTCCTTACTAATCACAAATCTCATAATCACAGGCTGCTGGGCGATCTCATTGTCGCAATACCCCCCCGCAAGCGACCCTCGTGCGGCCAACCCCAGCAGTTGTGACCTGCTCTGCAGCAGCCCAGAAGGAGGTCGCGTGCTCCCCGCCAGTCGCTTCCTCTCCCAGAACACCCTCAACTCGCCTTTGACCTCGTGAACCTGTAACTAAGGAGGTGTGACATACCTTTTGTCAGAGATCGCCGGAGAAGGAGACATCTTCCCCTCCGCATCTACGTGCGGACCTCGCCGTGACTCGAGCTCAAAAAGGAGGGTGAAGGTGAGAAATAGAGGTGATTTTGGGGATAGGAATTTAAGAGAAACCATAATATAAATTCCACTTAAAAACTGAAATTTCCTCCAACCGCTTATGAATTTAGGCCGACAAGAGTTTGAATTTTGGGTATACCTCCACGATCCAAAATTCAAAAATCTATTACATCTGAACATTTTTTTACTCCTATACTCCTTAATTAATGTCTTATTACGATGTCTCTGATCAAACAAACAAGCAAAATTTAAATGCATTGTGCAAACACACTTAAATTACATGCATCCACACACAACTTATAGAGTGCATTTTTGAATAACAGCTTTTGAAGTGATTCTATTTTGGTTTTTTGCTTTCACGCGACGGAGACTTCTCTTTTCATGTCATTGTTAATTTAGCATATATTCTCATACCATTACAAAAATTCCATATTTATTCGCATGCCATTACTCTGTTAACAACCTGATAGTTCCTTGTCACACCGCGCTAGCTATGTGTAAAGTTTTCATAACTTTTAACTAATTCTAATACCATCATTAATATACTATTAATATTTAATAGAAAAATTCTTAATTATAAAAAAAACATCTTCTATTTTTTGACTCTTTTTCGTAGAAACGAGCATACATGTGATTAAGATGATTTTAAGACCTCAAATAACATTGTGAAGAAAAATTACAAATTGTAGGACAAAAAAATAATTTCCGTATATATATGGAACTAATATTCGTCGTAAGAAAACTAGTTAAATCGTTCCAACAATTAGCATTTGTCATTCACAATTCATTTAATACCCATTACGTTTCGTGTCTTAAAACAATGTTTTTGCCTGAGTTGGGGGCGACTCCCGCGGACGTCCGACTCAAAAAATTATTTTTACAAAAACTAAACGAGACATTTTACCAGATTCGAGTACGCCGGGGCGTCCGCTGATTCATTTCTTGACCTCCAAGACATTGTTTTTGTTGAACATAAGAGTAGTATGAAGAGAAACTGATGTTAGAAGAGTAAAATTGAGAGTTGTATAAGTAGAAAAGACAGAAGGATAAAATGATAATTTACACAGACGATTTAAGTAGTTTTTTCTAGATAAATAACAATTCAGTATTTATAAGTATATAAACACAATACAGATCATTTTATAGTTGCAATAAACAAATACTAAATAAACGACACGCAAGCCAAAATCATTTTTAATTTTCAACATATATTTATGGTGATTATTTATTTTTATGATTATTCATGAATAAAGGAAAACAGCTCCGCGAAAGCTGCCACCTGCATGACTGCACCTATGATATTCAATTCAAAACAAGTCGGTCACAATCCCATCCACCACAACCCCTCCATCCACCGTACACTCCAAACCATCCCTCCAAACCAACGGTCCCGATCACTCCAACCCATCCTCATCTCCTCGCCAACTTCAACCCAACCGGAATTTCCCACCACCACCACAAGTCACCACAAACCACTCTCCTTCGCCACCTACAGAAACCGTCGGATCACGATCGGACGGCCACGATGAGGGAGATCCTCCACATCCAGGGTGGGCAGTGCGGGAACCAGATAGGAGCGAAATTCTGGGAAGTGATCTGCAACGAGCACGGGATCGACGCCACGGGGAAGTACTGCGGCGAATCGGAGCTGGAGCTGGAGCGGGTCAACGTGTACTTCAACGAGGCGAGCGGGGGACGGTACGTGCCCCGAGCCGTTATGATGGACCTCGAGCCCGGGACGATGGACTCTGTCAGGTCGGGCCCGTTCGGGCGGATCTTTAGACCGGATAATTTCGTGTTCGGGCAGAGTGGCGCCGGGAATAACTGGGCCAAGGGGCACTACACCGAGGGCGCCGAGTTGATCGACACCGTTCTTGATGTGGTTCGGAAGGAGGCCGAGAATTGTGATTGCTTGCAGGGTAAGGGTCTGGGAAATTCGGGGTTTTGATTTTCGATTTTAAGGTGTTCGATATGTCTAGTATTTTCTATGATTATGCTATTGTTCGTTAGGGTGTGATTGGTACTTAGGGTGTCGTTGGTTTGCTTGGAAGTTTAAGAACTCTAGAAGTTAGTTCCACGGCTTCTCTGGAATTTATGTTCTGTTTGTGCCAAAGAAATTGCCAGAAAATGAATTCTGGGAGTCAGTAGGAAACTAATGGAAGAGGAAAGTGGTAGAATGCATTTTCCATTCAACCAATTTTCTGTTTTTTGGGACTGTTACTGGAACCTTAAATAAATGAACTATTTGACTATAACATATGAACATTAGATTTTAGACATTCTTTTGAAAAATTTCTAGTATTATATTTTGTATAATTATATTATTACTAATATTTAAAAATAATCACGAACTTTGTGTTTTTATTTTCAAAAGTAATTTCAGTTTTTTGTTATTAAAAGTTTTATTAAGGATATAGTTATTAAGTTATTTGATAGGTGTATACATAAGTTTTATCTTTTTAGCATTTTCCCTTTCTTGCTGACGAGAGATGTGAGAAAAATAATCCTAGAATTTCTATACATTCAAGATTCTAGAGGGAAACATATTTCTTGGGAGAAAACACACATATACTGGATATATCTCATTATTGGGAGTCCGGATATGTCCCACTGGCGAAAAATCAAACAACTGTTGTAGATAAATGCAAACCAAGTAGAGCAGATAAATCACAACGGAAAACATAGATAAGATGCACAAACATGCAACCACAAACAAACCACGGAGCACAAAATTTAACGAGGAAACCCTTCTCGGTGTAAGAAGAGAAAAAACACTGGGCAAATTGACGAGAGATCCACTAAGCAATCATAGCAATGAATGAAGTACAAGAGGGGGGTTTTCTAGATTTTTGCCCAAAATTTAAGGTATCACAATCTAAAAGAGGAGCTTGAACAAACACTTGGTTACCTCTAAAATGTACAAATCATAGGTCATTCACCCCAACAACACTCTCCAAAATTTGTGGATAATAACATGGCGAACTTCACATGAGATTACCGGGATGAGAACGTCGTCGAACTTGAACTGAAGTTGGACCCAACACCAAGCTTCTTGTTCCTCTTCTTCTCTCTTGCTTTTTCTCCTCTCTCATTTCTTCTTTCAGTAAAGGTGGAATGACAACCCTAACACTAACAAGACTTGCTCTAAAAGCCTCTACAATGTGCTCTCTCTACAAAACCCCAAGCTTCTTAGTTTAAATATAACCTTTGGGTATCTTGCAATCTTCTACCCGAGTTCCTTGATATTACTAACAATGTCACACGTTGGGTTTGACCATTCCCAACAATATTGAAAAAAAAGTTTTCCAAAATAGGCACAATACTTGGAAATAAATCTGGTCAACTGGAAACTATTTCTTTTTACTTTTATCTCTTGGTTTTTCTATGAGCACAATAGGCTTGTGCAACAGGGAATGTAGATTGAGAAGTATGTAAGAGACTAAGAGAGTAATCAGGAAAGTGCAAGTGGGAGTTGATTAAACTGTTGTTTGTCAGTTGATATTGTTATCAACAAAAGTTATTGGTTGAAATAGATTTTCAAGATGGAATTGATTAACTCTGGAAGTATCACTTGGAAAGGGAGCGATAAGGAAATGATGAAGGGAGTAAAAAAATTGTATTACAAATTGTTTGTCTGTGTTAGAACTACACGTTGGAAAAGTTAAGGACGCTCTCCTGAGTAATAAGATCCTAGTCCCTCTACTCAAGTTTTAAACCCATAGTTTTTACTCAACATTTAATTTTTATCCTTCAAATATTATCCTCGTTTGACACAGTATCTAGGAATAATTTGTGTGAATAGGTACATGGTTTTGGTATATATTACTATGTTGTCGAGTTTTGGTTTAACATGGTATCAAATTCTAGCTCGACAGAGAAAATTGCCATAGTTTTTTGTTATTTTTTTTGGCTTAAGTGTAATATGAAGAATGAGCATGAATCTTTTGATACGTGATTACACTATCACGGCATGATAAAATCTGAATTGGTTATCCTATTGCATGAAAAATGACATGGTAGATATCTTTTCTAGTTATTCAATTGATTTGTAACATGAAAAGGAGTTTTTGATGACCTTGGTAGCACAACTCCGGTGGATTGTATTATTTGGTTTTAGTCATCAATACATTGTTGATTCTTTAAATTTTGTGTGACTGAAAAAGTAACTACATAACATCCCACAATTAACAAATAGGTGTATATTGTATGGTCTTGAATTTGATGGTTGATGGTAGATATGCTTTTGCCACGAAAGTCACCACTTTCATATTCCAAATGTAAATATGGGCGTTTTGATTTTATCGCTGAAGGGGATGGATCACGGTTTGGCTTTCAAGCAATGAGTTTTATGAGGATGCCTTTTATGTAATGTACAAATGAATTTGTGAATTTGTTCTTCATAACAACTACAATTTCACTCTGACGTCAAAATGAAGTACCTGAAATATCTTTCTTTTATAGTCTGTGGCTTGGTTTTTCTTGGGAATTTTTCGTCAATTGCTCCATTTTCCTTCTCAAATATTTGAAGAGTTGATTTTGGTTGCACATGGATCATTTTGAGATCTTGTACTCTGGAACTAACAACACAATAATCTACTGCATGTGTGACCCTCCTGGTCAGTTTCTGCTACTAATTTTGATGCTATTTTTTGATAAAACTGGTTTTCTGGGCTAAGTTTTCCTCGATTTATCTTCACATAGGGTTCTTTATCTGGATTTGACTTCAATTCTTGAGCATCGATGTTGAGTATGGATTTTAGTCTTCGTTATGCATCAATGCATCACATTTTAGTTGATAATACTTGGATACGAGGCCGCTGAGAATTTATGTATTATTATTTATTCCAAAAAGGGTAGGAATCCCATGATCAATTACCTTTAAGTGTTCTTAGCTAGGCAGATCCTACATGTTTTTGTTCCTTTGAACTACGGAAGTTTTTGATTGATAGTTTATTACCCTTCTTCAATCTGTTTGCAATTTTCTCGCTCTTTTCCCCCATGATGTCTGAGATATTTCTACTTTGGTTGTGTAGCAGCTGACTGCTATGGTAAAACATTTGTGTGTACTCAACATTGTAAGAATTGGGTTCGAACGTTCTCCAATCCTTTCTCGTCAGTGGTGTCGTGATGCCTTTACACTTAATGGTGTTTTAATTTTTAATTGTGTTTCCTTTCCCTCCTTGCAGGATTTCAAGTATGCCATTCTTTGGGAGGAGGGACTGGGTCTGGCATGGGAACTCTTCTCATCTCTAAGATCAGGGAGGAGTACCCAGATAGAATCATGCTCACCTTTTCAGTCTTCCCATCGCCAAAGGTGTCCGACACTGTTGTGGAACCGTACAATGCAACCCTTTCTGTTCATCAGCTTGTGGAAAATGCTGATGAATGTATGGTTCTTGACAATGAGGCTCTTTATGATATTTGCTTCCGCACGTTGAAGCTAACAACACCTACGTGTAAGTCAAAATATCTATGCTACTCGTCGTCTTTGCCATTGTTACCAAATGGTGCTACTCATCAAACTTGTTTTTGCCATTAATTCCAAATGGTGAAACCGTACTGTGTTTCTAAAGGTCAAAACAATACAAAATATGTTCTGAATACATGACCTATATTGTTCAAAAAAAAAAAAGAGGTGGCAAATTAGTTATTAGTTTATAATTCGTTCCAGCAACTAGCAAGATTTTAGCTGCCATGTTTGCACATACGGAGCATTTTCCATCTTATCTCATGAGTACTAGTCTATTTGGAACATTCATAATTAACAGCTACATGGTATATTTGCTGTTTTGTGTTACAGATGGTCTGAAAGTGAAAAGCAAGCTGCAGACTAAATTCTTTGACTCATTGTCACAGTTAATTGATGATCGTGTTGGTTTGGATTAGTCAAATAAAAGCTTCTGATTCTTAACCCCCTGTGTTTTACTTTAATCTTTGCAGTTGGGGATCTTAACCATCTTATTTCTGCAACCATGAGTGGAGTTACATGCTGCTTACGTTTCCCTGGGCAGCTCAATTCTGATCTGAGGAAACTTGCAGTAAACCTGACCCCTTTCCCTCGTCTCCATTTCTTCATGCTTGGGTTTGCACCCCTGACTTCACTGGGTTCTCAACAATACCGAACTCTTACAGTCCCTGAGCTCACCCAGCAGATGTGGGATGCCAAGAACATGATGTGTGCTGCAGACCCAAGGCACGGCCGTTACCTTACTGCATTTGCCATGTTCCGTGGAAAGATGAGTACGAAAGAAGTGGACGAGCAGATGATCAATGTCCAGAACAAGAATTCATCTTACTTCGTCGAGTGGATACCAAACAATGTCAACTCCAGTGTGTGTGACATTCCACCAAAAGGTTTAAAGATGGCTTCCACTTTCATAGGCAACTCAACATCGATCCAGGAGATGTTCCAACGGGTCAGTGAGCAGTTTACCGCCATGTTCAGGCGTAAGGCTTTCTTGCACTGGTACACTGGGGAGGGCATGGATGAGATGGAATTCACGGAGGCTGAGAGCAACTTGAATGACCTGGTGGCAGAGTATCAGCAATATCAAGATGCCACAACCGAAGAATACGAGGAAGAGGAAGAGGAAGTGTTGGTGGAGGGTACTACAACCTAAGTGTTAATGAATCTTTTTCTGAGACTAAGTTTGTTCAGTCTGATGTGTATGGTTGATGTTTGTGGTGTTGTTTGACAACCTTCTTACGTGGTGTTGTTTGACAAACTGCTTGTGTGGTGTTGTTTGCCAACCGTGCTAATGTTTCATATATGGTTGATTGTGAAGTTACCTAAAAATGTGCATGTTCATATTCTTGAAATATGTTTTAGGTACGAAATAGGCGGTTTATAAGCAAGAATACGGAGTTATAGGACACAAAATTAACTGCATCCCTCAACATCAGGGTAATTAATAATAAAGTTCAGTTTTAAGATTAAAATTATAGGAGGGTATTAGAATGACTTCAAGTCTCAATTTAATATAATAAATTTAATATAATGAGATTACAAACCTGCACTATCAAGATCAAATCTAACGGTGAAGAGATAAAAAAAAGTAATTTCGTAATCATCTCATCCTCCTTTTATCTCCCCTCATTCCTTCCCATACGCACCCACCCCATCATTTTTCCTCCCTCATTCGTTCATTTCCAATCCCACTCATCCCGTCCTCCTTAGGTCCTTCCCAATGACACCCAACCACGTGTGACGCCTCCAGCAACCTTCAAAAAGACGATGGAAGATCGACCTTCACTCTCCTCCCCTCATTCCCCATCTCACCAAACCATCGACAAACACGAGGGAGTTTCCGATTCACAACGAGAACTCCTTTGTTCGGTAAATTCGCGATGCAAGTTGAATCCTACAACAACGTGTTGTATAATTTTTCCGGATTTTTTATGATTTTTCGTGCTTCTTTACAAAACAAGCAAGGTATTTAGTGATGATAAATAACTTTGCAAATGTGTTGTTTGAATGACAAAATGTAGAAATTTTGTTCAACTATGTGTTACGTTTAACAACTCTATCAATAAAATCATTTATTAGTCTACATGAGCATAACAGAAATACACTAGTTTAATTACACAAAGTCACAAACATAATAGTTTAATACACAAATGCAATAATAAGACATAACGGCACTATTACAATACATAACTACACTAGTTCAATAGACAGTTTTCCTAGTACAATACATAACTACACTAGTTCAATACATGACTATTATTATTTCTATATGTTGAATTGAACTCAACGGTAAACCATATTGTTGTTCAACAAACATTTCCTGTTACACCTATTCTAACTATCCTTTTTGAAATGTTTTATAATCTAGTTTAGTTGTTTAATATAGTAATGTTGTGGTTGTTATTCATTATATAGGTGAAAACAACATCAATGGAAAATCATTTGTTTGTTAACCAACATCTCAAGTGACACGTATTGTAAATATTATTATTGTTAAGTTATATTTAAAGTAATATATTGTCATAGTTGTTCAATAGTTTGATTTAGTTATTTAATTTACTAAAACTATTGTTTAGTAAAATAAGTTAGTTGTGTAATAAAATGGCAAGCATTTGTGCTACACAAGAAATTTGTTTGATAAACTATTGTTAATTAGTATAAACTACTTTTATAAATTAATTGTCTTGTCTACTCCATGTCAATGTTCACTCAACAATCAAACCAGAAATAGGAAAACAAATTAGACATTGGAAGATGCATATAGTTTCTACAAGATATATGCTAGTAAGAGTGAATTTAATGTTGGCTTTTTTGCTTTAATTTATGTTTTAATGATTTAATCAACCTAATCTTAATTGTAATAAATGTAGAGTAGCACACATATTATATAACATATATATTGTATTGTGTTAACCTCTACAGGTGATCAAGACTCAAGGAAGAAAGGAAATTAAGTCAAGACGTGTAATAAAGATCAATTGAAGACATGTAATCTTGGTTTATTTTGAGTCTTAGGAACTATGTGTACTTAAGCATACTTGAGTTAAAAACTAATCAAACACACACTAGGTTCCTTATAGAAGTCACACACAAAATTTCACATCATTTGGACTTCAATAGATCACCCAAACTAGGACCAGAAACACTTAAACCAAACATGATCTGCTAGTGCCAAATCGGTCGACCGGAATGAGTTCTTCGTTCGACTGATTGGGTCTATTAATATTGTTAGCCTAAGTGTTGCACCGGTTGACCGTTTCAACCTTTTTGTACAACCGTCTACACGTGTCAAATGACTGTTAGACTTGTCGTTTTCTCCAACGATGGGATTTCCCAAATTTACCAGACTTCTGGTCGACCGATTTATATCTAACGGTCGATCGATCAAACAAACTTGGTCACCTTGATTACTCTGGAAGATTTCGGTCGAACGTCTCCTAGAGTACGGTCGACCGAAACTCATTTTCTCCTTGAACCCAAAAATGCATGGAAATTTCCGGTCGAACCGATACATCTTTTTCCATACCAAAACCCTCTGAACGGTTGACTGATCCCAAATCTAGTTCGACCATTCACTTGAGTGAACTTAAGTTATAGCCAGATTTGACCGACCGGGCGACTGTTATGCCCGATTCAGTAGACCGATTTCGTTCTGAAATGTGACCTGCACTTCACTGTTTTGTGTTTCTTACACAATCACTTACCCATTTAATCCCAACGGCTATAACTCACTTACATCTTATAAATAAGTGTTGCCATGACACAATTACACTACTCTTACAATTCCTATTGTTGTATACACCTAAGAGAAAGGTCCAAGTCTCTCATTCCCTAAATCCTACTCTCCAAGATAAAATTCTACACTTTAGTTTCAAATCCTATCATACTCTAAGTGTGCTCAAGCTAGGGAGTGATTATTCCACTCATTTGTCTGTCAAGAAGCAAGGATTTCGGTGAAAGCCCGAAGTGTTCCCTCTCGGGTTGTGAGAGCAAGAAAGTCAAGCTCGTGAGGGTGTTCGCAGCGCTTGTGGTGTAAAAGGCTTGGTCTCGGCCCAGAATGAGATCCGATAGTGAAGATGTGAGCGGAGCTTGCAAGAGAGGAAGTAGGCGGGAGGCCAGACCTCTAAAAATCTTTCAGGTCATCTTTTGTGGTTTGCTGAATTTTCTTGTTTCTATTTGTTTTGTCTTGTTTAATTCCGTTGCGCATCTATTGCTTAAACAAGTAGGTAATTAGCTTAAAAGTGATTAGAATTAAGCCATAGATCGATCCCACATTTTATATCAGAGCTTTGTGAGCTAAATTGCATACTTAATCGTATTTTTAGCATGACATCTACATCATCTAATGATATAGAAGGATTATGCACAACTAGGTCTCATTTGCTTAATAGGTCTAATTATGATTATTGGAAGAATATGATGAAAATTTTCCTAATTTCTAATGACCTTAAGTATTGGATTTTCCTTCAAAATACCTACACATCCCCAAATGAAGATGAATTAGCCTCCTTGTCTAGGGCCAAGATGAAAGACATTGAGATAAATTCTAAGATCATGAACATATTGTATTGTGGCCTTAATGATAGTGAATATAATAGAATTAGGGGTTGTGAAAGTGCATATGAAATATGACAAAAATTGCAAGTGCATTATAAGGGTGATAGTAAAACAAAAGAAACCAAAATTAATCTCCTCATGCATAAATATGAGATTTTTTCTATGCAAATCGGTGAAAACATAAGCAAAATGAACACTCGCTTTACCGATATCACTAACTCTCTTTTGGTTATTAGAAGAAAACTTAATGAAGGAGAGATGACTAGGAAATTCCTTCGGTCGCTTAGCAACGATTGGAAAGACAAGGTGGTGGTGGCAATTGAAGAAGCACACGACTTTTCCCACCTCAAGGTGGAGGAGCTAATTGGAAACCTCATAGCCTGTGAGCTTCAAATCAACTATCGAAAGGAGAAGGAAGCCTCCAAGAACAAACTCACCTTGACATTACATGCAAAATTCGATGAGCCAAGGAGAGGAGTAGAGAATGAGGACATTGAAGTCCTTGCCCAAGATTTCTTCAAATTCCTCAAAAAGGATAAGGAAGAGACAACAGAAAGAAGAGGAAGAAGAAGTGAGAATAGAGAAAAAGACAATGAGAAGGAGGAGAGTGGAAATGAGAAAAGAGAAAGGGAGAAGGAGAAGGAGAGAAGGGAGAGGAGAATAGAAAAGGAGAAGAGCAAGAGAAGAGAAAGGAAGGAGGAAGCTCACAAAGCTACATGGGATGATTCGTCGTCACCATCATCATCATCATCATCCTTGCAAAGTAGAAGAGAGGTTGCCCATTCATGCTTCATGGCTATTGAAGATGATAAACTGAGGTAGACTTTAACTCTTGTTCTACTAAATCTTATTCATGCTCAACTAAGTCATATTATAGTGATAACTTATGTTCTAAAGAAGAAACATACACACATGATGAGCTTCAAAATGAATTCCATGACTTAGTTAAACATTATGAGAAAAGAACAAAAATGCTAGAAAGTTGATAAATGATCTCCAAAGTCACTTGAAATATGCATGAATGAGAAAAATGAGGTGCTTGTTAGACATGAAACTAATGCATTAAATCTTGATAGTCTAAGAGCAACACCTATAGATGTTGAGCAATTAGATCTTCTTGCTTGGAATGTGCAATTAAGAAAAGATTTTGAAAAGTTCACAAATGGAACTAAGATGTTTGACATGCTTTTAGGAAGTCAAAAATAATCTTTGCAAAAACATGGTTTATGATATAATGATTCATATGTTAAAAACCATGTAGTTCATACCACTTTGAATGGAAAACACTTACTTGTAAAGCATAGCTCTTCAAGTGTGTAGGCTCCTAAAATCAAAATGGTTTGGGTTCCCAAAACTAATGTTCAAGGACCCAAAGTTGTTTGGATACCTAAACCTACACTTGTAGGTGCTTGAAGAGGGAGATCGGTGGTGACCGGGCAAGCTTACAAAGTTAAATTCAAAGTCGGTTGCACTACTAAAAGGAGATTGGAACCAAATCAAGGATCAAAAGTTGGGTATAATTTTTAAATCCTCCTAAGGTTAAAAGATTTGGTTCCAAATGTGAATTGAATGTTTAATTGTCATATCTTTATCATCAATTAGGATATGCTTTATGTAAATCATTAAAAGTGGAAGAGAAATGATTTATAAGCCTAATTGAATGTTTATTCATTGCATATCATGTAAATTTCGAACCACATCCATTGCTTGAGTGTCAAACCTTATAATGGATATCAAAAGGGGAGTTTAAAACATCACATGCTAAATATGTCATATTTATTTGATGTTAAAAGGGGAGAATAGATTTGAACTTAATTAAAATATCATATTTATATTGATAGGGGAAGCTTAATAAATATCTTATACATAGGGTAATGAAGTGCAAAATTTAGGCAGAACAACTTCATTACAAGACATCCTAAAATTCCTTGTTTAATTTTGTATTTGATGGATGACAAAGGGAGAGAGATTATTAAGGGGAGATGACTTGAAATTGATTAAAACTGAACAAAAACTATGCACATACATAGGGGGAGCATTTATATGCATAGTTTACATTTAGAAATTTCAAGTATAAAGATATAGGTTGTCATCATCAAAAAAGGGAGATTGTTGGGTTTTTTTTCCTTAATTTATGTTTTTATGATTTAATAAACCTAATCTTAATTGTAATAAATGTAGAGTAGCACACATATTACATATCATATATATTGTATTGTGCTAACCTCTACAGGTGATCAAGACTCAAGGAAGAAAGAAAATCAAGTCAAGACATGTAATAAAGCTCATTTGAAGACATGTAATCTTGATTTATTTTTAGTCTAAGGAACTATGTGTACTTGAGCATACTTGAGTTAAAAACTAATCAAACACACACTAGGTTCCTTATAGAAGTCACACACAAAATTTGACATCATTTGGACTTCAATAGATCACCAAAACTAGGACCGGAAAACACTTAAACCAAACATGATCTGTTAGTGCCAAATCGGTCGACCGAAACGAGTTCTTCGTTTGACCGATTAAGTCTATTAATATTGTTAGCCTAAGTGTTGCACCGGTCGACCGTTTCAACCTGTTTGTTCGACCATCTATAAGTGTCAAATGACTGTTAGACTTGTCGTTTCTCCAATGATCGGATTTCTTAAATTTACCGAACTTCCGGTCGACCGATTTATACCTAACGGTCGACCAATCAAACAAACTTGGTCACCCTGATTACTTTGGAAGTTTCTGGTCGAACGACTCCTAGAGTGTGGTCGACTGAAACTCATTTTCTCCTTGAACACAGAAGTACCTGGAAATTTCCGGTCGAATCGACAATTCACTTAGTTCGACCGATCCATCTTTTTCCAGACCAAAACCCCTCTGAACGGTCGACCGATCCCAAATTTAGTTCTACTGTTCACTTAAGTGAACTTAAGTTATAACCTCATTTGACCGACCGGTTGGCATGTATTCGGTTCACTTAGGCGACTCGGTCGACCGATTTTGTTCTGAAATGTGACCTGCACTTCATTGTTTTGTGTTTCTTACACAATCACTTACCCATTTATTCCCAATGGTTATAACTCACTTAGAACTTATAAATAGGTGTTGTCATGACACAATTACACAACTCTTACAATTCCTATTGTCATATACACTTAAGAGAAAACTCCAAGTCTCTCATTCCCTAAATCCTACTCTCCAAGATAAACTTCCACACTTTAGTTTGAAATCCTATCATACTCTAAGTGTGGTCAAGTTAGCGAGTGATTATTCCACTCATTTGTCTGTCAAGAAGCAAGGATTTCGGTGAAAGCCCAAAGTGTTTCCCCTCGGGTGTGAGAGGAAGAAAGTCAAGCTCGTGAGGGTGTTCGCAGCACTTGTGGTGTAAAAGACTTGGTCTCGGCCCGGAACGAGATCAGATAGTGAAGACATGAGCGGCGCTTGCAAGAAAGGAAGTAGGCAGGAGGCCGAACCTCTATAAAAATTTTATGGGTCATCTTTTGTGGTTTGCTGAATTTTCTTGTTTCTACATTTTTTGTCTTATTTAATTCTGTTGCACATCTATTTCTTGAACAAGTAGGTAATTAGCTTAAAAGTTATTAGAACTAAGCCATAGACCGGTCCTACATTTGATATCAGGAAGCAAATGATTTCATTCAAAGACAAAGAACGGAGATATTCAAGAAAAAAAACAAGAGAAAAGAAAAATGTCTTTATCAAGAACTGGTTGTATGACAAAATTAAAGGTGAAGTTCAACAACCAATCTGGAAATTGATATGTACTTAACTTCATCGAAGCTCATAATCATCACTTGGCAACTCCAAATAAAAGACATTACTTCAAAAACAATGGGAGCATTAGCCTTGGAAAAGTTTTTTTATTGGAGAAAATGACGAGTCTCAATATTCCAACAGTTAACCAAGTAGTCTACCTTGAAAAGGAAAGTGGGGGGTATAGTAAGATGGGTTGTACATTTTAAGATATACGAAATCGGAAGTCAATCCAGAGGAAAGACAATGATGGCTATGATGTGGACATGATATTGGAGTATTTTGTTAAAAGGAAAGAGTTCGACAAAAGTTTCTTCTATTCTTATAGTACCAATGAAAATGGCAGCTTGACTCACTTATTTTGGGTAGACGGAACAACAAAACAGAACTACCAATTCTTTGGTGAAACCATCACTTTGGACACAAGATATTGCACAAACAGATATTTGATGGTCTTTGCAACTTTTTGTGGGGTCAACCATCATCATAGTACAATTTTTTTTTGGAACAACCTTCATGATAAATGAAACTACAAAGACATTTGCATTGTTGTTTTCAGCATTAAAAATGTATGGGAAGTATACCTCCAACAATAGTTACTGATCAAGATCGTTTCATTAATTCAGCGTTATTTTCAAAATTCCCAAATGCAGTTCATTGGTTTTGTGTATGGCATATTATGGACAAAGTGAAGAAGATATTAAAGGGGTACAACGTCGGGTTGACTGCTTTCCATGACCGACGTGATACACGGGAGACGTTATAAAGGGGTACCCTTTCACGTCGGTTGTAATACTGACGTGGTAGGACCCTCTATAACATGGTAAAGGATGTGCAAGGGGGACCCTCTATAAGGTTGGTTTTTTTACAAAGCCGACGTGGTAGTATGGACCCTATCGCGTCGGTCCGTCTATACAACCGACGTGGTAGGGTTTTTAATAAACATAAAAAAATAACAGAAATATCCTACAACGTCGATCCACAGGGAGGTGTGTCGACTTTAGTTTGTTCGAAGGCGGGTGGGAAAGAAATGAGAGAAAGGAGTTATGGTCAAACTACACTACATTGCAAAAAGGAAATGGAAGATAAGCAATAAAATTAAACCCCATAGGGGGTAGAGAAAAGAGTGTGAATACTAAGATATGTGTATGTGTGTGTGTTCAATTAATCTCATCAAAACATGTAGTGCATGAAAATCATAAAACTACATCCAACTTTGCCTCCACATGAATTAAGATAACACAATATCATTAAAATATACAAGACAATAATTGGAATGAAGCTAGATGAACTCAAGTATAAAGACCAAACCCTACTATGCCTCTACATGAAATAAGATTTACCCAATCATTAAAACATACAAGACATTAATAAAGGTAAGGGCAACAAGAGCACATACACAACAAGTCATGTTTCCTTCATTAATTCCATCCATATCCTCACATTATCATTCCCCATAAAATAGGTTCACTAATCTGTGCATAAGCTAAGCTTCATTCAAGAGCATTAGCATATCAAAGACAAGAGTAAAATCTCATTAGATGGTTATCGAAATCATATAAGGCTCAAGGGATTAAGATAACACACACCTAATACATCACATGATCATATCACATATTTCTCCACCCCCCCCAATGGGGATGAAACTACTCACTCATATTTAAACTACAACCTACAATAACAAAATGAAACATTCGACTGAAATGAAATTAAACTAAGCAAGCAAGAAATATTAAAGAAGCTAAATGAAAAGAAATCAAACTAAAGAAGCATGCAAGAATTAAAAGACAAGACAATATTAAATGAAACTAAGAACAGTTATTTTATTAAAATGACTCACATTGAAGATAGCACTCTTCTCCACCTTGAGTTTTGATTCAATGCTTACTCCAAGTAGAGAGAATGCCACCAAGCAAAGGGTGAATACAAAGGGAGGTGAAGAGTTCTATTTATAGGCATGGAAAAAGCTAATCCGGGACAATCCCTGGTATGGGACTAAATAAATACCAGAAATAGACTAAATACACACTAATACGCGACCCTACGAAATCTTAGCGGATCCGGATCAAAACAGACCGCCAATCAGCGGTCTTGGACGCCAATTGGCGGTCTATATTGTTTGGATCCGGTCGTTGTTTCGTGTGGGCTTTTCTGGATGTTTTTGTTGGTCTTTGATGCATCTACTTCGCTTGCAAGAGCTCCGACCTGAATAGAATTGCTAAAATACTCCCCGTGATGGTGTGGAGTATTCTTGTTTGCTCATTGGTCATTCGATCTTACATTCAGGTACTTCGATCTTGCATCTTAGTCCTCAAGTCTCTCAACTCAATCCTACTTATTCCTGAAAACTAAACATTAAACTCGTTACATAGCATTGTTTGGGTGAAAGATAATGGATACAAGACACAAGGATATGCGCGAAATGATGTCAATCAACTCTCCACCTTAAGTCCAGTTGGAAGGTGTCAAGAATGCAAAAAAGAAGGGAAAAGTTGTCCATGAATCCTCCGATAGTGCGAACACTTTGAGCGAGAGCATTCGCTATAGTTCAGACCAAAAGTGTCTGGTGGAGAAAAAGGAAATTGATTTTCTCGAACGGAAATTGAAAATGGAGCGTAAAATGAAGTTGACTGGTTGAAGAGTTTGTGAGGAAATCCTTTGTTGGTCTAGGAGGAGAAAAAACTACAGAAAACATTGTCTAACGAGTTCAACGAAGAATGAGGTCATAAATTATGGTGGATTTTACTATTGTAATGTAATCTAGTACTAGACTTAATATTTCCTTCCGTTGCTAGTATGTCAATGATGTACTTCCTATGTGTTGGGTAATTACATTTTATCTAATATAATGTTTTTTTAATTATTTATGTCAAACAATAACTTTTAGTAACACTCAACCAAAGAAAATTAGCAAAATTTAAGAAAATTAATTATGAAAATGTAATTTCTAATTAAATTTGTCACATTTATTAACATCATTAAAGTAATTAACAATAGAAATTTAATTAGACCAATAAATTTAATTAACAAAAAATTAATGTTCGTCAATAATATTAATTCTCTAATAAAATTAAATCAATTTTTAGTTCATTATTCATCAACATGACTTTCTCATTTATGAAAAAAATCACTTTTTGTTTACATATTTACTAATTTCCATGACTTTAACATTTGAATCTGAAGATAATAATACCCCCCTCCTCTTAATCTGTCTACACCTAAGGGTAGAAGTACTAGAAAAAAAACTAGCTAAGTATGTGATGATTTTGAAAAAGGACAAACATGGTAAGTCAATTGCTATTTGTAATGCATGTGGTAAAGAACTTTCATCTAAGTCAAGTGGAGGAACCGGTCATGTAAGTAGACATTTATTATCATGTAAACGTAAGCATGCATCATCGGTAGTAGATTCACGTCAATTTATTTTAGACACAACTAGTGAAACTTTAAATTTCAAAAAATATTGTCCAATTAAAAGTAGAGAAACAATTGTTGATTTCATAATTAGAGATGAACTATCATTTAGCATATGTGAATATAAAGGCCTTAGAGAAGCAATTCTCTACCATAATCCGCACTTTAAATCATTTTGTAAAGAACAATTACAAATGTCGTAAGTGATAACTTAGGTAAAGAAAAAGAAAGCATGATTAGTTATTTTTAATCAAAGAAAACTAAGGTAGCATTAACTAGTGATGTTTGGACCGGTCAAAATCTTTACTGTTGCATAACTGCTCATTATCTAGATGATTTATGGTGTTTGATTAAAAAATCATTTCTTTTTGGTATATTTACAGTTGTACACTAGGAAAACATCGAAATTACAAAAATACACCCCCCAAAAGTTTGAATTTATAGTGGTAAACTCAAAAAACTTATGAAATTAAAATAATGCACCTGTAACTTATGTCGCTAGCCTCTGTCCAATTACGTTCAACGAACATTTGATTACACCATTGAATTACTCTTTAATTAAAGGGATATTTACAATGGTGCACTCGGAAAACATCAAAATTATGGAAAATACACCCTAGAAGTTTGAATTTATAGTGTTGCACTCAAAAAACTTAAGAAATTACAATGGTACACCCGTAACTAACGTCGTTACCCTTCGTCCAATTTAAGTTTGATGGACGTTTGGTTACACATTTTTATTAAGCCCGACCCATTTAATTACCACAAATCTAACCCCCATCCACCTCCCACTTCCATCGCCCCAAACCCTAAACTCACACTTCCATCTGTCTCCCACTTCCACCTCCCACATGCCCATTAATTATTGCAATGGTGCATGTTCAGGATTGGATTTTTTGCTTCCGTACCGATCAAAAGTTTGGAAATTGGCAACATACTCATGGTTCTATGAAAATTAGATGTGTACCTATCAAATAAACCTGTAATTGACCACATACCTATCCGTCACAATAATTCTCACAATCATGTGCCTCCATTTACGGGTGCACCATTATAATTTCCTAAGATTTTCGAGTGCATCACTGTAAATTCAAACTTCTAGGGTGTATTTTCATAATTTTAATGTTTTCCGAACGCACCATTGTAAACATCCTTTTATTTAAAGGGTGTAATCAAACGTTCGTTGAACTTAAATTGGACGGAGGCTAGCGGCGTCTGTTACGGTGCACTATATTAATGTCATAAGTTTTTCGAGTGCACAACTATAAATTCAAACTTTTAGGGGGGTGTTTTTGTAATTTTGATGTTTTTCGAGTGTACCACTGTAAATATCCCTTCCGTTTTTACCTATTTTGCATCCACACACTACCAATGTTATATTGGATCATATTAAAGATGTCATTGTAGCTATTAATATTGAAAATAACGTTTGTGCAATTGCATTAATTGATAATTGGCATTGCACCTGCGATGTTAGAAGTGTACAATATATATATATATATACATATATATATACATACATATATACATACATATATACATACATACATACAATATGATATGTGTGATACATTCAATTTAAGCACATCCACTTTCTTTAAGGGTAGAACTTTCTTTGGAGCCATTGAAAAGTTGGTGAAAAGGTTGTGGAAATTGGAAATGAGTTGGAGGAGTTTGAGTGATTGCAGAAAAGGTGGATGAAGAAAATGAGTGGAGAGGGGCTGATTATATAGCAAAAATAAGGGTAAATTAGGAAATTCACATCCAACAGTCGTCTATAAATGAGGCGGATGGCCGTTGGGGAGCTCAAACGACTATATTCCCCAAAGCTTTGATCGACAGGCGGAAGTTCGATCAGTTGAATATTTTGGACAATAAATTCCAAATTTACTACTGGAACTATTGAACGGGCGTCTGATAAGAGTTCGGTCGTCTGAGTTCCAATGGAAGAAAAAATGTTTAAGCACAAATTAACTTAAATTCGTCAAACATAGCATATGGCTCTAACGGTCGTTAACGGATGTTAAGTGGAAATGCACCAAAGCAGTTAGTCAAGTTTGCAAGTGTATTAGGCCAATAAAAAATTATAAATGTGCAAAGGGCCAATTAAACACTTTAATTTGGAAGTACACCTTAGCAAATAGATGTTTATGACAATCTAGTTGTAGTTATTTTAAAAGAATTTTCCACTCTAACGATTTAAGAACGCAATCAACTAGGTTAATCATAGTTGGGTAGGCCTTGGTTATTCCTTAAACCATTATCTTGCAGATTGAATTGAGGACTACGTACAAAGAGAACGATTGAATGGGTGGAGAAGTGGTGTGGTCATCATGTGTTGTTAAATTAAGCTTCTTAACTACAACTAGTTGAGGTGTACCCCGATGCCAGTTGAGTTAAAAAGATATTATTGAAAAAACAGCATAATGATGTCCCATTTCCACTATACATATCTTCACAACAATCCATCAAATTCAAAACCAAACCAAACCAAACCAAACCAAACCAAGGCATGTCGATAGTTGAGATTCATTCAGCAATCGGTCTAATTCATCTCCTCCTCTTTATATGTTGCTCAATAGCAACCACCTCATGTCAATCCCCACTTGATAACTTCATCCAATGCTTCTCCCACCACGTCCCTTCCACCAACACCAATGTCTATGCCCAAGGCACCAACTCCTACACCACCCTCTTGCTCTCATCCATCCACAACCAGAGGTTCGTCAACTCAACCACCAAACCACTCCTCATCGTCACCGCCACCGACCAAGCTCACGTCCAAGCCTCCGTGATCTGTGGTAAGAAGCACGGGATCCGGCTTCGCGTTCGAAGCGGTGGTCACGACTACGAGGGCCTCTCGTACCGTTCCACGGTGCAAGAACTCTTCATAGTCCTTGATCTTAACCGTCTCCGTTCCATCAAGATTGACACCATACACCGTGAGGCGTGGGTGGAATCAGGTGCCACGGTCGGAGAACTCTACTATGCAATTTCGAAAGCCAGCCCGACCCTTGCCTTTCCGGCAGGATTCTGCCCGTCAATGGGCATTGGAGGGCACATAAGCGGAGGTGGCTTTGGGAACTTGCTTAGGAAATACGGACTATCGTCCGATCACATCCTTGATTGCCTTCTAGTTGACGCCCATGGCCGGACTTTGGACCGGGAGTCGATGGGAAAAGACTTGTTTTGGGCAGTGCAAGGTGGTGGAGGGGCGAGTTTCGGCGTAATTCTCTCGTTTAAGATCGAACTTGTCGAGGTTCCACCTAAAGTGACGGTGTTCTCGGTTAGTAAGAGAAGAAGTGAGGATGCAATAAAGTTGTTGGACCGATGGCAGCGTTTAGCCTATAGGCTTCCTAACGATCTCTACATCGAGGCAATTGTTCAAACTGTGGATTCCCCATTGCTCACAACGAATCGGACGGTGGTGGCTACATTTCGGTCGTTGTTTTTGGGCGGAATGGAGGAGCTTGTTGATTTAGTGAAGAAGAAGTTCCCGGAGCTTGGTGTTGAGCTGAAGCATTGCACTGAGATGAGTTGGGCGGAGTCCACGATTGTGTACGCGGGATACTCCAATCTAACTCTAGAACAACTCCTTGACAGGTACATTACACCAATTATTCCTTTACATGCCTTGAACATATATACCTATGGCATTTTATTTTCTTTTACAAATCGATTTTTCATGTTAAAATTGAAATAGATCACTTTTGTCCTAAATAATATCCTAAATAACGTCCTATAAAATTTGATTGGTCAACTACCTCAACAAAACTTAAACACTTAGGTGAAAGGTAATGAGTTCAATTCTATTATAGAGTGTTGTACACAACTTGTGTTTAGCAATGTGATATTATTTGCTCAACACTCCTCCGCACGCGTGACCATGATTATTTTCTTTGTGTCTATGTGTGAACAATATAAGTTGGAGTGTGCCTCCATAGAAGAAAATACCTAGTCACCCGTGAGGGGAAGTATTAAAGAATAATCTCACATTGTCTAAATGGGACATTCTCCTCGGTTATAAGTTGTAAGATCCATCAACTTATTGTCAATTGGTTTTGAGTTCAATACTCACACTTTAACATGGTATCAGAGCCAGTTATGTCTAACGGCTGCTTGATACTTCAACTTTTGTTGTCCACGCATAGACACAGAAGAAATAACTTGGTCACGCGTGCGAGGGAGTGTTAGATAATAGTCTCACATC
Source organism: Triglochin maritima (assembly GCA_963682175.1). Classification (NCBI taxonomy): domain Eukaryota; kingdom Viridiplantae; phylum Streptophyta; class Magnoliopsida; order Alismatales; family Juncaginaceae; genus Triglochin; species Triglochin maritima. Next base: position 37,238,835 of record OY821772.1, read on the forward strand.
ATCTAAATGAGGATATTCTCCTGGGTTATAAGTTGTAGGATCTCTTTACTTATTGTAAATTGGTTTTAAGTTGGATACTCATTTTAACACGTCCTAAATAACTTTCCAACGTTTTCTCATGAATGAATTACAAAAGAAAATGCATATTGAAATATATAATTAATGTGAAATATGTACGTCTATGGAAGTGCTACAAACTAAAGAGATTATTTTTATATTGCATGAATTTCCTCTTAGTTCAATGTTGGACTTAATTGACATCATCACATTGTCAAACGCCATAAGTGTTTTAAGCATCTCTTGAATTCGAAGATAAGCAGTAGCATGCGCTTAGTTATCTTAGATCCCACGGAATAGAGGTAAGTGTGATAAAACAGTAGTTGCACTTTGACAATCTCGACATAAAAGTATATCAATTACATATATGGGGACAAGTAATATTTTATGTTCCCAAACCGAAACGCGTTCATGTTGATATTTCTGAAGTTATATTACCTCATTTATTTAGGGTGCGCTTGGATGCACCATAAGTTAGAGAATTTTTTCACGTTCTTAGTTTTTTTTCTAAAAAAACTACATCCAAACGGGTTTTGGCAGCCCAGTTTGAAAGAAAATGCCGCCACAGATTTAACAATTTTTGTAATAGCTAAAAAAAACTCGGGAATGAAGCTTATCCTGTTTATTGGTGGGGCCCATGTTCATCATGTAATATAGTGTTTGGCCATCGGTTGTTTATAAGTTACTTGTTTTGCGACTGACGATATTACGGTTAGGATAATGATAGATGGCCGTTTTTTAGGACACTATTTCGGTGACGCGGCTGAGTTGACACTATCCATGTCAGCACAGAAAAAAGTTTTCTTTTTTATTTTATTCCTCAATTTTTTGGTTATACGTACAAATGTCTACATCTTTCCATCCCTCCATCCATCCCTCATTAATGCGTCTCAAATCACTTCATTCCTTCATCATTTTGGCGCTCCTACACAGCAGAAGACTTGTTATTCATCTCAAGATGTGTCTTCTTTTTCTTCCCTTCTCTTCTGTGGTCCTTCCTCTGTACTCCAATGGAAATTGTTCATGTGTCTTCCCAAGTTGAGCAGCCGGCAAACGTTCCTAAGGAGGAGATGTTTTTTCCTTCTTTCGAAGAAGCCAAAACATTTTACGTGGCCTATGCCGATTCTTGTGGTTTTGGTGTTAAGACAAGGCAATCTCATTACGATCGTGGTGTTGTTATACGGGTCACGCTGACTTGCTCCAAGGAGGGCACGACACCACCAAACCAAGGGCAAGGAAAATTGAAGCCTAGGTTATCCAGTAGAGTCCAATGCACTGCTCGGATAAGGGTCTCCGGAAACCTAGCACGTGGTTACCACATTAACTTTGTGGATCTTAAACATAACCACGTCATGCTTGAACAAGAGCAAATGCGTTTTCTCAAACAAAAACGAACCGTCCCTGAGGCCGCCAAAGCACGCATATCGTGCAATGATAGTGTTGGGATATCGGCTGCTAAGACCATGCAATCTTTTGTGGTCGAGGCTGGAGGTCATGACAAATTGACTTTCAACGAAAGGGATTTAAGGTTTGTGTTCTTTCTGCCTAACATAATTGAAGTTCAACATTTTGCATCTGGTTTTAGCGGTTTTTGTGTGCAGGAATGTTGTAAACGAAGTCAGAAATTTAAAGATGGGACCTGGTGATGCACAAGCTCTTCAGAACTATTTCATTAGGATGCAGAAGATTGATTCCATGTTTTTCTATGTAATGGACATGGATGACGAAGGAAGACTACGGAACGTGTTTTGGGCTGACTGTCGTTCTAGAGCTGCATATTCATACTTTGGAGACGCAATATGTTTCGACACCACCTACATTACAAACAAATACGACATGCCTTTTGCCACATTTGTAGGAGTTAATCACCATTTCGAGTCAGTTTTGCTCGGTTGCGCTTTGCTGTCTTCTGAGACCACTGAAAATTACATATGGTTGTTCCAAACATGGTTGTCGTGCATGAACGGTAAGGTGTGACTGTTCAGTTTAAGCTATTTATGTGTTCGGTTTAAGTGGTGGAACTGTTGGGTTTAAGTGGTGGAACTGTTCGGTTTAAGTGGTGGAACTGTTCGGTTTAAGTGGGGAACTGTTTGGTTTAAGTGGTGTGACTGTTCGGTTTAAGTGGTTTGACTGTTCGGTTTAAGTGGGTTGACTGTTCGGTTTAAGTGGTGTGATTGTTCGGTTTAAGTTGTGGGTCTGTTCGGATTAAGTTGTCTGTCTGTTCGGAATAAGTTGACTGTCTGTTCGGATTAAGTTGTATGTCTGTTCGGATTAAGTTGTGGGTCTGTTCGGTTTAAGTGGTTTGACTGTTCGGTTTAAGTGGGTTGATTGTTCGGTTTAAGTGGTTTGATTGTTCGGTTTAAGTTGTGTATGTGTTCGGTTTAAGTTGTGGGTCTGTTCGGATTAAGTTGTCTGTCTGTTCGGAATAAGTTGTCTGTCTGTTCGGATTAAGTTGTCTGTCTGTTCGGATTAAGATGTGGGTCTGTTCGGATTAAGTTGTGGGTCTGTTCGGTTTAAGTGGTCGGTCTGTTCGGTTTAAGCTGTGGGTCTGTTCGGTTTAAGTGGTCGGTCTGTTCGGATTAAGTTGTGGGTCTGTTCGGTTAAAGTTTTCAAAGTAGGATTTTGTACCTTTCAATATATGACTCACTCCTTTTAAATTGCCCTCCTTATGCAGATATACCCCCCCCCCCCCCCCAGCCATAATAACAGATCAATGTGGTGTCATTACAGCTGCTGTAAGGAATGTCTTCCCAGATTCAAGACACAGATTCTGTATATGGCACATAATGAACAAAGCTCCCTTGAAGTTGCCGACGCAGTATCGGAAGCACATGTTATTTGATCTGAAATTGATTGTATATGATTCCAAAACCCCAGCAGAATTTTATCGTAATTGGCAGGGTTTCCTTCTTGATTTTGACCTGCATAACCATAATTGGCAGGGTTTCCTACTAACCGTCGGGTCAATTTTTAGCATTAGGCACCTTATCCAGTATATAACATAGGCCCCGCAATCGTTGCTCCCCGGTGGTTGTCGTTGGCTATTTTTCCTGAGGATTCTCAAGGGCCAGTCGACCTTTAGTAGATCCCTCCAGTATTCAGCCGCATCCGCTGCTGCGCACTCATGTACGCCTATGGTCTGCTCTGGATCTTCACCTTTCTCTAGCTCCCTAGAGATACTGTTGAACGCCAAAATCTCCTTGGACGGGCCGTGGACAACCACCAGAGTCCAATGACCTGCAAACCAGCATGGTTGTGCGATTACGGACTCTGTTGGAGACACACCTTCAATTTTAGGGAGGATAAAATCTTCAATTTCTCTGCCTTGGCCACCCAAAATTCGCCTGGACTCGAATGTTGATATGCATAAAACTTTTTGGGTTGGGCGTCTTTCTTCGAGAACCGAAAGCATAGCGTCGATAGTTTGGTCGGTAATATCCGTCCCAGGTGTTATAAGTTCCTTCAGGTCGGTGCGTGTTAAGCTGCACATATCGCCTCTCCAGATGACCTCTCTATTGTCCTTGTTGGTTGCCGTCACGTTCAATATCATGTTGACCTCATCAGCTGACAAACTTCCCATTGCAGCCATGTCAACAGCAGGCCTTGTCCCTCCTAAGTGGACAGCCAACCTATAATTATCCTCTATTTTTTTCCTTTTTTTCTTTAGGCTCCTTTGAGCCGCTCTCTCTTTTCTCTTTTGCTCTTCTTCCACCTTCTTCTTCTTGCCCCGATGTTCATCTTCCTTCATCTGCTGCTCCACGATGGTCGTCGAGCGTTGTCTTTTCACGCCCCAGTTTGGTTTCCGTGCCTTGCTCTCTTCTTCCCTCTTTTCCTTTTCCTCCTTCTCCACTATCTTTCTCTTTTCTTCCTTCTTCCTATCCTCCTCCATCTTCTTCTCTTCCTCCTTCTCCTCCCTCTTCCTCTCCTCCTCCCTCTTCTTCTCCTCCTCCCTCTTTTCCTTTTCCTCCTTCTCCACTCTCTTTCTCTCTTCTTCCTTCTTCTTCTCCTCCTCCCTCTTCTTCTCGTCCTCCTTCTCCACTCTCTTTCTCTCCTCCTCCCTCTTTTTCTCTTCCTCCTTCTCCACTCTCCTTCTCTCCTCCTCCCTCTTCTTCTCCTCCTCCCTCTTTTTCTCTTCCTCCTTCTCCACTCTTCTTCTCTCCTCTTCCCTCTTCCTCTCCTCCTCCCTCTTTTTCTCTTCCTCCTTCTCCACTCTCTTTCTTTTTTCCTCCTTCTTCCTCTCCTCCTCCCTCTTCTTCTCCTCCTCCCTCTTCTTCTTGTCCTCCTTCTCCACTCTCTTTCTCTCTTCTTCCTTCATCCTCTCCTCCTCTCTCTTCTTCTCTTCCTCCTTCTCCACTCTCTTTCTCTCTTCTTCCTTCTTCCTGTCCTCCTCCCTCTTCTTCTCCTCCTTTCTCTTTCTCTCTTCTTCCTTCTCTTCCTCCCTCTTCCTCTCTTCTTCTTCCTCCTCCTCGCTCTCGTCTTTCTCCCCACCAGTATTTTCACCGGTTCTTGTCCCTCGAAGATATATAATTTCTTCCCTCAGCCTCCCACACTCTTCCTTGGTCATCCTCAGTTCTTCCTTCAGGTCGTTAACCTCTTCTGTCGCCTTCTTTAGGGCAGCTTCGGCCCTAAGCCAGTTCGTCTTCACCTCACTCAGCTCCAACTCTTGGAGCAACGGGTCACATGGAATGTTGCAATCAGTCAGTTGTAGCCTTGGCAAACTGCTAGTTGAAGCTGAGCCCTTTCGAACAGGAGTTCGAACAGAACTAATAAGTTTCAGCTCCATTTCACTCATTGATGGAGCCCCCATCAGGTCGAACTCGCCGTTGTAAATCTTAGGTAGGGTAATTCCACGTTCCTCCCATTTCCTCAGGGTTAATCGTTTCCCAAACATTTCCGTCCAACTTCTCATTCGTGGAAAAACTCCAGTTCTTGGCTCCCCCAATTTGAATTTCTCACAAAGCCACACCTTCAAATGGAAAAAAATCAACTGTTTAGAACGACTCAACAGACATACGTTCATATTCTTAACAGACACAACTTAATCTGAACAGACACACCACTTAATCCGAACAAACACAACACTTAATCCGAACAGACACACCATTTATTCCGAACAGACCCACAACATATTCCGAACAGACATACCACTTAATCCGAACAGACACAACACTTAATCCGAACAGACAAACAACTTATTCCAAACAGACACTCAACTTATTCCGAACAGACCCACAACTTATTCCGAACAGACTCACAACTTATTCCGAACAGACACCTAACTTAATCCGAACAGACACAACACTTAATCCGAACAGACACACAACTTAAACCGAACAGACACACAACATATTCCGAACAGACACACCACTTAATCCGAACAGACAGACAACTTATTCCGAACAGACACACAACTTAATCCGAACAGACACACAACTTAATCCGAACAGACACAACACTTAATCCGAACAGACAAAAAAAACCAAATAACACTTACTTGTAGTATTGCCACACAACCGTCGACGTTCCCCTGCCTCATAATGAGGTTCCCTGCCTTTCTTCTCTCCTGCAGTTCTAAACTGGCTTTCTCCAGGCCCCCAACCAGGGCTTCGTGAACTGCACTTGCCCATGCGTATCTGTTTATGCGTCCGATGTTCCTCAAATGGTGCATGAACCATTGCCTCGGTCAAAGTGTTACATCATAGAACAAAAAATGGTTGAAGATGAAAGAAATCAGGAGACGAATGTACTCCTCCGTGTCGCCCATGGTACTGCTTGCCAGCAGATGACATAAAAGTTGTGTGTTGTCAATGTTCACCCCTTCTCGCCTCTGTACACCCAATGGTTCCATCACCACGGTCTTCCCATGCATACGTAACCCCAAAATTAGGGCAACGACTTCCGGTGTAAGGGGAACTACCCCTGATCCTATTCTCAGCCCCACCTCCTCCGCATCGTAGTGTTCGACGAACCAACCGACTATTTCGTTGTCCGTAGTAATGTTAGGAAGGTCTAGGAAGTGACCGAAAGGGGTGCTCCGGAAAACCTCCTTCTCAACCTTCTTCATCCTGTCAAACTGCTTTCGGATGGTCGTCCAGGAGCACCGGGATTCCCGGAAGTAGTAGGTGGTTCCCTAAAACAAAAAATTGAAAAAACGAAAGTTCATCAAAAAAAGAACGACCAAGGGAAGAAAAAAAATATAGACCCACCGGTTCTGGGACATGTTCGCTATCGATGGCAGGAGTCGAAAAATCCATTATGGTTTAAAGGGGAAGAAAGAAAGCTGGATCACAGGTACGCTTCCTCCGTTCACAGGTAATCCAACGAGAAAGAAAGCGGGACTCTCCCTTTTTTCGGTCTGGATATTTGGTATCTACCTCGGTATCAGAACCGTCGTTCGTGGGGTGTCTGCCGCTGTCTTATCAGGAAAGCAACCGTCGTTTTTCGAAAACCGTCAAAAAAAAATTTAAAACACAATTTAAGGCGCGTTTCGAAAGGATGACATGGCAATCCGACTAGACGCTGACTCGACAACTTTTTGGGTGTCACGTAGGGCGCGTGACGGACGCCCGCGTCCGTGTATAACGACCCTTACGGTTACGCTCTTTAATGGCGGGTCCCACGTCTTTTTAGATGATGAGATGTTTACAAATTGAGCTACGGTTTGGGATCCAAACGCCACCAATTTTTATGCTCAATAAACTCACTATTTAAACCACAAGAGTTTTTATGGTCAGTTTATGGTGCAACCAAACGCATGTGTGTTTTTGGAAAAGATGCGCCTTTAAGTTCCCTCTTGTACGTGTACAAAAAAGGAAATATTCATTAATAAAGTGAAAACATAAACCTAAACTTAAGGTATATATTTTCAATATGTAGTCACTTGTGTACATCGATTTCCTAATTTTAAGGAAATGTATATATTACTTGCTATACCAAATTAGTAAATTTATAATTATATTTACAACAATGAAGAAAATGATTACACAAGCATTAAGATATGCCACTGTTGGTCTAAGCTAATGATGAGGAGTATGGGTCTCATAACCATCCATCATCGCCATCGTCGTATTTTTATTGAGAAAAATGATGATGATGGTTTAGAGGATAAGAGAGAGAGAGTGGATATCATCAAACCCAAATGAAAAGGTTGCTAACAACCAACAAAAATAGAATATAACCTAAGTGCGCGCTAACGACTTATTAATCCCATAATGACAAGCATGGCTGCATGATGCACAATAGTCAAGAACAGGAGATAAAAGTAAAGGGTGTTTTATTGGAAAATGGTGGGAAATTGAATTTTTTGGGGGGTACACCTAAACATGTCGATGTTGGACATTTTAACTGATCAGGTTATCCGTAGATCTTAATTCTTAAACCAGAGATGTACTCACATCATGTAAATTATATGTCGATTTTTATCAACAATATAAGCTTTTTGAAAAAATGTCAATATTGCATTTGTTTTGCCCATCAAAATTCGTAAGTTAAATGATTACACCTTTCCCCGCCATGTATATTTTCTTTGGTAGGCTTCCTCTTACCGGGATTTACATGCACGTATTTGAATCTGTATAAAATTATGAAACAATTCCTAACCATAATAAAAATTACGGTAGATTGTAAACTTTGTCTATTCCTTTAAAATTTTCAATAAATATAAAAAATCAATATAAGTAGAGAATTCTGGAGAGGGAAATATGGAATTTGTAAAGATGCATATTCCTGAAACAGTGAAACAGAACTATATCACAAGTACTGAAATAATACATTCAAACTCGATTATTTTCTGCCGCTGATCAAAACTAAAATCGAGTGAAAATATACTTACTTCTTATTATAAACTAAAATTAGTTTTAATTAAGTTAGGTTTCACGTTTGATTAATATCAAACATACAATTGGCCATAAAGGCGAAAACAAAAATATAAAACTCAAAAGTCCAAGCAGTTATAGTTTCAACAACCACCTTGGAGTCTTCATCTTAATTCACTTAGCGGTCTGCCATGTCAATCTGCTAACAACTGGTTGTCGGAGTCATCATGATTTTCCGTTTATGGGAGTGGGGAGAAAAATGAGATGAAGGTGGTTACATGTTAGTTTGGGAAGAAATAGGTTAGTACTGGGTAATGTGAGGTGTGAAGAGATGGATTGGGAGGATGTGTTCTTTCAATATTCAGATTAAAAAATCAAAAATGATGGAAAGAAATATTAATGGTTTAGATATATCTATTCAAGATCCAAAATGTAATAAACGACTAGGAACTACATGAAGGATCAGGAAAAATTGAGAGAATGACTAGGAAAATACGAATGGTTGAGATAGATTCTCGACAGTATATGGCGATCAAGATTAATCTAAAGGACTAGGAACCCACCCCGAACCATTGTACTATACTATAAATGTGACTTTACTTTTGCACATTTGATTAGTATCCTTACTTTGAGAAATAGTTAGGTCAGTCGATAAAGGAGTTACTAGGTAAATATGGTTAGAGACCATACTAGCAAGTATATTCATCTCGTGATACTAATGGAATATATTTTCGTTATGAACAATTGCAAAGGACGCCTCAGCGCAATATCAACTTCAAAGGGAAGTACGACTTTGTAACTCAGCCTCTACACCAGACGGAGTGGGAACACATTTGGGAGAGATTTAGAGACGGGAGTGGGACTCGTTTGATGGAAATCGACCCTTACGGTGGAAAAATGTATGAGATACCAGAAACAACAACACCATTTCCACATAGGATGGGTATAATCTTTAAGATACTTTACATGGTGACTTGGAAAGAGGGAGGTGAGAAGGTTCTAAAGAGACATGATGATTGGATGAGGAAGTTCCATGTGAGCATGACTCCTTATGTTTCTACCAACCCTAGAGGAGCATATATCAACATTAAAGATCTTGACATGGGAAGAAATGAAGAGGTGGGGAAGACATGTTACTTCAGTGCCAGGATTTGGGGGGAGAGGTACTTCAAAAGGAACTTCGAGAGGCTGGCAGTTGTGAAGAGAAGTGTTGATCCTGATAACTACTTTTGGAATGAGCAAAGTATTCCTCTACTTTTGTAACTTCAATTTTATAATGATCATATCCATTAATTGTTGTACGCGTAGTACAACGAAAACTGAATTTGTGTTGCACGTTTCACCGATTAATAAATATGTACACATAAATGAACCTATATTGTTACTTTTTTGTAGGATAGGTTGTGATTTTTCTTTTGTTTGTAATCTTCTTTCAAATTCTCCCATACTTATTTGAGGGATTCTTGATATAGAAAGTCAAAGTCAAATGCATGTGCACCTTCAAATTTTCTTTCGTTTCAACATTATTTCTTCTTGCACACCCTGAGCTACCTCTTTCAAATTCCATTTCTTCGTTTGAGAATGGTAACCAAAAAGTTTGAGAGAAGTCTGAAACTGAAACTTCTTGACTTCCCTTTATTTTGAACAGGAAATTTGAAAAGTAGCTTAATTGCATATTTTTCAAGGCATGGACTGGAACTTGAGTTCTGGAATTTTTAAAGTTTCAGCTAAGTACCAATCACCTAGAAGTCATTTGGAAGACAACTTCTCTACTTCTTGAAATTCTCTGGAGTACCAATCACACAACAACAGTCACAATATTTGGCGCCTAAGAAAATAGCATAGAGTCTAACATATGTAATATAAAAAAAATGCATCAATTGGGAGATCAAGAAATAAATACCGAACTTCCACGTGAAGCAACAACATCTAGAGGAGCAAACGAAGAGCCCTAGATGTTGTAAGTTGGTGAGATTTACTTCTAAAATCTAGTATAGTGTCAAGTGAGACATAAGTTTGAATTCTAGATGTCATACTAAAAGTCCATTTGGGATCCCAAATGATAGGGGTAGATATGTGAATCGTGTCGTGTTTGTGTTCTATCATGTCAAATAATTTTGTAATCGTGTTAGATTTTTATGTTATCGTGTTTAGCAGAATTTGTAGAAGATTCATTGTGTTTAGATTGTAAATCGTTAAATGACATGTTATATTATTATTATTATTCTAATTAACACACTAATTGACCATCATAAAGTAAAAAAATTGATTACCTAACAAAAAAATGTTATACGTGTCATTTTCGTATTAAAAAAATAACGTGTAATTGTAACGTAAAATCGTTTATATCTTTACAGATCGGTAACAAATAAAAAAAAACAGTCATGCCGACGATTACGCTGCTGTCATTTATAAGTCTGAAGCTTATTAAACAAAAAATATGTGCACGATGATGACGAGGAGCATCAGCAGTGGTGGTAGTACCAGAAGAGTATCGGAATTGTACAACAACAACGTTAGGATCACCCAACTCTCCAAATCAGGGAGACTCGAAGATGCGATCGCAGTGTTCTGCGACATGCGGCGTCGCAACGGCGTCTCCTACAACGCCATGGTGTCGGCGTACGGACACCACGGCCGTGTGGACGAAGCGAGGCGGCTGTTCGACGGCATCCCTTCCGGATTACGCACCAGCGTGTCCTACAACGCGATGCTTGCAGTGTACGCGCGCAACGGCCTCGTCGAAGAGACATCCCACTTCTTCCATTCCAACATCCCATCCTGTTTCCGGGACGCCTTCACCTACACCATCCTTATAACTTCCTTATCATCTCCGTCCAAGGCTATCCGATTCTTCGATTCTATCGTCCCTCCCCACCACAGGACCCCCGCTTGCTTCAACGCCCTCCTCTCCCTTCTCTCCAGAAACGGCTGTTTAAATGAAGCTCTTCAATTGCTTCAGCGGATGCCCAACAAGAATTCTGTTTCGTACAACTCGGTGTTGGGTGGATACACCCGCGTCGGGGACATGAGGAAAGCAATTGTGTTTTTCCAAGAGATGAAGTCGATTGGCGGAGTCGTAGACTTGTACTCGTGGAATCTGCTGCTCCACGGTCTCGTCAAAGTGGAAGAATTGGAGAGTGCCAGAAAGCTTTTTGATGAAATTCCCAACCCCAACGTGGTGTCGTGGGTCACCATCCTTGACGGCTACGCCAAGGCCGGGAGGTTGGAGGATGCCAAGGAGATGTTCGATAGAATTCCTAGCAAGAGCGTCGTTGCCTGGAATGCCATGATCGCTGGATACACCCATGCCCTCAGGTTGGACGAGGCTTTGAAGTTGTTTGAGGAGATGACGGATAGGAATTCAACCACGTGGACGACGATAATTGACGGGTACGTTCGTGCTGGGAGGCTTCTCGAAGCTGAACAAGTGTTGGCAACAATGCCTTGCAAGAATGTTGCAGCGCAGACGGCGTTGCTCAATGGGTACGTGCAGAGGAGGAACATGGAGGAGGCCCAGAGGATTTTTGACGGAGTTGGTGTTCCGGATGTGATTTGCTGGAATACGATGATTTCGGGCTACGCTCAGTGCGGAAGGATGGATGAAGCTCTGGAGTTGTTCCTCAGGATTCCAAAGAAAGATGTGGTCTCATGGAACACCATGATCTCCGGATATGCTCAGAAAGGGGACGTGCAAAACGCTCTGAAGTTCTTTGACGGCATCGGGGAGATAAAGAGCGTTGTCTCTTGGAATTCCATCATTGCTGGTTGCAGTCAGAATGGGTTTTACCTTGTTGCGTTGCAGCATCTGATATTGATGAGGATAGATGGAAAGAGACCGGATTCCTCTACTCTATCTTGTGTTCTCAGCTCTTGTGCGAACCTCGCAGCTCTCCGTGTTGGTGAACAATTGCATGCTCTTGTTTTCTTCACAGGTTATGGTCATGATTTGTCCACAAGCAACGCGCTTATAAACATGTACTCCAAGTGTGGAAGAATGAGAAGAGCAAAGCAAGTTTTCAACGAAATAGTTGGTGCGGACATCATCTCGTGGAACTCTTTGATTGCTGGTTATGCCTTCAATGGATATGGAAAAGAAACCTTGGATGTCTATCAGAATATGATTAAGATCGGACTCGCTCCGGATGCAATCACATTTGTTGGTATTTTGTCTGCATGTTGTCATTCTGGAATGATTGAAGAAGGAATTGATCTATTCAACTCGATAACTGGTGAAAATCCATTCGCAGTTGAACTTGTGCCTGAGCATTACGCTTGCACTGTAGACTTGCTTGGCCGCTCAGGGAAGTTACAAGAAGCATATAAACTAGTGAAGGGAATGCCAATAGAACCCAGTGCTAGCATATGGGGTGCGTTGCTTGGGGCATGTCGAATACACAAGAACATAGAGCTTGCTAAGATGGCAGCTGAGAAGTTGCTCGAATTCGAACCCCATAAGACATCGAATTACGTCGTTCTGTCTAACATGCTGGCGGAGGAGGGTAGATGGGACGAAGTGGATAGAATAAGGGGATTGATGAGAGAAAGGGGAGTTCAGAAACAACCAGGCTGTAGCTGGGTTGAGATCAAGAATGAGATGCATATGTTTCTCACTGGTCATCCAACACAGCCAAGAGTAGCAAAGATTGTGGATAACCTTGCTGCTCAAATTGGAATGACATGGCGAGATTCCGATACCACTGCTTCCTCAATGGATCCTGTGGGACTGTGGGTGATAACATAACTACTACTCGCTAATATACTAACCAAATGACAGCAAAAACATTTCAAATTTGGGTCGTAATATGACTAGTGACGGTTTCATTGCCCTTGAGAAGTCAGATATGAGGTAGCATCATGTAGTAGAAGGGATAGTCAGAAAAAAAAACAATCATACGGTTATTATTCTGCAAGGTGCTGTTACTTGTACAAACCAAGAGAAGGTAGAGGAATATTTTCAAAAAAAAAAAATAGAGAAATGGATAACCATGGTTTAAAACCATCGTACACGTACTAAATTTTTGCTTCGATACCACTACAGAAAACTCCACTGCTAAAATGCTTGCTTGTCACTCCAAATTATCTAGATTTTCTTAGGTTCATTACTTTTCTGTCCCATGTCACTCAGTTTCTGGATGATCTTTTCGTCGACGACAGACGAAGCATACGTTGGGGATAACGTTCCAGTCGTTGTATTTGAGCGGGAAAGAAGAGTTGGTTGAGATCATGGAGGAGGAGTTCTTCCCGGAGCTTGGTGTTAAGGTCGAGGATGATTGAGATGAGCTGGGGTGAGTCAACTCTTGTCTTTGCAGCTCTTTCCAGGCCTCCACTCCAGTCAACTCATCCTAACAAGGTTACAATAATGAACCTCAATTTGTGATCTTATTTTAATTGGTGCAATTGAACAGGTGCAAGAAATTCAAGGCTGTCTTTTTTGTTACAAAAAAAAATTTGATGTGACGCTTGTGAGAAGTAGTAGATTGGAGAAAGCAAGATGTATTTGTTTTCAAGTGATACTATTACAAATCAAGAGTTAACTTCTTGACCATACTTATGGGCTTTATTTTTTTGACTTCTTGCTTTATGTGAACTTTGGTTCTCCACTGACAAACAGGGTAATTTTAATGAGAACGTGATGTTAGAAACCAAGAATATAGAGATTAATTAGTTCATCCTTAAGGTTCAAATTTATTGATAAAGTCATCCTCAATTGTTGATTAATCGGTTTGCTAGTAATCAAAAAGCATGTTTTGGAAATTTCTTGAAACAAGCATGTTAATTTATATATCAATTTTTTGTACATATGTCACTAATGAATCTAGGATAACCCTTAAACAAACATGAACTGAAGCGCAGAGTAATTAAGAATAAGAACCAAATTTCACTTGTAATTAACAAGCTTCACTAGCGACTTTCAGTGATTCAACTTCTGGAAAAGTTTCTTAACCTTCTTGGGCACCACAAGCTCAACATCAGCTTGAGATTACAAGCCGAGGTGCAACCACAGACATCATCATCGCCGCCACCACCACCACCGTCATCTTCAGTGTCTACACTGCTGCTGCCATCATCAGCAGAGGGAGGAGGAAGAGGGTGGGTGCGTGGCACAAGAGGGAAAACCTTAAGTGAGGATGTAAGTGTTGTTGGTGAAGCGTTCAATGAGGCCTTCATTCCTAAGGGAGGTTAAGTGGGGGGAAAGCATGGCATTGTGGGTCGAAGAGAGGAGGCCTTCGTATGCCTCCTCCATGATATCGTTTATTTTCTTCCTCACAATCGGCTTCTCGGCCTTGCTGAGGTTTCTAGCCTTCATGGCCTCACCCATTGCCCAAAGTACGTATGATCTTCAAGAGGATGGAAAACAATTAGTAAACCAAATTGTTATTTGAATTAAAGATATTAGACAAATCATCCTGAATTAATGTAATTTAAAAAACTCAGCTTCCTGTATAGAGGGTGTGTTGATAATGGAGCCATGGATTTGCTACGATGTTTTACTCCTCCTAGTTTCGCAAGAATAATGAAAAGAAAGGATAATGAGACATATATATTAAAAAAGTAATGTGTAGATTTTAAAGCATATATATAACTTTTATAAACACTAAATTAAAGCCACAAAAATATTTTTTGGTACAAGTAAGGTTCTGTCCCTGTATAGGAAGTCGTAAGGTTCAAAGGATGCCGAGATAGCATTGGTCGAACAAAGGATTTTTTGTATGATGGTTAGGTAATAACAGGTTAGGGAATAAAATTAATTCCAAATATGCAGTGGAACGAAAAATAGCAAATCCAACGAAAAAGAAATCACAATTGCAAATCCACAAGCACCAAACCACACAAAACACGTCAGATTTAACGTGAAAACTCAATACGGGAAAGACCACGGACGACACAACCTCAATCTACTATAGAGAAAACGAATTACAATGAGAGGCTTATAGAACACACGATCAACCGGCGAGAATACCCGACTGAATTTGCTCCCACCGAATCAACAAGGATGCTCTCTCTTTTTTGCTCTCAAGAATGCAAAGTTGACAATGGAAATTATTCTTTTAACAAAAGGGGACGAAATTGCATTTATATATTAGGCCAAACAAATATTAATTGTACCAAAATCGTGTGGAGAAAAGTGCAGATCGTGGGCGAAACTGGGTCAAACGGTCGACCGAACGGGTGCTTCGGTCGACTGAACTTAAGTACCGGTCGATCGTATCACAATCCAGACTCCATCGGTCATCCGGAACTTAAGTACCGGTCAACCGAAAAACGACATGCATTTTTCCTGATTGTTCGAGTGCATACTCGATCGACCGAAAACTTAAGTTCCGGTCGACCGAAAAATGACAAGTACTTTTGCCCAGCTCCGAGTGTGTGCCCGGTCGACCGAACTGCTCCCATCGGTCGACCGAAAAGGGACAGTGAATTTTCCTAGACGAGTCAGAACACATGTCCGGTCGACCGAGCGTCTGTTTTCTCCCACAAATACTTTAATCACATATTCAAAGGTAAACTACAACACAACATATATAGTCTAAGAAGATATGTTTGACAGACTTGGTTTCCGCATTACATAAGCGGCAACGGTTTGGGCCTCAGACTTGTCATTTCATTATGTTGTCGTGTTAAAATAATAGCAATCTCAAAGCAGAATCGGCTACATGACAACAAGTGACTTGTTCTTACCTCTATGAACCTACTTCATGGGATCTCGAATCACATCAGTAAGGTTACCATCACTTTTGTCATTTGTTCTCAGTAGGGATGACAACAGATCGGTTCCGGTTCGGGTACTAGTAGAACCGGAACCGAATTATAAATTGGGACCCAGAACCGGATCCGGATCCGGATCGGTTCCCAACATGGGTACCCACAACTGGATCCGGTTGGTTAACGAGTACCCAGAACCGTATCTAGAACCAGATTCAGTACAAAATTTGTTTTTTTCAATGTGTTTCTTTGCGAATTTGGTCAAAAATACTCGTCCCAAAAAACTTGTTGAAACCAATGGCCTATGGTGAGGTTTTATAGTTTGGATTTAAAGTGAGAAATTCGTTTTTTCTGATGTGGGACTATACTTTCCACAAAAAATTTGTTTTTTCCAAAACAATATCTATTCGGGATAGCATTAATTACCAACTCCCATGAGTTGGTGTAGTGGTGAAGCTCATTTGATTGTAGCACATGCACCTCAGGTTTGAATCCCGTTAGGTGACATTTTTTTTGAAAATATTGTTCATGTCGGATCCGATTCCAGTTCCAGGTCCAGTGGCTAGAATCATATCCGAACCGGAATCGGGTCGGGTCTGAAAGTGTACATCCAGATCCGACCCATATCCGTTTTGTCCTGCTTTCGGTTTCGATACCACCAGTTCCATCAATTTGGGATACCCGTTGCCACCCCTAGTTCCCAGGAAGTCTCCTTCCCCTCGACGTACAAACCACTAACCCAAACACAACGGTTTTTATCAGAGGACTGGCCAAGTTCAACTCTAATCTCACATAATCTAGAGTCACTACTCCAGAGTCTAGCAACTGCACATCAACTTTATCTTAGTCAAATATGAATACTTTTCCCATTAGGCCATCCCTTAACGCAGTAAAAACTGCGGTCATCCTGCGGTCGTTGATTAAAATACTAATTTTTTAACAGAAAAGCTTCGGTTGTAGATAACCGGGTCGTCGACCCGGTCGTTTGAACGACCGGGTCGACGACCCGGTCATCAAATATTTTATTATTTTTTGATTTTTTGATTTTTTTTTGTTTTTGTTTTGATTTTTTTAATTTTTTTGTTTGAGTTTTTTTATAATTTTTTTTTTTGAAAATTCGTTTTATAATTGTTTTGATTTTTTAGAAATTTTTTAATTTTTTTTTAAAATTTTACCAAGATGGACCCCGAAATGATGTGGAGGAGAGAGATAGGTTGTTGTGGGTTGTGTTGGGTTGTGGTTAAGAGATGAATAGTGTAGGAAAGAGAAGAAGGTGGGTTGAGGAAAGAGAAAGCTGATGTGGAAGAGAGAGAAAGCTGATTTTGAAGAGAGAGAGAGCTGATGACCGGGTCGTCCAGGTCATGGTTAGTGATGACCTTACTTGCATTTCATAACTGCAGCCTGACAACCTCAATATATAAGCACAGGGGGAGCAAGCACAGTAATGGGAAGATACAACAGATGGTTCGTCAACCTCTCAGCCCCAGAACATGCCTTCTCTAAGGCGATCATCTCGGATTCCAGGGTATACTGAGTAATATCAATTTTCTTGGACAATTTTCCAAAACACATCTCCACCAAAGGTACACAGGTAGGGGTGAGCATAATCCGGTCCGGTCCAGTTTTTTAGACCGGACCGGTCGGTCCAGACCGGATCCAACCGGTTCGGGTTCTGGTCCGGACCTTTTTAAATTTTCGGTTTCGGTCCGGACCGGTAAGATTTTCGTTTTTTATATCAAAAATCCAGTTTTGGACCGGACCGGACTGAACCGGTCCGGTCTTCGGTCCGGACCCGGAAAAAATTCTGGTCCGGTCCGAACAGGATGCTCACCCCTGTACACAGGAATCAATTTCTGGACTTTTATTATAAATATCAGATGCTAAGTTAGCATCACTTGTATCCTTCAAAACATGTGGAGTTCCTCAACATTTAAGCCTCTGATCAATGTTGCATCAAAAGTACTTGGGTTGACTTTCTCGTGCAGCCTAATATCCTTATGAGGATATTTAGCAACTACTTAATCTGCTTACTGCATAACCACGTCAGGCCTTACGCGATTCATCAAGTACTTTAAGCAACCAGCAACGTTGGGCATATCAATGTCGTTTAGACACTATGTCACTGTTTGGAGAATGCATCAATGGTGCACTCACTAACATGCAGTCATAATTAAATCCAAACTCTCAACCAATAATTTACATAGTTTTTAAGTCATAAAAGATAAGCAAATACAACGAAAATGGGAACAATTAACCACACAACCGACCACAAACAAAGCAAAAGGAGAACAACCGACAACGTACGGACTAAGACACTAAAACTATATATGTAGGAGAAGATACTTAGCAGATCTTCAGTTGATTAATGCCTCTAGAAATGCATCCAAATCACTCAAGCTCCGAGCGTGGGAGCCTGAGAGGCCATGGCAATGTTTGGATGCAGCTTCTCAGAGCTGCACAGTGATTTTTGTCTCCCAGAAGTTGTACATGCACATCCAAATATTTTTTAGGGAGAGACAAACTTCTAATATTTTCACGTTTTTCCATGTCAAATTTGTATTGGTTGGAGAAGCTTAGAGAGGAAGGTTCTCTACAGCTTCTCATACAATGTGATATGAAATACCTTTATTGTCATCATCACATGTGCAAAGTCAACATTTTTTTTTTGATTTTCTGTAATTTCACATGTGCACTTATCCCGATGGTAAAAAAGTTAGAAGACAAACTCTGACGTCTGTGTAGCTTCTTGGAAAAAGCTCTACAAGAAAAGTCACATCCAAACATACCCCCATGTTGCTTTCTTAGGAAGTCAAAGAGTATCTGACAATTATAATTGGAAAAGGTTTTAATTTCAATGTTAAAACAAAAGATCTAAACTCCTCGTTGGAGTTCCATAAGAATACATCATTATCATAACCATCTCAAGTTTATATGTATGATAATTATCTTTTGATGGAAAATTGAGGAACAATAGTAGTAGATACGGTACCTTGACTAATTTTAGAATCGAATGTATGGTTGTAAATGAGACGGGTCAACCCGCAAAACCTGACTCGGTGGATCTGAGTTAGGGTCGCAATTTACAACTCGATTAGAAAATAAAACCCACCAACCTGTTTCCTTAGTTGATCGGGTTAGTGTCGAGGAAATACCCGAACCCGCTAACTTGCCAAACGGTTAAAATAAAATAATAACAAATATTAATAATACTATATACACATATAAATATATAATCTAACTTATCACTCAAACTTATTGTTTAACTTTTTATTAATTCCTAATCTATAAAATTATTACTCAATATGAACCTCCTATGTCCCAACTAGACCTGGGACTTAGGTCGTGCCAGCCCTGGCGCTATATAAATATCCTTTGAAATCACACCTTTGAAATTTTTTCGCAATATAAACAAAATACGTCCATATATAGATATTCTTATCTTTCAACGCTCTACTAAAACTAACCATAACACGTCAAAATATCATCTTTTTCCACACTCACCGTTTTGAACAAAAATAAAAGTCTCTCTTGGCCGGATGAAGCGCTTCTAATGTATACATGTAACAAAAGTCTCACGTAGAAAGAGAAACTGACAATGTAACATAAATCCCGACCATCTCTCTGTATGTATACATTTTCCACTAACGATGAAGACCAAGAAGTTGCACTTTAATTAGGGTTTCAATTTGTGGTCAATGACCACTTTAACCGAGGATTTTTTTTTTGAAATAAAGTTATTCTTAAAAAAATCCAAATCAAACATAACCAAAAATAATTTTCAAAGTAGACATGCTACCACCATGTGGTGACAGTTGATCTTTTTTAAGTGTATACAGAACTTGACGTCTCAGACGTCGAGTTTTGTATATAAAAAATTCGTGAAGAACTCAACATTAAAGACGACAAGTTCTTCACCGCAAACTTGGCAATGCTACCGCTGACTTCCAACACTTAGAAAATTTTGTGCACAACCAGTAGGATGTGATGTCACTTCGGAGTCTTAATAGAACTCGGCAATGCCGTTGCTGAATTTTATTTAATAGAACTTGGCAACCACATTGTCGCCAGATGCTCTGACGAATAATAATCCATCGGTAAAACCCATTTTTCTGGTAGTATTATCATAAAGACATGTTCTTTAACAAGTACCTTTACGGAAGTCCAAAAAAGGCAGTGATAATGGGTGGTCAATTCAACTGAACTCACACTAGTATAGAAAAGACCATATATGTCGGATATACAGGGATATATATGATGGATTTTGGCGGTCCCAACGACCGTCGTATATATCCCTGACGCCTATGCCTACAGTGTATAGACGTCGGCTATATACAACCGACGTCTGTTATTAGACCTGTCAAAATCAGACACGACACGATAACACGACACGAACACGACACGATAATTTAGTGTATGGGTATGGGAACCTAGACACGAATACACGATAAGCATACACGACACGATACACGAATCCTTATAGGGTCGGGTCCGGGTATGAGGGTGTATACACGAAATACACGATAACATACACGATAAGGATATCGTGTTTATAAGGTATACATGATACACGATAGACACGTTACTACTCGATCCAATTAACTTAGATCAAACCGACTAATATGAGCCCAAATTTTAAAACCAACCCAACCCAACCCAATTAAAACCAAACCTAACTCTAACAAAATCTGAAAAGCCCAACCCAATTTAACTTAAACCCAACCCAAATTCCTCACCCAATTAAACACCTCACGCTCTCACCCTCACCCCCTCACATGCGCTTCACTCCCTCACTCCCTAACCCTAACGAAATCCACGTTGCTCATCTCCTTCCCCTCAACCCTAACACTATCCATCCCCAAAATCGTCGCCACCCTCCCCATCCAGGACCTCCTCTCTCCGCAAATCGCTTTCCAGCAGCTCCCCTCGTCGCAACTCCCCATCCACCACCTCCTCTCGCTGCAACTCCTCGTCCAGCACCTCCTCTTGCCGTAACTTCCGATTTACAGGTTCATCTCCTTCCCCACCCTCACTCGTCACTCCTTCGTCACTCCTAACTTCCGATTCACAGGTTCATCTCCTTCCCCACCCTCATCTTGTTTCTAGGGTTTTGATTGGTGCTTGTTCGCTGTTGAATCCATGTGGAGTTGTTAAACATGAGAATACAAGTGAGAGTTATGTATTAAGTTTTATGTTTTTACTTCCGTTTTAAACGACTTTTAAATCAACCGGTTAGATATTATCTGTAGTCGGTAGGATTTAGATGGATGAGTGATATTCGAAGGAGAAAGGTAACAACCTTGACATGAGAGTCCTTAATATTCTCAAAACCAGTAATGCACTTATTTAGTAGTCCTGCAGGTTCCATTATGCAACTAAGATCAACCAGTTCTCTTGTTTCCAACGTTGCAGTCCTACTCAGATGTTGCCATCTTATTCCAGTTTTTAAAGTGGCTCCACATCATGTATCAGGACAAGCTTGAACTGTACAACACAGATTCCATATTGCTTATGCAATCCAAAGGTTGAGCATAGGGAGGTTGCTTACAACAAAAAGGAAGACATCTAAGAAACCAGTTGTATAAGATTTAGTTTTGTAAATCTCAATTATAAATGTTACCTTGTATTTAAACATCTAGAGTTATTATACTTTGAATGTGCACTCTAGCAAGAGTGCAAGAACCATTGGTCTATTAAGAGGATATTGGAAATACTTCCACATTGGACTATCAGGTATAGCATCCTACGTACAAATTGGTTTTCAGTTCCAAATGTAGTAAATAGGAGCCAAAACGTTCAACAGGCCAGCGCATACATAATCCTGCAATTAAGATCCTTCAATGTATTCCACCGTCCAGGGCATGCTCTTAAAGGGTTTTTTAATGATACGAATTTCACGGGAAACTTGAAGAGTAAGAAATTGAGCTTCTAAGATGACTTTTCCGAATGGTGCATGTAGCATGTATAACACTGTCAACTCAAATTGAATACTTAATTGTGGTTGTGTTTTCTACTTTTGTTACTGTTGGGTGTTAACTTTTTTTTCCTGTTGGTGGTGTGTCATCTAATATCTTGGTTGTCTAATATTTTGTGATATGTGCTCAATGATGTTCTTATTTTCAGCACTCGTTTGTTGTGGGAAAACATCGGTAGTTTGTGTGATATTAGCTTGAGAAGTCACAAATCGAGATGGACATAGACAACAAAGTTTATGTTATTTTCCAGCATGTATTTTGCATGTATTGTTGAACTTTTGAACTTTTATGTTATTTTCCAGAAATTCTATAAATTCGTGTCTATTGTGTAATCAGGTACTCGTGTATGTATCGTGTATTAATTTATTATCGTGTATGTAGGTACTCGTGTGTTTATCGTGTATTAAGTTCTTATCGTGTATGTAGGTACTTATCGTGTATGTAGGTACTTATCGTGCCCATTCGGGTATTGCCGTGTTTCGTGTTACACGACCCGATAAGTAATCGTGTCCAAATCGTGTCGTGTCCGTGTATACACGATAGTTACTGTGTCGTGTTCGTGTCCGGGTTCGTGTACACGATTCCTTATCGTGTCGGGTTCGTGTATACCCAATACCTGTTAGCATCTGTTCATACACGACACGATAATACACGTACACGACCCGATTGACAGGTCTATCTGTTATACCCTTAAATAACAAAAAATGTACATTACAGCCTATAACGGGAATTCAACTTGTAGAGTAATCAAACCCAAGATGACCAAGTGCCCCAAGTACAAATCTTTTGACCATTAACCAAGTACGTCAAGCCTAAGATGCCCAAGTGCCCCAACTCGATCTCGTTCAACAGTAGAGGAGTGGTGGAGTACATCAACCACACTCACACACAAAAAATCTGATGTGGGACTAAACTATTATGACGTATAGACATCGGTTGTATAGAGTGACCGACGTCTATACATACATTACGACCTATAGACGTCAGATACCCTATAAAATCGATGTCTATACAGTTAAATAACAAAAAAATTGCAACCATTTTAAACTCAAGTGTCAATCTTTTGACCATTAAATAAATATATATATATATATATCTCACTTGTCTATTTAGTATGGTACTCTCCCATTTTGAAGTAAAGAAGTAGTGAAATACATCAACACCAACCAAAAAAAAATCTTCAATGTAGGACTAAACTTCAACACATGGGATAGTTACATATTTTTCTTTTCTTTTTTTTCTAGCAATGGAGATGAATAATTCCTTACATGTTTTATATATGTGTTGTTATTATTTCTGATGTAGGTTTAAATGATGAGAAATGATTAAGGATATCATATGAACAAAAAATATTATGATTTTCTTCTTTTAAATGATTAAGTAGGTATAAACTCCGGTAATAGTACAAAAACCGATGTCTATATATAACATAGGCGTCGGCTATTCCTTACATGCGACGTATATACCTATAGACGTCGTGTTTACGGGAGACCGGTGTATATTTAGTGATGTTTATTCCCTATTTTGTACTAGTGCCACTTTGACAATGTATTGACAGTTAACATTCATGTATCAATGAGTGATAAGTAGTACTTAGGGTCCTACCAAGCAACATCGGTCATTCACATACTATAAGTGAGTAAAGTCATTTGAATGAAACTTATCTACCTTTCATGGAAAAACATAAACTACGTACGAGGTATTAACCAATGTATCTAACTTCATGCTTGCATGTACTTGCACTTGTATAGAAGTATGGAACTGTGTACTTTCGACTCAACTAGCAGTCTAGTACAATATTCAACCTTTCGTTTTAAAAAACACTTTAGAAGATTCTCCTGGGTTTGTAATTAACGTTAGCACATGCACTTGGTAATGACCACATTCTTAGAATGGAATAAATGTCAACCACTGACCTCCTATTTTTAGCAGCAACATAGAATACATTATTTGTTTTTGCCTTAATTTATCAAACCTTATCTGCAATGTCCATATCTACGGAGGTTACCAGCGGTCGACAACTAACTTTACGAAGAACTTACACCAACGGTAGCTATCTGTCGAAGTATGTAGGTGATTTGACAGAAGCTGCAAAATTATTGTCCGACGGACGTTTTCCGTCAGTAGTTATAAGCATATCCGTCGGAGTAGATCAGCACCGACGATTCAGTTTATCCGTCGGTAGAGTTGGATTTCTCATTGGTTAGAAAATTTAGATTTTTGTTTGCCTACTTTTTTAATTTCAATTGCATCTGACCTATCAATTAATTTATCACCTGACCCTAAGGGTGATAGTAATCCCCCTATTAGTAAATCAAGTAGAGTGATTGATCGTTTTAAATAACCGCAAGTGCACGGTGTCAGTGAAGACATGACAAGTACGGGTTGGTCCACATGGATCGTGATTGTTTGGTTCACAACTAATTTTGTAATCGAATCGGAAAAAAAGATGGAGAATGGAATTGATTTACCGTAATCTACACTACAATTAACTAAATGAAACCTAGCTAACACTTAGAAGATGAGGACTATGGATTAAGCATAAATTAAGATTATTTGTGTAGTTGACATGAAGCATAAGTAGTGTCATTAGTCTCATAAAAGCATGGAATGTGTCTAAAGATTATGGCAAACATTCATCACATTAACATTTAATTTCAAGTTAGTGATGGAAGCATGGAAGTTGTCTAAAGATTATGACAAACGTTCATCAAACATTCACATAACTCGTTATTAAGGTCAAACATGTATTCTAAACAACATTTAAGTCAATGCATTTAGATTTGAGCACAAAGTGTGGAACCATTTCAGAAACGACATTCCGTCAAACACCTAATGAGCATGTACCTTAAAGAAGTAAATCTACACATTAGAGTCTTAACCACCACATTCAATGTAAAAACAACAACACACAACCATCATAAACTTATCCTACCATCATCCCCACCTCCTAAGAGATGATTTAGCCACACATTAACATGAGAAGTAGTAGAGAAGGAAGTGAGTGAAGATACTTACCAAATAAAGGTTGCAACAATACAAAAGAGAAATCCAAAGCTTGAACATTAAATCTACTCCTAACCTACTTTAATGGTGGAAAAAAAGAAAAATAGAAGAGAAGGGATATGGAAGAGAAAGATGGAATGGAGGTTACCCTCTCCTTATATATGATTAAGGTACTAGATCTTCTTGATGAACTCAATCCAATGGTTAAGATAATTTCCCATGTTTTCATCCCAATTTTGTGAATATGTCCTAACGTGGTGCATATACTGGAAATCTGGGTGTTAGATTTCTCTCGTTAAGCTGGTCGATTTGAGTACCAATTCAACGTAAATTTAACTTCTCTAGACTCGTGGAGAGAGTTTTAAGTTCATGCATCATTTCCAATGGGATTAGAGCCCAATTGGATGTCTATTTGGTACACAGTTATCTTTATTCCTAAAATACATGTAAACATACTCGAGTAGCACTAGTAGATGGTCAAATTAAAAAATATCATCGATATTACACATGATATGCTACTAATCGTAGAGAGAAAAGTAGTAGAACAAGAACTAGTAAGATTTGGAATGATTTGACTTATCACAAGATAAAAATGGGAAAGAATAGGCTATATGTAAAATATGTGGTACTAAAGTTGTTGTAACCTGTAATCAAGAACTACTCATCTAACAAGACACGAAAAAAATGTAAACTTAGAAATGTTGTGTTGGCTTTTTGGCCTTAATCTATATTAATTTTGATGATTAATTAAACTAATATTAATCACTCAACCTAATCAATCAAAGTGAGCAAACACGATTACATGCATTGCATATATGTTTGTATACTTGGAATCACCTTAATAGGTTGATCAAGACAATCAAGGAGATGAGCATTTGGACAAGGACATCAAGACTCAAGACGTGTAATCAAAGTTTTGGACCAAGACATGTAACTTTATATTTATTGAGTCCATAGGATTTTATGTAAACTTGAGCACTAGGATTCTGTCCAGTCATCTCTTGGTAAACCGAACCTATTTCGGTAAACCGAAATCTACCCAGTTCGGTCCACCGAACACCTATCGGATAGCCGAATACT
The DNA here is from genome assembly GCA_963682175.1 of Triglochin maritima. Lineage (NCBI taxonomy): Eukaryota > Viridiplantae > Streptophyta > Magnoliopsida > Alismatales > Juncaginaceae > Triglochin > Triglochin maritima. The sequence continues at coordinate 37,264,471 of OY821772.1, forward strand.
TCATAACAGTGAAACTTAGGTGTTCTCTGGAATTGCCCCAACGGAAGACCGAAACACCTTCGGTCAACCGAATAGCCCTGGATCGGTTTTGGACTTTGCTCCAACGGTCGCATTCAAATCAAGATCCTAGAGCCCAAATTAACTTGACCCACTTCGGACGACCGTACACACTTCGGTCTACCGAATTCTTATTGGCTTTAGGAGCCAACGGTTATTTAACTTGACCGTTATCAACAAAACAATTCCCCACGCATTGTCAGCGGAATACCCGCGCTACTTCGGTCTACCGAAGTACACACGGTCAACCGAACTTGAGTAGATCAGAGCCCAATCAATTCTACTATACACCTTGGAACGGTGAACCGAATAGACTTCGGTGAACCGAATTTAATTAGGGCTAAATAAATAAAAGCTACTGGAGGTCCGTGAACGGTGATCCGATACATAATCGGTCAACTGAGTTCTTAGTTCAGACCAATGTTTCGGACTACCGTGTGGATAACGGTCGACCGAATCTGTCTCGATTTCTGAACGAACTTAAGTCACATCTTGCTTTCTCATTGGTCCATTCACCACCAACTCCCAAACGGCTATATGAGCTTGAAGGCTTATAAATAGGACCTCATTTGGTTGCTTTGAACTTCTTGAACACTTCTTATCTATCCAATACTCAAAGCCAAATCCTCTCCATCTTCAAGCTCTCAATCCACAATACTCAAGCTTAAACTTCACCACTTGCATATCCAATTCAATATCATATCCAAGTGTGCTCAAGTATAGAGTGTTAGTTAGAGTGTGATTCAAACTTCCACATCAAAGAATCAAAGAGTTGTAAAACCTTCGAGGAAGCTCCCTCTCGGGTTGTGAGAGGAGACACGAGCGAGGCGAGGTTGTTCGTGAGGCTCGGTGTTGTAAACGTCGTTGGTCTCGGCCCGAAACGGAGATCGGTTAGTGGAACCGTAAGAGAGGCTCGGGGGATCGAGCGAGGCTTGCGAGGATGACTAGGACCCGGGTGTGGGTGCCGAACCTCTCTAAACTCCGGTGTCGACGATTTTGTGGTTTGCATTGTCTCTTTCCTTAATCCTTCGATTAGTATTTTTAATTCCACATTTTTCTAGAGATTATAGGGTCATAGATCCTAACATGTTGGAGCATCTAATTCACAACAATCTATTTTAGACTCTATTTCTAGAACATAAAAAACTAGGAAATATGATCCAATTAAAGGTAGAGATGTAATTGTTGATTGTATAATTACAGATGAATTACCGTTTAGTCAAGTTGAATCTCCAAACCTTAGAAAGATATTTAGTTACCATAACTCACAATTTCAACCATTTTCCCAATCCACATTTGGGTTGCTACAAATACAAAATATGATAAAGGGAAAATAGACTTGATTAATACATTTGCACCAATGTCTTATAGGATAGCATTAACAAACTATATTTGGACCTCAGAATATGGCTTTCCATTTTGCTGCGTAACTGCTCATTTCTTAGATAATTCATGGGTTACATAAAAACATTATATCTTATGCACCGATTTTGCACCTACATACTACTATGATTATATATAACTAGGTAAAAATTGTATTGCATGAATATTCAATAACAGATAAAATTTGTGCAATTTATTTAAACAATGCTAGTAATAACTCTGAAGCAGTAGAATTACTTATAACATTATGTAATCCACCCTTAGATGATATTCTTTTTCATATTAGATGTGTTTGTTATGTTTTAAACTTAGTTGTACAAGATGGACTTTAAATAATAAAACATTATTTATAAAATGTTAGAGATGTCATCAACTATTTAGGTGGTAATAGTACATATAAAAATATCAAAAATTTAGAGAAATTGTGCTCTAGTAATGATGTTAGACATAAAAAAATTAAATTAAATGTCCCTCGTAGATGAAATTCTACTTATGAAATGTTGAAATGTTATTTTCCTTATAAATCTTTAATTACAGCTTTTTATAATGAAAAACAAAATGAATTTTTTTTCAACTAATCTTGATTGGGAAAATTGAAAAATTATGTTAGATTTTTTGAAACCTTTTTTCAACTTCACAACACATTAAGTAGAATATATTACACAACTGCTAACTTATTTATATCTAAATAACTTCCAATACTAAATTATTTAAAAAATATAAGTAATGGTAGTTTTGTAGAAATTATAAATGTAATGGAGGTTAAGTTTAATAAATATTGAAAACCACCACCATTAAATTTTTGTTTAGCTTTTGTTATTGATCCTAGATTTAGAATGATCGATTTAGAAATTTACTTAAAAATTATTTTTGAAAACATGAATTATGAATGTTGTGAAGATTACTTAAAACACATTATAACACTCCTTAATAAATATTTTAGTCTATATGAATGACTACATAATGTTAATCAAATGGATTCAAACTTTCCCAGTTCATCATCATCCTAACAACACCTACTTGTGGATGAAGATGAAGATGAAGATGATGAAAACTTTCAATGGAATTGGTTAAATCGGAAAAGATTATTATAACAAAATGAAACACATAACAAATTAACTGCATATTTAAATATTGCTATGTACTTTAGTGTTGTAGATTGCAAATCTTTTGATGTTTTAAACTAATGGAAATCTAATTATGCTAGATTTCCAATAGTTTCTTTATTAACACGCGATTTACTAACTTCTCTGGCGTCAACTGTGGCGTCTGAGGCTGCATTTAGCGCAGGTAAACGGGTCTTGACCGACAAGAGACGCAGCACATCTGCTAGATCACTAGAGACAATTATTTGCTTGAAGAATTGGTTGGACGCGGAAGAGATCATGCAAATCAACGAGAGTAGCGACGAAGACGAATAAATTATCTATAATTGTAATTTGCAATTGTAATACTTAATACATTAGAATTGTATAATGGTATGTGATTTGTAAATTTATTGTACTTAATAAAATTTCACTATCGGTTGGGATAGGTAGATGGGATAGTCGGTGTGGCAATGACGTCGATGAACCGATTATTTTGTTGAAATCTTAATTTGATAGTGTTTTTATTAAAACTTTATAAGTTACGGGTATACGAATATCTCTAGAATAAGAAAATAGCCCTGCAAATCCGACCGACAAGAACTTGAACCCAACCAAAACTGAACTGATTAGACTCGAACCGTCGGGCTTGGGACCGTCATGGGCCCACTGGTCGGCCTGATACCCAACTTTATCCGTAGGAGGAAATGTACCTACACCGATAATAATACGTGGTAAAACTCGTTTTTCTAGTAGTGTTATCACAAAGGAATTAATATCACAAATGCACGTTTTATAACAAGCACCTTCAGGGAAGTCCAAAAAAAGCAGTGATAATGGTCACCATTGGCTGTTATACTCCTGTTATCAGAAAAAGTGCAGTGTATAAAAGTGTTTATAACAGCGCTAGAACCAGAACATGCATGTATTATCTAATCTCGTAAATAATCAGTACTTTGATAGGTTGTTTAGGTCATATATACATATATTGTTGGCAGTTGATAGTTTTGTGTTACTTTCTGTTGGAACCAAAACCATGGGCCCCCGAGTTTAATGTTCATTTTATATTAGTGGGATGCTATTGCTAACCTCTTCTTCAGAAGAAGATTCCTTCACTGTGATGATGAAGTGGACTTTCAACTTTTACTTGACATCATGAGCTTGTTGTCGCTATCGACATATCAAGGAGGATGCCCTGTAACTTGCCGTGATAGACGGACGCGTCCGTGACGCGCCTTACGTGGACGAGTTTCGATTTGATGAGTTAGCATCCAGTCAGCTATATCTTCTGCGCGGGCTTGATTTATTTTGAAAAAATGACGGCTGGTTGGGTGGGACGGTTCATTTCCCCAAATCACGATTAGACGGTTACACTTCCAGAGCATTCGAGTATCTGTCTGTCCAGTTTCCTGATTGCCCTTTCCTCACTCATTTCCTCTTCCCATCCAAAAACCGTCGTCCCATTTTGAGTCGAAGAAAAACCAAGACAAGGCGAAAATGGATTCTGTTGTCCCTGAAACCTCCATCGCTCCAGAAATTCTAGCCGCGCAGGTCTCTCCTCAACCCGGATGTGTTTTTTGATGGTTTTAGGGTTAAGCACCGACTTTTAATATATGTTTTTTGTGGTTTCAGGGAAGCACGTACTACTTCCGCGAAACTAAGTGCGGTTTGACGGTCATTCACCGGCAGTTCAGTCGGATGAAGGGGGAGGAGAAGAAGGTTTTCAAAGGGACGTCTTTCGGTCACTTCCTCACTTTTCCTCACATCACAACTGATAATGAGATCGTGGGTTGGTTCGTCGAACACTTCGACGCCAATGAGGTCGGGTTGAGAATAGCAACCGGGGTCGTCCCATTTACGGTAGAAGATGTCGCCCTGATACTGGGGCTAAGAGTGCATGGGCTGAGAGTTGATATGGAACGCATGTACGTAGAGAAGCGAGACGGCGTTAACCTCGACAACACTCAGCTACTGGGTCATCTTACTACCACGAGTGCAATGGGCGGCGAGGAGGAGAACGTCTGTCTCCTTATTTGTTTGATATTCAATCATTTTTTGTTCTTCGATGGGTCACTGCGAACTAAAGCGTGGTACACGAGGCACCTGAAGAACCTCAAGCGCGTCAAGAGATATGCGTGGGCAACTGCAGTTCACGCTTTCTTGGTTAGGGGTCTGGAGGAAGGCAAAAAGGACCTGTCGAGGAGGAGATTGGCTGGGAACTTCACTCTGAAGCAGGGCTGCGTGTCTGGATGCGTTGCCATATTACAAGTAAGCAAGTTAGTCCGGTAGTAGTGTTGTGTCTTTCCGGAATAAGTGTTGTGGCTGTCCGGAATAGGTGTTGTGTCTGTCCGGAATAAATCATGTGTCTGTCCGGAATAAGTGTTGTGTCTGTCCGGAATAAGTCATGTGGTCGTCCGGAATAAGTAATATGTTTGTCCGGAATACGTGTTGTGTCTGTCCGGAATAAGTGTTGTGTCTGTCCGGAATAAGTGTTGTGCCTGTCCGGAATAAGTCTTGTGCCTGTCCGGAATACGTGTTGTGTCTGTCCGGAATAGGTGTTGTGTCTGTCCGGAATACGTGTTGTGGTTGTCCGGAATAAGTCATGTGTCTGTCCGGAATACGTGTTGTGTCTTTCTGGAATAAGTCATGTGGTCGTCCGGAATAAGTAATGTGTCTGTCCGGAATACGTGTTGTGTCTGTCCGGAATAAGTCATTTGTCTGTCCGGAATAAGTCATGTGTCTGTCCGAAATACGTGTTGTGTCTGTCCGGAATAAGTGTTGTGTCTGTCCGGAAAAAGTGTTGTGTCTGTCCGGAATAAGTCTTGTGCATGTCCGGAATAAGTCATGTGTCTGTCCGGAATAAGTCATGTTTCTGTCCGGAATACGTGTTGTGTCTGTCCGGAATAAGTGTTGTGTCTGTCCGGAATAAGTGTTGTGCCTGTCCGGAATTTATTATCGTGTCTGTCCGGAATTTATTATTTCTGTTCGGTTTCCGTTATTTGTCTGTCCGGAAAGGTTTTATGTCTCTCCTAACTCATTCTTATTTGCAGGTTTGGCTTTGTGAGAAGTTCAAATTGGGGGATCCCAGTTCAGTATTTCCACGGTTCAACTGTTGGTCGGAAATGTTTGGGAGACGACAAATCCTGAGGAAATGGGAGGAACGTGGCATCAACCTGCATGGGATTTATGGCGCCAAATTTGAGTTGAAGGGCACTCCGACACTCAGCGAAAGGGAGCATGAACTGATGATAGAGGATCAAATTCCTCCTCCAGAAGCAACTCCCGCACAAAAGGTCGCCTCGAAGGATACACCTTCAACATCAACTCTACCAAGGGTACAACTTAGTGAATGCAGCATTCCATGTGACCCACTGCTACAAGAGTTGGAACTGAGTGAGGTTAAGACGAAATGGCTGCAAGCCGAAGCAGCCCTTAAGAAGGCGACCGAAAAAAATAACAGACTGGAGGAAGAACTGAGGATCTCTCAAGAGGAGTGTCGGAGGCTGAGACACGAAATCGGTCTTCAAGGACTCCGTGGGAAGGATGAAAAGAGAAATAGGAGGGAGGAGGAAGAGAGGAAGAAGAGGGAGGAGGAAGAGAGGAATAGGAGGGAGGAGGAAGAGAGGAAGAAGAGGGAAGAGAGGAAGAGGAGGGAGAAGGAAGAGAGGAAGAAGAGGGAGAAGGAAGAGAGGAAGAGGATGGAGGATGAAGAGAGGAGGAAGAGGGAGGAGGAAGAGAGGAAGAGGAGGGAGGAGGAAGCAAGGAAGAGGAGGGAGAAGGAAGAGAGGAACATGAGGGAGGAGGAAGATAGGAAGAAAAGGGAGGAGAAAGACAGGAAGAGGAGGGAGGAGGAAGAGAGGAAGAAGGGGGAGGAGGAAGACAGGAAGAAAAGGGAGAAGGAAGAGAGGAGGAAGAGGGAGGAGGAGGAGAGGAAGAGGAGGGAGAAGGAAGAGAGGAAGAAGAGGGAGGAGGAAGATAGGAAGAAGGGGGAGGAGGAAGACAGGAAGAAAAGGGAGAAGGAAGAGAGGAGGAAGAGGGAGGATGAAGAGAGGAAGAGGAGGGAGAAAGAAGAGAGGAAGAGGAGGGAGGAGGAAGACAGGAAGAAGATGGAGGAGGAAGAAAGGAAGAGGAGGGAGGAGGAAGAAGAGGGAGGAGGAAGAGGAGGGAGGAGGAAGACAGGAAGAAGAGGGAGGAGGAAGAAAGGAAGAAGAGGGAGGAGGAGGACAGGAAGAGGAGGGAGGAGGAAGAGAGGAAGACGAGGGAGGAGGAAGACAGTAAGAGAAGGGAGAAGGAAGAGAGGAAGAGGAGGGAGGAGGAAAAGAGGAAGAGGAGGGAGGAGGAAGAGAAGAAGACGAGGGAGGAGGAAGACAGGAAGAGGATGAGGGAGGAGGAAGAGAGGAAGACGAGGGAGGAGGAAGACAGGATGAGGATGAGGAAGGAGGAGGAACGGAAGATGGAGGAAGAGGAAGAGAGGATTAAGAAGAAGAAAGTGGAGAAAGAGAGGAAGGAGGAGGAGGAACGGAAGAGGAAGGAGGAAGAGCAAAAGACGATTAACTTGAAGAGGGAGGAGGAAGAGAGGAAGAGGAATAAGGAAGAGAAGACGAGGAAGGAGGAGGAGGAACGACAGAGGAAGGATGTAGAGAGGAAGAGGGAGAGGGAAACGTACCCAACAAAATTGCGGACCAAAAGACCACGCTTGCGCACAGAAGATTGAGCCGAAGCGTACAGGATATCTGGCCAAGAGGGGGTAGAGAAGAAGGCCGCAGAAGCCAACAAAGAGATAAAGGAGGCCGAAGAAGCCGCCAAAGAGATAGAGGAGGCCGAAGAAGCCGCCAAAGATGTTCTGGCCGCCCATGTTTCCTCGACGGGACCTGATCTGGATGTGACCGCCTTGAGATCGTTGAAACCTGATGAGGTACAACGTTTATTGAATCTCACGGCTCCCGAACGTGACGAAAAAGAGGTGATCTGGAGGGGGAAACTCTGTAATATAACCCGTGAACATCTGAAGGAAATAATAACGCGAAAATCGGAATTCACCAACGAAACCATGGACGCCCTAATCGAGGTACTCGTCAGAAGAGAAGGGCCGCAAATGTTGTTTGCATATCAACCTTCGAATCGGGAAGAATTGTGGAGGGACAGGGAGACGATATAATGGAAGACTGTCTACTCCCCAAAATTGTAGGACTAAATGCGGCAGAGACCATCATCGCACAACCATGCTGGAAGTCTGGCCACTGGACTCTGTTCGTTGCCCACGGACCGAGATCAGAGTTCATTCAATACAACAGTATGTCCCGTTCTCTAAGAAAAGGTGAAGATCCTAACCGGTGTCTCGGAATTCATGAATGCACAGCATTTCAGTTAATGGAATTTTGGCGAGAGTTGTTGAATGTCGATTGGCCGCTGATAGTTGAGAGGAAGGGTAGCCAACGACAGCTAGCCGGGAGTAATGACTGCGGGACATACGTTTTGTACTTGATGAAGTGTTTGATGGTGAATGCTGATCCGACGAAGCCGAAGCAGAGCAAGGTTATCCACCGTGTGAGGGGCGAATTGGCTAACTGGTTACTTGAAGACTCTGGGGTGTGCGGTCAACAATAATCGGCCAAAAATACTTGTTTTACTTTACACCATTAATTGTTACATAAACCATTGTTTTTTATAGCTTATACATGTTCAAATTACATAGACTATTTGTTAATTTTTATACGGTTGTTACGAACAATACATGGATGAATGATTAGTGTTGGATTGAATGATTGGAACGTAAACCGGACTGACAAAAAACGTAATCCGGACAGACATAAAACGTAATCCGGACAGACATATAACGTAATCCGGACAGACAAATAACATAAACCGGACAGACAAATAACGTAATCCGGACAGACATAAAACGTAATCCGGACAGACATAATAAATTCCGAACAGACACAACACGTATTCCGGACAGACACAACACGTATTCCGGACAGACACATGACTTATTCCGGACAGGCACAACACTTATTCCGGACAGACACAACACTTATTCCGGACAGACACAACACGTATTCCGGATAGACACACCACGTATTCCGGACAGACACATGACTTATTCCGGACAGACACATTACTTATTCCGGACGACCACATGACTTATTCCGGACAGACACAACACGTATTCCGGACAGACACATTACTTATTCCGGACAGACACATAACTTATTCCGGACAGACAAATCACGTATTCCGGACAGACACAACACTTATTCCGGACAGACACAACACGTATTCCGGACAGACACATGACTTACTCCGGACAGACACATGACTTATTCCGGACAGACACAACACTTATTCCGGACAGACACAACACGTATTCCGGACAGACACATTACTTATTCCGGACAGACACATTACTTATTCCGGACGACCACATGACTTATTCCGGACAGACACGTGACTTATTCCGGACAGACACATCACGTATTCTGGACAGACACATCACCTATTCCGGACAGACACAACACGTATTCCGGACAGACACATTACTTATTCCGGACGACCACATCACTTATTCCGGACAGACACACTACTTATTCCGGACAGACACAACACTTAATCCGGACAGACAAATAACTTAAACCGGACAGACAAATAACGTAATCCGGACAGACATAAAACGTAATCCGGACAGACATAAAAAGTAAACCGGACAGACATATAACGTAATCCGGACAAACATAAAACGTGAACCAGACATAATAATAAGTTTTACGTATTATTAAGGAGGTTGAAGTTTTACATAGAGTAATTGCAACAAAATACATAATCAATAATCAAGGAGGAACTCCCTCGTAATACAAACTCATGTCCCAATCATTGAAGTCGTGATCCCCAGGTTTAGGTGCGACTGGGTGCAGCGACAGTGAAGCCTTCTTCCTGATGATTCTCCTATCGTTACTTTTAATTATTTTCTCAGACAAAGAAATCCGTCGTTTGGTCGGTGGTCTGCCTTTCCGTCTTGTCTTATCCGGATTGAGAACGGATGTACCCTCCAGCCCAGGATCAGCTCGTTGCATACGTTCCTTAAGCAAGTCAAGTACCTCAACCACATGAAGATATATGTCGTGTGAGACGAAAGTGGCCTGGGCGATCCAAACCGCACGACCCATTATGTCGTCATGGCGACGAAGCGCATCATTCTCTGTCGTGCCATTTTGAAGGGAAAAGTTGTCTCGATAGCTCCTTCGGATGTCCTTCCTCCATCTATTGACGATGTAAGACTCGGGGAGCAACGCGTTGGGACGTAGTCGTGCAATAACAACATAAACGTGACAACAAAGGAGCGCGACATGATCAAACATTCTGCAATTGCATGACCACTTCACATCTCTAATTTGCACTGCAAACCGTTTCGACAATGGGAGCATATGTGTCAATACATGTTCGGTCACATTGAAATGGAATGTGTCCTCCTCGTTGAACTCGTTCGTGATATCGTAGTACATCATCTTCCCAATTTCTAATTGCACCTTCTTGAAGACCCCCACCGTATACAACTCGCTCAATTGCCTCTCGAATGGATATTTCGAAATCAATTGCGGAGCCTTATGAATACAATCGAAATCCGACTGAGCTTCCTTCTCATACTTGTGGCGGAGTGCGAGTTCATATTGTTGAATGAATTGCTTTAGTGTCGTCCTAGATGTGAGGTACCTATCAAAAAAGGCGTTCATACTCTCACTTCTCTGGGTTGATGTCATTCCGGCGAAAAAACAATCTCGCGCAAATGCAGGTACCCAGTACTCTCGAATTGCATAAATGGATTGGAGCCAACTATTGTCGTGGAACTCGAAATCATCGAGAAAACCCTGCCAATTACGCTCAAATTCAGCCGGAGTCTTGGAATCGAATACACAGTTTTTGAGCTCAAACAACGTATGCTCCCGGTACTTCGTGGGCAGCTTCACAGGCGCTTTATTCATTATGTGTCATATACAAAATCTGTGTCGCGCTTCAGGGAACACAGTCCTCACCGCCACAGTTATAGCGCCACATTGATCTGTTATGATCGCCGGGGGGCTTATATCTGCACATAACGTAAACCAGATAAAAACATATGGTAAACCGGACAGACATAAAACGTAAACCGGACAGACAAATAACGTAAACCGGACAGACATATAACGTAATCCGGACAGACAAATAACGTAAACCGGACAGACATATAACGTAAACCGGACAGACAAAGAACGTAAACCGGACAGACATATAACGTAAACCGGACAGACAAATAACGTAAACCGGACAGACAAATAACGTAAACCGGACAGACATATAACGTAAACCGGACAGACAAAGTACGTACCGTTCATGCACGTCAACCATGTTTGGAACAACCAAATGTAATTTTGTGTCGTCTCGGAAGAGTGGAGTGCGCAACCGAGAAGGACGGACTGGTAATGGTGATTTACCCCCACAAATGGGGCAAAAGGCATGTCGTACTTGTTGCTTATGTAGGTTGTGTCGAAACATATGGCATCTCCAAAGTAAGAGTACACAGCTCGAGAACGACTGTCGGCCCAGAACACGTTTCGTAGTCTACCTTCGTCGTCCATATCCATTACGTAAAAAAACTGGGAATCATTCTTCTGCATCCTGATGAAATAATCTTGGATAGCTTGGGAATCGCCTGGTCCCATCTTCAGGTTTCTAACCTCGTACACAACATTCCTGCAAAACACATTTTATGACAAAGCAAAATGGGTAACATGAACCTAGTTAAGTAGAAAACAAAAGACCTTAGGTCCCGCTCGTTGAAAGACAATTTGTCATGACCTCCGGCTTCGACCACAAAAGATTGCATGGTCTTGGCGGACGATATCCCGGCAGCATCATTACACGAAATGCGTGCTCTAGCGGAATCCGGGACGGATCGTTTTTGTCGGAGGAAGCGCATCTGGTCGTCCGACAGCATGGCGTGGTTATGTTGGAGATCAACGTAGTTAATTACGTAGCCTCTGGATGGATTTCCGGAGACCTTGATCCGAGCAGTGCACTCGACCCTACCGGATAACCTATGTTTTGGTCTACCTTCACCTTGGTTTCCCGGAGCATTACCCTCCTTGGAGCAAGTAAGAGTGGCCCGTATAACAACACCACGATCGTAATGAGATTGTCTTATCTTCACACCAAAACCACAGGAATCGGCATAGGAAACGTAAAATGCTTTGGCTTCTTCGAAGAAAGGAAAATACATCTTCTCTTGCGGGACGTTTGAGGCATGCGCATGCTGTGAGGACACATTAACGAGTGTCATTACAGTACAACAAAAAGGGAGGAAGAAGAAGGAAAGGTTCATAGGATCCGAATAAGGTAGCCAAAACATTTTGTATCTCCGTGAAGCGCCAAAAAAGAAGAAATGGAGGACGTGCTGATTTGAGGAGCATTAAATGCGATTGTGGACGCATCGGGAAAATAAAAGAAAAAGACAACATTCCGGAGTAAGTAGTACGCTTGTCCGGAATAAGTGTTCCAACTATCAGGATTACGTAGTAACTGTGTCCGGAATGAGTCATGCGCTTGTCCGGAAAAAAAAGGAAAATGAGTAAAAACATAGGTGACGTGAAACCCTAAGGGATATTTAGTGGATCTCCGTTGAGCGCCAAAAGAAAAGGTGGTATCTCCGTAGAGATGCATTTAATGCATCGGGAAGACAAATAAGAAAGACATCATTGCTCTGAGAAGCTTAGTGTACATGCTGACTGGATGTTGAATCGACAAAATTTCTCCGCCACGTAAGTAGCGTCAGTGACGCGCGCGTCTACTAAACATTTTCCTTTACTAATAGGAAAAAACTAAACGAACTCACATCCATCAAAAGAATTCACAATTGGCATGACTAACGGTTCCTAATTGAAGACATATTTTTAGCTACTTAATTTGAACGTTTGACTTATTATTGTTTTGATGTTTGGATTTGTAACACCCTACTATGGGGTTAACTTCTATATTCTGTAGACATTTGTATCTTTATTGTGGCTCATAGTAAGGATAATTTTTAATCTATACATTAAACCACTTTCAAAAAAATAACACATCCATAAAAAAGAACACGTAGATTTTATAACACTCACCACTTTCTTTATGTTTAGATTTAAGTTACAACGTTAACCTTTTTCTTTTGGTGTGTTTATTTTTTACCCTAACCTTTTGACAAAGTAAGATTGAGGTTGAGTTCAAATTCCTATCAAATATATTATGCAAATTTGAATCACATTGCTAAAAAGTTATTTGGAAAATACATGAAACAGTATATGAAAACTACCATATTAACGGAAAGGGAGACAATATATCACAAATCAAGACCACGATGACAGTGATTGGCACGTTTTAAATTTGAGAAGATCATTCCAAATTGGCAGAAAAATTCAAGGAGACACTGTAATTAACACTTAACTTTATATTCAAATTCAATGTTATTTTAAGATTATTGCAGTTTGCTCCATGTACTTTACCACGTTGGCAGTAAAGCTGGAAAACGGGCCGGCACGGTGCCGTGTATTCTCTGCAACGGGTTGTATCAGGCCCGGCCCAGCACGGCTCGCCAGGCATGTCATGTCGTGCTAGGCACGGCCCGTTACCCATGTCTAGTTGGCAGCTTACATCACTCAAATAGTAGCAGTTATACTCCTCACCTAACACTCGTTTGCATATTGCATTCCTGACCTTTAAAACTTAGCAATTACGTTGCCTCACCTTTCACTCATCGGCAATTTACCATCTATGTTAGGTTTTGACCAACAAAATGACCAAATTATCCTTAATCTACAAATCTAAAGTTAATTAACACCAAAAAAATTCAAAATAATGTTCAAAATAATCTCATACATTATCTTGTCTATTGTTAACATTAAAATTTTATAACATTGTTTCGAAAAAATATTGGTGTTAATTTGGATTTTTGGGTTAAGTGTAGTTTGGTCATTTTTTGGTCAAAACCTAACAGAAGGGGAGTAAACTGCCAATGAGTGAAAGGTACGGGGTTGTAACTACTACGTTTTAAAAGTCATGAGTACAAAGTGTCAACAAGTGAATGGTAATGGTGCAAAATGCATAAAGGTTAAGGATGCAGAATGCTAACGAGATAAATGACATAAAACAAACTGCAATTACCTTAGTTCGGGGGCCCGTTAATAGGCCGACTACCCGGGGTGCCCCTGGGGGGCACGTGTTGCCCCCATTGGTTCGAAATTTTTTATTGTATATTTTACCCATGATTGATCTCCAAATGACGTGGAGGGTGGAGAATTTAAGGTGAATGGGGTAACCCGTGCGTGGTTAAGGATTTTTTTGGATGGATTGAATGAACTAACGTAATAGAGAGCGTAAATAGCCCGAACACTACTATTTATGCTCTCATGTCCAACATGGAGTACTTGCTATTCTCCAAGAAAGAACAATCTCAGACTCAGAGTCATCTTATATTGTTGAATAAAGTACCAATTCCACAACGATTACAACGCAGACATTCCAACTCATGTAAGTGAAAGGATGCAAAAGCTCTTAACATTTATTAATTTGTACGGTTTCACAGTGGACTGAGGATCAAATTTAATTTGCTCCTAAACATAAAGAGACTTTTTTTTCTTACAACGAGTACTGACACGCTGCAAAATTTAACACTCTTCTATAATCTCCCTCCATCTTTCTAAATGCAGATAAATTGGATGAAAGTCTTCCCATAAAAGGGAAATGAGCACGTTGTTACATACAGCTGAAAATAGGGGTACTCTGCTTGTTTAATTTGACGCCTCATCGAAAACCAATCTGTTTTCCCCTATGAATGCGAACTTTAGTCTACTACCTCCATAGTCTGGACTTTGCACCATGCTGACTCTATATATCAACTTAAACCACTTACAATTTCTAAGACTTTCAATTGAATGTAAAAAACTCTAATTCTTAATGCATGGTCATATATTTGCTTGAGCAAAACAGATTAAAAAGTTACTGATTCCATCAAATCAATTGCAAAATTTATATTAGCAATGTGGGAAAAGGTATCAATTAGCAATAAAACAAGGGCATCGACCCCACCTCAGTCAAGTTGGAGACTGATGTAAGCAGGGGAGAAAACTAGTTGAATTGGTGAAGTAAATTGCAACCGACTACAAATTTCTATTAACGATGTATTTTAAACTAAATTGTACTAAATAATTATGGAACTTACCATCAATACCATGTAACATTAAGTACCACTTTCATGGGAAGAGAGTTAAAAAGGAATAATCTCAGAGAATGTGAGAAACAAGTCGGAGCTCGAAGCAAATAGTTAAGATAGTACGAGTAAAATTTCATTTATCTATACTCGAATCTCGCCTCCCACCAAAAAAATAAATGTTTGTCTTCCTTTCTTAGGTTTTGGATCTCTGGATGTCATGTTCATCGTCGTTATGGGGAAATCACATGTTGTGTAACATCCAAACAACAAAATTGGTTCACGGAGGCCCTATGGCGAACAACCAAAAAAAAACGTGAACACCAAATAAAGTCTTAATATCATAACTAAGCACGCTCTACCCCTCCACCAAATCTAAGTCTTGTCGGTCCGCCACGATCCTCCCATCCTCTTCGATATCTCCCAACCAATGAATTTCTCTCTAAGTTCACTTGAGGATGTGAGCAAGTGAGTTGACCATCAACCAGACGTACATGTTGGAAATTAGTTTAAATTTGTTAATGCAAGAAAAACATGGGAAAACAGTCGACTTGTGTAGGGCACCGTTCGACCGATTTTTCCAGGAGCTTTCAGAGGTGAAGAACGATTGACGGGTGTTGGACATCATTCGACCGAATTTTTCAGGCACTATTTGGAGTTTAGGAATGGTCAACCGAAGGGGCATACCAGTCAATCGAAAAGTTGTGGAGAGCTGAAGATAACCGTGGAGCGGTCGGCCGGTTGGTGGCACCGGTAGACCGAGATTATTAGGAAGTGTTCCTGGTAACAGTACATGTTGACTGGTGGAGGATTTCGATCGACCATCACCCACATTTTGCATGTTTTTCTGTACGATTTTGAGTTTAGTATTTAAGGGTTTTTCACCATTTTCTTGTACACAATGCATCATTATTATTTCATTTTGAGAGATTAGGGTTAGAAAGAGATCTTGAGAGTTTTGAATAACATATTGCATCCATCAACCCTTGTAATCTTGGTTTGCTTCTTTTGTTGGATAATAGGAAGAAGGAAAGAAAGTCACTGAGGTCCCCCTTAAGGACATAGACATGGTACCCAACCTTGTAAAACTCGTGTGTCGTTGTTGTTTCAGGTGTGCACTTGTCTATTGCTTGTTTCTTTCATTTGGTATGTGTTTTGTTGCTTGTTAGTTTGGGAAAGAGAGAAGTTAAGCTTGATTCCGCATTCAATATTCGTATTTATATCCCGCTAGTGCATTTAATCTCGTTGTATCGTAGTAGCATTGTTAGAATCTCTCCTAACAGTACCATCCTAAGTGGCGGCAGATGCTCATTGGTAACATGGGCCAGCTGCTGAGATGGTGTGGAGGAACCCACGTTGGTCGGCGCAAAGAGAATGCAGGCTCATTCCACGATTGCATTTTGTTTGAGTGACCATGTCCAAGCATCAAGTGAATTGAAACAATTTGTCATTCAACATTCAAATGTAGGGTTGTCAAATTCCTATTTCGGGTTGAACACGAGCACGAATTAACATGATTTTTCCCTCAACCTGAACCCAAACACGAACAATAATTAAAATGAAAATATCAACACAAACACAACACACAAACACAAAAATCTAAACTTAAATTCAAACACGAATTAGATAGCCGAACACGACCCACGTTGACACGTTCGTGCTCGTGTCAACATGAATACAAATTAACTCAAATAACTCAAACTGACATGATTAACACGAATTAACCCGACTTACTCAAACCCACCTGATTAACACGAACTGACACGATATAATTTATCAACTTACACCAATACTAAACATTCAACATCACAAATTTCTTTGAAAAACAAAATCATACACCCATAATCTTCATAACATTTATAAACTTCATCCAAAATCCAAAAAACATTCATCACAATTCACAACACAAATAAAAATCATAAACTTCAAAAACCATTCGGCATTCTTTCATTCTTTCCAATTAATTTTGGCTCCAAATTGTGATTCCAAACCTATGGGTGGATAAATAGAGTTATCAAAACAATATAGTAATCAAATAACTTTATTTAAAATAAGAACTTATGAATGTCCACAAACCTTCGTGAGATTTGATTCCTTCTTCAAATGAGTTATCAACAATTTCTTTATCACTCGTGTGAAGGTTTAGCGTGTTTTTTGTGAGTTTGTTAATATCTTCATTAAATTTTGTATCACTTAGTTAAAAGTCATTCAAAGTTGAAATAAGTTTCAAGTTATTTTCGTAATCAAATTACTCATTCAACATCCTAGATTAAATAATTTGGCAAACATTAATATGAATGAGAGTTGAAGTATATTAGGGTGATCTTTATCTCCAAATAACCAATCTCGAGTGCAAATTATTGCCTCAACCGAACTTGGCTTAAGAGAATAGCAGTAAATAATGATAGGAAAGTACAAAGAAGAAGTTGGATACTCGGTTCCAGAGAATGTCAAAGTGGTTTAATAAAAGACCTTCAAGAACTTGTAAACCTTTTCAATTCTCTCTCACTCTTCACTTGATGGACAATTTTTGTAGTTCAAATCAACCAATGCCAAATGTTGGAATACACGGCGATAAAATAAAGCATTATCAAGCATAAGACATGTAGAATTCCATCTAGCCGCCACATCTTGACACAAACCTCTTTTACCATCAATAGAGACTAGGCTAACACATTCCATAAATTTCTTCTTTCTAACCTGAGAGCCTTTTACATACTTTACACTTTCCCTTGCTTTGTCAATAGAGGAATTGATTCCCTTCAAGCCATTTTGTACAATCAAATTCAGTACATGAGCACAACGTAAATGGAAAAAAATCACCACACACAAGTACTTCTTTTGAATTCAAGTCTATTCTAAACACATCCACTGGTACGTCATTACCACTAGCATTGTCTAAAGTAATGCCAAAAAAAATTCTCAATACCATGTTCAAGCAACATCCTAGAAATGACATCACACAAAACAATACCGAAGTGAGGAGATGGAAGATACGAAAAGTTTAAGATTTTTTTTTTGCAACTTCCAATCATCATCAATATAATGCGCAATTAAAGACCTATAACCATCCGATGTCAAAGAAATCCATAAATCGGAAGTCAAACTTATTTAACTAGGAATCACATGTAATAGAGTCTTAATTCTAACCTTTTCTCGATGATCCATTTTGATGCATTTTGCTTTTGTATTTCTACTAACAACTTGTACACCATGCCTCAAGTATTGACAAATTCTCTTAACTCCCTCACATTCAATAAACTAAAATGACAAATCATGCATCACAATTGCAGACACAAGCAAGTCAGTAAATTTTTCAGAATCGAACTATGCATTATGCATCCCCAACGACCTTGACTCACTACTACCACTGCCAACTAGCAACATTTGTCCAACATCACGAAAGCTACTCCTAGGATAAACTTTAATATGATGTTGCATGTTGGCAGTCCAAAATTTACCATCAGCAATGTAAGTCACCCCACAAGCTTTGCATTTTGATCTCTTTATTTGGTCAGGTTGGTCATCAAGCATCTACAAAAATGTCCAATCGTGTGATCTCTTAGCAAATTTTAGTTTCACTTTTCCTTTTGGATTTGAACTTATGTTACTAATCTGTACTTGTTCTACTTCTTCCACGTTACAGTCCACTAGGTCATTTTCACTGACAATCACATCCACTGATTCCATTTAGAAGAGTATAGAAGACCAATCTTGTAAAGTAAAATCGAGGGAGAGGGGGATGAGGTGATCGAGAACGACAACGAGGTGGGGACGTTGTCAGACTTGATGAGGGAGTCGAGTTGGGCGTGGAGGTCGTCGGGGGAGGAGGGCAAGCGAGGGGATGGGTGGTGGGGAGGAGGAGGACAGCGACGGTGGTGGAGAGGAGGGGTTTAGAGGAGTGGAATATTAGGAGGGGTTGTGGGTTTTAGGTTTATGTTTATGTTTATGTTTATTTCAATTGATTTTTATTTTGGGTTATTCGTATCGACCCAAATGACACGAAACACCTCAACCCAAACTTGACCCGAATTACAATTCGTGTTGTTCGTGTCGATCCAAATTTGACACAAACCTGAAATTAGTCAACCCGAACATAACAATTTAGTATCGAGTTCGAGTTTGAATGTCGTGTCATGACCCAAATTGGCAGTCCTATTCAAATGTATTAGTTGTGCCTCGAAAAATTCTTCAACCAAAGACACCAAAAATGCATTAATAAAGTAGTTCCACACATTAACATCAAAATCAAGGCGATTACGAAAGCAACATCGAAACGAAACATTATTTTGAGGGGTTCCTTGACTTCTCAAATTTTATTTTGATACCCAAAATCGATTCAAAGATGGTGAGAATTCTTTTGATGTTTATGATGTTTTGCTCCTCCGGCTTGAGGTATAGCACGTATCATCAGCAAATTGGAGATTCTTTATGTGAATATTGTGTTCTCCCATCTTTATTCCATGTATTATGTCACTCTGCATTCCCGGCAAAGCATTTGCCCCTTCGAAGTTAGCAACGACTACAAGTAAGAACGGTGAGAGTGGGTTGTCTTGTCGGTCTGATTTAGCTTTTAAATTAACCTTCAGATTTTCCTTTAATAATAATGGAAGTTCTAGATGTTTAGATACACTTCTCTATCTAATCACACAAAATTGGTGGGCATCTTAGACCCTTAAGGTTAGCCCAAAAAAAATTCATTCAATCTTACCAAATAATTTCTCAAAATCCAAAAGTTACACGGGAGAAAAATCTTCTCCAAAAATTGGGATTGATAGTATTGAGACCAGACCTGACAATCATGTCGTTTCGTATACTTCTGTGTCATATTTTTTTTACGTGTACAACCAATTTGACTAGACACGAACAATACATGAAACCAGTTCGTGTACCAAGGCAAGACACACGAACACGACTCGAATATTTTCATGTTAACACGAGATGACCCAAATAACACAATTTTTTTATTAATTTCATAAATCAAATATTGATTTCAAATAGGAAATCACTTAACTAATTTTTACCTAGGAGCCTCTCAAGAAGAATGCCCCAAGTAGGTAGATTGAGAGGATGCTAGAGGTTCCATATGTTTTATAGTCGTGGCGTGGGAGGTCATGTTGAATTGATTGATGTGGGACTAAAAACCTTGAACAATCTACAACTAAAACATATATAATATAAAATGTTTACCATAATAGGACACTTTCGTCTCACTTGTCAGCTTCTCTTCTCCAATATCCCCGTGTTTGAATCCCAGGGAGCATCACGTTTTGGTCAGTTAAAAAAGTTTTTTTATTCTAATAGTAAATGAACAAGAATTCAAACTTCATACCACCACAATCTAACTTGCATTAACGAACAACTGTCCTAATACTCCAGATATGTTTGCAATTCTACTAATAAAATAGTAATGTCGTGTACTTTCGGTTATTTTCATGTTTGTATAAGTAAACACAAAAACGACACGAAACATAAAAATCTCCGACCAAACATAAATTTTTCGTGTTGTGTTTTCGTATTTCGTCTAGTTATCGTGTTTAATCGGGACTTAGAAAAACTTAACAAAACCAACCCCGACCCGTGGTCTTTGGCACGGTGAGGTGGGTCCTGATTTGAAAAGAAAGTGGTCTGTTGAAAAGAAAAGACAGAGAACAGTTGTGTTGTTCGATATATAATCTGGCAGATCCAAACAGCCAACCTCGCTGGCATTTCCAATAAATAAAATATTCCTATTAAAACCAGCGGTCACTGTTCACTTCCCAACTCCCTATATATGTAGCTACCCTCAAAACCACAAACCCTATATATTCCAATAATCACTGTTACCCTCAAAACCACAAACAAACAGCCAAAAAAAAAACCACTTCTCCTTCATCATTCCCACACATCGACAGACATTTTAAAAAAAACTCCGTCTGTCATTTGTTGGTTCTAGATCAAGCTGAGGATAGTTAGGGTTTCCACGCCATTGTCTCCTCCTTAGAGGTATGTTGATAGATCTCGTCTTCCGTCAAAATTTCTCCTTTTTTTGTTTTCGTTAAAAATGTGGCTTTTGGGTGGTGTTTGGATCCGTTTGCGTCACCTTTTTGCCCTTGACATTATTTTTGGGTTTCTTTCGGCGGTTGATTTTCTGGGTTTTCGTTAAAAGGGTGTAATCATAGCGGCATTTTGTTTTGTTTTGTTTTGTTTTTGCTATTTTTGACATCATGGCGTTGCGGATCTAAGAAAATTACTTTTCTTTTGTATATCCTGCGTGAAATCTGCTGTTTGGGATTTCCTCTTTTTTCTGGATGTTCTGTAAAAATTGCCAAGTCATGAAGATAACAGAGGTTTTTGGTAGAACGTGATCTTGGGTTGATGAGGCAAAGTTAGAATTTGGTGGTTTGATTTGTCCTCAAGTGGGGGCCCTTTTGAAGTCAATTTGCAATAACAGTTTGTAATGGGATTTAATATTTTCCCATAAGTCTGTGAACAAACTCATTAATTTCCATCAGGTTGTTGCTGTCCCAAGTTGACCCGAAAATGGTTGCGCAAGGCTTCACCGTCGACTTGAACAAGCCTCTTGTTTTCCAGGTTAGCTTTCGCTTCTGGATTTGTAACTGTGAGTAAGTAACACATCATAAATCAGTGCTTGTGAAATTTGTTCCTTACCTCGTAGACATTTTGTGGTTCGTTAGATGGATGGTGATTGGTGCATTATAATAAATAAATAAATAAATAAAACTAACAAGAAAAAAAGTAAATACAGCATGAGTAACAATAAGAAGTATCGTTGTATTGGACTATTGGTATTAGTGTGAGTGATTTACTGCAAAACAGTCTGATGAGGGGAAAGTGATTATAGTTAAAAGTCAGAATTAGAGGAGGTAGGAACTTCAGAGACAGGCTTAAAGTTCATCATGATTTTATTTTTACATTTGCACACTTGTTTCGACTTCATCGGTCAGACAGAAGGGCTTAATTTATGTTTTGAGGTTTCTATGACAGGTTGGCCATCTTGGTGAAGATTATCAGGAGTGGGTACACCACCCAATTGTTAGCAAGGAAGGACCACGCTTTTTTGCGAATGACTTTTGGGAGGTATCCCCCTTGCTGAAGTATATACCAACCCATAAGCTAGATATTTACTAAAACTGTCTTCCTGATTATGATATTTCGAATATCAGTTCTTAACGCGTACACATTGGTGGGCGATTCCCGTAATCTGGTTGCCACTTGTGTGCTACTTCATAACCAAATCCATCAATTTGGGCTATAGTTTGCTAGAAGTAGCTTTTTTGGTGGTCTCTGGAATCTTTATCTGGACATTGGTAGAATACATATTGCATCGGTTCCTCTTCCACATTAAAACAAAGACATACTGGTACAGTTGGCTTCATGTCTCATTGTAATTTTCTTAGTAAAACTTGAATTTTTTATACTGAAAGAGCCTTGAATGATTTCTGTAGGGCAAACACTGCACATTATCTTCTCCATGGGTGCCACCATAAACATCCAATGGATGGACTTCGGCTAGTATTTCCCCCTGCAGCTGCGGCTATACTGTGCATTCCGGTACATTTCTTATTGATTTGTTTATTTTTCACTATATAAATTCTTTTGATAAACTGTATACTGCACTTGCATATGAAACAAAATCAATGATGGCAAGTTCTAGATTGGGAGTCCTGTTTTGAAACTTCCACACCAAAACCAAAGTCATCGTGTAAACAGTGAATAAACGTGTATAGCAATGTAAACTTTTTTACCACTACCAATGTAATTTTGTTCCTTCAAACATTACCTTTTTATGTGTCTGGGCGTGGTAGTTTAACTTGCTGTTGTATTTAGACTTAGGATCTCATAGCATAACATTACTAAATGACTTTTTTGAAGGGTTTCCTTGAGAATTTGTATCCATGACATTTGAGATAAAAATTATAAATACATGTTGTCGAAAAACACATCTGAACTGAAGTATAAAAAAAATAAAAAAAGGGTAGAATTCAGAAACCTCACATGATTTAGTGTTAACTAAAATCCTTTAGACTCAGCAACTGATCAAAAAAATCATTTGGAATCAGCGCAAAATGTTGATGTTATAGTCCAAATATGATCAAACACGCACACTATTATGTGTTTTTTTCTTTGATGGCTTGCCTATGAATTTAACTTCATATGGGTAGGAAAATACACTATATGAAATACACTATAGTGATAGTCCAAATATGATCAAATTTAGTTACTGACATCATTGGGGCAATCAAGTGATCTAAGTAGTTGTTTCTGTTCATCTTGTAGTTTTATCATCTGGTCAAATTAATGTCAACTCCGACAATTGCCCCTGGATTATTCGGAGGTGGTCTGCTTGGCTATGTAATGTATGACTGCACTCACTATTACCTCCACCATGGGCAACCAACTAGAGAGCCTGGGCGTCATCTCAAGGTAAGTTACGCTACCACAGCAAATAAATTATATGTTTATTTTGGCTACATGTTGGGGAATCAAATTTTTGTGTGTATGTTTTTTCTGCAGAGATACCATTTGAACCATCACTTCAGAATCCAAGATATGGGCTATGGGATCACATCCTCTCTTTGGGACCAGGTGTTTGGAACATTCCCCCCACAAAAATTAGTTCCCAAGGGGGAAAACTAATGCTGGATTAGTATTTCCTGATATTTATTTTTGTACGCCAGAATTATTGTGGGCATATGTTGTAAAAATGTTTTTGATTCTTTATATTGTTTATTAGTGATGAGATGTGTGGACAATTGGAATCAGTTATTGCTATTTATTTTCCGAGTATTACACTATCGGAATGAGTTTTCGTGAATCAGAGTAATGTACTTGGTGAAAAAATTAGAATTTTTAAATGGATTGTATGAATACTTGGTGCGACTTTCTCTCATGTTTGTGAGATCAAGATGTTCCAAATTACTCCTGATTCTCCAGAATGATCAAGATGTCCAGACATAAACTGTTGTTTGCCGAACGGTTATGGGGACTATTCCATATATGCATGTTTTTCACTCTACATTGATAACCACGCTCATTTTCATTATGGAATCTCTCTAGTGATCAATCTAGAAAATGGAATGCTGAAAGTTGTCCTGTAGCGTTATGATGAGATCACATATATAATTACTTGAAATCTCATTTATCATGGTTGCTTGCAGAAAAGTCACCACAATTTTCTTAGAAATTGACCTGATATAAATGATTCATGCATAATATATAAGAAATGTATACAAATTTTTTTTAGCTACTTAATCGGCAATGGATTTGAAAAGGTATAAAAAAAGGTGAAATTTAGATATTTGTACCATATCAAAGTAAGGAATTATGACAGATGTTTGAAATAAATTCAGATAGATCATTAGGTCATCCACTGTCTCAACCACAATTCCAACTCAACCCAAACATTTCTCTCTACTCTGTCAGCACAATCATAAATACAACCCACACAAAAAAACATCCACTATCACAACCCAATAATTCAACATTCTCTCTCTCCTCCAATAATTCCCGGATAAAAACCAAAAATTGATAAAAAAAAGGTTTAAAATAATTTTTAAAAACAAAATGAAAAGAAAAGAAAAAATTAAAATAAAACAGGGCCGACGACCTGGGGGAACGTGGACCCAGACCCACCCTTTGGGTCGCAACCCCGGTCATGACCTGGTTAAGGGGTCAGATACAGGTTGCGATCCGATCACAACCTGGGTCATACACCCCGTAGTGGGTGCCCTTAGGACCATGGCAATATGGCATTATAGAAAGCCATTTTTAGATTTTCTAGACATCACACTAAAGTTGCGCGTGCAGAGTCACAACCTGAACTGAACATCACTTACAATGACGAACGACTCATCCTGGATTTGTGGATTTTCCATGATGGTTCCATTCCACATGCGGCATGTTCAAGCTATATGGACCGGATGGCAAATCTAATTTTAGGATATTTGCTTGCTTTACAGCATCATATGTGCTGCACTCCTTCCGAGGTAACATGATTGGTCATCAAACCTCTGAAAAATAAATAATATATAAACTACAATTAATGAATCATCATTCGGATGCAGTGCTGGACGACGTCAACATTCTCCATACACCACTCGGTACACCTCTATTGAGACATTTTACAACCTAGCCTGTAAAACAAAATAACAGTTTATATCAATATGCCCCCGTATTGAAGAAGAAAAATCCCTTACGCAGTAAAACTGCACTAGGACTATACACATTTCAAAAATTAAGCCAATATGATAGGACTTTCTGAGGGATCAGAAGTTGTCGATCGTCTTCTCTTCACTTTTGTAATCGTCATCCCTTCACTTAAAATCCCGAAAGGCACTCAATTTGTTTCATGATGTTGCTATCTGGATTTATCTATATCAAGTGCTTCAACGGTAGCACATCAGTATATTCTCCGACAATCCTGCAAGAGAACCAACAGAATTGTTTTTATATTTACATTCTTTGTCAGCAAAAAATGCTAGGGAGTTTCCTCAGAGAAACTGAACTCTGGGTCGAGAAAATGGCATTAAAAATCACAAGAAGCTAGAACTGGTCCTCCTTGAGTAAAGAAAATAGCATTTAAAAACACAACAGCAGACCATTTTATTTTTAATATTTGCTGGAAATTAAGGAAACATGCAAATGTTATTGAACTTCCAGAGAAGTCTAGCACGCCTCTTGTTACTTTATATCCTTAGCTTATAAAAAAATGCAGGCCTTTACCGCAAGAAGTTTCTCCCGAAATACATGAAAGCAACTAAAACATGCAATGAATGTTTTAAAACAAGAAGCTTAACCACCGATTAAAAAAAAAGTTTGACCACCAAGTCCATGTCTAGTCTAGGGTGAAGTACCCACGCTAGGTTAAGGTGTCCAACTTGCTTTGATTTTTGAAACATGTTCTGTCGATGAGGAAAGGCAAATTGCCATGAACTCAATACCACGTGCTCTTTGCATAACCAAATGGCAAAATCAAATTATTTGAGAACTCATCAATATATATTCTAGATAAAATTGAGCAACAAGGTTTTGATAAAGTGAGACTACAACATAAGTAGCAAAAAGGTCACAAGTTACATGGACACTACTCCCATTACGAGATTGGGTACGGGACACACCCAATGATATAAAAGTCAGCCAACTAGTCCCTGGGCAGCCATAAGCCAACTAATTTCCTCACAATAGTGTCCCTCGATCAAGCCCAACATTGGCATTTAAGGCAGTGTACCAGCACAAGGACTCAATTAGCCATTCACAATTTAAAATAAAAAGAAAATAGACCCTACCCCTGGGACCACCAAAACAACCAACAACACACCCACCCAAACAAAAGAAAATGATGGTAGCTGACTTCCTCTCCCCAATCAACGACCCACTCCGATGACTCAAGTGGCACTGACAACCCATCTTTCTTATGCGCTGAACTATTGGGTTTTTTGTATTAGTTGTTGGGTACTTTTACTTGAGTTAAATGTCACAAAAATATGTTTTTCGAGAACCGGTCACATTAGGCACCTAGCACTAGTCGGCCGACTAGTCACCTGGCAGCCCAAAGCCACCTACTAGTTGATTGGCGAGTGGTTGCCTTTCAATCCTTGCATGATACACAATGGTCCACATTAAGTGATTCTTAAAAATGTTTTTACATTTCAACATGTGAGATATAAGAAATTGTGATTGTAGAACTGCACAAGGCACATCATATGGTCTTACACAAAAAAGTCCATGCGAGAAAAAAGTACAAATGATGCCAAGGTATGTGGAACTATGGCAACTGTGATGATTCAACCATTTGGCGATGAGTATTGCTTCGTATACCATCCTTGGCACATAAAATGCTCGTAAGCCATTATTCTAGGAACACACGGGATGCATATGTATTTGCACTCCTAAACAATGGTTTTTATGGTTTACAATTTTCATCTAAAAAAATCAGCAATCTGTTTACCACCGGATATTTATTAATAATTCGGTGAGTGCTAAAAGAGAAAGATGTTACATACCTATCATACGACAAGAAAGCATCGCCAACACTTCCTGCAACCTTGTTCCGTACTTTCCTAACACACACCTAAGCATCAATACAAGATGGTTAAGTACCTATGCAACAATCATTTTAGAGATAAGATGGATATCAACCTGCACTTGATCAAGTGGCCCATGCTCCTTGTTACGGTTGCGATGAATTACAATGCCATTGTCACACTTATTAATGAAATGTGCACTTCCACTTATATCATACATATTGGGGGCTTTACCATCCCAGTTTTGCAACTGAAAAAATAATCGATGTTAAAGCAGTGGTGGTGGAAATACAGAAAAATGCATTCATGAGAGGTTCAAGTTGTGGCATACAGAATAAATGTGAGCAAGAAAGACTGATTTATCTTCTGGAACAAACTTTAGATTGGAAATCATGGTTACCTGTTTGGGGTGCGCTACAAACCACACATGACATGCATGGTGCTGTGCAAAGCGCTTAATTTTACTCAGCATTTGACTAACATACTCTGTTTCTGTCCTGCAAGGATGAAAGATCAGTGTAGGCTAAATGTTGAACTAAAAGAAAATGATGATAGGAAACACTGGTAACGAGACCAATAATACAACTAGAACACAAACTACTAGTCATTTCCATACATATAGGGATCATCAATTTCTCTTCTGAAGTAGTTCTCCAGCAAGATAATTTAGACTAAATAAAAATTATGTTCATAACCGAGAGCATCCAACAAGAGAGAAACCACTTTAAGCATGATTTTACTAATGCATAATGGTATCAAAGTAATGAACAAAAGCATGGTTCTCACTGGTTTGGTGCCCGTTGATGATCAAGTTCATTGTAAGGATCAATCACGAGCCCACGGGCCCCATGTCTTAGGACTGCAACTTTAGCAAGTGAAAGGACCCAATTAACAGATGGTAGACAATCATCCTCACACCTGGTCAACAGAAACTAAACCGTCATTACAACAGAAGAACTAAAGTTCCTAATAATTCTAATCTAACACCTGCAATCACTGGGCCAAATCTGGACTGGACACACACACCTACTGACTCTTAATCCGAACGTCAAACTTTGAAAGGGGAACTTAGAAATGCCTACAAACAAAATGCAAGAAGCTCAAACTCACCGAATGAGAAAGAAAGTATCATTAAGCCATTCTTTTCCTAGTTCCAATTCTTCGACACTCATTCTTTCAACCGAAGCTCCATAGCTACAAGTAAAAATGATGACAAAATGAGTAGGCTAGACATCACATGATACCTATTTCCAATGAAATTCATATCTTGAAATGCATGGCTCATGCAATACAACAGAAGTCGACTAAGTAACATATTCCCCAACGACAACCCCAAATTAGCAAATGTATAATGAGTTGTACTCTAATACGAAAGCATTCAAAGTGATAAACAAGAAAAAAAATACTAGGATCACTAATCCTCCACCAAGCCTCACATAAATTTAAAAAGAAAAATATTTGCTCATGTCAATATTGACAAGGCTAAGGAGAAAGGACCCAGAAGTATTGTCCAGTTCACAAAAACTTGTATGGAAAATTAAATCTAATTGCCCCAAAATACTTTTTTAATAAGAGGGGATGGTTTCATGATAAAGAAATTCTACATTTATTGCAATTCATTGCAACAGCATGGGGATCAAGCAATCCAGCACAACCCAACAGCTGTTGCAAGAGCTACAAAACAAGATCATCAGATCACATAATGATTTATTTGATAGCTGCAAAACAAAAACAAAAAAAAGGATCATTAAGATAGATTCCATGAGATGGCTTTCTAATCTTGCACATGCATCAGCCATGGGAAAGATAACCACAATGAGCTCACCTTGCATTAAAAAATGGTCTCTGAATGTGCTTCTCCAAGAGCTTTCTTGCATGATCCCGCACCTTAAGGCCAGTAATCAGAATTATTTAGACAAATTATGAGGAAACACAAGATTGTGAAACAAAAGATTGAACAAAATATTGCCTTATTTTCCATGGAGCACAACACAAATTTCCATCCATGCGCCCTGTTAATATTGCACATTAGTGAATCAATCCACTCACTTTTTCCTGAATTAGGAACGCCGGTGATCACAGTTAACTCCCCAGGTACAACCTGTTCGAAGGATTACATAGAGCAGATGAAGCCAAATAAAATATTTTAAAGACAATGCTAGTAGAATGTTAACAGTTCACAAGGGTGTCAAGTAAAGTTAATACTTCTGTGTATGAAATCAAACTTATTATTTGCCATCGAAACTTGAGTAGAATTGGTAATATAGCTAGAGGTGTACACGAACCAGTCCAAACCGGAAATTCGGACTGGTCTGGACCAGAATGGATTGGATCCAGTCACCACTCCGGTTTGGGGTGTCCCAAGTCCCCAGTTTGAACCCCGTATTTTATTTTTCTAATATGTTCTTATTTTCTTGATATATTCTTATGTTTTTAATACCAAATAAATCCTAAATAAGTCAACATAATAACATATTAGCCTTAAATCATATACTTATTTTTTTAAGAATAAACTGATCTTAAATAATAGTTCAATAATAAAAATAATTATATTAAAAGAATAAAATCCACTTAAAATCCATCTGCATGAAAGAAGATATCATGCAGTTGTGCATTATGGGCATTTGTTAAGAGACTAAAAGCTTCGAACACCTCAAACATGTACTTCAGCAAATATCATCTAGTGGTTCAGTTCTCTTAAAAAAGTGGCTTTATCAATATATGACCTCAAGAAGATGGTCTGGGATCCTAAATGATATTATCTGGTTAGTAAGAGCCATATAGGGAAGCACAAGTTTGCCTGTTGCAAATCCATGCTAGATGGAGACTTGCAAGTTGCAACAAAATATTAGAATGAGATTGAATCTCATTTTGTCAAAGTGGGACCATGTGTTCTTTACGATCTATCGTTAAATCGTAAATCTTAATTTCAACCTATGTATCAAAAATCAAGTGCACTAAAAACTTGCTCATTGCAATATATATCGACTTGAATCAATATCATACTTGTAGTGTAAATTATGTGTTCAAATTTTCTTATAAACTCCTATACTTTGTTAAACAATATTTGAATTTGTTAAACAAATAGTCATTTACTTAGACAATGGAACAAACCTCACTTTAATAAAACGACACAAAATGAGACAGACTTGTTCCTGTTTTATAAGCAGTAGAAATTAATTCTAATTATTTAAGGTGGGTTGCATAACCATATCCCACCAACCACGGGTTGTTACGGGGTTGGAAATTCAACCCGCATTACCTCCCCCACCTAATGGGTACTTGGACTACCTGATACACAATGGGTGTGTATCTTACACACCCATTCTAACATTCCCAGTCTTACAAAATGGAATACGACTGAATTCTAAGACAATCATATACCCATTTGTGGTTTGAATCATGGATACCTGAACACTTTGCTCTCAGGACTGAGCTTTGCATTTGTTACAACTACCATTGGTGCGTGGATGATGGATCAAGTAAACAGAAAGAAGTCAATAACCATCTTCCACATCCTCTTTTTTATTTCTAGAAAATAAATTGCAGATGTCAATTTAGGCAGAGAGAAGTCCAGAAGAAGAGGCATTACAAGTAAATAGCTCAAACTATTTTAGCTTCAACAAATTCTTTTTAGTATTATGAACTGAGCTTGATGAAGAAATGCTTTTTAGATGTAAGCTCTTAATTTACCTTGTAATATTTGTCTACATTCCTCCATCCAGTAGAAACACCTAGCTGATATCCATAACTGTGATGATAATAAGCATCAACCTCATGAAAATAATCACTGAAGTTGAAAAGACCCTTTATGGGAAAGTATTCAGCTTTTTCAATTGCTTGCTTCAGTGCATCGGGCCCCAGATACATTAGCACCTGGAACAATGCAAAATATTAGTACAAACCAATGTCCTTGCTCCTATACACAATCAAATAACTCATGGCTGAATTTACATTAAAATATTTTTGGGTTACCTACGGAAAAAAATAAGAGACACTTCACTTCCTCTTGTAAAGATTTCATATTACACGTGGATTGAATTTGAAGCTCCCCATAATGTTAGAAATTACAATCCATTATGATAATTCACGAGCAATAGAACATGACCCCACAAGGAGCTTTACACCCCAAAACTAGACTTGTTGGGAAGAGACTTGTGGGTCTTATAACCCACACACTCAATTTTACCCGATGTCGGACTTTTCTAACAAGCTGCTGCATGGGCTATACCATCACGTGATGAGTACAGGTTGGGTTAATGTAGATCCTTAGCAGAAGAACCAAACAGGGAATATACTCTAGTACCATGTTAAAACGGGTCACACAGAGCCCTACACCCCAAATGTCAGTTTGTTAGATGGATACTTGTGAATCTTATAACCCAACAACACAGTTTTACCCGATGTCGACTATTCTGACAATGGAGCATATGAGAATTGGAAATCCTTTTTACACCTTATATCCCACCTTCCAACCTAATCAAGTAGCAAAGTGGTTTAGATGTCTTTCAATAATTCCATGCATTTGAGCGACGATACCCACAAAGGCCGTGATGAATTGTTTCAAAAAACATAAAATATTGATAGCCATGATGAGCAAAAATACCCATTATAGTTGGACTTCCATTGATCTTTTCATGACCAAGAAAAGACAACTTTCTATATATAAGGTTAAAAATTCAAAAACACAAAATAATTATAACTATCAAACAAACAATTCAAAATGCTATCGTATTTCTAAATTAAATAAGTACGTCAAACGATATCAGCTTCCTCATTTTCATGTTGAGTTGAAACTTTTCAAAATCCAGCAGAGATCCTGAATTGTCTTAGGCCACAAGCCGGAAACAATCGCTAAAATCATCCTCATTGCTTGCAATTTCTTCATTTATTGATGTGATCATATTGAGCATTAAAATTAATATATAAAAACTGCACTCATTTTTTGTCTGGCTATTATCTGTGTGAATAAGGCTTGAAATTCAAGTTTTTTTCTTCACATTGAGTTATGAATGTCAAAGTTTTCATACTTTATGTTTTTAATATAAAAGTCCAATTTTGTTGGAGTCTTATTATGGTATGGGTTCACACAAAGAAGCTACGAACCGAATTGTTGCCAATTTTGTTATTGTATGTACTGTCCATTTCATATTACACTACCATGTAGGACTAACATATAACCAAGAATCTTATGTGGCATTTTTTCAAACAACCAATACCACATTAAATTCTGATTGTCAAGAGCAAACAACAGTAGCAAAGCAACTTAAATGGAACAATTATGCATAGACTAAAATAGAAGCAGGCAAAGAAAGCAATGGATAATGGTATTCTCTAACTAAAGCTCAACCTCGTTAGCATCTTTACAGACTTGCACATTGTTTCTTGTAGGCCACTTCACCCTCCAACATCTGTAAATTGGTACAATACATAGATATAAATATGCATCAAGAAATTGTACAAATGGCTGTTCTCATATACAAGAAGTTTACTCAAACCAAACATTTGAATCAGACCACGAGTATGAATAAGAGTAAGACCTTTCTTTACCAAGACGGCGTGCAAGCTCCTCAGCCAAGGCTTGGCCTGGAGGGTCAGAATCAGTTGCTAGAATAATACGAGAAGCCTAGAATGTACAGAAACAAGTTTACAGAAATACAGAAGTTTATGAATAAACGACAGGTATTATTCTTCCTCCCAAAAAAACTATCTTAAAGGTGCTGACCTGTCCCAAATAATCCTTGCAGTTCCAAAGATACTCGTACTTAGTATCCTATTGCAAGAAAGAGCAGTCCACATTAAATAACAGCATAAAAATTTTAAAAACCTAGTATAACTGCAGTTTAGATCTTACTTACGTTTCATGACATATTCACAAAATAGGCGACTACACAAAACATGAATGCAACATGGCATCCTATTGGACAAAAAACAAGGTACGTATCCTTCAGAAATTCTACCCAAAAATCAATAACAGAAGGATTTCACAAGACTGACCATCGGTCCAGCACTGACATAAATATTAACTGATAACATTTAGTGAAATGATTTTTTTTAT
Organism: Triglochin maritima; assembly: GCA_963682175.1. Taxonomy (NCBI): domain Eukaryota; kingdom Viridiplantae; phylum Streptophyta; class Magnoliopsida; order Alismatales; family Juncaginaceae; genus Triglochin; species Triglochin maritima. Next base: position 37,297,291 of record OY821772.1, read on the forward strand.
TATGAAAAAATAACATACTGATAGCATAGAACTCTGATTTGACAAAGAACTTAGTCAGAGGAATGTCCTCATATGCACATTTCAACTACAAAAGAAATAGCCAGCTAGGATAAATGGTTTGTCATCTTTAAATATCATAAGAAGAAAAACATCTCAGTATACAATAAATTTGGAAGGCAAAGGTCTAGTTCCTAATTATACTTGAATATTTTCACATTAAATATTTGACAAGTTAGATCTGAAACAGGCATAAATATTTCCAATTGCAGATGTACAGTTATATCACCATGCAAAAATTAGCAAAAACAAGCGTGATAACTAAAGATGAAGAACCAGAAATAGTTTAAAGTTTATGCAACAATTAGATACAGAACCTTTTCTTCACCGGGCAACTTATTCTGAGACACTTTTGCTGGTGCACCATCTGGTACGCTCACACAGTTACGGTAGCCAGCCTCCTCCATGGAAAGTTTATCAATTTCACCTTCAACCTATACAAAAATCATACATATTATTCACAATATATAAGAGTTGAATCACAAAAATATTATTTTCATTCACAAGCAACACCATGAAATTCAAATAGAAGTGATCATTTCAATCAAACAGGCAACAGATAACAAACTCACAATTATAATGTCCGTAACTTTCTTTATATCATCAACTCCATAAAGTATTTTCTGAGCATCCTTTTCCTGGGGAAAAGATAGTATGTACAAAGAGAGAAAATACCATGTCAACAAATATAAATCTAATAGTCCTTAAATGGCCATCTTCTGTTATATGGCAACCTTAAATGCAACTATGAACATATGTACCTGCCAAAACCTTTTTTCAATGCACCGATATTTGCAATTCACAAGCATCCCATCTCTTCTGTAGGTAAATGCGATAACAATCTAGAAAAGAAATAAGTAAACAAGAGTGCAATCAAAGTTCCAATTTGCAAAGAACAAGCCAATACAGTATTGCCAATATGCTCTTAAAGGACCTTGCCCTTCACTTCACGTTGCATGACAGCGTTTCTGCGCAAGGTTTCAACTGATATCTTCCTCTCAGCAAAATACAAAATTATCTACAAAATAGAAGCAAAGGGTGGTTTATTAACCTCAAAATCAGTACAAAAGAAGAAGAAAACACTGATAAGTTTTCTCAAGCTGAGTGGACTCTGAAATGAGTTCTCTTTTGCATTTTTTGGGTGAACCTACAATACTAACCTTAATACAGTATACCTCAGCATTCTGGTAATTTTCAGAATTAGCTATTGGAAATGGATTTTTTCTTTGTCATTTTACAATTAATGACTATTCATGTGTCATGGAGCATAAATGGAAAGGGTATTTACAGAGAGAGGGAGAAAGAGATTCATTGACCATACTCAAGTAATCACTGGATAAAGAGACGAACATTTGTCAAAAGAATATTGTGCTTAATGTAATTTGCCCAAAAATACTTTGCGAAACAAACATTCTAAAGGACACAATATTAATTTGGAGATGGGAAATATAATCTTAACTCCAGGACAACTATATCAAACACTCTTTTTTGCTGAATTTGCTCAACAATGTCAACTAAAATAAGATGAGGCACAAACTAAATGAAAGAATCTAATGATCAAGGACAAACCTTCAAGGCATCAAGTGTTACCTGTTCACACAATGGTTCTAGCTCAAGCTCCTTGTCTGTCAACGTTCGGTAGATCTTATGTTTTGCGCTTTGCTTTGTAGTTTGTCCTGAACTTTGACCAGCTGGAGAGCTATAACCCTTGCCTTCGCTAGAAGCCTAGAAATATTGATGATTTTAAAAAGGAAAAAAGGAGCTTTATGGCTCCATGAAATGTAGAACTCCAGCGTGAACGTAAAAATACCTGAATATGGCCTTTCCAGCCACATTTACCTCTGAAACATGACCACATGGCAAGCTCTCTACACGAGATGTGAATGACAAACATGAGAGAGAAATTAGAATCACCAAACAAGGCTACAAAAGCGACACAGAAGTACAGAATGGTGCTAGAAATCCAAGACTGACCCATCTTCACGGATGAAAAGTGCAAAGCTTCTTTCTCCGGATCGGCCTCCTTCACACTTGAAAGTAAAATTAGCATTATGTTCAGAAATTGTAAGTTAATATTTTTCACACACATTAACATCACCCATAAACTATACCCTGCACAATAAACTCGAGTCGTTTATCTTTGTGCTCGTAGTCAACATGAAGTTCATCTTCATTGAATTTATATAACAAGTAACACATGAAAAGAAAAGAAAATATCATCTTCATCTTCATCGAATACTTTTCAGAAGATATCAGTAGAAAATAATTTACATGGTGAGAAAACAACAATTTGAAAGAGAGCAGTAGCAACACCGTCAGTATCATCCAAACAATAACCTCCACATTTAGTAACAAAATAAGAAACGCAAAAATGCAGAATGGAGACGGAGGAAATTGCTCATTACCTTGGGGCACAGCATAGCTGAGTACTGCCCAGGCTTGCAAACCCCGCAATTGATTCCTACACTCTCCAACTTCTCATTCAACTGCACCAACCGTTTCTTAACAGCCTCATCTTCCTTCTGCACGACATCCACTGCAAACCACAAACACACACACAAAAAAAAAACACAAGTCATCAATCTCAAACTTCCGCACCACATCCAACTCAAAGTCTCAAACAACATCATCTGCCGCTAAACACAAACACACAAAACATAAGACATCAAACTTAGAAAAATTCCACACCGCATCCAACTGAAAGTCTCAATCATCAACAACAACCACAAACGCAACAAAACTTCCGAAAGGAAACCGTATTACCGGTCCCGGACGAGGTGGCGGCGGCGCTGAAACGGGCGGAGAAAGGGGAGGGTCTGGAAGCGTGTGGGACGGGGTGGGTGGAGACGAGGATCCGGCGAGGGAAGCGAAGGGGGAGGAGAAGAGAGAAGCAGCGAGGGAGGAGGTGGGTGGTGGACATGAGGAGGTTGGAGTGGAGGAGGGAGTGGAGAGGGCGGCGGGGGAGGAGAAGCATCCCGCGGTGGTGGTGGTTTCAGGTTTGGGTTCGGGGTTTAGGGTTTTTGGGCTTATCTTCGTCGGCGATTTGGGGAGTGGCTCTGGACTCAGGCAGTGTTATGCTGTTCAAGATGGTGGGTCATTAGGTGCACCGACCAATGTAAGTTACTACCTTTTTGAACAATTCTTTCGTCTCTACTACCATTTTCCAACTCTTGTGTTTATTATCCAACGTGAACAACGTAGCATCATTTTTCCTACTCATTTCACACCTGATAAACGGGGATCCAAACTACATCTCTCTCTCTCTCTCTCGCTCACGTTTGATTTCCAGCAAACGTCCCAAGACTTAATATTTATCACAATTCTACAATTTTTTACTTCTACGTTTCTCTCTTTCACAAAAAAATATAATAAAAATGAACAAATGGCAGAAGTGTCTCACTATCCATTCCACCGCCCATATTAATTAGTTTATGCCTCATGCCCCTTCACTTTTGTAGGTAAATGTTCCCCAATTTTTTGGCGGAGGAGGATTTTATGCTTCCATAAATTTAAGGGAAATGTTTTATGAACGCAGTGCGTCACGGACGCGTTCTACGTGGATATCCATGTCAGCCTTTACGTGGCCAAAGCATGAATGTTTTTTTGTTTTTCTTCCTGATGTCCACTCAAATCACATTAAATGTGTTTCAACTCAGCACGTTCTCTCTCTCCACCCAAATACAAATATGATGACACTCTTTCTTTCTTCTTCATTCTTTCTTTCCAGAATAAATCACCATTTCTAGCAAGATATTATGTCGAAGAAGCGTCTGATGCCGACTCCCAGGATTCTTCACAACGTAAGCAGCGTGAATGGGACAGTGCGAAGACTTCCCGATGTTCTTGTCAGCGTTAGCATCGTGAATGTGACGATCCGGTGGTGAAGACTTCGCACCACAACATCTTTGCTGCATTGTTGGAGACTTGGAGTGCCCATGACAGAAAAAAAAAGGAAGAAGAAAGAAAGAGTGTCATCGACCGCCTCATTCACGCTGCTTACGTTGTGAAGAACCCTGGGAGTCGGCATCAGACGCTTCTTCGAAATAATATCTTGCTCGAAATGGTGATTTATTCCGGAGAGAGGTACAACGCTCCGTGGTGAAGACTTACGTCTGTTCGGTTTATGTCGTACATCTCTCCGTAATAAATCACCATTTCGAGTAAGATATTACGTCGAAGAAGCGTCTGATGTCGACTCTCAAGGTTCTTCACAACGTAAGCAGCGTGAATGAGACGATCGTGTTTAAGTCTTACATCTTCTTTCCGATTTACTGGGAAAATATATATTATCTTTGTAATTTGTGTGTGTTTGTATTGTTTGTTTGTGTGTGTGATTTACTGGGAGAAGATATATTATTTTTGTAATTTTTGTGTGTTTGTGCTTGTATTGTTTGTTTGTCTTTGTGCTCTCATTGTATCTTATTGTGTAATAGTTGTCATCAATAATATGTACCATCAATATCTCATTGTGCTCTCATTGTATCTACATAAACAAGACAAACTTTCTACATAAACTGGACAAACATTCTACATAAACAAGACAAACTTTCTACATAAACAGGACAAACTTTGTACATAAACAGTACAAACTTTCTACATAAACTGGACAAACATTCTACATAAACAGGACAAACTTTCTACATAAACTGGACAAACTTTCTACATAAACAGGACAAAACATGACAAGCTTTCTACATAAACAGGACAAAACAGGACAAACTTTCTACATAAACAGGACAAACTTTCTACATAAACAGAACAAAACAGGACAAACTTTCTACATAAACAGGATAAACTTTCTACATAAACAGGACAAACTTTCTACATAAACAGGACAAACTTTCTACATAAACAGGACAAACTTTCTACATAAACAGGACAAAACAGGACAAGCTTTCTAGATAAACAGGACAAAACAGGACAAACTTTCTACATAAACATGACAAACTTTCTTCCTAAACCGGACATGAACTACACTTATTCCGGACAGCAAATACACTTATTCCGGACAAACTTTCTGTTCCGTTTCTGAACACACTTTCTTCTTATTCTGGACAACTACACTTATTCCGGACTGCAAATACACTTATTCCGGACAACAAATACACTTATTCCGGACTGCAAATACACTTATTCCGGACAAACTTTATGTTCCGTTTCTGGACACACTTTATTCTTAAACCGGACAACAAATACACTTATTCCGGACAACAAATACACTTATTCCGGACAACAAATACACTTATTCCGGACAAACTTTATGTTCCGTTTCTGGACACACTTTATTCTTAAACCGGACAACAAATACACTTATTCCGGACAACAAATACACTTATTCCGGACAGACACATAACGTAAACAGGACAAACACATAATGTAAACTACACACACACTTTCTTCTTATTCTGGACAACTACACTTATTCCGGACTGCAAATACATTTATTCCGGACAACAAATACACTTATTCCGATTCCGGACAGCAAATACACTTATTCCGGACTGCAAATACACTTATTCCGGACTGCAAATACACTTATTCCGGACAGCAAATACACTTATTCCGGACAAACTTTATGTTCCGTTTCTGGACACACTTTATTCTTAAACCGGACAACAAATACACTTATTCCGGACAACAAATACATTTATTCCGGACTGCAAATACACTTATTCCGGACAGACAAATAACGTAAACAGGACAAACACATAATGTAAACTGCACACACACATAAAGTAAGCTAGACAAATTAAGTTGATCCAACGTAAAACTTAAAAACAAATATTTTATTATGATAAGTGTGGGCTCTGCACGAATAATGAGACTGCACGATGTCCTAGGGTCTGCACACTGTCTTATCTGTGTATTGGGAAATGAATCGTTCAACTTAAAGAACCGGCGTTTTTTAAAAAGACCAAAACGCTCGAAGAGAAATTTCGCTGACTGGACGCTGACTCAAAGAAAATATCTGAGCTGTACAGATCAACGTAAGGCGCGTCCGTGACGCCTGCGTCCGTCTATCACGGCTCTAAATTTAAGGATTAATTACGGTTTGACCACTTGAACTATGTCTTTGTATCAATTTACACTCCTGAACTTTCAAAGTTAACAGTTACCTCCACTGAACTTTCATTTTGTAACATTTTACTCTCCGAACTTCAAATTTTTATTATTTAACACACATTCGACGTTTTTTCCCATTTTTTGTTGTATTACTAATACACTCCTAAACTTATATTTACGTGAAAGTTTGGATCGAAATGGATGTCGGATATGGTTAGAATTTGGGTCGGATTGACACTCAATGCATTTTTAGTGGATTCCAAGATCTTTTTCGATGGATTGCAGATTTTAGCTCGACAACCATAGCGAAATCCAACCAACTTGCTTTCGTCCCACATCAAGCGGTGTTAGAGCATATAAGGTACAGGAGCCGATTTAACACATCTACTCATGTGTATGTCTACACGTGTGGAGAGGTGTTAGAGTATATTCTCAAATCGGTTCGGGACTTACTCCTAGATTATAGATTGTAAAGTCTCTCCACTCATCACTAATTGATTTTGAGTTAAACACCTACTTCATGGTGCCTACTGGTTTTAAAGAATAATTGTGATTATCAGGATGATTAATGGGGAATAAGCATGGTGTGATACAAGAACAACATTATTTCAAACAAAGGTAATTTTTCATTTTTACTGATTTTTTCCAGTAAAAAAATATAACGACCTTTTAAATTGTATATATATATATATATGTACTAGACAAATTAGTTAACACGACAACCCCTCAACATGACACGACAAGGTCGAAGCCTTGTGGTAGCTTAGCTATGTGGTTGCACTAAACCAAAGAAGCTATGGTTTAATTGAGCAAATGATTTTTTGTTGTTTGATATATGATGAAACTTCACGAAAAAGAATATTACTTCATGTCTCTAGAAACCCAGGTAAGGCAAAAGATAATAATTATTTTATAGGTTTTTTTTACTTGGGTGCAATTAGAGATATGCAGTCGCATTTCAACTATTGTATATGATGCACTTTCGTTCAGAACATATTTGATCATAAACATCTCTGGCGTTACTAGGGTGTTCAACACCATTAGAAATTTTATAATTAAATCTCATAAATTATAAATATTCTCAATATTAAAAATAAAAATAAATAAAAAAACATACTCCCACCCCCCTCCTTCCTCCTCCTAAACTCAACGATCCTTTGGCAGATTCCCATCACAATTGTGTAGGATTTCATGTTTAATTGTACATATTTATTTTCAATTTTTTTATGCACAATAAGGATCAATTTACAATTTTCTATGATTTATTTCATGCATGCATCAATTTGTTTCAATAACTAGTTTCAAAACTTTATTAAAACAAATATGGGCTCCGAAATTCATACCTAGAAGTTCTCTAAAACTTCTTGAAGATTCGGAGACGTTGGGGATGCTCCTCGCTGCGCCGGATGTCTCCGAGTATTCACCAAACTCTAAACAAGATCGGAGAGAGGGAAGCTAGTCTCTCAATCTCCGATAGGGTTTAGAATCCAATTACTAACCCCTCTTTAATTCCCTTGAGAAAATTATCTCTTAAGAACTAAAACTAAACTTAAGAATTAAGGATTTTTCGTGGAGAATTATGGAGAGAGAATTTTTGCATGAGAAAGCAATGAATGAATTAATGAGGTAATGAGATAAACTTGTATTTATAAGTTATCTCCAAATTACCTATTCATGTGCAACCTCTTGTCCATGATTTCATGCAAAATTCCATCTAACCATCCATTATTTAATAATAAATAATATTAGCCACGAATTAAATCAATTATGGACCAATTCCATGCATGATCTAATTAATTCTTAAATTAATTCTGCATTAACCGTCTGGACCGGTCGACCGTTTGGAGGTTCGGTCGACCGCTCGAACCTGGTTTCGGTTGACCGTTCAATAACTCGGTCGACCGTTCATAATAGTGAATTATTCCATCTCGATGTTCGGTCGACCGATTACTTTCGGTCGACCGTTCGAACAGATGAAAATTCCCTGTTATCGGTCGAGACATGTCTGGTCGACCGTGCCCGATCGGTCGACCGTTTACTGCTAACCGGTCGACCGTTGGAGCACTGTTTTGCAGACTTGTCAAATTTCGGTTTAACCCCTACAAAATTTGACATTTCGGGATTAGTAGTAAATTCACAACTTATGTAACATATTATCCTATGCAATGATCAATCATTACACCCCATAATATTTACATCACATATGAATTTTATTTAGATTCTAATTACGTTATTAATCACAACATAATTTTGATTTTGCTTGTTCACCCCGTGTGTCATATTTTCTACATGAAACCAGACACATCTTATGAACTCAAAATCCTCATTTCTTGTTTCCCAGTTTTGCGGTGTGACCTATGAGAAGATCTAAACTAAGTTGGCAGTGATATTAAGAGCTTAATATCACAAGCTATAAGCGGTATCTAGCTACACATTATAGCTCCCAATTAGTTAGATGTCTTAATTCCACTCGAACCAAAACCCGATCCATTTAGTGATGAAGTGCACCACTTGTGTCTGTCCCTTGCCTCATGATATTAAGAATACACACAAAGTAGTATTGTGTCATCTTTGTCTTAGTATTCATTTCTTGATCTCTTTAAGCTAGTTATAAATGTGTGACTTAACTCAAATCACATTGTGCACATTATAACTTTGCTTTATCAAGGGGCCCACTAATATCATTACTCTACTAAGAGGGGCAATGATAGTCTTTTGACTAACTATCTTCTCCAACAAAAGTTGTACTTAACCAACCAATGCCTTTACACTACACTTATCGATAGTTCAAGACACTGATCTAATTAAGTATTCCTTAAGTGATCAGATATAAGTCTCATATCAAAGGACCAAAGACACAGTAAAATATTAATGACACAGAAACACATTTCTATAATATTTTACTTATTATGTCTATTCAGTATACAAAAGTAATATTTTCCTCTTTTGCATACCCGTGTTGTCACTCACTTGTAGAGCTACAATGATCTATGACCAACACGACAATCTTAACCCGGTAATCAATGTCCCATGTTAATTACCATGATTGCGAATATCTTTTGTTTTATGTAAACCAATATCTTTTAGAGCTCTACGGTTAAGGACCAAGAGTCTCTTCCTTAACACTTCTAAAAGACGAATAACATAAACAAGGAACAAAATGATTTCTTATTCAATTCATAATAATTGGCATTTAAAAGTAAAACTTTTAGAACACAAACAACAAATTTCAGTCAAAGGGAAAAAAAATTCCACTGGATTCTGTTTTCTTTACTTTCCGGTTGTCTCCAAAAATCACTTTCCGTCACTTTTCACGCCACTAACACCTCTTTTTGGTGATATTAATTAGAAACGAAACTAATGTGAAACAGTGAAAGTAAGATGAATTTCCTGACCAGCTTGTCCCCAACGATTGAGTGCTTTGAATCCTTTGATTTATTTATCCAATGTATTTCATTTTGTCTACAAATACATCAACCAATTTGGAGCTGTACATAACTCTTTGCAAGAATCAAGATTAAGAAATAAAAGTTTCTAAACATTCTGCTGCGTTACTTTTCGTGAATTGTGCAAATATGTGATGTTGTTGGCTCCCAAATATAGGTGTGTAGACGTGCACGTGCAGACTACCTAGTATTATCAAAGGCGGAGGTGATATGGGTAAACCTATCCATTGGAATCGAATACTAAAATTGTCTATCTAAAGTCTAAACTGAGAAAAGTCAAGCGGTCCAAAAATTATAATGGCAATTAAAAATTAATTTTTCCTTTGCCAGACAATTTTTTCGAAGGATTCTAACTGATTGCAAATTCAATTTCTTGTTTAATTGTCATTTTAATTTTGATAAATTGTCATTTACCGTCTTAATCTTTGTTATAGTTGTAACATTGTCTTTCGAAAATAGGTGCTTATCTCTTTTAACTTCTGTTATTTTAGCAGATTTTCCTACTTTTCAATTTTTCTTCGTAAATTCTCCTTAATATTGCAAGATAATTTTCATTATTATTTTCTTTACTAAATATTTTTTTAAAATTTGTTACCATTATTTTGAGAAAGAAAGGAAAAAAATAAAATGATGAAAAATAAGATTTTAACTTATAAAATTAAGGACAATTTGGGATGAAAGAAATAGAGAGAGGGCAAATTAACAGAATAACAAAAAATCAATAAGTACAAGTACATATTTCCAAAAGGTAAAGGTGTGAAATGCAACTAGATCAAATATCAAGGGTAAATGTAACTCCGAGTACGATAATTGATTGAGGACGTGGAATCATACACTTCGGGTATCTAATGTTAGATCACCGTTGAAACTGCAATATCTTTACAAAATGTATTGGATGTTGTAAAAGTTTAGATCATAGAAAATTAAATTTAAACTACATTTATCTTTTTTAATATATTAATATACAAAACTAAAAACCACCCGCCGACCTCACACTGCGAATACAACGGAAAAAAGTAAATTACTATTCGTCGTCTGAAAATTACTTAAATCGTCTCAACAATTACTTTTTTGCTCATTCACAATTCATTTCGTCTCGTCTCTTAAAATAAAGCTTCTGCCTACATTTTTTTTCCATTTTCCCAGTACTAACACTACGAAGATGTCTAACGAAACACCTAGATTCGGTGAAGTAAACCCAGCAAAAAAATCAGGGCGGACGTCTGGGTAAATGCTCCCCCAATGGGGGAGGCGTCTGGTTGCGTTTGGTTAAGACGTCCTTCCAAAAATAATTAAAAAAAAATCTTAAATTTATACGGTGTGTTATCTAAAATTATTTGAGGTTCCGTTGTAAAATTTTGGTGGTAAATGGTTGGATTACAATGAGTTCTTTGCAAATGATGAAGATTCAAAAAAAATTAAATCTAACAATTTCAAGATTCAAAAAAATTTCAAGAGGCGCTGCCTATTGCCACCCCCACCACCTTACCGGTGAGGTAGAATGTCGCTCGCTCACCGGTGAGGTAGACCCCCGATCGACCTGTCGATGTAGTATTTGGTAAAACTTCATGACTTACAAAAAACTCACTATAATTCACACCATTAATACCGAATATCTTGGAACGGAACTTCAAATAATTTGAGATAACACACCGTATATTTTTTAGACTTTTTATTTTTAAAAAAAGACGTCTCGCCGATGGGCATGCATCTAAGCCTGATATCTCCCAAATGGGGGGCGTCTTAGCCACACTTCCCTAATTTTATATTTTTTATTAAAAACAAGTTGAATATTTTATCAAATTCGAGTACACTAAGGCGTCCGTTGACTCACTTTCTAACATCTGAAACATTACTTATGTTTTTATGATTATGAGAAGAAGATAAAGATGAGATGGGTGATAGGAGAGTAAAATGTCTGAGATATATGAATAGAAATGAGAGAATAACAAAATGGTAATTTGTAAGTAATTTTAATTGTGTTAAAAAAATAACAATTCAGAAAAATAAAAATCCAAAACCGACTTTCCGAAGAAAACAAAACCGAACACGCCTCCGCCAACAAAATTAAACCCCCAAAACTAGGGCTCCCAAACTCAAACTCAAAACCGAAAGATGCCGAAGAACAAGGGAAAGGGAGGCAAGAACCGGAAGCGGGGCAAGAACGAGGCGGACGACGACAAGCGCGAGCTAGTCTTCAAGGAGGACGGGCAGGAGTACGCGCAGGTGGTGCGCATGCTCGGGAACGGGCGGTGCGAGACGATGTGCATCGACGGGACGAAGCGGCTCGGGCACATACGGGGGAAGATGCACAAGAAGGTCTGGATCGCCGCCGGCGACATCGTCCTCGTCGGGCTCCGTGACTACCAGGACGACAAGGCGGATGTCATTCTGAAGTACATGCCGGATGAGGCGAGGTTGCTCAAGGCCTACGGGGAGTTGCCGGAGGGGACGAGGTTGAACGAGGGGATTGCCGGGGGGATCGATGAGGAGGACGACGGTGGGGGAGATGATTATATCGAGTTTGAGGACGAGGATATTGATAAAATTTAGGGGTTTTTTTGTTGAGAATTTGTAAGTTGGAATTGTGGATTTTAGTCTGATCTCTTGTGTTTTTTAGTTTTTTGTTAAATTATTAGGTAAGTTGGTTGATTTTGTTGTTGAACTTTCATTTTGGATCGAAATCGATTTGGGATGTGTGATATCACTGGAATTTACTGAATACGAAGCTTGAGCACTCTATTTTACTTAATTTTGTCATTTATTTTCAGTAGTAGGGATATTTGATGTTTGTTGCGTTCAGTATAAGGAAGAAAATAAGAAGAAATAAGGAGAAATAGGGAGATGAAGTATATATTGGTAAAGGAGATCGATTTTTATTTTTATTTTGAACGAAGACGGTATTTTTGGGCAGCATTACACTTTTTTATTTCTGACCTTATGGTTACCTATCCGGTAACGATTTCAATTTCTTGATGAAATTAACACATCCATACACTTTAAGTGTCTTAACATATATAGGTTTCACGTGATTCTGCAGATCCTTTTCGCTTTCATAATTTTGTTCCTGAAAATCTTGGCCTATATTTCCAGGCTTTGATTTTAAATTTTCAGTAGCTTGTGCAAGTATAAAACTATGCCCAAGGAAGTGTACACCCAAGTACCCAACGAGAAGAAGAAAAGAAAATCCGTTATTAGAAGCAATGATAAAGACTACTTGTTGAAAGCTCTGAATGGTTTGTTACACTGAAGCCAAGGTTCAGCGTTCATGATCTCGTCCCTCAAAGCATCTGCACCCAGACATACTAGCACCTGAACACCAGAGGTTAGACTGAGTCGATGTGATTTTTATTTTTAATTATTGACAACAGTAGCTTGCACATTTTATTTCTTTCAGATAACCAAATTTGTAGATAATTTTTTTCTTTAACTTAAGAGCATATCCAACCTGATTTGCATCCTTGCAAACTTCGGCGTCGTTCATCTTTGGCCATCTCACTCTCCAGCATCTACTTGTTTGCCCGAGAAATATTAAGAGATTAGCAGTAGAACATCATGAGACCGAATGTTTGGACAAAAAATCCACATTATGCCGATAAATAACGCAAAATCAAAACCTTTCTGCACCGAGACGTTTTGCGAGTTCTTCAGCTAAGGCTTGGTCAGGTGGATCTCCATCCGTTGCAAGAATGATACGCGAAACCTGATAACGACATGCATGGCATTAGGATAGTGTAAATCATGGCCAAATCCTTTTAAAGCAAGATTATTTTTTAAAAAAGAAAAACAAACCAAGCAACCTGGGAAACTTGTTGATAATCAACGTACCTTTTCTAAATATTCTTTGCAGTTATGGAAGTACTGGAAATTCCTGTCCTAGCTTCACGAATTACAGAACAAAAATATCAGGTTGGCTATAGAATGATGATGCCCTTTTCTTTATCTGCTTACATGGAAAAGGAATATATGCGGTAGTGACTAGATTTATATGTAGTGTGTATGTATACGCACATTGTACTTGTTACATGCATATTTGCACATGCAACTGAATATGCAAATTATATGTCGAACTTGAAATCGTAACGTTGATGTAGACCTCCAGTAACATCCCGAAACAGTGGGATTTAAAATTTATCATCAAGATATCAAAGACTAATAATCAAAAGACGAGATTGTTACTTATCATAAAAAAACATCCATGCGGTGCACCATATTACATCAGAGTTTTGTCAAAAAGCTACATGATTACATCAGATATAACAAAAGGAGATACAAGTAATCATGTCGACCTCAGTGGTCCGAACAAGATGATCCGATCCCAAAATACGCGTGCCCGCCGACTCCACCCAAACTGGACATACTGCGGTCCTGAAATAAAACATGCAACAACAATGCCTGAGTTTCCATAAGGAAACCCCGTATGCCAAGCTCACATATATGCATGCAGTAGTACAAATGAACCTATCATACTAGTAGTATGTCATGTCATTAGCAGTAAAGAAAACAGTTCATCCGAAGGGTAAAACGGGACATCAGTTCGACAATCATCATGAGGTCTCCCAAGGAGACCTACCATAGGCACATACGGTCTAACGGAATAAGACGTGACGCTCCCCACACGCGGCTATCCTAAACATGGGGTTCGGCAATGAGCATCCGCCAAGTCCACGTTATAAGAAACAGATCTGTAACTTCGTGGCCGAAACCACCCCAACGGAGCTGTCACTCGGTCGGTCCATCAATCATCATCTCAGTAGGTGCCCAGCTGAGGAAAATATAGCTGGAACAACATCGGCCCATCAAACATCATAGCCGGAACAACATCGGCCCATCATCGCCGGAAGAACATCTGCGGCATCACCGACACAACAACGGTGGTCCAACATACGTCCGACACTGCATCGGACGGGTCCAGACCGAAGTCCGTCGGGTCATCAGGTTCCACGAGCCGCAAACACCAACTTCACCGCTATAAAAGTAGGGCAGCGACCTCTGTAGCCATCCAGGCCGGTAGTCACCTCACCCAACGACAGTTGCGTGCCCGCACAACATCATACATTGGGATCCGCGATCCCTCAGGCCTGCTACCCTATCATGAGTCCATCAATCCATCACATTAAGTCACGATCCATACATGGAGGTGACATGTCCCCTACACTCACACTCTTCCACACGGCGGTCCCTGGGTAGGCACGCGTAACGCGCCCACCGTCACCTCCTGACTAACGCACTAGGCGAGGACACGAGTTTCCATGGACAGAGTTGGCATCCTAAAAGGACTGGGAATTCAGTTCTGTGCACAAACGGTCGACCGAAAGTCCGCAACGGTCAAACAGAGGTCTAAAACCAGTCAACCCATACGTGGTCAAAATCCAAAGTCTGGTCAACATCAATCAATACTAACGGTCGACCGACTCAGGGGTCCCGGTCGACCGAAAACTACTAGGGCATCGTAGCAGTTCTAAGTCATAAATCGGTCGAACCACATACCAAACAACGGTCGAACAATCATGCATAATAATCAAGTACTCTAAAGTTCCGGTCGAACAAAACCATGGAACTGGTCGATCGAAATCCAACAGGCAACCCCGACCCACCAGCACAATGCACTATCGGTCGACCGCCACAAGGCATCGTCCGACCGGTGTTGGTTAAAGTCGGGAAAAATGCATTACATCGGTCGACTGCCCGAAAGAATCGGTCGACCGTTGGTCGTCTGCAACCTTGCGCCAGCCAAGGATTTACGCCAAACCCGTCGCCGGCGAGGTCTCCGACCTCCCGCAACCGACTAACACTTCACCCACACGTGGGTGAGCAACGAAACACACTAATAAGCTGACATACTTGTTGGCTTTGTGGCTAATAATCGTTAATCCGTTTTGATGATTAATCAACATTTCAATAAAAACATGTATCAATTGGAATATCTTTGCTTGCATATATGTGTGTTATCTAACATTTCAGGATTCAAGTTTGAGTTAAATTAAAGATGAAGATTGAAGAGTAGTTAGATTTAAATTCCATGTATTTAGGCCTCAAATGTAACTTGGCACTTGAAATCCATGATTCATTGCATTACACATCACTTAGGATATCCTAGACTTCATTAGAAATTCAACCAAACTCATTAGAACCGTAGAACAGGAAATCTGCACTAAATCGGTCGACCGGTAGAACCTTTTGGTTCGACCGATTTTCACCAGACCTTCACAGGCAACAAAATTTGTCCCACACGGTCGACCGATATTCTTCACCCGTTCGACCGTTTATTCTATGTGGTTTGCCTGTCTTAAATCGGTCGACCGGCTATTCATTCTGTTCGACCGTCTCACCTTGTCGAGTGAGAAATTAGTTTACCCAATACAAATCTTTCAGCCAATCATTTGTCGACACGTGTCCAGTTAGTGAGACTTTAGGTCGACCGAAACTTGATATCTGTTCGACCGAATGTTTTCCGTATTTGTATTTATTATGACCGTTATACTTGTCGTATACTCCAACGGTCGTGTACACATTTTCCTAACTAACCTTATTTTGGATTTAGTCTTCCGGTCGACCGGATTTCCCTTTACGGTCGACCGAATCTTGATTCTTCCCTGTCTCATTCTTACTGGCATTTTCGGTCGAACTTTGCACTCACCTCGTTCGACCGATTACACTTGTTGTTATCGGGTCTCAAATCAAACATGTCAACCGATCGACCGAAACTCTACTCACGGTCGACCGATACTTAAGACTTTTCCAGACCCAGTCCTACTGTCTCTTTTCGGTCGAACTGGTATTCCAAACTGTACGACCGATCACTTAAGTTCTAGCCAAATAGGATCGACCGTTAGCATCTTCGCTCGACCGAACCGAGCACTGCTTCATTTTGGTCGACCGTGTAACACGATCCGGTCGACCGTTTGTTGCCAGAAACGTGTCCTGTCATTTCTGAATTGTGTTTTCTTGCACATATTTTTTACCACTTCAATCCCAACGGCTAGAACTTGTTTAGAGCATATAAATAGAGCTTAGAACACTCATACAAAGCGACCAATCTTTCTCTAAGCTCAACATCTCATTACTACTCTCAAATTGCTCTAAACCCTTGTGCTCTTATCTTCTCACTTGAAATCACCATCACTAGATTGCATCATTCATTTCAAGTGCCCAAGATTAGTTGTTGAAGTATTGTTCTTCAAGAGTTGTACAAGCTTCCGAAGTGAAGCTCTTCTCAGATTGTGAGAAGGTGGTCCAAACTAGGCGAGGGTGTTCGCAAAACTTGTTGTGTAAAGGCATGATCTCGGCCCGCAACGGAGATCAGATTAGTGGAGGACGCGAAGTTGCTCGAGTAAGAGCAATTCGTAAGAGAGGACTAGGATCCGGTGGTTGGATCCAAACCTCTATACATCCGGAGTAGTGATTTGTTTGTTCTCTCTTTAATATTATTGTCTTATCTTTGAATTTGGTATAGTTATCTTAAAAATCGTAATTAGTCTATTCACCCCCCATTTAGACTAAGTTTAGGGGCTAGTAGATCCTACATTTGGTATCAGAGCCTTGTTAATTGTATTTAGACAAATTCACATTTGTAGCAATGGACCAACAAAGAGAGGGATTTCACACCGGAAGACCTCCTTTGTTTGATGGAACAAACTATGCCTATTGGAAGAAACGTATGACCACGTTCATACAATCTTATGATGTTAAATTATGGGTGTTCTTTCAAATACCATATACTCAAAACAAACCATTAGAATGTATGGATGATGATGAGTTAGCCATGATTCAAATGAATGCTAAACTCATGAACATAATTATGTGTGGATTGACCGAAGAACAATATAGTAGAATTAATGCATATGATTCCGCATTTGAAGCTTGACATATGTTAGAAAGTCACTTTGAAGGTCGATTATCCGTTAAGGAAACTAGAATAGATTCATTTATGCAAAAATATGAAATGTTTGCTATGAAACCGAATGAATCTATTAGCGAGATGCATACTCGCTTTACTCTTATTACCAACTCTTTGAAGAACCTTGGTAAGGTTGTGATTGAAAGTGATAGGGTACGAAAGTTTCTTAGGTCCTTGACTTTGGATTGGGAGAAAAAGACTACGGCTATTGAAGAAGCCAAAGATCTCTCAAAGTTGAAGATGGAGGATCTCATTGGAAGCCTCATGGCGTATGAGATCCAAATGGAAGAAAGAAGAGAGAAGGAGAAGGAACGGGAAGGATATAAGCGAAAAGAAAAACAAATTGCGTTAAAAGCAACCTCGGATTCAGACGCAATCGAAGACGAGGACACCGATGAAGATGTTGCTTTCCTAACCCACAACTTCAAGAAGTTCCTCTCCAAGAGAAAATTTGCAAAAGGAAGAGGAGAATCCTCTCAGACATTCACTTGCTATGAGTGCAACAAAACCTGCCACATGAAGAAGGATTGCCCCTTGCTTAGGCCAATGGATCGTAAACGAAGAGAAGAAAGGAAATATCCTCCTAGAAGAGAAAAGGATGAGAGACCAAGAAGAGATAGAGATGAAAGGTCACCCCGAAAAGAAAAGGAAGAGAGACCTAAAAGACGTGACGATTACAAGAGAAGGGATCGTCACGAAAAGGATGGGAAAAAGACAAGCTACTTGGGATCAGTGTTCTGATATGCGGCAAGATGCGGCCGCATATGCGGATGCAGGTGCGATGCTGCCGGGATCCGCATCGCATCTTAAGGATGCGGCCTCCTATATGCGGACCGCATTGTGACCTGCATATGCGGTCGATGCGGGCGCATATGCGGCGCATATCAAATAAGAAGGTTTTAGCTTAATTGGGTCAAAATTCGTAATATATCCGAATATCCGATTACCCATTTAATTTTTTTTGCAAACAAAAAAATCTTTACAAACAAAAACCATCCCCAAATTCCCCACCGTAAATCCTCAATCCCTAATTCACACCACTCACAAATTTGTGACTCCCGCCGACGATCGGCCTGCTGCTATCACTTGTTGTGCACCCCAATCGGCCTTGCTGTGCACCCCAATCGCAGTCACCACACTTGGTAGTACGCAGTAATCGTAGCATCCCCAGTGTTGCACCTCTCGCCCCATCAGCCTGCTGCCCACCCCAATCGTAGCACCACACCCACTCCTGCAGTCCCCTGACTCTCCCCTGCGATCTTTTGATTCTTTCCCGGAGTCCAAGACTCAGTTGGCTGCCCGCTGCCGACAGATTGGGTAAGATTTCTTAACCTTACTTTGCTTGCTTGAAATACAAGAGGATTAGCACACGTAGCATAATTAGCACACGTACCTTACTTTGTTATAAAATAAATGCCACTAACTCATGTAGCAGAATTAGCACACGTGAATACGTGATTGAGCAATAGAATCTTTCTACGTTAATCCTCTAATCATGTTTCTGTTTAGTTGATTCTTACTTTTATTGTCACATTCTGTGGTTGGTAATTTGGTTGCATCTTGCACTTAAAGCACCATGTTAGGTGACTCGGACAATAATCGACAAGATCCAGGGACACCTTCCTTCCACATACCACCTAAATCCAATGATCCGGCTTGGAAGTATGGTTTCTTGCCAAATCCAGGAAACAAGAACAAAGTGTGTTGCAAGCTTTGTAAAATCGTCTCCAATGGAGGAATTAATAGGTTCAAGCATCACTTGGCCCATTCTACAGGCAATGTGGCAAAGTGTAAAAATGTTTCTGAGGAAATCAAAGCTGAGATTCGAAAAGTATTGCAAGACATTTCATTTATATGCTAAGGAATTTCAGAATATTTGTGCTAGTTTTTATTCTAACCAAACTATTGCAACAAAATAGCACATTGGTGGTCGATGTATGGATCAGAAATGCCTAATTTACAAGTCATGGCAACCAAACTTTTAAATTTGACTTCAAGCTCTTCTGGATGCGAAAGAAATTGGAGTTGTTTTGAAGGAGTAATGTTTATTTACTTGACTATTTAATTTTTTTAGCATTTCTTGTAGTGTATTTCATTTGATAGAAAGTCTTGTATTTGCAGATCCACACTAAAAAGAGGAATCGCCTTGAAGTCAAGAAATTGAATGACTTGGTTTATGTTCATTTCAATGCTAAGTTGCTCGAACGTAAGAAAGAAAAGGGAATCGATCCTATTGTTTCAAACGAGAAAGACCATATCCATGAGTGGATTTCCCATGGAAAAGATGATGTTGATGGTGTCTCTGAAGAGGAACATTTTTCATGGGATATGGTTGTAATGGTCTCGGGAGAAAACGAAGATCTAGAATCAAGAAGAAGTCTACCATTCAACGAAGTTCAATATGATTCTCAAGATGACACAGATGACGAAGAAGATGAAGAGCCTCAAGTAGAGTACATTGAAGATTGAGAATTAGGATATTAATTTGGTAGTTTAAGTTTTTGAGAGGTGACTCGTCTAAACTTTGTTATATTTTTTCTTAAAAAGTTTGTTTTTGTTTTTATGTTTTATTAATTACATTCCATGTCATGAACTTATTAACAATTGTTGGATCTTTTGATCGTATTGATTGTAGTTGAATTTTTTTTGTCTTTTTAATCGTGTTGGATTGCACAGGTGATATAGGTTATGTTTGAATTTGATAGATGATGTTTGAAAATTATTAAGTTTTTTTTTGTTTAATGTTGAATTATTGATGTTAGAAATTATTCAAAAATTTACCTAAATATTTAGTTATATATATATACAATTTATAATTAATATATGTATATGTATATTATTTAATTATTAAATCACAACCCGCATATGCACCCGCATCGCATCCGCATTCCGCATATGTTCGATGCGGTGCCCCGCCACATCCACTCCGCATCCCGCATATCTGAACCTTGCTTGGGATGACTCAAGTTCATCAAAGGACTCCGACTTCGAATACTCCCACGAAGAAGAAGCACACATGTGTTTCATGGCATCTAATGTTGATTCCGACTCGAGCCCTCCTCCATCACCAAAGATGAGTGATCAACCTCACGTGGTGGAGATCGACGACGATAAGGTATCCCTAAACGAAACATCTCCTTATGATGATTTGTTAGATGCGTTTCATGAATTTGCCGAGCGTTATGAAATGATTTGTCATAAAAACAAATTAGCTAGAAAAGTGAATCTAGATCAATCTATCAAATGTGATATGCTAACCAAAGAAATTGAGATTCTAAATGATGAGATTACAATTCTGAAATCTACAAAAGATAATCATCTAAATGAAGATCTCATTGCCAAGAATATGCAACTCACGAAAGACTTAGAGAAATTCACCTTAGGAAGAAAGATGTTTGACATGCTTCTTGGAACACAAACTCAATCTCTAACAAAACATGGTCTAGGCTATAAGGGAGGTAAACAAAACAAACCCACTTCCTACTTTGTTAAAATGAATAACTCTCTTGTTAAGAAAACCAATTATTCAAATGTTTGGGTACCTAAGACTACTCAAGTTTGGGTACCAAAAGCTAACCCTCAAGGACCCAAACAAATTTGGGTACCAAAGTCTTCACTTGTTTCTTTGATTGTAGATAAAAGCAAGGAGAAAAGGGAAGTGGATTCTCGATAGCGGGTGCTCGAGGCATATGACGGGAGACTCCCAAGTTCTATCCAACTTAAAGCCTAAGAAGGGAGGAACCGTCACATTTGGAGATAATGCTAAAGGACACATTGTCGGCATCGGCAATGTTGATGGGAACTTCATACACCAAGCAAAGTACACAAGAGAGTTCTTAAAACGCTTTGGTCTTGAAGATAGCAAGCCTCACAACACTCCCATGAGCACTAGCACTAAGTTAGACAAAGATGAAAATGGTAAGGAGGTGGATATCAAGAAATATCGAGGTATGATCGGATCCTTGTTTTATCTTACCACTAGTCGTCCGGATATTATGTTTTCCGTGTGTTTGTGTGCACGTTTTCAAGCTTGTCCTAAAGAATCTCATTTCAATGCTTTAAAACGTATTTTTCGCTATCTCAAAGGATCTCAAGAATTTGGTTTGTTTTACCCCAAGACTAGGGCTTTTGATCTTGTTGCCTATAGTGACGCCGACTATGTCGGTTGCATTTTAGATCGTAAAAGTACTAGTGGAACTTGCCAATTCTTGGGAAAATCGTTTGTCTCTTGGTTTAGTAAGAAACAAAATAGTGTTGCATTGTCGACAACTGAGGCCGAATACATTGCTGCAGGTTGTGCATGTGCACAAGTCTTGTGGATGAGGCAAACCCTCAAAGACTTGAAACTTGAGTTTCAAACTACTCCTATATTATGTGATAATACTAGTGCAATAAATCTTTCGAAAAATCCCATATTGCATTCTCAAACTAAACACATTGAGGTTAGACATCATTTTCTTAGATGTTGATCAATTCATTCATATAAGGCTAAATCTAGGTATGTGCAACTTAAATGACGTATAACTTGAACATTTCATGTGACTTTGTCGAATTTTGATACTTGGTTGTGGTTTTCTTCCAAATGTTTGTGGATTTATTGGGTGTTTATCAAAATTGGGCTTTTCAGACGTTATTCGATCGAACCGAAATCAAGTTTCGTTCGACCGGATTACTATTTTTTTTCAAGCAGTTTTCAAATTTTTCTCGTTGTCGGTCGACCGTCTTATTATGTTCGGTCGACCGGTCGCTTGATGTGTTGTTTTTGAGCTTCCCTGATGTGTTTCGGTCGACCTCTTATACTTCTTCGTTCGACCGTTTCTCATTTGGTCGATCTGACTTAAGTTCACTTAAGTGTCCGGTCGAACCATTTTTGAGTTTCGGACGACCGTAGAGTTATTTCGGTCGACCGTGTGTGTGTTTTTGTCCAACCGAAAATCATTCAGCAGCTTTCACTCCCTCTTTCGGTCGACCGACGACCTCTTTTACGTCCGACCGAATTTCGACAGCACTTCCATTTTTCTTTGAAACTCTTCTTTCGGTCGACCGTTTATCTATTTTTCGTCCGACCGAAAAGCGACAGTACTTTCACGCTTGTTGAAACTCTTGTTTAGGTCGACCGGTGCTTTATTATTCGTTCGACCGAAACGCGCCAGTAGGTTCCCTGGTCTTCCATTTTTTTGCTCTCGGTCGACTGTTTCGTAATTTACGTCCGACCGAATTTGACCAGTAGCTGTGCGGTCGTGGGTTTTTCAATTTTTTTAACCCACCGGTCGACCGGGACATGCGAGCGGTCGACCGTTCGTGTCATTTCAAGCGCATATTAGGACATGTATAGGGAAACAAGAAACGAAGGAACAGTGATCAGAGTCGACCTCAAAGACCGAGCCGTCGGAAGACGACTTGCCTCAGAGAAAATATCGGCCCACATACCAGTGCGTTTGATGGTCTGCCGATTTTCTCCCAGGATAGAACGGTCACACCGTCGATCAGGCGCACACCGGAGTCGACGGACCACGAAAGCAGCGCGTAACCTTGCAAGAATCGGGCGCCGGAAAACTCTGGATTCGGAGACCTAAAATCGCCGGAGAGGGACGGTTTTCGTAGAGAGATGATAGGAATGAAAAACGTGTGTATACTGGAGGAAACCGACTGTGATATATATATATATATATATATATATATTTAATCTTGTAACCGTCAAGGACTTAATTGCAAAATACAATTAACATGAGGTCCAAAAATTAAATACACCCATCACCCTGAGGCTAAAGCCTCTAATTTCCCCCAAAAACCCGCTGCCTCGCCACGTTACGCCCCGGACTGGGACAGGACGGGCGCGCGTGTGTGGAAAATTCTCTCCTCCTCTCTTTCCACCTATAAAGGGTCAAGTGAATAGGATGTTTATCAACATCCTTCAACTTGTTAGCTTCACCAATGTGGGACTAAAAGTGAGGTGAGCACATGACACATGTGACAATAGTTATTATCTTCATCTCAACATTGGATTTCTTCAATTGAGCTATTCATGGGTCTAACCCAAACTCAATAATCCAACAACTACAACAATCAACTGAAATTAGATGATACCATAACGTGTCCTCGCCACCCACATTGATCACTAAAGCATGACCACATGGCCAGTTCCCTATGTAATTCGAAAACAAGTAAGAGGATTGCTGGTTGCTAAATGTTGAATGGTACAAAGAGTGGAAACTTCAATTTTGAAAGAAGAATAACGAAGAGGCAACATAGCTTACAAATCTTCACGGATGAAGAGAGAAAAGTTCCTTTGCTTTCCTTGCCCTCCTCCACACTGATGTCGAAATGCATGCATTGCTCAAAAAAAAAATAGAAGTTTTTCTATAGTTACAGTACATGATACAACAAATATTAAGGAACACAAAATGAATTACAAGGTAAAACCATATACAAACTGATCAGTCTTGTTTAAATTAATTGTTATAAATAAATGATGAGTCCAACCTCCATGCAAATGCAAGCAAGACTAAAGTATAAAGGTTCTCTGAGGATTTATTGCTCTCAAAGGCCTTCCAACCACATTCTTACCAGAGGTCTAGATGTTAATCCTCATAAACAGTGACCAGTCAACTAAAAGAAAGAGAGCAAGTGTGGTGGTTTAAGACCAAACATATAATTATCCATGCACATAAGAACTCAGGAAACAATAAAAAAGACAAAAAAACCTATAGTTATCATGCGGTAAATTCAGCGATTCCAAATATATTGCAAAAATGTTGGCTAATTCACTTTTTTCCCCAAAAAATTACAAGGTTATTATTTAAATTTTTATGCTCGGTAAAATTACATGTCAGATACCCATGTTTAAGCCTTAAAATAGTTACTCGTGCAGTCAAGTTTAACCAAATCGACATACACTATCCCTCTCACAATAATACCAAACCATGTATCCAATCATCTTTCATGTCCAAATCCACATAATCTTAAAGGGGTTCAAAAAATGAAGCAAATCACGTTAATAGTCCATTCACGGAGTATTAAAGCGTGAGTATCCAACTCAAACCAATCGTAACTTACGATCTTTTAAGTCATAAGAAAGTTTGAATAGTTCAATATGAGACCATTATCAACAACTTGCAAGGCAACAACAACCGGATAAGGGTCTCTTCAAAATGTGAAAACCCAAGCATAATCGAGTTCGGTTAACAGAGTCAAAGCGCACCTTGGGGCAAATGGTGGTGGAGTACTTCACCGGAACCAAAGAATCGCATCGAATCCCTTCCTCCTCCACCTTCCACGTCAACACCTTGACCCGATCTTCCCGAAAAACCTCCCCTTACACTCCACCACCACCAACCAAACCTAAAATCTCATATTTTACAACCACAGAGAGAAGGGTTAAAGATCGGATTTTTAACGGAATTACCTCTTGCGGGCATCGTTTGGGGCCGGTCCGGGAGGGTTGCGGAGATGGGTCGACGTCGGAAGACGGAATTGAGGAATCTGGAGCGTGAGAGGGAGTGGTTTAACTTAAACGGGATGTCCATATGTATGTAGAAGTGGCTGTCGAACAGAGGACCATAGTTGATGTTCAGTTGATATGGTTGGTGTTCTTGCATGTTTACCCGCAATTTTCGACATATTCACACTACGCCTGTTGATATGATATTAGGGCTGTCAAATCGGGTCATGACACGAAATTCAAACACGAACCCGACCCGAAATTTTCGTGTTCGGGTTGATATATTTCGAGTTTCGTGTAATTCGTGTCGACACGAACTACCCAAATCGTATTTCGGGTCGTGTTCGGGTTTAACTAATTCGGGTTTCGGGTAATTCGGGTCGACACAAATTACACGAAATACCCACCCATATATATATATGTTTTAAAAAAAAAAAACCTAACAATCCCCATCTATCTTCTACCGACACACATCTCCTCCACTCCAGATCTTCCCCTCCGACACCAACATCTCTGAATCTCCCCCTCCAACACCAACATCTCCTCCTCCGACACCAACATCTCCCCCTCCAACACCGGCATCTCCTCCTCCGACACCACCATCTCCCCCTCCAACACCAACCACGACACCCATGTCCTCCTCCGCGTCAACAACCCAACCCCGACAGCACCGTCTCCCTCTCTAACACCGACACACATCTCCTCCTTCTAGCCGCTGCGCCATCTCCTCCTCCGTGTCGACAACCCAACACCCATCTCTCCGGCCTATCTTGGGTGGGTTTCACTATTCTCTTCCAAACTTTACCAAAACTTTTGGTGTTTGATCTGGTGTTTGATTCGGTGCTTGATTTGGTTTTCAATTTGGTGTTTGATTCGGTGCTTGATTGGTTATGTAGATAAAGTATGACGAAGGGATTTTGATATAGATTTCTATTTGGCTATTTTGATAGTGCATTTAATCTTTATGATGACTGATGAGGTTTGAAATTTTGTTCTTTTTCCTGGACAAAGATGTCATTTTTATGGGTATTTTGAAATCTTTTGATGGACGTTGGATGGGTCTTTGTGGTCTTGTTGGTGCCTTGGTGATTTGAGTTTATGGGTATGTGGATCTTTTGTGGTATTTTGAGCTTGAAGTTGGGTTTTTGATGGGTTTCTAACGTTTTCTGATTGGTGATTTGGATTTTCTATTTCATTCCCACTTGTCTACAAATTTGAGACTGTCCTACTGCTGAATTCTATACTACAGTTGTCATTCAGCAATTAGAAAACTACTGCTACAGTTATAAATACATGGATACTACAGTTGTCGTTAAGAGGATACATGGAATCAATATAAAGTCTCAAATTCTACTGCTGAATTCTATACTACAGTTCTTTTTTAATAGTTTCGTTACTTGAATAAGTTTTACAGACACCAGAATATAGTACCATCAAAATCACACCATGTTAAATCTAACTTCTGCCACCAATCACCATGTTCAAAAATATATTTAAATATTTTTTAATTTAGTTGACTAGTTTCAGTTATATTCTTCATTCATTAATGGGGTATTTACTTAGATTTAAATTGCAGTGGCCCTTCCATTTCTAATATGAATGTCGATGAAAATGACCTAGTGGATTGTAATGTGGAACAAGTACCCCAAGGAGATACAAATAATAGAAGTTCAAACACTACAAAAAAAGAGAAACGGAAATTTTCTAAGAGATCACATGTTTGGAATTTTTTTGAGGACCTACCTTGGGAGAAATTTCAGAAATATTGGGCTGAATTTAGTGATACATTAGCTATTGCTTCAATATTTGATCCTCGTTACAAGTTGGAATTTGTAGACTTCATCTACAAGAAACTTTATGGCTCAGATTATGTTGGCAAACTACATGAGAAGATCAATTGCCTTTACTCAGACTACTCCGCAACTTTTGATGGTGGTATGCCTTCTTCAAGCAAAGATAAAGATCCTAACCCGAAAAGGACCAAGTCACTGTATGAAGGTTTTGATGTTAATTGCTCCCTTTTTAAGGTAACTTTTCTACTTCTAAGAGTATTAATTTGTCATGATTAAAATGTTATATTTTGCTAATCTTATGACTTTAATCTCTTGATTGTAGGAATTTGACAATGCTTTTGTAGAAAACTCAAATTCCTTGAAGTCACAACTTCATCTTTATCTGGAGGAGCCAAGGATGAGTAGACAAGATAATGTGGATGTCCTTGCATTTTGGAATTCAAATAAAAATCGTTATCCAATTGTTGCTGCTATGGCTCGTGATATCCTAGCAATTCCGGTCTCAACAGTTGCTTCAGAAGCTGCCTTTAGTGTTGGTGGTCATGTTTTGGATCAATTTCGTAGCTCTCTTAAGCCAGAAACAGTTGAAGCAATCATTTGCACTCGAGATTGGCTATTTGGAGATAAAGGTCATCCCAATATACTACTATTTTTCATGTTATTTTTTGCTCGAATTTGCATATTCATACTTGTTTTAACTTGGAATGACTATCAACTAGGTGATCCAAAAATTGATGAAGATATTGACAAACTCACACAAAATGTAGTGGTCCTTCAAACGAGTGACGAAGAAATTGTTAATGTTGATAACTCATTGGAAGAAGTAATGAATTCTCAAGCAGGTTTGTGGATATTCAAATCATTCATTTAACATAAAATAGATTTATTACTATATTTTTTGATAACTCTACTCATCATCCCATAGGTTGATAACAAGGAATGTGGAGAGTTTGGAGACATGATTGCAAGGAAGTTCAATGTTAACTCATGATGTTTATGGAAGTATTTATCTTTTTGGTCAAGGAGGTTTATGAATTGTCTATGAAAGTTTGATTGTTTGTGATGAAGTTGTTGTCTTTTGGATAAAGTTAAAAGTTTATATTGATGTTGAATGTTTATGGATGTTAGGATTTCTCATTGTATTAGTCTATATTTTAAAAGAGTTTGTGATGATGAAATATGAAGTTTATTTTGTTTTTAGGTTGTGAGTTGACACAAACAAAGAATTCGTGTCAATCCGTGTTGACACGAACACGATCCGAAACACGAATTAGACAAACACGAAAAGAAATTCGTGTCATTTCAGGTCGTGTTCGGGTTACTAATTTCGTGTTCGTGTTTAGGTGTATAATTTCGTGTTTGTGTTCGGGTCGATTTTTAAAAAAAAATTCGTGTTCGTGTTCGTGTTCGGGTTGACGGAAAAAGAATTCGTGTCAAGTCGTGTCGACACGAACACGACCCGAAACACGAATTTGACAGCCCTATATGATATGATATAGGTTGGTTGGTGTTCTTGCATGTTTACCCGCTGGGGACGTTTAAGGTTAAGGACAACAATTTTTGGCTATTTGGGTAATTTGCGGAATATTTCAAAGGCTAGTGGATACATATAAATAGCCAAATAGGTGCTGATGATCGAATATTTAGTTTTTGGTGTCTGGATTTATACTGGGCGTTGGAATTTGAGTATATTGCAGTTGAATTTTTTTATTATAAAAACACTAGATTTGAGATTTTAAACTTTTAAAAGTTGGAATTCCAAATAGAACCACAGTGTCTTATCCCAGGCCGAGATGTGTTCAATCACTAGGAATGTTTGTTGACGATATCAATAAATAGGATTAGGGGGTGATTGTTGAGAGTGTCCAGATAAGAGATTTCACATCCATGTATTATTGATGATGGAGAAAACAAATTCACTAATAAGCAGAGAGATTGTTTCCAATTGTTAACCACTTCGTTATACATAAAATATGTTGAATCCTAAATGTCAAAAAATACTTTATTTTTGACTCATTGGAATGAAAACATTGACATCTAATACAAGGTATAAAATTTAATATCAGAAACAACGGATGTCAATAACATGAGCCATTTCAACTATTGGAATAACCCTGAGATCTGTACACAGAAACTTCGAACAAGTCCCCAGTAAAAGATATTCTAAAAGAATCATACTACAATAACATTTTAAGTTTTGATCACAAGAACAGTGGACATGTTGCTCTTTCTGATACTGTATTCTTCTTGGTAATTACCTCCATACTTAAAAATAACAACAGTATAGGCAACCGTTATATTTTTACAATGTGACGAGTCTGTTGTTTACATCATAAAATATAAAAATAACTTAGAACATAATATCCCAGAGCTAGTAGATTCAAGAATTCAACATTCAGAAAGACATTTGAAAATTGGCCATAAATCACAATCTCCTGAGATGTTCGAAGTGATCGCTGCTCCATGTAAATACCTTTCCAAGATTATTCACTCACAGCAATTCCATGGTTCTATATCCTCACTTTGATGTGGAAATTTTAATCCAGCAAGCCGTTCTGTATTGCCCATTCCGTCCAAGAACCGTCATAGACAGGAACATCGGTCTTGCCAAGGCGATGGAGACCCTGCAAAAATATTGATAAATCACCTGCCGATGTACTTGGCAATCTAGAGCAAGTTACCAGAGTTATCCTACTAGTCCAATTATGCATGCAGTGACACCAGTGCCGCAAGAGAGAATGATGGGGCGATCCAAAGATATGCCTGCAACATGAGCACATGTCGACAAAAGGATTTTGTTCAGAATCAACCTCATATGAACTGCATAAATGTATCCGTATTTTCTAGAACACCATGTTTATTAACTAAGTTCAGAGCAGACCCCACACTAAGGTAAAAGATGTTAAAAAATGATCGAAAGTTTAATCACATGAATTGATTGCAAGAGTAAATTAAGAAAGTGAGTCCAAGAAAGCTAAACCACTTTAGTCACCTTCAGAGTGAAACCGCTTAGCAAGCTCACTTGCAGGCAGCAGCATATGTGAGTTGTCCAGCACCTATAGAGAGAGATATATCAGTCCATAAAACATATGGAACAAGTTTCATATGCAATATGCAAAGTGTGAACAAACCATGAGTTTCATCGTCAAGATATCCTAAGAAAGCCCAAAAGGTTTTAAAGTTGGTACTCTAAGTATAGCAGAAACTAGTTTGCGTTCACCACGAAAAGAAAAAGTAGCATATGGAAACATGATACTACAAAATTGTACATAACAATGCGGCATCGTTGTTGGGAACGGTCAATTTAGGGAGATGATCTGTGTACACACGTATGATTATGCCTTATCACCTACAAGTCCATATGCTGTTAAACACATAATCAAATAAACAAATCCATAGATGTACAAGAAAATAACTCAATTTGCCCAGCCAGCAAAAAGTACTTAGATCGCTAATGAAATTTCAGTAACACCGCTACTTAATAGACCATCCAATTTAAGGGGATATCAATTGTGCAGAAACAATAAAAAATCAGTTAATGCTACTGATATAAAAATGATGAATAAAAGGGGGAAAAACATAAGCATCGTACCTCGGTAAAAGGAACACATTTGGTACCAGGGATATGACCACTTTTTATGCCCTTTCTAGGTTCAGGAGCTACACCGTCAAACCTAATGCATCATAAGTATTTTTAGCAAATAATTTCCAACATAATTTCTCTCTCTCTCTCTCTCTCTCTCTCTCTCTCTCTCTCTCTCTCTCTCTCTCTCTCTCTCTCTCTCTCTCTCTCTCTCTCTCTCTCTCTCTCTCTCTCTCTCTCTCTCTCTCTCTCTCTCCAGATAACAGTATTTGTCATATCTAGCAACTTTTCCAGTTCATAGTCAAGATGCCAGAGATATCAAGTACTACACATATAGAGGTTCTCTGGTAGATACCAAGTACTACACATAATTTTGTTTAACTCATTCACAACTTAAAATATTAAAATCAAAAGGTGAACCAAACTCCAAGTCTGCAACCTAATCAAGTAAACCGAAGCTTAAGCCAGTATGACCATCACTGTATTAAACTGCACTCAACAATTTGGTATTCTCACTATTCTGGTATATCTGACAACTATCTTGATCTCAATGAGTATGCAAAAAACTAATTTGAAGCCAATATAGAGATAAGCTATAAATAAGATCTCAGGCTCGATTGTAGACTTTATAGTGAAGTTCAGTCAACAAATTATCAGAAGTTGCAAAGATGGAGTCAATTATGCTAACCCTGGTTTACTAAAGATGATAGTTACTCAAACAGTCATGAAGGACAAGAAGGTCTACAGCTACATTTATTCTCCATCCTGAATTTTGACCCATATGAGGTGTATAAAGATGATCTAAATTCACATATCGATCTTTGTATAAAAACAGTGTGGGTAAGTACAATACCTAGCCTTAGATCGTGCATCAACGTGTTGATATTTTTGGTCATCGATATTTTGCTTCACCTGAAACATGAATACACTACAAGTTCATATGGATACTTGGGAGTAAAATTGTAGATAATACATCATATTCTGGCATAAGTGTAGAAGTACACAGGAATACATGATTCAACAAAATAGAACCACGACCACATTCTTATAAGAAGTAGGGAAAATTATAGTTCGATCCTTTCAACTAAAGGCTAAAAATTTGAACATCCCTTGAACTTGACAAAACAATATTTCCCTTCAGAACTATCTAATTTTGTCACTCCCTCAAAATAGAGTTAATATTAGTATGATAAGACCATTGTACCCTCCCAATTAGGATTCGTAACAAAAAGACGAAAGCAAGAGAGATGAAAAAGGGAGACGGTTACCTTAATAAGAAGCAAGAGGACAAGTTCTTTTAGCTATTGGTTTAATGGTGCCACATTTTTCTTTTGATATGCATCCCTCCCCCAATAACCATCATGTATCTCACTCAATCTCTCATGAGTCGTGACTTATTGTTTAATAGGTATTATATGTCTTAAGTGCATTAAACAACAAAAAGGAGAAAGAAATCCTACCTGTGCAATGTCCCAAACAAAATTGGGAAGAAATTTTGCTTGAAATGCGCTTGGACCAACCTGTTAGGAAACAGTAGTTCTGAGTCACATTAACTTTGTAGCTTATATATCTGTCTACAGAATTCCCTAAAAGCAGCTAAAACAATGGATGTCAGAAGCAATGCTGATTAGATCCTACAAAATGCTAAATGGAAGAAGGATGAGGTAGCATGATATTTGTGAATCATAAACCACTACTTTTGCCCTAAAATTTTCACATCTCAAGTTTTCCATCAAAGCTCTCATGGTTTCTTAAGGATTTTTTTTTAATTACTCATTTTCTTTGTTATCATATGTAGTAAGATTGTCACCAACCATTAACTACGATTTGGAAAATTAAAACAAGCCACATAAGTTGACATCTGTGATATTTCAGTTAGAGTAGCCTAATATATAAACTAGACAAATAGACAATACAGAAAAGTCGAGAGCAAATAATACTTAAAACTGGAACCAGAACAAGCTGGAAAATATGTTATCTTCAATGTAAACTCCTATATAAAAACATTTCAAGAACACTAATACTCATCCCTACCATTACAGAACAGGCTGGAAGTTTACAGTTGGAGTGGAGAAGTACAGAAGTTTCCAAGACAAGAATGCTCTACATTTGGAATCCATACAGATCCTAAAGAAAAGCATAGAAGATGGAGAAATCACCATTCGGAAGACGATTGCAAATAATATTACCTGGGATCCCTGATAGACTTTAGATACTGCTTCATTTGCAGTATTAACTTTCTGAATAGCATTTTCTGAGTCACCAGATTCAACAACAAACCCTGAAGCACACCATCGTGGAAATCCGCCATCAAGAACCAAAACTTTATCATGCCCAAACGTTCGGAACATCCTTAATATCAAAAACATATTATAGTCATAAAAGGTAGCTAATAAAGAATGGCTGAATCAGGTTTGTAGTGTATTAGGTAAGAAGGTCAAGATGATAGAATGCAAACTATGCGTAAACAAGTGATAAATGCAATATTAGAATCACAAGGATAGAACCACACAGTCATCAGGCAAAGGCATGTGTCACGGAGATTACTAAAAATTACGACATAAAAGACGATCCTCTATTCCTCTACCAGAAACATGATATAAATTTTCAAGGGCCTTTATATTTTCCCTATTAAATAGCTCAAGGAGATCTTTGGAGATGACTTACCACCAAACACGAGCAGCACTGTAAAGCCCCTTCCCATCATATACAATGATAGCATCATTGTTGGTGATGCCCAGAGCAGAAACAGCAGCTGAAAAAGCTTCCTCGGA
The DNA here is from genome assembly GCA_963682175.1 of Triglochin maritima. Lineage (NCBI taxonomy): Eukaryota > Viridiplantae > Streptophyta > Magnoliopsida > Alismatales > Juncaginaceae > Triglochin > Triglochin maritima. The sequence goes on from OY821772.1 coordinate 37,330,348, forward strand.
TGGCAACATATGAGGCAACTGGTGGATATTAAGTAAATAAATGTTTTCACAAAGTAAAAGAAGAAGAAGATACCAACGCAGAAATCTAACATCAGAAAAGAAAAATGAAGAGGCAAAAAGGCATAAAACAAAGATCTCTTACATCTGTTTTACGATCTATAATCCCTTCAACGTCAAAGAAGAGAGCACCAGGTATATGAGCAGCCTGTGAGATAAATATAGATGACAATGAGAAAGGACCTAACAAGGCTTAAAACAGCACTAACGCCTATAGGCTGTTGCTCTCTAGTTAAGAAAAATATTGATTGAACAACCATGAAGTAATATATTCTGGGTACTGTTGACCACTTTCTTTCCAAGGTCTCAATTAAATTTTAAAGATTTTTCAATCCATCGAGCCAACAAAAGAAATTGTGCAGTGCAGCTAAATATAGGATTCTTCTTTCCTTGAAATATATTTCATAAATTTTGCTACTGAAGTTTAGAAAACGGCAAATGAAATAATGAATGAAGATTTTAATTGAGGCAAGACATCCAGAACCTGATACTCCTGAAGTGGGTGTCGGTTCTCATGGGGCATATACCAAGATCCATCTAGTACCTGAAAATTAGTAACTGAAGTTTATAACCAAGTATTATACATTTCTACTACTAGCAAATGGCTGATGTGTGTATTGCTAGAACAGGCAAAATTTTAAAAGAGAAAAAAAAGTACCAACCAACAAAATTGACAATGCACTTCAAAATGCAGAAGCTTTCACGACTCATAACTGATCTCAGGTTCTTGGGTTAATTTTTTTGAAATTCATTGAACACGAGAAAATGTTATATTAAAAATATATAAATTTTTTATAAGATTTGAAAAGGCTTCCATTTCTAATTTTCTAGCAAGAACAAATAAGCACTAAATGTTTATTTCAATTGTGTCAAAGATTATGTTTTTTTTGGCATTTGGAGCAACATGAACTATATCAAATGACTACTAAACGATTTGCATTTCTTATTGATTGTGAAATCGCAGATGATCAGTTGCGCTTCGCATCATTGGATCAATTGAAAACAACATCACTATTTTGCAGTAGTAGGGTTGCGTACATCCCCTGAGGCGGGAGCCTCTCTTTTGAGGCACTGGGGTAATGTTGATGTTGCATAAATAAGCACTAAACTGATATTGCTTGCAAGAACTACATCAAGTGGTTATGTTTGACTCTCTCTTTTTCATCTAAGAAGCATCACTCTCCCACCGGAAAGAACATTTTCCACTTCCTATTTCCTAATACAAAAGGTAAATAACATTAACGGTCAATGACTAAGAATATTAACACATTCCTAATCAAACCTTCTACATAATAACCTACAAAACAAGTAGAATCCTCCCATGGGGATTCCAATTTAGGGGCATTTAAAAAAAAATCATACTAACAGATAGTGAGAGAACACCTTAATGCCGGATGCTCCGAGGTTGGAATTCAACCACTCAATCGAAACCATGGGATCATTGGTCGCAACGATTTCTTCAATTGCAGATGCCATTTTGCTCCACTTGGTGACTGTTTTTCCTCACTATGAGCAAAATCAGGACAACAATCCTGAAAACAAAAGTACAAATTCAGAAGTAGAAAAATTGTAAGCTACAATTCTCAATCCACAGTTGCATATCAAATAAAAACAACGTCTAAGCTAAGAAAAACATGGATAAAAGAGGGGATCGCAATAAAAATCGCACCTTTTTGGTCCCAGACTTGGGAGGTTGCGATCAAAATCGAATTTTGAAGCGGAGAATCCGAGTACGGTAGCAGTAAAGTAGTACAGACTACAGACCAAAGTGGGGTACAGGGTTGACAAGGAAATTTAGAAAAGAACCCTGTGATTTACTGTATTTGGGAATTACGACCTCGTCTTTCTCGATTTTTTGGTTATGCCCTTTTTTTTGTTGGATAGGGTGAATGGACTCTATAGCCCTTCAACCGAAGAAATGATATCTTCATGAACCAAACCCACCAAGCCTGCCGGGAGTGGACTAGAATTTGGGGCTCAAAGCCTCCCATGAGTAACCTCGGAAGCGAGGAAATCTGTCACCAAATTGCTCCTCTTTTAGAGTCCCATATAATGAAAAAGTTGCCCAACTTTTGCAAATATCTAATCTCAGTTGATCCCAATACCTATGTGACTCCGTCAATTAGGTTCATGGCCGCATCAACATTAACCTTAAGTTGACCAAAAAGGATACCATTTAGGAGCCGAAGTGGTGTTCTGTTGGGTATGTTGGGAGGTTTCAATGAACTCTGGTTTCAATTTTGCCCAGGTGGGAGCCCCCGCCATGGAAAAGGCCACAATTATGGCCTCCAAATGTTTGTGTTCGAAAAACTTCTTACATCTATCATTCCAGATATTTCATATGATGGCGACCTTGTTTTGAAAGAATTCCGAGTAGAAGCCCAAAGTCTAAGAGTAATATCACCGCTCCTTATCACCTTGAGAGTTCTGGGACTGGGACGGGAAGGGAAAATTAGTTTTTTTATGAGTTTTTTGCTTTTGTGACACTCGAAAACAACTGAGTTATACATTTGTTATCGTTATTTACCTATTTCTCAACAAGTAGTGTAAAACCACTTCCCTAGGTTGGTGATGACTTTAATTGGAACTTTTACAAAACTCTCCTAGGTTTGAAAAAAATTAATATTCAATTGCATCTTTTATGGAAACTTCTCTGAAAATTTATAAGATTACATTCACCTCTCCCTTTCTCTCTCTCATATTCTTCAAGGAATTTATAAGAGGTTACCTTTAATATCTCAACCAAAACATGCTTTGGTTTAAAGATTACATTCACCTCTCCCTTTCTCTCTCTCATATTCTTCAAGGAATTTATAAGATGTTACCTTTAATATCTCAACCAAAACATGCTTTGGTCAGTTTTAAAAACTTATCATTTCACTTATGCGCAACAACTAGAGGAATTTACACAACCTAAACTCAAAACATGGGAAGTCGCATAACCAAGCAAATGATGTCAAGCTTCAAAACAAAGAATGATTATTTTTTTGTGTTATTGTCTACTAAGATGTAGATCATGAGTTCATCTCTATCTTTGCAAAATCACAAGAAACGTAATGGTGAGTCTGTTGTCAACTAAAAAACGAATGATGAATCCTTTTAGTCAGACAAATTCAGTGATGTCAGAGGATGGATCACCAAGGGATCTCCTGACCATCCCAAGCGAAGAATTTTCCGTTATCGCTACGCTTTGCATTGTCGATGATGCTGAGAAGCTTCTGCACTGAGAATTCCTTGGTGAATAGCTTATGTGGAGGAACATTTTTCTGAAATGGCTTCGATAGATCCGTGTCCACGGTCCCTGGATGCAGTAAGAGGCAAACAATAGGGTCTTTTCTTCGGGCAAACTCCAATGCAGCATTCTTTGTCACTGCAAGAAATTTCAAAACAAAGTACCACTGTCTAAGATGCATATCCATAACATTTGTTCCACTGAAGTCTGGAAAGCCATGGGATGGCATTGACAGAAGAAAAAAAAAGGGTAACAATACACGTTGATTTATAGATTACGTACTTATCGTTTGCCTTATGATTCCATGTGCTAGAATTTTTTTTTGGTTTAATCCATCCTACTATTGGTATTTGGGAAATTGCAGTTGGAACTCTTCTTCCGTGTGTTTGTCATAACAAGAATGCCTCACATTTCGAGCACTTAATGTTACAAAAACACCATTGAGAACTTGAGAAATAAGAAGCATTACGTTGATTTAATGCCGTTTTGGAAGCTCGATAGGAATGCCACCCTCCCAACGCATTATCCCCAACAGATCCCACTCGAGCACTCATATTTGCTAGCACTGAGAATCCCCTTTCAGTTCCAGTGTTTCCTCCGGTCTTCAAAAGCGGCCACATGTGCTACGCAATATTAACCATATGAAATTAGACATAAGCTTATAGAAAATTTAAAGATTTTTTTCTTTAAATTGGCATAACCAAAAAAATATTTAAAAGAGGATCACCTTTGTTACTAGGATGGGACCAACAGCATTCACTTCATATGTTAGCATCAAAGATGACTTCTGAACTTTACTCAAATTTGTTTCTGTAAAGGGATGGAGTCAGAACAAGTGCAGAGTAACAAACAACTAGAAGCTTAATGCTAGGACTATAGATCTCATGTGGAATCCTACTTAAGGTCTAACACGAAAGATGTTCGAACCTGGTTGTAGAATATCAGGAATCGATAGTATTCCAGATGCATTGATGAGAAGGTTGAGATATCCATATCTTTCTTTTATGGTACTTGCCGATGCCTGCCATGAAATATGTTAACTACAAATACAGAAATTTGTCCAAACTATAACATCAAAACGAACACAAAGTGAACTATTTCACATAACAAATATGAAAAGGAATCACAAGGACTGAACCAAATTATTAATGCACAATGTGGTCAACAAAGTGGTGAAGTTGCAGTTATTGGTCTTTTTGAACTTTCGAAATGGACCCATTAATTTTGCAACTTCATTTACAATTTATAGTTTACAGTAGTCTGTACAAGTACTGAATCACAGAGTAAGTGTTGTTAGCATTTAAGTTCTTGAGTTCAATTATCGAGTTAAAAATATAAAACCACTTGTCCTCCTCAGCATGAAGCAGCAACATTCTGAACAAAGATAAAGTTGGTATTGCTAAAGGTGAAAGGGAACATTACCAATCAAACTAAACAATTTGCTACAAAGCAGACAAGGAATATTATAAAGAATAACACTTAAGTCACCTCTATAGTGCTTTCATCCGTTACATCCAACTGTAATGTGCTTAGACGATCATTGAATCTGTTTTTCAATTCAGTGAGTCCTGTTGATGCTTCGGGCTTGCGGCAAGTAGCGACAACATGTTGCTTGTCATCCCTTTCCAGTAGTGTTTTGACCTATCAATGAGACAAGCACACATTACAGACATTATGCCCCAATTGAACCGTGAAACTTTGCATTCCCTAGCAACCGTACGTGGGGATTCACCCGCAACCTTATCGCTTCACAACCCAGAACACCAAAAGAGCCTCTAGTGATTAGGGAAAAAAGGAATGGGAGAATCTTAAAATTTCAAAATCTTGGAACAAACGGCTCCATCAGGAACAAACTTTACTCCAATATACCAAGCCAACAGTTCAAACACAACCAAAATGATCAAAACCTATCAATCCTAAGACATCCAAAAGGAGATTCACCGAAACAAATGAAACATAAATGCCACCACAATCACAACCCAAATTGTAAAAAATAAAATAAAATGAAAGGAATGTCAAATTATTATTTCACATGAGAACCAACAAACAAAAGCATATCAAACAAAACCTATACTTTAAAGATAAACACAAAACAGACACATATCAAACATGTTTCACCCAGAACTAAACCAAAAAACAAACAAACAAAAATATACATATCAAATTTCATGTCAAAGTAAGAGTTTCTTACAAATTGGAGGCCAATTCCTCTGGAAGCTCCTTGCACCATAGAAACCCCACCATCCCATTGTACAACGCAGCTACACAAACATGCCCTTTTAATGGATCCTAACACTGGTGGTGATGCCACCAAACCCCTCATCATCATCATCATCATCACCATCATCAAACCATGAAAATTTTCCTCATCTGGTTTGCTTTGTAACCATATTTCTCACCACCCAACTGTATTTTCAATATCGACATTTCCGTAATTTCAAAATCAATCTGGTTTACTTTTTATAAGAAAGAAAAGAATCACAAGTTTTTTCAAACTACTTTTTAGTGTCTTTTGTTCAGAATCTTCAGATCATATATTTAATATTTTTAAGTTTTTTCTGAAAACATTCGTACGAACAAAAATACAACAAATATTTGATTACATGATTTTATATAGAATTAAAAAAAAAAGTTGATGCAATACCATAAACATCAGGGTCTAAACTGGACAAACATCACAATAATGCCAAAAGATGCACACAAAAAAAAAACATTTGTGAGAGGACACAATTAGTACACCTCATCACAAAGGACACCATACAATTTGGATGCCCTCTTACGGGGGTCATCTCATCTCCAAGTTAGAGCTTTTGTAAATAATAATAATAATAATAATAATAATAAAAGCAACATAAATGTGTACACACATTTGATTTGTGCAGTTATTGGGCCGAAATGAATTTCATTTCGGCCTCAACACGCATAAAGGCTTGCCAATTCCTCCAAACTCCCGTCAATCTCTATTTGGTTAGTCTCCAACATCCACAGAAGGTGATCAAAGAGAACAACTTCGCACTTAACGGTAACATATCCGTCGCTATAAGGTCTCTCAGAGAGAGTGCTTATCAAGGGGTGTTCCAAATACTTTACGTCGATCAAATATGGGCGCCTTGAGCTGCCGACGAACACCAACGCCTCGTCGGCACGTGGGTCGACGACTTCCCTAGTGGACTTGGACTTTGAGAGAGTGGTGTAGGAAGAGGACCTTCCTAGCTTGTATTTGGACAAGCTCTTGCACTTCCTAAGCATCCCATTCATCTTCTCCATTCTTGCTAGGAAGGTTGGGAATGATGAGGAGTTGGTGATCTTCTTGGAAGGCACCAAACATGACATGTTTTATACACCAAAAAATGAAATGTTTGGATGTTGCATGGTTGGTGCAACATCAATTTATGGGGGAGTTTGTGGTAATGCATGTGGAGGCCCACTTCCATGACCAATGGCTCAACCAACCCATATCCAAGTCCCAACTCCATTTGCTCACTTGTCCTACCACATTACTTGTGATTTGTTTGTTTATCTCGGAAAGCAAATCATAATCATCGTCATCATTCGTCATCACTACTATGAACTACTCTTATTATTATAGTTTCAAGGATGATGTCTTGCAATGTATAACTAAAAACTTATATAATTGTATTTTGGGAACTTTTTGGAAAAATGTATGTAATCTTCTCTACCAATACCAGGCTAAATTAGGCCAGCTCTGGTGGGGTGCTTTCGTTTAAGTGTATGATATTTTACTTTAATAAGAGTGTGACTGGTTTGTAAATAAAATGGTAAAAAATTGGGGAATTGGAGTGGACCTTATTTAATGTTTTTTAGGTAGTTGATATCCATGAAAACTTAAAAATCATAGAACTGAAGATTCATGGCTTAATTAAAGAGTAGTTATACACGGACGCGCGCGTCCGTGACGCTTCCTACGTGGACGGACCAGTCAGCTGCCAGTTCAGCGTACAGTCAGCCAAAACTTCTGCGCGGGGAAAAGTAAATTACGAATTATTGGGTGCGACGGTTCATTTCCCGAAATCACGATTAGACGGTTAAACTTCACGTACATCATTAGCGGCGGTACAGCATTCGAGTAACTTTCCTCCCAAGTCTTCTCCTTTTCCATTCCTGATGATAATTTTATTTATACCGCAAGTGCACGGTGTCAATGAAGACGTGACAAATACGAGTCGAACACAAGGAGGGAGAGATTCTGTTTTTAGTGTGATTTCGATTGGAGAAAAGAAAGAGAGAAAAAATAAATGGGTTTTGAGATTTTTGGGTTTTAGTTATTTAAAGCAAGAAACAAAAACAATTAAAACTAAAGCAAGAACAAAGAAGTGAATTCCGTTGGGTGGAGGATTAGATTTAAGGTTTAGATTAGAGAATTCAGAAATTTATAATAAATCATATTAGTTATAAAGCATTACATGATAAATGATTTAACATAAACTCAAGTAATCAAAATATACTAACACGAAATTAAAATAATAACATCCATTCATCTTCTCTTCACCCTAATCCGTCACCTCCACCCTTTGGAAGGAGTTAGAAACTCATGGAGGGAGGAAGAAGGGGTCCTTGAGACATTACAAAAGAAAACTAAAAGTAAAAAATAAAAGACAGAATTTTATTAATGAAAAGGAAGAATACAAAACTAAGATTAAGAAATAAAAACTACCACCAAAGACTAAGGACCCTTCTAACATCGTTCTCGGGTCTATTTATAGTTGCTACAAGGGATCTATGTATAATATTGGAAAGTACACGTGTCCAGACACGACTGGACGAAATTGGAGCACACGGATCGAAGCTTGGGCGGCGGAAACGCCGCATATTGCATGTGTGGTGCGGCGGAAACGCCGCACAATCTGGCCTGATTTTGTCCGGATTTTGGTTGAATGTTTATGGTATGATTTGATCATTCTTTGCGCGTCTGGATTGATTCTTTCCATTCTTTTGAACTACGGATTAATTCCTTCACATATTTGGAGATATACATTGATTTTTCTATATATTTTCTCCAAGAGAATAAAAGCTACTCGTGATTTGCAATTAGGTCCTTGACTTTTTGCAGTTAAGTCCCTGGTTACTTTTGTGCTTATGTCCTTGTTCTTTTTGCAATTAGGACTTGAATGCTTTTATGCTTGGATACATTTCTATTTGTACCCCGATAAACTTGAACTTGGTCTTTATGATAGAAATGAATCTTTTGCACGCGTTTATGCTCGGGATGTGGGTAAATTGCATTCAGGTCCCTGTATTCTGTAAATAAGACTAAACACATACCTTAGTAGCATTTATTGATGTAAAAGTAATCTAAATGAAAGACATATGATGCAATGTATGCAATGCATCAATTCCCCATTTCACCCGGAGTTCCTTTCCATACGCTCATCCAAAACCTTCATTCCTGTTTTAGTCGAACGAAAATTATAACCAGACGAAAATGGATCCTTCTCTACCTGAAACCTCCATCGCTCCTGAAATTGTAGCCGCGCAGGTGTTGTGTCAATCACGTTCTTTCTGGTTCATTTTAAGGTTCATTATTGACCTCTAACAATTTTTTTGGTGGTTTAAGGGAAGCACGTACTACTTCCGCGAAACTAAGTGCGGTTTCACGGCCCTTCACAAGCAGTTCGACCGGATGAAGGAGGAGGAGAAAAATGTCTTCCAACGGACGCCTTTCGGTCACTTCCTCTCCTTTCCTCACGTCACAACTGACAACGAGATACTGGGTTGGTTCGTCGAACACTTCGACGCCAATGAAGTCGGTCTGAGAATGGCCACTGGGGTGGTCCCATTTACGGTAGAAGACGTCGCCCTTCTACTTGGACTAAGAGCACATGGGCAGAGAGTGGATATGGAAGCCATGTACGTAGAGAAACGTGACGGGGTGAACCTCGACAACACCCAACTACTGGGTCATCTTACCGCCACGAGCAAGATGAGCGAGGAGGAGGAGCACGTCCGACTCCTTATTTCTATGATTTTCAATCATTTTTTGTTCTTTGATGGATCACTGTGAAGTAAAGCGTGGTACACGAAGCACCTTAAGAACCTCAAGCGCCTGAAGAGATATGCGTGGGCAAATGCGGTTCACACTTTCTTGGTTGAAGGCCTGGAGGAAGCCCAACGGGACCTCTCGAGGAGGAGATTGTCAGCGAACTTCTCTATGAAGCAGGGCTACGTGTATGGTTGCGTTGCCGTATTACAAGTAAGCATCTTGGTCCGGAATGAGTGTTGTGTCAGTCCGGAGTAGTGTTGGTTTATGTCCGGAATAAGTGTTTTGTCTGTCCGGGATAAGTCTTGTGTCTGTCCGGAATAATGTTGTCTCTGTCCGGAATAAGTGTCTTGAGGTCTTCCGGGAAAAGTATTACGTATGTCCGGAATAGTATTTTGTCTGTCCGGAATAGTATCTTGTATGTCCGGAATACGTATTGTGTCTGTCCGGAATAAGTATTTTGTCTGTCCGGAATAAGAGTTTTGTCTGTCCGGAATAAGAGTTTGTCTGTCCGGAATAGTGTTGCGTCTGTCCGGAATACGTATTGAGTTTGTCTGTCCGGAATAGTGTTGCGTCTGTCCGGAATAAGAGTTGCGTCTGTCCGGAATAAGTATTTTGTCTGTCTGGAATAAGAGTTTTGTCTGTCCGGAATAAGAGTTTGTCTGTCCGGAATAGTGTTGCGTCTGTCCGGAATACGTATTGAGTTTGTATGTCCGGAATAGTGTTGCGTCTGTCCGGTATAAGAGTTGCGTCTGTCCGGAATAAGTATTTTGTCTGTCCGGAATAGTGTTGCGTCTGTCCGGAATAAGAGTTGCGTCTGTCCGGAATAAGAGTTGTGTCTGTCCGGAATAATGTTGCGTCTGTCCGGAATAAGAGTTGTGTCTGTCCTGGGGAAGTTATGTTTCTGGTTTTTAACTCATTCCTGTTTTCAGGTGTGGCTTTGCGAGAAGTTCAAATTGGGGGATCCCCGGTCAACATTTCCACGGTTCAAGTGTTGGACGGAAATGTTTAGTAGACGCCAAATCCTTAGAAAATGGGAAGATCGAGGCATCAACTTGTCCCGGATTTACTCGAGTCAATTTGAGTTGAAGGGCACCCCAAAACTCAGTGCACGGGAGCATTCACTGTTGTCAGAGGATCAATTTCCTACTGCAGAAGCAACTCCCGCATCAAAGGTTGCCTCGAAGGAAACACCTTCAACATCCACTCTACCAAGGGTACAACTCAGTGAATGCAGCATTCCATGTGACCCACTGCTACAAGAGTTGGAACTTAGTGAGGTGAAGACGAATTGGCTGCGAGCCGAAGCAACACTTAGGGAGGCGACCGTTAAAATTAACAACCTGGAGGAAGAACTCCGGATCTCTCAAGAAGAGTGTCGTAGGCTGAGAGTCTGTGGGGAGGAGGAAGAGAGGGAAAAGAGGGAGGAGGAAGAGAGAAATAAGAGGGAGGCGGAGGAGAGGGAAAAGAGGGAGGAAGAGAGAAATAAGAGGGAGGCGGAGGAGAGGAAGAAGACAGAGGAGGAAGAGAGGGAGAAGAGAGAGGAGGAAGAAAGGAAGAAGAGGGAGGAGGATGAGAGGAATAAGAGGGAGGAGGATGAGAAGAAGAGGAGGGAGGAGGATGAGAGGAATAAGAGGGAGGAGGATGCGAGGAAGAGGAGGGAGAGGAGGGAGGAGGAAGAGAGAAAAAAAACGGAGGGAGGAAGAGAGGAAGAAGAGGGAGGAGGAAGAGAGGAAGAAGAGGGAGGAGCAAGAGAAGAAGAAGAGGGAGGAGGATGAGAGGAATAAGAGGGAGGAGGATGAGAAGAAGAGGAGGATGAGGAGGGAGGAGGAAGAGAGAAAAAAGCGGAGGGAGGAAGAGAGGAAGAAGATGGAGGAGGAAGAGAAGAAGAGGGAGGATGATGAGAAGAATAAGAGGGAGGAGGAAGAGAAGAAGAGGAGGGAGGAGGATGAGAAGAAGATGGGGGAGGAGGAAGAGAGGAAGAAGAGGGAGGAGGAAGATAGGAAGAAGAGGGAGGAGGAAGAGAGGAAGAAGAGGAAGGAGGAAGAGGGAGAGAAGAGGAAGGAGGATGAGAAGAAGGAGGAGGATATGAGGAGACAGCAGGAAAGAAAGAGGAAGGCGGTGGTATCGCTACCGCTTTTGCACCCTCAAAAAATACGGACCATTAAACCACACTTGCGCACAGAACATATAGACGAAGCGCAAAGCAAATCTGGCCAAGATGAGGCACAGAAGAATGCCGCAGAAAAACAAGAAGAAATAAAGGAGGCCGAAGAAGCCACCACAAAACCAAAAGGGGCCGAAGAAGCCAGTGAAGAAATATACGAGGCCGACGAAACAGCGAAAGATGAACTGGCCGCCCATGTTTCGTCCACGAGGCCCGATGTGGATGCGACCGCCTTGAGAACGCTGACCAATGATGAGGTACGTCGTTTATTGAATGCAACGGCTCCCGAACGAGAAGCCAAAGATATTATCTGGAGGGGGGTTCTGAGCAATATCACCAGGGGTGATCTCAAGGAAATAATTTCGCCAAAAACAGAATTCACCAACGAAACTCTTGACGGCCTAATTGAGGTACTCCTCAGAAGAGGAGGGCAACAAAAGGTGGTCTGCTTATCATCCTTCGAATCGGAAATGATTGTGGAGGGACAGGGAGAAGATATAAGGAAAGATTATTTACTCCCAAAAATTGAAGGAATAAATGTGGAGGAAGTCATCATCGCACAGCCATGCTGTTTGGCCGGCCACTGGACTCTGTCCGTTGCCCACAGACCTCGATCAGAGTTCATTCAGTACAACAGCCTCACCCGCACACTTAAAAAAGGTGACAATCCTAACCGTTTAGTCGGAACTCATGAATGCACCGCGTCTAAGATAGCGGGATTCTGGCGAGGGTTGTTGAAGGTCGAGTGGCCGCTGAGAGTTGAGAGGAAGGGTAGCCAACGACAGCAACCGAGGAGTAACGACTGCGGGCCATACGTTTTGTACTGGATGAAGCGTTTGATGGAGAATGCTGATCCGACGAAGCCGAAGCAGAGCAAGGTTATTCACCGTTTTAGAGGCGATTTGGCCAATTTCTTACTCGAAGACTCTGGGATGTGCGATCAACAATAAACGACTCTGGATGTTTTAATTTTTTTTACAAAGTTATACATGTATACATGTTAAAATTACATAGACTATTTGAATGATTTATCAATACAAGGACATTTGGTGTTGGGTTTTTATAAAATTATTTTCTTGTTTCCGGACCAACATGATACGTAATCCGGACGTTAATTGCAGTCTTATTCCGGACTGCAAATACACTTATTCTGGACAGCAAATACACTTATTCCAGACAGCAAATACACTTATTCCGGACAAACTTTATGTTCCGTTTCTGGACACACTTTATTCTTAAACCGGACAACAAATACACTTATTACGACAACAAATACACTTTTACCGGACAACAAATACACTTATTCCGGACAACAAATACACTTATTCCGGACAGAAAATACACTTATTCCGGACAACAAATAAACTTATTCCGGACAGCAAATACACTTATTCCGGACAACAAATACACTTATTCCGGACAACAAATACACTTACTCCGGACAGCAAATACACTTATTCCGGAAAAAACTTTATGTTCCGTTTCTGGACACACTTTATTCTTAAACCGGACAACAAATACACTTATTCCGGACAACAAATACACTTATTCCGGACAGAAAATACACTTATTCTGGACAAACTTTATGTTCCGTTTCGGGACACACTTTATTCTTAAACCGGACAACAAATACACTAATTCCGGACAGCAAATACACTTATTCCGGACAGCAAATACACTTATTCCGGACAGAAAATACACTTATTCCGGACAAACTTTATGTTCCGTTTCGGGACACACTTTATTCTTAAACCGGACAACAAGTACACTAATTCCGGACATACACTTATTCCAGACAGCAAATACACTAATTCCGGACAGCAAATACACTTATTCCGGACAGCAAATACACTTATTCCGGACAAACTTTATGTTCCGTTTCTGGACACACTTTATTCTTAAACCGGACAACAAATACACTTATTCCGGACAACAAATACACCTATTCCGGACAACAAATACACTTATTCCGGAAAAACTTTATGTTCCGTTTCTGGACAAACTTTATTCTTAAACTGGACAACAAATACACTTATTCCGAACAACAAATACACTTATTCCGGACAGCAAATACACTTATTCCGGACAAACTTTATGTTCCGTTTCTGGACACACTTTATTCTTAAACCGGACAACAAAATACACTTATTCCGAACAACAAATACACTTATTTCGGACAAACTTTATGTTCCGTTTTTGGACACACTTTATTCTTAAACCGGACAACAAATTCACTAATTCCGGACAACAAATACACTTATTCTGGACAGCAAATACACTTATTCCGGACAGAAAATACATTTATTCCGGACAAACTTTATGTTCCGTTTCTGGACACACTTTATTGTTAAACCGGACAACAAATACACTAATTCCGGACAACAAATACACTTATTCCGGAAAGAATATACACTTATTCCGGACAGCAAATACACTTATTCCGGACAAACTTTATGTTCCGTTTCGAGACACACTTTATTCTTAAACCGGACAACAAATACACTTATTCCGGACAACAAATACACTTATTCCAGACAGCAAATACACTTATTCCGGACAAACTTTATGTTCCGTTTCTGGACACACTTTATTGTTAAACCGGACAACAAGTACACTAATTCCGGACAACAAATACACTTATTCCGGACAGCAAATAAACTTATTCCGGACAGCAAATACACTTATTCCGGACAAACTTTATGTTCCGTTTCGGGACACACTTTATTCTTAAACCGGACAACAAATATACTTTTTCCGGACAACAAATACACTTATTCCGGACTGCAAATACACTTATTCCGGACAGCAAATACACTTATTCCGGACTGCAAATACACGTAATCCGGACAGACAAACATTGTCATCCGGACAGCCTAAGTACGTCTTCCGGACATACTGGTCACTTAATCCGGAGAAAAATAAAACGTAATCCGGACATTGATGAATCGTAATCCGGACGGACATATAACGTAATCCGGACATACTGGTAACTTAATCCGGACATAAATATAACTTATTCCGGACAGACATACAACAAACCAAAATTACTTAAATATATTTGTCGCCATCAGAAATTAATTCACAAACGAACAAGCAAAGAAAGGGTTGAATCTTATGCAATAATACGGACAGACATACAATGACTTTCAACAAAATTACATAGGAATAATTCCAACCAATGACAAATACAATAATCAAGGAGGAACTCCCTCGTAATGCAAATTCATGTCCCAGTCATGGAAATCGTGATCCCCCGGTTTGGGTGCTGAAGGGTGTAACGGGGGTAGAACCTTATTCCTGATGATTTTCTTAACGTTACTTTTAATTATTTTCTCAGACAAAGAAATCCGTCGTTTGCTCGGCGGTCTGCCTTTCCGTCTTGTCTTATCCGGATTGAGAACGGATGTACCATCGAACACAAGATCAGGTCGTTGCATACGTTCCTTAAGCAACTCAAGTGCCTCTATCGCCTGAAGATATCTGTCGTTTGAGTCGAAAGCGGCCTTGGCGATCCAAACCGCACGACCCATTATGTCGTCGTGGCGACGAAGCGCATCGTTCCCCGTTATGCCACTTTGGAGGGGAAACTTGACTACATAGCTCCTTCGGATATCCTTCCTCCAAAGGTGGACGATGTAAGACTCAGGGAGCAACGCGTTTGGACGTATTCGGGCAATAACAACATAAACGTGACAACATAGGATACCGACGTGATCAAACATTCTGCAATCGCATACCCACTTCTCATCTCTAATTTGCACTGTGAACCGTTTCGACAATGGGAGGATATGTGTCAATACATGTTCGGTCACGTTGAAGTGCAATGTGTCGTCCTCGTTGAACTCATCCTTGATGTCGCAGTACATCATCTTCCCAATTTCTAACTGCACATTCTTGAAGACACCCACCGTATACAACTCGCTCAATTGCCTCTCGAATGGATATTTCGAAATCAATTGCGGAGCCTTATGCTGACAATCGAAATCAGACAGAGCTTCCTTCTCATACTTGTGGCGTACTGCGAGTTCGTATTGTTTCACGAACTGCTTAAGTGTCGTCCTTGATGTGAGGTACTTATCAAAGAAGGCGTTCATACCCTCACTTCTCTGGGTTGATGCCATTCCTGCGGAAAAACAATCCCGCCAAAATGTAGGTACCCAATGCTCTCGAATTGCATAAATGGATCAGAGCCAATTATTGTCGTGGAACTCGAAATCATCTAGAAAACCCTGCCAATTCCGCTCGAATTCTGCCGGAGTCTTGGAATCGAATACACAGTTGTTGAGGTCAAACAACGTATGCTCCCGGTACTTCGTGGGCAGCTTCACAGGGGCCTTATTCATTATGTGTCATATACAAAATCTGTGTCGCGCTTCAGGGAACACAGTCCTCACAGCCGCAGCTATGGCGCCACATTGGTCTGTTATGATCGTCGGGGGGCTTGTATCTGCACACAACGCGATCAAGATAAAAACATATGTTAATCCGGACAGAAATAACGTAAACCGGACAGACGTCAAGGGTAAACCGGACGAGCAAAAAACGTAAACCGGACAGACGTAAGGGATAAACCGGACGAGCAAAAGACGTAAACCGGACAGACGTAAAGGGTAACCGGACAGGCACATAACGTAAAACGGACAAAGCCGGACAAAATAAAACACGTACCGTTCATGCACGCCAACCATGTTTGGAACAATCAAATGTAATTTTGTGTCGTCTCGGAAGAGAGGAGTGCGCAACCGAGTAGGACGGACTGGTAGTGGTGATTTACCCCCACAAATGGGGCAAAAGGCATGTCATACTTGTTTGTTATGTATGTTGTGTCGAAACATATTGCATCTCCAAAGTAAGAGTAAGCAGCTCGAGAACGACTGTCGGCCCAGAACACATTTCGTAGTCTGCCTTCGTCGTCCATATCCATTACGTAAAAGAAGCGGGAATCATTCTTCTGCATCCTAATGAAATAATCTTGGATAGCTTGCGCATCTCTGGGTCCCATTTTAAGGTTTCTAACCTCGTTCACAACATTCCTGCGAAACATAATTTTTATGACAAAGCTAAATGCGTAACTTCAACCAGGTTAAGTGGAGAATAAATAACCTTAGGTCCCGCTCGTTGAAAGACAATTTATCGTGACCTCCAGCTTCGACCACAAAAGATTGCATGGTCTTGGCGGCAGATATACCGGCAGCATCATTGCACGAAATGCGTGCTTTGGCGGACTCCGGGACGGATCGTTTTTGTCGGAGGAAGCGCATCTGGTCTTCCGACAGCATGGCGTGATTATGTTCGAGATCTAGTAGTTAATTACGTAGCCTCTGGATGGATTACCGGAGACCCTAATCCGAGCAGTGCATTCGACCCTACCGGATAACCTATGTTTCGGTCTACCTTCACCTTGGTTTCCGGGAGCATTACCCTCCTTTGAGCAAGTAAGAGTGGCCCGTATTACAACACCATGATCGTAATGAGATTGCCTTATCTTCACACCAAAACAACAGGAATCGGCGTATGAAACGTAAAATGCTTTGGCTTCTTCGAAGGAAGGAAAATTCATCATCACTTGAGGGACGTTGGAGGCATGAGCCGGCTGTGAGGACACATTTACGAGTGCCATTACAGTACAACAAAAATGGAGGAAGGAGAGAAGAAGGAATGGTTCGTAGGATCGGAATAACCAAGACACTCATATTTGTATCTCCGTGAAGCGCCAAAGAATAAGAAAGAAGACGGAGAGCGTGCTGATTTGAAAAGCATTAAATGCGATGGTGGACACATCGGGAAAATAAAACAACAGCAAAAAAAATCAGCAGTAAGTAGTACGTCTGTCCGGAATAAGTGTTCTAACTGTCCGGCATAAATAGTAACTGTGTCCGGAATAAGTTATGCGCTAGTCCAGAAACTAAAGAAAATGACTGATGTGTGTGTCCGGAAAAAAATGAATTTATTAATAAAGAGAAGGGAAAAAATAGGAGGACGGATGTTGAGTAACTAGTCTTCAGTCTGTGTAGGAGCGGCAAAATGAAGTGAGTGATTTGAGACGCATTAATGAGGGATGGAGAAATTTGTACGAAACGAGGAATAAACTAAACAAAGAAAGGAAAATTGTTTCCGGGGAGAGTGCGCACTCAGCCGCGTCTGCTGACTGGGTTGCCCACATCAGCGAGTGTGCTGACTGGGTTAGCAGCGTCCGTGACGCGAGCGTTCAACAAACATTTCCCTTAATTAAATTGTATATTTCACTCACTTCTATTTTAAAATCAAATGAATGCATGCTCTTCTTGCAAAACAATCCAATCGGATGTATATCCCAACATATTTTACACTTCACAAAATTTCTATCTTTGATTTTAACTATTTGAAGTTGAAAGAAAAAATCACCAACGGAACCTTCTTTTTAAGCACATCTCAAAATGATACGTACTGTATAACTTAAAAAAGGAGGTCCAAACCAATTGGCACTCTTTCAAGACACTAAAATAAAGCCGACAGCTAGGATGGAGTGACGTAGCTTTCTCCAAATGCATCCATCACAACATTCTTTCGAAAAATCTTCGCCTCCCATCATTATTTCATGGCATCCTTGAAAAAATTGGTTGTGGGTTCAATCACAATAAATAACGATATCAAAGCTTCACTAATCGCATTATGATTCTTCAAAGTATTAGCTCAACAAATCCACAACTTCTTCAACTCACAAGTCCATTCCATCTCAACCATATAAACTTGAAACATTAAAATTCCAGAAATTAATTGGTTGGTCACATATATGGGCATGCACGAGTGGGCTCCAAGCCTATTGAAATGAGTTACCAATATATTTTAATTTTAAGGGGGGAAAAGTGAATAGGATCCAACCAAGTTCCTAAGCTATATTCTCATATCATTAACTCCCCTTTAAGCTTTAAAAGTTAAAACCTTATAATTTATTTATTTGTCGGTATAGAAACACCACATTTGAATTACATGACAAGGGAATCTGGGTAAACAAACATTATCCAAAAAGAATAAACCAATTCCTTTATTCACTTCACAAGTTCAGGGATACTAAATTTCAAAGTTCGATCTTGTACATTTTTTCTTCGGATAAAATTTTAACCTTCAAATATACCATACGGTCAGATTATGAAATTCCAGACTTCCATCGACACTCGTTTATTTTATTTCAAATTGTAATGTAGACTTCAAACAGTACTACATCTAGAGAGCATGCGGCTGGGGGCGAAATCAAGACATTTCTCTTTCAAATGATCTGCTTTGACGGTCTAATGAAAAATATAAAACGGTAAGTAACAGACCACATTTCCAAGATATGCTTTATGAAGACCTTCGACACTAAGAATAACATCCCTATCAAAAACAACCTGGCAATTGGAACCCTAGCAATCGCAGAGAAACAGATGTAGACACTACAATAAAATTGACAACTGTATGCGGGAGAAAATAACACTTTGGTGTACCTAATTCGTTCAATAAGATGTCCTTATCAAGCTTACACATAAAGAAAAACATTAAAATGTTTTGTTGCTTACACGCCAAATGATGGTAATTATTGTGCATGAAGAAGCTAATGCTAAATGATTGGTGGTAAGCAACCATCATGTATGAACGAAACAACTTGATAGTATAATATGTGTAATGATATGTGCTGGAATATCCAGAGTAGAATCTTAAGCTCATAACACCAGTCTCATCTGTCGTCTAACTCTATTTATTTGTTCTCCAATGAGCCAAGACAGTACTTGGATGCTACCAACCATTATTGAGGATTTCTTCAACTTAACTCATCAAAAACGAATATCTACTAATTAATTGCATTTTGGTAGGCTATGGAGTCTGTAATCTGGTGGTTGGGTTGGGACACCAGCCAGTTGGAAGGCATAAATGAAATGCCCATTCCGCAACCATCAAAATTTGCATCACCAAGTCACAACTCTCTCACGATGGAGTAGTTGACATTTCAAATTCAATGTGAGCCACTGAAGAACTTGAAATATTCTCAGGATCCTGGCCTTCAAGAGGAAATGCCGTCGTAAAAGAGGAAAATCAAAATTCTAATGGAGCTCGGAACTTCAGTGTTCTTCAAACATTGAACCGGAAAAGCATGACGTCTCCTTCCTTTACAACGTAATCTTTACCCTCAGACCTCAGCTGCATTGGAAGAAACATGTCAATTGCTTAGTTTGTCATCCCAAGCATATATCAAAATGGTGTGCGACAAGTTGAATGTCATTATACTTACAAGTCCTTTCTCCCTTGCTGCAGCTAAAGAACCAACAGCAACAAAATCATCATAAGACACCTGAAATATTGCCAAAATTGAAGCAATCTTACACTATTTTCCTTAAACAAAGCCTACGCATAATAACACAGCACAAATGCTAATCATATCTATATAACATAAACTGAGTAAAAACTATTGCGTTAATGAACTAAAACTTGAAATGCTTGCATCAATTTGCTCTCACATGCACCTTAAAAACATTCTTCTCTAGAGGATAGAAAGTTCTTTAAAGTACCTCATCATTTAACTAGGTCGGAACTGGATGTGGATGAGTTCAAGATGGAAAATTTTCATGGAGATATATGCAATTATCCTCAGATAATGCAAGCGTTTAGAGTAACCATTAGACACCAACCTAGGAGTTCAAATAGGAGCATATAAAGTGCAGTCTATAGGACTAAAATTCCAATCCCCAAAGGAACATAAATCAACAAATTATAGCAAATTCAACCAAAACTAAATAAAAAATGTCACCCTAAATCTAATAAGGTATACACAAGTTTGAAAAATATACAAAAATGTTGAAATTTTTAATAATAAAATATCTAAAAATCCAATTGTAGCAGATCACCACTCGATAATACAAACAAATAAACACAGGTAAAAGAAAGTAGACAGTGGAAGAACAAGCCGGCGAGGTTAAGAGTGGCTGTGGTGGCATGAACACTGTGGAGACTTAGGTGGGGCTTTGACTAAACAATATATATTAGCTAATAAAAATAAATTTCTAATAGGAATAAATAATATTTCTTACGGTCTCTGCTCGAATGAAGCCCTTCTCAAAATCAGAATGGATGACTCCAGCGGCTTGTGGTGCTGTCATGCCTAGATCATGAGTGATCAATCAGTAAAACAACGAGCAACAGAGAAACATTTTATAGAAGCAAAAATTTAGTGAACCTGCATGTATCGTCCATGCTTTTGTTTCCTATACAACAAACAAATATATGAAATGATGGTCAATGAGCATATACATTTCACTCAAGCTTTCCAAATTGAACATTCCATGTACCTTCTCTCCAGATGTAAAATATGTCCGTAATCCCAAAAGAGCGTAGGTTGCTCTTATAAGATTTCCTAGTCCGCTTTCATTTACACCAAGAGATTTCAAATACTCTGTTCTTTCTTCAGGAGGAAGTTCAGTAAGCTCGGACTCAACCTAATGGATCACAAACAATTCATGATGTAAAAAACCACATCAGCTGACAGAATTTTCGAATAATTACATTTAACAGCCCACTGGAAGACAGGAAGCGAGAGTTTCAATGACCCTCACAAGAGTTGATACTGCACTGACTTTATCTTCAAAAGTCTTCTGACCTAAAAGCACTAAGCCAGCATTTAGTCAATAAATACCTACAAGGAAGTTACAGAAATACTACCCATGCATCATTAGAACTCTTCCGCGAGAATCTGCCAAGTGTCTGGGTCACTACCATATACATGGCTATGTTCAGTTGAACGTTGGGCTACAATTAACATTAGTAGCTGACAGTTGTAGGATATTAAGTTGTAAGATTCTTGGTGGATTTGTGGAAAAACAAATCTTTACTCGATAATTATTAGTTTTCCAATTTTAACCATGATACCAAGGAACTCATTATATTTCATATTTGCTTCAACGATTTAAAGTCACAACTATTTATTTATCTTGAGAAGGTGGGGAGTTTCTCTATAATTTTGTGGAGTACGATACGAGAGTAGCTTTGAAGTTGTATAGTGGAAAGGACTGGCAGGAGAAATTTAGTTTGGGTCCCTCAAATTTGGTTGGAGCTTTAGTCCTGATTACGAGTCCGAGAAAGATGGCAACTTGTAGTTGAAAAATTGGCAAGAAAATTTTAGTTTGAGTCCTCAAATTTGGTTGAAGCTTTAGTCCTGATGACGGTCCGAGAAAGACGCCAACTTGGAGCTATATAACTTGTAGGCAGCACAAAAATCAATATAGACCTAAATTTGAGTTTTCCATTCAGCAATCAATATAAAAATAAACTAAATGTAAATCTAAACATGCTAACAGAATTACCTGTGCTGAAATAGTCACAAGGCCAGATTGCAGTTGTGATGCGAGATCCTTGACTTCTCTGACATGGGAGACCTTCTCAGATTCGGCAAGGTCTGTCTCGGCAACATTAGCAACATAAATTACCGGTTTCATCGTGAGCAAACAGAGATGATGAACAGAATCCTTCTCAAGATCTGTTAGAGAAACGGAGCGTGCTGGCTTCCCATCCATCAGAACTTTCTGAATTTTATCCAAGGCAGACCTTTCTGCATCTTCCTATTATTAATATACAGCCAATAATTTGCAAAAATATTCAATGATAGAACATCACAATTTCTATGTATAACGTAAATTCACTGATTATACCTTTAATTTAGACTGTGAATCTTTTGCTTTGCTTTTCTTGAGTTTTTCCAATCTCTTTTCAATCTGCACAAGTCAGATTTGCAAGATAGTCAGACTAAGAAATCATAATTGTGCTAGGACATAAACAAATTGAATTTTTACTATTGAAATCATGAAACTGTTTTCCCAATGGAGTATCTAATTCATTATATACCTGATCAAGGTCAGAGAAAACCAACTCCAAGTTTATAACATCAATATCTGTTTTAGGATCAACTTTTCCATTCACATGGACAATGTCATTGTCATCGAAGCAGCGTACAACCTGAAAAATTTATCCGCAGTCTTTCATGAAGTCAAAACAGGCATTTGAACGAGATATAACTTTATAAGGTTGATAGACCCAGGTAAAGAACTAACAATGTTCGTACAAATCATAAAAAATGAAGGCTAAGATAACAATCTAGGAAGCACGGAAAATTCAAAGTGGCTGAAGGGTCTGTATCGGACATATGCAGGTCACAGAAACACCTTTGGCACGTGTCTGACACTCCACATGGCGTGTCCTGGCAATCTAAGGTGATTTATAAATTTGGACACAACTTCGACACATGGGGGCCTGGCTGTCCATAAGGGGGGACACAGCAATTTATGTGATTCAGGATTTTTCTAAACCCAAACCCAGTATCTCTCCCGTTTCTTCTTCCTCACTCTTTTCTTCCTCTACCTCCACTCTCATCTTTCTTTGGATCCCTATCCAGATGTCTCCTATCCCAGTCGGCCAAATTCTCTAAATGGACATTTAACGTTGTGTTTAGAATGATGATTTTTCATTTTGTGTCCATGTCTTGTCCTATTTTATAGAAAATTTTAGTGTCCATGTCATGTCATATCCGTGTACCATGTCCGTCCGTGTTCATGCTTCCTCGATCACAATTAATGAATTAATACAAGACATTATTCAATAACGAAATGAGGTTAGATTTCTAACTTATCATACTTCAAAATTGTGAATTTCGAGTCTTGTAAACATTTTCTGAGCAAGGTGGAAACATTGGGTTATCTAACTCACCTTACGCCATCCTTTTTGGGTCGTTTGACTAAACAAACACAAAAAATATTGTAAAATCAAACTTAAATGGTGAGGTATATATCATAATTTCAGCACTTTTTCATGGAACTCCTTATTGTAATCTAATCATACAACTTAAAAATAGCAAGCGGGTAATGTTGAGATAAATTGATATGACGGAACAACGTACCTGAAGTATTGAATCTACTTCACGAATGTGAGACAAAAACTTGTTTCCCAGTCCCTGAGAAAATAAAAGGACATCTCTGTTAATGAATCAATCTGACCATACAGTAACTTCAGTAAGAAGCCAGCACAATAGAATTATAATACCAAAATTTGTCATCACTATGAGCAGAAATTTCAGAATTCTGGTTTGACATCAAAATGCACATTTAACAGTAGCAAACTGCTGGCATTGAAGCATGACAATATAGTCTGCCTAGTAACATAGTGTTTCTTAGAAACTTATGTTACTCCAAACAGTATTGTTTTTCACAAAGAAGTACCAAATGGTATGTGAAGATTATGGTAAACACAATCCAATTATTATCGCTAATTTTTATCATGCTATCGAATCCACAAAGTTGATCAAACTAAATCATTTTAATTATGATAAGATATGGAAGTATGTAAATGCAAGAAACTCAGTTAAACCATATCATGCAACACAAGAAACACAAGAACCAACAGAAAAGTTGCAATTAGAAATTCAGGATTACCTCTCCTTGGCTTGCTCCTTTTACAAGTCCAGCAATATCCACAAATTCTATAGATGCAGGGACGCTTCTCTGTGATTTGCTTAACTCAGAAAGAACATTCAGCCTAGGATCTGGGACAGCAACAATCCCAACATTGGGCTCTATTGTACAAAAAGGAAAATTTGCAGCCTGAGCTTTTCCATTCTCAACCTGAAAGAGGATAAGTATGTGATGCTGAATTAACAACAACAATATCCACGACGACATCCATGCATGAATCCGAGCCAACACCGTCGATCGTCGCGAATCAAAACCAAACCGTCACGTTATTTGTCATAAAAAAATTTCACGTTACATGCATAATGACTTGTGTTTAATGTTTTATGTGTTTTTGTCTAAATATGTTTCAAGAATAATGTTATGTGTATTTGATTAAGTGTAGTAGTTTGTGTGGTATTGGGACAAACATGAATGAGCCTATTATGCATGGGGGTGTAGATAAGTATGGATGTAAAACATTTGAGGGTGGTTATGTAAGTCAATTGACTCAGTTTCTTTTGGTTTTACAATTTTTGATTTTTCTTTTGTTTCTTCTCCAACACAAGAGGACAGAGATCACATCTCTTGTTGTTGGGTTAGTGATTTGGAAGTTTTCCTAAATTATTGAATTGTAGGAATGAATTTATCCAATTGGTATTTGTCAATTGTGTTACTTATCCAATTGAATTGGGAGAAATCTCTTGCACATTGCGTCAGTATGGCCCTATGAATAACTAAACAAAATTAAAAAAAAAAGTAGTGCATCTATAACTACATTCATAAGAAACAATATGTAATATGTTAAGAGTGAAGAGCTACGAAAAGTATTAAAACTCGTGGTCTCAATATAAGGCCAACTTCTTAATGGGTTCCCATTTCCATTTATATCTTAACCCACAACTACAAGTATACTATGTTTATTCTCATTTCCAGTGGGTCAACGGTTAAACTACTTTGTGGCATTTGGATTATCATGGACTAAATAAAAAGGACAACATAAATTGTCTGCATTTCTTATTTATTGTGAAATAGTATACATTTATTGCACTTTGCATTAACAGGTCAAAATTGGAACAACCTACCTGAATAGCTTGGGGTAAGACTACATACAAGAGCCTCTTTTGAGGCACTGGGGTAATGTTGAAGTCGACGAACCACAAAGTTTCTAATTTTAGATGACGAATGTGGAATCCAATTTTCTAGTGACTGGTACAAGAAGTACTCGAGGTTAGACATACATGTCCTGTTGGAAACCTAAGTGCTTAAGTTTTGTCGAGGTGGTAGACTTACTAAACCAACCAAAAAATCAACAGGTCCTTCTGACTTTCTACACAAAAGAAGGAACTGAAGTCATCTAGTTGCATTAAGGTTATCATTATCTTCCAACAAAAAAAAATACTCACTTCATTTCACCGACCACTTCAAAATCAGTTTAAAACTCCATTAATCTCAATCTTCCCATTTTCCAAACGGAATACTAACAACTCGAAACAAGTCAAATGAAAAGGCGAAGGGGACTCACGACGGCGTTGAAGAGGGTGGACTTTCCGACGTTGGGGAGGCCGACGATGCCGGCCTTGAGACTCATGCTCAGCCTCGACGACGACAAGGCCCTCAGGCATCGTACGGAGACGGCGTTGGGGAGGCAGAACCCTAGGGATTCTGGCACCGGACGGAGGAGGAGGAGGTGGTGCGGGTTCGCGCGGGCGAAAACCCTAGTGGCCATTCCTGCCTGCTTCCGCTCTCTTGTTGGCTTTGAGATGGAAGAGAGGGAATTGTTTGGAAGCAGATTGATTGAGAGATTAGACTGCACCTGCACTTCACGTGCTATTTGATGATGTCACAACCCGTAATGTTTGAAAATGTTCGTGTAGTTCACTCGCACATAAGATACTTATTTTCACAGGGGTTCTCATACATGGACGCGCGCGCTTACGTGGCATCTAGTCAGCAGTCCAGTCAGCTGCCCAATCAGTGAAAATAAAAGCGCGCGTTTTTTCGAAAAATGAGAAAACAACTGCGGCTTTTGTGCGACGGTTCCTTCTCTGACGTATCGATAAGACCGGGAAGGGACATCAGACGCGACTGTTCACATCTCGACTTGTGAAAGAAAACCAAAAACGTTTCTGATCTTTCTCACATTCCCTTTCTCAACTTTTCTCCGATTCAATACCCCAGTTCTTCACCGTAACCCTAGATATCCGTCGACCAAATGGATTCTACACTTCAAGCTTCTATTTCGGGGGTTGTGGTGCACCAGGTTTGTCGTTTTTACCGTAACATTGAATTGCGATACTCTAAAAAGGAATGTTCTCATACGGTTCATGTCTTCCTATGCTTCTACGCATTACTTCCAGCCCCTCCAAATGTTCGTGGACCCCAATAGAGAAGGTCTTTGGGAAGTTGAGGGACGCAGAGAAAGATGCCTTCCGGGCTACACCCTTCGGTCACTTCATCAACCTCTCCAACGTTCCTGTCGATAATGACATTATCGAATGGTTCGTGGAACACTATGACCCCAAGGAGGTGGGGTTGAGGATCGGCTCTGGGGTAGTACACTTCACCGCCGAAGACGTTGCCCAAATTTTGGGGCTCAGATTACATGAGAAGGCTGTCAGAATGCAGCCGAAGGAAGTCGCAACCCGACAGGGGGAGATTCTGAACAACACCCAACTATCTGCCCAGATGATGGCTACGAGATATTTGGTTGATGAGGAGGAGGAGTACGCCTGGCTACTCATTTGTTACATCTTCAGCCATTTTTTGTTCTGCGATGGCACCCTTCGAACCAAAATTTGGTTCCTCGACCACTTGGCCGACTTCACTAGGCTACACAAGTACGCGTGGGCCGAGGCTGTTCACCAGGCACTTGTGAGGGGCCTGAAGAAGGCAAACCGGGATCTACGCGATAGGATATCTACCGGTTCTTCTATTTTAAGAAGGGGATACGTCGAGGGGTGTGTTGCTGTACTACAGGTAATGAAGTTGTTCCTTTTTATGTTATGTCTGTTCCTTTTTAAGTTTCGCTTGTTCCTTTTTAAGTTTCGTTTGTTCTTTTTTAAGCTGAAGTTGTTCCTTTTTAAGTTCAAGTTGTTCCTTTTTAAGTTTCGCTTGTTCCTTTTTAAGTTTCGCTTGTTCCTTTTTATGTTGAAGTTGTTCCTTTTTATGTTCAAGTTGTTCCTTTTTAAGTTTCGCTTGTTCCTTTTTATGTTCAAGTTGTTCTTTTTTATGTTTCGCTTGTTCCTTTTTATGTTTCGTTTTTATTTTTTTATGTTCAAGAATTTCCTTTCGGTTACAGTTGATCATTTTTAAGATTCGTTTGTCCTTTTTAAGTTTCGTTTGATCCTTTTTTATGTTGAAGTTCTTCTTTTTTATGTTGAAGTTCTTTCTTTTTAAGTTCAAGTTGTTCCTTTTTAAGTTTCGCTTGTTCCTTTTTAAGTTTCGGTTGTTCCTTTTTATGTTATGTCTGTTCCTTTTTATGTTGAAGTTGTTCCTTTTTAAGTTTCGCTTGTTCCTTTTTAAGTTTCGGTTGTTCTTTTTTATGTTATGTCTGTTCCTTTTTATGTTGAAGTTGTTCCTTTATAAGTTTCGCTTGTTCCTTTTTAAGTTTCGTTTGTTACTTTTTAAGTTGAAGTTGTTCCTTTTTAAGTTTCGCTTGTTCCTTTTTAAGTTTCGCTTGTTCCTTTTTAAGTGATGTCTGTTCCTTTTTATGTTGAAGTTGTTCCTTTTTAAGTTCAAGTTGTTCATTTATAAGTTTCGTTTGTTCCTTTTTAAGTTGAAGTTGTTCCTTTTTAAGTTTCGTTTGTTCATTTTTAAGTTTCGCTTGTTCCTTTTTAGGTTTCGCTTGTTCCTTTTTAGGTTTCGTTTGTTCCTTTTTAAGCTGAAGTTGTTCATTTTTAAGTTCAAGTTGTTCATTTTTAAGTTTCGCTTGTTCCTTTTTAAGTTTCGCTTTTTCCTTTTTAAGTTTCGTTTGTTCCTTTTTAAGTTCAAGTTGTTCCTTTTTAAGTTTCGCTTGTTCCTTTTTAAGTTTCGCTTGTTCCTTTTTATGTTGAAGTTGTTCCTTTTTAAGTTCGAGTTGTTCCTTTTTAAGTTTCGCTTGTTCCTTTTTATGTTGAAGTTGTTCCTTTTTAAGTTTCGTTTGTTCCTTTTTAAGTTTCGTTTGTCCTTTTTATGTTGAAGTTCTTTTTTAAGTTGAAGTTGTTCCTTTTTAAGTTTCGCTTGTTCCTTTTTAAGTTTCGTTTGTTCCTTTTTATGTTGAAGTTGTTCTTTTTTAAGTTGAAGTTGTTCCTTTTTAAGATTAGTTTGTCCTTCTTAAGTTTCGTTTGTTCCTTTTTATGTTGAAGTTGTTCCTTTTTAAGTTCAAGTTGATCCTTTTTAAGTTTCGCTTGTTCTTTATTAGGTATGATTGTGCGAGAAGTTCAACCTGGCAGAGCCTAAAATGGGAGGCCATCCTAGGTGGAATCGTTGGTCGAGCATGTTTGGAAAACGGCTCATCCTGAAGAAATGGGAGGAAAGGGGCATCACCCTTTCAAAAATTTACGAGGGAGACTTCAATAAGACTGAGTCGACGACCTTGACTCTTCACACGTTCCGACCTGAAGGAGCTAATGACGAAGGGGATGGATTTGACCAACGAGGCGATAGACAGTATGCTTTGTGTACTTGAAGAGCGCCAAAAAACAGAAAACTACCCCCAAGAGGTAATTTGTATTCCAAGCTTCTATTCAGAAAGAATTATGATCGATCAAGGGGATACCATGATTGAAGAGTGGCTGACGCCCAAATTACAAGGCCAGGAAACGGGAAGCCTCGTCATTGCACAACCATTGCTGGTGTCAGAACACTGGACCCTTGTAGTTGTTAATGGCTTAGACAAGGAGATCCTGCATTACAACAGTTGCAGTAGGGAGCTGGTACCAGATGACGATCCTGACAATGCGGTAGGGGTACATGAATGTTCGGCCAAAGATGTGAGTGAATTCTGGAGAAACCGTCTTAAGGTGAACTGGCCATTGAGATACCTCAGGGAAACGTGCCAAAGACAAATGCCGGGAAGCAACGACTGCGGTGTTTTTCTATACTACTGGATCAAATGTCTCATGCAAAAGGTCAACCCAACGGAAACGAAAAACCCCAAGACATTTCACTCCATCAGGGGTGAAATGGCCATTACTTTATTGAGGGACTCCCGCTGCTGTGCCGAATTTAAGTAGTGCATAGTTGTAAATTAAAACAGGAACAAATACATTTTATAGTTGTTGTAATTAAAACTTTTCCAAACTTTTCCAAACTTTTCCATAGTTGTAATTAAAACTTTTCCATAGTTGTAATTAAAACTTTTCCATACTTGTTGCATACTTTAACATAAAAAGGAACAGACATAACATAAAAAGGAACAGAAATCACTTAAAAAGGAACATACATCAGTTAAAAAGGAACAGACTTAACTTAAAAAGGAAACGATGTCACTTAAAAAGGAACCAAAATAACATTAAAAGGAACAGAAATCACTTAAAAAGGAACATACATAACATAAAAAGGAACAAACATCAGTTAAAAAGGAACAGACTTCACTTAAAAAGGAACAAACTTCACTTAAAAAGAGACAGACATCACTTAAAAAGGAACCAAAATAACATAAAAAGGATCAGAAATCACTTAAAAAGGAACAGACATAACATAAAAAGGAACACACATCAGTTAAAAAAGAACAAACATAACATAAAAAGGAACATACATAACATAAAAAGGAACAGACATCAGTTAAAAAGGAACAAACTTCACTTAAAAAGGAACAGACTTCACTTAAAATGAGACAAACATCACTTAAAAAGGAACCAAAATAACATAAAAAGGATCAGAAATCAGTTAAAAAGGAACAAACATAACATAAAAAGGAACAAACATCAGTTAAAAAGGAACAAACATAACATAAAAAGGAACAAACATAACATAAAAAGGAACATACATCAGTTAAAAAGGAACATACTTCACTTAAAAAGGAACCAAAATAACATAAAAATGATCAGAAATAATTTAAAAAGGAACAGACAATAACATAAAAAGGAACATACAATAACATAAAAAGGAAAAGACTTCACTTAAAAAGTAAACGAGGTCACTTAAAAAGGAACCGACTTCACATAAAAAGGAACAGAAATCACTTAAAAAGGAACATACTTCACTTAAAAAGTAACAGACTACACATAAAAAGGAACATACTTCACTTAAAAAGAGACAGACTTCACTTAAAAAGGAACCAAAATAACATAAAAAGGAACAGAAATCACTTAAAAAAGAACAGACATAACATAAAAAGGAACACACATCAGTTAAAAAGGAACAAACATAACATAAAAAGGAACAGACATAACATAAAAAGGAACAGACATCAGTTAAAAAGGAACAGACTTCACTTAAAAAGAAATAGACTTCACTTAAAAAGAGACAGACATCACTTAAAAAGAACAAAATAACATAAAAAGGATCAGAAATAATTTAAAAAGGAACAGACAATAACATAAAAAGGAACAGACTTCACTTAAAAAGTAAACGAGGTCACTTAAAAAGGAACCGACTTCACATAAAAAGGAACAGAAATTACTTAAAAAGGAACAGATTTAACTTAAAAAGGGACAGTCATCGCTTAAAAAGGAATAGACTTCACTTAAGAAGGAACACACTTCACTTAAAAAGAGACAGACATCACTTAAAAAGGAACAGACTTCACTTAAAAAGTAACAGACTACACTTAAAAAGGAACAAACTTCACTTAAAAAGAGACAGACTTCACTTAAAAAGGAACCAAAATAACATAAAAAGGAACAAAAATCACTTAAAAAGGAACAGACATAACATAAAAAGGAACCAAAAAAACAAGAAAGGAAAACTTCACACTTAAAAAGGTAAACACACTTAAAAAGGAAAGACTACAACTCACAGTTAAAAAGGAGAACCGCTAACTTATAAAGGTACAAGCAATTCATAAAAAAGAACATATATCACTTAAAAAGATACAAGTCACAGTTAAAAAGGAGAACCGTAAACTTACAAGGGAACTTTACACTCAGAATTAAAAGGGAACTTTACACTTAAGAATAACTGTTGTCTTACAAAAATGTAAAAAATTCAAAGACCAAGCCTTGGTGCATAATTAAGGAGCAATTTGGTCGTAATACAATTTCATGTCCCAATCGTCAAAATCTGGATCCCCTGGTCTAGGTGCGACCTCATGCATAGGTGATTTGCCCTTTCTTCGATACTTGCTCTTTTCTGCTGTGAGGCATTTTTTTTGGCTTCTTTGAAGAATTCTCTCGGCTAAGGAAACCCGACGTCTAGTAGGCGGTCTTCCTGGACGGGTTACTTTGTCTGGATTGCGCAAAGAGGTACAGCCGGCCACAACTTCATCAACTATGGGAGGGGCTTGGGGAATGTTAATACGAGACCTGAGCCACTCCATACACTTCACGGCCTTAAGATACCTTTCATGAGAAATGAATGTTTCCTGTGCAATCCAAAGAGCGCGACCCATTATGTCGGCGTGACGACTCAGCGCATCCTTCTCTAATACGCCATCGGCTTGGTACACCTTTTCTCCATAGCTCCGACGAATATCCTTCCGCCATTGATCTGTGATGTAAGACGGCGGGAGTAATGCATTAGGATCTAGCCGTGCAAATACGACCAGGAGGTGACAGCAAAGAATATCAACACGCTTAAATAGTTTACAATCGCATGTCAAGTTCAGACATGTCCTCTCTACAAGGAAACATTTCGATAATAGTTGCTCACCGACCCGTACACGTTCAGTCACCTTGTAATGAAACGCGTCGGCTGATTGCAACTCCTCGGTTACGTCGCAGTTCATCATCTTACCAATTTGTAACTGTACTTTCTTGAAAACCCCTACGGTATACAACTCGCTCATTTGACTCTCGAAGGGATATATTGAAACCATTTGGGGTTTCTTATGCAGGCAATCGAAATCCGATTGAGCTTCCTTCTCGTACTTGTGACGTAGAGCAAGTTCGTATTGTTGAACGAACTGCTTAAGGGTGGTTCTAGAAGATAAGTACTTGTCGAAGGAGTTCATACTTTCGCTTCTTTGGGTAGAAGCCATTCCAGCGAAAAAACAATCACACAAGTAAGCAGGTACCCAAGACTCACGGATACCGTAAATTGTTTGGAGCCAAACTATGTTCTTGAAGGTCAAAATCAACCAGGAAACCGTGCCAATTCCGCTCAAATTCAGCTGGGTTCTTTGAGTCATAGACAATCAAATTTAGATCAGATAACATGTGATGTCGATACTTCGTCGGCAACTTCACGGGAGCTTTGTTCATTATGTGCCAAATGCAAAATCGGTGTCTGGCATTTGGGAAGACATTCCTTACAGCAGCAGTAATGACCCCACATTGGTCCGTTATGATGGCTGGTGGAGGGATATCTGCAAGGAAAAAGAAAAATCGCTATAAAGGAAACGAGGTCACTTAAAAAGGAACTGACATCAATTAAAAAGGAACAGACTTCACTTAAGAAGGAACAGAAATCACTTAAAAAGGAACAGAAATCACTTAAAAAGGAACATACATCTCTTAAAAAGGAATAAACATCCCCTAAAAAGGAACATACATCACTTAAAAAGGAACAGACTACACTTAAAAAGGAACAGACATATCTTAAAAAGGAACAAACATCTCTTAAAAAGGAACATACAACACTAAAAAGGAACAGACTACACATAAGAAGGAACAGACTACACTTAAAAAGGAACATACATCACTTAAAAAGGAACAGACTACACATAAAAAGGAACAGACTACACTTAAAAATGAACAGACATCTCTTAAAAAGGAACAGACATCACTTAAAAAGGAACAGACAACACTAAAAAGGAACAGACTACACTTAAGAAGGAACAGACTACACTTAAAAAGGAACATACATCACTTAAAAAGGAACAGACTACACATAAAAAGGAACAGACTACACTTAAAAAGGAACATACATCTCTTAAAAAGGAACATACAACACTAAAAAGGAACAGACTACACTTAAGAAGGAACAGAAATCACTTAAAAATGAACAGACTTCACTTAAAAAGGGACAAACTTCACTTAAAAAGGAACATACATTTCTTAAAAAGGAACAGACATCCCCTAAAAAGGAACATACATCACTTAAAAAGGAACAGACTACACTTAAAAAGGAACAAACATCTCTTAAAAAGGAACATACATCACTTAAAAAGGAACAGACTACACTTAAAAAGGAACAAACAACTTAAAAATGAACAGACTACACATAAAAAGGAACAGACTTCACTTAAAAAGGAACATACATCTCTTAAAAAGGAACATACATCTCTTAAAAAGGAACAAACATCACTTAAAAAGGAACAGACAACACTAAAAAGGAACAGACTACACTTAAGAAGGAACAGAAATCACTTAAAAAGGAACAGACTTCACTTAAAAAGGGACACACATCACTTAAAAAGGAACAAACAACACTAAAAAGGAACAGACACCAGTTAAAAAGGAAACACACTTCACTTAAGAAAGAACAGACATAAGTTAAAAAGGAACACACAACACTTAAAAAGGAACACACATCACTTAAAAAGGAAAACCAATAACTCAAAAATCATAAAGGACAACTCTACATACGTACCTCCCATACACGAAAGCCACGTCTGAAAGAGCCATATGTAGTTTTCAGTGGTCTCGGAAGACAGCAAAGCACAACCGAGCAACACAGACTCGAAATGGTGATTAACTCCCACAAATGGTGCAAAGGGCATGTCGTATTTGTTTGTGAGGTACGTAGTGTCGAAACATATAGCATCCCCAAAGTATGAATAGGCAGCCCTGGAACGGCAGTCGGCCCAGAAAACGTTCCTTAGTCTTCCCTCGTCATCCATATCCACGACATAGAAAAATATTGCATCAATCTTCTGCATCTTAATGAAATAGTTCTGAAGAGCTTGTGCATCGCCGGGTCCCATTTTCAAATTCCTTACTTCGGTTATAACATTCCTGCACACACAAAAAATATTAAGGCCGCAGATTTCTACAAACAAAATAGCGTACAAAAGTCTTCAAACCTTAGGTCTCTATCGTTAAAAGTAAGTTTGTCATGCCCCCCAGCCTCAACAACAAATGATTGCATGGTCTTAGCAGCAGAGATCCCAGAAGCATCGTTGCACGCTATTCGTGCTATGGCGGCCTCAGGTACAAATCGTTTCTGTCTTAGAAAACGCATCTGGTGCTCCTGCAACATTTCATGGTTATGATTGAGATCGACAAAGTTAATCTGGTATCCCCTTGCTGGGTTTCCAGAAACCTTGATGCGAGCCGTGCACTGAACTCTACTAGATAAATGTGGCTTCATTATGCCTTGACCTTGGTCTGTTGGTGCGTTACCCTCCTTGGAACAAGTAAGAGTAGCCCGGGTAACCACACCAGCGTCGTAATGAGTATGTCGTAGCTTAACACCAAAACCACAAGCATCAGCATAGTCGTTGTAAAAGGCTCTTGCTCCTTCGAAAGAGGGGAAACTCATCTTCTCCTTAGGCACGTTTGACGTCATTTCCATTTGAGCGAAGATTTCTCTCAAAACGAAGAGAAATGAACGAAAATGAAAAAGAAAGGAAGAAGTGACGGTGGCCATTCCTTGCATCTTCGTCAAAAGAGGTATGGAGCAGGTGGGAGCGCCAAAAAGGAATGATATGATTTGGAGCACGTCTGATTTGAGATGCATTAAATGTGGCTGCCCCCTCTGCCCGCCAAAAATATTAAACTTTGGCTGAGCTGGATTTGTCCAACTCAGCAGCGTCCCGCGAACGCGTCCCGGAGAGCGGCTACTAAACATTTTCCTTTTCATAGCAGTCATGTGTTTAATATTTAGGTGTGATGAATTTGTTGGGTTTTTCCTAGGAATTGAATTGTAAACTTACCTTCTGGTTTGTAAATTAAATTTTACGTGTAGTTTTACTTTGGGAGACTCTCTTATTAAGGTTGTGATTAGTTTGTAAAAAGTCAAGTAATTCATAAAGAATGTGGACTTGTGGAGTGAAAATGAGAAAAATCATTCCAAAGTATAAATTTATGAGGTTCTTAAAAAAATTTGAACTTCTAGAATTTCATTAAATTTTCTTACAAACAAATCATCAGAAAAATAATTTGGAACACGGAGGTTCTGTGAGATTCTAATTCTAATTGACTTTTAATTGGTTGTTTAGGTGGTGTTCAGGGAGGATTGGATTGGATTGGACGGTTGGGATTAAGTGATGAAGTTTGGATTGATGGTTGGGATGGAGCGAAGATGGTTGGATGGTGAGGATGAGGTGATGAAGGGGTTTTGAGGTGAATTCTCTCACTCACTCTCTCTTAGTGCTGAGCTCCGGCGAGAGGTGGTGTTTTTCGACGAGGAAGTTGTAGGATCTACTAGGCCCTAATATTAGTCTAAAGGGGGAGGGGGTAAATAGACTAATTAAGATAGTTTAACAAACTATGTCAAATTAAAAGCTAAGACAAATTAAAGTGAAAAGAGAACAACAAACCACAACACCAGATGTATAGATGTTTGGATCCAACCACCGGATCCTAGTCATCTCTTACGAATTGCTCTTACTCGAGCAACTTCGCGTCCTCCACTAATCTGATCTCCGTTGCGGGCCGAGATCACGCATTTACACCACAAGCTTTGCGAACACCCTCGCCTAGCTTGGACCACATTCTCACAATCCGAGAAGTACTTCACTCCAGAAACTTAGTACAACTCTTGCAGACTTTACTTCAGCAACTAATCTTGAGCACTTGAAACGGATGATGCAATCAAAGATGATAATTTCAAGTGGGAAGATGTGAGCACAAGTGTTTAGAGCAAGTTTGAGAGTAGTAGTGAGATTTTGAGTTTGGAGAAAGATTGGTCACTTTAGATGAATTTTCTCAGCTCTATTTATAAGCTCTAACCTAGTTCTAGCCATTGGGATTAAAATAGTATAAAGTTGTGCAAGAAAACACAAGGCAGGAACTGACATGATACATTTCAGGACACGAACGGTCAACCGGATCGGGTTAATCAGTCGACCGGTATGCAAAAATAATTGTTTCGGTCGAGCGAAGGTGCAGACGGTCGGACCAACTAGAACCCTTAGAACGTTCAGGTTGAGTGAAAGAGCCCTGAAACCCTGGTCGTGTCGTGGTAGCTGTGGTTGGGTGAAAAAGCCATGAAGCCCAGCTTAACGACGTTGAATGTTGTTGTGGTTGGGTGAAAAAGTCCTGGAGCCCAACCTTGTGTTTATGCTTTTCTTTGTGGATAAAATTGCATGCTAGAGTGTTTTTTAGTTTCAAGCATTGTTGAGTTTGACATACGAGATTTCCTTCTGGAAACTCAGACATTGTTGCATGTTTACATTTTAGGTCGTGATCCGCATTAGGGGGTGGAGACCGAGGAGAGGAGCGTCACTACCAGATCTTGTTTTCTCTCATTTTGAGGTTTGAGTGATTACATGTATTTTTGTATAGCCTTTTGTTGTAATCACACTTTTGAAACACTCAGATATATATATTATATATGTTGGTGCACCTGTTTTCTGTGTTGAGTAATATATTCTGTTTGTTTGTATGTTATAAAATTCTAAATTCTTCCGCTGTTTCAAATGTTACATGTTCTATTCCCTGACTTCTCGATCGTCCATCCAATGCTCTAATCCAACCATGCATAGTCTCTCCATAAATACGTGATTATAAGTTTGTTTCTTTTTCTGAGTTTGTACTTCCATTCCTTCTGTTAGTGTGACAAATTGATGTGAAACAGATTTATGACTTTCGACCAATAATTAGTCCTTTTGCATCATTAAATCGCAACTATATCCAAATATGCAAGGTTGAATGGTAAACTAAGTGGATAATTATGCTCAGTCTTGGTTCTAATCAACACGAGGTTAGAATGAGTTAACGAGTAATTCATGGTGATAATTTGGACCTTACCTTCTAATCTAATCATTCTGTGTTTGGTTTATCCATGCTCATCTTGGCACAGATTGCATCTCTAGTCATTAAAAGTTCTATTTTTACTTCAAATTAGTTAGAATATGATAGAAATGAAACTAAAGTTCAATTGACCAGCCATGTTTGATTAATTGATTATGCAGCTCAAGTTCAAGGCTATTAGGCTCTCGGCCCATCCAGGCGAGGCCGGCATTGGGTTTCAATATTGGGGCTCTTATATGTGCTTGAGTTCCAAATTGTTTGATTGTTTCTTATAGTGTTGGTGCAAGTAAGGTTTTCAACTTGCTAAAAAGTAATTTCCAACTCCACAAACAAGATATATTAACTAAAAAGAACTTCCTAAAGTATTTTTTTCCTTCTAACAGAATTTTCTTCTTCTTCAATTCATAGCAATGTAAAAATGTTTAAAAAATTATAATATCCTATAACCATATAAATATTAGTATGACTATGACTATGAGGTTTCACACCATCATTTCAATAAAATAATGCGTCTTGCACGTTCTTATGATCCTGCTCTTATAGCACAGCCTTGCTCCTTAACATGGAGTTACAAAACGTACGAAAAATTGCGTCGTACTAAAATTTCTTCGTTATTGGATTGTGAATCAAATGAAACTTAATAGCTTGTGAAACTTTCATTAATGTTTAACAATTTATCAATTCTTTGAACAACCATATATACCATTCTCAAAGATAAAGAACTCACAGTACTTGAAAATTAGGTCAGATCATTTCCACATAGACAAAAAGCACGCACTAAACATCATATCTACGATTCTACATATACTATTTTGTTGCAAGTATTTTTCTTTCTTTTCACTCCCTGTGGCACAAACGCCCTTTAAAGTTTAATCATTATTTGATGCTGAGTTAAAGCAACAAAAATACGGTAGCTATGTTTGACTTTTCTTAACTATAACATTAGTTGCGGATTAAACAGTATGCATAGCTCAGTTCTTCCAAAGAAGTGACTATAATATAATATGAATGCTTTAATACTTACCGATCACAACAAATCAAGCTACACTGCTCTTCAACTTTCTTCCCATGCAAAAGCAATGCCCACAGTCACTCCCATCAACCAACATTGTCCCCACAGGCCTCAATCTGTGGATTGCACATCCCATCAATCAAACTTTATGTATATATCACCAGTGCTTAAGAATTGCTGTTTCAATGGAGGTGAAGTAAAGGACTCGTGCATCTCACATATTGGTATAAATAATTGGGGGGACAAACGCCTTTCTATGCTTTGGACTACTTCCCAAGTCCAACCAATTGGAATGACACCTTAACTTAAAGACCACCATGATTGTTAAAAGGGTCGAACATCAACTTAAGTCCAATAAGTTAAGTAACTTTAGCTAATTAGTCCCGAGCCAATAAGTCTTATTGTAACATCCCGAAACAGCAGAAATTTAAAAATTTATAATCAAGGCAACATAGCTCAATAATCAAAGACGGGACTGTTACTTCTCATAAAACATATAAGCGGTGCACCGTATTACATCAGAGTTTGTCAAAACGATACATGCTTACAACAGAACAACAAAAGAAGATAAACGTAATCATGTCGACCTCAGTGGTCCGAATAGAGGATCCGATCCCAAGATACATGCGTCCGCTGATCACCACCTATCTGGATCTACTGCGGTCCTGAAAGAGATGCAACAACAATGCCTGAGTTTCCATAAGGAAACCCCGTATGCCAAGCTCACCTATATGCATGCAGTAGTACAAATAAACCTATCATACCAGTAGCATGTCATGTCATCAACAGTAAGGAAAACAGTTCCTCCGAAGGGTAACACAAGACCTCAGTCCGACAATCATCATTGGGTCTCCCGAGGAGACCTACCGTAGGCACATATGGTCTAACGGAGCAAGACGCGACACCCCCCACACACGGCTACACTAAACATGGATTCGGCAAGGGGCATCCGCCAGGTCCGCGCCATAAGAAACAGATCTGTAACTCGTGGTCGAAACCACACCAACGGAGCCGTCGCTCGGTCGGTCCATCAATCATCATCTCAGTAGGTGCCCAGCTGAGGAAAACATAGCCGGAACAACATCGGCCCATCATACAACATAGCCGGAACAACATCGGCCCATCAATCATCATCGCCGGAACATCATCGGCATCACCGACACAACATCGGTGGTCCAACAATACGTCCGGCACAGGATCGGACGGGTCCATACCGAAGTCTGCCAGGTCATTAGGCTCTACGAGCCGCAAACACCAACGCCGCCGCTATAAAAGCAGGGTAGCGACCTCCGTCGCCATATAGGCTGGTAGTCACATCACCCAACGACAGTTGCGTGCTTGCACAACCATCATACATTGGGATCCGCGATCCCTCAAGCCTGCTACTCTGCAATGAGTCCAATCAATCCATCATATTAGTCACGATCTATACATGGAGGTGACTCGTCCCGAACACCCACACTCTTCCACACGGCGGTCCCTGGGCAGGAACGCGGAACGCGCCCACCGTCACCTCCCGGCTCACGCACAAGGCGAGGACACGGGTTTCCGTGGACAGAGTTGGCATTCAAAAAGGGACCAGGAATTCAGTCCTGTGCAAAAACGGTCGACCGAAGGAGGCTACCCGGTCGACCGTTTCCTCAAGGGAATCTGTCGACCGAAAGTCTGGATCGGTCGAACTATTTGCGCAAAACTTAAGTCCCAACGGTCTACCGAAAGTCTAAAACCGGTCGACCGAACGAGGTCAAAATCCGGAGTCTGGTCAACATTAATTCAAAACTATCAGTCGACCAACTCAGGGGTCTCGGTCAACCGAAACTACCAGGGCATCCTATTACTTCTAAGTCATATAACGGTCGACCGCAACAAGCATAAAATGATCCAGTACATTTAAGTTTCGGTCGACCGACCCAAGGAACCGATCGACCGAAACACAACAGGCATTCAAAAATACACTACACCGATCGACCGCCCGAAGGGCCCGGTCGACCGTTGGTCGTCTTCAATCTCGCGCCAACCGAGGATTTACACCAAAACTCGTCGCCGGAGAGGTCTCCGACCTCCCCCGACCGACCAACACAACCCTCCCACGAGGGTTAACAACAAAATCACACTAAGGAGCGGCATACCTCAAAGAACGACGAAACACGCCGGAGCTCGCTCGCACACGCCGTCACCTCCGGTGATCCTCCTCACACGATCGCCTCCGCACGCCTCACGCCGGAGCCTCCTCCTCTACTGCGTCGGAAATGGAAGAGAATGAGAGTGAGAGAGTGCAAGTGAGATATATATATATATATATATATATATATATATATATATATATATATATATATATATATATATATATATATACGTTTTAAAACAAACCAACCCAACACAACCCTCTCCTCGTCTACAGTAACCCCGTCTCCTCCGCCATCACCTACCTACCCTAAACTCCTCCATTCCCATGGAAACCACTGTGCTCCACTCCTTCCCCATGCAAACCCCTCCTCTAATCACCGTTAACCCCTAATCGGGTTTAGGGACATAACACTTATTCTAGTTATTTTCTACGCTACAAGTTCCCTCCGGTACCACATTAAAAAAACTAGGCTTTTCAAATTTGGAAATTCCATGCTTTCTTTTTCATTACTATAAATAAGGCTCCACATTCCCACCATCTAATAAGAAGTTAGTTTCCCAAGACAAAATGGAGTGAGTTTTTCAGTAAACTGTGTATAATCTAGTGTAATAGTAGGTGTAGATCTGTCTTACTTATAGAAGGTAATGTACTATTGTATTGTTGTATAATACGTGCCATATAGAAAGAATTCATTTTTTGTGAAGGTCTTTTAGAGCCTCTCGACGTTTTCCTAAATTTGCCTTGTTGGCCTTGCCACCACAAGCCACAGACAAAATTATCCTTAAGAGTATTTTCTAAACACGTACATGTAATTATATATATAATAATTAAGTGAAAAATTGATAGCAACAACAGACAAATGGTCATATATATGCATAATATTAAAATGTACTGTAATTATATTTTACTATACATGCGTTCGTCAACATTTGTGAAGAAAATTTCGTGCATAGTGAAAAGTCATAATACTTCAATAGTGTTTAGCATGGTTGTCGCGTATCATTGGAAAATTTGGTAACTGAATGTAAGATGTATTTCTTCATGAAACAATCAGTTAGCAAATTTATACGAACGAGGTGGTATCATATGTATTATTAACGTTATTTACAAGTTAAGCCAATTTCCATAAGAGTGATTTGATAAATGTAATTCATTTATCTTGTGTGAATAATTCTCCAGCAACAATTGAATGTTGTGATGACTTAAACTTAATATCACACCACATTATATCATTACATTTGTTTGCTTACATGTTTTTGTCTGTAATATTAATGCTGCATACATGTTTATTAGTCACGTTTTTTTTATGTCAAACCAAAGAATATGAAGTTTAGTTACCATATGCCTATGAGCACGTTGCTTTAGGTCTTTTAGTTTTAACTATTAATTTTGGTGCCTCGATCTCTTAGTGGCGTGCTCACCGCTAACATAATTCAAGCAAAAATGTAGACTTGCCAACTTTGTCTTTACATAGTTGAAAATTCGATCATTAAATGCAACTTAAAACCTAAGACAAGGGCCTCAGAATGACTTGCATTTGAACCATTTGGAGAATTTAAACTATGGTTACCTCTGCATTAACCAAAAGGGCTTTGTACATGGTTCTCGCTCTCTCATTTTCCTTTTGCTTTTCTTTTTTGATCTCAAGGCATTTTCCTTGAATCTTCTTTCTTGAAAACCATAACAAAATTTCTCACCTTAAAAGATAAGAATCCAAAAATAAAAGTAACGGTCTAAAAACTAACCATTAATTACACCGAAGTCTGACTAACACCCAAATTTGGAGAATATTGAGGCAAACGCCTAATGGTCTCATATACTTGAAACTGGGTCAATGTATGCTCAATGGTCG
The DNA here is from genome assembly GCA_963682175.1 of Triglochin maritima. Taxonomy (NCBI): domain Eukaryota; kingdom Viridiplantae; phylum Streptophyta; class Magnoliopsida; order Alismatales; family Juncaginaceae; genus Triglochin; species Triglochin maritima. The sequence continues at coordinate 37,372,238 of OY821772.1, forward strand.
GACTGCGAGGGTCTTGGTGTGACCGTTCTAGGGTAGACTGAGACATTTGGTTTGGGACGAGAAGTTTTGGGTCAATTGAAGGCCAACTACAAGTGTTCTAAGATCATGAAAACTTGATTGTTTGTGTAATGACCCTAACCTTTTTAAGAGACTAATGGTGATTAGGTGGGCTAATGATGGTGTTTGCATGGGAGTTGGGGGTAGAAATATGAGTGCTGTTGGTGAGGTGTTGGGAGACGTGGGTGGTGTGGTGGAAGTGATGGGCTGGAGTGTAGGGGTGGGGCTGAGAGGATGGGAGGCTTGAGTTGAGGTGATCGTTGGGTGGAATAAGAGGATACCCACACTTCTTCCTTCATTTCTTTTCTTCTTCACAAACCTTTTTTTTTGCAAAGCAAAAGGGAGGCTTGGCCTCTAAATTTATTAAATGAAAGAAACAAAGTTACAAAGTCGAAGTTCGCGGGCATGCCAAACATGCATGACACACACACTACAAGTATTGCATCACTCAAACTATGTAGTTTAAATCATGTCCGAGTATCCCCCAAAAAACTTAGCACCACGTGAGCTGAAAATTCTGCTCCTCGCTATCATTATCCGCAAGCTTCTTGATCTTATCCCAAAGACACCCAACCATGTCTTTGATTACCACCATGATATCTCCTGGCTCCTTCTTCTCTCCCTCGAAAATCCGTCGGTTTCGTTCCAGCCAGCACTCATGAATCATGGCACTAAGAGCCCACCTTCGCACCACCTTTGCAATCCGGGATCCTCTCGCGTGTGAGAGGCGTGTGGCTTCAGCTTCGAGGGATCTTGCAATCCTAGTTCCCAACTTCATGAGGAGGAGTAGTGCTGTCCACACCCCTCTAATATACGAACACCTCCAGAAGAGATGGTCCATGTCCTCTTCCTCCCTCTCACAAAGGCTACACACCGGGTCATACTTTGCTCCTCGAAGATTCATAAGCTTCTTTGTTAATAGGCGCCCCCTCATTGCACGCCAAGCTGTGATCGCATGTTTGGGAATGGCATGTTTGTGCCAAACCACATCCGCCCAAGTGACCTTCCTCCCCGGTTTCAGCACCCACTTCCACACTTCATTTATTCCTAATGTAGACCCCTTCCCTTCTATGCGCATAGGCTGGTCCACACCTCCAAAAATGCGTGTATTTGTGATCTTTAAGTGGACTCTTCTTCACAAACCTTCTCCTTCCTTTCAACCACCTCTCTCTCTCTCAGTTTCACTTTCGCCGGAGGCAAGCTTGGAAGGCGGCGGAGTCGCAAGCTTGACTCGTGTGGAGGTTGACGCAAGGAGGAGGACATGCGTGAGGTCATGGTCCCGGGGTGCCATCGTGTGAGCTCCGGTGTTCTTCGTCGTTCTTCGCGAAAAGGTATGCCAAATTCTTGCATTAGATGCTTGTGTTGCTCACCCACGTTGGGGTGGAGTTGTGGTCGGTCGCGGGAGGTCGGAGACCTCGCCGGCGACGAGGAAACAACGTAAAATCTTTGGCTGGCGCAAGGTTGATGTCGACCAACGGTCGACCGGTTTCCTTCGGGCGGTCGACCGGTTTAGTGTTTTTGCCCGACTTTAACCATCACCGGTCGAACGATGCCGTGTGGCGGTCGATCGGTCGTGCTTGTGCTGGTGGGTAGGGGTTGTCTAGGAGTTTTCGGTCGAACGAGACCCCTGAGTCGTTCGACAAATTGCTTCGTGTTTCGCTTGGACCGGACGTTGACCATCCAAACGGTCGACCATCCTAGACCTTTTGTCCGACCAGAACTTAAGTGAACTTAAGTATATAGTATGTTGTTCGACCGTTTGTTGTGTCTTGTTCGACTGGTAGATGACCTAGAATGCTAGGATGATCTTGGTAGTTTTCGGTCAACCGGGACCCCTGAGTCGGTCGACCGAATAGATTTGTATGATTTTGACCATACTCCGGATTTTGACCACGTTCGGTCGACCAGTTTTAGACCTTTGTTCGACCGTTGGGGATCGAGTTTTGAGAACAGAGTTCGACCGTTGTAGGTGCTCGGTCGACCGATTCCTTTGCGGAAGCAGTCGACCACTATACCTTTTTCGGCCGACCGTTTGAGCGCAGAATTGAATCCTGGTCCTAGTGGAGTGTCAAATCTGTCCACAGAAACCCGTACCCTCGCGTGGAGCGTGAGCCGGGAGGTGACAGTGGGTGCGTTGCGCGTGCCTGCCTAGGACCGCCGTGTGGAAGAGTGTGGACACTTGGAACATGTCGCCTCTGCATTATAGAGGGTGACGTAGTTTGTATATTGTTCTCTCCTTAGAATAGCAGCCTGAGGGATTGCGGATCCCATTGCTTCAGCGGGCACGCAACTGTCGTTGGGTGAAGTGACTACCGACCTTGAGGGCTACGGAGGCGGTTGCCCTGCTTTTATAGCGGCGGAGTTGGTGTCTGCACGTGGAGCTCGATGACCTTACGGACTTCGGTTCGGATCTGTCGATTGTCTGACCCTCTGTGTGGTGGATATGTTCGACTGACCTTGATAGACAGTGATTGCACGAGCCCGTGCGGCGACGGGAGGGCCCCTGTGCGGCCTGTGTGGCGGCAGGGAGGATCGCGCGTGGCCTGTGTGGTTGCGGCGATGGACTGCTGATGATGATTTCCGACTGGTAGCTCGATTGGGCACCTATCGAGTGAGATATCGTGCGGTCTGTGTGGCGCCGGTGATGGACCGACCTGAGTAACGACTCCGTTGGTGTGGTGATGGACCACAATGTTTTCAGATCTGATTCTACCTGCGCGGAAGTGCGAACGCCTTCTCACCGATCCCTTGGCTTGTGTAGTCGCGCGTGGAGATGTGTTGCGTACTGTCCGCTAGACCGTATGTGCCTACGGTAGGTTCTACGGAGACCCGATGTTTGGACCGTGCGGCCTGTGTGGCGGCGGTGATGCTGTGGACCGTGTGGCCTGTGTGGTACCGGTGGTTGTGGACCGTGCAACCTGTGTGGCGATGATGATGTTGCGGACCGTGGGGCCTGTGTGACAGCGATAGCGATTGTAGACCGCGCAGTCTGTGTGGCAGCGGGAACGATCGCAGGACGGATGTCCGGTTTTTCCCTTTGTGGGAATGTTGTTTTATTGATTGTATTCATGCCATGCTATACTAGTATGATAGGGCATATATGTGAGCTTGTCATACGGAATTTCCTTATGGAAACTCAGGCATTGTTGTTATGATTATTTTTCAGGACCGCGTTAGGTTCCGGCGGGTGGTGACCGAGGGAGATTGCACTTTGGGACTGGATCCTGTTGTCTGCCTATTTTAGGTTGTCGTGATTACATGTATTATGTATTTCGTTTCCTGATGTAATCATTCTTTTGACAAACTCTTATGTAATATGATGCACCAGATATATTTGAGTATTTCTTTGAGTAATGTCCCAACTCTTGATGGTTCTTATTCTTGTGTTTCCGTTGATTTTAAAAGTTTAAATTTTTCGTTGTTCGGGGATGTTACAGTTTGCCCTAGAGATATCCTAGTTTGTGTGAGAGAGAGCTGAGAAAGAGAGAGATCCAACCTCAAATACTCAAGTTTATAAAATTTCTTAAGGACCAAAAAAAATTAAAGTTACAAATGATACAAGACTTCATTCTTGAGCTCCTTCTCGACAAGCTTAGTTTTTGAACAATTTCTTCACGAGCTTCATACTATTAAGAGCGAGACAATGTATATAGTCTAACATTGTACGAATGAAGTATTGATTCAATATTTGAATTTTAAGGCATGGATCAATTTAACACAAATATTAAGATTATGAATCTATAATCATAAAAAAAGTATGTTAATAAAGCCAAAACCCAAAAATCACCTCCTCCCATTGCGATCGTCGAAGAGCTGGGTGCAATACAATGTTCACATTCCACCAAGTCGATCTACATTGTGTCGATCTCTTCTCTAGTCGATTTGAGTGTGTGCTCTCTTACTTAACTATATATGTTGGTTGAGTTGCTAGGGAGACCGATAAGTCTGAAATATAAACATGCTAGTGACTTGTGTTGTGGTATAGTGGCTAGTTGAGGTCTAGAGCTGTGAATTGTATTGTATTAAAGATCAACAACCGTCCACATGACTTAGATATCATAATAACCATAATTCAATCTCTTCTGCATATTGAGTTAATGAACATACGGCAGAAATGTTTGATGTCAAAAAGCATTTTCCTGAGACTGCACTCTGCAGTGTTCCCTTGTAGGCAGATCTCAGTGGACCTAATCTCGTCAGTATTACATGCAAACCCTATCTCACTAAATTTAAAAAAAGAATATTCTTTCATGTGCATGGAAATATAAGCATAATATAAAAATTCCTTTTATTGCAAGTAAATAACAGTACAAATTAAATATCACCACTATGATGCACATCTCACATGCAAAATATATAATTTTCCAGATCCACCAGTGCTTGCTTACTTGAATAATCTGCATGCATCTGGCAACTTGAAATAGTTTACACCACCGACCAAAAAAAAAGGGTTAGGGGAATAACATTAATAGCATTCAAGTAAGATTTACTCATGAACAGAACAACTGAGTAAGCAAGCCAGCTCTCTAACACACACAACTTAATTATTACACCACACCAATGATTAAAAATAGGTAGAAAACAGGAAAAGAAAGAAAGCTGAGGAACAAGGAATCCAGTAAGCATTTAGTAGCTTGTGGGGTGAAGAACTGAAGATTGGTTAGCAAAAGGTCAAGCAACTTTCCTCTGATTATATTATTAATATTGTTGACTATACGTAATAAATCTTGGTTTTCCCCCACATTCTCTCTCATGATCCCATCCCATCTCATCAATCAGGACTTGTCAACCAATGTTTAATCTCTTCAGAGGACCAAGAATTCATAACACCCGGTTCCTCTTTTTATCACTCGAAGATGAATAGAGAAAGATGTCTCATCCAGATGATCAACCTCTTGCATGCTAGGCCTTTTCAGTCACTTCCTAAACACGTACTTCTCCTATAACAGTTGGCAACTTCTGTTCCTCAGCTTTCTGTCCCATCCTCCAATATATCCCCAACCCTCTGGGGCCCTTTCTTCATTTTCTTGTAAACTAATTTTAGTGGAACCCTCAAAAAAATTAAAAAAAATCCAAAAAAGGAAAAAAGAAAATGGGTCTTGATTGCCTCCCTCCAAGTGCAAATTCAAACTGTGAATCTCTATCTCATACAACCAAAAAGGCATTTTAGATTCTTTTTGTTACAACATCCATCCATCCATCCATCCATGCATGCATGATGTTGTTGTTGCTTTGGAGTTTGTTTAATTCTTCCCTTCCCCAAGTGGGTTACCTCCCCAATCAAAGATGTTGCCAAAGTTGTCTAGTGTCTTGTCCTCCCTTTGTTGTTGTTCTTCTGGCTTGTCCTCCATGACCCCCTTTGAGAACACCAGCTCCGTTAATGGGTCGGGTTCAAGTTCCCCTAAAACCGCGAAAAAATCATCCCCATGGTTCGATAATTCCGGGAACATGGGCTTGTAATTTTGAGTTAGAATGCGGTCTAGATCGCGATATTCGTTGATTACGGTATCGACGGGGGCCTTCTCCATCTCCACATCCTCTTCTTTCACTGGACCGCTAGTGCTTGGGACTTCTTTGGGCTCTAGTACTTGTTCTTCCCCACTAACTACTTGTGGTGGTCTCGAGTTGTGAAGAGATTGCTTGGGTAATATTATCGCAGTGTTTGTCTTTATGGGTTGGGTTCTGGTTGAGCCTGCCAGTGCATTTCGCTGAGTAGGCCATGGATGGTTGTGCTCTGATGTGTAGGTGATCACTAGCATGTTGGGGTCGGTTCGGCTCCGCTCGACTTGTTTCCTTGCCGAGCATCCTTTCGAACTGCTGCATCTGTAGTACCCCCTGAATAGCACATAGTTCGTTATAATTTCAAATTTCAAACCCTAATATAATTAGTTAAGAGATATAAATTATATGTATCCTAATCATATATTATCCACAAAATGAGGTTGCCAACAATATTCTTAAAGGATGCAAATTAAATTTAGTATTTTATGTTGAGTGCTAGCTGCTAATAATAATATTTCTTACTATTCTTCTACCAGTTATTATTTCTGATTGCCATTGTACCCTTGTTAAATTAGGCTAAAACATGTTGCAGAGATCAAGAAGTCTACATGATACTTTTCGGTGGTGGTCCAACATAGTAGATATACATGTTAGTGTTATCTTTAGGAAGAAGGATCCTAATTAGAAACAAAAGGGAGACAAGGAAAGAACACCATCCTTAGAAATCTCCCACATGTCTACTCCTTAATGTCATCCTCATCTCATCAAGGTTTCTCTTGGGCGTGTTAAACAAACACATTACGATTCCCCTAGACTCTCAAATAATTAATCTTCTAGAACCAAGAGAAGGAATCAGCAATACAATAAAGCCCCCCTCTAGGAGTCATTGACCTCTATGCACATCATATGCATAACAACTCTTCTTTTTTAATACCAAACTACTAGTAAGTTGTGTCACACAAAACTAATTATCCAATTGGTTTGGTTAAATTTGATGCTTAATTATGACGGGAAAAATAAAAAAGGAGGATATCATGCATAGTGTTATTATACCTTGGGTAGGGAGAACCCTTGATTGGCTTCTGCCCATATTTCCTCCAAGCCCAAAGATCTGATGGAACCACTTCTCCACTTGGTCTACTTCCAGCAGCTGCCGGTGCTGGAATGCACACCACCTTCTTTGCTTGGCTTTTCCTGTGTGTAAAAGGAAAAAAAAGCAAAACGATATATACAAGAACTGTAAGGCAAGAAAAAAAAGCTATTGCATGTTGGTGTCTCCTTAACCTTATATGCCATCTTTTGGTGATTTATCTTAGATTCTCCTAGAATTTGTGGGAAAGTCGATGTCTTGTGATATCTAGAAAGAAAACTCATATATTTGGAGTTGTGGGTGATCCAAAGGAGAGAAGTGGTAGAGATGATAACATCTTGGTTTAGTCATTTATGCACCAAAAGTCTTCCATTGACACATGAAAGCAACACATATATGTGTGTTTTGTTCACTCTTCTCACGAGTCGTGACACATGAAGTTTGTGTCACTTTATGCTTTTTATGACTTTAACCATGACAACCTTATATATGTGTGTGTGGTCTTCGTCACTACATCATATGGTAATTCGGGTTCCATCGTATATGTGTTTGAGAAATAAATTAGTTAATGACTTTCACTTGTAATTTAGCTATGTTTTGAAGGAAGCATTAATAACCAATCTTCATGAACTTATATATTCTTGATATAGTAAATGTCCATGTAAACCTAATTTGAAGGAAAACATATACGACTGATTACCTTTTGAGGTAATTTCTAAATTGAAACATGTTGCGTTTGATCATCACTACAGATCCTCACCTCCGTTTGATTCCGGGCGTCAGCGGCGACGAGATCTGCAACTCGGAGTGATCCATGCTGCAACAAGAGAGATTGTTGTTCAACTTCATCATGTGATCACCCACTAGAATTGGTGTAGGTCTAATCCCTCTAGCCAAAACATGGTCACCACCCTTGGCAACACCAGGAGAGATCTGAAGCACTCTAGAGAAAACATTGCAAGGCCTAATTTCGTCGGTACCGAGTATCGTTTGAGCATCGAGAAGATTACTCCCTCCGCCGCCATCCATAGCCGGTCCTTTGTCCCCTTGGATGTGAGAAAACGATTCTCTGGGCAAATCGGGAAGCAAGGGGTCCCGAAGATTAGAGAACGGGTCACCAAAGCCGTCGGATGGATCGTCCGACAACCCCAACGGAGATTGCCATTCAGACCCAATCGTTTGGTTGCTCGTGACCGTTGCCCCACCGCACAAGCTACTCGAGCGGATTATGTCACCTAGATCTCCTCCTTGGTCACAATTCTCCACTCTTTGCCAAAAGTGGCTGCACATCTTGAATCCCCCACAATAACAATATTCGAAGTGGCACTAAAGCAATGGAAGCTAAAACACCACTCAAGTACTAATTAAGTAGTTGGGGGAGTTGGGAGCAATTGAGTGGAATCTTTAGAAGAAAAGAGAGGGAACTCAAAACACCAAACTCAAATCATGCACATAGTAAACTCAATCATTCCTCTCCCTTCCTATCCATGTCTCTTTCTTGAGTGCAAAAAAAGAGGTGGGCTTTCTAGCTTCTTTTGTTTGGAGGAGAGGAAAGCTACAGGCTCTCCTTAAAAACAAACTGAAGTGGTAGTTCAGGATGAAGGACTACTTTGATAGAGACCCTAAGAGCTAGAGAGAGAGAGAGGGAGAGAAGTAATGTAAATCTTTAGGACTGTTGGGTGTGGATTTTAAAGTCCACTAGTTTTAACTCTTTGCTTTTGTTTGGTTTTGAGGCAACTAAATCCCTTTCTTGTTCCACCACCTCTCTCTCTCTGGCTCTCTCTCTTCTTCTACTTCTTCTTTCTTCTGTGGTCTTTTCTTCATATGAAGAGACCTCTCGAAGTCTCCTTTTTAATACAAGGTGAACTGAAAGAAGAGAGAGGCGCAAGTGGCCGCTTTTCTCGGCAAAGGTTTGGAAAAAGTATCTTGCTTCCCACCCCTCTTCATTTTAACTTTCTCTAGCTAACACCCTTTTTGTTTAACAAGTTATTTACCCCTACATGCATATATATAGTTTAAATCTGCCATACGTATTATCATATGATACACTAATGTTTGTTGTTAATGGTAGACGAGAAACATACTGTACGATTTCAAATGATACAAGTAGCATAATAATTTACATGTAAGGATCTGGTGAGACAAAAATTCAAAATTTTCGTCAAAAATGGTTAGACCTTACGATACTTAGGCATTCTAAAAGAAAGTTCGATATCCATGAACACGTCAGAAGAAATTGGAAGTTTAGAGCTTTTTATTGACCCACATGTGTTATATTATAACACGGCTTTGAATGAACAAAAACAAAAATGGAACTTAACAGAATTAATTTTTGTAGAATTTGTAACTGAATTTAAATTTAAACATTCATCAAATCAATCCTCCCATTCAAAGTTCTTAAAGGTAACGTAGCTAAGCCTCATTAGGTTTAACAAGCTAACTCAACTTGACCACCCGTCCAATAAACTTCTCTCGAAACTCTTTTTTTTGTCATGACGTCAGCTTGATATCATAAGAAACTTATCTAAGAATAATAAAGCTGATCTTGGGTATTGTAGCTTGATTGAAGGTGCGATTAGAAGATTGTGGAGTTTAAAGGAGAAAGGAAGGAAAATATGATATCCTCTTTCACTGGAAGCACGTCTGCATGTTACCACTGCAGCCCACATATTGTAGCCTGTGACTATTCAAGTATTAAGGCATACGTGTTTTTTACTTCTTTCGGCTTTTACTGAAATAATCAATGAAACTGTTCACTTTACTTTCTGTAATAAACCCAATTATTATATTCTAACAAAGAAATATGTAATGTGTGGCATCATTTCAATAGTGGTTTGAGAAGCAAGCGTGGCAGATAATTAAGAAATAATAGAAAACGTTATCACATTAAACAATACACTTATAAAATAACTATCGGCAATTGTCGTGCTAAAATGATCGAGATGCATGGTATCATGTAGCATAATTTAAAAGGTTATTTGCTTGAGTGTACCTCTGCGAAAGTATAATTGGGACTTTGCATCCGGGTTTTATCTATTTGCTTAGGTGCATTTATATGTCAATGTTATTTGCTTGAGTGCACCTCTACCGTTAATAGGGTCCACTCCGTTATAACGTCGTTATCACACAATTAAGAATTTTACATTTTATACCTTATAAATTTAAAAATCTCCTTAATGTTAAATAAAAAACCAAAACTCAAAACATCTCTCATTTTCTCTCTCCTCTCTCTCCAATCTCTCTCGTCTCTCCAAATCTCTCTGGTCTCTCTCTTTCTCTCTCCCCTCTCTCGTTCTATCTCTCCAAATCTCTCTCTAGTCTTTCTCTTCTCCACACATATCTCATCTCTCTAATCATATACAACCAAATCCCAACCAAAAACATCAAAACCTTAACTATAACGTCCTCGAAACAGCGGAAAATTAAAACTTTTTAAAGAGTAAAATCAACAAACCAGAATACATCACCGAGGACATTACCAAAGATAAACACCAAGTACACCAACATATATATCAAATATATATATAGATCTGAGTTTACTACAAAAGAGTGATTGCATCAAAAGCTATAAGATACAATATACACATGTAATCACAACAACCTTAAACGAGGGGAAAGCAGAATCTGGTCCCAGCAGCTCTCTTCCGCATGCACCACCCTCTAATGCCGCTCACGGTCTGAAAAGCAGACATAAACTATGCCCGAGTTTCCAGAAGGAAACCCCGTATGACAAACCCTAACACATATATGAACAAGACAACAAGAAGGAAAACATGGCATGAACAATAAACACTACAACAGACATCGTCAACTAAGTTCCCGAGATCTCTCTCCTGGCCATAGCTGACACAACAACCTGGGTCTCAAGGGTCCTCTCACCCCAACCCCACCAACACACGTGCACACAAGGCACCGTCGGTCCAAGTCACGGCCAAACCCCACACTCTTGCCTCAGTGTTACCGGAGCCACGGTTTTGCATCCTTCGCCGGAGCCACGACTTCACAACAGGGTCTCAAGGGTCCTCTCACCCCAACCCTACCAACACACGTGCACACAAGGCACCGCCGGTCCAAATCACTGCCAACAACCACCACATCAACCAACAAAGAAACACCACCACAAGATATCAGGTCGACAGTCTGTGTCGTTGCCCAAGGGGGCCGGAGAGACGAGCCGCCTTCAATAAAGCACACACACTCCTAAGTGTACTCACAAAACCACGAATCCACCGAAAACAGGCAGAAACGGTCGAACAAAAGCAGCTTACTGGTCGACCGAATCCCCACCTAGAGGACTGGCCCATCCGAAAAACCCGCCAATCGATCGAACGACAAAGGGGACCCGTTCGACCGAAAAACACCAGTAAGAAATCATTTTCGCAAACCACGATCACACGGTCGAACAACCAAACACTATCGGTCGACCGAAATCCACCATTAAAACTCACCAACAATCCACACTACACGGTCGACCGAAACAACACTTTCGGTCGACCGGCCATTAAGTTAACTTAAGTCGTTGGTCGGACGAGTCAAACAGGTGGTCGACCGTTTGGATGGTCAACGCCCTAACCAACCTACGATAGTACTTTCGATCGACCGGCAAAGGGGTCCCGTTCGACCGAAAGTACCTAGAGCCTCCATCTCTCGCTCAAATTGCACGACCGGTCGACCACCCCAAAGGTATCGTTCGACCGGTGCGAGGGATATTGCCCAAAATACACTACAACCGGTCGACCGAACCCAAAATACTGGTCGACCGTATAGTGCAGAAAAACTGCTGTGCAGGTACGACGAGCCATCCGGCTTACCGTCGACCACTCCCACTCTAATAATAGGTGAGCGCAAAAGCAAGCTTGACATACCTTAAGGCTTGAAGAAGCCTTTGAAGAACCAACGACGAGCGCTTCCACAATTTAGCTCAAAATCCGGCGAACTTCCTTTACTCCGATCTCTTCGATAACTCCGGCGACTCCAACGTCCCAACAAGAACTCCCTTGCCTCCACCAACACAGAGGAAACACTGAGGGGGAGAGAGGCGAGTGAGTGAGTGAGAGAGATGAGATTGTGAGAGAGAGAGAGAGAGAAAAACCAAACCTTTATATACTCTTCCCACAATCGATCTCAGCCGTCCATCTCAATCCTCCTCTAATCCACCTCTTAAGCACAAATAAAACATTAAGCAAGGGTTAGGATATAACATTAACACCTCCAAATGGCAGCCAAAGTTCACATAAAACAAAGTTAGTTCTCATCTAACGTACCCAAATCTGAACGAAAAACATCAAAATTCCCATAAAGATGGAATCTTTCCCATACAAACACCAACTCTCCAACCCTAACTTTGATGTGCAGAGTCCCTCCTCCGAACTCCGACCCAGACTTGTTGTGGAACTCCATCCACACTGTATTCTCGTAGAAACACGCGCCTTTCCACTCGAGGGTGGAGTTGGGGGAGTTGGGAAAGACAATGTTGTGGAGGGAAGTTAGGATCAAACAGGAGAGCTTTGCCGGAAGCAATATGAGGACGTCGGAGGGGTGGAATGGGGTCTTCGAAAGGAACACATCTGGCCATTGTTGGTAGAGAAAGAAGGTGGAGAAGAAGAGAAGAGGGAAAAAGAAGAGAGAATAGTGTTTTTTTGCCATTCTTAGAGAGAGAGAGAGGAGAGAGACTAGAGATGTGGGGAGAAGAGAGAGATTTGGAGAGGAGAGAGATTGGAGAGATAGAATGAGAGAGAGGAGAGAGAAAGAAAGACACTAGAGAGATGAGAGAAGTGGGGAGGAGAGAGAGACTAGAGAGATTTGGAGAGAGAGAAGAGATAGATTGGGAGAGAGAGAGGAGAGAGAAAACAAGAGAGATGTTTTGAGTTTTGTTTTTTATTTAACATTAAATAGATTTTTAAATTTATAACGGTGTTAACTGTGTGATAACAGAGTGAGTCCTATTAACGACAGAAGTGCACCCAAGCAAATAACATTGACATATAGGTGCAACTAAGCAAATAGACAAAACTCGGGTGTAAAATCCCAATTATGCATCCGCAGATATCCACCCAAGCAAATAACCCTAATTTAAATAAGAGTTTATCGTGAAGAAACTTCCATTTGATTTCTGCAACCATTCCCAGCTTTATTTATTACTAAAGGCATGTTTGACATTATAAATTTTAGTGTTTATCTTCTCTCCGTCTAGTTCTATCCTCTCTCTCTCTCTCTCTTCGTGAATTGGTTTTAATTTATTGAACCATGACCTAAGCATGCTTGACCACTGAAGTGTCTTATATGTTTATGACTAAGTAGATTATGCTTTAATCTAAATAAAGGGAACACATATCTATGCCAAAGTGTAACTTAAGGAGCTAGATTAAATATAATCTACATCGGTAAATGTTTTACCGTCATTAACAGAAACAAGAAAGGATTATATATATATATATATATATATATATATATATTTCAAGTATATATTTCAATTGATAGACTAATGCCATAATTAATTTTGCAGCATTCAATGACATTATGTGGAGAGATTGTGGTAAGGGATATGCTTAAGATTTTTTTAGCTATGCTTATGTTAGTGCGGAATTAACTACCTTACAGTTTCGTCATGTTGACCAAATGTAATTGTTAAAGAAATACACTTTTCTTAACACAATCATAACTTAGTCGGATGTATGTAGTTATCCCACGCAGATTAACAACAGTCAAGTTGTAGTTGACACTTGACAAATGACAATAAGTACAGGTATAGTTTAGTGTATGCTACGCATATTAATGCTCTTCATACAGCTAGTTAAGTGGAGCACAATTACTCCAATAACTAAATTAAGGGTGTATTTTCTCGGAACTAGTATAAATATTTCAAAAAATATTAATACATATAAATAAATAATAATGTTTGCGATAATAGGTACTTAACCAATTCATTGGGCTACTATTGTACGATTCAATGGTTTCTTTCAACATTTAAATTCATGGCCTATTGTTGACACCAAAAATGTGTCAAAAACCTTTGAATATAATCATTTAATAGTTACCTCACGAATCATTCTCCCTAACAATTATTTTAATTCAAAATGCCTCATATTGTTTAACTACAATAATGTAAGGTTTATGTCTTGAAAACACTCGTCCAGTTTTCGGTCGTCCAATATGTTCTAGACAGATTGAGTCGGTTCTGGAGCTTCCTGTCTGCACTAGTTCAGGCGACCAAATGGACTTCGGACGTCAGAGTCCCAGTCAACAAAGATTGCTACATTTTTTCTCTAGATCCTCTTTGACGGATGATTGTTTGGCTTTCGGTCATCTGAATATCCAGATTCGGTTGACCGCCATCCGTTCAGTGGACCATTTTGCAGATAATTATAGACTCTTCTCAGCCTTTACTAGAACTTCATGTTAGGTTGACCGTTTCTCGAAGAGGAGAAAATTATCTTAAGGGTATTTTAGACATTTTCTTTCCTCTTTTGGGAAACCTAAACTTTCCTTATATATACCTTTTGTTGTGATTAAGGTTTTAAGAGCTTTAGAAATGTTGAGAGCAACCAAATTTTGGGAGATACATGTATAGCCACCATCAAGCTTAGGGTTTAGGAATTTGGTGGAAAATCTTGTTGTTGGAGTCATTCCATCCAAACTCCCAATCCATTCCGAGCATTTACTTCTTCGGGTTCTCCTTTCTCCATTGTAACTCCACCACTATTTCATAGTGAAGCTCCGCCCGTGATTTTTTCCTAGTTGGGTTTCAACGTAAATATTGACGTTTGTGGTTTGCTCTTTTTATTGCTTACTTAAAGGCCACCTATCACGTCGGTTTTTTGTAAACTGACGTGGCAAAACCCCTCTAACATGTCGGTTTTAATAAACCCGACGTGACACATCAGTTCAAAGTTATTTTTTAGAAAAATATATTAAAACTCAACAAATCACGTCGGTTGTACAACAACCGACGTGAAAAGGATAATAAAAAATGTCGGTTTGTCAGAAACCGACGTGATATGGATCCATATCACATCAGTTTCTGTTAAACCAACATGAAAATGTCGTTTCACGTCGGGTAATAAATACCCGACGTGACATGACAACGTAATTACTTGTTTTCCAGCAGTGAATGCATGTTAGGTGTTCGTTAAATTGTCTAGTCTAGCTTCCATTTTGCATTTCTCATTGCTTCTGCTCTTTCGGTCACCACTTATTTCCTAACAAATAAGATAACTATACCTTTGAAAAGAAATATACGAAAGCTAGCTATGATTTCTAAAAACAGAGGTGTATTCCTACACAGGTAGCTTCTATTTATTACCGAGAATACTTCTACTTATAACCGATTTTCCATGCACCGAACGTTCATCATTCTAGAAAGACTCCCTCGAGATTGGAGAACGAAGGAACATGCAAGTCTTTTAATTTACAGTCTGGACGACGAATCAGAAAATGAGATAAATGTTATTGCATGTTATATACGGAATGATTCTGAAATCTAAATGTTAATTTACAGAAGTGACAACAAGTTGGCTGGATATTTAGTTTATTAGTTAAAACTATCAAGCTATTGCTTACTTCATAAAAAAATAAAAATACCTAGTTGGTAAGATTAGTTTTATATTTTAAACAGCTTGCCGTTTCATGACTAGTTTATTCTGAAAAGATTCTTCTTACAATAAATAGGACAGTTAAATAACACACCTTCATGACACAAGTAACCATTTATTTGTATTTTTGTATAGAGGCACATATTTATACTTATAATTTACATTAATTAACATGAGGTAAATTAAGTTAATGTGCAAAGTTAAAATATAAAAGCCAAACAAGATTCGAGTCTTAATTATATTTCTATAAGTTGTAAGAATCATATATAAACAAATTTGTCATTTTTAAGAATATTAACTAATTGAAGTATTGCTGTAACATCCTCAAAAGCGGAAGAAATTTAATTTTTTAATAAAACACAACACGAGGATATTATCAAAGAAAACAGACAACTTGTGCACCAACATATATACAATATATATATGTCTGAGAGTTTCAAAAGTGTGATTACAACAAAAGATAAGGAAAATATACATGTAATCACTCAGACCTCAAAAATAAGAAAAACAGGATCTGGCCCCGAACGTGCTCCTCCTCAGTCACCACCTCCTAGTGTCTCTCACGGCCTGAAATAAAACATGTCTATTCCTGAGTTTCCCATAAGGAAACCCCATATGCCAAACTTCTATCACAATAAATGAACTAGACATCTAAAACATGTATGATATGAAATGAATTAAACAAACATCGTCTCACAGGGCCCCGGGAACTCTCTCCCTACCATAGTAGACACCAAGTAGTGACAGGTCTCGTGGGTCCTCTAGCCCAACCCTCACACGTGCCCCAGGCACCACAGCCGGAAACGCCCTCGGCTACAACACCACGCTGGATCACTCTCAGGTTGGTAATGTCTGTACCGTTACCCTCTAGGGTCGGACACCCGATGCCATCTTGAGCTGCTCCGGTAAACCACTCTCAGGCCGACAATGTTTGTACCGTTACCTCTCTAGGGCCGGAGACCCGTTGCCATCTTGAGCTGGAACCAAACACACGAACCACCCTCAGGCTGGAAATATCTGTACCGTTGCCCTTCCAAGGCCGGAGACCCGTTGCCATCTTGGGCTGACCCGACAACACCCATGAACCACTCTCAGGCCGATAATGTCTGTACCGTTGCCCCAAAAAGGCTGGAGACCTGTTGCAATCTTGAGCTGGCTCCACAACACTAAAACCACACAAAACCGCACCAAACGGTCGAACAAAACAACCAAACCGGTCGACCGAATCCTCACCATGGGACTGGCCTAACCGAAAAACCTGTCAACCGGTCGAACGACAAAGGGGACCCGTTCAACCGAATTCGACCAATAAAAACTCCCTGTCGCAATAAAAAGCACAAACGATCTAACCACACGCGATCACCGGTCGACCGAAAACGGGCAGTAGAAAATCAAATTCAAACATGGTACACCGGTCGATCAAACCATCACGTGGTCGGACAAACTTTAAGTTATTTAAATCGTTGGTCGAACGAGTCAACTAGGCGGTCGACCGTTTGGATGGTCAACGCCCCAACCGACCTACAACAGTGCTTTCGGTCGACCGGCAAAGGGGTCCTGTTCGACCGAAAACACCCAAAATCTCCATTTCTCGTTCAACATGCACTACTGGTCGACCACCTCCAAGGTATCGTTCGACCGGTGCGAGAGATTTTGCCCAATTTACACTATGACCGGTCGACCAAAACATGCCACCGGTCGACCGTTACAGTGCAGAAAGCTGCTGCACAGGTCCGACGAGCCATCTGGTCTACCGTCAACCACTCCAACACTCAGGAAAGCATAAGTGAGCATCAAAGTAAAACTTGACATACCTTGAAGACTTGAAGAAGCCTTTGAAGACCCAACAACGAGCTTTTCCTCTCGAGCCCAAACTCCGGCAAACCCAACCAAGCAACGATCAACACAACTCCGGCAACGCGCCCCCACTCCGCACGATCTTCTCCCGGCCACGCCGAAGCTCTTGGAATCCTTCTCGAAGGTCTGGAGAGAGAGAGAAAGAGAGGGAGAGAGAAACCCACCTTATATACAAAACCCTCCCTTCAATCTCAGCCGTCCATCTCACCAACTCTTAAACCTTCCTAACACCCCATAATCAAGTCCAAAACATGATTAATGCAAAGCAAGAATTTAGGATATCACAATTGCCTAGCTAGCATATATGTAATAACTATGGCTATGTAGCTTTTCTACGTTTTGCAGCTATGCTACGTACCCCAAACTAGGACAAAGAAGGAAAATTGAGGTAAGCATGGTGATCCAATATAAAAACTAGCATGTAAATGGAACTTTTGTTAGGGATGTAATATCTTGCTAAATGAAGTGAAGGTTGATTACATTTTTTTATAAAGAAAATGAGAGTCTCATGAGAGTCTCATTTAGTTATATTTGATAGTAATTAGAATCCTAGTCAAGTAAGAAGGATGCTGGATCTGCCATTATGGGTACAATCTGCACTTAATTGTTATTTGATTGGTTGAGTGACACATATCTCATGTGTACTGGGTAATTATTTTTTAAACATGAATGTGTGCAAAATATGAGTTTATTGTTTCACACACAAGTCTAAAGTAGCCAAGTATAGTTTTAAACCATAACAACTAATCCAGGAGTAAGAAGAGAACTGAGATCGGCTCAACAAGCTCACACATGGAAATCCTAGCTGCGGAGAACACAAGAGATGGTGAAACCCTTGTTTTTCGATAGCTAAGGGTTCAACTATTGTTGTGTAGATGATTACATGGATATCGATCTAAATGTATTCGGGTCTTAAATAAACGAATCATGTCCACTAATAAACGAATCATTACTGTAGTAGTGACTCATCTAATTTTGTTTGTTACGCACATAAACAAACTAATAATGAAGCTTCAACAATAGAGTTAGTTAATAAAAATGTTTGGAGGACCAGAGGCTCAATATATTCCTCAGTCAACAGCCGAGTAGTTAATTGACTTTGGTCCATCAGATCTTTTGACTCAGCTACTGCGTGAAAACTTAGTTCAATCATCTCTTAATGCTCCCCGTCAAACTTGGTGATGGACTGGAGACCAAGCTTGACACAAAGAAATCTGAATTGATTCTTGAATATGAACTTTGTAAACACATCTGCAAGTTAGTTAGAAGAAGATACATAAGATGTCTACAACAAGCCCAATGCAACTCTTTAACCAACATAGTAATTGTAACGTCTCCAAAAAATAACGGAAAATTTAAAATGAAAACTCAAGAATTTAAACCAGAGAAACACAAGAACATTACTCATAAATACTAAAAAAGTAGTGCACCATTACACGAGACTTTTCAAAAGTATGATTACATCAAAATACAAGATGAAATAAATCCAAGTAATCATAACAACCTAAAAGGCAAGACTAGAGGATCCGATCCTGGTGCGCTCGTCCTCGGTCGCCACCCACTCAATGCCGCTCAGGACCTGAAATGCAAACATGAAACAATACATGAGTTTCCATAAGAAAATCCCGTATACCAAGTCCACCAACATGCATATGAAAGTATAGTGCACATAACCTATCAAGCTAGTATAGCTGAAACACTTGCTCACATAAGCTGACACATTTGCTCACACAAGCTGGCACATTTCCGCTAGAAAGAAGTTCAGACGGTCATCTCGGTCACTATCAGGTCGGTCTGTCCTTTCCGTCGCCATTAAGGCCGACTGAACTCGTCGCCATCAAGGCCGATCAAACATCGTGCTCCGTAGAGCGGAGTAACAATATCATGCATTGGAATCCGTGATCCCTCAGGTCTACTACACAGGGTGTGGGATGCAACATGGTGCAAATAAACATAAAAACAAGAAATCCAGTCTAGGCACCAACGGTTGACCGAACATGGCAAACCGGTTGACCGTTCCCTCTTGGATAAGAAGAGGGTTCAAACTTCAACCCAACAGGTCAAATGAGCATAAGTAAAAATGGTCGTACAAAGGTAATTGGGCGGTTGACTGTTTGGTAGGTATAAGCCAGGAAAACATTAAATAATCACAATAACAGTTGAATGACAAAGGGGTCCCTGTTTGACCAAAAATAACAAAATCTTCCTACGTTCCACAAACCATAACCGGTCGAACAACACACGCGTCGGTCGCACAATAAGGAAGTACACTTAACTTAACGATTGAACTGGGTCTAAGGCATTCTACCGTTTAGAAAGTGTAGGCCCGAAACCGACTTAATTTAGATGACCCCGGTTGGACGCAAAGGAAACCCGTCCAACCAAAAATAACAGAGTCTTCTACCTCCATCCAATTATACACAACCGGTCGGCCTTCGATAGACATCGTTTGACCGGTGCGGGGCAAAATCCATTAATCACCCATTAACCATTCAAATACATGCTTAATTTCCCTAATTAGGGTTTAGGTCCTAACAGTAATAGTCCAACTCTATATGTTTGCTTTTGCACTGGAAAATCAGATTTGTATTCATTTGTCAAGCAACAAAATCATCAGAAAAGAGTTTAGAAATAGTTAGCAGAGGAATATTTAGATACCAGAGCAAGTAGGTGTACGAAGTTAATTCTGCAGTCGCGATGGTCATAGTTTGATATTTGTCTTCCACACTTACCCTTAGACTTACTAGTTATGTTTAGACCTAAGGGAGAAGTTCCATCAAGGTATCTTAAGATGTGATTAATAAGACTAAAACAATACCAAGTCGGATTGTGCATATGTTGACAAATGTACTAGAGAAAATGAGCTAAATGGGGTCTAGTTAACAAAATGGGGCCCGTAAAGAACCCACAATCCACCCTAAAGAAAATAGGGATTTTTGCTTGGGTGCACCTCCGAAAGTGGTTTATTGGACCTTTGTAGTCATGTATTTTTTTATTGCTCCCGAACGCCCAGGAATCAAAGTTATTGCTTTGGTACACCTCCCTCAGACACCGTTAACAAATTTTGTTACTCCGTTTCTTGGGTTGTGACATCGTTCTATTTAATCCAAACAACTAACATCTTATGGGTGAGCCCCAACTCGAGCCCACTAACCAACAGACTCGAAATCCGACTCGCAATAAGACCCGCAATTAGACCTGACCGATTTCAAACGAAATCAATATGACCCACCCAACTCCCACCCCATAAATTGATCTTTCCCCAAATAGGTTTTCCCCCTCCCCAAATCCCTAATTTTTCGACTTCTGTCCCCTCATCGCATTATCCCCGGTGACGACCCATGTGTCTCGTTCTCTCGCCGTCTACAATCCATCATCTTCGACTGACCCACCCACTCGCCGATTTGCATGCCACTGCCCGACCTCGATCATTGTGGAAAACCTCTCGACGACAATGCATACAAGTAGCGGGATGGCCGGTCGTCGCGTTAGGTACCTTCCTATTATCCCCAATGTTGTTGATTTTATGGTTCAAGGAAAATGTGGTTTGTTGGTTAATCTCTGTGGTTTTTATAATTTCTGTGAAAACTAGTTTAATTTTAATGGTGGTTTGATTAATTGATGTGATTTAATCTTCATTGTGATTTTTTCTGTTTGGATGACAAAATGTGATTTCTCCATTATATGATTAATCATCGAAAAATTTAGATCTGTATAAGTACATACACATGTATCCTCCTAGATAATAACAAAGATGTTTTGTCAGTAATAATAGTGTGTATATTTTCTAAGATGGGTTGGATTTGTACACAAATTGAAGAGTGGTTTGGAAGTAGTGAATTCAATTCCAGACCACACTGTTTTATGATTTATTTGATGAAAATTTTGAACTTGAGTTTGTAATTTAAAAGCTTTTCTGAATGATGTACCTTCTTAACTTTAAAACAAGGCTAATGGAAATGATGCTATTATAAAGAAAGGAACTATAATATAAACATCATTTTAATATATGTGGTTCGATTAATGCATGTGATTTATTTTGGCAACTGTTGTTGTGCAAGTGAGAAAGTATACTATTACTTCGTATTATGTTTGCTTTGTGGTTTAAATAGGGATGTTCAGATTAATATCTAAGTCTTAAGCTAGACATCAGTGGGCAATGAGTTATGAGAAAGGGAAGGAGGCGTACAGTTGGGTTCGAAGAGGTTGACTATCTTATGATTGTGATTGCGGATGTTAATGTTTGTGATCTTAGAAATTGGATAAATAAGTACGTCCAAATAGGCATGAATGAAGTCTTGAAGGTTCATTACATGATTCCTCACCCTCAGAGGAAGAATTACAAAAGTATTGTTTCAAATGAAGATGTTGAAATTGCTTTTGCACACCCAAATCCGAAGATGGTGTTGGAAATATTTGCTAGTTCAGAGGTAGTTACAATTGATGAAAATATTGAGCAAGTAGGATCAACCGTTAGGGGAAGTGAGTGAATCTCCACTTACTGCTGAGTTAGAAGGGATTGACCAACCTGTTGTTGAGGTTCATCGTGAAGATGAAGTATCTGAGGTTGACCGTGAAGATGAAGTACCCTTGAGCACTCCTACACAACTGCCTGAAGTGGAAAATGAAGTTCCTCCAACTGATAGAGTCAGACAAACAGAGAGGATGAGTAAGAAGAAGGCAATCAAGCACACGAATGGAAGACCCAATAATTGAAGACCGAGATGATGTCGACATGGGCGCTGCATGGGATTCTGATGAGGACGGTCTAGATTATTATCCACGTAGGGAGTCTGATGTAGAACAAGAAGGGCTGAAGAGGTGGTGCTTCCTGAGTTTGATGCCACATTGGATGAGGATGGAGATGAGGACTTCGACTTCCACTTTGACGACGGTCCACAACCGATTGAAGTTGTTATGAAGAATCCAGATATGTATGTGGGTGCTAGATTCCAAGATGTGTCAACCTTCAAAATGACCCTTGTTCATCATTGTATTTTAAGTGAATGTGTTGTGGATTTCATGAAAAACCAACCTAGTCAAGTGACTACCAAATGTCATTATCCCAGTTGCAGTTGGAGAATCCATGATTCTAGGATGCATGAATGTAAAGCCTTCCAGATTAAGACTATGAACAAGCCATACACCTGTTCTTCAGTTAACAGTTGTGCATCAAAGATGACCACAAAACATTGGATTGCCTATCAAGCCATTGAGTGGTTGAGGCAAGATGAAAGAATAATTGTTAAGTACATCAAAGACCAGCTGCAGAGAGAGTATCACTTGAAGCTACCTTACCGTAGAGTGCGGAGGGGCAGAGAGATAGCTTTGGAAAAGCTACATGGTGGAGATGGGGTTCAATATCATCTCCTACCGAATCTTGTGGTTGCACTAAGTAGAAGGAATCCAGGCAGTGTGGTAAACTTGATGTATACCCAAACAAACAATTCAAATATCTATTTGTTTGTTTGCAAGCATGTAAAGAGGGATTCATCAGTGGTTGTTGGCGCTGATAGGCTTGGATGGTTGTCCTTTGAAGCACAAATATAGAGGTGTACTTATATCTGCCACAAGTGTAGACGGCAACACGACATCTTCCCACTCGCATTTGGGATAACTGAGAGTGAGAGTGCCGCTTCTTGACTGTGGTTCTTGATGCAGTTGAGAGGTGTAGTGGGCCAGCCATACGGATTGGTCATCATTTCAGATAGATGCAAGGGAGTAGAAGATGTCGTGTCTGAAGTGTATCATTCTTCTGAGCACAGAAGTTGTATGCGTCACTTATACAAGAATTTTAACAGAAAATTCCCTGGAGCAATGCTACAATCACAACTTTGGGGGTACAACTCGTGCTTACAAAGTGGAGGATTACAACAAATATATGTTTGAAATGCACTCAATTAGTTGGCCAACATATGAGTGGATCCTTAAGGTTGAGTACAAGGACAAAGTACGGTCCAAAACTCATTTTGGTAAACATGAAAAGTGCCCCTTCATCACCAAAACAACTGTAGTGAGTCCTATAACGCCTATATCAATGAAGCGAGACATCTACCAGTTGTTAGTATGGTGGACATACTTAGACAGAAGTACATGAATACCATATTTACAAGACAAACAAAGTCAAGATAGTGGAAGGGGAACTTGGTACCATTTGCTAAGAAATGGTTGGGAATCATGGCCAAAGAGCTTGGTGGCTACACTATTGTCTGGGCTACTGATCTTGTTGCTGAAGTAACATCTCGTGCGGATAGGTGTATAGTGGATTTGGGCCAGAAGTGTTTGACATGTAGAGTTTGGGACATCATTGGTCTTCCGTGCAAGCATGCATGCACATTAATTGGGTCTCTTAGAGGTGAAGTGTGGAATGCCTATGTCAGCGAGTGGTACTACATTGCCAATTACAAGAGACCATATGATCAAAACATAAGCCCAATGCCGGACAAAGCTTGCTGGGTTTTTGTAAGGCAATCTGTGAAAGTGGGCCCTCAAAAACAAAAAGAAATGTGGGTTGCCCAAGTCTTGAAAGAAAGAAGGTTGTTGATGAGCCAACCAACATACAAGAGCGCAAAAAATGCAAAAATGTGGAATGTTGGGGCATCAAGCAAGAAAATGTAGAGAAGAAATAAACAACCATACCACATTGCAGCGAAGGTCAACTCTACTACAACCACTTTCTCAATTATTACTAACTGGAATCATGATTTTTTTGCTAATATTGTGTTTTATTTCCTTCAATTGCAGCTTTGGAATGACTACTATGCGAGGTGGTGATAGAAGAAGCCACAGGCCATCCTTATCTACAATCACTGCGGCCGAATCAACCACAACTGCTCCAATGTCCACAACTTCGCAAATTCAATTTGCAATACCTGGGCCCATGATGAACTTGTTGGGACAAGTATCCAATGGAAGTGTCATTTGATTTGAATTATTGTTGTATTGTTGTGGCCTACTTATGTGTGTTTGATGTATTGTTGTTTCAAGTATTATTTGTTTTGAATTGTACTTCTAAGAATCTCTACTTGTATGCTCAAATACACTTTTCATTTCTTGTTTGCCATAATAGTTTATGTCATATTAACTAAGCTTTTTAGGGAATGGATTGGTTTCTACTTTTAGAATGTCAGGTTGTTTGTTAAGCAGATGTGAATTTTTTGGTCCAGTGCACGTGAATTGTTTGTGGTTAAGCAGGTTAAGTCGCGCATCAATTCAAGCAACTATTATATACTCTTCACACTTTTAATTCATGTAGTGTGTTTGCTTTTCTAAGTCAGAATTTTTTTGTTGGTTAAGCAGGTTGTACAAGTTATCGGAAATTTAGCAAATTATTGATGTAAAATGGAGAGCAAAATTAACAACACATAATATGGCAAGCAAATTTAACAAAACATATCACAACACATAAACTGGCGAGCATATTTAACATAACATATCACAACACATAAGCTGGGGAGCAAAATTAACAAAAAAAAAGAAAACTCATAAACTGAAATAACATAACATATCACAACACGCGAACATATAATCCCAAGTTCAACATGACCACCAACCTAAACATGAACACCAACTAAAACTTCGAAACCAACCTAAACAGAAACCTAAGCATCAAAATCAACCTAAACAACAACACAAACTAAAGAAAAAACTTAAGGAAATATGCCACTAACACCACAATAACAACAATCATCAATATCTCGATCTTCTTCACAATTGGTGTCAGTTCATCGGCAACCTTCTTAACCTCTTGGAGTGTCTCATGTTGGATCGTGAGGGTCTACAATTCTAATCACTTATCCCTAATTACCTACTTGTTTAACGATCAAAGATATGCAGTGGAATTTAAAACTAAACAAGCAAGTAAGGAAGGAATAATGCAAACAAAAATGGACTCGGGGGGTTTATACAGAGCTTCGACCACCCGCCTACGTCCTCTCTTGAAAGCTCCGCTCGACACTTCGAGCTCTGCTCGTGTCTTCACTATCCACTCTCCGTTCCGGGCCGGGAGAGAACACCTTTACAATCTTCAAGCTCGCGAACAACCCTCGTCGAGCTTGGCTCCTCCTCTCACAATCCGATAGGGATACTTC